>OX454319.1:33072380-36003122 GCA_949715965.1 Dysmachus trigonus
GTTTAATATAACTTCTTAATGCAAGGGACTTTCGCCAATACAATAATCTAATATTTTAATGCTAATTTAGTTAATACTTAAGATAGGTATGATGCATAAAATTCTGACAATATGGAAGAGTTACATTTCTACCTTTAAGCTGCCTTAACAGTCTATTTGATCTTTAAACATTCTCATTTTATACATATTTCTTCTTTGGAAAATAACCAAAGCTCAAAATAATATCTCTTTTTATTATTGAAACATTTAAGACGGAAACTATTGGAATATAAATGTTTAGATTTCAAAATGATGGCATCATATTTCAATATGGCTAGTAGATATTAAATATGCACTTTTTCAAAGAAAAAAATTAAATAAATCAAACTACTATAATTAGAATTAGAGTTTTATAACAAAATGCCGCTCTTTCCTGTTATTTTAATATACGTATAAGGCAAATGCCTACATGCCAGAAACGATAATATTATGTAAATTTAAATATATTTTTAATGTGAATTCCCATTAAATAAAAAAAGGGTTTTTCATGTAAAAAATTGCTTCTGCTCTTTTAAAATCAATAAACAATTTTTTGGACAGCTTAGCAGGATACTCCGCAGTTACTAAGCATAACTGTAAACTATTAAGAATTTTCCCGTAAAATTCTTACAGAATATACTTCCTAAAATGTTAAAAACTAGTTATTTTAAAATACATAAGGGCGTTTCTATCGTATCGGCCAGAAAAATTAGCTATTTTCACAAAATCATAAAAACCATAAGAAGGTAGGCAAATGAAATTTTAAACAGGTAGTAGGTAATGTATATTTATAGTACATAATTTAGCGTATAAAGTAGGCTAGAATCAAATTAAAATATGATAGTAATTTTGAGCCGAATTATGGCAGATTGAAAAAAATTATTTCGAGAAAAAAATTTAAATACGTTACCTTGCTCCCACGGTTGCTACAAGTTGTTATAACTTTGACAAATTTACTAGTTTTAACTTGAAATTTGTATCACATATTCTTGAAAGTATGCATACCTATAGTTAAAACCTCTTTGAATTTGTTACATTTATTACTGAAGGCTGCCAAAAATGTCTGCAAACAGATTACATCATTACATTACTAAACCTAGGCTTTCTGGTTACTCCTTGGATTCGCTCTTACTTATTGGACAGGACATATCAGATTTTATTCATCGTACCACCACGAACAAGATATTAGCTACGTCAGGAGTCCCGCAGGATAGTCACTTAGGTGCACTTCTCTTATTTTTATCTATTATAACCTCTCTTCTACCCGTGATTTTGAAGTTATCCTGAATTGCAAATTAGATCTCTTTGAGTACACCAACTGTATGGTGACCCGAGAATTATCCAATAACGCTTCTTCAAATATGTAGCTTTATCGTTCTTTCGTTAGACTACTTGTTGAATACACAAGTCAAGTTTGTTCGCTCTATTATGAAATTCATATTGACTGTGTCGAATCTGTGCTTAGAAAATTTGTCAGATTCGCTCTTAAGGATTTATCTTGGGGCAATCCAGTTCTTCTCTCTCGTTACAATGATCGTCTGAAGCTCCTTAATATGCACTTTATGCACAAATGTCGGGAGATTGCAGACATTGCATTTTTTCACCAATTGGTAATATAATCACTATTAACAGAATGAGGTTAAATGTGAATAAGAATGTTGATTTGTGTTATGTCGCGTGTCCATTAACATCGCACCAAATGATGAATAATGAGTTATACACTACAGATTAATTCTGTTATTTTACAAAACTTTGAAGAGCTGATGGTTCGCAAAAAAAGATTCTTCAAAAGTTTTTATGTAAAACTATTACATCTTTTAAAAAATGTTATTATTTTATAACTCTTGCGAATTTGTACAAACCCTAATTAAGCAGCAGAATTAAATCAACATTCCTATTGGTGGTACATAAGACAATTAAATTTCGTTTTTAATTATTAAAAAGAACTAGAATGACATATTTGCTTAGGAAGTATTACTGGTCTGAAAAATCCTTTCGACCCGAAGGTTGGCTCAAGTCCTTTAATCTGTTGACTTGTTGACTAGCGCAGTTCGTGAGAAAAGCAAAGCGTTAAGACAACATGTAGAAATCACACTCATTGTCAGTTTAAAAGTACAACAGTCCTTGACTGATTTCTCATCAGCAACAAATTTCTCATTTCTTGTTTACCTCAAGTGTTTGCTCAGCCCGCAGACGAGGTCTAGAAAGACACCGGACAGAGCGACATTAGGTAGTCATTTTCCAATACTTCATAACGTGGACCTTGTCTCAAGCCTCTAAGGCGTTTTGATTCCTTCGAGTGTGTTGACTTTAATGAATGATTTTAATGAGGGAAAGCCAAGTCATCGTTCAGTTTCCTCCGATAAGAGGAAACGCGCTGGTTCTTCGATTCCTTTTTAGATCTTCTTATGCTTTTATAAACAATGAGAGCCAAGTATTGTTACAATTTGCCGTCTTGAGTCCGAGTCATTCATTAAGACTGCAGGCCGTAGGGGCCGCAGAGCACAAAGTAAGTTTTGTCGCTTTCGTTTAGAACTGGTGCGCCTCAGTCCCGTCCCGGAGGAATTGCGTCAAGACATTTGCAGCAGGGAAGCAGAACGCCTCAAGATATTCTGAAAACGACGAAATGTAAATATCCGCCACCTTTTATTGCTCGTCACAATTAAAGTTCACAGTGGATGTAATTATGAGCGAGCGAACGTGGTAAGGCATCGGGTTTACCTTTGGGGCTGAAATGCAAACAATGACGCAATAATTTTATTAAACTCCCTTATGAGTTCTTTGATCGGACTACGACCACGAGCAATCGACTCAAGGAACTCGGCCATCTCAAGAGCGTTCCTGAAGAGTTCAGAATGCCAACAATAACAGAACTTGAAATCAATCGAAAAGACGGCATCAGCATGATTCGGCGACTCCGCCGCGGTATGACGGAGACGGTCTTCGTCTTCGCCGCCGCGCCAGAGAACTCTTGAAAGTAACAACGCAACGTGGAACTATTTTCGGTAATACAAACAATGCAAGGAGGCTCCACGAAGTTGCGTCGTCATTGTGTAATCGGTTCAAGACCTTCGGATTGACTACTCCATCCTACTTACACCCCGTCGTAAGAATTTGTTGAGAGCCCCGCGATGAATGGCAGGAACTGGTTTAAGAAGGTTTCTAGTTCAAACTCTTTTACCGGCCTTCGGTGTCCATTCCGATGTATATTTTACGTTCTCGTTCTACACAAGATCGGCCCCACAAAAAACCTCTGAACGCACTGCACTGGCAGATCGCCGGATATTCAATTGTCGGCAATAAATCACCGGGTTTCGTGAAAAGGTGTCAGATTTCCCATAACCTCCCTACGCCCAATCGTGAAACTTCTGAGGAGAAACATTTTGTCCTTTTTGAGGATAAATACAAGGATCGAGCGCTGTTCCTTGTCTTTCTTGTCCTTGGTATAATCCATTTAACTTCGTTTCATGGCTGCTAAAGGATTTCTTTTGAAAATTGTCCTCGTCTCTGCTCGTGACAAAAAGAGAAATTTTTTCAAAAATGTGCCCAAGTGAGTTGAACAGATGGGCAAGGATTAGGTCCGCCAGGAGTTTCGCTTTGTCACCCCGTCATCCTTGAAAGCGGAGCAGGAAGTGAATACAAATACGCACTCAGGTAGAATTCCTTTATTGAATTTTGGATTATGCCTATCAACAATTTGCGTGGAATGCGCACCTATATCTGTTAATCTGAACGTCTTTACACGCTGATAACATACATTTTTCACAATATCTTTAATACTATCAATAGAAATGCAGAAATCTATATGTGCAAAACCTTCTCCCATTGTCTGGCAGCTAGAGATATTTAAAATGCTGCTTTTTACAGGCATTTAGCCTGATTATATCACTGCGAGGAAAAGAAATAATAAAATTAAAATTCAGCCTCTGGAAGCTTTACTTCATAAAATGCTAAAAATATGGATTAATTCCGAACCAAATTATAGTGATTTTTGGATTCCCTAGAGCCAAGTCTTTCTGCCACTATCAAATAGCCATACGTTGCAAGTGGTCTAGCCCTCCTGTTTTACGTTGAGTTGGATTCAAACTCAAAAAATTTACATATTTTGATTAACCAGTTCATAAAAAGGCTACTCAATTGAAAAGTACAATTTTCAGGGTGAGAAACATGAGTGAAAATAGTTTGTAGATAGAAGCTTTAGTTAGGCTTGGAAGTTGCCATGAAATGTTTGCCATGTTAACGTCGCCCACCATAAGACACAATGTATTTTGTAAATAAAAGCCGATATTTATACTTGCCGGTGAGAAATAAAAGCTACTGTGAAAAGCTATACTATATATGTATATACTAGGATGGTAAGATTTGAACCTACAATCACAAATATCATATGCTATTTTGTCATTATGCTGAAATAATTTACTAACAATTTTTTTCATTATCGTAGTACCTTATTTAAAACAAATACATTAAATCAAAAACAAACAACAAACAACAAACTTTCTTAAATTTTAAATTTAATCATAATCTTATTTTGTTTTACAATTTTTAGTACAATTACATTATAATCAAAAAATATTGATTTATCATAATTACGATTGCAAAGCAACTTTAATTATTTTGTAATTGCGACTGATGTAATCATATGAGTAATCATTACATTTTGTAATCGATTACACTTAACTCTGAGCTTTTCAGATGTCCACCATTCCCAAGAAAATTAATATTTTTCCTTTATTCTACTATAATTCATTTCGTGCGCAATCTACAGTATTTTATAAAAACTCTGTTTAATATTTTTTTATTTCGGACCATTTTTCGGGTCTTTTGCCACCTAAATCAGCATGAAGTATGTTTTCCGGCATTCCAATACGTAAAGTTAAAAAAATTTTCTTATTTTACTTAATAAAGTGAATTTATTTCATGTTTCAGGATTTATTATTTTAAGTTAAGAACTTTTGTTTCATAAAACTTCGGAAAAATTGCCAGTTTTGTCGTAAACAAAGTGAAATAGTCTTAAAGGTGTTCGCAAAAAATGTAAAGCTTGTGGATTGAGTTATTTAATTTGAAGAATTGCATTTAGTGTAAGCCCTCAAATCCTTTGGTGCCAACTTGAAGGAATTCCACCTTAAAAGAGAAAAGCCAGTTAAAATTCCTGAGTATGGTTGGGTACCAGCTACATATGGAAAAATTCCTAATTCATAGAAATTGCAATTCCTCTTTTTTTTCCCCAACTATTCGTTCTGCGTTTTATTGGCTCGCATAACCAATGTTGCGCGTCTCTCGAACAAATTTACGCGCAATTATGCTCTGATGTGACAAGCTTGTTAATTCGCAATCAACTAAAACTCACAGAGCAATTACTTGGTCCGTCGCAAGAAAGTGTTGAGTACCCACTGCTACATAATGGCAGTGATTTTTTTGCACTTGCGTCTAGGTTTTAGCCGCGCACTCGAGACGATGGAAACGTCATAAAATTGGCCAGCGCACTGTCACTCGATGTGCCGGGGAGTTAAGAAACTTGTCTCTGGCCATAAGTCCATACATACCCAAGTCGGTGACAGGTGCCTCGGTACGAAATATTCATTCAACCTTTGAAATATCGACGGAGAAAATTTCAAGAGTGTTAAAAGTACAAATATACCAGACCTCTTTATGGCTAATTATTGCACGTTTTTGCAGGCACCTCTACGGCTGGCCGCTTTTTCAACATGGCACTGGCAATTTGAACTTGTTCCTGTGTTCGCAGCAAATTTACAGGACAGATATTACTTAAGACCCGTTGTTTATATAAATTGGACTATTGATTGCAGCCGCTCCTTATGCAATTCTCACTGCAATTCATGCTATTTTAAGAAATTTGTCGTCAGGCGTAACGCCAATTAGGCTAGGTATACATATATAAATTTTGTTCCTCTTATTGTCGCAGATAATTAAGGATAAAGTTGTAACAACCATTTTTGGCGAATACAGTCGCATTGTTCTTATAAATTCGTAAAATAAGAAAAGAAATAGGAAAAGCTATATTATTAATATTTATCTAATTACTTGGGAAGTACGATTTTTAAGATTAATCTTTAATCCATTGTATAATATATGCATCATACCTTAGCGAATCATTTATAGAATAAGATTTCATTTAGGCTTCCATATGAAAGTATTTAAAGTTTGTATTCGCCTTGATTTGCCTGTTGATGATGACACACCGAACTAAGCTCTGTCCAAATTCATGTCTATGCCAAGAGCCGGATTATAAGCTTCGCTGATGGTACGCCACCGATATTTTGCCACTCCAAAATCTCCGAATTTTGATCAAATATGATACGTAACAATTAAGACTTTTAAGAAAATATTAATTTCACATCATAGGTCCAAAAAACGATTTTCGAAAAAAGCATGTTATACTCATTCATCATGAGCAACATTCTTATACCCAAAATCCAAAGGTTAAATCAAGTTTTACACTCCCTGCATTTTAGACAGCAAACGTTAAAAAAACGTCAGGAAATGAGTTTTTATCTTTTAATGGAAATATAAGTGCACGTTTTTTTTATAAAGTCAGTGCATTAATAATGATACAATAAAATGTCCTTGCCTAAGGTTTAAGAAGCCGTGTGATACTTGCTTTTATCTGCGCTATTTAATCTAAATTTTCCTGATTAGGTTTACGGAGCGTAGTACTCGCTTTCCACTTTCCGCTATTGGATTTGTACATTTTTTCTCCTTGATTTTAGATACTGTAAATATATTTTATTATTTGATAAATATTTTTTGGAATTTTTTTAAAATTTAAATAGAATTTCGCCAATGTCTTCTAGACTTCTAGATATGAAAAACAAGTGCTTAAGGGGTTATATACAGTCAAGATTTTCAGAAAATCGATTTTTTTTAACCCACAGAAAATTTCATGTCAATCCGGTGAATATTCTCGAAGTTACACGCATACTTGTAATGATTTTTTTTTTATATGTAAGGTGCTTTTGAAAATTTAAACGCTTTTTCTCAAAACTGTGTTTTTAAAGTGAGCAAGATTTCTCGGAAACGGCTGAACTGATCAGTTTCACAAACTTTTTAATTATATTTTTTAGTAATTAATCGAAGATTTTTTTTTCACCGATAAATATTTTTCTTTTTATAAACAATTTAAAGGCAAAAATTATCCAGTGTAGAGATATGGTGCTGCCGAAGATCAGCTGTAGCAGCTTTTAAAATAATTATTTTTACAAATAAAAACAGTAAAATACACTCAAGAGTTACCCTAATATCTTTACAAATTTTTACATTAATAACTTAAAAGGTTATCTCAAGAAATTCTTGAAAAATTAGTTTTTTTTTGGGCCTCCTGACTGTATATAACCCCTTAAAGGCGGGCTTATGTGGGTTTCAAATTATGAAAAAATCAATTTTTTTTTTTTACAGTTTTAATGATAAAAAAATACTATTGCATTCAAACTTTTAAGTATCAAAAAGAGTAGCATTTGAACTATATTCTATGAAATTTTTGTTGAAAAATATCGGAAAATGGTCTGCTGAGATTTGGTTTACGGAAACCTCTTAAAAATGCGGTGGACATCATAACTTGTGCTAGACTTATCTGAAATCAAAAAATTAAATTTTTTATATTGTAGATATCGACAGAAAACTCATTACACCGAAAAAAAAAAATGCCGACTAAATTGTTCTTTAACTAACTTCGTGAAAACTGACCTCGCAATTGTTGACGGTTTTGACCACATTTTACTAAATTCGAAAGTGGATCAAAAAAAAAGATTAGTTAGATAACAATATAAGCAGTTCAAATGGCTTATATAATGTATTCAAGATCAAATAACATTGATTGCATAAAACCAAGAATAAAATTTGGATTTTAGAACTATTTTTGGTAATTAATACAGAATAACCAAAATATTTACAAAGTTAAAAAGTTTCAGCAATATGTGTAGTGAAGCCTTTTAACAATGTATTTTGTTTAAATTTGTCAACTTTATTTTTCTAAGTGTATGTATCAAAAATATTTTAACGTTTCATAAAAGCGTTATACTTGTGTATGCATTCTTTGCAATAACTGGTTTTATATTATAATCTTGTCTTGGACAATTGTTAATTTTGCTAAGCGCTTCTATTCGTTTAAGATTTATCTTTCGCAGGATAAGCAATATTTTATTTTTCTTAAAACATTGAAATAATTGCTAGTCTTGAATCGAGAGAAAAATAAATCGGAGTCGCAAAATTTTTCTTAGCGACGAGACGACTTCAACGTTCGATACTGCATCCATTTACGAGAGAAGATCAAGATCTTCTCCAGACTGCAGCATAGCTAGAGCAGCGCAGGTACGACACCTTTAATTATCGCAATCGATAAAATGCTTATGCGCAGTTGATCCTCGACTCCTGAAGATCGAATAGCACAGGCACAAGCTGTGTTTGGACTTCTTGTCGCGATCTATTCGAACAAGTCAATTAAGTTAATTAATTAGCCCTAATTAGTAAGTGGTGTTGTAGCGTCTGGTGAGAGGAATTTATCAAATTGTTGGGGCTCTTCGAGGTTGTTGCGCATGTGTAGGGAAGGTATCAGGTAGCAATGTGATTTCTTTCAGTTTTTCGTACTTTTCGCAGCATTTACATATCTGAATTTTATTTTTTACTTTTATATTATTTTTTATTTCTTCGTGTTCGATATGGAGGTGCAAGACCTCTAGAAGCCAGTAAAATTCACATAACAGAATCGAATTAACGTCAAATAAAGTTCTAATTGAGTAAAATATTCAGTTAAGCGCCTTAACTGAAAAGTCGTAAAATACACACCCAATGAATTATCAATGAAATTCCGGCTCCAACAGCGACAATCTTTTTGTCACCGGTTGGCCTGTGATAAAGGCTACAAAAGAATGTCCAATGAGTTTTTTATCCTCAGCTCCATTTTCTACTAAAGGTCCGGGTTTCGTTTTGCAAACGTAATGAGTACATACCCGGGCCAGCTCGTTTGCATAACAGAAAACTCAAAAAAATCGTTTTGGAGAAAACCCAAAAAAGAAATGGCTCACTTCGAGCAAAGAAAGTTGTCAATAACACCGACACCCAAGATGTTGTAGCATCGCTGTGCCAGATAGATGGCTCCGGCTGTAGACACAGCCGAAACTGCGAGGTAGGTGGTAGAAAATTACCAATTAGAATGAAAATAACGATGAGCTACGACGGCTATAAAACAACGAATTGTTTTTTTTAAAGAAAATCGTGAAAACGGTAAAAGAGTGAGGGTAACGGCTGGGGCCACCCAAACAACCGAAGGAAATCACCTTGCGTGGTCACCGAGAAGGCGACAGTCATGCCATTGCGCCGCGCCGCACACCATCGCCGCGCGGCCGGCCGATCCCATTTAGTTCGATTATTTATCACGCATTAATTAAAGATATACGCGCAGATAATCAGATTTCCAGGCTCAAATCCACGAAAGAGTGCACGACTGTAAGCCAGGCCAGCTCCTCGCAACCGATCCCCGTGCCGGTCGGAGCCGACGACTTCGCCTTTCTAAGGTGTCGTAAACCGTCGACGTCTAGCATTTGCAATGGATGATAAAGAATGGAGTTAAGGCAAGCGATGGCCACCGATATAAAAATGCTGAAATAGAAATTTAATCCACAGGAATGAGGTAATAAATATGTGATATACGGCCAAACTGACAAATTCCTCAGCCTCAATAATATGAGGGTAATATTGGTGCAAGGGTCGCTCAATGATGCGGTGCTCAAAAACGCCTGATTGGACATTTGAGATGCGGTCTTGAATTGGCGGTAATTTTATTATTGAAAAACGTTCAGGAAATCGAGCTAGGAGAGTTTTCAAGTCATTCTAAACCTACAAATGAACTATGATCCTTTGACTGTATGTATCTTTGATCACATGTAAAAAACTTGTGGTCAAAATATCTTCTTCTATCAGGTTTTGTATGTCCTAGCCTATTATGGCACTCTCAGCTGATATTTGATAAAGTTAGGTTGGCTAGTGGGGTTCAGTTGAATGACAATCAAGAAAATGATACTTTATTAGAGCATTACTTTTGCTTTCATTATTGATGGCGTCAAATTAGAGACCACAGGCATATGTAAAATTGGACTGCTCAATCACGATACAGAGAAACAAGGTATACTTGGTTTGCATTTGACGCTTTTTAGTGACGTCGCCACGTAGGTGACATTTCGAAAAATAGAGATTAATCGGTGGAAATCATCTCTAAATTGTTATTTAATGTCAAAGTATAGAGTCTTTATGAAGAATCACTTAATCGAACGCACTTTCAATGTGTTAGTGCTATTCCAAAAACTTATTTGTAATTCGGTTCATCTTTTTTTTTTTTTTTTTTTTTTTTTTTACAGACCATCAGCTTAGTCCAAGCTTTAAAGCAACAAAAATTAATTTGCTGCATAAGACTCGTCATCATTTGGTCCGTTGTTAGTAGCGACATGACAAACAAATAAATTCTTTCTCAATACATGCTTACCAACACGGACATCAAACAAATCGGCATTCTTATTTACACTCAACCTCATGCGGTTAATAGGTTGAAAGAAGCTATAGTTAGTTTTACACAGATCAGTTTGCAGGAGCGGGACATGCCTAAGGTTTCGCTCATTCGCTCTGAATGTGAATCTTGTTTTAAGAGAAGGCGAATCGATATTACCAACTAAAAGTTGATGTACAAATACAACGTCCGCGATTTCCCGACGTTTTTGTAGAGAATGCATGTCAAGGAGTTTCAAACGGTCCTTGTATGGAGGGAGTATAACTGGATTGCTCCATGGCAATTCTCTAAGGGCGAAACGGACAAATTTCCGTTGGACAGATTCGATGCTGTCTATGTGAACTTGGTAATACGGAGACCAAACTTGACTCGCGTATTCAAGAATTGGCCGGACAAAGGAAGAGTAAAGCTGTTTGTATACAGTGATATTAGAAAATTCACGGGACCATCTTTTAATAAAACCCAGCATAATACCGGCTTTTGTCACCAAGCAATTTATATGTTCAACAAAATCCAGTTTACAATCAAGGAACACACCACGTTTGGAAAGTGTCCAGATCTCTTTGAACCGTGTGGCAGTCGTTAATATTATTCGTATAACGGAAAAGTTTCATGTCGTCAGCATAAATTAATATTTTACAGTCTTTGAGCAAATATGTAATGTCGTCAATAGCAAGAATAAATAAGAGTGGGCCCAGGTGACTACCCTGCGGTACACCTGAGGTGGCAAATATTTTTCTGGAAGTTTCATTCCGAAAAGATATCTGATAGGTCCTGTTGGACAGGTATGAGCGTATCCAATTGATAAGCAATGGAGAGAAGCCTAGATTTTCAAGTTTCAGTATTATAATCGAATGGGACAGTTTATCAAAAGCCTTACTAAAGTCAGTATAAATGCAATCGGTTTGCAGACCCTTCTGGAAGCCTTCAATGACGAAAGAAACAAATTCGAGAAGGTTCGTGGAAGTGGAACGACCCTGAAGAAAACCGTGCTGATTTATAGAGACAAGACGTCGACAGATGCTTGACAATTGTGAGTATATAATTGACTCAAAAAGTTTTGGAATACATGAAAGCTTTGCTATGGGCCGGTAGTTACACACCTCAGTCTTTTTACCCTTTTTGTGGATAGGAATAATAAAGGCATTCTTCCAAAGCATAGGAAACCTTCCTGTGCTGACTGATTTCTGAAAGAGTAATGTTAAGGGCAACATTATCTCATTAGAGCAGCATTTAAGGATAGCGGGGGGGATACCATCAGGACCCGATGTGAAATCCATGGGAAGCTCATTGATATGTTTGAGAACATCGGAGGGAGTAATGTGAATGGAAAAATTTAGAGGAACAGGATTTAAGTTTAAGTGCAAAAAGTTATTAGGGTTGGGTTGGAAAGCGGGGGAGAACGATTTTTCGAAATATGAGGCAAACATATCGCAAATTGAAGATGGACTATCATCAGAGATTCCTTCGAATTGTAAGCTAGTTGGATAATTATCCGACTTCCTTTTGGTATTAATAAATTTATAAAATGCCCTTGGATTGCTATATATTTCAGACTTCATTTGACAGACATAATCATTATATAATCGTTTGGAGTAGTCTTGAAATTTATTATAACATTCAACGAATGCATTATAGGAAACATTATTCCTTTCTAGAAGATATGCCTTCCACAATTTAGTTAAACCATAATTGCATGGAATCAACATTTCACGCACGAACAGTCGATGTACTAAGGTTTAAAAAAAACAAACATTTTTTATGATTGGTATGTGTATTTTTTTTATAAATAAAAAGTGATTTTAAGGGCGGAAAGAGAAAAAATTAGAAAAATTGATCAGAATTTCGAGACGCATGTCATGACTGTCACTCTCAGAATGCAAAAGAGAGAGAATACAAATCACAAAGTCCTTTTCTATAGGAGCGAGCAGTCAATTATATTATGCTATATGTCAGTAGGTCCTCCCAACGATTAATGGAGAGTAACCTAAGCGGCCAAAAGTCAAGCTGATCTGCAAGAAGTGTGAGAGCGAATTTATACATGGGTATTAGTCAGAGCAGGCATACCACACAATGAGAGGGGCAACATGAAAAGTTTTAAATTAGCAAATTCCATTAAACTGAGCTACACTACGAGTTAATTAAAGACTTTGTTCGTTCGTCTCGTTTGTTACTGCTAATAATAACCCGAGTTGAAAATGTTAACCTTATTTTTTGTACACGTATATATGAGGATTGTCTATTCAAAAGGGCCTATTTGCCATAGTAAGAGAAAATAATTTTTTGGTCGTATCCTTTTTTATATGTTGAATGTTATGATTTCTTTAAATAAGAACAAGCTAAAAGGTTTATTTCCGTAATGATCTTAACATTAGAGTTGGAGATTCTCTTCAAAAGGAACTAGATTTTGTCTATAAAAAAACTTTTTAAATTTTTTTTTACTCTTTTCCTAAAGTTTGCTTATGATGATTTTAATACCTTTTGAACGGACGCTCCTCATATCCAATAAAATTACTAATATAGTACATCTGAGTAAATTAATAATTAGCTTAGTGACCAGTCAGCTGCGCAGTGCATTTCTTGCACACCTAGCTATGGCCGCCCCTGTGTACAACAAAAAGGCATCATTTCCAAAAATACACTGGAAAATATTTAAATTTAAAATTCATTGAATTATGTACTCATTACATTAATGACTTAAAATAAATATACTATTTGATTTATAAATAAAATGTTACAAACGAATTTTAAGCTTTATATAAAATAAACAAAAACTCGTGACGCCAGTGCCCAAATTATATTTAAAAATTGGTAATATATTCTTTATAGCTTTAAAAATGAAGTTTTTCTGAGTAAAAGTAATAAAAACATAAAATCTTACAACATTCTTTCTAAATAATGTGGGCAATTTTCAGGCTTATAGCTATCGGACTTTGAAAACAGGCGGTAAATAAAAATCATATCATCACCATAGTGTTGACATAATATTGGTTAATAGTGCAAATTTCTTTCTGTGTGATCTCTTCTTATCTGACCGCACTGATGTCACTCTCAGAGCTAAATAAAGTTTTTCTGACTTGAATACCAGAAAATACAAGAGTAGATAGCAATGAAAAGGCAGATGATCTCGCGAGAAGAAGGGCAAACTCCCAACTCATTTTGTGGCCTGTCAAAGAGTTCCCAAGCGTCGGGAAAAGGAAAATACCTCCTTATACTGGATAATCAAAAAGATTCATGAATCCCTCCAAGCAGAGTACGGAGAATTTTCTCTAACTAAATATTTACTCGTAAAGTGGGTCTAGTGGTTCATGAGCATCCTCCACTACTAATCTTCATTCACTTGCTATTGTGGCATAAAATTAGCGTCGCGGAAGCTCTTTTTTTTTTTAATTAAAGGTTGAAACCTTTTTGATCGGGTGCAATCTCGAATTCGCGATTTTAATTGTAACGCTGTAAAACTCAGAAAAAAAAAAAATAGTAGAGAGTCGTCTTTTTTTTTAATTAAAGAAAAAGAATCGTACTTTCTGATGCATTGATCAGCATTATCGGGAAAAAATTATCCAGGTCCGTATGCATAACCAAACATTGCAAATTTTGAAACTGAAAACATAACCTTGAACCTCATAACATAACCTGCATCCAATTAAAAAAACCTATACCGATTTCGAACAGGTTTCAATCTTTAAGAAAACAAAATGCCCTACTGCGTTGATTTGTCGCTGATTAATCGTCTCTTTCAAATTTGAGCAATTTTTAACACAAATTTTTTTAATGCCATAATTTTTTTGAGTAGTATAAAAGCGTAAGAACCAATTCATTTGAGCCACATTAAGAACTTC
Source organism: Dysmachus trigonus (assembly GCA_949715965.1). Taxonomy (NCBI): domain Eukaryota; kingdom Metazoa; phylum Arthropoda; class Insecta; order Diptera; family Asilidae; genus Dysmachus; species Dysmachus trigonus. Next base: position 33,086,754 of record OX454319.1, read on the forward strand.
GATAACCTTTGGTATTTTGTTTAAACATTTTTCTAAGTATGGCTTTTCTTACCAACGTTTTTGTTTCTAGGTTTATATTTAGCACTCCAAACAACACCTTAAGAGGTTAGCCCACTCTAGAAACCAAAAAAGGGCATATTTCGGGATTTTTTTTCAGCGAAACCATAAAATAAATCGGATCGGATCGGACACAAAAGGTGTTTTAGTTGACATATAATTGGCAATACAAAAATTTTTTTTTTTTCACGGCGATAAATGTCATAATGGCCACTGTGCAGCATCGGTTGAAATTTTTTTGAGTTATGAGTTCGGCCGACTTGAAAAATGTGGTTTTTAGAAGAAGAGGGGTTACGCTAGAATACGAAAATCGAGTACTTAAGGATTTTTCACGCACATAATCTTTTGAAATATAATTCTATAGATACTAAAGTACCCTTTTAACAAACAAATTTCGATTTTTTTAAATTCCTAGAGTGGCTTACCCCCTTAAATAATTCGTAAAACTAAAAATTCTTTCAATCATCAAAATCTTGCATTAGCAATTAGTACTACATATACATATATAGACGAGACAAAATACTAAATACAGATACAGAATATCAGTATTGCATCAACGTTCCGGGAACAATTTTCTCTGAAGATTGTGATGGGTCTATTGGTACCTAACGAAAAATCACTGACGCATTCTTTTAGGTAAAATATCCGTACAAAAGGAGTTGTATCGACAATTTCTTGCAAAAATATTTTGCTATCATAATAGCACAACTCAGCGGGTTATAGTAGTAAAATATTTTCTCACCATGCTTGACCACCTAAGTGACGCATCATTGCTGCTGCTAGGGACACTAGAACCATTCAGAGTTTACCTTGCTTTGATTGCGCCGAACAGGAAATACAAAGTAATTATTGGAAAAGGCACGAGCAAGAAGACAGCACACGGGAAAACAATAACGCACCCCTAGGCCATAAATAAGCGAGATAGACATGTCAACGGAAGAAAAGAAAATGTGCGTCTCGTAAGAAAGATAACAAGGGAATGCCGAGCCGATGCCTTGATGGTGGTCCCTCAGTCAAAATGTTCTCCGGACTAAACGCATTATACCTGCTCATTTCTGGAAGTCATTGGTTCGAAGAAGACTTGTGCCAAAAAGGTCCAAGTGTCTTTCATGCTAGACTGCAGTTCTTTTTTTTTTCTTTTTTTTAAATACGACTATTTAGAACAGAAGTCACAGGGCAGGTCAATAGTAAGAGCCAAACCAATGTGGTGTGTAAACATAAATTCCATGCCCAATTCCAACTATCCGCTGTCTTTTATTCGAGCGAACTTCCTGAATCCTACTGCGCCCGAGTAATTTATCTCCCCCATTATCTTTGATTAATTCTACAAAAATGTTAATATCGAGCAAAGACACATGGCGTAGTCAAGTTCTATATATGCAAACCGCATTTCGACTGGCATCGCTGACTAATTCGTATTTAGCCCAAAAAGAAAAACACCGCTTTTAACCGAGACCCGGTGTTAATACTTTAGAAAATGCGCCCAGCACACCAACTGCTTCGGCCGAAGAAATTTATTTGAAAAAAATTAAAATTTCCCGGCTAGGAAGAGTAGGACAAAAAAAAATTAAACTTGACTGATAGTATCTGGACGTTTGATCTGCAGATTTAGATATGAATCTCGAATCGAAAGTGACAGTTGTATGGGTGCGATGGCAGTCAAAGAGTTCGGTCCTTGGCCCGTTGTACTTACAGCCAAGCAATCCCATAAAAATGGTGATAAATGCCTGAAATGGAGCGGAATTCTCTGAATCACGCTAGTTTTCGGGAGTAACGCTCGTTTGATTCTTGATGGATTGCTCAAATAAGACGTTATCAACAGATGGGTGAAGAAAAGTTCACCAGATACATTAAAGCGATTAGAACATAGAAGAAGTTTGTGTTCAATTTAAAAGTTCGTAAAGTGCGCTCAGACCTTAGATACAATATATACGTTACGTAACGAAGATCATCTCAAAGATAGACAGCGAGACTTATGTACGTACTTGTCAGACATTCCTTTAATGTATTTATCTTTAAATTTGAATCGATGCTGCTATATTCCTAATAGTGAGGTATTAATCAATTTTGCAGGAACTGTATTAAAGTACTCAGGCATTATATAGAATATTTGGCATTTTTTGGCAAAGTGTTAAACTTTTGATTTTTTCTTGAGTTTTATACTATTCCTACACGGTAAAAAATTTTGATTGTATATAAGTCCACACCAAAAAAGCATTAGATTTTAATATTTTGAAAGGATTAAAATGAAACTGTAATATTGGCATGTATTAAAATAAAATCTCTTCAGTATTAAATTAATTTTAATACTAGAACATTACAAATCAATACTTGTTATATTAAAAGGTAATATTATCTATATTTTACTTCTAATCCACTATGGTTTGAAAAAGTTAATACTAATTTTTGTTTTAATACAAAAATATTGAATTGTAATCTTTTATTGAGGTATAAATAAATCCCATTTTCCATTAAAATTAGTACTTATTGTATTAAAAGTTAATATTAACGATACTTTATCTTCAATGCAACAAGGTTTTAATAAGTTAACACTAACTGTTTTACTTTATAATGCTTTAATCCATTGAAAAAGTGATAAGGTTTTTTTTTTTTGAATTTGAGGGAATATTTAGATTTTATGATATTTTTTCCCCCAAAAAAGATGTATTAATTTTCTTTTCATAGAACAAATAAGGAAATGTTCAAACACAAACTAATTTATTTTATTTTATTCAAATTATATAAATAGTACACAAAATAATGTTATACGTAATATAAACTATCGCTTGACTATCTAATATAAACTTATTATTAAACGTAATATAAACTATCGATCTTGACTGTCAAAGAAATGCGTTACCGACGCGGTATGGCCAACGTGACACATTGTGGCATATAAAACTTAAAATTCAATCTGTTTGGATTGAAGTATTACCTTTTAGTCTAATTTTAATCCAATTAATATTGAAAATTACTTCAAAAAGATTACAAAGTATTTTAACATATATTTTGGATTACTTTTTAATACAAAAATTATTGCATTTTTGAGTAATATTCGATTAATATTTACTTTTAATTCGAAGTGGATTGAAAAATGGCTGTAATACAAGCAAGAGATTAAATTTTACTCCAAAATTTTTAACCGTGTAGGTAGGTATTCTATAGAATGACTTAGGTATGACATAGATTGCCAAAATAGATCGAATAATTATCAAAGCCCAAGCAGATTCATCCTTCTTTTGCAAGATATTTACTAAAATTGAATCATAGAATACAGAAAACTAAATCACGGAACAGACAAATAGGTATAGGTACAGGCCGACTACATCAGACTAGGTAAGAGTATCTGATTAGTCCTATCTATCATTACTAATATGGCGATGGGCAATGGCTAATGGCCAGGTTCACAACGCCTCACGATCATTATGTACTCTTTTCTGAGTTGTGGAGAAAAAATCTAATCAGACAGTCCATGCGAACACGGTTCTGAGATCGCATTTTGTAAATGTATGGGCGCTTTCGAGAAAGAAAATGTACCTGCTTACCAAAAGAAGCTGATTTTATACGATGCGTTTTGCACTAGGCCGGCAGAGGTTGAATATCCAAGTCACTTTCCTCAGGACTTTAATGCCTGAGACGAACGCTTTATTTTCCTTACTTTGTTGCTCTTGTTCGAAGATAGGCCGATGGACAAGAATCCTTATCTTTATAGCTACAGGAGCTTTACTTCTAAATATACAAGGCAGATAAGCCTTCAAAGAAAATATATTGTTAAAAACAATTGGCAATGGGTCAGCACGTTGAATTTTTTAAGGAAACATTTGCTTTAACTTTTAACTCCTTCGGTCGCTGGATCGCAGGCAACTGTATGAAAATAGGCTAGGCTCAGAACACTTTTAGTGAGGAAAGAGGCGTGAGTCAGTGTGAATCCGCCCAATGAGCACAAACCAGTTTTCTGCTCATCGACTGTTTCGCAGATGCTATTACATTTTGTGCAATTTTATTCCATTTTCTTTTCTAACTACATACCCTAGTATATCATATTTAATAGTTTGCGATTTGTAAAAGATCCTTCTATACTTTTTCTAGTGCTCACTTGGCCTTTTATAGAATGTCTGGGTAAAGTATTAAATAACATATTTTCTATAATTTGTCTATTTGCTTCCAGCATTATACATAATGACTAGTATAAAATACCAGATTTCATACATTTTCGGTAAAATGTACACCATAAGTGAGAATTATGGTAAAACCGATACCTATTTTATTAATGTTATCGCTTTAATCCAATTGTATAAAACTTTTGAGATGCCTAGGGTGTTTTCAGACCTTAAACCTAATGGAGAACACTAAGGAAGTTTTGCTTTGGCTAATTTACGCTGATCATTGCCAATTTAGTACAATTGAAAAGCTTAACATGCCTTTTTTGAAAAATAGGCATAAGTGGATGTCCAACTGTTAAAACAATTTATTTTATTGTCAGTATGAAAAAAAGAATACTTACAATAGTGAAGATTAATGGAAGTTAACTATATTATTATGAACTAAAATAAAGTTTGTGCTTTTTCTAATGTATTTATAAATATGCATCAGGGGCAGAAATTTCGGAATTCTCAGATATTTTGAAAATATTTACCATCACTTCTTTTTTTCCATAACGTAACCACTTTATTTGTTGGCAACAATCTTTCATTGGAAAAAGTTGTTTAAAATTCAGTTGCGAAGTAGGAAAAACTCCAATTTTCTAGATGGATTTATATGGTGCAGAACGATAGATAAAGTAAATTATTATATGTAATGCATTATTGATCGAAATTGAATAATTGCCGACGGAATATTAATAATACGACTAATTGCTAGCCAACCTCCTAGAGTAGTGAAATACATTTCATTAGGTCAAAGTACTTGATGGATCGCAGGCCGAACCGTTCGTCGCGTCGGTCGGCATTATTCACAGTCGCAGTCGTCCCTAATTAAGTTTTAAGTAATTCCAGCAGGGAGTTTTTACCTGATTTGCATGCAATTTAATTTTACAAACGTGTGCAGATTTAATTCCGAACACTTCGACCAATCACACAATAAATTAGCAGCAAGTATCCCCCAATAGGCCGCTCATTAGCCACGAGGGGAGCGTGTACACGTCCCGCCGCAGTCAGCACGATATCGAATTGCTGCTAATTTGACATGATCTACTGTTTCCATTAAGAGAATAGTAACGATATTCGCAATTTATAGCGTCCATCAGGCGAACAATTCAACTAGTCGAATTAATTTATATCCAAAGATCTCATTCAAACTACGCGAAAAGTCTAGCGGTTGGTCTCGGCCACGGCGAAAACTGAGCTGCCTCAGCCCGCGCCTGAGCCTAAGCATAAGCCTGCGCTGGCCGGCATGGTCCGGCAAACACGTTCCCCGCGGAATTTCGCTAAAAATGAAATTTGCATGTGGCCGGCCGGTCGGTGATCGAGTGTATCGATCTTCTCCGCAGAATATGTAAACTTGATTTTGTTGAAGCCGAAATTTGTCCTCCGGCTAAATGTGCTAAATCGGCTTCAGCAAACCGACTCCTCTTGGTTTCTTGATCAGTTTAAGGTTCGCTTCTTTGTAATTTTATTTCACGAGAGGTGTACGCGGAGCAGCACTCATTGCAGGGCTTACTCAGGGATATCCCTTGGAAGATTTGCCTCTTATTCTCCGGTGCATTCTTGGTCAAACTCTTAATGGTGCAGCAACGTCACTGAACGCTTTAATAATAATAATCATAAAAAACGTTGATCCATATCGCTGGAGTTGATTCATAAAAGGCAAAATAAAAACACCTAAAAAATATCCTTCGGAAGCATCAGTTTGGTGGTGATCACAAAGGGATCAACGAATACAATAACAGGAAGAACAAAACACTTAAGTTACAAAAATTATGGAGATCATGTCGGTGATCTTTGGTAATTGCTGTCTAATGGTATTGGAAATATAACCCAGAACTTGTACGCATTTTGGATTTTAGTCAAAGATAAGATAAAATATTTCGTAATTAAACGAAGAGAGCTTGGTCATTGACTTGATTGCAATTGCGTTTTTATGAATTTATTAGGAATGTAGGATAATTAGATATTAATCTTTAAGATCGGCTCAGAGAATGACAAAAACCAAATAAATTATATTGTAGGAAAACATTGCCAGTTTCTTTAGTTTTGATAAAGTAGTTAAAAATAAGCATTACTAATACATACTATACAAAATAAACAAAAAGTTGATGTTTAATCGCTAGAAGAATACATTTTCGGACCACCCGATTTACCCATCCTACATATTAGGTAAGTAGGTAGTACCTAGGTTAGATTAGACTAAAGTGGCTGCCTACGGCATACTTGGGCCAAAAGAATAGGCCTATTGTGGTACCACATGGTACGATCCCACGACTAACCAGAGAACCAGTAAGACTCCTTGATGAACTGTCCCAGATTCTTGATGTTAACAAAACTCAGGTCCAGAAGGTCATCAAAGGAAAAGGAGCCCAGGCGACGACTCCTACGAAGAGCTAGAGCCGAACAGTGACCCTGAAAGTGAGTGACGGTTTCCTCCTCTTCCTCATTGTGGTAACTCCTGCAAAAGTCATTTTAGGTTAAGTCTTCTAACGTGCTTGCAGATAAGACAGTGACCAGAAATAATTGTTACAACATTGCTAGTATCAGCCCGCTTGTGAGAGATTATACCCGTAGAGGTATTCAAAAATATTTTAATCAGGTACCTACATTTCAAATATTTTCTGTTAATCAGGTTAAAAAGTCCTTAAATTCTACGTAGAATAAGAACGTGTAAAGATTTCTGTCTTTCCATCTTTAAGTGTAATGTAAGAAATCTTAACCAGTAAATGCTAAATTATTAATTAAATTGTTAATGTTAACGCAAGAAACACGAAATGATCCTTAATGATCTTTAAATTTAACTATACTTTACTTTATTCTATAGTACGTATACAGATTTAAAAGTATCTAAAGCTAGTTTATTTGAACCTGCATATGTATTTTGTTATATATAATACATAGTTCTAAATCTGTGAAAATGTCGGATTAAATTTTCTCTTAATAGAATTTTTTGCATTCCTTTATTCTACATTGAACGACAGTTGTAAATAATGAAATAAATTTCTCCATGACATTTTCAGAAGCCGGCAGAGAGAAAGAAAGGACTAAATCAATAATCTTTAAAATTTAGTAGGGCCAAATGTTCATTAGGGTGACGCAGCTAAAATAACTTTGTGCTTAGTCGTGCCGATGAAAGGAAAACGAACATCCTGTGACCTTTCTGTCCCCACAGATTCTTTCATTGATTAGCCAACATGAGCCCAAGGATCATAACTGAAGACACATTCCGGCAGAGTTGCTAACCTTTCCCTCTTTAGTTCGGAATTTGGGTAATGATTGTCGCTTGAATGTCTAGAGATAAGAACCTGAGTTATGTTTCCAAACGCACACGAATTCAGAAGCACGTGAAATAGCATTTAAGTAAAGGACACCCTGCCAGGACGTCAGCTAGAATAAAAGACATTTGAAAAGAAGATCGGTATCATAAATTATAGGTATGATCCTTTCCTGATGACGTATGTGTTTATTTTATTCACCCAATTCATTTTTTTCTCTTTTACCCGATGGGAATTTTTCGTTAGACTGATTAATTGTTATGTTAGAAATTAAACAAAAAAAAAAAAAAAAAAACGTGAGATACGATATGCCTATTATATGTTTCCTCCGATGGAAACTGCTTTCTTAACTTAGGTGTTAACTTTTAAATATTGAATCCCCCGAGTGAAAGTGTGTTGAAATTATGTTTAAAAGATCCAAAAAACATACATACTTTAAAATTTTAAAATATATCACACATAATATCTGAATTGTCCTTATTAATATTACTACCTCTTGTTGACCACTCTAGAATTACAATATTTAAGATGCGTGGGTGTTTTCTTAAGAGGCTTCGGGTTTCTGATAGGGATACCTGTCAAATGAGCTGCTATTTGTTATAAGTGTCAATGTAATATTTATTCGGTAAATCCTGCTATTCACATGCTATTCGCTGTGGTATTTCAAATTTCCGCTTCACTTAACGTTACATGATAACAAGCCATCAACAAGGAGGCCGATGCTTTCCGAAGAAAATATCGCAACTGTTGAAGCCGGTTTTACTGAAGACTGAAATTTGTCGATTTACAGGCGTACGCAAGAACTTGGACTTTGTCCGTCCATAATTTGAAAACTTTGCGTAAGGATCTTGGCCTTAAGCTTACAAGATCCGATTGGTGAAAAAATTGAAGCCGTATGACCATCATCTATGTCAGATATTTGCAAATTGATATGTCGTCAATGGTGAGAAGTACAGAGCAATGCTCTCCGACTTTTTTTTTCTTAAACTTCCGAACATTGATCTTGACGACTTGTGGTTTCAACAGGATAACGCTACGTGCCATACATTGACTGTAACAATCGATCTACTGAAAGGACAATTTGGCAAAAATCATATTTCATTTATCATATTTGATTCCGCTGAACTATTTTCTATAGGGATATGTGAAGTCTCTGGTTTATGCTGATTAACGCATTGAAAGTCAAATAAGACGTGTCATAGGATATTTTTGATTCTCGAAAAAGTGGTCCTAAATTGGACTTGTAGGACATGTATAATAACTGGCAGTCGTAGTGCCCATATACTATAATATGATACGAATAAATACGAATTCTGTAAGTTTGCCCGCGAAATGTTTCAGATTGATGGGTTCCGTAAATCTAATTAATCTAATTAAAGGTATAAAAATTATTAGTATAAATCCAAATTTATGGTCACTTTCCAATTCTTAGGTGTTTTATTGAAATTAAAAATGTGGACGCGCTCAAAAAAAGCATCTTTTATTATTATTCGAGAGACGAAACCGATACTGTTTTGATTATTTCAGTTTTGCTAATTTCTTCTATGTTTTATTGAATTTAGTGAGGATGAATAAGCAACAAATGCCACAGGAATTTAACAAATTGCTAAAATGTAGTGTATTCAATCATTTATTATATTATTCCTGGTTTGAACGAAAACAAAAGAAAAAAAAATCTTAGTAAAAGAATTGCAGATATAGAAGAAATTAATTTATTTTATTATTTTTACTCAAACCTTAATCCAAAATATTTTTGTATTATTCGGCATATTTAACTTGCGTTTGGAATGACATAAATCTTCACAACATTACCATTTTTTTGGCAGCTGTTACATTCAATCAAAATCAAAATATCAACCCTGGCAACAGAGTTTGGAAACAAGTGTTAAAGACTTATAATCATATTTTAAGGTTTTAAAGAAGCGAAAAATCAAGGGTGCGCATAAATAAACATAGGCTAGTTAAGCGAAATTCAACTACAGAAGTCATTGGGCCTAAGAATTGCGATTAGAATTAGCGCAAATGCGTGATCGATAGCTACCTTTTCAAATCAATTATGACTTATTTTAGCTAACTGTTCCAGCTGTGAAGGGCAATCAGTTGACCTGTCAAGGTACCATTTCTCCTATCAGCTCCTGTCTCCCATGTTCAATTTACAATTTAATGCCCGCTCTTGAAGCACATTTAACGGCAGGATTTATCGCAGCGCCGTAATTATTTCTCCTTTTGCAACATTTTTAATCGCGGATTTTTTTTTCTTTCTTCGTTTACCTTTTTCTTTTTATTATGCGGATACGTCCGGCAGGTTCGAACTGAGTTCCACTTATTACCTGTTTTCATTTAAGCGTCTCCGTGGTCATCATCAGTGCATGTCTTTGGCTCTAATCTCGTGGAACTTTTAAATTTAATCTGAAAAATTCGTGAAATGCTTTTACACTACATGCAAAAAGTGCCCTCGTCTCTCATCATTTAAAATGTTATCTTTGAAAAGAGTTACGCCCTGTTCGCCGAAAATGTTAAAGTCAACTCAAAATTTCTTCCTTAGAATATGCAAAGACAATTAAAGGACAGCGACTTCAAATATAGTATTTATACTTCGGTATTATTTTTAAAGAGGAATCTTCTGGAAGGCGGTTAACATTTTATATAGTGAAGCCGGTATTCTTTACACGAGCGCACAGAGTAAAATTCCAATTTTAGAAAGTAAATCATCAGATGCTACAGAAGAAGCCTCAGACATATTTGAAGTTTAAGAGTGAATTGAGTGAGGATGAATTCAGATTGTAGTAGAGATGGACATTTGAAAAAAGCATCGTACGATAACATCGATATTTTATAATGTATTTATTTATTTATGCAGAAGATTATAGCCGCAGTCTTATCAGTGAGCCTAGACTAAAATTGCTATTTAAAAAATTCCCGACACTATTATTGTAGTAATTTATTCATACATTTTTATGAATGGATAACTTTAGCTAAAGTTTCGGAGAAGATTAACGTTTTATTAAATTTTAATAACCGCCTTCCTTGATAAAAAATAAGTGAAAAGTTGCTATAAATTCAAGCGCAATCTTTAAACTAAGTCTCGATATATTGCCCATTATATTTACGATACATCGAAAACAAAAACATCGGTATATCGCATATAGTAGATTAATAGTATTAAAAACCATCGGTTGAGTTCGATGTATCATTTCTTAAAAATCGATAATTTTCAGAACTATGCTTGTGTGTGTTCGTTTGTATGTGATGTTGACGATATTTTTTGTGAACTGATGATAGAATCGAAATCTTTGGTATCGTATATAGATGTTTATTTTGAGCAAATTCCTGGTGGGTCAATTAAAATTAATTGTGATATCTGGAATTTGACTAGACACATCTTTTAAGAGTAGTCAGAATATCTCATTTTAATATTTATAGGAAGTGAATAGCAACTACGATGATACAGATAAATTTTTTCAACGAAGACGATATGAATACTATAGCATTCTTATATTGAATGCATAAATAATATTTAAAAAAAGTGCAATAATTTCAATATAATATTCGGTCATCATTAGATTTTTATCTAGCAATATATAAAAAAAAAATCCCATAGAATACAGATACTCTAGTATTCAAGCCAAGTTTTGCACTTCTAATTTGCACAACATAACATCTGACAGATTTTTTAATTTAAGTATACAAAGAAAAAGAAAAAACAATTAAATAGAACGATTAGCCATTACATTGAAGTATATAGGTCTGTCTGGTAACTTTTGGGTAAACATTTCTTGAGTAAAAATCTGGTAAAAAGTTTCATATGGTAGTAGGGATAAACATCAAAAGTTACCAGACGACTTCAAGTAAAAATTGGGTAAATCTTACTTGTGTATGTAAATTGTCAAACGTGATCAAGATGTTAGAGGGAAAACTTATGGATTTATTTAATATTTTTGAAGATTTTGAAATATATTTTTTATTTATTTAAACAATTTTTCAATAACTTCTTCTTCTATCTGAATCGCAAGGCAAAATTGAAACACACAAATGACAGATTACACAGTGACAAGCAATCGGTGATTTTACCCAAATTTACTCGGTCTCCGCAGCGTGGGTAAATCTGGTAAAAATTGTGTAAGAGGGGAAGTGCTGTCAAGAGCTCAGTTTTTCCCCTCCGTGAGGTTAACAGACACTTTTGGGTAAAAATTTTACCCGCAAGTAAAAACTTTATAGTTACCAGACAGACCTTATAATAGTTTAAACAAATTAAGACTATTAGGAATTTAATGCCGCTAATGGGGGTGCTATAGCATTCACGTCTGCGAACGTGTTATATATAATATGTATAATGAAAAATAATCATTAACTTTTAGAATATTTTAGAAAACCTGGTTTAATGTTGCTCAAAATTTACATTTTAAGTTGTCCAATTTTACTAACGAAATTTTTTTGATTAACTACCATAAATTATTTAAAACGGCATAGAATATAAATTATCATACTAGTACACGGTAAAAAATTTTGGACTAAAAACCAATATTTTCTGGATTGTATATAAGTCCACACCAAAGAAGTATTAGATTTTAATATTTTGAAAGGATTAAAATGAAACTGTAATATTGGCAGGTATTAAAATAAAATCTCTTCAGTATTAAATGAATTTTAATGCCAGAACATTAAAAATCAATACTTGTTGTATTAAAAGGTAATATTACCTATATTTTACTTCTAATCTACTATGGTTTTAAGAAGTTAATTCTAATGTATAGTTTTAATACAAAAATAGTTGTAATACAAATCTTTTATTGAGATATAAATAAATCCCATTTCCTATTAAAACTAGTTCTTATTGTATTAAAAGTTAATTAAAAGTTAATATTAACGATACTTGACCTTCAATCTACCATGGTTTTAATAACTTAATACGAATTGTATTACTTTATAATTAAAATATGCATTAATCCATTGATACAGTGACAGGGATTTGTTCTTTTTGGATTGCAGGGATTATTTAGGTTTTATGATGTTATTTTTTTTCCGAAAAAAATTTATTAACTTTCTTTTCATAGAAAAAATAAAGACATATTCAAACACTAACTACTTTTTTGGATTTGAATGAATATTTAGGTTTTATGATGTCAAGTTGTTTTCGAAAAAAAAAAATGTATTAATTAATTTAAGACTATGTATTAAATATAGGTATCTTCACTTGATATAACTAATAGGGGTGAATATGCGTCTGTCACCAAACTTTTCCCGCACAAATCTCACTTTCCACTCGCACTGCATGTTGACTATGAATGAAATGGGTTACCAACGTGGCATGGCCAACGTGACACACTGTGGCATAAAAAACTTAAAATTCAATCTGTTTGGATTGAAATATTACCTTTTAATCTAATTTTAATCCAATTAATATTGAAAATTAATTCAAAAAGATTAAAAAATATTTTAACATATATTTTGGATCACTTTTCAATACAAAAATTATTGCATTTTTGAGTAATATTCGATGAATATTTACTTTTAATTCGAAGTGGATTGAAAAATGTCTGTAATACAAGCAAAAGATTAAATTTTACTCCAAAATTTTTAACCGTGTAAGCTTTGTGCATTTCGTTCATCTGTCAATTTTATGTTCGAAAACTTATATTGAAAAATGAATTTTGTAATTGAACTAAACTCGAATTCCAACCCTAGTATCAACATTTTAAATTAATAGTTTTACCGATTCAACCTGAAAAATTCTTGTCTTACAAACCACAAAAATTCGTTCGAAACAAACTTTATGATCAACTCATTTTGAGTTAAGAGTTGAGATTTTGCCTTCTGCCACAAGCACGTGGATGGACATGACTGTATGTGAAAGCATCCCAGTGGGAAATATTGAAGTGCTTCGAAAAAAGCAGAATAAAGCTTCATCCACATTTCATGATATACTTCAAAAAAGTGCTTCTAAAGGAGCTCTTTGAAGCTTATTCGAAGCGCTTCATAGACATTTCATGATATACTTCGAAAAAGTGCTTCTCAATGACCTCAAAGAAAGAGTTTACTTCTGCGGACATCGTATATTAAAATTTGTATGAAATTGAAGCGCAAACGACGAATTTTATGCTTCAGTAGGAGCACTTGGAAAAATCTTTTGAACCGCTTCTTATCCCACTGGGATGTGCCTCATACCGTGATGAACGAGAGCAGTACAAAGAGAGGATGCAAAATCTGTTGGTAGAGAAGCCCTTAAGATACCTATAACATTGGCAAGTTCAGTATTTCTTTTATTCATCTTTTTTCTTTTGAATATTGTTTGTAGTTTTATCGTTTTTTAATATGATATTTATTGAGATATTATTTTATTTTATTGTTTTTAATCATCTGCCTTTTATCTTTTTTTCATGATGACTTTGGCCGGTCAATCGCACCTCAATGAAATTGGCTTTATTTTGGGCAACCACTTTTAACCTGAATAAAACCCCAATTTTATTTCTTGAACTCATCTAGTTCTTTAAAAATCATGCCTCGTATACTTACATGTGTATACGTAGCATAAAAAAAGGGTCGAAACACGGCAATATGCTAAATAATGCCCAAAAACTTTGGAAAAAGGGTCTAAGTGATATCAGAAAAAAAAAAAAACTTTAATGCAGTGTGCTGCAGCTGTTCTTTAAAAAGTTCCTAGCTCCACAATTGAAAATAAATTGGCATGTTTGACTCCAAAAAGTAGTGGTGGATAAACCGTTTTTACAAATACGAGGAAAAAGCTAAGGTTTACTTCATGGAAAATATTTATTAAATTAATGCTTTTATTTCCATTCCTAACAAACCACCAGAAAGAAGTGTGTTTCATTTTTACATTTGTTTGTTCCTTTTATATGTTGAATTTTAATAAAATTTGTAAAAAATATTAATTTTTCAGAGTTTTGATTAGAAAAAACACACCACAAGGGTATCAATTTTACCAGAATAGAATGCGTTGTAAACTTGTACATTCAAAGGGTGATATTGTCAATTTGGAATATTTACTGCTAAATAAAATGAAAAATTTACACCCCTAACCCCTGAGTAACTTTGACCGAAGCTCAAAACAAAATTTGTATGCGGCAATGTGTATCACTAATATTACATATATTTTCAGTTATTTGAGTTGAGAAAATGCTATCGAAGGATACAAAAACCGAAAATTATATCCTAATCGAAAATGTGCAGCAGATAATGAACAATTTTTTTTGGGGCCAAACTAACCGCTTTTTACGATACCTATATATGTATGTATATTCGAATATAAAAGACATCTTATAAAAACTCAATTCTAATTTGATTTATTTTGTCTGGATAATTTGTATAGCGATATGGTAAAATTATCACAAAGCATTAGAGTGACATTAAATCCTGTTGAGAAATACCTATTGCTCGTTTCATAAAAAATCCTTTTTGCTTCAGTGGATCAAAAAAGTCTCATCCATGGTCCAAAAGACCCAAAATATATATATAAAAAAAAGTACAACATAACTGTGCTACCCACAAAGAGTTCTTTATGGTAGCCATCGTTTAACCACAACTTCTTCTTCAAATCAGGTTTTTGATTTAATTTTGTGAATTCGAATTCACACTTCTGTAGTCAACATATTCAGCAGGTTTAGGCACACAGCCGTGTATATGAGAAAACAGCAGGACGTCTTCGAGGTGTTCACGATGTCCTTTCGGAGAATGGAGCGACAAAGGCAATCACCTAAATTTCGTGTATGACCGTCATGGGCTGCTCTGGACCTTTTTAGTGAACCTGCCCGAGACGTTCACTTACGACAAACTGCACATAAAAGTTCATTTAATTTTCACAGCTAAAGAACGACAACGGGCGACATCGCATAAAAGTTACTCGACAACAAAACAACAACGTTCGCCTACCAAATTGATACCTCAGTCACCTGAAACGGCCGTGTCTATGGGTCTCTTGCACTTGAGAACTTAGGTGAGACGAATAAAGTTTTATTTGCGCTCTAATGGATATCTATTTGGAGCAGAGGTCCCAACAAGTTTCTTCTAAGAAACCTATCTCCTTTTCGTTTGCCGCAAATAATTTAAAAGACAAGCGGGCCCGCGGGCCACAGTAAAAAGATTCGATTTGCTTTTTATTGGCACCTTTGTGAAACGTGGTGGACATAATTTGCATGATTACTTTGGATGGGAAAGGTTTCGGGCCTCCGGTCGGAATTAGGTGTTGCCTTAAGTGGAATTGATTTTCAAACTAATTTGATGTGATGGCTGGCGCCTTCAGATCTCAACGGATTTTTTTCGTTCAACGGTAATTCTCATAATGTTCCACTTTTTCATTTTACGAATTTGTTTCTTTACTGTCGAACAGTTTCTTCAAAAATGCATGGACAAGAAAGAATGTCACTGACACTTAACACAAAAAAAGGGCATTCCAAGCAGTTTCAAATAATGTGCATATTTGAGTTTAAATCTTTTACTTATCTTAGAAAAAGCCAAAATATACTATTCGTATCGATAGGTAGTCTACCGTATCTACCTAGTATTTACCTGCCAAAAATTTGATGCATCTTTTTAAAACCATCAATCACCTGTGCATTCACGAGATGTTCCTTTATATCAACACTTAATGCTTTTTTAATTAAAATTTATAGGTAGCAACATGACCTGAATAATTTAGAAAAAAAGTAAGGGGAATGAATATTTTTTCTGGATCTGGATCTTTCGTTTGGGTTCCAATTTTTGGTTTATATTAAATTATAACAAGAAATTAAATACTTTTCGGACATTCCATGTCAACCGGGCCACCTAAATGACCAAAAATCATGAAGACCTAGAAAATTGTTTTTGGGCTTAAATTTTTGGTCTATCTTTACCCTTCAGAAATTGACCTGGCGTTTTGAAAAATTCAAAATGGCGGATCCAATATGGCGGCCAACTTTTCAAAAATTTGAATAAAACAAATACTATGATATTCTGCATAAAATTCTAAGTAAGAAATGTCTCTTGCAAACTTTTGAATAAGATTGCCGTTTTTGAGAAAAAAATTCATGAATCTTTAAAATTTTTCTATCTTGATGAAATCCTAAATTTCGGTCTTATATAGGAAAAAATTGACAATTGGCATATTAGAAAGATTTAAAAAATACTCAGGTGTTAGGAGTTTGTTAGTGATGAATACAATGTCAGATGTCAAAAAAATTCATAATGTAGGATCCAATATGGCCAATATGGATTTCATCAAGATAGACAATTTTTAAAAATTCATGAATTTTTTTCTCAAAAACGGCAATTTTATTCAAAAATTTGCAAGGGACATTTCTTACTTAGAATTTTATGCAGAATATCATAGTATTTTTTTTATTCAAATTTCGTTAATTTTTGAAAAGTTGGCCGCCATATTGGATCCGCCATTTTGAATTTTTCAAAACGCCAGGTCAATTTCTGAAGGGCAAAGATAGACCAAAAATTTAAGCCCAAAAACAATTTTCTAGGTCTTCATGATTTTTGGTCATTTAGGTGGCCCGGTTGACGTGAAATGACCGTTTTTTTTTTTTTTTTTTTTTTTTTGTTTTTAATATTTTAAACACATTAATTACTTATTTCTGTTATTATTGGGGATTTTCATATTGAAATAAATTGCTGAATTCTTACCGAAAAATATGGAAGACTCAATTCTTAGGCTTGGACTTTTAAAGGTCTTAGCTTTTTCATAAAGACATCTTCCGTTTAAAAAGTTTATAAAATATTTTTCTAAAAATCATTTCTAATAGCGTATTCATATTTTCCCTCCCTAAGAATTGATTCTTATATTACTTTTAAAGACATTCGGGGAGAATTCACCCTTGGTTGAAACCCTTAGAAGAAAAACCGACTTTTCAGAATACTTGTTATTCTGATTATTGTCTTGCAATAACTTTATTTTAGTGTTTTATAAGAAAAGTAATAACACATTCTTGTGACAATTTAACATAAAATTTTTAAGCACAAATAACTGAAATCTGAGACTTCGATCTTATAGGATCGTTATAAGAAAGAAAGCTACTAAAAATCTATTATAAAAACCTTATGAGCTCGTGACTTTATATGAAGTTAAAGTAAGATTGTTAAGAAAATAAGTATTTTCTTGACTTTCTAGAAGTAGTTTTATAAGGAATTTTAATTGCCCTGTTTCATGTATTATATTGCAATGAGAGCTTTTTGAAAATACTTTTGTATTTTTTAATTGATTGAATTAAAACACAAATTTTTTCTATCATTCCATGTCGGTTAATTTGCAAAATTTTGAGAGCGGTAAGCAATTTTTGGAGGTATAACACAAATTTTTATCAGTGTAATTTCTTTTGCAGTAATATTCTCATTGATAAATTCTAATAAAAAATATAATTTCATTAATCATATAAAGAGATCAATACATCAGAGACGTATTTTTACTTTAACTTTTTTTAAATCTTTTAGAGGTGTTATCATATATAATATAATACACAAATTCTAAAAATGAATATCATGAGTATAACAAAACACACAATCTTATTAAAAGTTCATAGTGTAGGCAATACTGTTAATTTTGCTTTTCACAATTCTTATAAGTGCTTTTAAGAATTCTTCAGGAAATCTTCTAACGCTTTAACAGATTCATTTCATACGCCACTTCTTGACTAGTCTTTAAGAATTCTTAAGGAGTTATTTGTTGAAGGTATTATCTTAACTAAATCGATTTTTAATTCTCATATTACTCTTGGTTAGAAGAAAAATATTGTTTGTTGGGATAACAAAACAAAGCAGCTATGAAATAATCATGAAGAGAAAAATAGTTATTCTTTGATAACAATTAACATCCTGTTTCTTAATTATTAATTAATCAATATAAAGTAAGATGAAAATGTTAAAACAGAAAAATTTCCACACAGAAATGTACCCATAATTAATTAGGAAATACTTTTTTTTAAGTTAAAGTAGACCCGTAGGCTCTTAAATTTAGGATAACTTAATTCATACTGCCATAAATTATGAGCAAAGTTAAAATTTAGGAATTGAAACAAGAGTGATGAGTATTATTAGAATATTAGATGAAAAGACTGACAAATAACCATATTTGGAAATTTGTTTCTTACCTTAAATGGAAGTTTGAACTTTAAGCTGTTTAATGAAAATACAAGAACCTTAAAAACTTCTACAAAACATTCCATGAAATTCACTTTTTTTTATAAACGTATTATTTTATACAATAGATATTGGATTAAGACTAAAACTGGAGCATTTTCGTGGAAAACTCGTTGCCACAAAGATATCAGTGAAAATTATACTTTATGTACATTTATTAAAAACGATTATAAATTTCGGATTCTTTATCTACAAAATGTTGTTGATCTGTATAGTAGTCGAATGGGTCAGGTTGTCCTCTCTGAAATGATTCAAACCTTTTTTATGCGATGAATATAAACGGTTTACGACGGAATTTGTAAATAACACAATTTTGTGTTGAATATAATTTAATTTCTGGCTAACACAATTTGGAGAAGATGTTTAAGTTTGAGGTTTCTTATTTCAAATAATGTTCTAACGACATTTGAAACGTGTATTTGCAAACATTATTAAGATTTCATGAAGAGAACATCTAGGAATCTTAGATATGCTTGTTTTAAAATGAATTTATGATATTTTTGCTAATACCGTCAGAACTATGGTCTCATGTTTGATATCTTGGTTTATAATTTCATATAGTGTTGTTTAGTTGCTTTGGCACAAAATACTTATGGCGATGAAATCCGTCGGGTATCGAAAACATTCGATCTATTTCCCATTTACAAATTGCAAACATGTTAGTATAAATTAGAAAGTAAATTAATTGAAGATATGAGTGAGTGAGAGTTAGAGAGAGAGAATTAATACTTTCATTCACTCAAAAGAATTCTTCATAACACCTTTATCCCCTCTCTATTTTCAATTTAATGATTTCAAAACTAGACCTTTTACATACCGAAATATTATACGCAAAAAATATATACGTATTTACGTAAAAAAAAAACCAATCCAAAAATTCACACCTTCATCCGGCTTCAATTATTATAATAGAAGTTGGATAATGAATTTCGATTAACCACGCGATTAAATTACAAAATAAGAAACAAAAGTGCTGGGTCATATAAAGTACTTGTAAAAATAAGGTTACAAAGTAAAATAAACGAAGTCTATTTTTGAAATTCCTTAGAAAATTTCCGAATAAAAGCTTCAAAATTATTTTATTTCGAACAAATCAAAAATCCATAATGAATTTGAATGAAATTGCATTTATAAGTAATAAATGAATTAGCTCCTATTCTTAAACACAAGAATGTAGACAACTTTTCTAGTTTCTCTGGAACTGGTTCTTTATAATCATATGTAAAGGACCAATTACTTTTTACAATGCGCAATACTTTCGGTTTTTCTTTTTAATTATGTGTAGATAAGATCGTATTACAAAACAATTAAAAGGTGATAAAGATTACTCCCAATGGAGGCTTTATTTCAGTAATTTCGGAGCGAAAATTAAAATTGATGGAAGCATTTCTTTCATTTGAAAATTTGATGTGCTCTACCAGTTATACGTGTAGTTTATAAAGTTTCTACATCTGATTTTTTAGCGTATCTCATTTCCTTAGATTTGAAAGCGATTTATGACTAAATTTAATGGCCAATAGGGGAAATTTCTTTTTCCTTTTAATTTGCATTTGAATATGTGTTGTTCCAAACTTTGTAATTATTTACATTCCCCTGATGGCAGTTAAGAGTGAATTTATCGCCAGAGAAGTCATCATAAATTCTTATAGTGTGTGCACACAAAAATAACTCCCCGTAACGAAGATGTGATAATTAATTTTATGTAAAAGGTGACAATTAATTAGTATTCATAGAAAAAGATTCTCATGTCGATATGCCATTGTATTTGTGACATCTTGATCATTCACTATTGTTTATAACTCCCCTCACAGGGTTATCCAGAAGGAGCAGTTTCCCCGGATTCGTGCCCCATAATTCACACCAGAGACCTCAGGGAGGTTCACTGAAGAGTTTATGAAATCATGATAACACGATTCAATGGAAATAGCTTTCTAAAATTGGAAATCGCTGATAACCCACTTGGCCCACTCATTTATTACGAGATCAGACTGCGGTGTCGGAAATCAATAGCGCTCGCATCGGATCGCGGCACAATCTCGTTCGAAATCTGAAGTCGAGGCCGAGATCTGTTTGCATCGTCTTACAAGCCCCGGCTGCTTCAGACGGCCAGAACCGCTGTTCTAGGAAGTTCTCACGGCAATTGACGGTTCTTGTGTAACACCTGAAGTGGTGCTGTCTGAGATTTATGTCTGAACAATTAAAATTCGTTAGCACTACGAAACCCGGCTGCTGATTTAATGCAATAAAACTCCACCGATTTTTATTATAACACAGAACTTCTGAGGAACGAGATGGCGGTGATGATGCCTGCTGTCCGTGTAATTGTTACCTCGTCCCTCAAGCCCGCCTGGCGCATCCAGCGCCAACTTAGATGAATTTCAGGAGCACGAGATTGCAAGTAGCCGCCTGCCTGTTTGCCAGCTCAAAACTGCTACAAACAAGAGCCCGGCTTTCGTAATGGGCAATTAAAGTGATTAGCGTACAGCACAATGGCACACGGTGGAGAAATAAGGCGTCTTCAGGCGACTATAAAACGCTTCATGCCTGAGAAAAGCCCATCTTGGTTTTGCAATTGTGTGAAACCTGTCTTCTGATATCAGTCTTGTAAATAGAGTAACATTATTTCGCTCAAGTGATGAATGATTTAATTCTTGCGAGCCGACCCACCGAATAAGAGGTGAATGGCAGTAGAAGACAGTTGACGGTTTTACAAGAAGTCTCAAATACATTACCAAAACCTGATGTTTACTAACATTACGAAACAGAACTAAACACATCCAGAAGTTTTTTTAATACTGTAACAGCCGAGCGTTTTATTTAATTACATTTTTTTAGTCGAATCACATCTATTTCCTTAACTTTTATTGATATGACTCATATATTTCTTTTATAAAGAATGTTTTATTTTAAGAGGCACCGGATTTACGATAGGAATAACTATCAAATGAGCTGTCATTTGTTGTAAGAGTTAATATCATTTTGATTCAGCAAGATCTAACAAATCATCATGGAAATATACACATTGCAGTAACGATTCCAAATCGTGGAAATTTATTTCCAAAATCAAGAGTCAGATATAAAAACTTATGAATTTGAACTGTGATTTTTACGGACCGAATAATCGTCCGTCAGAGCAATGCAAAGCAAAATGTTGAAAGATTTATGTTGACGATTTGTGGTTTCAACAGGACGGCGCTATGTGCTATATAGCGACAGAAGCAATCGATTTATTATTTCAAGCAACGGATCTATTAATTGTTCACCAAGATCGCGTGATTTGATACCGCTGAACTGTTTTGTATGGGGACATATGGAGTATCTGGTCTATGCTGATAAACCAGCTCCGATTCGAGGTCAACATAAGACGTATCCTTGCGAATATACGGCTCGAAAAAGTGATCAGAAATTGGACTGACAGGATGTGCTATGTAACTGGCAGCCACGATGCTTATATGACCGGAATTGAATTTAAATATTAAATGTTAAAAAATTATTTTCGAATAAAATCAAATTTATGGTCACTTGCTCAATTTTTACGTGATTTATTTCAATTCTAAATCCGGACGCTTTTAAAAGAAAAACCTTTGCTTGTCTCACCTTCTCAATTTTAAAGTTTAAGATTAAAAGTAAATTTCAAAGTTTAAGATTAAAAGTAATAACTGGAATTTTTGCTTTTGCAATTTTACACATATTTTTTGATAGGAAAAGTGAGAGAGATTATTGCGGTGTTGATTTTCCGTAAATTGGATAAGTTTTTAAGATAGGTGCTAACAAAGTCAGTCTGTTTTACTTCAAACTAGAGCATTATTAAATAATTTGTCAGTTTTATAAACTCTTAAAAGTATTATTTTTTCTAAAAAAAACCCGTAGTTTAGCCTAAAATACACTGAAACCTAAAAAACCCCTATACTAACTTTGTATAATATTTATGGGGATCAAATCGAAGCGTAAAGTAAATTGATCTTATTAGGTATACTCCAGATGTGTTTGAATGAGAAATTATATTATCGGCATCGAAGACATAATTTAAGTATCGTGCCCTTATTCTCCCCAATTTCCAGTCTGTTTTACAATAATTTGCCTACAGTGCAATTTGCGTGCATAAGAAAATATTCGAAATATCTATTATCAGATTTTGCATGCGTGTTTACCCACTTATCAGGCAATGGAGTGACTCTTTTCAGTTTCCACACAAAAATCCGCCACAATGCCAGCTGAAATCTTTTATTTATGGTCGATGAACTCGTACGTACCTACGGCAATGGACTGTAGAGGGGATGAGGAATTTATCTTCCTTGCACCTTCCACACTTTGAGGATTTCAGGGTATGCAAATTTGTCTACAATCTTCTGCATGCATATGTCGTTCCATGCCGCCATAAGATTATGCAACGTGGATGGTTACTTAATGAGGGCCCAAATATTTCCCTTCTGTATATGTAGAAGCCGGCCATCATTCTTATAATAAAGAAAACGAAACAAGTCGTAAATTGAGGACAATTTGTTTTCGACGGACAAATTGGGGCCTGATTTGGCCAAAATTTGTCTGCTGTCCAAAGGATTAGGTTGACAGCTACCTGCACAATGCCTATGGGGACTATATTTAACAAGTTATATTAAAAATTGATATGATCGTAAACATTAGTCAAATAACAATCTCCAAGATTTCTTTATACCTCATATTAGGTAAAACAAAGATCAAAAGTTTTCAGTAAATTGTGACATGTTTCATAAAAAAATTATATATTCAATTGTTGATACGTTTTGTATCGCTGGAAATTTAATAGCAGTATATATAAATGAGCCTACTACAGTGATGTAGCAAAGAAGAGAAAAAAGGTTACACCAACTACAAATTTGAAAATATTTATGATGAAAAAACTTTTCATTGAGGTTAAAATGCGACATGAATGAATTGACTATATGAAATATAATCACTAGTTAAAACTACTATTTTTCTTCAATAAGTTATATATTTATTGGACCCTATTATGGAAGTAGATTTTGGTCGACTAGACTAGCGAAGGAGCTAATTTTCTTAGCATTTCAGCTTTGAAAATGTGTTTTCGCTAGTCGATTCGAGCGAAATAAACTTCCATAATATGGTATATTATTTACTAGCCTTACATAGTTATTATTCAATGATCCGCTTTATTAAATTAAAACAACGAATTCAATTCAAAATGAACGAATATATCACAAAAACAGCTTCTTATGTATTTATCTATTTAGTTATAATACTAATTCATCATAAGTCTAATAACCTACTATCACAACAAGTAAAGTAAAATAATATTAAAGAATATTTTAAAAGTATTAAAAAATATTGGTCTTAACATTAGATTATAGAGTGCAGGAAAGGACACGCCTTGTAAAATCCGTGCATATGAGTGAAGCATTTCCCCTCAAGTAGCTTAAACATAAGAAGGGAAAAGAGGAGACGAAAATAGTAGCTTACTTATCATTCTTATTATTTAAATGAGGAAGTTGAATTTGCAACAAGTTCGATTTTCCAGAGATTTCACAGCAAATTTACACAATCACTATTAACAACAGACAAATTGTAACAAATTAAAGTGCGCAAAACAAACAAAAATTAAATGTTTCGGCGAATAATTTTACGCGCTCTGAAACTACTCAGTCAAAACTCGCCGGAATTATCGTAGTGTATAAAATTTGTTATAGGGTCTTCAAACTTAGTGCCTTTTTTCCATTCTCTGAATAATGAACGGCTGCTCTGACTACACAACCACAAAATTTAAGATTACTAACACATCACGAAATTGCTTCAGCTAAATCGTTTAATGTTCCTATACTCTATAATCTAAGGTCAAAAATGAAAGCCAAAGTAGACTTAACCCATTAATGCGCAAAAGGAGGATTTTGTGCACGCAAGTTCAATTGTACGATTCGAATAGCAAATTGTGGCGTATTTCCTCCAAATTCGTATATAAAGGGTTTTTGGGAGTGCTCTTTCAGAATCTGACATTTGTTTTGCATAAAAACTTCAAAAACCCTATTATTTTTTGGGTTTTTTCAAAAAAGTACCGATTTTTCTTGGTCATTTTTCGTCTCCAAGTCGATTATCTTGTCGTTGCTGCTATTGAATGATCATATAACCACCAAAAATCGCGGTCCGAATGTTTACACTTTCTCAAACCATGGTTTTGAATTTTCTTTTTACTTTGGTTTTTGCAAAATGGCCATTTTGTACAGCAATGTAATAAAAAATTCGCGATTTCTCTACACGAAAAGGATCAACTTTACAAAAAAAATGTATATGACAAAAAGTGCTTATTATTAGCCAAGGAAAACATGTAAATTTTTTCAGAATTTTTTGGGCTATTTTTTGTTTTTTGGATTTTGCAAATTTTTCAAAAATCCAAAAATGTCCCGAAAAATTCTGAAAAAATGCACACGTGTTCTTTGACTAATTATAAGCAATTTTTGTCATATAAAATTTATTCGTATAATTCGTACCTTTTGAGTAAAAATATCACCAAATTTTTTTATGATGAAATTTGGTAATATTTTTACTCAAAAAGGATCAATTATACGAATAAATTTTATATGACAAAAAGTGCTTATAATTAGCCAAAGAACACGTGTGAATTTTTTCGGGACATTTTTGGATTTTTGAAAAATTGGCCAAATCCAAAAAACCACAAATAGTACAAAAAATTCTGAAAAAATTTACATGTTTTCCTTGGCTAATAATAAGCACTTTTTGTCATATAAATTTTTTTGTAAAGTTGATCCTTTTCGTGTAAAAAAATCGCGCAGTTTTTTATTACACTGCTGTACAAAATGGCCATTTTGCAAAAACCAAAGCAAAAAAAAAAAATTCAAAACCATGGTTTGAGAAAGTGTAAACATTCGGACCGCGATTTTTGGTGGTTATATGATCATTCAATAGCAGCAACGACAAGATAATCGACTTGGAGACGAAAAATTACCAAGAAAAATCGGTACTTTTTTGAAAAAACCCAAAAAATAGGGATTTTGAATTTTTTATGCAAAACAAATGCCAGATTTTGAAAGAGCACTCCCAAAAACCCCTGATATACGAATTTGGAGGTAATTCGCCCCAATTTGCTATTCGAATCGCACAATTGAACTTGCGTGCACAAAATCCTCGTTTTGTGCATTAACCCATTAATGCCTGAATAACAAAAAATTGTACGGCAACTTTGAGGCGCTAACTTTTATCGAAGGGGTGGTCAATTCTCATCGAGACCAACTTTTCTAGACGTATTTTGAGTCGCCCGACACAATTCAACAAAAAAAAAAAGTGAAAAAAAATTATTATTATTGTTTTTGGGCAATATTATGCAAATAAATACCTTTTTCACGTAATTTTTTTCGAAAAAACGACTGATTTAGTCGGGAAAAAGCTACTTTTTACTGCAATAAAGTGCATAAAACGTGTTATTAGGACTTAAACTTCAAAAATATGCAGGCATTTAATCAGTAATCAGTGACCCCAAAAACTCCGAATACCCAATTTTTTTTCGAAAAAATTGAGAATTTTGCCAAAAATTATTGAATTACGGAAATCTGATAGCAAATTCGTAATCAGTGACCCTTAAAAATAGTTTATATACATTTTTGGGAATAGTCGAACATAGTGAGATAAAAAAAAGTGATCGAAAGTAATGCAAATATGCGTTACATTGTTGCAATTTTTATGCAGCCTAATATTTTTAACGAAAAAAATACCTGCATATTTTTGAAGTTTAAGTACTAATAACACGTTGTATGCACTTTATTGCAGTAAAAAGTTGCTTTTTCCCCACTAAATCTGTCGTTTTTTCGGAAAAAATGACTTGAAAAAGGTATTTATTTACGTAATATTGCAAAAAAACAATAATAATAATTTTTTTTCACTTTTTTTTTTGGTTGGATCGTGTCGGGCGACTCAAAATACGTCTAGAAAAGTTGGTCTCGATGAGAATTGACCACCCCTTCGATAAAAGTTAGCGCCTCGAAGTTGCCGTACAATTTTTTGTTATTCAGGCATTAATGGGTTAATGGGTTAAACGACATCAAAACATTTTAACCATAATAAGTGCGGTGCTGCAAAATATATAAGAAATTCTAATTTCTCAAGGAGCAATTAAGAATTGATATACTAGTATCTGAAGTCTAATATCCAAGTGGGAATTTTAGTTCTGTTTAGAGCCCAAAGAATACAATTTCTTCTGTATTCTATTCACCATTCAAAATTAAACTCTACTTTTGAATCTTTAGATCCTTGAAAGAGTTTTAAAAGATTAAAATAGATCTCATTCGTTGCTTCTTAATTTGTATTGGAATCTTTTGATCGCCAAAATATATTTAATATAAAAGATTACAACATATTAGAATATCTCTGTCATTATTGTAAAAATTTGTTACAATATTAAAGAATAAATGAATTTATTATAATATAAGGATTAACAATGTCCATGTTATAATTGTAATTTTTAAGAATCAGTCCTTTGTCGGAAAATCGTCAGGACCATATTAGGTTTTATTTGAATAAAAGCGTAAACCCCTAATACTCCATTCTAAAGTTGGGACATATAGAAGTTAATAAGTTAACAGATTCTAATTAGTTCCTAAACCCTTGTAAAGCGGTCGTATCTGCCAACCTGGGGATCAAAATATGGCTTAAATTATATAGAAAAAAAAAGTTTTTAGTAAGACCAATGGCTTAATCGTGTAATTGTGGGCGCTTACATTATATGACGCAAATGTGCTATTAATTGAAGATTGAATTTTATTTTAAACTAAGCAAGGCATCTGAATTACATTAAACACACATTAAATAATTTAAAATATGAATCTATATTATACCACTTAAAATCGTTTTTCTTTAAAACTTTTTTTTTTTTTTATTTATTTATTTATTTTACCAGAACTAAAATCCTCTTCGAGACGAATTAAATTATCCCAAACACGTGAGTTCTGCTACAATCAATTTAGGAATTTCCTCATCAGATCGGCTTCATGTCACCATTATATTGTATTGTCTTCGTAACTACATCTGTGTGCAAAATTTCAACTCAATTGGTCAACAGAAAGTGAATAACAATTCGATTAAAAGATTTAATTGTTATGCAGGTGTGGAACTAAAAAAAATTGTTTAATAAAAAGGTTCCACTTAGTTTCTCTCTTCATTCATTCGTTAGAAGAATAGCAAATTATTTATTTTATTTGTTGAAAATGAAATTAGTCTAAACATATCAACAAATACTATAATTCATTATTATTATTATAATTCATTATAGAGTGGAAAAGCCGAAGAGGTAATGGTAATCGGAATTAACGAATGTACAATCACATACAAATTCAATCAACAACATGCATTATAAAATGATTTGCTTTAACAATCTCCACAATGCTTTTCGCCATCCTTTAATCCAATTTATATTAAGGTGCTAATAGCAGAGAAAAAGGTTTAAAATTGCCGTTATTAACTCGTTTGCAAACCCTCACCTGTACCTTTAGTGCAATAAAAGTATAACTTTGCTTCGACTGTGAGTGATTTCAGGTGAGCAATCATCAATAACAGAAATGCATTTTTATGAAGGTTTAATGATGGGTTCCGGGGCACAGATCACCGCCAAACTCCTTTTTGCAACTTACCCATATAAATAAGCCGCACGCGTCATTATTTCTGTTCCGCGTCCAATAAAATTACCACTGTGGAGTGGAAATAGCGCAAATAAGAAAAAAATCTTAAGGTTGCGCACGCGCCACTTAGAATCACTTTGTGTGTGATAGCGGGCACGTTTCCACTGAACGGTGCGCGCCATGTAATTATGTGGAATTTGTGGAAATTGATATTTAATTAACTGAACAGTGGTGAACAGAACGACTCACGAAAATCGGTCTCACTTTATTGTTAAATTGAAGAGGTGGGCTTCGTTGGTTTTATGAGTGTACCGGCGTCCGCGAGGCGGTTACAGCAAATTGGTAATTGGATGATGGCTCATGGACCATCCCATGGAAGGTGATGTTGGTTTTTGATGTATTAATTTTATCCGAGAGAAGCAGCCTTGATAGCTTCATCGCTTGGCAGCTAGTGTTTGGGGGCGGGCGAGATTTATCTTATAAGATTGAATTTTTATCTGATAACTTGCCTACGTCTACGAAGTAATTACCTCGTTACATAATTGATTTCATTAAAAAGATATAGGTCGAAGATTTTAGAATGCGATTAAATTACCACTTGGTAAATAATTTTCAGTTTCTCTCATACTTGCATTCAGACAGTATTTGATATAGGGATTTTAATTTGGCCGTGAAATGAATAAAATAAATCTGCATACTATGCATATAATATAACCAAATTAGACAAAAATTCAATGTATTTAATCAAATCCCTAAAATTAACAGGACCGACATTTTTCACTTGCTCTATCTCTCACGGGATCGAACAATAACCAGACAAGACCCACACAATGCAACAAAATCAGTCATCAGTCAAAAGTTCTCTGCTTCGTGGACCCCCAAAAAATTTTGACTTATCGCTACTAAGATCGACTCTGAAAAATAACAAAGAACTAAATGGATACAAGGCGATCCCGAGTCAGTTATTATTCAGTAAAAATTATAATCCTCTATCAGACGAGGATCAGAGACTACCGCGAGCTGGAGGAATATCGAATGTCACGGACGTATCGTATCCTCGAAATCCTTTACGAATATTGTCAAGAGAATGACGAATTGACAACTGAATTAATGTACCATTCGGAAAGTGTGACAATGGCACAAATGGAAGAATTCTGGGGATTATCTCGTAGCCCATCAGGAGAGATTTGTATCAGAAGTATTAGTTCTGCAGAAAAATTGGAATTAACCGAAAAAAGGAAAAGAAGAACATTTTTTGCGAAGAAATGAATATATGCAGTCGGATCATCTGCTCCTTTGCATTAATTTTTTTATACTAGATTATGAATTGTAAACAAATTTCAAATAAAAAGGGATAAAAGGTAATTTCATATTATGCGCATTGATATGAGTACAATTTCAATGATGAACAATTTAATATGTGCTGGTTTTCTGAAAAAACAACGACATAGAACATTACTATAGTAATTTAATTATGGGAACCGTATTTTATATTATAAATAATATAATAACAATAACTCGTTTAAGTACCTTGGAAGCATTTTAACAGCAAAAGATACGCTGATACCTTGGTTATTGAACGACGTTGTAAACTTTGATTATTGACAATAGGGTAAAAAACCCAATATATAATAGGTTTAACATATTTAAAAAAATACGGTGTATGGCTGATTTTAATAGTTAATAATTAATGATTTTAATAGTTCAAGTTCTGAATAAAATTGTTCTATAATAATCATAATGCTTGGAATTACTTCTACCATCAAATTGTTTTCTTAGCCCTAATAGATCAAATAAAATCAAATGAATTTTAGAAGTAAATTCACTTAAATTTCAATTTACTTTTATTTTAACTGATTTGGTTACTTCTTAGTTTACTAACTAATTTAATTAAATACATAAAAAATATATAATATATATAGATACAATAAATATAAATATATAAAAGAGATAAATTTTCCCTGCAAATGATACATATAATTCCAAAACTTGGTGCTCTCCGATTGAGCTGAAATTCAGTAGAAACTTTCTAATTTCAAAGATTTTTTACGAACCGTACCTTGTCTTAGTTTTGGAATTTTAGGGATTGCTATTTTAGAGCTCTATGTTACTGATCTCAAATTAATTTTAGATTTTACATACATATTCTAAACATATACAGTGAAGAGCAAAACTGAACAAATAATTTTAAAAAGAATAAAATAAAAACTTTTAGCCACCACGCGATAGACAAATTGTGAAATTTAGAACCAGCAAACTCTAGAGTAAAGTTTACTACAGTTGTTAAAACAAGCGACAAACTCTGGCAATGTTCTATTGTAGGAATTTATTTAACTACACAATAAGCATGGAATTAGTTTTGCTCCACGTATAGGAATAAGCATAAATTTCCGCAAATCGGTGATTCACCTCATACGAAAGAAATAAAAGGCTATTGTGTAGCGATTATTGTAGGATGAATTTTTGTAGAGTTTTTCGAATATTCATCAAAATGAGGAATTTATCTCAAGAAATAGTCAAAACTGTTACTGAATTTTTAAAACAAGGACTATTTTCCTGTGAAGTGGTATTCAAAAAAAGAAGTCAGTTCTTTCCAGGTAAATCATTTCCAAGCAATCTAAGTGAAGTGGTTTATAATATTCCCAGAAAGTTAATTTTAAGAACAGTTCTAGTGCAGCTGGCGCTACTAGAGATTTCAATCAACAACAGAGGAAACAAAGCAAAAATGTATGGACAGCCCGCCGAGCAATGAAGGAGATCAATTTTAATTGAAAAGAAGACAAAACCGGGATTATCCCAAAAGAATATATAGGCGCCTTTAAAGGAAGTATAACTCTTGGCCTTCTGACGATTGAAAAATGTAATATGGTCTGATGAAACGGAAATAAATCGTTATTGCTCCGGCGGTCGCTCATGAGCTTGGATGAGGCATGTATAACAGGCAATCAAGCATATAGGTGGTTTATGCATGTTTTGGGGATGTTTTACGGCCTTCGGTGTTGGAAATCTTCATTATATCAATGGAATTATGGCAGAGGAAGTTTACCTCAATATATTGAAAAAAAACATCAAAATGCTGCTTAAAATATGCCATTTCCGGAAAACGAGTTAGTGTTTCAGCAAAACCGGGACCCCAAACATACCGCGAGAGTCGTGCAAAATTGGATACAAAGTCAATCAATTTCTCTATTTGATTGGCCAGACGGCAATAGAAAACTTGTAGGTACACTTACATGAAAGCACAACATTACAATGGCTATGGTACACCACCTTCATCTTTGGACGAATTAACACATTTTATTGGCTGGTTTTTTTTTCTTGCAACTGACGCGTGTGACCGTCCTAAAATTCAAATTCAAATATATCTTAACCGCAATTAAATTGTATAATACCCAATCAATTATGTTCGGTCAACAGAAGACGTTATATGACGTTCCCGGTCAATAATGTGTTAAAGGGGAGAGCGGAAAATGTGTGAGATAAATGAAAAATTAGTAATTAGTATGCCAAATCGAACCAAAATGGTTTTGAATACCAAAGATCTGTGACAAAATATTAAAAAAGATTTTCGTTGTTTGTTTCACTAAAATGAAAAGATGATCAAAAACTGAATCTATGGAAATTCCTAATTTATTAGATAATATAAAAAAAAAGATGCCATTTTTTATTTGATTTATAAATAAAGCTTTAAATTCTGAAGTAATTAGTTAAAAAAAAAAAAATTAGCTTTTTACTCAATTAAAACAAAAAATGTATACAAAATTTAAACAATCTGCATGACCCGTCCATAAAGTGTTAAAAATACACCAAATAAACTTTCATAATTGTATTTTAGAGCTCCGAATAACTACTGTTATTTTTAAAAAACTTAAACCAAATTTTAAGAGATTATTAGAGTTTTTTGCTTTTAACCGGCCGCGAGGGTATGAGATTCACAAGCAAACGAGTATATATGTAATTAGTTGATAATCAAGTACACAAACCCACAATTTAATATACTGTTACATTACCGGTTATCCTTATTAATCGCTTGCTATGCTTAAAAAGTCCATCTTTGCATAGATTTTAAAATCTTATAAGTATTTAAAAAGTTCTCATTAAATTTTTGTTATGACCTGCGACAGATTTATGAAACTCCACCCACAAATTCAAAATGAATACATCTATCTGATGACAGGAAACAAATTAATTAAGAATTCAGGAGTTATAGAGCTTCCGTACAATAAACAAAATTCGTTTCATTAATATTCCAAACAGCACAAAAATTCCTGACGCGTGCCACATTTTTATTTGAAAAGAATAAAATCTGTCAAAAGGTGAATTAATATATTATTTATTACAATAGTGAAGCGACTCATTTCCCTTCAATTTAATCTCGTAAAAACGAAAAGTGTGTGACAAGCTTATAAAGAAATTCCAGAACAGAATAAAGCAGCCGCATCGAAGCTGCTTACGGTCAAATCGTGGCCGCACACAACATCCTAAAACGCTAAAATTCCCCAGTGATAAGAACAAAGCGGCTAGATAAGAAAGTCATTGGTATTCCTGACAATGCAGTTCATTAACACCAACCGCCTTCACTCTATTACGTGTGGACTGCACGTAGGTATATCAATTGCTTCCGTGGTGCACGTCTCAAAATCACGTCACGTACGAGCACTTTGTCGTCCTTAAGATTTAAAGCCACACGTGAGGTGAGCATTTTTTATGACCCGAAAATACTTTTACCACTGCCATTGGGAGTGACCTGCCCGCAATTACGCAAGACGACAAGATATCGCCGATAAAGTGACCATTGCTGGACGATTTAAATTCCTCAGGCCATCTTGTTGGAATTCATAAGACAGCTGTGTGAAAATGCAAATACCTTTTGAATGAGGAGTATTTTTCCAACTTAAGGGAGCAGATGCATTGACCACTAGCATTGCCACACGGTAGAATTAACGTGGTTTAATACCTTCACGCTTTATACCTGAATAGTCCTTTAAGGCGTCGGAGTAGGCGCAAATCGGACGTGGCAGCCTGCATGGTATCAACCCTCTAGCCTATAAATAACACCCCTGGCGGAGTCCCTTCAAAATGAGAGCTGTTAAACGAAATGGCGCGCTGTAAAATCGAATCAAATATCCATTAATTAAGATCATAAAGCCATTGCCGTAAATTATTTTCGGTGTAGCTTGACACACTTCAAGGGCACGACGACTAGGTGGGTAACTCTTGCGGAGACAAAAGACATAAATAGGAGGGAAGCGAAAAGGGAATATCTCTTATGAAATATTAGACGACGCCGATAAGGACCCCACCAGGGTCATTGGAGGACCGATCGGTGCTCGGCGGGCCCAGGCCGTCCAGAGGGAGTCTATTTCAGTACTTCTTGAACAGACGATTCTTCTCACCTTGGACGAATTATTTTACGACCTCATGGTTGAATTCTTTTCCGAGCTCATTTCGTGTATGAATTTATGGAGACTCAAGTGGAGATGGAGACTCAAGTGGACTTTGGTGAGGTGTAAATTTACATGTTTTGACCACGGTCTAAAATAGACATAAACGTTCCGTTTTTCGTTGAACCTAATTTTTTGGGTATCTTTTTTATTTGAGGGATACACCTAATTTATGCTGATCACAATGACATGAATACCCAGACAATACGAATTTCGATGAGGGTTGTGTGAAATTCTCAGATAGAATGGTTAGCGGCTCATTTAGATAGAAATTTATTCAGTTGTGGATTGAATTTAACCAGATATACATTTTACGGAGAAAGCATTGTGTAATAACAGTATAAATAATATCATGTTGAATGTTATTTATTTGAAATTAATTGATTTAAAATACAACTTTTAGCATCGTGATATACTAAACATGGCAATTCAGTGGGATCTTGAATAACGAAATATCGGATTTCAAATTGAATACTGAAAAACTGAAATGCGAAATTTTTGCATTTCCAAAATCTTGGATTAGAAATTCTTGCATGAATAGAACCTCGTTTTTAAAGATAAATATCTAGGAATTAGAAAAAATCGTTTCACTTTTAAGTTAGTTTCTCCATATTCCTTCGAAGTGTTGGTGGAAATTTCAGAAATTCCTCAAGTTAAAGACGTTTCCATCGTTTCCATCATTCTCCAAGAATCCTGAATATAAGCTAAATAAATAATATTAATATAAATATAAATAATAATAATCTACATTACTTCGATCTGTGATTTTACAAGACAAATGCGTGCTTGTCATCATCGGTTAGTTAAATAAAATATTTTTCTTTAATATTCTTAAAAATTCTTAAAAACCGTCAGCTTGTAAAATTTTAAAAATATCTTTGGAAGTGACCTCAAATTAACTTCGTGAGCAGACCTCAAATTTAATCAGTTCCAATTCTACTAACTGAGAATGTTTCATTTTAGAGTGCTTGAGTGAATTTTAAATCACCATTGAAAGTATTTGGCTAATAATAATATTTCATCTCCAGGTGATATTTCCTAGATTTTAATTTGCCCGATATGCACCGAGAGAAATAAATTTTAAACAACCATTTGTTAAGTATTTTGTAGGTTGAAATCGGGAAAACCATTAAGATTGTAACAAATAACCATGCTTATTAGTTGAATTCAAATAATTGAAAACGTTTGAAATTAACAATAAAAATAAGTGAATTTTAATTTACCACAATCTCTTATTAAATTCGACTATATTGATTAATTATTTACTCTTTTAAATATTAAAATTGTTGTTTCTTACAAACAAAATTGTTTTCATAAAGGGTGTATACCTTAATCCTTAATCAAATCAAATTGAATAACTTAGATATTTCTAACATAATAATTGTAACTAGAAAATAATATGTTACTACTACATATAATGAATTGGTACGAAAGTTATTTTATCTACAGTGAATTAATCAAGTTGATGAATATAACTCATACTGTATTAAGAATAGTTCCTTTACATGAATACTGCTTATAACATTTTTATTCATTGGTCCTGCATGTCTAAATTTTAAACATTAATTAGCTTATAATAATTTTATTGAATATAAAAGTAAGTACATAAGAAATACATTTAACGAAATAGTTATCTTTAACATACAATATGTACAAATTTTTCTTGGTATACTACATATCAAGTTTTTCAACTTTTAGAATTTGAAGAAAATCTAATTTGGGTATTAACATTTGATGTTTCTAGTGATTAACACTAGGTTTACGGAAAGCGTTCATTCGTATTGCAGATTTCCTGGTAAAATTTACCCCTCGAGCTGTTTATTTCGAACGGAAATATATTTTAAACTTATTTTTATATATATAAATATCCTTAAACCTAGTATTAATTGATTATCCAAGCTGTATTAAAACTAAATTTTTCATTCTATCCGAGAGAGGAATAAAACTTTTTATATTAATAAACGAAAAATCAAAATATTTGGCATCGAAAATATGAAAATTTTTTTTCAACACTTCATTTACTCACATGTATGTTAATAGATTTAACTTATTTTTGTCAGAATAACCAATAATCTACAAAAATTTATGTTTCTCAACTTCACATCGTTATGGATTACAAAACCAATATTAAGTTTTTAGTTTTGCATGTCATAAAGAGGGTTAATAAAATTAATTCTATGTTTAATCTGTAGTTTATTTTTATTTCACTTCAATCGTAATCTCTGCCTAAAGTTGAAATACGAATCTACAACAAAAGTATTAACACAAAACCCAGAAAATCTCTTCATAACTTACGTTACCCAAAACAGTGGCAAATAGTCGCAGATATAACGCATGTATGCATGACCCCCAACTAACAACTTCACAAGATCCGCAGATTAGAGGACTCTAAAAGCCTACGCTTGATTTAATTGATCGACCAAAAGCGCGGCAATTAATTCCCCCGAAGACATTATCTGATTGTCTTCCAAATTGCCAGCTTTAATCGATCACAATCACGACATCGGGCCTCGGTATTCACATGAGTTTAGCGCCAACATCTCTTATTTCTGCTTAATTACTGGCTCGAGTTGTCAGATTGGTATCGATCGCCTGAATTCGAGGTATGTCACGACATAAACTGTGCAACAAATTGTCTCTGGATGCGGGCAAGATCGTCGCCGTTCAATTCAACCGTCAACGGATGACTTAATCTTGGCGGGAGAGACTGATGACCTCCTAGACGGCATGCTTGCTTCTTTCAAATAAATTAAGTACCCACGTTTGGACTCCTTAGTCATCGAAGAGCTGTCGGTAGATTTTTTGTTGACAAATTGTCTGGTAATTGATTGTTGGGGACCGAGAACACTGCTGGACAAAGTATTCTCCCCCGAACGCATAGGTGTAAGGTGTGGTTTTGAAAATCTGCTTAAAATGCTGCTTTATGGCTGCCGGATGGGCTCTTGGATTCTTCTATTTTGATGGAGATTTTGGGTAATCCCCAAATTTTTTAGCAGCATATTAACGTCGTGCAAGCGTAAATTATATGCAGATTACCATGAAATTTTCACAGAGGTGGGATGAATTTTAAAGAGGCATAAGCCCGCCTCTTTTGTATGGTTAGATTTTTGCAATTTTCTTAATGTACTGTTCCTTAACAAAGATCACATTGAATAATCTTCGCAGTCATGCCACCCTAGTGGCTTGAAAAAAAAAATCATTTATCACAAACAAGTATCCATTAACAAAATTCGGGTTTTTCATAAGCGAATTTTGGCTTTAAATAAAAAAGTTTTTTAAGTTTTAAACGGAACCCACGCGATAAATGACTAACGATTGCAGTGCATCAAATACTAAACAATAAAGCCATTCTACATATTCACAATTTTGTAAATATTATATATTTATTCATTCTCTAAAGATATATCTCTTAAAGACTAGCAAATATAATAATTACAATTAATTTACATATTCAATACTGAGAATTTTATTCTGAAAATAATTTCGGGGTGAAACAAGAATAAAACAATTGGAAATAAATTCATTAAAGCTTTACATAGTTTTATGTTGTGGTACATATGATAGACCACCTATCTCGCATATAGATTTAAAAAAGACACTAACTTTGGTGATCTAATTAAACTTGTCAAAATATCTTTTACAATAATGTCATAATTCATGTCGCGTGTAAATCTCAAATTTAACAAACCTAAAAGTATACACATCTTGCAGGATTTGATGGCATATGTCATACTGTCGTCATGACAGTGCTGGATTTACCAGCAGACTGAGTAGGCTGGAGCCTAGGGCGGCAGATTTTAGAGGCGTCAAATTTGGGGCCAAAAATTTCTTTTTATGTCTTATAGAAATTAAAAAGATTCATATTTTTATACCTAAACTAGTAGTTGTGGCTGTCGCCGTCGGTGGGACTCTCGGGATCAATATAAGAGATAATAAATCGAAAGACTATTATAAGTAGACTCGACAATTTGTTTTAAGTAACAACAAAAAATGAAAACCAAAAGGAATAGAGAAGTGTATAAAGAATAAATAGAAAAATATTTGAAATTAAAATTGTAACACATCTCACAATTCACAATTCCCAAAGAAAGTCATGTAATTTCCAGCAAAGCAAATATACAGAATAGAAAATGGCGCAAAAAGGTATAGTAAAAATATCATAACTTAATTAATTGAATATCATCGTCATCATCAGCCGGATTGTTACCAGATAATGGAATATATTGTTTTTAAACTGTAAGTAAACGCAATAAAAAATATTTATTTACTTTTACCGATTGTACATTATTTTGTAAGTAGTATTAAGGCATACCTTATCCCGCCTTATTAGTAGTACATGATTGAGCTTGTGAAGGGTGTTTTTTTTATAGGCGGAGAAAAAAAATTGTAATTAATATGATTGTGAACTAGGGTATCGAATTTTAGAGGTCAGAAATGTCGGCAAAATTTCAACAGCCTGCTGGTGGCAAATGTGTAAATCCGCCACTGCGTCATGAACTTTATTCTATCATTCAGGTAAGTAAATTAGTTCGAAAAAGCAATCAGTGTAAAGTCTAGAGTATAGTATCTTAACTGAGAAATGAGGTTTACCTAAATCAAATTAATATAATACTTAAAAAACAAATGTTCTTCAAATATTTATTATTTAATTTATTTCTAGTAATTGGGATCCTTAGTGACCTTTTGAACAATAACAAAATTTTTATTTCGCATTTTTAACTTATAATTATTAATTATAACCAAATGTCGTAAGCTATAAATAAACTTTTTTCTCAGTGTACTACTGAATAAGAACTTAATCACATCCTTAAAATAAGTTATAGCGTGATTTATTAAAACATATACTTAAAAGTCATAAAATAGAATTATTTTGAAAAATACAAGCTCAAAGATTTCTACTACACTGACAACAAAACACTGATGAATAGTATTAAAAACGAAGGAAAAGCCAAACAAAAGCTTGGCAAGTTTTTAGCTTATCAAGTTTTGGTTGTTACAAACAAAAGAATTTTTATTGATTTTTATTCAACCAATTGCACCAGAAAAATTAACCAAGTTGTGTTTAAGTATTAGCGTAAACAAAAATCATCAATACATATGATACATTAAAATAGTTTTTATGTATTGTCATATGTTAAAATCAAATGACTTTCTTTTTTTTACAGTTTTAGATTTAATTTTATTAAACAATTCAGTTACAAACTGACATATACTAAATAAAATAGCAAACAAATAGTAAGAAGAAAAAAGCAAAAAATTGATATGACTTCTGGTGATAAAGGGAAGGAAGAGTTTAAATGTTAGTTAATTGTAGTTTAAATGTTAGTTAATTTTAAAATCCGTCTGCCACGCTTGATTGGGACGCAGGTATTAGCTTTAGCTGATTGCTGACTGAAAACTTAAATAAAAGAAAAATATTTATTCGTAATTTTTGTTCATTCATTCACGTCATAACATAATGAACTTTTTTCATATAGAATATGTATTCGGTTTTCGAATAATCATATAGATAATTAATATATAGATAATTGTGACTCAATTATTTCGGCTCGATTAATTCAATAACCAAATAATCAATTATTAGATTTCTTTTGACATCTCAATTCCAAAGCCTCTGTATAGAGTTTAAAAATTATATTAATTCCAGATAAGACTAGCATATTACAGTTCACTATACGTATTAAAGAGTTATATGACAGTATTATGTTTTGAACCTTTTACTCGTTCTAAAAGCCAAGAAGTCTAGGCTTCGTTGAAAGAGCATGTCTTTTTGCTTGACTCAACTTAATTTTGGTTGGTTCAAACTACTTTTCTCGTAAAAAAAAATAACCAAACCAGTTTTTCTATATCTAATGAAATTTTTATAATATTCTGGAATAATGAGATAATAAAGTTTGCTATTTAGACTACTGTAAGCTGATACAAAAATATGAAA
Source organism: Dysmachus trigonus (assembly GCA_949715965.1). Taxonomy (NCBI): domain Eukaryota; kingdom Metazoa; phylum Arthropoda; class Insecta; order Diptera; family Asilidae; genus Dysmachus; species Dysmachus trigonus. Next base: position 33,126,363 of record OX454319.1, read on the forward strand.
AATTCCTATACCTTTCCGCCATGCTTCCGTGGGCTGGTCCGTTTGTTACTATCGAGCTACCACTTCTGACGGAATTTGCATCCACGACATCTCCAGACGTATCAGTTTACACATGCGAACACGTCACTGGTCAGCGGTAGTGCTAAGTATCGGCATTACAGGGCTGTCAGCCCGCAAAACGCAGAGGAACCTCCAAAGGACTTGGCTCTTTTGGACCCCTTGGTGGTGTGCTCGTTCCTTTTTTTAATATTTCAATCTCTCACAAAAGCCGTCCATTCTCGAGCCTGGAACAAGAAGCCCCTCCATCCCCCGCATCTACATACCTTCGGGTTTTCTGTTTGGGCTAACATTTTCGCGCATTAACAAAAAGAACCACCAGAAATCGTGTGGGGGAAGAGTAATGTGATCCCAGTGGTCAATGATGATGAAAAACAGGATCGCGCGAATATCGTACCAAAAAAGGTGTTTTCATGGTAAATGGCAAAAATTTGGTGGCAAAAATGACATGACATGCTGTGTTTAAGCTTCAATTTGTGTTTTTCCTTTTTCGCAAAATTTTTGACACGTTTTTTCGCATGAGACCGTGTCGTAGGGGAGGACTCGGACCGGTTTCTAACAAAAACGAAAGGATCCCTTAACATGCGAATTTATTTCGTGGATTTGCACAAGTACCCCGTGGACATTAATCGTAGTCATAAATATTTTCAAGAGGGGAATATTACGTTTGTAAATTGTTTTTTCCCGCAATCTGCCGCAAACAAAGTGATTAAAGCGCGCAAACCAGACCTTATTTAAACACTCTTTACGGACTTTCTGCTCCAAATCCTATGCAAAGCAACGTCTTACAGAGGAAGCATCATTTCTTTCTGGGTCGGTTATTTTGACTTTAACCAAGCATTAATCGCCTCATTTCCATTTTTAACAAGGTTCTGTCAAACAAAAATACGAAAAATCCTCAAATATTTGCATTTAAGGCCTGAAATCCATTGAAGTGTCATGGGTTTGTGCTTTTTTCACAAATAAATATGTTCAGGTCTTATTTGACAAGCAAACAAATTTGTTAAATCCACTTGTTGCCACGCTTGCTCACTTTGTCTTCTTGTTACCTGGATAAATGGAGCACGTCATACGCAAAAGCGAAGCCGAATTCCAGGCTGAGGTGCGAGTAATCGCCGGGCCCGGGATGCCTTTCTGACGCCACGGACTGGCCGGCAACATCCAAGGCACCGAGATTAGTTAATCACATAATACAAGTTGGGACTTTTTTCCCTGAAAGTGTACGCTCTCCGCATTGTTTGCTTAAAATCGTAAATTTTCTGTGCCGGCTGGGCACAATAAAAAGGGAAAACCACGAAATTCTGGAAATTCCTTAAACCGGATAGTGTGTACTTTCATTTATACCACGTTTATCCTACTGGACTTGGATTTATACGCACTTCGTTTGTAATGCTTATTACTTACTGTACGCGCATTGTTATAGCAAACGACAAACGAATTAAGGAAAGTATAAATTAGACCTAGCATATATTCGAGAAGACTAAAGTTAAAATTGTGTAACTTCTGAACGACTTGACCGATGGAATTCATAATCCCACAATATATTTGTTTTGCCGGGAGGTAGCGTTGCATTTTTCATAGTGATTTCAGATCGCTTGATTTTGTGTGCAGTCGATAGTTAAAACAAAGAGTATCTTAACAAGAGAACAACGTTTTTCCTTATCTTTTTCGACCTTGGACCGTTACAGGAACGAACTGGAAATTTCTGCTAGAAATAGGTAGTAATAAAGAAGGTGTAGGTGAGAGAAAGACCCAAATTTGGGGCGAAAAGTGGAACACTCCTGCAGGGTGCACAAAAATCTTTTATCACAAAACTTTTCTTTGAACACATTACACGCTGCCTTTTCCACAGCCACACACCAAATCTAAAACTAAAGCATATTTTATTTTATTTAATTAATTCCATCTCAAAAAGCACTTTTTTAATTAAAAACTTTTAAGCTTGTTCACATTTACGAACAAATCAAGACCACCCGGTACTTTCAGCAAAGTGAGCAAAGCACACAATAATTTAAAAAATTCATTCCTTTAAGAATGCACTGTGAACAAATGTAAACAATCTTGTCCGTATTCATGCTCAGTGTGTGCTACCTGCCTCTTCTCCCTTCTCCGATTCGTCACTTCCCTATAACTTAACATGACGAGGGGAGGTAAAATTGAGAGACCGACACCAATGCATCAAACTAGGGCGCCTTTAAAAAAGCGTTCATAAAAAAAGCGTCAGTTTATAGCTTACGCTGTCAAAGCTGTCTGTGAGAACTTTTTGGTGACTATTTCTCTCTCTATATTTCTTATAGGTATTTATAGAGGTAGTAGCCCTGAGCTGTTTTATCTAATGGGAAATTTAGCTGAGTGTATTTTCGAGAGCTTGCATATGGGTTGGAATTTTGAGAGGGTATTAAAGTGTCCCTTCTTGTTGAAATAGATATTCTTTTGTTAAGATATGGCTAGCAATCGAAGCAAGCGTCAACGGTCAAAATCGTGGTGGACCTGGCTGTGAGAAAATGTTAATTATGTCGAAAAAAAAATTCAAAAGTGATTTCAGGTCGCTTGAAAATGTGTACAACAAATGTTTACATGATAATAATAATTATAAAAAAAAAGTCAGCTGCGTAGGCAATGGGGGATTATACGTCAGCCGCTTATATAAACTTGTATACTTCATTACCAATTGATTCGAGTTTATTTATTGGGTCGTAATCATTAAAATGTTGTAGTTCGATCTCATGGATTTAGCTCGAAGATTTAGGACTCTATTGTGGAAGCCGATTTTGCTCAACTCGACTAATAAAAACACTAATTCTTTTATCATCTCAGCTTTTTCGAAAATATGTCTTTTCTAGTCGAGTCGAGCGACATTTTTAACTCAAACTCATTTTACGTTATTAAATTCCTCAAGATCCACTCACTACATATAATAGAGATTCGTTGTAGATTTTGAGGGTTTTTAAAAATTAGACTCGACTTTCTAGTTAATACAAAATTGAGTTCCATGTGAATTTTCTGATTTTTGAGCCCAGACTCATTTTTTGCGATTATGCTTCAACCTTTATAAAAAGTAAAATAAATTTCAAAAATGGAGATCAACCAAATCAAATCAAGTTCTCAACTTTATGAATACAACCCAATGTCTATTGCTATTTCAACGAATTCATGGCTATGTTTTCATCGCAATTACAGGGGAATAAATTGTTTTCGAAATTTTTTACCTAAGTCTAACAAAATATTCAGTTGGACAAAATTTATCGCGTGGTCTCCCATTGCCTCGGTGCAGCCATCATCGAACTAACCACAGAACAATTGCGGAAAGAGAAGAACGAGGCCATTTGCAGCAGCCATTGCCGCTTCCGTACAATTGCACTTAATAATCCCACATGAAGTAGCCGTTAATAGCACCTTTTAGAGTTAAGCAAGTGTATAATACTGATGGAGTCGTTAAAGAAAAATTGAATCAAACGCCCTCCGAGGCGGAGCCAGCTTGTCATCGCTGCAGAGGCGAGCGTTAGCGTCTTTCTCCGGAGTAAGGCTCGGCTCGCACGAGCACATTCACAGCGACCGGGTGCCGCGCTCCCGAAGAAAGAGCAGCAGCAACAAGAAGGCATTAATTAAGGGGCGCGGAATGAAGTCGATTAACGGACCAATTTAATCACCATCCATGATACGCCTGCCGCGGAGCTCTTCCCAATATGTCGAGCTCCTCACTTCTGGTTCTGAGCGGCCGGGCCGGCTAAATGAATTAGCAATAATTTCTCATCGGCACAGCGCCTGCGTTTCATCTAACGAAACAGGTCTTATCTCATTAAGCAACAAATTTATGAGGTCGTTTTCAAATTTCCCATTTGATCTCGAAATCTGTCCATTATGTCCCGCACGAATGTGGATCTTGGGCACCATTCAAAGAACTTTGAAGGACCAACGATTGTCTCCTAAACTCACTCTGTGTAAAACGTATGTAATTTTTTAAACAGCGGGAATACGAAAGAATCCATGTCCCTAATAATTTATCCGTTCAGTAGTCTAATCCTTTCTTCTCGGCCCACCCCTGTCGAGAAAACTACCTGCAAAGATCACCTGGAAAAGTAGCTTACATTTATATCGGATCTATCAGCTGCTCTGATCTCGTTTTGTCATTGGGTTTAGGTCATTTTTCCGGTTATATGTCCTCCAAAATCATTTCATTGATTAATAATCTCCACAATTTCCTGGGGATACGCTGTCCCTTTTAAAAATGATTTTAGTTATGACCAGTTCACCTCTGTAGTATGCAATCAAAATAAAATTCTTAATTTTTTTTCAAAATAAACAAGGTACACCAGTCCCTTAATTTGTGCGGTAGATATGTTCCACAAAAAAAATCGTGTTAATCGAAACCGTGTAAAATGAAACACCACATGCATATTAAAAAAAATGATAGGTTTAAATAAACTTTAGATCGTTCAAACAAATCGAATCAAAGAAGGTAAAGAAAAGCCGTTGATATGCTCATAATAACCGTGTAAAGTGACATGACAATGATTTTATGATAAAAAGAAGACTGATTATATTGAATACAAAAAGTCTCGAAATTGAAGCTCTAGAATTCATATAAAACATTCAAAAATTCACATTTTTTACATTTCATACTATTTCAAGTCATTTATTAAAATGAAAAGCAAAAAACATGAATTAGTAGTAATAAACAACAATCAAAACAAAAAGACATCCAAAAGTGTGATTGGCAAAAATTCACAACCAATTCATGAACGTTTCCCCATACAATTTGCCCACAGATGATGAAAAAGTCCCTCATTTGGTCTAAAATTGTAGGAGATAATGCCAATATGTGTCGCTGGTTATTGAAAATCTCCGTATTTTTCACAAATAATATCAAAATGATGCACTATCCTGAAATGTATCAGAAAATTCAGGGATATTGCCTGAAAAGGTGCGATAGCCTTTAAAATGTTCTTTCCTTGTACATTCAATAAATATAATACTATATAATAAGAAGGCAAAAAAATTGAATTAACATATAGAAATCTTACTTTTCTTTTATATTTAAAAACCCTCCAAAAGCGAAACTGTGTAAATCAAGTATCGTGCAAATCGAGGGATAAGTGTATATAAATTGGAATAGCTTGATGCTTGATATTAAACTCTTTATAACCACTAAAATTAGTTTTACATATGAATTCACTGTGTTGTTTAATGTGGCAATCGAAATTTAATATTAAAAATATGATATCTATTTTTACTCCCTATTCCTTTGTTATCTAAATTTCTTATACAAAGTTTTAAATCCCAATACCTTTCTACCCAATGTTAAAATTATAAAACATTCTTAAGTTATACCTGGTATGTCTGCAAAAAGATACCTGGACCTTGGACCCCTCAAGTTCCCCGGGTATGAAATTTTACGAACATTTTCTTAATACTGAAATATTCCGTCAAGTTGTTGTACTTTTATAGTCAAAAAGTTGGATTCAATTCTTAGGCATTTATCTTTGATGGTGGCGTAAACTCGTGTTAAAATATATTTTTGAGTAGTCACTTCTCTGTAGGAAATTTTTAGAAATTCCACAAGTTTTTTTATTGTCTTAAATTTATTAAAACTTCCTGGAATTATTGTCCTTGTTTGCCTTCCCATTGTAAGTTAAGTAGGTAAATAGGTAGGGCCGACATGCTTTATAGGGCTGTTTCGATATTCAAGCATTGCAAGCTATCTGCTCCATGTTATAAATATTTGGACAGTTGAAATAAAAAGACAACACTCGCTAGCAAATATTATTAAACTTTATCAGCTTGGAGACTATAGTAGAAGTGGGTGGTGTGACACTCAGTATCTCTTGTGCATGTAATAGCTAAAGGTAATTACTTGAGTAAATAGTGAGTTATTTAAAGAATTGTGAAATATTGCTTGTCCTTATTTATTAGCAAAATCTAAATTAAATTATTTTTGACTGTTTCATTTGAAACAAAAGTTTTACCATCAAAGAATTTTGTAGATACCGCGTCCTACAAGGGATAGACAGTTAGTGCCTGATTAGTGTCCTCGGTTCCTCATCTCAACAAAGCTATAATAGCTACTGCTGAATGGCCAAACTTGTGTGAGATCTGACATTATCATCATGAAATACTTTCTGCACTCCAAGTCTGGCCTTTTCGGTTTGATGGAAATTTGTCCAATTCGTGTAAGACACATTCAAATTGATCGATAGTTGGTATTATCTCAAAAAATTCATACCTTTTCAATTCTACCAAATAGATGATAGAGTAAAATTAAACCACAGATACACGTAAAATGAGCTTATTCGTTATTTTTCACTGCTGTTGGTATTTTATTACATGAGATGGGTAGACTTTCGTAGAGATATAATAAGGAAAAGTCGACAAACCCGAAACATAATTTAATCATCTAAAATTCTAAATTTATCAATTATTTGGGACTTTTCATAAGCAATACGTCAAGCCAAACTTGGAAAAATTAAACACTAAATTTTGGGACTTAATTTTAAGAGTTCCGTAACCAGCTAGGACTTTTAATCTCTTCATTTGCGAGTTTTCTTTTATAATAAGAGTTAAATAGAAATAATAATTAAGCAGGTATTTATTCTGATACATTTCCACAAGACACTTTTGAAGTTTGAACTTTTTTTTGTCGTAAACTAAAATTTGATTATCACAGCATCGATTTCATCTCAATATATTGATACTGTAGGCTGTGTGCTAATTTTTGTGATGACGAGTGGAAAACTCCTCGAATATCATAAAAAATCAAATAACTTCTAAACCGTTGAACTTTCTATCTAGTTTCTAGAATTCAGTTGAACTACTGACTGCGGGTCTTGCATAGAAATCTAATAATTTACTCTAATTTATAGTAGCAGCAAAATGCATTTTCTAACTAAAGTACGTATGTTGTTTCTTTCTACCTTTCGAGTTATGGAATTTTACTTTTGTTTGTATCACGCTGAGGGTAGTAATACCGGAAAAATAGTCAACATATTATATTTTACATATAATGTTATAATTTAAGTAATTTCTGATTGCAAGAATTAGTACGAAACTAATTTTTACATAATTAAGATTGACATGCTATTCCAGCCTAAAAAGTTGTATTCTTTTTAGGTACTACGCATTTCTTTAAAAAAAAGCAACTTTACTGCGGCTAAATATTTTGTAAATCAAACTGAAAATCATAAGGCAGGGTTCTAACTACACACTAGGTAGGACGGTAGGCAGAGTGTAGGCGATAAAGTTGATTTACAACGTTACGCATGAATCTTCCACAATATGCTTTATTATTTCAGGTTGATTAAAATATCTTTTCTTTAATAGCTGCCGTCCTGACCGCAAGAAGTAAAACTTGACGCCACTGTTCATATGTCCTCTAATGAAAGCGTAGGGGGGGTTCACAGAGCTCAGAATATAATGGCTGTGGTGGAGCCCACTGGTTAATCAAGAGCCACGTCAGAGGCTATTCAGTGAACTCATTAACGCAATATTCATGTAAATCTTTCAGACACCAACTAGTGTTACAAATGATGCAATGACGTTCTGCAGTCCGCGTTCGCTTAATTTACAAAACCAGAGAATGTCTCGATTTACACGCAGCCGACTGGTCGGAACTGGCGAAAGATGAGAAATGTAAAAAGGAAGCAATGGACGCCGCTGGGTGATGTTGGCACAAAGCTGAACTTTATTGTAAATTATGACTGTTCTCATCAAGCCTATGTCTACCAAAGTGGATCGCGGCGCACGGACGAGAACCGCACCAACAATGGATCATAAAGAAGAACTTATGTCGCCTTGTTGTCGTGTGTTTCGGTGGGTCAGATGAATGGTGACCACCTCCATACTGTCCACGCATTCCATTCCAGAACACTTCTTTCAGAGCTCACAGTCCATTCTGATTCGCTCTCGTTTCTCGGTCAGGTGATGGTAATTTCTTCTAATTGAACAGATGCCTCGGCGTGAATTTATGACATACTCCTGCAACATGGACGGCTCGCACATTGAACTGGTCCATGTGCACTGGATCATATCACGAGACCGATGGAGCTGGCTAGATCACAGTTTCCTTTAATTATTTTTAATACCTAGAAATACTGTTACCATGAGTATGCGCTTAATTGAATCAGAGGAGCTGGACATAGCGCGACCGGAATCCTGACAATGCGATTACATTGACAATTTAGCGCCATAAAACATAATCAGAAGGTTGGGACGCATTTCATGAGAAAGATTAGAGCGCTTATTGCGTTCATTGGTGTTTAGCTGACATTTGTTTGACGTTTGTATTGCTTGAAAACTTGGCGTAGGCATACCTTCATATTTATGCATTTTAAAAGGATACAAGTTTTCGCAAAATGTGTGGGAGCGAAAAATGTTTAAAAGTAAGTTTTAATAGTACTAATGAACGTAAAATACCAAATCATAGTCACGATGAAGAGTTATCGACTTTCAACTAGTTTTTTTGACGTAGAATAACAAATATATATTTCAGAGCTTAGACAAAAACAAATTATGTCCAGAAAGACCTAAGTTTATATAGTTCTCCTTCTTTAAATATATGCAAAACCGTGACTACAACAATTTACAGGATCAGACACTGAAAATTATAACTAAAATTATGGTGCATAATATACTGTAAAGTATGGTGCATAATATACTGTAAAGTATGTAATAATTATAGCTTTTTAAACAAACCCGCATGTGTGGCACTTAATGCCTTATTAGAAATTGTAGTACTGAAAACAATATGAAGCTATAATGCATGATAATATTTGCTATTTCAAGTAAGGACTGTATTGAAAATTTGTTGCGATGAGGCCCTTGAATAATGTTCGATGTCCTATATTTTTCTTTCTAATCTCAACAACTCAACAGCTATGAGACATGTGCAAACACGTTTGGTGCACTCGTCTGAAATGATTAGTTTAATCTTCTATATTTAGATATAAGTTTTCACCAAAAATAACGCAACTAGTCCTGTAAGATACGATGCTCGTAGCTAAAAATCAGAAAATGCCACTGGAAGAAAAATTGTGAAATTTCTCCAAATCTTGTGTTTCGACGTTTTGTTTATTTGTGCACAGTACTATGTTCTACACAACAGTTTAAATAAAGCCAAATTGTAGGGATATTTTATTAAATCACTGTACCTATTTTATGAATTCTTGTTGAACATTTTAAATTATCTTAAAATACAAATAAACTAAAATTAAAAAGTAGTGATCTGTAGGGATAATGACACGTTACAAATCAATATAGATTTTCAATTAGAGACCAGTCAAATTCATTTTATAACTTTGTTTTCATAAAATTTAACTTTAACCGCTTCCCACATCAAAATTTCTCAATAGAAGTCAATAGTTTTAGTTTATTCATTAATCCCAATTCGACTTTATTTTGACTAATTCATAAATCAGTTTTTTAGGGACGTTTAATTTTTGAGCGCAAATACAAAATTTATAGAAAAGTCCAGAACAAACGATCTGCACAAATATCAAATGTGAAATGATACGTAAACTTAAAAAGTTAACCAACAAGGCTGAGATCAAAATCATTCCAGAAAGTCTGCGCAACATTTGTAGGAGAACATCAAATACTTCTGTGATTAATAATAAGATTTTCTTACTATTGCCCAAAAGAATTGATGATATTGATGATAATTTATGTATAAGAATTTGATATTTGTATAACTTTGTCCATTATATAGCAATTACGTCGTAATTTTTCTTATACGAGTGATAACCTACGCTATTTATTATTGTAATTTAATTATAGTACATTTGTTGGAGCATTAAGCTATAATTTATGTCTTTAGTAAACTATATGGTTCTTCTGTAAACAGAATTAAGTGTAGTTATTTTTTTTTTTTTTAATAATTAATAAGTAACAACTTCAACCTACATGGGGTATATAAATTGATTTACACTTAATCGGTTCTTTAAGTGCATAAATACTAACCTGAATTTATGAAGCACAAACACTCTCGAGCTTAGAAATTCAGAAATGTTATGCATTATTTAATAATAACTTGTGAAAAATACTTTTAAATTAAAGACAATTGAAGGAGTAATTACACGAGAATATTGATAATGCAAAGCGGAAGGTTGGCCGTAATTAATTCGCATTGCATATGCCGTGAGAAAATTCTCTTGAATGGCGCCAATGTGCCATTAAATGCAAATTTCCGTGCCTATGAGAGGTAAATAATTGACTGGTGCGGCTCTAACTGAGCTGAAACAATTTTAATTCATCTACTTTAGGTCTAATATTTGGCGTCAATAAGTGAAAGGGGCCGATTAATCAAACAGCAGATTAGCATAAAAAATTGAAGTCAGTGGGTCGAATAGAGCCTGTGTCGGTTCCATTCTTCTTTGCGGGTATAAATCTTCAGGCATTTAATTCCCAGAAAGGCACAAAAAATCGTTTATTCAATTTGTGAACATCTTAACCTTGTTCGTGATCATAACCTCGAAATTACACAGTACATATAGCTTTGAGTATCTGTCTGGTTTGTGTTTTTTTTTTTTGTTTTTTTTTTTTTTCGTATCAAAAGTACGAACACACCGGCACGCAAGTGGCTGGTTTGATTAATTTTTGTCATTTATGTAGCCACAGGGAATCCGATTCGGTCGGACATTCCGCCTATATCTTTGGGAATCGATCAGATAACGCCTGGCTGTTTGATTTTATCGGTTTCTATGTTTTTCTATGTTTTGTGCTTCACTATTATTGCGACGATTTTTCTTCTCGAATCGCCGCTAGCCTCTTCCTCAAGAGCCTCTATGAGCTTGGCCGAGGGTCAGCATCGATCTAACATTGCCGGACTGTATAAAGTGAGGAAGACTCTCTTTGCCATCCGTTGTTTCCTCCTGGAGATATCAGATGCAGTCGCGATGAAATATAGTGTTTATGTGTATTATTGCCGGTGTCATCCGTTTACAATAAGAAGAACTGTCGAAGGAAAATTGAAATGTATAACTGATTCGTATGATAGCCGATTATCGTTGGGAACACCATGCATAGCCGTGCGGTGCTGCAAGCTGATAACGTCCATTTCATTGACTATATCCGCGACTATTGGTATATACATAGTAGAATCTGGTAGAAGATAATCCTTTATGGAAGAATTTATCTAGTATCAACGAATGTCGAATGCTGCGAGTAGAAGTGAGACTACTTCGACTCTCAGGAGGACAATTTATCTATTAATTGCGCTATTTGTCTGATTACTATATTAATAACGACAGATTTCTTTCAAACGGAGTGAATGTCTCGAAGTTGGCACCTATAACATGATTCGTGAACAAGTGCCCGCGACAGGCTGGGGTACTTTTATTATGTAGCTGCATTGGTGCCACAGTTCAACGCACCGAGAACAAAGGGGCCGCCTATAAGCCCGCTCCTTTATTATTGAAATAGCGTGCATACCTGATGCCATTTAACTATAACATTTTCATCGCTAATTAAAACTGACGAAAGTTTCTAAAGAATGTCGCAAAATTCCCTTGAGACAACAACGACGTCGGTACCACTCCCTGTACGCTTCCAAGAAGTCATGTAATTAATAGCGCGTCTTAAATACTCTCACGATGTTATGGTATTGACAGGGGGCCCATAATTCGACATTTCAATTTGATCTAATACTGGTCACGATGTCCGGCATACTCCCGTGACCTCTGCTTGCCGCCGACCGCGACGTCCAGATGCGGTCATGACCACTATATGCGCGGTCTGGTCGAGTCTGGCGCCGACTGTTCCTTACTCGTAAATGTGCTAACACTTAACTTGCGATGTATCTTTCTTGCCTTTCCTACGTCTTTTGATGGCTCAAAATGAAAAATTGCTGACATATCGTTCCCATACGTTTAAGGAATACCTTTGCTCGGGATGGATCCTCACTTTTTGCGGTTGCATTGGAGCCATCGTCTTAACTTCTCCGCCACGACATTATGTTGAAGCAGTTCTCTGAAGACTATATACATACACGAATTTCATAATAACTTTAATGAGAATATTTTAGAAATAATTTGGAGCGCACTTCTCTCTCGGCGTTTCGTAACCAACATTGCAACTGGTTTATTTTTAGTGTTGTTGAATTTTTTAATGTCTGCCAAGTGGTTGAACGAAGTGGGATTGTTTTAATTTATGAGCAATATCAGTCATTAGTAATATCGTAAAATTAACACAGAGTAATTCATCGCTCGTAATGTCATTTCTGTATTTTCGAACCATATGTCTTAATTAGGTAATCGTAAAATTACTAATAAGATTGTTCATAATGAGAGACTTCAGAAACCTGAAGATCGAAACTTATATAAGAAAACAAGTCAAAATTGAGGCAGTTTGTTATGCATATTTAAGTGTTTTAAAACCACTCTGCCGTAGTCGAATCGGTATATTAATGTTCTTGTCTATCTATCATTATCTTTATATTTTCTAATAGTGGGAAAGATACCTTACAACAAATTATATGTTATTGATTTTAAAATATGGGAAATACATATGTACAAAACGAAATATGTATATAAACTAAATGGAACAATGAAGTTATTTTCTACCTACGGATTCAATTGTTATTAATTTTTTGGTTGCGATACAATGATCGGCTTATTAATTCTAATTAAAGTTGGGTAGTTTTTGAATATATCTTTAAAATAAGAGGTAATAATTGTGTCACGTTCATTCAATTACAAAATTATTGTAAGTTGGTATAATTTATTGTTAAAAAACTTGGATTGCAAAGTTCTTTTTAGAAAATATTTTACTAAATAAATTCTCGATTCTATGAAGAGAGAAGTTATTTGTAATCACTACAGAAATCCAAATTTGCATTTTTATGAAAACTTTTACAACTTGTGTAGATAGTTTTCCGAATAATATATTTATGTGTATGTTGGTATGATGTATGCATATATATAAACAAAGTTTAAACACAGCGCCTCTCGTTAAAAAATGATATGATTTAACTTTTTTATATAGCAATGCTTTCGAAAAACTGCTAAAAACACTGCACTAGGAGTTGTTTATCTTTCAAGTAAGTTTTGTATTGACTGCACATAAAATGTGTTATTTAGAGTGCGCCCTCGTTATTTGCAAAAATACTAGAGGAATTGGTTTATAAATTACAAGAAGAATTGCTTTAAGAAATAAATTTAATGAATCACCACCAAATTAAATAGTAGCAATGATACCTATTGCTATGCCAACTCTTTCAGAAATGAAATTCAATTCTATTCAAATGGACTAAATTGCGTGGAAAAAAGTGTTTCAAACAAATCCTATTTTGTTTATATACTCGTATTATATTGTATATGTTGGGTAAACGAAACTTTCTTGTTGTCTGTATGCCCAAACTGGAAGACTATATAATCTGTTGTAAAAACTCTTAATTTGAGCAGATGTGCTCTATTCTAATCTTTTCTTAACCAAAACGTAATTAGGCACGGTTTAAAAAGAACCTTACAACCAAAAGACTAATTTCCACCCTCAAGCAATGTTCGCATCACCTGCAAATTGCTTTGTAGGCTACTGGATCGCCTTATAAACGTTCACAAGAGAGCAACACCTGCTTTGATCATCACTCACAACAGAAAGCAAAACTACATACTTTATATGTAGTTTTTCCCGCAGCGGTGGAACGTTGCCATATAGAACATTCGTCTTTCATGATCAAGTTGGACCCGTATAACTCGCCATAGTGCAGGCACAATTGTACTTGAAATATCCGTCACGAAGAAAAATATGAAACACAAAAGAGTTATGATAAGCGATCTTAAACAGCTTTTATGTCATGTACGTATCAGAGAAGATTTTTGTTGGGAGTTACATCTTGTTTCTTCCGGCTGGTAGCTGCCTTCGAAACATGTTTAGTATGCCTAGAAAATTAGGACGGATGATTGCCAGCGAGAACCAGATCGTGACGAATTTGTCATTTTCAGTAATTCCTAGGGTCCTAATGATCATTCCAGCTTACTTGTATAGATATCGGATTCAATCACCTGTCATAAAAACTCATCGTTTAACTGGTCATATATCAAATGAGCATTTTACGACTTTTTGCGTAAGTTGCCGCGCTGATGTTTTTCAAGAACAATATAAGGCCATACCACTATGATCGGCTTTCTGTGCTCATTGAATTGTATCTTTTTTGTACATTTCTCACCCAAGATATTATAACGGCTATCTTTATATCATGGGCCAGTTTTATTGGTCGTAAAATGAACTTTAATAAATTTTTTTCCATGATCATTTCGCCTCGGTAAAGATCAGTTGGATGACTTCAGTGAATTTGTTGCCTGATATTATTTACCTCTTTCATTTGAGCTCCTTTCAATTTAATGACTTAGGAAGAGGGCGGCAGATTTTCAGTGGTGAGAAAAGAAAAAGCTAAAAAATCATAAATATTTTGTTGGGAAAAAAATCATCGTCGGGGGGAATACAAAAAATTACTTTTTTACATGGAGGCAATAATCATGAGGATCGTTAAATAAATCGAATTCGTTTTTAGTTTACGAGCCGCCATTATACGCAAAGAAATATTAAACTTGTCGTATTCGGGCGGAAATCAATGAATTTATATATCATAAAATCATGGTGAATTCAAGTTTCCGATTCTCAAATTTATGTCCCTTGATGCACCCATTAATTGGTCAAGTAGACCTTGAATATTTCTTATAAATCATATTTACCTTCAAATACTATAATTTTTAATTTTTAAGATAGACAAACAATTTCAAAGTTTCTTTAAAACTTTATAAATAATCTCATTTTACTGCAATACTTAAATATTCAAACGGCGACATTACAAAAGTGTCGTAAATTAACTAAAACGAATATTAAGTGCGACAAATAAAAATCCCATACCTATGAATATATCCAATATAAATGAAATTTCTATGTTCATGTTTACCTACTATATATTGTTAATTTTTGAAACTTTGTGTTTACTTTTTATGGGATGTAGACCTCCTTTAGTGTTATAGAACAAATATCAAACCTAATCGTTAGTCGTTTTCAAATGCGGCAATATCTTATTTATACCTATATAAAAGTATACCCACTCTTTCTAGATCTAGAACTATCAATGGCAAAGCAAAGAACACCACTGATCTGCGATTTGAAATTAATATAATTTTATGACATAACTATTTTCAAAAAGCCCCGAAGTAAATGCAGTACTATCTCAAACTAATAAAACAAACTGAGGATATTAAATGCAACACTAGATTCTCTCTATATGCGGCACTAAGGGAACAGAAAAGTGTTAAAAATTAACCAGCGGCACTCCTAGGCCCTAGGCAATATGTTTTCCTATGATCGCTCTTTATTTAAAAACATTAACGAGCCAGTAAAATGCGCATCTCTTCTTGCAGTTCATACGTCGATTTTTTCACATGTTTATTGTTATTGCACTTTAGATTAACATCTCGTTTACGCTTTACAAATGTTTATGCGTTGCAGTCTGTTTATGTACTCTCGTAAAATTCTAAGTAATAATCATATTCCCACCCAGGAAAAGGTGTTATTATTTCTGTGTGCTTTACTTGAGAGATTTGTTCATTTTATTATTTCATCTAGAAAAGTTGCAAATTAACATGGTTATCTATTTACTATACGTTTATGAAGACATATTTCTGATAAAGAGAAGGTTCCATAATGAGTTTTATATAATTAAGATATTTATAACATTATGTCGTAAAAGGCAAATAATCCGCAATTATCAAAAACCTTTTAAATATATGAGATACTAATAAAATTGTGTATACACTTCCTTGCAGAATTCCTAGAAAGAAGGTGATGCGTTTAAAGTACTACTCGGAAGACTTACTCTTTTCAATAAATCAACAAACTTTGAAAAATATTAAACTGTGTCCATTTGACAATGTTTTTAAAAAGAAATTAGTCGATGACCCACCCTTTACATAAACCCTAACAATATTTAAAAAATTATATTACCTAATTAAAAAGGGTTTTTCTAAATTAAAAAATGATTTTCTTATTTCAATGCCTCCGAAAAGAAAATTGAAGAAATGCTCAATCACTATGATCTGGCTACCGCATTGAATTTTATCCTATTCAATGCGGTAGCCATTTTAAAATTAAAATTAAATAAAGTGTTTCAATTTTTATCGATTTTTGAGTTTTTGGCATCATTTAGAAGTCAAAAAAACGAAATTGTTTGTAAAAAAAGTGCGAAAATCAACATATTTATTATTGTTTATAAAAAATTATGCATAAAAAAAATATTAACACTAGATTTACCAGCGCGAAAACCTGTAATTTTTATAATTTCCAGTACCTTTAAAGTGTTATGTTTTTACATTTAAATTAGTAACTATAAATGGCAAAAAAGTCTTTGATATGTCGTAATTTTGAACCATAATAAGCTTTGGCATAACTCTTAGGAGATAACTTTACAAAATTTAATCAATTCAGAGAATAAATTGAGTACCAGTCAATTTGACTGGTCTTGGTAAATCTAGTGTTAATATATCTAGACGTCATTCCCTCGAGAAACTCATAAACTAACATAATCTTTTTGAATTTTTTGTTTCAGATGATCCAGTGACGAGTTCTGATGTCCACCGCAAATTCATTTTTTTTTTTTGACGTGTCTGCGAAAAATGGCTACCGTTGCCACAATTCTTAATATTTTTACTTGAAAATTCATATAATTATTCTTTGAATTATACTTAAAAAGCTTATTTAATTTAAAAATAAAATAATGTAGCCATACTTCAAAAAAAAAAAAAAATTCACAAAAATTTGCTTAAAAAGTTCGAAGTATATCATGAAATGGAGATGAAGCGCTTCGAATCTGCTTCAAATAGCCTCTTGAGAAGCACTGTTTCGACACATGTCATGAAACGTGCATGAAGCGCTTCGAATCTGCTTTTCTCAAAGCACTTCGATTTTTCCCACTGGGTTGAAGCAAATGAGTACTTGTATTTTCCAGTATTAACGATAACGAATATCTGCCCATCTTATTGATAATACTATATTTAACTATTTTTTTGTAAAATTAGCTTACAAAATTGTTTAGTTTAAAAAAAAATATTTAGTTTAAAAGACAATTTTGTAGCGATATTTATGTTTTGTCCTCTTCTAAATAAATATTAGTTACCTAATAGTAAAATCTGTTCCACGAAGGAAAGTTAATACCGTGTTGGCTGTTGGTGTCATTCTTTTGATACGAGGTGTGGTAAAAAGGTGTAGCAATGTTTCGGTCTGAACTCATAAAGCCATAACTGCCTCATTGGCAGAATGCAAGAGATAGGAAAATTAAATTAACCCCACGAAGTGAAGAGTTTTCACATATCCACGGCCAACTATAGAGACTGCTTCTCACCTTTTTGAATATGACTTATTAATTCAAATGGACGCCATTACCTTAAAGTAGATAGGCCAACAGGCTGCAGCAGAGACCGTCTAATAAGAGAAAAGGGATATGCATAAATCATTTTCTCTGGGAATCTGATCACAACCGTGATCAACAGTGTGTACGGGTTGGCGGGAATTAATTGAACCAATTTGTACCCAGCATATGTGCATATTGCTAGAAAATTAATTCACATATTGACGGAGACAGGTAGGCTTAGCACAAAACATAAACATTTCCCCATTTCCTTTGGTTCGTTCGGATGTGTTGGGGCACCATCGTAATGCTGTGTTTGGGGTAATCGCTTATCATTTATAATTATTAGAAAAGATTATCTGAACAGGTTGGAATTGAAGTGGGAAATCTGTCCAGCGGTTACCGATGTGCTCATGTAGGCGTATTTCATTCTCAAACGTTTTCTAATTGAGGAAGTTATATGCCTGCGGATTATATATGCACATAAGTGTGTCCCGTTGCAACGTAGGTCTTTTGTATTCGTTTTCGTTCCCAAAACAGCAGAGATATTTATAACTTGGTGAATATAGGTTTTGAAAATATTGCAGTATGTATTGTGGGTGTGATTATCTTCAATGACTTCAGGACTTTCCATAAAAAAACTAAAAAATGGAGCTGCTACGATACAAATCCTTTGTATATCTAGTCTATACAGTATACAGGGTCTATACAGGCGTATAACTTCTTAACTGTTGGGCTTAGGTAATTAGACACACATATATGTAGATGCATCCAAATTATTATCACCTATTTAAAAAACCGTATTAATGTAGTTTATTATACTACTGTTGCATCCTTTTTCTAAATTGGTATGTCTTACGCCAAGGTTACCTGAAATACGAAGAAGTTTTTTCCATTATTTCTAGCGTTATATTCTTGGAAATATCCTTGTCCTAGAGCAATTATTACAATAATTTTTGGAGTAACAGTTTAGAGTTTTTATTGTCTTGGTAATTATTTTCAATTACAAATTGCTTTAATTTTATGATTACTGTGCAGTATTAAGGATTATAATCTAAATGATCACATTTAAGGGGGTAACCCACTGTTGAAACCCAAAATATAGAATTTTTTTTTAAAAATCGATAAAAAAAAACTATCAGAGATCTATTTTTAATTTTTCCCATACTTCTTTACTGAGGACTAAACTTTACATTTTGATTATAGAATTACGATGTAGCGCGCAGTCCAAAAAAAGTAAAAATTGCACCTCGTAAAACCCTGGCCAAAGTATGCATCTGCAAACATATGCCAAAGAAAAATTCTTCAATATTTGTTATAAAGGATAGAAATAACCTATTCTTGCGGCAAAAAAAAAAAAACTGATGATTTAGTGCACGTTTGAGTACTGATGTATCGATTTTCGTTACTTTTTAACACGGAAAAGTTGATCATAAATCAACAAAAAATTTTTTTTACTCTAATAATAGGTTATTTCTATAGTGTATGCAAAATTTGAAGGAAATCGGCCTAATAGTTTTTTTTAAAATTTTACGTCGCGCACCGAAAAAAAGCGTTTTGAGAAAAACACATTTAAAGTTTTCTTAACGAAATTTTGTGACATAAGTAAAAAAAACTTTCGACTAACCCTTAATCAGCGAATCCCGGGTGATAGTGGATGCCTTCTAATTATAGTAGTATAAGAAGCTATGTATTAGTGTATTATGTAATATAAATTTAGAAAGTATTATAATAGGTAATACACGCAGCAGCTGTTCGAGCGGCTACAAGTCCGCGCGCGCTCCGAATTCGTAGTTGAACGGAGGGGGACTGTGAGAGCTGTAGAAAGAACAATTATTTAGATATCGATCTGAAATTTTACACAGATATTCTTGAAGTGCTAATCTATCAAAATACATAAATTTTTTGTTCAACAGTTGGTTACCCCCTTATTTTCATTTGTTACTTCGAATATTCGATTTTGTTGAATTTTAACCAATTTAATATGGGTAAAGCCCAGTGCAGTCAGACAACCAGAATCGCTTTTTGTTGCGAAAAACTAAAGACTACCGAACCCCTTTCCAAAACATCTCTAAGGGTTACTATGAGCGACTTTGGTGTAGAAATATCGGAGCGGACAGTGAGATCTCGGCTTGTTTTAATTTCGACTAGACTTTCGCAAGACGCCCACGAAAGAAGCAGGAGCTAAATCCAATGAACAAAGAAAAACATGTGCGAATGACAGATGATTGGGAAAAGATAAAATTTAAAATAAACACTCGTTTTGATATAATTCTGAAAACACATATTCTAATGCATTGTTGACTTCAATTATCTTTAATTTTTGAAGACGTTGCGTTCAGTGACAAAACCATGGTGAGTTTTGGTTGTTTGACAGCATTTATTTTTTTATATGGTATTTTACGTATTAATGTCTTATAGATAAATGCCTTAACTACTATTGGCTTATATTTTTAGTTAGTAAGGGAGAATGGGGCAGTGTGTAACAGGGGCAGTGTGTAACAGATGGGTCCATTTCGAATATGGCGCGTTCAAAACCAAATTTGAATGTGTATTTTCTTCCTATTGGACGACCTCTTTCGTTTGCAATCGAGAAAGCGGTGCTCGGGAACGTGTCATGGCGAAGAGGAGGTGACGAAATCAGGCTGGCCTGGCAAACAGGTAATTCTCAACATTTCACCCCCTAATTTTTTCGGGTTGGAGTCAATCGGGGCTCGATTACTCCCCAAGTAATGATTTTCTATCGAAGTTTAACACTTTGGTCATGCAAAATGACCGTTGTCGATAACATAACCTGAGAGGTCTTTGTCTCACGGAGCTTAGACCAAAGCTCTGTACCTCGGGGCAGTGTGTAACAAAAACAAACGGTGCAGTGTGTAACAAACGCAGGCCTGTGAATATCGAGCTCCAGGAGGTACTTAACGGTCTTAGGTGCGCATGGTAGTCAAAAATTACCTTCGTAAGGTTCTAAACTAGATATATAACTTGATTCCAGCCTTAATTCATGCATATTTTGGGTCTTAGGCCGAAATTCCAAAATCTGTTACACACTGCCCCACTCTCCCTTAATAAGGGAATTTCTCCTAGTGAAGGCGACTATATATATCCTAGTTATGTTTCGTTGCAAAGGTATGAAATATTATGTTGGTAAGATAATAAAGGAGGCTGATGAAGACGGAGATTGTGAGGTGTCATTTTATCGACTTTCCTCCAAGGCCAAACATAGGTTCGTACTCCCTAATGTACCTGATTTGCGCTCAGTTCCTATAAGTGATATTAAGACTATTAAGACAAGCCACGCTGCCCTGACTAAATGTCAACAATCTTATATTGTTTTCAATTATGATTTTGGCAGCTTTCAGTTAGGCTAAGATTTTTGGAATATTTTCTTTGTCATTTTTAATGTAACTTAACATTAAAAGTCACAATATTTGTTTAAGTTTTTTTGCGGGAGATTAAAATTTAATTTTGCAAGTTACATTTGATGTTTTAAATTTTAAATCTAATCCTGAAATCTTAAGTTTCAGTCCTAACTTTTTATAGTAAAAAGAGCTGATAATTGTCATAATATGGTAGCCGCACTCACAGAAGGGAAGAGGGAACCACTGCCATCCTTACCAGCTGTTTCCTGAACCTAAGTCTCCCCTTGTTACACACTGCCCCTTATATCGTTACACACTGCCCCATAGCGGGGCAGTGTGTAACAAATGCAGGCCTGTGAATATCGAGCTCCAGGAGGTACTTAACGGTCTTAGGTGTGCATGGTAATCAGAAATTACCTTCGTAAGGTTCTAAACTAGATATATAACTTCATTCCAGCATTAATTCATGCATATTTTGGGTCTTAGGCCGAAATTCCAAAATCTGTTACACACTGCCCCACTCTCCCTTACTTCAATCCTAAATAGATTTTCAGAACTATACTATAATTTCTATTTCACTTTTCAGTCCCTGATTTCTTCTTATTTATTTTGAGAAAATGATGCCGATTTGGTCATGAGAGCTAAGAACTATATAAGAATGTAGAAGGCTGCGTAGGATATAATCTTTGAAAAATGCAAAGAGAACGTTCACTTAATATTAATAAGCGTGTTTATAACAAAACTTTTCTTTTTGAAGTTATAAAGCTACGTTTTCACACAATTTTTATTTACTTAAATCTTCTAGAGGTGATAATAATTTGGTCACATTCGTTTATACGTATATACATAGTCGTGCCATAAGTTCTGTCCCAAAGGAAAAATGAAAAAAAGCTCATATAAGAAAAAAATAATTAAATTTTATTTATTATGTTTAGTAATATACTTATTCTAATTTACAGTAATGCAGACAATTATTCGAAATGCCCACCCTTTGCAGCTACACATTTTTTTAAACGTTTCGGCCATTCATCAATCGCAGTACGCAACACATCTAGTGATATTTCCTTCGCTGCTTTCATCAAACTTGCTTTTAATGACTCAATGTTTCGATGTTGAATAGAGCAGGCCTTCTCCTCTAAAATATTCCATAAGCGGTAGTCCAAAGGATTTAGGTCTGGGCTACCGGAAGGCCAATCTTCATCAGAAATGAAGTCAGGAACATTCGATTTTAACCAGATTTGCGTTTTCTTGTCTTTATGAGCTGGTGCTGAGTCTTGCTGAAACACCCAATGCTGACCATGGTACATCGTTGTGTTGAGCGGCTTCACCATCTTCTCCAGGATGTCACTTTGATAGTTCTTTGCCTTCGTTTTCACGCCTTGCTCACAAAAATGCAGCTCCGTAGCACCGTAATAGCCAACTCCCCACCAAACCATGACTGAGGCGGGATGATGGCTACGCTCTACCTTGGGTATCTTCTCAGCCGCTTCCTTAGAGCTATGCGCGTACACTCTGTCATTCTGTCGGTTAAACTTCTCTTCAATAGTAAAAAGTTTTTCGTCTGAAAAAAGTATTTGTTGGTATTTTTTTCCCGCGTACTTCTTCAAGAGACTTTTAGATCGCATCTCTCGTATCGCACGAAGCTTGTCCGTAAGCCGCTGCCCTGTTGACCGTCGATAAGCACTAAGCTTAAGCTCTTCCTTGATAATACGAGACATCGTCCTTTTGGGTATTTTCATCTCCCGTGCCATCACCTTTTGTTTCCGGAGCGGATTTCTCAGTATGCGGTGACGCATCGCTTCTACTGCTGCTGGTGTACGAGACGTACGAGGCCTCCCGCTCCTGGACCTGTCATCGACAGAGGAAGTCTCACGGTATCGTTTGATAGTACGATGCACAAATTTTATTGTAATTTGTAGTGGCTGAAGAAGCTCAAATATCTCCTTTGCTGGCTTGTTGCACTTAAATAGTGCAATAACGGCGATCCTGTTCTCTTTAATGCCCCACTCCATGTTGCTCCTTCGAAATCCAATGACAAAATGATATTTTTTTAACAAAGCGGGAAGTATTTAAGCTAATTCGCGACAGGTAATCGGGATGCGTCGTGAGCCTTTTAGTGGAGGGGAGGGAGACAGAACTTATGGCACGACTATGTATACCCAGTAGGAAAAAGAAGGGGCTAAGAAGAAGTGATATAACTGTTTCTCGGGCAACTAGCACTCCACTTCCCGACTCGATTCTTTTCCTTCTTTTTTACCCACGACGGGATTGAAAGGCAAGTTCTTCGACTTTCGTTTCCATAATAACCAGGGATAGAAGAAGTTACTCTGAATCAATGGCATAATCGCTTGTGCTGAATGACTATTATAAGAAGTTTCGCTTCCCCAATAAACAGGGATAGAAGAAGTTATTCAAAATAAATGGAATAATAGGACGTATTCTAATAAACTGAGCAAAAGCTCTGTCTCAACTTTTATATAGAAAAATCAAACTTGATCTGAATCTTAATAAAAATCGAGACTGAGGTGTTGCTCAGCTTATTAAAATATGAGGCACTCATTGAATTAATAAAAATTAAAACAACCTGTCATGCGCACTTTAGAAAACGCGTAGATGCAAGCGCATCGCACGATGACGAACTCTTCTTAAAACACAACAAGTTTTTAGATAAAACTCATTTCCTCCTTACCCAATCGATTCTCAGGAAGCAGGGATATAAGCAGACTCATGCTAGAGGGATTATTGAAAATGCTTGGAAGTAGTTATATCAGGCTTTCTTAGGGCAATTCCTTGTTACATTTCCTACTGGGTATATAATAATAAAGACCACTCACATCTATGAAACTGCTAAGGACAAAGTGGAGCCGCTTCCTTCCTCCGATCTTTTTTCGTCTTTTTTTCCATTAAACTGTAGCAACTTTAGTGTATACGTTTCTGCAGCCAACTTAAAAAGTGATATAACAAATCTTGTGATGATTCTGATTTATTATTATATATTTACAAATAAACCAGAAACGAGTTGACTTTAGCTTATTTGATATATTTTAAGACCCTATTTAAACTGGAGCGTTTGCCTGAGTGTCCGGTTTAGACCATTTATCACGGTTACTTCATGCGAGGTGTCTAGAGCTCCCTTTTATGGACTTAACCGTCAAATATGCACTAGTTTTTTTGCAAATTGGAACACTAATAAGCACTTTCCGTTCAAAAAAAAAAAAAAACAGACCAGCCCGTTATATATGTACGTATATGCAGATCAGTGGGAAAATTGAATTTTTTGTACAAATACAAGAAAAAATTGACTATAACTGAACATGTTATCGAAAACAAGTCCAAAAAAGCTTGAAAAGTATTTTATCATCAATTAAGATTTGTTTCTATGTAGCATTTAATTATAGAGATTTGTTTTTTCGATTAAAGTATTTCTAATTCTAATACGAGTTCCTTTCTGTAAAGAAGAAATAAAGTAATTTTTAATACGTATGACATGTAATATTCATGTATCTTTTATATAAAATCATTAATATTTCATACATATTATCAAAGAATCACACGGGTTCCAGTTGTACAACTTATCTTCCTTTTTGTCCTTTTATCAACAACAGTCACTTGAGCAAATGACTTACATTTGAGCAGAAAAGATCCCATATCTGATATTGCAGCTATAAGAGATTTTGTAAATTAGTTCACTTACATCTTCCGCAATAGGCGAGACTTAAACTAAGTACGCACATCACAGTGGCACATCACTTTGAATAATTTTTGCTAAATCCCTGAATAGACGAGTATTTACAGCTGCATTAATCTTAACAGCTTAACCCTCTATGTGGATCATCTAAATCTCACCTTTATTGCCAACAAATTTAGTTCCATGCAAACCATTCCGACAAATAACCTCAAGTTAATAGACATCCACTTAGCATTGCGCCTTATTCATGAAGCGATCTTGAGGTATCGGAATCACGATCCTCGCGTCTTCAGGTGAGTCATATCAGAAAACTGCGGAGTGGGTAGAGACGTGCTGGCTAGATGGATAGTTTCACCTCACCCGCATGGTTGGTAGCTGATGGTGCATGAAGAAATTGCCTCGATCGCAAAGTACATTTTGTTATTTGCCCACCATATTGTGATGGATTTAAATACGACATAGGGAGCAAGATGGGTTCAGATATTTTTATTCAGATCAGAAACCTTACAAATTGACTTTGCTGGAACGAATATTTGATTTATGTTAAAAAGAACATATGAATTCTAAATTAAAATAAAGTGATTACTCAATGTATTACAATTGACCCCTGCTGTAAATTTAGTGAAGACTTGCAATATTTTATATCAAAGGCCCTAAACAAAAAGAAGTATTTAGGTGGATAGATAGATCATTATTAGCAAAGGCACTTATAAAAAGAACATGCTAATATAAGAATTCCACTTCGTTACTTTTGATACAGAACCCTTAAAAGAAATTGAAAATTTATTTTTCATTCTTTTATTGCTTGACAGTATTGAAAAAAAATGTATAGAATCAATTAATAAAACTCAACGTATTCATTTTCGTATTTTCACTTTCATATGCATAACCATTGTTCATCAATTTAAACAAAATAAATTGTAAAAAAACTACATCATACGTATTGGTGAAATTCTGTAAATTTAAAAAAAAAATAGTTAATTCCAATTTTTATTCTTACGCAGGCCACATTATTGGAATTAGGATGAAGCAACTCACGATGTTTGTTCGTATGCAAACAATATCTGACGAACTTAAACATATTTAAACAGTTTTATGGTAAGCGATTTTAATTACTCATATTGTTGCCTAATCAATTTTTTGGTTAATCTGACGAATTTAATAAAAGGTAATCAAAATTTATATACTATTTTTATAGTTAGCAATTGTGAAGTAAATTTTTACCAAATTCATAGTTCCAGAAAAATTCAGTTCTAGAAAATCCGGGACAACATTTGCACCCTATCCGGCTAGAGTGCTAATCTTGTCCCAGCCTGAACCTGGGTGCATTTTTAGAAAATCCGCGACAACATTTGCACCCTACCCGGGTAGAGTGCAAATTTTGTCACAGCATGAACCGGGGTGCATTCCTAGAAAATCCGCGACAACATTTGCACCCTACCCGGGTAGAGTGCAAATGTTGGCGCAGCTTGTACCTGGATGAATTTCTAGAAAATCCCCGACAAGATTTGCACCCTACCCGGGTAGAGTGCAAATGTTGTCGCAGCCTGAACCCGGGTGCATTTCTAGAAAATCCGCGACAACATTTGCACCCTACCCGGGTAGAGTGCAAATGTTGTCGCAGACTGAACCTGAGTGCATTTCTAGAGAATCCGCGACAACATTTGCACCCTACCCGGGTAGAGTGCAAATTTTGTCGCAGCATGAACCGGGGTGCATTTCTAGAAAATCCGCGACAACATTTGCACCCTACCCGGGTAGAGTGCAAATGTTGGCGCAGCTTGTATCTGGATGAATTTCTAGAAAATCCCCGACAAGATTTGCACCCTACCCGGGTAGAGTGCAAATGTTGTCGCAGCCTGAACCCGGGTGCATTTCTAGGAAATCTGCGACAACATTTGCACCCTCCCCGGGTAGAGTGCAAATGTTGTCTCAGCCTGAACCTGGGTGCATTTCTAGAAAATCCGCGACAACATTTGCACCCTCCCCGGGTAGAGTGCAAATCTTGTCGCTGCCTGAACCCGGGTGCATTTCTAGAAAATCCGCGACAACATTTGAACCCTACCCGGGTAGAGTGCAAATGTTGTCGCAGCCTGAACCTGGGTGCATTTCTAGAAAATCCGCGACAACATTTGCACCCTACCCGGGTAGAGTGCAAATGTTGTCGCAGCCTGAACCCGGGTGCATTTCTAGAAAATCCGCGACAACATTTGCACCCTACCCGGGTAGAGTGCAAATGTTGTCGCAGCCTGAACCCGGGTGCATTTCTAGAAAATCAGCGGCAACAAATGCAGTCTACCCGGGTAAACTGCAAATGTTGTCGCAGCCTGAGTCTACCCGGGTAGACTGCATTTGTTGTCGCAGATTTTCTAGAAATGCACCCAGCCTCAGGCAGCGACAAAATTTGCAGTCTACCCGGGTAGACTGCATTTGTTGTCGCAGATTTTCTAGATATCCACCCAGCCTCAGGGTAGACTGCAAATGTTGTCGCAGCCTGAGGCTGGCCGCATTTCTAGAAAATCTGCCCGGGTAGACTGCATTTGTTATCACAGCCTGAGGCTGGGTGCATTTCTAGAAAATTTGCGACAACAAATGCAGTCTACCCGGGTAGACTGCAAATGTTGTCGCAGCCTGGGGCTGGGTGCATTTCTAGAAAATCTGCGACAACAAATGCAGTCTACCCGGGTAGACTGCAAATGTTGTCGCAGCCTGAGGCTGGGTGCATTTCTAGAAAATCTGCGACAACAAATGCAGTCTACCCGGGTAGACTGCAAATGTTGTCGCAGCCTGAGGCTGGGTGCATTTCTAGAAAATCTGCGACAACAAATGCAGTCTACCCGGGCAGACTGCATTTGTTGTCGCAGCCTGAGGCTGGGTGCATTTCTAGAAAATCTGCGACAACAAATGCAGTCTACCCGGGTAGACTGCAAATGTTGTCGCAGCCTGAGGCTGGCCGCATTTCTAGAAAATCTGCGACAACAAATGCAGTCTACCCGGGTAGACTGCATTTGTTATCACAGCCTGAGGCTGGGTGCATTTCTAGAAAATTTGCGACAACAAATGCAGTCTACCCGGGTAGACTGCAAATGTTGTCGCAGCCTGGGGCTGGGTGCATTTCTAGAAAATCTGCGACAACAAATGCAGTCTACCCGGGTAGACTGCAAATGTTGTCGCAGCCTGAGGCTGGGTGCATTTCTAGAAAATCTGCGACAACAAATGCAGTCTACCCGGGTAGACTGCAAATGTTGTCGCAGCCTGAGGCTGGGTGCATTTCTAGAAAATCTGCGACAACAAATGCAGTCTACCCGGGCAGACTGCATTTGTTGTCGCAGCCTGAGGCTGGGTGCATTTCTAGAAAATCTGCGACAACAAATGCAGTCTACCCGGGTAGACTGCAAATGTTGTCGCAGCCTGAGGCTGGGTGCATTTCTAGAAAATCTGCGACAACAAATGCAGTCTACCCGGGTAGACTGCAAATGTTGTCGCAGCCTGAGACTGGGTGCATTTCTAGGAAATCTGCGACAAGATTTCCACCCTACCCGGGTAGAGTGCAAATGTTGTCGCAGCCTGAACCCGGGTGCATTTCTAGAAAATCTGCGACAACATTTGCACCCTCCCCGGGTAGAGTGCAAATGTTGTCTCAGCCTGAACCTGGGTGCATTTCTAGAAAATCCGCGACAACATTTGCACCCTCCCCGGGTAGACTGCAAATCTTGTCGCTGCCTGAACCCGGGTGCATTTCTAGAAAATCCGCGACAACATTTGAACCCTACCCGGGTAGAGTGCAAATGTTGTCGCAGCCTGAACCTGGGTGCATTTCTAGAAAATCCGCGACAACATTTGCACCCTACCCGGGTAGAGTGCAAATGTTGTCGCAGCCTGAACCCGGGTGCATTTCTAGAAAATCCGCGACAACATTTGCACCCTACCCGGGTAGAGTGCAAATGTTGTCGCAGCCTGAACCCGGGTGCATTTCTAGAAAACCAGCGGCAACAAATGCAGTCTACCCGGGTAAACTGCAAATGTTGTCGCAGCCTGAGTCTACCCGGGTAGACTGCATTTGTTGTCGCAGATTTTCTAGAAATGCACCCAGCCTCAGGCAGCGACAAAATTTGCAGTCTACCCGGGTAGACTGCATTTGTTGTCGCAGATTTTCTAGATATCCACCCAGCCTCAGGGTAGACTGCAAATGTTGTCGCAGCCTGAGGCTGGCCGCATTTCTAGAAAATCTGCGACAACAAATGCAGTCTACCCGGGTAGACTGCATTTGTTATCACAGCCTGAGGCTGGGTGCATTTCTAGAAAATTTGCGACAACAAATGCAGTCTACCCGGGTAGACTGCAAATGTTGTCGCAGCCTGGGGCTGGGTGCATTTCTAGAAAATCTGCGACAACAAATGGAGTCTACCCGGGTAGACTGCAAATGTTGTCGCAGCCTGAGGCTGGGTGCATTTCTAGAAAATCTGCGACAACAAATGCAGTCTACCCGGGTAGACTGCAAATGTTGTCGCAGCCTGAGGCTGGGTGCATTTCTAGAAAATCTGCGACAACAAATGCAGTCTACCCGGGCAGACTGCATTTGTTGTCGCAGCCTGAGGCTGGGTGCATTTCTAGAAAATCTGCGACAACAAATGCAGTCTACCCGGGTAGACTGCAAATGTTGTCGCAGCCTGAGGCTGGCCGCATTTCTAGAAAATCTGCGACAACAAATGCAGTCTACCCGGGTAGACTGCATTTGTTATCACAGCCTGAGGCTGGGTGCATTTCTAGAAAATTTGCGACAACAAATGCGGTCTACCCGGGTAGACTGCAAATGTTGTCGCAGCCTGGGGCTGGGTGCATTTCTAGAAAATCTGCGACAACAAATGGAGTCTACCCGGGTAGACTGCAAATGTTGTCGCAGCCTGAGGCTGGGTGCATTTCTAGAAAATCTGCGACAACAAATGCAGTCTACCCGGGTAGACTGCAAATGTTGTCGCAGCCTGAGGCTGGGTGCATTTCTAGAAAATCTGTGACAACAAATGCAGTCTACCCGGGTGGTAGACTGCAAATGTTGTCGCAGCCTGAGGCTGGGTGCATTTCTCGAAAAGCTGCGACAACAAATGCAGTCTACCCGGGTGGTAGACTGCAAATGTTGTCGCAGCCTGGGGCTGGGTGCATTTCTCGAAAAGCTGCGACAACAAATGCAGTCTACCCGGGTAGTAGACTGCAAATGTTGTCGCAGACTGAGGCTGGGTGCATTTCTCGAAAATCTGCGACAACAAATGCAGTCTACCCGGGTGGTAGACTGCAAATGTTGTCGCAGCCTGAGGCTGGGTGCATTTCTCGAAAATCTGCGACAACAAATGCAGTCTACCCGGGTGGTAGACTGCAAATGTTGTCGCAGCCTGAGGCTGGGTGCATTTCTCGAAAATCTGCGACAACAAATGCAGTCTACCCGGGTGGTAGGCTCCAAATGTTGTCGCAGCCTGAGGTTGGGTGCATTTCTCGAAAATCTGCGACAACAAATCCAGTCTACCCGGGTGGTAGACTGCAAATGTTGTCGCAGTCTGAGGCTGGGTGCATTTCTAGAAAATCTGCGACAACAAATGCAGTCTACCCGGGTAGACTGCAAATGTTGTCGCAGCCTGAGGCTGGGTGCATTTCTAGAAAATCTGTGACAACAAATGCAGTCTACCCGGGTGGTAGACTGCAAATGTTGTCGCAGCCTGAGGCTGGGTGCATTTCTCGAAAAGCTGCGACAACAAATGCAGTCTACCCGGGTGGTAGACTGCAAATGTTGTCGCAGCCTGAGGCTGGGTGCATTTCTCGAAAAGCTGCGACAACAAATGCAGTCTACCCGGGTAGTAGACTGCAAATGTTGTCGCAGACTGAGGCTGGGTGCATTTCTCGAAAATCTGCGACAACAAATGCAGTCTACCCGGGTGGTAGACTGCAAATGTTGTCGCAGCCTGAGGCTGGGTGCATTTCTCGAAAATCTGCGACAACAAATGCAGTCTACCCGGGTGGTAGACTGCAAATGTTGTCGCAGCCTGAGGCTGGGTGCATTTCTCGAAAATCTGCGACAACAAATGCAGTCTACCCGGGTAGTAGACTGCAAATGTTGTCGCAGACTGAGGCTGGGTGCATTTCTCGAAAATCTGCGACAACAAATGCAGTCTACCCGGGTGGTAGACTGCAAATGTTGTCGCAGCCTGAGGCTGGGTGCATTTCTCGAAAATCTGCGACAACAAATGCAGTCTACCCGGGTGGTAGACTACAAATGTTGTCGCAGCCTGAGGCTGGGTGCATTTCTCGAAAATCTGCGACAACAAATGCAGTCTACCCGGGTGGTAGACTGCAAATGTTGTCGCAGCCTAAGGCTGGGTGCATTTCTAGAAAATCTGCGACAACAAATGCAGTCTACCCGGGTGGTAGACTGCAAAAGTTGTCGCAGCCTGAGGCTGGGTGCATTTCTCGAAAATCTGCGACAACAAATGCAGTCTACCCGGGTGGTAGACTGCAAATGTTGTCGCAGCCTGAGGCTGGGTGCATTTCTCGAAAATATGCGACAACAAATGCAGTCTACCCGGGTGGTAGGCTCCAAATGTTGTCGCAGCCTGAGGTTGGGTGCATTTCTCGAAAAGCTGCGACAACAAATGCAGTCTACCCGGATGGTAGGTTGCAAATGTTGTCGCAGCCTGAGGCTGGGTACATTTCTCGAAAATCTGCGACAACAAATGCAGTCTACCCGGATGGTAGACTGCAAATGTTGTCGCAGCCTGAGGCTGGGTGCATTTCTCGAAAAGCTGCGACAACAAATGCAGTCTACCCGGGTGGTAGACTGCAAATGTTGTCGCAGCCTGAGGATGGGTGCATTTCTAGAAAATCTGCGACAACAAATGCAGTCTACCCGGGTGGTAGACTGCAAATGTTGTCGCATCCTGAGGCTGGGTGCATTTCTAGAAAATCTGCGACAACAAATGCAGTCTACCCGGGTGATAGACTGCAAATGTTGTCGCAGCCTGAGGCTGGGTGCATTTCTCGAAAAGCTGCGACAACAAATGCAGTCTACCCGGGTGGTAGACTACAAATGTTGTCGCAGCCTGAGGCTGGGTGCATTTCTAGAAAATCTACGACAACAAATGCAGTCTACCCGGGTAGACTGCAAATGTTGTCGCAGCCTGAGGCTGGGTGCATTTCTCGAAAATCTGCGACAACAAATGCAGTCTACCCGGGTGGTAGACTGCAATTGTTGTCGCAGCCTGAGGCTGGGTGCATTTCTCGAAAATCTGCGACAACAAATGCAGTCTACCCGGGTGGTAGACTGCAAATGTTGTCGCAGCCTGAGGCTGGGTGCATTTCTCGAAAAGCTGCGACAACAAATGCAGTCTACCCGGGTAGTAGACTGCAAATGTTGTCGCAGACTGAGGCTGGGTGCATTTCTCGAAAATCTGCGACAACAAATGCAGTCTACCCGGGTGGTAGGCTCCAAATGTTGTCGCAGCCTGAGGCTGGGTGCATTTCTCGAAAAGCTGCGACAAGAAATGCAGTCTACCCGGGTGGTAGGCTGTAAATGTTGTCGCAGCCTGAGGCTGGGTGCATTTCTCGAAAATCTGCGACAACAAATGCAGTCTACCCGGGTGGTAGACTGCAAATGTTGTCGCAGCCTGAAGCTGGGTGCATTTCTCGAAAATCTGCGACAACAAATGCAGTCTACCCGGGTGGTAGACTACAAATGTTGTCGCAGCCTGAGGCTGGGTGCATTTCTAGAAAATCTGCGACAACAAATGCAGTCTACCCGGGTGGTAGACTGCAAATGTTGTCGCATCCTGAGGCTGGGTGCATTTCTAGAAAATCTGCGACAACAAATGCAGTCTACCCGGGTGATAGACTGCAAATGTTGTCGCAGCCTGAGGCTGGGTGCATTTCTCGAAAAGCTGCGACAACAAATGCAGTCTACCCGGGTGGTAGACTACAAATGTTGTCGCAGCCTGAGGCTGGGTGCATTTCTAGAAAATCCACCCAGCCTCAGGCTGCGACAACATTTGCAGTCTACCACCCGGGTAGACTGCATTTGTTGTCGCAGATTTTCGAGAAATGCACCCAGCCTCAGTCTGCGACAACATTTGCAGTCTACTACCCGGGTAGACTGCATTTGTTGTCGCAGCTTTTCGAGAAATGCACCCAGCCTCAGGCTGCGACAACATTTGCAGTCTACCACCCGGGTAGACTGCATTTGTTGTCGCAGATTTTCGAGAAATGCACCCAGCCTCAGGCTGCGACAACATTTGCAGTCTACCACCCGGGTAGACTGCATTTGTTGTCGCAGCTTTTCGAGAAATGCACCCAGCCTCAGGCTGCGACAACATTTGCAGTCTACCACCCGGGTAGACTGCATTTGTTGTCGCAGCTTTTCGAGAAATGCACCCAGCCTCAGGCTGCGACAACATTTGCAGTCTATCACCCGGTTAGACTGCATTTGTTGTCGCAGATTTTCTAGAAATGCACCCAGCCTCAGGATGCGACAACATTTGCAGTCTACCACCCGGGTAGACTGCATTTGTTGTCGCAGATTTTCTAGAAATGCACCCAGCCTCAGGCTGCGACAACATTTGTAGTCTACCACCCGGGTAGACTGCATTTGTTGTCGCAGATTTTCGAGAAATGCACCCAGCCTCAGGCTGCGACAACATTTGCAGTCTACCACCCGGGTAGACTGCATTTGTTGTCGCAGATTTTCGAGAAATGCACCCAGCCTCAGGCTGCGACAACATTTACAGTCTACCACCCGGGTAGACTGCATTTGTTGTCGCAGATTTTCGAGAAATGCACCCAGCCTGAGGCTGCGACAACATTTGTAGTCTACCACCCGGGTAGACTGCATTTGTTGTCGCAGCTTTTCGAGAAATGCACCCAGCCTCAGGCTGCGACAACATTTGCAGTCTATCACCCGGGTAGACTGCATTTGTTGTCGCAGATTTTCTAGAAATGCACCCAGCCTCAGGATGCGACAACATTTGCAGTCTACCACCCGGGTGGTAGACTGCAAATGTTGTCGCAGCCTGAGGCTGGGTGCATTTCTCGAAAATCTGCGACAACAAATGCAGTCTACCCGGGTGGTAGACTGCAAATGTTGTCGCAGCCTGGGGCTGGGTGCATTTCTCGAAAATCTGCGACAACAAATGCAGTCTACCCGGGTGGTAGACTGCAAATGTTGTCGCAGCCTGAGGCTGGGTGCATTTCTCGAAAATCTGCGACAACAAATGCAGTCTACCCGGGTGGTAGACTGTAAATGTTGTCGCAGCCTGAGGCTGGGTGCATTTCTCGAAAATCTGCGACAACAAATGCAGTCTACCCGGGTGGTAGACTGTAAATGTTGTCGCAGCCTGAAGCTGGGTGCATTTCTAGAAAATCGGCGACAACATTTGCACCCTGCCTGGGTAGAGTGCAAATGTTGTCGTAGCTTGAACCTGGGTGCATTTCTAGAAAATCCGCGACAAAATTTGCACCCTACCCGGGTAGAGTGCAAATGTTGTCGCAGCCTGAACCTGGGTGCATTCCTAGAAAATCCGCGGCAACATTTGCACCTTACCCGGGTAGGGTGCAAATGTTGTCGCAGCCTGAACCTTTGTGCATTTCTAGAAAATCGGCGACAACAAATGCAGTCTACCCGGGTAGACTGCAATTGTTGTCTCAGCCTGAGGCTGGGTACATTTCTAGAAAATCCGCGACAACATTTGCACCCTACTCGGGTAGAGTGCAAATGTTGTCGCAGCCTGAACCTGGGTGCATTTCTAGAAAATCCGCGACAACATTTGCACTCTATCCGGTTAGAGTTTTAGATGTTTTAGATTGAAACTTCATGAAGCGCCTTTTAAGGAATTTCAATTTTAAGTATATAGTGATTTTTCAAAATTCCATGTTCAAATCATTAGGGAATAATACATTGCTATAGAAATGTAATATAAATATTAAAACAAACGAAAAAAGTTGTTGTGCATGTAATAAACATGTAATAAAATGTTATCACATGAAATCTTAAAAACATAAAATTACTCTTCCTGTTAGTTTTTCATATTATATTAAATAATAATTCGAGTCTGTGGAAGGAGTGCGTTGAATATACATGTAAAATAATCGGCTTAACCAATAGAAATTTACATGTTTTTTAAATTTAAAATCCATGTAATAAACCATATAAATCAAATATCTTACAAATCGGGAGTTAGGTGTACTTTTTTTTATAATGGAAAAATTGTTGTTGTTCCATCAGCGCCTTCGCGCTTATTAGTAAAATAATTGAAAATTAACACTAGATTTACGGACAATTATTGCATGATTTGTAAGTATTACGAAAAAATAAGTTTAGAACGTATTCACGTTCGAAGTAAAGCGCTCGATAGAAGGAATTTACAAGAACATATCGTAGTATTGTAACATCATTTAAATGTACATAATATATTTCACTAAAAATAGATAAATACGACTTCTGTAAATTTCGCTGCGAAATCTGAAACCCGTCAAATTGACAACAACTACAATCTAGAACTTCCGTATTTTTAATTATGCGCTTATAAAATTTTAAGAATTGTTTATATACTTAAATCAAACCATGGAATATGACTATGAAAAAGAGTTGTAACAAATTGTCAGCTCCAGTGTTCCCGAGCTGCTTCCTTAAAAAAATAAGAAAAAGCACATCGTTTGAAAATGCCATTCGATTTATACTTTATACTTTAGGAATATGTAATTCATTATATTCATACATACTTCTAGTACGCCTATTACTTAGAACCAAACGTTAGTCCGATACCTACTTCCTGAATTATTCAATAACAATTTGTTTACATTGAATTGAAATATTTCAACGTCAAAAAGAAGGACCCTCGAATGTACGAATTATCTTGCAATATGTAACAAATGCTAGCTTGATCCGATTAAGGCATGTAGAAACATCCCTGAAAGAAGGCAGAACGGGGTAAAAAAGAGAAGAGATTTTTCTAAACTGATGCAATTTCTGATATCTCTCGCACGATTACTTGTGCATATGGAAGTAGCCGCAGTAGAGAGGTCGAAGAGTTAAGTCTGTCAAGGGAGATTTATGTACTCAAAAGCTGTTATTTGCCGTCCTCTAGAAGCAAAACAATCGATTTATCTGGTTACCAGCATTTATATGCTAATATATTGGTCCAGAATTGTGCAGCAAGATCGATCTCGCGAGCATACAAATTGCAGTGCCGGATAGTTGGGCAAATAATTTAATTCCATTGTTATGTCACATGGGACGCTTTACGCGATCAATCGAGATACCGAAATGAAGATCGAGGTGTGTAATTATACCGTATGCACTTTCATCTGGGTGCAGTGGGAGCACTTCTTGATCAGATCGCCATAGAGGTATATCATAATTTTGCATGTGACATGCGTGCACGATCGATTTGAATACCGTCTCAGGAGAATTGCAAATTTTCCCGGGATGGATGGATGCGAATGTAGAAATAATGGAATGATCATGCTGTAGAAAAGGCGTTGGCCAGTTGCATTTTGTCAGTCAGAAATATCACTTCGAAAATGATGGATGGTGTCCGCCCTGTTGGAGGTGTGGTATGCACGAAATGATGCTTCCTTAAATGCAAATTTTCAAATTAACTTAATCCCTATATAACTGTGCTTTTCAACCATACTAAATGGAATGTCAAAATTCTGTTGAATTTATTAGTTCTCTTTTAACTCGTCGCGCTTTTGAGGATAACAACTGATTTTCTGGTTTAGTGTAAGGAACTCATTAATAACAAAAATATGTTTACCTTAAATCGTCCAAGCTGTCTAATCCGATTTTGTACTTTTACATAAATGCAGAGGCATAGATAATCAAAGAAAATTTGAATATTTCTAAAAGCCCACTCACGACAATTTTTAAGTATCAAATTATCTTGTGACAGCAGCTATGAAAGTGGCCACCTAAAACATAACTCATAATCCAAGAAAGTAATTTATCAAATGCATTCAGAAAGAAATTGTCGGAACTGGAACATGGCTGAATCTCCTACCAACCGCTTAAGTAATTTTTTCCTAAGAATCTCACACAAGAAAAATGTCAGTTTCCACAAAAGACAAACCTTTAGGACATAATATTGCTAGTTTAATTGCGTCTAGAAAAATTGTGTCTTAATAAAATAAGTGTTTTAAGATGACCCACAAAAATGACCAACGGTCATGTAGTGTCCACTTTATGTGCCGGCTACATACTTTGCGCACTGAGGTTAAAATAAATCAAAAAATTATGACGATAGCTTAGCTGGATGCCTGCTGAACAACTCAATTACGGCATGGCTTCGAAACAAGTTACTTTTTTTCAATTTTTTCTTACGATTCCAAAGACCAAAAGCAAAATTTACATAAATTTTCTGTTTTATTAAGGTCTCAGTGGTTAATAAGTCTAACACTATGTGGCTGATAGTTAAAAGTCCATAAATTGCCTTCTCAAGAATATACGGAATTCCCGGCAGAATCACGCGGTGTTTATATTCCACTCGTAAATTATATCACATTTCTTATGTGAACAATGTCGAAACGTATAACTAAAATTAAAATGTGCTTTTTTAATTTAAGTAAACAATGATTAATCGAATATAAAAAGAAAATATTTATGATATAATACACTATCGGAAATTCGAAGAATTAAAAGCGTAGGGGAGAGTTGCCCAATTTGGGCCGGCTCCTATTTCGGGCCACCCATTTTTTTCAATTTTACCGAGTTTTTGAAAATTAATTAATGTCAAAATTTGATTGAAAATGAATGTAGAACAAAATAATGAAAGAAATACTAATTTTAATAAAAAATTAATAATGTTACAACAATCTCGTAAAATGGTATCTGCCGACTTAAAAATCTGACATTTTTGCTCGTCAATAAAAACAAATTGATACATCTAATGAATCTAAAATTTGTTCTGATGCGAAGTGTATAATATGTTTATATAGTATATAACGTATTTGCAATTTAAAAACTATAACAATACTAATTAATTTAAACAATCTGGAAAAATGTCATTTCCCCTAATTTGGGCCACTGTGCAATTCGAAAGGGCGCCTAATACGGGCCACTCACGCGATGTAAACAAAGCAACACTATCTGAAGGAAAAATGTTTTTTTAATTAAAACGGTAAGTGTACATGAGATATTTAGCAAATTTCGTATATTAAGCCTATTGTTATTATTTTAGATTATAAAATGTTACATGTCATTGAGTAAATACTTAATTTATGATGATTAACTCTTTATTGAGAATTTAAATTTCAAATATATTTCTGATCAACGAATTAATTAACGTCAATTCATTGTTTCATCAAATATAATAAGTAACGGTGTTTTAAACAATATGTCGAACCATTTTCGCGTTTTTCAGATATTTTACGTGCTATTCAATAGGTGGCCCACATTAGGCGACTCTTCACCTAAATTGGGCCACTTGCACGTTTTTTTCAAACGTTATTTTCTATTATAAAATAAAGTCAAACTTGCCTTAAACTTTCCACAAAGGTAAATTATCATCCAAATTTTAATATTGCGCTATTAATTATGTAAACGAAACGTTTACAATAATTTTAAATGCATTTAACCTTAGGTGGCCCATGACTGGCGACTCTCCCCTACTTCAGAGTTTCTTTTCCATTTTATACAATGATCTGATATTCTAAAAAACTAAGGAATAGTTCAGTTTCGATTTTTATACTGAAAAACCGAGTTTTATCCTATTCAAAATCAGATCGAACGATTTATCTATATAAGAATCGATACTGTGCTATTGCACTATAATTTTTTTAGCATATGAGATTAAAGTGAGTGTTTAGTACGATTTTTCTACATGTTTCTCATTTCTTCATTTTGTACAACGAAAAGAAATCTTTGAATTTTGAATTCTTAAACTAAATTTAAAAGTTGTGTACTAAATATTTAAAAATATAATAATTGAATTTGAACTAAAGATAGGAGTGCATTACGCAAGCTGGTCAAATCAATATTAAAAAACAAAATATAGTTATTATAATGCACTAGCATTAGGCAATAAGTCGACTTCTTCAGGTATGCTACATAGTCGCGTATGGTAAATCAACATAGTAAAATTAAAAGCTACATATATATGTAAATTTTATTTATTTTTGGCGTAACTACTATACACAGAGATATTTGTCTGGTTAATCAATTGTGATTTAGTTAATATTTGAAAAATTCAGAGAACAAGTTGTATCAATTTACAATTTTTATGTTCTTCCATTTACTTAAAAATATCGTAACATGTTTAAATTAGTAATAAATGCGCAAGCAAACCTTTAAAAATAACTAGAAAAGTTGAAATTAAATCATCGCTATAATTTTGATTGGATCTTCAGGGACAGATGCTTAGACGGACCAGAATTTTTATATTAATAATCTCTCTAGAATGTTTATAGTGAAAGACTTAGATCTTAAATAGTTTTAACCGAGGTTACTGCGCCTTATTGACAAAACGATTATATAATAAAATTAATTTATTTTTTAAGTACAGAAAAATATTTTTTATTTAAAAACTCTTCTATGGCAAATGCGCAATTTCTATAAAGACATGGAAATTTAATTATGATTCCCACAATTTTAAAGTATGTAATATAAAAAAAAAAATCTTTTAAAATGTGTTTTTTTTCTACCTAATCCATGTAGATAGTATCCGAATAAAAACATTTTTTTCAAACCTATTAGTCCTACTTAAAATTTTGAGATGAAAATAAGAATTAACGAATTAACAAATAAAACCTAAAATTGTCCGCAAGATTCTCACACAACGACAGATTCAGAAAAATTACAATTATTACATTGAAGTTTTATTTATTAGTTTATTAATTCTTTTTAACATAAATTTTAGTAATTCTTTAATAATAAAGATAATAATGTAGTTAATTTCTATAATAATGAAAAAGATATTCTAATAAAAAAATCATTTAGATCTACTTTGGGAATCCAAAAATTCAAATAAGATTTAATAAGTCACGAATAAACTCTATTTTGATCGGTTAAAACTTTTTCTCTCTCGCTCTAAAGGTTCAAAAGTATAGTTTTGTTTTGAGCGGCGGACCGATAACAAAAGAAATCATATCTTTGGGCTCTTAACAGAACTAAAATTTCCACTCGGGAATAGCTCGCCATCCTCAACTATTTTTTTAGTTTTTTACGTTTTAGAGCGTCGAAATATGTGCGCTATTTATTTACTTTTTTAGAACCGAATTCAAATGAAGTATTTATAGAATTTCGACAAAGTATCGGAATCGAAATATTACTCGGAATCATATAATGCGAACACTTTTCGGTTCCGCATTTTTAAAGGTTTTCGTTTCTACACCGTAATATAGTAGTTACCATTAACAACCTTGAATGATGCACACAGAAAAATGTCTTAAGGGGGTATCCCACTCTAGAGGCCCTTCAATTGAACGTTTTTGTCAGGGAGTTGAACAAGAAAATACAAAACATTTAGAGTTAAACATTATAATCCTCTTATTATATGATCTTTAATGAATATTTTGAGAAAAAAAAAAAATTTTTATTGAATGGTTGGGTCAGGGCAGGCCTGCTACTGGGACTCGATACAGCCAAACAAATAATCTGAAAATTATGAAATTGCACATTAGTACTCTTTATATATGTGGCTATGGCATGAGTGTGGCACATTTTGAAAAAAAAAAAATGTTTATTCATATTTTTAATTTTTTCTACTATAAGTTTTATATTTTAGTTGATTTTTTACTGTTAAAATATGGGATACAAGCTATGTAAATGTAAAAATACTTAATTTGCTCCACTTAGGTCATAGAGACAAAGCTAACACAGCTTGTACCAAAATCTGAAATTATTCGGATGAATGGTTTTCTCAGAATGCTGGACACCATTCATAAAGACGGTGTTTTGAGAAAAACGGCATTTAAGTTGAAGTTAAGAGTGGTGGAGATCGCGCAGCCTGTAGCGGCGCGAGCTTTTCGAATTTCGCGGCAAGAGATAGTTTAAACGATTCAGGAAAGAACACAGAATTTTTCAAAACTAAAAAAAAAAATGCATTTTTTGAACGTTCTAGAGTGGGAACGTTCTAGAGTGATTTCAAATTATATTAAATATATTCCTATGTTAAAATCAAGTCTTTCTCAAAATGTACATTAATAAAAAATGGGATTCATTTAATGCCTTAACACTTCTAAGCCCTATTTCATATTTTTAAGAGTAATTAATATCCTATATAAGAAATTTTTTTAGAATTGGCTTTAAAATCAAGCAAAAATTACATGTTCATGAAAAGAGCAGTAACCATTTATTCATGTATAAATTCTAATTTATTGAGAATTCGGTATGTTTTTGAAATGTTAAAGTAAAGTATATATCGAAAATTATTTGAGTTAACTTAAAATTATAGAAAAAGAGGTGGTTGTATCAAATGTAATCCCAATTTTATAAAAAATTAACCCCCAAATTTTTGATTTGTTTAAAATGGAATAAAATTTTCTTAATATACCGCAGATTGTAATGCGTTGAAAATTATTCTAACTTGTGCCATGTAGTTAATAAAATTTAAATATTTTTTATAAAAGCAAAAACATTGTACAAATGAAAAAATGGCCACTAAGGAAAGCACCATATTACAAAAAGATGATCGGTGTGAAGTCGTTAGCAAAGAAAAAAAAATTCCTTCGTCTGAAGTGTTATAGTCTTACACTTCAAGAATTTCCCCGTCCGTAATTTATCATCAGTTTCCATTTACATCACTTATTTATACGGGCCGTCCCTCCCGTGTCCAGTCTGAAAAAAAAAAAAACCTTATGGTAAGTTTATCAGGCCAAGATCCTAGGAGATCTCCGAAGCCTAGTCGCGGTTCTCATCTCAGCAAGTGGACAAAAAAGCCCACCGATTGCACAGTGAGGTGTTTTGCTTTATTACGTCGTAAAGCGATAATTAAATAAACACTCGTAGCACAGCGCGGCAAATTGCTGGTTCTATCATAAATTTTCGTACTGAGACACCGAGGCTCCGGTGGATGAGTTGAGGAGGCGCATGCCGCCTGATCTTTTACACGTGTTCGGTGTATCTCTGTTAATCAGCCATCGGACTATAAGATGATGAGGTTGAGGAGGTGAGGCTCCTGCTTGCTTTCTAAGAAAAGCAAAAATATATATTCAGTTGCGGGTTGCCTTTGATTTATGGATAGTAGCTGATTATGGCCGCGACCAGGTGATATCTATCCGGAAAAGCACAAACATGTCCATGAAAGAGTCGCACTATCCATGGCGGAGACACGTTAGCCGTGACTAAAGCTGGTGGCTTCCTCATTTTCCTCGACGACCGACCGACGCTCGAGTGCTCTAAAATATTAGGTTGCTTTAAGGCTCCAGTTTCTGTAGCCCCGGTTTCAGTACTCGTAATTGCTCTGCTCCAAAGCTCCTGTGAACTAAATCATCTCTGTCACTTGTATTTATGTGCATGCAACT
This sequence comes from Dysmachus trigonus, assembly GCA_949715965.1. Lineage (NCBI taxonomy): Eukaryota > Metazoa > Arthropoda > Insecta > Diptera > Asilidae > Dysmachus > Dysmachus trigonus. Next base: position 33,168,307 of record OX454319.1, read on the forward strand.
TTCCCGGTGACTAGAGTTTATGACATTTAGTGGGCCCAACAGTTATCAGATCGCATGACAGATCTCAATTACTTCGCGGTGAGTTCCTTCCTCGGAGCAACGTCTGATCGGCATTCGATCTCAGTTTGTTTCGAGTGCAAATTTGTTTGCATCTTAAAGTCTTGCAAAAATAAGAGGCGGACAACAAACCGAGACCGCCGCTTCATCAAGACCAAAGTAAAGACTTTTACTTTCGTCTCGGATCCTCCTGGGCAACTATATAGTAATAATATCATGACTAAAGCCACTAAAGGCTCGGAACCTTTGCGCTCCTTTTGTGCTGACAATGCCCGTATAATAGAAATATCTTGAGATCAACGAAAGAGAGAGTGATTACTAGCCATTGTAGATAGCACGTAGCATGACCTGGATTCTCTGCTGCAACATTATCTGCAACCTTCTGCATAGAGATCGGAGATATGCGCAGCCTCCGCGTCTGGGAAATAGTTAAAACCTGAAGGGAGAGCATAGACATCATAGGCACCCAAGCCATGAAATGAAAATCCATTCAATAGCGAAACAGCGACATGAAACGAACTCCTTTCAGAGAGAAGTTGCAAAATGTTTCGAAACAGAAATTCCCCATCCTCCTGCCTGTCGACAGCAGTAAATACACCTCGACTGAAAACACAATTTTCCATCGCCACGATTAAACAAACCATTCCCGTGACAATGGAACTATCGCGCGCCCTCTGGTGGCTGTGCGACGCGGTTCATGTCCAAGTGTCGATCGAGGAATTAATTTCGAATTTGTTGATCGCCTAAATGCGATTTGTATGTCTGAATGGGAAAAGCGGAAGCAAATTTGTCAACAGAACGAATCAAAGACTAGACTTTAGTATGCGCCGCCGGAGTCGCGATATATCGCCTAGAGATCTCACTATTCATCTCGAGGCTTGCACTTGTGACTCCCGCTGACCCCGGTCGGCATGGTGCAATAAATCTGTTAACAATGAATAATTTCATAATAACTCGTTGCATTGCTCAGCCACACAGACGATATTATATTTAAATTTTGCGCAAGGACAAGGCGGGCTATTTCATAACACGGTTTTTTTGGTAACACTAGAATTATTTTGCGAGAAATGAGATCGTCTATTTTGGTACAAAGTGCGTACAACAATAAAGTTTATGAAAATTGAATCTTCCATTCTAAAATATATAGCGAGAAAAACACGAGATTGAATATTAGTGCTATCTCTAGATCTCTAGTCAGGTTAAGGTGTCATGCATTTTTCTTCTTAAAATTACGTTTATTTAAATAGAATATTATAATCCTCCAGAGTATACTTCTAAGCATTTCATACCATAAGCTGTAAAGTCATAAGTCAATCTAGTGGTAAAAATGATATTATGCCACTTGTTTATTCTATTTTTTAAGTTTCTTTTTCAAGACGAGAGTAAAACAAAGCGAGCGCTTTTTTCGACATTTGACGTAGAAAATCATTGGGTTATGCTTCACATCCTGACGATGATGTATTTAGTCTATTAATATATAATGAGATTGTCTATGGTTCTGCGCTGCATTCTGTTAATAGTAGACATCAGTAGAAGTATGCATTGTATGACTCAAATGTGCTATTAATTTTGGTTATAAAATCGTGGGCTCTATTTATTGGCTTAAAATTTAATTAATGTAAGTCAGATGTCTTGCTTGATTTCAAATCACCAATTAATAGCGATTTTGATTTATATAATGCAAGCTACAGGTAGTCGCTATGGGGTTTTCTTGACCACTTCCCGTATCCATTATCAAATCAGCTCCATATAATTATAATATTGTATTGTCATCGGAACTACACTTATGTGCAAAATTTCAACTCAATCGGTTAAGGCGAAGTGGGTAAAAATTCAATTACAAAACTTCATTTTAAGTTAGTTAGACTGTGAAACTAAAAATAAAATCATTGCGTGTGTGCGTGTGTGCGTAACCGAAGTAACTCCGGATGGATGTACTACTTTCTAACTAGATCATGAATATGTTCATATTTGCTGTTGGAAATTGAAATTAATTAATTCAAATTAAATAATGTTGTTTTTCTTTTGCAAAATGTATTATTATTTAATTTATTAGATAGTCAACGGCATGAGAAAATGAGACTTTAAATAATTTGTTTGTATAGTAACTAGTTTAATTTATTTTATAAAACATATTTTGCAAAGTTATAATGCTATGTTTTAACTTTATTATACAAAAACTTTAAAACAAAGTATTTATTGTGAACTAAGTTATCGCCATATTTGTTGGACCCCCTCCCACAAGTCGTGTTTAAATTAAAACTTATCTTTTTTATAAATAATAAATTAGTAATTTTTTCCTTGAAAATCAGCGAGCAAATTATCAGAAGCTGCCACTTTGTTTATTTCGAAAAGCTGTTTTATAAAATAAATTAAATTAACCCCTTTATAGTTTTCAATGAAAATACTAAAAAAACTCTTAACTCATAAATATTTTCAGATTGTTCAATCAAATGATTGGATATGGAAAGGTCGATTATATTAGATTAGATTTTTATTAGCCATTACAATAATTAATAAAACTTCGACAGGAATTCAAAATGTTGAATTGCAGCCAAGTTTAATAAAGAAGTTTAATCTAAAAGAGTATATTAAAGAAGTCTTTTAGTTTGAATCATTTCTTTAATTTTATACTAGATTTTAAATAAACGACATCACAAACCTCTAAATAAATTCCGCTCACCGTGTTGGATCTTTCACTTTTTATTTTTAAATATTGATATTAGCAACCCCACAAATCCCCACATACCAATTTTCATAGAAATATGTTGTGATTTTAATCCATATTATCAAATAATATGCTGATGATCATCGATTGCTTATCACGAAGATCACGTGCTTTACCACCAAGTAGTAGTTTTCTTTGGTTCAATCCGAGAAGGAAATCCAACAAGAAATATTAAAATAAATAAAAGAGAAACACAGGAAGGATTAGAGCAACCAGTTTTGCATCAAGCTCAAACGGTCGATAATGACCGCCTTACACGATATCTTACACTTTCTGTCCAAGAGGAACTTTATTACGGGGAAGCGAGTAAATAGATCCGCAGGTATTAAGGTAATAAATAACGGTATTAGATTGACGGTAAGCAATGTCGATTGCGCAAATTTCTCTAAACTGAGAACGTATAGAACCGTCGCGGAAAAATGATAGACGTCTAACAAAGTTGCGTTCCAATTGATTCAATTATGAGAGCTGTGAAAGAGTCCATTTAGAACGCCCCACTTAGTCGTCACGATCATCGGTATGCTCATAACAAAATACTGAAATCCGAAGGACAGGTGGCTGGACCCATCGCCGACATTTAATGACGCCCGCTCGGTCCAGCCTCGCAACATTCTGCTGGTTACTTCCTTGGTCAATTAGCCGCTTCTCCCGAGGTGCTCAATTCCAAGGAAACGGACTTTAAACCCGCTCCGCGCCGATCATTGGCTAAAAGCGCGAGTCGGCTCGGAGTATTCTCATTGATTAACACTAACCACGGACTTTTTTGCATATGGGTAATTGTCCATAAATTTCACACGTTTTATTACGCTAAGGAAGAGGCATGCGACACCCAGAGTTGATACCCAACCGCGCCGCATCTTCGAGACGGGCTCGTCTGCGAAAACTGCCAATTTAACGATAAGCTAACCACGCAGCGCAATAGCACAGCCCACCTTTTCTAGGCGTCGTTGGCTCGATTACTTGCACAAGGACGTCGTTAACCGAACACTTGCAGCTTAGAGTAGATTTCCAGTGAATAATACTTTCGTACAGTATATCAGCGTTGAGCGAGTTGGAAGGTATAAAAACTTAACTTGCATATGATGTTTTCCAACAAAGTATGTCGCTTATTCACTTATCAAAAAAACCTACTTCGACTTTTTAAACATTTCCACTTATAAAGGTATTATGTTAGTTTGTACACTGATAATATAAATACGTAAGATTGTGTGTTTGTATGTAGATGATAATCTTGAAATATACTTGACCGTTTTTTATAGGAATTTTATAGATATGTTCCGTACGGTCTTACGATGGGCATAAACTTAATTTTATTACTCAATTACATCGGGAAGCTAATTGACAAACACAAATGTTACTTATTTTCATTGACTAGGATTTCGTTATGAAAATAGTATATAAGTACATATAATAGTAGGAGATTTTGGAGCCTCCAATTTTCTATCTTCTATTAAAATTTGAATATAAGGATATAAAATATATAAATAAATATATATTATTATTATTATTATTATGATAAGTAATTGCAATCGGAGGCATACATGTAGCAGAAGTCGCAGCAAGTAAAACATGGATCTGATGCCTCCAACTGTAATTATTTATCATAATAACAATGACTATTGTAATTTAAGGAAAAAGGACTTCCATTACAAAAAGGTTATTTACTTTAGGCATTTCATGTAGACCAACTTTGTCTTTTATACACAATGTCATTTCAATGAATACCTCAGGAAATACAACAGATTCATTCATTACACGCAACACCAAATAACTAGAGGTGCTGCCTACACAACTTTCAGGTTGTATAAATCTTAAACAGAGCTTATGGCTGTAAAATTGTCTAGAAAATATCATCTTGCTGTGAGGTTATAAAGATTCCCACATAACCAGATACGCGTGTAAAACATAACCCTCTCCTTGCTATGCGATAAGAATAAATTTCGACAGCGTTCTAACTATCTCTCTCTCTCCTAAGTCGAGCAGGCAGTCGACCATCTTTATAAAAAATGTTATTCCAATAACCAAATGAAGATGGCGCTACCTTGATTTTCCAGGAATTGTTAGTTATTCTGGCGAATAATGTAAACATTATAAAATGTTTACTTGTTTTCCGTTTTTTTTTTTATTATCATCGCGTGTAATTTATCTTGTTGATGCTTCCAATTCCCATCGAGGTGCTTTTTGCATCAGGTGCACCCATAGCTGCAGTTACAAAATATTATTAAATTATTTTCTGTTGCAATCAGCTGCTGAAATAGTCTGGAATATTTTTTGTGGGGATATGTAGAATCTCTAGTCTATGCTGATAAACCAGCTTCGATTGTTGCATTGAATGTCAATATAAATACTCGGGATTAAAGATCAACAAAAACGTTTTAATATCTCGTTAAGTGTCACTTTTATAGAAAAAATATTGATTGTCTAATTTGTAACTTGGGAGATCTCCTACAAAAAAGATATTATTGTTTTTACTTTACATTAATTTTACCTTTCTTAAAATATGTTAAAGTAGCGCCACAACATATCACTGAATTTAAAAATAAAGTATGATCTTAATACTTTGCATATGAGTTTAAAGTTTGTGAAGAATACATTTTTGATTTTTCAGGTTTAAAAAAATATATGATTTTATCAACCAAAGAGTAGCAAGCAAATGTTTCTAAAGGTTTTAAAATATTTCAAACAAAATCAAACGTAGGTAAGACTTACTGGGGACATCACGTAAAAAAACACACATCTCGTACATCTTGAGGTACACGTGCGGGTGCGAACGTTTCATGAGAAATATAAAGATTACTACTCTGTTAATCGAATCATCTCAAAAATTTCTTACGAGAATAATATTTTTTTTTTGTAGGAAATTTCCTAAACTACAAATTAGACACTAAATATATTTTCTGTAAAAGTGACCCTTAACGAGATATTCACGAAGAACCGTTTTTGGTGACCTTTATTCCAGCATGCAATTTTTGCACTTGGATCGATGGGACTTTTGAAATTTTGTTTAGAGCCACAATATCAAGTTCCATGCCAAAATCCAGCTTTCCAACAATTTTTCCGAAGCTGGCCCTTTCTTTTTTCTAATTTCTCTGGACTAATAACTATTCATAAGTTTTAGTTCAATACAAAATTTACCTGAGCCGCATCAGATTGCTATAAATACGCAGCTAATAGGGGTATTCACGGTTTGTTGTAATTGTATTGTTTTAACCCTTAAGAGGGTAGTCCAGTGAAAAAAAATTTTTTTTTTGCTTAAATCTGCTTAAATTTGCTCTACTACACCTAGAAAATACTCCCTTAAAATATCTAAGCAAAATATTGAATAGTTTTAAAGATACAGAGAGTTTTCGAGAGACGTGTAATCCGAGCGCTCGAAGGTCCCCTGGCGTGTTTCGGAGGAAGGAGGACTCTTGTATTTCTGTTTGCTTCGCCCATTTTTTTTCGGTTTATAACGGACTAGGTCCTTCTGCTTTGTATTTAAGGTTAGTTATGTATGGAGGAGGCATCGCGTTATGTATGGAGCAGGCATCGCTGACTAAGGTAAAATTAATTTTTTTAGCTTTTTTCCGCATAAAAAACTTTAAACGCGTTTTTCTGAAAACAGCATGTTTTGACTCGGCGGACGTCAGGGTCTTTTGCTCCGATTGATCTAAAAATTTAGCTGTATATTTCTTGATTGTGTATCTATTGTCGGAACTAAATTATTAAAATCCATTGTTTATTTACAAAGTTATAAACAAATTAAGCACCCGAAAAACACCCGAAAAATTCGAAATGCCGCCATTTTGTTATTTTTTATTGAAAATTAATAATTCTAGTTCCGATGATAGCCAATGTTCTACAGATTAAAACCTCGTTTGAATTTTTTGTTTCAAATGAACCGTTGCAGAGATTCGACGTCCGCCAACAAAAATTTTTTTTTTTTTTTTTAGCGGCCATTTTGTCGGGATGACTCATCGAAAACAAAAAATAAAATTTTTTTTGTGTATTTTAATAGTTGTACTATCATATGTCAAAAAGTTTTTTAATAAAAATTGACTTCTAATATGAAAAAAAAAATCGTTGGAAAAACAGTCGTTTTCACTGGACTACCCCCTTAATTACTCGCAATAAGAAAATCACACAGTCACATGGGGTCACTACTGATCCCAAAGAAATAAATAAAAATGGAGTGGAAGAAATAAATAAAACGAAGTATGTATTACTAAAAATATTTAAATGCTTTATTATAATCATAATTCGACCGCAACTGATTTGCGTACCCCTCAGAGAGGTAGGAAGCTAGAAAGAGCGCTGTCGCGTTCCAAACACTTTAAAAAAAAATTTCCAATCTGAATTGTCTTGAATGCGCCTAATTAAGGGTTAAAGGTACATATAAACAAATCGCTCGCCATAGAAACAAATTATACAAATTCGAAATTTTACACTTAATGTAACGATGCAATCGGAACTAGAGGAAAGCTTAAATACCCTCAAAATCTTCGATTATTCCTTTTAAATAATTAATTGACATCGATTCTTTAGTTTGATCATTTAATTTAAAACTTTTTGTATTAATTAACATCTTCACTAGCCTTGGAACGAAACATATAAAAATTATTCTGCTGTTCGCAGGCACAATTAGAATTTTCAATTTTATTTATAGTAACTAACTAAAAAAAAAGTCTATTAAGAATTGAGACAAAATTTTTTGGAGCAGGCTTTAAATTCAGTGGATTTTTATGTAATTAATTATAAATTATTTTTTCGCCTATTTTGGAAAATGTTAAAAAGATCAAAATTTCAATTGCAACGACTATTGTGATACTTATACTATTGGCAGATAGGTGGCGCATATGCATTTAGTTAAAAATGTTATTGTGAATTTCCAAAGAAGAACAATGGAAACGTCAAGTGAAAAGTGACAGATGTTACGTTGTTGAATGATCCGCCGGCTTGGAAATTGATACGTTGAACAAATTCTGTGCTCAGTGATAGTAAAAAGCGAGGATTTGATTTGTATTTAATTTAGTTAGCATTTATCGCACGCTTTTCGGTATGGAAAAGAAAATCCTAGTCACAGGCGGGACCGGCTTGGTGGGGAAGGCGATAGAAAGTGTGGTGACATCGACACCCGTTCCCGGCGAAAGTTGGTACTTCGCTGGTTCAAAGGACGCAGACTTAACGTGAGTTAAAACACAATTTGCTGAAGCCAACCATTTAAAATTAATTAACTAAAATACTAACAGAGATTTGAAGCAAACCAAGGCGCTCTTTGAAAAGGTGGAGCCCACTCACGTAATTCACTTGGCTGCAATGGTCGGGGGGCTTTTTCACAATATGAGCAACAATTTGGACTTTCTGGTGAGTTGCAAACTAGCTAAAATTTAGCTGCTTTGAGCGTTCTATAGTCAACCGTATTTAAAAAAAAAAAAAAACTTGTTACCAGGTGGTAGAAGTAGAAAGTATTTTTATGGTTCTTTTTAAGTTTATTCCTCTACAACAGAATTCCTTAATAAAATTTCTCAGAACGAGTTCATTAAGGAACATAGTACTTATTTTAATTGCACTATTAAAGTTACCAGGAAATAAACAAGGCTTTATCTTTGCGCTTGTTAAAACATTTATTTTTGTCGCCTGCTATCCTTTATGTTAAACTGATTTAGATTCAATATCTCTTGCATTCATTAACCGCTATTGATCAAACTGATATAGATACATTCTTCGGATCGACTTCTATGTCGTGTATGAAAATCATGAAAACTTGTACCATTTTCCCGCCGTATTTGTCAATCGATTTTCTTCAGCCCTGGACCTTACATTGATCAAATTAATATTTATATTATTTGACGAAACTTGAGCAGGAATGTTTCCTTTAACATTTTCGAAAATTCGGTTCGGTTCGGTGGTTTCCAAACTGACTCTTTTCGAGTAACTTTTTGATACACTGTCACCAATAATATTAATTATTCAGATTTGTGAACATTGAGGAAGTATGAAGCTTTCACACAAGTTATACTCATCTTCCAGCTTAACACTATAAATCTTCTGCAAACATGTTGAATATCCTGAAAAAGCTCACACACATATGTAAAACAATTTATTTTTAGGTGTTCGCATAATATAAATCTTTACTTTTTATAAGGGATCAACCAAAGTATATTATAGGCGGATAATAATCCATTTTAAGTAAATCATAAGCCTCAATTATAGTCAACCCTAATATAACGCGATGAATTCTTACCGCATTATATGGAACCGTGCTGTAAGAAAATCGGAATTAATACAAATCAGATTAATTCAAACCGCGTTATATGGATATCATTGCCGCTTTATATGGAAACCGCGTTATAAGAAACTCAGAATTAATATAAATCAAATTAATTTGTACCGCGTTATATAAGTAAATTTCAGAAATAAATAAATTGTACGTACATAGATCAGACCGATTTAATTTGCATTACATATAAATATAAGAATTTAATTTTCAAAAAGCCAAGTTGTGATGGTTACGCTTAATAAATAAAATGTTGTATTACAAATGGTAATGAATGTATACAGCTGTGGACAATTAATTAGAAACACATATATGATGTTTAATTGAGTTGAAAATTCTCAATCTTCTTGTTTCATATGTACGAAAAGGAGCTAAATTAACATTCTCTGAATTATAATGCATTAAAACTTATTTTTAAATTTCAATTGTTTTTTTAAACATTTTGAATATCATGCCATAATATTTCCAATACATAAATTTCGCCGGATAACTAATTAGAAACACTTGTTTGAGATGGAATAAAAATTGTTTTTTTCCAATATTTCGTAGGAAAACCTATTTGTAATATTATTTCTTCGCACCTCTTCTTCACTGAAAGTATGTCACTAATTTCAGTAAAAAGTTCGCCATAATTTTTAAAGTTTTGTGAACAAATTGATTTCTGAACGTTGCCCCACAGGCATTCAATAGGATTGAGGTGCGCACTCCAGCACACTAATAAAATTGTCTTGAAAAGAGTTGTTGGTATGCTTTGCTGTGTGCTTAGGATCGTTGTCCTGTTGGGATGTCCAGATCACAGGCAAATTTTCCTCAGCCCATGACAACACTACGTTTGCAGGTATGTTGACAAACTTTTTTCTATGCTATGAATTGGGACCAACTCCATTTCAGGAGAAGCAGCCCTATACGATGATCGATCATCTGCCATACTTTACAATAACAGTAGTATACTTCGAATATACTTAGATCGACGAACAAACCTCCTACAGTCTGGACCCATTCTATTTTTGTTTCATCGCTCCCTAACACATATTTCCATTGGTTTGCTGTCCAGGCCAAATGAGGCTTGTAAAAATTCGCTTCTTTTTTTCGGTTGCTTGCAGACACTAACGGTTTCTTCCGCGAAACCAGCTTCAGCCAAACGCCTTCTAACGGTTCTCGCTGAAACTGCCGTTACATTATCACCGAAAATTTTGCGGTGGTTGTCAACTCTTTCTAGGATCTATTTTCTCTCTCTCGCTCTGATGATTTGTCGATCTGTTAGCTCAGGCGTTATCCGGGATCTTAGAATATTTTCCATTTTTTTGTGTACTTGGTTTTTTGGATTTAGCCAATTTTTGAAAAATCCAAATATGACCCGAAAAATTCTATTCTATGCCTAATTATAAACACTTTTTGTCCTATAAAATTTATTCGTAAAATTGGTAGTTTTTGAGTAATTTTGGACAATTTTACGAGTAAATTTTATAGGATAAAAAGTGCTTATAGTTGGCCAGAAAACACATGTGAATTTTTCCAGAATTTGTCGGACATTTTTGGAATTTTCAAAAATTGGCAAAATCCAAAAAAACCAAAAATAGTCGAAAAAATTCTCACACGAGTTCTTTGGCTAATTTAAAGTATTTTCTGTTCTATACAATTTTCTTGTAAGGTTGATCCTTTTCGTGTAAAAAAATCGCGAAATATTTTATTACATTGCTGTACAAAATGGCCATTTTACAAAAACTTTAAAATTAAAAAAGAACTTTCAAAACCAAGTTTTGAGAATATCTGGACATTCGACTGCGATTTCTCGTGGCTATATGATCATTCAATAGGAGCAACAACAAGATAATCAACTTTGAAAAGAAAAAAAGACCAATAAAAACTAGCAGTTTTTTTTTAAAAACCCTAAAAATAATAGGGGTTTTGAAGCTTTTATGCAAAACAAATGCTAGATTCTGAAAGAACATCCCCGAAAACCCCTATGTACAATTTTGGAAGAAATTCGCCCCAATTTTCTATTCGAATCGTACAATTGAACTTGGGTGCACAAAATTCTCGTTTTGCGCATTATTGGATTAAGGTCCATGGTCAAGGTCAATCAAAAATGTTGATGGTTGTAATGACATGCCTTGATAACTACCCACTACAAAGATTTCTGTTAGGGGCCTTGGTTTCCGAGTTAAGCGACTAGAGACTTCGTGAAGCGTACTTGGGTCTACAGCAAATATCTCACACTTCACCCCTCTATATCTCCGCAATTAATCATAGGATGACTTCGGGCCCATTGAGACTTTTGATCAGCAGGTTGACAACTACATTTCTGGAAAGTTTCAGCGAATTTGACCGGGACCCAATTTCCATACAATTTGTGCGGGGTCCTTTTATTTTTATTATAAGTTAAGTAGTAGAATTCTTGGTCAATGAACAAAATATCATGGAAATCAAAAAACATCCTGGCAAATGTATTCTTCAAGTAATTTTAGAATAAATAAAAAAAATAAAAAAATACGTAAAAATTTATATAAGAAGTGATAATGTAAATCAGATAATATTAAAATTTCATAAGCTCTTAAGTACATAATTTCTTTTTTTTTTTACAGCGTAAAAATATTCTTATTAATGACAACGTTCTTCAAACTGCCTATGAAACGGGCTGTAAAAAAGTCGTTTCCTGCCTATCAACGTGCATCTTTCCAGATAAAACCACATATCCAATCGATGAAACGATGGTGCACAATGGACCACCTCATGATTCTAACTATGGTTACTCGTACGCAAAACGTCTTATAGATATCCAGAATAGAGCGTACTTTGAGAAATACGGCTGTATGTTCACGTCGGTTATTCCTTGCAATATATTTGGGCCTTACGATAATTTTAAGCCTGACGTAAGTCATGTCATACCAGGGATGATTTATCGAATGCATCGTCTTATCAAATTTGAAGAACCTGAGAAGGAAGAGAAAGATAAAGTTTTCTCTGTTTACGGAAGTGGAAAGCCTCTAAGACAGTTCATATATTCATTGGATTTGGCTAAGCTGATGGTCTGGGTTTTAAGGAATTACGAATCACATTTACCGATTATTTTATCAGCAGACGAAAAGGATGAGGTGACAATTGCACAACTTGCAGAAGCAATCGCTAAAGCTTTTAATTTTAAGGTAATTTTATTTTATGCTATGTGGTATATAAGTAATTTATTTAATTATTTAGGGGAAAATTGATTTTGATACGACGAAAGCTGATGGACAATATAAGAAAACAGCATCTAATGCAAAACTTAGAAAACTATTCCCGGATTTCCAGTTTACAAATTTCGACGAAGCAATCAAGTCTACAGTGCAATGGTATCAAGATCATTATGACGTAGCTAGGAAATGATTATATTTTTTTTTATTTAGTAGTTTTATTTATGAGAGTTATTTTTTATTAAGTGAAGAATATTTTATAGATTAATGTTATTTTCATTGCCTTTATCTTTAATTCAATTATAGCTTGTGAATTGAACAGAATTTTGATAGAGTTAAAAGACTCGAAACGCAAAAACTTTTAGTTTTTCCATAATTATTTGTTGTAAGCGAAACGAAGGAAACCAATCTGACAAGCGTATTCAAGTACCAGCCTGACAAAATAGATGTTGAGAGATTTTGTCACGTAAGAGTTAAAGAATTCTTTTGACCAGTGTTGACAAAGCCAAGAGCCGAATTGGCTCTGTTTACGATGTCGTTGACGTGACAACGGAGTTGAGTTCTCTTTCGCATATAATGCCCAGATCACGTACGAAACCGACAGATATTCCATCTAATAGCATGTAAGTCCTGGGAGTAGTACAAGGAGTAGGTGATAGATTTGCACTTAGAGATGTTGACATCAAGAAAGTTTATGCACCAGGGGAGTTGTCCCGGTCATCTTGGAAGAGTGTAGAATCAGATACTTGCTGATTCGCTTGAAGATTATCTCCTCGTTGGGGAACAACAAAAGCAGTGTAAAATATATTGTATATATTTTTTCGCGACTCTGGGAAGCGCATCAGCGAATGGCAATCGTGCACCATACGCACGACCGCACGGATGCTGTTCGCATTTGCTCCAAAATACGTACACATTATTATAAATAATTTCAGATCATTAATTGAACATTTATTAAATCATGCTATAGTATTATTTTTTTATTATTCATTTATATATATAAAGCTAAACACAACTTGTGACCGTTACTTTAAGTAATTTTTTTCTGCTATTAACTTTTTTTTATGCAGGTAGGAAGTTCAAAACTACCTTAGTATACATCTAGAAATCAGCAGCAACCAGGGCTGCAAAATGAAATTAAATGTGCAATAGTTTCGTTGCGGTTGCAATAGTTGCGTTGCGGTTTATATGCACTCCGTTTGATACTTGTTTAGTTTATGTGCACTGAAACGTAGGTACATTTTTGTTCTTTCCGTTTCGTTTAGTTCCTTTTTTGCAGCCCTGATCCAAACCTATTTTCAACTTCCCACGCTCAGAACTCGACCTAATCTTAACCGATTTTCTTCATTTAAATTTCACATGATAGCACCACGTGAGGACTTTTGTTGGATACGTCCACCGATCTTCTCCGCTTACTCCTTGCCCGAGAAATTGTCTGCAAAGGATGCAGGGTCTTGGAAAATTATTTTTCTGGCTAAAATACCTAACCGATTTTTCTCAAACTTCCCTTCCTCTAAAACCTTACATTCAATCGCAAGTTGAACCCCCTAGACAACCCTTTTCATACAACATTTAGCGAAAACAAATTTTGGAAAAACTATTTTCAAGATATTGGCATGGAATTATTTTCATCCGAGTTTTCGATAGCCCTTTACTCTTTCTTCGCTTGAACGTCCCTTTGAACAGTCGCCGCGCCCGCACTAACCCATAACAGAATATGGCGCTGTTGCTTGCCGCTAGAGCTATGTATTTCGGCTCCTTGTAAGTAAAGAAGGACAAACTACATGTGCAAGGAAGTCAAACAGTTTTCTTTCCTGATTTTATTTAACTCCTTTTCAACACTTTCACAGCTTTCAATTAATATATTTTTCTTTATTTCTAGGTGAGTACTACTCGACGATCGAACACTAACTAACTCTATTCTATTCTTTTAGTTAAGGAGATAAGCATTGATTTTACGTCTTAGCTGTGGGAACGTTAAGCTTGCACCACATTGTGTTTAAACCTATCTACAAACAATGCATCAGATTATCGCCAGCGTTAAGACAACAACCCAGGCAGGCTACAGCGCCACATTCTGGTTGGGCCTTAACTTATAGTGGGGTGGTAAAAATTAAATTAGCTGGAAATTAACAGCGGTTTATCTACTTTTAGTTTACCACGCTCAGAACTCGGCCAAATCACAACCGATTTTCATCATTCAAATTTTGTATGATAGCCCCACTTGAGTAATATCTCCAGATATTATTACGTATTTTTCCGTTAATCCCTTTCCGATTCCCTTTTAAAATTAAAAATTCCGACCTTCCCAACACCAACCTTTTCAATAAGAATATTTTACATTTATTAATTTTTTTTTTCGCACTCATACTTCCGCACACTCTGCAACTCGTTACTAACTTTCTATAGATCGACATTTTGAAAACCGATAATAGTTCTCTAATAATTAACACCCATCCATCCACAGAATAATAAAAAAAAACAATCACACATTTGTGTGGAGTCCCCTGGCGCTGTACGGTTTTACCATCCTCTAAAAATTAAATTATTTTTTTTTCACGTATCGCCTCTGCCAAATGCTTACTTGTCATTCGTATTATTTACGTGAGATGAGTTGAATTTGCGAGAAGTCCGATTTTCAAGAAATTTACAGCGAATATAAACAATCAATAATTAAAAGTGTAATTGCTTGTGATCTCAGGTAATATTTGTGCTTTTATTTGAGTTTTTAGCAATGAAGTGCTCAGTGAAAAACTGCCGCAATAATTTCTTCATATCGTCGTCGGGTATACTTTTTCAGGTAAGTAAACCGATCAATTACTCAATATATTAAACATAGTGTGAATAACAGACAAAAAGTAGCAAAATAATGTACAAAAATAGACAAAAATGAATGTTTTGGTGAATAATTTTTGCGCTCTGAAATTGCTCAGAGAACTGTCAAAACTCGCTGGAACTAACTTAGCGGCAACGTGCAAAAAATTTGCTATGGTGTCTTCAAACTTAGTGCTTAGTTTTTTTCAATCTTCGAATAATTAAAGCTGCACTGGGTACACAACCACAAACGTGAAGGTTATTAGCATATCACGCAATTGCAGCTAAATCGTCTAATGTCCCACCCTGTACTTTATAATCTAAGATGGGCACGGTTAGTTTGGGTCTTATGTTGGCCTAAGTGTGCCTTTGGCAGCCACAACAACCTAACCTAACCTAACCTAAGATAGGCATGGGAAATAAACCCTCAGAGATCTGGCCACCTCAATTCTCTTCATATTCTTGCAGACACAATCTGATATGTCCCAATATTCGCATGCACATTTTCATCTTGGATATCGATGTTTTCCCTGGCCCTGTTTTCCCTTATCTTACTATCAATTGGGAATTTTTAGGTGTATTATTCATTTTTTTTCCCCAAAAACGCTAAATTTTAAATTTGCCTTTCAGTAGAAATTTAATGTTTCCTTCGACACCACAGGATATTTCGCCCAACCACCCCTCTTAAAGAAATTAACGCATTCATTTCTTTGCGCATTTGGATTACGTAGTACATTTGTGGGGGACGGTTAGGGTTTTATTTTTAAATCTTTTTCAGCTTTTCAAGTGCCATTAGACATTTGATCCACATAACAAATATATCCTTCGCATCAACTGATCAATGTAAACTTGACCTATTTACTTGATTCTGTTTTCCATTTATATAATAAATCGAGTTTTCTCTTTGTGTAGCCCCACAAATTCTTAGAGCTAATTTTTTAACACCTATAAAGGTACGCAAACATTAGGGCGCGAGTCCTACTCGCACTTGTCCGTCTTTTCTTTATTATAGGTAGTGTATTTTAAACAGAGTTTGTGTGTACAAATTTAGCAAAGCCTGTTACTTTAGCTTTGCCAAATTTGTGCACATAAACAGCGCCTTTGTTTGTTTGGTAGTTATTACAATTGTAATTTAGTCTCACTTTTTGAAATCCTTTATTAATGGAAATGTAAATGCTGTAGAGATAATGTAGCTAATGTAGTGTAGGTGAGATCGAATTTTTTTATTTGTATTTTTGCAGTGGCTTAGTGTAGGTTTTTTTAAAAAAATATTATTCATTTAATTACTAACGATGCTAACGATGCAGAACCATAGAAAAGTAATAAATAATAAACAAAAGGAAAGTAATAAAGCCTTTTAAATAAATATAAAAGATCAAGTAATGATTCAGGTAAGGTTTATACAAAAATAGGCCAGAGAATTAACTCAGAAGAAAAGGAATTCCTCTCTCTTCAGTAGGATATATCGAAGCTACGATACTGGGTCAAACTTGTATGTATTTAAATACTTATATGTTTCTACTGTTTTTAAATATTTCAAATTTTAGGGGTTCTTACCAACCTACTTGTAACACTGTGTCAACTTTTGCTGAGACAAGTCATTAATTCATAATATTTAGTCACAGTAAGTAGCAGTATCAATTGATGTTCAGAGTTACTTATATATAAAGTTTTTTTTTTACCAGGAGGGTATGTTATGGGGCAATATTAAAATTTCTCAGAGATGTTAATCAATCTCACCAATCAGACCTTAGATTCTGGTCGTGAGCTCGAGAAACGTTTACGTAACTTACTGGTATAGACTTGTGATTTTAAATTGGACGATGAAGAACCATACCGACCAAATGAGTTTACAAGAACTTGGTTTTCATATACCTTGTTTATTTGCTAATATCAAAGCCAAAGTGTGCTAACCGAAGGCCATTCACAATTTCTGCAAAAGTGATCTTGGAGGACCATTTAGCGGAGATTGATAATAATTTAGAATAATCAGAACTAATCTAATTTATAATGAAATACAATTTATAATGAAATACAAATATCTTCACTCACTACAAAAAATTGCGTTTTAATTAAAAAACAAAAATGGCTATTTACCCATCTAAAAAGTGCTATAACGCGCCTAGAAAAGTTTTCACTTCAATTATAATTATGTGCTCCCGATGGGAACCTTTCTGGGTATGAATAATTTATTGATTTTTAGATGTAACAGACTTTTTTGTTGAATACACAACTTAAATGAGGAACGTAACCACATTTACTTAGTATTTCAGGTGTTTTCTGTGCTGCCGTAGTAGTAAAAAGTAATTTATTTTCTCAACAAAGTACCTGGCGCCGAAGACGAAATATATTTTGGTTTCTTTATATTCATACTACTTTTTTTGTTTGGTGATCTAAAAAATAAAACAAATTTTAAACACCTAAACTTTTTTAAGAAAATAAATTTTATGTAAAGTGTGAAGCATTTCATGAGTAATATGTTAAAGATAAAGGCAATCGTAAATAAACAAAAATTAAGCAGTACATATTTATCAAAATAGATATCTGTTGGTGAATTTTTCTAATCAAAAGTTTATATAATGTTTATAAGCTTATTTTTGTAAGATTTAATTATTCAATTATTTTAAAATATCGTCGTTGCGCGTGCAATACCGCGTATCTGCGTTATCACGATTTTACAGGAGAAAGAAAAAACTTGCCGCCAACTCCAAGCAAGCAAGTGTAACGCGGTATTGTTTCTATGTCAAAAATGAGGTTTCTTATAGGCTAATTTAAATTCTGTGAGATCTATAAGGAGCGAAACCATGTTAAGAATCCGTAGGCGCGATATTTCAATTTTGCGCTTTTTGCTGTTTCGCGGTATTGCACGCGCAACGACGATATATTAAATTGTTTTAGTAAGGAGGAAAACTCAATTAACAATTTGGAATGATTTTGTTAATGATAATTTAATTTTTAAGCAATTGTGATCTAAATGTTTATCTTTTAAATAAATAAAATGTAAATAAATTTGTGTTTCTTATTCCCATTAAATAAATTAAAGCAATGTACGATGAATTTGACCAATTATGTTGCATTGTGTCACGAATAAATAATTAAATAACAAAATTTCTACAAAAACACATCAATCTTCCGCATAAAGGAGTTATTTTAGCTCCTAAAGATTAGATAATTAATTCAAAAATTAAATTTATTTTTTGGAAATTCTAAAAGAAAGTATAATTTATTTATAGCAATGGAGTTTAATTAGAATTGGTCAAAATGTTTTTGAGAACATTTTGCAAAAAATAAAAGCAACCTTCTTGCCAAAAAAGTACTTTCGGCGTCAAACTGAGAAAAATCTATTTTTATTTTGCTTGTTAATTTATAACATTTTATTTTGCGCTAGTAGATTTCTTCCAGTAAAATACTGAATTTTTTTCTGAGCTTTAAATGCTAATTTCTTAAAACGTTTCTAAAGTTTTGTTCGTGTATCTATTCTACTCAATGTATAGAATTTTGAACATGTAAGGAATCTTGTTTTTGAAGTCTGCTGTTCGATTCAGCTTGCAAAGAATAATCGCTCAATTGTGAAGTCGCTTCGTATAAAGATTTTACTTTTTTTGAAAATAGATAAATTTTCAAGTACTCTGGGTTTACGTATAAATTAAGAGGCTAAGAAATCGAAAAATATGCCTTTTACATTACGTACGGAAATAAAAACAATTCTTCTATTCTATAATAAATAGAGGGACTTGAATCATTTATTTATTTATTTAATAATTACAATCGAAACTCCTTAAAGTTATCAGTGGTAAAGGACCACGCACAAAATGTTCGGAAAAAAAAGTACCGTGGATTTTCTCCAAACTTCGGATTTATGCTCTCTGAATGATGCTGATCAAATGTGCTCATGGGCCCAACTTGATTTATAGCGATCTGAAGGGTCCAGCGAGCTTGGAAAGTAGGGTTTTGCCCCTGTACGACCACTGATTTTTGAAAATGTACCTCCCATTGTATATCAATATCTCAAGAAATATCGATGTTAGGAATTTGGTGTTCAGAGCTTTTTTGTAGGAAATTGAATTTGCTACAAGTTTGTCATATTCACTTTTTCTATACCTTTTATTGTTTACGAGATAGGGGCAAAAAGTGAGAATTTCATGGAAAAATTGGGGTTAGTGACCCGTACTACCTCGCTGGTGGGAGTTAGGGTTACACCGCAATGGACACTTTTGTAGAGCATTGAATTCTGAAGAAACCCTACCATTGACCAAGATTATACCATAGAATGCCTCTGAGTTGTAGAGTTTTGAAGAAAAATAATCAAAGTTTACGTGTATTTTATATGGGAAATCTTTATACGCCTTGGTCTAGTACTTAATATTAATATTAATGACTCCAATTTTCAGGGAATTTATGTTTAGGTATTTGCCACAAAAATTCGAGGTGGGACTGAAAAAAAAAATAGTCGCGAAAAAAAAGCACCCTAATATATATATTAGGGTGCTTTTTTTTCGTGACTATTTTTTTTTTTTCAATCCCACCTCGAAATTTTGTGACAAATACCTAAACAAAAATTCTCTGAAAATTGGAGTCATTAATATTAATATTAAGTACTAGACCAAGGCGTATAAAGATTTCCCATATAAAATACACGTAAACTTTGATTATTTTTCTTCAAAACTCTACAGCTGAGAGGAATTTTATGGTATAATCTTGGTCAATGGTAGGATTTCTTCAGAATTGAATGCTCTACAAAAGTGTTCATTGCGGTGTAACCCTAACTCCCACCAGCGAGGTAGTACGGGTCACTAACCCCAATTTTTCCATGAAATTCTCACTTTTTGCCCCTATCTCGTAAACAATAAAAGGTATAGAAAAAGTGAATATGACAAACTTGTAGCAAATTCAATTTCCTACAAAAAAGTCCTGAACACCAAATTGCTAACATCGATATTTCTTGAGATATTGATATACAATGGGATCGTACAGGGCTCAAAACCCTACTTTCCAAGCTCGCTGGACCCTTCAGATCGCTATAAATCAAGTTGGGCCCATGAGCACATTTGATCAGCATCATTCAGAGAGCATAAATCCGAAGTTTGGAGAAAATCCACGGTACTTTTTTTTCCGAACATTTTGTGCGTGGTCCTTTGATAGATATTTATTTATTCGTGATGGATCACCACAAAATGTGATGTCGGCCTTATGATAACATACCCTCTGGTAAAGTCATTTTGGACATACTTTTAGGCAACTTTTTTATTTAAACGTGACACCATTTTTATTGAACAGGGTGTACCATTTGATGATATAAAAATTTAAAGAGTAGTTCTGGTCCTAGAGAGACCTACAGGTTGACATTTTTAGCGAATGTTTCACATGATTTCTGAGCAATGTGTGTGTTATAAATCTCTATACTCTTACAAAATTTAAACATGATACCTCTAATACTTCAATTTGTTGGTATTATTTTATTTAAAAATCTTTTTCCATTTTAATCAGTCTTTATATTAACGCCGTCATTTTCAATTTCTAAATTTTTAACAAAAATGTATAATCAGAGACTCTGAAAATTTTCTAATATCGAGTTGTAACCTTTTAAGGACGGGACTGGTCGATACATGGACCAGCCAGAGGACACATAATACTTGATGTTTTTCAGGGAAAATGGTATGCGCTAAATATGTGGAAAATAGTATAGAAATTCCTGGAAGCATCCTTGACCTTGAAAATTGCTATTTCAAAGTCAAATTTTTGTTTGCTATTTCGTCCTGAAAGTTGGCGTACCTACCTTTTTTTATGTACTGATTACGAAAAATATAATACCACGAGTCGCGAAACTCATCTGCAAGGTGAATTCAAGGTCAAAAATTGACATTTTCACGATTTTTCCCGTATTCAGCCCATCAAATTGCCTAGAAAAATACTTTCAAACAGTCGCGCCAATTTTTTTACATGGGACTTTCTGTTGTGGACGGGCCTGGTCGATATATCGACCAGAAAGGAGGGGGGGACTCCACATAAGAAGTTCATTGAATTTATTTATAATATTCATGTCTAATAAAAGGTCAATTTTAACGTAATTTCCTCCGTCCTTAAAAGGTTAAGGGGACAAGCTAATTAAAAAAAAATTTTTTTTTTTTTATTCCATTTTTGTAAAATATAAATATTCAATAAGATCGTAGCCTTCTTTAGGTATTTATAAAGCATAATGACGGTTGAATTGGTCAGCCATAAATTTTGTACAATCGCGAGACAGTCAGAACCCAACATAGAGCAGCTCGTCCTGAAGAAAGTGAGATATTTGAAGAGGCAGATTAGCTGTTTAATTAAAAAAACTTTAAACGCGTTTTTCTCGAAACAACATTTTTTTATACGGTGTTGTACGTTTTGGAGGAACTACTCAACCAATCTTCACCAAATTTTAACCACATATTTTACACATATAGGTCCGAACCTAAGAAAAGTAAAAAATTTTCAAAACATATATTTGTGTGGCACCAAATTACCCCCAAAAAACACCCTTTTTTCAATATTTTTTGTTAAACATCCCCCATTTTGGTATTTTTGAATAACAATTTATAATTATGGGACGAAAGATACCCACTGTCATGTCAATCACAAAACCGTTTGATTTTTGTTTTATGATACGTTATTTCTACAAAATCAACACCACCAAGCTGTGTATTTTCAAAGCATTATTTTGAAAGCTGGCTTTTGTATAAAAAAATCGTTTGAAAATACAAAAAAAATGTTTTTTTTCTTATACTTCAAGAGTGTATTTATGTACCCCAAAAAGAATCTATATATGAGCTGTTGTTTTTGAGAGTGGTATAAGTCCATTTTTTCATTAAGTGAAATATTTAAGGGTTTGCATTTGAATCAACTTAAAAATAATGGTATAAATTAATCAGTTCGGGTAACGTTTTTAAGACTTTAAACGTGTTAAATTTTATTGTGCAAAAATAATTAATAAAATTGTTTAAGAAAACAAACGATTTTTCTACCTACTAATGGACTTATACCACTTTCTATAACAACGAATTATGCAAAATTTTGAGTCGTTGTTTTTCAAAGTGGTATAAGTCCATTTATTTCTATATTGAGATATTTAAAAGTTTGCGTTTGAATCAACTTAAAAATAACGACAAAAGTTATACAATTTGGATAACGTGTTTAAAACTATAGATTTGTAAAATTTTACTATTCAGTTCAACTTCTTTTGATTACTTTGTGAAGATATTTTATACCACTGACTTTGTGACTATAAATATAAAAAGAGGATAACTATATCTGACTAAAACTATCATTAACTCATTTTTTCCAAAAATGGACTTATACCACTTTCAAAAACAACAGCTCATATATAAAAATGAACCCGTGTTTCTGTTGGTCACGCAATAACTTGAGAACGTCTTTACCGATTTCATTCATTTTTTTTTTAAAAGTGTTCTAATACTTTGTAGAAGGTTCTTACGGAAAGAAAAGTTAAGAAAATTGCGCAGAAAATTGGATAATTTCAGAAAACTTAACGACTATTTTAACTTCGCCAGTTTGACAGTTTGCGCATTTTCGATTTCAACGGATTTTAATGAAAATTAGTACAATTATTTTTTTGAGGTCACTGATTTTGAATATTATCAAAATTTACAAATCCAAGATGGTGGACCCAATATGGCGAACAAGATTTCTAGATTTCAATGGATTTTAATGAAAATAAGTACAGTGATAATTTTGAGAGCACCAATTCTGAATATTATCAAAATTTACAAATCCAAGATGGCGACCCAATATGGCGACCAAGATTTCTCGATTTTAACGGATTTTAATGAAAATTAGTACAATGATTGTTTTGAGGTCACTGATTTTGAATATTACCAAAATTTACAAATCCAAGATGGCGACCAAGATTTCTCAATTCCAACGGCTTTTAATAAAAATTAGTACAATGATTGTTTTTGGGTCACTGATTTTGAATATTATTAAAATGTACAAATCCAAGATGGCGGGTCCAACATGGTGACTAAAATGTCTTGATTACAACGGATTTTAATGAAAATTGGTACAATGATTATTCTTATTGAACTAATTTAGAATATTACCAAAATTTCCAAATCCAAGATGGCGGATCCAACATGGCGATTAAAATGTCTCAATTACAACGGATTTTAATGAAAATTAGTACTATAATTATTCTGAGGACCCTAATTTGAATGTTATCAAAATTTCCAAATTCAAGATGGAGGATCCAACACATAAAGGGGTTTTCGGGTTGAATCAATTTCTAGGATATAACAAACTAGAACATTTAAGAAGTTTTTAATTAGTAAGTATTTACCCAACGCCGGGTGAAACCGGGTAATTTTCCAATATTTGTGAAGTGTAAAATGGTTTACTTAATATTAAACAACGTGTAAGTTTGTTCAATAAATTAATTAGGGATATGAAACGGAAACACTGTTTTCTTATATTAATGGTATTATTTGTAGAAACATGCGAAAAGAAAGAACACGATCAAATATTGGTGGCAAATGGCATAATGAAAATGTACCGGAAAGGGCAGTACAACGTCTGCTGGGCCAGCTAGTTATATTAATATATTGCATAGCAATCGCTAAAACAAATCATAAAAATTACCTATTTTCGAGCGTGTAAAGTAGGTTGCCTTAACCGAATTGAACGACCAATTACAACAAATTTATTACAAAAATGATAAAACATATTGAATCAATGACATTGTCCATGTATGCAAAATTTCAGTTCACTAACGCAAAAATCTCGGGATTATACTTATCTAAATACAAGCCGTGAAGTAGAAAATGCACATGTAGTGATGTAGTCTGATAATTGCCGCGAAATAATTTTGTTTCTTATGGGGGTACACCCGAGGTACACTACACCACAAGCCTGAACTGCTAAACTAAAGCTTTCAGGCAAATATGATATTCTACTAATTATAACTAGGGAGGAATACCTTTCATATGATCCCAAAAATATTGACAATTACAAAGTATTAGAGTATTTTACATTTAAAAACAACTCTAGCCCCTCTTCTAACAAAAAAGCAGCGGCAGATGGGCAGAATGAGCTGTAAGAGTAACTTTTGAACACAAAAATCTTTAATGTTTTGTTCTATAATAACACAAGTAACACAAGAAAGGTATTCCTCTCCAGTTATAATTAGTAGAACATTACTTTTCTGCTTAAGATTCGCCCTGTGGAAGCAATCTTATGTCGCAGCAATTATCGGACTACATCACCTTATAAATGTGGTAGTGTGCTGGTCTACTTCAAGAAAGCCATACGTACCACACACACGGGTGAACATAAATTAATTTATTGGTAAATTGCCTACAATCAGACAACGCCTGAATAGATTAAAAATTAATGTTACATTATTTGATTCATATTCGTTAATTAGCGCAGACATTAGGGTCTAAATCAGGGCCTGGCAACACGATGCCCCCGAAGAAATTTTAAAGTGCTTACCGTTCAAATATCTTAATTCTAAATTTTCGATATTTGAACAACAAACACCTGCAATTATAATGTGTAATTTTAGTAAAAATTATTATTCTATCTTCGCCATCTTAACAATTGTACGAATTGTACAATTAAACTTGACAAAAACAGAATCTTAGCGACATCATTTTGTAAATTTCAATTCTGCTTCGAATTATTAAGAAAATTAGCTCTAAAGTTAAAGTCTCTATGCGCATCCACATATGCTTGTTAAAACCTTTTCAATATGAAATATGTACTTAAAAAACCTGTCTGAAAACTGGGAATTCAACTTATGTGCCACATTACAACAATGCATATATCCGATTAACAACTATTCCGATGAATGCTAAATGAATGAATGAATGAATGGTAAAAAAGGATAGTAAATAAGAAAATATCCTTATTTTATAAAAATTTTCTTTTTATTAAATATTTTTAACATAAAATTTAAATTTTTTTACATAGGGCTCTATACCAAGAATGGCATCACTCCCATAAAAACACTAGCCGAATTCTAAAAGCATAAAATAATGACAAAAATGCTTACACAGGCCGATACCCTTGGATCGTTCCAAGCTTTCGCCATTTAGCGGGAGTATTAAAGGAAGACGCCCAGGAAGGCTTTGTTACTTAATACTAATAGCTACGAAAATAAAGCGTACAGTAAAAGTATCGAAGAGAGACTGTTTACAAAAAGTCTCATTAACTTGTGTGGTACCTCTCGCCCTCAAGTCTCATCAGTCTTAAGAGCAAGAAATATTCTAACTTATATATAGTATTTATTGTTTCTTTTTTTTTTTTAAATAAAGTAAAATCATACATAAAAAATAATTGGGCTGACTCATCGTGTATGTAAACGACCTAAAACTTACGAGTAAAATAAAGGTTTTAAATTATTGGGAGGGACGAGATGAAAGGGCTTAGCTTAATCGAATAATGACGTAAAATGTTTAAGGTGAGGGTGGGAAGGATAATTTTACAATTGATTATTCCGAAAAGGGATGGAAAAGTCTTAGTATTTGGATGTTTTCTTGCCCTTAGCAGCATTTATCCATTGGGTGTCGGGTTTGGTGAAGCTCACTACGGCGTCACCACATTGACTCTCTACGGAGTATGTGCCTTTCATGACATATTTTCCATTACTTGAACATGCTAAAGCACTGCCAATGTCAAGCTCGCAGGCATCAATGTATGGTTTACCACAAATCTTGCCTTGACCCTGGCACTCATTGGATGGACGAATTTCTACAGCTGAGTGATGCATGATGGCGTCTTGGGCATGGACTAAAATTTGCAAAATTACATTAATTCGAAATACCATAGGTTTAATGTATAACTTACGTCTAAGAGCTACTTTGCCCCAACCTGTTGTTACACACTCTTCAGATGGAGATGGCTCACGATCGTCGATACAGATCGGTTGGATGTGTGTATTGAGCTTCACTCTATTCTCTAAGTGCAGAAGAGCCATATCATTATTTAAGGTAGATGGCTCAAATTTGGGATGAGTTTCTATTTTAGTAATGCGAATAAGTTCGAAACCTAGAGGCTCTTCATCACGACCGAGCTTCCATTCTCCAGCTTTTACAAGAAGATCGAAAGGTTTACGACTGCAATGAATTAATAATTATAGCTTTTTTTTTTTAAATCTTTAAAAGATACCTACCCTTGAACACAATGGGCGGCTGTAGCAACAAGACTTTCATCAATAATAGCGCCGGAACATAATAGAGATTTTGAGGATTCAAGCAGAACCATTGCTTGCCATGGGTATTCACCGAAAGCTGCATCATAGGGTCCTTCTCCGAGTGGTTGCGCATTCTGATTTTGTTTTTATTAAAGGTTTGTTAAATGCAACCAACTTTTGAAATCTATATAGAGTTATCAGAAAGTTTCCGGAATACCGTGAAGGTAACACTGTTGTTCAATTAATTGTATTTAACTTTTTATTTATTTTTATTACTTTAAACCACTTCGTTGGCTTTAAAGCCATAGATATCAATGTAAATGTACGACAAGTACTATAGACTTGCAAATAGCATTACTACCATTATAACGATGTCTTGAGCAGAGCTATACTATAATATCTCTTTATTATATTTTATAATATTCAATTTAAATGAAATTGAATATTTTAACCGTGAAACCATTTTTGAATTATTAATGTGTTAAAGCTCTGCTCAGAAAACATGTTAAATTCAAAGTATTTGCTTTTAGAAGCAAATTATTTAATAAAAGTTTAAAAATTTAATACAAATAAACCATAAAAACTGCATTGTTTGAATACAATTGGGCCGCAGAGTAACCAGGATTCATTAAAGTCATAACGAAATTTATTGAAATATTTTCATTGTCGAAGTATAAATATAACCGATTAATTATTAGTCATATTAGTGTATGAATTATAAATGTTTTGTGACTACAAACCGCTGGCTATTACAATCTTATAAGACACAGAAAGCATTGGATGAATTATGTAATGATGGTCATTAGTTTATGGCTGCTTAGTCATTTAGACTCAATTAGCCAAAGCACTAATGAACCGAATATAAGCCATATTAACCTTGAACATGTGTCCTGGTTAATCCATTCGATGTGCCCATAATATAAGTTTTCGCTGTGGAGTTAATGACGTATTTTTCGCAAAGGGAATAAATTGAATACCATACCGCACTAGTTCACAAGTCGTTTATTGTTATAACTTTGCAGAACAGAAATTCGATCTTTGGCTTTTAATCAACGCCCATAACGTTAGGATTTAACACCTATATTGATTAATTCGGTAAAGGATGTGAAAGGGTATAACGATATTTATAATGAAAATGTGTTCAAAGCCGGTGTATCAATCAAACTTCTTTCACTCAAAATATAGAAAAAAATTTTCATTTTTTTCTATGGAGTGACTGCTTTTGAATATTATTATGAAAAGTAATGCATTAATATATGACTGTGTGTGTGTGTGTGTATTGTTATGAAAAAGTGCGTTGAAAGTGTATGGTGAGAAATAAAAATATATATTTCATTTGCGACTATAGTCTTTTATTACCATTCCGCAAACTTTCTGATCCTTACATACTACACTTATAATTAACATACCCTATTCCTGTTAGCGCATTGTGTTGACGATGGTTTTGGGTAATCGTAAGATACTTGGTTAGTTTGTGGTGCGGGAATTGGAAGACTGAGGATGCTGCTACCAGTTAAAACAGTTGGTTGAGCAACTGGTTGCTTTCCATTATTTGGATTGTATTTTCCTGTATCTCCGAAAAATTCAGCTTTGTATGTTCCCAATTGGCTGACTGGCCATGGATCGACGTAGTCTGGATCACGGCAGCATTTTCCAACAATACCCTTCGATTCGTCTTGACAATCGGTGAGTGGAACGCGGAACGTTTCCTGATCCTTGGTGAGAACGACTGGTGTCTTTGAAATTACTCCAGTTGCAGTGCAGAATTGAACTTCGGTGCAGTTAAGGGCAGCAGCGCATCTTGTTGGTGGTGATGGGACCGGAACATCGCGGAAGATTGGTGGAGACAGCTGATCCTCACCGCGCCTTGGTGGTGGTGGAGTTCGTTGAGGGGGCAAGTATGTTGGAGTAGGTGGGCGAGGAGGGGTTGGTTGACGTGGTGGTGGAGTAACTGGTGTTTTAGGAATGAGAGGATTTGGTGGTACACGAACAACATAACCTTCATTTGTCAATTCCGTAGAATCTGGAACACGGCAGCATACTTCAGGGGCATAGCATTTACCAGATGACTGTAAAAAATAAATTAATTTTATGTTAAAAAATAATATGATAAAATATTTTAAAAACTATTCATTCAATTTAAAAACGTATGCAAATACGCCTTTTTGTTTATTCCTTAATTACACATAAATGTTCCCTTTGAGATTATTAAACTAAAAGTTATTTTTTGGAATGCCATTATTATTATGAGTAAAGCAAACAAAATAAAATACTCGTAACACTCAAAGCAATAATATATATCAAGAAGTTTAATAATAATTTAATAGTAACTGGTAATTCACTTTTATCGCATTCACTGCTAAGCATTATCCAGCATCGCTCTTCATTATCCGGCAAATATAAATATAGCTTTTCAAGACCTTTGCTTAAGAATATTGTCCCAACTTCAGATTAATTTGGTCTAGAGCTCAAGCATCCAAGAAGTGAGTTATTTATCGATTTGTGGCGATTTATTAATCAGATAAGTTTCACGAAATTTTCTGTTAACTTTTCATAGAATTCGCGTGTGAGAATTGCTAGTTATTTAAATTAAATATGTGGTCGTTACTTGGCCTTTCGCAATTTCAATATCTCTTTTATATCAGCCTTACGTTTTGAGCTGCTTAAATAGCATTGCAATAATCGGCCAGAAATCCTGAAGGTACCATAGTGTCAAAATAATTTTATATTCTTACGCAAGACAGTCTTACTAGTCACGGGTTATGTACAAGTAATGTTACGTACTTAATTACCAAATGTTTAATAATTTCAATTAAACAATGTTGAATTGCTTTACAATAAAACGACATCGAATCGAAAGGTTACGTTTCGAATGCTGCTAATCAACCTTTTTATGATTAATATCAACCGAATCGTTAAAATGAAGACGTCGCGCCGCACAACTCAGCAGTTACAAATTTCTTTATTTATGATCAATAATTTCTCTAGTTTAATGTGAGGTATGCCCATTTCAATGCTAATATACATTTGAATTTTGCCCATAATTTTATTATATTCAAAGGAATACAATAAAAATTATTTTTTTTCCCGTAGAAAAAGTATAAAAAAGAAACAAAAAAAGAATAAAATTTCATAATTATTGGAGGGTTTCACCTTTTTATTTGTTCACGGTCACAATTTCATCATTTTATGACATCCACTGTTTTGCTCCAATTTCGAAAACTATAATAATAATGCAGAATGCCCGAATTGTGGGATTTGTTTTTTATCCCACGTGTATTTCTTTTTCAGCTTTTTTCCTGATAGTAAAAAAAAAACAGTGTTGATGTCATCTGAACCAAACCCTTTGTCTGGGATAAGCTGAATAACTATAGTTGGATAACTATTTATTACTATTTTCTTTATAGACATGGAAGCCTTATAAATACAACAGTGGTCAAATTTTGCAACTTATAAGTCTATTCTGGTTAAATTTAAAAAAGTAAACATTTTCGATTTGTTTACGAATTTTGTGATTTGTAGTATTATTGACAAAAATTACAAATTTGACCTTCCTAATAAAGAGTCACAAACGTTATGACTTTCGGAAGCTGTTGTTGATGTTCGACATCGTATTTAAGGAATCCAACCATATTAGTTTTGTTATTTATTTCTTTTTGCGGAATGGAACAGCAAAAAGCATATTAAAATCTATAATATTCATAAATATTTGATTATTACAAAATAAAAGAAACCTATATTTTATTGACGAAAACATTTTCAAGGAATTTTTGAAATGCCAAAATGTTTTTGTATAAAGTTGGGAAATGAGTTGCAATCTGATTAATGCGATCACTTTTATTGGCTTTATTGGCTACTCTCTTATGATTTGGACGTACATTTCCAAATATCAGTTTATTATACAAATTATTCTTTTTTGTGGTGTCAATAACAGGGTGAATCAATATACATAAATCATATATATATATAATTGTGACTAATCACAAAAAAGTCTTTATATTAGAGGGCTATACAATTCCAGAATATCCTTGTTGAGCTAATTCAAAGACAGTGTAAAATTGCTTATTGTAAGAGTAAAATCATAAAGGAAATTGTGAGCTTAAGTGGAACTATAAACCTATATAATTGAAATAAATAGCATCAAATTCTGTGATCACCCCTCACGTATTGCATCAATAAATTGAATCATCCGAATACCTGACTAATCCAATCCGTAATTGAATAGCCATAAATAAGCCTATCAAATACGGTTGCGCAACGACCTCCAAGGCTGTTCGCAATAATTACGCAGATTAGCTCATTGTTCAACCGTGAAAGTGGTCAGATGCCTCAAGGAATCTGACAATAAAGAAAAGTTACTTCTTAAGTTATGTGTTTCCCGATTCCGCGACGGCAGAAGTTGCTAAACGAGAAAAGCAATTATCACCAACGATAATTCTAATGTAAGACGATAGGGATCTTAATTATAGACTATGGTGGCATAGGCGCGGAATTCAAATAATTTTGCATTTAAATAAAAGCGCCACCAGTGCGCGCCGATGCTGCAGCCTGCAGTCGCAGACGACGGCATTTCTGGGCGTCTGCGTCTGGTCAACATGGGCAGCAACCCGACAGTGTTGACCCATTGAGCCTTTTCTGGTAATTTTGTTGGTAGATGCAATTTTTTCTTGTCACTCGGCTGCCATAATCTTTCACAGGTGAATTATAAGCTGTAACCTTCAGAAGGCCAAGTAAACTTATAATTAATTAGGAGTGTACCAGTTCTGCGGCTCCGGCATCCGAACGAGGCAGCTGTCGCGACGTCCGCCGCCGCGCCGCCAACTACGACGACGTGTTGAAGCCGTGCAATTTGTGGTGCGTGCATACAGGTCAGTCAGACTATATTATGCATATGCGCGACTTAAGCCTGCGCGCCACTGCCGCCACTGCTCGACGTCTTTTGCGCAACCTCAATTTCATGTGCTAATGAATGAATTATTGGCTGATTGAATCGCATCTTCCCGATGGCATTACACGACGGCGCTGTCTCCTTTCTGGGTTTTCTTTTCCTCGACAACGATGGTGGAGGAGGTTTCTGGTATATGTAGTAGTAACGAGCCACTTGAATCCACACGCCTTTGACGTGACAAAATATATACATACACCTCCTTCTTGGCGGACTTCGATTTCGTTTTGTATATTAATTTGTAAAAAGTTACCAGTTACAAAATAATTTTTGGTCGGCATGCAAAAGACATGCATCTCACGGCCCCGAGAATGTTCGTGGCCTATACATAATAAAAAAAATTTCCGATGCACACTAACGTATAGAATAAAGCGGTCGCCTAGATAAGCAGAAATGATTTGTCACGATACCTCTTCAATTGCAACATCTGATATTGTTTATGACCACCAGAGGTCGCTGCCCTCGGCGGGCGTAAATGACCGTTTTCGGATATTTGAATGACTCAATTGGCGGCCGTGGTTGCACTTGGCATTTTATTTTGCAACTCATTAATTGACTGAATTTTAAGTCCTTCTTTGAGCATTGTCAGATTTCTCTTAGTCTCACCTTAATGACATCTAATCTTTTACGCCAATTGCATATAACTCAACGTCAGGCGGCTTAATAACAAGAAGCCGAAGCTGAAGTTTCCCAACGGCCAGTTGAAATATGAGAAAACTCTAAGCGTCTTAATTAATATTGGAATTTCAATAAACTTTTAGTACACGAAGTTATCGCCTATTGACTTGCTTCAACATTGGCTGGATCTAAAAATTTAACACATCTTCCCATCTATAATATTTAACTTGACTACAAGTACAATTGTTTAACGCGAGTTTTCATATTACGATAAATTACCACAATGGGACTAGTTTATTAACCATAACCTTTAATTGAGTGGAAAACAAACAAAGTGGCCTACCAAGTTTATGTTGCAACGATTTAGTAATTGCCACAATTTGATAATAGAGTGGGCGAAATTTCCTATCTCGTAAATGTTATATCTTCATAGAAATCTTTTGTTGGCTGGGTTACCTAAGATGCGTCTGAATGAAAAGAAGCAACGACAACAAAATAAATTAAATGGGCTAAAACTTTCTGACCATGAAAAATCATAGTTAGCATTTTCATTTTGTTAACATGCCCATAAAACAATTGGAATCACTTCAAGCCACAAGAAAATTTGAAACGGTCTCTGCAGATAAAAGTATATTATGGTACGAAAACGATAACCTTGATGAACAGGTCAAACTCAACCTGTAGTTCAGTGCCATACGAAAAGAGCTGCATACCAGAATTTAATTAAAGAAGCGCCAGACATCTTGATCAATGGCTTTTCATTAAAATTAACCATTTTTCTTTTTCTTTTTTACTGACTTTTTCTTGCCCTTTTACTTCATCAAAAAAAGTTCATCCTTGAATATCTTCTGAAAGTATTAATTTCAGCTGCTGTCGAATAAATTGCTTATGAATATTTTTTTTTATCTGAAAATCATATTCATACATATATCAAACTAGATACAGCCGGAACTGATATAAAAAATGATTTTCGAAAAATGCGTATCCTTGGAATATTTGTTTTTCACAGTGTAGATACAGATATTGGACAAAGTATTGAATTTCCTCCTTACTTACACTATCGTGTTACATCGTTTTGATTAAATAACTATAAAAAGTAAGGGGTAACATTAGCATATACTATTTAGGCTTGTTTTGAGAGTCTATCAAAGATATGACTAAAATGTTCGTTTATGCCAAATACGAAAATTTGAACCATATAACTGAATTTAGGCAATTAATTTCATATTATGCTATTATGCTATTAGGCGCTCAACAATACAAAACATTTTGTTTTGAAGAGTCGGTCATTGAACAAGAAAATAGCTCAAAATACTGATTTCATCCATGTGCATATAACCTAAAAAAGTAACAATTTTAAGCGATATGTTAACACTTTTTATCAACAAAAATGTTGGATTCGACTTAATGTAAGCGTATTCAAAAATAGTCGAATTTGATTTGAATTGGATTTTTATATGAAAGATTTACATCTTCATTATACCAATCTCTTTTTAATTAACGTCTGCTATGCATAACTACCGAATATAAAAATTTAAGCTACAAGAGCAATTTCGTTAACGAAACAGGTTAATACACCTTTCCGTCTCCATATCATCAAAAAAAAAAAAAAAACCCTGAGGCACATTTCACATTAAATCATCGGGGCATATGCTAAACAGACGACTAGAGCTACCTTGCCTCGGGATCAATTCAGATCAAACAACAATCGGCACATCAATTTCGTTTACCCAATAGACCACTTGTCCGGCAATTAAGTTTAAGATAGCTGCCAGTTGCAGGCGATTCGACAGCTCCCAGGCTGTTTCCCAATGCATTTATACAACCCAGCGCGAAGCAGTGTGCAACATGCATACCAGGCAGCTAACCAGCCAACTGTGCCAGGAGTAGTCACCTGAAGAAGACCGCGGCGAAGGCTAGCTCGTGATGCATACTCGTACGAGATAAAGGCAACATCAGTTCCAGACGATGGCTAGATTGCATTCTATGAATGCCTCGTTGCGGACCGGACTGTTCGTCCGTTCAGAATGGGGCGGTACGATAGGCTAAAAAGCTCCGCTCCAAGATTTTCCCATTGATTGTCAACTCTCTTCCCATATCACCGTGTACCAGTTATTTTCTGATCAATTCGTGATTGACGTTTGATAAAAAAAATGTTTTTTTAATGTAAATTCCCTTCGATTTTCTCACAAAATGGTAATTGTTGTAACATTACGGTATGCAAATTTATGATCTACAGATGGACTCATTCTACAGTACATTGATGCAAATATAAATTGCCAATTTCTGCACATTGAAAACAGATGAGAACGCAATAATTAAATATTATAATTTTTTTTTTTACATTTATTCATCTATTTTCTAGTGTTGTACTTAAAATGTGGGCCATCTGTTGGTTTCTTTTTAAATTACATATTGTTTTGACACAAACAGCTCTTTTGCACTCAAGAAATTGACAAAAACAGAGTATCATATCTCCGTGGTACGAAATGAGTAGATTTACGGTTTAACAACGTTGGAAATCATTCGAAAATTTTCCTTTAAGTTATTATACAATATATGAAACTTTAATCTCTTTTAGACATTTTGAGTAAAACCAAATCATAATTGATTATTTTCAAAAAATGTCTGCCTATCTGTCTTTGGTAATATAATTTTTAAACCCTAGATTTCAGGGTGCGGTATACGTTATATAGGAATAAAGAATTTCAATATTCCAAATCTAATAAAGTACCCGAAATTTTCACCTTCAAGAGTATTATATGCACATACATGTTTATGAAGAGTTCATAGTGGCTGTCAGTGTCAGTGATATTGAATTTTCTTATTCCTTTCGATGACCATCGATAATACCCTACATAAAAAAATGTCTAGTCTACAGAAGCGATACTTGCTAAGGTATTTGATTTAAAGCAGTAGCGGCTCTGTATTATCAAGTAGTCACTAACTACTAATTATAATATTTGTTATATTATCAAAATAAAAAATATCTCAGTGATGAGGAATAAAATATTTTCCCGTCAAACATCCGCGTGTTTCAAATATTTCGTCATTTGCAATGAAAAACGTCACGAAAAAGAATAACTCCTATTATACATTTTTTTTTAATTAAAGTTATAAAAAGTGCCGCCAACGAATAGTTACCTTTCATTCCAATTCAGAATTAATCAAATTGAAGCGCGATCGTTAGGCAATTGCTTTCATTACATCACACTACAAAACGTAATGTGTCGCCTGAGGGAAGGAAGGTGGTGAAAAGATTTGATGGTCATCGGATGTTGTTAATCACGCAGCAGTGATGCTTCAAACAATTCAATTTCTTCCGGCAGCCGAACGATGAATTGCAAGTTTCGTTATATTGATCACATTTATAAAATTTTTAACCTGGCACGATGGTGTTCCATTTTTTCAATCTCAGCCTCTAACCTTTAATAAACGATTTCTTTGGCAACTATTGGCTATTACAAGCGATTACGTGATGTGAACAAATAGATAATTTACACGAAATTAAGGATTTAATTATCAACTCTACTAGATCTGATACAAAAATTGATTAAATTATGGATTATAGTTAATGTATTCGTGGACAGCTGCGATTTGTTTACTTTTTAAAACGAATTAATTAAAGGCGCAGTAGTTATATGGCGGATTATATAAGACAGGTGCGGTCGCTATAATCTTTTAGTCTGTTATGTAAATTTTATAACCAAAATTAGCCGTTTGATGAATATTACATTCAAAATCGCAAAAAAAGTACTTTTATTGCATGGTAAAGCTGTTGTGAAGGCCAATGAGGCGCAATAAGATCGTAATTCGTTCTTTTCACTTTAAGAACATTTTAAAGGGCTCCCTACCTTTTTTTATTGCTTTATTTCTTTATTGAAGTGTGATAATTTATTTGCTGTTAAAGGCAAAATCGTGACGCTTATATTAACGATTAAAACAACCTTGTCCGTCAAATTCTCGAATTAAGCGTTTAATTTGATGGATTTCTTAAGAAGAAAAAAATTGATTGACTAGTCACTCGCAGTAGGAGTTGCCGCTAAGCCTTCACGGTTTTTTTTTAGGAATCTTCCTCTGAAAATATCACACTAGCCTCAAAGCGGATATCTAGACAATATATTGACAAACATGTTATTCCAGATTTTTAATTACTTAATATTTTGTTTCATATACCAAAAATGAATTTAAAGAAGGATTTTGATTTGTTTATGCAAATAAATAGTATAACCGGATCGTTCGCGTGCATTTAGATTTAAGATGAAATATGTGTGTTTGATTATCGACATTTACATAGCTTATTTTAAAAAAATGCTAACAAATTCACTTATTTTTCGCCTTTTAGCAAGCGGATATTGAAGATTTTATACGATTTTCCAGTTTATACCTGATTTCATTGATTTACTGCGATACAAACGATTTTTTAATTCTTTTGTTGTAATTAATTCGCAATTCATAATAAAAGACGGGAACTTTAAAAAAAAAAAATCTTTTCTATAACTGGCCAGTTTTGAGTGAAAGTTATTTTTATAATTCACATTCATTCATTGAGACCCAATCAACTGGATCAACGATATGAATCACGGATTTAAGAATCTCATGGTGACTTTGAACTTTGTAAATCTTATACTCGTTAGCCTTTCGCCAGTTAATGACGCAGCATAGTGAAATATGCTTGATTGGATCACGATAGTTTTCCTTAAAAGTTTTGGTATACATCTTAATCTTTGAAAGTAGAGAAGCAATCTATGTCATAAAGTATAAACGTTTTGCAAGATTTTACGTGTTTTATTTATCTAAGGTTTGCAATTTTATATATCCAAGAATGTACGGACCCATAAAAGAAATTACAATTACCACACCAGTAAGCAAATGATATGAATGATATGACGTTTCCTTGTCTACAATTGAGCATACCCAATGACACCAAATTTTTTAATGAAAGCGACATTCCTTATGAACTGCGAATGCATCATTTCAATATTACTATGCGGCCGAGCCCACAATGTCAAGGCAATGCCAATGGACATGTCAAAATAATCAATCAAATAATAGTAAATGAATGGGTCCAAACAAGACATCTAAACAAATTTGCAAAACGATATACTTGCCACATTCGAGAAAGACGACATACTAATTTATTATTTAAAGAATTTTTTGATTTAATTAGGATTTACTTAATTGAAAGTTTTAATATTCGGTTATTCTGATTTTGGTACAAATTTTATCTGAGTATCCAAAAATTATCGAAAGCATAATTTTTGTGTACGAAGAAAAGCTTAAAATTTGAAAAAGCTTAAAAATATCGTAATACCTATAGTATTTATTTTTTTGCTGAAGATTTCAGGTATAAATCAAAATCTTCTTTATAACATTAAGAAAATAGTGAATGGCAGAAAAGCACAGAACATAATTATTCAAAGTCTAAAGAATTTTAACCTTCATTTACTTTAATATTTTTACTTGGGTCGTCCTAAAGATCCACCATGCCAAGAATGAAATAAAACACCTTGGATTCGGCACTATGAAACTCATAAATTATATTTTCATTTAGTTTCATTCAGTGAGCTTAATAATAAATATCTATTTTTTCTGGGAAGTTCCCCAAAAATCTATAGACAAGTAAATAATTTATTTTTTGAACTTGCTTTGAAAACATATATCAGTTTTAAATTATGTACATACATTGTAGGTGCCAAACAATTTAAAATTCATTATAAATGTGTTATGTAGTCAAAATATAAAAGGGAACAAATTCATTGGTTAAAAAAAACTTGCCAATAGGGTTTAAAAACCTAAATGCTTTGAAGTATTTTAAACGGGTTTTTCTAAAACTCCTTTTGTTAGAATTATGAATGGAAATATGAAGAGAAAAAAAAGACATTAGAACTAGATACACTTATTAATAATCCATTAACAAGGTAATATATAGCCACTAGTTTTAATAATCATGTGAATGGATCTTCTAAGATACTTTGAATAATATTAAGAAATACAAATTAATGATGATCCCTTTGGCTTCTGCTCTTGGGAATCAAATAAGAAGTAAGTCTTTTATTGGAAATTAAAAATTCACATTTATTATAGGTGGCAGAGTTCGAAAACATTTCAACACGTCGTTTTACATAAGTTGTATATTCGCTTTTTGTTTTTTTTAATATTATAGTCACCCTCAACTTGATTAATATATGTTAAAAGCATTAAGGGATTTACATATATTTTGCACCAACGAATCGATTCCAAAAGAACTAATTTTACTATCTTACTTCAACAAATGCGCATGTTAAAAGCCAGATCGAAAAATTCCCATCTATTAAGTAATCTGGCATTTTTATATGTGATTCTTCTTTTTGTACCAATAATAAAAACCAAACATCGCAGGATAATATGTTGTTGCTCGACAGGAAATCGATCAATAAATAATAATATAAACTGACTTGGCTGGCTATCGTCTGTCATAGACAAAAATAGTTAACATTTGTGGAAAACAAAAAAATAGATAAGCATATTCAATCGAATTTATCATTCAATTATTTTGCCATTTTAATCGGTTGGTCATTTGCATTCTCAGAATTTTTATTAAACGTATACAATTTTGTGCACCTTTATAGAAGAATTATGGAGTGGTATAGGAAAATACAGAAAAATATATAATTTATCATCGAAATTTCGAGCTAAATGAAAAATGGCCGGCAAGTTCGTTACGCTAATTTAAATGACATTTTGCGATTTTTATGTTCACTTCCCAGACAATCTACGACCGACCTTGATATTGAAATTCTTGGCAAGAACCAAGACCCACTTAACAGCATTGGAATTGGGTGTTCGAATTCGATAATACGTATCGTCTTTTCAACTTCGACTTCCTTATGTAATATTTTCACGATCACAAAAAATGTTAATCGTGAAAGCGAAAGTTATTGCTCTGCTCAGTCGGGGCAAGTTTTGAATGAAAAATATCAGAAACGTGGTGATTTACTTTGAAATGTGAATCAGACGATGCTTATCTAATTTTTACGCCGTTCGTAGAATTTTCAGGTTTTCGTTTTCATTTTTTGTCTACCAAGGTCAGCCGTGAAAAATAAAATGAAAAATGAAAACGAATATATGCCATTAGGTTTACAGGTCACAATATGACGTAGGAATATCTAATCATTTTGTATTCTTATTGGTATGCTGCCGGTCTGTCGGATTTAATTTTAGTTTTGAGACGCAATCATTAATACGAATTCTAAGTAATTCTGCAGATATATGTACATAGATAAATAAAGTTACTACATTATTTTTAAACTCCCCTATTTCGAAAACTATTAAAGATTTATCGAAATTTTTTTTTTCCAAATATCAACGCGGGATTACTTGAACTCTTCTAGGAAAAAGATTTAAGTTTTAAATACGCTCATGAATTTTCCGTAGAGATATTCAAAGCTTAAGTTGTGTTGTACAGATACAGTCTGCATTTCTGAAGATTTTGTACTTCACGATAGACTAAATAAGTCCTGTTTCAAATAATTGTTTAAATAATTTCACAAACACTATCATACCAGCAAAATGTAAATAGATCTGACTAACTCAATCAAAAATATTCTAATCAGCGACAAAATAAAATGTGTACGCGGAGACTAATTATAATTCATCACCACAATCTAGTGCTCGGCCTAGACCTTGAATTGATTTTAATAATTGCAAACAATATGCTAGTTTAAAGCCAATGCCTAAATTAATTTGCTCATTTGATTCGACTTAAAGCTATACTCACCGGGGAAGGATTTACAGCAGCATTTGATGGAATCTTTCCTCCAACGCAAAGATTGGGTGGAACGCATGCATTATTAGGTCCAGAGCATGGCGTTGATGGTACTGGAGTTGGTGGTGGTGGAGGTGGTCTATAGGTACAGCAAACTTCGGTGTTAACATCACATTCCTGAAATTAAGATAAAATAATACACATAAGTTATTACAGTCTAAAGCACGTGACATTGTATCACTATCAGTTATATAGTTAATTTCAAGTTAAAATTGTTAACATTCCACACGGATTCAGTGAAATTAATAAAACGTATTAAACGGGTTATAAAAATGCCGCTAACCGAGATGAAAATAACTTCACGATGTTCGGCCAAATAATTCACTTTTTTTTTTTTTTTTTTTTTTACTTGAGGTACCAAAACAGAAGTGGGAAGTTTGGCAGGTACCTGGACAGAGAGGAGCTACTTCTTATATAGTAATATGCAACCATCGAGGCGTTTATCACACATAGTAGTGAAAATTCCCCCGAAAATATTATGTAATACACTGTGATGCATTTAATCGAAAAATACGGGAGAAATTAATTGAAAAAAAAGAAGATAAAGAAGAAAATTGAGGAGGAGAAACATGCAGGTAAAAAGTTCATAAACTGCAAATTTTAAGAAGCCAATTATGTGAGTTTTCTTAATACACAAATATTGCGAATACTTCGAAGGTGCTTTCGGCTGGCTCTACAGGTTTCATCTTAATTCTCCTATCCATCGTCTGGCATCCCAGAAAGAAATTTTCACATACGGAAATTTTCTTGGTCGTTTTAATAAACAAATACTAATCAACGGCTTCAGTTAATCTAACGATCAAATATGCAAAAATGCGAGTCAGGTGACGTACCTATAATTTTCCTGGCCTCTTGCTTATTTTTTCTTTTCCTTTTTTTTTTAAAAGAAATTATGCCTTCAGTACCCTGATAATTTTATATAATGCACGACGCGTCTCCACAAGAATGGAATTTTATTTTATCTGCACAATCATCTTATACAATCATTATTGGATACGTGTGAAATATTGTATCGGAAGGTAATGCAATACCTGAGCCGAAACGAAAGATACCTTCATGTGGAAATAAATGCATCTGGGCGAAAAAAACAGGTGAAAATTCTTTCTTTAATTGGTTTAAGGGACGACATTTGGATCGGTGAAAACATATTAAATATGTTTCGAAAATTCCTCGTATCATCGATTACAGACCGTCATTATACCCAATTACAAAGAAATACGTGAATTATATTTCACTCAAAGTTATCATTATAGTTATATACCAAAAATTTAAAATTTCCATAAAACACAATTTCAATTATTATTTTAAATGTCAATATAAATCGAGTTGCAGGATAATATATTAATTCAACCTGAATAAGTGTAAAGCACTTACTAAGTTATAACTTAGTAAAAATATTCCGAAAAAAGTCAAGATATGAGGGTAAAATACAGAAAAGCTTCCGTTCGTAGACGTTTTTACTAACTAGATAAAGTTATAGTACTGTCGCAAAAAAAGTAGTAATAAAAGTTTTAATGACTAACGACATGTCTCAAGTTGTATATTGGTAAATAAAGGTATAATAAAACTGAGCATATCTACTGGAGACTTTTTGTCACCTCGTTAAAATATTTTCAGTATGGAAAAGTACCTGAATGCGAATTGTCTCATCATTAACATGAACGAAGAATTAGCATATTATTTGAGACAAAACAAATATTATTTGAGACAAAATAAATACTTGGGTAATATAAGTCGTCTTAAAAAAAAATTAAAAAAATTACTTTAAGCCTTGGAATTTGTCATCATTGCCATATTAGGACTAGCTAGAGTAAGTGACAAATTTAGGTTATGTCAAAAACAAACTACCTACACTACATATAATATGTATGTTGGTAACGAAATCAATGTCTCATAAAAAACCATTTATTATAATGTATCGTATAGTCTAATTATAACCATGTTTTATATTTCAGCGAAAAGTACTTTTTTAACAACAAACGAAGTTGTACAATACATACACTAAGAACGATATTTCTGGTGTGTTCAACAATAAATGCTTGTTAATTCTTCTGATACGAATTTTCTCTTGCAATCGACTAAATTCTAGTTCATCTAACTATATTAATATCAGTGTTACTAAAGAATAGTAATTACTACAAGATGGTTACTCGAAAGTTACTTTAACACTATAACAACTGTGATCTAAAATGTTGAACCCTATATACATTTTTATAAAATAGCTTAATTTTATTTATTTTCTCTGTTTTTGTTTTACTGCTAAAGATTTAAGGGTACAAGTATCAGTGCAATCAATATATGTAATAATAAGTTTGGTGCTCGTCAATTTAATGGGTTGGTCATTCTAATACTAACAATGGGCTTAATTGTCTGAACTAATTCCTTCATTTCATAGTTGGATCATAAAAATCTTTAATAACTCTTAGGTGAAAATCATAAGCAAAAATAGTTAAATGAACCACGAAATTAGTTTTTGAAACCAGATATTTTTTTGGATATACAAACTCGCATCTTAAAATGTGCGACATTTTTGAGCTAAAGAATTTTGTTCGATCAGGGATAGTATACCTAATTTTATTTCAGAAAAGAAAATTTATTTCAACATAAAAAGTTCAGATCTCAAAATTACTTTCTATATGGCAACATAAATACTTATATTTATGATGAAGGAAATTTTAGCATTTCCTTGCCGCAATACACTTTAAGGGTATATTATAAATTAAATTTTAATTTTATGTTTATTCACAATTATTTGCGGCCTATAAATTGTTGAATGGAAGCTATTTATCCACGCTGAACAATAAAATCGTAAGCAGAATAGTAAAACGTGAATTCGTTAACTTATGCAAATGAAATATCGATAAATTTTGCAGCAGCTACGAAGAAGGAAGGTGTAAATGCACATTATCGGTTACCAAATCTCATCACCTGAGGCAGAATCGTGCATTGAGGGCATCAAGGTGCATAGAGGTACATGACTGATGGCATATCAATCGAATATACCAATTAGTTTCAATTCATGTTTTGCCACCAGGAGGTCTTCAAAGGCCATTGGCGATAGATATCTTATTGCATTTTTCGACCAGATGTCTATCAACTTTTCTCCCAACTGGCAAAAGCCAGTTGGTCGCTACTTGTTGTCTTAAAGTTAAAGCTGTAACACCTTTTTGCAAATAGCAAGCGCAGCCAAGTAGTTTATTGTTAATTTTGTGTCATTTGTTATCATTTCCTAATCCTGATTAAGCGGTTACCATGCTGACGTAAAAATTTCCTCTGCGGCATATTGACACCGTTTATGTAATGCGATGTGAATTTTCCCCGCCTCTGAAAAATCTATGCCGTAAATTTGCCTAAATAACAAATATTTTCTACATTAAGAATACATAAATTGAAGAGGCAGGCGCGATTCCAGTTGGCAGGGTTTTATAATATTTATGACGTCTTATGTAAGATTTCCTCTCTGCAAACAATCGTGAAAACGCGAGGCGTAAGTCCGGCTACAAAATGCTGAAAGCGTTTTGAAATCATCCTCACATGCGTACCGGCGGCCACTTGAGCTGCATTCTTGCGACGATGCCGCAGATGCTGTCAACACTCAATGCCGCCGCCGTACATCCCGCTTATGAGATTTATTCAGCGAAATTTATTGTTCGACATTACCATTCCTACATTCCTTGAGGAAAAGCAGTTCAATTTTTGCCTGTTTTTTCATTACCAAGTTTCTTTTCATTACTGCCCAGGGTACGTCCATTCTTTCCTTAGTGGAATTTATGCATTTATCAACTGGCCGACCTTAATGATGGAATATGAATCTCACTTAATTGTCACGTGCCTTTTTTTCATTATTCCGTGAACTGCTATAGAGAATTGGCACAGAAACACGTTTTTTTAAAAAGTGGGAAAATTCCCAGAAACTCATTTACATGATAGTTATTACTTGGTTTAATTCCATTCTTGATATGGAATACACTGTACTATACATCACTATACATATGTCCGCCCTTTGCCAGTGTTCGTTCATAAAACCAATGACGGCAACAGAATTGAATTTGCATACTTAACGCACCTTCTGTAATGGTTCTTACGATAATTGAACTTATTCGTATGTCAGTTTTCATTGTTTTTGATGATTCACTTATTAGGCTCTATCTTAGGCGGACTCCCACAAAAATTACTAAGTCATAATTGCTTTTAATACGAAGTTCCGTAGTTATATCAAGGTTATTTTAATTTCAGCATAAAAGTACCTACGCTTGAATTCAAATCACTATCGAGATAATAAAATTTATTGCACAATGTGAACCATAGAAGGCTATGAGTAATAGCCAAACTCTTTTTTACGAAGTATCTGTAAGTTTCTTCTTAAGCATTGGTCTTAGCTGAC
Source organism: Dysmachus trigonus (assembly GCA_949715965.1). Classification (NCBI taxonomy): domain Eukaryota; kingdom Metazoa; phylum Arthropoda; class Insecta; order Diptera; family Asilidae; genus Dysmachus; species Dysmachus trigonus. Next base: position 33,212,265 of record OX454319.1, read on the forward strand.
AATACTTATAACTAACAATTTGTAAGTGTCAATTCTTATACAAATTTGAAATAGATTTATAAAGCTCTTATTAGTTTTTTCCTAAAAAACTGTTTTGTTTAAAAGCTCTATAAATAATTTTTCTAAAAATCATTTCTAATAGCGTATTTATATTTGACCGCTTTAAGATTTGGTTTGAACTGAAGATTGCTCTTGATAGAAACTCTTCCAAGTAAAATTAACTTTTCAAAATATATGTTATTCTGATTATTGTCTTAAAATAATTTTGTGTCAGGGTATTATAAGTAGTATATAAACTAAATAAAAAACTTCTTTTAAGACTTTAAGTTCAATTTCTTTTAAGAACAAATGACTGAATTCTGGGAATACGATCCTAGCTTTGATTTGATCAAACTTAAAAGCACATCTAAAATAGTAAATTACATAACATTGGTTGGCTGACCTGCCTGTTCCAAATAGTATGATAATTTGATACCGTAAATATTCCTTAGAAAAAGAACATCTCGTAAGACGGGCGAACATTTGATGAACTCATTCCCAACAGAAAAACCCTTATTCATCGAAAATTATAAAAAGTAATGGATTTTTAGATTTTTGTTGTTGTGTTGTTAACCATAAAAATTGTGACGAATTTTTAAAAAAAGGCATAAGCAATAACTCTATTTTGAGTAAAGTACGTTTAAAGTCTTGAATTCAAATTTAAATATTGGGTTTTATTTCGGTACATTTACTAAGGAATTATTTTTTCCAAGTAAATATAAACTTTTGATACATTTATATTTGTTCATGGGTGCCATTTTTGGACCACTTTTGGACTCATTGTATTCGTCTACATGGGATGTAGTAGAAAACCGGGTCAAATAATCCGATTCAAATCAGACACAATTTATACGAAAATATTACATCTTTAATGTAATCATCTATAATGCACTAATCTTTCTCATTTCATATTCATGATAGATAACTTCAACTAAGCTATACTAATGGTGCCCTTGTCTATGCTACTGATCCTTATTGTCTCGGATTCAGTCTACGACCTTTTATAATTAAAACCTTATTTGATCAAAGCAAGCAGAACCTCGAACTTAAACTCAGTTTTCAATACTATTCAATATTAATCAATCAATATCATTAAATCTAATCATCAATATCATTAAATCTGGTCATAAATCTACATATTTAATAATTAACATTAAATCTGTAGTTGCTTTTTCAATCATCTCAAAACTAAAAGCACCAACTCCAGATGTAGTAAACAACAAAACTTTTAATTAAATTACAGATTCCAACAGGGCTTAAATCAAAATTTCTTTCGAAATTGCGAAAAGAGAAATGCAGCATCGTGAACATGAGGAGTGCATTAATTTGTACGGAATGAGTCTTATGACATTTTGAGTGTTCATCTGTTTCACAATCGTAACGGCAATCAGAATATCCGAATATATCAGGGATCCGTCCAGCTGTCCAAAAGCCATAAAACCAAAATAAATTATACCGGTCTTAAATTAAAGGTGTCGGACTGGAAATAAAATCGCCTTAATGAAATATTTCAATTTGGCCCTAAGCAATATGCGTAACTATATGTTGTCAGGGATTGATAGCGGGTTTGGCGCTTAAGTCTTTTGTCATTGATACTAATTTTTTATTAATTTTTTTTTTTTTTTTTATGAGTGTAGTCTTGGATCAGATTTAGTTTAAGAAATCTTACTTAATTTAAGACGAGTACGATTTACAGTGACATGATGTAACATTATTAAATAATTTGTTAAAATTTACGCAAGACAGCTTTAGATGGCACCACATGAATTTTAATATAAATTTTTCAATAATCATAAATTTCACGTGAAATGAATGAGCGCTACTGTGTTAAGCAGCAGCAGCAGAGCGCCGGCATTTATAAGGCTGACGTTGTAAAACTAATAAAATTTATTGTTAATATCATCTCATTGGTGCTAACGCGGTCGCGATGTTAAGTTACTGGCATTAATGTAATGCGATACTTTTGCCAAGATTTCTTACCTGTCTCTGTCCACCGGATCCTTGGGTGAAGAATCCGTTTTGGCAGGAATTTTTGTTGACACACACTTGTTGACCGCTACAAATTAGCTGCTGTCTCTCAACAGGAGGCAGATACAGTGGTGCCATATAAGATGGGAGCTGCCTGTATCTAATCGCATGTTGCAAGAACGGATTATCGGCCATTGCACGTGCTTGATCAGCATAGAATGCCTGATAATCATTTCTATACCCGTTTAAGTAGGGATTTTGCGCAGATACTGCATGTATCAGCAGTACTCCAAGGACCAACATTCTGCAACGTGTCATTTCTACAAAGAAAAAAACATTGATATACGTTAAAAATCAATTTACAGCTTTCACAATTATCAGATCTTGTTCAAGTAATTTCGACACAATGTGCATGTCTCGGCATTTCGCGCTAATAAAAACAAATTTGTTGCTTAAGGTGTTATCTTATCTTCGAGTGTATGTACTTCGTATAGGACATCAGTAAATCAATTGTTAACATCATTTGCATAGTTCTGTTGCGCAGACTCTACAGGACATAAATGTCAGTGATACTTGTTTCACGCTATGAATACGATGCTTGGATACGCTTATTTGGTATTTATGACTAATTAAACATTCCTCTTCGTGTTAATGAGCTGATTCGTCTTTTGGCGAAGTCAGGTTTATATTCAGATTCAAATAAATTTCAATTTTTTTTTGTTGGTATTTATCATTGCTGAAAATATGGTGAAATTATTTGCGATTGATTAAACATGTTTTCTTCGTGTCCATATTTTTATGATACGTGATGACCACAATTAATTTTTTTGTTTTTATTTTTTTTAATTTGTCGTATAATTATAAAAACGAAAACAGAATTATAAATTAGGTATCTTTTTTCTTTCTAACTACTCAGAATTTATAATATATGATTAGGTAATTTGAATGTAATTTGTTAGAAATCTACTTCAAATTAAAATTCGATCTTCAAAAATTATATTTTTTTGTAATTTTTAATTTAATCTACTTTCTTTTATCTGTCAACGATTTAACCCTCATAGGTACTGAGTAAAACGTCAATGGGTCCCTTTGAATCTCCACACTTAAAGACTCTATTCTCACAATCTTCCAGACAAATTATTAGAATTTGTCTAAGAATTTCAATTCAGGACTTTTATACATTATTAATCAATTTATATTAAATTAATGCCACTTCAAATGAGTAATAAGTAATAGCAGACATTTGCCTACTTTACCCGAATTGACTGAAAACCAAAACCTAATCAAATCTACATATGTGATATATTAGAAAACCTAGAAAACCCGTGTACAATCTGTTTAAATATTATAAATTTAATAAATATGTAAAATATGCTTGAAATAAAAATATGTATAACGATATTTATGTCAACTAGCTTTAAGTCTCTTCACTGTAACTCTTTTTTGTACAATTCTTGTAATGAATGAAACAATAAAGTAATAGCAAATTGATATTAAATTGATTCTAAAATTCTTTACGTAGTACTTTAATTAATATCTGTCATTTTAATTATCGTGTATTGTTAGATAGTCACTGAAATTTAACCAGAATTATATTATATCCTTCATATAATTTAATATGTAAATTTTTTTTGCTCATTTACCATTTCTTTCCTTAATAATGTGAAAACTCCGGTTACTGTCGAAACTAGATACAAGTTCATCAAGCATGAAATTGTTAAGTTGTAAATCCGAAAACTGATAAATTCATATAATCCTGACTTATTAGGAGGGAGATAACTTTTTTCTAATAAATCGACAGTGAACAATATCCGGGAAAACGTTAAGTTGTTTGAAAGATTTACGAGCAAAAATGTTAAGGAATTCCATTCATGTCATATCAATCACCATAAAGACAATGAGATTCAACCGCCCAATTAACCCACTAAAAAGTCAGTAGCAAATTGATTTTCCAGGTATCTCATCACGTACAAAATACGTGTCTATTGGTGAATCGATTTGAATAAGAAAATCAGTCAAATACAAGAACATAAACAGCAAAGTTAATAACCTGCACACATACAACTATCAAAACGTATAATCCTTGAACAGATTATTTTGACGGTGTAAACTACACATGAATTTGCCACTGAAATTTAGTTGATAATGAAGTTTACTTGTGTCGCCGATTAAAAGCTCATTTGTATTTTTATCAGTCAGACTTATTGACTGACTTGCGATCTTTTTTCTTTCAATTCGAAGAAAACTATTTGGGTTTTTATTATAATTCAAATTGGTCAATGAAAAATGACTCATCCACGCGCATTTGTCTTATTTTTGCAAAACCACGCATCTTTTTTATGGCTATTGAAGTATTATAATTGCATAATAAATTAATGACAATCACTTTATAGTAGAATAATTCACCTAAAGCTACGTTTGTGCAACTTTTAATGTAGGAACTTGTCAGTTGGACGCGATAAAATTAATATGCGATAAAGTAAACATTAATACTGAGTGAATAATAATAATAAAAACTTGACACATTGCCCACTGTGACTTTTGTCCCGGACATTTATGTCGATGACGGATGTTATGTCAATGACATCGGGCCACCTGGTATTTACTATAATTGTTAAAAATAAAAAAAAAATAAAAAAAAATGATTTAAAAAATTTATATGTATAAAAATGTGAAGATGTATGGGATTATTTTTAAAGAATACGTCATTTTGTTAGATTTTAATGCTTATGAGGAAATAAAAATATTTTTAAATAGTCAATAGACTTTTAAATATTTAATAATAGTTTGAAATAAACTGGACTGGGATAAATTCAAATAAATTGGATTAGGATAACTTTCCTTTAAAGATTCGTTTTAAAAAAAACTGGGTAAAGATAACTTGCTATTAAAATATAAAATAATGCATTAACAAAGAGAATATTTGAAATTATGACGTTTGTATAACATAGGAATGTATTTTGAAATTTACTAATTGTTTCATTAATCGCAAAAATATCGAAAACTAGTTTAGCTCAATAAAGTTAATTCTTATTATTCATTAAACTCTTAATTAATAAAGCCAAATTAATTGTTAATACAAAAAAGGTGAAATAAAATTATCGTCTCATTAATGCATACGCAAATAAAAATAATGAGGTTATTAATAGAGAATAAAAAGTGTAGACGTTGACATTTCTTCTCATAGCATTATTATTTTTGGTATATTTTGCGCTAAAGTTAACTAATTATAAAAATCACAAGAAATTCTACATCCTTTTTGGGACAAAACTACAAAAATGTGGACCATGTGTTAAATATTTGGAATAAAATAATAGTTTCAGATTTTTATAATCAAGTTTCTAAACAAATTTATTTGCACAAAATATCGCTAAAATTCTCCAATTATTTAAACGAATATTTTTGATTATCTGACGTGAAGTGATTCCTTAAAACAATTTTTCAATAGTTGGAGCTGTTAAATAATTAGGAATTTTTGAAGAAATTGTCTTTTAATTGATTACTGATGTTCTAACTACTAAGTCAAGCACAAATATCTATTGTTAAAAGTGTATTTGGAGGTTTTTGTATGCAATGTATGTAGAATAATACTTGAATGAAATATAATTGAAAATTAAATATAATGAAAGTATTTCTTTTAGCTTAATTCACTTCCTTTTTAATAACTTCAGAACACAAAAATTGGTAGCTTCCATGAGTGCATTATTTTGCGAATAAAAATAAAATAATAAACAAAAATTAGTAAATTAAAACACCAAAACAAAAATAAAAACAAAATAGTAGCAATTCACAAAATTAATCGCAGCGCAGATCATCAATAAATGAATAAATCGGATAAAATTAATTTCAAATAGACATCATATATTAAACTGATCATACGTATGATTTACTTCTAGATTACACATAAACAATATTTCCAAAAACACAAAATCATATTACCGCCAAGAGAAGCATTTTTGTCGAAATAATTTCAATTAATAATAAGTTGCTTACTTTTTCTTAGGATGAACCCCGAATAATTCGAGAGAGTAATTATAATCCTTTTCAGCCAAGCACTTCAAAGTCAGAGCACTTTTCGAACAGAATTTTTCTTGCACCTTAAAGTTTTACACACAATTCATGCACTAAAAATTTTCAATCGCTAATATTTTCGGCACTTGTCCGCGATTCAGGTAAACTCCTTGGTTATCTCCGAACTCTTAAGCAAACTAAGAAGCAAGAGAAGCCTTCTTCAACAGCGAAACAGAGATGATCTTGCACCGTGAAACGATCAACGCACTATGATCGTGAAATTTGTTTAAGTTCTGCTTTTATATATGAACACGTTGGTGCGCGAATCATCAACTGATGAGGAGCATGCATCTGTGATTAAGCCTCTTGGACGAATCTTGGCGGTTGCGACGGTGTGTTGGTTCGCGCCCGCTTGCTACCTTTACGCGAATCTAAAATCAAGACGAATTCCCCGATAACACAAAGATACACTTCTAGCGCGGTATAAAATACAACAAAATATTTTTAATCGCCCTCCAAAAAAGCCAATACCGGGGTGAATTTAGTAAAATAGATTTTGTCAGATTTAGGATTAGTTTTCGAATTTTAACGTCTTTTGAAAAACTGGTATGACTACAATATTACGTTCGTATAGTTTTTTGCACGCTTAATCGTTTTGATGATTCTTTGCGAAAATTGGGAATTGTTTTGTTTGTGTCTTTTGAAAATGTTATTAACAAAAATCCTAAATTAGAACATGGTAACTGAACTGGTTTTGATTGCTCATCCTATTAGCGTTAGTCAATTTAGTTGGTTGCTGTCCAAATACATTTTAGTCCTGTTGATTTTAATTTTCTTTTTGTGTTGTGGGTTGTGATAGTTTTTATTTTGATTAAATTACGATTATTTTTAGTCGTAAATCAAAGAGATCTTGACAAATATTTGCACCATAAAATTCTAATCAAATTTAAGCTTTTAAAATATTCAAATTAAGAGACGAATTGAGTTTCACTCTTGTCATTATTTTAAGAATGCTAATGATTAACCTTGATCTATTTAAGAACTTCTAATGACAAATAAATAAGAAAAGTTCTGTTGAGTTGTGAATTTTATTATTTCAAATTATTGATCTGTTTAAGCACTATTCAAGGACTCAAAAGTATTTTAATTTCGTTTTATTAAATTGTAAGTTTTTTTATTTCGCGTTATTTTCTAAAAACAGTCATATACTACTGTGATCAAAAAGTAAAGCCAATTTGTTTATAACTTTTAAAATTTTTATTTATTCTTCCAAATCTATATCATCCCGTTCAAAGTAGTCCCCGCCCGATACAATACACATATGCCAGCGATTTTTCCAATCCTCGAAACACTTCTGAAACTCGATGATTGGAATGGCCTTCAGTTCCTTCTTCGATTTTTCTTTTATCTCATCAGTCGATTCAAAACGGTGTTCCCGAAGAGGTCTTTTGAGCTTAGAGAATAGCCAGAAATTAATATACATGGAACTAAATCGGGCGAATACAGTGGTTGTGGAATGACATGCATCGAAATTTTGATAAAAAAGTCTTGCAGAACCAATGCAGTGTGAGATGAGAAATTTAGTGTTTTTGGAACCAATCGAGATGTGACTCTTCTCAAGCACAAATGTTCTTTCAAAATGTTTTGGATTAATCCAAATGAAATGTTTACAGTATCAGCAAGTGGTCTCTAATTGTCAACCGACGATTTTTGAGCACCAAATCTTTGATTTCATTGACATGTTGTTCATTGATTCATGTTGATGGTCGTCCGGGACGCTCTTTGTCTTCAACGCTGTTTATACCACTTGTAAACATTTCTTTCAGACAAAACTTGATCGCCAAATGCATTCTGCAACATTCTAAACGTTTCTGCAGCAGAAATTTTATTCCGCAAACAAAATTTAATGCAACTTTTTTGCTCAATAAAATCACACATTGTAAAAATAGAAAAAAATTCACTTTTAGTTGCTCAGAAACCACAACGAAACGAATCAAACAAATGACATACTGGAGTGAAATGATACACAGATATGAGTGACAGTGCTGCCAATCTAAAAACAAGAAGATATGTACGAATCCATGTACCCGAGCAATTTAAATTAAAAATTGACTTTACTTTTTAATCACAGTAGTACAATTGTTTCTTTTGTGTTCTATTTGTGATCAAAAGCAGCTTGAATTAAAATTTCTTAGAGTGACACAGCTAAGATTTAAAATGTACACACTTAAAACTACTTTTGACTCAAAAAATTACTCTAAAAACTTTTCAGTTCATGATTTGAAGTTTTGCATTTTTGAAAATCATAGCAATTTGATGCACAATTTCTAAAAATATAAAATCTTTATTCTGGGTTTTAATCAAACAATCAGGTTTCCAAAATATGATATGTACAATCAATAAATAAATAATAAATATATTTTGTTCCTCTGATATTTAAAAAATATTTGTCAATATTATTCATCACAGGAAATCAAAGCCATAAAATAAAAAATAACCATCAGACACAACAAAACAAGACTATTTAGAATTCATTCGAGCTTAAGTTTGTGTATCTTCTAAATAATAAAAAATATGTACCTATAAAATTACTGAATAAATCAATCGAACAAATGCACCGTTTTTTTTATTTTTAACATTGCAATTAAGCATGAAATTAAAGGAATTTCTTGGTGCGGTATAAGGTACTATGGCGGATCCTAAACTCAAATTCATTAAAGCATCGCCCCCACATGCATTAAAACTGACGCAAGTCTTCTGAAGCGAATTGCGTGGTTTTAATATTCTCCAGCATGTTTGCATTAAAATTTAGCAATTCGGGTTTTATCCTTTAGATTATCTTCATTGAAATTTTGAAATAATTAAAAAAAGTACATATATATATAGTATATATAAAAACATAAAAATCAGCAATTTAGAACTGTTCTTTTTATGAAATTATATGAAAAAATCGATCAATGGAAAAATCGTCAGGAATTTTAATATACTGGTTTTAAATTTCAAAAACCAATGCAGTACATATAAAGCAGTACCTACGCGTTCAATCAGATAATTCAGTCAATTTCAATCAGATAAAAAACACAAAAAGATAATAAAGATAAGTTCTGAAATTATTGCTACATCAGAATCACTCCAACTTATTTTCAAACTGATAAACTGATATTAAATTAATATTGAAATATTATTCAATATATTTTATTTTTATATTAAACATTTTGAAATTGACATAAATTTATGAAGTATATAATATAAGAAATAAAAGTTTTATTCTTGATTTCATAGAACATAAATATTTATTGGTGGAAAAAATACTACAAAAAGTTTGATTTACGTAAACTAATGAAACTAATGAAACAATGTATGAAAAGCTTACACCTATAGTTCAGGCCTTCATTTTATACTTGTAGTAAATTTTCAGTTTCATTTGAGTTACGAGCTTCTCGCACGGTACAGTTAATTAAAAAGAAATCAATATAAATAATGTGCTGTTCTCATCAACGGTTTCTAAAGCATATTATAAAATATCTTAAAATCCGTAGAACTTTAGATGAATATTCAAATTACAGTTCTACCATTTTGGAAGAAAGGCCGTCTAATCACGATTAATTTTGTTTTTTACATCCAATAAGAAATCTTAGCTTTCATCATCTACCTAAGAAAACTTGCGTGTTCATCGTGTTATCATTGACATTTATAAAATCACGAATTTTACTACTATCCGTCCTAATTTGAAGATATCAGAAAATCAAACAAGAAAGGTTCTTCCGTTTCTTCATTAGTTATCCTCCTAATCCATTCGTTGACCGATATTAAAGCATATATAAAAAATTAAAAGCTGGCAGAATAAAGTTGAATGAACTAGCCAGAAGAAAGAAAGGTGTTGATTTGAAAAAACATGTGATAGTCAGATATTAATTTTTTTTTTAAGTAATAGGTCAGAGTCCGCGCGAACACGAATATTATATAATGAATGAGAAAATTTACAATTCATGCAAATATATATCAGTGGTCAGTTCCCTATGATAATCTTCTCAAATTTAAGCCTTCTACACTTAATTCGTATAGAACAAAAACCGAACATAGAATTTCTATAAAAAAAAGAATCGATAAAATTGAAAGAGTCAACGTAAAGTTTTGGAAACTCTTCGCCAGTAGTCGATGATAAAGGTGCCAAGGTATCATTTTGATGGGACCTAATTTGCACACATTATGATCTTTTCGATTCAGGCCCATAGATTTCACTGTTTTACGAGGTAAGATCATAACGAACCAAACTTGTCTCATGTTTTTACAGTTTTCAAGTTCATGCGAAGCATTTTATTTGACTTGACTTTTAACATAGTTTACGATATTTAAGGGAAATTTCTCAGTGAGTGATTCCTGTTTAGATTTAACTGATTGTTTGATATATTATAACTTTGGATTATAGTTTTAGTTTGTGGGTATTGTTTTTAAAAAGATTATATAAAGTAGCAGGATTATTAATTGTAAGAGAAATGAGTAAAGAAAATAATGACTAATATTATTATTGGTTTCTTATTCTTTTTTTTATTTAATTTTCAGTGCTGATTAGCAAGCCTATGTATCCTTGCAGTAAGAATAAATACGCCTTAAAAATACATTGGATGGTTGCCAGCTCTTTCTACCTTTATATTTGTTAATGTCACCATGGTTCATTTATGTCTTTAAAACTTTAAACAAAAACCGCAGAAAAAATTAGAATATATTGAATTGGGGCTAAGCACCAATGAGTCAACATATTATGCTTGCAAACCTACAGCATGTTGATATATTAGCGGTTTTTTTCTGAGTCATGGGTAAGCCAATCCACTATATGTAAATGTACACTTAAGGTCACTTCGTCAATTTTATTTTAATAAGTAAAGGGATTTCCAAATAACCAGAATGGCTGGCAAAATTATACATAGTCTTAAGTAATTGTGCTCCCCACCAATTGTGGAGTGCTTATGATATTTTTCGGAGCATCTAAATATTTTGTCTCTATACATAAGTATTTAGATATTGGATTTATGCATAAGGGATAAGACTTGATATTTTGAGCATAAATGTATTTGTGTAGTGATTCATTTATAACACATTAATAGTAAACAATTTGAGGATAGTATCGTCTCAGATGATCTAGACCTTGACATAGTTAAACTTCACTTTGCATAATGCATATGTACACTGCCCAAAGTATCTATCACCCTCAAATACAAAAGAACATATACAAATATATACATAAGAAGAAAGATTTATTTATCTAGGATATATCTAAGTTCTTTATTCAAAACCACTTTCTCACATATGTGAAAATTACAAACCCAATACAACTTGTCTATCTGTTCGATGGTGAACAAATAGTTTGCTAGGGTGATAAATATTTGAGTTAGTTCAGTGGTTCAGTTCAGGTTTTTATCGGTAGTCCATTTGAACCTATAAGATATGATAATATTGAGAAAACAAATTTTTATATATTTTTTTATTATAATTTAAAGTCAAGTAAAAACGTATACCCGGCATTCTTTTATATTTTCCACTTAATAACCTTAAAATAGTTTTTTAAAAATTCATACTTTTCGCAACGCGCAGGTATATGCAACCCCTAATGAAATTCTTAAATCATTTGTAAAAGTCCACCTCTATATTCTAACATATTAACGATTAACAAGTTAATTTTTTTAAAGAAACCATTAAAAATCTTGGCATTACATTTATTCGAATGCCCACTGATACTTATCATTTGAATCTATTAACTTACTTCCTTATATGTATTAACCCATTAAGTCCCAAATGTCAGCTTTTTCGCCGCTGCGTTCGGCCGCTATATTTTTAGTGAAAATAGTGTCTGAAAAATATGTGACACACTAATTCCGACGCAAAATTTAATGATCTTTCAGAATCTGACCTCAAAATTTGCAACAAATGTGTGGTTCAAAAGTTGTAAACTAATTTATGCAAAAAAACGTGATTTTGAAAAAAAAAATTTTCTGGTTTTTCCAATTTTCCACACGGAAATCATTTGAAATTTCATTGTTTTCGTGCAAATAACGTTGTTTAAATGAAGGATTTTAATGTTTAAGCACACAAAATGGCGGTCGGGACACGAAAAGATGAGAAAAAGCTTTCGGAATTTTTTACTCGAAAACAAAGGGTTTTAGAGAAAAATTTTATTGAACAAAAAGTGCTTAGAATTGATTGAGAAACCCGTGTGAATTTTTTCAGAATTTTTCAAGCAATTTTTGGATTTTTGGATTTGATCATTTTTTGAAAAATCCAAAAATCTCATCAAAAATTCTGAAAAAATTCACACGTGTTCCACAATCAATTCTAAGCACTTTTTGTTCTATAATATTTTTCTCTAAAACCCTTCGTTTTCGAGTGAAAAAATATCTTGAATTATAAAATAAGTTAGAAAATTTGACTTTCAAATTTGACTCAATCAATTCTAAGCACTTTTTGTTCAATAAAATTTTTCTCTAAAACCCTTTGTTTTCGAGTAAAAAATTCCGAAAGCTTTTTCTCATCTTTTCGTGTCCCGACCGCCATTTTGTGTGCTTAAACATTAAAATCCTTCATTTAAACAACGGGAGCTTATACTTTGGGAGTCGAGACCACGATATTTGCACGAAAACAATGAAATTTCAAATGATTTCCTTGTGGAAAATTGGAAAAACCAGAAATTTTTTTTTCAAAATCACGTTTTTTTGCATAAATTAGTTTACAACTTTTGAACCACACATTTGTTGCAAATTTTGAGGTCAGATTCTGAAAGATCATTAAATTTTGCGTCGGAATTAGTGTGTCACATATTTTTCAGACACTATTTTCACTAAAAATATAGCGGCCGAACGCAGCGGCGAAAAAGCTGACATTTGGGACTTAATGGGTTAAAGGTTGTTTTTTTAAGCGCGTCCGCATTTTGAATTTAAATAAAACACATCAAAATTGAACTAATTACGATAAATTTGATTTTATTCGAAAGATAATTTTTTATTTAATTTGTAACTTCTTTTTCGCGCATTTGGGGCTTATGTTGACTTCCAATGCGTCAATCGAAGTTTGTTTATCAGCATAGCCAGAAATGTCCAGCGGTGTCAAATCACACGATCTTGGTGGTTCAGGTTCATTTCTTGAAATAAGATTTTCGCCAAATTGTACCTTCAATAAATCGATTGTTCCGGTCGCTGTATGACACGTAGCACCATCCTGTTGAGAGCAAAAGGTTTTGGAAACAAATGATTTGTTAGACCTTACTGAATAAAAATGACATTGACACTTACAACAAAGCTCATTTCGCAATTATTCCTATCGGAAATCCGGTGCCTTCGTCTTTATAAGACTTAGGGGTAATCTTCCTATATATTTTAAGTATAACACTGAGATTCATTGCTTTCATCTGTAAAGTAAACAAACAATCACAGAATTTGAATTACATTAAATTTCTATTTACTCTTACTCATTGATAAATTTATGCCTTATTTATCCTCCACATTGCTACAATACAAATGAATAAATTTTGATTACTGTACATATTCAGATATAAGCACAATTATGCACATAATCTTGCATTTGTTTTGGACATAACTTTTAAGAATTGTTAGCTATGGTAGACCTTTACTTTTATTGTGCAATATATTCTAATATAAAACAAAACAATACTTCAATGAAAAAGTGATATTTTATATCTTAAGATCTTAAAGAAATGCTTGTTCACTTGGTAATATGTCTTCAAGATTTCTTTTTGGATATCTCAAGCGACTGAGTAACATGATATAATGATCTTAAATTCGTCATAACATCTATAACTTAGTAGCAAAGCTCTAAAATCTTTCAGCTTTGTGATTTTCAGAAAACAACACAAAAATATTATGGCACGCTTCATAAATTATATGAAATAGCCACCTGTCGTGCAATAGAAAGAAGTTCGCGTCCAAATCTTTGTGTTGCTATGTAATAATTCGGAAAGTTTTAAACACCGCAAAACTATTAAATATGCTTTAGTTGGAGAATGGGACTGCAGAATTGATAAGTAGATGATCTCAGAATTTTTTTCTTGCTAAATGGTATTAATTATTTGTCTACTGCCGTGGGTAAAATGTCTGAATTGGGTTAAAGAGCCGGATAAACATTTTTAGATGCTTTTTGTTTGAGAGGGCACTAGTCCCAAATTGGCAATAAAAGATAATAATACATATATCAAAAGTCATGAAACGTTGTTAAACAAAACAAAGAAAAGATAGCGAAAAAAAAATGTACCAATTTATTATACCTGCTCTGGTATTCTTCAAAATGATTTCTGAAGCCGGATTTTAAATTCACGATGCAGCGGTCATTTGAGTTCTAATGAATAATTAAATATGAACTAGTTAATGTCCCACAGCAAAAACATAACATGACAATTAGAAAGCTTTAGTAAAAATGAATTATGTTAAAAATTTGTTTGATCCCATGATTTTCTTTCTTTCGCGTGTATGCAAATTATTGGAAATACCATATAAGACTCAGTTTATAGTATCAATGACGTCTGGCCAACGTATCTTAAAACTGAGGCAAACAAAAATTTACGTAGAAATAAACTTATAATTTACATATATGAATCTGAATTGGTTTACGGACTTTTAAATAGGAAATAAACTCAGAGAACTATCGAAAACTCGATGGTTTCAAAATGATGAATTCAAATGAAACATTTGCGAGTTGCACATCAGAAGGTTAGGATTTAATAAAAATAATTTTGTGTCATATTTTTATGAAGCCGGTTTTTTTATTTCGTGTTAAAAATTTCTTTAAGCATATATAATCTCCTATTGTACACAATATCTCTATTTGTAGGTCTCATGAACATTTATGAATCGTAACATAGGAAAAAATATCTAATTTCCTACTCACCCTTATTTTATTCAAAATACTTTCTTTTCAAAACGACCGATTCACATTTCCCTCAATTTGCTCAATTCATACTTTCGGAACTAGTAAAAGACAAGCTTTAACTTTTGACTATAGCTCGTCAAAAAGTAGTAAAATGTGTATATCATATGTTTGGATTATATTGTTACGTTTCGCAAGTCAAAAAGATAAGACAAAGAGGCAAATATGCCTAGTGTAATGAGATAACATTTATGGTTCCGTAGTATTGGTTATTATATTAATAGAGACAACTAGGTACTGCAACACTAATTTTTTTCTTTCAATAAAAACTAAGTTATTCCCTATTTTCGGAGCAATATTTAAAAATATTTTGTTCAAGAAAACTTTCTAACAAACATGAATATATCAGTTCTAAAAGTTATATGCTTTCATTAGATACCCCACTCAGAGGGATTCAAAAAATTATTTCTTGTAGGTGTATTGATGTTCCAAAAATATCCCTCAAATTCTGAATTTCATGTTTGGATCTTTATGTTTACGAGAACATTATCCGATAGTCGAGTGATAATTTGTAAAAATGGAAAAGGAAATATATATATTATGTTTTGTGTTGTAATAAGATAAATATACCATTTACCTTTTGTTTTATGGGGACCTTTACTTTCAAAATCGGGAAAAAAGACACTTTTTAAAAGTTTTTTTTTGAAAAGACTATTATATTTATGATCCTGAAACCTTTTGTACATTATTGGTAAGATTATGAATAATATAAAAAGAATTTTTAAATGCAACTTTAGTTTATTTTAATGCCTACAGATGGCGTCAACCAAAAGGCACTTTTAAAACGGCCCCATTTCTCCAGGACTTCCTGTAACAGATAGATTAAAAATCTTTAGTGGATTGTTTTCATAAGACACAAAAATAGTACCTAAACCTAAAAAACCTTTTATTTTTAATAAATATATCATTTTATACACATTTTTCTAAAAAAGTTACAAAACGACTAGAAGTTAGGGGTAAACTAACCTCCGCATAAAAAAGTGGGAGGGTTAAATAATATTTTTAAAGGTTTACTTTCTAGTATATTTGATAACGAATCGAATGGCGTTTGGTTTGTTAAAATCGGATGAATAGTTTTTGAGATACAGATGCGGCCATTTTCAAAAATGTGATTTCGAGAAAAACGCGTTCAAAGTTTTTGTTATGTAATTTTTACATATAAAACGCGGAGAGCTGGCGTTACAAATATAAGTATAACCTTTTTTCTTTTACGTATTTCTTAAAACGGTTTTAGGAGAGTGTTTGTGTGATGTTAAGAAGCATTTTTATGAAAAAAAAAAATATTGATTTTTTTCCGATTTTGAAAGTAAAGGTCCCCTTAAAAACTAATAAAAAATAACAGTTTTATTATTACCAATTCGGCTTCATCATAGTTTTCGAAAGACTACATTGTTTTTCGAAAATTCAGTTGGGATGGTAAAATCAAAGCCGTACAAAAGATATCCAGAAAGTTGTATCCACTATCTAAAACGCAGCATGCATACCTTAGGGGAAGATCTACCGAAATAGCTCTTCATGAGATAGTGCGCTTTATCGAATAACAAATAACATTCGAACTGAGACAATTCACGCTTTCGGTTCTAAGAATGCACGAAGATCTTAGCTTAGCCACTGGTTACTTACAATGCTAAGAACTAGGATAAAGAACTCCTCAGGGGGAGTAATTTCTCCTTTGCTCTAACTGCTGGTAATGGACAAAATTCTCTCGAGTTTTGGAAATATTGTACAAGATACCATCTCTTAGAATTCCTAATTTAAATGGACAAGTACTGGCTTTATTGTCATTTACCAATTATCTCGGAGTAGTCCTTGGTACTAAGATTAACTGGAAGTTAAATATAAGAAAAGTCTGCTTAGAACCGTGAATCCATACTGGCCATACTTCTTTCTGAAAACAGCTTTATAATAAGGTTCCATACGGGAAAGGGAAGAAAATGATATAATGCAACACTTCGACGCTGCGATTTTTTCAGACAGTTCCAAAACTTAGAATGCAGTTGGGGCCAGGATTTTCTCAATCTCGAATGTCGAACGATTTTTTTGCCCTCCTGATCATGTAAGCATTTTTCAGGCGAAATAGTCGGAATTGCGATATTTCTGGAATGACATGACCCTCATACAACATTAAGAAAATGCGATAGCTTCTAAATCTGACCCGCGAGAAAATGCCAGAGTTTTGGTGGTGTACACAGGGGAGGACGTAGCCAAGCTACGGATCCCCTTCAACAGTCACTGCCGCAATTGTAAGGACCCAAATGAAAATTAGACACTCGTCCAATTTCCCTTGACAGGGCTAGACTCACTCTTTTTATAAACGACTTGTTTCTTTTGCTTCGTAAGTCTCATATCTTAGCTTACGCTGATGACTTGAAGATTTTCAAGCCGATTGAATCTTTAACTGATGCTTTGTGCCTTCAGCACGATCTAAATACGTTTGCGGTATGGTGTTCAAATAATCATTTAAGTTTAAATATTAGTAAGTGTAATTTTATTTCTTTCAGCAAGAAGTGTTCGACTTTTGATTACTCGTACAAAATTTATGATATCCCTTTAACACGTTTAAATTGTGTTGTGGATCTTGGCGTATCTATTGACGCAAAATTCAATTTTGATAACCACATTGATGGGATTATTAGTCGACCTAACTCAGCACTTGGATTCGTTAAGCGTTGGTCTAAGGATCTTGCCCATCCGTATCTCCTTAAAGCCTTGTTTTGTGCTTTCGTCCGTCCACTATTAGAGTAAGCATCCGTAGTTTGGATGCCTCACTACGATATACATATAAATCGTATTGAGGCAGTGCAGAAACGGTTTCTGCGCTTTGCTCTCCGCGACTTACCGTGGAGTGATCCCTACAACCTCCCCTCCCCCCATATAAGGATAGGTTGGGGCTTTTAAATCTGTCTTCCCTCTCCAGGCGCAGGCAAGTGGCAGGCGTCACGTTTATGATTACATTGTTACTGGCCATATAGACTCCCCTAACTTGCTGAGTCTCTTTAATTTTAATTCCCGACCGCGTGCTACTAGAGGACATAATTTTCTTTATGTTGCTAGTCATCGAACCAATTACGGCTCAAATGAACCAATCTCAGCCATGTCTAAACTTTACAATTCTTCCTTCTCTGTAATTGATTTTAACTGTGATAGAAAGACTTTGAGAAACCGTTTAATTACTCTTAATTAATAATAATTTAATTACTCTTTGTATTTTTCACTTAAGTTTTGTTATGCTACTTTATTTATAAGTTTTGTTTTGCTATTTTATTTTATTCAGTTTTTATAGACGATTGTTATTATGTCAGATGGTTTATGTAACCTGTTGATACGAAATAAATAAATAAATAAATAAATAAATAGACATCGTGCACTGGCTAATTATATTATTAACAACCCCAGAAAGCTATCCGGAAAGGTGATTGGTGACATTGTTCATAACCTCAACTCCACGAAATGGTTTTAGTCCAAGTCTCCCTGTCTACTAAACTGCTCTATAAAACACACTTATATCCAGATCATAGTTTTTTGTGGTATCAAAATGGTGCGTTGCTAATTGGTTTCTGACGAGGTCGTAAGAATCACCACTTAAACCCACCAACCAGTATCCAACAGATCAGTCGTTGGTAATCTACTGAAATTTCAGGTATACTTGTTAGTCATAGCAGTAATATAGTGATTTATATTAAACAAAATTCATTATTGATTTCAACCGGTTTCAGTTCTTGATTCCAATTTAAAAGACACAGACATCGATCGATATTAGACCGTCGGCTTTCCAACTTTATTAAATAAAATACGAATATAAAAACTATAATCGTTTTAGTAAAGTTTGGTCATATCGACAGCTCTATTAAAATACTGGTTACATTTGTAGCCTTGCGACCGTAGCAATAACATATTCCAAATGGTTGTCGTTATAGCTATTTATAGTGGGGACATTTTTATTACCAATGATATAACAACTTTCAAATTTGAAGCCATCCTTTTGATTATGATCAAGTACAATAAACGTCGATGTCATTCAACTTCAAAAATTATAACACTCTATTTTTGATCATTCTGGTTTTCGGGGTCATTGATTCAGAATATTCAAATACTATATCCTGTTTATTCTTAGAGGCAAAAGAAATCGTGTTGTTTCATCTGTACAACCACTTTGAGAAAAAGATAACTGAAATAACATGAAGATAGTGAAAAAGAGTTATTAATAAGAAAATATAGTAACAAGAGCAGTCAATTTGCAAAAAACAAAAAACAAAAAAATTATAATTTAAGGTATAATATGACTGTCCTTCTCATTGGTTATTTTTATTTTTCTAAATATGATTTGATAATACTAATATACAATCCTGGTTGGTTTAGTTCACTTCTAGTCTGCTCGTAGTGCATACGTTCAGACAGCTTCTTGAATTCCTTTAGTTATTAGAGGTTATAAAGACTTATTTTATTTTATTCATCAGTTTACGATCCGATTTTTTGCGATCACATTCAGCGAACAGGATATGTTTTTCATATGGTGCCTTAATAAAAAGTGAAATTTTAATACATTTTCAAACCTGTTATCAACAGCTTGAATCTGATGTTTAAAATAAATCAAGATGGATGAATCTGTTTGTTGAAATCGTAAACTGTGCTATAATCATAACAAATCCTCAAAACAGGAATATAAAGGTTAGATGGACGCGGAAGTTCGAATGACTGTGAAATAGAAAACAATTAGTATTTTGGTAAACAAATTACCATAAATGGAATTACCATTATTTATTTTACCAAACTTTGTTGGAACTGACAAATGATCACCCCAATAAATTAATCTTGTCATCCCCTGTTTCCGTTTTTAATGTAATCGTGTGTGAACAAGAAAACCAGAACTATCAATGGATCAAACACATCTGTAGAAATCCGGCATCATTCTACAGAAAAGCGCGCTTTTTTTGCTATTGCTTAGAAATAATTTTAATGATGAATCAAACGTAAACATCAAGGTCAATCGTTAATATCTGTTCCGGTAAACTATATGAAAGCTGTTTCAACAAAATGTATCTAGTTGCACTACATTCTCCTAAAAAGAAGCAGTAAATTATCCCATTTACGTGCATACATATAATGAAGAAAGAAAAATATTGTCATGATTAATTGCCTAGTTTTGATCATAATTCTTTTGTGATTTATCTTAAAATGGAACCAGGCAACTAAACTTTAGAAAGGAAGCATCTTTGCCTTATTTCTTCTTCTCCTTTTCTTTTTTTTTTTTTTGAGTGTAGAAGCAATTCTAGCGATTTGCTAAATTTTATAACACGAACTGGCATCTTCCTCATTTGAAAGATTTATTAGTCTTATTCTTGGTGGACAGTCTTTTCATTTCTAACTCATTTTGTTATTCCAAAAATGTAGATAGAGGTTTAATATTCGAATAACCTTAATATTTATGAGCCTTTTAAATGAAAAACAATAAAATATCTTATATATGTATTTAATACTATTTTGAAATTGATTGTATTTTAAAAATATGATATTTGTTGTTTTGTTTACCATTCCCAAATTAAGAGTGAAAGTTGTCAAATGCGAAAATTTTTTGGAAATGAAGCTATAACTTTTAAATAATTTTAATAACTTCTTTCTTGAAACATATGGTCATCATTCCAGCTGAAATAGTAAAAACATATTTGATACACATGTAATTGAAAATAATTGTTGAAATGCCCAGAATTATTTCTGTAGCTGTTAATTAGAAATGGTTGAAACGGATTTAGTTATTATAACGTACATATACATTTTCTTTGCAAAAAAAAAAAAAAAACTGAATTCATTTATAGTAAATAAGAGTTTTTTTAATTGAATTCAACTTCTAAATGATTTTCAGAACTAAATACTTTCTTTTTAATGATTGTTTTTCTCTCGTCATTTCTATTATTCTTTTGCTTGTATTTGTATTTGTATTATCAGAGAAAAAATAATAAAGAAGCACAAAGATTTTAGTTCTCACAAATTGGAATTTAGGTTATTTTTTATAATACCATATTTATTTACAGGGTGATTCATAACGATTCGTAAAGGATGGTTTAAGAGCTTCGGGCAATTTTATGTGTACGGATAGTTTTTTCATTTATTCATTCACCCTGTAATTTTCTAAACTCATATCCTACGACCTCTTAAGGGGGACCACTAGTGTGACCGCCTCAAAAAAAGGTGATTTTTGGAATTTTTTTTTAAAGACAACTACTGCATGGAATGTTTTAATATTTTAAGGATATATTTGTGGATATATAGTAAATACATGATAACATTTTTGGACCAAAAATTTGAAAATTCAGCAAATTATTCGCAATTTCCCAAGGCTCCAAAAAAAAAAGTGCCCCCACTGCTGCAGTTATAGAGACCTTCACCTTGCGTGAAATCAAAAAAACCAAAAAGTTTATTAAACTAGAAGATATTTCCCGTGCCACAAACCTCGAAAAAAACAAAAAAATTTAAATTTAAAAAAATGGCGGAGTTTCAAAAAAAAAATTCAAATTTCGCGCGAAAATTTCGTCATTTTTGGCCTGCCAAAATTACATTTTTTATTCGATCCGGAATATTGGAGGTTTATGGCACGGAGAAACATGTATAAAAGAAGTTGCAATAAGAATCAAATCGATCGGATAATTTGTCTTCGAGCTACAACTGCAGCAAATTTGAAAAAAGTAGTTTCGAGAAAAACGCGTTTAAAGTTTAATTCATACATTTCTCAGTACTTCGATACCATGAGCGGCTGCTTTTCTGATGGCTGTAACTCAAAAATTATTTGAGATATGCACTTGAAATTTTAGTATGTTATTTTTAAAGATATAGACTATCGAAATTTGCAAAACAAAAAAAAAAATTTTTTTAAAAATGTCACACTAGTGGTCCCCCTTAAAGGTATCAATTTATAAAAAAAAACCACGTATATTTCTCCATTTTAATGAGTCTTCAACAACTTAGCTATCCTGCTCGCGAATCACGAATCTCAAATAGTCATATATTATTAAAAACTGATAACTTTTACACTAGTTTTATTTATTAAATTATATATTTTGTAAATTTTCACAGAATGTGTTACATTTGAATTTTCAAAAACATTTATAAAGAACATATCCCATAAAATATCACAAATGTCCAGCTTAAATTAATGGGGAGAAGTGTCTATTTAATTGGTGCTTCATTGGGTAAATTTTGTATTGCACTTAAATAGGAAGTAGTATAAAACAAAAGAATAGCTTAAAAATGATTATAATTCAAATTTTTCCTGACGAGATTTTTTAAATTTGTGAAATTACTTAATCGCAATTTGCACTAGATTGAAAACTGTACCAACAGAACAGAATACTATTAACATTAGCAAAATATCTCTTTATTTAATAATGTTTATAAAGAATTAATCGGCGTTAAGACTTGGTTTGAATAATAATAGAAAAACCGACAGCATGAAAACCCCGGACAGCACATGGATGACTCTTAAATGAATTATGTCTGCAGATGAAAATGAATACATCAAGCCATTTGAGGCTATTTATCTCTAATGCTATTGTTATGGTGTCTAAAAGTTCGTTCATTTAACCCTTGAAGTGGGCACGTTCACTGAATATTCAGTTCTGAGCGCATTTTGAAATCATGGTGTTTTTATTTTGTTAGCCACGGCACTGATTAATGATTTCACAGCTAACAAGGCAGCTCTGTTTAAAATAAAATTTCTGTAATTTGATTACGTCTTGTGATTAAATCAAGACCCAGTAGAAGAGGCAATTGAATACGCCGCAGCTTTTCTAGTTTTTTGTTTTTCCTTCTTTTTTTTTTCTCAGGAAATTGGGTCAAGTTAATGTGTCAAAATACACCTTGCTTAAAATGAATGAATAAATGGGATTTTATTTAAAATGCCACATTGGTTAAGTAGTTTTAAATAACATAAATAGATTCGTTATGAGATAACTGAACGCGTAAATATGCAATGGATATTATATAAATTTAAGAAATTTTACGGTGTTATTGAACTGTAAAAATGCTTAGGTACTGCAAAAGTGTTACAGTCATAAAAATATTATAACATAAATCTGACAAACATTCTTTTAGTATGTAATTCATCACTTAAAACTATTTTTCAATGCATCGCAATCGAGTCATCCTTTGCCTACGTGAAAAATTCTAAAAGTGTGGTTTTAGCACCATTTTTTAAAATATTTTGTATAATAATAATAATAATTACTTCAAAACAAAGCTCTTTAATTCGTTCGTATAATCAAACATTTTCAGAGCGTAAAGTAGATTTAAAAGTTTATATATCTCCTTATCTATTACATAATTCAAAAAAATCTGAAGAGTATACTACAATAATGATATTATATAGCTAATGTATAGGTACTAGTATCTAGATGAAGAGGAAAATAGAGAAAATAAATTAAATAAGAAGCTGAACGGAAAATATTCTCAAGTCTGCTGAGACCATAGATGTATCTAGCACAGCAATTATAAGCAAGTTTTATTTTGATTCTGGAACAACCACTTGGCATAAACCTCAAAGCCATATGTACTAATGGGTAGTAGTAGTGCTTTTACTTCATCCCATTAACTTTTTGTCGTTAATATTGCAAGCCCATGAAAACTGCTCGCCATTGAGGAGTTTGATAATGTGCCTGAATTTCTAAATTTTGAACAAAAATTTCAAATTCACAATCCCGAAAACCCTTAGATATCGACTTTTAGTCGGACCGGAACATAAATGACAAAATTCGTCCCAAATATTGAAGCTGCCATTTTGAATTTTTACTACATAAAATCGTTAAAATGTATTGTCATCGGAACTATAAGTGTATGCAAAATTCCAAACCAATCGGATAACCGGAAGTGGGTCAAAATCTACTTTCAAGATTTTAACTAAACAAACAAATATGACAAGTTAAATAAAAGGCATTTGACGTTGGGCGAGTTGTGCGTTATTTAATACACTTGCAGTTCACTCTACTGAAAACATCAATGATTATTTCTTAGTTTTCAGACTGAAATATACAAAAATAAATTACTGAATTTAAATAAGCCCTCTAACTGTCTTCAAAACTTTAAAATATCCTTATCCTCGACCAAAGAAGATAAAAAAAAGAATTAAAGATATTTACGTGATTCAATTTAATTAACTTATAATTTATATGTTCCCAGGAGTTCGCTTAAAACAAGTCAAGCTTCTTTTAAGACTGACTGGATTCACAGAAGACTTATGCGGTGAAATGGAATTTGCATAAAATAGAAAAGGTGCATTATTTGCGTCCACTCGCATTGAAATTAGAAACAATTATCAATAAAGCATTGTTCCATTACAGTTAATTAAAATAAAAAGCTCTTAATGCTGACATGAAGACAGGTTTTGTCTCAGACAGCGACGTCATTAAATCGTAGAGCTTTTCTCACAATCGCTAATGAATTAGTTAACTAGACAAGCGCGTAATGCTTGAGACACGAGTGGAGCTAAGATCCGCCAAATTTGCAAAATAACTAATTCAGGAGATTTACAGCAGTTTTCTATTAGGTCAAGAACGGATAGCCTTTCATCAGCATACCTGTACAATTAAGTCGAAAATTTCGACGACGTCAGTCGATCCAAATTTGTCGATTTAAATCAAATTAAAATTTGATTTGTTTTCATTTTTAACGAATGTCTGCCTTTTCTTAAACGACCATAAGTTAAAAGAAGCGGAACTAGAAGAGTTTCGATCACCTTTGCGCATTTGGAATTTCCCTGCTTAATACCATTTTTTTCGCAGCCCGAATGAATCACAATTTTGCTATACAGCACAGCGGCAAGCCGGCAAATTTCCCTCACTTTTCGCGGACTTGAAGCACCATAAATAGTCCTCAAGCCCATCCGGCTCTGGTTTTTTCAAAAAAACGAAATATTGCAGATTTATAGCCTCCTGTTCGGGATTGCGTAATATGCGCCTACTAAGCCTCTTCCGAATAGATTTAAATTTGTTGTGTTTGCCTCGCTTTGCGCCTTAAGCTGAAAATCAAAGAAAGCTTCTATTGTTATTGCATAATTTCACTTTAGATCTTATTCGAGTGACTAATTACGCGGAGGCGACTCGACGCACGCTTGTTTTCATTTTTTTATAAATCAGAATAAGAATGTGGAGAAGTGCCTCCGTTGCGTCATGATGAACCGGATTCAGTTTTTTTTTTCTCAATTTCAGGAATTTGTTTTTTCCTTCTCTTTGATAACCTCCGATCTCTGCATAATTAAGATGAGCTCTAGAGATCTTTAGTGCAGAATATCGCATAAACGGACAGTTACACAATTTTTTAATTGTCATAAAAAGCACTATCAGACAAAAACTCAATTATAATGGATAATATGAAAACAAAAACGAAAAACGTTAGCTTTTATTCGAATGTCAATGTTCTACTCAGGTTTTTATGGAGATGTCGTAAATTTTGGAAATTCTAACTTTTTTATTCAAATTTAAATGCTGCTTAAAAGTAAGACAAGTCAGTCAAGGAGGTGCAAAAATATCTATGCTCTAATTGCTTTAGACAGGTAGCATTGACACTGTGAATTTTAATTATTACGGACGTCGTGCTGCGGAAAAAGAAATGAGTTATGCTATGATTGCTTGGATATTTGGAAGCCCTTTTGAATGAGCATTCTTCTATGGCTGAAGTCGAGCAGAAAAAGTCGGTCGTGACTCGTGAGTGGATCCGCTGTCGAAGCGACAATATCAAAAAAAATTAATGGTTTAAACACAATAGCCTAACTCGATCTTATACTGATTAACCATAAGCAATTTTGTATCTTTGATGTACCCTCACCAAAGCGAGCGCCTCAAACATTAATTACGAATTTTTCACTGGTTGTCGAAATAAAACCAATTTTTAATAAGGTAATCTATCGCCGCATTTTGCTCCTATTTAAGTTACAATACATTATGTTAGGCTAAAAAGAATATTGTAATACAACTTTTTCATGGCACTCGAAACACTAAGTTAGCGAAAATGAGTTTTTAATCAGCTTGACTGAGCGACAGAACTTTTTGTAGTACATATTATACTAGGGTGCTTTTTTTTGTTGTGGCAAATACCTAAACAGAAATTCCCTGAAAATTGGAGCCCTTAATATTAATATTAAGTACTAGACCAGAGCGTATAAAGATTTCCGATATAAAATACACGTAAACTTTGATTATTTTTCTTCAAAACTCTACAGCTCAAAGGCATTTTATGGTATAATCTTGGTCAATGGTAGGATTTCTTCAGAATTGAATACTCTACCAAAGTGTAACCCTAACTCCCACCAGCGAGGTAGTACGGGTCACTAACCCGAATTTTCCCATGAAATTCTCGCTTTTTACCCCTATCTCGTAAACAACAAGAGATACAGAAAAAGTGAATATGACAAACTTGTAGGAAATTCAATTTCCTCCAAACAAGTTGTGAACGCCAAATTGGTAACATCGATATTTCTTGAGATATTGGGCTTTGAAGTTGAGGTAGAGTGGAATTTTCATGGATTATTGAGCTAAATTTCCTAGAAGTTTGTCATATTCACTTTTTCTGTACCTCTTGTTGTTTTATTGTGTAATTGTAATTTATTGTAATGTGAAAATAACTTTAAATTACGAGAAAAATTATAAGTATTAAATGGTATTTTTAATAGATTATGCCATAAAAAATCATTCATAGTATAGGAATTTACATAATTTTGTCTGGGAAAATTTCTGACATTAAAGAAATTAAAATAAGAAGAAACAGAAGAAAGCAACACACAAAATGTTTTTCAACTAGCATCTAGAAAAATTCCGACTACAGTTGACTTCTTAGGATATCCAGCTATAAATCTAGTGAAAATATAGACACTAGAATTATATTTACCTGCTTTGACTAGATTTATATTAAAATTAACTAAAATTTTAGACATAAACGATAGAACTTTATAATCTTTGTTTTTACTAGAACTCACTAGAATTTGAATTAAAATTGCTAGAATTAGGATGAATTTCTCTTTCTAGTTTTATGTCTAAATCCACTAGGTATCTGAATATAAAATTCAGGATGTTATTGACTTGTTTTAACTAGAATTACGTCCAAATTCATTTCTGAAACCTTCCCTAAAACATCTAAATTTGTAAGTTTTTTGGACTAGAAAGGCAGTATATTTTTTATCTAGATCAATAGTTAATATCCCAAAATTTTCTACGTGTTTAAAGTCAGCGTGAAAACAATACTTCTATAATTTCCTGCGCCGACTTCAAACATGTAATAAAATTTTAAAATTATTTGACACGTTTTAGGTCTTCCGAAGTTTTGAGAGCTACTCGATTTAATTTTTAAAAAGGTTTTATTTAATTCTATATATTTGTGATATATTAAATAAATTTAGAATACGGACACAGAATGACCGCTCTTTTAGAATCGCCATATAGAATTTTTTAAATGCAATATCAGATTGAAATCACTGACCCCAACAATCCTCTCGTATCGATTTTTGTGCGATTACATTAAAATATAGGGCACAGAAAAAGCACTCCACTCTTTATAAAAAATAAATGTGAGATGATATGGTTTACATACTACCCCGTCAGCTATACGTTGGTCATGTGTTCGTTCTTCTAATGTGTTTCAGAATCAAACAACTCGAATTTCAGTGAATTTGAACAGAAAAGCGGCCTTTTTCGCTAGATCAATTAATATCTAACTAAAAGTTTGTTTTCTCTAGATATTAAATTAATTTTGCAAGAATGTCAGTAATAGTAGGTTATTTTTTGAAGAAACTCAGCACTAGGCACTGTGTAGTAAAATTTTACCATAAAAAATATTCAGATTATATGTAGGACTTTTTCATAGAGTTACATTTAAGGGAACCTTTACTTTCAAAATCGAAAAAAATCAATTTTTTTTTCATAAAAATGCTTCTTAACATCACACAAACACTCTCCTAAAACCGTTTTAAGAAATTCGTAAAAGAAAAAAAGTTATACCTATATTTGTAACGGTACCTCTACGCGTTTTATATGCAAAAATGATATAACAAAAACTTTGAACGCGTTTTTCTCGAAATCACATTTTTGAAAATGGCCGCATCTGTATCTCAAAAACTATTCAACCGATTTTAACAAACCAAACGCCATTCGATTCGTTATCAAATATACTAGTAACTACCCCCCACTTTTTTATGCGGAGGGGTAGTTTACCCCTAACTTATAGTCGTTTTTTAACTTTTTTAGAAAAATGTGTATAAAATGATATATTTATTAAAAATAAAAGGTTTTTTAGGTTTAGGTACTAGTTTTGTGTCTTATGAAAACAATCCACTAAAGATTTTTACTCTACAAGAAGTCCTAGAGAAATGCGGCCGATTTAAAAGTGCATTTTGTATGACGCCCTCTACAGGCATTAAAATAAACTAAAGTTGCATTTAAAAAATTTTTTTATATTTTTCATAATCTTACCAATAATGTACAAAAGGTTTCAGAATAATAAATATAATAGTCTTTTCAAAAAAAACTTTTAAAAAGTGTGTTTTTTTTCGATCTTGAAAGTAAAGGTCCCCTTAACAAATTACTAAATGTTTAAGCAATTTCCTTGTTGTTAACATATAATATGAAAATTTTTCTGTACATTTTTGTGGGAAAAAATACTATAAAATTTTCTTCGTATGCAAAAATATATTTTAAGCAATCATTTTCATAATATAGATCTGTCCCCAAATATTTTCACACGCATTCACTAAAATGAATCAACATAGCTAGAATTACGTTACCAATCCAAAACTTAAGTTTTTTTATATTACACCATATCCAAATTTATTAATAGACGTTACTTTAAAAAGATTTTAAATCAAATAAAGCTTTTTAGTACATTTTCAAAGAAGAATTAATGAGTGTGTTCAACCAATTTGGCACAAGATACAACAGCGAAACCATAATAAGTTATATCTTAAAGGCCAATAATCTCACTGTTCTTTGTGAACTTATTGAGTGATATGGTTGGGCTTGTAATAAATTTCTAAAATTTATGTTACAGCTTGCGAGACCTTTGAAGAAATGAATTTCCCAACATGAGAGGAATCCCCGAAAGTGTTAGATAATAATGGCGAAAAAAATCAAAAAAAGTGGTCGCTGATTCCTTGACCATAGGACACAATCGGGAATAACTAAACACACGATGACTAATCCGTGAGTAGGACGGCTTTTAAGTTTTGATCTCATTCATGGATTAGTTTTTCTTTTTGTTATGTAATAGTGGTGAATATATACACGTATATATTTTGTGACAAAGAATCACCATTACGTATATTGAAATATACCTGTTTTTTTTTCACCTACAAGTGTAATAAAATCTATAAGTAAAGTTCGATGATGGTAATCTAAATTTAGAACAGAGTCAGTGAAACTTCGGTATACTACCAGAAATAGAGTCAGAGTCAGTGAAACTCAGAAATTTTGTGTGGTATAAAATTCAACCTCAGCAGACGCAATTACCAGTTTGCCTACGCGGGTGGTTGCGCTTGTAAATTATTTAAATAGTGCAGCACTTAGCCATTGTGAATGGGTAACCTTAAATGCTTAAGCGACAGTATGCATTTCAATTGTTAGCATTACTTCATCAATTCTAGCAACAGTCGACTGCACTGCTAAGTTCACGGATGCGGCGATGAAACGAACAGACAACGACCTTGCCCCAGGCCTTGCACTTTTTATGAATTTTATATGTTGCCGTCAACAAGTGGGAGCATTATGATCATCTGAGGGTTTTGCCTTCTGAATTTTATCTGATCATACGTAATATTTAAAATTATTCATCAATTTAATTTTTATTCTGCAAAACCATTAGACATGTCTGAGTTCCTTAAGAGTACGCTTAACTCAGCGAGGCGGCTTCATACCTCAATTAAAATTGAACAATTTCAAGGGCATACAAGATTGAAAGTTTGCAAGCGTCTTGCTCAAAAGAATGATCGCGATGACAGATCTAGAGGTGCTATTGTTGCAGAATTCTGGATAAAATGCGTGATTGTGGGTTTATTATTTAGAAGAAGGCTACCTACATCACTATGTCGTCGAGTTATTTTGCATGTTTCAAGCATTGTTCTTATATCACATTTTTTTAAGGGGAAAAACGTTTTAAATTGGCTTACAGTGGCTATTATTTTTTTATTTTACAAATTATACAATAATATAAGATCACATCTCCTCCTCCTAGGAGATATGTTGTTTTAAATTTTTTGCCATTAATCAATTTCTTTCGAATGGGTATAATAACTAAAAAAAATGCCAAAAAACCGAGCTTTCAACAACAGTGAGTATGTTAACCTCTATTTTGAATAATTACAACGCCATTGGGCACCAGAAATATTAATTCTTATTTAATCTTAAGTGGCTGACAATCGCTATGCGAAGAGCTATGGATATTTCCAGAATTTGTTTTTAAAATGATTTGGAAGCAAACCACAAGATTTATATTTTATTTGCTAATAATCAAGAGCAAGACTTCAATAAAAAAATTTGTCTTTTTGCGACATTTAATGATTAATTGTGGAAGTTTGTGAAATCCAATATGTTTATTTTAGGGAAAAGTTGGAATCATCGTCCATATAAGTACTATTGCTTTTGCACACTTTATTAACTCTCAGCCATTGAGTAAAATACCAGCTTATAAAGATCTAAGTAGAATCCAGCTCAGGCGGTTATGTTTCAAGGATAACAGCATCATGAATTAAATAACACTAAATTTCTTTTATAGAGAGAAAATTCTTTCATAGAGACAAATATCCCATAATTCTTCCAAACTTAACTATGCTTAATTAGAAAATATGTTGAAAAATTGCTTAATAAATGTATTAATTCTGCCTAATGTTGAAAATTCCCGCGACTATATACAACTTCCGATGAGACATAATCCGGCTGTTGGTGTCCTTCTACGATACTATATTTGAAGAAGAGAAATTTAAATTCTTAATAAAATTAGCCGATCGCCTACTTGAAATAAATAATCGTCGGTTGCTTGAAAGATTTATTGCACACCGCTTGTTAAACGGAGCAAGCCGCATAAAGCGAAGAAATCGCTCAATCAGTTCCTCATTGTGACAAATGCTAATGTCGTGCAGCACACACCTACGAATTTTGATGAACATTTTTCCGCATAAAAAAAAGTGCTCAACAACTCGTCAAATTATTTAATCGACCTTGACTTAGTTATCGAGAGCCACTGCAATTCCAGAGTAATGATGGTAAGCATAAAACAAATGGTTCTGTGCTAATCGAAAGAAACGCCATTTAATTCCAAGGTCCGTATCAGATTGATCTTTTGTTTTTTGTAGCTTAAATCAGAACAAGAAATATATTCTTAAAAACGGTATTAATTAAAATTTTTACTTTAATCACTCTTATTTTTTCGACAGTTAAACTCTATGAAATAGCGACGGTTCTAATCTAGACACACTGCTGCACACCTAATTATTTAAATTTTTAACGCTATTATTTCATGGTTTAAAAGCCAGAAATTCATGTTAATGCCATTCAATTAAACTGCATGCGCTGCGACGAGTAATTGTATTTTGACAATGCCAAATTCTGCAAAAGATCTCATTTCCGCATACCGTAAAAACCAAATGAAGAGTAGTAAATCTTCTCAGTCTAACTTCATAATTAAACAGGTGAGTTTAAACAAAACGTGACTTGAGAAGATATTTGGAACGTGTATCCACATTCTCTTCCGTGTTCAATAAATCGGAAAAGACTTCCAACAAAAAGAATTAAAAAAAGAACTCACTAAATGTGGTGAACAAATTGGAAAAAGCTTAAAGTATTATTTTTTGAAGATATTTAATTTTTTTTTTTTTTAACTTTCTCTTGTTTATATTTCAACCTATTAAATGCACCAGCTAGAACGTCGACTTATCCAAATCTAAAAGCAATGTTTTCTAATTACTATCAATTTTTCCTGTTTGCTTTAAAATTCTATAAAATTCAGACGTGAATCGCTTTTAAATTTAAAGTGCTTTTTTATTGTTGGGACTTAAACATATTAAGAATGAGCCTATTTACCAGTGCTATATAGAAGAAAAAAAAATTAATACTTATTCATGGGAGCACAACAAATCAAACCATAATAGCTTTTTTCCTAGCCATGCCACTCTTTTAAATAAATTATAACGTCTAATAGATGTATTTAAAAAAATTGCTTAAATTATGATAGATTTCGATTTCAATTCGCTCTTATCTAGAAAACTGCCAAGGAGACCGCCAAGATTGTCCGCGTGGCACTGGCAGCGTTACGTGGCTCGCACGTAGACGGTCAGGGTTCGATTCCTGCTAACGTAAATTCCTTTTTACTATTTTATTCGTTTTTTTGTTGTTTTTTTTGTTATGAAATTAGAAAATTTATTCATCAATTTTATGAATGCATTAAGTACATGTAATTTTAATTTAGAAAAAAATTATAGACGTTTTAATTGATATTTTTTCTCTTTATATTACTTGGAAAATGTTGAAGCAAAGAAAGGTGGCTAAAAAAATTGAAAATCAGAGTAACTAATAAATTATTCAATTAATTATTTTTTTTTTGACATTAAAAACTTTATTCACGAATTTTATAAAAGAAGTAGATGTTATTTTAATTTATCAAAAATTATGAATGTTTTTATTGATATTTTTGTCTGGTTATATTACTAGAAAAAATTAATAACATTATTTGTGACTTATATAATAAGAAAAAAATCTTACGTTAGCAGGTATCGAACTCGAGTCACGTCACGCTGCCCACTAGGCTCCGCGCCGCCTTGCCAACAGCATGCTTGATGGAGAGTGGACTATTATATACATATATTATTTTTTCAACATGAATCTATTCATTTCGAACTACGAAAACATGACACTGAGTTTCTGTCAATTTTTTGAGCGCGAAAAAACTTTCTGTGTCAAAATAACATATAAATAACAAGAAACCAGCAGCTAAAACAACGATCTTCAAATAGAAGAAATAAATGTAGATCAGGGAAAATCAAATCAAAATAAATTTTTAAATTCATTGATTTTTTGTTGAAATAGACAGATTTCTCAAAATGTTCAAAGTATTTTATTCAATTAAGATATAATTGAAATCGAAAGATCTGTTATCTAATATCGACAGAATCATACTAAAGCAAATTAATTAACTATGGTAGAGTCCTAAATGATGTTAATTTTCTTGTTGGCTTACCATACGAAATCGACTAAGAAACATCAGGAAGGCTTTATTGTGTAACACCTACCTGACCCCCGTCATAGAATGCAGATTGCGATGTCTCTGTATACCACAAGGTTATAATGTCATGGTTTGAACTGGTCAAACCAATTTATTACCAAGCATGGTGCCTTCATGCAGTCGTTGAATTACAAATAATCGCTTATTGATGATAAGCCTCCGAATGATAGGTGTTTGGTTTGGCTCTGAAACATTGAGGCAGATACAGCGAGCGCGATTCTTTAGCCGCAGAGATTGATAACCGAATTAATATACCAACGATGAGATGTCGCGACGATAGAATCTAATTTCATGCAGTAACGACATTTTCACAAGGGTGGTAGTGCGTCATGCAGCGAAAACTCAATCTGGCGGTTAGTTTTCCGTAGTTTATGGTAATATTTTAGTATTAGGTATTTGATTGCTGTGAAGAACCGCTGAGAATCGTTTTGACTATTTTCCGCAATTTCAAGGATTTTCTTTAATTACGAAATTTCGTGGGCGATTGGTCCACTGCTGAGGCATCACAGCATGAGAAATTGCCAGTGATAAAGTCATGTTTTGGCACTTACGCTATTTGGCTTCAGATAATTTTCTTGAAGATAAATTTTCTGATTAAATCCAAACACGCATAGAACTTAAGGCATAGTCCCATAAATGAGAAACACATAGTTGGATTAAATATAGTTATGACTTTTCATTTAGAAACTCAGACACAGTTAAAGAAGACAGTTAATAGACTTTATGAATTCCTACTTTTAAAAGATGCTCATAATTACTTAATATATCCGACCACAAATAGATGCAATTCACGTAATGGGAAACCGAACTCGCCTTTTAAGAATACTTTGTTTTTTATGAAATATGGTATATCTTTTTCTTTCACATCTAGTTGAAGCAAAAATATATGGAACAGGGTACAGTGGTATAGAAAAGTATACAAACAAAACGTTCTAAATATTTGCATTTTGCACAAAACTAAAAAAGCGTTTTAAGTTATAAATCAATCTTATTCCCTTCTTATCGAAATGGGAAAAAATAATAAGTTGTTATTACGGTATTGCTTAAACAAAATAGGAAATATAAATACAATAGCCTATAGACGTTGGCAAAAGTATGGAAACTCTGAAAAGGTTACACCTAGTCACCTGAACAAAACAAATCGTCATTTAAAAAAAAAAAATTCAATTAAAATTTTGTCCTTTTTAGATATTAAATTATATTGGTTATTCAAATTTAACATTTGTCTGTTAATTTATGTACCAATGAACATTCAGTAGAATTTTCTAGAATTTAACAAAATATTAATTTTTAACAAAATGACAGCTGTTTGACTTAAAAGTTCACTTTTCGCCTGTTTCACTATTTTTTCATTAAAAATAAACTATGAAGGGAAAAATAAAATTCTTTATTCAGCTTTGAATAATTATGTTGAAAACTTCCAAATTAATCTGACCAGTCGTTTTAAAGTAACTCTTGATCATCGATTTCAAAAATCCGGTTTTGAGAAAGACATATTTAAATTTTCTCGTAGTATATTAATATATATAAGTGCATAATATATATCTATCTATAAACCCTTGTTACTTCGTCAATTGTGTTCGGATCAAATATAAAAATTTAAACACATATTTTCCAGAGATTGGAGTCTATCAAAATGAACAAACAAAAAGCCAGATTTTTCGAATTTTATGACTAGATTTAACCCCTTACATTAAAATGTTAAAAGTATAGAGGTCACTGAGTTATACGCCAGTTTATTCATACTTGACCGAAACGAAAAGTTTTTATATCTAATGAATTAATGGGTGGGCCATCAGCTGCTTTATTTTATAAAGTCCTACAAAATATACATTAATTTTTAAATTCCTTAATTTATTAAAAAGAATAAACGTTCCAATTAGTCATGGAATATGATTTCATTTAAATGGCTGCCTCAGCCGGCTTGGCAGTAGCTCATTCTGTCAACCCAATTTTGCAGCACATTTTCGATGGTTTGGGGCCCTATTTCACGAATAGCTCGATAAATCAGTGCTTAAGTGCTTGAATCGTTTCAGGATTGTTAGCATAAGATCGAATCACCCCACAAAAAAAATCCAATGGCGTCAAATCGCCGCATACAAACTTGCGTACAGCAATTGCATTATTTCGACCGAAATTTCTTTCCAAAATTCGTACTGTTTTGGCAACACGGTACTCACTTTGAAAATAAGTTTTCAATATTTCCCAACATTGTGCAAGCGTAAATCTATTCATTTCGCACCGTGGAGATATCATACTGTATTTCTGTCAATTTTTTCAGTGCGAAATCGATGTCTGTGTCATAATAACATAGAATTAAAACAATCACCCGATGCTACATATGCATGCCAATGTTAATCCTTAAACATAAAACTTCAATTATACTGCTCATTAGGCATTTTAATATAAAATAAAATCTCTATAAATTTTTATAATTTATTCAATTAAATAATATACTACTGGATTTGCTTGCTACGCAAGAATATCCACCGTTTGAGAATGACACAACCATTATTGAAGTGTCAAAATGATAAGTTCTTCATATATCGTTCGGTGTAACTTGTTTAAGATTTTAAATGAGATAATTAAAGTCGTCAAATTCGAATCTGCCTACTGAAATAATCAAGTTGGTCTTCTGAATAAATTTATTTTACCAAATGCACGCCACGCTTGACGCTTGTTTATTCAACAACCCTTGTTTTGGCATTCTTAAACACATTTAAGTTGCAGGGAGCTAGAAAAATAACACGCTCATTATCTTTTACTGTTTGACCTTTCAAAATCCAGACTTAATAAATAAATTTTTTGAAGCGAAAATACTAGCGGGCGGATATAATACGCCAATTAATATGCAAATTTTTCAATGGTGCACCATTTCGCTTGATGATTCGATTCCGGACATGTTTTCAACTTGTCATCTTGTCGCCCGTCACTGTATAATATATAAGCATAATTGAGTTTTTGGATCAATTAAGTATAGCAAAAAAAAAATTTTACGAGCTGTCGCATCACAGATAAACTCTTAAATAATTATTTGTTTATCAGGGACAAATCATGTCATCAGGCGACACGTCTTAGGCGCGTTTTAAGCCAATAAATATCGAATAACCATCTTACTAAATATGAGTTATACGTGAAGCTAGTTTCTATTTTATGGCTTACAGAAGAGCCCAAGTCGTAAAATGAAACATAATTTTTTATGCGACTACAATTCAAGTTATGGCTTTCCTGTTAAGAAGACAATTTGTATTATTTATGTATTTGATCGCTGATGCCTCTTTACAATTACTTATTGGTAATTGTGAACAGTTAGTAATTTTGAGTATAATGATTACCAAATACAAATAAATAATTACTTAAATTGTCAAAAACGAAGCATTAGATGGAACTATTAAACCAAGGTTTTTTTGATGTTGTTGCATCCTTCTAGAATTAATTTAGATTGGTTGTAGAACAAAGCAATTTTGAAAAAATATATGGAACTTGGTGGTATAAATTATAAGGTAATAATATTTGTTTTTTTTTTTTTTTATTTAAAGAAAGAACTAATGTTATTGTATTAATAAGATAACCCCACATTATTCAGTACGTTCTGAAAAATAGCGATATGAGGAGCCTTGCTATATACAAACACAGCTCAATGCTATGAAATTGAGTTTCAAACAAACCACTTTTAATTTCTTTGCCAATTATGCCCACTTCGTCTTTCCATGATATAGAAGATGGAATAAGCATGCATACTAATTTATCGTGGTACTCAAAATAAACTACAAACTTGCACAATTAGTTCGAATTTTCAATTTTCTCATTCCTCTTCATATGTAGAAATTCCACACTAAATTGCTTTAAAAGAAAAAACAAAGAAGTAAAACAGCTTTAGGAAATCCCTTAATCAATTTTAAATAACATTTCTTTCGATATGGAAGCTGTGCTGATCCCAAAAATTAATAAATTAGAATGAAGAAATGTATCTTATTATTTATTCATTATGGAGCTTATTAGAGGTGCATTCAAAATTTCAAGGTAGGCATGCACGGAATTTAAAATTATAATTTTTCTTTTTTTCATATTTCCATGTTTGAAAAAAACTTTCTTCGATTGATTGCAATAAATAATTAAAACCGCTCTATTGCCAACGATCATTATTACTAAAATAATATATATGGGCAAGTTTCAAAACAATTTTCTGTTGACGTCTGTTGTTGGAATTTTAGATTTGTTTTCCGGTCGTTCTGAAAATTAAAGTAATTTATCACCATTCAAAGTAGGAATTTGAGTCGGATCTAGATTTCTCCATCATAAAAAAAAATCACTTAACTGATATTTTCGCGCCAAATGAGGATTTAATGATCTTTTGTTTTATAATCGATTGCGTCTGACACCTTTAAATTACCATTCCCGCTCACTGCAGATTTTCGCAAAAAATAGCGGTCGATGCACCATTTCCAAGTAAAAACTTTTTGAATACTATGGAGAGAGTTTTTCTAAGTGAGGGCGAAATGACCCATTAAAACAAATTCATCCATAAAAATACACACCTCCGCTAAAAATTGCATTAATTAACCGAATTTTCCATTCAACGCATGGGCCACATTGTGATGGAACGCAATCTCTGCATTTCGAAATTTCGTTAATCTGGCGCTTGAATAATTAAGAGGCTATAGATGCGATATAACTGTTTCCTTGTGGCAATCCAATTAATTTCGACTACTTAATTTGTGAAGATTTTTATAGTTCCGAAAACTTTGGAATGTTTGGTAGCTTCCCATTTCGCGTAATAGCTATGACAAATTACTTTTGCGGCGATGACAACTGCTTCCGACGTTAATTTATTAATAAATTATAGTTGTTTGTGGCTAGAGGACGCATTTTTCATATAATTTTAAACGGCAGTGGGCGCACATTAATCGAAATTAGGTGCTATAAAGATTCAACCTCAAATCATCTTTCTTTAGACGGAATTGATACCTGAGTCTGTTATAGGCATGCAGCTGAACTGTGCGCCTCAGGCGTCCTTCTATTTAAAGAATACCTTTCACAGCTGTGTCAATCGAAAATGACCATAGCAATGACCTCTTAAAATTCGGCGCAAATCAATCATTGTGGGAGTGCAAGTTAAAAATGTAAAAACAGAAATAAATCACATCCGGCACAGACCCATAGCTTTTTTAGGTACTCAATTTTGTAAGCTTCTAATTTGAAATCTTAGTATAAAAAGGGAAGTCTCAAATTTTATTCTCCAATAAAAGTAGGTTATGGTTACAAAGCATAATCAATATTACGCTTTTACATATATCAAACTTGGCAGGCTTTTTATCCATTTTATTTATGTCGAAACTATTTGGAAAATTGCCCAATAATTAAAGATCTTAACTAGTTGCATTGCTTCGCCCCTAAAATTGTTTTATTTTGCAATGTATTACTAAATCAGTGTCTGTCGTAGAAAATGCTCAATATACAATACAATTATTTTTTTTTAGTAGAATTGCGATTCAACAAATTTTAGCATTTTATAAACGCATGAAATGGCTTATGCTAATATTAAAAGGGTGTCTATACATAATCATGTATATAAACATCATTGCTCTAAAGGTATGTAGCTCAAGTTACTTTTTTTTTGCACAATTTAAAAAAGAACTAAATTTTTATTAAACCTATTTTCCTCTACAATATTAACTGGACAAATTTTTAGTAAACAATAGAAAAAATACTATTTAAATAATATACCATTTGTTGGTCACAAAAATGCACTGACCTGTTGTAGTAAAACTAGGATTGTAGGTAAATGATATTTTATACCTTCAAATTTTTATTTAAGTAGAGGAAAGCACTGCCAATTCTTTCAAAAAGAAAGTTAAAATAAAATTGGTGGTTGGTTGCCTGTATCTGTGTGATTTTTCCGAGAATCCATAGTTTTTTTTTCCAAATTTCTAATAAAACGAGTAGGTAACCTAACTTCATCGACCTGTTAATAGTCCACCAGTGCAAAGAAAAAATCAGGTTCGTCGTCTAAATCTTTTGTTTTATCAAGAAAATCAACGATATTTCATAGTATTTTCCCAGGGAATTCAATGGTTCTGCGTCGTATAATTACAGATATGCTATTAAAATCTTTTGAGTCAGAAAATTTAAAGCAGGGTTACGTAAACTCACAAATAGGTTCCTAGCGGCCTAGCACCGCATTCGCAGAATTTAGACAAGAGCTGTTTGAAACAGCTTATTTCAGAAATAATAAATTAAAAAATATAAAATATATCAGCAACGTATCTGGGAAAATTTTATCATTGTTACAATTTTCCAAGTCTTTTAAAATAGTAAATATTACTCCCAACTAAAATTAAATATGTTACCTAACATCAGAACAAAAGATATCTTAATTAATTAATGGAATATCAAAATAAAAAATTAATTTTGCATAGTAACGTAAACCAGTTTTGTCTCCTACTAAAATTATCATTTATACTCAAATGGACAAAAATAAACATTGTGTTCCCGGGGATATTAAAGCTTAATAAAGGCAACCACATTAAAATTAACTTTAATGGTGCCAGCAGCACAGTAACGACACATTTTTTATTCTAATGTTGTTTCCGACAATACTAAATTGTCGTTTCATTCGATTAGACGATATTAATTCAAAAGAAATTATAAAACAAGTTTCTATTGATGGAACCGGGGTAAACGATATTGTTGATGCTTTAAAAACTTTATTAATTTATTGACTTTATGACTTCAGGATTCTTAACCTTTGACAAATAAAATTAAAACGGTGTATAATAACACCGACACAAATTTCGAATATATAATAAATTTTTTTTTCACGAATTGATAGTAAATTATTTGATATATGTTTATTTTATTCTTTTTAGAAATATATAAATACAACGGGGCTTTAACAACAAGAAAACTCAGGAATGGTTTAATGGGGATATGTATCTCAATAATGAATTTTAGTATATCGATAGGAATAGTGGTAATTATAAAACAACAACATAATATTTAAATAATGAAAATATAAACATAAACGAATTAAAGAAGTTCTTTTCAGAAATTTGTAGCTAGGAAAATTGTTCGTAAAAAAATTTGCATATCGTACACAAAAAATTACAAAATACAATTTGACTTGTAATTGTAGAAAATTCTGTTTCAATGTACATATAAGAAAAATGTACAGGAAATACATACTTTTGAAAATATTTTTTCGTAACAATCTTCAAAACCGGTATCCTATAGTGATTTTCAGATAACCCTCATTTTGTCTCTACTACAGGCTTAATCTTAAACATTTGATACTGTCAAAACACATAACCCTGATTTTGTCTCTACTACAGGCTTAATCTTAAACATTTTATACTGTCAAAATTTCTATTAAATCAAGGCAGTCAAAAGAAAATTTACACCAAAAGTGAGAAGTAGATAAACTATGTTTCGCATACGAATAATTCATAAGATTAGTTTTTTCTTAAACCAAAAATCATTCCTGTTGTACGCTAATTTGTCAGTTATTCAATCAACGAGCTTGTTAAATTTTTTAATTTTAGTTATGACATTAACTTTGAATTTCGTAATATGAAACATGAAAGTTTTCCCATCCGATTGATTTATTGCATAAATTAAAGATGTGTTTATCTTTTTATAAACTAGTTGGATATATGATAACAAACTATTTTGGCTCGCTTTCATAGAGAATAAATAAACTCAGATGGAAATATAAAATTTCTCATCATTTATCTTGTAATGCTACCGAAGGAAACATCATGAAATAGGCGAATCTGCAAGATATCTCTGATGCTACTGCATCTCCTTAAATTAAGCCTCTGTCTAAATAAATAATTTACTTTTTCGCAAACCTCTTGTTTCGCAATCGGAAGTAAATTAAAATCGAGAAATTTGAGGTATAACAATGAAATATGCAAAACGCCAGTTGTAATACTAGTTTTTATGTGTTTCAGGAAATTCCAAGTAATAAATCAACGGATGCCTTAACTGGTATGTAGTTTTGACTGCTTTTGCATTTTTTCTCGGACAAAAAATACAAAGGAGGTCATTGCAGTGAAACAAAAAACGATCCATGGAAGAGGAGTCAGTAACACAAGATAGATTTGTGACTGATGCTCTTCATTTCTGTCAATGTTTCTTCATAGGACGTACAGCTTTAATCTAATAAATATTATGTTTACACCTAATGAATAAACACAAACAAATTAGTTTTACCATTTTAGAAGTTTTACGATGTAAAGCAGAGTGTCAGAAATCTTATAAAGGATGTAGAGAACAAATGTGAGTAAGTATAATGCTTTCTCAATTTTGAAGGATGTAATAAAACAGACTATTTTTTTCTCATCGCCTATTAGCAATATTTTTAAGCCTCTTATAATTAAATATAACCCATCAGATATTAGATGCAGTGAAACTTGTTTTCTAAATGTTCATATGAGTTGCATAATAAATTTCTTGAATCGTTTTTTTACTAATGGTTTAATAGTTCAGTGATGTCATCCTTTTATATATGCAAGCAGTACCTACTAGCCATGGAAAATTGAAAGTTATGCAGCTCATAGTCCTTAAATTATGATGATGTATCGATATTAAATGTTAATTAACAATTTTATGATTACTCTTATAAAAGCAAGGAACTAGACAAATTTAAAATTGAATAATGTTGTTTTCAGAAAATCTATCCATACACAACTGTTAAAGAATTTATGCTGATTGATACTTCCAGATCTTGTTTTTATGTAAATCAAACGCCTATACACCAAAAAATTAATAGATCAGCCGTAGCCATACCTTGCGTGAAATTAGGAATTTGTCGACCCAATTAGTTTAATGGTTCCCATTAATAATGACAGAAAACTGAATTAATTTGATCGGCTTTATCAAGTGCTAATTTAGTTCCTGCATATGCAATTTTTGTAGTTCACAAAAAAATATGTTTTTGTTGACAAGATTTTTCCTGATATGAGGGTATACTGTATTTATACGTCTACGTCAATATTTTCTAATTTATGTGTTTGTTTATTAGATGGAAACAATATTATTATAATATATATTGATGCATATGTAGTAAATAACATTTCTTTGAAATACATGGGGTTGTTTATTTTTTAAAATTGTTGTATAATATTACCTTAACGCAATATAATCATATGTAGTTTATTCAGGTAGAGGCAATACGACACCATTATTTTAGTAGGATATAACCGTCAGCATTTCATATTCAAATTTTATTTTTGAGTAGTTAAAACACAGAAGATGTTGCTGAATTAGTTGAACAAATTTCCTAAACTGATTATTAATCATATCCAGTTTGAACTAAAAATTGTATATGGAATATTTATCCTTCGAGTAAATTTGCTTAATTACTTTTAATTATTAAAATTAAAGTAATTTAAGTATTACGACTATCACTTCTTTAGATGGCAAATTACAATATTTTGACTTTATAAAAGTGAATAAACCAAACTCAAGCATTTGTAGAAAAAAGAAAGTCGTTTTTTTAATGATTTAAGCAATAGAAAATTATTAATATAAAACAAGCAAAACTCAGCACTCAACCAAAATATTTCATTAAAAGGTAGTTACGCAATATTATTTCAAAGTACTTTTGCATTATCTTACATGATTTTCCCACAAAGTGCACTTATCATACCTCTTATCCGGACACCTTTTTGGAAATTTTTTAAATAGAGTTTCTCATTACCTGATTAAAGATTACATCTTTAATTATACAATGCAATCAACAGCTATGAATTTATGAATTAAAGGGAAAAAGTTATCAGCCCTATTTACGTACAATTCTGGAATGTTTCCCGGAGTTGAGTGA
Organism: Dysmachus trigonus; assembly: GCA_949715965.1. Classification (NCBI taxonomy): domain Eukaryota; kingdom Metazoa; phylum Arthropoda; class Insecta; order Diptera; family Asilidae; genus Dysmachus; species Dysmachus trigonus. The sequence continues at coordinate 33,255,280 of OX454319.1, forward strand.
AGTAACTTCATTATATGGAAATACATTTTCATATTGATTGTAAAGTGTTATGCTGGGCGTTTTAATGCAGTTCTCATTCACTCATTAACTCGTATATCTCCATTAACTTTAATCAGACTAATTTAAAATTTTCAGTGTATACACTTAAAATGTTTTACTTGAAAAGCCAGTTGAAAATTCAAAATTATATTAAACAAGTAAGCAGAATTGTTAATTACATTTTTCGCCCAAAATAAACATATAAAAGGCTATAAAGGTATAATATCAATTTTCCAAAGAATCTGCTGCAGCTACTGTTTTCGAAACAAACAAAGAGCTTTCTTATTAACATTTCAAAGGTTGTAAAATTTGTCTTAACGTGACTTTTATTCGCAGTAGGTAGATTTACTCGTATCCAATAATCGTGAAACCAGATATCTTTACCCATAAAAATGTTAAAGGAATGCAAATGTCTAACGGACCAACTTCTGTCCTCCTGTCTCACTGATCAAATTTAAAAAAGTTTTCAATCAAGTTGCGCAACTTCAGCCTTTATTATCATAACTTTACTAGGACTTTTTCCGTATTTTAAGTATAAACGATGATTAAGTTGGGAAACAAAAATGTATTTGAATAAAATAGCGAACAAACGTGCCAAAATTATATTGATAAAATTTTAATGTATTGCTTTTACTTAAACTGATTGCAACATTAGGAAGAAATTTATTACATAATATATATGTATACTGCCACTTGTAAGAGCATCTTTATCATATCATATTTTGGAAATTCTTAAAAGACAAGGGCAGATTAGGATCATATTTAATGTGAGCGGACAAAAATTAAATGCACCTCAAAAATGTCCGTTTTGCTCTCATTATTTCTGCAGAAATGGCAAATCGTTAGGAAAAAGTTTTTTTCAATAAAATATATAGATAAAAAATCTTGGTTTTCTGATAACAGTCTTTGTAAACGCATAATTTTTTATAATTGATTTTTCGAAAACAAAATATTATTTTGCCAGATAAGATGCATACGCATTTTCAGCTTTCTTTTGTTTCTTCCAGAATTTGCAATAATTTCAACAATTGGTATTATTTTTCAGCATTTTTCATCATTACTCATTATATCAACTTTTATAAAATCTATATCATTTTCTTCGATTACAAGTGGTCTTCTAATCTATTACAATGATAATATTTAGGCTAATGGTCCGTATACCAATGCCTTAAATAAAAAAAAAAGGTAAATATGAAATAAAAGTTAATTTTTTCAACTTCCAGGGAGGATTGTGGCCAAGGGGTTGGGGATAGGGGGTGGTGTTGACCTTTTTGAAAAGGGCTTCGAAATAGTGATTTTTTGAGATCGGTTTGGGGTCGCTGCGATGCGTAGAAAAAAGGATAAAAATACAAAAGCGGTTCCCATATAAGGCATAATCCTGATTTACGAATCACCCTGTAAATGCCGAACGGTGCGAGATACCCCCCCCCCCCCCCGCTCACCCATACGATTTTTTGCTTGTCTAGGTCTGACCTTTCACCCCCTGCAATATTTCCCTCCCACCTCTGAACACCCTGTGTATACCAAAAATACCAGGTCAGAGTGACATGGAAGATAGGTTTTTAAGATAATTTGCCAGTTTCTTTTAGTACATTGTTTTTCCACGACTGATTGTCAAAGTTACAATTTTGACACAAATTTAACACAAATGAGTTATTTTTCTTGGAAGGTACACTAAATTTCGGCAAAATTTTAATTTTAATGCCTGAAACAACTATTCAAGATACCTGAGAAATAAAAAAGTATACAGCTTGAAATTATTTTTAGCAATGGTGGTTGAAAATCGAACTAAAAGTAGAGATTTTAAACAAAATTAAAAAAGTGACAATATCTCGAAAACTAAGATACTTTTACTAAAGTCATGTATATTTTATCTGACAGATCTAAGGCTAACCTATCTTCCATGTCACTCTGACCTGGTATTTTTGGGACACCCTGTATATATATATAAGTTTAAGTTACTTTCATAATATAAAAGAACACACTGTAGTCATTGAAATTATTATTTTTGTAATTTTATCACTTTTCACTCCCACGGTTTTGACAAGTTTTGAATTCAATTATCGTTCTATGAATTTTCTCCGAAATGATAAACGGATGATCAAAATGTTTACAGAATTGATTTCGGCAAAATGAGGAAAATATCTATAACTGATATTTAAAAAATTTATAGCGAAACTTTGGAAAAATATATAAAACATAACATCACGATGAAAAACAGTCACTTTTAAAAATTTTAAATTTAAATATTTAATAAAAAACAATCGACAAATACATTATAAACGTTAAAATTATTTTTGCATATTCGTTAATTCTGCTACTGACAGAGTATACGTAACAAGTTTTATCGAATTCCTTTTCGTGATCTCAACTTAAGCCAGACCGGCACGAATTGATCTTATTAGAGTTACGTTTTTTTAGCATTATATCACAACTCACCACACATAAATTTTTACGATCAATCAAGCAAGCATCCTCCTACATTGATCGACATATCATTTCACGGAAATGCGATAAAAGTAAGTATATACGTTTGTGGTAAACACTACAAATTCTTAAAAGTTAACACAATTCGCTGAGTCCAAATGGAGTAACACACAAAATTTAGTTATACCTAGATTTACTATTGTAAACATAATAAAATAAATTATATGATGTGTCGTAATATTTGCCAAAAATCAGTTTCATATCCGCTACCCGCGGATTCTAAAGAAAGAACGATTTTTGCGATGCGGAAGAACTGGTTGTTTTTTTCCATTCGCCTTCCGTCGCCGTTTACAGTTATTAGTCAAAAATTAATCGCTTCCATACCGGATCTAAGTCGGCAACAAACCACAATAGATTAGATCCATTAGGGATTCTACAAAATCTAGCGCTTGAAAAGTCCTCAGAGCTTTAGCGAAACAAGATCAATAAATTCAAACATAGTGTCGCCTGTTTATAAATTTCGTATTGGCTGGGGGTGAGTTAGGAGCTTAATATTATGCTAATTAGCGCTTCATCAAAAATAATTGAAAAACGAATGGCATTGTGAAGAGAACGGCTTTTCAAGTCGCTCGTGACGATCAAGTTTTTCTCACAATTTATGACGAATTTTTCTTTTAGACTTGATATACAAATCAGGATGCTAAAACATCGCGATGACAGTATTTACGAATTTGCGTTTAATTATAAACTATTTTTGGCGCTTATTGCACACTGGATTAGTATGCCAAGGCCTGGGCTTTAAAGGCTGCACTGTCTATTGCTTTATATTTGGTTTTTGCTTATGAACATTATGAACACTAGAATAAATTTGAATAGAATTTTTGTTACACAGGTGCCTTGGTAGTTGTATAGACGATGTTGATGATAAGACTTTAAGAAGTGTTCTTTCTATTTTCGGAAATTATTCCAACTAAATGTATTTAGTCAGATTATATATTGTTTTACAATAAGCAACAACTATAACAAAGATTTTAATCGACAAAAGCTTTGTGACAATTCATTTTATCAATCCTATGTTTATAAGCTCCAGTCTAACGTAACTTTGCATATTAAAACAAAAACAACAACTAAAAAGTCGGCTTGGTTCATATTGTTTTTATTTGATTTTAATACAGTGTTTAGAATGCTTACATATTTTCGGTTCTATTTGAGAGGACTTTTTTACATACGCCGTATTTATAGTAATCGGTATTTTGATGAAGCTGTGATAAATAAATAAACATTTAGAGACAATAAGCATATTCTTCTACGAAACTATCCATTTGTCTTTTTTAATTTTGGAATGTTTGGTATTCTTCGACTCCTGGTTTTTCAAGATTTTCAAACTTCAATGGAAGTAATTTTTTTGTTAGCAGCGAACTCGGAAATTCATATTCACAACAGTCCTCTGAACCAACGAACATGCGCCCCATTATGAACATTGGACAGTCTTAAGGGGAGTTCACACACCCAAAATTTAGAAAAAAAAAATCAATATTTTTTTATGATTGATTTTGATAGGTAATACCCTCAAGAATTAGAATTTCAGTATATTAAAGCCGAATTCGGTTTTGATGCAGGCATTGCAGATTAAATTGCTTAGATGCGTTGTAGATTGCAGTGGCTGTCCGTAGACACACTTAGGCCATTATTACAGGCCCATTGTGATGCCACTTTTTTGTGACCAGGGCTTCTCGTGCGAATCGAACCCACAACCTCTAGCGCCCTGCTGGCTCGCAGTCAGCACGTCGCGTTACCAACCGAGCTATTGAGGATTATTGCTTAATTGGTAAGCTTTTCTTTAAAATATCTTTTAAAAACTTTAAACGCGATTTTCTCAAAACCGTGTTTTTAGAGTTGGTCCACACGATTTGAAAAAACCTATTAGACCGATCGATCTGAAATTTTGATATGTTATTTGACTTGATTTTCCACGGATTGAACCACGGACAAAATAATTTTCTGAAAATTTTCCGATTTTCATCATATTTTTCGAGCCAAAAATATGTGTTTTCTTTAAAAAATGCAGCCATTTTCTTATTTTTCAATGAAAATTTTTCCTTTTGGTGCAATCCCTAGAGATTTTCATATCAATTAAAACCCTTTTTTTTTTTGTGTCAGAAGTTTCAGTGACTCAATACACCGGTTTTTTTGGAAAAATTCCTCCAGCCAAAAAAGAGCTAAACAAACATTTTCTATTCTTTGAAGTCTAAGAAATAAATATGCAAAGTTTCATTAATACGTAGGCGGTTATTTCTTTATTAAATGACGATTACAAAATAAAAAATAAACTATTTTTCAATATAGTCTCCTGCTAATTCAATGCACTTACTCCATCGTTCCGGAAGCCTTTTTATACCGGAAGCGAAAAATTATTTAGGTTGAATGTTAATCCACTCTTGCACAGACTCAATGACGGCATCATTCGGGCGTGAGGTTCATTTTCAACGTTTTCCCGACCCTCTCTAAAAAACTTGCACCATTCATACACCCTGGATTGAGAAAGGCACTCATCTCCGAACTGTTTTTTAAGTCTTACAAAAATTGCAGACGGAATAACTCCTTCTTTTAATAGAAATTTTATGATTATTCGCTGTGCAACGTTACTATGTACCGTTTGTTCAGACATGATGATTTCGAATGACGCAGATGAGGTAAAAAACAAACAACACCGTCGATGACAAGTTCAGACATGCAACTGCTCTTCCCAATAATGCATGCGTAGTTCCTGCCTATAGGAAATGCAGAATATTAAAATTCCTGTTTATATTTGAACCGCCTACGTATATCTCTTTTTTCCCTTCAATTTTCCAATTTCCAAAAAAGAAATTTCAACATTTGGGTGTGTCAAGTCCCCTTAAATTCTCAAATTTTTATAGAAAATTTAAAATTGGAAACCGCAAAAACATACATAGTACGTACATTTTTACGCATTTTTAAGAGTATCCCTTAGCATAAAGTCTTCTTGTGTACATTTTCTGCACAATTATGTAAACCGCACTATAATTGGTACGGAGATTTCGAACATTTCCGCAGTTAAATTTTCGTATTTATGTATGATGGATTACATACCTTAAGATATTAGAACGTTGGCTACAAATTATTGATTTACTAATGTCGGAACTATTTTTGTGTATGACTTTAATTCAATTCTTCGAAACCGTTAAGAAATAATTAATAAAATTGATGTTAAAGCTAAAATCTTTAAAAAAAAAAAAACTGACCATTCCTAAAACCTTAAAGGCCTTATAATCTCAGTTAATTAAAAACTTACACTATACATCAGTCAATTTCTGGCCTAGTTCATTGTATTTTTTCGCATATTAGGCAGGTTAGCGATCGTGAAGTCCAGAGGTCATCCCATTCTGCATAATCGTGACCACCAATGAGTATATCCAAGTGTGTCTAATCTATAAGCCCCGCATGCTAGTAATATTACAATGCAGATTCTAAAAGATTTTGTAATTGTTTAAATTCAATCACAAGTAACCTTGGATTTGGTCTGGTAGTTTAACATTGAACCTCTTCTTGATAGACTGCTCTATATAACGTTTTTATCTTCTTAAATCCACAAATTTTCTCCATTTTTAATGCATTACGGCTCGTGTTCAAGGGTATCCACATACTTTGACGGCCATAAAAACATTACACACTCTTAAAATGATAGCAAGTACCGAGTTAAATCGCACTCCTGAATTACATCCAATTTAAAATGCCATAAATAGTTGACTTTTCATCATAAAAATTCATTGCATTTTCAAAGGTGGCGAAAATTGCACATTCATCAAGATAAAGATTTTGAACATAATTAAGAATCCGGATAGTGGGTGCGACAACAAAAAAAAAAAATCAGATACTCAACAGCCTTGAATTTAATCTGTGATATCACAAGATATTAAACTGGTAATTTGGTCAATTTGTTTGTAGGTTGAAAAATTCAACACTTTATTAGAGTTAAGTTATGGACTTTTTAATGATTTTAATATTCAGCATTTTACTGCACAGTAAACGACTTTTATGGCCCTTAAGCTGTTTTTAAGAGGACCACATTATTGTGTAGTTTTATTAAGTTAGTCATACATAATAATAGCTCGTATTTTATGGTAGGCATATTGAAAAAAGTCACTTTCAAATTTCAAACAAACTTGACCTTTTTTCTCATAAAAGAGAAGTAGCATAGCAGAAAGTACCTGTGAAGAATATTCAACATTAGAAATATTGCTTTTGATATTTTGAAACAAAGTATTATTTTATTATATAATACATAACATGTGTGTATCCATTTAGTACTACTACTAACATTGATTCAAAATTTTATCCGGAAACATACATATAAAAGCAATAATATGAAACGATAATTAGGTCAATTTTTTGTTGTTAATTCTTGGCGTCTACTTTTATAATTTCGGAATTGAATTTAAAAAACCTGGAGGCCAAATATATCTAAGCTTCTTATCCAATTAAAGATTAGTTCCCGAAAAATCGCTTGAGCTGATAATTTTCGTTCATGTCCAATTATAAATGTGGATCATGAAGGCCCTTCGAATCGTTAACTACTTTTCAATTTCAAACGCTTGAATAAGTGCAACTTTTAGTTTTAATAATTTCTAGATAAGTGTATCCCACTTCTTATAAGAAGATACAATAAAAAAAAACCAATGCAATAGATAACCTGAAAATTGTTAAAACAGTGAGAAAAATTATCGTCAATTTCCAGATATATTGATATGTGTACTTAAGAGCATATTTTGAGGTTTAAAGACTCAAAATAAAATTGAAGGTTAATCAAAATTTACTTTATATAATAGCCTGCTGTTTTTCACTTCAAATGCTTTTTGGTACGAAGCGAATGACGCAGGCTTAAAAGTAGAGGAGTAGTAAGTAATCGGACCTATTAAATACATGTATTTAGTAATTTTATACCTTTAATCTCTAGATATATGTACACAAGAGTGGATTTACAATTCCATTCTTACCCATTAGGCGTGTAGAATGTAAAATATATCTTGGTTAAAAGCAATAAGATATGATATCATAGACGTAAAGGAATTTCCTACCTTTCAAAAATCATATGACTACAAATGAATGTGTCATTTTTTTCAGAAGAATTTTTTTCAACACTACTTTAAAGTTTTTCTACAGTAAGATATTTAAAAATTAAGACGAAACTTTCAATTTAAAGTTATTAAGAATGGTACATAGAATCAAGTTAATTCACTATGTAAGGACCCTTTTTAAGAGCTTTAAAGCTGAAATTAAATTCTAAGTTTTAAAAATTTATGCTTTTGCGAAGATGCAAACTGTAAAGAATTTAAACTATAGAATACAATAGATGAAACAGTGTGCTATGGTATAGTAGACTATAGAGTAATATTTTACCTTACTCGTTTCGATTAATTTAGCTCACTGCTTCAAATATTCAAAATATCATGTCTTTTAACGGAGAACTACATAGTTGTAGTTTAGATTTATAATTATGGTAAATAATGGCATTTACTATAAAATTTTAGTACTTGATATTTATTATCATATATGACTCATAAAAATTCTATCTGAATTGTGGTGAAAGAGTGCCTTACCTTGTATTGTAAGCATTTTCATAGGAACTATGTTCTAACTACATATTAGCATTAAGATCTTCGACAATAAAATTTACAGTTTTCCGGTTATGAAAATGACTATAGCGCGACCTTTTGTCTGCTATTATAGAAAAAGTGACAAACTGACAAATTGACAAGTTGACAAGTTGACAAGCTAGAATCGTTGACTTTTCTGGTTCAACAATAATTTACCCGCATTTTGTAGCTCAATCAAGACTCATTAGTGGCAATAAAATAAACGAAATTTATTTCTTTCGACTTTGGAATCATTACTTTCGTAATGTTATAAATTTTTAATTACTCGAAAGATTTTTTTATTGCTGCTCTTTCCAGGTATTTGATTTTATGTGAATATTTAATTTATTTATAATACTTTCTTCAGGTTTCTAGCTTTTCAGAATTATTCCGGATAATGAGCATCTGATACTCATGTTGTTTTATTATAAAATGAAATATTTGGTGTTTCCATCCTATATGCAATCGAGTGAAATGCAAGAAATATGTATATAACAAATAAAAGTTTCGTGATTTCTTTGAAATATCTATCATTCATACTTAGCCTCCATAATATTGGAAACCGCAGGTGAATGATCAAAACAGCAAACGACCTTGCCATAGAGCTAATTTGAAAGTTTATGGATCGCGCTCATTAAATCACTTAGTCGTCTGCCTCAGAGCAGCTAATCATCAGGCGAGGAAAGAGTAAATGTTCGCAGCTCTTATGCAATATAAATTTTGCAGCTTAGACAGTCTGTGACTAATCGTATCACTATGCGGTAAGCAGCATTCCGATGAAGGTCTACCGACTTTCTTACAAATCGATTTGATATGGACGGGTGATGGCTGGGCTTCAGCTTATTGTTCGGCGGGGAGTAATCTTCGTGTCTTACATTGAGGAACTGACCCGAGTAATAATCCAACTGTTATGTGAACCCGAGGGCAATCCGCGTGGCTTAGCGATAGATACGGCCGTGTGTCAAAAACATTACGATGTGTTTGGTCAAAAGATTGATTTCAAAATTCTCAAACGAAACAATTGTGCTGTGTGTAGGTTAAAGTTCAAATCGAACCACGCTTATTGTTCATGTTTATTCATTTGTAATTTTTATAATTTATTGCTTCAGTTATAGAAAAGAAAAATGAAACTAAAGTTTTATGATGCAGGTAGCAATGAAGGCCATGATTAATTTAATGGTAATAATAAAGTAAAATAAAGATTAAAAACAAAAAAAGTAAATTTATTTCATCATATGGTATTTGTTCACATTTTCTCTTCTCAAACAAAAGATAATTATATCGCTGGCCTTGACCTATAAAAAACAAACATCTGCACGACAAAAGTAATCAAAAATATTAATAATTACTTAGCAATCACATGTATTGTTAAGTTTTACGATATATCATAAAGTGAGGAATACTTTTTCATATGTTCATTTTTTATAAATTTAGTGTGTGAAAATGAAAATGTTTTGTGATTACTAAAATTGGAACATATGGTGAATAACCGAATGTAATAAAATAATAGGAGACTCATTCGCTTTTTTGAAATTGCTATTGTACCATTGTCGGTTGCTATAGATATAACTATGAAAATATAAAATTCTACATTTGAATATCCCTAATAGAGATGCCACGAATAGTAATTTGGCCGAATACCGAATACCGAATGTTCGGCGAGCCTCTTGGCCGAAGCGCCGAACATTCGGCAGCCGAATATTCGGCCACACTTAGTACTTTCCGCGGGCGACAAGTCACAACTGTCGCTAGAGAAAATGTTCGTTCAGATGAAGGTGTGGAACAGAAAAATTCTGTTGCAAATGAACTTGATTTTTACATGGTATCTGTTCGTTTAGATCGGACAGCAGACCCTTACAAGTGGTGGTCAGCAAACGCGAAACAATATCCAACCCTTTCACAATTTGCTAAGAATTATTTATCATCTCCCGGTAGCAGTGTGTATAGTGAGCGGCTGTTTTCGGAAGCAGGTATAATTTATGAGGAAAAACGTAATCGTCTGCTATCAACAAACGCTGAAAAAATTGTTTTCATTCATCATAACTTACCACTGGTAGATTTTAAATATTAATTTGTTAGCTATTTTTTTTGGTTAAATAAATATATCTTTGTGAGTAATATTTTGAGTTCTTTTTTCATGATTTATTTGGTAATCCTTACTATATTTTATCATAAATACGAAATTAAATCTGTTTATCACGATTTCACGCCAAAACTGCTGAACCGATTTAAACGAAATTTGGTACACAGATACATACTCTAGAGCCTTAGAAAGGACATGGGCTATAATTTACGCGGATGAAGTCGCGGGAAAACAGCTAGTAATAAAAAAATAATAAATAAATTGCTATTCGGTATTCGGCCGAATAGTTAACCATATTCGGCCGAATACCGAATAGCGAAAAAAAGTGGCCGAATAGCCGAATACCGAATAGTTGCCGAATATTCGTGGCATCTCTAATCCCTAATATTTTTATTTTACTCGGCCTTTTTTAAATCCTCTAAATTTGATCAATTTTATTTTATTTTTTAACATTTAGGATCTTGAGTGATAAATTACAACAACAAAAATAGTAGTAAAAACTAATATGGATTCTTTAAAACCGCTCTAGCGCCCAAGAAAGACAGGATAATTTGAACGAAAGTAAAAGGAAGGAGATATCTATTTAAAAAGTCTTTATTTTACATATGGTTGTTTAAAGTTTTGGTGCAAAATAACGGCAGCCTCACCTGGCATAGCTTAGATATAATACTTATTAATTAAACACTTTTCAAAAGCTCTAGTTTAGCATATATATAGAAGAAGTATGTATAAGAATTGTTTCAACCAATTCCAAGTTAATATGTGGATTGGACTTTTAACCTTCTTATAACATCCCTAAAGGATTGAATTTTAAAAAATGTTTACTCTATATATTATATATAAATTAAAAACTATAGTAGAAATCTTTCCGGCCGCGGCACGATTTGCAAAAAAAGGGTACTTTGCCACCATTTTAAATTAAAAAATTAATAAAGGTTTCAACTTCGATTTAAAAAAAAAAAAAAAAAACAGAATTAGCCTTTTTGTTTTGAAGAGCTGGAGTGGCATTAGCCCTTAAACTAGATATACTAATACTAATCAAAACAAATTTTTCGCATCGGATAACGTTGAAAATTTTTAGGTTTAGCACAAAGCAAAACTTTTAAAAATATGTTCTTTTTATATTTTTTAACGCGGCGGTGGGAGCGATCGCTTCCGCTTAGAACGGGAAAAAAATAAGAATATTTTTTGAGGAATATTTTTTTAAAGAGCTCAAAAAACGAAGACTTTCTAGAGTTGAATCAGTTAGCTCGTTGATTGACGTAGCTAAATTTCGAAGGCTTGGCTTCATATGAAATTACATTGAGTCATATGTAGATATGGAAAACCGGGATTTTATTACAGAATTCAGTTTATAGACTTCATTATAAAACTAGCTCATTCGAGGTTGCAAACATCTGCGCATTTTAATTAATTAATTAATGAGAATAGATACGAATATAATGTGCAATATAAAATTTAATAAAATATGTTCATTTAATATATGTATAATAAATATAATATGAGTATATAAAATTATACGCCAAACTTGGATCGCATTTTTTTTTTTTTTTTTTAGACACGCTTTTTTAGTTACACGCACTGGATCCGCCCCTGATGACAACCATATTTAATCTAGCGTAAAGGGACTTACAACAAGGATTCTAATCGAATTGTTCTCTGTTGCAGATTAATCAGTGATAAAAGTTCGAGGCAATTAACCCATTGCACTAAGATGAAAGAACTGGACTGCTAACCGTCAAACCTCATGGAGCAAATCATGCTATTAAAAATACCCTAAAATACCGCACAATTATGTTTAAACTAACGTAAATTAAAAATAATTGAACTTTCACGAACCGATTTCTTTTATATCACGGTCAATTTTAAGTTTTTTCACAAAAATGTTCCTTGCGGCAATCAGGTGGGGACTTATGAATAACAGAGATAGATATAAAAATCATTGTTCGTGCCTTCATCTAACCTTCATATTTCTCATATATACCAACCAAAGCCAAAAGTTGTATCACAAAATGCCGTAGCCATCTGTTGGACATCGTTAAACTATTCTAACAGCTGATTGCAACGGATATAATTTGGGTCATGTGGTGAGGGCGATGACTGATGAGAGGCGGCGGGCAATTTGTAATGGTGCAAGTGATAGAGCAAAAAGCATGTATTTACTTTTATTTATCGATTAGGGGTATCAAAAAGACGTATCACACGCGAAGATACTAGAAAAAACCAAAACACATACATACCGCCATCTTCATTTGGCTATTGAAAAGTTGTCTTCCTGCGGGACTTAAGCAAGAACGAGAAAGCTAGAATTCGATCAGAATTTTGTTTTACTTTCGAAGTGAGTTTTTGTACGGGATCAGCAGTCCAGTTCTTATATGTCAGTGAAAGGGACATACAGCAAGGATTCTGATCGAATTGTTCTCTTCTGTAGATTAATCGCTGATAAAAGCTCAAGCCATTTAACCGATTCGCTGCTACTGTATTTTTTGTTAACCACGGAATTTCGCTTATTGTATTTTTAATCCTATGCTTATCTTTATTAAGCACACAACTACAGCAGTTCAAGCTGAGGGACCAGGCGGAAATGGCAATCTGAATGCCTGCGCCAAGGCGGCAACTGCAGAATTCAAAAACTAAGAAAATGGCATTGCCAGCCCACTCTTGATCCCTTTACATTCGTTGTCTTAAATTCGAATATACAAAATCCAACTTAAATTCGAATATATAGGTCGTAATAACTGAATTTCAAGCTGAATATTATAGCGGCAGGGAATGGGGTAATTCTGTACGACAGAATATTTTTAAACATGATATGTAGAATACAAGATAGCTCATCAGAGCAGCATAATTCAACTCAAATGACGTGATCGTTCGTATTTTTTATCCTTGATTGACGGCATCTCCATTGATATTATTTGTCTATCAAATAGAATGTTTGCTTTTTGTAGTTGTCAACGCAATAAAAAAAACCCTTCCTTTTCGCTTTGCCTTAGTCAGGTAAGAAATAAAAAAAAAAAGGTATGTAAACAAATACCTCCTAGCTTCAAGGTAAGAATTAAGAATTTGTATACAAATAAATTCCAATTAATTATGTGAAAAACAAGTTTTGGTCGAATTTCGTTAGTTAGGTTTATTCGTTGACCCAAAAACCTGTGGCACCCCAGAGTGTTCTGAGAATTGTCAAAAAACGTGGGGCGTCCCAGTGCTGGTCAGTTCAACGAACAGCTTATTAAAAAGGAGAACTACTCGTATCATCTGGCCTTTTGCCAGTTGCCAATTCTAAAAAAAAAATCACTACTTTTTGATAATTTCCACCTCGAAATGCTGAAATTTATTAATTCTACTTTAAGTATCGCGTCTGTTAAGAATTAAACTGCAATTCGTCATTAGCCCTGAGTTTACTCCGGATGTGAGCTAGTGTAAAGCCGGCCATACACACACAGTTATATTGCACAATAAAACTGCGTGACGTCAGAACTGAAGAACAAGGCACATGCACAATTTACTCAGTTATTAGCACAGTTTTTGTCCTGCGCAAAGTCGTCGTGAGTACGCAGTTAAATGCGCAGGTCGCATGAATTGCTTTCAATATAATTGTGCAATTCTGTGTGACAGCAGCCATGGGGATTCAAGTGAGAAGAAAACGAAACTTCTTGATTTTATAGAAACGAAATGTTTCCTTCTATTTCGTTTCGCTTTTAAAATTACAGCAGCTATTAGCATGTAAATTAACCCTTTTCTCTGATGCTTTATGGCTTGCTATTAATTTACTTCAAAATGATTTCTTCACATTGATCGTTCAAACTCTCATGAAAAATGAGCAAATAACTATATATATAATAATTTCGTAAAAAAAAACCGAAAAATGTGATTTTTTTTTTGAATTCAAAACCCACGTAACCCCTTAACTGCACTGTGTGTTGACACCATCTAGCGCAGTTTTTTACGCAATATTTTACACAGTTTTATTGTGCAATATAACTGAGCGTGTATGGCCGGCCTAAAACCAGGGCACCCCAAAGTGCCACAGTTTTTTCAAAAACCACCATACTGGCATTTGACGTTTAAAAACCAGTACGACCAAGAAGCACTGGGGCGCCATAGGGTTCTTAACGAACAGACCTACTAGTACAACATTATTTGAACACGAAATTTGTCTGGGAAAGCGACATTCACCATTTTTGAACTTGCGAGATATTTGCATGCGGGATTTTTAAAATGAGCTTTTGCGGTCGCAAGTTCTCCACCCGAATATATAAATAATTCCACTGTTTTTGGACTCTACTGTTGATGTTATATTTCACATGTAAGCAAAGATGGCGTTACAGTTTACAGCCGGCGCGCGTCCAATTGTAAGAACGCGCCCAAATTCCTCTGACAGCTGACCTGACACCGCCGCTGAGAAACCGATTGTTGGTTTTTTAGCGTCTGAGATTTTATCTTTTTGCGAGTTTCTCGTATCACAAAAGTACGTGGACTTTGTGCATAATGTTTGCTTGGTAAATACTGTAAAAATGACTCAGTTTTCTGTGTCGATTAGCCGCACGGCGCTTGCATACTGAGCGACTCTGAGCAGGGCGAGAAAGTGGAACTTCTTGCTGAGGTCGGTGCGCGGTGATTATTCGAGAGTTCCCGCTGCCCAAAAGCAATCTTATCAAAGTAGACCTTGTTTATCCGATGATAAAAGATAATCCTCAGCTATGAACGGTTCTCGCAGAATGTTGCGTAGTGCTAAGTGAACGGTTTTCAAAATTGGACCGTGTGCTTCTCTTATCGACTCGTTATTCTTCTTCAGCCTAGAGATATTTCCGAATAAATCCTTTGCAAGCCTTGTCTGGAATTTCAGGCGGACCCCCTGTGTTTGTGCCTGCTGGGAGCGCGCTTTCGCGGAGATTACACGAAACTTCACGAACAGCTTCTCGCGGGGCGGCCTTGTGGCTACCTGGGGCCCAAAAGGACATCCGTTCGTGCGGCCAAGGCGATAAAATCGGTGCCGGCGTGATTTGAAGGATCTTTTCGCGGCAATGCGAACGAAAAACTTTGTGCTAATCCTCTGCTGTATTGTTCTAACGAGCTTCCTTTTTATAATCCTTGGGCCAGCGGGACAGCAAAATGACTCCCTCAAGAGTATCGTCACGCAAACTCATCAGCAGCTGAGAGAATTCCAGGTAAGTGGAGCATTTAAGTGCACTGATTTTTAGGCCGTTTCCAGCTTAATTCAGAGATTTTTGCATTTTCAAAAGAATTTCATATACACTAAATTTTCAAAATGAACCGAAGAACGGTCTCATTTAGACTTATTGCCCTATGTAGGCATATATGATCATATAAATTAAGCTTGCGAAATACAAAAGACCGTTTATGAGTCATTAGATTCTCCAAGTTATCTCAGCAGTCGAGCACTACTTAAAACAAAGATATTCAAATTAAAGCTACTGCGTTGATTAAGTCGTTTTTTTTTATATTTAGGATAGCGTTGCTGAATGCGAAGTTAATGAAAAATTACCCGTCTTCCGAGCATTGCGTGAAATATAATGTGTTTTCCAAATATGTACTTTGTTATTCTGACGATTCTGTTGAACAGAATCGGAAGTGGTGCGAATTGCGACACAACAACAGAAAAACATATCAATATGTGTTTTTATTATATAGATAGTACTATCTTCTTTGGACAATAAACACTGGTAAACAAATTCAATGTTTTTTTCCGTTTCTGAACAAGTACCAGATCATTTCTATAGGATTTTTTTCCGTATACTACGAATTCATAAAAGAAAATGCAGAATTATCTACTCTTGCTGATAAGGAAAATAGATTGAAAAAGTACAGAAGGCTGCATTTGGAATTTTTTTTTAAAATCATTAAGAAATAACAGGTGTACCACTGGCTCAAATCAAAGCCTGAATCTTATTCTAGAAATAACAAATACCTTTAAGGGGGTAGTACACTTCTCTTTTTTGAAAAAATCGATTTTGTTTTTATTTCATAAATGTGCTCTAATATATCACAGAAATGTTCTCCCAAAACCGTTTTGAGAAATTCGATATATAAAAAAAGTTATAGACACATTTGTAGCAGTGCCTTACGCTTATCGCACCTTAAAATGATCGAATAAAAACTTTAAACGCGTTTTTCTCAAAACCACGTTTTTTGACCTGGCCGACATGATTTTGAAAAAACTATTGGTCTGATCGGGCTCAAATTTTTATGGGATACTCTATACATGTGTAGTTATCGTCCGAACTAGGATTTTGAAAATCGGTTAATGTTTAACCCTTTTTTTAAACAATTTTTTGCAAAAAAAACTGACCGAAAAATTAAAAAGTCCGCCATTTTCTTGTTTTTTTACCAACATTTTTTATCCTAGTTCGAACGATAGCGACTGATCTATATTTTAATATGCACTTTGAATTGTTTGTTTAAGACGTTCCAGAGTCGAGATATCATGCCGGCCAGATTAAAAAGGGGTCACCTTCAGGCAGCCATATTAGGGCCCTATGAAGAAAAAAAAAAAAAAAAAAAAAAATTTTTTAATATTCTTGAATATTAGTTGTATCATATATAAAAAGTTTGCAAGATCAAAATAAAGTTAACTATAAAAAAAAAATCTTTAAAAAAAGGCCTTAAGAAGTGTACTACCCCCTTAATCTCTATAGCTTATACTAAAGAACTTCGTGAACAAGTTTTCAAGAGCATGCATCTATTATTATATATGATCTTCGTTGATCGTACCTCGAAATGAAAAAACGGAATCCTTATAGAATCTTTAGATCACTTTGTTATCCGTCTGTCTGTCCGTCAAGATCATTTTTCTCAGGAACGGTTAGATGTATCGAGTTGAAATTAATACCAAATACTAAAGTCTAACGTTTCTAACTCATTGCAATAAAAAGATACGGCCTTTCAAAGTGTATTTTCATATTGACAGACTAACTCACTACAGCCTGACACATCGAAACCTATAGGGTGCTTCCCGTTGATCTAGAATCCTGAAACTTGGCATGAAGGAAGGTTTCATATGTAGCATTAGTAAAGGAAAGCATCTGAAAATCATTCATTTTTAATTCTATGTGGAAAGTTGTTCAATTTCCATAATGAGTAATCCCACCAAATTAGAGGTAATTTTTTAATACCCTATATAACGATACGGAACTCTCAGGGCACGATTCCTGTGTTCACACTTGTCCATCTTTTTTAAGGCGAGTTGGGATTTTGAATTTAAATAAAACATAAAAATTGAGCAATTGACTATAAATTTGGTTTTATTCGAAAGATAATTTTTTAACATTTGGTATTTAAATTCAATTAAGGGCATATGAGCAGCGGGGCTGCCAGTTGCATAGCGAATACTATCAGTCTCTGTTGGACGATTGTTATATTTTAATGATTTTTTAAATAAGTATAGTCAAAATAAAGTCTTTTGAACTTTTTCACTATTCCTTGAAAACGGTAGCTAATTCAGCATTTTAATTTAAAAATTCATAATGTGCGGAAAAAATTGTATGTGAATTATCTGTCACTTGTTCGGAAAAAGTTGGTGTTGACCGGTGTAATTGATCGTTGCGGCTACAACATTTTGTAGACCAGAAATATATCTAATTTTTCAAGATGAGTAACGTGATTCATGATTAACAATCTAGCAGCACTTATTATTTCATTTTACATAACATTATGTGCATATATGGGTCTTTCCACGCCAAATTCCAGAATTAGTGATAACACCGATTTTTTATTTCGTTGATTTTTTAATTTTTAGTACCACCTAAAGGTAATGTGGATAAAAAAAATTTAGGATCCCTATCTCAATCCTTTTAAAAATTATGAATTTGTAATATTTAAAAAAAAAATAAAAAATTTTACAACTTCAAACAAATCAAGTATTAGCATTTTGTTTTGTTGTCTTAAATCTACTTTTATTATTATAATAAAAAATACTATAATATGTGAATGTATTTTTATTAATAAAAGCTAGCTCAACCGCTGGTATCTCACAACACCTAGTATTTGTTTGTTTGTTTTAAGGAAGTTTAAGATCTCCTCTATGCATAAAAATTGGTGTGTCATCAAAACAATTTTGTTTACTATATCAGACTTAATTTTAGAACGCTTTGCCAATGTTCTTTTTTTTTAAATAAGCTTATACGGCAGCCACTTCAAAACACCATCTTATTTTTTTTTCAAGCGCTACGACCATATTTTTTAATGAAAAATTACTAACAAAAAAATATGGTATTTCTTTTCTAATTTTAAATTAAAGTCTAAGATCCCTTTTAATATTTAATAATAGCTTTTTTTGTCGAAAATATGTTTAGTCTGACATCTGTCTCACGCATGGATACTGCGCATTCAAAATTAAGTCTTACAATATAAGACAAGTTTTAATAGATAGAAGAAATCTCAAACTTATTAAAAACAAAAAAAAAGGGTTTTTACTAGTTTGGCGGGTGTAACATGTTTTTCAGCTACTTTCACCTTTTCAATTTGAAGTGTTCGATGGGGTATACCTCCTTGTGCCATGGAAGCTGAGACTATGAATAAGTCATTCATATATTTATATACTAAAAATGTTCTACGTAATAATTTAAAACTAGTCAAAGTCTCTGTTGATAACGTCTAAAAGTTAATTTGGTATTTTTAGTAGTTAGTAATTCTTAATAATTACTTTAAGAGCGTTCTAACCATATTCTACAGCGAGGTGAAAGACAATTACGCACACCATTTTCCTTTAAAATTGAGCACCCCAAAACCATTTTTTTTTATCTAAAACATTCTCAGATTTACGTATTTAAAGCAGTTTCTTCTTTTAGAATAGAATTTTATAAAACATTCGGATACTTGAGCATTTATCTGTTACCTCATAACAACAAACTCAGCGTTTTTCTCTTTGTGGGTATGCAATAGATTTGGTTTTGAAGTTGACATTTTGGACAAATAAACAGAATTAATTAAAATCTTGGTGCGTCAGTTAAAGCTTCTTGGTATGACAGATTAATAACACATACTAAGCCTATTTCCTATTTATTTCCATAATAGACGAATTAATATAATTAAATAAAATGTACTACAATATAAATATACAATTTTATTATATAAAAAGGTATGGTGTCTTTCTCATTTAGAAAATTTTTTAGTGTACATAGAATGTGGCTGCATTTTGCTGAATTATCTGCAATCTTTATCTTTATCGGTATGCTGGTAAATAATTTAATACTGGTTGATAAGCTCCAATTACTTGAATTTGATTACTTGTTGACATGCTCTTGAAAAACTAAAAAATAAAAGCAAGCCGATTACATAAACTTAAAGTACTTGTTATCTTAATTCTTCGATTGCTTCTGGAACGCTTAAGTGAAGTATTAATTTGTATTTGAAGTAGGCCCAGTTCTATTGAAGTTTTAAGAGGATAGATACGTAGATTGTAATATATTTAAATTAATAGATCTTTTATATGAACTAAAGTTGGGACAGTGCATTTTCTTTTTTCATGAATAATGTTTTTACACACAAATTTTCTTTAAACCATTGATAAAGAAAATTGTAGATATATACAGGGTGTCCCAAAAATACCAGGTCAGAGTAACATTGAAGATTAGTCTTAGATCTGTCAGATAAAATAAACATGACCTTACTAAAAGTTTCTTAGTTTTCGAGATATTGTCACTTTTTTAATTTTGTTTAAAATCCCTACTTTTAGTTAGATTTTCAACCACCATTGCTAAAAATAACTTCAAGTTGTTTACTTTTTTATTTTGCAGGTATCTTGAATAATTGTTTCAGGCGTTAAAAGTAAAATTTTGCCGTAATTTAGTGTACCTTCCAAGAAAAATAACTTATTTGTGTTACCTTTTAGCTCTGTCAAAATTGTAACTTTAACTTTGACAATCAGTCGTGAAAAAAAATGTACTAAAAGAAATTGGCAAATTATCTTAAAAACTACTCAATTTAATGCAGATTCAGAAATGGTATGATACTTGGGAAATTATTTTACAAAAACTTAGAAATTGCTATTTTTATCATTAAGGGTTGTGCTAAAGCCGGACTCTATTCTGAAAAATTAAACACTATTATTGCGCAATCAATAGTAAAAAGAAAGGCCACGTTGCATTTTTATTAGCTGCCGGCCTTTGTCTTTTGTGGCTGTGGACCTGTTATCAGGTAAACATGAATAGGACAGCTGCGACCCTTTGCTAATTCCGCTTTTTCATTCATTCTTTTGGGGACAGATCTAAGAGTAACCTATCTTCAATGTCACTCTGACCTGGTATTTTTGGGACACCCTGTATATTATTTATACGCTTAAATTTTTAAACTAAACAGTCCGAAAGATTGCTTTAGAATTCTTGATATTACTACTAGGAAACTAAAAAGAAAAATTTTTGGAAAACGTATCTGGGCTCGGTATTTGGTTCCCGATATTTAAACATCCTTTACATTATCTAACTTGAGTTTTAAAAGATATCTTAAACTGTACTTGTCATTGTTTTTTTTTATTTCTAGTAAGCACGAACGAGACTTTTAAAGCACATTAGTATTTACTATTTAGAGTGCATTTTCTGATATATGAATTGCGGTAGATAGGTATTTTTTGAGTTAGGACCGTCATTGATTAAAAAAGATTGCTCATCGTAAAAAGATTATAATTGTACTGATATTTAAGGTGAATAATATTAGAATAAAATTGATATAGTAATTAATTTTGTATTCAAATCACAAATATATATACGGATAAGTTTATATCTGCACTGTACCTGCAAATGTGGTGGGTTATATCAACGACCTTTAAAACCCAAATAAACAGAAAAGCAGATATTCAATTTTATATGTACGGGTGATTATATGGTTGAGGGATTTGAAATGACACTCGATTAAAGGATTACATATCCTTTTGATTTCTATTATACGAAAACTACACCTTAAATCAATTTTAAATGATTTCGTAAGGGGGAAGGTCCACGTAACGCAAGTGGAGGTACCTGGTTCAATTCTGCTCCTAAGAGTTGGTTGCAAGGGTGACCAAACCTGGCAGGCGTATTCAAGTAGAGGTCTATCAAAACAGAATTAGAAGGCTTTTGTGGTATAGGGGTCAGAGAATTCCTAAGACCAGCGTTTAATAAAGCCTAAATCTTGGCTTTGCTTATGATATGTGAGAACAGAAATTGAGTTCGCTATGACATATAACGTCCAGATAAAGAAGAGAACAGGCAAATGGAATGGGTTCTCCAGAAGGAAGATAAGTTCGGGAAGTGGGGAGACGTCTGCGGAATTAAGTGATAGATTGGGACCAGGTAGAAAAGTTGTGTAAGTCGTCTTGAACAGGTATAGTCATATCCGTTGAAGATTCATTTGAAGATTTTATTGTCATCATCATAAATTAACATTTCAGAGTGTTAAGTAGTGATGTTTTGGTTCAGGTATGTTACGTTTTACAAGCAACTTTTAAGTCACATTTAGTCTTCATATCTAATTAAATCTCTCATTAAGAAACATTAATTTGCAAAAAAGTACATAATATAAATACACGTATAAATCAACAAAAATTAGAAATAAATTAATTACTTATTATAATCTCAGTTTCAAGCATTATACAACTTAATGTTACCAAAAGTTCGACTTTTTTAAATCACATCAGGTTTTAATATTTTGTTTTACTTACGTCAGTATAAACACTAGAGAAGTGAACAATTAAAAAATATCCACAAAGCATTTACTATAACATTATAATGGATATCATAATAAATTATTTGACATAGGTCTCTGTTTGTACCCATGGCATATAATAACCTGTGTATAAACTTTAAATTTAATCTCGTCCCATTACCAAACTTACTACACTACAGGGGCAGAACGAATTTTTCGCTTCTAAACATACCAATATACGAGTATACTAGATGCACATTAAACATTGCGTCTTTTCAGATATTCACATTTTTACTTATTGTTCAATATTCTTGCGTATATCCCGGTGGTCCTCACTCGGCCCGATTTTGGGTACCTATGTCCCTTTGGAAATATTTGAGAAAAATAACAAAACACGGTTTTTTCTTGAGGAGGAAAAAGCTTTAAAGCATAAAAAACCTCCTCGTTTATTTTCAGTCTAATTTCTTTACACTTCCTTTAGCTAGGTTCGCACTCGAACTGAACTTACAAATTTTTCTTATAACTACGAAGTGGCCAACTTCTTTTTACATATTTCTTATATTTTACTTAAGCTACGCCTTCTTTTTTAAAGGGACGAATCAGTATGCTTACATTTTATTGCTGCTACCTCTCGAGGTAAAGCGAAAGGATTATTAAACTGACGGCGCCGACTGCAACCCAGATGGTGTGCAGACTCCTTAGAAATACCCGTTTATGATTTGTTAATTACTTTTTGAGACGAAAACAATTCGACCGAAACTAAAATTCCAAATAAAATTAAAAATACTGCCCGCCTCGCTTTTTACAAGCGAAATATTATATATCTAAACCTTAAATTTAGTACAATACATCCAATATATAAAGTGAATATAAAACTTTCAACGAATTAAGATTAAATAAAATGTGTCTTACATCTAGTATGATCTTAAACAACTCAAATGAGGCTTACAAATACAAGCTGAAAGGCAATATTTATATGTGATTTCCCTGCCCGCCATGGCGAACCTTAAACATACTATTCTCTATTTCTTCTCTACATTCATTCAAATTCCTCTACCGACTTAGAAGAACGCAATGGTTAAAAAAGACAAAGTTTGCTTATACTACAAGTGAAAGAAGATTTTGCTTTTTGTACTTTTACTACGCGGACGAGACCGTCCTTGCCCGGAAAGCATTCGATAACTCGACCTAACTCATTTTTACTCAGCGGTAGAAAATCGTTGCGTAAGAGAACGATATCACCAATAACCAAATTTGCGGCCGACTTGGTCCATTTGCGCCTCTGCTGAAGCTCCAACACATAACCACTGCACCAAACGCACCAAAATTGCGCATCCTCACTTAATCGAACGAGAATTTAGGCAGGCACCAATCTGTGCGAGGAGTACTCATCTCCTCAAAACTAAAAAACTTCTTAAGCGGTGTTTAACACTTTTAACACCAGCCTCCCAAATTCCGCCGAAGTGAGGAGCATGAGGTGGAATAAACTGACATTCCACCCCCTCATTTGCGAACCAAGAAGCCAAACTCTCATTTTTCTTAATTTTCTCAAACAACACTCTAAGTTCGCTCTCTGCACCCCAAAACGTTGTGCAGTTGTCACTCATCACAAGAGCTGGCAACCCACGCCTGGATACAAAGCAGCGAAATTGCGGCAAGAAATGCCTCGGATGTGTAATCCGACACCAATTCCAAGTCAATGGCGCGAGTGGTTAGGCACACAAACACAGCAACATAACCTTTTCGCGCAACCCTACCACGACCCGGTAAAACTCGAAGTAGAAATGGGCCCGCGTTATCAACTCCTACTTTAGAAAACGTACGCGATGGAATGACCCTCTCCGACGGTAAGGCGCCCATTTTTTGCCGAATAGTTTCTGCGCGATGTCTTACGCAAACGAGACATTTGCGAATACATCCCTTAATTAAATCTCGTCCTCGTATTATCCAATAATTTTGACGCATTCTGAATCCCTGCACATTTGGAAGGTAACGGACTTATTCCCCTAAAGGATGCTACGCGACGATTCACCCTCGCCGTAGCCGACAACAATCGCTTCCAATTTGAAAATTCAACTGCCATCGATTCTGAACTTGCAAGCTCCTCTTACCGGGCAACTGACGATGTCATTATCATCTCGAGAGAACTCTCGTCAACTACTGTGCCGCATAGTGACGGTCAGTTTTTACTTGATGCGAAAAGCCATGACGGACCGTGCCACCATATATTATGCGAGTTCAGCTCTGCGACCCCGCGAGATGCAAGGTCAGCAGGATTATCATCAGTAGGAACATACTTCCATTTAATGCCGGGTGACAATTCATGCACTTGCGAAACACGGTTCGCGACAAACATTTTCCACTTAGTGGGACACGCATAAAACTATAGAGGAATCTGACCAACAAAACATGAGAGATTATGCGTCTCCAGGATATTCTTTACTTGAGCCATCAATTTTGATAAAAGCACAGCTGCGCTAAGTTCTAATCGAGGCACTGTGATTTCTTTCACCGGAGCGACACGAGTTTTCGACGTAAGCAAATTGATTTGAGTGCTGTCGTTGTCCAAGGATTTTAAATAAATAACTGCTGCATATGCCCGACTCGAAGCATCGGCGAATTCATGTAACTCCCATTCCTCTTACATGTGGTTGTGTCTAGCCATCGAGGAATAGAAATTTTCGACAAATTATTTAAATCCTCACGCAAGGTAAGCCAGTCTCGTTTAAGAGAGATTGAAAGTTCCACATCCCTTTTCGTAATGAAAATCCGCCTAAACGTAGCAACTGTATTTTACAGTGCTCAACAGTGTCGCTACTCTAAAGAATATCGTCGACATAGATATCGCGACGTAAGATTTCAGCTGCACTTGGAAACCATTCGCATTCATCAACAGCTAACTGTTGTAAAACACGCATGGATCGATTAGGCGCTGCAGCGGTACCGTAGGTGACCGTATTTAATCGAAAAATCTGTATGTTGTCACATTCTGGCGGCTTCCAGAAAATGCATTGAAGGGCGGTATCCTCGGAAGAAACGAGGATTTGTCGAAACATTTTCTCTATATTGACAATACACACATATTTAAAAGTTCGCCAACGAAGTAGAATATCAAATAATTCGCGATGTAGTTTAGGAGCTACGTACATACAATCATTCAATGAATTCCCGTTTGAACTGCGAGCAGAACCATTAAATACGACCCGAAGCTTAGTTGTTGTACTTGACTCCCGAATTACAGGATGATGAGGCAGAAAATAGCGTACTTTCGGCTCATCCCCAAATGACTCATCCGAAGTCATATGCCCAAGATCTCGGTACTCACTCAAAAATTCATTATAATGTTTCGAAATGTTAGCATTTCTCTTTAATCGCGCCTGCATCTTCCGGTAACATTCAAAAGCCATCCTCTGCGAGTCGTCTAAATCTGGAAAATCGGACTTTAACGGTATTCTAACCACATAACGTCCATCATCGCGACGGTAAGTGGATTTTTTAAAAATCTCTTCTACTTTTCGTTCCTCTGGAGACAAAACTAAAGCTGAGGGCACTTCTTCGGTCTCCCAAAAAGCACGCAAATTTTTATTAAGATTTTCTACACAAGCTACATGTAATGAAGATGTAAAATCGATTTCATTCGGACTGTTATTTTAAATAGGGATTCTCCCTGACAGAATCCACCCAAGTATGGTTTCCTGTGCGATGGGCTCATCTTCTTTTCCTCTTCTAACACCGCTCTTTAAAATTAAACTAAATTTTTCTCGCGCCAAGAATCAAATCGATTGGCTGATGTCCAATCGGATCATCATCTGCAAGTTCTAAAATTATTTAAATGGGGAAAACGTGTAATATTAATATTTACATGAGGCTTGTAACTGGTAACATTATTTATCACTAACGCTTTTATATTTAATTCTGGATATTTCGTATTCAATCCCCGAACATTAAGTGAAACCCTCTTACTGACTCGCGCGAATTTATTTCCACCGATACCCATAACAACCATATTCGCGTGTTCAATTTTCAACAGAGGGAGCTTCCTGTGTAGAGGATTTCTCCTGAGAAGCATCTTCCTCCTCATGTTTTCGTTTTTGCGGAAAATGTAGTAAAGAATGATGTTTTTTATGACAATAAGAGCAGGATCTTTTACTTTGACACGAATTTGCACGATGACCATTGTGCAAGCAATTAAAACAAACGCGATGCTTACGAATAGCTTCAAACCGCTGTTCTGGATCTAATGATTGAATTTTTGGACAGTTATACAAATTATGATCTTGTTTACATTCTGGGCAACAGGGTGATGCAGTTGACGTATGCACTCGAGCTACTTGTCTGGTTTTAACTGTAGTCCCTGACGCGGTTTTTAAATTTATTTTTGTACCTGCTAGGCTCCACACAAACTTTTTAAAATCTCCATATGTCGGCTCGAATAATTTAACGGAAAGTGCTTTTTCCCACTCATTTAAAATTGCGCCATCGAACTTGGATTTCACAATACCTAGTAATAGTTCTCCCCATGCCTCAATATCTGCACCAAGACTCCTGAGGGACATGAGATGACCGTGAACCTGGTTAAGTACACGTTCGTAGTCAACATAATCATAAGCTCGCGCTACTGGCGCGACAACCAACAAAGCATCCACATGAGCCTGTTTTAGCAGGCGTGGATTTTCATAGCGGTCCATTAACTCAGACCAGGCGAGATCGAAGCTTTCACTTGAGACGGGCAAACCACTGATAATGTCTTGAGCATTACCTTTCAAACTATTTTTTAAGTAACTAAACTTGTCGGTTTTTGATAGAGAACTATTCATTACCATTGACTCAAACGAATTTTTAAAGCTTAGCCATTGCGCTCTTTCCCCAGAAAAAGTAGGGACATTAAGACGGTTCAAAATTGCTACAGAGGAATCTGAATGAGACTCACCGATTATATTTATATCGTTCACATGTCTGGTGGATGATGGTATCTGATGAACGTCTGGTGGCGGAAGCAAACGACGCAAAGCCAATTTTGCACTCCGGAATCGCTTCTTCGAGGCATCAAACTGCTTGTCTGCAAAGAATTCAAGCTGCTGCCGTTGCTCAATAGGGTAGTTCTCGCAGGTGTTGTAATACAGCTCCACACATGTTGTCCAGCTTTTCTCCAATTCTTCCAGCCGAATCTCCACTTCATCTATGGGGATATTTTCGAAATCCTCTGCTTGCGTTTCCTCCAAGATTGTCGAAATTTCGCCAAGCCTTTCTGTTAGGCCAGCGACAATTGATTCCAGTGTTTGTTTCCGAGCTGGAGCCATTTTAAAATCGTTTACACTTCACGTTCACGAGGAGGAAATTAGCAAACGATCTACACGTATTTATTTCGCACTGGAACTTTTATTTAGTCGAATATGTGACTTCTTTAGGTTTTCCTCCACTTTCCGGCGGTTACCGAGCGAACAAAATTACTACTCAGAATCCGGCTCTATAGGACCATGTTCAATATTCTTGCGTATATCCCGGTGGTCCTCACTCGGCCCGATTTTGGGTACCTATGTCCCTTTGGAAATATTTGAGAAAAATAACAAAACACGGTTTTTTCTTGAGGAGGAAAAAGCTTTAAAGCATAAAAAACCTCCTCGTTTATTTTCAGTCTAATTTCTTTACACTTCCTTTAGCTAGGTTCGCACTCGAACTGAACTTACAAATTTTTCTTATAACTACGAAGTGGCCAACTTCTTTTTACATATTTCTTATATTTTACTTAAGCTACGCCTTCTTTTTTAAAGGGACGAATCAGTATGCTTACATTTTATTGCTGCTACCTCTCGAGGTAAAGCGAAAGGATTATTAAACTGACGGCGCCGACTGCAACCCAGATGGTGTGCAGACTCCTTAGAAATACCCGTTTATGATTTGTTAAATTTTGAGACGAAAACAATTCGACCGAAACTAAAATTCCAAATAAAATTAAACACTTATCAATCGTAAAAACTTAAATAAAATTATAAAATAAATTTTTTTCAGCAAAATTTGCGAGCCACTGACGAGAAGAAATTGGAAGTGGACCCAAACTATTTATCGCTATTAGGGTTCAAATCGCCCATTTACAACGGGACACGATTAAATTTTACAATCGTTTCATATGTCCAGGAAGGACAGGGACCATCAGCGATCCTGCTATCACAAAATATTGCCGCAAAATTCCCCAATGAGTTTCTGTTGATCTACGATTTGGGACTATCCGAAGACGATTCTAGAGCACTCTCAGGATACTGCAACAGTTCCAAATGCTCCGTGATAGCTTATGATTTATCCGTATTTCCATCGCATGTAATGGATCAAAGAATGCATGCATATCGCCCACTTGTGATAAAAGATGCTCTAACGAGATCGAAAACAATTCTATTCGCTGAGAACAATATCAGAATACGCAAAAGCGGCAATGATTTATATGATCTCAAAAACAAATCGAATGGAGTGCTTGGTTGGACCACAAGAAAAGCCGTCTCTACAAGAACTCATCCGAAGATGTTTGAATATTTCGAAACAAATTTAGATGACTTCTTATTCTTACCTATGGTAGGGTTAGATACAGTATTTTTCACCGATACGAAATTGGTGACCGAAAAGATATTACTCCCTTGGATAAAGTGTGCGTTAACTGTGGAATGCATCGATCCTATTGGTAAGTTTAATCGCTATTCAATTATTATAATAAATTAACACTTCTACTTGTAAATATTAAATTAATGAGTGAGAAATATTTTTTGATCTTTTGATTAGACTTTTTTTTTTGCGCAGATTTAAAGTTATAGTTTATAAAAATAGGCGATTTACAGCATTTAAGAATTATTTTAGATGTTTCAATTCAATTTCTTCATATTTTTGTTCTTCTCAAAATGTGATATTATGTGCTTCTCCGAATATTGAAATCAGTCGAAACTCTGCCTTAAATAAACTTACAGCTAAACAAATGAAATATGATATTGGTACCTTTATATACATACACTCGGGGACAAGTTATTACAGGTACTTCAAATTTCTGCATAGGTTTTCCATTATTTGAGGAAGTGCATTGAATTTGGCGTCAATAAATTTATTATCTTTGAACGCAATAAAAGGTAATACCGATATTCCCAAAAGAGATACGATTTTATTTCCTAGAACATTGTTCTTGTTTTTTAGGTATTTAACATGGGATCTTTGGAGCGTTTAGAATTCTTAGTTTTTGGTAATTTGAAATCGTGTAGACTTCCTTCTGTGTACGTTTTCATGTTTTATTAATTAAATTGAAAATGAGTCGCTAAAAATTACGAACTGAAAAAGAAATCGGTATGATTCGTACATTTAGTGAAGAATATTTTTCAAACCGGTTGATCGCGCTTAGATTAAGAAGACATCCTTCAACAATCGATAGTTTTTTTTAAAGTATCCAGAAAACTACGACAAGAGACGGAAACGCGAATTTCGAGCTATTTTAAAGAAGGCATCAAATTCTATTCTATAGCTTCTGAAATTGGACTTTGAGTGAGAACTAAAGAAAGTGTACATACAGTGTGTCGAATTATCGGGCACTATTCCCAGAAACTTAAGAAAAAACAAGATTATTGATTGCTTTAATGGGGAAAAATTGGTAATCTCTGATGAGAAAAAACTTGGATGGGCTAGATGGATACCGCTATTATTAAGTGTTTTTACACATACAACATAGGTCACTGGGAGCTGTTATGGTTTAGGGAGCCATTTCTTATGGAGGAAACGTAGATTTGGTAATAAAAGACGATAGACAGGATTCCAAAACGTACATCCAAGTATTGGGGGAAGTTAAGTCCAAAATCCATATAATCTTCGAAGGAAAAACATGGTTTTTTCAACATGATAATGCTGGTTACCATACAGTAAGATACATAAAATACTTCAAAACAACAACATTCAATTCTTGGATTGGCTAGCATTATCGCCAGACTTAAAAATCAGCGAATGTGAGGGTTTCGTACAGTTATATAGGGTGTTAAAAAATTAGCTCTAAGAATTTGGTTACCCGGTATTAGAAAACAACTTTCCACATAGAATTGAAACTAATGATTTTCGGATTTTTTTCCTTTACTTATGCTATGAAACCTTCCTTCGTGCCAAGTTTCAGAATTCTAGATCAACAGGAAGTACCAGGTACCAACGGGAAGTATAGGTTTTGATGTGTCAGGCAATAGTGAGTTAGTATTTCAGTATGAAAATACATTTTGAAAGGCCATATCTTTTTATTGCATTAAGTTAGTACATACCTTGAACTTTTTACAGGACTATGGGGCCGTAGGCTTTAGTACTTGATATTAATTTCAACTCGATATCTGAGAAAAAAGGTCTTGACGGTCAGACAGACAGGCGGACGGACAACAAAGTGATCCTATAAGGATTCCGTTTTTTTCATTTCGGGGTACAGAACCCTAAAAATTAGCTAATTTTATCATTAAAGCAATCCTGGGATGTAATTCTTTTAAACATTGTCTTAAATGTGTACACTACCATAATAAAACTTTCATTAAAGATGACATATTGATTATTAAATTATGAAACACTTGTGGGACGTGGTAATAAGTGTAGCTATTCCTTTTGTAAGAATTTTACTGTAAAGAATTAGGAGAATGCCAATAAATTCCTCTAATGACTTGTCCCTCAGTGTATATGTAAATAAACTATTTCTTAATTTATTTAAGAACTATTAATAAAAACTTTTCTAATTTTAGGAGCGCAATCGGGGGGCTGTAAATATAATAAAAAGCCTCAGTATCGTTATTCAGGATGTCATGCGTATGACACATCAGCTTTCAACATTGTGCTAGGCTTAACGTGGCACCTAGACGAAACAAAATATTCGCTACCTGGTGAGACCAACAACCTATTCTTCCAGGAAACTTTAGAGCAAGCAACCAAAATTTTAGAAAGTAAGCGTCGAAATAGCAGTGAGACTTCGGAACATCCGTTTACAGATGAATAGAGCAAAATGAGCAGCTAAGTACTAGGCTTAATAATTACACAGTAATTTAACGAACAAATTTAGTTACTTTTCTAAAGACTTTTTAAATATTCATGAAAGATTTTTAGAATATGCCTAACTGCTGTATGAATTTAATGTAGATAAGTTAAAAATTAAGGAACAGAATGGAA
This sequence comes from Dysmachus trigonus, assembly GCA_949715965.1. Lineage (NCBI taxonomy): Eukaryota > Metazoa > Arthropoda > Insecta > Diptera > Asilidae > Dysmachus > Dysmachus trigonus. The sequence continues at coordinate 33,286,270 of OX454319.1, forward strand.
CCAATTAACGTGTGCATACAACATTCAAAATTAGCGGAAGGCTCGTAACTTAAACATTATACAAAATGATAAATTTAGGTTAAAAATTGCACTTGTGCGCATGGATACTGAAATTATACAAAATTTGGAAAAATTTAAGCAACAAAGAAGTATCGATAGCTTTAAAAATATTAGTCGAAATATGATTTATTGAACAGCTCATAAACTCAATATATGCGTACTTATTCTGATACGGCTATGTCTTGTACATATTAGAGAATACCAGTGATTTAAAATATTTTTGAAGTTAATTCTCTCGATTCTTGCCATATGTAGATATTTGAGCTAAGGGTTTAAGTTGTTGAATATTAAGTTTGTTTCGTCTTTTGCCAAAGATTATTTTAGAAATTGCATTCTTGTTTTCCGAATGTTGCACATTTATTTTGAAAAATTGTATACTTTTTGATAGTTATAAGAATATTTGGATATGATTTCCTTTTGGTCACATATCTAATGAAATCTCAAAATAGCTATGAAAGGAAAATAATCATATATATCTCCGCATGCGTAAGAAACATGAGTTTCTGAAATACTTTTTAATCTTTCGAGCGTATCTTTAATTTCTTTCTAATTGATTTTTAAAGCAAAGTTATCAAGAATTAATTGCCTTCCAGAAGTGATATAGAGTTTAATATGAAGCCATCATTTATTCAGTTTTTGTTTTAGTATCACGTCATAAGGTGAGCGTCTTGTAATATTAATTCTTGTTATTCTAATGCGAATACACACTGAGCGACTGAAATTTTCAGCGAACATTCTACGGACCACTTGAAAGGAAATTTGTCCACAGAGCCCTTTTCCTGTCTCACTTAATTTTTGAATTTATTTATGTTGTGTCGATTGGACTACTCCCTTTATTTCAAAATATATATATATTTTCTTCATATTTACCTTAATTTAGTTATAGAATTAATTTTCCTTCCGTCAAAGACTAATCAAAAAACGGTCGAAATGAAAAGCGGATTAATGATATTAATTTCTTTATAATTAAAAATATAATTCTTAGTAAATATATTAACTTTTTAATTTTATTATACACTATTGCCTCCTCACAACAGTTACGCACATATTGTATAGGCATTTGTCTAAATATATTTTAATAAGTAGGTAAGTTAAATTGTAATTATGACCAGAAAATGTAACATATCACAACAGAAGTACTCAACAACCCACGATGAAATTCTCAAAATTACTTTAATTGACAATTACATTTATGATTAAAAAATCGAATATGTTTACTTTACACTACCACGGCAATTTTTATATATGTTATAAAATACATCACAATCTGAAAAAAATATATTATATTTTCTGGGTCCAGAAAAATAACTTATTGGATATCCCTCATTTCTGCTATTAATCCATTTATAATTAGTTATTTGCTTCTATGCACTTTATACTTTGCCCATTCTTCGAATATAAAAGAATAAATGATAGAGTAACCCTTAAATAAGCAAAGTTGTATCGGCCTTTTGCCACTATGATGATATTATCTTTTTCAGCAATTTTTGTCTCAACCTTGTCTACAACAGTCTCTACGCTAATTTAATAGCATGAACGCTCAATAAATATACTATTAATACTATCCTGTGATATGCTTTTGAAAGATCTCAACTTCTCTTTCTCGGTAGCATTTTAGGAATTTAGGAAAAAAACATCAATAATCTCTTTACAATCTTTTAAATGTTTATTCAAAAATAAAAATCTTAAAATATTGCACTCAAAAATAATAACTATTGCATTATAGCTTTTATTTAAAATTTTATTTTTTAAGAAGTATCTTTAATTGTGCTCATAAATATTTATCATTTTCCCAGCAACAGGGACATTCACCCTTGATTATATTTGTTTATCATATTTATTTATTTTCCAAAAAACTTCAACTGCAACATAAAAAAACAAAAAAATTGCAATTGCAAATCCAAATTAAAAAATTTGAACAAATAATACATAATCACATATAACATAACATGGTATATAATAACTTCTTGAAAAATTACATTTTTGCACATGTGGAAAACATAGAGTTAATTCAATAGGAGAACCTCAACAATATTCTTATTCATGACTCTCATATTCATCACATAACAGCAAAAAGGATGACTGCTCTGAAATTGATTAAATTATTATAACTATTTGATATAAGCTATATTTATTATTGGGATAAATAAAAGATTAATTTGTTTAGATTTAAAAGAAAAACTTTATTGTTTATTGATAAATGAAAAACTGCGGATGACTCGTAGACCTCTTTATTAGTTCAGTGATAGACGTCGAAGCCCAATAGATTTACAAAAGATTAGAAAATTCAATAGCGGTTCTCATTTACCGTTAGATAGAGAGATGTTGAAGGTCGCGTCCTCGAAGGAGCCCGGCTTGCTCCCTTCGCTCGGTGGTTTGTGGCTGCGAGAGCTGGCAGGCTAGCGTTGCGGTAGTGTGGGGGGGGATCTGCCTAAGGCCACACTTAGCCACCGAGACGGACCGCCGACAACACGAGAATCTCTCGCGACGGAACCTAAAAAAGACGGCAAGGTATGGAGAAGGGACAGGTGCGGTAGAAACCCCTGTTCCTACCCGTGATTGACTCTCAGGGGGGGATCTTGGATGGAAAAGGATCCCCCTCCTGGCCTAGCCCCAACCGCCCAAATGACCTTCCCCTGGCCCAAAAATTAGGGTAGGTCCCATAAAAAGTTATCGATTAAAATGCGCGAAACGGGGCTGAAAGAGTAGCGAAGGGAATCAGGGAATTCCTAAAAAAGACTAAATCGTCATGGTGACCTCTCTTTTATTTTTATTTTTGACCTTCTCCCCTTTTTATACAGTTCTTTAACTTACTAATTTTCTTTATATAAGTTTCCTTATTATTCTATGAATTTCTTATTCTTACCATCTTTCTTTTATTAATAGTCTCTTTTTATTCTATTAATTTCTTATGCTTGCTATCTTTCTACTATTAAAATTTCCCTTTTTTATTCTATTAATTTCTTATTCTTACTATCTTTATTTTATTAATAGCTTCTTGTTATTCCATTAATTTCTTATTCTTACTATTATGCTTTTAATAAAATTCTCTTTTTATTCCATTAATTTCCTATCATTACTATTATGCTTTTAATAAAATTTTCTTTTTATTCCATTAAGTTCTTATCATTACTATTATGCTTTTAATAAAGTTTTCCTTTTATTCCATTAAGCTCTTATCATTACTATTATGCTTTTAATAAAATTTTCTTTTTATTCCATTAAGCTCTTATCATTACTATTATGCTTTTAATAAAATTTTCTTTTTAGTCTATTAATAAACTTACTTGGTAAAGCTTACCGCTACAAAAAAATATAGAAAAATGTCGGGCGGCCGCCATCGTTGTCGCTGCTGATCATGATGCCGCTGTGGTCGCTGCCGATGTTCCTGCTGATCATGATGCCGCTGTGGTCTCTGCCGATGTTGCTGCTGGCGTTGTTTCCGCTGCCGTTGTTTTCTTTTCTTATCTTCTTCTTCTTCTTATCGATTTAGTTTAATGATTTTATTATATATTTTTTTTTCTTTCTTTTGTCCAATTAAATGTCGAGGTTGTTAATCTTTCTTTTCTCATTTTGCCCTTTTAGTTGATTTATATATTTATATATACCTTTTTTTTTTTTTTTTTTTTTTTTCTCTCTTAATTACACTTCGAGTTTTAATTTATTCTACACTTTTAGTTAACACATTTTTTTTTTTTTTTGATTTTACTTTAGTTTATCTTACGTTATTGGACGTTATTTCACTTAATCTTAAGTTATTTTTGTTTTATTTAATTTTTGGTTCACTTCATTTTATTTTAGTCTACTTGAATTTATTTTGTGTTATTGTTAGGCCTTTCTATGACTATTTGATGTTATTTTGTCCTATCTTGTTTTATAGTACGTTAGTCTCCTTTTTCTTTTTACATTTTCCTTTTTTGATAATCTCAAAGAAAAAAAAAAAAAAACTAAACCTAAATGACTGAAGCACGTTCACAGGTCGCTCTCTTTATTTATCAGACATAGGCTATATATATATACTTAAACGTCTGGGGAAGCCAAGGCCGCAAAAAAAATAAATCTAATAGTTTTTGTTGGCTATCATTGTTTTTTTCTTTTAAAAATAAACCGATTCAACTCACATTGCCTCTAAAAAAAACTAGACCGAAATCGAATAAAACAATTCGGCAAAACTGTTCGCATCATCACAAATCGTCGCGTTAGCGTCTCTGGATATATTTTGTACCAATGTAGTAAAGTCAAGTACACTGAATTCCAACTTGCAAACAAAATTATCCTCGAACCGTTATGCGTAACCCGAACGGATGGGTCTAATTGAACATTTGCAAATTCCACGTGAAGTCGATAAAAGAATCAGAAAATCGAGTAGCTTCTGAAATTAAAATTATTTTTGAAGTGAGAGGAAATTATGTATCTTCCCCTTGACGGAAAAGAAAAAATTGTCTTCGGATCACACCGCAGAAAATTAAAGTTTAATTTATAGAAACATTGTTATCACCAATAGAGATTAGCGAGCTCTGAAATTTTATTTGCTTAGCGTGCCTTTTCTCCACTTCGTCGATTTTCTTTTTTTTTTTCTTTCCTTTATTGTTTTTTTTTTTCTAAATTTGCCAGTTTCAAAATTACACCTCACCCCGGTCCACGATCAAATCACAAGAAAGCTATATATATCTATATACATATACTCGTATGGATATAATTCAAATTTCACTTGAATCACAACTTCGGGAGACAAAAAAAAAATTATTAGACGGCTCGAGCTTCGAACGAAAATCCAGGAAAATCGACGAGATCGAATTTTAGTTATCGGGAAAGTATCTATTTTCCTTGGAACCTTTTTTTCTCCCTTCGCAAATCTTACAAAGTCCAGACTGCTTGTTCGACCGGGTACAGTTTCCTTTCTCGACCTCTTCCTCCATTCTCTGTTCCTTGACTCACTTTTTCGACCGACGCCACGCCAAATCCGCCGTTGACGGTCCCGGTGCCACTCACTCACACAGCTGCGCCGTCAGCCAATCGTGCGCTCGCAGCAGCTGTGTGCGTCAGTGGCAACGGGATCGCGCCTTGCCACTCGCGACGAAAGGGACCCGGCCGGCAGCATCTAAGCGCTTCTCGAATTTTCGGCGGCCGAAAGATGAGGATTTCTCAGGCGAAATTTTCAGCTTTCGGCCGTTGTGCACCCAGCTGCGCCCAATGCCACAGGCCGGGGCCGCTGCGCTACGGTATTAGGAGCTTGGGCGCCGTGAAATTTTGGAGGGCCCCCTAACCAAGGGCGGCGATGAAAAATTTTGCAGAATGATGATTCCCTGACCACAACAGAGAAAAGAAATATAGTACATTACTAAACAAAAATAGAATTCTGTTGATTTAGTACTAAAATCTATACAATTCTAACACTCCCCCTATCAACAATTGTGTTTTTGTTTTAAGTTTCTAAACCTATTAGTTTAACGCACATTTCATGCTTAAATCTTGGTAATCCCTTAGTGCAAATGTCTGCTACCATCTCGTTCGTGGGAATATAGCTCACGTGTATCTCTCCGTTTGATTGTGCTTCCCTTGAAAAATGATAGCGGATGTCGATGTGTTTGGATCTATCATGGTGAATGCTGTCTTTGGATAGTTTGATAGCGCTCTGATTATCACAAAAGATTTTCGTCGGTGTTTCCAGTGATGAAATTAGATCCAGCTCGCTTAACAGTTTCCTTAGATATATGATTTCCTTTGTTGCGTCGGACAGAGCCATATATTCTGCTTCCATCGTCGAAAGTGCGACTGACTTTTGCTTCCTGCTTTTCCAACATATTGGTCCGCTAGCTAACAGGACCACATATCCGGAGCAAGACTTCCTATCGTCGACATCACCTGCCCAATCAGAATCAACGTAGCAATGCAGTATTTCTCCTGTCCTCTTGTATACTATTCTGTAATCTATTGTTCCTTTCAGGTACCTTAAGACTCTTTTCGCTGCAATCCAATGTCCATTCCCTGGATTCACACAAAATCTGCTGAGGGTATTTGCTGCGAAGGAAATGTCTGGTCGTGTAGTATTGGCTAAGTATAACAACCCACCAATTAACTCTCTGTATGGCTTTCCCTTCATCTCCTCAATTTCTTCTTTGGATTTAGGACACAGCTCTTTTGATAGATGGTGACCGGCATCAATGGGTGTAGAAACCGGGTTTGCTTCTGTCATGTTAAAGGTCTCTAACAACTTTCTTATGTAATTTTGTTGATTAATTTCCAGGCTTCCAGTGGGTTCATCTCTCCTGACATTCATTCCTAGTATATTACGTGTCTCACCTAGGTCCTTGATTTCAAATTCGCTTGATAATTGTTTCTTTGTCTCATTTAGAAGTTCCAAATTACTTGATGCTACGAGAATATCATCTACGTATACTACGACGATCAGTTTTGAGGTTTCATTATTTTTAGTGTATAAACAGGGGTCCACATCTGACTGTATCAACCCAATTTTCTTTAAATATTTGTCAAGTCTCAAATGCCATTGTCTTCCAGCCTGTTTTAGCCCATAGAGTGGTTTATTTAATTTACAAACTTTTCCTACATCTCTTTCGCCATTACAAACTTTTCCTACATCTCTTTCGCCATTAGGATACCTTGGCTGCTCCATATAAATCTCATCGGTTAACTCCCCCTGTACATAGGCAGTGACAACATCCATATGGTGTAAGTGCATCTTCATTTCGGCGCACGCTGCGAATAAAGTTCGTATGGTTTCATAGCGAGCCACTGGTGAGAAAATTTCGTCATAGTCTACCCCCCTCTTTGTTCGCAGCCTCTCACAACCAGTCTAGCTTTGTATCTGCCTATCGATCCATCGTCATTATGTTTTATAGTGAAAACCCATCTATTCGATAAAACCCTCTTGCCTTTTGGCCTTTCAATTAGCTCCCATGTTTTATTCTTTTCTAATGATTTTAATTCAGACTCCATAGCCTTGACCCATTCTTTTCTACTATGACTCTCCATAGCTTCATCAAAAGACAACAAATCTACTTGCATGCAATTAATGGCAATGTTTACCTTTTCTTCCTGGTAGAGTTTCCTGGGTCTTCCTCTCATTCCCGTCCTTAAAATCTGTGGACGTCCAGGTTTCCGTTTAACCGTTGATGGTGATGTTATTGCTTCTTTGGCTCCAATTGAATTTGTTGGGGTAGTTGGGGTGCTTACAGTTGCCTCATCTCCATGTGCTTTCTTGGGGGTCTTCACTTCGGGATCGTTGCTGGAATCACCGTCCTTCCTAGATATGGCGGTTGCATCCTCGTAGAACATCGTATTATCCTCGGAGGGGTCATCTTGTGGTAAAGATAACGGAGAAGATATCAGGTGGTTACCTACATCTACCTCCTCGAAGAACTTCACATCTCGGCGCTTTATTATTAATTTTGTAGATGGGTCCAGGAGGCGATATGCTTTGGACTCATTTGAGTAGCCAACAAAAACGTACTCTTTTCCTCGGGGATCTAGCTTTGACCTTCTTGTTCCTAATTCACGAGCTACTACTTTTGTGCCAAATGTCCTCAGAAATGACACACAGGGCTTTCTTCCTGTCCATGCTTCGAACGGGGTCATGTTTTCTAGCGCACTTGTAGGGCACATATTGCGTATAAAAACTGCTGTGCTTATAGCTTCTCCCCATAAGCTATGAGGTAAGTTACTCTGAAGAAGCATGCACCTGGTCATGTCTAGCAGCGTTCTGTTGAACCTTTCGGCGACTCCGTTTTGCTGAGGTGTATACTCAATGGAGAGTTGTCTGCCAATGCCATGTTTCTTCAGAAGACTTGAAAATTCATTCGATGTGTACTCCTTTGCATTATCTGACCGTAAACATTTGATTTTCTTACCCGTACTTCTTTCAGAACGTAACATGTAGTCTTTGAATGCGTTTAGCACATCACTGCGGTTCCTCAAAAGAGCTATTTCTACATAACGAGACTTATCGTCTATAAAAGTCACGAAGTACCTCGCACCTCCTAATGATTTAACTGGAATAGGACCGCATATATCTGAGTGTACCAAGGCGAGTGTTTCAACTTGTCGAGTCGCTGATTTAGTAAAGGGGGTTTGAGTAATCTTTCCTTTCTCACATATTATGCATTTTAGATTATTTCCTTCGAACTTGTCAGGTAAGCCGTTTACTAAATTTTTTCGTTGCAGCCCGTTCAGGTCACTGAAATTTAGGTGGCCAAATCTTTGATGCCACTTCATTGCGTTATTGAGCTCCGTTTGTTTTGCGCACATCGCAGCCTCCTTTATAGTTTCTACAACATACAGCCGCTCTCTTTTCATTGCGCTAAACATAAAGCACTTATTTTTATTGCGCACTATGGCACAATTTGCTTGAAAAATTACTACGTATCCGAGTTCGGTTACCTTAGGAACACATATAAGGTTATATTTAAGATCTGGTACAAACACAACATTTCCTAACCTCAATTTCAGCCATCCATTATTTCTTTGCTTTACCTTTACAATTATTGTACCTGATCCGTATGCTTTAAGCATTTCACCTCCAGCGGTTTGAATGGTAGAAGGAGACTTAGATTTCCACTCGAGAAATAGGCTCCGATCATAACACATGTGGGTACTTGCGCCACTATCTAAATACCACTCATTCTCCGAAAACTCATTGTCGGTAGCTGTCATAGCCGTTTCTTTGACGTCACTCCGTCCTTTGAGCGCCTTTTTGCCAGCCCTGCAATCCTTCGCCATATGCCCACGACGTCCGCAATTATAGCAGCTGAAATCAGCGCGTGTGTGTGTGTGCTTCGTTCGGTGTTGCCGTTCTCTTGCAGATTCCTTCTTCTTGGATGTTCTAGATTTTTCATCAGAAAATAGCGCGTTCTGGAAAACGTTTTTTTCCATATCCTGAGATAGATTTCCGCCCCTCCTTGCCTCTTCATCCATCAATTTTCCCATTAACTCGCACATGTCGGGGAGTTCCTCGCGCGCTTCTAGCGCAATACAAAAATTTTCATAATCCTCTGGCAACGTATTTAAGAGCATTATAGAAAGTAATTCTTTCGGAATAGTGACTCCCGACTCATCTAGTTGATCTGCTTTGCGTTGGAACTCCCTGATATGCTCGGCCATGGATTGATCCGATCGTTTTCTCGACTGAAATAACTGTTTATAAAGCATTACCTTTCTAGTTGGGCCTTTGGTACGATGGATTTTCTCGAGTGATTCCCATGCTTCGTTCGCTGTCTTGGCTGTTTTCACATATCCGAGTTGATTTTCTTTTACTCCTAGCAAGATAACTGCTAGCGCCCTTCCGTCTTTTGTCTCCCACTCAGGAATTTTGGCCGGATCCGTCAGTTTTTCGTCGATTTTGACTGTTACATTCCACAGGTCGTTGAAGACGAGCACACTTCTCATGTGCAATTTCCATGTCTCGTAATTATGGTCACTCAGCTTCTCGATACTCGCGACACTGGACACATTCATTTTTCTTTTATATACTTTTATTTAATTTGATTGGTGCCTGGGCCCATAACCTGATAAATGAAAAACTGCGAATGACTCGTAGACCTCTTTATTAGTTCAGTGATAGACGTCGAAGCCCAATAGATTTACAAAAGATTAGAAAATTCAATAGCGGTTCTCATTTACCGTTAGATAGAGAGAAAATAAATATAGTACATTACTAAACAAAAATAGAATTCTGTTGATTTAGTACTAAAATCTATACAATTCTAACATTTATCAACATTGTTATCAAGTTGAATTGGTTACAACACCCTGGGTTTTATATGTGCACTAATAGCTTGTCATTTTGAAGCAACTTGAAAACGGATTGCAGTTGAATAAATTCATTCTGTACTAAAGGATATCTCGATAGACTCACAGATGGTTTTAATCTTTGTTAGGTTCTTTTTTTAGACTTGATTTAGTAGTGAATATAAACAAATATTCGAATTGTCTTCCCCAACAAGTTTCTCACCAATTAGTGTCAATTCTTCTGGTGCTATGATCAACTTGTCTATAATTATTCCCATATTGAGACGAAGTTATCAATTTCCAAATTATTAAACTTTTTTTTTTTTGAGTCATTGGCCCTGATTATGTGCTTGCTACATAATTATGCATTCAAGGCATTTCTATCAAACTGTATGATTAAACTGAAATCTCGTTTCTAAAAGTATCTAAAGTATAATAGCAGAACTAAAGTAGAAGGCTCTGCTACTTTAACCAGAGTTTATATGTAACAATTTAGCATAGCCTGTTACTCTAGCTCTGACAAATTTGTGCACATAAACAGGACCATTGATATCTTTTCAAAATCTCTGTCTATTTTTCTTCCCAACCCAACTTGGGGTGATACTTCCAGCACGATCAAAACTCCTCAAAATCGTCATTATTAAATTTTAGATTTGAAACAATTTAAATGCCAAGAGTATTATAAAAAGGTTGGTAAGTTCCAACAAGACTGAATTATGGTTATTCTATCAAGAAAGCTATTTTTTGTACAGTATGAAACTAATTCAATATATGTGCTTATTATTATTCTGATGGCATTAGAACCAATTTCATATTTAATCGGATTCTATGAGAACAGAATCTTCTCTTGGAGATCCCGTTTTTTATTGATATAGCTGATAACGAAGTTTGTTGCAGCCTTATGAGGTTCACGGAATTGGATTGTAGATGGAAGAAAGCAGTCGAGTAGATCAAATGCAGTCTGTAATTTTGGAAATTATGGAAGTATATGAATCTTGGTTTGAAAATACTAGTAAAATTTAACAGCTCCCTCAATTCCCGATGGTGGTCAAGATTGCTCTTAATACGTCCTTTTTGAGTCGTTTGACTGAGAGTGACATTGCGACCCTGCACTTTCAAACATTTATAAAAATGCTGCTAGTTGTGTTCTTTCTTCAAGTGATTCTAGATCCCATCAGTCGCGAAATATAGCTTTAACGGATTAAAAAATTTTAATGTAGGTAAAATTGTTTTCATACAAATTTATAGATTTGATCTATTTTTTTTTAGGTGCCACCTCATCCAACGATTCAAGTTTAAGTGAGTTTTTGTTTGAGTATGTTTGAATACTTCATTCAGTACTGACTCTAACTCTCCAGAAACAAGAGATGATCACATTTGTAAAAATCACAGCAAAATAACACATTTTAATGCTATTATTGAAATGTTAGTTTAACTAAAATGTCATTGTAATTGCAGATTAATCAATTAAAATATAATGTAAGATTTTTATATTTTCAGCAGCTTTGAGCTTCAGGTCTCTGAGACCCTACAGGGAGCAAAAGGGAGTGAAAAAGTGATTTTTAGTGTGCCTACTGAGTGACACTTTCGAAAATAAAATGAAAAATATAAAAATTACTTGTCAGCAAAATGATATTTCGGAAAGGGCCAAGGGGATAAGAAAGGGTGAAGTGCCCCGCACCGATTATGACCGTTATATTTTTTTATCGTGAGGACTAACACAATAATTTGGCTAAGTTTTATCCCTTAATAATTAACCCCCAAGGTTGAAATTTAAGTAATATCTTTTGATATAGTTGTTGTTTTGGTGGGGGTATGGCCGGCGTGGCTGGGGAAAAGGTGCATCGCTGGAGGAAAAGACAATGTACTTAATAAAGTACTTCAAGCTAATGAAAAAAAAGTACGGGTAGAAATTAACGGTGCATTTCGCAGACGGGAATTTTGTTTTTCTACCCCCGAGGTTTTCCGAAAAAATCAAAACGCAGCGCCAGATTGACGAGTTGAACCAAATCCAGCGTCATCACCTGGTGTATGAAGGGAAGGATGACACCAAAGGTGGTTTTTTAAAATTAAAATTTTTTCAGCAAAACTAATTATGCTCATATCGCCGAGTGGGAACCCAAACAACCTCTCCCTATCGCACCTCGACTTTTTATATGGCGGAGTGGATCCTTACTACTTATACACAAGAAAGCTCATATTTTCTTTTAGTTAAAAGACAACAAATTGCGAATGGGCAAATTCTGGTTGAATAAAATATCTTGCTTAACAAGACTAGTTTACTATCGCTGAGTTGTGATTGCTGGTGATAATGGCAATATGTAATATGTAATATGTTTTAACCTTTAGTTTGTTCGCCAATGAAGATAAGTCAAAATTGAATAAAATTGCAATAATTAACATTTAATAAATCTTTCGATTCTTAAGAATTATAGAAAGTAGTTCTATTTCACAACATGATGAAACATCACACACATACACACGCGCCCGCTTGCCCTCGCTCACACATACATCCTCTTTCCTTCTCTCGTACACGTGCATGTGACGTCACAAGCCGGAAGCGGTAGATAGTGCGAGATTTTGTCCCGCGTATTTTAAAGGGGGAAACTTAAAACGCCCATAGCTTATCTACTTTCGCATTTAAGTAGAAATGCGAAATGTGACTTTTTGAGGAATAACATCAAATATTCAGCTACAGGTGCAGTCCCGTGGCAGAGGAGAGCAATTTTTGGCTTAAGATTCTTCTCTGATTTCATTGAAACTTTATAGGTTCAAAACCAATGAATATTAGATTGGAGTGTAAGGGAAATGTCAGTTCCACAAAAATCTCATCGTGATTGCAGATCGACGTAAGTAGGTATGGGAAAATATAATGCAAACTTTTTATATTGTCAACGGTTATCGAGAAACAAAGGACCTGCGTGCAGGATAAAAAAGTGTCAAGGTATTCTTTAATGCAAATAGTATGCGTGCATTCAATGAGCTTTTGTAAAAATTGAGACATTTTCGAAAAAGTGACATTTCGGAGAATTTAAAGTAGAATTTTCCGGAACGTACGGCTTTCCTACAACATTTTTATTACATATTCGTTGGTTTTGAACCTAAGTGAATGTTTGTATAAAGTTTCATTGAAATCTGAGAGGTGACCGGCGACTTGTTCCCAAAGAATCCCGCCCAGAGGTTATGGAAATTCGGATTTCGTTAAATTGGCTTATATTGCAGTATGTTGTGTATTTTGGTCCCCTGATCAAAAGTCTCAATGGCATCCAAATCGTAGAACCCCAGGATCTCGAGATATACAGTGATAACGCCCCTAATAGATTGAAAATAGTAATCCACTCGTACAACTTGTGTTTCAATGAGTTTCTAGTTTGCATAGAAGTGTTAACATATGTATATCTCGAAATCCTGGGTTTCTACGACTTGGATGTCGTTGAGACATTTGATCAGGGGACCAAAATACACAACACACTACAATATAAGCCAATTTAACCGGAACTGGGTTTCCACAAGCTCTATGCGAAATCCTTTGAATGGCAGTTTCACTAAAATGTTATCGTGATTGCAGATTAAGGTAAGTATGGGTACAATATAATAAAATGTCGTCACTTTGCCGACAGAAGTTAAATTTACTGGAAAGACAAACAATGTTGGCTATTTTAAATAGTTCTGGAATACCTTTGCTCAAGTTTTTTTTATTTTGAAGGATTATATATAACGAAGATTATATTTTTATTTCGGTTTGTGTTTTAATTAAAAAAGATAACTTTAATAAAATACTTTGTTTTTGGCGTTCCGAAATAAAATGGAGATGAGCGAAATATTTCCCTTTTCCGAAATATTCTCGCATAGCCTTGGTAGTGCTTCATCCTTGTGTATTCCTCTTCTTTTATTTTCTGTTTTGACGATCTTCCTCAATGAAGTGATACCTAAACAAAAGTTCTCCCACATGTGTACATATAAGCATATATACTTATTCCAATTTAAAAATAATAAATAAGATTACACTTAATTGCTGATCTTATGAATATTTAAATATATATAATAATAATATAGATCTCCGTTTTTAGAAGCTCATACTTACGCATTGCTTCGTTGCACAAAATTTTAATAAAAACATGTATTTTGTTTTTTCTTTTTTGCTACAAAAGACAGTATAATTAAGGTTCTTCCTTTATTGCCTTCAAATAATTATAAGACACCGTTTTACTGTAACTGAATTTTATACAACAAATGCCTTTGTTTTAAGCTAAATTACAGTAATTAATAAACTATTGTATTTGTAAGATAACATTTTCCCACTTTTATTTATTTATATCATAGTAAAAAGAAATATCCTTAAGTAAAATATTGTTGATAAATTTTAGCCGTGATCTAATTTTTGTAATTGTGTTTTATATCATGCAAAATGTAGTAACGCAATTGAAAACATTTTAGTTGTTGAATTAATATAATGGCTGGGCTTACTATGCACACATTCTTGAACTCGAATGAAAAATGTATTGATAAGAGGTGTAAATTTATTTGAGTTGTTATTATGGTTGGATTTTATGAACAATTTAGAAAATGATGTAAAAAGTCGAAAGAAAGAAAATTTGATACTTTTAAAATATGTCACAGCTAAAAATAATTATTTAGGGACAAATTAGGTAAAAAATAAACAAAGTAAAACAATGACTCAGATTTTCTTTTTCTCTCTCTAATTTTTTTTGTTGTAGTAATTATTTAATTGTTATAGAAAGTTTTAGCATCTGTGCTTGATGGCCAAAAAAAAATTAACTTAAATATTTGAAACACGTAAAAAAGGCGAAAAGAACTTTTTTTTCATTTATATTCATTTTATCATATATCACTTAAAAAAAGTGTACATATAGCCGAGAAAGCAACTTTTATAATATTTTTCATTATTTTTCAGTTATTTATTTTTATTTGTGGCTTAACTTAAATCTAAATAAATATGAAGATGGTTTGAGGTAAGTACTTTTTTTGAACTGACAATTTTCAGAAGACAGTATTCTTATATTACATATATAATATACGTTACGTTTAGATTTGGCATTTCGTTCCAAGTTCTGCACTTTTAAAAACGTTTTCTGAAATTGTGTTTTGACAGATTTTATGTTGAAGTCGAAATACAAATATTGATTGTATAATCTAATTTTATTGAATTCGTATTAGGAAAATTTACAAAATATAAACGTTTTATAATTACAATCAGACAAATTCGTTATAATAATGAAATAAAAATGTTTGTATGAGAAATTGATTATATACAATTAGACACGTAATCTTGGAAATTATGAGTTTATGAGTTTATATGTGAGATGAAGGGAATGTGCCCCACTTCATTTTGGTAAGATTTATCATTTTGGCTGAAGAACTACATAAATTCTCATAATTAAATGAAACTGTGTTTGACGGTGAAATAACTTATCGTATGGATAGTGCAAACCATTGGATATGTATTACTGCTATGCGTCCTACTTAGCTTCTGGTGTATGGAGCCTCGCAACGAAGAAAGTTAAGGGAGAAAACCAGATCGAATTAGAAATGTTTTTGGGATTTTTTTTTTTTTTTGTAATGGGAAGAATTAAATCGAATATGTTTAAACTTTTAAATTTATTACTGCCTTCATCTACACGTCATTAAATTTTGAAATCATTTCAGCTAGGAATTGCTGATTCATTACTTGTCATAATTTTTACTTGAAATCAAAGACTTTGTGTATATGTTTTTCAAGAATATGAACTGACTAATCTGCGGTCAAAAAAGTTGAATGAATTATGGCTGTTTAAAGAAAAAGGTATTCATATTTCGTATTTTTTGCAAAAAACAAATACTTTAAAAATGATATGATCCCAATTTTTAGTTAATGTTCTTGGAAATTGAATAAGGTAAACTTATAAAATATTTTAAAAAGATCGGTCAATTAGTTTTTGAATTAACATGCACACAAATTGAAAAAAATGTGGTTTTGAGGAAAAAGCATTTAACGTTTCGAATACGCAAGTAGCGAATAGCGAGTAGCTTCTGCGAGAATACGAATTTCGTTCTAAAACTTTAAGAACATATTCCTCATGGAACTGTTTAATGTGGTTTGCCCCTTTAACAATTCAAGATTCTACTACCAGAGAAACTAATGAGTTCGATAATTCTGAATTAAGCAATAAGGATGAGGACGATCCATCTATAGAAATGTTCGAAAGCAGTATGTCAGAACAAAAATTCAAAACGATTCCCATATTTTGGAAAAGATTTCCAATATTAAGAAGTGCAAGAATTGTGAGATACGTATGATAAACTACGATGATAATTATTCCGAAAAATATTATTTTGTAAAAAAATTAAACTTTTAAAACAAGTAAAATGGAAAAATATTTGTTCATTAAAGATTCTAACGGTCGAATTTGAATCTGCAAATTTTTTGATTTATTTGGAAGTCTTAACGAAAAGAAAAATTTAATAAAAAATTATATATTTTTTCCGGAAAGAGGAAGATATTAAATATTCTTCGAGGTGCAGAGTACAATAGATTACCTGGTGTTCTCAATTTTTTATTTTTCCTATAAGCCTGAAATGCAAAATGTTATTGATTTTCTCACTTGTTCATCAATTAATATATATTGTCTTCCAAAAGTTTCCCCTCTACCCGTAATTTAAAAAACGAATAACAATTATTACGTGAAACTTCGTATAGTCACAGTATATAAATATGTATTTTAATTATTCTGATCCAATCAAATTCACTTGCACTCGGCGTTAGCCACGACGCAATTTAGAAATTGCGCAATATTTTGTATTTTGCGTAGATATGGATAGTGATTACAACAAATTCTCTAGATGAGAAGGGGAGGGGATACTTTTGGCCGACAGTCTACATGTAGGATATAGTTACGAAATGAATTTGAAGAAATACATTTAATTTACTGTATATTATAAAATTTCGTATGTTCGTTGCCATAGATTAATATTATTCGATCAGCATCGATTCGAAATATTGAACAATTTGTTTTCGATTTTACTTTGATACACGGGGAGAGAAGTTATATATTATGCATATGTATAATATGCATAATTTTTACCAGAAGTATAAATAAAAGCAGTTTTAAGATCTGAGTTAAAATTATATATATATTAAATATTATAATATTATAACCGAAATTTGATACTGTTAAAGTACCTTTATCATAAAACACAAATTCTAAATTATCAAAATGCAAATTGATCGTTGAAACTTACAATTTTGTGCGTTTTGTGCATAAGTTATGCTTTAAAGTTTTTCAGTTCAGTTTTATGCGTAAGTTAGTGTTTTAATATTCTTGAATGCAGATTTTTGAGTAAGTTACTCATGAATATATGTAGAAGGATTTGAATATTATCTAGTACATATAGTTGCATAGTACATACTTGGAAAAGTCATAAATATCATACCATTTACAAATTATAATCGTAATCTAGGAAAACTGCTTTATAAAATTTTACACATTTATAGACTATACTTATACTTATGTTCTAATCTAACATGAATGCACAGCCATAGAGGGTTAAGCCAATTTCCCCTATTATGGTGATCCAAATAGCTTTATTTCTTAAAAGCTCTTGAATTCTCAAATCAGTGTAACTATGGCCATCTGTCGTCCTACAACAAGGTTCCTTATCTATTTGTACATAATCAATGTTCCATCTATTTTTGTATATAATCAATGTTTGGCAGCTTTTACGTTTTGTAAAATAAGCGCCCAAACGTATGCAGTAGGAATGATTTATTTTGCAAAAGTTATAAAATAACATCAAAAGCGGAAAATGCAGTACGTTTCTGTGAGAGATTATAATGTCAAATTGTGGAGTTCTGGAAACAAGGTAATAAAAGTACTAACTTACTAATGCGGAATGAAGAAAACTAGATTTGTTTGAAAGGTTTTCCTGAAAGACCGCATATGTATATATATTAAAATAAACTTGGAATATTTATATTATTATAAAATGAAGAAATTGTTTCGCCCTGAAAACTCCTTTATGCTAATATTCAAGGAAATCCTTTGACTTATTGTAGAAATACTCTTGAATCCGCCACTTTTAATTTCCAAATTTTGACAACAAATATGAAAGAAGTGGCCCTGAAAGAGACGGAAAGACTCGAAAAAATGGCACTAGGAACACCTTTGTATTAAGTGGTTAGGGGTAGTCAGCGGCCTGAAAAAATGAGTATTTTAAGTAAATTTTTTTTTATAATATAGTTTAATTTATTTTATAAAACAAAGTTATTATGTTCTAGTTTAACTTTATTTTACAAAAATGTCCCCACAAATCGTACTTTGCGGTGATCATCCATTTTACTTTACTGGTTCATCTAAAATCAATCAACAATTTTAAAAATACAGTGCTGTGCAAAACATTTGCAACTAAAACCCCAATTTTCTATGTCTTATTAGAACAAACCTTAAATTCTTAAAAACAAAAAAGCTAATACAGTATTTTATTCTTTATTATATCTAATTTAAGAATATTACAAAATTAAAGGTAACTATTCAATAAAAAAGGAGAAATATTCGTTTTTTCATACTAAGATACAAAACTGACTGTGCAAAACATTTGCAACTCCTTGACATTAACAATGTTGGCGACTTTAAATATATATTATCATTAATATTTGGTTGAATAGCCTTTATTTACAATAACTGCTGCACATGTTCTTGGCATAGAATTAAATAGCGACTCAATATGTAAAGAAGTTATATCATTCCAAGCCTTTTTTATACCATTAAAGAGTTCGTCACGGTTGTTGTAAAATTGACCCCTCATATTCTTCTTAACCAGTTGCCATAGCTTTTCTATGGGGTTGAGATCTGGGGACTGTGCGAGCCTTTTCAAAACTTCAATGTTTTGCTGCGAAAACCAAGCCTGAAGAAGTCTAGAGGTGTGCTTGGGATCATTTTCCTGTTCGAAGCGCTAGCGCAGGGGCATTTCTTCCTCTGCGTAAGGTAGCATAACATTTTCCATAATGTTTTTGTAGTCCTCCGCTTTCATTATCCGTGGTATTTCATAAAGTTGTCCCACGCCCTGAGCTGAAAAACACCCCCAGATCATTGTATTACCACCTCCATGCTTCACAGTTACCACAGTTTATCGCGGATTTAGTCGTTTGTTCGTCGGTCGTTCTACTTTTTGCCCCACTAAGTTAAACTTAAAGTTAAACACTCATACAAAAAAGGACAGTTCTCCATTTTTCTAGGGGCCATTCTAAATGACTTCGAGCAAAGACAAGTCGAGCTCAGCCATTTTCTTCGGAAAGTAGTGGCTTTTTCGCTGGCCTGTAGCTCTTAAGATCGATTTCTATGGCTCGTCTTCTTACTGTCGAAGGATCCACATACAGGTTTTATTCGTTTTTTACCTAAGTACCTTGAACTGAGGAAAGGCCGAGATTAAAATAAAATTTAAATTCTACGATCCTCAGCCTTTGTCGTTTCCCTTGGTCTACCAGTCTTTTTAAAACTGCTTATAATTCTGGATATGGTGGATTTACCTATTTTATATTTCTCACTAATGTCTTTTTAGGTTATACCATCTGTGTAAACAAATATTATTCGGTTTTTTATTTCGTTGTAAAATTAATTACCCCATTTTAAAAACTTTTATTAATTGCGTTTAAAGGAAAAGAAATATTTTAATAATACACTTCCGCGCATGAACCTGACCGACAGACTGGATTATATGCCCTGCAGTGGTTGGATCGGAATAGAAAATTATTGTTATTATTTTTTATTAACTATATATGGAATAGAAAATAACAGTTAACTAACAAAGTACTGCCAATTCTCATTTATTCCGAGAAAAGTATTTGTTGATATATAAAGTTGCAAATGTTTTGCACAGGTAAAATTGTTACGTTGAATAAAAAAATGGATATTGCTCCCTTATTATGCAATATTACATTCTGCTATTGTTATATCTGGAAACTAGACATAATAAAGAATAATACACTGTAAAACTTTTTTTGGTATCAGTGGTTTAGGAAATTTTATAATGATCTGTAAGAAACTATGACTTTAGTTGCAAATGTTTTGCACAGCACTGTATATTCGAAATTAAACACCTCAAAACTCCCTTTGTTTTAATTTTCATAAGAATCAGTTGAATTTCAAAACTGGAATCGAGAAATTTTCAATTTGCCATCTTGAATTTCCAAATTTGGACAAATCCTTAAGTATAAATTTTTATGAAAATTCCTTCAAATTTAAAATTTTCAATCGTTATATTGGGTCCGCCATTTTGAAACCGTATATATTATCCAAAAAAACCTCAGCCCCTATGCCAAATTGGAATATTTACTTCCTTTGGACGAAAAATTAAAAATATTGAACCAAGGGTTTATGCGTTATTGAGCAACAAAGAGACAAGCGGACTTTCATTGCTATAGACAAATAGTATACATATACAGGGATTTTTCTAATCTTATATAAATAGATATGCAGCCTCGAAAACGATGCTACAACATTATTGATTTTGTTCTTTAACATATTTTATGAATGAAAGAAACATTGCAAGAACTATGTTGAAAAAAAAAACAAAAAAACTTATTGCCTAACATAAAATATATTGGTGATTACAGAAAAGTGTGTAAAAAGCTTATCTCAGATTAGATATTTTTAATTGATTACCTTTCAAATTCTTCAATTTCTTTTATGAGCAATTGTTCACATGAAATTTCATATCGATCTTCCTGAAATTCTGAATTCAGAGAACAGCCAAAGCTTATCTTGTGATAAGATTTCATAAATGTTTTTTTAAATCCTTACACAGCATGAATCATTATATACTTCTTGTATCAGTTTTCAGGGGGTGCTTTTTATACATTCAGATTTACCCGGAATGAGATAAGTGAGATAATTCAAAATATATTTATGAATGATGTGTAAAGGTATAGTGGCTTACTTGGACATTCAATTTGTTCGTAGGTCATTTTCTGCTTGTAGTACAATTAAATAAATTTCATTATAGTACTGTTTTCTTAAGTATTTATTATTTTTTCGCTTGGTTGCCTTTCGAAAAAATTAATAATTTCTTCTTTATCTTCTTTTTATATAGTCATGTTTTAATTATCTGTAAGACAATTGTTTGTGCAAGTAACTCATTTAAATAAAATAATAACGCCGCGATCTTATTTTTACCTTAAGGGGTTCATAAAAAATGTTCACGGTGCCCTAGAAAAATAAATAAAAGATATTGCTAAATTTTAATATATGTATAAGTGCGACCAAGTATTGAAAAAGAGTCAGAAATGCAAATCGTTTTGAATGAAGGACTTAGTGTTTTTAGCTCAATATCGATTTGGTATCAGCAGTTTCATTTACATAATACCCTTTATCACTTATAAAGAATTCGAAAATTACAGCAGATTGTTTCGTTTTCACACATAACACATTAAATCATAAGATGCACCTTTATGAATGTACAAATTTTGAAGAAAATAATTAGAAAAAGTTGGGATCTGATGCTGATATTTTTCGGTTTCATTATAACTACATTTTTAATGGAATTACTAAGAAAGATAGAGATATTGTAAAGATATGAAAAATGCCTGTGCTCTTGCAGCAATGCAGTTACCTTAATTTTAGAGATGGTATGAAAGAATTAAAAAAAACAATGCAATTCGTAAACTATTGCAGTGGTTTTTAAAAACTGCAGACAAAAATGGCAACTTATTATTGATTTATTTATTTTAGAAACATATTTTAGAAAACGTACCTAATTGTGAGATTTGTCAAGCAAAACTCAATTAAACGTAAATTTGATACATTCGACCGGCAAATTAAGCGACTTGCTACAGTACATGTACAGTATAAAGAAAAATTTCAATTTCTACGCTGCCTTTCACCGGGAAAATTTTATTATCTATAAAAAAATAGGAAGTTCAATAAAAGTTCTAAAACTATTTAACTTGACCTTCAGTTTTGTTTGTTCATTACTATAGTTGAAATTTCCTATCAAGCACTTTTATTCAATGATAAGGTGAATCTAATCAATCGAATGTAGGTAACTCAATCATAAGACTTTGATAAAATTAACAATAATGCAATTATCGAAAAGATAAATTATTTCTTGATATCTCTGTGGTTATTTTTTTAAGTGTGCTGATATAAATGAATCGATCTCATATTAAGCGAGGTGAATTTGTATTCTTTGAAACATATTTTAATAGCTTGTGTTAACAACTTTAAGTTTAAAAGAAAAGCCATTAATTGCTAAACCAATTACATTCTAGATTACTCGCAAAAATATATAATCAGTACGAGTAGCCGCATATGAATATTTGTTAAGCTCCCGCGCGAATTTATATTAAATCATGAACTAGTACGAAAAACAAAGCTAGCTTCTGAAACTTAATTAAACTATACATTTTCCTTTCTCTTCATGACCTAAGGAGACATTCTGGGATATTATTGTTTTTAATTTCGATTGTATAGATGTTCATGTAACGATTGTAAAAATTCGGATGAAAATGTTTATATATTTAAAATGATTTAAGATTTTTTGGTGTTTTTTCATGTTGATCAGATAATTTAATGATTTTTAAAGAGGCACTATTTTTAATGCAGTTATAAATAATATATCATAACAATAACATTTCAATCACATCTTGTTCCTTCTACTCTGTCAATACTATTCACAATTTTTCTATAAAAATATAAATCACAAAAATATTTATATCTTTGGTGTCCAGAGGTGGTAATAATAAAAAAAAAATTATATATTCTAATCGTGGAGAAAAAAATGATGCATATTTTGAATACCCGTTTAATTCGAAACGAATGGGTAAGGATTTACTACACCATATGTAAAAAAAAATCAAAAACCTAATTTTTTGAGTGTTTTGAAAACAGGATATTATAAAATTAGTCGTTGCCGCAATCATTACACAATGATGATTGAATAATGATTAATGAAAATTGATACATTGGAAATCGTATAAAATTGCGAAAATACTTATTTTTCTGAAAGCAGTTATTAATTATCTTAATATTTTTCTGTCACTGTAATTTGTATGTAACAAACCAATATAAAAAGATATACAAGATGGGTCAAAAAGTATCACTGTATCGGAAGAGGCCATAACTTTTAAAATTTTTGGCGTCTCGTGAAGTATACAGTTGTACTGTAAATGCCAAATGCACGATAGTCAACAATGGAGCGCTATATTCCTCAAGAACGTGGAATAATTATGCCAATATTCTTTATAAATAATAACACAGTGATTTTAACACACCGTGCATTTCAGCGCAGATTTCTTGTCTTGGAAAACATGTGGTTCCAGCAAGACGGTACCATTGCACACACAGCGCCTGAATAATGAACTTATTGCGGGAAACTATCCACAGGTTTCGGAGATTTGCACTGGCGCGCCAGATGATTCGATATGACCGTTCCGAACTTATTTCTTTTTGCCTATTTAAAGTCATTGGCTTTGTGAGAACAAGCGACAGACTCTCGCGGCCCATTTTGCCAAGTTCTGAGAGAAGTGATGAAAAATGCTATTGAAAGAGGCCAACTTTAAATCAACTCTGGTGGCGCCAAGAAGCGAATTTACTAGAGAGAAGTTCAATGAATCAATTATAATTATATTTTCTTTGTTTAACCCCTGACAGGTAATAAAGACATTTTTAACCCATACAGAAAATCGTATTCGCCCGAAGCAAGAATTAGACAATTCGACAATTGTTTCGTATTTTCGACCCCTTAAACAAATCTGAACGAGTTGTAATTAGACTCATTTTACGAGAAATTGCGCAATCTTTTATTTAAACAAAAAATCAAGGGGTTAAAACTACAAAATGCAATGTCTGGAATAAACAAACCAAAGGAGACTTAAAACTAAAAATATTTCAGTTAAAAGTATAACTAGCGACAAATACATCCTTAAAGAATAAGTTCAATCATATGGCTAAAATTTTAAATTCCAAAAATGAAAGAATACCAACTCTCAGAGAGAAAATATTTGTATTATTTAGAGAATCAAACATTCTGAGTGAATATCTATTATCTAAATAAAACATTTTGTAGAATATTGATAAGTGAACAAAACTTGGAAAAGATAGCAATTTTACGTTCAGTTCTGCTTCACATTCAGCAGTTTAGAGCGCATGACTCACAACCGTGTAAATGTTTGCTTTTCACGCAACAAGAAATTGTCGTTTCCATTAGCGAGGCAGATATACTTCTCTCACATGTCATTATGATAAAGTAAAATTTTCTTTTTTCATCTTAAAACGCTTTTTAGGGGTGACTAGTTTTGTGATAGGCAGTACTGTACTCACAATAATTTATTAAACATTGTGTCGTTTTATTGGACATTCTTAAGCACAGATACTTATATCACAATAAGCAGCCTCATTTCAAGTGGAAGAACATTGCTTAACTTATCGGTTCACTTTTTTAGTCACTTTACAAATTAAAGATAGCTTATGGATGATTAAAAAAAAAAAAAACATCTTAAGGATCTTAGGATTTGTACGTTCCAATAAAGGCTTGGCAATTGGGGCAGTAGTGGTTTCCATTCTGGCAAGAGTCCATGCAATATGGCAGACAAACGCAAGGCCAACAGCTGTAAATATAAGTTGAATTAGTTGCACTAACTACTACTACCTGATTTTATCTAAGCCACTTACATAAAACAGCAAAGTAGAAGGGCGATTAGATGCGTCTTCGAAGTCGCCTCATAGCGCATCTGCGTTAGGATCTCAGCATGGCATGATGGACAGATCATGCGCATCGGCTCTGGTCCAACGCTGGTGGGCTGCTGGATGATCGTGGTCGTGGCCTGCATTCCTCCTGCTTGTGGGTATCCTTTATAGTCCATAAATTTAAGATTCGAACGCGGGGTCGTCTTTCCACGAGAGCTCCGAACTAAGTGATCACAATTTGTCGGAATATAAAAGCTTACTTAAACGCGTCTCAAGTGGTCTTATCACAATGAAATTCAGATAAGCAACAAGCTAGAAGTGTAATACTTCCGATTCTTTTAATCAATCTCTAGGTGCTTTTGTAGGTGTAAACTGCAAAACCATTGACGTAGCAATTAGAGCTTTTGCCAGTCGAGCGCAGTATTACTTATGATACCGCGTTTTATGTAAACAGCATTAAGGATAAGAATGATTCACATTGGTTATGGCACATATTATGACTCATCTAAGATTCTTTGCATCGCTTCGTTATCATGGGTTTTATATACTTTATTTATATATTATAATTATTTATTTTTAACCATTTTCAAGAATATAATTTCGCTTTCCTGAGTCACAAGAGATGAAAAATTGATATGAACAATTATATGAAACAATTTATCTGCTTCTGAATAAGCAATATGTCATTTCTATAGTAAAGTGCTGAATTGTGGTCGAGAAAAATAGGTACAAAATACCTTATTTTGGCTTTTTATTTTTTTAATAACGGAATGTTATATATACAGGGTGATTCTGATCAAGGTGCTGCGGGGTATACCACGTGATTCGTTGAGGTGAACTGATAAAATTATTTATTTATATTAATCATTTACATACACCCTCTCAAACCCTTCCCTAACGAATTATAGCCTTTCAAAGATTTTTCGACTTTGGATGTAATGATTGCTCATAGCTTGTGAATCACCCTATGGATTCTGGTTATTTGTGGTAAGTTGAGAGCTATCATCAGTATCTTTTTTTTTTGGTACCTCACTTGTTCCTATCGACGAACTATTCTTCGAGATATTACAAAAAGAATAGCAAATTTTGGATTTTTTACCTAGAATTTTGAAAAATAAATCCATTTATTTTCGAAACTTGTTTCTACAGAATGTAATTTTATTATTGTTTAATAATGCCCCCGATGTCGCCTTTCTTTCGCAAAAATAGCCGGCTACCTGCAACGGTTTTCCAATGAAAGGTAATAAAGTGTATTTACAACTGACCCAAAAAATGAATTGTCTGAGTCATCGTTGAGAGGTAAGGTAACGTATTATGCTTAATTAACCAATTATACCCGGCCCGTTAATAACTGATATTGGATATAGATGTCTTAGAACTATTTTACTTGTGTTATGATTTCTCAGGTGACCTTAATTTGAAGGTATATTAAAGAGTAAAATTTTTCAGTATTTTTGATATTTTACAATTACGAGCAAATCTGAACAGTTTTGCATCATTACATAATAATTCAGTAATATAAGAGATTTTTGTAGTTTTCACTATGTCATTTTCAAATGAAGAATATGCAGATATGCATTTAATTTTTGGGGAAGCTAGAAGAAATGGAGAATTAGCCAGAAGGCTGTATCATGAAAGATTGTAGGGTTTCGAAGAGGCCGCCGAATGGGGAATTTTGCAACTCACGGTTTGCATCGGAAGTGGGGATTTTTTTAACTCGAAGTTAATTTTTTTAAATGGAAACACCTATTTTTTATTGCAAATTTCGATTGTATAACAAAAAGGAAACACTTTTTGTTCTTGTTGATTTTTCGATTTAGCCCATATTATAGCCTAAAATTGATCATAAAAAATTGAGCATTTTAATCTTACGTACTTGAATAAACCGCCACTCAATAATTAAATATGGTAGCCCTAATCAAAGTTGTTGGGTTCCAAGGGGTCACCGGATGGGGAATTTTTCAGCTTCCATGGTTTGCACCAGGAGTGGAGTTTTTGACCGTTTTAATATATGATATCTCCGATTAAAATATGCACTCTTTCAAATAAAAGCTTTGTTTGTAGAAAGCAACTATTTTTATAGTTAAAAACATTAACTATTCTACATAGTCGAATTTAACAAGCAAGTGTGTTAAATTAAAATTCTTATATTTTGATTGTTAATTTTGTTAATATTTTCATTAGGGTGCTTTTTTCTTCGCGACTATTTTTTTTTTTTCAGTCCCACCTCGAAATTTTGTGGCTAATACCTAAACAAACATTCCCTGAAAATTGGAGCCCTTAAAAATAATATTTAGTACTAGACCAAGACGCATAAAGATTTCCCATATAAAATACACGTGAACTTTGATTATTTTTCTTCAAATCTCTACAACTCAGAGCCATTTTATGGCACAATCTTGGGCAATGGTAGGGTTTCTTCAGAATTGAATGCTCTACAAAAGTGTCCATTGCGGTGTAACCCTAACTCCCACCAGCGAGGTAGTACGGGTCATTGACCCCAATTTTTCCACGAAATTCTCGCTTTTTGCCCCTATCTCGCAAACAACAAAAGGTACAGAAAAAGTGAATATTACTAACTTGTAGCAAATTCAATTTCCTCCAAAAAGTTCTTGAACACTAAATCGCTAACATCGATATTTCTTGAGATATTGGGCTTTGAAGTTGAGGTAGTGTGGAAGTTTCATGGATTATTGAGCTAAATTTTAGAAACACTACCTCAACTTCAAAGCCCAATATCTCAAGAAATATCGACGTTACCGATTTGGTGTTCCAGAACTTTTTGGAGGAAATTGAATTTGCTACAAGTTTGTCATATTCACTTTTTCTGTACCTCTTGTTTTTTACGAGATAGGGGTAAAAAGCGAGAATTTCATGGAAAAATTGGGGTCAATGACCCGTACTACCTCGCTGGTGGGAGTTAGGGTTACACCGCAATGGACACTTTTGTAGAGCATTCAATTCTGAAGAAACCCTACCATTGCCCAAGATTGTGCCATAAAATGGCTCTGAGTTGTAGAGATTTGAAGAAAAATAATCAAAGTTCACGTGTATTTTATATGGGAAATCTTTATGCCTCTTGGTCTAGTACTAAATATTATTTTTAAGGGCTCCAATTTTCAGGGAATGTTTGTTTAGGTATTAGCCACAAAATTTCGAGGTGGGACTGAAAAAAAAAAAATAGTCGCGAAAAAAAAAGCACCCTAATTTTCATATTATACAATTTTAATGGTTTCCCCGATTTCAACCAACAAAAATTTACAAAATGATAAAAATTTACAGTTTTTTTTTCAATCGCTGTAATAATGCAATGTTTTCGATTTGGACTTTGGCTTTATTCTTTACAACTTTATCTTATTTATTATTTTTTGCATTTTAATAAGATAAATTTTGTAAATACATTCATACATAAATCCCTTATTTCCTTCTAATAACAACCCATAAACCCTACTACCAAATTAGTTTCATATCTTTATCCGTATATTATTTTAGAAGAGATTACAGGTAATGATGATTTAAAAGTTTATTTAGTTCGTTAATCATTTATCAATTAATTAAAACACGCAGTGGCTATCCATATCAGTAAATTTACGTTTCAATTAAAGTGGAATCGACGTTTTTAAATTGTTTTTCATTTTGAAACGAACTGTGTCAGTGAGTGATATAAGTATGTGATAGAAAGTTTTAGTGTAAGAAATATGTTCACATTTCAAAGAATACCGCAAAATTGTGTGCTATCTAAATTACCTCTTACAGAGTGGCGTTCCTCACGTGTAACGAAAATTCATTGAAAGCGATTCATATTTTTCATAGTATATCGCCTTTTTCTTGCACAAGTGTGCTTCTTGTATTTTGTGTATATTTGATGAGAATAATCAAAACCTTCTACAATTACAAGCCATAAAGTGGTCCGGGGCACACATACAAAGATAGGGCAAAGTGGTCTGATCTGTCAAATATAATACATTGGGTCTTATGGCGGGCGACGTAAACATCGCAAAAAATTTGCACCAGCATCCAAACTAAAGTTCGCTTCCAAAAATAATTTTCACTAACGTTTTCCCAAAGAAAATCACTTTTTAATAGACTAGACATATAATAACCTTTTTAAACAAAATGTGTAAAAATTTTAAGTTTAATTCGAACTTGATGGAAAACACGAGCTCCGGACCACTTGCAAGGAACGGCTGTTCGAAGATGAAAGAAGACTTGACTCCGGAGAACTCAAAAATCACTTCAATTTCTTTAGATATTAATTCATATTTTTAGCCTATTAAAAGTACAAGTTCCTGAGGTTGAATTTTCTAAAACATTACTATTCCTAACTAAGATATAATTCGCATAAATTCGAATTTCCGTGGGAGTTTCACCGACCCGCCATAAGCGATAATAGAATTTTCTCGGACTACAAGACCACTTACGCACACATGCAAAAGGCCAGTTAACAACTCGTAATTTTAAAAGGATTTGAAATAATAAAAAAAAGTACCAATCTCAACTTGTAAATAAAAGCCCTGATGATACTTCTAAAATATGTTGGTAATACAACAAGAGGTTATGTAAGTACATTGTAAATGATTAATAAAGCTATTTAACATACCTAGACCTATTTGAATACAGCTTACTTTATGGGACCTAGTATCTACTTACAAAAATTTAATTTATCATCGTTTAATTTTTTTTACATTTTGTACCTTTTTAATATTGATGAAACTTGGCATACTACTAAAGGATATGCAGAGCAATATTTAATATCTTTTTCGAAGTGGTCAACCAAAATCAAGTTATATAAAAAAAATCTCAAATATTTATTAAAAATTTACATACACATACCAGCTGAGTTACCCCGGCGTCGGGTAAATACTTTTTAATTTAACTCTTCTCAAATGCTCTAGTTTGGTATATCCTAGAAATTGTTTCAACCTGAAGACCCCTCTATGGATCCGCCATCTTGAATTTCCAAATTTTGATAATATTCAAAATTACCCCCCGATTCTACATAAAAGATTTTTAATATATCTCTTAACCTCTTAAATTTCGCAAATAAGAGATATTAAAATAATTGATATTCTGCATTAAAGTTTTTGGAGAAATTTTAGGTTTTAGAGATTAAGAGGTTTTGGAGAATCGGAACGCTATGAAATTCAAACAAAGTATGCTGTGATTTTGGGTAAATATTTCATATCGGTGATAGTGAATTGAAAAGAGTGCATTTAATATCCCATAGATTTTGAAAAGCTGGGAATATCAGCTGAAGAACAAAAAAAGATTTCATCATTTCAGTCATGGATATCCCGAATCTCCGAAAAGCCAAGAATCACCCTGGGGTTCTATCTTCTGAATATGACGACGAACAGCGAAAGTCATCCCTATTCCACTGTCATGAAAGCTTCCAGGGTACCTTACATTAACGGCCAAAAATATTAAATTTGAGTTGCAAACCTGAAGTAAAATAAATTTAATAACATTTTAAAATCCGAATTCATACCGCTTCCACATTAATGCTGCAGAAACCTTTTTCTGTTTGGTTGTGCTCGTGGCGGGTGCATTTCGTTTGAAACGGCAGGGGCTATTATAGCTATGTGGGTGCAGTCTATACACCCTACTATATTTTCTATCCCGAATTTAGTACGAAAACTATTTTTTACCTCATTTATTTCCGAATTAGTTGAAGGGACCTTAACTTAAAAATTTAAATGTTCTATTATTAATTGCGAAACATAAGTAATACACCTTGAAATAGAGGATTGACTTAAATCAAGTGAACTATTATGGCCAACAGGATTGTGGTAAGACCTAGTTGCGAAAAAATTTAATGCTGCTAATAATTTTAAATAAAAGGGTATTCTAGAATATTCCTGATTATAAAAAGGTTTACGAAAAGTATCTATAAGTTTAAAAGCAATTCGTTAAGGCATTCTGAGATTTCGTATGAATGCTGTACTGGAAACCCAAAAAGGACCAGCGATATCTTGCAGATTCCTTCACACGATTCTTTGAGAATGTTTGCAAAAAATTCTTTTGATTGCTGTGAAATGATGACATAATTTCTTTAAATCACCTCCTACCATTTAAAAAGTCGGTATAGAAGTTATTTCTGTCATGAGCAAATTAATCGTTCACCCTCTGTCTATTAAAATAAATTATATAAACTATAATATTTTAAAATTAAAATTAAATAAAATCTTCAACTTCTGCGGTGTCATGCCTCATGACCATGATGTATATTGGCGATCTTGATATTCCTGTTTTGGATGCTTTTGTTTTTATAATTTAGACCATGACTGGTATTAACGAATACAAATTGTAACTTACAATCGATTTGTATTATTTATTATATGTATGATCGATAATTATTGTACAATTTAATGTGATATGGCACATCAACTTATTTATTGAAATTGTTTTATTTTAAGCCAACAAAATTATTAATATAAAATATACATATTTACATATGTATTATGTACGGCGATGGTACGCTTGCAACCTTCGTACTGGGCAAATAGCCCGTTTCTTCCCAAATAAATAAATAAATATAAAGTCATATGCATATTCAATACTTTCATTCAATAATTTCATTTCTTTCCTGATTTTCGCGAAACTTGTTAAAAATTATCAGTAACAGCACTTCTTCTCTCGCTATCATTTTATTTTAAATGTCAATATATTATAACAGCTCCCCGACGAGGTCCTCTAAACTTAAGAGCTTTCCTAGGCTAAAAAAGTCTATTACACTTTCTTTCAGAATACGAAAATCTCTTAACAAAAGTCTCCACAAATAATAAGAGATCAGCTGATTACTGACTTCTCTTAAATGCTAAAGTAGAATACGAATTTATGTTTACTGATTTTTGACAACGATATAAAAGGTTAAGAGCTAATAGCTTTTATGTAGAATCGGGGGGTTAGTTTAATAATATTCAAAAATTAGACGCACCAACGAGAGTATAAATGAAGATATAACGGATACAATTTTCAAAAAAATATTTTAATAAACTCTAGAATGTTTCCTTACACGCCCATTTGATTTTATTTTGTCATCTTCAATAGTTTGAAAAAAAAGTCGGACTCGGGCCATTTTTTTTTTATATCTCAAGGACGCAATAAGTTCGAGACGAAAAATATACTTATATTGACTACTATTCACCTGCTCTACATTATGGTGTATGAAACAATATAGGTCCCTTTTGGGGCACATTCGTCATGCTAACACGGCTAGACCCTTTATTTAATGTCTAAGAAATACGAAAAATAGAGAAATTAACTTTTGCGGATACGTGAATGAAAGCAATAAATATCAGTGGAAGTTAAAAGTTTGCGACTACCATATCTTAAAATCGATTTAACAAATTAAGCTCAAAGATAAGACCACTCGATTATTTCCTTTCCAATTTAAAATAGATATACAACGGCGTTATAACTTCTAAAAGAATCTACCATGCCATATAAATATTTATAAAGATTATCAATCAAATAAGTATATGTGAACAGATAACGTTAGTCTTTATACTAATAAAATGGATATGTGATAGTAGGCAATTTGATTGAAAACTGATCTTCAAAGTAAATTGCTTGTTTTTTTTTTTTTTTTGTACAGAAGAAGAAATCGTACAGTTTATAGTTTCTATTAACCAGTCGAAATAAACGAATTTCTGGTGTAATCTAAATAAAAACTTAAATTTGTCGCATTCCGTCAGGGTCAACCCCACGATTTATTATTTTTCTTGTTAAAGCCTATAATTAATTAAAAACATTTAATGTTTGGTTATTTTTATTTGTGAACACAATAATCTAATCAAAATCTGTAAATGTTACACAAATATCCCAGTTCGAAACCACCAACAAGAAAGGGTTAAAAATTGTTGAAATATTGTTCCTCACAAATGAATAAAGGTATAAGCTGGCTCTACTGATTTACCTTATATTTTTGATTTATGTGTTATTGTAAAGAATAGCTTAGAAAAATAAATGTAAGCAGTTTTATCAAAATCTAGAACAACAGAGGTGAATGCATTTTTGAAAGCTTAGTTTCCAAACGATTGAGCAGTTTAAGTTTAAGAAAAACGTTATGAAAGTGAAATACCTTTTGTTATAAAATGCACAAAGCAGCACCAGAAGCCCGGGAACATTGATTAAATATAATCAATGCCTTTATCAGCTAAACAGTTGCACGTTTCGCTCTCATTACTTTTGCCTCCTACTCCTGCCGTAGATAACCACCTAAGAGATAAATTTTGAGGGCCTCGCTTAGGAAATAAACACAAAAACCGGTCAAGTGCGAGTTGGACTCACGCGCAGAGGGCTCCGTACCATATTTTATAGAATTTCTAGAAAGGAGGATGGTCAATAAGGCCGGTTTTCGGCCTAAATTTTTTGGCAGGAAGGACTTGAAATTTCTTTGAAATTCTTCTTGGGTTTTTATCTTTAATCAATATATAGTCAATTTCAAACAATATGAAACCTCCAAATACCCTCCACCCCTCTCTGCCGTCCCCCCAAAGTTATGAAAAAGTAGCTATAAATAGATTTTAATGCATTAACGCTTATAGAAAATGTGTCATCTAAATCTTTTATTTTACAATACAGATAATGCATCTAGACAACCAATCAAACATAAATACCATCCTCCCCCCACCATACCCCCTCTCCCACGAAATTTCAATTCGTTCCTGCCAAAAAATTTAGGCCGAAAATCGGTCTTATTGACCCTCCTCCTTTCCTGTAAATTTCAAGAAAAACGTTACATTCCCCAGTGGGGAAGGGGATAGGGAGGATGTTCTACTTTTTTATATATTTATGTATATTATATTTATATATATATATGAATATTTTGAACTAGTGCAAAATATGTGGGTTAATAAGATGTTTTACTGTGCCAAATTTCAAGTTTCTACGTCGCATGGTTTCTGAGAACATCTGCTGTGATAAAAAGACGATCTTATAAGAATTCCTTTTGTTTCCTTTGGAGGTACGTAACACTAAAAACCACAGCTTCTGCACCATTCATCATAGAGCTCGAGGACTTTAAAAAACTTAAGTTGAAAGTTGTGGTCTCTTTGTAGCAAATTTTCGATCTTTAGAACGAATTACTAATGTTTAACACTTGTTCCTCAGTAACACACTTTCATAGAGTAGGACATGTTTCACAGAGTAGAGTAGATTATTAAAATATTTACACATATTACTATTCTTGTTAATATAACGCAAGAGTTTATCTACGAGTATTTTCTGTAAATAAAATTAGAGAAGTTCTTCTGATTCCCATTATAAGATTAAAGGAAAAAGAACCAAATAAAAGATAGTATGTTATGCATCTCAGTTCCTTACCTAATGATAGCACGATTGGTTACTTCGACTAAATCTGTCGCAATTAGGTTATATCAACGCTATGAAAAAATTTATTTACCAAAGGATTCAAATGTATGTATTTTAAAAATGTGAAAATAATAATAAATATTAAAATTCCGGTAGCGACTATCCCTAAGAAAAATATCCCGATAACTACTGATGACTTGAATTTGATTTTAGGCACACACTGCAAACGTATGAATTTGCGCGCAATTTATATTCTTTAATTTTACTTTTGTCTATTTTTAAATATTGGTCCACGATCAATTTAACGTGCATATTGTCGAATGAATAATTGAAGTTGGATTGCTGAACGTTTTATACTAAAACAAAACTTTTCTAAGGGAGCTGTAAGAGGCCAATTTTATAATCACTCTATATAAATTATCTTCTTGGAATGGAATGGAATGGAACTATTGTTTAAATAAGATATTCTCAACGGAAAAAAAACACAACAAATATTGATCAAGGCACTTTGTAATATATTTCGAGATTAAATGGGTAAAATTTTTATCGAAAAACACACTCTGCAACAAAATGATAACTGCTAAAAACATATTTTTCTTGGTCGAGATAAATTTGATTTTTTTCTAAAAATACACTTTTATCCAACAGCCAAGAATAACAATTCACGGATAATCTGCATTCCAAAATTTTTGACACTAAAAACCGATTTTGAAAACAATTTTGGGAACAATTACACTCAATTAGGAAAAAAATACCGATTTTCGAATCGAATCGAGAGAAAAAATATTAAATGTAAATTAAAACATTTTAAGACTGATAGGTTCCAATAAATGCATCACAAGATGGACAATAGTGATTGGTATTCCTGCAGCTATCCATGCAATAGGGGATGCATGCACAGGGCCAACATCTAATCAAAAATAAAATTTATTGCAATAAACTCTTTTTACAAAAAAGTTTTAATATATAACTTACAAGCAGCAACAAAGAAGGCAGAACATCAAATGCGTTTTCGTAGTTGCGTTGTGCGTAATCCTTGTGCGAATCTCCAATCGGCAAGATGGGCAAATGGCCATAACCGAATTTGGACCGACATTTACTGGCATCGGAATAATTGGAGGAGCAGTTTGGAAATGTTCAGGTCCTTTGGTAGCCATTCTTTCGCTGAATCTCACGAACTATTCTATTCAAGTTATTGTGGCAGAATGACACAGCCTCCAGCGACACTTCAGGTTCAGGAGTGAAGAATGGTATTTTTGAGATAAATTAATTTCTGATTGTTTACATACTTAGAAGTCGCTGAGTCGAACTGATAATGCCGGCTTACTTCCTCCTTGGAGCTATAAAGGGTAAGAATATTTATATAAATATATATGCATTCGATTGCGTATACAAAACATAAATCAAATGAAGCCTTCACAACACAAATCTTTATCTTAACACAGCATAGCAAGAATTTTAAGAAGTCAAGACATTCATTTTGTTAGTAGTTCCTATGAATTGTTTGTAGAAACGCTATATCTCTCCGAAATGCAGACTATTATGTTACATTTCGGAAAGCTAAGCCTCGTATTTTCTTCGAGTGCATGATTCTAGAGCTAATGATATTTTATGTATGAAACATATGATATCATATTGCATTTCGATTATCAAGGTATCATGGTCGGCATTTACCAGGTGTCCCATAGGAATGTGTGAAAACTTATGAGCCACTATTTTTTAACAAATGAAAGGATAGGCAAAGTATGAATATTTTTTTTATAAAACGATGTTGTCATTTTTATTTCATGTCCATTTTATTTCAAAAAGTTTAGTCTATCTGATACAAAAAAATAATTTGGAAAAATATAGTGATTAATTTCTTTAAAAGGTCCTCTACTGTTTTTGGATTCTTTTCATAACAATGATCTTTAATGTACCTATCATTTCCTTTGATTACATGTTATAGCACCCAACAACAAAGAATACATCAAAAAATAAATAAAAAACTGAAATATAAACTACGCAAATGCTCTATATCTACAGTGGTTTAAATTAACAAAGATAGTAATAAAATAAAACACATGCAAATATAGTGAAATAATTCCGCAATATTGGTGATATGTGGATAATTTAAGAAACATTCGAAATATTACAGAATTATAACAGAAAATTTTTAAAACTCTTGAATTTTGAAAGCAATTGAGTATTTTACTATTGCAGTAGCCATATTGGATCCACCATTTTGTAAAATGAAAATCTGATACGAAATTTGAAATCAGTGACCAGTGAAAAGAAAAATTGTTTGTTGTAATGGCGGCCATATTGGATCCGCCATCTTGAAAATGTTTGTTACTAAAATTTTCATGTACTCTGTTATTGTTCTTACATTCCAAAGGTACAGTATGAGCAACTTTAGAACGACATTTCTAAGAATAAATTAATACTAAGTTTACGAAAAATTGGACAGTCGATGCTTCAAGTTTAGGCATCTTTAGGCGGCCATATTTAATTTTTGGTGAACAATTTTTCAAATCTGATTCAGAAAGAGTAGGTCTTTTTACTTAAGAAAATGTTTTTCTCAAATTATATTTATTTGGTCTTAGGTTTTTTTTCCGCTTCGCCGTTAATGTTTTAAAAGATTTTTCCTGTCTTATTTCATTATCCGTCTTTCATAACGATCATGTAATATTTTTCTTTAGTTGAGTTATTATCCCAAAACTGTAGAAAATGGCAAAAAAATATCACTAGTATTGTGCAATTATTTTACTGTTCATGTTTTTTTATTTGATTACTAATTTGCTCCGGTTATTCATTCAAATCAAATATTTTTATAAAGAAAAGATTCAAAGTGTAAATTCCTAACTTTGTATGAACACACCTCCCAACTTATACCATAATAAACCCAGTTTTCGTAAATCATTTATTTGTTAATTTGCTATTTTTGATTTTTAAAGCATCAATATATATTTGTGGGGTATGACATTCCGTATGAAAAGTCTAAAATAATAACGAACGTTAATATAACTTTATTTCTTTTGACTGTTGTGTGACAAAATTGCCTTCAGTTTTTTTCCCCTTTTTTTTTTTTAACAGAAACATAAGGTTTCTTTGTTGTGTGCTTGCAAATTTACAATAGCACTTTTTAATATAAAATTACTGTCTCATTAACAACATAAATGTCGTTGACAATTTCTCGTTGATTCAAAGTTCCTAGATTTTGGCGACTTTGGTTTTTGCGGCTGTGTAAAGGAAAATTCGAAATTCGAAATAAGTATAACCAGTGATTGAAGTAACATGATTTGTTATAAATCTAAAGATAAGTTCAAAACTAGCATCCTAATCAGAATATTGCACCCATTCATTAAAAGGCGATCTACTCTCAGCTTGGAAAATAATCTGGTTAAATTCAAAATAACATTCCAATCCAGCGGCATTTAAATTATAACCACGAAAAATGTTCCTTTTCCGAGAATCCTTTAGTTTTAAAATGCATCAGGATGATGTATTCTAGTAGTAGTAATAGTTTCGAAACTGCGTCAAAATGGATTTCATTAGTAGTAAGAAGATTAAGTTTTAATTCCTAAATTATTTTAATAATTAGTATATTAATCATTGGGTTCTCTTTAAATACTAATTTTCCCAAATTACCAATATTAAAAACCTAAAATTATTTCTGCTAGACTACACGAAGAATGAACTTAGATTTGAGCTCTAATCATCAGTGTCATTTTATATACACCTAATTCTCTTTTTACACGATAGATACGTTCCCAAAAAATACGTGTAAAAAAAAATTCGTGTAAAAAGAGAATTAGGTGTAAACAGTATTAAAAAGTTCTTGTTGGAGTTCACTTAATTTATTTCGTGCTTACACATTTTAATTCATTAAATATTTTATAAAAAATAACTTCTACTTTGGAAAAAGGGAATTATATCTGAAATTCATTAATATAAAAGAAGTTAATATAATAAAGACATAACAAAATTTTATGCATTGTCACTTTCTGACAATAAACGCATACGTTTACGTAAGACTAAAATATTCCTGGAATATTAAAAATCGTGTTAAAAAAAAACAATTCGTGTAAAATGAGAAAAATTTTTTCTTTTGAACTCGTGTTAAATCAAATTCGTGTAAAAAAACATCGTGTAAAAAGAGAATTAGGTGTATAATATTTATATATCATCTTCAGAAATATATGTCTATCCTATCTATCTA
The DNA here is from genome assembly GCA_949715965.1 of Dysmachus trigonus. NCBI lineage: Eukaryota > Metazoa > Arthropoda > Insecta > Diptera > Asilidae > Dysmachus > Dysmachus trigonus. Next base: position 33,324,268 of record OX454319.1, read on the forward strand.
AAGATAAGTTAATGGATTTTATGATTTATTTTTCGTCACACAGTGTTACATATCTGTTGAGATTTTAAATTTATAAATAAATTTTAAAAATTGGAGATTATAAGCTTGAATATAAATTCAATTATATTGAATCATAAACTAACTCTGTTTGTAATTCGGCAACTATTTAGAGCCTCATTATTATGATACTATTCTTCCAATGTGGGCAACATTTTGTAGCAAAATTCCTATTTCATTATGCAAAAAATTGTTTTATTTTATTTTTTATTTGTGCTATGAAGTTATTTAACAAGGAAACTCTGGCCCGGCTATATAGCTTTCTTTTTCTTTATATGTTTTTGTTTTAAAACATTATATAACTACAATATATAAATTTATAGAATATTTTATAAATTTTTAAAAAAGGTTTCTAATTCAGCTGCTATTAATTTTCAGTAAATGTCTTTTTAAAAGTTTGTCTAAATGAAACGTTCTATTAAATTAGTATTTTTTCCAGTTTTTTAGGTTTTTTTTTTTAATTCATAATTTAGAATTATTTAGGAGAATTGGAATTGTAAAAATTGGATCCGCTAGCCTAAAGACTACACAAATACTCGATTCCGCTGAGGAAGCATGACTGAATTAATAACAGAAATAGATTTTGATTGATACTCAAAAAAAAAAATTTCACTAATTTTTGGCATAAAGCTATGTTACTTTTAATGTAAATTTTGAATTCATGATCACTTAGCATGGGGCACATTCAATATTTGTGGCTTTCGTCACTATTCCGTAGGTACAAATCAATACATAGTTAAACTTTATAGTAAATTCCTGATCTTGGCCAAAGGAATCACTAAGTACGCCGAAAGAAGATTTTGGAAGGAAACACTCAATTAATCAAATAATAATTTTTTATTTTCAAAAAGAACTCACATTCACTCCACTGAAATAATACTTGCTTTCTCATAATTTTAACATAACTAAAATTAATATGATATAAAATGAAACATTTCAAGACTGATAGGTTCCAATAAATGCATCGCAAGATGGACAATAGTGATTTGTATTCCTGCAGCTATCCATGCACAGGGCCAACATCTAATCAAAAATAAAATTTATTGCAATAAACTCTTTTTACAAAAAAGTTTTAATATATAACTTACAAGCAGCTGCAAAGAAGCAAGCACATCAAATGCGTTCTCGTAGTTGCGTTGTGCGTAATCCTTGTGCGAATTTCGTTTCTGCACGATGGACAAATCGTCACAATTGGCTCGGGTCCAACAGGTACCGGTATCTGAATAATTGGAGGAGCAGTTTGAAAATGTTCAGGGCCTTTGGTATCCATTCTTTCGCTGAATCTCACGAACTATTCTATTCAAGTTATTGTGGCAGAATGACACAGCCTCCAGCGACACTTCAGGTTCAGGAGTGAAGAATGGTATTTTTGAGATAAATTAATTTCTGATTGTTTACATACTTAGAAGTCGCTGAGTCGAACTGATAATGCCGGCTTACTTCCTCCTTGGAGCTATAAAGGGTAAGAATATTTATATAAATATACAGGGTGTTCAGAGGTGGGAGGTCAATACTGAAGGGGGTGAAAGGTCAGACCGAGACAAGCAAAAAATCGTATGGGTGGGGGGGGGGGGGGGGGGGCATCTCGCACCGTTTGGCAGTTACAGGGTGATTCGTAAATCAGGATTTTGCCTTATATGGGAACCGCTCTTGTATTTTTATCTTTTTTTCTACGCATCGCAGCGGCCCCAAACTGATTTCAAAAAATCACTATTTGGAAGCCCTTTCCAAAAAAGTTTACACCACCCCCCTATCCCCAACCCCTTGGCCACAATCCCCCCTGGAAGTTGAAAAAATTAACTTTTATTTCACGATTTTTCACCTTTCGCCCCACTTTTCTCCGAAATTCATGTTATTAACATACCTACTTTTTATTTTTTTTAAGTTGCCTATCTAATTACCTTTCCAAAAAGGTGCAACATGCCCACAGTTGAAGAAGCAAGCGATAAGAACGGGTGTTTAATAGAAAAAATTAAGATAAAATGGCAGAATTCAGTGTTGACGAGTATGCCGATATAATTTACGTGTACGGTTTAGTAGAAGGAAATGACAGTGAGGCCGTACGAGAATACCAAAGGAGATTCCCGAATCGGCGGGTACCCGACAGAAGGGTATTTTCAAGGACTTTCAGAAGGTTAAAAGAAACCGGAAGTGTAACCGCCCCCAGAGCAGAAATGCGAGCAGGAAAATCGGCCGATTCAGCGGAGCCCGACCAACAAATCCTCAACATCGTCAGGAACAGCCCTGTAATAAGCATCAGGCAGGTCGCACGAAGGTCAGGATTGTCTTCAGGGAGAGTTTGGACCGTTGTGAACCGAGAGGGACTACATCCATACCACCATATCCCGGTCCAAGCACTAGGGAAGGAGATTCCGAAGGACGATTGCAATTCTGCACTTGGCTGTTCGAGTCTGACATCGAAAACAGAAGGTTTCTAGACCGAATTCTGTGGACGGATGAATCGCAATTCACCCGGGATGGCATCACAAACTTACACAACCTCCACACCTGGTCAGATGTGAACCCACATAGGACCAGGTGTCGGTCCTTCCAGCAAAGATTTAGTGTCAATGTCTGGGCTGGCATCATCGGCAACCAGTTGATAGAACCCTTCATCTTGCCCCAAGTGCCGAATAGTCAGCTATACTCGGACTTTTTGGAGAATATCCTTCCGGATCTGTTGGAGGACATCCCCCTGGCCACCAGAAGCGCAATTTATTTACAGCTCGACGGAGCACCTGCGCATACTGGGAACATTGTTAGGGCAAGGTTAAATGAAAATTACCCAGAGCGCTGGATTGGACGAGGTGGACCGATTCCTTGGCCTGCTAGGTCACCGGACCTTACTCCACTGGACTTTTTCTTATAGGGAATGATGAAAGATGAAGTTTACTCAAGACCAATCAACACCAGAGAAGAATTAGTTACCAGGATTGTGACTGCAGCCACGAAAATACGGGAGAGACTGGCTACCATAGACCTCAAACGTGAAATAAAACGAAGGCTACTTGCATGCATCGAAACTAGCGGAGAACATTTTGAACAGCTTTTATAGGACAAACGTTTTAATTGTAATTAGTTTTTAAGCGAACAAAATGTATTTTTTTGTAAACTTAAGTATAATTTCCTAAAAATTCGAAATATCATGATATTCTGTAAAAGGATTTTTGTAAATAAATTTTCGTATCCTTTTCCTACCTGGGCATGTTGCACCTTATTGGAAAGGTAATTAGATAGGCAACTTAAAAAAAATAAAAAGTAGGTATGTTAATAACATGAATTTGGGAGAAAAGTGGGGCGAAAGGTGAAAAATCGTGAAATAAAAGTTAATTTTTTCAACTTGCAGGGGGGATTGTGGCCAAGGGGTTGGGGATAGGGGGGTGGTGTAAACTTTTTTGGAAAGGGCTTCCAAATAGTGATTTTTTGAAATCAGTTTGGGGCCGCTGCGATGCGTAGAAAAAAAGATAAAAATACAAGAGCGGTTCCCATATGAGGAAAAATCCTGATTTATGAATCACCCTGTAACTGCCAAACGGTGCAAGATGCCCCCCCCCCCACCCATACGATTTTTTGCTTGCCTCGGTCTGACCTTTCACCCCCTGCAGTATTGACCACCCACCTCTGAACACCCTGTATATACATCCAACTGCCTTTACAAAACATAAATCAAATGAAGCCTTCACAACAAAAATAGCAAGCATAGCAAGAATTTTAAGAAGTCAAGTCATTCATTTTGTTAGTAGTTCCTATGAATTGTTTGTAGAAACGCTATACTATCTCTCTGAAGTGCAGACTATTATGTTACATTTCGGAAAACTTAGCCTCGTATTTTCTTCGTGTGGGTGATTCTAGAGCTTTTCATATTTTATGTATGAGGATATTATATTGTATTCTGCTCGACATTTAATTACATATACTTGTTCTAATATTGTTTTAATTCCCACTTTCACTCTATCCCTTTGATTACATTTTAGCACCAAACAACTAAAAACACATCTTAAATATAAATAAAAACTGGAATATAAACTACGCATATTCTCTCTACAGTAGTTCAAGCTAACAATCGGACAAAGGTAATAGTAAAATAAAACACATTCAAATATAGTGAACTAATTGGGCAATATTAGTGATATGTGGATAATTTATTTTGTAATTTTCTACGTTGTTAAGACACATTCGAAAAATGACATATTTCCAACACATACCAGAAAAAAACATACAAAACAACAAATAGCTCAATTTTTCATGTCAAACAATAATAATCCGACAAACATGAAAGATATAAGAAATGATACATACATACAAATATATATATATATATATTAGGGTGCTTTTTTTTTCGCGACTATTTTTTTTTTTCAGTCCCACCTCGAAATTTTGTGGCAAATATCTAAACAAAAATTCCCTGAAAATTGGGGCCCTTAATATTAATATTAAAAACTAGACCAAGGCGTATAAAGATTTCCCATACAAAATACACGTAAACTTTGATTACACAGGTTTACAAAAAAAAAAAAGTTGATGTTCTTTTGACCAGACCATCTCATTTTTATGTAAATCAACGCCCTGAATCCGAATCCGAGGTCCGTTAACCTCCATCACGTCAGGTTCAAGGGCATTTCAAGGTCAAATTGAGAAAAACCCACTAAATAGGTCTGAAAAAGAGGACTTATAGGTTTCTGGGGCAGCTGAATCCGAATTCGTGATTTGTTTAACTCCCAAACGTCAGCCAGAGGTTATTTCAAGGGCATTTCAAGGTGAAATTGGGAAAAATCCACTAAATAGGTCTGAAAAAGAAGATGTATAGGTGTTTGGAGTCACTGAATCCGAATTCGTGATTTGCTTAACCCCCAAGGTCAGCCAAAGGTCGTTTTAAGGGCATTTCAAGGTGAAATTGGGAAAAATCCACTAAGCGGAAAAAGTTGATGTTCTTTTGACCAGACCATCTCATTTTTATGTAAATCGACGCCGTGAATCCGAAACCGAGGTCCGTTAACCTCCATCACGTCAGGTTCAAGGTCATTTCAAGGTCAAATTGATAAAAATCCACTAATTAGGTCTGAAAAAGCGGACTTATAGGTTTTTGGGGCCGTTGAATCCGAATTCGTGATTTGTTTAACTCCCAAAGGTCAGCCAGAGGTTATTTCAAGGGCATTTCAAGGTTAAATTGGGAAAAATCCACTAAATAGGTCTGAAAAAGAAGATATATAGGTTTTTGGGGTCACTGAACCCGAATCCGTGATTTTATAAAGCCCCCAAGGTCAACCAGAGGTCGTTTCAAGGGCATTTAAAGGTGAAACTGGGAAAAAATCACGTCTTTTCTATATTTGAACTTGGAATGACTTCGAAACGACCTCAGGCTGACCTTGGGGGATTAAGCAAACCACGAAATCGGATTCAGCGACCCCATAAACGTATACATCTTTTTCAGACCTATTTAGTTGATTTTTTCCCAGTTTCACCTTGAAATGCCTTTGAAACAACCTCTGGTTGACCTTGTGGGCTTTATAAAATCACGGATTCGGGTTCAGTGACCCCAAAAACCTATATATCTTCTTTTTCAGACCTATTTAGTGGATTTTTCCCAATTTAACCTTGAAATGCCCTTGAAATAACCTCTGGCTGACCTTTGGGAGTTAAACAAATCACGAATTCGGATTCAACGGCCCCAAAAACCTATAAGTCCGCTTTTTCAGACCTAATTAGTGGATTTTTATCAATTTGACCTTGAAATGACCTTGAACCTGACGTGATGGAGGTTAACGGACCTCGGTTTCGGATTCACGGCGTCGATTTACATAAAAATGAGATGGTCTGGTCAAAAGAACATCAACTTTTTCCGCTTAGTGGATTTTTCCCAATTTCACCTTGAAATGCCCTTAAAACGACCTTTGGCTGACCTTGGGGGTTAAGCAAATCACGAATTCGGATTCAGTGACTCCAAACACCTATACATCTTCTTTTTCAGACCTATTTAGTGGATTTTTCCCAATTTCACCTTGAAATGCCCTTGAAATAACCTCTGGCTGACGTTTGGGAGTTAAACAAATCACGAATTCGGATTCAGCTGCCCCAGAAACCTATAAGTCCTCTTTTTCAGACCTATTTAGTGGGTTTTTCTCAATTTGACCTTGAAATGCCCTTGAACCTGACGTGATGGAGGTTAACGGACCTCGGATTCGGATTCAGGGCGTTGATTTACATAAAAATGAGATGGTCTGGTCAAAAGAACATCAACTTTTTTTTTTTTGTAAACCTGTGTTATTTGTCTTCAAAACTCTACAGCTCAGAGGCATTTTATGGTATAATCTTGGTCAATGGAAGGGTTTCTTCAGAATTGAATGCTCTACAAAAGTGTCCATTGCGGCGTAACCCTAACTCCCATCAGCGAGGTAGTAGGGGTCACTAACCCAATTTTTTCATGAAATTCTCGTTTTTTTTGCCCCTACCTTTTAAATAACAAGAGCCGCAGAAAAAATGTGAATGACAAACTTGTAGGAAATTCAATTTCATCCAAAAAGTTCTCGAACACCAAGTCGCTAACATCGATATTTCTTGAGATATTGGGCTTTGAAGTTGAGGTAGTGTGGAACTTTCATGGATTATTGAGCTAAATTGTAGAAGGTGTAGAATGTATTCGAGAACTTTTTGGAGGAAATTGAATTTCCTAGAAGTTTGTCATTCACATTTTTTCTGTGGCTCTTGTTATTTACAAGTAGTAAAAATATGTAGTTTTTCAAATGTATCCTAAAACTATAGAAAATGGCAAAAAAAATATCACTTATATTGTGCAACTATTTTACTGTTCATGTTTTTACTTTATTACTAATTTTGCCCGGTTATTCATTCGAATCAAAAATGTATATTTTTATAAAGAAAAGATTCAAAGTGTAAATTCCTAACTTTGTATACACACTTCCCAACTTATACCATAATAAACTCAGTTTTCGTAAATCAATTTGTTTGTTAATTTGCTATTTCTGATTTTTAAAGCATCAATATATATTTTTGGGGTATGACACTCCGTATGAAATTCTAAAATAATAACGAACGTTAATATAAATTTATTTCTTTTGACTATTGTGTGACAAAAATGCCTTAAGTTATTTTCCCCCTTTTTTTTTTAATCAGAAACATAAGGTTTCTTTGTTATAGTACAAAAATCTTAACCGTAGCATTGTGTGATAGAACTGTAACAAACCAATAAAGTGCTTGCAAAATTACAATAGGACTTTTTATTATAAAATTACTGTCTCATTAACAACATAAATGTCGTTGACAATATCTCGTTGATTCAAAGTTCCTAGATTTTGGCGGCTTTGGTTTTTGCGGCTGTGTAAAGGAAAATTCGAAATTCGAAATTTCGAAATAAGTACAACCAGTGATTGAAGTAACTTGATTTGTTATAAATCTAAAGATAAGTTCAAAACTAGCATCCTAATGAGAATATTGCACCAATTCATTAAAAGGCGATCTACTCTCAGCTTGGAAAATAATCTGGTTAAATTCAAAGTGATATTCCAAGCCATTATAGCTATATTATATATGGAGCACCAATATGGATTCCATGAGCATTTTGCCATATAAAGAAGTTGCAAACTATCTAAAACAAAATATTAATTATTATTAATTATATTAATTACTGAATTTATCTTGGGTCTTCTGCACCTCGAAATTACACGAATTAGCGGCATTTAAATTATAACCACAAAAACTAACAAATTTATAAGAAATTTTCTTTTGAAAAATGTTCCTTTTCTGAGAATCCTTTAGTTTTAAAATGCATCAGGATGATGGATCCTAGTAGTAGTAATAGTTTCGAAACTGCGTCAAAATGGATTTCATTAGTGGTAAAAAGATTAAGTTTTAATTCCTAAATTATTTTAATAATTAATATTGTTACAGAATTTGCCTTCGCTTATACTTCACACTTGAAGTTGCGATCGGGCAGATATAGGGATTAGCTTTCGATCCCTCCTTTGTGAGTGTCTATGGCAGAGAAGCCAAGCGCCATACTGATGAGATCAGCTTGGCTTCTCGGATCGAAACACTCATCGATCTTTTTGGGCTCGTCTACTTCGGTGGACGAGTAGTATTCTTAACAAAAACGTCCCTAAGGTCCGTCTGTCTGTCCGTTGGTCGCGGAATTTTGGCGAAGGCAGATAGTGTAATTTTGCCGGCCAGCCGCTCGGCGGGCAAAATTGTAACACTGGTGCCAGGTGTGGGGTTCTCGGAGCCCTCCTAACCGGGGGCAACCCCACAATCCCTCTAGCGTCCAGGGCGTCAATGACGGCGATCGTGCAGCCATCTTCGGCAGCCGATCGTTGATGCAGCCGCGGTTCTCCTCTGCCACAACGGCCGCGTTTTTTACTGCCGCAGTGACATTGTGGCAGTTGTATTGCGTACCTGCGCCTCCCGCGCTCTTGTCCTCTGCCACAATGGCCGCGTTTTTCACTGCCGCAGTGACGTTGTGGCAGTTGTATTTCGCGCGCGTATCGCGGCTGCAGCCATGCCGTCGCTGCATTCATCGTAGCATTGGCCATGGCGTCCTGAATGCCGCATGAAGCTGCTCGGATGGAACTTCGAGCTTCTGACGGGGGAGTACTGTTACAGAATTTGCCTTCGCTTATACTTCACACTTGAAGTTGCGATCGGGCAGATATAGGGATTAGCTTTCGATCCCTCCTTTGTGAGTGTCTATGGCAGAGAAGCCAAGCGCCATACTGATGAGATCAGCTTGGCTTCTCGGATCGAAACACTCATCGATCTTTTTGGGCTCGTCTACTTCGGTGGACGAGTAGTATTCTTAACAAAAACGTCCCTAAGGTCCGTCTGTCTGTCCGTTGGTCGCGGAATTTTGGCGAAGGCAGATAGTGTAATTTTGCCGGCCAGCCGCTCGGCGGGCAAAATTGTAACAATATATTAATCATTGGGTTCTCTTTACATACTAATTTTCCCAAATTACCCATATTAAAAACCTAAAATTATTTCTGCTAGACTACACCTACCAGAAGAATGAACTTAGATTCGAGGTCTAACCATCAGTGTCATTTTGTATATAATATTGATATATGATCTTCAGAAATATATGTCTTTCCTATCTATCTAAAGATAAGTTCATGGATTTTATGATTTATTGTTTGTAACACAGTGTTACATATGTGGGCAAAATTCCTATTTCATTATGCAACAATTTTTTTTTTTTTTTATGTATGCTTTGTAGTTATTTAACAAGGAAACTCTGGCACAGCTTTCTTTTTTTTTTCTCTTTTAAATCCAATCAATGTTTTTTTTTAAAACATTATATAACTACAATATATAAATTTATATAATATTTTATTAATTTTTAAAAATTGTTATTTATTCAGCTGCTATTAATTTTCAATAAATGTATTTTTAAATGTTTGTCTTAATGAAACGTTCTATTATTTTAGTATTTTTCCGAATTTTTTACGTTTTATTTATTTTTTAATCATAATTTAGAACTATTTAGGAGAATTGCAATTGAAAATTGAATCCGCTAGCCTAAAGACTGTACACAAACACTCGATTCCGCTGAGGAAGCATGATTGATTTAATAAAAGGAATAGATTTTGGTTGATACTCAATAAATAAAAAATAAAATCACTAATTTTTAGCATAAAGTTATGTTACTTTTTATATACATTTTTAATTCATGATCACTAGGTATGGGGTTCATTCATTGCTTTTGTTGCTTTCGTTACTATTCAACACACAGTTAAATTTTATAGTAAATTCCTGATCTTGGCCAAAGGAATCACTAAGTACGCCGACAGAAGATATTGGAAGCAAACACTCATTTAATCAAATAATACTTTTTTATTATCAAAAAGAACTCACATTCACTCCACTGAAAGAATACTTGCTTTCTCATAATTTTAGTACAACTAAAATTAATATGATGTTAAATGAAACATATCAAGACTGATAGGTTCCAATAAATGCATCGCAAGATGGACAATAGTGATTGGTATTCCTGCAGCTATCCATGCAATACGGCAAACATGCACAAGGCCAACAGCTAATCAAAAATAAAATTTTGTGCAATAATCTTTGCTAACGAAAAAGATAAACTTACAAGAACAAGCAAAGAAGGCAGCACATCATATGCGTTTTCGTAGTTGCGTTGTGCGTAACCTTTGTGCGAATTTCGCTTCTGCACGATGGACAAATCGCCACAATTGGCTCGGGTCCAACAGGTACCGACATCTGTACAACTTGAGGAGCTAATTGTGGTTGGTATTCCATTGGTGCAGTTTGATATAATCCATTCGGATCCATCGTTGAATTTGTTCTATGTCACGAACTGTTCTGGTTGAATTACAATTACCATCTAATTTCTGAAGCAATATATTCTACTACCTAGCACCAGCTCTGCTAAACAAATCAAATAAATATATGTTTTCATCTTGAAGGATAAATTGTTAATATAATAGTACCTTTTATCGTCATTTTTTGCAATCGATTTTTCGATAACCGCTGCTATCTTTTTCTGTGTAACTGTGATGGAGGAAGAATGTTTACGTGTACTATTACTTACTAAGTGGAAATGAAATGTTTACAATCGTCTTGATACCCACGCAAGCTACACCTTATAAACCCACGATAAAAACTGATATCACGTTTCATTTTTATTTGCGATTAAATTCTTCAGAAAGCAACGCGGCATTCTTTTTCTCTTGTTGTATGTATATAATGCACACTTGATGAAGCTTGGAATATTTTTTAAGCCTTAGCCTAAACTAAATGACACTATAAAAAAAAAAAAAAAAGTCTTAGATATCGTGATATTTACTTAGTCGTCTGCGAAATTTGAGAATATCACTGTTATCACTTAAGTAGTAGATCGTTTAGTATTTAATAAGTATGTGTAATTGAAGTAGTGTACTGTGAAATTTTTGAAATAAAATGTTACTTATTATAAAAATTAAAACATGAGGCTTTTAAGTGTTCAATGTAATTAATATTTTATCGTACCATATCAACTCAAGGCAAAGTTGACCATGAAGGAATCTTATACATATTCAATCTCTGCTATACTTTGATAAAAAAAAATTCGATAACTAACTGAATTGAGAGCATTTTCATGAGATGGATGCTCCCTTTCTTAAAGTATATTTATGTACATATATAGTACGTGTAGGCGTATTATATCACAAATAAAAATAAACTTAATAAAATTCTCTTCTGATCATCAATTACAATTATATGTACGGGTATATTATACTTACAATTAGGAGAGTTATTGCACAAAAAGTGAAGAAGTACAGATCCCAAAATATTTCTTATTTTCAAATAAATATTCTTATTTAGATTTGACAATTTATTTACATAAATGTATCTGTAATACATTGTTATATAATATTAAATATCCAATCAAATCGTTTTTATGAAGAGTATAATTATTATTTAATATTTTTAACGAATATTTCAACTAATTTAGACACTATCGACCTGAATTATACAATATACACCCACAAAATATCTGGTTCCAAAAACTAGTTGAAACGATATGACCGAATTAGTGTTCAGACAATAAGGCCAATTTATAACATTAGTACGACCAACCCCTCAAATTGACGGGTTTCACACTTATTAATTTACAATTTTTTGAAACAAACATTGAACATTTTAATTTATGAAGAATACTGTTCTGTGCTGAACCAAGATCCAAAGTTCAAGTACAATTTACCTATCTTATATTTTAGAGTCACTTTTGGAAGTAATATAAGTCCACTTTTTAACATATCATTTTAATAACTTCTCAATTTAATCTATCTTTATAATTTGTAGGTTATCTTCATGCATTTTTTTTAAATACTAGATATGTATCACTTCTAAAAATGGCGGTTCATTTAATGTTACTGGTTACGTGTAACAAATCTGATTTGATATAATAGAAAGAAACTTTTTATTTTAATAATTTATTTATTTACAAGTTTTATTACATTTCATTCCAATTGGAGGTACAAATATAACCTGTAGAATGGGTGTACTCATTGTGCATAGGAACTTGAAAGTAACAATATAAGGTATATAACAAAAAAATAAATAGATAATTAAAAAAATAAAAAGTAAAAACTAAAAACTAAATTTATAGCTTAATTTTATATTTTTATTTATTTATTATTTAAGTTACAGGTAAAAAGGGTTTAACCTAAGGACTATTGATAACGCGCACTCGAGGAATCATTAATTTTAAAGGGCACTACTTGTGTCGCAAATACAAATTTAAATGTTGTATTTATTTTAACAATTGTATTTGTCTAATGTAACGCGATATTTTTTTGTCACTTAGTTTTATTGGACGACTTTAAAAATTTGATTTCCTTAGGTAGTTTATTAAATAACTTAATTGCTGTGTAGATACAGTTCTTCTTTGAAATTGATTTATTGTATTCCTGGTTGTATCAATAGGTTGTGTCGCTGTGTGTATGCAGCGCCGCCGTCCTGCTGAAAACACATCTTGCCAAGATCGATATTATCGATATTTTGGAAGAAATATTCTTTGATTATTAAACTCAAATTACTATAGGTTTATAAACTTGCCTTGGCTGTCACCGACTCCAAAAATAGCTGATTAGAACTGTAAATATTTAAGTAACAATAATTTTGTATATTGTCCTTTAATGCTCTTCTCTTTAAAGAAGTAAAATATATTATTTTTAAGTTTTTAGTTTAAGTTTGTACATATAGACAAGGTTTTGAAGTCGGCCTTTATTTTTTTGTAAAAATGTAATATTATATTTTTTCGAATTTTTGATAAAAGAAAATAAAAAAATTTGGAAAAAAATCGATATTTGTTTCAAACAATAATCTAAACAATTGTTATTTTTCTCCAAGTGCGGATGGTTGGTCCTACTTACGACTTAATATCTCGGAAAATAATTATAATGTTTTTATGAAATCGTGCGAAAATCTTTTTTAAGTATCAATAAATATGTCCTAAAAACAACAATATGAAAATAAAATTTTTCACCGAAAAAAAAATCGATTTTTTATCTCAATGAGTATACTTCTTTAAGAAATATATAGATTATACAATACAATAAGTGGTATTCCACAAAAATTAATTTGGAGAACAAATCGCATAATATTTCGTATTTCAGCGATTAGTACTTCTTGGCTTGCTCAAATAAATATGTATAAGCGATTCATGTAAAGAATATGCATGCAAATTCTTGATAATGTTCCTAAGCTCAAATATAATTCGTAAAAAATGTATAAGTTTAAGTGAATGCTCAAGCCTGAGGCTTGGAACCGAGGTGAAGAACATTAAGTTATTTATTTTCTTAGCCCATCTTAAATTTATAAGAAGACTAACGGAGAGCTTTCAAAGCTGTTCAGCATCAGTTTGCTGCATTTAAATATATCTTGTCAATTTCTTGGTCGACGCGCAACTGAGAGCAGTAAAGATGGTTTATATTTCGTTGCCTCGGTGAATTCTAATCGAAGCAGTGATCGTCGTTGATGTAAATCTCCGAAAACTTGTCTATTAATAATAATAAATATTTACCTTTTATATCTTAGTAAATGTAAGTGGCGTGGATCCGTAAACTCTGTGGGTTGTTTGAGTTGTAGTTTTTGTTTATTAAAAGTGATTTATTATATTTGCAATTTTAACTGTCCTTAAAGACTGTGCGTTTTTTTTTTTTTTTTTAATATGTCCGGAAACATAGAGAAAGAATCTAAACCAGAAAATGGCGAGAAGACACAAAATAATGAAGAAAAGCTGAAGCTACAAATACAAAAAAAAGATGAAGGAAACCCCATGTTTCAAGTAATTAAATTGATAGACGAACTCGGCTTTGCAGATGATGATAGTGATAATGATGATGATGGAGACGATTATAAAAGTAAAGAAAAATCGAAGGTTGAACAAGAGGAAAAAAAAATTGTAAGGACAGTGGCTTATTTTGCTGTTGGCCCTAAATCCAGACGTATAATCTGTCCCTTCTGCGGAGAACATGTTAAGACAAAATCCCGCCCTGGATATATGGTGGCTTTGACGAAAATTTTAGCACTTTGTCTTTGCCTTTGTTGTTGGTATGCTTTTGAATGTAATATTTTTTAAATGTTTTTCATATTGAGGAAAAAATTTATTTTCAGTGGGATTTGCTGTTGGTGCTTGGCTTGTTGCTGCAGGGGTTGTTGTCCACAACTTTTTACTAAGTACAGATTCTGTCCGGAATGCGACAGTTACCTTGGTTATTATCGACGACCAGAATTGTAACAGAGTATTTTACACAATAAAATAAAATCCGAAAAAATGTTGGGCGTTTTAATTGACCCGTCGAACATAAAAGTACATATTTTTTAAAAGTTGGGTTAAAAGCGAGTCAAATTCAACCTGATAAAATCAACATTTTAACTTTATAAACAGAAGATCAAGGGAGAGTGGGTGAAGAGCTATACTTTTATAGCCAATGCACCAACAATTTTGAATTTTTTTTTGTAGAATCCTTGAAAGAAAACCTTAAAAAAAAAACTTTTTTGGAAGGCCATTAAAAATTAAAAATATGCATTTCATAATCTTTGACTGCCGAAATATATGCGCGTTGGGAAAACCTAATATTCCAAAGAAATCTCTTTAAAAATTATAAATTCATCTTGTTATTTCAAACACATAGCTAGTTGTAACGATATGACGGAATTAGTTCAGGCAGAATTATTAAATAATATACCGTAATTTATATAAAACTAGATTTTTTTCTGACATGGTGACATTATGCTGATTCTCGTGTGCACTTAATTCTTTAGAAGTAATGAGAAAAAATAGAGAAAATACGTAAATAGCTTAACTATTTTATAAAAATTAATCTAGGGTTCGAAAATTTAGGGCAGGGTTGTTCTTGTGTTAAACTAACTTTCGAGCAGGCATTCAATAGCAATTACTATGCAGTACACATTACATGCAACCATCGATCATGTTAGGTAATAGAGAAAACCTCATCAATTTAACATGATTTAAAAGTTAAATTGAAATTATGAATTAATAACAAATACATTCTAGCAAGAATTGATTTTAAAATAGTTAGACAAACTACGAACTAGTTGATTGAAATAAAAAATGCTTACCAAATGAACTTACAAGCCCTCATAGTTGAATCAACTATGTATAAATATATTTTTTTTAGTGTAAACATATGAAATTTGTATCCAGAAAATGCTTTTAAAAATTTCAAAGTAAACCAAAGACCACATAATCATGATGCGCAACTTACGAATAATAAAGAATATCTCGTTAAAAGATTAAAAATTAATTGTTAAATCAAAATTACTTTATATATCATCATATCATAAATTCACGAGTAATAAAATTGGGCACATCTTAATTTTTGCTACGGTGTTTAATGTGGAAGGAGTTTGGTGCGGTTAAGTATTATTATAATATTTTCAGCGAATAATTTAAATTATTACTGGAGTGGCAAACTGGCTTTAGGGCTTAGTGCTCTTGCCTCGATAGCGTTTTTACCTTGAACGCGATAGTTCAGCTGAGACTTAATAAACCTTAAGGAAAATTATTTCCCGGGTTTGTAGAACTGAAAAGAGCGTTTTCTTCTGTCAGTCATGACCCACTCTGAGGAAAATTGTTAGATTAAGGCATAAATTAAACGTCAACCAAAAAAAACAAACGTCGTACTCTTTCAAAAATGTAGTTTTGGTCCCCCACAGTAATGACCATATTTGCTATTCAAATGATTATTTTTATTTGGGCGTTTGGTTCTTTTAAAGTTCCAGCTTCAATAAAGCAGCTAGAGTATCGCCTGTGTCATTAATCAACTCAGTAAAAAATAATTAATTAAAAACTCAGAAGACATTGCTCGATTCCTTAGTTAAAGCCATAATGTTAAATGCGGTAACAATATACTCTCTAAATCATATAATGTAGAACAAATTTAAATGGGCATCTCTTGAAAATTCACAAAACTATCTTAAATTCAATTTTCATCTGCGTCTCCTCTGTTGAATTGCACAAGTTCTTCTATTCAATAGCTATGATACCAGAATGATACTAGATTCCAAAATATACAAATTCAAGGAATTTTCATATTGTAACAGATGTTGCGTAAACAATACTCTTGTTTACACGATGACTGATTGTATATAGCTCCGCGAAAAAAAAGCTGCCTCTTATCGACAAAAAATATTTAGATATTCTTACGATTTTGATAGTGATGTACGAAAATTTTGTAAATTCAAATCATATATAGTAACTACGTAATCATGATTTTAGAATGTAAGATGTAAAATAGCGTAAGCCACAACAAATTCTTATTGCATGATTCTGAATAGAGAATGAAAGGAATATTTGATATTTCCACCATATAAAATCCCAATTAATCTACTATAAATTTTTCAATTACAACATTTAAAGTTTAAAATATCGATTCTACTTTAGATTCAACAATTACAGTATATAAGTATAATGGCTTAGTAAATAAATTTTAATTTAATTGTGATCTGCATTAATATACGAATTTTTTTGTTCAAATCGCTTTTATCTAGAATAATAATAATTCACGCGAACATTCCTGCCAATTTAAACACCACCGACCTGAATTCTTCCCACACGCAGAAAAATAACAAATAGAATTTAAGTTATTACTGAATTTCTGCATACATGATTTTTTGCCACAATTCTCCAAGGCCTTCCTTTCAAACTATAATAGAATTAAAATGCTAATAAGACTATAAAGGCAACATCTAACATTTAAAACAACATTTTATACGCTTTTTGAAAAATATTACGAACTTAGGATTTATAGAAAGAAAGAAAATATACAAAAATTTAAAAACAATAAAAACAACTTTGAAAGCAGCTTGAAAGCTTTTTGGTCTTGTTCAATGTTCCTCCACAAATTCAAGATTTCTTTCTAGTGTATCGTAGCTGAGAGAAAGAAGAGCGCGTTTTTAAGATATTTGAGGTTTATTGTTTTAGCATTTATTTATTTTAAGTTCCCGTGTAAAGACTCGCATTTTTGGCGTCAGGCGGTTTGGTGCTCTTCTGACATTTGTGCAATAAATCCAATGAGTGTCACTATTCCTCTTAATGTTGAACCTAACGAGAAGGTGCCTTATTTTGCAGTAGGCCCACGAATTCGCAAAATAATTTGTCCTGCTTGCCATGAAGAAACTGAAACTACAGTAGTACCGAGTTATTTGTCGTATTTTTATGAAAGAAGGAAATCTTGCTGCTGTCCCCTCTTCGCTTGGTAAGAATTATTTTACTTATAGAGGTTCAATTGTAACGATAAGTTTTAAATATATTCTCAACCTAGTTGTTTATGTTTGTCTTGCATCATCAATGTGGCATCATGGTTTCTTCCCGATTTATTTGTAAACTATCAATACTGCTTGAAATGCGATGCCTGCTTGGGATATTATAAGCGTCCTTAATTTAAGCTATTCATATGTATTTATTGTATACTCTCATCTAAAATTCCAAAATAAATGATTAAATAAATTTATTTATATTATTATTTATATAACCCCACTATATAATTAAAATTATGAAATCAATTTTTTTTTTAAATGATCAAGTCAATTTTTATTTCTATTATTTTCAAAATTCGAAAAGAGACTTTTAAATATCAGTTTTCTTCTTCGTTTTTACATACCCTCTCTTATTTAAGAAAAATATCACATTATAATAGTCAATATGCGCGTTTTAGATTATTACGTTTTTGTATATTTAATAATATTTTATTTGAAAAAACTATGGCACGCATTTATGTTCCAAATTGTATAGTTTTGATTCAAAAATAAATATAATTAATCACAAAAATAAAGCATTTTGTTTTGAATAGGTTTACAATGTTTTTTCAGAATTTCATAAAAAAAAACTCAATTCTTGATATTTGGAAAAACCTGAAATTAATTTAGATAAAACTATTTTCCATTGAATTAAACTTTTAATACGACTTTCACAACTATGCATATTCTTTCTTTGTAATTTTAATATTCTAATATGCTAATCACTGTTATTTATTTTGCTTGTAAAGTTTGTCTCAAAACCGAAGTGACGAGATTTAAAATTCATAGATCTTAGTCTATGAATAACTTGAGCTATGTTTTAATTTTTTTATTTATCTACGAAATTATAAAGGTCTAATATCTACTAATATATCATATTACTATTTTTTGGGGAATTATAAAAATATATTAGTTTCTATAATATGTACAACGAAACTACATAGTTTATCACTAAGCAAGTGTAAATTTATGTAGAATAACATATTAATAACTTTAGTTTGAATTGTTCATACAAAAATTTTTTTTTTAATATCAAAAGTCAATAGAGGTGTACATTTTTGAATTGTTTATACAAATTATTGCACTTTATCAATATTCATATTTTGAATGCAATTGTGTAACTAACCAAAACAAATTTACCGGATATCCTTATAGTAACCCGTTCGCAACCAGAAGATAGTATTTGTGTTTCGACTAATTTTTTTTTTCTGAAATGATGAAATGAGGGAATCATCAAGATACATACCTTTACTCTGTAAACCTAGACAAAAAGTAGAAATTAATTTAATCATACAGTAATGAAAGATCACGTCATGCTTAACTAGGGTGCATAATTTAGTACTGGCGCCAATTATTTTAAATTAACTCGAGCGCCAGTCTCCGGACAAGAATCATTAAGAGTCACTTAGAAAGATACCCCAGTTAGATGTTACCACTTGGATGCATTGGTGCATTGTATTAATCATCATTCATTGTCAATGCAAATAACCGCTCGAATTCCAAACCTCTGAAGTGAACAAGAATACGAGAGTGTCAGGATCACATTTTTGGTTGCATAATTGTTTGTGCAATTGCTTGTTGTTTATTCATCTGATGACTCTATTTTCTTTCAATGACAGAGAAGTGCTTAGTGACAACAACATGATTCTTTGGCGGATCGTCTAAATCGATGTACCCAGCTGCAACAAATGTAGCAGTAATTACATATACTTTGTTATGCAATGTTATAATGTCAACGTATAATATAGTTATCCACTTCAATTCTGTAAATTAGCTGATCATAAAAATCAAATGATTTATTATTATGTGCTAATTAATTAAATAACTCATTCTTTTTGGAACTACATACTACTTTTAAAATTAGCGATCGCTTTATTAAAAACAATACACAGATGATGATAGATCGTCTCCTTCATTATACTTTTAAAATTAATATTTTTCCAATTTCTGGGTATTATTCTTGATTTTGATGGCACAAATACTAGACATAAATATGCCAGGCTACGCTTGCATTAAATATTTTGGAAACATGTTTTCAAATCCTTCGGCGCCTCGCCTCATTCATAACAAATTAACATAAGTATACACAATCGCGTTCGACCTTCAACTAAAATTATACACACTTGTAGGTGATGCTTAAAAGCTATCAGTGCGTACGAACTCGAACAGTTGGCAGTGTTTTTTCTAGTTCTATAAAAACAACCGGTTCGCTGCCTGTATCCAACAGAATCAAAAACAAATGGCAACTAAATCTATCAAGAGATCTTTAAATTTTTCGAGATAATCATAACTTCTAAAGCTTTTACAGTATCTAGCAATATTCATATCAACATTCTATATAAATATGATACATTTAATTTATTTCAATATTCTCTTCTCATTTCATTCATTCACCCAATTTTAGCAAGACTATTTTAAGAATTTTTAGAAGATAGTATATTAAAGAATAACAATTCTAAGGGGAAAGAAAACCACTTTCATAAAGTGAAAGTGGAACTGTAAGAACAAAAGTGAAACTAAAGTTAAAATTTCAATATTAAGGTTCCTCAAATTTTATGGGCTTGGGGCTTAATTTTAACAGAATGCATGAATTTTAAATAGTAAAGCTTTTTAATGATACAAAATTTGTGCTCTCACATTTCTGATCTTTTAGCTCAGAGCTTTAATTAGTGAGTCGCAATCAGTCTGCCTGGTTGTTGAGATCGTAAGAGCATCATTCGCAAGGTGTCTTTCTTTTGAGGTCAATTAATATGTCGGACAAAAAATATGAAAATCCATTTGTTATACATACTTTTGGATTGGAAAAAGAACCTTATCAAGCAAATTGTCCTTCTTGCGGAAAAACTACATTGACAGAGGTTGAAAAAGAAAAAACAACTTGTTGGCATCATATAGCACCCATATTATGGAATATTATAAGGTAAACAAATTTTTCTATGTAATTGTATAATTTAATAGACATATTTTAGTTGCTGTTGCTGTTGTTTTGAGAAATACTTCAAAAGTTGGGAAAATCCTACAGATATAAATCATTATTGCGGCCATTGCGGATGCTTTTTGGGTAGATATTACAAAACTATTAAAACTAAGAAAATTGAAGAGGTATAAGAAAATTGAGGAATAAATAAAAATATTTTATTGTACATTTTTCTTTTTTTATTATATGGAATATTTTATTATTACCTTAAATTTTTATAAATGTATTTTTCATCTTTACAAATAAAATAATATAAATTTATTACGAACACCATATTTTAATCTGCGTCTAGTCAGTTTAATACATACATGTAATAAGAGCATGATAAATGCAATTCTAACGAATTTGATACAAGCTGCCGTCAGTTTTAGGTCCAGACAAATTGACAAATTAAACTATAGAAGAATAAAAAAATATATATATGTAAGATGTATATACAATGTATAGTAATTTGATTTTGATTACCGAGGAGTTGAATTAAAAAGCAAAATACTTCCACCTTATACTTAGGGAGAAAATTCACATGTTTCTTCATTTATCTTCTAAACTTATCACTCTTTAGTTACATGTATACATAATATTTGTCCGTTTCTTTATTTCCTCGCACAGCCTGAAATACTGATGGACTTTGATTAATGATTATCAGTCGATATAAATGAAATAGTGTATAACGTAAAAAATGTGAGTTAGATGTTTTATATGAATACTAGAATAGAGCTTTCGTCTTTTCATAAAACTGTTGTGTTTTGATTAACACGATTTTTCTTGGAACGTTTATGTATACTGTGTAAATTGAGCAATGGGTGTACATTTATTGAATGAATTATTATTAATTACTTTATTTTGACGAAGATTATGAACGAATTCTTGAAATTTGATGAGGAGTGTCAAATGATGATCTTGATTTACCAAATGTCTAAGGCTATATGTATTAATTTGTATAAATATTAAGCAGAGAAAAGGTTGTAAAACTCAATAAACATAGTATTGCTGTAATTTGTTACAATAAGAAAGATAGTAAAACGTAAAATAGTTTTCTATAATACACTAAGAAATCCCATAGTTAATGCATACATTAATATACATACTATACTGATAGGAATACCTGATGGTTATAGGAAATTATAATAAGATCAAACTACACCACACTCTAGTTTCGCTGAAATTGAAAATAACCTTATAGTAAATGTTGATGCCTATCAAATGCAACCGAAGGAGTAGTTTGTAAGTATTTATTTGACTAGATAATGATTTTGTGGATTAATGGGCTATTTTTTAGCAAGATAATTCAATATTATACTCTGCCACTATTTTTCTTGCTGAATTTTAAATATACGTAGGTACGTTGCGCATAAAATTTGTAATCCACTGAGATGCTCTCAAAGCTTTTATTCATTTTAGATATTTTACGAAAGAAGCATTTCATTTCTTCAGCTGCTGAGAGCTTAACGTCTGATGACATCTTAGATGTTGTGCACGATCGGAACTTTCCTCAGTTTTGTTCCATGAATAGATCGAGCAAAATGGCTAACAACAGAAAGCAAGTTATGCCGCTCCCAGGAGAAGTTCTTGGATTACCCGAAGGACCTTGTAACATTACCTGTCCATCATGCGGTGCAACAGCTGACTCAATTGTACAAAAAGAAATCACAACTTTCTGCCACAAAGCGTCCATGTGGTGTTTCTGCATTTTTGGGTATATTGTTTTAAATCAATCAAGAATAATAAGTCATCTCATTTCGTTTTTTTTTCAACCATATAGTGGATGTTGCTCAAAAAGCAACACATGCCAAAAAATGGGACAACCTGGCGATTTAAATCACTATTGCAGTAAATGCGGATGCTTTTTAGGACGATATCATCCAAAGGATAAGTCCGAGGGTATTATGTGTCATGTTTATACATAAAGTGAATTCTGTGTTTAAAATTGTGAGAACAATGCTCTGTTTTTGGAGCATCTATGGCACTTATGTAGTACAACTTAAGGTGCTACATATAAAAAACTGAAGCATATATAATAAGTGCAGTAAACGAGTTTATAACAAATAATCCATAGTTATAATATATAAAAATTTAAGATTTTTACCTGAAAGAATAAATAATTATAACAATTATGTGTTTTTCGGAAAGAACCAAACTAACTTAATATCTATGCCTGGCACAATAATCGGCCTTAAAAAAAGTTGCATGTATGTTATGAAGCATTTTTGAAATTAAATTGAATTTCAGTGGCATTTCAGTTGGGTTTTGACAAGAAAATCTATTGTTATTGTTATATTCCATAGCTCTTATGATACAAAAGACAAAAGAAGAACGACATTCATGCAAATTTAACTTTTTTTTCACTTTACCTTAATCAGCTGATTGTCCTTATCGAACTTAAGGGGACTTTTCGTTTCATTTTTGAAAAAAAAATCTATTTTTTTTTTAAATAAAAGTGTACTTTAACATCACAGAAATACTGTTCTAAAACAATTTTAAGAAATTCGTACAGGAAAAAAAGTTATGCCTATTAGTAAAGGATTAGTTACAAGCGTTTTATATGCAAAAATTATATAATAAACTTTAAACGCGTTTTTCTCGAAACAACATTTTTTAAATTGCCTGCATCTGTAAGTCGACAACTACTCAACGGATTTTTATAATTCAAAACGCATTCGATTCGTTATGAAAACTGATTTAATTAAACCTTTAAAAATATTATGTTACATACCCCTATTTATTTTATACAGGGGTAGTTCACCCCAAAAAAATGGTTTAATTTTTATTTTCAAGAAAAATGTTTACAGAATGCTAAAAATATTAAAAAAAAAAAAATGTTTTTAAGGTTTAGTTGCTAGTATTTAGTCCTATGAATTCCTTTTGGAATTTTTACTCTATGTATTTCAGGAAGTCCTAGAGAAATACGGGCATTTTAAAAGTGACTTTTGGAAGACGTCCCCTGCAGTGAACAAAACATACTAAAAATTAAGAAATTTTGTATTCTCCATATGTTCGACTATAATATTTAAAAGGAATTAGTTTGGTAATGTAATAGTTTTTTCACACACACAAATTTAAAATGTGTATTTTTTTTTTTGAAACGAAAAGTCCCCTTAAGACCTCTGACACAGTCCTAAGACTTAAGCTTAAGTAGAGTTGGTGCATAGAGTTAAGCCCAATTCGGGGCCATTCCCCAATCCAGCTTCCCTTCTTGTTTTCCAAACTTTCCAAATATTTATTGAAATTATCTAAAAACAATCATAAGTAAAGCGTTCAGTAAATATTTTCTTTGAAATATTATTACGTACACTAGAAAATAAATTTATTATTTATGATATGACTATTAAACATTTGTGAAAAATTGTATCAAAGTTTAACTTTGAGTACCGAAAACTCGAACACTTATAAACGGATTATAACATGTTGAGTATCGTTAGAAAATAGAAATTCATTCAATTTCACGTTTTACAAATATGTGAAACGCAAACGCTATTCAATTACTGCAAAACCATTTATATTACCTTAGACCATTCCTTTTTAGTAGATTATGGCACGCCGTTTTGCTATTTAATAGCGAGCAATCTGTTGTGGAAAAATTAAAATAAATGATTTATTTAAAATTAAAAACGGAATTCGTTCATAACATTTTTATTTTGTTTAAACTAATAAAAATTAATTAAAATTATAACTATGATAAAATTAATTCCAAGTACATAGGAGAAGATAGGAGAAACCCTGAATTATTATTATTGTATAGACATATTATTTGTTAATTTCATTATGCATTGACATGATTGCAGTATATTATTTTATCTCATGACAAAATAATAATTCAATTGATTTATATTTTGATAGGTTACAATATTATCTTGTAGGTTTATAATTGTGTTCCGATGAAATAAAAATGAAATGTGTATTGAAATAATTTAATTAACTTCAAGCCTGTCTAACAATAAAAGAATTTCATGAATTATTATGGGACTTTAGTAAAAATTCTAATCGCAATTTATATTATATTCGAATATTAAATCAAATCGCTGAATTACGATTATAACAAGAAGTAAATTTCACTTACCGAAATTGTATTATAGAATAATTTCAAATCCGATTGTTCATTATATCTTGCTACAAGAAAAATGTAACAAATATAATTATGTACACAATTTTAATTCATGAATTATTATTATGTACATAATGTTAATTCGTGAATTTTTATTCTTGAATTAATATTATCTACATAATTTTAAATCAAGAATAAAAATTCACGAATTAAAATTCTTGAATTAAAATGATGTACTTTATTTTAATTTAAAATAAAAATTCACGAATTAAAATTCTTGAATTAAAATTATCTACATAATTTTAATTCGACAATAATAATTCACAAATTAAAATTCATGGGGATAAACATTTAGGAGTTAAAATTCTTGAATTAAAATTATGTACATAATGTTAATTCAAAAATAAAAATTGTCGAATTAAAATTATGTACATAATTTTAATTCAAGAATAAAATGTACATAATTTAAATTCAAGAATACAAATTCTCGAATTAAAATTATGTACATAATTTTAATTCAAGAATAAAAATTTACGAATTAAAATTCTCGAATTAAAATTATGTACATAATTTTAATTCAAGAATAAAAATTCTCTACTCTACTACACCTAGAAAATACTCCCTTAAAATATCTAAGCAAAATATTGAATAGTTTTAAAGATACAGAGAGTTTTCGAGAGACGTAAATCCGAGCGCTCGAAGGTCCCCTGGCGTGTTTCGGAGCAAGGAGGACTCTTGTATTTCTGTTTGCTTCGCCCATTTTTTTTCGGATTATAACGGTCTAGGTCCTTCTGCTTTGTATTTAAGGTTAGTTATGTATGGAGGAGGTATCGCGTTATGTATGGAGCAGGCATCGCTGACTAAGGTAAAATTAATTTTTTTAGCTTTTTTCCGCATAAAAAACTTTAAACGCGTTTTTCTGAAAACAGCATGTTTTGACTCGGCGGACGTCAGGGTCTTTTGCTCCGATTGATCTAAAAATTTAGCTGTATATTTCTTGATTGTGTATCTATTGTCGGAACTAAATTATTAAAATCCATTGTTTATTTACAAAGTTATAAACAAATTAAGCACCCGAAAAACACCCGAAAAATTCGAAATGCCGCCATTTTGTTATTTTTTATTGAAAATTAATAATTCTAGTTCCGATGATAGCCAATGTTCTACAGATTAAAACCTCGTTTGAATTTTTTGTTTCAAATGAACCGTTGCAGAGATTCGACGTCCGCCAACAAAAAAAATTTTTTTTTGGAGCGGCCATTTTGTCAGGATGACTCATCGAAAACAAAAAAAAAAAATTTTTTTGTGTATTTTAATAGTTGTACTATCATATGTCAAAAAGTTTTTTAATAAAAATTGACTTCTAATATAAAAAAAAAATCGTTGAAAAAACAGTCGTTTTCACTGGACTACCCCCTTAAGTACGAAATTGCAACCTCACTGGTGTACGCACGAGTTAGTGGAGTTGGTTCTACAGCCTCCCAATATGACGACTGAAATTTCTCTATTTCAAAGGATTTTAATGAAAATTGTTACAATGGTTGTTTTGAAGCCACTAATCTCGAATATTATAAAAGTCACAAATCCAAGATGGCGGATCCAATATGGCGACTGAAATTTTTCGATTTCAACGGATTTTAATGAAAATTAGTACAATGGTTGTTCTGAAGCCACTAACCTCGAATATTATAAAAGATATAAATCCAAGATGGCGGATCCAATATGCCAACTGATATTTCTCGATTTCAAAGGATTTTAATGAAAATTAGTACAATGGTTGTTCTGAAGCCACTAAACTCGAATATTATATATTAAAAGTTACAAATCCAAGATGGCGGATCTAATATGGCGCCTGAAGTTTCTCAATTTCAACGGATTTTAATGAAAATTGGTACAATGGTTGTTCTGAAGCCACTAATCTCGAATATTATAAAAGATATAAATCCAAGATGGCGGATCAAATATGGCGACTGAAATTTTTCGATTTCAACGGATTTTAATGAAAATTAGTACAATGGTTGTTCTGAAGCCACTCATCTCGAATATTATAAAAAATACAAATCCAAGATGGCGGATCCAATATGGCGCCTGAAGTTTCTCAATTTCAACGGATTTTAATGAAAATTGGTACAATGGTTGTTCTGAAGCCACTAAACTCGAATATTATAAAAGTTACAAATCCAAGATGGCGGCTCCAGTATGGCGACCCAAATTTCTCGATTTCAACGGGTTTTAATGAAAATTGGTACAATGGTTTTTCTGAAGCCACTAATCTCGAATATTAAAAAGTCACAATTCCAAGATGGCGGATCCAATATGGCGACCCAAATTTCTCGATTTCAACGGATTTTAATGAAAATTGGTGCAATGGTTGTTCTGAAGCCACTAATCTCGAATATTATAAAAGATATAAATCCAAGATGGCGGATCCAATATGGCGACTGAAATTTTTCGATTTCAACGGATTTTAATGAAAATTGGTACAATGGTTGTTCTGAAGCCACTAACCTCAAATATTATAAAAGTCACAAATCCAAGATGGCGGATCCAATATGGAGACCCAAATTTCTCGATTTCAACGGATTTTAATGAAAATTGGTACAATGGTTGTTCTGAAGCCACTAACCTCAAATATTATAAAAGTCACAAATCCAAGATGGCGGATCCAATATGGCGACCCAAATTTCTCGATTTCAACGGATTTTAATGAAAATTGGTACAATGGTTGTTCTGAAGCCACTAATCTCGAATATTATCAAAATCACAAATCCAAGATGGCGGATCCAATATGGAGTCTGAAATTTCTCGATTTCAACGGATTTTAATGAAAGTTGGTACAATGGTTGTTTTGAAGCCACTAATCTCGAATGTTACAAAATTTACAAATCCAAGATGGCGGTTCCAATATGGCGACTGAAAGGACCCCGCGCAAATTGTATGGAAATCGGGTCCCGGTCAAATTCG
The DNA here is from genome assembly GCA_949715965.1 of Dysmachus trigonus. Classification (NCBI taxonomy): domain Eukaryota; kingdom Metazoa; phylum Arthropoda; class Insecta; order Diptera; family Asilidae; genus Dysmachus; species Dysmachus trigonus. The sequence continues at coordinate 33,351,585 of OX454319.1, forward strand.
CTGAAACTTTGCAGAAAGGTAGTTCTCAACCTGCTGATCAAAAGTCTCCATTGGCCCGAAGTCATCCTATGATTAGTTGCGGAGATATAGAGGGGTGAAGTGTGAGACATTTGCTGTAGACCCAAGTACACTTCACGAAGTCTCTAGTCGCTTAACTCGGAAACCGAGACCCCTTAGAGAAATCTATGAACACAAAGTTATGGGTAGTTATCAAAACGTGTCATTACAACCATAAACATGTTCGATTGACCTTGACCATGGACCTTAACCCATTAATGCGCAAACGAGAATTTTCCGCATCCAAGTTCAATTGTACAATTCGAATAGAAAATTGCGGCAATTTTCTTCCAAAATCGTATATAGGGGGTTTTGGCGATGATCTTTTAGAATCTGGCATTTGTTTTGCATAAAAGCTTCAAAGACCTTATTATTTTTTGGGTTTTTTTTAAAAAACTGCTAATTTTTCTTGTTTTTTTTTCTATTCAAAGCAATAATCTTATTGTTGCTACTATTGAATGACCATATAACCAGCAGAAATCACGGTCCGAATGTTTAAATATTCTCAAAACATAGTTTTGAAAGTTGTTTTTTGCTCTAGTTTTTGCAAAATGGCCATTTTGTACAGCCATGTAATAAAAAATGTTGCAATTTTTTTACACGAAAAGGATCAACTTTACAAAAAATTTTTATAGAACAGAAAATACTTTAAATTACCCAAAGAGCTCGCGTGATTTGTTTCAGAATTTTTTGGACTAGTTTTGATTTTTGGATTTGGCCAATTTTTGAAAAATCCAAAAATGTCCCGAAAAATTCTGAAAAAATTCACATTTATTCCTTGACTAACTATAAGCACTTTTTGTCCTATAAAATTTATTCGTTAAATTGATCCTCTTTGAGTAAAAATATTTTTATAGTTTTCAATGATGCTTTTTTGATTTTTACTTAAAAAGGATCAATTTTACGAACAAATGTTATACGAAAAAAAGTGCTTATAGTTGGCAGGAAAACACATGTGAATTTTTGCAGAATTTGTCAGGACATTTTTGGATTTTTCAAAAATTGGCCAAATCCAAAAAACCAAAAATAGTCCAAAAAATTCTGAAACAAATCACGCGAGTTCTTTGGCTAATTTTAAGTATTTTCTGTTCTATACAATTTTTTTGTAAAGTTGATCCTTTTCGTGTAAAAAAATCGCAAAATTTTTTATTACATTGTTGTACAAAATGGCCATTTTGCAAAAACTTAAGCATAAAAGAACTTTCAAAACCATGTTTTGATAATATTTAGACATTCGGACCGCGATTTCTGGTGATGATATGTGTTGATGTTGAGGGCTTATTTAATTAAAACATGTAGACTGGCAGTAGTACAATTATTAGTATATTCTTAGATTAGGTATTAACTTCAAGACTGTCTCTGAACAACTGAAACTACTTAACAGTTCTAGTGAAACATTCTGTGATATTCTAACTGGGATCTATCTGTATATTAGTTCTGTGATATAATGTATAAGTAAAACTACAACAATATGATCATTCAACAGTAGCAGCAACAACTTTCAAAAGAAAAAAGACCAACAAAAATTAGCAATTTTTTTAATAAATCCAAAAAATAATAGGGTTTTAGAAGCTCTTATGCAAAATAAATGCCAGATTCTGAAAGAACATCCCCAAAAACCCCCTATATACGATTTTGGAAGAAAATTGCCCCAATTTTCTATTCGAATGTACTATTCGAATAGAAAATTGGGGCAATTTTCTTCCAAAATCGTATATAGGGGGTTTTTGGGGATGTTCTGGCATTTATTTTGCATAAGAGCTTCTAAAACCCTATTATTTTTTGGGTGAACTGAACTTGGGTGCACAAAATTTTCGTTTTGCGCATTAATGGGTTAAGGTCCATGGTCAAGGTCAATCGAACATGTTTATGGTTGTAATGACACGTCTTGATAACTACCCACAACTTTGTGTTTATAGATTTCTGTTAGGGGTCTCGGTTTCCGAGTTAAACGACTAGAAGTGAAGTGTACTTGGGTCTACAGCAAATGTCTCACACTTCACCCCTCTATGTCTCCGCAACTAATCATAGGATGATTCGGGCCAATGGAGACTTTTGATCAGCAGGTTGAGAACTACCTTTCTGCAAAGTTTCAGCGAATTTGACTGGGACCCGATTTCCATACAATTTGTGCGGGGTCCTTTCAGTCGCCATATTGGAACCGCCATCTTGGATTTGTAAATTTTGATAATGTTCGATATTAGTGGCTTCAAAACAACCATTGTACCAACTTTCATTAAAATCCGTTGAAATCGAGAAATTTCAGACTCCATATTGGATCCGTCATCTTGGATTTGTGATTTTGATAATATTCGAGATTAGTGGCTTCAGAACAACCATTGTACTAATTTCCATTATAATCCGTTGAAATTGAGAAACTTCAGGCGCCATATTGGATCCGACCATCTTGGATTTGTATTTTTTATAATATCCGAGATGAGTGGCTTCAGAACAACCATTGCAACAATTTTCATTAAAATCCGTTGAAATCGAGAAATCTGGGTCGCCATATTGGATCCGCCATCTTGGATTTGTGACTTTTATAATATTCGAGTTTAGTGGCTTCAGAACAACCATTGTACTAATTTTCATTAAAATCCGTTGAAATCGAGAAATTTCAGTTGCCATATTGGATCCGCCATCTTGGATTTATATCTTTTATAATATTCGAGATGAGTGGCTTCGGAAATCGAGAAATCTGGGTCGCCATATTGGATCCGCCATCTTGGATTTGTGACTTTTATAATATTCGAGTTTAGTGGCTTCAGAACAACCATTGTACTAATTTTCATTAAAATCCGTTGAAATCGAGAAATTTCAGACGCCATATTGGATCCGCCATCTTGGATTTGTGATTTTGATAATGTTCGATATTAGTGGCTTCAAAACAACCATTGTAACAATTTTCAACACAATCCGTTGAAATCGAGAAATTTCAGGAGCCATATTGGGAGGCTGTAGAACCAGCTCAACTAGCTCGTGCGTACACCAGTAAGGTTGCAATTTCGTACTTAATGTACTTTTTTACGTATTTGCAGTGTTGCCGTATTTCTATTATGTACATAATTTTAATTCGAGAATTTTTATTCTTGAATTAAAATTATGTACATAATTTTAATTCAAGAATTTTAATTCGTAAATTTTTATTCTTGAATTAAAATTATGTACATAATTTTAATTCGAGAATTTTTATTCTTGAATTAAAATTATGTACATAATTTTAATTCGAGAATTTTAATTCGTAAATTTTTATTCTTGAATTAAAATTATGTACATAATTTTAATTCGAGAATAAAAATTCTCGAATTAAAATTATGTACATAATTTTAATTCAAGAATTTTAATTCGTAAATTTTTATTCTTGAATTAAAATTATGTACATAATTTTAATTCGAGAATTTTTATTCTTGAATTAAAATTATGTACATAATTTTAATTCAAGAATTTTAACTCGTAAATGTTTATCCCTATTAATTTTAATTCGAGAATTATTATTGTCGAATTAAAATTATGTACATAATTTTAATTCAAGAATTTTAATTCGTGAATTTTTATTTTAAATTAAGTTTAAGTACACAATTTTAATTTAGGAACTTTATTTAGAAATCTTAATTCAAGAATTAAAATTATGTACATAATTTTAATTCAAGAATAAAAATTCACGAATTAAAATGATGTATATTATTTTAATTCAAAAATAAAAAATAGGAATATAACTTTAATTTTCAGTTATTTTATAGCGTAGTATAACTAGAATGGTATGAATTTTAAATGAAATTTAAAATAATTTCAGTATCGAATGAATATGATTTTAAAATATAATAATAATTGACTGAATTTAAATTTTACTGTCAAGCAATACAAATTTTTAATTTAAAATTTTTATATGCATGAGTTTAAATTACTCAATTGAATTATGGTTTAATATTATTGTAATTAATTTTTATGATCACTAATTTCCCTGCGGATAATTATTTTAAAAATTTTTTTCGATTGATAAATTATTTTTATGTTATTAAATAGCAAAACGGCGTGCCATAGTAGATATCATAAAATTAAATAAGTCTTTTATAGTTTTTAAGAAAGATTTAATAATAACAGATTTTCTTCACAGCATATTGCTGGAAATCTGCAAGCAACCGTTAAGGTATGATAGATTGGGTTCCTGAACCTAAATTACTCCTGGGAGAATAAAATAATTACAATTTTCAGCTTGATGTATAAGAGCAGTTTAGCCGGTTTTCACCAAATAGTAATGTAATAACTTAAGTTACATAATAATACATACTTGTTTCTAGTTGTACACGCGCATACCCGTTCACTCAAAGATTTTAACTTTTACTAATTGACTTCAAAAAAGGAGAAAGCTCTCAATTCGGGTATGTATAATATTTTTAATTTTAATGTATGTACACCGATATCCAAGATTACGCACTCGATTTGTGTGATTCTTTTTTTTTTATTAAATGGGATACTCACGAATTCATCAAAATCAGTTCAGTAGCTTTTAGTAAATCAACAATAATTTCAATATTTGACTCTTCCACAGACAGTCTGGCCGCTATCTGATACCTCAAATTTGTATGGGAAGTTGGTATGAGATGACATACAGGTTATCCGGAATAATACCCACATACAGGCTGTCATGATTATATTTGCAAAATATAATTTACTATTAAAATAGAATAATTGCAGTATATACAAGGGATATCAATACAAAAAAAACCTATGCTCAGTCAGTAATTCAGCTTAATAGGGAAATAAGTTCATTAATATTTTTTTTATACAACAAATTGTATGCACGGACTATTATAATAATAATAAAATGAAATAATTTTTCTGAAACAGTCGTAGCTTTTAATAGATTGTAATGATTTGAATATTCAGTTACTTTGTATGTTAAAAAAGTCGTATTATTATTATAAATACCTCTAATTTATTTTGATTACTTTAGGAACAGATACATATCTCAAGAAGTCAGCACCCATCTTTACTGTAGAAGTAATCAATCCATCTACGTGTAACGTCTCCTTTAATTCATCTAACGTCCTTATACTTATTGTACAAGGCAGTGTCATTGTCATAGCTACGAAACCTATTTATTTATTTATTAAAGATGAAGTAACAATAATATGTTTTACCTTACCCTTTTAATGATTTACGAGAAACATCTTCGTCTAAAAGTATACTCAAAACCTACTTAGTAAAAAATTAGCTTTTTATATTACTAAGTAGTAGACGCTTCATTTAAAAATTTAAAAAAGTGACATTCCTCAAACATAATTGCCTGTATATTAAAAGGCTTTTCATTTTAATAAAAATTGTTGGTCACATAGATTTATCAAATTGTTCAATTAAAAATAAATTCCAGATAATCGAAATATATTATTAGACATAAACATGGAAAAAACTGAGAATACTTCTAAATCCAAGTCTCCGAACTCTGCGACTAATTTACTTCCAAAAGACAATAAAACTAATATTGGCAAGATGAATACGGACAAAAATGAAGAAACACCACTCCATATGAATGTGTTGAAGAATAAGCCATATGCTGCGATTGCTGACTCTAAATCAAAGAAGTCGTCCGAAGATTTAGCGACTGAATTACCTCCTAAAGACAGCAAAAATAATAGCGGCAAGATGAATGCGGACACTAATGATGAGACGCCACTTCAAATGGATGTGATGAAAAATAAATCAAATTCTTCATCCCAAGATTTGAACAAAGAACAACTATCAAGGGATTCTAAGGACTCTGCTAGCAAAATGCATAAAGCAAAAGCCGAACACCCTAGAAATACTGTTGACAGCACCAAATTAGAAGATGCTTATCAGGCACAACGTCATTCTCTCAACTTGCTTCCTAAAAAACAAAGGAAGGATTCTAAGAATCCCGATAACATGTCCAAATCACAAACTTCCCAAGATTTGGTCACAGAATCAAAAACGTCCAAAGGTTCCAAGAAATCTGCTGAAAAAAAGAATATCGTCAAATCGAGCTCAGAGGATAAAAATCGAAAATCACGAGGTTCCATAGACTCCAAAAAACGTCAATAAATATAAATAAATAAATATTTTCATTTAAAATTATAATGGTCACTAGAAAATAAAGTCGTTTGGCGAAATGTAAATAAAAAGTGTTATATATGTATTTATAAATCAAACATAATGTTTAGCAAGTACGGCAAGACTAATTCACATGTCGCACCCATGAATATTTGAAATTCAAAGTATTATCCGATCAACAGGCAAATTATTATTATAGGCAGATAAACAAAAAGTTATAAGTATTAATAAAGTGTTTTTTTGTAATAAAATTTATTACAAGTACATACAACAACGTTTTTTAAAAGTATGATCAAGACCTACTTAGTAAAAAAAGTAGCTTTCCATACGCTAGAGAAGCCTCGAAATAGTTGTTGTTTATAAATTTTACAAAAGTGACATACATCGATAATATTTGTCAATAAATTAAAAGACTTTTCATATGCATAAAAATTGTTGGTCAATATTTAGATTAATTAAATTATATCAATTATAGATATGTACCAATTCCATAATGTCCATCTATGTCTCAAAGTTTCAAATGCAAATTGTGTCGCAAAAGTATTATTATCGAAGGCAATAATGCCTCAGCATTGCTAGAACATATAAAAACTTCGCATCCTGAGATAAAAATTCCGGATTCTATTACTAATGAAACCGAAGAAGATATTGAGGAAGCAAAACGTAGAAACAAACTGCACATCCCGAAGAATAATCTCGATAAAATTAAAGAACAAATATCAGAAAGACAAGATTCAGCTTCATTAGAAAATATTTCCCAAAACTCAGAAGGTATCAAAATTATTTTATATTTATAAGTTTCACACCGACAGATTAGTTAGTTCCAGATAATCAACATACATCGGCCATGGACAAAACTACGAAAACTTCTGAATCAAAGTCAGAGAAGTCTCCGAATTCGGCGACTAAATTACTTACAAAAGACAATAGAAATAATAGTGCCAAGATGAATGCGGGTAATAATGATGACAAGCCACTTCATAAGGATGTGGTGACAAATAAATCAAATGCTTCATCCCAAGATTTGAACAATAAAGGAATTTCAAAAAATTCTGGGACTTCTGCTGACAAAAAGCACACTGCAAAATCTGAAAACCCTAGACCTTCTGATGACAGCACCAATGATGTCTTTTATACGCCACGTGCTTCTATAGAGTTGCCTACTAGACATCATAAGAAGGACGAAGGTTCCAAGGACAAAGATGCCAAATCACATACTTCTAAATCCAAATCGGACGATTTGGAAACGAAATCAAAAGCAAAAGCATCAAAAGGAAAAGATGCTGACCAAAAGAATGATAGGCATTCCACTGAATTGCCCACTAAAGACCAAAAGGACTCCAAGGGTTCCGGTGATGAAGCGGCCAATGGCAAGCCGAAACAAAATTCAAAAACTAGAGATTCTAATGCTGCTTTGGGGAAGAAAAAAGATGATAATCGTTATAGTTACAGTGTTGAAAAATGGAAACCTGGAAATGGGAAAATTTCTTGCCCCAAATGCGGTTCCAGCCAACGACCAACTGTTCGTTCGCGAGCATGCAAAGTAAGTTTTCATAATTACTTATTTTAATATTATTGTTGGGCTTACCTATTTATTATTTCTTTTTAAACATTGTAAGTACTTATAATGACTTATAATATTCGAAAGTTTTAGAATTTATCATATATTATTTATCAGTTTTCTAATTGTATTGTTGTTGTTAATTTTTTTAAAACATATATTACATATTTGATAATTATGTTATATGTTACTATAAATTATTAAGTTACTTTATGTTGGGTTTTTAGTTACCAACCAAAAGTGGGGCGCTCTCGAGTCCCCAGTGACCACTGATACGACTACGAGCTTTAGGGAACGAGATGATGGAAACGCAACTACTTCGCAAAATAATACTTTATTTTAATTCACTGCTACAACACGTCTCAACTTCGCTGGCTTCTATTCCACACTCTCACAGTCGTACTGCCACCGCCCATGATGCAGGGCTGGGCACAACACTTTATTTTAATTTGTGTTAGTTTGCTTTAATTATTAATTTATCAAAAAAATATTTTGAGTAAGTCAAAACCAGTTGATATTTATCTCGAAAATTATGTTTGGGAAAATGAAATCTATTATAAATTTTGGCCAGAACTATTACGAATAAGATAGCCCTGTCTGGTCCCCTTTTTACACCGTCCACATTGATCGTGTTGAGACCGTCCAGCGAAGATTTATACGCTTCGCTCTTCGAGGTCTTAACTGGATTGATCCTTTTGCCCTTCCGCCATACGCTGACAGGCTAAAGCTATTTCCTCTCCTTTCCCTCGAGGCTAGGCGTGATGTCTCCAGAACTGTCTTGGCTTTTGACTGCATACAGGGCACAATAAATTCCCCTGAATTGCTTGATATGTTTAAGGTCTCTGTTCCTTCCCGCTCTTTGAGGAATCACAACTTCTTCCATGTAGGACATCATAGCACGAATTACGGTATGCATGAGCCGACTTCGTCAATGTCACGTCTCTTTAATCGAAACTATTCTAATATTGACTTTAATCTTTCTAAAAAACAAATAAGGAATCGGCTTAGTTAAGGTTACTTTCGCTTTTTATTCTGGATTGTAATCATATTCTGTAGTAATCAGTACTTGATGAAGTTGAATAAATAAATAAATAAATAAATATTATAAATTTATGTGCATTCTAATCTCTAACTAGATAAATGAATATGCACTGCTTATAGCAACGATAAAAAACGTTTTCCATGACTTTTACAATTAGTTAAATGAAACAAAATGGATGTGGAGTCGAATTATTGTAATTTGATGAATTTTATTATTAATCATTTATTATTCATTGGCTGCAGACCTACTCTACAAAAACTTGACCTTTCGTTAGCTTTCCTAGTTTAATTAATGCTAGCGATGGAACCTATGCTTAAAACAATAAATTATACATATACACAATTTATGTTTGCTGTGCTAAAATTATGCACTTGCTTAAAAAATAATTTTTGATGCATCGAAGAAGCCTCTACATTTGTGTCATATTTAATATATACAAAAATGACAAAGACAATTTAAATGGTCTCTAATATGCAAATTTTAGTAATTATTTATTTACTTTGCTAAAGTCATTCAGATTAATTAGTCGTGTGTATGGACCCCATTATATCCAATTATGTCTGTACGTGTTAAATGTATTTTGTGTGGCAACAAATTGATTATCGAAAAAAATGAAACTGAACCTCTTTTAGAGCATATTAAAAGTTCACATCCTGATGTAAATTTATCAAAATCAAGTCATAATATAATCAATTCGACATGTGAACAGAAGCATCCATTTAATGAAATTCAACAAGAATTACTGAATCAAAATGACAATGAAAATAGAAAAGATCAAGGCTATAAAATTTTGGAAGGCGGAGATTGGGAAACGCCTGAAAAAAATTTGACACCTAAAAATGTGCAACAAGAAATCAATGTACCTGAATCAATTCAAAAAGGCATAAGTAATGGACAGCTTGAGATCACTAGTCCCCGTAATGACATTAAAATACAAAGTGGAGAAACAGCTCAATGTGAATTGCAGCAACTATTAGCAAGGGAATCGGCACAAAAGTTTGTTGGATTGCAATATAATCAAAATCAGGTACTTACTGATCGGACACAAAAATTTATTGGACTGCACTATAAACAGCCTTCAGATCATGAAATGGATATTCCATTAAAAGCCAATATTATGAACAATGGGAGAGACCCTCTTGTTGGGTATAAGCGTAGATATAAAATAAAAAGTTTTCCTCTGCAATGTGCAGCTGGGAGTGCTAGCACAGAGACAATATATAAAAACAGTTTGGAAAAGTGGAAGCTAGGAAAAGGTGGTACAATTATTTGCCCAAAATGCGGAGCAAATAAACATCCCACAATTAAAGGTCATACTGATAAAGTAAGTAGATTATTGCATGCATGCGTTCCTGCTTATTTTTATATAATGTTTATTTTTCACTATAAGGAATTTTTTTCTCTATGTATAGAAAACCACAACCACATAATAATAATTTATAAATAATTTTCATATTGCTTTTCATATTCATATATGTATGTATAAAGTAAAACTTCGTTTTAACGAACTTATTATATTAACAAACACCTCATTATAACAAACAAATTACTCAGTCCCTTTAAATTGGAACGTATATATGATTACTTGCTTGGAACTTTGTACTTTTGTTTTGAATAAAAATGCACTTTTGAATTGAATTGTGATACTTTACATTTGGAATAATGAGCACTTTTGTGTTAAATTTGGATACTAATGTTTTGGAATTCAGTACTTCTGAAATAAAAAAAATCACTTTTGAAATGGATTTTTATACATTTGAAATGGAAAAAGATATTTTGGCGTGGGAAAAGGTGAAATGTTGCTTGAAAATGGTATATATAATAAAGAGATAAAGTTTGTGAGTTTGTTTGTAAGAGATAAACTCTGGAACTACTGATCCGATTAAAAAAATTCTTTCACCATTGGCAAGCTTATGTATTCCCGGTAGACACAGGCTATAAATTAATACGAACCAACATTTTTATACTAATTTTCACTACGTTGTTATGAAAGAAAGATTAGTTTTTTTGCTTCGGTGGGAACTTTTGTTTGCTTAGACATGCTACATGATAACATGACTTGGTAACTGATTCAGTACATGACATGATACGAGACATAAAACAAGACATGACACAATACATGACCTCGCACATGACATGATACATTACGAAATATATGACATTACATATGACATAACGCAACATATCATGACATGATACGTGATATGTCAATTTTACATAACACTTGACATGACATGACACATAATACGATATATAATACGATATGGTATGACACATGACACATAACATGACATAGGACATGGCAGAAGATGAGAGTTGTTATACGTGACTAGTAATATTAACCCTTTGCACTATGAAGTCAGCTTTGCGTGACAAAATTAATGTTTCCTAAAACTCTTAAGTCACCTCTGACGAAGTGTTACGTCAGTAAAACAAATTATTGTAAAGTAGTTTTATTTATAAAATACTTTGAAAGCATGCGTATCTATAAAAAAATCTTGTTATACACTTATTAGCATAATAATATTGCTGTTCCTCATTCAAATTTAAATAACTGTAAACAATTACTTTATACCTAATATGTGATCTCAAAATTAGTAAACTGGATTCAGAGTTGGCTGAGGGCAAACTAGGAAAAAAATTATAGTTCAAAGGGTTAAATATAAGATAGGAAAACTGGAATTAAATTTTGGGCTTTGGTTTGAATCATTTTTTAGGACAACATTTTCCTTTTACTTGAGTTTTCGTGAATTTAAAAAAAGTTTTGGTATAAGTTAGATTTTGGATCCTTTAAAACGCCGGGTAACTCACCTAGTTTCACATAAAATAAACTAAGACTACACTTGCATTGGTAAATATAAAATTTCCACACCCGAAATATTTTTCTGGCTACAGATTTGTTTACTATACTATATATCTAGATATTAGTTTAGACTAGTTTAGATAGAAAATGCGATATAAAAATATATTTTATTTCAGGTATCCGATTCGCCACTTGGAGCAGCCTGTATACTGACCTGTTGGCCACTTTGTTTTTTACCATGTCTGTTCCCCCCGCCAGCACAGGAATTTCTATATTGTTCTGTATGTAATCACTTATTAGGTGTTTACGATAGAAAAACTGGTTCAGTACAACCAAACAATGAGAAACTAGAAAGGAGAGAATCTCAGAAAAGTGTAAAAGTACATCCTCCATTGAAAGAAGTTCCAGACTTTTCCAAAGAATCAGCTGCAGAATCTGCAGAAAAAAAGAACAAAACGAGCAAACAGGGAGATTCAAAAAAGTGACCCTTGACTGTGATGTATTAAAAGTGTTTAATTTATGTAAGATGAATAAAGGTTTTTGCCTTCTCAGCAAACATTTAATTTCACAATTGTAATTTAATTTTATTTTATGTTAATAATTAAAAAATATAGTTATTCTTCACTTTAGGATCCACTCCGCCATATAAAAGAGTCGAGGTGCGATAGGGAGAGGTTGCTTTGGGTTCCCACTCGGTAATATGAGGATGTTGGTGGGAATGGGAAGGGTCGATTTTCTGTCGAGGTCTGGTTGTTGTTTTGGTGGGGGTATGGCCGGTGTGGCTGGGGAAAAGGTAAAGACGTGTCGGCTAGTTTGCCGGCGGTGGTGTGAAAAGAGAGGAGCAGGAGCATCGCGAAAGAGGGATGACTGTGCAGCGAATGTGAAGTGATAGTGGTTGGCTTGCTAGCGGTGGTGTGAAAAGAGCGAGTGATGATGACTGCGGAGGAGATGTTGGTTTATTGTTCAGTTGTTTGTAGGGGAAAACGGACTGAATGTGCGGTGTGCCGAAGAAGAATAAGAGGAGCAGGAATATGGCCGAAGAGTAAATAGTAAATAGCTCGCTAGCGGTGGTGTGAACAGTGCGAGCATTTTATCGAGCTGATCGTACCGCATGCCGAAGAAGAAGAACAAGAAGAAGAAGAAGATGAGAAGAAGGTGCATGAATATTGCAAAGAAGCGGTGGCCTGCTGCTGCTGCTGCTGCTGCTTTTTCGAAGGTAAATACACAACATTTGTCCTAAGAAGCAATAGTCTCACAAGGAACCAGAGCTGTCGCAGAGTAATGGAAGGAAAAATGGTGAGTTTTCAAAGCAAAGGTAGGTAAATCAATATTTTTTATAATTTTCTTTTTTCGTTTCTTAGAGTACATCTGAGCTGCTGAACAGCATTGTGGAAGGTGAATCCCCCACGCTTATCCCGATAACATCGCTGGAGGAAAAGACAATGTACTTAATAAAGTACTTCAAATTAATGAAGACAAAGTACGGGCAGAAATTAACGGTGCATTTCACAGACGGGAATTTTGTTTTTCTACTCCCGAGGTTTTCCGAAAAAATCAAAACGCAGCTCCAGATTGACGAGTTGAATCAATTCCAGCGTCATCACCTGGTCTATGAAGGAAGGGATGACACCAAAGGTTGTTTTTTAAAATTAAAATTTGTTCAGCAAAACTAATTATGCTACACATAAAATATTTGAATGTTTTGTAATAATTAAGTAATAATGTAAACTTTTGGTTCAATAAAATATTAGCAAATTTTCTAAAATTGTTTGTTTTATTTTTCAAAACCTAAAGAATATTGCCGGTTTTCCACACCACAGCTGGCGCACTATTTCGCAGCTCTTCACTCTTGCTCAAAGTTACACGATCCCGGCCAACTTTTTCCATATGCCCGAGATCAATCCACAACAACACCGAGACTCTTTTAATTTTCAAGATCATATGTTACCCAATCGCCCGCTTTATGCACCACACATGCTGCTGAAAGGCAAATGCCCAGCATCTTATCTACCCACACTGTTCATTTCATGCACATGCAATCCAAGTTTTTGTCTTCTTAACTTCTTCTTCGCTCCTTCCAGATCCAAAGCAACCTCTCTCTATCGCACCTCGACTCTTTTATATGGTGGAGTGGATCCTTACTACTTTCATTCAATTCTTATCTTCGTAGTGAGTTATCTAAATCTCCATAACAATACATCATTTTATTATCAAAAACGTCTACAAGCTTTAATGCCTAGTTATTATGGGAGAAAAGAGGATTTTTTTACTTTCATTTAAATGAACAAAGAACGTACAACTTTTGGGCTACCCAAACATATTTAATTTTTTGAAAACTATCTTAAAAATATGTGCTAGTGCACATGCATGTATGTAAAAGGCAAAAAAACATTTCATTACATATTATAATTCGCACATTTATTCATTTCTGTTAGGAATACATTTTCTTACAGATATTATAATGACTTATACTAAATCGGTCGCTGTTTCAGATTTATTGGATATTGGAGGTACTACTACATCATTAGCAATTTTACCAGAATTCACATCATTATTTTGACTCTTTTCTATTTCGACATTTGGATGTTGTTCAGAATCTAAATTGTCCAGTTCAGAAACATGCAATAGAGCCTTCAGTTTGGTTGCTGAGAACTTATACTGTAAGTAGATAAGTATATATGTATATTATATTCAGATTATGATAAGTCAACTAATATAAAATTATTCTTTAAGGGGACCTTTACTTTCAAAATTGATAAAAATCAATTTTTTTTTTTCATAAAAATGCTTCTTAACATCACACAAACACTCTCCACCGTTTTAAGAAATTCGTATAAGAAAAAAAGTTATACCTATATTTGTAACGCTACCTCTACGCATTTTATATGCAAAAATTATATATCAAAAACTTTGAACGCGTTTTTCTCGAAATCACATTTTTCATTTTTGAAAATGGCCGCATCTGTATCTCAAAAACTATTCAACCGATTTTAACCAACCAAACGCCATTCGATTCGTTATCAAATATTTTAGTAACTATACCTTTAAAAATATTATTTTACCCCCCCACTTTTTTATGCGGAGGTTAGTTTATCCCTAACTTATAGTCGTTTTTAAACTTTTTTAGAAAACTGTGTATAAAATGATATATTTATTAAAAATAAAAGGTTTTTTAGGTTTAGGTACTAGTTTTGTGTCTTATGAAAACAATCCACTAAAGATTTTTACTCTATCTGTTACAGAAAGTCCTAGAGAAATGGGGCCGTTTTAAAAGTGCATTTTGGATGACGCCATCTGCAGGCATTAAAATAAACTAAAGTTGCATTTCAAAATTCTTTTTATATAGAATTTTTTCAGAATCATAAATATAATAGTCTTTTCAAAAAAAAACTTTTAAAAAGTGTTTTTTTCCCGATTTTGAAAGTAAAGGTCCCCTTAATTAAAAAATCTTTATATTGACTTTTCGAAACAGACGTACATCAGGATAATAAAACCGTAAACAATTGAAAGTTAACTATTAACAAATAAAAATTTGTCGTAAAATACAACAATTATTATTAGAAAGAAATCAAAATTATAAAAGTTGACTGGTATATTCAGAAAGTTGATACAAAAATAACAGTCAGACTTACATATCCCAAAATTCACAAAATTATATCTTTTTATTGCCCAAATAATATGTACGTACTGGTACTACTTACCTCAGTTGGCAGCACAGAATTCTGAGTAAGTTTTAAAAACTCGTTAAAGTTCTTAGTTGCTTTTTCTACTTGTCCGATTTCATAACAAAACAGAGCAAAGTTAAGATATATTAGAGGATTTCTAACAGCTTCTGGTGACAATGCAGCTCTTTCAAACGCAATAAATGCATTTTCGTTGTCTTCCAATTTTCTCAAACATACTGAAAAAATTGTAATTTTATATTACTTTTCAGAAATTTGGTAAAAAACTTACTTCCCAAAAGCATATAACATTCTGCACTATCTTTTCGAAGATTTATGGCTGCAGCGAGGGTGTGAAAAGCACTTGCATATTGTTGCGCTAAAAAATATTATTAAAATTACTTACTTAAGCAGCAAATATATTAAATATTATGTCATATAATAGTTCGAATTTTGAATATATGTCACATTTCGATACACTGGAATAAGTATGTTTTAAAAACCCACATACCTGTAATAAATACTAAACTGAGGTTGTAGAGAGAGTTATAATTTAGAGGTGATAGCCAAATTGATTTCTTTAGACATGCAATTGCCTGTAAAAATGATCTGATTAAATCACAGTTGTGTGCAATATAATTAAAGTGAATAACTTGCCACAATTATCTTATTTTTCTTGAAGAAACACATTCCTATATTGTTCCAGAGTTCGGCATTATCTGCCTTGGCTCCTGTGATTTGCTTATATTTCATTAGAGAACCATCAATATCATTGCGAGACTGTCGGTGAACAAAATGTAATTGATAAAATGTTTGTTGCAAAACTACTGTCATTATAATAGAATTAAACAAAAATTATTTGAAAAAGTTATAAACAAATTGTTTCCCCAAGTATGCTCGATGCTCTGGGAAAGAGGTTAGAATTTTTTGAAAATCTTATTCTTATATATTTTTCATAAAAATGTTGCCACTGTAAAACTATTTGATATTTTCTTGATTTGATATTTTCGAAAATAAAAGTAGTAAATTTCAAATTATACTAGTGCATATCTATCATACCTTCTGGCCTAACAAACAGTGGCGTAACAACAAAACGGAATTCTTGACACATGTTTAGACAGGACCCTCAAAATATTAGTCTAATCGTTGTTTTAGATAGAAATACTCATCTCATATCGTAGGGTCTTGTAGAACCTTAGTTCGCTCAACTAGCATTAGTACAATTGAGTCTACTTTTTTAATAACAAAACAATAATATATAAAATAAATATTACTAATTGAATAATATTAAAAGGCTATAGCGGGATAAGGTAGTGAAAATTGCCCCCAGCGGAATCGCTACGACGGGTGGTGCTTTCGATAGGTTGTGTCAAAAAATACCTCCATGCCAGTTTTTAGCCCTCTAAGTCTACAGTCACCGGTAAAATCGGTTTCGACCCATTTCTTCGAAAATAAATTCTTACGGCCGCAGTTTTTATCCAAAAATTCTGAAAATTTCCACAAACCTTTATTTTTATGTTACCAATAATCGTGGATTTTTATAGATTTTTACCTTTAAAATTGGGGTCAAGCGAGCCATTTTAATTTATCAAATTATTTCTAGGTTAGGAACCCTATTTTTCGCCAAGTTTTAAACCATTGTTTTTTAAGTCTTTTTTTCCGTTCTTTCGAATGGCGGAATCAAAATATCGAATTTCAGGGTGCGTCATTCCGAAAAATCGAAAAAACCGTTTATTTTTTTGCATTTTGTCCACTTATTTAAGGCATACCCTCAAAATTCAAGGGCGCAATACTTACCCATACAACCAAAAATAGTCCAGGAATCATTTTCAGTTGAAAACATGATTGCAGGATCGATTTTTATGTTTTAAAAATCGAAAAACTATTTTTTTCGGTATTTTAACCATTTACTTGATATATAACCTTGAAATTAAATAGCGCAATGCTCACCCATATGACCACACACACTCTAGGACTTATTTTTAGGTGAAAACATTCTTTTAGTATCGATTAGTACGTCTCAAAACTCAAAAAAACTACCATATATTTAAAGCATAACCACAAAAAGGCCTAATACTTGCCGATACGACAACGTTCAAGGACTCATTCTTAAGTAGGAAAATTGTTGCAATATCGACTAGAATCTTAACAAACATGAAACAGAGGGAAACTTCATATATAGAATTATTAATTTATTTTCATGAAATAAGGATATATTTTTAATCTAGGCTGGAATAACGTTTATGATATAAAAAAACAAGTCCAATTTCTATCAAAATATAAAAAAATTTATATATTATTAAATATATAAGTAATAAAAACTTAGTTATAACAGTATGTATTTAATAAAAAATAATAATGTTTTATTCTGCAGTAAAAAACGTCAACACATTCTCAATCTTCGTCATTATCTTCTTCTATGACTGGCTTAATATCTGAAGTTGAAAATATTTCAGAGAGAATATTAGATGGTCTAATAATCTTTGATTTATATCTAGCATTAGCTAGATAATAAATGACAGCAGCAATATGGGAGGAAGAGCCGACAGTACTTAACCCATTAGCACAGTCACAGGTATAGCGCAAAATACCACTGTAGCCAACAGAATTGGGTTTTTACTCAATATCATTTATAGGTCCATTCAATAATTTGTTGAGATCTTCGCATTCCTCCCTTTTAGGGAGGAGAATTTGAAAACTTCTTCCGAACATTAAATATCATCCGCCGGCATATTGAATATAATGAACTATTTTTAGTTTTAGTAGTTTACAAGTGAATAAGAAAATATTAATTGCGCAAATTGATTTATCTGATTATTAATAATAGTTAAATAATCAAATGGGAATATCAAGGTGCTACCCATTGCGTGCCCTCGGCCGAATAGTTATGCTAAGCCGTGTGGCTAAATACGAAACGCCATAGGCTAACATTCTCTTAGTTCGAATGATCTGTTGCATGAGTCTAATGCTTTAAATGCAAAATCTAATAAACACTAAGAGAGAATATGACATCACACGACATGAAAAAAAAAATGTTTGAAAGTCCTTAAACGTTGTCGTATCGGCAAGTATGAGGCCTTTTTGTGGTTATGCTTTAAATATATGGTAAAAATGACAAAAAACTTAGTTTTTTTGAGTTTTGAGACGTACTAATCGATACTAAAAGAATGTTTTCACATAAAAATAAGTCTTAGAGTGTGTTTGGTCATATGGGTGAGCATTGCGCTTTTTAATTTCAAGGTTATATATCAAGTAAATGGTTAAAATACCGAAAAAAATAGTTTTTCGATTTTTAAAACATAAAAATCGATCCTGCAATCATGTTTTCAACTGAAAATGATTCCTGGACTATTTTTGGTTGTATGGGTAAGTATTGCGCCCTTGAATTTTGAGGGTATGCCTTAAATAAGTGGACAAAATGCAAAAAAAAAAACGGTTTTTTCGATTTTTCGGAATGACGCACCCTGAAATTCGATATTTTGATTCCGCCATTCGAAAGAACAGAAAAAAAGACTTAAAAAACAATGGTTTAAAACTTGGCGAAAAATAGGGTTCCTAACCTAGAAATAATTTAAAAAATTAAAATAGCTCTCTTGACCCCAATTTTAAAGGTAAAAATCTATAAAAATCCACGATTATCGGTAACATAAAAATAAAGGTTTGTGGAAATTTTCAGAATTTTTGGATAAAAACTGCGGCCGTAAGAATTTATTTTCGAAGAAATGGGTCGAAACCGATTTTACCGGTGACTGTAGACTTAGAGGGCTAAAAACTGGCATGGAGGCATTTTTTGACACAACCTATCGAAAGCACCACCCGTCGTAGCGATTCCGCTGGGGCAATTTTCACCACCTTATCCCGCTATAGCCTTTTATTCATTTTTACAACGCTTTTATTAGTTCACTTTCTCTTTCCAGGACAAATCTTGCAATCAAAATTTCGACTAGTTCTAATTAAGCTAAAGCTTTGACATTTTGTACACGTGTATAAGTCCGATGACAATGCAATATAATATATCTAATATAGTTGTAAATCCAGTACGGCTGAAGCCCCAAGATGGCAGATTACCATTTTCTTCACAACCCCCTTGAAATGGGTATCAACTGAAAGAGTTTGACGAGTTAAATACTATAAAATATGTAACGTCATTCTAAACCCAATATGGGGAATGCTCCAAACGCTTTTAGTTTTAATCATCTATATAAATTTAAAAACAATTTTTATAAAATCAGACAAAAATTAGTTTTTTCTTCTTAGTACATTTATAAAAACGTTGTAAGTTTTCTTTTTATATATTTTATTTTTACAGTCAAAAAAGATCAAAAATTGAAATTGCCAGATTTTATAGTTTCACACATAAAGACACTGGTCAGCAAATAGTTATACAGGATGTAAAAGAAACTAAAAAAGAGCATTAAAAATCTAGATTAAGGTAAATTTTTCTGCATTCAATTGATTTAAAGTCCATGTTTGCTAGGACAAAAACTCAAAAGAAAATTTTGTTATGGCTAGCTTATGTATCTGTATATTTTGAGGTTTAATAATTTTGCTTCCAGTTTACTCAAAGAACTTACTTGCAAAATAGCTCCAAAAGCAAACAGTCCACGACCAAAAGTATCGTTTACGCTTGTTACTTCCAATAATTTATCAAAAGCGCGTTGTGTCTCACTGATTTTTAAATAAAGTACTCCAACTTCGGTTAGCACGTTAATGTTTTCAGGTGCAATCCTAATAATAATAATATTTCAATTTTTTTTTTTTTTAAACAAGAAGAACAAGAAATTTAAAGATAGAACCAAACTTACTGTAAAGAACTCTCAAGAACCTCAATAGCTCGTCCGTAGTCCTTCTCCCGTCGAAATATTTCGGCTAATTTTTGAAAACTTTCGAGTTTTTTGCCATGAGTGACCGCTTTTTGAAAATATTCTTTGGCATCTTCCATAGAAGTTCGATTGTGCAAAGCATTTTTGTATAACAACTCACCAACGTAGTGAAAAATTTCATGATCAGGACTAATCGACATGCTTTCAGCTTCGCGAAAAACTCCCAGTGCCTGCTTATAACGCCCCATTTCAAACCTTTCATTAGATATAACATAATAGGTTATTAGACCTATTATAGACACTAAAAGTATTATACAGTATGTTCAAAAAGTCCCGGAAAGGTCAAATATATCAAACCCACATATACCACCAAGAAAAAAAAAGACTTACGAGGACAAGACACGAAGTGAGAATACAAAATAGTAGAAAATATTTATATTCAGAATTACAAAGTGTTCTGTCGAAGTTACTAATTGAAACTTTTAAATATTACAAAATATTTTGTAAGAATTAATAACCTTCTTTTAATTTTATGATACCATAGTCAAAAGTGTTGTAGAAATTATAATACAAAAAGTTTCGTTGATTGTAATTTTGCACATGTTATCAAGAAGCGCGATCAGGTATTTAATTTATAACTATTATGAAGTCACAAGTTAGTCAAATGCGTATTACCTAACTTTTGTAGGAATTATAAAACTCTTTGTAAAATTAAAGATGCATAGTAAATATTGCCAATCTTTGTAATTGTAAAAATTATTAAAACAGATTTCTCGGTATTGCTATTCATTTTTCTCAGTCAGACACATTTCGGTCAGAAACTGAACCTATTTAAGATATTTGAACATTCCATGACTTTTTGGAACCACTGTAGATTACTCACAAAGTCTTTCCTATCTCCTTGTATATTTCGATGTTGTTAGGATTCGCATCAAGTGCTTTTTGGAAGTCCCTCAAAGCGGCAATATAGTTTCCTTCCTGGCGACCAATCAGGCCCTTAAAGAATTTTCGTTGTAATTCACTTTCGTAGGATTTTAATTATAATTACCTTGGTGAAGTAAACATAATCTAGATTAATATATTCTTGCAGTTGCTGCTCAATGAGGATTTTGCAGGTGGCGAAGTCCTGCCGAGCATAGTGCGAATGCAGCAACCAATTCATGCATGGCATATAAATTAAACTCTTTTGCACTGAGGAAATAAAAGGCAGACTTAAGTTTTATGTTACGCTTTATCTTTAAATTATAAGAATACCTTTTTTCGCTACTTCCAGGGATGGTAAACTTGGTGCTCTGCCGTTGCACAATACCTCGCCAGCCATGTTTACAGCTCTTTTACTTTGCATCTTGATGAAGAATCGATTCTGCCAAATTGGTATTTGTTGTTCAATGCGTTGCTAAGAAGCTCTGGAGGTAAGGAGTACAACACCGAAAATTTATCAGTTATCATTCAACAACTTAATGATTTTTATTTTATTTAAATTACATAAAAAAAGAAATGGCACTTAACTTAATTTTTAAAATTGCTGTTATAGAAAGAAGTATTTTACTTTTCAAATTTATTTATAAAATACTAGCTGGGTTACCCGGTTTCACCCGGCGTTGGGTAAATACTCACTAATTAAACACTTCTCAAATGTTCTAGTTTATTATATCCTAGAAATTGTTTCAACCCGAAAACCCCTTTATGGATCCGCTATCTTGAATTTCCAAATCTTAATAATATTCAAAATTAGTGGCCTTAAAATAATCATTGTACCAATTTTCATGCAAATCCGTTGAAATCGAGAACCTTTGGTCGCCATATTGGATCCGCCATCTTGAGTATGGAAATTTTGATAATATTCGAAATTAGTGGCCTCAGAATAATCATTATACTAATTTTCAGTAAAATCCGTCAAAATCAAGAAATTTGGTCTCATATTGGACCCGCCATCTTGGATTTACAAATTTTGATAATATTCGAAATTTGTAGCTTCAGAATAATCATTGTAGCAATTTTCATTAAAATCCGTCGAAATCGAGACATTCTGGACGCAATGTTGGGTCCGCCATCTTGCATTTAGAAATTTTGATAATATACAAAATGAGTGGTCTCAAAATAATCACTATACTAATTTCCATTACAATCCGCTGAAATCGAGAAATTTTGGTCGCCATGTTGGATATGGAAATTTTGACAATATTCGAAATTAGTGGCTCCGGAATAATCATTGTATTAATTTTAATTGAAATCCGTTGAAATCGAGACATTCGGCTGCCATATTGGATCCGCCTTCTTGGATTTACAACTTTTGATAATATTCGGAACTTGTATCCTCAGAATAATCATTGTACCAATTTTCATTAAAATCCGAAATCGAGACATTCCGGTCGCCATGTTGGATCCGCCATGTTGGATTTAGAAATTTTGCTAATATTCAAAATTAGTGGGCTCAGAATAATCATTGTACCAATTTTCATTAAAATCCGTTGAAATAGAGAAATCTTGGTCACCATGTTGGGTCCGCCATCTTGGATTTGTAAATTTTGATAACATTCAAAATCAGTGACCTCAATATAATTATTGTACTAATTTTTATTAAATTCCGTTGAAATCGAGAAATATTGGTCGCCATATTGGTTCCGCCATTTTGGATTTGTAAATTTTGATAACATTCAAAATCAGTGACCTCAAGATAATCATTGTACTAATTTTCATTAAAATCCGTTGAAATCGAGAAATATGGTCGCCATTTTGGATGCGCCATCTTGGATATCTAAATTTTGATAATAGTCAAAATCAGTGACCTCAATACAATCATTGTACTAATTTTCATTAAAATACGTTGAAATTAGGATATCTTTGCCGCCATATTGGATCCGCCATCTTGAATTTCTAAATTTGGACAGCGGATTTGAAATCCCCATTCGGCAAAACCCCTATGTATCAATTTTCATGAAAATCGCTTCAAATTTAAAATTTTCAGCCGCCATCTTGGATCCACCATTTTGAAACACCACGTATTATCCGAAAAAAATTAGCCTATATGTTAAGTCGGAATATGTACTACCTTCGGACAAAAAATGAAAAATATCGATGCAAGCGTTTAGGCGTGATTGAGCAACAAACAAACAAACAAACAAACGAACTTTCATTTTTATATATATATAGGGATGTTTGCATACAACTTATGTGTGTTTAAGAGTGTTAATATCTTAAATGAAATAGAATTTGCACTTTATATTTTATTAATCCTGAGAGTATATTTAATAACCTTTTAAAAATTATATATAATTTTTTCTAAAAAATTACCCATTGTTTAACGTTTTCTCACCCGAAATCATGCTTGATCTTTGATTATTTGAAAAGTCCAACATTATTATTTTTGTAAAGTAATGTTGTTGTTATGTTCTGTAGAGCCCAAAGATTTAATATAAATGAACTTGATGATTTATTAAATTTTAAACCAAATTGAAAATTTATTTATAACTAAAATTTTGAAATGTAGATCAAAAGAGAAAAATATTTTAAATATTAGCAAAAATCACTCAAAAATATTTAAAACTTTTCATGGGCAAAATTGTGATTTCGATAAAAACAGGTTAAGAGTTTTTGTAATTTTGTATATTAAGAGAAATGAAATCGGACAAAATTTCGTATTACTTTGATTATACATTGTAGTTGCTATAAAATAAATACAAAATAATGAAAATTTATTTGAGGAAGTACGATTGTGAGCTAGGAGATCGATGTGTCAGTTCCTAAATTATTTTTACAACCCAACGATTTAGATAAGATTGCATAAGAAATAGTTTTTGGGTATATTTCTGAGCTAATACAAGCTCAATCATGTAACTAATAAGGCGGGGTAAGGTATGCCTTAAGGGGGTAAATACAATTCGAAGGTCAAAAAAACCCGATTTTTTTTTTTGTTCCTCTAAAAAGTTAGAAAAGTTTCCCGTAGAATACGCTCCAAAAAGCTTCAGGTCGAAAATCGAACTCCTTATATATTTTTTCTTCATTTTTCGAGAACGCTTTTTTCAGCGCATAGCAGGTTTTCAAAACTTTAAACGCGTTTTTCTCAAAACAACATTTTTACGAAAAAAAAACTACTCGTCCAATTTAGCTGAAATTTTTAGGCTTGTCTGTAAACCTAATTGTTTTGGAATTTTATGTTGTAAAATTGAATTATTAATGCAAAAATGGCTGAGAAAATAGTCAAAATTATCGATTTTTTACAAAAACTTCTACCAAACGCAGAATTATTATTTTTTTAACCTTTTGGGTGCACATTTATTCGAATAATTGTTTGCATTTGGAGCACATTTAATTTTTTGGGGTATAGAGTAATTTTTAAGAACAGCTGATATATTAATATATGTATGATATTTGAAATAAACAAGAATAAACATGTTAAATATTGTCTCATTTTCAACGAGTATCAGAACGTCATGTGCGACTTTGACCACACCGCATGACGTTCTGATTCATCGAATGCGGTCAAAGGGTTAATTTTTGAGGTTTACTGACAAATTACATGTATATTTAAGCCAATTTTTTTTTTTTTGTAGGTCAACTTCACGGCAGCGTACAGCCGCCATTTTGTTTTCAAAAATTAAAAAAAAAATATTTTTACATTCCTCATTTATACCTAAACAAGTGAACAAAGTTTTATAATGATTGCATTAAACCTTCTTTGTGAAAAAAATGTTTTCTAATGCGTAATTTTTGCCCGTGTAATTGTATTTACCCCCTTAATACTACTTACAAAATAATGTACAATCTGTAAAAGTAATTAAATTTATTGCGTTTACTTACAGTTTAAAAACAATATATTGCATTATCTGGTAACAATCCGGCTGATGATGACGATGAAATTCAATTAATTAAGTTATGAAAGTTTTACAATACCTTTTTGCGCGATTTTCTATACTGTATATTTGCTTTGCTGCAAATTACATGACTTTCTTTGGGAATTGTGAGATGAGTTACAATTTTAATTTAAAATATTTTTCTATTTATTCTTTATACACTTCTTTATTCCTTTTGAATTTCATTTTTTGTTGTTATTTAAAACAAATTGTGCAGTATACTCGTTATAGTCTTTCGATTATATTTATATATATTATTTAAATCTACTAGTAGGATGAGGACGCTTTATTCCAAGAGTCCCGCTGAAGGCCCAACTATAATGTGCATAGCGTTCGGTACGGAAAGCCATCAAAAGTCAACGAACGGAAGCTTATGCATAGCTGTCAGATATTCAGTGTAATAATTCTCTGTGCTTTTTTGAGTTTTTGACAATAATTAAAATGGAAGGATTAAGTGAATTAAAAGATTTATTTATTTTATTTTATTTTAAACTCTGCACACCATTAATTAAATTTTCAAATAATTCTCACTTTCTCGTTCATTTTCGGTTGTTGTCAGTTTGCATATGCAAAACACGCTCTAGATCGTACCTTGCATATGGAAAACGAAACTTGACGAAACTTGACGAAACGGACGACTATTCCCATTATGGTTTGAGGATAGGTTTCGTGTGTTATCGCAAGTTTGCATATGCTTCTACACGGAACGGTATGCACATTATAGTTGGGCCTTGACGGCGATAGCCGGCGAAACTACGGCCTACTAGTTTCGGTATATAAATATGAATCTTTTTAATTCCTGTAAGATATAAAAAAAAAGGTGTGGCCCCAAATTTGCCGCTCTTAAAATCTGCCGCCCTAGCCTCCAGCCTACTCAACCTGCTCTTAAATCCACCACTGCATTATCATTTTCAAAATTTTGTTGTATGATTTAGCACAGTTTTCCCAAGCGAATAAGTAAGAATGGGTTGAAAAACCATTTTGTTTATTAAAAATGTATTGCTAGTATCCTATCCTATCGAGAGTGGCTCTTTATAAGAGGATATAGTACTTTTATTAATTTATTTGTTTTTTAAATGGTTTTGTTGACATGTAGTGCTTTATCTAAATAGACTCCGACTGTTTTTCAATCGTCGTTTTCAATCTCTTTATATGTAGAATAATAATAACACTTAGTTAAAACTCTCTTTCTTGGCTTTTTCATGACCTATAATCTTTCAATTTTTGGACACTAAAGCTCCTTCATTGTTTAAAATTATTGAAAACTCTTTTCACATCGAGTAAGTTTACTTCAACCTTCTGAGGACTATGTAAAAAGACTTGAGTAAACTTAAGCAACTTGAGTTAGATATTAAGCGGACCCAGGCATTTTATGTCGTTTGACCAACGTATGTCTTGTGTATTAAATTTTAGTGGCTTTTCTAGCAATAGCTTCCGGCTTCTTTTCCTACTAAAATATGCAAAAGATATTTTGGTTAGCAAAATGAAATGTTCCTGAACATTTCCATGACAATCGGGTGGTTCCGTTTTCCAGAGCTCCCTCCTGTGCATTTATCCGTTAATTAATTTATCTATAGAGGTTTCGATTTAAATTTTGTTCAGTTGAGTTCATAATTGCCGTTGCGAGCGTTCATCAATAACCGGAAGAAAAAATTTATAATTTAATGGCGTTTGGCCGTTTCACACAGCTGTCACGTTGAAACGTATCTGGCAGCACCGCATCCGTTCTTATCGACACCGAACGCCACCCTGTTCTGTCAGTGGGAGAAATGTCAAGGGGCCTCTAGTTCTGCTCCGGAATAAATAGAACAAAGTGGCGGGGTGATGTGTGATATTCTGCTCAAATTTTAATAGTTTCGACCACCTTCGCGACTTTATTTTACGTTCAGAACGAGCCGTCTCTGTTTTACTTGCCGGAGGCGACAATTGTGTGGAGCGGAGCTGCAGCAGTTTAACGAAAAAGTGATGAAAAAGCACTGGTCGACCATGCACTTATCAGAAGCACAGGTGAGAAACCCCAAAAAAATTAAGGACGATGCCGTAACTGGGACCCCGAAAGCATTCCACGAAAGTGGGATATGCATGGGGATTTCTCCGTCGTAAATACTTCATCGTCGATAATCCCGCAATTTGCAGGAAGTTCCAAAATCGATACGCGCTGTTTGGAAGTAGATAAGAGCCGCTTGCTCTCAAGTGCTTCATAAAAATAGCCCCCGATTGTTTCAAGTAGCTACTAATTGTGACGCTAATATAAATTTAACTCATTACAAATTTGATAGCTGCGTAATCGCATGTATCAGGCGCGCGGACATAATTCCTTGATATTTGTCGTAGGCCGCCAAGTCCGAAGTCGGAGCGCCCCGCTGCTGGTGCGTGCAACCCCATAAGACTTCTAGATTTCTCTGTTGCAATCAAATGAGGCTGAAGTTCATTGCTAGTGCGGGGAGCAGTGTCAACAAGCGAGAACTGGTAAGGTAAACAAACCGAACATCGAGTTAACACGTTACAAGCGCTGCTGTGTCACTTACGCCAGACCCTGCGGCAACCAATTGGATGCACGGGGTGTTCGTGGCACTTTGTACCTCACTCCACCATCCCCAAGGATGTTCGTGGTGCATCCCGTTTAAAAGCTGATGGAGTCTCAATTTGTTGTAATCTAAATTGGACTGCTGTGGTCAGTAATATTCTAATTTTTAAAGCACACGTCGGCTATCATGGATAGGAGCACTGTTGCTGGGCGTCGCATTATTTTCCTGTAAATCTTCGATTGCTATGAAAACATAGTTATCTTTGATTCATACGAACAAACAGTAGGAGGCTGGAATTTTCATTAAACCGATTCTCACTACATTGTAAGAGCCCATAACAAAATTAATATACATACATAAGAACCGCTCACGAAAACGAAAACAAGACGTGCAAAAATTTACATTAATTTCATTCTTAAGTAGAAAATGATTAAGTAAATTGATTCACATACCTACGGTACGAAAGATGGAAAATAATAAACATATTAGCATAAACAATTTACATAACGCTTCCTCCTGTTTAGTCTGTATTTATATATTCCTGATATGGTTGAAGATTCAATGCCAAAGTACTCGCACTTCGTACCAGGAAATTTGAAACTCATATTACTCATTACAGCAATTAAAAATTATCTAAACGTGTGATTTATTCATTACAATGCCACAATTTAAAATAAATAAAAGAAGCATACATATGCATTTATTTTATTTAATGAAATCTCGTTTATTGGTCAAAGGCTGTGTTAAGAAAATTACAGGAAATTGAATAAAAATAGAATCCGTATACACAAAACTGCCCGAAGTTCCTAAATGACGTATTCTAGAGGGGAGCTCTCAGAATAAACTTTGATTGGGAGATTCCATAGAATTGATTGACATATGTTGGAACCCATCGTTATAAATCTCCTTGTCTATATGTACCTCCAAAATAAAAAATAAATGAAAAATTAAAAAAATTTCAACTTGGACATTTTGTCGGTTTTTTGTATAAGAAAAAATATATATAAATTTTTTGAGCTAACGTAGAATTTTCCGGTTTAATGGTTTTTGGTTTTTTTTTATTCCATTTAATCAAAAATTAGGATTCCGAGAAAAACGCTTTTAAAATTTGTGTTCGCTCGCAACGCTTACCTTACGCAGAAAAAATGTTTTTTGTAATGTTTATCCTCTAACTTTCAGCTTTGTGTTTTTGAAGCCCATTTTCGAAATAAAATTTAGCAGAGGCAAAGCGTCTCAAGCTTAAAATTTATTGAAATTTTTATAAACAAATTTCGGCTTTATTCTATTTGTATAAAAACTTTCTATGGAAAGGATTGCTTTTTATTTTTTATTATGGACTCTTTGCCTTTTACATGTTTGGACGTATCCTAACAAGTAGGGTAGCGTTAGAAAGGTTTTCTCCTCTTTTGAGTGAGTCTTTCCTCGATATTCTGCGATGTCCTTACAAATACCTATACGGACTTAAGTGAGCGAACTTCTAGAAAACTTTCAACGTCGATTTTGAGGGGAAAGGAGGCATTTTAAGGGAGAGGTCTCAGAACAAACGTTGATCAGGACACTCCAAGGAATAGATTGGTATAGCGGTTCCTACTTTGAATCGGGATACCCCTTTATAACAGAAAAACAATAATCGTTTGAAAAATCCGATTATTAATTAGGCGGGCGTAAAATTATTTCTTAAAAAGAATAGAAGTGCGCTTCACAACGTTTCAAGCTTTAAAAAGCATGAAGTGAATTTAATTTTACAGATCCACATAGTGAAAAGTCATGAAAATTTTAATTCGTCATGCTATTTGTTAAAGCAAACCGAAAATTTCATAGATTTTTAATGAGGATTGGCAATAATTTCATAGCATGCATGCATATCACCTATTATGGAACGTGAAGTAGAAAGATTTTTCTAGGCAAACTGTACTTTAAAACTGCGTTTTACATGTGTAATATGGAAGAAACTATTATCATTAATTATAGAAAAAAAGTGCATAATCCTTCCAATCCCTCAAATAAATTTTTGTTCTTCATCATTATTTAAAATTAATGTGATACATTTTATTATAATCTGCAGAGTAGCTTTTGAGCTGTTTTATTTCAAACGTATTTTGTTTATTGTCGTATTCATAAAGCAGTAAGTAAGAAATTAACTTCAACGAAACAGACCATTTATCTTTCGAAAAATGGAAGTAAATGAGCTTAGAATAAGAGTTGAAGGCGGGTGACATTGACGTGAATAATTCGCCCATGCCGTAGTTTATTCGATGGTAAGCCAAATGGGAAAAATCATGACCTCCTACAGCGCGCGTATGGAGACTATGATATTGAACAAGGCAACGACCTCAGACGAATTCATTTTATCCATTAAACAATACAGCAAACAGTTTTTTCACGATGTTGCGAACACATAAATAGAAGACGACCCAACTGGCTACCCTAAGGTACGCCACATATAAAAAATGTTGATGTATAAAAGAGAGGCACTCAATAAAACGCGGTGGAAAGATAGGACAATCTATGATTAATTCTGTGGAAAGCTTTGCTAAAGTCAGGTCTGTAATTCGAGATATCACATCTGAAACAATTTTTATATAGAGGAAAAATTGTGGAGAGTTTCAAAGTTTTTGGAAAAACACTAGAAGATAAGAATAGATTAATTAAATAACACTAAATAGGGACCAGCAACTCATTCGAGTTATGCTTGAGATTTTAGTAAGCTTAACTTTGTCAATGTGTAAATCCTTGATACCTAAAGAAGTCGGTGGAAGCGTCGTTATGTATGAGAAATGTTTATAACTAGTATAACAGACATTGAGATTTAAGATAACTCTTGCAATAACCAACCAATTGTTGCAAAACTTTATGCGGCTATAGAATTGGGACCTTATTAATTCATTAATTCAAGAAAATTTCGAGTTCAACTTTTTTTCAGTATATCCGTTTATACAAGGAAACTTTAAAATAAATTAAATGAGAATTACATTGAGTGTTTAGAAGCAACATTGAGGCAACAAAATAATGTCATAGTTATTTTTTGGCAATTAATTGATACTGTTATAATTTATTTAGTATATTTTAGGTCCTTTGGAGGTTTTACCCTATTTACTATTTTATTTAGTAATTCTCATAAAGGATTTCTCAACTAAGTAGAAACTTTCATCTTTACAGAATCAACAATGATGTAGTATTAAAAGGAAAAAAGTAAAAGACATGAAAACTTATCGCACAAAATGATGAATAAAACCCAGAAGCTGTTACTTGGCATATTTCTCCTAATCCTTGTTGATGTTATTTGGGTGTCCTCGAGCGAGCTAACAAAGTATTTGTACCAAGATGAAAGATATGATAAACCCTTCTTCTGTACGTATTTTAAAACCTCAATGTTTACACTTTATTTGCTTGTGATTGGATTGATAGCGCCATGGAAGGAGGCCTGCGAGCGAACCGGAAGTTATTCAGTAAGGCTTTTTTATTTTACTTTAAAATGAGAATTTTTTCCTGATGCATTGTATATCTACAGATAATGGATCAAGCGGTAGAAGATGATAACTACTTCAACAACCACAATTCATTGGTAAATTGATTATTCAAGGGTTCTTTTATCGCTTATCCTTATGATTTTGTTTATTGTTTCAAGAGTGACTCGACATTTGTTCCGATTCGTACAGGTGAAACAGTATCAGGTACGGAGAGCGATGACTCGAGTATTCGAAGTGTTCGCTTTAGTAAAATGGCTGAAGTCAGGGAGATGTCTGCACATGATGCCACCGATGCCCTAATGTCTCGTCTATCCTATAGCGCTAGTCTGAGACTACGTCGCCAAAAAACACATCATAAAACTGCTCGAACTGCACTAATGTTTTGTATACTTGTACGTACTTGAACCTGCCTTTAAATATTTTTATTTCATTTTATTTTTGATTTTAACTTACTAGCATACATTTTAATTTATATTAATTTGCCGTTTTAAATTTCTTACTGCTTAAAGTAAGTTACTATTTTGTAGATCTGGACTAAATTAACTTAATTAGGAATATTTCATGAGTTGTCTCTTTTCAGTGGTTCTTAGCGAACTACATGTTTCAACTATCACTAGAATTAAGTGAGACGGCAATGGTTACTCTCCTCAGTTCATCCTCTAGTTTTTTCATCCTAGTATTAGCATCACTCTTTCCATCGGCATCCGGTGATAAATTTACACTTGCTAAATTCATCGCTGTAGCAGCGAATGTGGGTGGCGTGGTAAGTCAGCTCTTTGGCTATTTAGCCGTCTTATGTTTAAGAATTTTTTCTTACATTTCCTATAGGTGATTATGACAATACCTGATATCACCGATGCCAAGTTCTCCCGTGGAGTCATCTTAGCTTTACTGAGTGCGTTTCTATACGCATCGTACCTGGTTTTCGTTAAACGGAAAAGTGATCTAGAAGAGAAAATTGACATTCCATTATTTTTCGGTAATGAAGATATTCTTTAAAAAAATTAGCTTATTGTTAATTTTTATACTCGTTTACAGGTTTTGTTGGCCTGTGGAATTTGCTCTTGATGTGGCCCATATTTTTCATTTTAAATTTTTTGCAGATAGAAACTTTTGAATTGCCGAACCAAAAGCAATTTGCGGTATTAATTCTAAATGGTTTCATTGGGACTGTGTTGTCGGAAGCACTTTGGTTGTGGTGAGTTGATTTTTTTAAAACTAAATGTGGAAGATGATTATTAATGCATATTTTCTTTATTATATCCACAGGGGGTGCTTTCTAACATCGTCCCTTGTGGGCACACTAGCGATGTCACTGCAAATCCCTCTAGCAATACTGTTTGATTTTCTTTTAAAAAGGAAATCATACTCTGTTTACTTTTACTGTGGTTCGATTCCCATCTTTTTAGCGTTAATTTTAGTAGCGTTTTTAAGTAAAAATGATGACAGTGATCCACTTCTACGTTTTCTTAAGATGTTGTATAGGAAAATGTGTAAATGCCGACGTAGCAGTATTCTTCGGTAAGTTTATAGGAAATCAATTGGAAATTACACATATAATTCGAAGCTTGCTTTTCCAGAATAAACGACGAAGAGCAACAAGAATCCCTTATAGATAATCATGAAAATTAAGGAAAAATACAGGTTTTTTCTCCGGGGTCCGATTGTTTCTTGAGCCTTTATAGTATTTCACGCCGAAACTGCATTCATCACCCATTACTCTCCTCTGGATACTTTTCGTCAGTTGCGCCTCCTTGTCTCGCGGCAGTGCACACTTTTTTCTGAGCGATGTGATGTGATAATCCTTAGTAGTTAAACCCAATTAGCGTAAAAACTCACTTTCATTTTATTTTTAGAATTTTAGTAATATACGTATTAACATCATGTTCACTCAAATATTTTCGTTATCTCTTTTCACCCTCTAGAACAGTGGGGTACTTTTGAGCCTTTTTTATTGCAAGACTTGTATACATAAATTTAATGTACGCATATAGAATTTATTCTATATGGTACAACAATAAAACCGTGGCAAAGTGAATTTATTGTTTTATTTTAAACATTTTTATAATTCAATATCTTTAAGTATGACAGATTATATCAACACGTAGAGATTCGTAATGGTAACCAATAAAAGTGTCGGATTTTTTGTTTGATAAGTCTAATTATAAGATGTGACGTAGTTTTCACATATAGCCCAGTGAGATTAGACACAAAAAGGACAAAAGTTCGGAAAACTTTGATTTTTAGCTCCTAAGCATAGTTCGCGATTGGCACAGGTCGTAATTAGCTCTTTTATAAAATGACTAAGGTTTTTTATCTGCAGAACATTTAACACATTGCAATATACTTTGCTTTTACAGTATTTCGTAGCTTTATCTTTATAGAATAATAATATGCCTGACTTTTTTCCTCGTATTAAAGAGAACGGGCTAGATCAGAAAAAAGAGTATTAGAAGAGATTGAAAAAGAACCCGAGTTGGAATTCTCATCAAAGGGCATTAAAAAGTATTATAATATGGATTTACACTTGGTAATTTCAGTTAATTATACATTAAAATATCTAGTTGTTGCTGTTGCGTGGATATATTGTAGAAAAACATGTGTACTCATGTTTATTAAATCTTCAAACTGAATAATCTTTGAATATAAAAATTAAGTATTCAAGTAATAGTAAATTAAATTAGAACAAAATTATAAAGACTGCATATTTATTTATTTCACTTAATACCAGCTACAAATAATGTAATCAACAAAAAATAGGGCAGGACATAATTATGATGGTATGTCGGGCTGGTAAAGGGCGTGTTTAAGGGAAGTTTTGTCTAGGTGAAAATCGAAGGTGGTCGAATTATGAACTTTGCGGTAATTCTTGTAATGGGTTAGTGACTGTCCAGTCGAAAGAGTGAAAAAGATCTTGTGTTGCGAGGATTGGTGTTGATGGAAATGTTATGCAAAAATTCGGGACTCTCAATGAAACTGATTAGGATCTGATGGATGAAGATTATATCAGCGACATTGCGGCGAATTGCTAGAGGTTGGAGTTTAATCAATTTGACACGGTTCAGGGAAGGCCTCGTAACGCGAAGCGGAGGAATGTACGTTGTATTGATTTAATTTAATTAATTAAATTAATTTTGTTGATAAGTGAGCTAGAAGGGTGACTAAACTTGATAGGCGTATTCTTGTAAGGGCCTGACAAGACAGAAGTAGAGAGCTTTTGTTACATAGGGGTTAAAGGATTCGATATCAGAGATAACGCGCAGATCATGAAGGGAATATACAGATGGAATGGGTCCTTCAGATTGCAGATAGCTCTGAGGAGTGGTGGGGAGACGTTTGCGGGAATGATTGATGGATTGGCGCTTGGAGATGTTTGGGCACCAGATAGAAAAAATTGTTTAAGTCGTCTTGAAGGGATATAGAGCCAGATGCATGGGAGATTCGTTTGAAGATCTTCATATCATCAGCATAAAGTAATATTTCAGAGTGTTTAATTACCATCTCAACATCATTTATGGACAATATGTAGATGAATGGATCCAGGTGACTAACCTGCCGGACTCCAGAGAGAGATGTAAAGGGGTTGAAAACCGCTGAGTCAAATCGAACTCTGTATTGCCGATTGTTGAAATAGGATTTGATCCAGGAAATAAAACAAGGATGAAATCTAAGCGTATTAAGTTTGAGAAAAATGATTTAATGAGAGATTTTGTCAAAGGCTTTACTAAAATCGGCGGCGATAATGTCGACTTCTTCATTATTTCCTATAGCTTGTAGAGCGTATGTGATACGTAAACTGTCAGGTTGGTTGTTGTGGTTCTACCTTTGAGTAAACCGTGATAGACAGAAGAAAAAAAGAACTTGCAGTGGAAGGACATGGCGTCGTAGATAGGGCTTTCGAAAAATTTAGGAATGCAGGAAATTTTGGATATGGGACAGTAAGTTAAAATGTCGTTTTTATAACCTTTTTTACGGATTGGGGCAATATATAAAATTTTCCAAAAGCAGGCAAATACCCAATACGCAACATTTTTTAACCCTAGACACCTAACCTTCGTGGATTGACGAATACGCAACAGAAAATTCGCTGTAAAAACTAGAGACTTACTCTGAGAGTTATAAAATATGTTAAATATTATTTATAGTAAAATAGAAATTAATTGTTTTATTTTATAGAATAATATTTGGTCCACTTACAGGTGTAATAAACATAACGAAAAGTTATGTTAGTAAATAAAAATAAAACGCTCCAAAAAATGTTCGTCGAATCGACGAATGGTTAGGGTTTATAGGAGGCGGGCCAACGTTAGGTGTCTAGGGTTAAGACAATGGCGAGGGTTGTAATCATCGGTGAGAGCACTAATTTTGGTAACATCAATGGATACGAGGTTTAAGGGCAGTTCTTCATGTAGCAAAAATAAATAAGATCGGAAACATGAACACTGAAGGACTGACTGATGAATTTAGCGAAAAGATTGGCGATGGTTGCAGGGTCAAATGCTGAGAAATTACCAAGTTTAAGGGTCGAAGGTTACACATTGAATTTATATTTAAGTTGGTAAAATCATAGAATTGCTTAGGATCGGGGACAAGTTTAGATAGCATGCGGTCGAGGTATTCGCTGTAGAGATATTTACAACGTTTGGAAAAGAGATAAGAGAAGTAGGAATGCCACAACTTGTTTGTCTTTGTCGTATCAAGTTGGAGATTAAAAGCGAGTTTTTATAGGTTCGAAAGGGACCCATTGGGACAGGCAGTTATGTAGTACGGTGAAGAAGATGCTAACACAGTTGTTGATGGACAGAGTTGTAAAATATTGCATTTCTTTGGAATGCATTAACGTAGGCATTACCATTATAAGTAATGCAATTTAAAGTTGATTACCAGTACCATTACTAGTAATGGTAATGCAAGAGAATAGAATTACCATTACAGTTACTGGTACTGGTACTTCACCATTACTTTAATCACATGAGCATTACTAAGCATTATTTGGCAATTATTACTTGCAATTACGTAGCATTACATGGCAGTACTTTGCATTACTCAGACTTATACAGCAGTACTCTACATTACTCATAATAAGAAATGCAAATTTGAAAGTACTGTTTTTTACACTTTGGTAATAAAATCTTAGATATATATATAAATATATATTTTAATATTCATAAAACATGTTTATTGTAATAATTTTGAGTAAGGCTGAGTACTACTGCTATACTGAGCAGTAAGTAGTGCTGCCTGCTGGTAATGGTAAGTAATGCTAAATAATGTGAGTAAGTAATGCTTGTAATGGCGATTAATGCTAAGTAATGCTCATGTGATTACATTAATGGTGAGTACCAGTAACTGTAATGGTAATTCGATTTTTTGCATTACCATTATTAGTGATGGTACTGGTAAACATCTTTAAATTGCATTACCTGTAATGGTAATGCACGTTACTAGTAATGCCATTTTTTACAGCTCTGTTGATGGATACCTAGGGGTTATTTAGGGATGAGGAGGGGATTGAATTGCATAAGAGAAAATTTAACTTCGCAAGTTCGGTTTTATGAAAGTTAAAGTAGAAATGGGGTTCGGAGTAGTGCGGAAAGATTAATAAAATTAAGTAAGAAAAAGAGGAAATTTCTTTAGTACTTAACTCACAGTCCGGCGGATTTCCGAACTAAGTGGGGGCTGGGGAAGGACTGAGGGGTAGGAGTGGGGTGGGACCGGCCTTGGTGAGGAGGGGGATCTGTGAACTACAGATACTCAAGAGGGCGGGAACGCCACGGCCTCCAAACGCGCGCAATTCAAATTGAATTAAATGTGAGAAAAAATCTCACGGCGCGCCCACTCGCGGGTTAAACTGTTTCTTTACACTCCTATATACTTGAGCACTTGAAGGGGAAATGAGTTTCAACAGAATGCTGATAGAGTCCTAAACTGATTATTCGGGTCGACTTATTCAAAAATAAAAATCTGTAATGGAAGGAAATACACATGCACATATCTGATCTGTCATATTATTTATACAATATAAAAGCATAAACAACTTTTTTTTTAAAATCCTCTACGTATTTTCATGATAAAACGTAAAGTTAGAGAAAAGATTCAAATATTATCTGGAAATGGAGTCCTCAAATTTTATTTTTGGTTGTATTCAGGTTATCACTTAGGCCGTGTGCCAACTTATCATTTCAAAAGCAGATTTGTATGAAAAACCATTTCGACTAGTCAGTTCGTTTTCGAAGGTTTGCGTCTTTGGAAAAGCAAATTTTTTTCCTTGCTTTTCGGTTGGCAGGTATCTCCTTTTCATTTGACAACGCATCAACGGAATCCTGTTCCAAATCGTCGTCTTCTCCTGCAGGGAGTACATTTGTGTCGTCAGAAATGGCGATATTTTCTTCGTCCTATTTCTATTAATCCATCTCGATACTTTAAATGCAGTCTTTCTAACTTAATAAATAATAAAATAAGATACAAGAAATCCAAATCATTCATGTTTTCAATCTGTCAAAAAGAACTGTTAGTGAAAAGAAATTTCGGTAATTGGCACAGTTTAAATGTTCGAAGTGCCTGAGGAAAAGTAAAAAATTCGAAAAGTAAAGTTGGCACACGGCCTTAGAAGAATTTCAAAAGCTTTTGCAATGATATATTGGAAAACACGTAATTTACTTTCAAAATTGTATTTCGGCTTGCATCATCCGATAGTAAAAATATCAAAAAATCAGTTGCAATTCTTTCGATCGTATTCCCTGAACACGCCCCAAAGTGACGAAATTGCAAGTGACAACAGCCGCGAAGTCATCGAAAAGTGCAAGTGAACTGGGTCGGTGCGAGGGAGTTGCTCGTTGTTCGTATTCTTCGCGGGGATTCCATCTTCAGAGCAGTTGTGATAAACAACAGAATTAGGAAGTGATCGATTGATCTTTACTTAATTGCTGAATTTTATTGCGAAATAAGCAAAAAGTTTCTATAAAAGTGCGCGCCAAGAGCAGCTCAAGAAGTTTCTTCCCGAGAGTAGTTTACGTGCAGCAGCTGCCGCCAGCCCCTCCACCGTGATTAGAAAGTGAACTTAAGAAGTGCCAACGCTACTAATTACATAAAAATATCGCATTTTTCACTAGACCAGCTGGGACAGCATAAAAATAGAAAATACTTGAGTTGTGCATTGTTTATTCCGCCCGTCCAAAGTCACGGTGACATTCACGTCACAGAGAGAGGCCAATTCTGTGGACGGAATTGTGAAAAAGATGCGAACATAAGCAAAATTCAAGTGTAGATACAGTATAAATTATGCTATTGTAAGTGACCGCGCGACTGCAGACCATGGAAAAGACACAAGCGAACGCTATGAACATTAACAGCCCTTCGGACGAGGATGAGTCGGGCACCATCGACGGAATGCAAGGCCTCACAGTGGACTACAGCAGCATCAGGGGGAAAACGGTTCTAGTGAGCCCCACAGAGGAGCAGTTCGAGCTCCTCAAGAGGCGACTGGAGGAACGAATTAATGGCAGTCGAGGGGAGACTATTTACGAGATCGGGATTGGAGAAGGTGATATTTTTTAGATCCAGTGGTAAAATTTTCCTGTTTCAAAAACTAGCGAGGAATTTCAGATGGTAGCGACAGTGGCTTGGACCTCGATGAATATGCAGCCTCCGTGGCCACCCTGCAGTCCCTGGCCACCACCATAGACGCTGACACCGTCCTCCTCCGTGAAAGAAGGGGTGAGAGGGGGCTGACAGGACAGTATCTGGTCAGGAAGCGAGTGGATCAAACTGATTTCATGGAGATAAGGTAAGATCACTCAGCTACTAATTTCAGCCCGAATTTCATCATGCTAAAAACTCCGTGTATTATAAACATTTATAATAGATTATCTCTGTCTTCGGAAAAAAAAGACCTGAAAAGCCCCATCTAAATTAAAATCGCAGTTGGGTACTTTTTGCGAAACTTTCTAATTCATATCTTCAATGGATATTGAATGATTTTCACTTTCAGTAACTTTTTGTAATTGCCTTGATTACTTCAATTTAACTTCCATTTAGACTTGATCGTTTTTAAGCACATCCGGCAGGAAGTGTTTTTGAATGATTTCTTAGGGGGTTAACTTACATAAAATGTTTCTAAAGATGTTTGTTTCTCTATTGATTTATGCCTCTGCCTTCCATCATACACAGACTAATTTCGATCCTACTAACGCAGTGCAGATTTAGTAAAGAACTAAACACGTTTTTAACTATAGGTGAAATAGCTAAAAAAGATTTAATTCGATTTGTATACGCTGTAAACTTGTTAGAGCCCCAAGCAAGAAAATGGAAAAAAAAATTCCATTCATTAAGAAAACTGAGAAGGATTTTATTATAATTTTAAACCCCAAAGATATCAACCCCGCCTTTTTCAATAAAAACTTATTACAGTAGTATATTTTTAATTATAAAATTAAACCAAAAATGGAAGTACTGGGAAAATGCGGGTATACCAAATGTGATAATTGTTCTGGAATTTATGTTGGAAAAACAAAACGATCTTTAAAGACTAGAGCATATAGTATTACGGAGTTCAACACCACAGAGAGAGATTTTTAAAATTAAGTTAAATACAATAGACAAAACATAGTTAATCGAGACCCTGAAGATGTTTCGATAGGGCAAAAAGCGTCTCACTATATAAATTAATCAATAAAAAATTTGTTCAAGAAACTGTAGGAAAGCATTACAAGTACGGCTATTATATGTAATCATAATAAATCTTTTTTAAAAACACACTAGAATTTTGTGTAAGCATAATGCTCAGAATGATACAAGTTGGTTTTTAGAAAATTATATCTATTGAATGAAAATGAGAGCGTAAACTAAACTAAATTAATAATTCTCGAGATAGGTAGTCCGATTTATGAATTCAATTGGTTGAGAGTCGTTTCCCGTATTGAATAAGTAATTTTCAGTCTTGGGACTAGAATCGAAATTAGACTCAAAAAGAAAAAAAAAACTATTAATTGTCAAGAAAATTCTTTGAAGTTGAGAATTTTCTAAGGTCTTATTGGATTCATAATCTTTAATAGCCAAACTTTTATGGCAGATTCGAAACCAACAACTCTGAAAACTCCTTATGCTCCCATTTTCATGTAAGTCCCTTCTACGCTAACTTCTGGGAAGTTACCCAGGTTTTTTGAAATTTAAAATTAAGTAAATAAAAAAAAATTCGAATAATAGACATTTTATCACAAACAAGAAAAAAAAAATTAATCTAACTACTGTCGAAATTAACAATAATTAAAGTTGATCCAAAATTAAAATATAAATAAAATATAATACATACAACCACTGAGAAAAATAATGCAGGTAGATATAACAAAACTTGTTTTTTAATTTTGTTTAATTAAACAAGATCAGTGAATGCAGCAGCCATAAAGCTTAGTTAAAAGTAGAGAACAAATTTCTTTTTCCGTGAAATAGTTGGTAAGAAGATTGATATCTTTGATATGAAACACAATATAATACAATTTTGTTATCTCGACCCAATTCTGTAAATAATAACTTTAAAGAACGTGTTGTTTTTGGTTACGATACTTAAACAAAACTTTGTTCGTTTAACTTAATTTTAAATTTAAAAGTGGACTAACTTCTTTAAAAAGTAATTGAAAATTAAAAGTACTTGGGGTATAAATTTATAAATTAAAAAAATTATAAATTTTGGTGTCGGAAAATCTAATGTATGGATAAAATTTCTGTTTTATGATTATTCTTATTTTTTCACCCAAAGATTAATGATGCTAAATTACATAAAATAATTATAGCTAAATAAAAAATATTATGCTGTATAAATGAAGTTCATTAAACTTCATAAATAAAAAGTGGAATGAAATATTATCTTTGATATGAAATATATCAGTCATTTTTTGAGAGTGCTTGCACAAAATATTTCTTAATTTAAGAATTGTTTTCGAGATATCAATTGTTACCTACTTAAAAGTTGATTGCGTAATTTATTTATTATTATCTAATTAAATATGATATATGTTCTCAAAGTCTACTTTTCAACAATCGTGTAAAGAAAATGATTAATCTACTGCATAACTTGAACTGACCTTACATTAAGTGTTTTGTTAGAAAAAGACCGATACTTAGTTTAGGGGTAATATCTTCCCAATAAAAAGATTGCACTACCGTACAAGTTATCGAAAAGCTCCTAGAGTTTTTAATTATCTCAAAATTCAAAGGAAAGCAAAATTGGCTCCCACAATATCTCAGATCAATGTGGTGCTCTTTTAAATTACAATTTCTGGATTTCTAGAACAACTCTTCGGTTTCATTTCACAGAGTTGCAGTAGTGGGGAATGTAGATGCTGGAAAATCAACCCTCCTAGGAGTTCTAACCCATGGGGAGCTAGATAATGGCCGAGGGTATGCTCGACAGAGATTATTCAGACACAAGCACGAGATGGAAAGTGGTCGCACAAGTTCTGTGGGCAACGACATTTTGGGTAGATAATTTGGCAAAGCTAAAGTTTTTCGATAAATTTCAATTCCTTATAAGGTTTCGATAGCATTGGCAACGTGGTGAACAAGCCCGATCATGGGACTTTGGATTGGGTTAAGATTTGCGAGAAATCCGCCAAGGTGATCACATTCATCGACTTGGCTGGACA
This sequence comes from Dysmachus trigonus, assembly GCA_949715965.1. NCBI lineage: Eukaryota > Metazoa > Arthropoda > Insecta > Diptera > Asilidae > Dysmachus > Dysmachus trigonus. The sequence continues at coordinate 33,393,093 of OX454319.1, forward strand.
TGAGCGATATCTTAAAACAACTGTTTTCGGGATGACTGGACACGCTCCAGATTTTGGGATGCTCATGGTAATACCTAAATGTTTGTTGTTTTTCCCGATGTTTATTATTATCTTTACAGATTGGAGCGAACGCTGGAATTGTTGGAATGACTAAAGAGCATCTAGGGCTAGCACTGGCACTGTCTGTTCCAGTGTTTGTTGTTGTGACAAAAATCGACATGTGTCCACCGAATGTCCTGCAAGACAATCTCAAATTACTTTTCAAAATATTAAAGTCTCAAGGTTGCCGAAAGGTTCCTGTTATGGTCAAGAATGCTGACGAGGTTGTGCTCAGCGCTACAAATTTCGTGTCCGAAAGACTATGTCCAATCTTCCAAGTATCAAATGTAACTGGAGAAAATCTGGAATTACTGAAAATGTTTTTAAATCTGCTTACGACTCGCATGATTGGTCAAGAGGATCAACCTGCTGAATTTCAAATTGACGATACCTATTCTGTGCCAGGTGTTGGAACAGTTGTTTCTGGAACTTGTCTGCAAGGTTTGATTAAATTAAATGATGTTTTATTACTTGGACCTGATCCCCTTGGGAAATTCATCCCTATTGCTGTTAAGAGCATTCATCGAAAGCGAATGAACGTTAAGGAAGTCCGAGGTGGACAAACAGCAAGTTTCGCTCTTAAGAAAATAAAGCGATCCCAAATCAGAAAGGGGATGGTAATGGTTAGTCCAGACTTGAAACCACAAGCTTGCTGGGAATTTGAAGGTGAGATATTAGTTTTGCATCATCCAACTACGATATCATCAAGATATCAGGCGATGGTCCATTGCGGAAGTATCCGCCAAACAGCATCGATTGTGTCGATGTCTAAAGATTGTCTTAGAACGGGGGACAAAGCACTGGTTCGATTTAGATTCATAAAACATCCAGAATATATCAGACCGGGACAGCGTATGGTCTTCCGTGAAGGCAGAACAAAAGCTGTGGGGAACGTTTCGAAACCGCTGACAAACTCTATTGCGGTTCAAATCAATCCTAAGCCGAACAAGATGCAGTCGCGAGGTCAACAAAATCAAAATCCAAACATTCAGCCAACCCATCATTCACAAATGGACACCAAGGCAAACTTGGATGGAGTGTTAGAAGTGGGTGTCGACAAGCGCGATCATGCGGCTAATGCTAGAGGAGGCGCAAAACGCCCGAAAAGAGGGCCAACAATAGGTTCCAGCACTAATGCAAACAGCAGTCAGCAGGCCCCCCTTACAGCGAAAACTTAAACAAATTTTATCCTCCTGCTCTGTTGCAAGGCACTAGTTAAATTACCGTGCAGAGCACATTTGGCACTATCAGCCGGGATAGATCCAATTTCAGATTTCGACCTGGAGTCACGAATCGTTTTTTTCTAAGAGAAATGGAATTTTGATTTTAAACGTTTTAGCTTAGCGGCACATTTTTGCATTTTACTGAACTTTTGAATCTTTTTACCTAGATAAAAATTGAGTAAAATACTTTGTTGGGAAAATATTGCCCTTTTGATGAATTCGATCACTTTTTAACCCATTCACTGCCAAATACGAGATAACTCGTAGTGGACAATGGCTGAATTTAGAGCTGAATATTATAGCGGCAGCGAATGTGTTAGAGTGTATCATAATATTTTTAGCTCACTCATTAGGGACTCGTTTGAGGTGCCAGCTGTTGGACCCTCCGATGTGATAAAAGAATGATGATGACAAATTTGAGGAATGTTTGACCAATTCATTAACTATTTAATGATTTCACATATCTTGAAACCCATTACCTGCACCCTTGGATAAGTATGAGTTTGTATTTTTCTGGTTAATTACTACAACTGGACGTTGTGTTCGTTTTACTAAGTGAATTCTTTTGTTTCGTCAGTAAAACGATTTTAATAAATAATATTATTAGCCAACAGCTTTTGTTTTAATTTTCATGATTTCCTAATGTAAGATTCAATTTTTTGAAGTAGTAATGTATCAGTGGATTCTTCACGAACGAATAATTTTGATTACATGATCTTGCTTGATATCTGGAGATATGAGAAAGTAAATTCACATTAAATAAACAGAAACTTTGAATGGAAAAAATTATGCCTAAACGATGAAACGAGTTTTAGATAAATTTACTAACGTAAAAATAAATTAAAAATTTTATGACAATTTGAACAGATCTCAAGGGATTTAATTTTTTCCTTTGTTTCACTGTATTCCTCCTATGACCCTAGACTTGAGACTATCTAGACAAGATGTAGGCACCATAAAATTTACAATTATTTGGTACTGCATAAAACTATTTAAACTAAAGAATTGAGATTCGTAAATATGCTATTACCATTAAATATAGTAACTTGGACTTTTTTTATTAGAAGATTATAAAAAAATATGGTTTTTTGCTTTTGTATTATATTACACAAACTTCTAGAACAAATTCAAACCTTTATTTTGTAGTGGTATTTAATTTTGTTATACATTAGTATCATTTATAACACTGGTCAACACCAATTTAGGTAGATTACGAATTCGCAAACGAAAATATTCATTTAGATCCGGTTTACGTCAAAAATTGAGTTAAAAAGTACAAAATAAATACGAAAATTAATTGCTTCACTTTACAATATATTTTCAATAAAAATCGGCTCATATGTCACAAAACGACGGAGTCTCTATTCACATACACTTAGATTGAAGGATCCACGATGTCAAAAAAGTTACTGAGTTGTGTTATGTCCTAGAATTTTCGACGCCTCATCTCCTCCTTTGCTCCCTCTATTTCCTGCTTAATGTTCGTCTTAAATGACCGAAGAAACGACCTGAAATATACGATATACATATGAGAAACATTCTTAGTAATTTGTTTGCGTTGTATTCGGGTAGGGAAACTATTGATCGTTTAGAAATTTTTATTTTAATGTTTTAACTAGGGCAATATATGTAGTACTATACTAAATTTCAAATTTCTATGTCGCATGGTTTCTGAAAAAAATCGATGACTGTGACAGACAAACAGACACGCGTGTGATCTTATAAGAGATCCCGAAGGTACGGAAACCTAGATATAGATTATGATACCACTTTTTGTGACCAGGGTTTATGGTAGGAATTGAACCCACAACCACTAACGCCCTGCTGGCTTGCAGCCAACGCGTTGCGCTTCTAACTATATTGAGGCATCACGGAACCCTAAGAAAAAACTACCATACTATATATATACATATATATATATGATATGATATGGAATTGAATTAATTCTTTCTTTCGAGCGAGTCAGAGAGAGACTCCCAATATTTTCACTTCTACTGCTATTTCAGCCAAATCATCTATTGTATAATAATGATAAGTTGAAGACGAGTTTATTCTTGCCAAGTACATCTATAGATCCCTGAAAGTTCAATTTCAATTGAACCAGACTTCTTAAAATGTGCACGTAGAATTCTCTATCGGTGTCCTTTTGGCATTTACCTAATAAAAATAAAATTCATCCCTATGAAGTTATCTTGGCCGAAAATAATTTTAATAAAGAAAAATTAAAAATCAAAACAAACAATACTCGATTATGAATTCATCGACAACTAGAATATCGAATGCGAGGTGAGGTGACAACGATAGTGAGGTTTGTTACCGAAGTGAGGTGAGAACCGAAGTAATGCCCAATGGTTTTTTCTCATAGTCCTGATTTTGACTCGGATACTTGGAAAGACTTCGATTGCTCCAGTATACAACTTTTAGGAAGCGTAAGGCCGCAGATGTGCAGATTGTAAAATCAAATTCTGTAATTCTTACGTTATTCAGCGACATTCAAGTATTCTTATGACTATCAGGCGAATTGTGTTTAGAGCTTCATAATTCCATTTTGTCGGTAGCCGTTCACCGGGCAAAACTGTAACACTACTCATATACAATATCTAATGAAATTTAATCGTGTTTTGATGTAAATTTTTTTGAAAAAAAAATAATTTTCACCGGAGACAAGAGTAGTAGGAACTTTTAATATCATTGCAATGACAATTGCTTAAATTATTTAAAGTTTCACTAGGAAACAGCGTAAAAACGTAATGGTAATACGTCTATAGTAGTAATTTCAAAAAATTAACTACTGGTAATGGTAGGAGTACTAATTACCAAAGCAAGTCTGATGTATATACATTAAAAATTCTACTATTAAATAATAAACTATAGCTTTTCATGCTGAATCATTTGACCTGCTTCCTTAATTACTCACGAAAAAACGTATTCACTTTAAAATTCGTAAACTTTTTACTTTTCAACTAAAAAACGAGATTATACAGTTTCCTAGGACTGAGCGTTTAAACTTACTTAAATCTCTCAGGAGTGAATTCGTGCAAACCCTTCTCCTCCGCTAGCATCTTAGACCTGTAAAACACTGAAATAACGAGTTGGGCAGCTCTCCTCATGGGATAACTATCAGCCAATCTCTGGACGAGATGTTCGTTGTTGGCTAAATATCTCATTAGGAAACGGAGAACCATTGTCACTCAGAACTGGTTATTTTTGTACTTCTTGATAAGCTGTTGCTTCAGCTTCAATTGGTTCTTCAACTGCTCGAGCTTCTGCAGCTGTTCCTCCTTGTTGTAGTCTATTCCCGGCAGTTGCTTGATCTGATTGCGGGCGCTCTCAAACCGCTTCTGGAGCTCCAGAATCTGTTGAGGAAAGAAGGAATTAAAGAAGCAACTTGTGGGGTGGCGCATTTCGTTACTTTCTGGCTGCACTCCTGCGACTCCCTCTGCTTGGCGGCGTTATCGACCGGATCCTTCTCGACGCTTCCGTCATAGAATAATCAGATTTCAAATCAAATTGGTTGGAAATTATTAAGTAAAAGAGTTAAAGTGCTTACCAGCGAATTATCTCGTAGATTACTGGCAAAATTTCAATGTCGAGCTGCTCAACTGTCAAACTTTTCTTGGGAGAATTGCCAGGGATTGGGTTTTTATCAACTTGTTCGGGAGGCGATTGCTCCATTATATAACTAAATTCGGGACTGATTAGCCCGAGGCATTACCACAAAACATCAGGAGACCTACACGTGCACAATTATAAACAAATTTCGCTAAAGAAAAATCAACACGGGTTGACGTGCCCCGTTGCAAAACACAACACAATCTGAACTCTGAAGTTAGTCCTGTTTGAAATTTTATTTTTCTTGCCGGGGGAGAGTTCAGAATTTAATCTTACCGTTTGGTGAGATTTAACATGTTCGCTACCATACGTAAGTTCAATATCTCACTTGAGTCATGGCGTGGCGACTTAATTCGATTTGAGTTAAACTATTCACATGTGTGTAAATATAAAAGTACTTTAGCTTAAATTTTGAAATTTTTAGATTTACACTCGCACTGCTCGTGGCTAAAGAAGAAATGATCTGCTTTCATCTTGGCTGTTATTTTTCTCAAACAATTTCACGCCTTATTTAGTCAGAGTCATAGTGCTTTTCAAACTCTTTATATGTTTAAATAAAGCAAAGTATTGCAACTCTCTTCTACCTTGCCCTTTTATGAGCTATAATATCTCCAGTTTTGGTCACTAAAGCCCATTGTTTAAAGAGCATGGCGGGGTAAGCATGGGGTAGCGGCCCCAGCGGAAATTTCAACTGCCAATATTTTTGTAAGATGGTCTTACTGAGTGTAACTCACCTATAAAATATTACTTCAATATATCCATTGGTTTTTCAGAAAACTAAAAAAAATATTTTTCAGGAAAATTTTTTTTCTCATAAATAGTTATATGTACATATATGTATATTAGGGTGCTTTTTTTTCGCGACAATTTTTTTTTTTTTTCAGTCTCGAAATTTTGTGCCAAATACCTAAACAAAAATTCCCTGAAAATTGGAGCCCTTAATATTAATATTAAGTACTAGACCAAGGCTTGTAAAGATTTCCCATATAAAATACACGTAAACTTTGATTATTTTTCTTCAAAACTCTATAGCTCAGAGGCATTTTATGGTATAATCTTGGTCAATGGTAGGATTTCTTCAGAATTGAATGCTCTGCAAAAGTGTCCAGTGTGGTGTAACCCTAATTCCCACCAGCGAGGTAGTACGGTTCACTAACCCCAACTTTTCCATGAAATTCTCGCTTTTTACCCCTATCTCGTAAACAACAAGATATACAGAAAAAGTGAATATGACAAACTTGTAGGAAACTCAGTTTCGTAGGTTTATTATGTTTAGAAAGCACGAAATTAATTTTTATTACATTTTAAAAAGTTGAATTTTTAACAATTATCTTGAGATTTTTTGATAAAAATATCACGATATGTTATCTCTCTAAGTTATGTACAACATATATTATGGTCATTGATATATATGTAACTATTAATGAGAAAACAATTTTTTTAGTTTTCTCAAAAACCAGTAAGTAAGACCATCTTTACAAAAAAATTGTCAGTTGAAATTTTCGCTGGGGCCGCTACTAAATTGAAGTTATAAATTTGCCTTGGCTGGCACCAACTACAAAAATAACTGATTAGATATTGTAACTATTTAAGTACATATAAGTCATTTTGTATATTGTCCTTTAATGCTCTTTTCTTTAAAGTAATCAAAAATAGTATTTTTAATCTTTTTAAATTAAGGTTTGTACATACAGGTAAAGTTTTGAAATCGCTTTTTATTTTTTTGTAAAAATTTACTTTATTTTTTAATTTTGTTGAATTCAATAAACGGGATTCATCCCTTAATTTCCAACCCTTAGATGTGGAATATTTCCTTAAAAATTAATTGGGACCACTCTCGAGATATAGCCTATTCAATAAAAAAGAATCATTAAAATCGGTTCACGATCGAAGAAGATATAGCGTAACATACACACACAAAAAAAGAATACAATCGAATTGAAAACCTCCTCATTTTTTGAAGTCGGTTAAAAGTACTTAAAGTTATCCTTGTGTTGATTTACCAACGATTTTCCTTGAATGCGAACAGTTTCCTTAATTGAAAATATTCCCTGTACAAAGTGTTTGTTTTACTGATCGTTAACGTGTCGAAAAAATTATACAATATATTTATTTAAATACAGATTTTGACTTTAATCACCGCCGCGGATTAAAATTACACATCAAATGGGGATTTAGAGATTTTGCATTTGGGGATTATTTGCATAGTGATTTCATAAGTAACCTTTACACAACAAACCGTGTTAATTGTTTAAATGTTGTATATTATTTATTATTTATTCAATTCCGTTTGGATAACAATACTTTTCAGTACTTTCTTCTAACTTATGTTGCAGTAATTTATCGAAGCTATTGCTAAATCATTAATTTAAATTATTTAATCCGATTTGCCAAACAAAATTTTATATATACAGCCTTGTTCAAAAGTATTAGGCACCCTCGATATTCATTGATATATGGAGTCTGAATGGATTCCAGAAAAATTTAACATAGTAGGTGTTCAAACCCAACTGTCACCAGTTTAACGATGGGGTTTGCCGGTCGTAAAATCCCAGTAACTATAAAAACGAGGATGTTTTTCAAATTTTCGCTCATTTATGGTTTGGTGTTAGATGCGATAAAGCGCAATTTAGAAACGGTTTCAAGTGATTTTAAAAATTGGTTTTAAGTTTTTAATAAGGAAGTGTTAAAGGTGATAAAATGCCAACAATTAAAGAACTAAGCCAGTCTTTAAGGTCAGAAATAATTATTTTGGACGCAAAAGGTGTAAGTCAAACAGCTATTGCAAAAAAACTTAAGTGCTCACGTTGTTCTGTACAAACAACACTCAAAAGGTATAAGGAGACTAAATCCTTCGAAAATAAGCCCAGAAGCGGACGAAAGCGTGCCACCACATCAAAGCAGGATCGTCTTTTAATATTTATGTCTCTTCGGAACCGCAGAAAAACATCGAAATATCTCGCTGCAGATTTTCAGGATGAAGCAGGAGCTAGTTTTTCTGCAGGAACAGTTAGAAGACGACTTATAGGCGCAGGACTACGTGGTTCCGAGTCAAGAAAAAATCCATGGCTTTCTGAGCGAAACAAGCAAAACCGGCTTAAATGGGCGAAAAAATATAAAAATTGGAAAGCCGAGGACTAGGCAAAAACCGTATGGTCGGACGAATCAAATATTGAGGTAAATATGCCAACTGTTCTTCTTCACTTAAAAACAAAAAAAATAATTTCTGAGGCTCTTAGTTAAGAAAAAACAATTTCTTTTAATTGTTTAAATTTTTTTGTTTACATTACAGATTTTCGTCCAACCTAGGGCACAGTTCGTGCGACTGAGGAAGAAGGAAGCTTTTCGTCCGGATTGCCTCGTTCCTACAGTGAAACATGGTGGCGAAAGTATTATGATCTGGGCCTGTATGGCCACATCAGGAATCGGAAAGCTATTTCTGTGTGAAGGAAGGATGAATTCCGAAAAATATACAGCCCATGCTGGAACAAATTTTGGAGCCATCCATAAAACAAATTCTCGGAGGAGTACTTGATAATTATATTTTTCAACAAGATAATGCTCCTTGCCACACAGCAAAGAAAATTCGCGAGTCTTTCGCGAACAACAATATCCAATTCATTGATTGGCCTTCACAGTCCACCAGCCTTATCCCCCCTCTAGCATCTTTGTCTCATATTAAACGCATGAGTCCACCAACGTAACTGCACTTCACTTTCGTCCCTGCGCCAAGCCGTGTTTGAGGAATGGGAGAAAATATCTCCAGATATTTGTGCCACCTTAGTCAACAATATGCCGAAAAGGATTGCAGCGGTGATAAAAGCAAACGGGGGAAATACAAAGTATTAATAAAATTAATAAATGATCATGTTTTTTTAGAAAATATGTGCATTTTTTATTACACATGTCTTAAACGGCTTGTTTTGAAGAAAACTAGGGGTGCCTAATACTTTTGAACAAGGCTGTATTTTGTAATCTCTATATCGTTTATCCCAGCAAACAACTTTACGTGAGTTCGTAACTTTAAAATAAAAGTGGACGATATGGAGAAAAATACAGATTGAAAAATTGTTCACTTTTTATGAAATATGGAGAGCTCTTTATGAATATATGCAAAATGTTTTCTGAAAAATGATGTGCTTCTTGAGTATTATGAATTAGTTATTGCTTCTTTCCATGCAAAGCACAAGCCTCCGAGGCATGTGTTTCAAGAGTGCGCAACAGAATTCTTTTCGTATCAGCTTCAGAGGAGTTAAATAAGTGGAATATATTTTTTCAGTTTAAATGTAATGTGAAAAATTTAAATATGACATTCTATGAATTTTTCAATTATTTCACATCAAATACTTGAATCGAAAACAATTCTACAAGAAAAAAGAAATTAATAAGTTCACATCATTAAAAATATCGGAAAGAAATCGAAATAAATCAGCTGTCGGACTATTTGGACTTTCGTAAGTGAATTTTTTTAAACGTTTAAAAGAAAAAAATTAATTCTTCTTATGTACTCGCGAAAACCAGAGTTTTTAAGGAATGCTCTTTTTTTCCGAGCTGCATTCCTATAACTGGTTTCCTCAAAATTAATAACTTTGAATTCATTCCTCTGAAATTTATGGCATTCGTTGAAGCCTTGTGAATTCACTTACATTCACTTAAATTACCTAGCATTTTATTTTATAGAATTCTTATGCATTCTATTCAATTATTGTTGAAGAAAAGGATCCATTCCTTAATATTTTTTTTAATTATCATTAATTTTTTAAAATTAAAACTCCAAAAAGCCGAATTCTTTAACAACTCTGGCGAAAACTTAAATGAGTTTAATTTTCATCCGTAACTAATTCATTTACGATTTAGTTTTTGCGAGTAGGAGAATTTATTTGGCTTTTCCTGAGAGTTTCATGATTTAGTAAAGAATCGTTTAAAATAATTCACTAGCGATCCAATAGTCCAAACAGTCCGACAACCGATTCGTTAATCGAGTTAAGAAACTATACATATGTTCTCTTAAAATAATTCATAAGTCATGTATGAATCGTTTGGTTTGCTGGGATGCAGCGTGTCATTTCTATAATGTATAAAGTCTTAAATTTAAAAGGGTCACTGAAATCAGATATATTTTTGAGTCTAAAAGCATTCCTAGGTTCTTAAATTGAAGGACTTATTCCAAGGGGACTTCATGAGTTTTATATGTGAAATTTATTAAATTCTTTTCCCCAGCGAAATTTATGGATTAACATTTAGATATATTTAGCGCGAGACTATTTAGTTCATATCAAGACTTCAAATTATTAAGGTCATTCTGGATTTGCATGCAATCATCATAATATCTTGTCATGGAGAAGAGTTTTCAGTCGTTTGCGAATAATAGGAAATTTGAAGTCTGAAGAATATTTTATAGATCATTAATGAAGAGTAAGAACAGTAATGGATCACAATGTGCGCCCTGAGGTACTCCTGAGTTGGCCTTTATTCCTTTTTTTCAATTAATACGACTTGTTTGCGATTGGTAAAATATGATTTAAATTACAATAGAAAGGATGAATGAATTCCCAGGACGATAAAGCGTCTATAGCCGTTTACAAAGTATTTAAAAAAGTAATACTCACTTTACATTATTTTGATATGATATAGATTATGCAATTTTTTATTCATTTCACAATATTTATAATTTATCATTATCAATATCATTATATTTCCGGCCTAGTATGATCAAGTGATGCATTTGGAGATTAATATTTTTTGTCTGTAATATTTCAAATCTGTTATGTTTCGTTTTGTTTTATTTCTTAAAAACCCCGTAAAATAATTAATGGAGTCGATGAAAAGCTGGACGCGTAGTTTTAACACAATCTTTATAATATATTTTTTTTACAACACTGAAATTCATGTTATACAATTCAAACATTAATAACATAGTTTATGTTGATAGACGTTAATTTAGAAAGAAATGTGAAGTTAATTGATTGAAACCAAAAGATAAAAATTACTTCCTCTCCTTTCTCCAAGGTGTTTGAAAAAGAGTTTTTAGAAAAAGCGACCATGGTGGATTACAATCTATCATCATGTTATCTTCGGCCAAAAATGGATGTACGTGAATGAAGCGATGAAAGTACGAAAACTCTTTGCAGAGTAAAAAGTGACTACATCAGTCATATTACATCGGTAACTTCTCAGTACTAATCGATATGGGTATTATGAAGTTTATTTTTTACTTTTCATTTCATGCTTCATTACACTGAACATTTTTCGATTTCATATTTTTCTACATTGGCGATTTCTCCAATTCTTCCGTGCAAAAGAGTCGCTTCTCAAGAAAAAAAAAACATAAGAAAAATAAGAAATGTCTGATGAAGAAATCTAAAAGTTAAAGAGACAAGATCCCTGTGCACCTGCATGATGAGTTTAAATATAACTCTGGCACCTGAAAAGCGACAAAAAGAATAGCATGACCGAGACTGAGCTTAGAGGTTGGTTTTTGCAGCGATCGAAGATAGGTTTCTTAACACTATGCATGAGAGAGCGCTTTTCCATGTTTTTGAACGTGTAGTGGGCAAATTCAGTTTTTTCGCTTGCTAGTCAACTCGATAATTTTCGCATGTTATTGATGTGAAGGAACTTGACTTTGTAAATGAAATATTATCATTTATGTGATATATGCGCTCAGAAAAATAACCTCATTTTGGCCTATAGGCGCTTAAAATCGCCTTAAAACCACATCTACTGACTATCACTTAACTGAGATTACAGTCTCCCGCTTTCAACGTTTGTTCTTTTCCAGACTGTGATCACAGCAATGCTGTCGTTTTTACTCCGGTTGAACTATTTTACTCAAATCTCATAAAGGCTATTTGACTTTACCAGCTTATACAAAAATAGTCTTGATGACATTTTGGACTTATACCATTTTCAAAATAAACGACTCAAGTGTTTTTAGTAAGTTGAATTTAAAGTTTGTTAGTAAGTTGGAAAAGGTTATTCGACTGCAAAAATTGTTATGTTTTGGTTTTCATTGTTTTGTTGTTCTATTTTTCGATCTAATAAATTAATAATACATTTTTACCTATTGCTTAATTCAATCAAAAATCATTTCTATGCTAACTTCTAAAAATAGTCCCTTAAGCTCCTTATACTCCCCTACATTTGAGAATTTTGGTACCTTATAAAATCTTAAAACAATAGCAGTGGATCACAATCTCTCACCTGCAAAGTGTTAAGATCTCTGAAGAGAAGAAACTTGTTCTGTGTTGGTAAGCTGGCACACAAGCTTACTAATTGCTGATTTCTTTCGATCTTTCATAACGCGAGCACCTCTCTTCGCTGAATGTGTTCAACCTTGTTCGGTTAATCCCTAGTTGGATCACCGAGGTTTGATATCTGTTCTGAGTATTCTGATATAGCAGATTTTGCGCAACTCTTTTACTTTTGGTGCAGCAACAGCTTAAGCTACATTATGTATAATTTCAGATCAACTGCTGATAGTCTAAATGAAAATTTTACATATATAATATACCTTATGTCGTTAAAATCGGTTTTTTGTAAGTTATTTGGTGTTTTATAAAGCTTATTGTATGCATTTGGAGGAAAATTTGTTGATAACAGCCATATGAAGTGAAAAATTAATCAACTAGAATGAAAAGTGCAAACAATTTCTATCTGTTTGTTATAAAGTAAAATTAAATAAATACATATCCTTTGCTGACACGGAAGGTAACGTGGAAAAATTAAAAGTACTTTTATTTTCCTTCAAATCGACGAATTCACTGATTAATTTGCATTAAATACTGAGCTGCTGCAGTTAAACGAATTTGGGTAAGTGGTGAGAATTAATATTTGTGATACTGGAATGCAACTCCTATTTTTATTTTATTTCCAACTATTTTATTTTTGGAATTCTTAATAAAATCCTTCATAATCAATGTTTTTTAATCAAGGAAAGAATTTGATTTTCGTAAAAGAAACTTATTACATTTTTGCAGGAGCGTTATAAATTTGAAAATATATTTGTGTACGGTTTCATTCTGAAATTATTTTTGCTGTTTTAAAATGGGTTATTTACCTATAGATTGTCGAAGCTTAATTATTATCGTTAATTTTCTCAATCTGAAGCGTATTGATCTATTTTTACAATGATAAGTTTCAAATGTTCTTCACAAATATTTTTTAGAATTTATAGAAATTTATAATATAAGGCATACGACTTTCGCTATATTTTTCCTGTAATTCAATTTAAGGTCTTATAGTTTGGGGAATAAGGGAAGGGAGCATTTTTCGCATATTTTTCAGAATATCGTTTGAAATATGCAAGAATTTATTAATCTTTCGGGGATTTCCAAATTTTCCTTATAAAAACTGATATTTTTTAGATTTGAGAACTTTGAATTAATTGAAAATTATCTAAGCATTTGTAACTTCCTCCTTCCCGATGATCTTGAAAGATAAACCTTAATATGTATTTTGGGTATTTTTTGTAAATGGCAAAAGACGATGTTTTGCGTTTAAATTATAACACATAAAGCATTTTTGAGTGTAGTTAGTGTAAAAAAAAGAAGGTACCTATGTGGTCGCCACGCGCTTTAAAATTGAAACTTCAAAGATGAGAATTAGGAAAATTGTAATAATTGAAAGATTGAAATATTTGTAAAGGTATTTTGAGTTAACAATATCTATATCTCTATTCATCAGTGTCCATGGTTTCATCCAAATCTAAACATGAGATGAAATGACCTGGGCTTCACAGTTGTTTGGTTGTTTGGAATTAGTCAAGTCTGCCCGGAGACACTCATTGGAGTCCATAGAGGCAAGATCTTAAAAAAGAATGAATAATGCTGATGAACAAGAGATGTTTGAGTATGAGGAAAGATTATTATATTGTACATACTTGAAACGTGTTTCCTGAAAAATTACCTTTATCAAAAATTTTCTATGTGATAATTCCAAAATGAAATAACCGATGAGTGCTTATTCTTTTTGTTGTACTTTCTTCAATCGCCGGAACAAGCATTATTTAAATCCAATTATTTTTTCGATTTTTTCACCATAGACCAGACAAAATAAAAATTCCAAAAAAAAAAACGAATTTTTTGTTTTCAGCAATTGGATAACAGACGCTCTACAAGTACGGATGGTCCTACTTCCGACTTAATATTTACGAAAATAATTTTTGTTATGAAATTTTGTAAAAATATCAATTAATGTGTCTTAAAAACAATAATAGAAAAAATTATGTTTTCACTGAAAAAAATGCCTAAACATCATCGATATTCCGGCTTTTGCAATAAGAATATATTGTAATCGGTTAGATGCCTAATTTTTGAATAAAACAAAGGAGATATGTAGAACAACAGACGCGTTATATGTACTCGTATGTGATGTGATTGAAATTTTAAAGGTTTAATCTTACGGGATTTGTCTACTTTACCAATTTCAAAACATCGATTCTTTTTTTTCCGAAAGTAAATCTTTTCAAAAATGTTCTCTGAAAATTCTAGAATGATCCGAACATGATAACTATACTTTTCGATACCTTAAACATGTGTTTTTCTCGAAACAACGTTGTCCAATTTTCGGAAACCACGCAACCGATTCTCTTGAAATTTGAACTAAATATTGCTAGCATGTATGGGTTCGTTCCGAACTACGAACATATCAAAATTTTAATATATACTATAATTTTTATTGCACAAATCACTTGAAAAAAGGCCTTTTTTTATTTTTTGAAAAAAGTCCGCCATTTTGTTAGTTACGCATTAAAAATTTATAATTGTAGTTCGGAACGAACTCACAGTTATTCTTTATCTAATAACATTTGATTTTTATGTTTCAAATGAATGGTTGTATAGAAAGCGACAACGTAAGCCACCTGCCTACTGAAGAGTTACCTTTGGCTACCATTTTTGCATGTAAATATTGAATAAAATTAATAAAAAAAAAGTGTTTTATATATTTTAGGAGCGTGTTTATTGAGCCCAACAACTTTTATATTAATATCTATCATAGCAACGTCAAAACAAATTTGGAAAAATAGCGTTTTATTCGAGCGTCTAAAGTAGACTAATCCCTTAATGCAAGCTTCAAGAGCCCTGATAGGAAATTTGCTTTAAAAACCAACAGTCTAATATTTTTGAAAGTTGCATTGTAGAATTATTTACTTACTTTTACTTTATACTACTCTACTAGTCGGATTTTATCGTGTCTGCAAAACATAAAAAATAGTTCAAAGCAGTTCAAGGCGAGTGCCTCTTGAGGTCCCAATCTATCTCCCTGGTCTCAACTGCAATAACCGTCTACTGGGATTCGGTGCGTCGAACAAGTTCGACAGTGAGGGGAATCGCCGAAGAGTACTCAGACGCAGGCGTGCAACCTTACTATGGATGGCCATTCAGTACCACGGCACGTCAACGTGTGCTGTTGTATGTTCTACAACTTGTTTCCGTATAGTAGCCAAGAGGTGCCTTCGGCTTCAGTTTCTTTGAGATCGTGGCGTCGTACAGACCTGTGCTGCGGGAATTTACTTTACCATCGATGGCATAGTGAAAGAAGCACCTAAACAGAGTATCTAAAATATATACAATTTTGTTGTATCCGGCTGTAAAGAGTTCCATCATTGTGGCTATACACATTTTGTTTCCGAAAGTATTTTCCGTGAAATTGAATTCGGCGAGTGTTTTCCCAGGTTAAGCTGTTTGTATAAAGATGATTTTCTGTGAGGTGATTCAATTAAGGTGATTTGTTGTTCTGGAGGCAGGTGGTTTGTTGGCGAATGTTCTTGTCTCGACAGCGGTTAGTTCGAGCTTCTGGATGGCTTTTAAGCGTGGATTTTCTGTGTTCACGACTATTAAATAAATATAGTGCGATTGTGCAACAATAGATTGCAATTAACGAAACGTATAGTATTATATATGTAAATTGAGAATAATAGTTAAGCATAGTAGATCTTTGCCAGAGTCCTGTACTTGCCGAGTCAGGTTTTTCTGTTGTTGTTGTTGTTTTTGTTTAAGTGTGGTGTGTGCTTGTGTGTGTTCGCCGCGACGACTGTGCCTGTGTATGGTGCAAATTCAGCGTTAATACGTTTAAAGTCTTACCTGTATCTTGTGTTCAGGTGATTTCGATTTGAAGTTGATGCCAGGTAAACAGAACGGCAAAGAGTGGGCCCGAGGAGGAGATTGAGATCACCAGAAAGCATCACGTCCGTCGCTCGGCAATACTCAGAGAGGAGAATGCGACAGGTAAACATTGTTCTTAGCGCAGAGTCTGAAATTGAAGGTGAAACGCGATGAAAAAGTCGAGGAGGTTGTACTATCGGACCAAAGTCAATGGACTTTTAACTTTATGACGTCGGCACTGTAAGTTAGCACGACAGTTACAGACTCAGAGTGGCTTAACGGCCGTTTGGAATTGTTTAGCTGGTTTTGGCGGTAACTTTTAAGGTCCTATTCCATATTGTAACTGAAATATAGGATTAATATACTTTATATATTGTATAGTACAGTTGTAACTTCAAAAGGAATGTATGTAGTAAATTTCAAATATTCGAAGCAGGTTCACTTCTTTGTTCCTTGGGAAGGGGAAGGGTACGGCGAGCGAATCCATTGCTTACCGGCAGGAGACTCTAGCGCCCGACTCCCGGGACTCCCCTAGTGAATGCAACCTTATTTTCTTCCTTTCCCCTTGTTCGATTGAACGAACAACTGACGAACGAACAGGAACAGGAGGACACAGAACGGTGGTGGTTCGCTTGGTCCTTATTTATCCTGGATGCGTATACGTTTGGTTGTGTGTCCCATTTCGAGGATTATAGGGCTGTCGACGGGGTGGGAAGGGGACAAGGGCGAGGGCGAGGGCGAACTCGTGCAAGATTTTATGAAGGGTAAATGGGAAGAGTTTTTCGGGGGCTGAAACAACAATATCCACCATCACCGGCTTCGCATCGCACCGGAGCTCGCAGAGTGCTGTTCTGGCGGACCCCATGCACTTTCTTGGCTAAGATAGTGAGAGAAAATCGATAATTTTCCTTTGCGTTTAGATACGGCTTAGAATAGCAAGGACTTTTCGGGCAGAGGAAGTACACCCGCACACCCTGGGGATAGATTTTTTCATTATGAATCATGCATTTTAACACTTCTCAAACTTAATGTATAATCTTGTTGTCTCTCTGACTTCGTTTAGTGGTTCTTTTACTTAATTTAAAGTCTTGTTCCAAGCTCGATACGATAGTGCAGTGAACTTGATTAGTCCGGCTTGTTAACATTGTCTCATTAAAACCGGTTGCAGGAAGAGGAAGCCGTAAATTAATGCACCACTATTGTTTTTGACATCACCAGCGATTTATCAAGCTCTCGTAATTATTTTCGTCTCATCCGCAAGCGAAATCCGCTTAAATTTTTTGGTAAAATATCTGATCCGTCTACCATCGTCGGTGAGTCGTAGGCCCGCTTATCAGGACTATAATTCCACTCAATATTTTATGCACCCCAGATAATGCATGATGCATACATACTGCAGTTAGCGGTGGATTAAACGTAAAAAACTTGTTTTTTTCATTTTTGGCGATTGCACTATTGAAAACTATTTTTCAATCTCTTTCAGTTGTTATGGTGTACATATACTCATATTTTGCCAAAATTGAAACAAATTTGATTTTTATGAAACTTTTTGTGAAAGTAGTCAAAATAAAAGGAATAGAGTATATAATAAGTCAATGTTAGTGACCTTCAAGAGACCATCATTGTATCTTTGACACATATTTCGATTCAATTTTAATTCAGTTTATATTTTAAAAGCACGGACTGATCTGAATTCTAAAAAACCAAATGACATTTTGGTTGTGTAAAAATATCTAACACCAATGTGCGGTCTGCATTTTTAATGTCGGGCAACTTCGGCCGCACGAATGCCGAACCACGGCCACGCTGCAAACTATTAAGTCGTTCGGATTAAACCCGCCCACACAAATATTTAAATAAAAGATAAAAAAGAAATAGATCTAAAAACAGTTCAGTTGCTGTCCGTAAATTAACTTTTTACTTGCACATTTTTTTGATCTTCAGTTAATTCAGTAAAACTACCGCCATGCACGAAAAATGGGAATAAATTATAAATTTGTGTTCATTTGTCATAATTTAAGCTGATCATGAAACAGCAATTGCCATATATTTATAATTCATTTTCATTGACATTCACCCTTGCAAAGGGGTGAAAAAACCCTTAACAGTCCAAAATACCAAAAAATATTTATAAAAATTCGAAAGAATTATATCAGCACAATATAATTTACAAGAAATACGTTTTACCCTGTCTAAGGGTTGTTTTTAAGAATGTTTGTACATTTTTTATGTCATTGATATTTTTAGTATTCTACGTGACCTAAGCTTTAAAATAAGATAAGATAAACTTATTTATCTTCTTTCATTGTCGAGATATTAGACTTTATTCAACTGAAACACATTATACAACTCAATTTCGTCAACTTTGATCATTCGTTTCTAAAAATTGGATCAGATGCTCATCTTGAAACTTTTCTGAAAGTATTATCTTATCATAAACTTTTGGGGTCATTCTTTGATCCAATCGGAAATATATAATATTTAACCCATCAACAGATAGGTTTAATTAAAGCGTAAAAATATTTAACCTAAAGTGTGTTTTAAAGTGTTTGGGATTTGCTCCAAACTTTCCTCAATAACTTCCAAGATATTATATTTTGCTCTTAGGTCATGCTAAATCCAATTTAGAAATCCTTCTAAAAAATAAAGTCGCATGATCGGCAAGTTTTAATCAAATTTACTTGCGAATATGTCAAATATACATGCCTGTGTTTAAGTAAAACTCCTTTGCCACTAGGCTTTTATTTCTTGGAAATAATCTTACACTTGGATGGAATTTGCCTTACCCTTGTTAATATTCTGCAACAGTATCACTCTTTACATACAGGGTGTCCCAGAAATCAACGTCAAGCCGAAATCGAGCATTAGGCCAAGTCGTAACAGTTATCAGAAAAATATGTTTTTTTTGGTCATGTACTTTTCAAATTATAAGGATTCAAAAATAAATCTTAAAAACTGACACCATGTGATGATCTTTCAAGTCCTGTGACTGCGAATATTAACTTTTCTTCAGTTTTTTTTCTGTAATGTAACTACGAATAACCTTTCTATCAATTACAGTTAAAAGTTAAAACATGACTGCCTCAGTTTCAAAGAAAATCTTAGATTTTTACCCAACATTGAATTCAAAATAATTACATCACCCAACTTTAACCGACTGTACTGTAAAAAAAATGTACTACACTATTTTGGCAAGTAACATTAAAAGATGGCGCGTTTAGTCTGGATTCCAAAATGGTATGACACTTACTAATTGCTACTTCTTAATAAAAAAAAATAAAAAAAAACTTTTGAATAAAGTCGGATTTCATACAATGTCGACCGAGATGAATGCTGCTTACAGACGTCGCAAGTTGAGTTGATAGATTGCAGCGTGATTAGCGACCAGAAGAGGGACGTTATTTTGACTAGTGTGAGCGAGACAGATGGTGACGCTACTTTATCAAGTGTGAGCGAGACAGATGGTGACGCTACTTCTATCTAAGAGCGAGACGTATTGATACATTATTTCGTATGTGTAAGTGAAACAGATAGAGACGCTAATCTGGCAAAACAGGGATGCGTAGACACATTGTGCAATACTGCAGTACGTTACGCTCTTTCGTTTACTGCGCATCTTTCTGTATTCGTATTGACTGAATTGTTTTAATCGTGATCCCGTGTTTGTGTAGTGTATTATCATGCCATCTCGATATACCGCACGGGAATACGCCAACATGCATCTCATTTATGGAGAATGCTTATGCAATGCCAATGCTGCAGCTAGAATGTATCGTGAGAGATACCCAAACGCTGAGCGTTATCCCGATCATCGGGTTTTTATTAATTTGCATCGGTCATTATCAGAGGGTCGATTCCCTACTCAAATGGTAAGCGAGGGAAGACCCGTCATGCCCTACGAGGACGAAGTCTTGCAAGCAGTTGAAGAAGACCCAACTATCTCAGTACGTGGAATTCAACAGAGCATTGGAGTCCCCAAAAGTACTGCTCATCGTATTTTAAAAAAAAAACGAGTTTCATCCATACCATGTACAACGAGTACAAAGTCTGCTACCCCAAGACCACCCAGAGAGAGTGCGATTTTGTCGAACGATGTTGCAGAAGTACCGAGAGGATCCGCGATTCTTTGAAAAAATTCTATGGTCCGATGAATCAACATTTAAAAAGGACGGTTACATGAACCTCCACAATTTGCACGAATGGCACGTGGAAAATCCAAATTTGATGCGGGAGGACAGATCGCAGTACCGGTTTAAAGTAAACATGTGGACGGGAATTTTAAATGGTAAAGTTATTGGTCCAATCGAGCTGCCGGAGAACTTAAATGCCCAGGCTTATTTGGACTTCTTACAGAACCAATTACCAGATTTATTGGAAGAAGTGCCACTGAACATTTACGGCAACATGTGGTATCAACAAGATGGCTGCCCAGCGCATTATGCTCTCACAGTACGAGAGTTTCTCAATCGAGAATACCCCGATAGGTGGATTGGGCGGGGCGGTACAATTTCGTGGCCGGCCCGTTCACCAGACTTAAACCCCATAGATTTCTTTTACTGGGGTACGATAAAGGAGAAAGTGTACTGTAAACCTATCCAAGATTTAGATGAACTGCGCGAAAGAATTTCAGAAGCCGCTGAATACATCAACTCGAAAAGATACGCCCGTCTTATCACGCGATCATTTTTAAAGAGGTGTAGAGCTTGCATTGCAGCTGAAGGCAAACAGTTTGAACATTTGTTACATTGAACATTAAATCTGATTGAATAAAAATCATAAGGAAACCCAACGACTAAATTTTATTTCAAATGCACCTAAAACTAACAAATTACTTTTTTAAGTAGTGGTACCCTTTGATCAAGGTACCGTCACTATCCTCGCTCACTCTTATTAAAGCAGTAAGTCACGTCACATTCATAAAAATTTTTTTTTCCTTAATTATGAAGAAGCAATTAGTAAGTGTCATACCATTTTGGAATCCAGACTAAACGCGCCATCTTTTAATGTTACTTGCCAAAATAGTGTAGTACATTTTTTTTACAGTACAGTCGGTTAAAGTTGAGTAATGTAATTATTTTGCATTCAATGTTGGGCAAAAATCTAACTTTTTATTTGAAACTGAGGCAGTTATATTCTAACTTTTAACTGTGTTTGACAGAAGGGTTATTCATAGTTATACGGTAGAAAAAAAAATGACGTGTGTGTGACACAGGGTGTCAGTTTTTAAGATTTATTTTTGAATCCTTATAATTTGAAAAGTACATGACCAAGATTTTTTTTCATATTTTTCTGATAACTGTTACGACTTGGCCTAATGCTCGATTTCGGCTTGACGTTGATTTCTGGGACACCCTGTATAAGTTTTTATTTAATTTTTAATGGATTTTAATGACAATAATAAAAAAAAAAAAAAAATTGAGAGTATTTGATGCTTTTATATACTAAACGCTGAAAATTACCATGCTACCGTGCAATGTAAGGATTAAATATTTTACATCAATATTACGTGAAAAAAGATTCGCATGTATGCTATGTGATGAAAAGATAAATATCAGAGAATGCATTCTTTTCACGTTTCTGTCACATGGAAATGCTATTGAACCCCCAACTTTACGTGTAGTAATGAATGAGTAAAATCGTTTTTCAATTTAGGTTGGAGGAAAATTCTTCCCCATTCGGCACATCTTTCTGTCAACAGATTTTCACGAATTTTAAATTCTGACACTATTTGTATTTAAAAAAATGAATATTGACGGTGTAGAGGAATAAATCGAATTGAAATCGCAATTGTTGCATAAAAAGTGGACCAGTATAAAATAATGAAGATTGATTCGATTAAATAATGTATGAATATTAAAAAAAAATTAGGAATTAGACATCTAAAAATTTCATAACAAAATTGAATCATATTTTTACGTACCATATGACATATAATTTCAATTTTAAACGCTTTTTATTACATCATGCGCAGAAATTCTAATTATATCCAGTTTAATAAAAAAAATGTTTTTATTTATCATGCTGCGATATTACCAAGAAATTTAAAATTTGTGCAAATTAATTGTGGTTATATATAAGATACTTGAAAAGGTTCTTTAAATATAATTCCCTTTGATAAGAAGACTAAAATTTCAAAGCATAACTTTGTGTTTTGGTAAAGAGATCTTAAAATATTTCTCAGAATCCATCTAGGGAAATACAAGCGCAAATAATATCAAAGGAAAATTTCATTAAGCAAATTCTGTACATAATTCATTTAAACATATTCATTTAGAAAATGTCTTTCGCATACTTAAATCATGTTAACCTTAATAAAAAGTAAAAAATGTCGACTCATTAATTTTTACTCTTATAAAGTTAAATAAGTTCAAAATTCAAAATGAATTAATAAGCGACTTTCCTTATAAAAGTGAAACAATTAGACGCTCTACTTCGTTTAAATAAAATAACAGAGGTGGGCTGTTTACGGCTATATTGTGTATAAATGTCATTTGTTCTGAAGGATGTATGTATCTCGTGAAAAAATAATCGTAAATTAATGAGACCAATTTCATTAGAAAGAGCATAAGTTTAATAGGTTAATCAATAATATTCATAGTTTCATTGAAGAAGTCACCAAATAATTTTTTTCGTCAATCTTGAATTTATGCCTTGAGTTTGAATGTTAACAAACTAATATTGTGTTAACTTTACGAAAAACATGCAAGAACACTTTTTTGTAGACAATATCTTGAGATATTGGGATTTGAAGTTAAGGTAGTGTTTCTAGAATTTAGCTCAATAATACATGAAACTTCCACACTACCAAATTCAAAGCCCAATATCTCAAGAAATATCGATGTTAGCGATTTGGTGTTCAAGAACTTTTTGGAGGAAATTGAATTTGCTACAAGTTTATAATATTCACTTTTACTGCACCTCTTGTTGTTTACGAGATAGGGGCAAAAAGCGAGAATTTCATGGAAAAATTGAGGTTAATGACCCGTACTACCTCGCTGGTGGGAGTTAGGGTTACACCGCAATAGACACTTTTGTAGAGCATTCAATTCTGAAGAAATCCTTCCATTGACCAAGATTATACCATAAAATGCCTCTGAGCTGTAGAGTTTTGAAGAAAAATAATCAAAGTTTACGTGTATTTTATATGGGAAATCTTTATACGCCTTGGTCTAGTACTTAATATTAATATTAAGGGCTCCAATTTTCAGGGAATTTTTGTGTATGTATTTGCCACAAAATTTCGAGGTGGGACTTAAAAAAAAAAAATTGTCGCGAAAAAAAAGCACCCTAATATATATACATACATATAAGGAATATATACATATATATAAGGCTCTACGATAGCTTGAATTTCATCTAGACCAGCTGAGTGGTTCAACAATGGCAAAAGAATTCGAAGACTACAGTTTCTGAGAAGCTTAGCCCATTATTATTTACATTTTGGACTTGGCTTTATAATAACTTTTAAAATGTTGTGCTTTTAACAAAATATGCTTTTTTATTAAAATTAAAATAAAGAAATTCAAAATATGTACGCGGTGAGACTAACATGGCGAATTTTTGCGAAAGCAGTCCTTAAATATTTCAATATTTTCTGTTTCAATAACAAATGCTCCATGCTTGCTCCGAAATTTTTGATTTACATTTTTTTATCGATGCATTTCTTCTTCTTTTTGTAAAATTTCACAGCATGTGTTACATTTGAATGTATATGTAACATTTATAAAGATTATATCCCATAAAATATTGAAAGAAGTTGTCTCTAATTATAAAATCTTTCTTTGTTGTCATATTGTCTGTTATGGATCGATCTGAATTCTTTTCTGCTTTTACGTTTCACTAAACACTCATCACATTACCTCATTACAAAGTTTCGAATTTTGTTATTAAATACATTTTTGTAAATCTCGTGGTTTGTCCAGACAACTAATTTACCCTATCTTAAATATTTCCTCATAACTTTTAGTGTACCTTCTTTTAATAATTTAGAAAATATAAACTACAATAACAAAAAGATTTTTTAATTGTTACAACATTATGATTTTTATTATGTGTATATGGAACAGAGACTACTTTATGTTGGTAAGAGATTTGAATAGTAGCAATCCTCATAATTTTAAGTGTAATTTCTTTTAATAATTTAGAAAATAAAATATATAAAAAAAATTTAATAAAAACTTTTTTAAATTCTTATATTATGATTTTTATGATGTATATGAAATAGAGGTTACTTTATGCAGGTAAGAGACCTGAATGATATAACTGATATTATACTAAATAATTATAGCTACAACAAGCAGGGCATGAATTGTCATATCTGTTCTATGTTATATGGTATATACAGCGAGTTAAAGCTTTGGTGCATGTGGACAAGATCCTTAAAATCATTAGTAATGATAAAGTTTTTGTAAAAGCAATCTTTCAAGCTGTTATTTTGATTTAATTTTTTTGCTTTGTAATTTACTGAAAAGTCATCGCTGAATAAGTTAGAAAACTTTACTGGATTATTTTGCCTGAATATTGTCTAATACAAATTTAAGTTAAAAATCAATATTGAATTAAAAATAAGCAAAACTAAATCTGTGTCGAAATTTTAGCCGTAGGAATGAGGAACAATTCAAACTTTCTTGTTCCTCGGAGTGCTACGCGAAATTAATCCACTGTTCTGGTTCAAACTTCAACTTGCTTAAGTAGAGTTGGCACTTGGCATTAGCATCCAATTACCGAAGATCTTGCAAATGCTTTTAACCTCGAATAATACCCCTTCCCTGGAAGGATTTAAACCAAACAAGCAATTTGTGACTCTTTAACATTTTAATTTTGTCGGGTTGCACCCTCTTAAGTCGTTTTCTTGGTGCGACTGTTCTCCTAATCGTCAAAACAATTTGCAATTAGAATGGAAGAACAAATGCTTTCAGATTTCTCTTATTCCTTTTTTTTCAGGAAAAGAAAGCATTTTTTCATGGCATCTCCCCAATTTCCCTGCTTTAGGTTATATTAACGCCACCGTACAGAAAAATCCTCTTAGATGTTTGTGACTTCCCTCAGGCGTTTGGAACCCTTGTTGTGGTTAAAAATGATTCACTTCCTACATTTGCTGCCATCCTTGCATATGCAATTGTTTTAAGTTCTGCAAAGAAATTCCCCATTCAGTGCGGAGTGTGCGGTTGAGGGCTTTTTGTTTTCCGTATATATGTCCTCTTTGAGTTTTTTTCGTATATTCCGGCGTATCTCGCCAGTTTGAGGACTTTTATCCCGTCTTCCGCTTTGGTGTCACACATTTCCTAGAATATTTCTTTTTTCCCTAGGAAGAACTTAAAATTACACTTCAAGTGATTATTATTTATCCGGAGGGCTGGCGGCAAATGTGTAAAGATCATTTAGGAGAAAAAAATTTTTATTGTTAAGGTCAGACGTAACATTTTCCCTATTGTTATACGCTGCCGAAGGAAGATAAGGCACATTTTTCATTTCCATAGTCTCAAGCATATGCAAGGTAGGTGGCTTTTGTGTCTTGCTCTTGAACTTTACACCTTTTTGTCAGGAGTCAAAAACATGGAAATTATTTTACTAGACTGGATATAAATTTATTATAAATAAGTTCGATTGAAACTGAAATTTTGGAAAATTAATGGAATAAGTTCAATGCAACTTGGAACAAAAGTAGTTAATTAGGTACTCATGTAAATCTTTATAATTGGGACAATATTTTAAAGATTTCTTAATAAAAAATATTTGTTTAAGACAAAAGTCCAATAGACTAAGTTTTGTATAGAGTGTAAGAGCTGTTTGGACAGCAATAAAACCAAGATCAGACATGGGGACAAAAGTTTATTAGTTTGAAGCAGGCAGAACTGAGAAGGTAAACTGCTATTTAGAAAATTATAAAGGAAAGTAGATAGATATTGAAAGGGGTTCTTTTCAGTGGGGAGCCCCAATTCAGTTTCATCATGCTACACAGTAATTTTTAAATAACATTGTTTAAAGTAATTTTCGTTACTGTTTCTCCTAACTAAACAACTAAACATTAACCTTATGAAATATATCTTAAGCTTTTGGGAGATGTGCATCTTTCGGAGAAAATAACATATAATAGTGTGTACATTTATATTGTTGCCTATTTATTTCATAGGAGGGGATCTCCAATTATATATTTTTTTCTTTATTTATGTGTTGTCCCAAATACCTCTTATTTCAGAGATTTGAATCATCTTGTGAAGATGATTGGTTGTTTGAATTTTAGAATAATGTGTGCTTCATAATAGAATAGCTTATCCTGACGTCTGGCCATTTTTTATCAAAAATTAAACATTGAGTTTCACAAGCTCAAGGCATAATCAAAATCACTAATAATGATGTACTCAACGTGTAGCGTGGTGTTTGTAAACATGTTGGAACAATTATTGTTGCTGTCGATGGAGCGCGTAAGACTGAATGCTACTGAAACTGAAGCCAAACAGGTACCAGTGTTTCATTATTGGGCTGTTGGTCTAAATTAGGGGAAATTATGGTATATTTACAATATAGATCTCAAAACATAATATAGATATATATTTTACTTTTATGTACACTATATATTTCACTTTTAAGGGTGACTTCGTAAAACATATTTATTATATTCTTATAAAAGCAATTTATTTCAAATTATATACTTTAAATATAATAAAATACTAATATACTATATTATAGTAAAAGAGCATTCCAAAAACAGTGTTGAGGACAAAAAAGAGTCGAGAAGCAGTGTTATGGTTGAGAAGCGTGGCAGAACCGCAGACAGACAGAGCTATAAAAATGATTCTTTTCTTCCCCTTTAATTCAACCTGTGAACTTCTTATGATATATCTTTAATAAAGCAATTTTTGTAACTACATTTGTAGAGAACAGGAAGAGAATAATAATTATGTATTATAAAAAGTCAACTTCCACTGAAAATTATTTTAATTCACGTGAGATCCCACACTGTCAACTCAATTGACGAGGAAAACCAACAATTTGATTCTTACTTTACACTGATTAATTTCCTTTGCCTGTTCACATTCTGCTGGTCAGACAGAATTGATTGATGTGAGAATTTGGGAAAAAATTATTGTCGGAGGGTTTAACGTAATTATATAAATTACTGTTTTCTGAGAAAAAGAAAAGGAATTAAAGAAATAAGTAAAAAAAGTGTGTAAAGGAGGGATTTATATTAAATAGGTACAACTACAACTGCTATGAAAAAATATAAAAGCCTATGATTTTTAAATATATTATTAAATGACTGTAAAAGATAGTTTTGGTTATAAAAAAATAAAGGAAGCACACAAATTACAATATCGTTATTTTTAAAATGTTAAGTTTTTGTAACATGGCAATCACAAAAGCTCATTTGTATTTAGTCAGTTTGTAATCGGCCGAATTAAAATTGACTTTATATTCGCTGATTTTGGTAAAAATATATTTAATGAACCAGTCATCAATTTTAATTTAAAATTTAAGATTTTTATTTATTTATTGGGTCTTATTTTTTTTAAAACAATATGTTCACTTACGAAAGTTGAGATGAAATTGTTTGAAACCTCAATCGTCAAAATTGCCCTAACATAATTTCGAAAGAAATATTTTTCTGTTTTATGTGTATATGCAAAAAACTTGAATTTGGTAATAAACAGACATGAAAATTGATCCATAAAGCAAATAATTTAAAGAGCACAAACCTGCATAAGCTCACTTGCAATAAAAATCTAAACAAAAAGGAAATGGTATTTTTACCTTTATTTAATTTTCTTCAATTAATAGTCTATTTTATCACTATTTTAATTACTGGTCTGAAATATAAACAGAAATGAATATGATTCTGTGAAAATACTAAACTTATCATAATGGCAAAAAGCGGTGAAAATTCCAAACTACAACCAATTTGCATAAAGATATGATGACAGAAAATGTAGCCGATATCACCCGGTTTCAGTTAGAGTCGCACTGACGATTATGTTTATGTCCTCTTCTATTGACATACGTTAAATGAAATCCTTTGAAAGCAGACACATTTTCAAAATGTCCATATAATAACACATTCAGCTAAAACCCACAAAATTGGTTGCTCGCATACAGGAAACTTACTAATTAGAGGACGGCACGGAAATCTGATTTTATTTCATGCATTTCGTTGATGAAAATGCGGTATCCTTTTATATTAGATTAAATTATGTCAGAATTAAATGTTATCTTGTTATATCGTACTCAAAGGCCTGCTCATAAAAGGGTAGAATACTTCTGAGGCTGCGTAACAGTGGTGAATGACAAACTAAGCAATTAGATAAAAGCAAAAAACGATAAAACTTTAGGTGGAACCTATTAACTCTTATCTCTTTGTGTAAAACCCATTGCGCAGTTTTGTTTAAGGATAATCCTTCGTTAAAGCAATAATGTAAACATTTAATTGAAACTGAATTCAGCGGAGTGATAGTGCTGTTCTGTATGTGTGCTTACGTGTAGTGTAGGGCAGCTCACCAATTATTAGAATGAAAACTTTGTTGAAATTGTCATTTTTCTCCAAATTTTCGTACAATATTCTCGAATATATAGTATTTTAATATAATAAATCAAAATTTCACAATTTGTATGTCGTATTGTTCTTCCTGTGATCCAAACTTGTTGTTGTTTCGAGAAAAACGTATATGATGTGCTTTTGAAAAGATTACATATGACGAGTCAGTAATGTGCTTATAATTTCGATATTAAGGGCGGCTTGCAGCAAAATTATACAAATCTCGATTTTATTAAAACAAGACTTAGCCCTAAACTCAACTTAACTTAAATCTCATCCAAGATGTATTGCACGTAATAAAATTTCTGTCGATTTAACTAAATCGAGATTTAGTCAATCATTCACTCATCACTAGCTCTTTGCTTTCCGTTTCCACTAAAAATGTATGTAAAATTAATATTGCGCTTGTCTTGTCAAGTTGTAATGTCAATATCAGTTCATATCGGTGCGTTGATTTTCGGGTTCTTTCGCTATATCATAAAACTTTGCCACAACATTGTTTTGTTCATTAACAGTGACAGGTATTTTAATAAACTCCGAATACAAAGAGGCAGTTGCGTGTGTTACTCGATGTAATATTCTGCAAAGCCGTCGACTCATGGGCTCTAATAACATCGCCACAAGCTGTTAGTTGACTAACAGTAGCATAATACCTCAACGTGCATAGAAGTTGGTTCATAGGGGATGCAGCATTTCTATTCCTAAAACATATGTAGGTATTAAAATAAAAATTGTATTGCACTTTGTTCACTTAGGCGGAACCTTTTCAAGAATTCGTCATCTCGCAACGTATTAAACAAATCACCTCTTACGAAGACTCTTAATTTTAGAAACTCCGTTTTTCTCTATATTGCACTATTTCTTCTTCGTCTGATAACAAATCGTGATCAGTTTGCGCAAATAAATCCATTTTCATAAATCACAAATTTACCAGTCACCACCGTCTCTCAACAAAATCGAGATTTTGTAACTTAAACCGACATAAGTGCCAGTTTAACTTTGATGCTTATTTAAATCGAGATTTAAGCTAAATCGATGATATACAAGACGTTAAATCGGGTTTAAGCTAAAATCGAATTTTACTTCCAATAAATCTAGTTTTAAATCATAGCTGCAAGCCGCCCTAAATTTTAACCACGTATTTTAAAGATCTTAATCTCAAATTCAGAGCAATAAATTTCTGAACACTTTAAATTTGCATATCTTCTGATTGGGTGATCCAATGGGAATGAAAGAAGAACTAAATTTTACTTCAAGCTAAGCTCTATTTTTCTGAAAACTACATCTAAAATGGGCCAATAGTTTTTACGTGATACATGCACATACAATTAGACAAAGAGTAAATCTATCCATTTCGTACCGCGGAGATATGATACTATGATTCTGTTAATTTTTTGAGTGCCAAAGAAGTGTCTGTGTCAAAATAACATGTAATATAAAGAGAAACCAACAGATGATCCTCCCTATATGTATTGAAGATTCAATGTACCAATTGTGTGAAACTTTTTAATCTTTAAAAGTCACGTCTCATAATATTTTCATTTGAACACATGCGGTCCTCGAGTCGCTGCCAGCTTTAAAATTCTGTATATATCATGAGTAAAAAACATTTTAAAAATACAGTCGAATCGCCTCGGAAAATCTTTTGTTACTGCTTTAAATATTGAAGTCTATAATTTTATCAGATGTTTGAAGTTGGTGCGAAAACGTGATAGATATTAACCCATTAATGCGCAAAACGAGAATTTTGTGCACGCAAGTTCATTTGAACGATTCGAATAGAAAACTTCCTCAAACCATGGTTTTGAAAGTTTTTTTCCGCTTTGGTTTTTGCAAAATGGCCATTTTTTTACAGTAATGTAATAACAAATTTTGGATTTTTTTACACGAAAACGATCAACTTTACAAAAAATTTTTTTTTTATAGATTAGAAAATTCTGAAAATTAGCCAAAGAACAGTTTTTGAAAAATTTGAATTTTTTGGGACACATTTGGATTTTTCAAAAATTGCCAAATTTAAAAAAACCAGAAATAGTAGAAAAAATTCACACATATTCTTTGGCTAATTTTAAGCACTTTTTGTTCTATAAATATAGGTAAAGTTGATCGTTTTCGTATAAAAAAATCCAACAATTTTTATTACATTGCTGTACCATTTTGCAAAAACCTAAGTGAAAAAAAGATTTTCAAAACCATGGTTTGAGAAAGTTTAGACATTCGGACCGCGATTTCTGGCGGTTATACGATCATTCAATAGCAGCAACGCCAAGATAATTGGTTTTGAAAAGAAAAAAGACCCAAAAAACAACAGTTTTTTTAAAAACCCCAAAAAATAATAGGGCTTTTGAAGCTTTTATGCAAAACAAATGCCAGATTCTCAAAGAGCATCCCCAAAAACCCCCTATATACTATTTTGGAAGAAAGTCGCCCCAATTTTCTATTCGAATCGTACAATTGAACTTGCGTACACAAAATTCTCGTTTTGCGCATTAATCCAATATTAATCCAATACTTAGTTTGTCTTGATTTTATGGTACTGGATTAATATTAGTATGGTTTTCACGAAGCTGGTTAAAAATTAGAGTTTCTCTGAACATTAAAATTTCATTTTTATTTATTCTGACATTTTAAAAATGTCTTTTTAATAATACTTAATATAGTCTTCCTTTCCTTTATTAACATAAATCGAACAGTTTGAAATCGGCAAATAAATAATAATCTAAAATTTTGTTTTGTTATACAACTTTAATAAACTGTAAAAGCACTGAAAATGAAATCAATTTACACAAAATAAATGTTTGCAATCTATTGGTGGCTCTGTCCCATTTTCACAGTAGATATGATAGTTTTTCATCACCCAAGGTTTGTACTAGGGTCCAAAAGACCCCAGATGACTATTAATTTTGCTCAGGAATATAAAAACAAATCCGATAAGAATATAGGTGGAATCGATTATTTCTCATTGCATTGTGTTAAAACCAATTCCTTAGTTTTGTAGTGATGTGATATTTTGCTTGATTAAAGCAATAATTGTTCAGATTTAATTGAAATCGAATTGAGTAAAAGGATAGTGCTGCTCTGTGGGATTGGTAGTGAATGAATTCAGTGAGTTAGTTCACCTTGTCATTACTATGCAGAGAGTGAAAGCCAAATCGCTGCTTTGGTTTGAGATTCTAATCATGGCCATGGAGGATTTAAACGGCGACTCAATTCACGCTCGCAACGTTATTCTTGGCATGCTTCAGTTATTAGTTCTGAGAAATGCTTCTTGCACCGGTCAACGATGAACTGGCTCGCAAGTTGGCTGGCCGCGTGCATACCTTAGAAACCGGCTGGGCTTAGCCTCTCTACTGATCCATCGGGGAATCAATTGATTCGTGATTTTAGCGCGCCCGTGTGATTTTCCTTTTTGCTCCGGCTACCTGTCCAATCCACTCGCCGACTTGTGGAGCGTCTAACGCCAACCGAACCTTTCTTTGCGCTTGTAAGACGCATGTATCTATAAGTTTGTACGTGCCCAAAGATGAGATTCTTTCCTTGAGAAATTGTCTCATATATGAGAACTGCGGCCACGGAGATGAGGTGAAACTATTAATTTGCTGTCACTGACTCCTCGAAGCGTATACCATTAAGCCGAGTTGGTTTAAGGGGATTTGCTTTTAGAAAAATGGCCGCAGGAAAAACCGGTTATGCAAGTGCAAATGCAATTTTCGAAAGATATTTTTTCGCTGCGTTCCAGTGCAACGCAACTTATAATCGTCTAACATGTACATGATATGATATCATGCGCGGAATTGATATCTAGACGCTTGCATTGCAACGGAATGTGTCTGAAAGTTGGAGATAAAGAAACTGATTTGTGTCTCATTAACTGATTTCCAATAGATTTCATATCTACTCGGTCTGTTGACAAGGACATTAATTTCCTAGTTAGCGTTTAAAAATGACTTTCCTCAAAGGAATTTTAATTGAAGTAGGCGTGGAAGATATGTTCAGATTTCTTTTCTTTTTTTTCAAGAAAAGCAATTAATTCTTATGCACAAGAAAAAAACCCAAAATCTTCAGACAGTTTTTGTGCCTTAATTGGCTTTAATTTGACGAAATTAAGAAGATTTGGGTATATACATATGTAACATAATGAACTCATGAATTAAAACTGCGTGCATTCCCAAAAAAGGTTGCATTTGTAACAAACCGATAAGATCTAAAACTTTTTTCTAATATGAATCACACGATAAAAAATGTTGGGGTAAATTTGATCCAAACTAGTACACATATAAATCCATAAAAATTTGGTGTAAATTTTATAGAACCGCAATTGTACAAATTATAAAGACCTAGATTGAAATTAGACGAAGGATTAGTCAAGTTTAAACTGGTTTAGAACAAAATTACTTACTCATTAATATGAACGAGTTTGTAAAAAAATTGATTACTTACACTTTTACAGTGTAGTAATATCGTTTGTATATAATAATTCATGTTATCACCACTTTTGGGAATTGCTTAAAAAATTAAGAAGTATCGTTGAAAATTTTTAGGTATCTGGTTGAAATGAGAAAAGTCTAAAACATTTACTACATACGGAGAGAAACTTGTCTTCACAGATTAAGAGTAAGAGGTTCATAAAATATGAATTTTTAATATTTTCCAAGAAATAAGATTTATCAAACTCTTCAAAATAGGTTTTTGTCTTGACGATGAATTCTCATTTGGGCTGATTTTTTTTTTCTGCGTGCCACGTTTTCATGTTGGGGAGCAGAAAAAATCGCAGGAAGTCAGATCGGGCGAGCAATTAATGCAATTTAGTCGCAACAATTCCGAATGTGTGAACTGGTGTGTTATCGTGGTGGAATAGTAGTTTTTCTTTGCCAAATGGGGCCAAGTATCCTTCGATTTCTCATCGAATCGGTGCAATAATCCACTATAGTACTGTGCATGATGATTATTATCTTCGAATCCCAAAACATTGTGGCCATGTCCTTTCAGCCGATGGAACTGTTTTTGCCTTCTTCGGAGTAGATTCGCCTGCAGATTCGTCCATTGTTTTGATTGTCGTTTGGTCTCTGACGTAGTGGATCCAGGTTTCATCAATGGTGACGACTCGACGCAAAAATTTCTGTGGATTTCGCTTAAAGAGGTCCAAACATTGCTTCGAAATTGACAACTGTATTCGCTTATTGTTCACACGGGGCGCACTTTTGTTCGGCGATCATCAAGAATCATGTCGTGGACCTTTTCGACGTTATCTTCAGTAATCACGTCTACAGGGGCGCTCCTATCGAAAACAGATGTACGGCCATGTTTAAACTCGTTGAACCAATTGTCTCACGGTTGTCATAAATGGTGAAGGATCTCCATAGAGAGCATCCAACTTCGCTATTATATCTTCGCAGGTTTTTCTATCTAAAAAGAAAAAGCGAATTACAGATCGATATTGCTCTTTTTCCATTGTATCGAAAAACGCCAAACACTTTTAATACAAATAGTTGTTAAATCAAAACTAGCCCATAAATCAGTCTGAAAATGTGTATGGCATCCTTTGAAAGATGTAAGCAAGTACGCGATGATAATGCCAACTTATCTTAGCAACACGTTATATGATAATTTGTCTCTTCTGAAGAAATTACAAAATACACCTTCAAATTAAGGTCAACTGAGAAATCATAACAGAAGTGAGTACAATTCTTCTAAAACATTATTTAAATACCAGTTATTAACGGGCCGGGTATAATGTGGATAGATGTTTTTACAAGCTCACCTCAAGGAATTACGCGGTATACCCCGCGGCACCTTCATCTGTATCACCCTGTATATAAACTCCGACGAAAGCAAAATCATACGCACGTCTTATATATTCACTTTATATTTATTATATCAACACGATTGGAAATAAATTTAAAAAAGCACCAAAAATCCTATTTTTTCTTTTTAAAATAGTCCTACTTAAATAAACATGTAGCTGTAGTTGTATATTCCGCTTCCCTCTTTATTTTTTATATTTCTGAAAGCCATTTACCATTTAATCTCTTGAAAAGAGATTTATTACAGTTAAATTGTAAGGATCGCATTGTTTCTAAATTCAAATTTAGTAGAATCATTAAATTATTCCATACATCGCGATGGGATTTAGTTATCTAAATGGTCATATCAGAGTTTATTTCGATTTTAATGTAGGTAGATATTTTTGCCCGAGAATAAATGTTTGGGAAACCCGGCTGCAGAATGGGTCTATTTCCGGGAGGTTTCAAATATCATATCTCTTTTATATTACTTGTAGTTGAATAAACGCATTTGACATTAGCAAATGAATGAAATAGTCGAGGTTGAGCTGTGGGATGGGACTATACTGCCTATCGGTTCTATCTATTTCCATTAAGTACGATGATAATTCAGGCGTGAGAGAATTCGGTCCCATTGGGGCTGTAAAACGCGCCAAGTTTGTATCCTATAACTTTCCGTTCCATTGAACCCATGCAATTTGAATTACAGGTGAAATTATCAAACTAAGTGCTTCGGGATTTATTCCGGGCGATAAAAAGCACCTCACTCAAATCTCGTATATAGCATTTTGCTCATTTGAAATTATAAGTCAGTTCGCGGCTGTGCGGATTGCGTTCCCCGTGCCACCAAATGTGGATCCATAATGCTAAACAGACCGCAGTGGGGCGGGAATTATCTTTAAAGCTTTCCTTCATTTTAAGCCCCTACGTCTGAATGAATAAATATTCCCAAAAGAATGAAAACGTGTAAATCTCCGGCTTGGAAAGCTCAAAACTAATCTCTTAAAATGTTTGGTGTACATTTTCCCGCCATTTATGGTGTTTTATGAAAGTAAATCAGCAGCGGGATTTAAAATTGTCTGTAAGTTTTGCGGTATGGGGTCGCCATCACCTGCATCAGAATCTCTTAGGGATTTAGTCCAAAATATTTTATTTGTTGTGTATATCATCGCTTTTATGGGGTTGCCCTTCGGCGTGTAAAATGCGACTTTTCGCGATTGCAAAAATTACGATTTGAGGTGAAGCCGACGGTGCCCATAAAAATATTTTAATATTGCAACTAACATGAGACATTTTAGCAATATTTCCCGAGTTTCAATTTCTCGCATTCGGATGAAGTAGGGCATGAAATTGATATCGAAAAGGATTCAGACGGAAAGTAGAAATGGAAAATTTTTCACGATGCAGTGGGATTGGATTCAGGCGATTAAAATATAGCAAAGTTTATTGCCTTGATGTTGTTAAATTTACCATGAAAAATTAATGTATGAATGATCCTAACAAATTCAAAAGTCAGCATGAGAAACATGGAATTTTTTGAAATTGCAATGGATTCAGCAATAAGATATACTTGAATGAACAGGTATGAAGGAATGATACCAATGAATGTACAGTCGAAGAAATATGCAAATGCTTAGGTACTCGGTTTCATTCGAGATTTATTTTTTGTGCTGTGTTCATGGACGAAATACCTAACCATTAAAAAAATACTGAAAAATAAGCTTTCTCAAATATTGATTGTAATGTAAGTTACCTTTGTAGAATCATATCTTGATGCTCTCATGGAAATGGGAGTATCCTGATCGGGATTATTTTAAAAAATAACTAAAACCTAAGTATATATATGTATTATATTATAATATATAATATTATGTGCGGTACATAATTTTAGAGGTTTACTAATAGATGGTTTAGTAAAGTTTTAGTGAATATAATCTATGTGAAATTGAAGCGTTTGTTTTAACCTAAAAAGTGTGATTGGTCACGTAGAATATAAGTAAAAATAAACAAGATTTTTATTACATTAAAAATGTCCAATTACATTCCAACAAAGCAACATTTGCGGACAGCGTTACTTTTATGCTTTAATTAAAAGAAAATTGCAGCTGAAGGTCATCGTTTGCTTGAGGAAACTTATAATGAACAAACTCTGTTGATTTCAACGTAGTTTAGGAGATTTAGGAGTGGCAATTTCAATTTGAAAGTTAAAGACCGTCCGGTTCAATCAAACAAATTTAAAGATACAGAATTGCAACGATTATTGGACAAAGATCCAAGTCAAGAACAACTTGAAACAGCAAGTTATATCAGCCGAGAAACTATAGTAAACGTAGACTAGCCATGGTAGTGACTCTGAAAGACGGAAAATAGATACCACATGATTTGATAGAAAGAAGTGTTGAAAGGCGTTTGATGATTTGTGAAATCTTCCTTAAAAAACAAATAAGTAATTAATTTGTACATCGGAGATGAAAAATTGATCTGTTTAGATAATCCTCAATGTAAAAAAGAGTAGAAGCGAACCACTACCATCAATGTCAACATCCAGACTAAAACGATTCATACTGCAAATATTATGCTGTGTTTGGTGGGATTTAAAGGGCATATTGTTCGATGAGCTGTTAAAACCTCGTTATAAACAACAATTAATCTCATTGAGCCGAGCAGTGAAGCAAAAACTTGAGTATGAAAAAAGACATGACAAGGTGATTTTATTGCACGATAACGCGTGACAACATGTTGCAAAATCGGTTTGATGAGCTGTTAAAACCAGGCGAGCAAAAACTTCTTGAGTATTCCAAAAGTCCTGATAAGGTGATTTTTTTGCAGGACATCGCTCGGCCTAATGTTGCAAAATCGGTTAAAGACACTTTGAAAGTGTTTGGCTAGGATGTCCTATTTCACAAACCGTATTCACCAGACATTGTTTCTTCTGACTATCACTTGTGTTGTTCATTAGCGCATGATATATCTATACAACTCCTTATGAAGGATACGAAAAATGGGTCGAAGATTGGATTGTTTCGAAGGATATTCAATTTGTTCATCGCATAATCCATCTGTAGCTAGAAAGATTACAAAAAGTTATAAACAATGATTAATTATTTTTAATAAAAAATCCTTTAAAATTAAGAACAACACTTAATACAGAATATGAATTATTCGAAAATCGTGTGGCAAAGAGACAATTTTCATCGTTCTAAACATTCAAAGTAACGCGGGATTAAAGTTAATTTTTAATTATTGCCTGATGTTCGCCTTGTTGTCAATGTTATTTATGGTGATTCAATTATGAGGTTCACTAATAGGCAACACAGTTGATAGATCGGTCACTAATCCAACATCTAAAACTTTTGTCAAACACAGGAATAATTAAGCGCAATCGTACCTTTTATCATTTCATCAGTGTATGTTTTAAATATAGCAAAATACATACCTACCATTTATGCGTTCATATATGTATCTTCATATAGAAGGCGTGAAGCCAATACATTACTTCGAAGATATGGATTTTAAACATTTGTGACCATATTCGCAGGAAGCAAAAACTATGGTATTTGATCAAAAATTTAATAACTCAACTATGAAACTATTAATTTGTCTGTCATTTATAATATTGCTGATAAAACGCAGCAGGTTGCAACATTCGGTGAGTTTTTGCTCTCGAAAGGTTTTCTGAAAACACTGCAGCGCTATAAAGCACGTCTGAAACAGAAAAAACGTACGCAATTTTGAATAGTAATCATAACATGAGTTAATTCAGTTTTGAAAAGTATAAATCATTTTGGGAGAAATTTCCAGAGGACCGAAGGGAACATGGTATTCATGATTTTCACTTCTTCAGGGCTAGCAGTAATGCACCGACAGCAATTATTCAAATGAAATTGTCTCCCGCCAAATGAAATAAATCGTCGGCACAGTATGCGACATTCCAACAGAAGGATATTGCTGGTGCCTTGATTTGCACATACATATGCTCTGCTGCACACACAGGTGCATTTTTTTGCACAAAATGGGGGCCATATGATTTCAAGAAATGATATAATCGCTTACACTCGAGGACATGACGAGCCAAATTAATGAAGGACTGGCGGAAATGCTCTGAAGTGGAGCCAAACGAATGCGAAGCTGGAGCCCACGGTGCGAAGGAAGTAACAACGAACAACTCTGAAATCCATCTCACATCCTCTGGCCGCCCCTTGAATTATTCAAGCAAGAAAACATCCCCCTGCTGCGGAACGCAAGTGTACGGGTGGAGGATTTCCGAGTGTGCGTTAACAAAGTTAGAGCTGCACCCCAGGGCGGTCGTATAATGGATAAACAATAATCTTTGAAGGGTGTTAGGTGGCACTGCCAGCATAAATGATTCCGAATCGTTTTTTCTTGAATTAAAAAGCAATATTTGGCTTAAATTGAGATTAGCTGAACTTCAAAGATTTCACGAAGACTTTCTAGGGATATTCTGTAATTCTCAGAAGTGACGAATATGCAAACAATTATAGTAAAAATATCTAAAATTTTTATTCAGCTGCACGGGGTCCATTTTTCGGGCAAATTGTCGGCAATATATTTTGTTAATTTCTCTCTACACTATCATATTTTTGTAAAGAAAGTAGAGTGTATGTAGATGACAAAATGAAATAAAACCTTTTTTTTATTCATTAATTTACATAATGTACTTGGAAAACCAATCTTTGTATAAATGGCATTTTAACAATCAAGTTGTCAATACTTTAATGCGATTTTTTTATGT
This sequence comes from Dysmachus trigonus, assembly GCA_949715965.1. NCBI lineage: Eukaryota > Metazoa > Arthropoda > Insecta > Diptera > Asilidae > Dysmachus > Dysmachus trigonus. The sequence continues at coordinate 33,432,197 of OX454319.1, forward strand.
TTATATATATATATATAAAATAATTTTCGCATACTATTGATTGCCCACTCTCTGACTTCCTTAAATTATATTTTAAATGCTCCTTTGAAGAAATATTTTTAATATGTTTATTTTTGTGTTGGATAATTTTCTTTAAAAAAACGTGATGGGCTTTTATGAATATTTAAGGGGAAAAATTGCTAATTTTTAAGCAATTTGCCTACTTTTCGTAAAAAGCGTCGTGCTTTTTCGTTCAAACGCTAATATATCTTAAAAACAGAATTATGTTAATTTTCTTGAACTCGAACGATCAACGTTTTTTCTATTAAAAAATCATTAGTAAATGTTGATTAGTTCAGGTAATATTCTACATCAAATTCGTTGGATCTGACCAAAACCTTCTACATTTACATTAATTAAATGTGCGTTATTGGCCTGGCAGTTCGAGAAATTTACATTGGCCCTTATGGCGTCTGATTAAACGTTTTACATCATATTGACTGAACGTTTTACATCATATTTATATTTTACATAAATATGGCTTAATTTCTAACGAAGTTGTGACGATTGTTGGGTCCTCCAGAGCCAAACCTTCTTCTAACTGTCAAACAGCTGACCATTACAAGTGGTTAAGGGTTCGTGTATTTTGATGAGTAGGTTTCAAACACAAAAATTGTACATATTTTTTTTTAAAAAGATGGTATAAAGTCGGGTGCATTGAAAAGAAAACCTCTAAGGACAAACGTTAGTCTAAACTATAACTCTTATATAGAAGCTATAGTTTAGAAGCTGTCGTGAATTATTTAACCTATTTATTTTATTTGACAAATCAGACCACTTTGTCCTATCGCTGTGTACGTAATTGTATAAGGTTTTGGATTGCTCAGTGGGAAAATTCGATGTGCTTCAAAAAAACAGATTCGAAACACTTCATCCACATTTCATAATATACTTCGAAAAATTGCTTCTTAAGAAGCTTAAAGAAAGAGCTTTCTTCTGCGGACATCATATGTTAAAGTTTGTATGAAACTGAAGCACAAGCGAAGCACATTGTGCTTCAGTAGGAACACTCGGAAAAATCTATTAAAGCGCTTCTTTTCCCGCTGGGTTGTAATTGTAGAAGGTTTTCAGTTGGTGAAACCCCCTCGAATACATATAAACACAAGCTGTGAAGTAGAAATTGTGCATATGGTGATGTTGACCGACAGTCGCTGCGAAATAACTTTGCTTCTTATGGCGGTAGACCAGAAGTATGGCACTCCACGTACCTGAACTACTAAACTATAACTTTTACATAAAAATGATGTTCTACCAATTGTAACTAGGAAGAAACTTCTGCAAAACGTTACAGTGATTAGAAAAAAATGGTATAGTTTTGTGCACTTAACATTTTACCTACATATAGATAGAAAACATAATTTCAGAGATACTTAGGGCAGCAAATGCATTTGGTGCGAGTGAATTTCTCTTACACAAAATTTCGGTAGGTAAAGTATTAAAAACAAGTCTAGTCACATCTTCGAACAACATTTTCTGTAGTAATATGTTCAATGGGATGTAAGAGTAACTTTTGAACGCAAAAATCTTTAATATTTTGCTCATGGCGCTATAATGATTTTAATACCATGAGAACAGTATTCCTCCCCAGTTACAATAAGTAGAACATAAATTTTCCGTAAAAGCGATAGTTTAGAAGATTCGCCCTGTGGAGCGGAATGAATTTGCTAAACCATCATAAGAAGCAATCACCCTATAAATGTAGTAGTGAGCAGGTCTACTTCAAGGCTTTTTTAAAGTGTTCTGGGGGTTTTGTTTTGGCAGACCTAAGATTTTATAAGTATAAGAGTGCAATTTCTGGGGTCTGTAATGGCTTAATTTTTTGTCAAAGTGTAAGCTTGCTTCTTTTAGAGTTTGTTTTGAAATATTCAGAAAATTTAACATTTTTGACATTCCGCCATGGTGTTTAAAATTGTTCATATGTAAAAAGTAGCTCTATTACATACATATATAATATCCTCGTTTTTTGTTTTACTTTACTGATTGGACAAAGTTGGAGTTCATTATTTACATTCAAGTCATGACTGAATTCCATCGTATCATCACCGTACAAAAAATATGATTATTATATTTTTTACGCGAGTCAATTTGCATATGACATTCTGCGCTGACGATGAAAGTCGACAGCGAATTGCATCAAATTAATTTAACAATCTTGAAACATGCGAAAAGCGTATACTTTTACACTTTGATGTGCTCTCAGTTTTCCCCAAGATGCAATGGCATTCTTTTGCTTGTCGCGTCTTGTGAAAAGTTCCTTTTCTCAAAAGGTCACCAGTTCATATCTCTTTCGTCGTCTCGCTAAATGTTTACCCGTTTTGGGCTTTGAAATTTAATAACAAAAAAGTTTTCCAGCATGTTCTTTCCTCAGTGGCGGTACAGAGAGGCGAACAAAATGAGAAGGGGCTGTCGGGGGATCTTTTTTTTTTTTATTATTCTCAAGTGTTGCCTGTGACACTTTATGCAGCAAAAGCGAGCATAAAAGTGAAAAGTTAAGAACTACTTTGGTGTTCCAGCTGAGGACACTTCAGAGATATCCCCAGAATTGTGATGACAATGAAAGCTGGAGACTTTTAGTCATGTCATTTTAGCACAAAAATGCCCCTGGGAGAGAATATCCGGCAGTGCATAGTGCATATACTATACTATACTATGGTTCATGTTGGACTGCTTTGCGATGCTCCGGACTGCATTGTCGCCATGCTGTAACCGTAACGTAGCCGTGCCGCAGCTGAGTTATGTCATGCCTGATACAAGTTATCGCGAAAATTCATTTTGTCATCAGCCCTGGTCACAATGGGCGGAAGGAAGAATGGCAAAAATCTCGTCATATCAGATATTGTCAATGGAGTTTGCAGGCATCAGCGAGTGCTTGCAGGCACATTGTTGTCACGTTCAAAGTCTCTTATATAATACAAGACACCGTGTCATCACCCCGGGGCCCTGCTCAAGTGATGGTGTCACGGCCCAACGATCCATGATGTGCATAGCACATCCCCAGTCCTTTCCTCTCTCCCCGCGGCACTGACACGAGCTACCAGAAAAATGCATCTTTGCATCTGTCGGGCGAAGCTACTGATTAATTACGGAGGCTGTCTTCCAGACCTCTAAGCGCAAATCTAATTACGAGCCAGAGCCCCCGGAGCAAATTTAAGATAACTCCGCTCCATAGCTCTTAAAGTTCAGGGCTTGATTACTCTAATCTCGGAGAGTAGGGCCGTACTATACATACTTACTTTCTATACTGCACTTTGTTCACCGGGTTGCGAAAGATCGCCCCGTCGAGATAAGCTTCTGATAAGAGATATGCAAATTTAATTACCGGGAGCCATTAAAACGCGACAAAGGCTGCAACTTGTCGTTTTTATTCCGAACTTTGACCTGCTGCGGTCGGAGTCGGTTTCGTGCCAGTGATCCAGCAATGCGGGACATTGGCTGTTTTACCTAAACTTTAATTTTAACTGCAGCAGGGTTGCAATCACCAAGCGGTTAATGTCCGACATGCAATTCTCAAGACGAAAGAAATTCTTTCTGTTCTCCTCTAGTCTCAGCGGGGTTCATTAAATACAGCGTCGTTCTAACGTAAAATTAAAATAGCTTGCAACCTGCGTGAGAAAAATTTTATGGTAATTAGATGGGTACTGAAGTACTGCAGTGTAGAACAATGGCTTGGACGCATGCTTACCTTTATAAGGCGGGAGTGCTTTGTGTGCTTAAGAAAACCAAGAACGCAGTAAGCCATGCTTGACAATGTCAAGGTCGCGACTAATAGGAATAATAATTAGCTTCTTGATAGTTGAATGGTGATCCAAAAAAATCAGGGGATAGTACATATAAGGAAGATAGGTGATTATATCCCTGCTCAACAATGGAAACAAAGAACTTTTACATGATTTTGTTATAACTACTTGACTTCTGATCTTCCTCGAAATAATATTTTTGAGGATGTTATTCGCTTAAAAAAATCAGCTTCAAAAGGAACAATCTCATTAGTGCGGTTTTGGCCTGGTGTCCTTGCTACAAACACCACACCAACCAACCAAAAATTGGATAAAAAGTTGAATATCCATCATATTCTACTTGCATTTGAATGACGCTTTGTTAGCCTACTTTATAAAATTAATAAAATAAAAAATACAGGTCAAAGCATATGTCGGACAAATACGATGTTGTGGTTGGTCGATATTGACATCATCCGAAAGCCTGCAGTCTTTTTTTTGCAGCTACATAAACTTTCGATGTGTTGGATTGTTTATTTTTACAATTACCACAACCTTTTTTTATTATTGTTATGATGCTATTATTATTATTTTATTGCATTATTAAGAATATTATTAAGTAATAGTCAACTGATATAGAATTAATATCGAATTTGGGCTTTATTTTTTGCGAAATTCGACTACGAAATAATTTCCACATATAGTTAACAAAATCAGCCATAGACAAAATCGTGGATTCTTCTGAAATTGAAGTTAAAATTATAATTCAAATAGATATTATACATTTACATTTCACTAGAATAATTCTTATAGTGTATATATTTTTATTGTATAAAATTACACCAAATTTTGTGTAAAATTAAAATGAATAGTGCAGTATATTGCTTGAAAAATCGCAGATAAACATTGAAGGTGAATTTTTCAATTCTTGGTACATTTTTACATTTATATTACACAAATTGAATTCTGTGGCTTCGCGGCATAGATAAGTAAATATTTTTCTAAAATGAGTAAACATTTATCTATGATACTTCCAGTCCTGTAACAATAAAAAAATAGAATTGTTCAATTCAATTCGTATGTTCTGAATAAATAAGATATTTCCGTCCTTCCCTGCATAACCAGTTCCAGACCAAGTCCACTCTGAATTTGTTTATTTTGTATTTTGATCTATTGTAAAGGGAAAAAACGTAATTTTTATTACTTTTAATGAATGCCTACATTTTTTAATTAAATAAACTGAATTACCGATTTTTTTTGGGAAAGTGTCTACAGGAGTTCTTTATTTTCGGATATTTTTCAGAATATCTTTTTAAATATGGTCTTTAAAATTAAAAAAAATATTATTGTATTTCACGTAATAAGCTATTTTAAATGATATCCCATATGATATATAAAATCCCCAAAAAAAATTTGCTAGTACTCAATTTGCTCCTTCTTTAATTCTTACATGAATATTTTAAAGTGCTAACTAGTTCAAAATATAATAATAAATTGGTTAATAAAATCTATTACTATGCCGAATTTCAAGTTTCTACGTCGCATGGTTTTTGAGAAAACGGCTATAACCGACAGACAGACGGACAGACATCCGAGTTATCGTATAAGTGTTCCGTTTTTTTTACGTGAGGTACGGAACATTAAAGGCATCGCTTTTCCTTAGCTTGTTACAATTTTTAATATCTTGATTTACTTTTTAAAAAACAATAGTTACAATTTTGAAATTCATAAAAGCATCTTTCTCTACAAGAATCAGAAAATTGTATACATACATTTTGGAATGGAGATATTTACATATTGTTTAGAAATTTGGCATGGATAACAAAAAGAGACAAATGAAGCAAAAACAAACAATATTACAAATTACGTGTAGCCACAGGAGTTCACCATGATCTATGGCATTGAAAGAATAGAATAAAATTATTCCACCCAGTCGTGAATTATTTGAAAATATCTAAGAAGAAACAAATTGATGATTTAGGGTGAGCAACGAATCTGTCTTTCTGCGACGTTTCAACACTGTTTTGTCTAAAGGATAGCGAAACCACAGCAGAACTCAGAAGTGCCTTTACAAAAATAAAGAGGGCAAATTGCAGATATATAAAAGAGCTCGTTTCACAGTCCTTATACAAAATCGGACTGTCCTGCTGCTGCAAAAGGAATTCCCACAGAAATTACATCGTTAGCTGAAGCTCTCCAGCTGGGAGAAAGGAGACAAATTGCTTGACATCAAGGAAAAAGGAGCCGCTGGGAGGTTGTCCTCGACAATCTCAAATTTCAATTAAAAAGGTTTCCCTTTTGGAAGCTAATTGAAGTCGCCTTCGTGAAAGGTGTTCTTCAAATTCGAATAACAATGAGGGGGTGAACCGTGGCAGAGCGCCCGCACCTTACCTCAGATGGAAAAGTGCCAGTATCGAATATATGCATTATGCCACGGGTATTATGTCGTGGAAGTTGATAATTAATGCTCGAGCTAAACAATGTCTCCTCATGAGCTTCCTTTGTCCCATTGAGGGGTAGAAAAGGGTCATATGGCGGAACATAAAAGTAGGGTAAGACGTGTGAAGTGGCGGTGAAGTGATGTCTTGTGAATTATGATAACAATATGGTGGCTGGTTTTATATAGTTTGAGGAGCGCCCGGCAAGGCCCCCTGGAATATTTGCTCTAGCGACCATTTGTCGCTCTCCTTTCTGAATCCAATTCACATTTATTGTATACGCTCAACTTGCTTTGAGTGATGTTCAACGTCATTCAATCAATATTTGAAGTCCTTTCTCTGAAGCCCTTTAGATTGCGAAGCCAGCTGCAAAAGGACTGAATTTTATCATTTGAATTGCTTGACCCCAAAATCAGCACACTCTTTCGTCCCTTATGCTAGATAGACTTCTGTAGGATGAAATACAGCTTTTACAGGAAAAGTACAATTTGTTTAAATTGTCCTCCCTCTGTGAGTTTGATTTGCCCGCAAGGATTAGAGAAAATTAAACAAAAGAGACTCATTCCACGTGAATGGATCAAAAATCCTTATTTTGTAGAAAAAAGGACTTAAATCTAATCCTTCGTTATTCGCATATTCTAATTCAAAGCTCCCTTATTCATTCTAGCGAAAACAGGATTACCCAATGGCAGCTATTAAAATAAGGAGCGCCACACCTGAGAATTCTAATTGTCTTTCCCCGAGCGACATCTAAATCCGCCCTGTTTTCGTTGAGTCACAAGAAATGAAAAATTCACTAAGCCCTTTTAACGGGGGGGTACCTTTTCTAATGACTTTTATGTCCTCGGGCTAGCCACTAAATTATGGGGATTGTAACAAATTTTTGGATGGAAATCAATGGAATAGTCGAATAGAAAAGTGAATGTCGTGACTGGGAAGGAGGGTTAATCACCCTCAACACCGCGAAACCCTATGTTCTGTCTAGGCGAAAGTGAATAAAATGAACATTTGCAAGACATTAAACGCGAATGAGTCACCCTTCGACCGGAGGACTTTTATACCATTACGAACACATATAGGGCATACAGGGACTAGAATACTTACACGGAAAGTAACAGGGGACTAGACGACTCCTCGAGCCATGTGCTGCCCTTGGTCGGCGTCGACTATTGAATTTATTCATCAAATTTATTTATTATTAGACAACGTTGCCAGGTGTGCGACAAGAAAAATATTAGGGGATACATTTTTCGACTTACACTTTCATTTTCGATTTAGGAGTATTATACGGCAGCTTGAATGTCATCATATTGGAAAACGCAGAAAATAAAAAGTTTTGTTTTGAATATTGATCAAAACATTTTGAACATGGAAGCTTAGAATTTGTTATTTATTACGTACGCGGAATAAAATAGTTGAACGTGTTGGAATATAACAAAACGTGTTAAAAAGCACACTTTTTATTAGGTAAGCGAAAAGAAACTCTTTTAGATTTAGTTGTTAATTTCAGTAATAATAAGTAAGTAATACCTACATATTAACATTTTTTTTGTTTTAGTCGTTCTTCTGCTGTTAACCATAAAACCGGTCTTTTATTATTTTTATAAGATTTTTTCCGAATATTACTAATTCGTGTGTTGATGTTTTATCACGTCACGTTTTTGAAAAAAAAAAATAGGCTTGAAAAATACAAAAACCTTATTTTGGCAATTTTTGCAAATTAATTAGAAAACAACGGATAGTCACAGGAGCTTACAAAGTAGTTATAAAATTTACTTTCGTTTATAATTCATACTTTGGATTTTAATCGGCCAGATATAGGGATAAGCTTTCGATCCCTCCTTTGTGAGTGTCTATGACAGGGAAGCTAAGTGCCAAACTGATGAGATCAGCTTGGCTTCTCGGATCGAAAAACTCATTAATCTTTTTGAGGTCGTCTACTTCGGTGGACGAAGTATATTCTCAATAAACATGTCCCTGAGTCCGTCTGTCTGTCCGTTCGTCAACTATTATATATTTACCTAATAAATTTAATTAAAAGTCTTCGAATGTAATCTTTTCAAGATTTTAATTGAGCCTTTATATTCGAAAATTAGTATTAAGTTTAATATTTTTTTTTTTTTTTAATAAAATCGTATTTCTCAGAGGTTTTACTGTGCCATTTTTCCTCTATTTTAAATATTAATAATATACACATAATCACAAAGAAATCATGATATCACAGGTGTAAGGATATTTAATAAAATCCAAACTCTGCATGTAAATAATAATAAGAAATAAACATATTGTAGACTGCTGGCAACGAATAAATAAATAATAATAAATAATAAATAATAATAATCGTATTTCTTCAAGGAATAATGGTTTTTTTCCCCAAGAATAAATTCATATTGTTAAGGAATCTTTCTGATGAACAAATTTTTAAATTCTCAAAGAAACAGGATACGTTTAAATTTAAACCCTTAAAATTTAATTTTTGTGGAATTTTTTTGTGAATTTTAAGAAAAAGCTAATTTTCTTTGGGTGCAAAAGTGTTGATACTATAAAAAGAATTTCATTACGTTATAGTGACAATGAATAATAACGAAGAGAATATTTCATATGAAATTCAGCGCTTAAGTTGAAAAGTCCTTCTTCTTATTAAAAAATAACTTTATGAAAATGTAAAGATAACATATATACCTAATGTGCAAAAAATAGTGAAATTATAGAATTTATTTTGAAATGGGAAATAAATGTTCATCATTGAAAAGTTGACTTTGTGTCGCCCAACCAGTATATTTAAAAATGCTAAGAAACAAAATTGTCACTTCTTACTGTGATGTGATGGAATTCAATATCAATATGGCAGAGACAGGTTTATTTAATTAATTATATGAGATTTTCATTACATAAAATGTACTCTTATTTGTAAGACTATTAGTGTCGTTCGTTTAAAGTACGATAGTAGCAAAGTGATCAACGAACGCAATGCGCGGGCTCTTCCAACATATTTATGAATGAGTGCATGATTTAATATAAAATTTGTACATGTGTAATGTGAGTTTATTCAGTTTTTCTTTGAAATTTAATAAATTAATAAGATAGACAGAGAAAGCTTCAAAGTAAAAGGTTTTAATTTTTATTGCCCTTCCAGTACAGGTATACTTTGTAGAAAAAAATATTTATTTTATGTAGAAAGGTGTCCCTAATGTGTTTGGGAAACTATTTACCGTGTTGCATTCTCTTTAAACTTCAGATGACTTGTTTTTAGTATTAGCTGTGTTTTTTTCATCTATCTGGCTCAGGATCAAGAGATTTCTCATAAAAACCATCAAATTACCACATCCATGCAAACCATAAATTTTCAGGTTCAAATTTTATCAGTTTCTGTGTGTGATTTGTTGGGAAATCTAAAATTCTCGCTATAAGTAGTCACTTTTAAATTCAAATTTGATGTAAAATTTGCCTGATCCACATCCTTAACCAGATAGGTGAAAAAACACAGCTATTATGGCAATATTCCCAATGGATACATACAGTTTGTGGATACGGATAAATGGAATATTCCAATTTCTTAATCGAATTTGGATTAAATTTCCCAGAAGACTTTTTCTTATTAACTCAAATGACATCATCCACAATTTTCTTAAGTTTCTCGTATATTTCCGAATGCAATCAATTTAATTATAAAACCTCCCTCGCGCTTGTTATTTGCTTCTGTATCCACAAAGCCTGGCGTTCATGCAATCCCAACCGAAGAGAAGTTTAATCCAGGAAAGGAAAAAAAGAAAACGAAAACGTCTACCAGCCGCAGCGATGCTTTCTGCATGTAAATTAGACTCAAGCTTGAGTGAGAACTCATTCTTTGTACTGCAGACATTGACAATATTCGGAATGTTACGGAATTCAAGGCATACCAGCAGACATAAATTTTCATTTGCATTTTTTTTATCATTTTTATTCTTTGAAAGACGAATAACCAACGACAAATTTTAGCGGTTATGTTCAACCCTAGCCTTTGCTGCTAAGAGATTTTGTGCGGTTTAACAAAAGCACGAATAAAGTTTTACTTTTAAGAGGAATATCATTCGCGATTAAATCAGAAAGAACTCCACGAAAAGAAATTTAATCAAAACTTACAACTGGATTTTTGGAAGTACTTTTTTTTTTTTTTTTTCTATGGCAATTGTGTTAGATAAATTCATGTTTTGATAAAATAGAATAAGGTAAGTCGTTCATAATTTACGTTTTGGAAGAGTGCTATTGTTAAATTCTTTTAATAAGATGTCATGTCATTTAATTACCATCTATGATATTTTAATTATATACATAATTAATAATGTAATCTATGAAAAAAAAAAAACTTATGTTTTAGAGTATATGAAATTTCTTGATAAAAGTATTTGGTAAAACATAGTACTTGCAGTATTTTTATGAGTGTTTTAAAAGAGGATAAACTCTATTTCAATATTTCTGAGATCGCCTTGATAAAAGTTTTTATGAAAATGAATTCTGTAACAGAACGTGGTATGGAAAAATAAACAAAATATATTTGAATACAAAAATTTGTTATTAACAAAAATAACAATACATATTAAAGAGTTAAATTTAAAAAAATAATATTCTAGTGGTTAAATAGGTAGTTTTCTCGCCATTTTGTGTTGCATTGGAATCCATTCAATGTTTATACCTTGAGGACTTGAACATTTTATACGATATCAAGCATATGAATAGTCTGATAGTTAAACGGTCTGTGGTTCAACTTAAAAAAACTAATATCTCAAAGCAGCATTTTTTTTAAAATAAATATCAATTACAACAAATGAAAATTTGCATATTGATTTAGCTCGTTATTCGAAAGTTGAAGCGTATTGACTGGACTAATCGCAACTTTTTCGAAACCAAATAATATAGAGCTCTGGTGGAGCTCATTAGAGCTGGGATTATATTAATATGACTTAAAAGTATGAATAATTATTTATTTATGTCTGTATTGATAAAGTGAATTAATGCATTTTATTCTTTAATTTTCAGGGACCGTAACCGTTATGATATTTTTGGTAAAAATCAGATCTAAAAAATTATTTCCTGACTGTTATTTTTCTGGACAACAATAAAAATTATGTTTTGATTTTTATTTTTAAAATCAGAAATAAAAATCAGAAAATGATTTTTATTATAAAAATCAGAAATAAAAATCAGACTATGATTTTTATTTTTAAAATCTAAAATAAAAATCAGAAAATGATTTTTATCAGAAATAAAAATCAGAATATGATTTTTATTTTAAAAAATCAGAAATAAAAATCAGAAATTGATTTTTATTTTTATAATCAGAAATAAAAATCGGAAAGTGATTTTTATTTTTAAAAACAAAAATAAAAATCAGAAAGTGATTTTTATTTTTAAAATCAAGAATAAAAATCAGAATATGATTTTTACTTTTAAAATCAAAAATAAGAATCAGGAAATAATTTTTATTTTTAAAATCAAAACTAACAATCAGAATATGATTTTTATTTTTAAAATCAGAAAATAATTTTTATTTTGAAAATCAGAAATAAAAATCACAAAATGATTTTTATTTAAAAAAAAAAAACGCGCTAAGTTAAATATTTTACGGCAATGGGAGCGCTATCTGTTGAATGTGATAGCAATGCACCCAATACTAAACATTGATCATGCCGGACACCTCTGGAAAACATTTTTCTGATTTTTATTTTAGATTTTAAAAATAAAAATCATATTCTGATTTTTATTTTTGATTTTTATAATAAAAATCATTTTTTAATTTTTATTTTTGATTTTAGAAATAAAAATCATAATCTGATTTTTATTCTTGATTTTAAAAATAAAAATCACTTTCTGATTTTTATTTTTGATTTTAAAAATAAAAATCACTTTCCGATTTTTATTTCTGATTTTTTAAAATAAAAATCAATTTCTGATTTTTATTTCTGATTTTTATTTCTGATTTTTTAAAATAAAAATCATATTCTGATTTTTATTTCTGATTTTTATAATAAAAATCATTTTCTGATTTTTATTTCTGATTTTAAAAATAAAAATCATAGTCTGATTTTTATTTCTGATTTTTAATATAAAAATCATTTTCTGATTTTTATTTCTGATTTTAAAAATAAAAATCATTTTCTGATTTTTATTTTTGATTTTAAAAATAAAAATGCGAAAATAATTTTTTTCTGTTGATCTTTTTCGAAAAAATCACAAATTTAAAAAGCACATAAAATTCTTAAAGCTCAGGCCATAAGAATCATAATGCTACATTTAAACCAATTTTCCCACAAATTTGTCTACATGATTTTTTGGTTGGAAAAATTGAAAATAATTGTTATTTTCGGTCCCTGATAATTTTACTAAAATGCATTTTACGATTTTTTGCATGAATATGCGTGTTGCTACGGTGTTAGCTACGCTCTTAAAGAAAGTGCTCATATATTTTAAAAATAAACTTCATTGAAATTGTGATACTTAAATTTGTAAGAAATTAATAGTTCTCTTTTATATTGTTACATTTATGCACTCTAGAGATTAGTCCTTTTATTCTTACAAAAACAGCATGGTAACATACCTGAACGACTATTCTACTTTCCTAATCACTCATTGAATGCTTTCCGGTGTGGTAATAAGTGCTTCGAGATTTAAAAATGAAAAACATAAACGCAACAATTAACCCGCTAAGGACCTACTTCATTTTGGACCGTAATAACTTCTCTCAGATTTGGTCAAATAACTTCAAATTTAATCCAAATTGTAGGGAATTTAATCAGGAACACAATGAACGTAATGATTTTGATAGTATTTTTTTCATTTTAATAAAAATTACAGAGAAACGAAACAAGTTTCATGAAAAAATAGTGCTTAGTTGAAGAAAACTCTGGTGCCAATTTGGCACTAGTAGGTCCTTAGCGGGTTAAATATTCGGTAAAAAGCCGTTTAAAAAACAATGAATCATTAGAAAAAATTGCAAATAAGGTTAGAATTAGTCACCAAACTGTCAAGAATAAAGATTCTCATGGGATTGTATCCAGCAATACATCCGAAGGAAAGATCACGTGTACTTTCAGATCGAGAGACTCATTCAATTGCTCGACTTCTAGCTTCAGGACCTGAAAATGTCCCAAAATTAGCTGCTCAAAGGATTGGATCGAATGCTAGTCTATAATTCTTCAGCAAGATAGAGATCTAAAGCACATCGAAATTGTAGTAAAAAACTGGCTCAAAAATCAAAAGTTATCTATGTACATTAATATGGCTAACTCAAAACCCGAATATAAATCCAATAGAAAATGTGTGGGCTTATATGAAAACAAAAAGCTGGCAAATTATAATTTGTTATAGAGAAGGTCGAAGTATATACAAGACATAGTATGTATTACTCCAGTAGTAGTTATTATGCCCACAAGGATATCAAAGTTAGATAAAGCCAAAGAACATTGGTGTGATTGCTAAATTATTAACCAAGAATTCGAGGTTTATTAATGTAACAATGCACTTACTAGAGACTTACATATTATTATTATTTTTAATTAAAATATCATGAATTCAATGAAGTTGTTTTAGTTTTTTAAGTGAAATAAAACGTTTAAGAAAAAATAAGATGTAAGCTAATTTCTTTTTTAAATATATGAGCATTTTACTCAATTATACTATATTCTGTTAAACTTTTGCTCCTCACTGAACGGAGCGTATAATAAAATAGTAAAATTAGTTTTGAAAAGACTTGACTGTTTTTTTGCTGTAATATTGGTCGCTTTTGGCAAATTTACAAATTTAGCTGTTAGATAATTGTATTCTTTGGATTACAAAACAAGATAAAGTTTTAGTTGAAAATAGAAATTTCAATAACAATGAATAGCCTCCGGAAATCGTGTATCTAAATAAATCAGTCGGCAATTTTTGAATGACAACAAAGCCGCATAAAATTAATGGATATTCGACTTTAAAGTCAGTCCATCAAAATGTTAATATCGTCGTTAATTATATATCTTCGTAGTCCAGCCAAAAGAAAATACATTTTTTTTTGGTTGACAGTTCCAAAAAGCGCGCGCCCAAATTTCATCGTCATGGGAAGATATTTTGTTATAGATTCATCAGGTAGCATAAAAAGAGCCATTGTGGACACCCCGCGATTAAAAAAAAAAACGGGCTTAGTGGTTTTCCAATCTTTTCAGGTGTGCATGTGTGTGTGTGTGTGAGTGAAATTCTTTCAGAAAAAGCTCAAAGACCGCTCCATTCGTAGCAATTAGTGTCGTGAGTATGTAGACATGATTTGCGTTACGCACATTTATTGACTCGTCACAAAAAAAATGAGTTTTAATTCGCAACCAACGCACTGCAAAGATGGTTCAGTGGAGGTCAAGGAACCATGCGATAAGACGACGAGTGGCGGTTTAGCTTACCAGATTAAGCAAATGGGTTAAGAACAAACAGGTAAATTACACTCTGAATGCGGGGTTGGCGGTCGTCAGGGCGACAGATGGCAACCACTAATGCGCAACACTAGCGCCCAACGCGAGGTGTAGCGCAATCATAATTCTGTTAATCACTGCGGTGACTGACGTGTCAGCATTCAGCAGCAATCTTGAGAATTTGTGGGTTGTCTTGATCGATTAGCCCCGTGTTTTGTTGGCCACTGTCGACAGACAGTCGTGCAGGTCAGTAATGCCCACGGAAGCTGAACGGAAGTCAAGCGAGAGAGTCATTGAACTGCGAAAAGCACGTTAATTAGCAGCTGCTGCCTTCGAGCTTCTCGCACTTCTCAAGCTGACCGTCGCGGAATTTGTAAGGACAGTTACTGTACCAGAATTACTGTCTTACTTAGCGTCCAATCGGCGAGGTGAGTTTTGCTTTTCTTAAAATATGACGGAATGAATCAAATTTTCGTAACTGGACTTTCTTTTGGGGGCAAAATAATTGATTACACCTCAGATGTCTTGTCATGCAGTTTAATTCAGAATTTTATTCCGAGCACATTTAAGATAAAATTGGGTAACAAATGTGTACGTATACTTAACAACAAATCATGGCCTATCCACCTAGATTTTTTTCAATTTATCTGCATTATCACGTTCAATCCTGCATGGACCATCGGCGGTCCACAGGCATTACTTTTATCTGGAGTCGTGGACCACCGGTGGTCCACACTTAGTTTTCTCTACAAATAGCGTTGTATGTGTACCTGCTACCAATTTCACTAAACTAATCACACATTTACTTCTTGGGATAAAACTACTAATGAATCAAACACGTGCTGCGAGAGAATAAGTAATTTTTAATCTGTGGTCTCGCCGATTATGTAGACTTCGAGAAAGCGACCCGTGTTGAACATCTTAAGAGGGTAACCTACTATTAAAAGATTTTTTTTTTACATATTTGGTTAAAAAAGTGTCTCAAGAAAGCCTCTGTAAAATATTAGATCGATATATTAATTCACTTTCATTCTACAACGCTCTTTTTCCCCTTCCGTTTTGCTATACTTTGTGTAGTGTAAAAACTTTAAACGCGTTTTTCTCAAAACGTACTTTTTCGGTGCGCGTCGTAAAAATGTGAAAAAAAACTAATCGATTGATTTACTTCAAATTTTCCACACATACTTATTAACTATTTAGCTACCGGATGAACCTAACATTAGAGCAAAAACATGATTATTCCTGATTTGGGAACACTTTTTTCAATTCTCGGACATCTATGTTCAAAAGTGTGTGGAAAAATTCATGTTTTTGCTCCAAACTTAGGAAGGAAGTAGGTTATGGTTAAAACTAAAAAAAAATTTTTATTTTATGCTTACAGATGGATATTTTTGCCAGATTTTTATGAGGCGTAATTTTTTTTTCCATCGAGGAGCGGTTCATTGCCATGCTGGGATGGCCACCATTTTGCTTTTACATTTTTTAAACAAAGAAAATATTAATTTCAAACCTCAATAAATAAGCTTGCTTGCAAAATTTCAAGTCGATATCTTTTATATTTTTTTTTTTTATATAGCAGTTTAAAAGAAAAGCATTTTAACGCTAGGTCCCCGTGGTGCCCGTCCCGATTTAAATGGAACTTTGTGAAAACATTCATTTGGGGTCAAAAGTGACGATTTGTCGATCGCTCTTTCTTCCCGAGATATGAGCAATTATTTTTGAAATATGAGTCCATTTTTGTATCTACTGAGATATTAAAGTTGTTGCTTTCGAATCAACCTAAAAATAGCAAAAGTTAATTCTAGAGTATCTAAGTTTAGTTTCAATAAAAAGTTCTTTAAAAATGCAGTCATGCATGCAAACATGCCATTTAACATTTTTATGTTATGTTTTAAAGATCCGACAAAAATGAACATAATATTACATAGTAAGTACGCATATTTCGAAGGATAAGGTTAAACAAAATTTCAATTGCTTCTCAATAAAAAATATCATAGATGTGTGCACAGGGAGAAATCACAAATAAATATTAAACCATATTCTGCCAAAAAGTTGTCAAGTTAGTTCCATTAACCCTACGAATTGTAATTTTTTAAATTATTTAAAAGAATTGTAATTTTTTAAATTATTTAAAAGAATTGTAATTTTTTAAATTATTTTCCACCCAAATTTAAATTAATTAAGTTTTTCCATTAGAATAACAAATATGACAGTTAGTGAAATAAAAAATAAAATACAGAGAAAATGGAAAAATAAAATTTTTCATGATTTTTGTTCTCTCATTTTTTTCAACCATTAGTGCATAAAACGATTGTAGTTCACTTTTACTACAAAAACTTCTCGTTTATTTTTTTATTTTTTATTTCACTACTACCATATTTATTATTCTAATTTCGATTTGCAAATTCGCGCTGAATTGAAATTTTTGAATAGTTTCTCTTAGCGAAACTTCACGGTAGTCACGGTTTAAAAATTCAATTCAATGCAAAATTCCAGATCCAGATTAGTTCATTAAAAAACTCAATAGACAACAAATATTTATCAAACACTTTGTTTTGGAACACTTCAAAGAACTGTGTTTGTGTTTGTTTAAATTTATTTTGTATTTTATAAAATTCTTCATTATTTTAAATTCATATTTGGTTACTCAGTTTTCCCATACTGTTGCTTAGATTATAAACTTTCATGCGTAAAAATAATTGCAAAGAAAATAAAATGGAATATATTTTATATCAACATTTGTTTCTGACACAGATTTTCTAATAGTAGAGAAATTCCGCAGACCAATTGAGTTCGCTGAATTATTTCACATGTTACAGACGTGCATTTCATGTTTCGATTTTATCCTTGAAGTGTTTGCTCAATTAAACCACGATATAATAAAGCTATAAATAAATAAATCAATATATTTCAAAAGGTCCAAGTGCTTAAATTTTTATATTTTTTTAAACCCTGATCGTGCAGCGGCATATCTAACAAAATCTATTTTCCAGATATGTGTATTGAAAACAATAATAGAATCCCTATTCATAAAATTCCATTTGTGCGCAATTAAGTTCTATAACCCTTTTTTATTCAGCACTTAATGGAGGGATAAATGAATTGAAACTTCGCCACATTTTTATTGAATTGGGGAGCAGAGAGGGGAGAAACTGCGATAAATTTTCAAAATTATCCGTTTAAAGTGAAAATATGTTTGCTTCAGTGGGAATCGATTCTTCTCCCATTCGGACACACGCATCAATAGTCCTAAACTATGGACTCTGCTAAGCCTATCCCTTCGGATATCCAGGATGCACACATCGGACGGCAGAAGTACGACACATAAAAATTTACCCGCCGGGAAAGCGCTATGACAAATGATAGCCTATCTTCCCCCAGCTGGATTGATTGCTAAACAATGCTCATCAGTCTTATCTGTTGAGCGGTATCTGTTCATCATATGCCATAATAAATTCCAAATAATAGGGTGGATAGTAGTCGCGAATAATCATTCCACCCCCCGCCTGGCAGATGCTTGGCAACTATCCAAAAGACTGGAAGAATGCTCTTTTCCTGCAAAGGATTTCTTCGTTTCGTGTATGGCGCAAAGGCTTTTGGGACCATTAACAACTTCGCTAACTTGGTGTTATGCTATTCTGATATTTTTATTGTTTTAAAAACCGCCCAGACTGACGCCACTGCTGTCGTGGTTTTCAATTTATGGCGGGAACAATGGAAAATGAGAGCTCATGGCCAGGAATGTACTTGCGAATTGACTTCTTGCTGAAAGCGAAATTCTGTAAAGAAAGAGGAAATAAGGAAACTCTCAATTTCCCCATAGAACCCACCCACAGGATGTCTGCTGATTTTATTTCTTCATTTCTTTAAGTTACAGAAGGTGGTAGGATATCCTATTACTTGTAATAGCCAAAGCTTAAACAATTGGTGAGACATATATATATTGAGGTAAGCAAAAATTCATATTTGCTACATAAGAGGTATGTTCCCATGACTCATCTTTTAACTTATTCACTGAAACCTATAAAAATGAGTTGTGCCCTATTCAAAAGTATACACACAAAGGTTTTAACCGAGAGCTTTAGCATTTCCCTTTTCGTCAATATTGCAACAAAACAGCTCTTTAAAAATTGTAGGTATACTTTGTTGAGCAAAAATTGTTCCATCTACAAAATTTATGTTAAATACAAACGATAATTTACACATGAGATTTTTCTATATAAAATTCTCCATCAATTTCTTTTCCCACTGCTTTAAAGTTCACATATGTAGATTATACTGATTCATCGTTTGTATTTTGAAATGTGCAAATTTATCGAACGTGCACACAAAAGCATTTCTACACAATTTTAGTTCGCATAGCTATTTTCTAGATGTTAATATTTTTATTCAATAAATAGTTGTCGATTGCATCAGCATAATTATAGTAATAGATTGCATCTACATAATTTGTTTAGTATAGTTTGGGAGTTTTGCAATGATCGATGGCTCGCGTCATATGAGTCAGGTTTTTCCATGTTCAGCTCAGTCACGTATTAGAAATATAAATGCCATTTTTCGGAATAAATGCCTAGTTTGCTGAACTTTTAAATGGATCTTTTAAATAATTAGATGAGTTATCCGACATTGCCCAGGGGCAAACATTCTCCCGAAGAGAGCAAAACTTAAAATATGACTTTTAAAAGTAGGTATAAAAGTATATATAGGTATAAAAAGTGTATATTTAACGTAACTAATCGGGAGGTTAAAAAAGTTCTCGAAAACTCAAATGAAAGGAAAGTATTGTACTAAAAAGTGCTTCAAATCAATGCCCAAAATTCAAATTAAATTTCTTACATTTAATATTACTGGTCATGTGTCATATATAATGTCATGTGTTATGTCTTGTGTCATGTTATATATCACACAGTGTGTCACGTCTTTATTTATTTATTTATTTATTTATTTATTTATTTACGATTTCATCAAAGAGGCTGATTACTTTACAATATTAGCAAATGCAAAGAATATAAAAGTAAACCAAAAAAAAATTAAAAAAAAAAAAAAAATCATGTTAATAGATTTGACTTGACTGAAGCTTTAGATAAATTAAAATCTAAACAATTAAATCTGCTATTGAAGCAACGAGACATAGATGAGATCGGCTCATTATAACCGTAGTTGGTGCGGTGTTGAGGAATGTAGAAAAAATCCTGATTCCTCAAGGAGCGAGCAGGAACCGATACAGCAAACAAAGACAGAAGAACAGGAGAATCAATGTTACCCTGCAGGCAGTCCATAACAAAAACGACCTTGGAGAAATTGCGTCGCTGTTCCAGGGTGTCAAGCTTTATGAGCTTAATCCTGTCTTGATAAGGCGGTAGAATTAGAGGGTTACTCCATGGAAGACCTCGGAGAGCGAAACGGACAAATCGGCGCTGAACGGCCTCTAGCCGATTAATGTGAATCGTGTAGAAAGGTGACCAAACACAGGAGGCATACTCCAAAATAGGCCTTACAAAAGTGCAGTATATGTCATATCTTGCCATATGTCGTATCATCCATCATGTGTTGTGTTATGATATGCGCGATGTCATATCTTATTATGGCATTTGTTTTATCATGAGTCATGTGATATGTTATTTCATGAGTTATCATATTTAATATGTTATGTCATGTGCCAATCCCTGTTGTTATGCAACATGTCAAAGTAAACAAAATAGCTCACCGAGGCAGAAAAAGTAATGTTTCTGTCATAAAAAGTTAGTGTACATTAGTGTTAAAGTGTTCATTCGTGTTTATTTTCTATTTAGCCTATATTTATCGGGAAGACATAAGCTTGCTAACGGTGAAAGAATTATTCAAATCGATTTAGTTGTTTCTGAGATTATCTCTTACATATAAGCCAACTCACTCTCTTTGTATGTTAGTAAGTAAGTATACAAGTATAAATAAAAAGTGATATTCACATAATATCGACTTTAACGAAATAATTCATGTTTATTTACTAATATTTGCGTGTACATATATGATAAATAATTTACTTGTTACTTAAGAGGTTACATGGGTCTTAAAGGTATAAAAAAAACGACTTCTTTAAAAAATTTTATTTCAAAAACGAAAAATCTTTTTTATTTAAAATTTAAACATATGAAAGTAAAGTACTTAAAGTACTTGTAAAAAAATGTTGAGCCAAAAATATTGAACATTTTCCATTTTCCAGCCGTTTTTCGCCGTCAACCTTTTTTTTTGCGGTGGACACGATTTCTCGAAAATAAATTGACCGATTTGGTTGAAACTTTGCACAGTTATTCTTTATAGAATTGTTTCGTGATTGAACGAAGGAATTTTCATTTGGTCAAGTCGTTCTTGTTTTATACGAAAAAGACCTTTTAAAAATTATGAGAATCGGGAAAACGCATAAAAATTTGAGACGAAAATTGATTCAAACTCATGTCAAAATGTCAAATTTCATTTTTTTTTTCCAATTCCTTCGTTCAATCACGAGCCAAGGGTATAAACTACAAGAAAATTTTTGAATTTTTGATTTCAGATGAATCCACACCGAAATATCATGTCCACCGCAAAAAAAAGAGGTTGACGGCGAAAAACGGCTGGAAAATGGAAAATTTTCAATATTTTTGGCTGACAATTTTTTTACAAGTACTTTAAGTACTTTACTTTCACATGTTTAAATTTGAAATAAAAAAGACTTTTCGTTTTTGAAATAAAATTTTTTAAAGAAGTCGTTTTTTTTATACCTTTAAGACCCATGTAACCCCTTAAATAGTTATACGACTTACGTGTGATTTCATTCCAATAGGTGTGTGAAAACTAATGAATCACTATTTTTTTAAACAAAATGATAGATCGGGAAAATGTAAATATTTTTTAATTAAGGAAAGTCGTAAATTTTATTTCCATGCATGTCCAATTTATTATAAAAAAATTAAATCTATTTAATATAAACCATTAACTTAAAAATATAGTAAAGAACATAAGTTATTAATGATACATATTTTCGAAATGTGAACCATCTAAATTTGCAGAAATATCGGAGTGCTTTATAAAACTATCAAATATATACTCTACAGTTTCGTTTGAAATGCCATTGACGATCTTCCTGATTTCTTTAATTAAATCCTCTATAGTTTTTGGGTTGTTTTCATAGCAGTGATATTTAATGTAGCTCATTAAGAAGAAATCACATGGAGTGAGATCTGGCGAGTAAGGTCGCCATTCTTCTCCTGTTCCCCTAACAAAGCACGGATATTATAGGCCAATAACTCGATTAACATAAACTTTATTGATGTCTTCAAATACTTCTTGTGTGAGATTTGGTGCTGCTCCATCTTGCATGAAATAAAGAAATACAGGTAGATATATTTTATTGACATATCTGTCCTTACGATCACTTTCAAGGGCTGAAGGTACGTTGTCATTACGACTGTACATATATTTTTAAATTAATGGTTTGTACTAAATAGATTTAATTCGTTTTATAATAAAGTGGACATGCAATGAAAATGACGACTTTCCTTAATTAAAAAATATTTACATTGTCCCGATCCTTCCATTTGTTAAAAAAATAAAAACTCATTTTGTTTTCACACATTCTGTCAAATAACGGGTCCGCCAAATAACTTTTTTTTTTTTGAAAATGCTATAAAAAAAAAACTACTGAATATTTTTTCAAATTTCTTTTTTTATTTCAAATTACAATCCTTCCGGTTAATGATGGAAAATAATTTCATTCAAATGGCTGCCTCGGCTGGCCATGCAGTAGCCTACACGATCGGCTACGTGCCACACAGCCGACGCTACACTTGATGTTTTGCGCCCTGTTTTTGAAAATCGCAGTCGTTTGGCCACCTCGGAGCTGCGATTTGACACCGTTAGACTATTATTTGTGGGGTGCCGTCAAAGATAAGTGTTACACCGACAAGCCAGAGACAATTGACGCTTTAAAGGACAATATTCGTGAAGCCATTGGTGAAATACAGCTGCACACAATCGATAATGTACTTAAAAATTGGACCGATCGTGTAGGCTACTGCATGGCCAGCCGAGGCAGCCATTTGAATGAAATTATTTTCCATCATTAACCGGAAGGATTGTAATTTGAAATAAAAAAAGAAATTTGAAAAAATATTCAGTAGTTTTTTTTTTTATAGCATTTTCAAAAAAAAAAAGTTATTTGGCGGACCCTGTACTAGAGTTGTGTTAATTGTTTTTAGCCAATATTTCTAAGAGCTTTTGACTTAATAAGTGAGCGTTTTACTGAAGTGAAATAAAATAGATTTAATCAATAAAATTTAATCTCGAGATGATCTATTCAAGTTTTATAACAGTTGGCCTAAATTGTTGGTATAAAACTGAAATTATTCTCTTAATAAAATAACAGTGGCATGCAAGTATATATAGTATTACTACATATGTAGCTCTCCTCGAAGAATAAATCATGTTTCATTAAGCGAGTTTTACTGCTCGAGTTTAAAGTTAAATATTTGCTTTCTCCTCGATAGTCTTGTTTGCGTGATGCGTCTCCATGATGTACTTTATATCCAACTTTTTGTCATATGTTAAGTTTTTGTGTCGGAACTCAGACGACGACCTTATTCTTGTCTCGACTGTCTTTCCATCCGGCAGACAAATGCAGTCTGGTATGCTTCTGCTATTACGATTGTTTATTGCAGTGTAAAGTTACCTGTAGAAGCTTGGCAAAAAGGCATCATGTTAAATGTCATGGTTTTTATAATGTTTCCCAGATATTGCACTTGCATCCAACAGCCCGGTGTCACGAGGGGCAAGGTAACATAAGAAAATCGTATCACATCGCAGCGAAAGCGCCGCATAGATAGGGCCCAAGAAAAGAATGATGGGAGTCATGATGCCGCTGATTTTGCTATTTTAGGCCAGCGATGTTTCGATTGTTACTGTAATATGTAGTCATCAAATATGTTGTGCATACGCTCTTCAATTCAGACTGATGTTCCTCCTCCCCTTGCTTATGTTTATTACGAAACTTGATCTCATTTCTAATGGATACACTTTGTCCTCTTTCAGGCTAAAATGGATCGCAGAACATGAAAAGGTAAGCATAAATTGGTTCTCATTAAGTTCATATACATTAAGGGTATTATTATTATCTTAAAAGTTATTGTAAGGCAACAAAATTGTCATACCACCGAGAAGTCATCATGGTACTATTAACATAAAGTGGGTCATATAGATCCTATCTCAATTTTTTCCCATCTCCTTCGTTCTATACTGTTGATTTATGGAGAAAAGGGAAATCTTTTTAAATTTCTTCTCAAAAATATATATTAACAAATGTAAAGAGCCAAAACCCAAAAGAATCTTTCATACGAAGGAAAAGAAATTCATAAAAATGGGTAAGGACATCGTGGTTATGTACATTAAATGAAATTGAACTTTCGTCCACCCGATTACATCCTTCACAAATCCATACAAAACATCGCCGGCGAGGGGATTCACAAAGGATGAAAGGAAAAATGGTATATATATATTTTTGGTCACATCTCACCAGTAAATCCCCTGAAACCCGATGACTGCTTTTTAGGCTTATTTTATTGTTCAAAATTCGAAGTTTGCCTGAGTAAGGCGTACAGAGGAAATTCTACAGGATTTGGGCTGAGGGCTTATATCAGGACAGGACCCGAGAAAAGCAATGTGGGTATAACCGAAATGACTGTGATTATGTGGCTCTGGGATAAGAAAGCGAGCGATAATTAGATTATTAGTATTTGCCGGAATAACGGTAATTCCTAGACTTAACATAATCCGATTATTGCTCGACTTTGTCTTGAAACTAATTATCTTGAAAAGGCCCAATATCTAAAGACATATCCACCGTCACATTGTGAAGGGATTTTAGGCATTCCATAGAGGCTCTATGGGAAGCTAAGTGCTTGCTTGTTTTGTAGAAGAGGACGAGTAATTGCGATTTGTGACCAGCAAACAAAGATGGACAAATTTTGGTGCGGTCTCTATTTGCTGTGACTTTGGACACAACGAAAATTTTGTAAACTTGGTCTTTCGAAAGGATTAGTAGAACAATACCATTTCACACCGACCTGACCTGAATCCTAAATTTTGGCTCTTTCTGTTTACTTACACTGGTTTGCTCTATTGATTTTGACTTGAAAGTTCAACTGCTTCAATGGTACTCTGTGAAGGGTTCTAAATTCCACTCCAATGCTTCTCAGGATATTGAGGTGATTCGCAATGGAAGGAATCCATTCTACTTTTGAGTTTAACCGACGTCCTCGCTTCTTTTGAGAGTAGTGAATCGTTCGTTAGTGAAGAAAGCAGAGGTGATTAAATTACAAGCTTTCCTAAAGGTGGTTCATGAATGCGTTCATTTCGCCATGAGAAATTTGATGTTTTCTTGTGTTAGTATTCATTATATATTTAAATTAATTTACAGAACTCGGGATGCCAACAGTTTCCGACAGAAATTAAATTAAAGGTGTGAAAGAGGGCCAACTTAAATTAAGTTTGAACGGATACAAAGTAAAGAACCTCTCTTCTATGTCATTACGTATTAAACAAGAATAATTCCCTTGCTATTCTTAATTTTACATTACACAATTATTTTTCGATTTCTTATTTTATATATCAGTAAAAAGGCAATTCTATGCCATCTTAATAGTTGGTTAATTTTGAAATAGCCAAGTTAAAGCCCTCTGAAGTTACCCTTTGTTTTAGCAGTTTTTTTTAGAGAAATCAATGCACATCGATACAATGCAGGCATGTCGCACATCGTTTCGGGAATTGTCGGGACGATAAATCCATTTCTGGCATAATATTCTATAAAGTGCTAAGAGTGGCTCAAGTAGGGAAGGGATTAGATAAAAATTACTAAAGACAGGCATGTGGTACACTGCTTTACATGTTTCTTGGAACGCTAAAATCATTTCTGATGTAATTTTATACATATATAGGGATCATGCACATCATTTCATAGGTTTCTTGGGATAATAAATCCATTTCTGATGATATTTTTTTATCTCTAGGTTGTAAAAGTTATCGGAAATTGCTAAAACATGTCAAACATTTCTAATCAAAAATTAGGGCCAATCAAAAATTATTGAAAACAACTATGCAGTATTTCATTTCATATATTTGTCAGATCGACAAATGCAAGACAATCTTCAAGAGGCCATAGCTTGACTATTTCTCATGATGCTTTTATCTTGTATTCACAGGGAAGTTAAATGAAGTTTCGGAGTATGTTCTTTAATTTGACGTTTATTGTGAATTAATTTTCTGTGCAGGTCGCCAAACTTGAAATTTTAGCAATTAAAAAAAAAAAAATTCCCTTTAACCCTTAAAAGGTATCAACAAAATAAATCACGTTAAAGGTATTATGGGTGGAATTTCAGCCCAGAACATGCTTATATATATTTTTTACGTTTTAAATGCAATTAAATATCTTACTATCATTATTGAATGTTACATTTCATGATAACGTGACATTTATAGTTACCTCATAAATTTATAATATGCAGGGAAAATCACATTAGATTTTTTTAAAAGTTATGAAGATAAATTTGCCTGGTGTGATAAGGGTTAAGTGCCCGTATCTTTTGCAATGGTTGACTGGGGAAAGTCCCAGAGGTTAAATCTTAAACTAGAAGGTTGTATCTCGGGATGATTTTTTAGGGGTTTTCTTTAGAGTGCTGTTTAGCGAGTTTATTATTATTATTATTATTATTATTTTCAGCGGGTCGTTAAGTTACTCTAGGTACCTCTCGATAGCAAACGCGACCTAAAAGATCTATTGTGCTAAACCCCTCTCGATTAGACCCCATCCAATTCAAGGTCCTTGAAGTAGGCTATGGTACTCTGGGGCGTCGCATTCGACACATCTGCCGGAGCGATGATAGACGCTCCGAAGTGTGTCAGCCTTTGTCGACATAGGGCTGGACAATGGCAGAGTACATGCTCTGCTGTTTCCTCTTCTTCCAGACAGAATCGGCATGTATCATCATCCTCTACACCTATCTTTTTAAGATGGTATTTCAGGGCACAGTGTCCCGTTAGTAGATCAGTGATGATTTTTAGATCCGGCTTGTTGAGCAGTAAGATTTTCCTCGTCCTCTGTTCTGAGGAGACGATGAATCTTTTTGCTTGTCTTAGTCCGCTTTGATTATTCCAGTATGTGGCTTTACTGTCTTTTTCCCATAGCCTGAGGTAGGATCTGTAATAGCTCCTGGCAAGGCCACAGTAAGGCTCTGGTCCGATGAAACCGGATTTAGCTCCATTTCTGGCAAGTTCATCCGCCTTCTCGTTACCAAGTATTCCTTCACGGCCCGGTACCCAGGCTATAGTAAGCCTATTGGACTTTGCAAGTATTTTTAACGTTGACAGGCAGCACCAAACCAGGTCCGACTCTATAGTATAACTAGAGAGCGCTCTAATCGCTGCTTGGCTGTCCGTCAAAATCCATATTTTAGCACCTCTCATCCCCTTTCCTATGATGGTTCGGGCGCAGGTATCTATGGCAATTATCTCAGCCTGAAATATTGTGGGAGTTCTCCCTAAGGCCAAGGAGATCTGACAATTGGGTCCGTAGACACCAGCTCCGGAGAAACCGTCGCACCTAGAACCGTCAGTGTACCACGCAGATATGCCTAGTCGGGCGGGGTTTTTATTTTCTTTCCACCACTGTCGGTCATTTACTAAGATTTTGAATGGTACGTCCAAGTTCGGTCTTTTTAATATCAGGTCTGACGGGCCCTGAATCAGCGGGTCACGTGAGAACACCCTCATTATCTGTGGATGCTCCCCGCTTCCCTGGGCGTTGAGGTGACCTGTTATTTGAAGTTTTAGTGTGTTGCTAGCCGCTTCCTTTTGTATGTAAAGGTGAAGCGGTAAAAGGTCTAGCAGCACTTCTAAAGCCGCAGTTGGGCACGTTTTCATGGCCCCTGTAATTCCAATACAGGCAAGTCTTTGCACTCTGTTGAGTGTGGCAACTGCCGTAGACTGCTCCGTTTTGTTCCACCATATGGCTGCTGCATAGGTGACGATGGGTCTTATTATCGCCTCGTATGACCATAGTATCATTTTAGGCTTTAGCCCCCATTTTTTTCCAAACAGTCGACGACATGTCCATATGGCTCGTGTAGCCTTTTCTACTGTTTTGTTCAGGTGGGTGTTCCAAGTGAGGCGTTGATCTAGCGTAACTCCTAGATATTTCGTCTCTGTGGTTAACCCAATCGTGGTTCCATTCAGCAAGGGGGTCGTCACATTTAGCTTCCTCCTTCTGGTAAAGGGTACTATTACTGTTTTATTGGGATTGACTTTAAGGTCAACCTCCTGGCACCAGTCTGACACAAGGTTTAGAGCCATCTGGGCTTTGCGTGATAGCACGCGGTCCTCTTTGCTCTGGATGATAATGACAATGTCATCCGCATAACCTTGGCATTCTATCCCGGCATTTGTCAACTTCTCTAGAAGTCCGTCAACGACGATTGACCACAGGAGCGGAGACAGGACCCCTCCTTGGGGGCAGCCCCTTGTGGCCCATGCCGTCACGGAACTCCCGCACAAGTTTGCCGTGATCTTGCGACAGCCTAACATGGCTTTAATCCAATTCACCGTCTGGGTATCGATGCCTTTTCCGACGGCTGCTTTTTCCATGGATTCGAAGGAGGTATTGTCGAACGCTCCTTCTATGTCTAGAAAAATACATAGGGCTGTTTCTTTCCCTTTAAGTGACTTTTCTATTTTTGTAACCAGGCTGTGGAGGGCGGTGATGGTCGATTTGCCCCCCTGGTAAGCGTGCTGGTTTGGGTGTAGTGGAGCCTCACGTAATGCAGTATTACGTATGTGGTTGTCTAACACCTTCTCCATGGTTTTAAGGAGAAAGGAGGTTAGACTAATGGGTCGATAGGCCTTGGGCTCAGAGGGATTTCTCCCTCCGCCCTTCGGTATGAAAGCAACCCTTGCATCCCTCCACCCATCAGGGATTATTCCTAGTGTAAAACTGGCTCTTGTCACTTTGATAATGGCTCGTATTAATTCTTCTCTCGGGCCCTTTTGCAGTAGAGCTGGGAAGATGCCATCTCCTCCAGGAGATTTGAAGGCCTTGAATGAGTCAATTGCCCACTCAATTCTTCTTGGTGTAAAGATGCGACCAGAAAGGCTGCTGGCCCGTAAGGGGATCTCAGGATCAAGTTCCATTGATCCCCTGGAGGGTCCATCATCTTCTGTTATCGAGTCTGGGAAGTGTGTTTGAATGAGAAGCTTCAGGGTTTCCTCCCCGTTCTCCGTGAAAGTACCGTCCGGCTTTTGTAGTAGTCCGATTCCGTTTGTATGATCTTTAGAGAGGACTTTTTGGAGTCTGGCTGTGGTTGGTAGGTCTTCCACACCTTCACAGAAACTTCTCCATGTCTTCCTCTTGGCTTTACGTATTTCTTTGTTATATAGGGTTAAGGCCTCTTTGTAGGCTTCTATTGAGCCACCTTTTTTGGCTCTATTGTAAAGCTTTCGAGTTTTAACTCTCAAGCTATCCAGTTCCCTATTCCACCAGGGAACATCCCTGGTTTGTTTTCTTGTCTTTATAGTCGGGGTGCCAGAGGTTTTCATTTCGTTGTTGGACGGAATTTGATGAAAAATGGCAGAAAGGGAAGGTCATTGCCCGTACAGTGACCCATTAAAAAAGTTAGAATGAGCGATGTCGGGAAGGTACTTTGTTATTGCAAAATAACTTTGATAACCCGTTATTTTTCAGTTTTCTTGGAATAACTCGAAAACGAAGCGTTTCAGCGAAAAATATTAAATACAAAAGTTGTTCAGCTGATGATTTTACGTAGGAATACGGTTTTTTGATTAATTAAAAAATTGTTTTTCCGACCGAAAACCAGCAGAAAAGTAACAAAAATGCAAAAACAATAAGCATTAAAAAATAAAGGAAAAAAACGATTTCCATCGTTGATATTTGGGTTATTGATAGGTATTGGTATTGTTAACCAAATGCACCCGGTCCGGTTTTTCAAAAACAATATGGCGACCTATTGCAACATTGTTAAGTTAAAACTTTGGAACGCTGTAAATTCTGCATGAACAAACGGATCTTGATGAAACAAATTGGAACAACAATTACTTTTTTTGTTATTAACCAATGTGTATTCGTAATTTCGTCAATTTACAACATTAAGCTTTGCAACAAAATGCATCAAATCATCAAAACTCGCTATTTTCGCGTTTTTAGTCACCACTGTAGGATGTTAAGAGTAATCAAATGCATTTTGTTATTGTTGTAATGTTGTAAATTGACGAAATTACGAAGCACAGCAAATGGTTTTTGGTTAATAACAAAAAAAGTAATTGTTGAAAAATTTTGAAATTTGGCACACTCAAAGATGCCGTTAATACCTACCGATTCCAATTTGTTTCATCAAGATCCGTTTGTTCATGCAGAATTTACAGCGTTCCAAAGTTTTAACTTAACAATGTTGCAATAGGTCGCCATATTGTTTTTGAAAAACCGGACCGGGTGCATTTGGTTAACAATACCAATACCTATCAATAACCCAAATATCAACGATGGAAATTGTTTTTTTCCTTTATTTTTTAATGCTTATTGTTTTTGCATTTTTGTTACTTTTCTGCTGGTTTTCGGTCGGAAAAACAATTTTTTAATTAATCAAAAAACCGTATTCCTACGTAAAATCATCAGCTGAACAACTTTTGTATTTAATATTTTTCGCTGAAACGCTTCGTTTTCGAGTTATTCCAAGAAAACTGAAAAATAACGGGTTATCAAAGTTATTTTGCAATAACAAAGTACCTTCCCGACATCGCTCATTCTAACTTTTTTAATGGGTCACTGTACGGGCAATGACCTTCCCTTTCTGCCATTTTTCATCAAATTCCGTCCAACAACGAAATAACCCATTTTTTGAACCTCTGGCACCCCGACTATTAGCGGACAATTATCCTCATACGAAGAGAGGATTACGCTTGTGAGTTTGGAAGAGAAGAGGTTAAGGTTTTCTCGGCACGTGATCGGTGAGCACGGGAGCTCTTTTAGATCTTGCCTAACCTGCTCCTGATAACAGATCCAGTCTGTTTGTTGGGGAATTCTTCTCTTTTCCTGGCACGTATTTTCAGCCTCCACGTCAAATCTAATGTGACGATGGTCGGAGAAAGAGGCTTCTTCAGATACATGCCATTTGATTATGCAATTTAGCAGAGAAGGGGTGGCTAAGGTTAGGTCCAGTACTTCACTGCGTATTGCGTTAGAGAAGGTAGGTTCCGTACCCGTATTGGCTATTTCTAAGTTATTTACCATTAGGAATTCCAGTAGGTACTCACCCCTTCGATTAATGTTGCTGCTGCCCCAGATTGTGTGGTGCGCGTTCGCGTCGCAGCCTATAATGACAGGCTTACCTCTTCGTCTGCAAAACTCCATCAGTTGCTGGATTTCCGGTGGTGGAGCCGTCTCCGTTTCGCCTGGGAAGTAGGCAGAGGCGATTATTACCTCCCTTTTTCCCGCGTTGGTAGGGACGTTTATGGTCACAGCAACCAGGTCACGAGAGATAAGCTCTGTAACGGGAATAAAGTCAATCCTAGAGCTGACCAGCATGGCAGCTCTTGGAGCCGGGTGCTCCTTGCTGTAGATTAACTTACTTTGGTTAATTGATGGTAGTCCTTTGATAATTCCTCTGCAGGACCAGGGCTCTTGAATTAGCCCTACATCAATTTTTTCTTTGGTGAATCTCCGATTAAGCACGTCCGAGGCTGCTTTTGCGTGGTGGAGATTCACCTGTAGAAATTTTAGGGCGGTTTTGCGGCAACTAGGCATCCTTGGACAGGCTGTCTAAACCGGATGCCTTACTCGGATCCTTTGGTTTTTGAGCAGCCTGTCCTGATGCTTTGTTCCCGTCCTTGGGCCTTCCGGTTTGCCCCGCTCCCTTCCCCGCTTTCTTTGTGCTGCTGCCCTTCCCGGGTCGTGGCAGCGGCTTGGCTTTATGGGCCAGGGGTTTTGAGTTGGTGCTCTTCCTCTCGGTTAAGCCAGTCTTCGCCTGGCTTGGTGAAGGGGTTGAGGACACCTTCCCAGTAATGCAGCCCGCCAAGGGGACCTCTACGGTTTTCGGGGCCGGCCGCTCCCCCGGACCAGGGACTTTCGTTCCCTCGCCCGGGTGAGCCCCCAAACCCCTCGCCGCATCCGCCCCCTCCGCGGGTGCACTTGAGGTAGCAGCGGATGGTCCAGCTGCGGCAGGTTTCGACCCAGTCTCCTTCCTTAGTCCTGATGTTTTCCTGCCTCCAGGCCGAGCTTTTGCGCCTTCCAGTTTTCCTGTCTCCTTCAGGAGGCTACCTTTGGGCTTTAGGTTAATATGCCCATATTTATAACCGATCCTGAAGGAGACCTTTTTCAGCATTTCAGCTGAGCTGCAGTCCACCGAGAGTGTCAGTTGCTCCGCCTTCTTCTCCGACTCTCTTCTAAGGACTTTCCAGTCAGCTACCTTTAGGTCATGATTCTGGGCTTTGATAAACCGCAGAATCTTCTCAGTCGGGTATTCCTTGCTGTCTGGAAAGTATCCAACAAGGATTTTGGAGCGAGGAATATGTTCCTCGTCCACCACCCGCAGCTTGGCGCCGTCCCAGGGTTTGATGTCCCCAATGGTCAACCTGAGCCATTTAACGGTCTCTTCGTTGGCACAATGAACCATCAACCATCCTGACTTATGGGATATCCCGTTAAAGGTGGGCTTCAACTCTCCATCCTCATTTAGCAGGATATTTTCCAAAATCGCCTCCTGTAAAGCCTCCAGTTGGCTGACGCTGAGAGATTCCTCTGGGAAGCCTGTTGGGAGAATGCCCATCCTCGTCCCTGTCAGGACGTTTTTATAGGATGGAGGTGCCATAGGAGCTGTGGGCTCCTGCACCTTCCCAACTATGGCTTCCCTTCTGCTCTCAGGCTTGCTGGCCACCCCAACTCTCCTCTTTTTCGTATTTTCGGGCTCTGGGGGAGTCCCTTCCGATCTGGAGCGTTTAGAGCTTTCCACCAGCTCCTTTAGGGGTTTTTCAGCTAGGCTTTTAGCTTCCTCACGGCTATGTCCATGATTCAGAAGCCATCTGAATCTTTTCCTGGCCGCTCCACTAAACTTCGCTCTCCCTCCGTTAGTGCCTCTAGGGCCCTTGTCGAGATTGAGTTCAGATTTAGTTTCTTCCATCCGAAGCTCGTCCGATAGGGGAGAAACGCTTCTGAGCTTGGCCTGATTCGCTAGGGCGTCACGCGCCTCTGTGTCCAACGAGTCTGCCAACTCTTCTGGTACGAGGGTGATGTCCGCTTCACTCCCTGAAGCATCAACCTCCATTTCCTCAGGGCTGAATAGGGCATCCAAATGCAGTCCTGACTGGTTTGAGGAATCCAAGTCTTCCTCTTCCTGGGGCTTCGAAGCCACCTGTGTTGGCATTTCTGAGGTAGTGCCCACCTTGTTTAGTAAATTTTTATTGTACTCCATGTTTTGAACCCACGAGTACGGGAGTGATGTAGGTCACTCGAGGGCAGAGATCCCGTTATGCCCCCGAGAAGGCTATGTTGAAACCAGAGGGCGCCAGGTATCTGGAGTCCGCATACTATCGACTAAGCACCCCCTTAGCCACGCAGCCCTCGGCGTATGCTGTTTCACCTTGGCTTGGGGTATTTTATTTAAGAGAGTATCCTTCTCTCCGCCCGACTATAATTAGCCAGAACTTCCGGCAGAGACTTGACCGTGCCGGAAGTCTGTTACCAGCCGCCCCCACGGGGAGGGTATAGTCGCACTACCGTCAGTGCACACAGTTGCGGCACACGCACACAGATACGGCACGTACACTAGTGTGTTACATGTTGATCCCCCTGTGTGCATGTATGGGTCCCCCTGTGTACCTGACGGCTGACGGCCTTTAGCGAGTTTAGTTAGTTTCAAAAACGCCAATTTTCATTTCTGAAAACGTGTTCCATTTTGTAATCTGCATAGTGTAGTTAATCTGCGTATATTAGCTTTTGAAGAAGAAAATTGTTTACGAACCATTTCTTATATAATTTATAATTTTTGTTAGTTAGCGTTTTAAGATGATTATATTGAAATGTAAATTAACGTTTTCTTTAATTGGAAGGAGCCCTTGCTGAGATTTTTGTATTATAGCATGCTTTTATGTTCGATGTTTCTGCTAGTAAATGAATAACATTTCGTGAACATTTTGTGAAAATTTCATTCAAAAATATTAATATTTCTTCTAAAAAATAATGAACAATTGCGCTTAATGTAAGGAGTTATAAAAAATACGAAACGATTTTAGAAAAATTATAAAAAGGACGAGTTAGAAAAAAATTGAAATTATATCTTCCATCACAAATTTTGCTCTGAAGAATTTCGTGAAAGTTGACTTCATAATTGTTGATAAAATATGAAAATAGTAAGTTTTGATAACCTTTTAATAAATTCGATAGCGAATGAAAGAAACGATTACTTAGCCAATAATATGACCAATTAAGGGACTACTACCGGTTATAATTTTGAAAAATTCAATTTTTTTTTTTTACATTTTTCAACTCAATATACCTTCAGAAATCACGTCTCAAAATTTTATTTGGATATTCCCAAAAATATAAAAGTTACAGCAGTTTAAGCGTGCCCGCCTATTATATATTTATAAGTAAAAAAAAAACTTTAAAAGTGATTTTCTCAAAATGACCTTTTATCAAATGGCGGACACACTATCTCCGAATTGGCCCAATCGATTGGGCTCAAATTTGGAGTGCTTCTTTATTTGAGTATTCTGCACAGGAAAAAACCACAATATTAGTCAAAATTCAATCCAAAAAAATGTAGCAAGTGAAAACAAGTGAAAAAATAAGCGATTTTTTGAAAAAAAATTTCAAACGTCCGCCATTTTGTTTTTTTAATCATTTTTTGACATGTTTTTCCTACAAAAGGGATATTCCTTAATAAAATGCCGTTTGGTTTATTTGTTTCAGACTCTTCGTTTCTGAGATGAGTTGTCCGCCATGGGACGAGTCATTTTTTGAGCTACCAACTTCGGCACCCTATATAAACAAGGAACATTTTTTGTAATATTTGAAATAATTATTATCACCATGCAAAATTTGAAATTGATATATAATAAAGGAGCTGAGAAAAAAATTATTGAAAATTATGCTGTTTTTTTGCAATCTAACCGGTAGTAGTCCCTTAAAATCGCTTCAAGTTTACATTTGTTAGACATTGTTCAAAAGGGTATAACCGGATAAGCATGCCGAATCTGCCCCCGCGGCGTTTTCTATGAAACTTTGGGGATCATTTTGTTATAAAATAAAAATAATTCACCCCAAATTTTAGATCATAATATTAAACAGTTATCGAGTTATTTAAAAAAAACCTCTTTTTTGGTTTTTTTTTTTTTTTTTAATAGTAAAAATGAAAATTGACAAATGGTGATTTTTTCTTGAATACTTGAGAGTATAAGACATTAAAAAACATTTTTTTTATTATTCCCAAATTTTCCCCCAATTTTTAAAAAAATTAATAAAATTAAAAAAAAAATAAAAAAATTTTTAACTGTGTTTTTGAAAACATGCAATCACCAAATTTTTACAGAAAATTGCTCTCATACTCCTTCATACTCAGCAGTTTTTTCAGATTTTTCGATTTGGTGCAACACTGTGAAAAAAAATTAAAAGCCGTGTTTTTTTGAGTCTGCCCATAGATTATCTCTGGATCTGCCGAACCGATTTGAATTTGGTGCATTTTGTTTTTTTTAGGTTGCCTCTATTATAATTTACGATAATTTAACCCAAAAATTAAAAAAGAAAAACTTTGACAAGAGAAAAAGAAGAAAAAAAGGTCACATTTTTTCAAACTTTCGTTATTATTTTTTTTTTTTTTTTTGAATTTTTCTACTAAATGTGGTAAATTACAAGGTAAGGAACCTTCCTTTTTAAAATCCCGTGTTCGAATTTTTTTTTTCAGACATCTCAATCCTGAGAGCATATTTTCGAGCTGCCGGCTTCAGCACCCTCTATACAAATTTCTAAACAAAAAAAATTAAATAAAATATTCTTTTTTCAATCTACAAGGATCAGACTTATTGCAAAAAAAATTTGGTTGTAATATCTAATAAAAGGGCCGAGAAAAAAAATCATGAAAAAGTGTCATTTTTTGGCTCTCTAGACGGTAGTAGTACGTTATGTTTATTATTGTGAAAAAATTAAAAGCTGATTTTTCATAACATCTTATTTAAAAAATTTTATTAGTAGGAAATTATATAAATAATATAATTTGTTCAACAGAAAATGAATATTATACTATAGAGATACTAACAATATTAAGAAATATGTTACAGAAATAAAACAGAACTAACTATCCTCATTAATAACTATACAGTATACATTGTCCTGCATTATTATAAATGCGACTCAAAATTTCTGCTGGTTTTACGTATACAATTTTTGATAAATATCTAGCATGAGGCAGATAATAAATTATTGCCGCGACATGAGAACAGCAACCAACCGTATACGTCTGCCATTTGCACAATATCGAGAAATCTCATTTATTCTATTCTTGTTAGGAAGATACTAATATACTAATAAAGCAATGATATGTCTTTGCACTGATATGCCGAGATTTAACACGAAAGATAATGTTTTCAACTGTTTTTACATACTGGATGCTTATAGTATCTTGATCTTCATTCGTTATTTCAGTTAAATTTGTTCGTTTTGATATTTCGTAGAGTAAGTGGCAGGATAGGTCAGGGTGAATGCTTAAACCTTTTTTCAACAATTTGTGAATCCCAAATATTTAGATGAAAGAATTAAAAATTTATGAGAAGACAAAAAAAGTATTAAGAAAAAATAATAAGTTAAATAATATTATTCAATTAATAAATCTTTAATATGAACAATAATTCAGATATATTTAGAATGATATAAATCACGATATTTTATTTTGCTTTCTCTTTTTTGCTGAGTTGAAAACCAAGTTTTTAAATAACAATTTTCCTTTCAACTCCTAATAGATGGCGTTTGTCGTCAAAACTGCGTTTAAATATTGTTGCCGGCCGCTAACGGATAGTTTAAACTTTACGTTAGATAGTAATTATGTTTTTGTCGGTACAACTAGAACTTAATTCCATAGATTGGAAATTAATTATAAAAAAAATCGGTTTTTAATTTTTTTCACAGTGTTGCACCAAATCGAAAAATCTGAAAAAACTGCTGAGTATGAAGGAGTACGAGAGCAATTTTCTGTAAAAATTTGCTGATTGCAGGTTTTCAAAAACACAGTTAAAAAAAGTTTTATTTTTTTTTTAATTTTATTTATTTTTTTAAAAATTGGGTTAAAATTTGGGAATAATAAAAAAAATGTTTTTTAATGTCTTATACTCTCAAGTATTCAAGAAAAAATCAGCATTTGTCAATTTTCATTTTTACTATTAAAAATAAAATAAAAACCAAAAAAGAGGTTTTTTTTAAATAACTCGATAACTGTTTAATATTATGATCTAAAATTTGGGGTGAATTATTTTTATTTTATATCAAAATGATCCCCAAAGTTTCGTAGAAAACGCCGCGGGGGCAGATTCGGCATGCTTATCCGGCTATACCCTTTTGAATAAAGGCTGACTGTTTTCGATTCTTACAACAAAAAGACAATATCTTGATAAAGGATGAAGTTTTAAAATTAATCTATCTAATTATCTAATTGGGTAATATCAGTAAGAAGATGCGAAAATTGCAATTAGTTTGAGTAGGGTCTCCAGGCTCAGCAATAAAGGAAAGTTCTACAGGTGAATGCATGAATATCCGGAGCAATAAAATATACGGAGAATAAGCAATATTTGAAGATTAATGACGAGAAAAGTATGTAACAACGACTACTGAACATAACGATAGTCATAAACTTTGGCTCCTTGGAAATAAAGGGGGTTTTCCAAGTAGTAGATAACTATGATAAAGCTGTATAGATGGGAAGAAAATTGTTGAAGGGTATAAACTAGTGTAATTTATTTTGTTTAAATTTAACAATATCATTTTTCTGAGTGTACATCTCGAGCTCACTCCTATTGCCCATATTAGTCGAATTTGCTCGTTCGTAAATGAGACGTAAAGTTTCAAATCAAGGTATAAAGCTATTTGCATTAGCTATTTTAAAAGGATAACATGAATTGGCTGGGAAATGACTCACCATTTTTCTTGGAAATCCCTTAGCTATAAGTTTGGATCCCCTAAAACAACTTACGAGGGTTGCTGATGTTATCTTTAGATTTGATGGATGTATCTACATACCTTCAAGCATTCAGTTAAGCCCGAAAGTCTATCGCCCAACAGTATGCTGTGGAATAAATTAAGCACATTTCACGGCAAAGGGTAAAGCCGTCGCGTCTTACGTCTTACCACTTTCAGTAGACGCCTTCTGACGTAATGCGAGCTGCTTCCCTGGCGGCATGTGTCAGTTGCGTGTTGTGTTTCCCGGCAAGTAATATGAATCCCTTTGTTTTTGTCAGCTAAAACGAGTTAAGTGCGCCGGATAAAACGACGAAATAATTGGAATTTCTTGTTCATGTAAAATGCTGTGTTGGGCGTTCACAACATTTGTTGCAGTAAGATGGTGTAACGAGGGCGTGATTTTCTTACTGAAGGACGCTTCTGGCGACATTGATAGTAGGGGTATATATATTTTATTTATATTTTTGCGCACACTTACCTTTACCACATTAATGCTAAATTAAAGCTATTTCATCATTCTGTATGAAGGCGAAAGAGCGTTATCAAAGAATATTAAGTAAACTGAACGAGCTCATCAAAGGTCAACCTTTTTCATGATTCCTGGAAATCCATTACCTCCCAAAATTGATGAATTTTGCTGCCAACAACATAGGCTAAGATTAATTACTTTTGACACGCAAAGGTAACAGTTTTGGAAAGAAGGTGCTTTTGAGGGAAGGAAATATATCGTGAATCAACCGAAATTAAATTGCACCTTTTCAGGTTGGTGGGAGCAGAAAAAGGGATATTTCTTGGTGAAATGGCTTTTGTCTAGACAGGCTTAAAAATGTTCCTGTTTTATTATTCGTTTTTCTCCTTCTTTCGTCGAGGTATCGGTTTACCTGTTCCTTGAAGGAAATTTTATCCCATCGCTTTCTTAGGGATTGCTTAATTAGTATTTAATTTGAAATTAATCTGCTGCAAAAGAGGGAGAATTTTGCAGGTAATCTTGAGAATACCCAACAGGAAATCATTTAACTTATTAACAGCTTATGGTTTTAACCTTTGAATATCAATTATCATTCAATTCCATTGCTCCTCCTATACTTGTTCTTAAGGAAGACCTGCACTTATGTGATATCTTGAATTTGAAAAACCGCAAATTTTAGAGGTAGAATAACACCAAAGTAGAAAATATTAGTATAAGCAAAATATTGGTATTAAATTAAAATTTATTACTTAAAAATATTAAATTTGTTACTGTAAAATATATGTAAATGTTATGACGATTCAGTTATAAGATAAAAATATAAAGGGTGGACCATCGGTTAGTTTCTTTTTAAAAGTGCTATTAAATAAACACTGTTCTATATTTTGATCAAAATTTGTTGATTTATCAAAAAGAGTAAACCTTCCGATATATAAATATTATATAAATGGTTGCCTCGGCTGGCTTGGTATTGGCCCATTCTGTCAACTAAATTTTGCAGCACATTTTCGATAGTTTGGGGCCCTATTTCACAAATAGCTCGATAGATATTGTGCTTAAGTGTCTGATTCGTTTCTGGGTTGTCAGCATTATATTTATCTTTAAGGGCAAATAATAAAATAAAATAAATCTCCAAAACGGCTGATTACACTATTATTGACTTAGTGCGCAAAATAGCGATTGTTGAACAGCTTGTTTGGTACGTAACGCCATCCTGCTGGAACAAGAGCTCAATTCCTACGGTAGTTTTACTTTGTAAGGGAATAATCCGAGGTCTTTATGCAGAATTCTCCTCAGGCTAGTGTTGTTAATGTTCAGTTGCTGAAATTTGTGGTGAGTTGAAGTTGTTGGGTTTAAGCGCACACTTTCGGCAACAGTATCAATATTCTCGGCTGAACGCACAGAACGAACACGAGGATAACTTGTGTTATCAGTTAGCATGCTAATCTCACAAATTGTCTTCACAAACTTACGTAAGCAGGCGTTGTTAGTGCATTATTTCAATCGAAATTTGGCACTGTTTCAACAGCAGTGCACTCACTTTGAAAATAAGTTTTCAATATTTCTCGACGTTGTTCAAGTGTAAATATATTTCGTAGTGCGAAGATATCATAGTGTATTTCTGCAAATTTTTTAAGCGCGACAGACTTGTCTATGCCAAAACTAAATGTAATTTAAAAAGAAACCAACAGATGGCCCACCCTTTATGACAAAGTTAATTACTTATGATTCAATTGTTTTGCTCGGAGCTTAGGTATTTCGGTAACAATAGATTTGAAACGAGGTATTGCTTTAGTAAATTTATTTCAATCCAATGCCGACAACGAACCCCTCTTGTGCGTATAAGCAAAATAGCATTCAAAAACTTTTCACAAGAGGTGCAACTATGTGCTCAGCGCACTTGAAAGAGCTTAAAGAGCGTTCAGTTCTATTTAATATTGCAAATAGCCCTCAGCAATAAACACTTGCGCTTAAATGTTGCTTTAAAAGTTAAAGGTCCTCTTTATGCATAATTGGTGTTAATCTAGTTTCCCTCATTAAAACTACACTCCCCATTCACGCATTTGAATGCAATCATTCCGAGCATTCGTGCCCGCAGGAGAGCATCTCATCCTTTTCCAATTGTTAACTGAAAGCCCTTCAAAGCCCTTAGAGCCGCACATTTTTCGCAATGAAGGTAACCAGCTTGTATCCAGGCATGAACTTAATTAAAAAGGAAAGAAAAATCGCAATCGCTCGTCGGGCCGCCTGCTCGCTTTGCGTTCGCACTGGACAGACCTCATTTAAATGTCGGAAGTCGGAAGTAATAGTTTTCTTCAACTCCACCCCTGCCCGCCGGCCGCCCGACAAAGCACAATTTAGATCCCTTCATCGACGGCGGTGGCAGGGCGGTCCGTTTATTGAAATTCAAATGAATAGAAAATTTCTTTTATCCGCTGGAAAGTTATTCTCTCATGAATTTGGTAGGATTTTTGGGTTTTACAAAAAGCAGAACACTGAGGCGGGAGAACAAATCGACGTTGAAACTTTATTGCTTTCAAATTGTGCACATGCCTGTGGATTTATGCACAGATAGTTCTGAAAGCATTCGACCTCTCCTTTGTACTGCCTTCGTGTGGATAATTATTAATTGAAAAAATGCACTTAATTAGAAATTATTCTATTTAGAATAAAATTCTTTTGATCTCTATTCGTACCATATGTCAGAAACAAATTCGGCACTTAAATTGCTAGCTATTTAGAATTATTAAAAAAACCAAAATATATTTTATTATCTAGTGGTAGTCGCCTATTTGTTGAAAATAATAATAAATTAAATATGTGTCGATAGTACGCATAACATTTTTGGGCTTAAATTGAGTTTGAGATCGTCTCACGGATTTTGATGAAATTTTGTTCATTCAGGGTCAAAAGTGAAGAATATGTAAATATATCTTATAAATAATTCCGGAAAAGTCCTGAAAATAACAACGTTTTTCATTTTCTCGATCATCAATTTCAAAAGATAAATGCGTGCTTCGTCGATAAATCGAAAAATTTATTCTTCTTAATACGTTAATTTCGAGAATGGAAAAGTGGAAACATTTTTAATTTAAAGTACTTACACAATTTGCTACGAAACTTTTAGGGAATATGTACCTACAATTTAGCAATGGAAAAATATCATCTTTCAAAATTTTAAATATCTCGGGAAGTATACAAGCGAATATTTTTACGTTTCATAAATGTGTTCCACTATTTGTTTATATTTCGGCTAAGATTTTAGCGTCGTTTTCCAATTTTATATCGTTTAGAAAAACTACTAAAATTAAAATTTTGATATAGCTTGGCAAATGTTTGTCTGTGGAAATAGGTGGAACTCTGTGTCTGTATCTATCTGGGTGACATCGATAGTTTGGCGACTTCTTTTAGTAACCCATTAATGCCTGAATAACAAAAAATTTTACGGTGACTTCGAGGCCCTAACTTTTATCGAAGGGGTGGTTAATTCTCACCGAGACGAACTTTTCTAGACGTATTTAGAGTCGCCCAACACGATCCAACCAAAAAAAAGTGAAAACAAATTATTATTATTGTTTTTTTTTGCAATATTATGTAAATAAATATCTTTTTCACGTCATTTTTTTCGAATAACGAATGATTTAGCGGGGAAAAAGCAACTTTTTACTACAATAAAGTGCATAGAACGTGTTATAAAAATTGCAGATTTTAACCTTTAAAATTGAGGTCAAGAGAGCCATTTTAATTTTTCAATTTACTTTTAGGTTAGGAATCATATTTTTCGCCAAGTGTTAAACCACTGTTTTTTAAGTCTTTTTTTCCGTTCTTTCGAATGGCGGAATCAAAATATCGAATTTCAGGGTACCTCATTCCGAAAAATCGATAAAACTGTTTTTTTTTCGATTATTACGTCTCAAAACCCAAAAAAACTAAGTTTTTTGTCATTTTTACCATATACATATTTACAGCATAACCACAAAAAAGCCTAATAATTGCCGATACAACAACGTTCAAGGACTCCATATAGCGTTATAAAAATTCAAAATTCAACAATAAATGCCAAGTGAATATTATTCACGGAAAAAACTATTCAAATGCAACAATACGTACTTAAGAGATGCAATAAATGTACACGCAAGGTAAAACAATGAAAAATATAATATTAATACAAAAAAGTCCCTGCAGTTAAAAAAAAACTCGTAACTTACCAATGTTTGTCGTCGGCCATGACACCCGAACGAAGGACTGACGCGAGTTCACGTTTTGACAGGTTGGTATGAGCCGGTAGAGTCACGTGATGTAGTTATCTATGGCGAGCTAGAAGCGACAGAATTTGAAATATGATGCCTGGGTCATTTTGTCCGTGTATGTCATTTTGTACGTACTTCCTCTATCTATATAATTTATCTCAGAATCTACCATGGCCCAGAACTAGAACTTCAAATGTTATCCGAATCTTTAAACTATCGCAATATCTTTATATCCGGATAGCCGGATATGACACCAGCTGAGATCCGGTGGATTGGATAGTTTCGCATAGCTCGGATATTCGGATAGTTTTAGATTTCGGATAGTGTTGATAAATCAAACATCCGAATCTTTGAAATAAATATCGATGAAACTAATAGCTGTGCATGAAACCAAATAATAAATATACCAATGCCTTTAATCCAGGAAATTATATTGTGAATGCTTATGATTTTT
Source organism: Dysmachus trigonus (assembly GCA_949715965.1). Classification (NCBI taxonomy): domain Eukaryota; kingdom Metazoa; phylum Arthropoda; class Insecta; order Diptera; family Asilidae; genus Dysmachus; species Dysmachus trigonus. The sequence goes on from OX454319.1 coordinate 33,475,207, forward strand.
TACGAATTCGCGTTTACTGTTGTAAACGTTGATTCGTGAAAAATCGTAGATATGATCCAAACACATGGGTTCGATTTCATCGCCCATTTCAATCCATATTTGCAATGAAATAAGAGATTCCGGATTAAGTATCTCAAATCTAAAGTATCATTATGGGTCAAATCTGAGATCCGGTCTGAATGTCGATTGACGGTTGTGATGTGACGGTTTCTTGAAACTAGAAATAATTTGCATATTTTAAAATTATGATAGTGAAATACTTCAGAGGTACTAGTTTGGCTTTCGATCCATAAAACCAAGTTGAATAATTTTATCTATGGAATAAAAATGCTATAAAAATTGTATCGTAAAACCGTACGTTCACGGAATCGAATCTATAAATCATTATTAATCGACGATTAAAATTGAACGATTTATTGATTTAAACATCATGCTTCATAACGTATTACATTTTTAATAATTTTATTCTACTCTAATTAGTAGGTACATTTAATCAGAAAAGTATTTTTTATGATAAGTGGATAAAAGGATTGAGAGTTAATTACAGTCTGCAATTTTTCAATTCAAAATTCAACTGACTTTAAAAAGAAGTGCTTAAAATTTTTTTATTCAAGCCTGGAGAATATTGCAAAATTCTTTTAAAATATTTAGGAAATTTAATCCGACAAGGATGCTGCAGGTGCCTACAGCGAAGAGAAAGCCCAACAAAATTTTCATACCCAGAAAAGGCGCAAGTTGTACAGACAGGGTGCTTTTTATAAGTGTTTGCCTAGGCATCCCGATACAGGATGCTGTCATTTGAGAGCTTCTTTATAGGTGCTCAGTGTCACATAACATAAGAGCAATTCCGTTCGGTTCAGTGAGCCATTAAGACAAAGAATTAGGAGACGCACATAAAATTCACTTGAACAGTTGGTTTTTGCTAAACCGTCGCAGCACCGACACTTCTGTGACATGCGAGGCATACGTGTCTTATTATGCTGGGTGCTCTGAGGGGTAGACCTCAAAAGCCAAAGGTTTCGTAGAACCCATTGGATGTGATTAAATTTCACACACATCAGTTGTTTTAATTTAGTCACTTGCCACCACAGAGGCAAGGCTACATTTGAATGAAAGGAGCAAACAATTCCTGAAAATTCCAACAAGGTTCACCTTGCGTACACGTACACGTTCTACACCACGTCTAATTAAATTGGTAAAAGCCAAGTTAGTACGTTTCGTAGCAGTCTGGTTTTTGCATTTTATGGTGTAGAGTTCACTTTCTAGCCCGGGTTCCTGTAAAAAGTTACCGAGGAATTAATTTTAATATGTCCAGGGACTCTCTCGCCTTTTTAATAAGTTCCCATTTCCCAGAATGGCTGAAAATTGTCTAAATGTTTAACCCCTCAGGCTGCGTACGCGTACGAAACTTCACATTGGTGGTCACATTAAATTTCCAGTCCCGGGAGCTTAATAGTTGTCGGTGACCAACTGCAACAAATAACACAAAATGTGCCCAGATTGTGATTAAATTTTGAGCCTGGAGGTCGTTGGGTTTTATGGCCTCAACTGGAATTGGTCTAGTTTTTCTGGCTGTGGTTTAATGTTAAAAACATTGTAATACCGCTTGTCTTGTCGCATTTTAGTTCTCGTAATTTCAGTGGAATTACCTTCTACCACACATACACTGGCTAGACTCCACTTCGAATTCTTCGAACGCGAGGGTTTAATTTCATAATTCATTGGGAAATTGCCCGCAGAACTGACTTTTAATTTCAGCTAAGAGCCCTTATGAGAGTTCTGGCTATGGACAGCATGCAAATTAGATTTCTCTGCCTTAATTGGAGCATTGATCTTTTCGAATTAATTCCTTTTTTTTCAATCCAATCTACGATTAAGCCCTGCTGATTCCGCCACATGCGTTCCTTGAACTCAATCAGAAAATTTTTAATTGCTTGAGAGCACGTAAAGATTTTCTGCTCTACCACCCATGAAAGCGTTTAAATGTTTTCTTATTAATCATCTTCAGTGGCAGACAGCAAAAGCGCGATAAGCACTATTATGATTAAATTTACTTACTGAACTCTGAAGCGCTAATGCTTCATGCTGGTGTAAATTAATTCATTTTGAGTGCTCGCCCAATTACAACTTGTGCGCTATGCTTTATACCGCTAGCGCGTACTGTGAGCATTGTTGAGTTAATTAAATTCTCTGTGAAAAGTTTTTTTTTTTAGAACCTTTTAAGACTTCTCACGTATGCAGTTTAAGAGCTATGCTGTTTCGTACATAAAAAGAGATATATGGGTGTTTTCATGCTATATTTCCTTTCGTTTTGTTACAGTGTAGTTATTATGACCTCTGAGATATATAAATTGTGGCTTCCGTGAGATACTGCTTGGTTTCGCAAGAATGTGTAAAACTACGCATTTGTTTATTAAACAACCTCCTTTATTAACTTAATGGTGGATTGCACTTTGGAAAAATCAGGTTTTACTGTAGTAACCACTAATCATATCTACCTTACACTTATTATTCTGGTTAAGTGTAAATTATATCTACTCTTTATTTTTTGCTCCCATTGGCCCAATTTACACTGCATCACGATTATATAGTACTATTTTCTGAGTTATGGAGAAAAAATGTCCGTGCGAAGACGGGCGTGAGATTGTATTTTGTAAATGCATGGGCATTTTCGGGAGAAAAAATGTACCTGCTTACCAAAAGAGGTTGGTTTTGTACGATACGCTTTGCATCAGGTCGGCAGGAGTTGAACATTCAAGCCTCTTTCCTCAGGATTTTATTCTTTGGGACGAACGTTTGTTTCGATAAAGTTGACATTTTCCTTACCTTGTCTCAAAAATTGTACTGCAGTTTCTTGAGGGTAGACCGACGAACAAGAATCCCTAAATATCTTTTTATACCTACTTCGTGCTTAGGGCTACTTGAAAATGCTTGACTTTACTCTTAAATATACAAGACAGGTAGGTTCTCTAAGAACATCTTGTAAACAACAACCGGTAATGGGCCAGCACTTTGAATTTTGGAAGGAAAAATATGTTTCCGAACATTTTACTTTTTCGGTCGCTGGATCGCAGGTAAATATATTAAAACAGACTACGCTAGGAAAACTTTTAGGAAAATATCTACTGTATCACCCGTAAAGAAAGAGGCGTGAGGCAGTGTGAATTGACCCATTAGTAGAGAGGAGTTTTTTTTAACTTATATGACTAATGCTATTAAAGCATTATTGTTGTAAGAACATTGATTAGTGATGAGCAAAACAAGACCAAAACTGATGATAGCCTTAGTATTGGTCTTCTTCTTGCACACTCCATCTTTGTCTTGGTCCTGCATCAATAGTCTTAGTCTTGGTCTTGCTCTTGCAACAGGAGAGTTAGGTTTGGTTTTGGCCTTGTCTATCAAGTCTTGGTCTCGCTTGCAAGACTGTTGCAGTTTCGTATTTTCACACTGAAATATTTTGGATAACTTATTTATTCCTATTCAGTAGACTTTACAAGTATAATATTTTATACCGACTTGCCTTAGTATGGACGGAAGATAATGACTATAATTATAAATTTGATATAGACTTCCTTATATGTGTTGTACTAATTAAAATTTAATTCATTTCCTTTCAGATGGCTACAGATACGCTTGCATTGAAGCCAGTAAAATACAGATCTTGAAAGTCCCCTAAACTGCAAGATGTTGGGCAACATATTTAGTGGAAATGTGGTACCGACAACGGTTTTTCTGTTAACAACATTTCTACTGCTAGTGCAATCATTTTCGTACCTTATAATAGTAAGAGAATCAACTGAACCCGGAACAGTGATATTTAATGCTTCTGTATACAAACTTGGCTCTGAGCGAAGTTATAAAATAAATGTACACAAATCAGCCAATTTTGTACATCATTTGGTCGAAGTAGATGCCAAAGATGGCCAAATACGTGTAAAGAAGCATCTGAAGTGTGATGGAATTTATTATCCAAATTTATTTACATTTTATGTGGATTCAACTACTAATAGACTTCGAAGCATAGATTATTATAGTTTGCCCCTTAGAGTATTTATTGTTGGACAGAAGTGCAATGATGATCGAAGGGCAGAAATCTATGGGCGGCAATTTGAAGATGAAGAAGACAACTATTTCGGCAGGCGAAAAAGAAGCATTTATTCAAATAGAGAAGAAAGAAAACTCTTGGAACATGATAACTTTTGGCACGATTCGAATTACTTCATGGTACTAAATAATTTTAATGATTCTAAAAGTACAAGTTTTCGGGACGGTGATATATTTCATGAAGATCGTGCTTACAATGACCTTCGATGGAAAATTCTTAGCAGAAAACGACGCCACGTGGAAAATAAGATCAATCAGAAACTCCATCGAAAAATTGCTGATGCTAAACAATGGATTTCAGAAACATATGCATCTTATGCTATTCATACCACCGATAAATGGAGCAATATTTGTTTGAAAAAGTCACAGTATATAAATAGTTTGAATGCTTTTCTTCCAAAATCGATTTGTCAAAATTGTCGAGTCAATTTTTTAGATGTGAATGATGAAAGATTTAAAATTGAAACTAGAAATCGCGATCTTGTCGCAAGTAGAGATGTTTGTATACAAGAGCCTATTTGGAAAGTAATTGTTACATTCAGCATACGTTGCAACCGAAATGATATTGTAGATTCTGATCATAGATTGAAGATCGTTTACCACTATCAGGAGTTTAACGATACTGACATTGCTCGCAGAGTTAGGAGAGAACTTAGAAATCAAAGTCCATATTTTGAACAAGCCCTTTATGTTGCCTCTGTTTTGGAAGAGCAACCACCAGGTGCTGTGGTTACTACTGTAAGGGCTAGAGACCCAGAAGATTCACCAGTGGTTTACTCAATGGTTTCGCTATTGGATTCGCGATCGCAATCCCTTTTTAAAGTGGATTCGAGAACAGGAGTTATAACCACTTCGTCTAGTTTAGACAGGGAGTTAATGGATGTTCATTACTTTCGAGTTGTGGCTACTGATGATAGTTTTCCTCCTCGATCGGGTACGACAACATTACAAGTGAACGTTTTGGACTGTAACGATCATAGTCCAACATTTGAAGCTGAACAGTTTGAGGCGAGCATTAGAGAAGGTGCTACTGTTGGTTCGACAGTTATAACGTTACGCGCTACTGACCAAGATGTTGGTAAAAATGCTGAGATCGAGTATGGTATAGAAAGCGTGACAGGAGGTGGTCTAACAAGCCATGAGGAAGATGCACAGGCTTTTAGGATTGATGCTAGAACTGGAGTTATTTCTACTAGGAGTGCCTTAGATCGCGAAGCGTCTGAGATATATACGCTGATCGTAACAGCTACTGATATGGCGACTCCGCAAAGTGAAAGGAAATCGGCGACGGCGAGTGTTGTAGTTAAAGTTTTAGATGATAACGATAATTATCCACAATTTAGCGAAAGAACTTATACGGTGCAAGTAAGTGAGGATAAATGGGATGATAATAATGTGATCGCCCATATACGAGCTACTGATGCTGATCAAGGCAATAATGCTGCTATTCGATATGCTATCATAGGAGGAAATACCCAGTCACAATTTTCAATAGATTCTATGAGTGGAGATGTATCTTTAGTAAAACCCTTGGATTACGAAAGTGTGCGGAGTTATCGCTTAGTGATTAGAGCACAGGATGGTGGTAGTCCTTCACGAAGTAATACTACCCAATTGTTAGTCAATGTCCTTGATGCGAACGATAATGCACCACGGTTTTATACGTCTCAGTTTCAAGAATCTGTTCTAGAAAGTGTTCCTGTTGGATACAATATAATTCGAGTACAGGCTTATGATTCCGATGAAGGCCAAAACGCTGAGATTACTTATAGTATATCTGAAAGAGACGATAATTTTCCTTTGACTGTTGATCCTAGAACAGGATGGATTCAGACTATAAAACAGCTTGACAGAGAGGAGCAGTCACGGTTTTCATTTCAAGTTGTTGCTGTAGATGGTGGAATACCGCCAAAATCTGCAAGCTCATCAGTAGTAATAACGGTTCAAGATGTAAATGACAATGATCCAACATTTCAGCCAAAATACTATGAGGCAACTGTTGGCGAGGATCAGCCTCCTGGAACGCCAGTTGTTACTGTGATGGCAACTGATCCTGACGAGGACTCAAGATTACATTACGAAATTACAGCGGGAAATACTAGGGGTAGATTTGCTATTACCTCCCAAAACGGTCGCGGTTTGATTACTGTAGCGCAATCTTTGGACTATAAACAAGAAAGGCGATTTTTACTTACGATAACAGCTACAGATTCTGGAGGAAGAACGGACACAGCCACTGTTAACATTAACATTACAGATGCTAACAATTTTGCCCCAATTTTTGAGAATGCTCCATATAGTGCTTCTGTTTTTGAGGATGCTCCTATTGGCACTACTGTTTTAGTCGTTTCAGCCACAGATAGCGATGTAGGGATTAACGCTCAAATTACTTATTCGCTAAATGATGAAACAGTTAATGGATTAGGATCAAATGATCCTTTTTCTATAAATCAACAAACTGGTGCCATTACGACAAACGCTTTGCTAGATCGAGAAACGACCAGTGGATACCTTTTGACGGTCACTGCAAGAGATGGTGGAAATCCTTCTTTGAGTGATACAACCGATGTGGAGATCAGTGTTACAGATGTAAATGATAATGCGCCTACCTTTAAAGTACCACTGTATCAAGCTTCCATTTCTGAAGATGCTCTGATAGGTAATAAGACTTTGTAATTTATAATAAATTATTAGTAACAGTAGAGTATGAATGAATGAGTGAATGCATTTACAGTATCTCATTTTATAATAAATTGAATATAAATGTATCAAAAGCAAAAGAATAAATATTGTACACAACTGAAATAAAACTAGACTTTACAAAACACTACACTACACTAAACATATTATTGGATTGATCTGTTCGAGATTTTAACTGTGTGCTCTATTTCTTCGGTGAAAAATCACTCACTAGATTTTTATCGCAAAAACACATATCGATTTTTTACTTAAATTATCACTGAGCATGATATTTAAGAACCAATGTAACTTTCAGATTATACCCCAAAATGATAATGGTGCCCACTGGAAGCAGTATTTTCGACAGAAAATTACACTTAAATAAATTAACAAATAATGGCTTTTCATTGCATTTATAAGTCCACTAAGTTTTAAATGTACAACATAATCATAATTTAAAGTAATGAAATTGACTTTTAAAGAAAAACCACGAAAAGGGTTAGCATATCACTAATTGAAATTTGGTGAACTTACTAAAGTTTTCTATGAGTTCTTAGCCAGCTAAAAGAAATATTATAAAAATAATACATAAATAAATAAATAAATATTTTGATGTCTGTCAGTTATTCTGAGCATTTTCCTTATTACTAGTTTCTATTGCACATAGAACTGAATCATTGCTAATTCGAACTGATGTAGTGTATTAATAGTATAAATGAATGGTAGAATGTCTTTATATTGTTTGTGTTAATAATACATTTACTATAATAGTAACTAATAAATATTTTTTAATATAGGAACTTCTGTGGTGCAAGTATCTGCAACCGACCTGGATATTGGTTTGAATGGTCGAATAAAGTACATGCTCAGTGACAAGGACGTAGAGGATGGCTCATTTGTTGTAGATCCAACTTCTGGGATTATAAGGACAAACAAGGGACTCGATCGGGAAAGCATTGCAACGTACCATCTAACAGCCATAGCAGTCGACAAGGGATCACCACCATTAAGTAGTACTGTTGAAGTTCAAATACGTTTGGAGGATGTTAATGATTCGCCACCAACGTTTCCCTCTGACAAAATCACATTATACGTCCCAGAAAATTCACCTGTAGGATCAGTTGTGGGTGAAATTCATGCTCATGATCCTGACGAGGGAGTAAATGCAATCGTCCACTATTCGATCATTGGTGGAGATGATTCAAATTCTTTTTCTTTGGTGACTAGACCAGGTTCAGAAAGAGCTCAACTTTTAACAATGACTGAACTGGATTACGAATCGTCTAGGAAACGATTTGAGTTGGTAATAAGAGCAGCCAGTCCTCCCCTAAGAAATGATGTTCATGTTGAAATTCTTGTCACAGACGTGAATGACAATGCACCCATACTGAAGGACTTTCAGGTTATTTTTAACAACTTCCAGGACCATTTTCCCAGCGGCGAAATTGGACGAATACCGGCTTTTGATGCTGATATCACAGACAAGCTTACATACAAAATACTCTCTGGGAATAACGCCAACCTAATCAAACTGAACACGACCAATGGGGGTCTAACGCTGAGTCCCCAGTTGAACACAAATGTGCCCAAGTTCGCAGTCATGGAGGTATCTGTGACTGATGGCATTAATGAAGCTAAGGCTGTGATGCAGCTAATTGTGAGGCTGATTACAGAGGACATGCTTTTCAACTCGGTTACCGTCCGACTGAATGAAATGACTGAGGAGGCCTTCCTGTCGCCACTTTTGAATTTTTTCCTCGACGGTCTAGCTGCTATTATTCCATGTCCCAAAGAGAACATTTTCCTGTTTTCCATCCAGGACGATACGGACGTAAGTTCGCGAATCTTGAACGTGAGTTTTTCGGCAAAACGGCCGGATCTAGCTCACGAGGAGTACTATACGCCGCAATATCTGCAGGAAAGAGTCTATCTAAATCGGGCTATACTAGCCAGACTGGCCACAGTCGATGTGCTGCCATTCGATGACAATCTCTGTGTCCGGGAACCGTGTCTTAATTTTGAGCAATGCCTGACTGTGCTTAAGTTCGGGAATGCTTCAGATTTTATTCACAGCGACACGGTGCTATTTCGACCGATATACCCTGTTAACACGTTCGCCTGCGAATGCCCGGAAGGGTTTACGGGCAGTAAAGAACATTACCTGTGCGACACCGAGGTGGATTTATGCTATTCTAATCCCTGCCAGAACGGGGGCAGGTGCGTCCGGCGCGAGGGCGGATACACCTGTGTCTGTGAACCCGATTTTACAGGAATGAATTGCGAGACAGACATAAAAACGCTAAAGCCCTGCATGGCGGACCTATGCGATGGAGGTTATTCATGTGTGCAAAACACCCATTCGACTCTCCAGCCCCCGCCATATACTTCAACATGTGAGCTAAAGTCGAGATCTTTTTCAAGGAACTCGTTTCTTACCTTTGAGAGTCTCAAACAGCGCCACAGGTTTAACGTGAAACTAAAATTTGCGACTGTTCACGAGGACGGGCTTCTACTATACAACGGCCGGTATAATGAGTTGCATGACTTCATAGCCCTAGAAATTCTCGATGGATTCGTTTCGTTCTCCTTCTCCCTAGGGGACTCAATAAGGAGCGTCAAAGTCAGTTCGAAAAATAAGGTCTCCGACGGACAATGGCATTCCGTTGAGGTTATTTATCTAAATAGGAGTGCGACTGTCGTCCTCGATGATTGCGATACAGCTCTCGCGCTAATTGGAAATCTCGGCGATAAATGGAACTGTGCAAATCAGACCACCCTCGTCCTTGATAAGAGGTGTGCGTCTCTTACAGAAACATGCCATCGTTTCTTGGACCTGACAGGTCCTCTACAAATAGGAGGCCTTCCCAGGATTCCGGCACATTTTCCAGTACAAACTCGAGACTACATCGGATGCATTGGAGATCTTAAAATCGACGAGAGGTTTATCGATTTGAACTCGTTCGTCGCCGACAATGGCACGCTCGCTGGCTGTCCACAGAAGTCACCAAGTTGTGCATCGGAGCCCTGCTTCAATGGGGGCTCCTGCACTGATGGCTGGGGGACGCACACTTGTGAATGTCCCGAGGGATTTACCGGAAGCGCCTGCCAGGAGGCTGTTCCAGCCCCCTGGCGGTTCTCGGGCGACGGTGTATTAAGTTTTAATCCATTACTGCGGCCCATTCAATTGCCCTGGCTGACGGCACTCTCGATTCGCACCAGACAAAGAGATGCCTTCCTGCTCCAGGTCCAGGTTGGACAGAACAGCTCCGCCGTCGTTTCTTTGAAAAACGGAATACTCTACTATATATACAATGGCGAACCGATGTACTTGGCTGGAACTAATTTAGCTGACGGTGACTGGCATCGGGTCGAGATTAAATGGCTCGGAACCGAAATCCAACTATCTGTTGATTATGGCCAGCGCACTGGAGTGGTCCCCATGTCTCAAAAGGTACTCACATTTACATTGTTTTTGCATGCCCTTAGCCTAGCTTGGAGATTTTTATTTCATGTTTCAATTTTTCAATTCCTGCCATAAACAGAGGGCAATTATAGGGGTTGTGGTTTGGTATTCAGATCAACGTAAAAGATTTTTTTTGCTTCGCTATACGTATACAGTATATTTAAATGAAAAAAATACATACATATACTTATCGTATTAACAAGATTGGGAAATTAAAATAGAAGGGAAAATTTGCTCTATGGAACATCCGGAGAAAGTGAATGACCCTTTGAAAGGTTCTGACTAGAAGAAGTTTGACAAGGCACACAAACATTTATATCTTGTTCTTCCCAACTAGGAGAAAAGAATCTAAGAAGGGGTTCTGTATTCTTTAATTTCGTAATTTAAGACCAGAAAGGTTTTGGAAGATAGAGACATATCATATAATATAGAGTATCAGAAAAAGGTATAATGAGATGCCGATTTTTTTTCAACTTTATACCTATAGTATATATAAAAATGCAAGTTCGTTTGTTTGTTTGCTTGTTGCTGAATTATGCCTAAATGATTGCATCGATATTTTTAATTTTTTGAGATTTTTAAGAGATAGGATATTCGGCTAAAATGTAGGGTTTCAAAATGGTGGCGGAAGGCTTAAACTTCAAGTAATTCTCGTAAAAATTGGTACCTACGGGTTTCTTTATGATACGGATTTCGAGTATACTCACGGATTGTTCAAATGACTGATGCAATATGGCGACCAGCCTATTTCACCTTCGACGGATTTTGATACTAAAAATTTTTTCGGGTTTCAATTTGATTATAAAAATTTGCAAACACAAGATGGTGGATCCAAAATAGCGACCAACATTTCTTACACTTAACGGATTTTTTATAATTAAAATTAGTACAAAAGATATAATTCCCATAAGTCCCCATGATTTCGAATCAAATATTTTAATTTTAAAATTCATGTATTTAATTAATAACTATTTACACAACGCCGGGTGAAACGGGGTAACTCAGGTAGTTAATTTATAATACTGATCAATATTGTTTTCTTTTTGTCACAGAACATGTAGATAGATGATTACAATTTCGAAATTGAATATTTTCTATTACATTCTTTCATGATGTGGCTTAACTATCCGCCTTAAACTTTGACTATACATTTTGAGAACATTTTATTTTAGTAAGAATAAGAAGGAAGGTTAATTAAAGGGTACTCGACCATCAAAATTTTTGGAAAATTGGGTTTTATTTTTTTATTTTTATATTTTTATTGTATATTGTTTCAAAAATTTTGTGTAAAAATCTCAAGTCGAAATACCCAATAGTTTAGATACTACACGTCGGTAAAAGATTGTGAAAAATGATTTATTCATTACATAATACAAAATTAAACGCGTTTTTCTTGAAACCAATTTTTTCTCATCAATCAAAAATTAAATTTTTAAAGTACCTATTTACCAAAAACTTGTTGCCTTCTACTTGTCATTAAAGTCATTATGGCCTTATCCATAGTTATGAATTTTGGTTTTGTAATTTTTTTTTATTAGCATTGTTAAAGTGGTAAAAATACGTTTTTTGTTTTTTTAATATTTTATCTTTAAATTAGTGTGAAAATTGCTTCCATAGTGGATAAGACATATATTATAAGAATATATTTGTTATTTTTATTTTGGATTATCCTGTCACGAGTTCTAATGACGCCCGTCAAACACCATTTTTAAGGGGAATTCATGAAAATCGCTACATTATTCCATTTAATAAAAATAATTTTGTAATTTTATAACACACAAAGAGTGAAAATAGTAATATGTATAAATATAGCTCCAAAAGTGTTTATCGATATGTCGCATAGCATATAGTTTATATAAAAAAAATTCAAACAAATAATGTTTTTTGAGGGAAGAATTCTCTTAATTTAAAACAGCCAAGAAAAAAAAAAAGAACCCAAGTAATCAAGACTATTTTGCATTTCGCTTCAATGTAAATTTAATGTAATTTTATCCTTCGGAAAGTAGGGATTTCAAATTCCAGCTGAAATGTTCGAAATTGCGATTTTCATTCCACTGGAATTTTTGATTTTATTTAAATTTCAGCAAAATATGTCATTTGTACAATTTTTCTTCTTCATCAAATTGCAATGAACAGTCAACGATATGGCGAGAACAAAGATTCTTTTTATATACAAAATTTAACACAAATTTAGTTTTTTTAAAATTTGTTTAAGTATATACCAACGTTTAACTCTTACACAAAAATGTAAAAATAATTTTTGTTGGGACACAACTTATGCTTTGCGTTGGCATTCCATCTTTCAAATAGACCGCAGACCGCAAATAATAAGAGTTCCTTTATTGACTCGAAAGTTATTTAAAAACTGAAACCGTCTATTTAGTTTTAAGATATCAATAATAGCTAACAATACTAATGCAATGTCGTATAGATAAAGTGGGTCCTTAGAATTTTCAACAAACATCTTTCAATGTTCAATTTCTTTTTCTTCCCCAATTTCTTCATCATTTATAAAATCCAGCAATCCGGCGCTGTCCATTTTCTTAAAATGTTTAATTTATGGTATTATCATGAAATATATTAATAAAGAGAAGTGCTCACTCTTTATTGATAACCAATGTTATTAGCGAATGCAACATAATTTTTAGCTAATTTCGAAAATGTCAAAATTTTTTATAATTACAGCTGAAATCGGAATTACAAAACGCATACCGCTGGAAGTTAGCGTTCCTCTGAAATCACATTCAGCGCGGAACTCAGATTAGCCATGCATTATTTAAAGGGGAAAAAAAAAAAATATATATACATATAAATATTATATTTGTGGGAATTACTCGAAAAACCCAGGTGTCCAGCCTCGAACCTGTGACCTTCGAATTGGCGTTTCGATGCTCTAATCAACTGAGCTACGGTGGCCGGTTGCGCCCCATAATTTTATAATTATATTAGGCATTATTACAGTAAAAACGACAACTAAACTAAGTTTATAATTTTATATTGATTTATATAAAAAATATATGGTATCATAAGTATAATTTATTTTCTAGGTACAAGGCCTATACGTTGGAAAAATCGTAATCGGAAGTCCGGACGGTTCGATAGGAAATATTGGAGAGTTTGAACATTTTGAAGGATGTATCCAAGACGTTCGCGTTGGAGGTTCTCAGTCTGTTCTCAACAGGCCAACAATTCGTGAGAATGTTGAGGACGGTTGCGTTTCTCGAGCACAGTGTCCAGAATCTTGTCCGCTTCATTCATCATGCGTTACCGGCTGGGATGAAGCCCACTGCGAATGTCTGACCGGCTATGTGGGGGAGGAATGCGCCCCAATTTGTACAGTGAAGCCCTGCTCTGCGGGGATTTGTCGAGCAAATACCACCGAATCCAGGGGATACTATTGCGAGTGCAATAGTACGATACATTCGGGAGAATATTGCGAAATTGAAATTCAACAACCATGTCCTGGAGGATGGTGGGGTGAGCGGGTTTGTGGTCCCTGCAACTGCGATCTAAAAGATGGCTACCACCCGGACTGTAATAAGACGACAGGACAGTGTTACTGTAAGATAAACCACTATCAACCCCCAAATGAAACTTCGTGTTTACCCTGCGATTGTTACTCGATTGGATCTTATAATGGAGGATGCAATCAGATTACGGGACAGTGTGAATGTCGAGAGGGAGTTATTGGAAGAAGATGTGACTCCTGCTCTAATCCTTATGCTGAGGTTACACTAACGGGCTGTGAAGTTGTATACGATGCATGCCCTCGATCGTTCTCAGCAGGAATTTGGTGGCCCAGAACAGCTCTAGGGAAAACAGCTTTGGAAAATTGTCCATTACCAGCCCGAGGAAAGGGATCTCGAACTTGTGATAATAAATCTGGAAACTGGGGTCATGCTGACATGTTTAATTGCACTTCAGAGCCTTTTATAGAGCTAAGAAAACAATTATCACAGTTGGAAAAACAAGAGCTTGAATTGAATTCATTTGTTTCTGTTAAAATCGCAGAAAATCTGCAGCAAGCCTGCAAGATAGTTGGGGGTAAAGGGTCTATCACTAAAGATCGAAAAGATAGTAAGGATTCAAAGAAATATAAGTTGACATCTTCCTTGCATAAGGCCCATGAAGACGCTGAAGTTTGGCCAGATGATTTGGAAATGGAATATCTTTCTGATGATGTAAAATTTGTCCATGATCGGCTGTATGGTGCTGATCTACTTATTACAGAAGGAATATTGCATGAACTGATTAATTATGAGCTAATGCAAAGTGGACTAAATCTATCACATAGCCAAGACAAATATTTCATACAAAATTTGGTAGAGAGTGCAGGGACAATTTTTGATAAAAAATATAAATCAGAATGGAATCGGGTTGCTCAGCTAATTCAGCGTGGTCCAGACGATCTGGTGGATACTTTTAATAAATATATGGTAGTTCTTGCTCGTTCTCAACATGATACTTATACAAATCCTTTTGAGATTGTTCATAAAAATATGGTACTCGGTCTAGATATAGTAACAGCTGAATCACTTTTTGGGTATGAACCTGAACAATTGAGCGAATATCATAGGACAAAATTTCTAAAGCCCAATCAGTTTACGACTGAAAGTGTTATATTACCCGACACCAGTTCATTCCTACAGCACTCAGCTAAACAGAAACCAGTCATATCGTTCCCAAAATACAACAACTATCTTCAGGATAAGACAAAGTTTGATAAGATAAGTAAAATTCTGGTTCCTCTAGAGATGCTCGGAATCAGTCCACCGGAAAAGAATGAAGTCACTCACGGTTCTAGTGAGTATCGTGCGATAGTGAGCTATGCACAATACAAGGACGTGGGAAGTTTATTTCCAGTGAATTATGATGAAACAATAACCCGTCGATGGGGTGTTGATATTCAAATAGCTAGTCCAGTCCTTTCATTGGCCATTTTGATTCCAAGCAATGAAGAGGAACAGATCTTTCCGGAAATTACAATAAAACGTAACCAAAAAAATATGAATTCCAATATTGAAATGCTAGATATTCCAAAGAGATTCAGTGAAGAGGATGAAACCTTACACGAAAGTATCAAGATAATGGCCCATGACTTAAACGAGCATGAGGAGTTGGAAAAGGATCCAGAAATACAAGTTCGTTTTAACGACGAAATTGTTTTCGAAGAATCAAAAGAAGAGGAAGACGCCGAAACGAGCGCAGAAAAGAAGGCAGAACCTACAAACACTGATGAAAATGAATCAGCATATAGAGAAAGAAGGTTGGTGAAACGAGAGCTGGAAGACTATATTGAGGCTATTTCAGAAACTCCGGAGAAACGCTTGATATACCGATCCCTTGGATCTCCTCACTTGCTACAACCCATAAAATTGCAGATTTGGCTCGATATTGATCAAACCCGATTTGGACCTCGTTCAAATCCACAATGTGTTCGGTGGAATAGTTTTACCAACACCTGGACTAGGCTTGGTTGCCAAACTGAAATTCCGAATTATGCAACCTTCATTGAGGGCCAACCAATAACGATTAACTGCTCTTGCACCCATATATCTAATTATGCTGTCCTCGTTGACGTCGTAGATCCTGAGGATATCCCAGAACCGTCACTTTTAGTACAAATAACATCTTACTCAGCTTTTGTACTATCCCTTCCAATCCTCGTAAGTGTTCTAATTGCTTTAGCCCTCCTCAGAGGAATGCAGACAAACTCAAATACAATCCATCAAAATATGGTCTTATGTGTTTTCTGCGCCGAGTTACTTTTTTTTGTTGGGATGCAATCCAGAAGGGCTCTATTGGAGAATGAGTTTCCCTGCAAGTTGGTGGCTATTTGCTTGCATTACATGTGGCTTGCTGCATTCGCTTGGACCACTGTGGACTGTGTCCATCTCTACCGCATGTTGACTGAAATGAGGGACATTAACCATGGACCGATGGGTTTCTACTTTTCCATGGGATATGGTGCTCCTGCGATTGTCGTTGGACTGTCTGTTGGAGTTAGGGCTCATGAATACGGAAACAGCCTTTTGTAAGTTTTATTCTATAATAATGTAAATCATAATCAAATTAAAAAGTGAAAATAATTTCGGACGAACATTTTTTGTACTTGTACATTTAGGTGTTAAGTGAATAAGCTTGATTTTTAACCGACTTCAAAAAAGGAGAAAGTTCCCAATTCGGGCCAAGTATATTTTTATTTTTAATGTACATATGTACATCGCTTTTTCGGTTTATCGGTCACTTTGCGTTTTTAATTTAAAGGGGATACTCTTTAATTGGTCCCATTTAAATTTCATCGAAATCGGTCTAGTAGTTTTTACAATAATGAAACACTCGTAGCTTTTAACAGATTGTAATAATTAGACTACTTAGTTATTTTGTATGTACAATATCGTATTATTATTATTACCAATATATTAAAGGACCCCGCACAAATTGTATGGAAATCGGGTCCCGGTCAAATTCGCTGAAACTTTGTAGAAAGGTAGTTCTCAACCTGCTGATCAAAAGTCTCAATGGACCCGAAGTCATCCTGTGATTAGTTGCGGAGATATAGAGGAGTGAAGTGTGAGACATTTGCTGTAGACCCAAGAACGCTTCACGAAGTCTCTAGTCGCTTAACTCGGAAACCAAGCTCCCTAACAGAAATCTTTGAACACAAAAGTTGTTTGTAGTTATCAAGGCATGTCATTACAACCATAAACATATTTGGTTGACCTTGACCTTGACCATGGCCCTTAACCCATTAATGCGCAAAACGAGAATTGTGTCCACCCAAGTTCAATTGTACGATTCGAATAGAAAATTGGGGCGATTTTCTTCCAAAATCGTATATAGAGGGTTTTTGGGGATGTTCTTTCAGAATCTGGCATTTGTTTAGCACAAAATCTTCAAAAATTGGGTTTTTTAAAAAAACTACGAATTTTTGTTGGTCTTTTTTCTTTTCAAAGTTGATTATCTCGTTGTTGCTACTATTGAATGATCATATAACCACCAGAAATCGCGGTCCGAATGTCTAGATATTCTCAAAACATGGTTTTGAAAGTTCTTTTTTGCTTAGGTTTTTGCAAAATGGCCATTATGTATAGCAATGTAATAAAAAATTTCGCGATCAACTTTACAAGAAAATTGTATATAACAGAAAATACTTTAAATGAGCCAAAGAACTCGTGTGATTTTTTTCAGAATTTTTTGGACTATTTTTAGTTTTTTGGATTTGGCCAATTTTTGAAAAATCCAAAAATGTCCCGACAAATTCTGAAAAAATTCACACGTATTCTTTGGCTAATTTAAAGTATTTTCTGTTCTATACAATTTTCTTGTAAAGTTGATCCTTTTCGTGTAAAACAATCGCGAAATTTTTTATTACATTGCTATACATAATGGCCATTTTGCAAAAACTTAAGCAAAAAAGAACTTTCAAAACCATGTTTTGAGAATATCTACACATTCGGACCGTGATTTCTGGTGGTTATATGATCATTCAATAGTAGCAACAACAAGATAATCAACTTTGAAAAGAAAAAAGACCAACAAAAATTCGCAGTTTCTTATTGGATAGGGTGTACATCCAATAAGAAAGATTCAAAAAACCCGGACTACTCTGTAAAAAGTCATGCGTGTTCATACATAAAAAAATATATATAATACACGTCTTATTAGTTCTTCGGTTAAAAATGGAACATGCTGTAAGCGTTTCAGAAAAATTATTTTTCACTTTGTAGTGTCTTTCTCAATGTAATTTTGTGTGGTATTTTCTTGAAATCGGTTTTTTTATTTATTAAGAAGTCTTTTTTCCATCATGATTCAAACTGATAAAAAAAATAATTAGTATGTATGGACCGTTCCTATTTCGGGAAAATAGATACCGAACTGAATTCGAATTTTCATCTTGCCAGATTGCAAAACAAATCAGTTATTTTCTAACATACAATACTTAAATTAATTAGTTTTAAGGATACTTAATTTACACAATAACAATAGAATTTGTTGGCAAACGATATACATGATAGATCACGTCAATATTTTTTTATAATAACCGAAACATATTTTTCTTGAAGTGTAAATTTGAAATAAGCGACCCCAAAAACCTTTGAATACTCATTTCTATGGGAAATCTTTACTTCACTTAAGAATTAATAGGAAAGCTTTTATATTTTGCACAATACCCGACTAAAAAGTTTTAATTTTATTTTAAACTCATTGGTCCCGTAGAAACTTGGAGGAGCAAATTAGAACGCTATTAAGATTGTATGTAACTTATTTTGATTCTCAGTATAGTACATACGTTTCCTTTAGAAGGGTTCAGTAGAACGTTTTAACTCTATTTAGCTCCCCTATGTCCCGATTATAGAATAGAGTATTAGCCCTAATTTGATCATGGAGATCCAAACGTAGGATTTTTCACACTTTTATTCAAATAAAATACTCATACAAAAGACTGATTCTTACAAATTACAATTATTACATGGAAATTTTATTTATTAATTTACTAATTCTATTTAATATAAATTTTAATTATTCTTTAACAGTAAAGATAATATTGCAATAAATATCTGTAATAATGAAAGACGTAGATATTCTAATAAAACAAATAACACTAAATATGTATAAATTTTATTTAACTTGAAATAGAATATCAAATATCAAAGACATGAAACTATTTAAAATTCGAAATTCCTCTTGAAGCAAAAACGAAATACATACATACATAACAATGTACAAAGATAAGTTTATTAAAATTCTAATATGATCTTTCTATTATTAGAATTTAAGAAGTTATGATCAATTTGTTCGTATATCCTTCTATATTGCATTTTTGGATTCCTTCAAAGTTCATTTTCATGGTTCCTTTAACTGGAGTCCAATCATAAGTCTAGTTTATAGTATGACTTCGTTTTCCTTACTTTAGCATCATAATATTAATGCGTTATGGTAATTTCATTGCGTACTTGTTTTGATTTTTAATTTAGGCACCCATTTGTAAGCTTATGAAACTTTAAATAACAATTTCTAAAAACTTTTTTAGAAAATAGTTGTTAGTTCTGTGAAAACATAATACCTAAAGATGAATTTGTTGAACTTAAAACCTTAAAATATTCTTCCCTATCTCTTCTTTGACAAATCCCATCTCTCGAAAGGCAATTTTATTTATAAGCGTCCGTAGCACATATCACAAAATAAATATCTAACAGTCAACATATCAGTAGAAAGTTTAATTTTTTGATTGCCATATTGCGTGACGGATTACGATAAGTCATCATTCATTCCCTTAACTATGATCTAAATCGTTCGTTCAAGGCTCAGCAGAAAAGGTTTTTAGGCTATTTTAAGATAGGACTAACATATTATGTGCTGCAAATCTGATTAACAGGATTTTTGTGATTTTTCTATTCCCTTGAGGATATACTGGCAAATCGAATCAATCAATCTTATGTAATTTTCTAATTCTTCTACAAATTGATGAAGAAGATATTTGTTCGAAATTATTTTTGAGAAGAATGCCATGGAACTTGTGGCTGTAATATGTTTTGTAATAATTTTATTATTTATTCTTTTTCCAGCTGTTGGCTTTCGGTATACGAACCTGTCGTTTGGTGGCTTGTTGGACCTATAGCAGGAATGTCAATCATAAATCTTCTCATTCTTTTTGTATCGGTCAAAGCCGCATTCACATTGAAGGACCACGTCTTAGGCTTTGGAAATCTGCGGACGCTCCTGTGGCTTTCTGTTGTATCGCTGCCTCTGATGGGAGTGATGTGGGTCCTGGCCGTCCTCGCTGCATCAGATAATTCCCAACTATTGAGCGTGTTACTGTCCGGAATTATAGTGCTCCATGCTGTCTTCTGCCTCGTTGGATATTGTATTATTAACAAAAGGGTGCGGGAGAACCTCCACAGGACGTTCCTAAGGTGCATGGGTCGAAAGGTTCCATTGCTAGATTCATCTTTGGTGGCAAGCAATAGCTCGCATAATGTTAACGCGGGCAGGGGAAGTAACTTTTTAGCCGGTTATGATACCGCTCGCAGAAATATTGGCATCAGCGCGTCTAGCACCACTTCGAGGAGTACAGCCAAAACGAGCTCTAGCCCTTACAGGTGTGTTGTTTTTGTATATGTATTAATTATAATTATTTTGCTATTATATGATCAACAAAATTTTTGGTGCCGCATAAGTGACATATTAATTTTTATACGATTTTTTCCGTAGATTAAGAATTCGAAAACAATTGTCTTTCATTACATCACGTTTCCAAGAAAAATAGATTTAAAAAGTATAATCCATATTGTGATAATTTTTTAAAAATTTTAACTTATAACGGAGCTTCGCAGAATTTTAAAAAGCTCAAATGAAGGCTTGAGATCTACAACATTCTAAAACATATCCAAAAATGGCTAAAATATCGTTTATTTTACATTTTGGAGCTACTTTTCTCAAAAACCCTGCGAGGTGAAAAATATTGGTTTTCAGATTCGTATTGAGTACCCAAAATAACATAAAAAACAGTTGTTAAAATTTAGAAAAAAATATTGATTATTCGAATTTCGCATTGTTATCAATACTTTAAAATTAGATTGTTTTGAGACTTTGAGTAAAATGCATATTTCTTCACCATCAGGGAAAGCTCTTTAATAAATTCAAATTCTCTGCGTCATTGACCTTCAAAAATAAAGAAATAAACAAGACTAGTTATTTGAATCTACTAAAAGCAATTATGTCTACACTTTTAATTGAACATTGAATGATTATATTGTTTAATTGTATTTTTTTATCTTTGTTAGTCTCTAAAATGAGGAGAAATATTTTGTTGTTAAAATTCACTAATTCAATGATACTATTTAAGGCTTAAGTAGTTAAATACCTTTGTTGGATGCCAGTATTGAGCAATTTTTGATTTTTCGAAGTCGAAAATAGTCGAAGGTTTAGAAGTTAACTACTACGATATTTTATTAGTTATTCTATTATACTATTTATTCTTTCTTTTATTATTTTATCGTGTTCAAACTTAATTTTTTGCGCCCTTAAATTAATTCATGAGAGTGACATTTTTGAATTTCGAATCTACCATAAAGTGTTCCAAATGCAAAAAATTAGATGTTTGACAGAATCACTTTTATTCCTTTAATAAAGAGAAAATTAAAGAAATTAAAATTTAATTTAATTTTGGCAGTATGATCTTTAGAGAATTTTATTCTATGCAGATCATCATCTCAAGATTCTTCTTAAAATACTTAAACAAACAATATTTGTTCATGTTGCGAATTGTGATTTAGAGTAAAAGTATTGAAGTATTATTTTTTTATAAATTTCTTTACGTTTAAAATATTCCTCAAAGAACATGAATATTAGTAGCTGAATAATGGGCACAAAATCCATAATAATCTTCCACAATTTGAAAAAATTAAGAAATATATACAAATATATATTCGTATTTAATGTAAAATTGCCCTTCGCGTATAATTTCATATTTTTAGTGCCTACAGTGATTAAACAAAGAAACAAATACATTTTCGAAGTTCTGCCGAAGTTTCGTTTAAACAATCTGTTTACATAAACTACTAAACCAGTAGACCCAGCAAAAATTTATGTTAGAAATAAGAAACATATCGCATTTCGGTTCTAAACTCTTTTCAGGATTCATATCTAATCGAATACATTTCAATATAAATTCTTTTAATTTCAGAAGTGATGGCCAATTAAGACACACCTCAACTTCGACTTCAAACTACAATTCAGCCAGTGAAGCACCAAGTTATGCCAGGGGATATGAAAATAGACGAGAAGGTACTTAATACTTTACTATAGTAATTGAACTCCATATTTATTAAATAAATCTCTCAATAGAAAAACAACGTCGGCACAGAAAAGATTCAGATTCAGGTTCCGAAACAGATGGACGTAGCTTAGAGTTAGCAAGCAGTCACTCCAGTGACGATGATGAGTCTAGAGTTGGCCGAAATTCAAGTACTCACCGAAGTGCAGGAGTGAGTGCAGTGCCTTCGTACCTTCCAAATATAACTGAACATGTTCAAGCGACAACTCCCCCTGAATTGAATGTGGTTCAAAGTCCTCAACTATTTCCAAGCGTTAATAAGCCAGTATATGCTCCAAGATGGTCAAGTCAACTGCCTGACGCTTACTTACCATCGCCGGCCAATGTTGGACGATGGTCACAAGATACTGGATCTGACAACGAGATCCATTCCCACAAGACTAATTCGCCAAATCCACTGCCAAATCCAGATTTAACTGATACTTCATATCTGCATCAGCACCAGAATAAAATAAATATGCCACCGTCCATACTGGAGAATATTCAAAATGTGCGAAACGACAACACATACGATGCTGAAAGGGAAAGTCTGTATGGAAGACGAAAAGACTACCAAGAAAATTATGGACAATTTGAGCCTCCGATTGCGTACAAGCCAACCCATTATGGGAGTGAAAAAGACTATGGTAGCACTCAAGTAATTAACCATTTGAGGGCCTACCACGAAAGCCCTTATTTAAAGGAACCACTGTATGATAAACAACGTCCCATAGGATATATGGGTACAAAGACTGATTCACCGTATATGTCCAAGGAGCGCATACCCTCGGATATATACAGCCCCCGCGAAAGTCACTATACACTGAAGTCTCCACCACTTTACAATGACTCAGTGCATAGTGTCCATTCTCTGCTCAAAAACGACTATCAACAAAGCCAACAAAATCCACAAAGGCATCTGGACTATCATTCGGATCGCATGTCAGAAGGCTCCGACAAGAATGGATATCATTTTCCCTACACTGCCGAGGAGGATCACCTTCCTAGTTCACTTTCGCGAAATTCTAACCATCATTTAGTTAACGACGTTAACAATCCTGGAGTAATTTCTAGTCGGATGTCATCGCGACATGGATCGCGGGCTTCTTCGCCACCGAGCATACCACCGATGCAGCCACTTGCGCCTCTTACTAGCATTACCGATACCAGCGAGTAAGTACTGCAAAATCTAATATCACAAGACACATTATTATGCGGCTCGTCTTAATTTATTTCTAATCCTCTTTTCTCGAAATACAGATGGTGTTGGGACCGACTAAAGAAAATCTAATTTGATTTTTTCTATTTATTTCTATCTGTCCATTGGTACTGAACATTTGAAACGTGAACAGATCGGAGGTAACCGTTTTGTGAATGGCTTTGGCTGTGTTCTTTTAGTAGTATAGTTTGAGAGTTTAGTTAATTTTATTTTTTCAGGTGTTGACATTTCTTGTAGTTTTCATAATTTGGTAGATAAAAAGTTTTTATTTTTAGCATGTTTTTAAAATTATGTTCTTTATTTATTACGAATTTTTTAAAATTGTTGTTGCCACT
Source organism: Dysmachus trigonus (assembly GCA_949715965.1). Classification (NCBI taxonomy): domain Eukaryota; kingdom Metazoa; phylum Arthropoda; class Insecta; order Diptera; family Asilidae; genus Dysmachus; species Dysmachus trigonus. The sequence continues at coordinate 33,498,825 of OX454319.1, forward strand.
TACTAATATTTCTAAAAATATCTAGTTACTTTTATATGACTGTTTGTTTCTTTGTGAAACATTATCAGAAAGCTTATTTTTCGAGTTTGGAAAGCATTGTTGATATATTTTATTTATTTTATAACAATTAGAAAAAAAATTAATAAAAGCATTAAGTAGTAGTATGAAAAACTTCGGATTTCTTAAGTTAACTTAAAATTCAAATCTGTTTTTACGTACTCTCAGGTTAAGGCCTGGCAATTATTTTTTGGAATGAAACAAGAAAACTTATATTAAAATAAAAATATAAATTGTAATACGTCGAAAGGTCCTTTCGAAGAGCTTTTTTCACTCCTCGGATATTTAATAAAATTTTCCATATGATATTATGAAATTTTACAATAAGGGTTACATTTTTCACAGTTGTACAATTACTTGGACATTTTTTTTTTACATTAGTAAATAACTTTTCAAAAGCGTTACACCGAAAAGAGTTTACAAGTGAAATAGCAAATTAAAAAGACTTATAACAAGAAAGAATTATATCTCTTTTGTAAGGTCATTACTTGAATACGCGTCTATTACATTGAGCCCGTCCTAGACTCTATACATTAATAGAATAGAAACAGTGCAAAAATAATTCACAAAATTTTAACTATGTACTGCAGATTAAATTGGCAGAAATTGAATATGCTTTTTAATGAAACACGCCGTCTTTTATTTAACTTACCAACGCTTCATAGACTGAATGTTAGTTGTGCTTTGTTTATTCAAGATTTGTTATGTAATGATATCAATTGTCCTGAATTTCTGTGATTATTATACGTATATGCACATACATATCTGCATCGGAAAGACCGTTTCGTTTGAGAAATTTATTGATGGCGCCCTCACACAGAACTAATTATAGTTCTCCAGGAGTAGACACCAGATGTATTAATAAATTTAATATTTTTAATGAAATCATGGATTTCACGTCATAGATTTGAGTTTAAAAATAAGTTAGTGTATTATACCTGGAAAACAGATTAGAGTAATTTATATTTCCTTTAGGTTAGGTTTGGATTTTAGAATTTCAGGTTAGGATTTTAGAATTTCAGGTGGGATATCATTTAAAAAGGCTATTCTGAAACACAAATATATTTTTTCAATAATTTTAAAAAGCATATTTAAACAGACATTTTGAAAAATATGTGGCAATAGAACACTTACCACCCTTATTTACGAAACTACTGGATCTAAAATTAAAAAAATTAGGGAATATATAGATTTTTAGAACTACTCGAAAATATGGTACGAAACCCTAAGCGCGCGAATCTAACTCGCACTTGACTATTTTAGAAAAAAAAACTCATTGCATTTGTTTTCGTTTTGTTTTTCCTAGTGACTGCTTTGTTATTTTGGTCAAATAACACAGTTAATAATGTTTAAGAAATATTAATATGTTAAATGTTTTAATTTATATTGGTTGCCTTTTGAAAATTTTGATCGTTCCTGAAAATAGTTTTTAAAAAATGCAATTGCTTATTAAAGTTTTCACCTGTCGTTTTTTGACACTTTATTTCATTTTTATTTATTAGTTTTTTTGATTTACTATGAGTTTGTTTAGAGAATCAAAGAAATAAATTTAAAATATTTTATAATTTTAATTTATTTATTTGCAGGAAGAATATTGACGACGACGAGACAACAGTATGACTTTAACTTCTTTGACTAGCAGAGATTATCGGAAGGAAGTTCTGAGACAGAAATTTGTCACAAAAGAAGATTATATCGCGAACGCCCAAAGTACTTGGCTCTGAATTTTTATATCCTTTAATCAACACAAGTGGGACTGCCATAGGAGCACGATTTTATTTGTGAGACAATTCTTCGACTGATATTAAAAATTTTGTACTTTGTATCGTAATTTTAAGTAAATTATTGCAACTGACATTTGTAACTTATTTAAATCATCTGCCATTTATACGTTGATTGTACATAGAACAAAGCATTTACACAGCATGTTTTTTTATGGTGTATAACTTGTAGTTTTTTAATTTAAGATAATTTTACGCAAAAATCATAGGATGACACATGGACTATTATCTGATCAAACTATACATATTCAGCTGTCCTTGGGCTAAAGCCTAGATTTAAATAATATAAGTGTAGCTTTCATACAATTTTAGCAATTTTAATTCAAATTGATTGGCTGATTTAGGCAAGAATGTGTTTTAAGAAAATAACTTTATCTCTGTTTTGCTTTTAAATCTAATGGGTGCAATTCGGTGAGTCATTTTTCAATAGTAAAGCATCTTTTCAAATAGTTTATATTTCCTGGAAAAGTAAAAACATATGAGAATCTTGGCGTTTAATTTTAACTTTCACATAAAACATTATCTCATTTGTTTCAGTAATAAAATCAAAGACAATATTATGTACAAAATTATTTCTTCACCTTTTCTGATTTAATTTTAAGTTGAATCTATAAAATATGTACCCGAATGATTTATATATTTTTTTTAGCCATAAACTTTGTTGTCATTTGCTTAAAATACATTTTTGCAATTTAAAGAAAAATTAAATTATTTTGTATAAATGAGTGCCTGATATAATTTGAGCTTTTTAGGGAAATATGTACATATATTTCTTAAAAGAACCGCGTAAAACGTAGAGCAAAAATACTTCAATCGACTTTTCTATTCGATTTTACTCTTGCGAAGAATTTATTAATAAATGTAATGAAAGATACAAATTTTATCATAGACATTCAACAGCAAAAAAGCTGAACCATCGAATCGAGGACACACGAAATAATCGAACGTACAAAACCCAATAGTTAAAGAATATAATATAAATAATAGGGTGAAACATTTTAATAAAAATATATTTAACAGTTCGCAATACAGAGTAGATTTCGATTCATTTAAAAGACTGGAATTATAATTGTATCTTTAATTGCTAATATTTTGAGCATATTTAATGGAAACTTCTTCAAGATCTCTTTTTGAGTAATTTTATTTGAAATCCGTCTTTTGTTGTGATTTAAATATAACGTTAGTTTTAAGTTTATTATAATTTCTTTTTTGATTTTCTATATTTGTATATTATATATACATGGAAAATAAATGTAATTTGTAAAACGAGGCTACTGTTTTTTTTTCCCACTTTTATTTTCGCAAATATCATTCCATTGCGTCGTTAATTTAAGGGTGTGGCGTTCACGGATATTCTCCAAATTACCTACCGTCAGAATATGTTAAACGAAGTATTTAAGAAACTACAAAAAAAATTCATCGTAAATTAGGAAATTTAGGGAAATAATGAAAATGCTTTATTCGTTTTTGCGAACATATTTCTGTATTTTCTTACAATTAATGTGTATATAATATGCTGAATTTATATTCAAAAGTCAATGCATGTATGTATATTAAAAAGAATTTAAATGCCTTGAAAAATGTTTGACTGTTTTCTGTTCCTGATTAAATTGTTTTAAATATTTTTACATTATTTTCCTTCACATCATTTTATTTAATTAATATTCCTTATCCACTTGAGGTTTGAACACAAAAACTTTTGAAACATAATTCTTGCATATATAATTATAGCGTTCATTATGACGTCATATTCCATCTATGGTGGGGATTTGTTTTTAAACTTCACTAAAATACATTTCTTTTCATCCATCTATAAAATATGTTTATAATTAAATTATTATAGGTACTATACTCTTTCATTTAATAGTTTGTTGTTACACTTGTCTGTCAATTTTTGCATTGACAGTATACCCTACATTGAATATATCTAATACTATTTTCAGATAACGATTTTAAGTAATTCTTTAAAATAGTTTTAACAATTTCAACGTAAGACAAAGAATCAATGTTTGCAATATTTTTAATTTTGGTTTTAATTTGAAATAAACTAATTAACCAAAGAAAAATTAATGTTTATTTATCAGCAAGTAAGTTTTTATGCTAGAGAACTTTGGTTTATGTCAATAAAGCACATTCAATTTAGTTTTTATAAGGGCGAATATACATAAGATAAGAATGGTTACATACTTTTGGAGATATTAAAATTGGGTAATCTTTAAAAACTTTTGAACACGTCGCATTTCCTTCGTTGAATTTTTCAGCAGCCATTTAGAAAGATATTTAAAATAATTCAGCAATTAAAATCGAAAGTTAACATTAAATATTTGTAGCGTAATGCTGAAGGCAATTATAATCTGCTCCCCTTATTCTACAATATTAGATACAGCGAGTATTCAAGTCAAGCACACGCACTAATAACAACAAATGAATTGTATACATATATCTGTATGTAGGTAAGTTTAGTGCTGCCCGTAGAATTAAATAAAATATTTAAAATTTTATAAACGTTTCCAAATTAAGAAGTGATTTTGAAATCCAATTTGAACGTCACTGAGAGAGTTGACAGTATTAAAGAATTCTTGTCATATTTTCAGTAAGGGAATCAGATTGTTTTCAATTTGGTTTTCAGTTTTCTTTTCATAGAAGTTACCAGGATTTATTATCTAGCCGGGTTTAACTGAATGTTGGATTTTGAATTTTCAAGTATTGATCCAAATATAGGATAATCTTTTACTTACCTGCCCATTTATTGTCCAAACTTGGTTCAACTTTAAGATACCTATTTTTGGTTCTTTAATTTAGGTTTTATTCATACAAAACGTTGTGGCTTGTAACTTATTAGCATATCTATTTGTAAGCAAAGCTTCAACGGTCAAATACTTCTATATTTTTATGAAAACCTATCCAACTCTAGGGACAGCTAGATGCTCGCAATTGAGAATATAACGATCGCGGCGAATTGAATATCGAACAGTCTGATATTTGGATGAACTAAAGTCACTTCTCATTTATACTGATTTTTTAATTTTATTAATTAAATGTGGTACTCTTAAGGATAAGGTTGTCCTTGCATCAATGGCCTTCATAACGTAGTCTTAAAAAGTGCATATTTGAGAGTACGAGCAACTAGAGTTGAATTTCCGAATACTAAAATCTAGTTACGTATATCATGATGAAGTCAAATTTGTACGTTGGCGTCATTGGTCCTTTTCTATTTCCTAAACGGGCTGTAAAGAACTTATATAAGTAGTTTGGCTTTTAACATAAGTTAAAGGACTTTTAAAGGAATAACAAATTAGTTATACTCTTTTCAAAGAATTCTTTTTTAAAAGATAAAGTTAAAGAAGTATCTTAGTTGGATACATTCGGTTAGTCTACCCTGTAGAAATCTTTAATTATAGAAGAGATGGGAAATATTTATCACTTTTCGCCTTTTTTAATTAAATTAATTGTACTAGTCTCTGTGATGTCAAGTTTAATAAAAAAAATGGTAAAAAGAGAAAAGACTTTTGCTACAACTTCATATCCTACTTAATAGGGAGACGTTGTTATATTTGTATTTTCTGTAAAATTGTATAAGATAATTAGATCTGATTGATAAATTGAAGTAAAAGCCTCTATTCGATTTGTGTTTTCTGTAAAAAATTGTGTAAGATAGTTAAAACTGATTGATTATTTGAAGGAGACGATCATTACGAAAGTTCTAAAGTAGATACAGTGCAACTATCTTTATAATATTTTCTGAACACTGTAAAGAATCTGGTCATTTTGTTCAAATTTTGTAAAAGTACTTCAATTCTTCGCTTCTATTGAGAAACTCAAATATACTTTTGAATCGTTAATAAATGAAAGTCCAAAAAGTTGACTAGTCAAAAATGAACTTTATATATCCTTGCTTTATATTTACAAAAATGTACATATATGCAATTAGCGAAACTTAGTTTTCGTTATAGGGAACGTATTTTTTGAATAATATTTTAAGAAGCCATCCATTGTGGTGGAATTATAAATGATAGATTAAACTCTTAATGAATGACGTGCTCGAGAACTTTTTACGATATACAATATAACATCAAATAGCCAGATATTTTTGCGAAAAACCTCTTTATATCGTACATACAGTACTATGAATAATAATAGACTCAAACATATTTTTCACATTCTTACCAACGAATTTTAGGAAATAAATTTTCATGTCTAAATATGAACATCTTTTCAATTATCTACCTTTCTCTTCCTTGATTTAAAACGCTAAGTACAAGGTAAAAATCCCCAAAAAGCGTTATGAAACTAAATAAATAATTATAAACTAACTTGTCACATGGAACTCAGAGTGAAATCGCGAATGACATTAAAAGACCACAGAAAAAAAAAAACATTTTTAGAAACTGGGCCTCCAAAATCTTTAAATAATTGAAAATGTGGCACAACTGAAAAAAAGAATAAGAACAGCGTGGAATGAGATTTCCGATCGGGTTTTAAATAGCCTTGCAAAAAGCGTTCCAAGTCGATTATTAGATGTAAAACAAAATTAAGGAAGTCCATTTTCCGTATTCAATAAAAAAAATCCCAAACATGACATTGAGTTTATAATTTTTCACAGCATTTAAAGTGATTTTGTATGGTTTATTTTATTTTATTTTTTTATTTAAGGAAAACGGTGATCATACCGATTTCATCCCTGCTAAATTTTCTTAAAGGTTTTTTAATATAAAAAATAAAAAGCATAGTTATTTAAAGTTATTGTTTATTTTTATGAGAGACCTAAAAATATAGTTGAGTCTAAATTATTCACAGCACTGTTCTAAGTGAATTGTGTGCCTTTTCCGCTGCTACGTCCAGAGACCCCTGTTTTTTATGTGGAAAACTCAGATTGCATGGATGATTACATTCTTATTAGGCGACGTTGAACGAGTTTACAGTTTAATTTGAACGAAGAAGTGTCTACTATTCCATCACTTTCCTACTATCAAATCCTTATCTTCAATAATCTTTACTTCGGGCTTGTCTTGGACGAATGTAGTTATGCTTTGTAATACAATAATTGACGAAATATCTTTGGATGCCAATATGGAGGTAAATTCCCAATGCTTATTTTAAGGGAGCAAAATAAATACGTTTTAATGTACTACTGTCTTTGGAAATGCATTCTTGTTTTTTTACCTATCAATTAAATCATTTTACTTATTTTGGAATTGGTTAAGATTACTATGGCAAGGCCTCAGAGCTATTTTAATATATTACAACAATTGCTTAAGTAAAGCTTTACAAATTTTGTATGAGTCCTACCTTTTTAGCTGCAAAAAAAACATTTATGGGCTGTTTCTCGTGGAAAAATACACCCATTTATATTTTAAAGAATACCGCTTTGTTTGGAAAATCTTAGTTTTATAAGTTGTAAATATTTTCCTTTTTTTTCATTATATGTATATTCATTATAATTTTAAATTTTAAGAATTTTATGTGAAGGCTTTTTATACAAGATTACTAGTACCACCAAAGTTCATTTCATTTTCACCATCGATTGCCTGAGTCCAAATAAAAATTTAAGAATTTAATAAATCATAAAAAATATGATCGTATAATGAAGGTATATTCAATTGTGTGGGAAATTTCCATGAAACAACAGCTAAAACTCGATGTGTGCGCCAGTTATACACGTATTAATTCTAAATTTACCGTTAATATGTTAAGGTTTTGCTAATTAACACTTTGTCATGATGTAACATAATTAAATTAACAGAATCAAACACCATACATACATACGTCAGTACAATTTAAACGTTATCGCCTTTATGGGTGCATTTCATACAGATATGCAAGTTAAAATATACCTTGACCATTTTTTTACCTTTTACATTATACTTTATATAATTTCTTACTTCCTCTTTACAGAGTACATTACTTTATTATATACAACTCCTTAAATTTTTTAATTCTGATTTTTATACCTTTTTTTTTTACTTTATATAACAATCCATACTATCTATTGACAAAAACGATAATGAGCTTGACAAAATACAAGTATTTAGGTGTTACGATAAAGTGTCAGTCTGTTCTTAATGTTTTATCTTATTTGAGTGATCTTGCATTGTTGCATGCATCTACATTATTTCTTTTGAAATTGAGAAGCCATGATATAGAAGAGAATGTTATTATTTTTTTTTTTTTAGAAACAATAGCTGTGTTTTATTTTTTGCAATTAACATCCGAACTTCTGTTCTGTTTTGGGTTAAATTATGAGATTTGTGGAAATAGACTAAACTATAGATAGATGGGAGAAATTTTATAATTAACTAATTTTTTTTGTCTTCAATTTGTGCATCAAATGACAATTTCTGAAATTTCTAATGTTAACAACCTTTTAGAGCGAATAAAGAGAGGTAAAGTAATACCGAAAAGCTCTTCCATTTTACTAATTCTAACTTTACGAATTCATTTTGATTTTGTATTTTTCTTTCAATATCTTTTAATTAATAAAAAAAAATTTAGAACACTTTAGAGCTCTAGTAAGGTTTATCTGTTTGGTTTGTATTTGAGAAAATACTGTGGAAAAATATTGTGATATTTTCAACTAATAGTAAGTTGAAATTTCCGAGTTCATTAGTTTCTTTATCGTTTTCATACTAACTATTTATTTACAATCGGATGAGTAGGCTTTCTTCTTCTTTGATGTGTTTAATGTTTAAATGTTTAATGTTTAAATACGTTTCCAAAGTAAAGGTAGTGATGAATTGTTGAAGTTGGAAAATTTAGATTCAGAAATATTATATAAGTCAAGATGCGGCTGTATTTCACATGGTGATTGTAAAATATACTATAATTTTTTCTTAGCCAAACCATGCGACGACATACAGTTCGTTGATTAATGATAATTAACTAAAAAATATCGTTTTTTAACTTGAACGAGGAACCAAGGAAAATATATCGATCTGATGCTTCTTTATATTTCGTTTATCACTTTTGTATTGAATCATATCTTGTTAACTAGTGATAAAAAGCAACTGATTTACTATTTTCAATTATAGAATTAGATTGCAGAATAGTTCAAAATTCCAGAACTTTTTGTGCAACATCAGTTTGCATAGTAGCTAGTAATGTGTTAATTGTTTATCTGCCAGCAATTAATTATATTGACATACCTTTCTATTTGAATTATGGGATACTCAAATGATATAAAAAAAAATTACGCATATGAGGGAAACAACAAAAAAATAAATTTTAATTTTTTAAATTTTAAATGTGCAAGTACCAGCAAAGGGAATACAGACGGATAGAATTGTAAAATCGTATTATCCGTTTAATAAGGGTTTTCGTTGGTGTAAAAAACTCAGATATATATATAAAACTTGAACTTTTGGAGATATTTTGAAAATATATTTTCTATTAAGTTAGGAAAAAGATAAGTTACTTCCAATCACCAGTGAGATACGATTTCATAAAAAAAAGAAAAACAAAAAGAAAACAAAGATATCATGATTCATATTTTTCAAAGTTTTTGTAAAAATTTATATTAGTACCTTTTAAGAAAATGCCCATTTTATTATTTTTCCCAAAGATTGCATCAACTAATTAATCTGGGTTCCACTTTATTCAAGGCAATACCTTTTGATATGGTTTCAAAGTACTTTGACATAGTGTTAATAACAAATTTGTTTCTAGTGAAAATGATTCGTTATAACTTCTTTGCTTAGTTAGCCTTGAATGAATTAATGATTTTCAGTATAATCTAATAGTAGCTATTCCAAACTTTCAGCTGTGTGACTAACAAACATTCCTCTTCCTCTTATTCCACAAATATAAGCCTTTCAATTAAAAAGAAACTAAACTTTTTTTTTAACTGAATTACTATTAAGGTACAGCTATGACTTATGTGAGCGTTGAGCTTTCGACGGAAAAACAGTAGAGGAATGATTAAGCACTCACCTAAAACATTAGATAGACTACCTCTCAATGGCCTTTTAACTGCTTTTACAGAATGTTCTGCGATTTTTTGTAATACGAATCTTTCAATGAATTTAAAAATGTTATTTTCTTTATCGAAGGCAGCAATATACATACATAAATATCTCTCTATTCTCCTCTTATCATCTCTTGACTAACAAGAATAAGCGCGATAAAATAAACATTTTTAGACAATACAAAATTATTTTGTTATATTTGCGAACAATTTTTGTGGTTTTATAATACTTTGCTAACATACATAAATTGAACTGAAACCTTTTCTGTTTTGAAGTTTAGACACAAATATGTACAAAAAGAAGAGGTTCTTCTTTTAAAAGCCTAAGATTTTTGGGTAGATGTTGAGACATTTCGATTTTTCTTTACAAGCAGTGAGACGAATCAGTTTGAGTGTTATGACTTTTGTTTGAGGTAAGTTTCAAAATTTTGAGTTGTTTAACGAAAATGTGAAGTAGGCAATAAATGAGTATTTAAAAACTATTGTATACGAAACTCAAACAATTAATTGAGAAATACATGATCACATTTTGTAATAAGTTTGATAGATTAATGTAGGTTCGCCAGATAAAATTAGAAGATTTATATTTTTTCTTAAATTATTCCTGCAAAATTTGTCACAAAAGGCTTAAATATTCCAACAAGGCATATCTTTTGAGGCAATTTCAAAGGAATACAAACTTTTATTTTTATGCACATGAATTTCAATCACGGGTGCGAACGATATGGAGCGGAAATAACTAAATATTTTTGGAAAAACTGTTATGATTTATAGAAATTAATTTGAGAGTTTTAATTCACAATATTTTAAATACTATGCAGCTGTATATCTAAAAGGGTTCCATTTCAATTCCACTTTAAGTCAGTTCAAGACAAACAAGAATTCTTTACACTCATTACTTTACTTCTGCTCCTTTCTTTCCTCGACATATAATAAATAAAATGGTTAAGCATTTACTTTTCTAAAAACAATATTTTATTTTATTTTGAAGAGAAAAGAAAACTAAATCTCTGTTTCATAAATTTATTTCCAAGAAATCCAAATTAACTAATATTAGATGATTAAAAAACCTGATTAAATCAAGTCTTAAATTAAATAATACTTGAAATTTTTGCGAATTTTTTTAAGATTTATCACTATCAGCTAAAACCAGAGACTTAATCTTCCGGTTAAATGATAAATCTAAAAATTTCCCGCTTTTTTGTAGCTATTTCGTAGTACAGTGCAGGGAACATGTGTCAAAGTTTTTCAGAAATACCACAATTTAACCTGCAGAGTACGATAATTATATTTTCAACAATAAAAAAATTGGTTACTAATCAAAACATAAGTGCTAAGCAACATTTCTCTTCTCCACCAGTGCCATTTATACAAATATTTCGAATATTTATTGTCTACTATAATAGTATCGCGCGTTAATCGTCATATGCAATTTCCTTCTGATTTATATGTTTCTGTCTAATATTCTTTCAAACATTCAGTATTTTTTTCTTTTTTCTTTTTTTGTGATAAGGTTACACACATATTAAGTTGCTGAAACATCTATGCATTTAAGGTAGGCATGAAACATTTAATCGTTCAATGAGGACCAAAAAAAAAAAAACAAAAAGAAGGTGACAATGTTTTTGGGATTTATGAACCCTTTTCGAATAAACTGTAGTTATGTTTTAACATGACAAAATAACTCTAATGAACTCGTAATTACAGTAAAAACGAAAAATAAATTATTTTTTAACAATTGCAGTTTGCATTGGGTGTACCCTGAGGTTGGTCTGTTAATCGTTGACCTTTTGGGCCGCCTGCAACCAGCGTTGGATCTGAGTCTAAACTTTCCGACATCTTGTCACAAATGATATCCACTAGTCGCTCAAACACAGCCTAAGAAAAAATATAACAACAATATTTTTATATATTTTATTAAAGAGAAATAAATGAATTGATAGTGTTCACCTTGACGTTGACATTTTCCTTCGCTGATGTTTCGAAAAATTCGACACCTAATTGGTCGGCTAATTGTTTACCACGTTCAAAAGAAATGACACGCTCATCTTCCATGTCACACTTATTTCCAACTAGAATAACTTGTGCGTTGTCCCATGAATATGTCTTAATTTGGGTTACCCTAAAATCAAAACAAATTCCTTTAAAAATTTATTATCAATATTATGTAATACATACATATTTTTTAATTAAATAATGTAGGAAAATAAAACCACACAACAACACAATTACAGCGACTGCCGGCTGTTTATTATACAAATTTAAAATTTTAAGGGATTAGTTGGCTTGATGTTCTCCAATGCTCGGAAACTTTTTTGAAAAAAACTTCGCCATATTTTTAATTATGCATAAAAAATAATTATTGTAGTTCGGAATGAACCTACAGTAATTTAAGTTTATAAACTTGCCTTGGCTGGCACCGACTTCAAAAATGGCTGATTAGTTATTGTTAATATTTAAGTATCAATAATTTTGTATATTGTCCTTCAATGCTTTTTTCTTTAAAGAAGTAAAAAATATTATTTTGAACTTTTTAGTTTAAGTTTGTACATACAGGCAAAGTTTTGAAGTAAGTTTTTTTTTTTTTTTTTGTAAACATTTTTTATTTGTAAATTTTTAATTAGCGGTAAGTGGTTGAAATAAACTGGATTCATCTCCTAATTTTCCACCCTTAGAGGTAGATTTTCTTCAAATTAAATGGGACCAACCTGGAGATATAGTATATCCAATAAAAAAAGGATCATTAATATCTGTTCACAATCGGCGAAGATATCGCGTAACATACACACAAGAGGTTGGATTTTTTTTTAAATTTAAATCGAGATATACCCTATTCAATAAAAAAAAGAATCATTAAATTCGGTTCATAATCGGCGAAGATATTGCGTAACATAAAAAAAAAAATAAAATAAAAAAAAATACAGTCGAATTGAGAACCTCCCTTTTTTTTAAGTCGGCAGCCCCTTTTTTAGACTAATCTGGTTTCATCCTAACTAATTCAAATAAATTAAGTAGGTAAACATATACAGGGTGCCCCAAAAATACCAGGTCAGAGTGACATGGAAGATAGATCTGTCAGATAAAATAAACATGACCTTAGTAAAAGTTTCTTAGTTTTCGAGATATTGTCACTTTTTTAATTTTGTTTGAAATCTCTGCCTTTAGTTAGATTTTCAACCACCATTGCTAAAAGTAACTTCAAGTTGTTTACTTTTTTATTTTTCAGGTATCTTGAATAGTTGTTTCAGGCGTTAAAAATAATGTTGCCGAAATTTAGTGTTCCTTCCAAGAAAAATAACTCATTTGTGTTACCTTTTAACTCTGTCAAAATTGTAGCTTTAACTTTGACAATCAGTCGTGGAAAAAAAATGTACTAAAAGAAACTGGCAAATTATCTTAAAAACTACTCAATTTAATGCAGATTCAGAAATGGTATGATACTTGGGGAATTATTTTACAAATACTTAGAAATAGCTACTTTTATCATTAAGGGTTGTGCTAAAGCCGGCTCGACAAATATCTCAGATGAGTTTGAGAAGATTAAAAATCTGTTTTGTTAAAAGATGTCGATTGTGCATTCGTGTTGGAGGCAGACAGTTTGAACATTTACTGTAATAATAAACAAATTCAACAGTTTTTGGTTTTTTTTTATTAATATCACAATACCCCAAAAGAATCAATGAAAAAGCGGAATAGCAAAGGGTCGCAGCTGTCCTATTCATGTTTACCTGTTAACAGGTCCACAGCCACAAAAGCCAAAGGCCGGCAGCTAATAAAAATGCAATGTGGCCTTTTCTTTACTATTGATTGCGTAATAATAGTGTTTTATTTTTCAGAATAGAGTCCGGCTTTGGCACAACCCTTAATGATAAAAATAGCAATTTCTAAGTTTTTGTAAAATAATTTCCCAAGTATCATACCATTTCTGAATCTGCATTAAATTGAGTAGTTTTTAAGATAATTTGCCAGTTTCTTTTAGTACATTTTTTTTCCACGACTGATTGTCAAAGTTAAAGCTACAATTTTGACAGAGTTAAAAGGTAACACAAATGAGTTATTTTTCTTGGAAGGTACACTAAATTTCGGCAACATTTTACTTTTAACGCCTGAAACAACTATTCAAGATACCTGAAAAAAGTAAACAATTTGAAGTTACTTTTAGCAATGGTGGTTGAAATTCTAACTAAAAGTAGAGATTTCAAACAAAATTAAAAAAGTGACAATATCTCGAAAACTAAGAAACTTTTACTAAGGTCATGTTTATTTTATCTGACAGATCTAAGGCTAACCTATCTTCCATGTCACTGACCTGGTATTTTTGGGAAACCCTGTATATTTAAAATTTAAATAAATTTTGCTTGTATATTTTTTTGTTTTTAATTTTACTGCTTAATCTTTAAGGAATTTTTTACATTTTTCTTTTCAAATATTTCTAAGGTTATCAACAGATTACTACAAAGAATAATACACTGAGAGAAATCTCTGCGTTTGTAACAAACATGGTTAATATTTAATTCAAACGCGAAAAGAAATTAATAAAATCAAATGGTTTTCATTTAATTTAAAAGTAATTCCGTTTTGTTTAAACATTTTCTATTTAGATCAAATATTTTGTTCTAAACGCGCTAAACGCATGCGTGTTTGAAAATGGCGTTTGATTTAAAAGTATGCTCATTTGATTTAAATATGATATTCGTGTAGTTCGAACATTTCATAATTCTCCCAAAAATATTTGCGTTTGATTAAAATATCTTCTTGCACATTTTGATTAAAATTTAGACTTTCGTAGATGTTGGTTAAATTGTTGTACAATCTCAGCAATGCAGTGCACTTAGAATTGGAGTAACTTACTCAAATTGATAATGCATCTGTTGAATTTAGTGTTTTTTCGGCCCGACTAAATTTTAGTCACATGAGATTACGGAAGGTAATCACAACTCGTACAAGCCCTAAATAAGTAAATTAAAACATTTTTGAACTTTAATCAAACAACTAAATGGGGTTGAAAATACATTATTTAGCTTTAATCCAAACGCTTTTGAAGTTGGTAAACACTTTTAAGGCTTAACCCAAAAACTTAATGCGTTTGAATCAAATACTTTTAAGTTTTATAATAATTCAAAATTTAATGCACATTTTAGCTTTAACACGACAAATGAACGCGTTTGAATGAAAAAATGTTCAAACTTAATTCAAAAACTAAACGCATTTCACTTAGATATTTGTCAGCTTTAACTTTAAAGCAAAACACCTTTTTAATTAAAAATTTATAAGCTTAATGAAACAACTATGCGCGTTTGAACCAAACTCTTCTATATTCATATAAGCTATTATAATTTAACTACAAAAGTGCATTTAAATGAAACCCGGCGATATGTTTGAAACAATTATTTTCGAGATCGATTTAATAAATGTTTTTCTTTTATTTGACTAAAATGTTTCTCTCGGTTTACGTATGTGTAGGTATGTATGGTGTACTTCCACAAAATATAAAAGTTAAAGAGAATTGTTTTGTTTGAGCTTGAAATTCAAGGACGAGGAAAAAATCGACTAACAAATTCAAGCCAATTCAGTGAAAGGCTTTTATGAAAAGAGAAGTTGTACATATTGATTCGATAATGAAAACTGATATTTCCCAAAATATGAAAATATGAAATTGCCTTCACTTTAACAATGTTGCACTCACCAGTCTTGAACAGAATTGAAGCTTTCCTCATTGGTTATATCGTACATAAGAATGAAACCCATTGCGCCTCTGTAATATGCTGTTGTGATTGTCCTATATCGTTCCTGGCCAGCTGTGTCCTAAAATGAATAGAAATTGATTTTTTGTTTTATTTATATGTTTGGGAAAAGATATAATTTGCTCTGGTGTGTTCACTTGCAGCTGCAGCTACCTTTTCGCTTCACACATTGTCAATTTCTTTTCATATTTTATGAGATATGTTATAGTTCGGAAGATATTCTTTCTTGTATGTTTTTTAAAAGACTGGATAAAACATTGTGGAAAATTGAATTAATAAAAATAATTGAAGTTAGTTGAACTACGGCATCAAAGAATCAAACTAAATATTTCTTTAAAATGAATTCGATTTGCAGCTAAATTTATTTAGGAAAGCTAGAAAGAAGAATTTAATAGTTTATTATCTGTACGATCTGAATGAAATGAAAATTTATTACATAATATAGTTCGATGCTTCGATTATTCGAGCTATTATTATTTGAGGCGTTTGAATAAGCTTCATTGTCCAAATAATTAGATTTAAGAATTACGAATTTTTGGCAATCTTATTAATTTCAATGCTTAATAACGTTAGCGCAATAGTTAAAAACCTTGTTGAATAATGATTGAAATGTTATGTGGGACAAATATACTAACACAAAAGATGCCATCTAAGTTATAATCATTCATTCAGTTTAAATCTCATTTGTTTAGGTATATAAAAATGAATAAAAAGTAAAATTTAAACTCACCCATATTTGTAGTTTCACCCTTTTGTCGTGGCGGAAAACTGTTTTCACTTTAAAGTCGATACCCACTGTTGATACAAAAGCTGATGTAAATGAATCATCTGCATATCGAAAAAGGAAACTTGTTTTTCCAACACTAGAATTTCCGATGATCAACAATTTGAACATATAATCAAAATTTTGATCTGCTGCATCTTTTTGCCATTTTGGATCGCCACCGCCAGCCATCTGAAATGTGATGGAAAAATAAAAATAAATTTTCAATTTAATTTATGGTTGCAAGTTTTATTAGCAGTTTAATGTATTGTGGCTTCTCTTGCGGATGGTTTTATTTATTCAGGAACTTATGATTCATTCAAAGGATGTTTGCACCATCATGCCGTAAATCAATTTAAGCTGCCGCAGAGGAAGGAAAGTACAAGTGCGGCAAAATTTTACATTACAGGCAGTTCTTTATTGAAGCCATCAATTTGTTTAATTTTATGGAGCTTTTTGGTAACAGGTTTTACAGCCTTAATTAAGAGGCAATAAAAGCAGGAGTTTATTGAAGAATTCAAAAATATATTCTCATACTAAATAGTCTACTTGTTGCTGTATCAGACGATTAGAAATTTGAAACATTAATAACTAACCCGAAATAGTATGGTTAAACACAACTCGAAAACACAAATATGTTATAAAAGATAATTTGTTTTGTATTTCTTAATTACGTAAGTATATTTTATGAGAATATTAAAAACTGATGCCATAAAGATTCGAAATTCAGCTCACAGACCGTGATACTAAGTTTAACCTAGAAAATAAAAATTTGAATAATTAAAACAACATATAGCATATACATATACTATATACATATAAGCAAATTATATTAGAAATACAAAGTGTATTTGTTAACAGAAATGTAATGTAATAAAAAGGTTATTATAAACTAAGAGAGACAACAGAGTAAAGGAGCTATCTAATCAAGTGACCGTGAACCTTAACGAATAATTTTCTTGATCAATAACCACGAAAGGAATCCAAATAGCCAAAAGGGAAAATTCATAAATACCAGCAACGTTAGCATTTTGAGGTGTTGAATTAATTAGAAATCCACTTAAGTTAGGATGACGGAAAACACTTTCATAAACCCGTAAACTTGTTGGCAAATTTCGTCGCACTAATGCAACAGGTTGTATAGGTTCCCTTTTTTAGGTATACAACCGATGTTATCGTGAAATTGAATTTATGCAAATATCAGTAAGGTAGCAAAAAGTACGGCCGTACATCGCACCCTATATAGTTAGGTAAGTACATATGTGCGTAAGTTCTTAGCTATTTCTTATCATGTAGATTTCTGGTCAATGTTACGATGGTACTTATTGTATTTGTATTTGATAACGACATGTAAATTTATTTCAAATCATTTATTCACTGAACTATCAGTTTGTTTAGGTTTTAATTTTACTAAAGTTGTAATAAATCTCTTCGTCGTTAATGGAGTGCTCTTGTGATTTCTTATGGTGTCAAGGAGAAGGGGGAAACCAGTATGCTATCAATGTGAAGTGTGATTGAAAAGAAATTTATGAACGAAAAGAGACTTTGTGTTAAGTATGTAATAATTTGTCGTGCGTTGTGAGCAGGATTTTACACTAACAAGGAAACGTTCTCACGTGTGTCTCACCGATTTTGACGAAATTGAAATATGTTATAGAGTATCGAAAAATAAGAGACACGTATTTTTTTTTATCTGCGGATACGCACATTTAGAGGGTGGAAAACAACCCCTAAAGTTCCCAAAAATAGTTTTTCCTAAATATTTGAAGTTCTAATGAATTTTTTCGAATGAAATAAAATGGAAATGATGTCTCGTAAATATACTAACCTTTTGTAAGTAATT
This sequence comes from Dysmachus trigonus, assembly GCA_949715965.1. Lineage (NCBI taxonomy): Eukaryota > Metazoa > Arthropoda > Insecta > Diptera > Asilidae > Dysmachus > Dysmachus trigonus. Next base: position 33,516,973 of record OX454319.1, read on the forward strand.
CGGTTCCCGGGGATAGCAACCCTTATTTTTTATTGTAAAAAAACGATTTTTTTTTTTTATATTTTTGCGTCGAAAAATAACAATTTTAGTTGAAAATCATTGAAAAAGATTTTTTTACATACCATTTTGAAAAATAAAGTTGACCTGTTTTTGCATTTTCGTAAAAAAAGCTCCTCAAGGGGGTAAACAACCACTAACAGCACTAATACGTAAATGATGTATATTCTTTCAGACATCCGTTTTTTTCGTGAAAACCAGTATTAAGAGGTATTTGGAGTCGCTGATTACGAATCTGATGTTAAATTTAAAAAAAATTCAAAATGGCGCATCCAATATGACAAACTTTTGAAAAATACACCAATTTTTATTAAAAAATCAATAAATAAAAGTACCTCCTAAATGTGCGTATCCGCAGATAAAAAAAACGTATCCCTTATTTTTCGATATTCTATAACATATTTCAATTTCATCAAAATCGGTGAGACACATCTGAGAACGTTTTCTTGTAAGTTGATTTAAGAATTTTACTTGTTTTATTAACACACCAAATATTTTTCAACTAGAATCTAGCCAAATTTCAACTAGAGTTCACTTCCTACGATTTCTATGTAGTTATAAATTTAGTGAAAATATAGACCTAAAATTTTATTTATGTACTTTAGCTAGATTTATATATAAATTAACTAATTGTAAAATTCCAAGTATAAACGATAGAGTACTATATTCTTTGTTTTAATTAGAATTCACTAGAAATCAAATGAATTTCTCTTACCTAGATTTATGTAAAAATACCCTGGATATCTAAATATAAAAGCCAAATTTCTTTTGGCTTGTTTTAACTTAATTTATGTCCAAATATACTGCGTTTTTAAATACTTTACTAGAATAACTAGATATGTAATTATTGATGGTAGGAATAGAGTATATTTTTATCTAGATTAGTAGTTTATGTGGTATCCTGAAATTTTACTACATGTCGGGGCGAAAACCAAACTGTCTATAATTTTTTACAACACTAGAACCTATCTAGTAAGATATCAACAGAAAACAAATTTATCGTGAATATTTTAACAATATTTGCATCTAATATACATAGTCGTGCCATAAGTTCTGTCTCCCTCCCCTCCACTAAAAGGGTCACGACGCATCTCGATTACCTGTCGCGAATTAGCTTAAATACTTCCCGCTTTGTTAAAAAAATATCATTTTGTCATTGGATTTCGAACGAGCAACATGGAGTGGGGCATTAAAGAGAACAGGATCGCCGTTATTGCACTATTTAAGTGCAACAAGTCAGCAAAGGAGATATTTGAGCTTCTTCAGCCACTACAAATTACAATAAAATTTGTGCATCGTACTATCAAACGATACCGTGAGACTTCCTCTGTCGATGACAGGTCCAGGAGCGGGAGGCCTCGTACGTCTCGTACACCAGCAGCAGTAGAAGCGGTGCGTCACCGCATACTGAGAAATCCGCTCCGAAAACAAAAGGTGATAGCACGGGAGATGAAAATACCCAAAAGGACGATGTCTCGTATTATCAAGGAAGACCTTAAGCTTAGTGCTTATCGACGGTCAACAGGGCAGCGGCTTACGGACAAGCTTCGTGCGATACGAGAGATGCGATCTAAAAGTCTCTTGAAGAAGTACGCGGGAAAAAATACCAACAAATACTTTTTTCAGACGAAAAACTTTTTACTATTGAAGAGAAGTTTAACCGACAGAATGACAGAGTGTACGCGCATAGCTCTAAGGAAGCGGCTGAGAAGATACCCAAGGTAGAGCGTGGCCATCATCCCGCCCCAGTCATGGTTTGGTGGGGAGTTGGCTATTACGGTGCTACGGAGCTGCATTTTTGTGAGCAAGGCGTGAAAACGAAGGCAAAGAACTATCAAAGTGACATCCTGGAGAAGATGGTGAAGCCGCTCAACACAACGATATACCATGGTCAGCATTGGGTGTTTCAGTAAGACTCAGCACCAGCTCATAAAGCCAAGACAACGCAAATCTGGTTAAAATTGAATGTTCCTGACTTCATTTCTGCTGAAGATTGGCCTTCTGGTAGTCCAGACCTAAATCCTTTGGACTACCGCTTATGGAATATTTTAGAGGAGAAGGCCTGCTCTATTCAACATCGAAACATTGAGTCATTAAAAGCAAGTTTGATGAAAGCAGCGAAGGAAATATCACTAGATGTCTTGCGTACTGCGATTGATGAATGGCCGAAACGTTTAAAAAAATGTGTAGCTGCAAAGGGTGGGCATTTCGAATAATCGTCTGCATTACTGTAAATTAGAATAAGTATATTACTAAACATAATAAATAAAATTTAATTATTTTTTTCTTATATGAGCTTTTTTTGATTTTTCCTTTGGGACAGAACTTATGGCACGACTATGTATAAAATTCTACTGTCACAGTGTTAGTGGCCATACTCCTCCGAAACGGCTTGACCGATTTTGATGAAATTTAATATGTATATTCAGTAGGTATGAGAATAGGTTTATAACTAATTTTTATACCCCTAGATGTTAAGGGTGGGTCACCCTAAAAAAAGTTTTTTTATTTTTTGGACCAATTTTTTTTTTGTAATTTTTTTATGGTGTGGCATTAAAAAACACATTTAGTCCTAAATTTTTACCCTTCTACCACCAACCCCTACTTTTTAATAGTCTAATATATAAAATTCTTCTGTGACAGTGTTAGTGGTCATACTCCTCCGAAACGGCTTGACCGATTTTGATGAAATTTAATATATATATTCAGTAGGTATGAGAATAGGTTTATAACTAATTTTTATACCCCTAGATGTTAAGGGTGGGTCACCCTAAAAAAATTTTTTTTATTTTTTGGACAAATGTTTTTTTTGTAATTTTTTTATGGTGTGGCATTAAAAAACACATTTAGTCCTAAATTTTTACCCTTCTACCACCAACCCCTACTTTTTAATAGTCTAATATATAAAATTCTTCTGTGACAGTGTTAGTGGTCATACTCCTCCGAAACGGCTTGACCGATTTTGATGAAATTTAATATGTATATTCAGTAGGTATGAGAATAGGTTTATAACTAATTTTTATACCCCTAGATGTTAAGGGTGGGTCACCCTAAAAAAAGTTTTTTTATTTTTTGGACCAATTTTTTTTTTGTAATTTTTTTATGGTGTGGCATTAAAAAACACATTTAGTCCTAAATTTTTACCCTTCTACCACCAACCCCTACTTTTTAATAGTCTAATATATAAAATTCTTCTGTGACAGTGTTAGTGGTCATACTCCTCCGAAACGGCTTGACCGATTTTGATGAAATCTAATATATAAAATTCTACTGTCACAGTGTTAGTGGCCATACTCCTCCGAAACGGCTTGACCGATTTTGATGAAATTTAATATGTATATTCAGTAGGTATGAGAATAGGTTTATAACTAATTTTTATACCCCTAGATGTTAAGGGTGGGTCACTCTAAAAAAAGTTTTTTTATTTTTTGGACCAATTTTTTTTTTGTAATTTTTTTATGGTGTGGCATTAAAAAACACATTTAGTCCTAAATTTTTACCCTTCTACCACCAACCCCTACTTTTTAATAGTCTAATATATAAAATTCTTCTGTGACAGTGTTAGTGGTCATACTCCTCCGAAACGGCTTGACCGATTTTGATGAAATTTAATATATATATTCAGTAGGTATGAGAATAGGTTTATAACTAATTTTTATACCCCTAGATGTTAAGGGTGGGTCACCCTAAAAAAATTTTTTTTATTTTTTGGACAAATGTTTTTTTTGTAATTTTTTTATGGTGTGGCATTAAAAAACACATTTAGTCCTAAATTTTTACCCTTCTACCACCAACCCCTACTTTTTAATAGTCTAATATATAAAATTCTTCTGTGACAGTGTTAGTGGTCATACTCCTCCGAAACGGCTTGACCGATTTTGATGAAATTTCATATGTATATTCAGTAGGTATGAGAATAGGTTTATAACTAATTTTTATACCCCTAGATGTTAAGGGTGGGTCACCCTAAAAAAAGTTTTTTTATTTTTTGGACCAATTTTTTTTTTGTAATTTTTTTATGGTGTGGCATTAAAAAACACATTTAGTCCTAAATTTTTACCCTTCTACCACCAACCCCTACTTTTTAATAGTCTAATATATAAAATTCTTCTGTGACAGTGTTAGTGGTCATACTCCTCCGAAACGGCTTGACCGATTTTGATGAAATTTAATATATATATTCAGTAGGTATGAGAATAGGTTTATAACTAATTTTTATACCCCTAGATGTTAAGGGTGGGTCACCCTAAAAAAAGTTTTTTTATTTTTTGGACAAATTTTTTTTTTGTAATTTTTTTATGGTGTGGCATTAAAAAACACATTTAGTCCTAAATTTTTACCCTTCTACCACCAACCCCTACTTTTTAATAGCATTTTCTAATGTTTGTTCAATAATATGGTAGCATATTAATTCCTTTAAAAGGATTTTTGATAATAGTTAAGACGCTAAGAGCTCTTAATTTTGATCCAGAATCGGGGGTAATTTAGAATATTACCATAATTTCCAAATCCAAGGTACAGTATTACTATATTATAAATGTAAGTATTTTAAATATTAGTTTGTACATCGATCGCAGTAGTGACGTTTAAAATTACAATTTTATCATTTTCGTGGAATTCTGAAGTGAATTTAATTCCTATTTTATAAAGAATCATTATTATTTGATTTGAAGTGTAATTCTACTCTGTTATTCCAAAAGAGAAATATCGTGAAAGGTATGTTAAATAAAAAAATGTGTGTATACTCATCTACATGCGCTAGAAGTTACACTTTTTTTTAATTTTTTTTTAACAGCGAACAATGCCAAAACTACGTAGAGGAGCTTCTTTTAGCCGTAAAACACATAAAGCTGCAGCCATACAATATGCAAGAACCGAAAGAAACGCAGAACAAATCCAGCAAGACAATACTGACGTACGTGAGAGCATGGCGCAATTGCGTCAACTTCAATCAGAAGTTGCACGAGCTGAGCGAAATGAAAATAGAAGAGTAGAACAAAGACGATCACGCCGACTCACATTTAACAGACTGAGAGTAAATGAACAACAGCGCCAACAGGCACATCGAGCATTTACCTCTCAGTCATTCCTGCGTCTAGCATTCGAGTATGAGCCCGATGTTGAATATTATGCTCATTCAAAAGTTATAATTAGTGCTATGGACAAAGAATGCCTGCATTGTAATGCACTTAAATTCAAAAATGAGCCAGCCGGGATGTGTTGCGCGTCAGGAAAGGTGCAACTACCTGTAATTGATACACCACCTGAACCATTGAAGGGTTTACTGTTTGGCACGGAACCAGATTCTAATGTGTTCCTGAAATCAATTCGGACATTCAATTCATGTTTCCAAATGACATCATTTGGAGCAACAGAAATAATTAAAAATAATACTGTATATGGTCAACAATTCAATTCAACATTTAAAGTCAAAGGTCAAATTTATCATAAAGTGGGCTCATTTCTGCCAATGCCAAATGAAGGGCATAAATTTTTGCAAATATATTTTATGGGCGGCGAAGATGCACGCGTGGACGCACGTTGTGAATACAATCACCTCAACTCATTATTTGCCAAACGCATTGTTAGCGAGCTGGATGCTCTATTGAATGAGCACAATGAATTATTGAAAATATTCAAATCACACTTGCCTAAATTACAAAATGATAATCACGCTATTGTAATCAGTCCTGATAAAACACCTGTTGGAGAGCATATTCGTAGATTCAATGCACCTGTTGTTGACGACGTTGCTGGAATCATGGTTGGTGATCGAACAACTACACGAGAAATCGTGATTCGTAGAAGAAATAATAATCTCCAGTTCATTGCTGATACACACCGTTCATATGACGCTCTCCAATATCCGCTTATTTTCTGGAAGGGACAAGATGGATATTGCATAAATATTAAACAACGCGATCCCGCAACAGGTACTCCATTTATTGTGGGCTTAATCATTACTCATTTAACAAAGAACTTAATTAATCTTAATTTATCAAAATAAACTAATGTTAATTAATTTCCATTATATAAGAGAGTTGATTTATAACTATTACAGGAGCCGAAACAAACAAGAACGTTAGTGCGAAGGATTACTATGCGTATCAGTTGATGATTAGACGCGGTCAGGACAATATCATTCTACGATATCGTGAGCTTTGTCAACAATTCATGGTCGACATGTACGTGAAGATAGAGAGTGAACGACTACGATACTTGCGATATAATCAACAAAAGCTGCGTGCGGAAGAATACATTCACTTGCGAGACGCTATTGTCAGCAACGCCGACGCCGCCGACATTGGTAACTCTGTCATTCTACCATCATCTTATATAGGCAGTCCACGTCATATGCAGGAATATATCCAGGATGCTCTGGCTTATGTGCGCGAGTACGGACGACCGTGTTTATTTATCACGTTCACGTGTAATCCAAAATGGCCGGAGATTACATCTCTGCTATTGCCCGGCCAAAATGCAATACATCGTCATGACATTACAGCACGTGTATTCAAACAAAAGTTAAAGTCTTTAATAAGTTTTATTACGAACTTACATGTATTTGGTCCTACACGTTGCTGGATGTATTCGGTTGAATGGCAGAAGCGGGGATTACCTCATGCACACATTTTGATTTGGTTAATCAACAAAATACGTCCTGAAGAAATCGATAGTGTAATTTCTGCGGAAATTCCAAATCCGTCTACCGATCAATTGCTGTTTGATATTGTTACAGCTAACATGATTCATGGCCCATGCGGTAATTTTAATCGTTTATCGCCGTGTATGGCCGATGGAAAATGTACCAAAGGATTTCCTAAAGATTTTACCAACGACACGATCACAAATGTTGACGGATATCCAATATATCGTCGAAGAAATTCCGATAATGGCGGACAATCATTTATTAAAAGTATTAACAACATCGACATTGACATTGACAATCGTTGGGTGGTGCCTTATTCACCTCTACTGAGCAAAACATTCCAGGCTCATATTAATGTAGAGTTTTGTAGTTCAGTGAAGAGCATCAAATATATTTGCAAGTATGTGCATAAAGGCAGTGATATGGCGATATTTCGAGTTGAAAATACCAATGTGACTGCTCCTCCAGTTAATAAAAACGATGAAATAATGCTGTACCAAATTGGCCGGTACATCAGCTCCAATGAAGCTGTTTGGCGTATCTTTGGTTTCCCAATTCATGAACGGGATCCAACCGTTATTCATTTAGCCGTCCATCTTGAAAACGGTCAGCGCGTATATTTCACGAACGAGACAGCGATTGATCGAGCTATAAATCCACCAAAAACTACACTCACCGAATTTTTTGAATTGTGTAATCGTGCAGATGCTTTTGGTGTCTTTGCAAAGACATTAATCTACTCAGAAATACCACACTATTTCACATGGGCTCAAACAAAAAAATGGACACCCCGCATGCGAGGCACACCGGTGGACGCATGTCCTGGCTTATTCAAATCAAACGCTTTGGGGCGAGTATTTACAGTTAATCCAAGACAGACTGAGTGCTTTTATCTTCGACTGTTGTTGGTTAATGTCACCGGCCCATTGTCATTTCAAGATATACGTAAAGTCGATGGACATCAGCATTCAACGTATAAAGATGCATGCCTTGCACTCGGCTTGCTGGAAGACGACAACCAGTGGGAATGTATGCTTGCTGAAGCAGCATTAAACTGTTCAGCAAAACAAATTCGTCTACTATTCGCTATACTATTAACTACATGTTTCCCGGCCCGAATAGAAACGTTATGGGATAATTACAAAGATTCGATGACTGATGATATACTGTATCAACATCGCACACGTTGCAACGATCTAACATTAGCATTCAGCGATGTTATGTACAATGAAGCACTGATTGCCATTGAGGATCTTTGCATTATTATTGCCAACTTGCCACTCAGTCATTTCGGTATGCCTTCGCCAAATCGAAATGCATCTGATTTATTAAACACTGACATGAATCGTGAACTTCAATACAATACGGTAGAAATGGCAGCGATTGTTACTCGCAATGTTCCACTAATGAATGAGGAACAAAGAAACATTTATGACCGCATTATGCTCGCAGTTTTGGCAGGACAAGGTGGATTCTTTTTTTTGGATGCACCAGGTGGAACTGGCAAAACATTTCTTATTTCACTAATTATCGCTGCAATACGATCAAATAATGGCATCGCGTTGGCCGTTGCATCATCTGGCATTGCGGCAACTTTATTGGATGGAGGCAGAACAGCTCATTCAGTATTTAAGCTGCCACTAAATATTCAAAACAACCCAGACGCAGTGTGCAACATAAAAAAACAATCGTCTATGGCCAGAGTGTTGAAACAGTGTAAAATTATCATCTGGGATGAATGCACTATGGCACACAAACATTCGCTTGAGGCGTTGAACAGGACATTGAAAGATATAAAAAACAATGACAAATTATTTGGCGGCACTCTGTTACTCCTTTCAGGTGATTTCAGACAAACACTTCCCGTCATTCCACGTTCAACGTACGCTGATGAGATCAATGCTTGCTTGAAATCATCTCCACTGTGGCGTAATGTTGAAAAAGTTCAACTGAAAGTAAATATGCGCGTCCTAATGCTTCAAGATCCATCTGCTGAAACATTCTCAAAACAACTCTTAGATATCGGCGATGGTAAAGTTATTAAGGATGAGACTGGATGCATAAAATTACCGGACGATTTCTGCACAATCATTGATTCGCAAGATGCTCTCATTAACCTAATATTTCCTGATATACACACACAATACATTCATCATGAGTGGCTGGCAGAAAGGGCGATTTTAGCAGCAAAAAATGTGGACGTCAACGAGCTGAATCTCAAAATACAACAGTTATTGCCAGGTAACTTGGTGACATATAAATCCGTTGATGCAGTTTGCGATGCCATTGAAGCTACAAATTTTCCTACAGAGTTTTTAAACTCATTGGACTTACCAGGCATGCCGCCGCATAAATTAGTACTCAAAGTTGGATCTCCAGTTATTTTGCTTCGTAATTTGAACCCACCACGGCTTTGCAACGGCACGCGATTAGTCGTTAAAAAATTAATGAATAACGTTATCGAAGCCATTATTTTAAATGGCAAATTCCGGGGTGAAAGTATATTACTTCCACGAATCCCCATTATACCCACAGATGTGCCAATTCAATTTAAACGCATTCAGTTCCCCATTAGATTGGCATTTGCAATGACTATTAATAAGTCTCAAGGCCAAACAATGTCTGTTTGTGGCTTAGATTTGAGCATACCATGTTTTTCACACGGACAATTATATGTGGCATGCTCTCGAGTGGGCAAACCATCCAGTTTGTTCGTGTTAGCTAAAGATGGAATGACAAAAAATATTGTACATTCCATTGCACTAAGAGATTCATATTGTTGACTAATATTTTCTGAATTTGTTGTATATATAATTAAAAAAAAAAAGGGTTCCAATAAATTAAATAATTTAGTATTTGGTGTATTGTTATTTTCACATTCCGTCATCGTTCACAGCGCTCCATGCCTCTTCCACTCATATACCACATACGCACACACTTACAAAAAATAACATATATTTTGATACTCTAGAAATAATTCATATGGCAGTACAACGTCTGCCGGGCCAGCTAGTATATTTATAAATTTGTGCTCCGAAAGCAGTTTTACAAGTTTTCCAAAACAAGTGATTTAAATTACGAATTGATAACATGTAAGCAACATTTTTAACAATTCAATTCAATAAAGATGTCAGCAAGCTTAATACAAAAAACCTGAACAAAATGTTGTGTGAATTCTGAAATTAGCTTAACCTTTAAAAGGTATCATCAAAATAAATAATATTAAGAGTATTATGGTGAAATTTCACCCCGGCATATGCTTATATCTCTTTTAAGTATAATAAAGACACTTAAATGCAATTCAATATATTATTATCATTATTGAATGTTATATTTCATGATAATATTACTTTTAGAGTGATCTCATAAATGTATGCATGAAAAATCTCTGTTAAAGTTCTACAAATTAGAGAATGTCAATTTGCCTGAGGCAAATTTCACCCATGGTACCATTTAACGTATTAAGGTAAATGCTGTTCGAAAATATTAGTGGATCTTAGATTTGTTAGTTGAGTTTTGAGTTCAGCTTTTAAAATTGAAAATTTAAGACAAACAGAGACGTAATTAAGAGGATCAAGCTGTTTACAATCTTATCTTTCTAAGTGAAATAAGTTTTTATCCTTTGTAAACGAAAAGATTAATATATGGAGACTCTTAGCAAAGCATTATTTACACGTAAATCTTTGAGCTTCAAGTCAAGCATTACACATCTATAGTTTTAACTGAAGTTCTCATAAGCCAAAGTACATAGTAACTAAAATATTATTATTTGACCACAGGTACGTAATACACGAGTTCGAGCCAATATATTATCCTTCATCAATCAAAATGCAGATGTATAATATTTACGGATACCGGTAATTATTTTTATTAGCTCCGTATATTAATATTTCGAATCTGATGTAAAATCTGATAAGATTGTAATATGACCCGAGATTAAGAATAAATATATATTCTTATAACACCCGGGTAACCCTAGATTTGGAGATATAAAACTGCCCAGTTTGGGGGTGTACGTACGGCGCGTGGATGACTTTGGCCGTGACCTTACCAAATTGTTACTTGTAAATTATTAAAATTCGAGAAGGTTTTAATCTTAGTGTAGATGTCTTACTAGTGTCGAATATACAGCAGTTGCACTTAAACCTCACCAACATATTGTGTTAAAGATTCTTTAATTCATTATTTTTCCATTGCTTATTCTTTTTTAAACTATTTAGTTATCTATCTAGGGGTATTTCAAATAAAGGATAAAAAGAATTAATGTACAGTGGTCTTTTGTCATTTAGTTAATATAAAATGATTCAAAATTACGAAAAACGATTGAAACGATTCATCTTTTTAATCTTCATGATTAAATACCATAAAATTATAATGTTGAAGATTAAAAGAAAAACACCCAGTAAAGGGCTCATGTTAATTTCATCAGTAATGCAATAATCCTCTGAGATCTAATTTCAATTGCAGAAGTTAAACAGCTTGAGTAATTTGGAAATTACATGAAGTATTTTCATTTCTGATTATTCTCCTCGTCGGCTTGACTTTATATAGGGTGAGAAGTTTCACTGGTACTTATGGGATCAAGTGAAGTTGTATAAGGGAGTCGTGGGTGCTCTTCTTGTCTCAATGGTCGCACATAATGCGTGCGTATGTGAGCAGGTTCTCGGGTACATTTAAACATTTCAGTACCATCGTCACAAATTTGTGAAAAGCAGAACATTGTCCTGATATCTGTGCAGTGCATATATCATATATCATAAATCCGAGTGAAAGTTTAGTACTAAGTACTTTAATGGCACGTGCGACTATTTTATTTTCAAGGCATTGAGCGACAACCATAAAACTCTCCGCCTACGTTGACGAATGAAGCGTGCGACATGGTTCTGTAACATAAATTTCAATCGTAAAAGCGAATCTGGTCTGTCCTTAATGCGAATTTAGACGCCTTTTAGAATGGGTGGCAAATATAGCGTGAAGTTGTTAAAATGATTTTTTTTTATATCTCTTTATACGTTACTCTAAATTGACCATTTGAGTGGCAAATGACGACTAACACGCCGTTCTTTATGCTCACAAAGATTATGAAAGCCTGACGTACCTATTTATAAATATATCTACATAATTTTGGAGATTCAATTGAAGCAACAATTTGATTTATTGTTATTTGATATAAATAAGTTTTGACACAATTCATCATCATGCTACTGTTTACGACAGGTTAGCATATACAAGTAGCTAACATTAAAATTTTCCTGACTTCTGTTGGAATTAAAATTCTATATTTATTTTATTATTGTGAAATTTGTGATTTGTTTTACTTTAGAAATAGGTATAATAAGGACATTTTCTAGGGTTTCGAAACATTGTACTTTATAATTATTCACAAGTATTTATAGCAAATATATTTCAATCCATACCAAACATGTGCCTAATATTCATAAGTAATTTTAAAATAATGAGTTATCTCATCAATTTAACGACTATCTACATATCTATCATCATATAAATAGTATAAAGAAATTATATTTAACGTCTAATAAAATATATTCGAATTCTACACCATGGTTTTTTTCTAAGTCTTTTCCATTTATATATCGAAAAAGAAGAAGAATATTGTCGTTCATCATTCTGGACTGATTTTCATGAAACTACCCATTATGAGGAAAAATTGGAGAAAGTTGTAAGAGTAAGTAGATTGATTTTTGAATAATAGTGTTGTAAAATCCTTGTGAACGAAACAATTTATAATTCGACTTTCTCATGATATGCGTAACATTTTTAGTATGAAAATTAAGATTTGATAGATTAAAAAAGTATGTTATCGTTATGCTAACTTGTTTATACTCGTAAGTTATTCGAAAAAAGTTATTATTCATATTTCGGAGTGCCAAGTGTAATGTATCACAAAATCATAAAATCAGAAATAACATATTCTATAACTTTTAAATCTCCGCAATGGAAGGTTGAGAAAGCTATTGTGTTAAAGGTCTTGGTAAGTTATTTAATGTACTCTATTAAAAGGTACAGTGTATCAAGTTAAAAATTACTATGCAGAATATTAAAAATTCCTATACAGTGTTTGGTTTTTTAACTCGCATTTTTTGTTAAAAATTTCACCAAAATCCTGTAATTTTTCTCAAATTGTCGGGTTGTCTTCACTTTTTTCCTATCCAAATCACTTGTTTAGATTTTAACAATAGAAGGGTGTAGATATCACACAGAGAAATTTGATCGTATAGTTTATAGTTTTCTCCAGTACACGAAATGTTCATATATATTTAAATATATGCAGGGTTACAACTGCATTTTAGTGGAATCACGTACACATAACAAATATAACAACAACATTTAACACAGTCAGGGTCAATGCTACTGACGTTTTAGTCGTTTTGTAAGTCTTTTTAACGTTGGAAACATTTATAGGGAAACCCTAGCGAACTAAAATGTAAACTTTGAGCACTTCTAGGCCGCGGTTTTTTTCAATGCCCTGATCTGGATCTGGAATTGAAGATTGAATTGAATATTTTAAACCCGACCTATAGCAAATTTTAAAAATTTTTAATAACCGCATCAAATTGCCATCCAAACTTCAAATTTTGAACTACAAAAATTTTTGGATTCATTTTGTGACGTAAATGTTGATATTGTTCTTCTTTAGCAAAAATAAAAAGTTTTGCTAATACTATGTTTACATTCAAAGTTGACAGATCGAGCCGAAATTGAGTCTTTTCGACCTGTGCCAAGAGAGTCGTCAAGATTTAGTGGTCGAATTGAAATCGAATCAAAACCAATTTTAAGTGACAGATAAATATAACGTCCATTTTTGTAATTGTTGGTTTGCTTCTATATTTTTAGAATGGCTTCATCAATATTTAACTAGTCTTTGGTTTTGTAATTCGATTCCTAAAAAACCCTCAATAACCTAACGAAAGTAATTGTAAAATTTAGGTTTTAAAGGATTGTGCATAAAATATTATATTATTTACACCACATACTTAACGCAATACTCTATTATTTCATTACTTTAATAATAGAGTATTTCGTATATTGTATGCAAAATTATTTTAATTCCAAACAACTTTACAACTGATGTCGCTGAGTAAAGACTATTTACATAAAGGTATATTAATTTATAAGTAAAAACAGAGCCGTCGCGTTGTGTGCGGGAGCCTGGGGCCATTTTGGAATTCGGGGCCTATCTAAGGGCAGCGATTGTTGCAAAATGTGGAATAGATAAATCAATAAATTATTATTATTATTATTATTATTAAGATTTTATTATTATAAAAGACGGTTTATAAGCCCAAATCATAAATTTTATTTAAAATTACTAAAGCAGAAGAAGTCGTTCCTGGTTCGTTCGGAGAAATTAAATTTTTATTTTTCAAAAGTAAAAGTATTTCTTGTGTTAGTAGATCTTCTTTGATGTCCACTGGATATCGAGTTTGCAGTATTTTAGTTATCTGTAAGGCATGTAGCAATTTGGGGGCCTATGCGACCCTGGGGCCTGGGGCCTGGGGCCTGGGGCCTGGGGCCTGGGGCTGAGAAACCCAGCAGCACCCCCTCGCGACGGCTTTGAGTAAAAATAGGAATAAATTGTTATATCTTAAGTAACTTCTTATTTTTTTCCAAGATTTAAATATTTATATGCATTTCAAGCTGAAGAAAAATCATAACAATTCTGTGGTTTCATATTTATAGAAATTAAAAAAAAAAAGCTGAAAATCATATTGCTATGTCAATTTCATGTCATTCTTCAGTATTTCTTCATTTATTCTATTAATTAATAATAAATTATTAATATAATTTGATTTTAAAATTTAGGAGATGTAAATTTCAAATGGAATAGAGTAATTACCAAGTTCCAACTCGCTCCTATAGGCACTATTTTTACAACACTATGCCGATACAACTAGACTTTTAAGAAATTTTTAGGGGATCTAAGATTGAATTGGAGTAAGTAGTTTGCGTCTTAAAGCGATTTAGCCCTTACAAATCTTATTTTTAGGACATTAAGTTCCATAAGGACACCCTTTTAGGATATTGAGGTTGAGGATGGTATCTAAAATTAAGCGGAAAACGATACAATAAAAGAGATGAGAATTTCTAAATTGATTTTGGACTAAAAAATTCGACTTGGGATATGTTAAAGATATACTCGTAGAAATAAATTGTTCCAAAATGTATAAAATGTTACGTGAACTTCTATTTCCTAACTATTCTTAACGTAAAATTCATCACTCACTCATCGTTAATTAGTAAAGGAAGACAACGAGAGTACACTATTAAAGTATAGGTAAAATTAGGTATATTTTAAATAAATCGTAGTTAAGTACTATAATACTCCTTGTTCAGACGCTCAACTGCTCCGGGGGTAGCTAGTGCCTTGAACACAATTTAGCGATAACGCTAGCAAATATGCAATCAAATAATCAATTCTTAATTTCGTGAACTATACATGAGAATCGGTGTCTTAAGACATGTGTTTTTCTACTTTGGTTCCTTAAAATAGATGTTCCTTAACTTCTTAACATTTTTTTAGAAGACCAGAGTAATTTATGCAATCGTTATTGCTTCAGCTACGCATTTTTCATCTTATTTAGTTTGAACTGTGCTCCCTTGTGAATATAAATAATGGGGATATCTTGAGCAGAATAATATTAAGAAATCCGCATGCCATATGCCTTCATATTTATATCTCCTTATTTATAGTAGAACCATTTTTAACAAGGTAATTGCCTGCACACTTTCCCTAAGTGTGAAAAACAAAAATTCCTCAGAAAAAAATTACTGAAAGGATGTCAGGTACCACCTTATAAGTGTTCTTTGTGCTTGGGAAAATTCTTAGATTAAATTGTAAGATTAATTTTCGCAATTATTTATAGTGTTTAATTTATGATGAAATCAAGCCTTTGTTTGCTCATTATGTAATGGAGTAGAAAGGGATGAATCGATACACCCCCTCGAGCTCCTGACGGCTGCTAGACATTGCAGGCCACTGCCGAAGGTTACTTGCTATTTACTTTACTTTAGCTTGACTCTACCATCGCATGCTATTTATATGATTTCTATAGCAACGACGACATCATCCGGAGGCATGTGCTATCAAAATCTGCCTTCAAAGGCTCAAGGGCCGTGCGAGACAAACTGGAGGGTTCTTTTGACATTAAACTTAAATTTCTGTCATTTTCTCCCCTTAACGCCTCCGCTTATTCATGAATGAAGTGGATGGGTGTCTCTTGTGTTAGCGCCCCTAAAGGCAATGATTTTTTCTTCTTAGCACGCCATTGATTTAGGGTTGATATTTTAGCCCAAAATGAGAAATTATCGAAGAACTTTCACGACAGATTCGCTTTTGAAGGATCTCTCTTTTAAGAAGACTCACTCTGATTGAAGTACAATGAAAAAAATATATTGGAAATTTTGTCAACTGTGCAAATACATTTTCGTGACTTTATGTATATCTTGAAATATATATTATAGTTGTAGTGATAATGATTTTAGGAACCTACGCATCTTTTTGCCCATTTTATTGCTGACGACGCGACAAGAAGTTCAAAGATTTTCCCTTGAGGAAGAGATTTTATTCGCGTTTCTGTAATAAATTTTAAGCAGCGGAAAACATTAATTTTCCACAGTTTTGTAACTTCCTTTGGCATTTTATTCTAAAGCTTATGCTGTCGCTATTAATACCAAACCCAGAGCTCATTAAAATTACTATAGAAAGCCCCTCAGAATTTTGGGTGTTTCGAAGCGTCTGTACTTAAGAAATTGATTAAATTATATATTCTATCTTTGGAATACAGTATGTTATATGTTTTATTAAACAACTTTTAATACTATGATAATGAAATGCTATGGTCTACACAGAGCTGCACATTATTTATTTAAATATGGTAATTGTAGTCATTAACGTAGATACAGTCCTCAGAATTTTAATTTAAGGGTCTGAAATTTCAAAAAAATAGATTTTTATTATACACTATATAAGAATACAATTTCAAAAATATATAATTTAAAAAAAAAACTATTTGTGTAGTTACCGCAAAAATACCAGTAGTTCAATCGATTTTACTGAACTTGTACTAGCAGTTTCATATTGAATTTATTTTTTATTAAAAGAAGAATGGCAATATTGGGACTAATGTTTAATTCCAACCATTATTTATGAAAATTAAAAATTATATATGTAATTAAAGCTGTAAAATTTAGAAGTCCGGAGATATTTGTTATTGTTTGAGTCATCAGGATCCATACAATAATATTTCGGAAACAATAGATGATATTAAAATTACCAAGGTCATCCAAGGTTATTAACAGATTTCTCCTTATTCTTTGTCAAATTTTTAAATATATATAGAAGCTGTTTTTTTTCCGTCTATCCAGAACAATAAAAAACTTTGTATTGAACGTAAGCTATTCAGAATACATTTTTTTGTAATATGATTGCCATGAATTGCTATGATTTTCATACATGCAAAACGTTAAGTCTTGAACTGAACATTTATCAGAATAATTTTGGATTTACAAGATTCATTTGAATAATTTGATATTATTTTAAAAATATATAAATCTTGGCTGTGTTATTCATGAAAAATTTCAATTCAAGGGTAATTTCCTTATGTTCTGGATAACCGAAAAAAATGAAGCTAAAATAATTTTCTCCTACCTGTAGTCGATTTTTTATAAAAGCGTTTTCCTTTTTAACACCCCATTGCATCTCCTAACTATCAAGTTGTATAGTTTTGGTATCATACATAAAGTTCCATTTAAAACTACAATAGTTTAGTCAGTGGAGACGGAACAAAAATATTGGTCTGAACCCTCTATTGAAATTTGCCAATCTCCTTTCATATTGTAACTCGTCTAAAAAACCCAGTAAAATTTATTAAAAATTTCTCCTATCGCTAATCTAATTATACTTTTCATATATCAATTTTTTTCTTATTTCAGTTTCATCAGAGACGAAAATTTATTGATGATGACTGAAAAATACAAAACAAAAATTATTTTTCCTTTTAAATTTAAAATTAAAATCATTAGACCAAACAAATAAGTAATAATTGCATTGTTACTGGAATTATCTACTGCTTGTCTTGAAAGCAACCTATTTCTTAGGTTGCAAAAATACAGATTTATTTAAAACCTCCTAAACCACTCCAGTACTAAAAAATGACTTTTTGCAGCTAAATGTGAACTCTTAAACATCTAAAGTGGGTCGAACAAAACATAATGTTGTGCGGCGGTGCATACTCAGTAGGTATTAAATGTAGTTCTCGATGAGTTCGCTATTTTACATACAGGTAAAAATCGAATTATTCATCCTGGCAAAAAGTATTATTGATTAAAAATGTTTCTGAAGATTGTAAAAATTGAGTGGAAATATCGCAAAGAAACGTGACTAAATGGCTCGCTCAGGTTTAACATTTCAACAACCAAATTATGTTTATTGAACTTATTTCTTTACTTTTATCATACGCATAAATACAAATTTATGAACTCACAATTGAAGCCTCTGGTGGAAGAAGGTGTTAACTCACTTTTTACCAACTGCATAGTTTAATGAGTTAACACCTTCTTGCAATAAACTAATTCAAGAACCCATCATTTTGCTTGGAGTAAAACGTTGTTTTACCCATATAAAAATCACATGATGATATTTTTATATTACAAAATGAAATTTAGCGCCACGGAAAATAGTTTGGCGGGAAAAAAATTTTTTTCTGAAAAAGTGAGTTAACACCTTCTTCCACCAGAGGCTTCAATTTTCACGTATGAATGTATGTATGTCTATTCGAAATGTCGTTTTTCAGTAGGCTTTGCATTAATATGAACGAATTGTTACGTCTTAGCTTTCGACTCGATTCAGAAATGATAACGTTCAATTTGGATTAAAATTAAAATTTATTTTATGTATATGATTATTTTTGTTTATTATTCGATCGCAACATTCCACTTAATAAAAAACTTTAGTATGCAAAGTAAATATTTCTATATGGATCAGGAATAGATTGAGGTAAGTGAACTTTCTCATGTTAGTAGATATCATCGATTATATGAGCTAATATATATTTTTGAGAGGTTTGATTTAATTTTAAAGACAAGATAATGCTCGAACCAAGTGCCACAAAATGATCTAGTTCATAATCACTTTAGAGTTAACCAAAAATAAAAAAACCGAAAAGCAAGAACTAAAAGAGAGAGAATAATTTTTAAACCATGAAAATTTTTGAAGTGTTAATGTGTGTATGACATGAATAGTTAGTTTAGAAAATTTTTTTATTTTTTTTATTTGCATAGCTCTGAACACCTTATTATCATTTATTTATTATGCATTTTTTTAAAAAGGTGTGATTTGGTACCTCACTTGTATTTTTTTGACGAACTATTTTGTTCTCTCAAAATCTCAATAGGTTTCAAATGAGTTATGCTACTGTCCGGACAGATATAAACTAACTATAATGTTAGAGATGATTAAATTTCGACAATTACAATTTACGTATAGGAGGATTTATTGTTAAGGATTACATCAGTCGGTTTTTCCTGGAATTAAAATGTTTTTGCAAACAACGATGACCACTTTTAAAACTAGGTTAAGCTTCTGGATGTTTGTGAATACAAAGTTTTGCTTTTGGAACAGGAGAAGCCACTCCATTTACTTCAGCGACTTCAGCACTTTTATGTAACGCTGAACGTCTGGCAGTTTCTTTTCCTAGAAAGAATACAACACCTGACCTACCTTGCTTCTGCACATCCAGGGGAAATGAACTTGTTATTCGTCTTTTGTATATGAAGTGGAATTGCTTGGATCCAAAATCCCTGTTCTTTATCCCAAATATCATTATTAAGTGCATTTCAGTAGAGCATAATGAAAAGGAATACGTATGCACTATCCTGGCAATTTTAGTATATGTATGTAAATTATTTAAATTTTTTATGGAAATGGAATGCCATAAAATATTGGGAATAAGGGATATGAGGTAAATTTTATGCAAATTTCAATAAAAGTCATATTCGTCTTCTCTCGTTCTTTTCACTCCATTAAGGAGCGTTATGTGTATTTCGATCGACCTTATGCTACTGATTCATAGACGTAGGCAGATAGATGTGAACAGCATCCGTTCGCTTTCACAAAATTCCTCTCTTATACGTATTGATTGATACCAGATTGGAAGGTAAACAACATTTTGAAATTATGCAAGGAAGAAACTGATAGAAAGACAGAAATCCAATACACAGAGACTGCAAGACATTATCATCACCTATCAAAAATATTAAGATTTGATACAATGTATCGATTTTTCATTGCTGACATACATTGTGACGTAGGCGTAATCTTCTGAGTCGCCCTGATAGGGGACTGTTTTGGTGGTGCTAGGTGTGCTAAGCACATTATTACGTCAATCCCAGCGAGATAAATAAATTGATTAGAATTTTAGGTATAACTTACATTTTATATAAAAATCCTAGATCCCTTCTTTAGTGTATACTACACTGCTGGGTGTAAACACTTACTCACAAACAGCAGGAAAACAGATCTATCACCACTACAGCAATTTGGTAACGATAGTGCACACTTTCCGGAGATGCTTGTTATTCACACGATTACACACTTTCTGATCGATAATTATCTAAAATTAGAAATTACCGAAGCTTTCCCAGCAACTCTTCAGCGATTACTCTGTAAAAAGTGCAAAATATGTTAACACGGTACAACAGCGGATGACTGGAAATTTTCGAAACGGCTGCTTTTCCACCCACGAACTTTGGTTGAGCTCACAGTTTCCACAAAACATTCACAAAGCGATATTCCTTCAACCACTGACCGTCTTCAGCAATTAAAGGTGGTTTGAAGGGAAAACTTCACATGGGCAAACAGCTATGACCCCAAAAGAATATCTCACGCAATCCTTGGGGATGAAAATCGATGTGGCAATATTCAGTTTTCCATTCACTATAAATGAGAAAACACGGCTATGATGATTTTCTTTCTTACTAAATTTCATACCCTCAAACTGGAATTGCGCACGCCTAGATCTCGTCGAATTTCCCCAGCTTTCCAATCGTTTGCTGTTCCATATGTGGCCAGGACTGTAGCTTTTAAGCAAACCTTTATAGGCTCGATGTGTTCAAGGTTTCATATTATGAATGAAACGCATTGTACATATGCGCTGAATTCGACATTACCGTCTAAGCATTCATTCTTTTCCAGACAATTTATTTTGGTAATGCCAAGATGAGAATTATAATGTAGTAGATGTCAGCAGAAATAAACTTTATATTTTCCTTAAGATACCTTAAAATTATAGAAATTATTGTTTACTACTCAAAAAAATTTGCTATTTAAATAATAGATTACGTGGTTTATTTAACTATTTTTACTTTTGATTTTCACCTAATAATAAGCAGGAAAATCAATTTAAAAATTATAAAACGTCTTGTTATTTTAACTACATACATATCTGGTTGAAACGATATGATGGAATTAGTTCAGTGAACAAGGCCAATTGTACATGTAACAAGAATACTAGTCGATTATAGTCTTGGCTAGATACCTAGTTGCTTTAAAGGTGTTTAATACAAAAACTAAGAGCAAAGTAATATTTTGAAATCAAGAATGCTTAAGATTAAGTTGATATTGAGAATAGGTGGAGTTGTAAATTGCCCTTAAAGGCAAACACATAAGAACACAAATCACAACTAACAGAAACTAATAAAAACTTCACTATAATCAGTAATCAGTAATCAGTGTTTCTGTGAGCTAATTAATGTTTTTTTTTTTTTTTTTTGTTTTCTTTATTTGAAATATACTTCAGAGATCACCTTAAAATTATATTTGAAAGTTTTAATTATGAGAAGTTCTTAAAAATATTGTTCCCACTTGTTTTATTTAATTTGACTAGTTTGTTAAACTCTGTAAAACAATAAGTAGTTTAGTTTGGTTATAATTGAATGACGAAAAACTTCTTTAAATCGGTCGGTAAAATTCACCTCTTAAAAATTATATTTAAATTTAAGTTTTTACATTACAAGTGTGGTATTTGGCAGACAAATGAACAAAAGTGATTTTAATTGTATGTAATTTTGGATAACGATTAAAATTTACTTTCATTACTTTGTAATTGTGTTCGCCTGTAATTCGAATCATATAAAATTGTAATTGATACATTTTGTAATCATGCAAATGGTAATTGATTACAATTTTCCCAACTCTGCAATATATATATATATTATATATATATTAGGGTGCTTTTTATTTCGCGACTATTTTTTTTTTCAGCCCCACCTCGAAATTTTGTGGCTAATACCTAAACAAACATTCCCTGAAAATTGGAGCCCTTAAAAATAATATTAAGTACTAGACCAAGACGCATAAAGATTTCCTATATAAAATACACGTGAAGTTTGATTATTTTTCTTCAAATCTCTACAACTCAGAGGCATTTTATGGCACAATCTTGGGCAATGGTAGGGTTTCTTCAGAATTAAATGCTCTACAAAAGTGTCCATTGCGGTGTAACCCTAACTCCTACCAGCGAGGTAGTACGGGTCAGTAACCCCAATTTGTCCATGAAATTCTCGCTCTTTACCCCTATCTCGTAAACAACAAGAGGTACAAAAAAAGTGAATATGACAAACTTGTAGCAAATTCAATTTCCTCCAAAAAGTTTACGAACTCCAAATCGCTAACATCAATATTTCTTGAGATATTGGGCTTTGAAGTTGAGGTAGTGTGGAATTGTCATGGATTATTGAGCTAAATTGTAGAAACACTACCTCAGCTTCAAAACCCAATATCTCAAGAAATATTGATGTTAGCGATTTGGTGTTCAAGAACTTTTTGGAGGAAATTGAATTTTATACAAGTTTGTCATATTCACTTTTTTTGTACCTCTTGTTGTTTACGAGATAGGGGTAAAAAGCGAGAATTTCATGGACAAATTGGGGTTACTGACCCGTACTACCTCGCTGGTAGGAGTTAGGGTTACACCGCAATGGACACTTTTGTAGAGCATTCAATTCTGAAGAAACCCTACCATTGCCCAAGATTGTGCCATAAAATGCCTCTGAATTGTAGAGATTTGAAGAAAAATAATCAAAGTTCACGTGTATTTTATATGGGAAATCTTTATGCGTCTTGGTCTAGTACTAAATATTATTTTTAAGGGCTCCAATTTTCAGGGAATGTTTGTTTAGGTATTAGCCACAAAATTTCGAGGTGGGACTGAAAAAAAAAAATAGTCGCGAAAAAAAAGCACCCTAATATATATACATATAAATCAATTCTATTCTATTTTTCAATGACATCAAAATATAATAAGTAGATTCTTTTCTTTTTTTATATAACCAAAATATTGCGGAAATTACAATGACTTGAAAGTACATCTCAGTCTGGTAAAATAAAGCTTAAATAAATTCCTTCGATGACTGTACATCATAGTTCTTTTAAATTTATTGATATACGATGAAAATAGACCAATTTTTACGTGTATTTATAATTACATTTTCTTATAATGTGATCAATACAAATTCTCATCGAAAATTTGGATATATGTAAGATTTATTTTAAGGAAAAGCTTTCACTGCAGTGATGTAAGAAACGAACCTCTTTCTGAATAAGCTTTTTAAGTTCTAATTCTCTACAGAGAGGTCTTAAGATTTTTTCACGCCCAGCCTTGCAGAATTTAGATTACTTTTTATTAATACATTTACAGTTATAACACAAGTTAAGAAATTAAAAATTTTGTTGTGAGTCTGACTTATGATTACTATTTTCTTGTTGCATGTATCCAAAAGAAAGGATAGACATTGCTTTTGTCAAGGAAAAATGGACATACATTAGGATTGTTTGTCCATCAATTACAAATAAATGCATATTGCGATATATTTGATTTTTTGGTAGAAAGTACGTCATACTCCAAATTACAGTATTTTGTGTTGGGTTCCAAAATGGTAAATCGAATATGCAATATCATGGGAATTTTGATTAAAATGAATCAAAGAACTTTTAGTGTCGCTGATATTAAGTCTTTTATTAAAATATATAAATATCTAATCTACCTGCCGCAAATAAAACAAAATGTCCATTCCCAAGAGATTTACAAGGAAATTAAAACATACAAGACTTTTGGGGGGTCGATAATTTTAAATTTCCTATTTTGGGCACAAAACAAAGTGTTTTAATAATCATTTCGATTTTCTTCAAATCTAAAACGAAAGCAATGGAAACTTAACACACATTAATCAGAAACAAAAATCGTGTGGACTTGGAATTTCTCGATTAACTTTTGTTCTCAATCTCTACTCAATTTTTTTATGAAATTCTCCTTTTTTTGCCCCTATCTTGTAAATAACAAGAGTTATAGAAAAAATGTAAACAACAAACTTGTAGGAAATTCAATTTCCTACAAAATGTTCTAGAACACCAAATAGCTAACATCGATATTTCTGGAGATATTGGGCTTTGAATTTGAGGTAGTGTTTCTACAATTTAGCTCAATAATCCATGAAAATTCCACCCTACCTCAACTTCAAAGCTCAATATCTCAAGAAATATCGATGTTAGCGATTTGGTGTTCTAGAATATTTTGGAGGAAATTGAATTTCCTACAAGTTTGTCATTTACATTTTTTCTGTAGTTCCTGTTATTTACAAGATAGGGGCAAAAAAACAAGAATTTCATGAAAAAATTGGGTTAGTGACCCGTACCACCTCGCTGGTGGGAGTTAGGGTTACGCCGCAATAGACACTTTTGTAGGGCATTAAATTCTGCAGAAAACATATCATTGACCAAGTTTATACCATAAAATGCCTTCGAGCTGTAGAGTTTTGAAGAAAAAAAAAATCAAAGTTTACGTGTATTTTATACGGGAAATCTTTATAGGCCTTGGTCGAGCACTTAATATTATTACTAAGGGCTCCAATTTTCAGAGAATTTATGTTTAGGTACTTCCCACAAAATTTCGAGGTGGGACTGAAAAAAAAAAATAGTCGCGAAAAAAGAGCACCCTAATAATTATACTTCGTTGCAAATTTGAAATGTTTAACGTTGGTAAATTTTGTGCCTATACATTTTTCCTTCAACCTATTTTATTTGGGATTCGAAAACTTCAACCAAGTGTCGTTAATTAATTAATTACTTTAGAGATTTATAACTCCATTTCTCATTATTTGTCATGATAATGTTATTGCTACATCTCATTACTAATTGAAAGATAATGAAATTTAAAAAAATTAATTACAAGGATTAATAATTAAGTATTGCAAAAAATTAGTCTTTTATAAATTTTCAAGATTATATCTGGTAATACTAGTTGGTCTGAATTTTCCGTAAAAAGCTCGATAAAGCTCATGCATTTTCCTCTGTTCTATGTGAGGAACTGTTCGAAAGGTAAAATTTGCTTTAGCAAAATGTGGAAACTTTTGGAATCGGGGCTTCTTGAGTTATCCGCAGCGAGGAGTTCCTTCACAAGAAGACGTATTTGTTTGGTTAACTTTTGGAGTTTGGACGCCTGTTAGGTTAGCTTTCAGTCAGTTAAACGCCGCGACGCTTAAAAGACGTCATCGGTGCTAATTTCTGGTGCCTAAGAAGATCTACATCGGTTTCCGTGACTTGTAACTCGATTCAGTATTCGTCCAAACTAATCATATCTAATCAGTGTGACTGCACAGCCTTCCTTATATCTCTTTCTCAGCTTAAAAAAATTTATATAGTAGTGCTATTTTCTGCGTTCCGCGAAAATTGTGGAGTGATTGAGTACGCAACCGAAATATCTGCTGCGACCGCCCGCCCGAAGGAGGATGTCCCCACCTTGTTTCGTGTTTAATTAGATAATCGTGAAAGTGTGAAAGTTCTCAAAAATTCAAAGATAAAAAAATTCCTGGTTACGTCGAGGATCTGAAAATAGCAGACGTCTTCTACCTCATCATTTTTCCCAAGATCGTTGTCATCAGTGTCGGATAAGTTCTGTAGAGATTGGTCACCAGAAATAAATCGTTCGTACCAAATTTCTTTTTTTTTTTCTCTAAGACACGAATACTTTTAATACGTTCACTTATTTATTTATTTTCATGCTCATTTAAATATGACGGGGGGTATAAACAAATACTCTGGTGGGTCTGTAGCATGCCAGCCAAATTTTTGGGCAATTGATTCGGCAGCACAGACTGCCGCAGAGTACGGTCGAAGTTGAAAATTATCATTATCAATAAAATATTGCAGAGTAATACAATAACTGCGGTAACGCGGTTACCACACCACAATACACGCTGGCATAGTATTTACTTGCCCTGTCTGGCTATAGAGACCACAGTCGGGAGTTAGCAACTTCTGAATTACTATCTGGCGGCAGTTTCTATCCGATGGCGATCCTTGAAACGAAACGCAACGTAGAACGGGCCGCCTCACAAACAGCGACCGAATGGAAAACTCATGTTTTATTTAACAACTTGAATATTACGATGCATGGAAGTAAACATAATTTTACGGTCCTTCAGGTGCTTCCATTCCCTACACTGTCTCATGCAATCATGGGGGTTAAGATCAAGACTCCAACTCCGAGCAGCACACTTAGAGGGAGCACTGACTGAAGAACGACTGCACCGAATACCTTTTAGGGGTGGTATTCGGGGAATGTGATAACGCAATTTGCTAAATGTCTTCCGAAAAGTTCGCCATTGGGTTTATTGCATCAGGCTTGCGCTCGATGATATGAACTTGTTCATTATTAACCCCGTATATGTGGTTATCTGTAAAAAGAAGAAGGAATTCCTCTCGTTTAATTTTCAAGTTCGAGAAGGAAAAAGTCAGCAGCCGATTTTCTAACTTAATAAAAATATAATTTCTGAACAGTGAAGGCTCAGAACCTCGAACAAATTTGGCCCTTTTATGGACATAAATTGACTTTATAAATGAAAAGGGGAATTATTAAATTTTAAAGAGGATTGAATTTGAAGTATATTGCCGTTGATTCTTTGAACTTATGCACTCAGAAAAATATGACTTGGTAAATCAATGGTTTTTGCGTGATTATTTTTATATGCCGAAATTCAATAAGAATTCATATATAAGTAACGAAAAAAATATTATACTAGTTAGATTGCACACATTATCACTAAGTCATAAATATTTTCAATTCTTAAAAAGATCTGTTTACTATTTCAAAATGATATCCTATTAAAACTAGAAGTAATTTCATCGTGTACCCCATATTTAAATAAGAGAGCATCACTTTGAAAATTAAAAATTGAAACCTGCTCAATTAACGTGTAATTAAATCAATAGGACATCTATTTGGTTAACATGAATTGTCTGCTACCAAAATAATGTGAAAACAAACTAATTTGACAGGATTTCTCTTAAAAACAATTCGATATTAGTGTGGTAAATCTGATATGACAATATCTCACTTGGTTTGCGTGTCATACTCATACACCCATTTCTCGTCACCAGTGATACGTTTGATGAATGTTTGGTCGGAATCAGTCTCGTTTGTCTTTTAAGTCTCTTTTTTGCAAAAAACTTCAAATCTTTCGGCACAAGTCTTGCAGCGACACATCTCAAGTCCAATTGATTAACCAAAATGCCTTTAATGGATCCAAACGAGATGTCCATCTCCTCTGCTAACCCTCTGATAGCAATTATTGTTGAATTTCATCGAGGTTGTTATCAGTTATTGCCATCGATGACCTATCAGAACGATTGTCATCGTCGACAGACTAACGATAAAATTCTGAAGCTTTCAACTCACTTGAAAACCTTTGATTGTTTAAGAGAATTGACATCCTACTCTTTTGGAACAAAAACAAATTCGTTGCTCAATTTTCGTATCCATTTTAAAAATTGCAAAAAATCGAAGAGAGGCAAAAAGATGATGCTAACAAATCTGTGATTACTAAAAATATCAATGTATGACGCTATAAATTGTAGAGAATGTCTATGATGTCAGTGGTTCTACCAATCCAAGAAAAAAATTATTAGAATCGGACAATAGATGGCACTGTACGGTCAAAAGTCCCATTTCTTTTTGGAGATGGTATTATATAGTATGAACTAACTTAATAAATAGTAATAGGATATATCCTATTGACCGACATTAATTGGAAAAACTATTAAAAACCTATTAATGTTAACTGATTTTTCTCTGACTGTAGGTTTTAAAATAATAAAATATTTCTTAAATAAATATGATAATATTTTTTAACTTATTCGAAGGTATGTGATTTTTTCTATGCATTTTTACACAACTAGGATGAAGGCATCAGTTGACTAGACGCACCTGTAGTATTTGAACATTCACTCTCTTTAGGTAGACTATTAACACTTTAGGGACGGGTTGTTTTTGCTCTGTCTTTTTCGATTTCCGGGGAAAGCGTTGGAGTTTTATTAAATCAACACTGTTTTTGATAAAAACTTTCAAAGTTATTTAAATAAAAAGTAAAATTGCGCAGTAGGTTCAACAGATAGATAGTACTACAACTAATGGTAACAAGGAAAATCCCAATACGGATAAAAATGAAAAACTAACCCACCGAAAAAAAAAAAATTCAAGCAAAAATGTAAATCTGCGTGGCCCGACCTAGGAAGTAAAATGGAAAAACGTAAATTTACGTGACCCGTCCATAGAGTGTTAGGCTTCAGAATTAGGGACTTAAAAACCTTGAATTTCTCTCGTTATTGCAAGGTTCAGGGCTTTTCAATAAAAACCTTAGAGTTCAGGTAGCCAGCAAATCACTGACCTTCCCATTACGAAGTTAAAGCCATTCCAAAAACATAATACATTTTTGCCGCACCCCGTACATAAACATTAGTAGAAAAAAAATCCAAAATACAAACATGTCTATGCCTATTTTTGTTTCCCTGTTACCTATTGTCTTTTAAATTCGTCAATGATAAACTAAACTGCTCATGCTCAACTCTTTAGATCACATGTTGCACAGAAATAATTGTTCAAATTTGAAAGATTCAATTTTTTTATTACCTTTTCAATTAACGAATTTTCTTAAGAAAGTATTCTTTTTTGGTATCATTATTATGGGATATTTTAAAGAATTTTCCGTAATTGTAGATTTTTAGATGCGATTTTTAAGATATATTCATGACACTTAACAAATGTATGCGCAAGAGTGTTTTTATTAACTTTTAAACACTTTCTTTAACAATCAATTGTCATTACTTTACAATGGTATCGATCAATATTGTAAAAAATAATATTTCTTCATTAACTTCGAATCCAAATTATGCTAACAACTTTTCAGTACATAATGTTATTATTAACAAGATTGTTAATGTTATTATTAACAAGATTGTAAATATTTGTTTGTCGTTTGTTACTAACTTATCGCTGATAAGGACAAATTTTTCGCTTTAATTCTATTATGTTCAGTTGGCATAACATTTCGGGATCTTATGGATGATTTCGGCAGCATATATTATTTTAAATTATTTGTGCTACATTGAAAAGGGCCAGGCTGAATTGAATTTAAAGTAGGTCTGACCCTTTACTTCAATCGTAGATACTGCGAATGCCCATTTTTTATATAATGAAGGGGCATCGTGCTTCTGTTAAGGTAAATAAATTGGTCCCTTTTCAGTAATGAAACAGACGTAATGAGCAGTCATTGTTAGTTTTTTTTTTATATAATCAGTGTAGAATATGGAAATATAAAATTATTTAAATGCAGATATGTATTTAAGATTTTAAATTAATGAATTATGAGAAGTGAGCTGTAAGGCAATAATAGCAATTTAATAGTAAGTTCATGCGGTTTCTTCTTATTTAATCAATTTTGTGTTCCACCGCTAAATGATTTGAGGGATCTTTCTGGGAAAATTTTTTCGAAACATTTCGTTTTATTTAAATTTTTTTTTTTGTAAAAAAAAAACAAAGAGACATTGTTTTGAAAATTTTCAGGTAGGTTTATTTAACTTTAAAAAGTACAAAAATATCTTTTTGGATTTTTTCGTTGGTTTTTGTCCCACTACAAATTAAAAAAAAAAACATGCAAAAATGACGGCAAACGTGATTTTAGGCGACTGAATTATTTGCAAAAAAAAATGGTAAATTATTCCTTGTTGAACTGGCTATCATCCGAAATAGAATTGTTTTGATTGGTAACAAATTTTTGGATTTTTACCCGATTTCCGAACCTTAAAAGACGATTTTTTAAAAACTAGTAAAAAAAATATCATCCTAGTTCGAACGATAGTCACTTCCACAAGGAATAATATGCCTTTTTTACAGGTGATCCGGTTGCCAGAAATCATGCCCGTAGTCATTTTAAGATGCTTTTTTTAAAATTAGTAATAGTACAAAGAACCAACGAAAATTTTGTTATTATAATAAAATAATAATTATGTTTGTACTCTTTAGAGTTAAATAAACATACCTGAAAATTTTGAAAACGATATCTCTTTTCTTTTCATGAAAAAAAAGGAGTATTTCGAAAAATGTTTCTCAGAAAGATAAGAACCTTTTAGAATTAGCGAAAAACTGAATACATACATATAAACATTGACCTAGTGCATAATTTGGGTGTTTACGCAATCATGATTCAAATTTTATAAGCCACTGAGGTATCCAACTTCATAAAGTATATAATAAGTAACAATAAAAATATGTATAACCAAATGCTACAGTTCGATGTTTTTTTTTTTTTAAATTCATATTTAAGAATTTCTTTGAACTTTTTAGTTATGAACTTTAGATACGAATTGAAATGTTAAAACTTTGGAACTGCAAATTGAGAAATTTTTAGGTTCCAAGCTTATCTCGTTTAAATTAGACTTCAAACGAACAATTTTCCATAATCATATAACTATATATTTTTTTAGAGGCATGCTAGACACTATGAATGTATTTAGTTGGTTCAAATTCGCATAAAAATTCAATCACTAGTTTGTACTTAATGGAAGTAACAAGCAGAGAAACAGAAAACTAGATAAAAATATTAACAGTCTTTATTTGTGATCGTCCAAAAAGTCAGTAGCATATGATAAAGATCTCGCTAAAACGTTGTTGTATTCTAGATAAGATATTATTGGAATATTACTCTATATTAAACACATGCCTCGTCTAGATTTTATTTAGGGAAGAAATTTGCACATTTGCATATGTCCTGATATCCACTCTAATATTTATGAGAAAAAATCAAAAATAGAATATAATTATAAAATAAAACATATAGACCACAATGGTTTTATTCAGATGCTCATAATTATTATGCTAGCAGCCACCCAAGAGCAATAAATGTAAAATAAAGTTCTGGATTCTTTTACGTACCCTCAATATGTTGTTTTTAATGTGACCCTAAAATAGAAAACCTATAAAATTACAGCTGGGTTTTTGTGGTGACGATGGGAATTCGATACAAAATTGTCCCATATGGAAATATTTCACTCATTTTGTCCTAGGCCTTTTTCGTATAATGGCCTTCTATCGAAGTAATATCAATATCGAGCAAAACATTTTAAGGAAATCAACAAACCTCTTTGTATTCAGTGTATGTAGATATATGAGAGGTCGAATAACTTGAATTCTTATTTCACCACACCAACCATCCGTAGACCACTAAAATTAATGTGAAACTTGTTGCCTGTGATGGAGTCTATTGTGGTTCCAACATCGGACGTCATGGACGCTTAGTTCCCTTTTATTCCTGAAATGAGGCTCATCTACGAATAACACCTTGTTATGTTAGTAATGATATCCCCAGGGCACAGCGATAATGTCATGTTCCACTTCCTTATTCGACTATATTATGGTTTTATGCTGTTTTGCATGGCAGCAACTACTTATATAATATACATTTTTACAATTTACGGTTTTTTACGCTTTACATATTGTTATTTAAAAAAATACTCTTAATTAATTAAAATAGTTGAAAAAATCATGTTTATAAAATTTTTGCAAATTTTCAAGTGCTTTTACTATGAACATGGGACTACAATAAAGAATTCAGATTTTATGTTACGTATATTAGCAGTGTGTTTTTAAACAATTGCAGCACTAGCTGCATGTAAAACAAGTAAGTTATTGATATAAGTAAACATGATTTTCCTTGAACACCCCGCACCTCTATTTGATTATCACGTGATATTTGACTTTTTCTTTCAAAAGTAGAGTATTTTATTAGTTTAGTTTTATTAATTAACAATAATTTAAAACAAGTATTAAAATGATTGTAATATAAATATTAATGATTTTAAATGATTAATAAACATTACATTTATTTAATAAATGATTGTTTAGAAAACAATTTACTACAAGAATAATATAGTATATTATGAAACTATAAAATATTATGCTCATTTTCAACCCCGCTAGTTGGCATATTTTCCTCTATGCTTATTAGAGGCACGGGAGAATTATTTATACCTGTTGTATCCTCTATTCCTACATTAAAAGTCTCTTTTTCATTAATATCACGTGATTTTGTGGAAACCCCCTAACCTATCAAATGATCAAACCGTGATTCTGTCATGAACCCTCCCCCTCTCTCAAAAGGATCACGTAATTTGTGCAGGGCTACTTATCTTAAAATGTTTCTTAAAATTAACAGGAAGAAAACAAGCACAGAAGTACAGATGTTCAAATTAAATTTTTAAGAAGTCATATTACAGAACATGTATTATACCCAGCAAAAAATTTTATGTTAACAGTAGAAGAATATTATGATTCAAATCTGGAAGGTTTTCTTGCATTTTAGTGATACAGTTTCTCCGCAAAGTTTCGCGGCTTTTTTCACCGCTTTTTAAATTCGTTTTCGATACAAAGCCTTACATTAATTAGCAGTTTAAAAGATATGTCGCTACAAAACTTTCTAAAATTTATAAAAAAAAAAAATTTAAAAATAAAAAAAAAGAATTTAAAAATAATGAAAAATATAATCTTCCTCTCCACAAGAATGAAAATATAACCATAATCTGCATGTCACAAAGCTCCTTGAATTCTGTAAAAAAAAACCTTAAAATTACTAATTTATTAAGAAACTTACCGAAATTAGACGTCATGTTGGAACGTACCATAGAATACGATACGAATTTTAAGTAGATACGAATCTCATTTGCGATGCGAAATTGTTAAGCGATCATGCAATACGATGGCAATAAAATCGCATTGGACTAAAAGGGTTACCCCATGAAAATCGACGAAATCATGGAAAAATTGGGAATGCTTCGAATCAAATCCGATTTAATATTTTTACAGTTGAGTGTTTATTGAAATTTGTAAACAAAGTGTTCTTTGTGGGTTTCGATTTTATTCCGGCGGTGACGATGAAAGAGAGATGGAATCAAATATGAGAATATTCGATACAGCGGGGCTTCGCACGACTCCTTTATGTGCAGCATTGATCCTATCTTGAAGAACAACGAAGAACCGGAGACGCTTTTTCATAGCTACTTAGTAGAAAATATTTATTACATTTCTAACATGTTAAATAGCAGTATATACATATTTATATCTTTAATTAAGGTGACTCGGGATATCCTTTGGAGCCAAATTACTCCTTATAGGGCAACAGAGAAGCGAGATTCAAGTCGACACGCTCAAGGCAGATTTGTCTTTAGATTTATAATAATAGTAGAAGTTCAATAAGAGGATAATAATAGCACGATAATGCACCATACGTATCCTCCACTTCAGATTTTTTTGTCGCAGCAAAGGAACTTTTCTAGTTATCCTTCTGGGCAGGCTGGCAACTTCTAGACTTCGGCGCACAGTCCGGGAAATCACCACGTTGTCAATTTCAGCAGATTATACTTTTGAAAATCGAAATTGGTCAATTTTAGCCAGTGTGACAATTCTTTGATCCGTCCTAGGGAACGTTTTTTTTGGTTTTTCATGCGTTTGGAAGTCTTCTTTTGGCTTAAGGGGTTAGGGATAGTCAGCGACTTGAGAAAATGAGTATGTGGCGACGTCATCGCTACTAGCACTTGTGATTTTTGTCGGCTGAATTTTATCGTAGTAGTTTTCATTTCGGTTTAGGAAAAATACTGAGTGAAAATTTAAAAAAAGAGTCAGTGCAGGCCAGGAGATATAAAAAAATAAAACGTTTTTGTTTGTGCTCACGTAAATTTTTTTGGAAAGAAAAAAATAAATATTAAATTGAATAAAGAAAAACTCATCCTATTTCTTTCATATTTTAAGGCTGTTTGTTATTTTCAAAAAAAAGGAGGACTTTGGTGGGCATTTAATAAAAGGAAGATTCAGGAATTTCCAAACCCTCCATACCTCCTTAATTGGTGTGGTGACCCCGACGAGGGCTAAGAGCCCTAAGAGCTTACAAGAAAGAAAAGAAAATTCATCCAGAATATTTTGTGGCACGAGCGTGTTCAATTTTTGGAAGCCTCAACCTGCAAGACTGTCGGAATTTCTCATCCTTCAAGCATCAAGTCTTCTGGTAACCTCAAGCTTTCTGGATATATTCCATCTTTGAAAAGGTTGCTTCAAAAGTTAATTAGTTAAGTTTGTTAACTTTTCTTTTTTCTTTTCACTTATATATTCAATTTTCTTGTCGTGATTATGGCCTTCAGTGTTAACAGTGCCGGTGGTGATTTGCCTCACGTTAATCAAGCAAGTGCTAGTGGTGATGCGTTAACCGATTCACCCTCGCCTTCTCTTCATTCGGTTTCAGTCAAACCGACCCCTTTTTGGCGAGATATGCCTGACGTTTGGTTCGACCGTCTTGAGGCTCAGTTTCATTTAGCAAACATCACCTCTCAGCAAACCAAATTTTACCACGTTCTTTCAGCTTTGGATGGGGACATTATTCGAACGGTTCGCGATATAATTCGTAGTCCTCACCCGTCTCACCCATATGACCGTCTGAAAGAAACTTTAATAAACAGACTTTCTCCTAGTGATTCAGCTAAAATTAACCAGTTATTAAACGATATTACTCTCGGTGATAGACAACCATCCCAACTTTTGAGGGAAATGAAAGAGCTTGCTGGAGATAGAGTTACGGAAGATCTCCTGCGTACACTCTGGTTCCAGCGTTTACCTGAGAATATGCAAGCAATTTTAGCTTGCAACCCTGGTTCTCTAACTGAATTATCTATTTGCGCAGATAAAATTTCGGAAATTTTAGGCAGACCTTCCATTTCTGCTGTCTCTTCTTTACAGGCGAAGCGTAACAAAACCTCTGATGAAGATCTTTCTTCACGATTAGATAATCTTGAAAGAAAATTTCAACATTTATTTCGTTCCAGATCTTCATCTAGGCGTCGATCTTTCAGTAACTCTTCAAATCATAAATCTTTAGAAAGTAAATTTTGTTGGTATCATAGGAAATTCGGAGTCAAGGCAAGCAAATGCATTAAGCCTTGTTCTTTCTCTGATGATGGATCAAATTTATTTCCTGATTCAAAAAAATAAATCGCGTTGCTTCTGGGACGACGTTTTGCAAGCGCGGTAGTTCAAGTCGTCTACGTATTTTTGATAAGTCTTCCGGGCGTCAATTTCTTATTGATACAGGAGCTGATGTTTCAGTCATTCCAGCACCTTCACCTAATGGACTCATGCCCACTGGATTATGCCTTTCTGCAGCCAATGCATCTTCAATCAATACTTATGGCAGGAAAATTTTGAATTTAGATCTTGGTCTTAAACGAAATTTTCAATGGTCATTTCTTATTGCAGATGTGCAAAATCCAATTTTAGGTGCAGATTTTTTATGCAATTTTGGTTTATTAGTCGACCTTTCAAAGAAAAGTTTAATTGATCCTTTGACATCTCTTTCTTCTTTGGCGACTTTACATAAAGCTTCGATTTCCTCTTTAGTTCTTTCGATTGAACCTTCTATTCACAAAGAGATTCAAAATCTTCTTCGTGAATTTCGAGACATAACTATCGATTCTGGATTTTCGAAACCGATTAAGCACACTGTAACCCATCAAATTCAAACCACAGGCCTTCCGGTTGTATCCAAAGTTCGGCTTCTCTCTCCTGAAAAACTTTTATTGGCTAAAAAGGAATTTGAGTTCATGTTAAATCAGGGAATTTGTAGACCTTCCAATAGCTCTTGGTCATCGCCTCTTCATATGGTCCCGAAAAGTAATGGTGACTGGAGACCTTGCGGTGATTATAGGCGGCTTAATGCGGTTACAATTCCTGATCGTTATCCCATTCCATTAATTCACGATTTCTCCCACAACTTAAGAAATTGTAAAGTATTTTCAACCTTGGATTTGACTAAAGCATATCACCAAATTCCTGTTGAACCTTCAGACATTCCGAAAACAGCAATTTGCACACCTTTTGGTTTATTCGAATTCACACGAATGACTTTCGGCCTTTGCAATGCCGCTCAATCATTCCAAAGATTTATTCATTCGTTACTCCAAGATTTATCTTTTTGTTTTGTTTATTTGGATGATGTTTTAATTGCATCAAAATCCGAAGCAGAACATTTAGGTCATTTAAAGCAAATTTTCCAATGTTTTCGTGATCATGGTTTAATTATCAATGTTCAAAAATGTAATTTTATGAAAGATTCGGTAAAGTTTCTGG
Source organism: Dysmachus trigonus (assembly GCA_949715965.1). Classification (NCBI taxonomy): domain Eukaryota; kingdom Metazoa; phylum Arthropoda; class Insecta; order Diptera; family Asilidae; genus Dysmachus; species Dysmachus trigonus. The sequence continues at coordinate 33,553,192 of OX454319.1, forward strand.
GTCATTTCATTGATTCAAAAGGAGTTAAACCATCTCTTGATAAAGTTGAGGTTATTAAAAATTTTAAACTTCCCTTAATGGTTAAAGAGCTTCGTCGTTTTCTCGGTATGATAAATTTCTATCGTCGATTTTTACCTCATGCGGCTGAACATCATTCGGTTTTAAATCGCTATCTTTCTGGGAATAAAAAAGATGGTTCTAAAAAAATCGAATGGACTTCGGAATCTATTCAAGCTTTTGAGTTTGCCAAATCACAACTTTCAGATGTTACTCTTTTGGCATTTCCGGATTTTAATGCTCACCTCGGTTTATTTGTCGATGCTTCAAATTTTTCTGTTGGAGCTGCCTTGCAACAAAAGGTAGATAACTCTTGGCAGCCTTTAGGATTTTTCTCTACTAAATTAAATTCTGCACAAATTAAATATAGTGCATATGATAGAGAATTATTAGCTGCCTACAAAGGAGTAAAATATTTCCGTTATTATTTGGAGGGTCGAAATTTCACTCTGTTTACAGATCATAAACCTCTTTCATTTGCATTCAATCAAAATCTTGAAAAAGCTTCGCCTCGACAAGCTCGTCAATTAGATTTTATTGGACAATTCACTACAGATTTACGGCATATTGCCGGAAAAGATAATATTCCCGCTGATACTCTGTCTCGTATTGAGGAACTCCATGTTCCAAGCTCGATTGATTTTCAAGCTATTTCTTTAGCACAAGAATCAGACACAGTTCTTGAGAAATTTTTGGAAAATCCTTCTTTTAAATTTTCCAAATTACCCATTCTCGGGAGTGACAAACATATTTACTGCGAAATTTCAAATTCACGATCTAGACCTTTTATTCCGGAATCATTTCGTTTTGATGTATTCAAATCGGTTCATAATCTGGCTCATCCAAGTATTCGATCGACGAACAAAATGATCACCGCTAGATACTTTTGGCCTTCAATGAACAAAGACATCAATAATTGGAGTCGCTCTTGTTTAGCGTGTCAGAAAAACAAAATTTCTCGTCATGTTAAATCTCCTTTTGGCTCTTTTCCAGTAACTTCAAAAAGATTTGAGAATATCCACATGGACATCATCGGCCCTTTACCACCGTCTCAAGGTTTTAGGTATTGTCTCACTGTAATCGATAGATTCACTCGATGGCCTGAGGCAATACCATTGCCTGATATTACTGCTGAGACCTGTGCCGAGGCCCTCTGTCGTGTTTGGATATCTCGTTTTGGCATTCCAAAATCGATAGTTACGGATCGTGGAAGACAATTTGAATCCTCTCTATTCAAGGAACTTTCTAAATTGCTCGGCTTTAAACACAACCACACTACAGCTTACCATCCCCAATCTAATGGTTTCATAGAAAGATGGCATCGTACTCTCAAAGCCTCTATTATGGTTCATGAAAACAAATCTTGGTCTAAAGTGTTACCTTTCGTTCTGCTTGGTTTAAGAACAGTTCTGAGAGAAGAATTTCTGGCTACTCCTGCTGAATTGCTATATGGTGAGAACATTCGCTTACCTTGTGATTTTCTGCAGGAAACTAAAAGCTCTTTCTGTCAAAATGATTTTGTTGTCAATTTAAAAAGAATTTTTAGCAACATTAGACCAATTCAATCTTCGAATCATTCAATTTCTAAATTTTTTAAATTTAAGAATCTGGATAGTTGTTAGCATGTTTTCATTCGTACGGATGCGATTAAAGCTCCTTTACAGTGTCCTTACGAAGGCCCTTTCAAAATTATTTCCCGATCTCAAAATTATTTTTCAATTTTAGTCAAAGGGAAAGAAATTAAAGTTTCTTTAAATAGATTGAAACCCGCTTTTATCGAATCATCTGCTACATTAATTCGAGATATGGACCAATCTAAAGCATGCATAGTTAAGCACAGCAACACTCTTCAGCATAGTCAGCCAGTGCCTGACATTTCACCTCCGCTTGAAAAGAGACCAGCGTCTTCTTTTCGCGGATACAAAAGTACTAAACACGTTCGTTTTGCTTTATAAAATTGTACTCCAGGTCGTTCGAGCTAATTTCTTAAATAGCTATCGTCTAACCTTCGGTTAACTGGAGGGAGGGTAGTGTGGCGACGTCATCGCTACTAGCACTTGTGATTTTTGTCGGCTGAATTTTATCGCAGTAGTTTTCATTTCGGTTTAGGAAAAATACTGAGTGAAAATTTAAAAAAAGGGTCAGTGCAGGCCAGTTGATATAAAAAAATAAAACGTTTTTGTTTGTGCTCACGTAAATTTTTTTGGAAAGAAAAAAATAAATATTAAATTGAATAAAGAAAAACTCATCCTATTTCTTTCATATTTTAAGGCCGTTTGTTATTTTCAAAAAAAAGGAGGACTTTGGTGGGCATTTAATAAAAGGAAGATTCAGGAATTTCCAAACCCTCCATACCTCCTTAAGTATTTTAAATAATTGTTGTTTTACAGTAGTTTAATTTATTTTATAAAACAAATAATACAAAGTTATTATGTTATATTTTAACATTATTTTACAAACATTTTAAAACAAAATATTTATTGTCCCAAAAGCTGTGCTTTGCGATCAAATACAAAAAATTATCATTAGTTTAATAGCTAATCTAGGGCTGATAGAAGCTTTTTTTTTTTTGAAAATAAGCAAAATGGTGGCCTCTTATAATTTACTCGCAGATTGTCAAGGGAAACAGCACTAGTTTATTGTTTATAAAAAATATAAGTTTTAATCCAAAAATATGTCATAATTTCATGCAAATCCGTGAAGTTGTTTTTGAATTACAGTGGTCACCGACTTTGACTCATTTAAAGTTTTACAGTCGATTTGCCGCTGCCGCTGAGGGCGGAGACCCTTTCAGTAATTGTAGGATATCTCGAAAACTATTCATTCGAGTGACTTGAAATTTTCAGATAATATTTTCGAAAGATACTTTAAGAAAATACAAAATACAAACAACATATTTTGAACTCGTGAGACACATTCCTCAGGCTCAAATCATACGATATTTTTATACAAAATATTTGGGGATATACCTCTAAAATCTTATTGTATATACAAATCCACCCTTTTTCAGGAGTAGTTTACCCCAAGAAAAGGTCGATTTTTCAACACTTTTTGGAAATCTTGAATAAAGTAACGAAAAAAATGTTTTTTAATAATTTTTTATGTATATCCCCTAGAAAAATGTCTAAGGAGCATAACCCGTTTTGAATTTTGACTTGATTTTTTTCTTTAGGAAGCTCAAAAATTGTCTCTCCGTTTAAAACGTGACTTTTCGAATGCGCCCTCTACTGCCGATATGAAGAATAAAAAGTCCTCAAATATTCTTTTTTTTTTTTAAATGTTCATTAATACATATATATATACTCAAAATAAAGTATTTCAATAAATATTATAGATTTTTTTTAAATTTATTTAAAAGTATAAATTAGAAAGTAAATGCCCCCTTAAGAGCATTGGTAACGAATTTAGCAAACCTATTTAATTAGTCGGTTGTAGTTTCACTGACCCCCTCCTCTTAATCCCTGAATAAGTTGACTTTACACTTAAAGGTAAAATATAGATTTCGGCCCACTTTTTTATTTAAATTTCTAAAAATATTCCCACAAACATAAGCCTAATATAACAACAATGTTGTTGCGAAAAATTAAATATCTGTTTAATTTACTTTAAACACTTTACTAAAAATAAAAGGAACAATTTTAACATCTTGCAAAACTTCCACACTAGCAACAAATTGTCATTTGTTTTTCAAGAACGGAATTACATTAAATACTTTGTTTTAAAAATAGAACGATTTAAAGTGGAACCAGGACTAATTGTTGCACGAAAGGATGTTTAAGGGCAATTAATCTCTTTTATGATTCATGAACACAAATTTCCACATACACGTCAAATAAATGTAAGGGTTAAGATCCGGAATTTCGTTAATACAAATTGAAACATTTAACAAGTTTAAAAACCCATAATTTTAGTTTTAATTAATTTTTGGTCACTGAATAACAACAAGCTTATGAGACAACTTTAGCGTTTCTAACTTTTCCGTTTCACTATACACTGATTATTTGTGGATGGTTCTTATATAAAATTTAATTAAATTCCAGTCTAAATTTTACGTTTCGTGGCAGGAATTTTAATTTGTGGTACTTGTAGTTATAAATTAAATATCGTAAAATAAGTTCAACAGTATCCTTTCAGTTGGTTTGCATGGGAAACCAATTTAATTTAACAAGAGGAAGAATTAGAATTATACTAAGGATTTTCCTGAATAACTAAAAGTTCGAAAAGAAAAACTTATAGCATTGATGGGGGGAAATTTTGGAGAAATTAAATTTATTTATATACTCAAATCTCAAAGAAAAGACACCAATTACATCACCTCAATTCGACATGTATCTTATGATCATCAGTATAATAAGATGGGGAAACAATTCGATGTTAAGGAAGTGAAGTTGAATTACTTTTTCCTTTGAAACCTTCGAACACAGTTGCTCCTAACCGTTTCTGTTAAAAACTTTCAAGAACTTTACCTCCTCAAATTAATTAACGCGCTCATTTAGAGGGTGTTTCATTAAGTTCAGTGAAGTTAGAAAGTTAAGTTATACGTTTTATTTATGTGTGTATGGTTTTAGCACCTAACAATTTTCGATGTTAAAGAATAATAATGCTTATTTTCTGTATTTTCGCTTTCTTTCAATATTTGGAACTAAGATTTTAAGATACTAATATTTTAAAGGTAAGACTTAGTTACTTTTGAAGTATGAATTAATTTTAATATAACAAAAAGGTTAATTTTTAAAGTATGATATAAAGGATATTAAATTTTTGTTTATACACATATTTGGTCTGTTAGGAAAAAGATAAAAGAACTTTCTGGTTTTCATAAATACTGCGTTTTTTAGGAGTTTATTATAAGTTTATCAGAAAATCATGGGAAACTAATGTTAGGTTATATCTGTCGTCTAAGAAGTAGATACTAATTAATAAAACCTTTTTAAATTAGGCAATTTTCTTCTTCTACCACTTCTAGCAAAAATCAAAATCATGAAAAACCTATGTTTTATGTATATAATATAATGTTACGTTAATTATTATAATGTCTGGCAGTTACGCTTCACTTGAATTCGTGAGTTAAAGGTGTTACGTGGGTTTTGAATTCCAAAAAAATAAGAATTTTTCGGATTTTTCTTTACGAAATTTATAAAAGTGATTTATTTTAATTATAAGGATACAAAAGTACATCACTTGAACAAATTATAAAAAAATTTTCGTGAAAAAAAAAAAATTAAAATTTAGCCATTGATTGGTTTACGAAAATCGATGATTTTTTACCGTAGGCAGAAAATCTCGAGATAGGCTTATTAGAAATCAAAAAACAAATTTTCTTCTATTAGTAGAAGGATATGGCTTGAACTTGGACGAAGTATTTAAAAAAAATTATATTTGAATTTTTGACAACGTTTTTTACAACCAATTGATTTTTTTTTTTTAATTTTGGTGATTTTCTACCAGTAAAACCAGTTGTAATGAACGAAATTAAAAATCCTCAAATCGTTCAATTACAAGTAAATACTATATAGAAGAAGTGTGGAAAATTTCAGTAAGATTGGATTATTTGTTTTTGAGCAATCATGCCTACCGGATTCAAAAATGTAGTTTTGAGAAAAACGCGTGTAAAATTACTTTTAAAACTAAGAAAAAAATTTTTTTACAACTTGTTCAATTGATGTACTTTTATATCCTAATAGTTGAAATAAATCACTTTTATAAGTTTCGTAAAAAAAAATCTGAAAAATTGTGTTTTTTTTTTTTTTTTTGGAATTCAAAACCCACGTAACCCCTTAAATTACTAACATTGGTAAATTAAACGATTTTCCGACAGACTCACAAATATTTGAAATTCTTTTATTGTCTTAAATTCAAAACCAAAAAAAGTTGATCTCTTTTCCTCTCTTTCCAAAATTGAAGTAATTTTCATTATAAATATATCCAATTTATGCATACCTTTATTTTTTGGGAAAAAAGCAGTGATATTTTTAAAAGATTCACTAAAATAATTAACAACAAACATATGAGAAATACATTTAACATAAAGTGTTGCAATCTGGAATAGGCTTAAGGTAATTGAATTAAAAAACAGAAAGGTTTTGGTGAAATTAAATACTTTTGCCACGTAAAACCTGTGCGCACTTCTACCAGTAGTATTATGTTAATTATCGCTGACCACATTTAAATAATTTTCATTAAATTTTAATGCGACCTGGAAGCTTGCCGCGGAAAATCAGATAAATTTTTAATGTTGACATTCCCAGACTGCCTGACACGAAAGGTTTTCGATTAATATTATTCGCTATTAAAGGGTAATGCAAAAATAACGCGCTAACGTCAGCGGGTTTGGATATTCTCGTCGTGGAAAATATTAATTGTTATTGATCGTGTGTGGCATTCTACTTGCTGCTTAATGAAAACGCTATAAAACAAAATTTTACATGAACGCTCCCCAATTTTATAGAAACTGAGCACCTGTGCCCGCTTCGTTATTTCGATATGAAAGTCAACACAATTTTCAAATGGGCTTGAACTATGCGCAATATGTATGTCAATAAATTTTATTATTGAGATGTATGTGCATACTCAATTGATAAATTTGAAATTTTATAAATAACTTTAACTATACATATGCATATTTTTATGTGCGCTGATGAGAAATTACACTACAAATAAATATGCGCGTTTTTGATAATCACGTTTTTAAAATTGGTTGAGGGCCATTGTAAATTTAATAATATTTTATTTAAAACAACTATGGCTCCATTAAGTATAATATTCAACAAAGGTAAATTTGAATTCTACAACAAATATGGGCAATGAAAATAAAGCATTTTACAATGTTGTTTTAAAATTTTTTTTAGTCAAATTAACGATGGAAACTGTTTACTTCAAAGTTAAATGTGAAACAAAGCTAAGCCAATAATTTTTGGCATTGGTGGTAAATCATATTTGAAAATTGTTAATTTAATTTTGTTAAAAGCAATGCATTTTGCTACGTTTTTTTTTCTTATTGTGAGAAGATATATTAACCCTTCGTGGTAAAACAGAAGCTTACTTGGTAAGACTGCAGACATCCCACTTTAAGCCTTAATATCTCCATTAAAAACCAATATTTTTTCATTCATTTTCAGAAAAACTTCAAGCGATTCAGCGTCGATCAAAAAAACAAAATATCGATAATTTGCAATGGAGTTTGAAATACGATGTTTTAAACGACTTTTTCCCAAAAAAATTATAACTTTTCATGTAATTGATATTTTTTCTACATCCTAAGGCCATTTTAAAGAGAATCGCTTGTAATATTAAAGGAAAAAGTCGGTAATAGTAAATTCGAACATTTCTGAAAGGGATTATTAGGGGTGATTTCTGACATCATATATAAATTATACGCTAAGTTTTTGTTTGTTTATCCTGAATTAATTTTAAAGTGTTTAAAAGTTTTCATTTTGTGATGGCAACTTCAAAACTTTGTTGATCCCGGCAAAATACTTAAGTCAAAAAAAAAAAAAAAAAAAAATGAAATGTATTAAAAAAACATAAAAATCACCTAAATAAGTGGATTCAGATTGAAAAAAAGATTAACTCACCTCTCCAGAAAATGAACGAGATGGTCAAACTTGTTTCTTCAAGACCCAAATGAGAATTTGCGTCCGCATTATTCAAACACTGAATAATAAATGACACTGGCCTTTTAACCTACCTTTGCCTTTGACCTTAAAAATTTTGTACGAAGGGATGACAGATCAACTACATTACTTGTTAGAAAATGACAGGCAGTTGAAACTTTCACACGAAGGGTTAAAACAAAGTGAATAGACTATTTATTTGGTCTACATATTACAAATACCCATTTCCGTCAGGATGGCTGCACTAGATGAGAAATTTATGTTTCATTTAGCAATCATTTAGTACTTATTTGGTACTACTTGTTACCTGTAATTAATTATTTAGTACCTCTTCATAAGCAGAGAAAAATAATTAAGAAATTTGTTAGCAATTTTATCATCAGGATAGCGTATATATACATACATAAACAAATTAATATATTTGAAAATTTTACTTTTGTTTTATTTAATTGCTTTTATAAATAATAATGCGAAATGCGATGGAATTACAGTATTTCTTATTTGAAAAATCAAGAATCAAGTGCATAATTTTATACTAATATTACTAAAAAATATGAAAATAATGGTTGACCACTTTCTAGGGAGCAAATAATTTATTATATTGTAGATACCAAATAGTATCAAATAGTCACTAAATTATTGCTAAATCTTTATATATAAAAATGAATCCCTGTTACCCTTGGTCACGCCATAAATTGATAACGACTTTACCGATTTCATCCATCTTTTTTTAAATTTGAAGCAATTTTCATGAAAATTGGTACTTAGGGGTTTTAAGCAATGCTGATTCCAAATCCGCTGTCCAAATTTAGAAATTCGAGATGAAAATTAGTACAGTGATTATTTTGAGATCACTGATTTTGAATATTATAAAAATTCACAAATCCAAGATCCCAATATGACGAGCAATATTTGTCGATTTCAACGGATTTTAATGAGAATTACTACAATGATTATCTTGATGTCACTGATTTTGAATATTATCAAAATATAAAATATGGTGATCAAGATTTCTCGAATTAAATGGATTTTAATGAAAATTAGTACAATAATTATTCTGATACCACTAATTTTAAATATTATCAAAATTCTAAAATCCAAGATGGCGGGGCGGATCCAATATGGTGATCAAAATTTGTCGACTACAACGGATTTTCATGAAAGTAGTCCGATTTTTTTGGGGCCACTAATTTTGAATATTATCAACGTTTCTAGATATAAGATGGTGGACCCAATATGGCGATCAAAATTTCTCGATTTCAACGGGTTCTAATGAAATTGGTACAATAATTTTGTTAAGGCCACTAATTTTGAATATTATCAGGATTTGGATATTCAAGATGGCGGATCCATAAGGGAGTTTTCGAGTTGAAACTATTTCTAGGATATAACAAACTATAACATTTGAGAAGTGTTTAATTAGTAAGTATTTATCCAATGCTGGGTGAAACCGCGTATCCCAGCTAGTTTAGCATAAATTTCTCGTCTGGTCCTGCCGTTTTGACGGATAACACCTCTCACAACTAACAAAGAAAGTGTTCTGAAATTTAGATCTTTCCTTAATTACATATATTTTTTTTCTAAATATTTTTCAAAACTTGCCATGCAAACTTTGAAAAATATAAAAGAGTAAGCTCTCAGGGTTTCCAAAATTGTCTTCGTCTTTAGTGTTTTCAGTCTTAGTTAAATTCAGATGCGGAGACGTTTGCGTGAGTTAAATGCCATGTGCCTACTTCTCTTTTCCAGATAAATGCTATGAAAACTAATTTAAAAAAGGAAAAAATGCTATAGTACAAATCCCCGGCCTTATTACCTCTTTAAATTAATGACATAACTTTTTCTTCCCAGCACGAAAAGCAAATGCATTTAAGCCGCCACGTATTTTCTTGTTTATTTCTGCAGAAGTTTCATTAGCCTTTGTTCGCGTTTGCAATTGCACCTCTCGTTGGAAATGAATCAAAGAATATTATTCTAAGGAATTTCGTATACGGTTGTGTGCTTAAGTGGCTGGAAAGCACTGACACCCCAACCCAACACTGGAAGAGTGCTCTCAATGATAAAGTTTAGCAATTTGTGTTCTTGAGGGTGTTTATCTATGGATTAGAAAGCTTAATTGGAAATATTTCAAGATTACCTTCCCTACGTGGGAAATGTGTAGTCTCAAAGCATTCGGCTTTTTGTGAGCGACTAACACCTTACCCCCAAATGCGAAGCGATTGAGCATGCCCATTTGTAAGAAGACCTTCCTCATGAATATGCGAAAACATTTATCATCTTTCCATAAAGTTATCCTTTCACATTTTATACGTGACATTCGAATTGTAAAAAATAACGTGAAAATCCGCCAGATGCTGCTGCCAGATGACATCGAGGGCCAATTAAAATATTGAGGAATTCCTCGTGGAGTTGAAAACATTACAAGAAATGTGAAGATGACAAACTGGGCGTGTAAAAATATAAATTGCACGTACGTACCCAAACATATAAAAGGGAACACGTGAAATGTAACCGCATGTGTTTGACACTTTCCTTGGGAAAACCCCATTAAATGATTTATTCGATACGACAGGGTCACTTAGGGACACTGCGTGCCGGTTCTATTTATACCTGCTCTGTTTTTGAGTTGCTTTGTAATTGAAAATTCATTGTTTCTACTCACATAATTAAACTTTTTATATCTTCTTTTATTGTGTTTGACATTTGAAATTTCGTACTTTTATATTCACTTCGATTGGACTTGAAGAGTTCGTGTTTATATGAAAAAGTTTCTAAAAGATTGCCCAAATCATCCAAGAATAAAAATATGAAGCGTAATATGAATATATGGCTGGAAAAATAATTAGGTGCGTACCTACACTCTTAATTAATTAACACCGTTCGTATCCAGCTGCTGAGCGACGAATGTTAAATACCTCTGTCATAATATAGCAACCTTCATATTACATGTAATATCACAAATGCCTGTCTAGGAGATAGATATGAAATTTCTGTATGAATTCATAGTACCTACATACATATGTGAGGTATCAGTCTGTATCTATTCCTCTAATAATTAGTGCGGCGTAATTATATATAAATATTGATAATCAAGCAACTCTGTATGGATTTTCGCATTGTGATTTTTAGCAAAAATAATATTACAACAAAGTTAGCGTTGATAGTTATTATATTTATTTAATTTAACACTAGAGGAATTGCAATATATTTGAAATACTGTGGAGAATTGGAAATATCAGAGCTATATGTATTCTCTGCATAATTATAAGCACTTTTTGTCCTATAAAATTTATTCGTAAATTTAATCCTTTTTGATTAAAAATATCACCAAAGGCCATTGGGGTATAAGAAGGGGTAAAGTGCCCCGTTCCGATTATGGCCGTTATATTTTTTTAACATCAGGACTAACACAATTATCAATTTGGCGAAGTTCCATCCCTTAATAATTAACCCCCAAGGGGTGAGAATTAATTTTAAAAATTTCGAAAAACATTAATATCTTTTGAACGCGTTGACCGATTTGGATGGGATTTTGATATGTTGTAGATGTCTGCTCATCACAGAAGAAATCAGTGGGACTGGAAACTGGATATAACGTAAAAAAAAATGTTTTTCTTTATTCAAAAATGTTTTTCAGCCATTTTGAATTTTGGTACAATCACCGAATAGTTATATAGTTGTTATACCTTCCTAATATAGTTTTTTATAACATATATTTTTTCCAGATTTTTTTTTTCCACCGGTGTTGAACCTAAAAAATATAAAATGTCAATTTTTATTGGTTTTTTGTGGGTTATGACTGTACGGCAAAATTGCCAAAAATCTTTTTTTGACGTTTTGGTGTAGTTTTTTACAATATATATTTTTTCCTGGGTCTTTAGTCACACAAATCAAAGGGTTAATTATAAAGAGATAAAACTTGGTCAAATTGTTACTTGTGTTAGTCCTGACGATCAACAAATATAACGGTCATAATCGGCGCAGGGGCTCCTTCTTATCCCCCTTTGGCCTTTAATCATAAAAAACTTGGTGATATTTTTACTCAAAAAGGATCAATTTTACAAATAAATGTTAAAGGACAATATATATGTATATATTATATGCTTATAATTAGCCAAAGAGCACGTGTGAATTCTTTCAGATTTTTTTAGGACATTTTTGGATTTTAAAAAATTGGCCAAAACCAAAAAACCAAAAATTGTCGAAAAAATTCTGAGAAAATTCACACGTTTTCTTTGGCTAATTTCAAGTATTTTCTATACAAATTGTTTGTAAAGTTGATACTTTTCGTGTAAAAACATCGCAAAGTTTTTTATTACATTGTTGTACAAAATGGCCATTTGGCAAAAACCAAAGCAAAAAAAAGACTTTCAAAACCATGGTTTGAGAAAGTTTAGACATTCGGACCGCGATTTCTGGTGGTAATATGATCATTCAATAGTAGCAACATCAAGATAATCAAAAAGACAAAAAAAAAATATCAGCACTTTTTTGAAAAAACCCAAAAATTATTAGGGTTTTTGAACTTGTATACAAAACAAATGCCAGATTCTGAAAGAGCATTCCCAAAAACCCCTTATGTACGATTTTGGAAAAAAATTGCCCCAGTTTTCTATTCGAATCGTACGATTGAACTTGCGTGCACAAAACTCTCGTTTTGCGCATTAATGGATTAAACTGGTAGCGATTTGTTATTCATTTATTCACAAATATATATTCTTATCATCGTTTTTATTTATCGTCAGAAGAACTCCTTTTGCTGTTTGATGTCAATGAGGTAGTACCATCAAAGAATAATATGGGCATATACAATTTATTTCACAGTGAGCGCACTGTACGTTTACGTTTGAAGTAATGATGTGGGCTTTCGCGCTTTTATATTTAACTCTTTGATTTCTTTCGAAGAACGGGAACAAAATATATAAATGTACATATAAAACTTGGATTTTATTTATGTGGGATCGAGAACGTCTTGTAAGGTCGCACGACGTTATAATGCGCACCTAAAAGTGGAAGTTCCACGAACCCTCACTAGAGGTGATTCATGTAATCGGGGAAGACAGTTGGAAAAGAATTACTCCTGATGCTTGAGTTTGAAATAAAGTGGATTCGAAATGAAGTAAAAGTCGTTTAATTACTACAAAATGCTTGGGGCTTTGACAGGTTCGGACAGAATAAAAAGAACAAAAGGTAAAGTAATCAGCTGAGGGCGGTGTGGGCAGTGTGGGCAGTGTGGGCGAAAGTGTTGCGCTGGAGCAGTGATTTGATTAGGAGTTTTGAAGCAATTAAATAGTGCTCTATTTAGCTGCTGGATTATCATTAAGTGATTTATTAAGAAAATAAGCCATATTCAGGTTTTGAATCGAGTAAAATGCAGCATTTTATGAATTAAAAAATTACTAAAATTACTAAAATCGAAAATGAAAAACAAGAGCTTCCATTAAGAGTGTCTAGATGGGTCATATTTTTTCAGGATTTCGATTAAGAAATCTAGCGTGTATCGGGAATATAATCTTATGAAACTCGATATTAACTGTTAGGGTTATAAATGCTGCGTAATAGATGAAGTTATTTACGTGGCTTATTTATAAGAGATATTTTAACTAATCATATTGACTGTCCTGGCCTATTAGCCTTAAGGGGGTATCCAACTCTAGAGGCCCTTGAATTGAACGTTTTTTGCATGGAGTTGAACAAGAAAATACAAAACATTTAGAGTTAAACATAATAATCCTCTTATTGTATGATCTTTAATGAATATTTTGAGAAAAAAAAAAAAATTATTGAGGTCAGGGCAGGCCTGCTACTGGGACTCATACCTTAGGAACGGTGTGCACGATAACAGCCAAACAAATAATCTGAAAATTATGAGATTGCACATTAGTAGGTACTCTTTATATATGCGGCTATGGCATGAGTGTGGCACATTTTGAAAAAAAAATTTTTATTCATTTTTTTAATTTTTTCTACTATAAGTTTTATTTTTTAGTTGATTTTTTTCTGTTAAAACATGGGATACAAGCTATGTAAATGTAAAAATGCATGATTTGCTCCACTTAGGTCATAGAGACAAAGCTAACACAGCTTGTACCAAAATCTGAAATTTTTCGGATGAATGGTTTTCTCAGAATGCTGCACACCATTCATCAAGACGGTGTTTTGAGAAAAACGGCATTTAAGTTAAAGTTTAGAGTGATGGAGAGTGCGCAGCTGCGCACGGAATCGCCTGTAGCGGCGCGAGCTATTCAAATTTCGCGGCAAGAGATAGCTTAAACGATTCAGGAAAGAACACAGCAGTTTTCAAAACTAAAAAAAAAAAAATGTATTTTTTGAACGTTCTAGAGTGGGATACCCCCTTAATCAATTTTTATGTCCCTGAAGGAAAAGTGCGTATGAGAAATATGTTGTATACTTCTGAACATAGAACGAACTGTGGGTTCTTTGAAGTTGTTACTGCATCCATTCGTGACTTTAATAAATTTTGTCTATTTTTTTAATCTGATTTTCCCAGAATTGAATTTAAAGATATTATAATTGCTTTAATTATGAAAGTTTAGTTTTACTTCATTTAGATGTAGTATATATAATCTGAATTAGTGTCTAGTATGTAAGATTATACTGTGTGACGAAATTTAATATTCAATTTGTAACAGAGCAAATCTTATATCATTTCTATAGGATTTTTTTCCGTATATTACGAATTTTAATATAATAACTAAAGATTCGTACTTTTATTTAAGCTACTTTACAAGCTCCTACAACAATTCATTATTTTTGAATAAATTTGCTAAAATGACCAAAATACGCTATTTTGTACTTTTCAAACCTATTTTTTTTTAAAAACGTGACGTGATAAGACATTTTTGTTTGCGAATTCATAATCTATGGAAAAAAAATCCGATTCAAATGAAGTCGATGTTACACAGTATAATTGTATCAATAGACTTAAATAAATAAATAGTTTCTTTTAATTTGAAAAAAAAATACACGTGGACGGTTTAAGCAAAATGTCTATGCTTATCATTGAATAAACGACATATCGGATGACCATTTGAAGGCTATTATAAGGATATTGGAAACATCCGAATATAAAGACTATTATTTAAAAATGATTTACTATTTAAAAGTGAAAAGTCAATAGTCTTACCCACGTCAGTGGAGACTGAAATTATAAAATCAGCGCATCAACAAGGACACTTTTCTGCTGTGAAAACGGAAGAAGTGATTAAAAGAAGTTATTTTATCCCAGATTTGAAACCCAAGATAGTACAACGTGCTAAGAATTTATAGAGTGCATAATGGCCGAAAGAAAATCTTGAAAGCAAGAAGGTTTTCTAACAATCATTAACAAAGGAGACCAACCGTTTCGTGAAATATTGACCATCTTGGCCCAATGGAGGAGACTATAAAGAAAGACAAGCACATCCTAGACGGTGGGAATACGTTTTTCAAATTGGTTTGGTTGTACCCCATGAAATCGAGGAACCGCCTTTACAGCAAAACTATTCAAGGACTATTGTAAAGAGGACGGAATACAACACTTGTTGATCACCACTCGAGTTTCGGGAAGGAACGGACTAGGTGAGAGGTTGAATCGTGTCATAATAGCAATTTTAAAGAAGCTATCCATTGAGGAACCAAAAGTTTGGTACAAGCATATTATAAACATTACCCCGATACGAAACACGATATACTCACCTTTCTTGGACATTAGAATAAAAACGCTGCCAGATCTCAATGGTGTTCTGGAAGAAGAGAATTTGGATGAACGAAGGCAGGAACAAACTTATATATAAAAAACAGGAACAAACTTATATATTAAAAACAATATCGCGAAAATTCAACAGGTAAATTATAAAGGTTTCAATCGGAAAATAAAACCAGCCAGATTTAAGAATTGAATTATTTTAGTCATATCTTGAGTTTTATGCAGGGTGTCCAGGAAGTAGTGCGCCAAAATTAAGGGGATGGTAGCTTGGGTCATGACCTACCAGAATATCAAAATATGACCTTAGTGAAAACCTCACCGTTTTCGAGATATTTGGGTTTTATTACAATTATTTTGAAGGATACGTAGTCAAAATATCGAAGAAATTGAGAATTTAAGAAACCGTAGAATGCAAATTGTTTTGATGGTAAACATTATATTTAAGAGATTTCTTAATGACTAGAAATCTCAATGTTTTGGTTGACTTTAGAGTTTTTGATAGAACTATCTTGATTACCTTGAAAAATCGAAGTAATCCTTCAACTATTGTAAAATGTATACAAAATGGAATCGTATGGCATTGGTGTTTTATTTTTAAAGTAATGTTTAATAGAGTAGGAAACAGACAAAAATAGCTCAGTAATCCTAAAATGAGAAGTTGTTACATTTGAATCACAATTTTGAGGAGTTGAAATTTTTAAATTTGCATTGTTACAATAGTTCATTTTAAACTATATTAAAATTTATCTACATGATCGTGATAAAAATTACGCTACTTGTCATCGATTTGCGAAAATACAAAGTTTTAATTTATGTAACAACACTGAGCTTCATCTGATATCGGAAAGTTTCACCAAACTTTTCCTAGTTGTGGTTGCAAAATAATCTGTGAACTCAATTTAAATAGATGAAGTAAATGTGCATTTACATTTTTCACTTAATTAACTTAAAACAACAACTTAATGACCTTAATTTTTAAGTAAAGCAGGTAGACCTTAGCGATAATAATCCAAGTATTGATTTTAAATTTTGTCCATAAAAGTTTAAGAGAAATCAAATTTGATTTCTTTTGAAAATGCCCTGAAGATATTGCCTACCATTTGCAAGTAGCCTTTAAAACCGATTTGCAAATACAGAGGAAAAATCAAGATAAATTGAAAAATTCTTTTCAGTTGTACCTTGCCAAAGGTTGAAATCGATTGAAATGATATGTACACCGGAACAATGAGATGAAAGAATATCCTTTTCAAGAGAAAAGCTGTTAAAGCCAATGAGTTTTGTCATGTCACGTGCTTGAGATTGATAACTACAATCGAAAACTGTATTAATTGATTGCGGTGTATTTTTACCCGTTTGCTTTTCATATATGACAAATAATGTTGTTAATTGTTTTACATTTTTTTTTTTAAGTTGATTGTAGATTTTGAATTTAACTTAACCTTAATACAGTTCAGTTGAAGAGTCGGTTTTATTAAGATTTATTTAAAAACAAAACACAAATTAATTTTGTTTTTGTATTTTTCTTATATTATTGTATAGGATTTCCTAGATGTTAGATTGATGTAGCTGTCACAAGACAGACATTGTATGCCGATTTTGATACCCCCTTTTTGTGACCAGGGTTTCTGGTGGGAATTGAACCCGCAATCTTTAGCGTCCTACGCAACGCGTCGTGTTACTAACCGAGTTATTGAGACGTTGATGATGAAACTGTCAGAAATAAATAAATATCTTAAAGAAATTAATTTGTAAATTAACTAATGGTCAAGACGAGGCAAAACACTTTTTTTTTGTTTTATTTATTTCAATCACATATGTCGAATTAATGAACATTTTGTTTTTTTTCCTAAATCATAAAGGTCATGTGTAATATGCTGTCAACTTATAAGTTGTTAGTTTTATTGCCCTTCAAACTATAACTACCCCGTCTTGCCTAGAAATTCCATCATATTTAAAGAATAATAATAATATTCAGCACGTACTACCGCATACATGCATCAGCTCGTAGGTTAGTATGATACTAGTATAGAGCGCTTCTTATTTTTTAGTAGCGTACTTACCATATTAAAAAAAAGCAGTCAAGTGCGAATTCATTCGATAAACTGCAATTTTCCGTTTATTTTCTAATTGATAGGGTTGTAAAAGACCATTTGAAATGTGTCTACTCGTATCTTGCAGCAATATCAAAACATTATCTAATGAAAAGATAACTAATAATTTATTCGTTTGCACTAAAATAAAAGGAAGTTAAATTGCTTTCAAAAGCACTCGGAAATAAACCTCCTTGTTTCGGGTATACAGCACTAAACCATTATGCGAAACCATGTCCGCAACAAGTGCTTTGAGATGTTATCAGAAATGCCATTGGGCAGCGTATTTGCATTCGGACTGTTCCATTTTATATTTCTTGTATTTTGCTGACCCACCTTTTGCGGCATGCAACAACACAATTTCGCAGAGTGAACACGAGCCTCGCAATAAATTTACCTAATTCATACACGTCATCGATGTAGATATGATAAGGTTGCGGAATGATAAAAAGGCTCTAATGGACGCCACGGCATCCATTCGAACACCTGTTGGTTTCATAATTACAAAAAAAATGCGGCTTGGAGCTTTCCACGATACCGGCGGCGCCGTAATCCATTTCCACGTGAATAGATGAATTTATGTCTCCCAACGCATTAAAGTGCCCATTAGAGTTCTTTTCGAATGACCCCCCTGGGAATCGAATAGCAAAGAAAATGGCAACAATACATCGAGGGTGCATGTAAGACCTAGATGAATAATGGTCATTTGTTAAATTACGGATTAAAAGTATTAGCTTTCTCGCGCTGGTGGAATTTTCGCGTTGTTTGCATTCGAAAATCAATAGGATTTTAACTGCACGCAGAAACACTTGAGTCCTCTATAATTATCGAAAATGGGCTTTTCCCTTTTGTTTATGCTTTCAGCGGTGGTTTTAGTGCTCTAACCAACCATTTATTTGTTTCGATCAGGTAGATCCGATTATAATTGACTGTTGCACGTATACTTAATAAAGGCTTTAAATTATTCGAATAAGTCCAGAACATTCTCACAATTTTATTTGCCAGAACTGAAAAACTTACTTAATATAGAAGTTTACCTCTCATTTCTATTGACTACGCTTTTGTTGAACTCCATTTCTATACCAAGTAATCTGCGTTTTCAGGGGAATTATTTTGAACATTTACAAATACATTTAATGCTCCTTGTACTCGATGGATTCGTTCCTCGAAAAACCGTGTAAAATAGAATCGTCCAAAAAAAGATACGATTTTTAAAGTATAATAGGGGATATGTTCAATGTTACATAGTTCTGTCTGAGATATATTATACATATCCATAAGAGTCTACATATTAGGGTGATTGTTAGTAAGACGACTGTTGAATTTCTTAAATCTCATCCCAACAAAGAGGGTAATTTTTTACGAAATCAGATTAAGAAGCATTTTGATTTAAGCTCATTTTGTTTCAAATAAAACATTCAAAGTGAATTTATATAAAAACTTAATATTATAGTACTTAACACTAGATTGACAGGACCTGTCAATTTGACGGATTTCCAATTTCACAGCGAAACTTACAGAAATTGTATTTAATAATTCTTTGTCAAATATGCTACATATAATTGTGATAATATGAGGATATTTTCTTATAAATTTCTTACGTCTTGAGCTCCTTATTTCGACCGGAAATACATACTAAACTTATTTTTTCAGAGTCCCTATAAATCATACAATAAAGATCCGTTAATTTGGTGTTAAGTATGAGTTATTTAAAATGTACCTAATTTTGCCTATACTAATACTATACTCAATCGTCTTTCATTTTGAATTTGCAATCGTTGTGCCAAATATGGAACGCTGAAATTTCATAGAAGTCATTAACAAGCTTTGCGGGTAAATCACGGAGCATTTCACAATCGACCAACGCATAGAAATTGTGAAAATTGACTACCGAAATAGTAAAAATTTTGCAGAGGTGGTACGAAAATGCCAGATTATCATCTCAGCCCACTGTTTAACCCACTAACGCTCACTGGACGCAATTTCGGCATCTGAGTTTGAGTTGTCGCCATGTGATCAATTCGAAGAAAAAAAAAAAAATCGGGGAACACTGTTTCCTAAGTTTTTGAGGTTGTTCTTTCCACTGGTGATTAAAATTAATTAAATTTCTCCAGAAATATTTATTTAAAAAATTAAAGTTAAAATGTATCTATCAATTTAATCATGAAAAAATCAAAAATACGCAAAAAAAACGTAATTTTTTTATGACATTTATTTGTTTAAAATGATTTTTCGTTCCCTTTCGATTTTTTATCATGCCTAAAACCAATAAAAAATATAATAAATATAATAAAACTATATGCGGTTATTTTTATGTAAAGAAGTGTTGGTAAAACAAAATGGCGGCCAGAATGTAAAATTTTTTTCGAAACTTGTCGAATTTTTTTCTCACAAATTATAGACTTTAGTAAACAAAATTTTAGAAAACTCTCCAATTTTTAAATTAAAATTATTAAAAATAAAAATATTACTTTAGTTTAACGTAGTAAAGCTTAAAAATGTCCTCGAAAACTTTAAACTTTAATGAAAATTTGTCAATAACAATAATGTTTTATTGTAAGGGTTAGTCGAAGAACACTATCGAATTTCTTCAGGCTTTTTGACGATGTTTGTCGAAATTTTAACTTAGTGATTTTTTGAAAAATCAAAAATGTATCAGATCCTACTGAAAAAATTGAAGATTGTTCTTCGACTAATTCCAAGATATTGTTGTTAAAGTATATAGTTTTCGAGAAAAATATTCGTCTAGTTTCGAAAAAAAGTTTTCATTCTAGCCGCCATTTTGTCTTACCAAAACTAAAAATAACTGTCGATAGTTTTAGTTCAGACATCGAGGTTGTGATTTTTATTGGCTTCAGGCATGAAAAAAAAAAATCAAAAGGGAACGAAAAATCATTTCAAACCAAAAAATTTCACAAAAAATCACATTTTTTTGCGTATTTTTGATTTTTTCATAGTTAATTTTTGTCTGGAGAAACCTTAACCACCACCATTGGAAAAACCACACTCAAAAACATCGGAAACATTGGTTCAGGATTTTTCTTCTCCTTCGAATTCATCACACGATGACAATTTAGATGTCGAAATAGCGTCCTGTGAGCGTCAATATGTTAAAAAGGCACACTAAACGAAACGGGGAAGATAAAGGACCCTAGATCACTTGCTGCCTTGGCGTTCCAATAGTTCTAGCTAAGACCTTGATTTTTTCACATTTTTGTTTTTGCGATTTTTTGCGATATTTTACAAAAATTGGTGAACATAAAAATTAGGGAATCAGACTTTTCAACAATTACTGATGTTGTAACCAAAATCAGAACAAAATATATTTTTTTCCTCTGACTACATTAATCAAATGGGTCAAGCTTTAATTTATTTCATTAATTGTGTATTAAGATATATATATGGAGAAATTATATATAAGTTTCTATTTGAAATTTCGATATTTCGGCAGCAAGGATTAAAGAAACTCAAAATTTACCTTATTAAGACCAACCTTATTGATATATATATATAAATCTATTCAAATTCTATAAAAATATATAATAATGAACAATACAAAAAAGCATTTCGTCGTTAAATCAACTAAAATATAATCAGTAATATATTGCAAGAAGAAAGCTTTAAATTAAGAAATATTTAAGTAATAATGGCGAATATTTTCGACAAGATCGGTCAAAATCGGTGCACACCCTACAGAGATATGGCACATTTCCCGACTTTGATTTTAATGAAGATTTCCATCCAATAATAACAGATGGACTGCTTTCTGATAGCTTTCTGATTTTAATATTTTTTTGTTATCAGTAAAATCTTCAAATGCTACTTGAGTTTTTCAGCTGCCAGGCGCTTACAAATTCGAAGAAAACTATTTTTATCTTGTTTGAAAATATAAAAAGAGACACGGTTTTTCTCGAACTGTGTTATTTCAAAATCGTGTACAAAAAGAGTTGAGTCTATTTCACAGTAATTTAAATTATAAGTTATTCGATTTTGTTGGAACTAAATATTAATGCCACACTTTAAGATAGATAATTAAAATTAAAATTTTTTTTTCCTATGATTGTTTTTACATGATGCAAATATTGCCATTTTTAAATTTTGCACAACCTAAATCTCGATATCAATGTTATACACATCTATATAATATTAACAATATAATTGATGAACATAAATATTAAGCTCAAGAGCTGTTTTAAAAATTCATGCAACCACCAAATATATATGTATGCATAAATGTTGATAAATGTTTTATTTTTAATTGCGAAAACCAACCATTTTTTCCCTTTTAAGAAATCTTCCAAATCCAAAAACATTTTGGAATTAAATACAACATGTGAATCATCTAATACTTCTTTTATGTTTCCGATTGTAATGTTTTTCTCTTTCATTTTAACTTCGAAAAAACTTGTTTATTCCTTGTAAAATCAAATAATAGGTAATCAATAAAAACTGTCATCGGGTCAAGTAGAATGAATTTTATATAAAAATCGCTAACATGCTTATTAAAAACATTAGCGACTTCCTCGATTCAAATATTAAAGTCATAGGTAAATAAATAATATCCAGAAAGAGTTTCATGACCTATTCCATGCAGATGGTCGTAATATTTATCCATTTCCTTGTGTATGTTTCTCTTTTCCGTGTATTCGATATTCACGAGTAATATGAACTTTGTTTTTATTTATAAGGCAATATTTCTCTTCTGGATGTCGAAATATTTGCAATTCTATTTTTGCTCGATCGAATGTGTGAATGCGAAATATAATACCAGCTGTCATATTTTCCCTAACTCCATACATATGTCTGAAGCGTTTAAGAAGAAAAAGCATAACCGTCTTCTTTCTCTATTGATTTATTTATTTTTTTCATGTTTCCCCGAAGCTATTTCTTAACATTGAGGGTATAGCATTCTTAAGTTTGTACAATAGTCCTCAGGAAGTCTTTAGCATGTCCTTAAGCATTTTTTAGGTATTCAAGAGGGGATAAAATGGTAATTGTGGTTCATATTCTGCATTAAAAAATATCTTTTATATTTATATGTCATAGCAATACACCTTTATAAAAGCATAAAAAAATAATAATCTTTCTATTGATATTAGTTTCGTTAGTATAATAAATCAAAAATCATAAATTACATTTTCATCTTAATTATTATTCTTGTTCTCTGGTTCTCTTCTACAAAATGAAATAAAGGTTTATTTTGCCTGAAATCAAGTCTCGAGGAGGAGGTTAATTTAATAATAAACACTTCGGAAATTAATTTAAATAAACAAAGTATATAGGGCGATGGATAATGAAATTTCGGTGTTTGCTGAAATTCACAAGACTAATATTTTCTTGAAATTACTGGACCGTCTGGAAGCTTGCGATAAAACATCGTGTCGGAAACGTCGCGTTGCTTCTTAATACTAATTATGATTTAGTATCTAATGCTTTTAATATTAAACGAAAACTTTAGAGACGTTTTTATTTGCATGATGGAACAACATTAAAAGGCGCTAAAGGACATAAAAATTGTTATTCAAAGTCTGCGAATTAAGAGGCAATTAAATAAGAAACAGATTTTCAGATAGACATGACTTCTGATAGGCGAAGTTTCGTTTGGAGTTTTAAGCATTTACACAATATATAAATCATTTTGAGTTCTATACATTTAGGGATTTAACATATATTTATCAAATGTAGGGTTTATGTACTTTTTTTTCTAATTTAGAAAGAGAATGTTTAAATCAAATAACATTATTATAATTGAAATTATTCTATGTAGTTGTATAATACACTGAAAAAAGCTTAAAAAATGAATTCCATTCCCTTTGAGAATTATGGAATTGAAAACTTACAATAGCTGAAATACGCGTAAAGATTGGTTGCCATTCAGATTTAAATAGAGTGAATAGTAGGTATATATTTTGCATAATATTTTCATCATTTTCTCCCTTATATTATTAAATTACAAATTATGGTAAAATTATAATTTTAAATCAATATATGCAATTACCTTGACACGTAAAATTTTTACCAGCATTTCTTGGAGCTCGTTAAATTTACTGAATAAGATATATTTTGTGATAGCGTTTGTCTTTGAAATTTTTAAAGCAATTTAAACGTTGCCGAAACCTTTTTTGTACTCACAAATAATAAATAAGTAAGCACTTTCCAGAAGATTATAATTCCCAATCCGAAGCCATTAAGACTGATTAATTATTCCTGAATTTAAAAATGTGATCTAGATAGATGACTGAAAATGCTGAAAGATAATATTTCAACTGTTATTATCATTCCCTCAGTTTATTTAAAGCAACAGAGCATTATGTAATTGAGAATTCATTTTTACAATGACACAATTCGTGCAGACTCATTTTTCATGTCCTATAAATTTAGAAATATAAACAAAAAAAAAAAACGTGGAAACGGAAACTAGAATAGAATAAAGTGTAACGAGATTAAAGTTATGAAGCATGAGGTGAACATTAAATTATGCTCAGGATGAATATTTCGAGCGGCAAACAACCACTTCCTCAAGTCGAATTTCGTGTCACCCTTCAAATGTCTTACTCCCCGTCAAATTGGCACATGAAAAACTCAAGGCAAGAAGGTGCTTAGATACGCCCATATGTTGCGAAACAATATGAAGATAAGAAACACGCAACTTGCTTAGTCCCTCAGAAGTATGTACAGAATTTCTAGGTGTTACACATGCACAGGTGGCAAGCGCAAACTTTGAGTATAGTGACCTAAATGGATCACAAAATAAGCTTCTTATTGTGGTAATTTGATTTAATTTCTCGACTGTTGCGAACGCTGAACGTTTCGTTTGAGGGAGGATGAACTTGAAAATTGCTCAAGAACTTCGGGTAGAATGGGTGACTGCTCAATCAGTGCTTAGACTATAGACTATACATAGAATTAAATGGAATTAAATGTTCCGAACCGATAATTAGGGGGTTAAGCAAAGCTAATCAATTAGTTGCTAAAGGGGGTATTTTCTAAATTTGTATCGCATGAATTTTTCAATTAAAACTCAAAGCACCTTACAAAATTCCTTGATCGTCACTCCTCCCGACCCTTCAATTATTGTCAGGCGAGTTAAGCGCCATGTCTTTATTTTCCCATTTTCAAATTGGACAGGTGTTGGTTACATGACGTTTGAAGATTATCTTATTTCACCTCTGGCATTTTCACGTTTACTTAGCTCGGGGAAAAAATTAAAATTGACACAGTAAGGCAAACAATAAGAAGATTTTCTCTTTTCTCTTCATATAATGGATAAATGCTTACTTAGAATGAGCTTCGAAATATTACATGTGGCCATAAGAAGATTTTCATATTCTACTTATATGAAAAGACAGGTATGACATGAAGTCTTCTCTTATACTAATAATTCACGCAGCTGAACATCGTCATGCAGCATTGTAAATTTCATATGATCAATGAGCGATGTCGTTAGGATTACTTACAAAAATTTATATTTCCGCCCCGATACATCCTTGGGCATATTCAGAAAAGCACTCAAATTTTGGAGTCAATTATAATGGGTATCGGCTTTAATTTTAACTTTATTTACCATGACTGAAATACGAATTGACATTAACTGAAATTCGTTCTAATACTGAAATATCTTCTGATCAATTTTTTCATTTTAATTAAATTCCAGTTTTATCCTAGAAACGAATTCAGCCGTTTCGAAACAGAACAGGAACGATAGTACATATGTACATATATTGCTACCTATCTTTAATTTTGATAAATTACCATAAAAGGCTTTATTATCAGTAATTCTCGCTTATTCATATGCAAATCTATTCAAATTCTATAAAAATGAGTGACATGTTGGGCATTGCATTAAATTCAAAAGAAATGCAGCATATACTCGTATTTTATTTGAATGATTGATTGATGAGTATATGGACATATAATTACTATTAGCCTCTACCTACGGTGTTAGTCGTATTTAAAATGACTAAAAAGGAAAATTATTAGCTACAAATTTTCACAAAAATCAGATATTTAAAAAACAAAATGTCATTTCGGTAGAAACAATTGGTCGCAGTTTAAGGACAAATACATATGTATAAAGTAATTAAATAAATATTAATAAATTCATTGTTTTTAGAGATAGGGTGACTGCACTATTTTTATTGTAAGGTTTGGTTTAATGGTTACATTTTAACTTATTGTCGTAGGGAACTTTAAAAGTAGTTGGGGAGCGCGTGGTTTCCCAAGTTTCGTTGTCGTCAGCTTCCAGATACCTGCACAGCTACGCAGCAAATTACTTGAAAAATAAAAAATACAACGGGTTATACAAAAGAACTTTCATTTAAATTACAAAGTTTTAGCATCTCATCCATCCTATTTACTTTAAACTACAAAGTTGTAGTATTTACAATTTTAGCGGATGTCACGCAATCCCAAAAGGACTTCAACTTCCAATGCTGCCACTTTTCAATTTCTCCGTGCGTTCCATACAAATAAATAATAGCATAGAATAAAAAAAAAAATGAAAAATAGAAATATCTTACAAAGTTAATTTTCTATTCATTTTTGAAATTTTTTGAATTACCACCGTCGAGGTTTATGTATTTGTGTATTAGAGTATCTATTCTTAGCTAATCTCGATACTCTGTCTTATTCTATTGAGGCCTATAACCAAGTAAAGTAGGGTAGTAACTACTTCAGTATACTTGAATCAAAAGTGAGATTAAATTTATCCCTTTCTTTTATGAATATTTTCGTCCTGAAATAATTAGTTTTTGGTTTTAATATCTTTTTGTTTACATATAGAACATATAGGTGTTTAAAGATGTTATAGTTATTTTATTTAGCAATATTCAAGCGCAAAGAATGAGGTATGTTTTCTATTTCAAATGGCAGATCAGACTAAATTTTGTTTTACGAAATAACACAAAGCAATGTTTCTACATTTAAAGTCAACTATGTAGATTTACTTCTACATTTAAAAATACATTAATCGGCAGTAGAGATGGCCAACAAGTTGATTGCGATCACCAACAAGTTGATCGTTGATCGTTGATCGGTCAACTTCGAAGCAATTTTTGGTCGATCACAGCCGACAAATAACTTCACCACACAAACACAATAGTAAGATAAAAAATGTGTAAATTTAAATGATGAAACTTGGCTCAGTGATTTAGCGTTTCTTACAGATTTTACATCGAAATACGATGACTTAAACTAAGAATTGGAAGAATAAAACTGCAACAAAACAATTTGAATCACTTTTCAAATATGTCCGATCACCTACAAAAATTTTAACATTAAAAAATATGTTGAAGAAATTAAAAAGGTGTTTGAAGACTTTCAGGTCAGATTTCATGATTTTGAGATTTTTTTCCTTTTAAAAAGGATTAAAATGTAAAACATATTATAACAATAATTTCGGACACATGTAATATTGAAAAAAAAAAGATATGAAATTATAACTCTACAAACTTATAAAGCCATAGAGGAAGATTTTTGGAAATACATCAATCAAGAAAAGTATTCCAGTATCATCAAATGTAGCGAATATATCTACTCTTGTTTCGGATCAACATATTTATGTAAATCGGCTTTTTCATTTTTAAATTTCACTTTTGGTTGGAGACATGCAATCGCAAACTTGATAAAAACATAATAAAACAAAATGAAATCTGTATTTTTTCTGTGGCTGCTTTTACATTAATAAATATTATTAATAAAATATCAAGTTGGTTTAATACCTCCTTTCCCATTGTCACTTATTGATGCACAAGACCCAAGTTTGAATGTGTTAAATGTCAAGATTTTAGTAGGTAGATCGCGACAGATGTTTAAGGGAAAAAGACGAATATACATATATATTCACTGACCGAGCCGTGGGATTTTTATGAAACATATTCATTATAAAATAAAAAGTCTTTTGTATATATTTTTTTCAAGTTTTGTAGTTTCCAATAGGCGTATTTTGGCTTATGAGGCCATTTTCAAGGAGTTTCTAACTAAAACTAAAGTACAATATTGAACAATACTGAAAATGAGCACATAGACATTTTACACTCACAATTAAATGATTTTATTGTTAAAAATCTCCACATGTGCATCCTCTCTCTATTATTTGACTCTTCTCATGTTATTGGACTGCATTATTTGATATTATGCTTTGGTTTTAGTTAGAAACTCTTTAAAAATGGTTTAATAAGACGAAATACGCGTATTGGAAAATAAAAAATTTAAAATAAGTATATTTAAAAACACTTTTAATTTATTTTGAATATATACATAGAGAAGTTGGTCGCCCCTGCTCTACAGTATTTATCTGTTATATAAAATTACATACATTTATAATCTAAAATATTTGTGCAAATCAATAAAGACTGTTTATCAGTTTCATATTAAAATTTGGTTAAAGATGAAGTGCGGAGAATTTGAAGTGATGGTTTTTTTACCATCTTCACACATAGTTTGACTTCGCGTAAAGTTAAGAAGGATCTCTCGGCAGTCGTTACGCTAACTGGGAGAGTAACAAGTATTCTCAAAAATATTAACCCATTAATGCGCAAAACGAGGATTTTGTGCACGCAAGTTTAATTGTACGATTCGAATAACAAATTGGGGCGAATTTCCTCCAAATTCGTATATAAGGGGTTTTTGGAGTTGCTCTTTCAGAATCTGGCATTTGTTTTGCATAAAAACTTCAAAAACCCTATTATTTTTTGGGTTTTTTTAAAAAAAGGTGCCGATTTTGTTTGGTTATTTTTTGTCTCAAAGTCGATTATCTTGTCGTTGCTACTATTGAATGATCATATAACTACCAGAAATCGCAGTCCATGGTTTTGAATTTTTTTTTTTTGCTTTGGTTTTTACAAAATGGCCATTTTGTACAACAATGTAATAAAAAACTTCGCGATTTTTTTACACAAAAGGATTAATTCTACAAAAAACATTTATACGACAGAAAGTACTTATAATTAGCCAAGGAAAACATGTAAACTTTTTCAGGATTTTTTGGACTATTTTTGGTTTTTTGGATTTGGCCAATTTTTCAAAAATCCAAAAATGTCCCGAAAAATTCTGAAAAAATTTACACGTGTTCTTTGGCTAATTATAAGTACTTTTTGTCATATAAAATTTATTCGTATAATTCGTCCTTTTTGAGTAAAAATATCACCAAATTTCATCATAAAAAAACTTGGTGATATTTTTACTCAAAAAGGATCAATTATACGAAAAAGCTGTTTCTATAGATACGAAAGGCAAATCTATAGAAACAGCTCTGCATACCCTCGTTGACCGTATAGAGAAGTCCTTGCTGTACAAAGAGTACACGCTCGCGGCCTTCCTGGATATCGAGGGGGCTTTTAACTATGTCAGGCCGGATGCGATTGTAGGGTCCATGAGGGACCTGGGACTGGACGAACCGCTGATTGAGTTGATAAAGCGAATGCTACGTAGCAGGGTTATCAGCTCAGATCTTGGAGCATCTTCCATTAGGAGATTTGTCGACAGGGGTACACCTCAGGGTGGAGTCCTGTCGCCTCTTCTGTGGAATTTGACTCTGAACGGTTTGCTTCGTGATCTCGACCGCTCGGGGTGCTGCGTGGTTGCCTATGCAGATGATATAGTAATCGCGGCCTCAGGCAAGTACCTGAACACGCTCTCTGAGGTGTTACAAACGGCCCTAATAAAACTCACATCATGGAGTGAAAAATGTGGCCTAGGAGTTAACCCGAATAAAACGGAACTTGTGCTGTTTACAAGAAAGCACAAGATTCCTCCCTTCACTACACCGCTCCTTAACGGAGTGAGTCTAAGGCTTTCAGACCAAGTCAAATATCTCGGTCTCATTATAGATAAGAAACTAAATTGGAGGGCCAACGTTGCAGAAAGGGTACGAAAGGCCACGACGGCCCTATACTCCTGCAGGAACGCGATTGGCAAGAAATGGGGCCTTGAGCCACGCATCGTTCACTGGCTCTTCGTGACGGTGATCAGACCGATCCTGTTCTACGGGGTGCTTGTGTGGTGGCCTGCTCTGGAAAAGGCTTGCCATCAAAATGCGTTGGGGAGGGTCCAAAGAATGGCTTCGATTCTAATCACCACCGGAGCCCTAAGGACTACTCCCACCAAGGCCCTGAATGTTATCTTAGACCTCTTCCCAACAGAACTCTTTGGCAAGCAAACCGCAGCCTCCACAGCCGTCAGGCTTAACTCAACACACCCATGGACAAGAGTGGACTATGGGCACTCCAGAATCCTTAATACTCGTGTCCCTAGGTTGGATTACATAGTTCCAAAACCCTGCTTCGATAAGAAATTCGAATCACTCATACCGACTAGGCATGAGTGGGGTGAGGACCTGCCTAATCGTATAAACTCGATAAAGATTTATACCGATGACTCTAAGATGGAAGGCAAAACTGGTGGCGGAATTTACTGCGAACACCTAGGCCTTGAAACGTCGTTTCGTTTGCCAGACCACTGCAGCGTCTTCCAAGCTGAGGTTATGGCTATCATTGAGGCCTTACAATGGCTGCGAAGGAATATGTCAAGTTCTGAGGACATTTCCATCTTTACGGACAGCCAGGCCGCTATCAAGTCCCTCACGGGCGTCTTTACGACCTCAAAGGTAGTAGCAGACTGCCGCTCTCTGCTAAACGAAGTAGCAGAGAGGGTCAAGATTACTATTATATGGGTACCGGGGCATAATGACATCCCGCGTAATACTAGGGCGGATGAGCTCGCCAGAAAGGGGACAACCCTACCGGAGGAGGATATCATCCGAGATATAGGAGCACCGCTCGCCTATCGTAAGAAGGAGATCTCGCAAGTGTATGCGAGCATCGCAAAGAATAGGTGGAGGAGAGAATGCACATGTGCGACCACCAAACTTATCTGGCCAACTTTCGACCGAAACAGGTCAAAGAGCCTTATTTCACTCAAAAGAGTGTCCATTAGCAACGTCATAGCTGCGATAACTGGGCATTGTCTTATAGGGAGACATGCCAGAAGGCTAGGCGTTTCGGCAAATGACTTCTGCAGAAGTTGCCAGAATGAGGAGGAAGAGGAAAGTATCAGCCACCTCCTCTGTCACTGCCCAGCGCTTGCGCGACATAGGTACCAGCACCTGGGCGCCACCTTCTTTGATGACCTGTCAGACCTGAGTGTGAAGAACGTCAGGGATATTGAACGTTTCATCAAAGTCTCGAAGTGGTTCGACGTTTAGTTAAATCGGGGTCGTCCCGTGTGGTATCACAATGGGCCTTGTGTTGGCCTAATTGTGCCTCTTTTTGAGGCGGCCACAATAACCTAACCTAACCTAACCTACGAATAAATGGCCATATTGCAAAAACCAAAGCAAAAAAAAAACTCAAAACCATGGTTTGAGAAAGTGTTGACATTCGGACCGCGATTTCTGGTAGTTATATGATCATTCAATAGCAGCAACGACAAGATAATCAACTTTGAGACGAAAAATGACCAAAAAAAAATTGGCACTTTTTTGAAAAAACTCAAAAAATAATAGAGTTTTTGAAGTTTTTATGCAAAACAAATGCCAGATTCTGAAAGAGCACCCCCAAAAACCCCTTATATACGAATTTGGAGGAAATTCGTCCCAATTTTCTATTCGAATTGTACAATTGAACTTGCGTGCACAAAATCCTCGTTTTGCGCATTAATGGGTTAATGTTGGGATGCAAATTTTTGCCGCAGTTTTTTAACAAATGAAATTCCGATTCTGGGATATGCGATTTATTTTTTAATTTAGAACCGACGATGTTTGACTACCATCCAAAAATAGCTGGTACATCTGCACGATTTTTCTCATGTGTCAATATCTCGGTCGTTGTATGTCAACTTAGGTAAAAGGAATCCTAAATGAAATCAATCCAGAACATCAAGAGAAAAATAATGACCTCTATTATTGATTCTGTCGGAAATCAAAGCCTTTGGGAATGTAGGAAATTTAAAAACAGTCTGGGAAGATTTAAAAAGTTTAGCAAGCGTTGAGCTCCTAGAGTGCCGGCATTCTTTTTATGCGTTCTGAACGAATGATTGACTTTAAAGTGAGCTTGACTCCATTGTACTTCGACGTATACAATTTTCAATATTAGCATTCTAAAAATTTTACTGAAAGTCATTCGCAGAATTAATCTCATTTTAAATTAGTTAGTCCTATTATATTGGAATCTAATGGAATTTGTAAAATACGCTGAAAAGTTAATCAAACATTATTCTCTTTGACCAGCATTTTTGTCAAGATTTTTCGTTTCGAAAGGATTTGAATACCGTCGGATTAAAATATAGGGCTGAGTATATAAAAACTCTTCAATATGTTTTTTTTTTTTTAATTACAGGATACTACTTCCTTTGATTATAACATATGTATTGCATCTGTGAAACTATGAGCGCCACTAATGCCAATTCAATGTTCAATGCAATTCTTTGAAAATTAAGAATCTAACTGAACTTTACTGACGGAAAACAGCTTTAATTAAACGTGATGAAGTTGACATTGACATATTTTAATTAAAAACACTCCAGGAAATCTAAACATCTAGACTGCCTTTCACCGTCCGCTTTAATTAGGAAATGTTTAATTAATTCACATCGATGAAATGTAGGTACTGCTCCGAAGCGATCTCATCTACACGTCTTTCTTAAAGGTATGAGTATCTTTTAAATTTAAAGGGCAACGACAAGTGAAAATGTTGAAGTGCACATTTTAAAGTGTTCTTCTGTTTTAACATTTTTGTACTCAAAACAAAAGGACATTGATTTTAGCTCTGTAAAGTTCCCCCCTTCTATCAATCTTGAGCGTTAATCAATAACCAGCTACTAGTTGGAAAGAATTTGTAGTGAGATAAAACCATTTTTCTAGAATGGCTTTTTCAACATCTTGAGTGATTTATTAGTTGGTTTCTCAATTTTAGGGTTGTCGTTGAGCACAGTGTACTTTTCCATTTCGTGATAAGTCAGTGATGTCAAGCGTCATTTCCTTCAAGTGCATGTTACTCAGTTTTTCCACCGTGTTTTATGAACTTTGGAAGTCGTTTCGAATTTATGGCTTTTCGAGCTTCGGAAGTACTTTTTAGGAGATTTTATATATCTCTTAAATTGTAAACACATTTTGCCTTAAAAGAAAATCAAAGTGGATGTTATTCTGAGGAAAATAATTTTTCATCACTTATATTTCTGAAACGCATTTTATTGAGCTGAAGTGAGTGTTCTAAGGGCATAATAATAGCAGATGCGCAGTTTATTTTAAAAATGCAGAAGTTCCTAATATTTCCCAGTGTTGAAAAATCCGTGAAAATAAACGGATGAAAAACGACAATAAACATCTGGCACAATAACACACCTCGATCTCTACATCCCTAAATAATGCGCCTTCAAAATATATCTTGGCAAGGTTGTGATAAATTTATTTGGCCCTTAATGTCAGGGTGACGCGAATTTTCATCGTGAAAGTTAGCGTGTTGTTTTCCGCTTGGCCTAGACATAGAGAGAGAACATCTGATGACTAAACCAATTGCCAAGAATCACAACAGAATTTATGATAAAATCAGTTTTCTCTATGAGTCTGCGACGACGGCTCGAGCTTTTTAGGCTGAAATATTTTGTTATTTTTAGCCAGCCGAGAGTGTCTTGCACTTGATCAACACATAATTCGGCCGGAATGAAAAAGTGCTCTTTGTTTTCTCAATGAACATTACCATGGAAAATTTTCCAATCATCCAGCGATGAAAGATTGATCTAAAGTGGATCAGCAAGTCCAGAAAATAATTGGACTATTTTTGTCTGAAACATTTCAAATAAACCACATAAATTTAATTTTGGCGCCAAGGTGCTTCCGGACTAACGAAGCCATTGTAAAATATTAGCGTCCGATTTTAATGGGCACATCCAAGAGATTTTCTCCTCAGAAAATTTAAATTCTTGGACGTATTTTCAATTTTTCAATGGTACATGTCTTTACGACAAACTTGTTAATTAATGAGAAGCTTCAATTTTTTGAAATCGTTTTTAAGTCTGTGCTATTAATTATCAAAGAGTGTAAGGTTTCTTTTTGAATTTCCTAAATTCATAATGATAGTTTGCCGAATAAGCAACAAGGTGGATTTTTCTGAGACCTTACAGACCTTCTATAACATTCCCATAAATGTTAAATATAACCTTTTGTTTGTACTAAGATTTATTTACCACTATTTTCCAATTATACACTTCAAAGAGTAGCGGATTAATTTTGTTGATCTCTGTGGGTATTTTCGACCAGGCAGCTTTTATATGTCTATTTGAATAGATTATTTGACACTTTTCTTCTAGTAGGCGAAGTAACTCCTTTTTTACAGACCAGGATTATGAGTTTTATCTTTAAGATATTCTTCACATTGAACCTTGTAAAAGTTAAATTGAAAAGTTGAATTATTTTGTAACAATAATAAATTTTTTGTATTAATTATCGGTTATATGCTGTAAGTATACAGAATATACTATAAATATATTTTATGTTCACACAGTTTCGTACCATAATGTCAATTATTATTCCGAACTGGTTTGAAATTTAATCGAATAAATTAATGAGCTTAACTGGCGCCGTGCTGTGAATTTATTTAGAGACTATTTGTGTTTTTCAAACAATTCTAATTACATATACATATATTTTGAGATGGTACAAATTTCGAGGTAGCTGCGTTGAAAACAAAATTATTGTTTGAATTTTACAATCCCCTGGTGGAGCTTTATGATCTAAAAACTTAAATTAATTTATCATGTTTTTTCACATGCTGATGTATGGTAATTAAAATTGAGCTTCTTGGGGTTCTGTTCACTTATACATGCAGTTGTATTGCCACCTTGATCAAAAAGTTCTAAGAATTTATTCGGAGCATTAAAAATACAAGTTTATTCATTAAAATAGACATTGTCGCCTTCAAAGTACGCTCCATCAACTGCAACACATTTATGCCAGTGCTTGATTTGATCTTCGAAACATTTTTGGTACTCCTTTTTCGGTATGGCCATCGTCGTTCCCCGGAACAGTTTTTATAGTCAGGACAGGAAGAAACTCTCAGGCGTCAAATCAGGTGAATTTGGTGGCTCCTAGATAGTGCTCGTTCGGTTCTTGGTGAAAAAGTTGCGGATATAACGATGGTATTATGCGACGGTGCGTTATCATGATGCAAAATCCACGAGTTGTTTGCCCACAAATCCTTTTTGTGGAACTGCTTCAGGCAAACATCTCATAACTCCCAAATAATACTCCTTGCTAACTGTCTTGCGGCAAGAATTCATGACGCACAACACCGTTGTAATCCATGAAAACCGTGAGAATCGCCTTCTTTTTCGACTGAAAATGACGTGGTTTTTGCGGTCTTGGCTCCTTCGGTGAACACCATTCACTCGCTTGATGCCCTGGATTGCGTGTCATACTCATAAATCCATGTCTCGTCTCTGATAATTATTCTTTGAACGAATGTTGGGTCGGATTCAGCCATCGAAATCATGTCTTTCGCGACGTCAACGCGGTTCCTTTTTTGCATGAAATTCAATTCTTTCGGCACCAGCTTTATAGCGAGACGTCTGAAGCCCAAATCATCAACCGAAATGCTATGAATGGATCCATAAGCCTGGTTCAAGTCCTGCGCCAGCTCTCAAATGGTCAATTTATGGTTTTTGTCAATAATTTCTCTGATTTTGTTGATTTTTTGTCGACTTTCGATGTTAAAGGCCTGCCCCTGCGTTCGTCATCCTCGATGGAATCACGCCCACTTCTGATGTGTTCGTGCCACACATACACATGTTTGTTTTCGATAGAGCTGAAACAATTCTCCAGCATTTCTAAGATCATCGCACCGTTCAATCCATTTTTAATGCAAAATTTACTACTTGTTGATGTAAAATCGATTCCATTTTTAAATTCGTAAAAAACGAAAATGCACAGACGCAGATGTATACAATACGGCGCACTATGGGCTAAACGGCACTTTTTGTGTTTAAAACCTAATATCTCAGAAAAATCTGAAGATATTAACGTAAGTTTTTTTTTAAATTGAAGCTGAGACTATGTAGATTACTGGAAAATTAACCAGAATGGCTGAAATGAAAATAAACACTATGTAACATAACCTCAAAGTTGCATTTTTTTCTGAAAAATTGAATAGGCTCACACCAACAAAAAACTTGGTCTTTATTTTAAATGTCATATATGCTATCCGATGAACTTTAACCTGCTGATCACGAATCCGAGGTCAGAATTGCCCCCACCCTACAGTTTTCAGAAAAATGAAGAATTTCCGTGCCTAGTATAATCCTTTTTAACTCTTTGAGTTACAAAAGACGAGCTTAAATTAATTTTTACTATAACATACTAACTGAAGGGTTTTGGGGTCGCTGATCACGAATCTGAAGTCAGATTTTGAAAATTCAAAATGGCGGATCCAATATGCCGGACCAAAATTTTTATATTTGATCGAATTTGGACTAAAAATTGAATACATGGGTTTTTGGAGTCGCTAATTACGAATCTAAAGTCAGATTTTGAAAATTCAAAATGGCGGATCCAATATGGCGGACCGAAAATTTAATATTTGACCGAATTTCGACTCAAAACCGTATACTTGGGTTTTTGGGGTCGCTGATCACGAATCTGAAGTCAGATTTTGAAAATTCAAAACGGCGGATCCAATATGGCGGACCGAAAATTTAATATTTGACCGAATTTCGACTCAAAACCGTATACATGGGTTTTTGGGGTCGCTGATCACGAATCTGAAGTCAGATTTTGAAAATTCAAAATGGCGGATCCAATATGGCGCACTATGGGCTAAACAGCACTTTTGGTGTTTAAAACCTAATATCTCCGAAAAAAACGAAGATATTAACTTAATTTTGAATAATGAGTGAAAGTAAGTGCATTGACAGAATAGTTGTTGACACAACTAAAAAAAAATTAAGTTAATATCTTCGTTTTTTTCGGAGATATTAGCTTTTAAACACCAAAAGTGCCGTTTAGCCCATAGTGCGCCATACTGGATCCGCCATTTTGAATTTTCAAAATCTGACTTCAGATTCGTGATCAGCAACACCAAAAACCCATGTATACGGTTTTGAGTCGAAATTCGGTCAAATATTAAATTTTCGGTCCGCCATATTGGATCCGCCATTTTGAATTTTCAAAATCTGACTTCAGATTCGTGATCAGCGATCCCAAAAACCCAAGTATAAGGTTTTGAGTCGAAATTCGGTCAAATATTAAATTTTCGGTCCGCCATATTGGATCCGCCATTTTGAATTTTCAAAATCTGACTTTAGATTCGTAATTAGCGACTCCAAAAACCCATGTATTCAATTTTTCGTCCAAATTCGATCAAATATAAAAATTTTGGCCCGCCATATTGGATCCGCCATTTTGAATTTTCAAAATCTGACTTCAGATTCGTGATCAGCGACGCCAAAAACCCTCAGTTAGTATGTTATAGTAAAAATTAATTTAAGCTCGTCTTTTGTAACTCAAAGAGTTGAAAAGGCTTATACTAGGCACGGAAATTCTTAATTTTTCTGAAAACTGTAGGGTGGGGGCAATTCTGACCTCGGATTCGTGATCAGCAGGTTAAAGTTCATCGGATAGCATATATGACATTTAAAATAAAGACCAAGTTTTTTGTTGGTGTGAGCCTATTCAATTTTTCAGAAAAAAATGCAACTTTGAGGTTATGTTACATAGTGTTTATTTTCATTTCAGCCATTCTGGTTAATTTTCCAGTAATCTGCATAGTCTCAGCTTAAATTTAAAAAAAAATTTACGTTAATATCTTCGGTTTTTCCGAGATATTAGGTTTTAAACACAAAAAGTGCCGTTTAGCCCATAGTGCGGCGTCACTTTTACAAATATGAAGCTATAACACTGTAATTTGGCGGGAATATCAATGATGTGGCAACCTTACAAAAAAATAAAAGATCAAATCGGTCGGAAAACAGCACCACACTGTGGTCCTTCCTGAAACTTTTGGATCAAGGTGGTCTATAAGTTTCTTCTAGCTATAATTTTCTGGCCAAATGTACCCGGGACCAAGGTGTAAAAGGTAAGAGTATTGATAAAGGCAGTTGCGAAAGGTTGATTATTTTAACAACGAAAAACTTCAGCAAAATTACGACGCCATCGAATACTTGAAAGAGCGTTGTATTGATAAATGAGACCTTCTTGAAGTGTAGATGTTTATTATCACCTTACTACTGGATATAAAGCGTCTGTAATGATCGTTATCTCTAATGTAATTGTAGTAAGTGTACGTATTGTAGGTGCAGTGGATGGTGCAGAAAAAGTAGTTGCAGCGCTTGTTTTTTGTTCTAGCAGGTTTTTATTGGAAAAGTTGTAATTGTGCTTTCTTCAGGACTTTTAGGAGAAGATCGATTCGTTTATACAGTTGTGGGTTTTCTTGAAATTCAGCCATTAAAAGTTACTAGCGATAAGTGGCTTGATGAAAAATAAGATAGAAAATTTCCCTTTGAATTGAATTGTTGTTGTCAGAGTTGCGACTAAACAAATATTTGATGTGTAGTTGGATAAGTGTAAGTAATATGCTTAAGTCCGGCTGTAAAAAAGCCGAACAATTTTTTAATTGTGATACGGGTCCAAGGATTTGAGTTGTTTATTGTAGTTAGCGGTCACTGTGCCACAGCAATGAGAGCCTTTGCAGAAACTCGAAACAGCGCCGAAGAAATTTGCTGGTGGAACTTAATAAGTTGAGGAGGAATAAATGTTTCTTCTTCGAAGTCTTAAATTGCTATTTTTTTAATTGTTTTACCTAAAGTTTTTATAACAACAGTTGTTCAACATTTGCAAGTAATTCTGAAAATCCTTTGTTATTTTTTTTTGTATTTTTTTTAATTTTCAAATCTACTATATTTTGATTTAATTAAAAGTCCAAATTAATTTATAGTGCGCGGAAACACATTTCTTTTGAATATTTTTTTTGGGCATTTTCATTAAAGAAGGTGATTTAGTATTAACAAAAAAAAAAAAACAAAAATCTCATCAAAAGATTAGAGAGTCATATCTTACTGTGCTTCCATGCAGGGTTCAACTCGAGCTGAACTCGAGTTAGTGTTATGGAAACTCAGGTTGAGTTGAGTTTCCTTAAACCCAAATTAACTTCACGAAACTAGTCGGGTTGAGTTGAGGTTAGCTTCAAATGTCATTTCAGTTTATTTTGTTAACTAAACTCCAAAATTGCTCATGGAAATAGTTCAGGTTTAGCAGCCATTTTCTTAACTCGACGAAAACTCAATTCCAACTCGACCCTGTGCATGGAAACATAGTATATGTCTATTATAATCTTTCAATCCGTGACTGTCCCTGAGAGAGAATCCCAGTGCCACATGCTTCATGCAATTTGATGTTATTTTAAAGAAATTTAAAAATCTAGACTGTGTTACTCATGAAAAATCTCAGTTCAAGGGATAATTTCCTTATATTCGGACAGACGAAAAAACGCAGCTCATATGTACTTTATATGGTATGTCATATTTGATATGAAGTCTAGTATATTTTTAACGAAATTCAATTTCATCATTACTAGTCATTATAAGTACGAACAAAGTATGCGTTCAAATTCCAATTTCAATTCTTTGCTTGAGAAAAAGAATAAAATGTAGCACGAGTGCTTATTTGTAGGATTGTATCAGCAGATTTTTATGTGAAAGCTGTAAAAAAATTGTTGTGAAAATTTTTTCGAAATGGAGACATCTCTCCCATTACGTCTCACATTATCTCGGCATTTCGTAAGCTTAAAATATTATTTATGTCAGCGAATAGGCAGAGAATTTGCAAAAATAATTTTTAGAAAAAAAATACGCGTTGTCACAAAGTGCTAACATGTATCAAATAGATAAAATGAAAATATGTTTTTATAACTTAAGCCTTCACACATTCGAGATATAATAATAATCTTTTTGCTGATTTTCTTTAGCAGCATTTAATGAGCTCTCGTTGTCAATCTTAAGTGTGTCACTTAAGCTTCGCCCTGTAAAAATGTATTTTTTCGAAACCAAAGGAATTTCACTTTCATTAAGTTCTCGGAACGTGCTCTAGGCACAAATTAAAATTTCTACAACTTTATTTATCCAGTCATTATGTTGCGGGAATGTTTGCGGGAAAACATATTTCGTTGGAGGTAAATCAACTACAATGAGGGAAACCTGAACCACATTCTATTTATGTCTTCATTGCAGGAGACAACCCTAAGAATATCAGTTAAATTTTTAATAAACCTAACCCGTACCTTTAAAAAGGTTCTCATTCATTTTCCTCGTATTTCATCACTGGCAGCATTTTATTGGACGTTTAAGTGTAGGTACCATCGCGGCTTTGCATGGCTAGCCCTCAATCAACTTCTGGCGGGATTTTTATTTTTAATTCAAATTGTACAAGCAATTGACAGCTGCTCCGGATATGGAGGATGACACAAATTAATGTGCTAATAAACAGAGAGTAAGTTGAGTAAATTTATCCTTTGCTTGGACGGTGTTGTTATCTAGAATACATGTCATCATAAAAATTTCATTTAAACTGTTCAAAACTCGTTAAAAGCTGCAACAACAATCATTTATGAAAATTAAATGAACTATTAAGTTCTGCAAGATACTTTATTTCTTCCATAAGATGGACTAGAAAATAATGTTTGATCGATGTGACAAATTAAATTATTTTTGTATAAGAACCATTAAAGACAAACAATAAAACAATAGTACCTACTTATACATCAACAAATGACTATTTAGTTTGTATAAGTACTATCAGCATATATTATAATCATTAATTATTATTAGCTTTCATATTTAATGCATTAACCCTAGAAAGATAGTCTGCGTAAAATTTACGAATGCGTTTTCGAATAATTGCTCTCTCTTTCTAATTAGCGAAGTTTAAAGTTTTTTTTTTTTTTTTTTTTAATATAAATAAATGAGTATAAATAAATTATCTGCAGTATTAATTATTCTAATATATGTGTATATATAATAACCTACAATTAATTGAAGTAAACTAATAAACCTAGACCTACAGCTAATTCAAACACATGCGTCAATTTTACGCATGAGTATCTTTTCCGTAGTACACAATATGATTATCTTTCTAGGGTTAAATATCGGTGGCTGGACGAAAACTGTTTGGGTTTTTATATATCTTTCCACTTCAGTGATTCCGGGCTCAACTGGATATGTTTTCCTTCCCAATACGTATCCCCTATGAATTGGGGTTGTAATTTTTAATGAGAAATTATTTTGGGATCACCACGTTTATTTTCTGGTAATTCAGTTATTCGCATATTCGCATATACCTGCCTAGTAATTTTTTTTTTTGACAGTCTACCCAAGCTACCTTTTAACCAATTTTGGTGATTTTTTAAATTAAGGTGTAAAATCATATTGTTGGTTCATGGTCTTTATTTGCCCAGAACGTATTTTCATCAAGTTGTGAGTTTTCGACATGCTACGGTGATACAAAAAGAGATGCACAGTCCTTTACAATTTTCTCGATCATGGACAGAGAAATTGTATTTAAATTATGGGTACTTCATCATATATGTATATTAATCATAGCAATAAAGTGAAAACGTGTCAATTTTTAATTGGATTTCGCCGAAAATCAAAGAGAAAGGCAATCGAAACGAATTCGCTCAAAGGCCTTAAACCACTAGACTAATTTAACTTGTCGACATCCATTCTACCTGTTTCCTTTAAAATTTAATGTTAAAAGAATTTTAACGGAGTTTTATTTTATATATGTATATATGTATATTTTTTTGTTTAGTCACCTCAGCTGAGGTGACTAAACAAAAAAATATACATATATACATATATATTGCTTAGGACGGGCCTATCGGAGGTTTTTTTTGTTTGGACATGTTATTTTGATAAAGAAAGCGCCATCTCACTCAAAAAATTAACAGAAACACAGTATCATATCTTAACGGTACGAAATGAATAGATTGAGCTTGAGCAAAAGTGGCAAATATTGAAAACTTATTTCCAAATTGGTGCTGTGTTGCCGAAACAGAGCAAATTTTGAAAGAATCGTGTTATCAACCATTTTGGTGACGTGCTATGGCTACCGCGTAGCTACGATTTAACGATTGATATTATGCTCTTCGCGAAATAGGACCCGACGTTGAAGTTTGATTTTCTGATTTCTAAAAAATTGTGTAATTATTTACGTGAACATTTCCTATTTCAAGCAGTTTTTGGTGAAGTTTTTTCGTTATCACGTTCTGCATCAAAAATGGTTAACCTGGAATTGTTTTGATATTTGTCTGAGGTAAATGAGGAAAATATAATATACACATATAATATATATATGACTACTTCAAAGATATATTTATTCTTGGGTTAAATACAAATTAACATTGAATTAGTAACTTATCTATTCGTTGAGAAACTGGGCCTCAGAGCAAGAAATATTTTTCTGTAGTTTAGAGTAGTTTTATGAACCTGCAACCATACAATGTACTGAATATTTGACTATTGTAGTTTTTAGCTGCAGTAGTTTTCAGCTGAATGCTGCCGTCACTAATAAATCCTACACTTTCCACTTTCCACAATACAGGCGAGCCTCGATTTACGCCATTTGAAATGTTCATGCACAAAAAAAAGATGCCGACGTAAATCGAAAGTGGGAATTAAAAAGTAAGACAACGTAAATCGAAACGACTTAAATCGAGGCGACGTAAATCGAGGCCCGCCTGTATACGATAATAAATGATTTTTACCGCATACATTGAAATTTAACTTTACTATCATATCAATTTTATAGTATCACATAAAATCAATAATATAAAGTGGAATGACTTTATATCGCTTCCAAAGAAATGTCAACGATCTCAAAAGAGAGATGATATAAATCTCAGGAATTGTATGCACTTTAAGATTATTTTGTCGTTTCTTCTGCGATTTGCGTCGATATACTCATAAAATTTGTTCTAGATGTTTAATACTATATAAATTTCTCTCTAAAAAGGTTTTTTAAACTACATTTGTAATTCAACGGAAATGAATGTTTTGGTCGTTTTCGAAGAGAATATTAAATGTTAAAGTTTCGTTTAATAAACGGCGACAATATAATCAGTTTTACTATTGCCAGATGTTTAATTACTTTTAAGGTATATAGTAATTGCCAATCGATATCTTATAACTTTTGTTGAAATTATTGAAAAACAAAAATGATGTACATACATGCCAAATATTCTTGTCTATTGAATTTAGATTTAATTCTAAACTCTACAGAAATCTTTTGAGTGGCGAGAAAGAAGTAATCCAAGCGACTCAGGAATAAATTGATCCATTCTTGAAATAAAATTGATCACTCAACCCTAATCCAGAGAAAGCATAATCGTTTTTTAACAAAAATCCCTTGATGTTTATTTATTTTGGAATGTTCTTCCTTTTTTCTTATGGACGGAAGCTCTTGAAATGTTTCAAGTTGGAGTCTGAAGTGGAGCCCCAGAGCAAAAATTCAGGAGCTCGAGTATAACAAGGTGAGGTTTTCGTTACAACTTTATGTTTCGCATCAAAC
The DNA here is from genome assembly GCA_949715965.1 of Dysmachus trigonus. Lineage (NCBI taxonomy): Eukaryota > Metazoa > Arthropoda > Insecta > Diptera > Asilidae > Dysmachus > Dysmachus trigonus. Next base: position 33,596,203 of record OX454319.1, read on the forward strand.
TTTTCACATAATCATGCTTTGCGATGTTACTTTATTTACAAAGAAAATCTGCATAGGGTATAAGATGCCATAAATTTAACCTTAAATTTTGGTAATTCCTACAAGTTTTGATTTGACTAATATTTATGTTTTTATCTTACGATTATAATTAGATAAAACGCATAACGACTTTGATAATATATACAATCAATTTTTGTTCACTGGAAATGGGTCTGGATAATTTAGCTCTTTCCTTACTTATTAAACAGTCATTCAGTCCTCTGTTATCTTGAACAAGGCGAATTTATTGTATTCGTGAACACAAAAAATTCAAAGACTGTTTAGAAAATTCGCTGGAATCAATTGAATTTCAATATTTGTTTTGGCTGTTTGTGACTTGTTTATAAATTATGACATCGGCAGACAACTGGTAATTGATATTTGATCCTGGAAGTATGTTTCGTTCTTCAAAAAGTATTTATTTGATATTTGCATTTTCGAGATAACCTTGGATAATAATAAATTTAGTTTCTTATTTAATAAATTAACCTCAAAAAGCACCAATTTGTGGTTTTTTAAGCAATAAACAATATAATACATATTTTGGGGACTTACATTCAATAGCAATTTTTTGAAATTTAGCTAGTTTTCGTAGTATTTATTTTTAATTAATTAAATATTATAATTATATCAAATACAAACGGCTACAACTATTTTGACTATTAAGTGTTAAATTATTCGCGTAGTTTCCCTAAATCCTTTCACAATGGGTATCAAAAGAAAATTCTTGATGAAAATCCAAAATAGTTGTTTAAAACTGGAATTGTTTCGAATCAAGAAAATTAACGACCTTTTTAATAAATTGAGGATAAATTAAGGTGCATATTAATTTGTCAACTTTTTTGGAAAATAATAATGCATATTTGTCTATTGAAGAAAGAAAGAAAAAGTATATGAGAGAAAAAAAGAATATTTAAATTTTAGGTATTTATTGCCTTAAATATATATATTTTTGATAATTTTGACACTAGTTATTAATTTTTGGTTCTGTTTAATAGTTTGACAATTAGTATCAACATCTAAATTTACCCACCAACTAACAACCAAGACCCATAAACTTTACGTGTAGTCAATTCCTTCCTTGAATTAATTATATTTTTCAGAGTTATTTTTTCATAATTGTCCCAAAACTTATTAAGAGTCAATATTCAAAAATCTTTTCCATTTATAAATACAAGCTTGCGCTCCGGTAGTACTAGTGTTAAAATTAAATAAATGAATAATTAATTTTTTATTAATTTTAAAGATATGCTTGGGGTCTTTTTTATTTATTAAATTTAAAGACATGCTGAGGCAATGGAAAACAATTACTTTATATTGTGTAACTTTTTCAAAAAATCGTTTGTTTCCCAATCTTGTCTGGATTTCTTTAATTAATATTAAGGAGTGAAAAAATGCTGACAGTTTTATTAAACGTTTCGGGTGATTATTGTTCAAGGAAGCTTAATCTCTTGATATAACTATAAGTTTTTCTTTGTATTACTTTATTTTTTCAAATTACCTATTATATTATACACATCTAAGATGGTTATACATTTTCCTTCCAGGCGTGTTATTAAATATATTCAGTATAGGCTTCCAAAGTATAGATAAAGTTCAATGACCATAATTCTGTTCGCTATTTAACATAAGCAAATGTTGAATAATCACCACCCTAACTTTTAAAATGATTACAATTGGTATCCAATTAACAAAAAATTTTAATTGATTTCATGTAACTCACCATCCAAAATAAAGACGAATACTGATGAATACCATAATAATCATTTATATTGTCCGAGCTGTGTCCAGATACTTGAATGAATGGAAGTTTGTACATAGTATAAGATTTTCAAGGTAATAATACACCGCAACGAAGACATTACTATATTTTTATCCATGTGGAGTAAATAAAGTCCCAAATTAATTCATTAAATTCGGTGATTCATTTAAAGAGTAAATGAACACTGCTTTGTGTTTATTTCGCAAAGAAGAATAAAAATTCATAAATAGATACAAAATTACAGGATCTTCCTTAAAATACACAATTTGGCGAGAAAAAAATAGTAATAATTTAGCCTAAACAAGATATATTTTTTGGTGGTGTCTAGTTCTAATTCTAGTAAAAAGCAAGAAGGACGATACAAAATATTTAGAGTATATTACGTCGTGTAAGTATGTAAATTACAAAATCCCTCAAATTCAAATTTTGAATTGAAAAAATTGTTGCATTGACTTTTGGACGCAAAATGGACATAATTCAATGCAATTTGATATTCCTTTAGAAAAATTAAAAAGTTATGCTATGACTAACTATTCAATTCAATACAAATCAATCAAACGCAGCTAAGTGTTACTTTATTTTAAAGTGTGCATGGCAACTCTTAGTGTATATTGTGTAAATATATACTAGAATATATGGGAAAGTGTTAAATTAGTTAATGAAAATAAATAAATAAATTAGGAATTTCGATTACATACCGAGAAATAGTTCGTTTGATTGAAATTTTCTTAGATCATACCTCTGTTTCTTCCATAAAAAGTAGATTCCTAATGTTTTTTCTTTTCTTTTTATACCACCCATCAGTTTAGTCAAAGCCTTGTAAAATAATGTTAGTAGACATGCGACCACAACCACCAAGCAGACTTCTTTAGCATGCTTACTGACACGAATATTAAACAAATCAGCATTCTTATTCATATTTAACCTCATCCGATTAATAGGTTGGAAAAGCTAGGAATCTATATTACCAATTAATAATTGTTGAACAAATACAATGTCTGCAATATCCTGATAATTGTACAGAGAGCGCATATCAAGGAGCTTCAGACGATCATCTTAAGGAGGGAGAAGAGCTGGATTGCTCCAAGATAAATCCTTAAGAGCTCATCTGACAAATTTCCTTTGCACAGATTCAACACAATCAATATGAACTTGATAATAGGGCGACCAAACTGGATTTGCAAATTCAAGAATTGGTCTAACAAAAGAAAAATAAAGCTGTTTGAAGACAGCCCCATTGGAAAATTGACGGTATAATCTTTTGAAGAGAGCCAATATAGAGTTGGCCTTAGTCACCATGGAGTCAATATGCTCAATGAAATCCAGTTTGTGATCCAGGATAACTCCCATATCACGGACAGAGTGAATACGTCGTAGAAAGTCATAATTTCGCATTTACTAATATTCAGTTCTAAATTGTTATGTGTACACTACCAGTGAAATATGTCTAAGCCTTTTTGAACTGCGTGGCAGTCATTAATATTTTTGGTAGAAAAAATATTTCCATATCGTCTGCGTAGATTACGATTTTAAAGCTTTTAAGAAGTTGTGAGATGTCGGGACGCCTGAAGTAGCTAATATCTTCTTCGAGGTGGCATGACGATAAGAAACCTGATATGTCCTGTCAAGCAAATACGAATGAATGCAGTTAATAAGCAGAGATGGAAAGCCTAGAGATAATAATTTAAGGATTATGAGAAAAGGTGATCAAAAGCCTTGCTGAACTCAGTATAGATGCAATCTGTGTACATATCCTTTTGGAAACCTTCAGTAACAAAGGTAACAAGGTAACAACGGTAACGGAGATTCGTAGAAGTAGAGCGACCCTGAAGGAAATCGTGCTGGTTTGTTGAGACAAGCCGCTTGCAAACAGTATAAAATTGTGAGTATGCAATTGGTTCAAAACGTTATGGTATACACGAAAGTTTCGCAATGGGCCTATAGTTGCATACCTAATTTTTGTTGCCTTTTTTATGAATCGGAATAATGAAGGAGGAAGATTAATGTGAGAGGGGTGACTAGTTCATTAGAACATGCCATCGTGTCCTGATATGAAAACAAGAGGATCAATCAATTAACTGATATGCTTGAGGACATCCTTAGCAGTAATACAGATGGATAAATTAATTTATTTATTATAAATTAATTTTAAAATTAATAAATTTCTAAAATTTTCTTTTCACTTCTATTCTTCTATCCATTCATGTCACTGCAACATCAATTTTTTTCGTGCATTGAAATGATTTGTTCTTTGTGTTAGTGCTTATAGGCTTTTGGTTTTAAGTGGTATTTTTATCTGATGACTTTTGCTTCGATTGAAAACCTTCCTCAAAGCACGAAGAAAGCGTAAATTACATAATTCCATTAATAGCACTTACCTTTTATCTAGTTCGTGTGTTTGTTTATGTTTGAGACTTTGTTTACATTCATATGAAATAGAAATATACATTGCTTAATGTTATTTTAATAGCTTGATTTATTTTACTGTGAAGATTTGGTTTCTACGATTGCCATTGTTATTTCCGAAAAAAAAACCTAATCCAGTCTGGACGTAAAAGCAATTCTACCTATTCGCAGATTGAATACAAAACGATATCCGCTTTTTTTTATCAATCAATAAAAGCTCACCTGGATTCGTCAATAAACCTTAATCTCACAATTGTGACGCATTACTACTTGTAATAAAAGCTTTTTAGGGCACTATTTTCAGTATTTTAAATAATTGAATATAATCAACTCCCGATGGTGTCACATTATCGAGTCTCAGTACTTCGTAAATATACCTTTATATTTACGAGGCAACAGGCCTGGAGAGGACAAACAACCCTATCGATTCGAAATATCTCGGCTCCTGAATATTGTACGAAGGTGTTTCTGCAGCAGGGAATTTCTCTTTTTTTTTTTTTTTAAATAATTCTCCTTTTAATTTACTTGCGTGACTCAAGTGACATAAGGACGAGGTGGTCAGCTGTCCCTGGAAAGGACGTAGCAACTCAGGGCTTTATTTAGCAATGCGTTCCCAGAAGGGTTAATTAAAGTAGACCACACACCATGCTGCCGGGCGCGCATTAACTTAACTTAATGAGAGCCGAGAGAGAACTTTTGTTTTCACATATTTAATTACAGTTGGTGAAAAGGTGCATTAGAGCCGTTTTGTTTTTATTTCAGATTAATTGCACCGACTAGCGGCCTCAGACGCAATCGAATCGACACGACAGCTATTAAGGAGGAGCTAGTGCAGCTTTGTCACTTGACCAGATTAGATGTGGACTGATTCTTGGGCCAGTTCTGAATAGGCGTCAATGAAAGCTCCCCGCGAAGCTTACACCTGGTGTCTTCGTAAAAATAGCCTCTATCCGGGAGCCTCGATGTCCTTGCCTTCTGCTGGATTACCTGAAACCGAGTAACAGGGAGTGATTTTAGAAGTGCAAAGTTCGAAAGTGAAATGTGCGTGGAGTGGTTGGAAGCGTATGAGTGAGTTTTGTCCCGAGCGGTTTGCTTTCTTTCATCCCAATGGCTAAAATCAGCAGCATCTGCAGCACGGAAACGAAGAACGTACGTATTATTGGATTTATTTTCCCTACATATATAAATTTAAAAAATAATTTTTATTGATTGATACCATTGATATCATTCAATTTAACTTTGAGCCAGTCATTACCCTAAATTTGGGCTCATGCCCAGCATAGATAATTTCGTTTCTTCGTCATAGTCTCCTACTCGCACGACACGTAATTCGTTGGCATCCGTTTCAAGTTTAAAGTTCTGTTTCTATTTACATGGCGGCCGCTTTGTGCATTGAGCACAATTGTTCAAAAGGCTAATTAATTTGTGTCTTTAATTACGTTTGTCTTGTTGAATATTATTCCCCAAGAAAAATATATTATGTGGAAAATTACGCCGCTCTTGAGACAGCCTTGCTAACTTAGATATTTCTAGCTGCACCCAAGTGCGTGCGTGCCTTAATAATAATCCTGGCGCCCTTCGTTGCGAATGAGCTTTTGTATGTGATTCAGAGTATGTAATTAGTTTCGTGTCTTATAATATTCATCAGAGCTCCGAATGAAAAAGGAATAATGCATTGTTGTATGACTTCCTTCCACTTTTTTATTGTTTTCTTTACTTATTTATTGACATTGTTATTAATTATGACATTTTGGTAGAGTATTTAACTCAACAAAAGAAAATGAATCTTAAATCATCACTCATTTCTCTCTTTCATTACTTTAAACGTGTTTCCTGAAGCCCGATAGTACTTTCAATTAAAAAAAAAAAAAGTAAGTGATTTTTTTTTTTATTCGAAAGACCAATTCATGGCATTAATATTTAAAAATGTCTTCGGGCATATGGTCACTGTGACTGTTCTAGATAAAGCGCATTCTTTCAGACAGAATTTCGGCCATATGTCACGAAGAGAACGAACAATGTTAGTTTCCAAGTGGTCAATTGTTGCTGTTTTGTCAGCATAAGCCAATGGCTGACACGTAACCCCATAGGAAATAGTCCAGAGGTGCCAGATCACACGACCTTGGCCAATTTACAGGAACATTTCTCGAAATCAGTTTATTTATCGCCAAAACATGATTTCAGTAAACCGATGGTTTGTGCTGCTGTACGGCACCATCCTGTTGAAACCACATCTCGCCACGATCAATGCCATCTACATTCGAATATATTCACTGATCGAAGTAAAAATCAATGATCCTCTTGCAGACTTTCATTAACTGCGGCAATATTTGCTTCAGTATGCATATTCTGATAGTGCCTTGGTGTTGTTACAGCCTGCAGAAAGTATGTGGTTCGAAATCTATCCACAGTTTGACAGATGGCTTGCTTCCATGGATGATTGCGAGCAGAATAAAAATCACGAAGTCGTCTAAAAGTCTCGCAAAGTGACAACAATTTTCAAAGTAAATTTGAATAATTCTTAAATGTTCCTCAAGCGTGAGTTTATTCATAATTACTTGCAAGACTATTGTAAACATAAATATCACATAGAGCTATCAAAATGACAGCTCTGATTGACCACACAGTCCCTACCACAGTCACAGAAAGTTTTGTCTAACCAAGAAAAAAAACACTATTTATATGTGCGTGTGTACTAGCTGCGCGCTCGACTTTGTTTACGTGGACCCGAAAATTTGTTCTAATATAGTTTAATGTTTCAAACATATTACACTATCAAATCATTTTGTAAACTATTGCCTAAAATATCACATACCGAAAACGAACTTCCAACGGTATGGAAACTTGGGATTTGGAACATGACTGATGGAGATAAAATGTATCCTTAATGTTAATAGAGGAAATACGCTTCAACTGCGACAAGTTTCAGGGAAACAGAGTTTAATCTGCCGTTTTCAGTTCTCAAATGTTGGTAGTAGGTTCTAAAACAGAAGTTCCGAAATGCTTTTTATACCAATTTTCATTAAATGGGTCCGTAAATTTGGGACTGTTGGGTGTTTTATCCGAACAAATACTATAATATTCTAAATAATAGCCTATTAATATCTTAAGTATTAGTTTCAGTAAATTTTGCGTGATGCGTGCGCTACACGACTCGGTTACAGTTTTATTATGGGCATGGATGTACATAAATGAATATTTTTAATATCTTAACCTCCATGAGGAACATCGTAATAACTCTAATTGGAGATAATGACCAAACCTCTAAGGTTTCATTAAAAACTGTCAATTAGTTTTTGCGGTGGTACAGACAGACCTTAGTTATCATTTTATTATACATACTACATACAATATATATATATATATATATATATTAGGGTGCTTTTTTTTCGCGACTATTTTTTTTTTTTCAGTCCCACCTCGAAATTTTGTGGCTAATACCTAAACAAACATTCCCTGAAAATTGGAGCCCTTAAAAATAATATTTAGTACTAGACCAAGACGCATAAAGATTTCCCATATAAAATACACGTGAACTTTGATTATTTTTCTTCAAATCTCTACAACTCAGAGGCATTTTATGGCACAATCTGGGGCAATGGTAGGGTTTCTTCAGAATTGAATGCTCTACAAAAGTGTCTAGTGCGGTGTAACCCTAACTCCCACCAGCGAGGTAGTACGGGTCATTAGCCTCAATTTTTCCATGAAATTCTCGCTTTTTGCCCCTATCTCGTAAACAACAAGAGGTACAGAAAAAGTGAATATGACAAACTTGTAGCAAATTCAATTTCCTCCAAAAAGTTCTTGAACACCAAATCGGTAACGTCGATATTTCTAGAGATATTGGGCTTTGAATTTGAGGTAGTCTGTAATTGTCATGGATTATTGAGCTAAATTGTAGAAACACTACTTCAACTTCAAAACCCAATATTTCAAGAAATATTGATGTTAGCGATTTGGTGTTCTAGAACTTTTTGGAGGAAATTGAATTTGCTACAAGTTTGTCATATTCACTTTTTCTGTACCTCTTGTTGTTTACGAGATAGGGGTAAAAAGCGAGAATTTCATGGACAAATTGGGGTTAGTGACCCGTACTACCTCGCTGGTGGGAGTTAGGGTTACACCGCACTAGACACTTTTGTAGAGCATTCAATTCTGAAGAAACCCTACCATTGCCCAAGATTGTGCCATAAAATGCCTCTGAGTTGTAGAGATTTGAAGAAAAATAATCAAAGTTCACGTGTATTTTATATGGGAAATTTTTATGCGTCTTGGTCTAGTACTAAATATTATTTTTAAGGGCTCCAATTTTCAGGGAATGTTTGTTTAGGTATTAGCCACAAAATTTCGAGGTGGGACTGAAAAAAAAAAAATAGTCGGGAAAAAAAAGCACCCTAATATATATGTATAGATAATCATCGAAAAAAATAAATAACTTAAGTCCAAAATCGGAGTCATACGTCGTCATTTATTAGTTAGTCTTATTTGTTTGAGATGTTACGTGTTGTTATAAAGTTCTTGAAGGCTTTCTACTTGCTTAATATTTTATTATATCAGTATTTTTTTGTGACTCAATTCTTTGTAGCTGCTACAGTTGAGATATTTACTGCATTTAAAAAATAAAAAATAAAGTAGTTGCTGAAACGATTATTATTAAATTCATTCATATCTTGAATCATAAAATTGAATAATCCTTGATAATATTTGGTAACTGAGACTTTTAAGGAGAACGCAACATATACCTTAGAAAAAAAAGAAATATATATTTCTAACAAATGTTTATCGGGAGATTTTTTGTTTGGATTAATATTGCTCTTTATAACACTCTATTTTAAAAACATATCACATAATAGATCACATTAACGCAGAATTTTTTATGTATTATAATTCGAAACAGCAATATAATTGGTTAACAACTTTCGGAAATTTTAATGGGCTATTAAAGATTGTAATCATAATAAAATATGTCATCGTCTGCCAGATAATTTCAGGATATATACTAGAAGCAGAATATGCTTACGTGTTAATGTTGTGAAGAATGATTGCTTTGAGCTTTCGGCTAGTAATATAAATAATCGTATTTACCTGTCCATAGTTGCTCAAGGCAAAAATGAATTGAACTGGGTGTATTAAGTGGAACTTTGAAAGTAATTAGATCGAATAATAAGGTTCCATGTTCTTTTATTTAATACGATGTACATTTGACGGCTTTCAGTAGTACAAAGAAAAATGTTTTGGAAAATGTATTTGCTGTCATTAACATTAAGTAACATTTGCACATCCTGAAATATAATTATTTCTGAATTTGTAGCAGGATTTTGATTTATTTCAAAAGAAAATTAAGGCAGATCGCTATTTAAGGCATAATTTCAAATATACAGGGTGTTCAGAGGTGGGAGGTCAATACTGCAGGGGGTGAAAGGTCAGACCGAGACAAGCAAAAAATCGTATGGGTGGGGGGGGGGGGCATCTCGCACCGTTTGGCAGTTACAGGGTGATTCGTAAATCAGGATTTTTCCTTATATGGGAACCGCTCTTGTATTTTTATCTTTTTTTCTACGCATCGCAGCGGCCCCAAGCTGATTTCAAAAAATCACTATTTGGAAGCCCTTTCCAAAAAAGTTTACACCACCCCCCTATCCCCAACCCCTTGGCCACAATCCCCCCCGGAAGTTGAAAAAATTAACTTTTATTTCACGATTTTTCACCTTTCGCCCCACTTTTCTCCGAAATTCATGTTATTAACATACCTACTTTTTATTTTTTTTAAGTTGCCTATCTAATTACCTTTCCAAAAAGGTGCAACATGCCCAGGTAGGCAAAGGATACGAAAATTTATTTACAAAAATCCTTTTACAGAATATCATGATAATTCGAATTTTTAGGAAATTATACTTAAGTTTACTAAAAAATACATTTTGTTCGCTTAAAAACTAATTACTATTAAAACGTTTGTCCTTTAAAAGCTGTTCAAAATGTTCTCCGCTAGTTTCGATGCATGCAAGTAGCCTTCGTTTTATTTCACGTTTGAGGTCTATGGTAGCCAGTCTCTCCCGTATTTTCGTGGCTGCAGTCACAATCCTGGTAACTAATTCTTCTCTGGTGTTGATTGGTCTTGAGTAAACTTCATCTTTCATCATTCCCTATAAGAAAAAGTCCAGTGGAGTAAGGTCCGGTGACCTAGCAGGCCAAGGAATCGGTCCACCTCGTCCAATCCAGCGCTCTGGGTAATTTTCATTTAACCTTGCCCTAACAATGTTCCCAGTATGCGCAGGTGCTCCGTCGAGCTGTAAATAAATTGCGCTTCTGGTGGCCAGGGGGATGTCCTCCAACAGATCCGGAAGGATATTCTCCAAAAAGTCCGAGTATAGCTGACTATTCAGCACTTGGGGCAAGATGAAGGGTTCTATCAACTGGTTGCCGATGATGCCAGCCCAGACATTGACACTAAATCTTTGCTAGAAGGACCGACACCTGGTCCTATGTGGGTTCACATCTGATCAGGTGTGGAGGTTGTGTAAGTTTGCGATGCCATCCCGGGTGAATTGCGATTCATCCGTCCACAGAATTCGGTCTAGAAACCTTCTGTTTTCGATGTCAGACTCGAACAGCCAAATGCAAATTGCAATCGTCTTTCGGAATCTCCTTCCTGTAGTGCTTGGACCAGGATATGGTGGTATGGATGTAGTCCCTCTCGGTTCACAACGGTCCAAACTCTCCCTGAAGACAATCCTGACCTTCGTGCGACCTGCCTGATGCTTATTACAGGGCTGTCCCTGACGATGTTGAGGATTTGTTGGTCGGGGTCCGCTGAATCGGCCGATTTTCCTGCTCGCGTTTCTGCTCTGGGGGCGGTTACACTTCCGGTTTCTTTTAACCTTCTGAAAGTCCTTGAAAATACCCTTCTGTTGGGTACCCGCCGATTCGGGAATCTCCTTTGGTATTCTCGTACGGCCTCATTATCATTTCCTTCTACTAAACCGTGCACGTAAATTATATCGGCATACTCGTCAACACTGAATTCTGCCATTTTATCTTAATTTTTGCTATTAAACACCCGTTCTTATCGCTTGCTTCTTCAACTGTGGTCAATGTCCTTTCAAACTTACCCATTTTTATACCATAATTCATAGGAGGTATTAGAAACGGAGCGTCAGGATACTTAAGAGTCAATACTGGATATAATAATCTAATAACGCTATTTAACGAGATTACATTTATTATTTTATTACTGTTTTGCTGAAATAATAAAAATGTATTACCTGTGTTGTCTAAACAAACATTTCCGAACTTGCTGTCATAAAAATTGTTTACTTAACGACTTTTTCCATTATGGTGCAATAAAGTAATTAGGTACCTGTGAGGATGTTTTAATTTTAGGACTTTTGCAATCCTTTTCTACCTGGGCATGTTGCACCTTTTTGGAAAGATAATTAGATGGGCAACTTAAAAAAAATAAAAAGTAGCTATGTTAGTAACATGAATTTCGGAGAAAAGTGGGGCGAAAGGTGAAAAATCGGGAAATAAAAGTTAATTTTTTAAACTTCCAGGGGGGATTGTGGCCAAGGGGTTGGGGATAGGGGGGTGGTGTAAACTTTTTTGGAAAGGGCTTCCAAATAGTGATTTTTTGAAATCAGTTTGGGGCCACTGCGATGCGTAGAAAAAAAGATAAAAATACAAGAGCGGTTCCCATATAAGGAAAAATCCTGATTTACGAATCACCCTGTAACTGCCAAACGGTGCGAGATGCCCCCCCCCCCCACCCATACGATTTTTTGCTTGTCTCGGTCTGACCTTTCACCCCCTGCAGTATTGACCTCCCACCTCTGAACACCCTGTATATATATTTGTTTTGTCCTGCTTATAAGTTCTGTCTATTCGATTTGATTTAAGTTTGAAACAAATATACGGAAGATAAACTGCAAATTGTATGTCAATGACTTGGTTTACATAGTAGTGAAACGATACCATTAAGGTATCGATACTTTTACTCGATACTGTATCGGTCGTCCAGTATCGATACTTACTCAGTATCAATTGAAAAGTATCGATACTTACTCGAATCAAATCGTTTTTCGAAAATTTTAATTAAAAACCGTAAAAAGTATTGGTATTCTTTATTGATAATTACAAAATTATAAGAATTTATGAAAAAAAGTCTGTTTTAGTAGTTCTTCCCAAAAATATTAATTTTTCCAAATGTGTGCCTGTTAGGCGATTTCTGGAAGCCATGACTGTTGCGCCAGCTTTGGAAAACAGCCTTTCGCAAGGTACAGAGGTACCTACTACGTTCAAATATATGCGTGCTTGTTTATATAACGCTGGGAATACGGGCTTCAAATCCTCCCATTCCTCTAATGGGTTGGCTTTTAAAGCGCAGACTGGATTAGCCAAATAAATTGACACTTCATCGGCTTTTGAGGAAGCACGCCTCCGCTTTTGCCCAAAGTAGGACGTATGGTCACGTTAGGCATAGACAAACAAACTTGCCAACTACACAAAACTGAGACTACGATGCGTTCAGAAACTTCAATTTAAGATACGCAATTTTTAATGTTAAATAAAATGAATTGGTGACATTGGCATACTGATATGAGTACTTTTGACCGATACCTACTCGATATTTAATTTCAAAGTATCGATACTAAAAGTACTTGGTATCGGAGAAAAGTATCGAGTATGTACTTGGATGTATGTGTTTACTCGTATCGTTTCATCCCTATTTACAGTGAATTATTGCCTAGAAACTTGAAAATTTTTTATTTATTCACATCAACTTTCTGTACTTTTCAAATTGAAAAGTTTAAACGAAATAGTATTAATGGCATTAATATTCTATATTTAAGGACTTATTACTTTACAAATTAAAAATGCATTTATACTTACAGCTCAAGTTTGAAGGTTTTTTCAATATAATAAAAAATTGAAGGTAATGCCGCAATTAAAAATTTAATCAATTAGTGAAGTTGCTTTGACTTTCTAAGCAAACTGACCACTGGGAATGAATATAAAAGCCAGTCCATTTACAACTCCACGGCATAAAAAGAGTTAGCGCAACGGATCCCTTTTAAGTGATTAAGCCTTGTTAGTAGGCCTACAAAAACTCCGTCTCAATTAATTAAAAAAAAAAAAAAAAAAAAAACGACCTCCCTAACAAGGATTATAGCTATATCTACATAAGGGCTAAAGCAATGCCTTCATAAAACGCTTATCCTATCGGAAACTGCGAACCAAGAACTGACAGAGAGGAGTTACTTGGTCTTATGAAGGAAAGGATTCCCCTAATTAATTTCACAAACTTGATGAAATTAATTCTGTGGTCGTCCAAAATTATTCTGCTGCCAAGACCATTATTACTTTCGTCTTGACAAGAGGAACAGACAGTCCCTTCGAAAAGACAGAAAAAAGTTTTATTACAGCGACAATTTACGGCGAAAGTGATTCTACTGGGAGAACTATATAAAAACCCAATCGAATTCTGTCTTCAGTGAAAGTTTTATTCCACCAACAATTTTTTTTTTTTTTTTTTATAATTCTGCAAACTTTCTCATGTTACACTTTAGTAGTAAAAGTCGCCCAGTTTTTAGATTATTTTATATAGGTTGGGATATTCATATATTCTCGTGTATGTTTATCTTTCCAGCACTAAATTTGCTTTTTAATATTATGCAGCGTATACGGAAGAAATTTCCCAGAACCGCTATTTGGAATAGATTTATTTTAAGTTTAAATAAAAGAGGCATATCGACTTCTAATATATGTTCTGCATCAATTAAATGTAAACATAATACACGTAATGCATGCATACAATACAATAGGCAAAAATAGTGGATGAGCAATTTCAAGTTTATTTGTAATACATATTTTCGAAGAGAAAATTAATACATCTGTGTTCAAAAAAATAGTAGTGCACCAATGCGGCAAGTTTGCTGTTCTACAAATTCTCATGTACAAAACAAAGACAACTTTTGCACAAAACACAACATCAGGTGTTTAAGAATCTGATGAAAAATTAAAAACATTTTAGTTCATAAGCAATGAATAGCAGTGTCTTCAGACAAGAGCACTTGCACTACTATTTTTTTGCACACAGTTGTACGTATCACAGGGAGCTCAGAAAAAACACAAAAAATGTTTTTCAACTAGAATCTAGCAAAATTCTAATTAGAGTTGACTTCCTAATTTTTAAGTTATAAATCTAGTGAAAATGTAGACACTAGAATTTTATTTATCTACTTTAACTAGGTTTATTTCTAAATTAACTAAAATTCCAGGTATAAACGATAGAATTCTATAGTCTTTGTTTTAACAGATTTACGGACATTTATTACATGATTTTTGGGATTACGAAAAATTAAGTTTAGAATATATTCACGTTCGAAATAAAGGGCTCAAGATATAAGGAATTTACAAGAACATATCGTAGTATTATTACATCAATTAAATGTAATATATTTCACTAAAAATAGATAAATACGAGTTCTGTAATTATCGCCACGAAATCTGAAACCCGTCAAATTGACGGGTTCTATAAATCTAGTGTTAACTAAAATTCACTAGAATTTGAATTAAAAGCAATACAAATTCAATGAATTTCTTTTAACTAGATTTAGGTAAAACTTCACTAGGTTTTTTAATATAATGGTAATAGTTTACATCCTAAAATTTTACTACATATCGGTGTAAAAAAACAAAACTAATTGTATATAATTTCCTAGTGTTGGATTTATATCACTCGGACTATTACGCCAACTTCAAAGATGTAGTAAAATCTTAAAATTATCTCATACTGTTTAGGGCATCTGAAGTTTTGAAAGCTGTTCGATTTATTTTTTAAAATGGTTTTATTTAATTCTGTGATATATTAAATAAATTTAGAATACGGAGACTTCTATTTTTAATGCTGTGTACTGACATTTATAAAATTTGACTAAATAATTAACATTGAAAGATCGCTATTTTTGAATGGTTATATTGAATTCTTTAAATGCAGAACCAGATTGAAATCACGGACTGAAATCTTCTCATACCGATTTTTGTGATTAAAATATAGGGCAGAGAAAACACTGACACAGCAGTATATAACTCCGCGATAGATCCTATAGATATTATAAATAATTCACAGACAGGTCTCAATACTATTGCAAAATATTCCCACAAATTTAAAATAAAATTAAATTGCGAAAAATCACAAGCCATGTTTTTCACTAAAAGGAGAAAATCTAGCTTTTTACCAATATGAAATCTTAAAATAAACGGTGTTGAAATTATGTGAACTTAACATTTTTGGACTACACGTAACATAAGATAAAACCCTAACATATTAAACTTACATCGTGCAAACGATCCATAAGACGAATGTACTCACCAAAATTTTATACACTTTTATTAATCGTAAATCTACCCTAAGCCTGGATAATAAACTTCTCATATACAGAGTTTTTCACATAACGTATGCCAAAATAAGTGGTTTGAAAGATCCCACCGAGACAAATAAAAAATTGTTTGACAAGGGGTGGGGAGGGAAAGGGGGGGGGGGAGAATCTCAACCGTTTGGGAGTTACAGGGTGATCCGTAAATTCAGGATTTTCATGGTATGCAAATCATTAGTTAATCTTTTGATCTACTCAACGCAGCGACATCAAACTATGCGTATGCGCTATATTAAACACCCTGTATAAAGTTATCTTTCAAGTCGCATTGATGTGTGGTACACCAGTGTGAAACGGGTGTGAAAGCATACATAAGAAAAAACTGCTAATCAATTAAAATGAAATATTAAAGTTAATCTATAATCTTCCTTGGCACCACTCCACTAAACGCTTGCAGCTTGTGGCAGACTTGGAATTAGTAGAAGGCAAGTTAAAAAGACTAACTAAAAATTAATTTCTTTGAAATGTGAGCATTCTCTAAACCTCTTTATCCAGTAAATTTGCCCAGCTTAACTACCAATTATAAAAGTAGATAGTGTAGTAAAGTGAGAGATACATAGATTCGAGATTTCCAAATTTCTACTCTACATCAATAAAATAATAAAAATACAGAAGTTCTTCCAACACCGATCAATATTCAAGACGTAAGGAATAGACTCGGAGAATTCTAAACACTTAAAGATATTTACTTTAGTATTGATGTTATGGTACAAAATAATAAATGAATAAATAAAACAAAAAGAAATTTAGAGTGTAGAATAGAATATGCCAATCGATTTCTTGTAGTGTTCTCATCAGCCCCTCTTTCTTAAATGTATGATTTTGGAGATTTAATTTCACTTAGTATCTTAATATTCTCCCTAGGATGTTCACATATTGGTTAATTGTTCAATTTTGTCCACCCTAAAACTAGTCAAATTTCAAAAATGACCGATAATTTTACCTTAAATAAGACCCTCTCTTGGTGGGGACTGCTTTCATAAGGAATATGCTAAGAAATTTATAGTGTGTTAAGCAAACAAAAAGTAATCTAATACATTAAATTACATTTATTATATATATTTATGCAGTAATATAATATGTTAAAAGAAGTTATACGTTGACATACAATTAACAAGAAGCAGTCACATTTCTAATGGTAAAATATAGAACTTTTTATTCATACCATTGATGCAAGAATTTCATAAAAGAAGCTTCCTTTGAGTGCAACTATACTTTATGCAAGGTAAAGTGAATCTTTTTGTGAATTTGCTGCTGTGCAAGTGTGACTGATAACTAAATGCAAATATTCACTTTTCCTATTCGTCCGTCTAACGAGAGTATTTTGAATTTTCCATGAGAAATGGACTAAGTTCGCAGAGAGAAGTTTCCAGGTTGAGGTCGTGGGAGTGTGAATAAATTATTTTCTAATTTTTATCCAGTTGTGAAAGTTATCTAAGTAAAGTAAACAGAATTTTCAACTTTTCTTGTTACTTTATAGATTTTATTTATTTTGACAATCCTTAAGAATTCTAGTAAATAACCGAGCCTCGAAAATTTATGGGCCCATTACAGCACAATTTGATGGTTATAATTCCGAGACTCAAGTGTAATAGATTTTTGGGTTGGTGCTGGGAGCATCGGTTTCTCGGAAATGTAAACAATTTCCCCAGCTACATATTTCACACGTGACTTAATTTCAAACAACGAGTAAATTACGCGAATAAACTTTGGTGTTAAAAATATAATGAAGGGGATGTAGTTGCAAATACCTACATTATGTATGTAATTGCTACGAACCAAATTGTTGGACTTGTTAGGCTTGGCCCCCTTGAAAGTGCTCAATTTAGGCTCCGCTGGAGAGAAATATTACATTAGCCTCAATTATAAATCTTGGAAAAGGAGAGGATTAGCACTGAAGTGGGTCATGTTGTGTGTATAAATATTATTTTATGGTATGGCAGTAACTTCTAGGAAAATTGTAAATACCTTCACGCAGAAAAATGTTCATAATTTATCTTTACAGTTTCCTACAATTTGCCGGGAAAAAAATATCTTAGTGCGCTGGTTTTTAGATATTTGTCAACACTAAACAATTTTTATCGAATTTGGTAGTTTTCAAGAACATTTCGGGGAAGTTAATAATAAAAAATCGTAAAAACACCGTAGTTCAGATATTTGCCTTAGTAGGTAAAACGTGTTTTCTTAAGGGGCGCTAAATTTCCGATAGGGATCGCTGTCAAATGATCTGTAACCAGGGAAATATATACACAGCAGCATGGATTCCAAATCGTGGAAATTTATTTCCGAAATCAAGACTCACAAGGAAACGTTCTCAGGTGTATCTCACCGATTTTGATGAAACTGAAATACGTTATGGAGTATCGAAAAATAAGAGACACGTATTTTTTGTTATCTGCGGATACGTAAATTTAGGGGATACTTTTATTTATTGTGTTTTTTTTACAAAAATTGGTGTATTTTTCAAAAGTTTGTCCGACATGTTGAATCCGCCATTTTGAATTTTTTAAATTTAATATCAGATTCGTAATCAGCGAATCCAAAAACCCCTTAACACGTTCGCGGACAGTAAAAATCGAAGTGCAGAAAAAAAGTGTGTGATTTATTTTTAAACTAATTGTGATATTCAAATTGTTATTTGTCACATTTTGCCAGAGTTTCAAATAACTAGTTAAAAATTAAAAATAAAGAATTGAATTCCGATAATCCGGTTTATGAGTTTAAATGTGATTACGAAAATGAATGCTATAGCATTCACGTCCGCGAATGTGTTAATACTGGTTTTCACGAAAAAACTGATGTCTGAACGAATATACATCATTTACGTGCTTCTGCTAGGGGTTGTTTACCTCCTTGAGGAGCTTTTTTTTTACCAAAACGCAAAAAAAGGTCAACTTTATTTTTCAAAATCGTATGCAAAAAAAATATTTTTCAATGATTTTTAACCAAAACTGTTCTTTTTGTGACGCAAATATATAAGAAAAATTCTGCAATACAAAATAAGGGTTGCCACCCTGGGAACCGGATTACTTACAAAAGGTTAGTATATTTATGAGACATCATTTCCATTTTGTTTCATTCGAAAAAAATCATTAGAACTTGACATATTTAGGAAAAACTGTTTTTGGGGGTGAACTTTAGGGGTGATTTTCACCCCTTAAATGTGCATATCCGCAGATAAAAAAAATACGTGTCTCTTATTTTTTTATACTCTATAACATATTTAAATTACATCAAAATCCTTAGAACGTTTCCTTGTCTGTTATAAAACTTATAGCACATCATGCATTTTATGGATTGAATAATCGCCCATCAGAATTTGCTATTCGTTGTGTTATTGAAGATTTTGTTTTCAAAACTTCAGGACATTGATGCTGACAGCTTATAGTTTCAACAGGATGGCGATACGTGATAGATAGCCACCGAAACAATCTAATTTCAAGAAAAGTACCTGTTAGTTGGGCACCAAGATCGTGTGATTTGATACCCTGTATAATTTTTTGTGGGGATATATGAAGTCTCTGGTTTATCTGATCTTGATTGACGCATTGGAAGTCAACATAAAATGTATCATTAGAGATATCCGGCTCCAAATACTTCAAAAAAGTGGTCAAAAATTGAACTGATAGGATGCGCTATAAAACTGGCAACCGCGGGGCTCATTTGTCGAAAATTGAATTTACATATTAAATCTACAAAAATTACCTTTTGAATAAATCCAAATTTATGGACACTTGGTAAATTCAAAATTCGGATCCGCTTAAAATACACTTAAAAGAACTTAAAACTTTAAGTGTAATTATCTCAAAACATGATTTTGACATTTTTAGTGGATATTTAGAAAGGATACTGTTATCGTCCTATGAACAGTAATGATGATATTTTATATATTTTTTCTTTTATTGCAAAAAATTCCGCGATTTTTAGACCAAAATCCTTCCAAAATCCTTCCAAAAAACTTCGATACGATAACTGGTGTATACATAGAATGCTAAGCCGTTCGAATTTTTATTTTATTTTAAAGCATTAGGGTTCTTATTTGTAAGGACACCGTCATTGTACACTTTTTCATAAATACCCGAAGGTATAATAAACAACATATCCAAATTTCAAATTTGTAGCTTTTATACCTTTTGTTTATTACTTTAAAAAAATTAACAAAATCATAGACATTCCTTTTTAGTCCACTCATATATCGACGATCAGAGAAATATAATTTACTGACCTAAGATTATTATTCAAAGAGTTGAAAATTGATAGATAATCATCCGCTTAACAAAGGGCGACAAGCTTTTGGAATTAAGCAAAATTGATTTTTTTTGCCTTCGTATGTGGTATAGGGTTAATATTAAATTCTCTTTACCAGGTTTTTGTTTTAATCCTTTATTTATTCAAAATGTAATACTCCATTTCTTTTTATTTTCAGGTGGTGGCATGAGGCTTTGCGACAGCATCAACATGAAGAGATTGAAAGCTATGTGATATTTTAAAATGTACGTGATTAGCAAAATTGTTGAAAAGAATAGAATAGTATAGAAAGAATTTGAATCCTATTCGACACGGTCAGAATAGAAAAACGTTAGATTCTAAAGGTATTTGAAGTAATTAAATGCTCCTGGAACCCGTCGTCGCCATGCCACGTGGGGGCCAGGAATGTACGTAATATTTCCAGCTGATGAACTATTATATATGACATACGGTGTCGCAGTACCTCGACTTCAACCTCGACCAACTCTGGACAACCTGCGCGAACCACAGATTCCAATTGGCACTAGGCCTTCCCCATCCAGAACCGCACCACTCGTCCAGTCGTCCACGCCCAATGATACCTATGAGACACCTTCACCTCACAACGGTAACCCATTTAACTTGAACCATTCGCTTGAGCACAATCCTCACTCTAACTTGATTAACGAGGATCGCCTAACCACCGCAGAAGAACCCCTTCTTCCAAGCAATTATGACCGCATGATTGATTACACCCAAGATCGATATATGAGAGATCGAAGCCCGAGCTTAGTCCTAGAATCTCCCGTTCCTGAGAGCCTCCAGAGCAGGCCTGTTAGCCCCGCCTCCTCGAGATCACCCACCTCCTCCAAACAGAAGCCGAAACCGAGACTTAAGATTGCGCTGGCTCGCCTCGGCCGGCAGCAGCCTGAGCAGACCGAATCGAATCGGTTGCGCGAAGACCTCGAAATTCGAATCGCGAATCCGACGTTCACGCGGGAAAACCTCCGGCAACGTAACTACGATGCCTTCTTCGAATCTGGCGAGCCCGTCTACTCGCTAGAGCCGAAGTTCCATACCTCACTAGAACCGGAGCAATCTCCTTACACGTCCCAAGAGTCAACCGCCGTGGGTTACGAGTCGTCGCTCGGCTCGGGATCGCCCAAATCGCGCCGGTCGGCGCTGTTGGGGCGCCCGAAGACGCCGCTTGAAACGCGCTCGAAAAGCGCCGAGTACGAGATGCCGGCGAGGACAGCTGATGTGCCCCAGAAAGGTGACAGGTGCCCCTAAAAACAAAGTTTTTCGATTGGAGTGCTTTGGATTTTATACGAAAACTAATTGTTAACAGTTTTCTTGGCTTGATCCTACTAATCTACTTTTGCTCAGTTTGAGAAGTTTGCTCCAGGAACTTTGCTTATTTTCTGTAGAATTTAATTTTCATAAGGGACAGGTCAGATTCGTCTACTCTAAAATTTATGGCGGGTTCTCGGTAGACTAGCAGGATATGCGGATGAATTGGAATTATTTATTGTAGAAGTTCCTTACAGTCAGTCTAGCAAGGTGAGTTTTCTTCCGAGTCCTTAAGCTACCTCCGTTCTGCCTGGCTTAATTATTCTGAGAAGACTGCTGCATAGGGCGTCCTTTCTCACGGCAAGGGATTTTTTATAAAAAGTTTAAGGAATAAGCCATTTATATTTCATGCTTGCGAATGCAAAAGTTTCCATTGCAATTTGTTCGTATCGTTGTAAGCTTGTACCCAGCTATTTTTGTTTATAAACTCATTGACTTGCTTAGTTATAAACTTTCAAGTCTATGAGGTAGAAACCACCTTTCCAGATTATTAGTTATCGATTTTTTTATTGAAAAAACAAACTTTCAAAAAATTGTGAACTTTAATAAGATTTTAATATTAAATATTTATGCATAAATGAAAGAAACAAATAATATGCAGAATGATCCATACTACGGCATCCGAAACGAACCTCTAGATGGAAGATTTCATTTGCATCATATTAAATTCATTATTACTAAAAAAAGCTGTTTAAAAGAAAAACCCTTGATTCGGGTTTTTATTGAATTTATTTTGTTTATATTTCATATTTTTACTTTTGATAAACTATCCATTTACATTATTTTTATGCACATTTTTATTTTCCACTTGATATCCTATTTTCCATTTCATATCCTATCAAAATATAATTTTTGTTTGTTGGTATCCCAAAGTATTGTAATTTGTTATTCCACTACAGCAAACATAATTATATCTAGATATTGATGAGTAAAACAATACCAAGCCAAAGACTATAATAGTCTATTGGTCTTAGTCTTGCATCAGTAGATTTAGTCTTGGTCCTGGTTGTAGTCTTGTCTGTCAAGTCTTGGTCTCGTTTGCAAGACTCCTGCAGTATTTGTTGAAAGTTTCGAAAAAGAAAATTGTTGAAAGTTTCGAAAAAGAAAGAAGTTAGATAATATCTTTCTAGAGAAATTAGCGAACTCCAATTAAAAGAGTGAAAAGTTTTAATAAAAAAAAAAAATAGTAATAGCATTTGAAAAAAAGTATGTCCCATATATTCCGATATTTTTGCAATTTTTTGAGTACACCTCAATTCAAATTAAGGTTTTTGTTTTTTTAAATAAATTAAACCAAAGTTATACAATTTTCGAAAAATTTTTAAATTATCAATAATTTTAACAAGTCTTAATAAAAGGTAGATCACATTTTCGTTGAATTTTTATGAATAACCAGGTAGTTGGATCATTTTTACCATATTTAGTAGGTATTTTTACTATAACTTTACTAGTTAAAAGTTATATATAATTTTCTCTTCTATGATTTTCGTTCCACTGTTAATTTATATTTACCTCACGTTGCAGCTCTAATAATGATCTCCATAAACGCCTGTGTATAAGAATCAAATTTTGAATTACAATGTCACACTTTCAAATTTTTAGTATAAGTTCAATTAACCCTTTCAGACACAATGTCCAATATATTGGACAATTGTTGTCACTGATTTTATAGCTATTTAACGTAGACACCAATATTAAATCTGCAATGGTTGGCAACTCTGTTAATAAAGTAGCTTTTAAACTTTACAAAAATAAGTTTTGTTAACGAAAAGAACGCTGGACGTTGTAAAATGTCTGGATGCAAAAAAAAACCTTCATTATTTGCAAAAAATGTAATGTTTATTTGTGTTTAAAGCGCGAGAGTAACTGCTTTGCTGCATATCATGAACAATAAACTGCTTTTAAATGTATTTTAATACAATCAATAAAGCATTGCAAACACGCTAAAAATAATTGTCTTTGTTTTACAAAAAATATATACAGGTGTTCAACTAAAATCATAGTACACAGGGACATCACCTGGTGGCCAGGTGAGGCATCCTACCTTAATTTTTTTTGCATATTCGTGTTTAGTAGTGTCATATTTGTGTATAAGCAAAAATTCAGATTTTTATCTCAAACGCCTGATTTTTGTGTCTGAAAGGGTTAATACAAAACTTATAAATATTTTGCTAAAATGTCATAAAGTTCTGATAAATAATTTTGATTAAACCCCGTGTTAAAGATAGGATTAGTATTTTTTTAAACTAGCGACCCGCCTTAAAGATACTGAAAATAAATGTTCTTCAGTCAGCAAAAATTTTGTAGTTCGGTCAATTCGTGCAAACATCCCGACTGGAATTTAGAGTTCGGTAGACAAGAGGTTGGCATTAGGCATGCCGAATTCTGCGTTAGTACATGCTAAGGAAACCGCATCAAACCCTTAACACAAAACTAACGTATGTCCCTTTTCCCCTAAATGGGAAGGCCTCATCAGAAGAGCGCAATGGACTAATGAAAGTCTGAGTCGAATATTGGATTATGATTGATGAGAAACACTCTATGATAAAATATATTATTTTTTACAAAATTTTTAGAAAAGGCCGTAGCAGGATAAGAGTGGGTGGGCTGCCCCCGCGTGTATCTTCCCCATTTTAATGTGGTAAGTTGCTACGGTGCTGGAATTAATTTGTGTCAAATTCCACAATTTTTACACTAGTTATAACGAATTTTTGGAACAATGAAAAGAGGCATTTTCTCGACAATGGCTAAGCCGATCTTGACGGCTAAAATATATGTTACACAGGGTACCAAAGCAGTCTTGGAAAAAAAGTCGAAAAATAAATTTTGTTAATTAGAAGGGGGGAAAAATATTTAAATTTTTAAAAAATAATTTTTTTATGAAATCCGTTTTGTACCACCGCACCACCGCCAACTATTAGTTTAATTAAAATTGTAAAATCTTTATTCAAATTCAAATAAAGGTGTTGGATTTCTTTAAAGTATGCTTATTTTATCAAAAATCACAACTAAAAACTTGAATTTGGTAAAAAACAAGTTTTCTTCTTTTTTAACTATGAAGTACCCTTTCGATAATTTCTAAAAAAAATATATGTTGTAGCTTTGGGCCTAAGTACAATATGAGAAAAAATTGGCGGTAGTACAAAATGGATTTCATAAAAAAATTATTTTTTTAAAATGTAAATATGTTTTTTTGCCCCTTTCTAATTAACAAAATTGATTATCGATTCCAAGACTGCTTTGGTACCTTGTATAACATAGCCATTAAGATCGGTTTAGCCATTTCCGAGAAAATTCATTTTTTCAATTTTCCAAAAACTCGTTATAACTAGTGTAAAAAACCTTTTTTGAAATTCAAATTTGGCACAAATTAATCCGATCACAGTAGCAACTTACCAAATTAAAATGGGTAACATACAAACGGGGGCAGCCCACCCACTCTTATCCTGCTACGGCCTTTCAATTTATTTTTTTATAATAAAAAACTATCAAGAGCTGGACGACAGATTTTTATTGTTGAGAGTTGTTTTCTATGGCGATAATTTCTGTTATTACCGTATGAAAAAAAAAGGTTTTAAAGAAAATAAGAACAATTTAACTTGTTATATGAACGCAAAAACTTTATGAAAAATGGGTATTTTTTTGTGAGAAACAATTCCCCGCTTTAGTTTTATCAATTACTTAGGTACACCTTATGCTACCATGACCAAATATTAAGGGGACTTTTGATCGTCCAGTACCATCTGTTGTCCGATTTTAACACGTTCGCTACCGGAACCCGAGAAAAAATTCTTGTACCACCGACCAGGGGAATTTTTCTTACCATGTGACTTCAATTGGCATTGGGGTTTTAAATATTATATTTATAACATCGAAATAAATAAAATAAGCAATTTTCAAAACTGATGCATATTTTTTGTTTTATAGCCCTACAAACAATAAAAAAAAGGAAAAAATTAGTGCAACACATTGTCATAAACTGATAAACACGTCGCAAATGTTCGTCGCCACCCGGGGTTAAATAAAAGAAGTGATACGACGGATATATGCGGCGCTGGTAGCGTTAATAATTTTTGTTAGATTGGTACAGCCTTCATTCACATTCTTTATAATACGTGGCGTCATACATTGACATTTGTATTAATCACAGCGTTTTGTTAACATTATCCCTTTTGCCTCTATCCGATTTCAAAAGTCCCCTTTGTTTTTGATCATAGTAGTATATGCAGGAAATCTCTTACGTTATACTCCAATCTAATAAAACTAGAATAGTATATACATACATATACATATTATTAATTATTGAACATCTTCATCAACTGATTACTTACTACATATGCAGTAGAATAAGAAGACTAACGCATAAACAGGCAAAACTTCAATTAGTTTTTATTATTAAGTGGCAAAGGATTATGTGATGACCTCTTTCCCCTATAGTTTTACTAGAAGCATATTTTATTCCAGGTCAAATAATAACATTTTAGTAACCATAAAAATGTTCGCTTAATTTAGTGAAAATGTAATTGGTTTTAAAGAATGTCTTTCGTCGAGATTTTAATTTCAAGGGATCCAACCGTTTTGAGGGTGGATAACAGATTTTGTATTTTATTATAATGCTTAAGATTTCGGGTACATAAAATTTATCCCGAATCCACTGGAGCATAGAATTAGGGCGGGAAAATAATTTTAACAACTACCAATTTAGTCGGCGAGTGCATTTGAAGGAGGAAACCCTTTTAAGTTATTACCTTGTAATTGCTCCGCTTTAAACATAATTTCTTACTTTGAAGTAGTGCTGGCAAAGGCCATTAATTGTTCCACGCATAAATTTTACAACATTATCTCAAATGAGAATACCGCCGAACAAGTTCGGAAGTTCAAGTTGGCTAATGCTTTGTTTCGGCACTCGGAGGGCAGAAACTTGATTACGCTCCAACGGAAATTAAGTTGTTTAGCAGACAAAATTGAATGTAGTACTTAACTACTAGTTAGACTCGTACTCGAGCTGTGAGGTCTCATCCATGACAAAGTGCGAACTGCGCATGAAATTAATTGTAATTTATCACTTGAGGCGAACTGGTCGACACCTTAATGAAAGTCTCGAGTGATAAGTGGATATTTGGCAAATTTATTTCGACGAGAGCGAATAAATTTCACTGTGATGGTCGATCTTCCAGGGTACCGAGTCCGGAACCGAAAAATATTTACAATGAATTTATAAGCGGGTTTCGCCCAAATAACAAACCCTGCTTATTTCTTCGGGAGTTAATCTTCCCATGGGTGGTTTCGTCCCGGAGTTTGAAGCTGTAATCAGCGCACAGCCAAGTGATTATGGAAATGAAGCTGTTATCAAGAAAGGATAACTGAGCATAGCCCCCGGGCATTAAATGGCCATTCATTTGAAGGGTAAGACGGGAAATTGCCATATGCTCGATACTACCGTTTAATATGTTTTAAATGTGGGAAATTACTTAGAAAGACCTTTTGAATTTTCAACAAAAGCAAAAATTCACTTTGCTTTTACCAATACTCGAGTTGGTGAAGCCCATAAAATTATATCATTATAGGCCCGGGCCACTTTGATTCTACAAATAAATACGATTACATCGATTACACATACAATATAAAGTACATGCAGTGCAATTTTCTTTTCTATGCAAAAAACACAAAATTAAATGCTTTTATAGTGGTAATTTTCGGCTCCCCAATATTAACCACTCGGATCTGGGAAATGAAAAATATGTAGATATATTCACGAACATCATATCGAGAATACGAACCATCGAGATCCGGATTATGGAACATAAATTCCCTGAATTTCGCGATTTAGTCTATCTTTCATAAAGCTATTAAATTAGAAATATGTGACGCAAATACTTATTAAAATTATAATTAAATATTGTCTGCGTATTGATTATTTATTAATTCCAGTACATACAGTGGTATATTCTAAAATATTTATTTTATTTTTATTTATTTATTTAAATATTTAACAATTAGGGATTAACCTAAAAGTTAATTTAGAGCGCGCTGGGAAACGAGACCCATATGGCGATTCTAAAATATTTTGGTGTAATTTTACTCTTTTTTTGAGAATACCTTCCATAATGGTAGTAAAATTACACTTTTCTTGTGTAAAAGTATTACACACAAATGCGGTAAATTACACATAAAAGATGAGAAATTTGCATAAAAAATGTGTATTGTTTACTTCTTTAAAATAGGCTAATTTACACATAGCAGATACAAATTTCTGGAATTAAATAATCCTTTGAATATATTATTTTTACCATACAGTTAAGAGGACGTTATCTCTAATGAATGGGATAAAATTAAGGAAATAGTAGAAATAAGGTTATTTTAATAATAAATCCACAATAGGTTACAGTTTGTTAAGTATTTAATAAACTCATAAAAATAAAACATATGAACTTATAGTATATACTTATAACAAAAACGTTTTTCTCGCCGTTGTGTTAAAGTATTAAGACTAGTATAAATAAATATTGAAATAATTTTTTTATAGTCCCTTAATCTAGTTATTTTTTATAATATTTTCAACAGTAGGTACGCCTTAACTTGAAGGAATACCTTCACAAAGTGATTGTCAATTCATTCTGTTTGAATGAGAGAATTTAGGTCGTAGATTTACGTCAGCCCGACTAGAATTTTGGTGGGGTACAGCTAGGATCCCTATGAGGTTAGCCATACTGCCTCGTATGGGTCCCATGAGGCTGCCGTATAAAGCGCACGAAGGGCAAATAACGCCTTGCCTCATTCGCGCATCATTATGAATACCGGATGTGGTCCTCGTGGGGCAAAATAATTGCTACCCGATTTAAACATTTTTCATAAAAATTGGTACATAGGAGTTTTGCAGATTGCTGATCTCAAATATGCTGTCCAAATTTAGAAATTTAATTTGGCGACCAAAATTTCTCCATTTCAACGGATTTTAATGAAAATTAGTACAATGATTATCTTGAAGTCACTGGTTTTGAATGTTATAAAAATTTACGAATCCAAGATGGCGGATCCAATATGGCGACCAATAATTCTGGATTTCAACGGAATTTAATGAAAATTGGTACAATGATTATTCTGAGGCCACTTATTTCGAATTATATTTAGATTTGTAATTTCAACATGACGGATCCATAAAGGGGTTTTCGGGTTGAAACAAATTCTAGAATATAGCAAACTAGCACATTTGAGAAGTATGAGCCTAGGTGTATATTTGATGTTTACCTAATCGAACCCCGTAAATGGTGGGATTGCCTATTTCATTTTAAGGTTATAAATGCATTAGGTTTGCCTCATAGGACCCTTGTGAGAAACTCATAAGGTAAACCTCACTTCAGTATCGCTGATTTTATTTTGTGAGGTCCTCATGAGGAATGTACGGGGAAATCCTTCTATCGGCATACCCCTCACTTGCCACATGAGGACCTCATGAGGAATCTACGGGGAAATCCCTCTATCGGCATACCCCTCACCTGCCACATGAGGCCCACACGCTTCATGAGGCATGCCCCCTATAAATTATAGTCGGGAGTTTGACGTAATTTTACATATTCATATGCA
Source organism: Dysmachus trigonus (assembly GCA_949715965.1). Lineage (NCBI taxonomy): Eukaryota > Metazoa > Arthropoda > Insecta > Diptera > Asilidae > Dysmachus > Dysmachus trigonus. Next base: position 33,625,003 of record OX454319.1, read on the forward strand.
CGTTTATACTAACTTGGTGCAACATCACACGACATTTACAAAGTTGAGGGAATATCACACCCAAAGCTCTAAAATTGTGTAATTTCACACTTGTTCTTGATAAATGTTTCAAAAAAAAAAAAAAAATATATAAAATTGCTCTTAAGATCAGTGTGAATTTACATTCAGTTTTTAGAGTTTAAATAATTCACTTAAACTCAGTAAGCTTTAAGGAATTTTGCATGTCCATCTTTATTTTTTATGACCTTAAATATCCATTTTGACAAAGACAAATAAATTTTGAAGGGTTTCCTGTTCAATGTTCTTCCAGCTAATTTTAATGCGTCCCTTAAGTTCCGAAAACGGATAAAACTTGTGCCGCTAGCATGTCTTATAGGTTTTCTATAGCGTTGCAGTCAGGGTTGCAGGTGGAGCAATCTAATAATAGATATATTTATGTATATCTTTACGCTGACACCAATTTTTTCAAAGCTTTAATACATGAAAAAATGCATTGTCCTGTTGATATGTAAAGTCTATGTCAATGAAATCTTCAAGATAACTGATAAGAACATCTTCTAGAAATTGTGTAAAATGTTGGGCCTTTATTCGAGTAATGATAAAACAAATAGGAAGCGTGAGAACTAAATGCACTCCAAACCATTCCAGTACCGTCTTCAAAGTTTCGCTTTGATAATTATTTGTATATACAACAAATTTGGTATACATTATATAGAAACGCAATTTATAAATTTTATAAATCTCTATATTAAAATTATACGAAGAATTAGTCTAAATACTAAATTAGAATAAAATTAATAAATCATTGCCTTCCTTCGACAAGATTTGTAAGATTGATTTCATTGGTTTTTATATAAAAAGCAAACTCTTATAAGATTTTAAAATACACTCAAAATTTTCTCGTGTAAACTGTTTTGATAAATCTCTACCTTGTTATTTTCATTAAAACTTCAGGATACATCAAAATTATGCGACAGAAGTTATACAAAAAATTGATCAATTACACTAAAACTCTTTTCCGTGTAGTTATGCAGAAAGTTATATAGTATATCGCATACATATATGTATTTACATATGTATGTATGAATTCCACTAAAAATCAGCTTAATTTCTTGGCCTCATTGAAGAGAATTCTGTACGCACATAAAAATTCGAATGCACAAAAAATTTTAAATGCATAGATCATGAGGATTTGAATGAAAACTGCTATAATTAAAGGAGAAAAACACCAAGTATACGACTCTAGATTATCGGGCTAATCTTACTTGCCTTTAACTTACTATTTAAATGATATTCGCCTAGACCCTTATCAACTTAAATTGTAAAGCTAATCCCAAATCAATTTATTCACCCACATATTACAGGCCCAGGAGCCCATGTCGTCCTTTCACTTAGAAAATACAATTTCGTCGCAATGCGAAACTACTTAATTCAGTTTTAACTTGAATTATATGAATGGGAATAAGATGGGATAAAAAGTGTGCTTTTGCCTTTTCACGCAGTTTGGTTCCCAAAAATTTAAGCTAATGGGAATTGACACCTTCATACTTTAAAAATGGTATGTTTTCGAGACGTAGGCGTTCTTGTTTGCATTTCAGAATCTGATACCATAAATGGAAAAATCGAACGATAATGTTGAGACTTAGTTATATGTTTGTCTGTCGGTATGCATGCCGAACGTGGATAATTTCCAAACTGTTTACCAAAGAGACGTGAATTTTGGAGTGCAAACAAAAAACAAAATAACAAATCGTAGGAGAAATTCAAATAAATTTATAAAATATATATTAAAAGAAAATGTTTAGTGTAAATTTCTTAAATATTTAATCTTGCTGATGACACAAAATGGTATTTGTTTTTTTCTTAAAGATTTTGTAATTTTGTTTTATTACACTATAATATCAAAGTCGCATTGTCCATATAAAATTTGTCATAAAAGTAGTTTTATATCTCAATCAATGTTGAACAAAAAACATTTCATTGCCAAGTTTAAATAAAACAGCAATTTTTCCTCGTAAAAACATTATTTTATGAATAGTAAACATACTTTATGGAAGGTTTGTGTTTATCCTTCTTTATAGTTTATAAAAAATACCAAAATATATCCAGTATTTTCTATATTGGTCTATTCTACGCATAAAATATTATGTCTTTAAATTTCCCTAAATACCACAGACATTTTGAAATATTTTTGTTTGTAGTAATAAAATATAAAATGAGCTTTTGCTAGTTGTATTATTTTTGGGATACAGTTTAAAATAATTCCACGTTTCCACCAAATATATAATTTAAAATCGATTTGCTTGTTTTAAGCAATTATTTTATTCAAGAATACAATACGAAACCCAATCTTAAAGTAGAGAAGCTAATTTGCAAGATCCTTACATTAATATTTAAATTTAATTAAAACAAAAATTTGCAATACCACTGCTTGAGTAGATTAATGTGGATTCATTGCAACATTGTCATATTGGGTGAGTTTAAAGGATAAGTCAAGAAAATCTGTTCATAAGCGCTTCCTTTTCTATTTGTGAGCTTTTGATTCATAATTAAAAAACAAATTATTTTTTCAATACCATTAAGGTGGTATTATTTTTATTTTCTTATAAAGAATTATTTCAAAATTAAAATATTAAACTATTGCATTTAAACGAGTATATTATGGTAGATTTACTAAATCGGTCAAAGTTTAAATAGAGCTAAGTACAAGATCTCACCGTCTTTTAAAAATAACATTTCTGCGTGATTTGCTTAAAATTAATTTTTGAATTTTAACCATATTAATGTGTGTCACGTTGATATTTTTTTGAATTCTTTTACATTACTTCTAACGTTTTCAGTCATATAAATTCCTTAAATTTTACAAATTTATACCCAAATTGATTTTCTACAAGCACTTAATTATTTCTTCATTAGCATACACAACTTCATCAGTAAATCAATAAAAAATTAAATATTTATTCCGAATTAGAGGGAGCCCTCATCAACTGCAACAGAATGAACAACAATTTTGTTTGCCTTTTTTTCTCTTAACAACTACGAAGTGATTTGAAATGTTCAGAGAATATATTAACAATGTTTGCTACTTTAATATGCATGGACATTTTCAAGTTCCATTAAAGTAATCGGTTTCTATTTTCAGAATCCCCAAAATCAGGAAAAGGACATCGTAGTCTTTTTGGGTGGAAGGGAGCTCGAGGTGGTTCCCTTAGCCCCCAGGCCAGTATGGCCTCATATTCTGGGGTATTAAAAGATTATGGTCACTCAACTTTTAACGAAGCCTTCAAAACCCACAACGGTGTCACCTTTAAGCTTGTCAAGACAGGTAAGTAACCATTTCTGTGGTACTTTCGACGTCAATAAAATTCTAAATGTTCTTCATAAAAAGTCTGATCGATAGCCTCGGTTTGGCGTGTACGTCATTTTGTATTCTTAGTGAGCAATCAAATCGTTGAGTACTCAGAAGTTATTTACATTGACACACAATTTTATTTAGTTTTATGGAATATGCAGAGAGTATAATACACGCTGTATGAAATAATATTATATGTACTATAAATTGAGGTTCTGAAAACTAATTTGAATTTTTATCCGCTGCGCTATTTTTAGGGCTGCCGTCTAAAATAATAATATTTATAAACTGGTGAAACTTAAGTTAGTATTATGTATGTACCAAGACAGCTGAATAAACTTTCGCGAACTTTGAAGAAATAAACAATTGCTTGCGGTAGACAAAAACTAATGCATCCACCATAGTTTAAAGTTTATAACAGCAGGGTTGGCGCTACAAAAATAAGCAAAGCATACGAAAGATACAAGAATGAATGTAGATCAAGATCAAGGCGTATCTCATTTAATGCTTCTATTTTTACTTCTGACAGAAGCGATGCCCAATTTGATATGCGTGAGCTTGAAGTATCATAAAATGTATTCCCCTTTCTTAGGAAAACATATTGCGAGCTAAAGTATATAACCAAAGAATGTTTATTAAAACAGGAAGTTGCGGATAGATTTTTAATTTTATATGAAGCACTAAAATAGGCAGTTTATTTTAGAAGATGTACCCACAAAACGGATGTTGATGTAATAATTCATGAGATTTATCTGCAAATATTTGGATTGTTTGTCACTGATAATTAAGTGATGATTTGGTATTGATGTAAGAAATTTTTAGGATATCATATTTTAATTCAATTCAATTTATGACTTTTTTTTTTGTACACAATATTATGTTAATTGCAGATATAAGTGCTATTTTAAGAAAATTGTTTAGAGAGTGCGTCCCAAATTTGTCACAGTCCTAAGCCTGCAATAAGAAGTTTTCGCTTCAAAAATTTATACAATTACCTGCTAAAAAACGGCATCACTGATTTTTATAAACTGGAATTGCTAACTATATTAACACTTCACTATCAATAAGAATTTCGTCCGTCTCAAACGTCGTCGCATTAAACTCTTCCATTCTAATGTGTACAAATATCAACCTCTTATGAGTACCTGCGAACTACAAGTGAAATTTTTTGCTTTCCTTTGACAACTTATAGTGAAACCAATTTCGTAATATGTAAAGGAATGTATTGTAGATTAACAAAGGATGGCGGATAATGTTAAATTTATAGTTTCGTTAAATTTACAAACACTGGTTGTCCAATATACAACAAATTTTGATTTTAAATAGGGCCGTTCTTGGGCCGTACTAGGTCCGTCGGCCTCATATCGATGTGATAATTGTCGCCCGTGGTGTTATTCATGAAAAACAGGAATACAGTCGATATCAAAATTAAGTTAGGTCATACACAGTCAAACTGGGAACTGCACACTCTTTAGAGGATTAACTTTTTCATAAAAGTTAAAATTAAAGCGTGGAGGATTACTTCTATAACTTTGAAGCTTAAAGATTAAAACCATCGAATACAACTTTGTATTGGAAGAGTAAAGTTTTCTTTCTTATTAAATATTCTTGCTTTCATACGTGCCGACCGAGGTTTGTTTTAATTTTCTTTCCGCAATCTCGACTTAAACTCATTGAAAAACACATTACGAAAATTTTATAGCAGGTGAAAAAGAAATCTCCGCTTGAGCTTGCCCCAATGTAAAAATTATGTAAAAGAAAAGCATCTTGAAAATCATATCTTCGTTACGGATGCTTCAAGATAAATTGGTGGATAATCCCATTTCCAGAAAGGAGTTTTCCCAATTTTAAATTCATCTCAGACTCAAATTAAATATAAGACAAGTCTGAGTGTAGGTCGATATTAATTTTCTCGTAAACAAAGAAGAAGCCAAATGTATGGCGACATCAATTGACTAGAAAATTGTCAATAAACCCTACCAAAATCAATAATTGCTTAAGGAAAAATATGCAAAATAAATTTCTCCTTTCCCATGAAAGCCAAACAACAATAATTTCCAGTAATCTTTTCAGTTTCATTTCAGCATTGATTAGTAATGAAGCAATAAATTGTCGCCACCCGAAAATTCACGCGACTGGAATAAATTTACAATAGAAGTCATTACTAACTTAATTGCGGGTAAATTTTTCCGATTTTTTCAACCTAAACCTAACACTCAACGAAAAGGCAGGGTTGTTGGAGCAGACGTGCTATCGCATCTGGTGTTAAACGACTTACTTCTTTTCATCCACGTTTCGGGGAAACTTCTTCATTGAGTACTTCTTGAGTCTTCCTTACCTTAGTCAAGGGGAGGAAAAGTTTGAATTTTATTAGCAGTTTTCTCATAAAACAGGGCAAGTTCAAAGCCTCTTACAAAATATATATTTGGCTAACCGAATTCACAGCTCGCCAGGATTCAATGTATAGAATGGAGCACTTGTAGAAGTCTGTGAGTTTTACTCGTTATTACTTAAATGTTCTTTATCATTTTTCGTAATTTATTTTATAACTTTCTGCTGGTAAACCTCATTTATATCATTCACAATTTGCAAGGTTTATTTCAATAGATAAAAATAGGCAAAGTTCCCAAAGGTTCTCCCGAGAATTAATCATCATTAAAACTTGGACCCATTCATTAAGTCCCCTTTTGTATTTTTAAAAAATCAACATATTATTCAAAATTTTATAAATATTTTCATTCTCGTGATATAGAGAGCTATAAAATTTCGTTCCACGCTTTATTTCGAACTTCCTCAAAAATTGAAGTTCTTCAGAATATTCCTGCAATGGCGCGCGGCACTTTTTCCGCTGTTGACAGGGCAATCTTCAGGAGCACCCATAGACTTCCTTGTAAAAATTCAGCAAGAGAAGGTAATTACCGGAGCTTTAAAGACACAGGAAAATGCAATGCCCCTCGGGCAGGTGAGCAGAGAAGTAATTTCACGTAAGGCATATTTGGGCAGAGGCCAAGGAGCAAAGGAGCAAAGGAGCAAGTGCTGCCTGCCTTCGTGCCGTGAATATTACGCCGGTACAGCACATGGACACACACATACATCTCTTTGCATAAAGAAGTAATTCCTTCGTAATACTGTGCGGGCTATTTTAAGAGCTATTTCATTAAGATGAAATTTTGTGGAAAGAATATTGTTTCTTTAATTATACTTGGAGTGCTTAAACACGTTTTGTGCAGAATTATTATGATGCAAATATGAAACAAGATTTTATAAATCATAATTTAGGTCGGCTGTCCGAGGGGAAAACGTTTTTCTTGAAATATGGAAATTCTTTAAAGTAGGGTGGGCCATCTGTTGGTTTCTTTTTAAGTTAAGTGTTTTTTTTTTTTTTTTTTTTGCATCCAAAACATTAACAGAAATACAGTATTATATCTCTGGGATGCAATGAACAGGTTTATGCTTCAACAACGTTGGGAAATATTGAAAACTTATGTCCAATGTGAATGTTGTGTTGCCAAAACAATGCGAATTTTGAGAAGAAATTCCTGTCGAGATGTGCCATGGCCTATTCGCAGCTTCGATTTGACACAGTCGGACTTTTTTTTTTTTTTGGTGCTGTTAAAGATCGATGTTAACAATTCAGAAACGAATCAGGCTCTTAAGTACAATATTAATCGAGCCTGTCAAATAGGGCCTCAAAACATCGAAAATATGCTGCCAAATTTGGTTGACAGGATCAGCTACTGTTAAGCCAGCGGAGGCAACCATTATATTCTGTAAGTAATTGAAAGGTTTACTCTTTTCAATAAAGTAACTAACTTTGAAAAATATTGTGCAGCGTTTATTTTATGTAATTTTTAAAAGAAACCAGCCGATGGCCCACTCTATATAACAATAAATTTGAGAACGATCGTAATTCATATGACTTTCAGTGTTATTACGATGATGCTTGATAATACAATTTAACAATTTAAAAGAAAGTAAACGGTCAGAAAATATTAACACAAGTATTTAAACTTTGTATCTTTAAGCTCAGCATCCAGATCGACTGACATTTCTATTCCATCTTAACGCGTGCAGAAAAACTGTGCGGAATAATAGCGAAATATTTTTCTGCCGGGAAATTTTGGATTCCATACACAAAATCTTGTTTTTGGAATGCTTAAAGTCATTTAAATGTTTATAGTTCATTATAAAGACTCTTTGTTTCTGAATCTATACGATTGATTTGCTTGAATAAATTCGACGCAGTATATTTTTCATTAAATAAAGGACCCCGCAAATTTCTTATGGAAAATGGGTTTCACTGAATTTTCTTCAAACTTAGCATAGTGATAGTTTTCAACGTGCTGATCAAAAGTCTCAATGGGCACGAAGTCATCCTATGATTAGTTGCGGAGATATAGAGGGGTGAAGCGTGAGACATTTGCTGTACACCCAAGTAATAAAAAAATTTCGCGATTTTTTTACACGAAAACGATCAACTTTACAAGAAAATTCTATATAACAGAAACTACTTTAAATGAGCCAAAGAACACGCGTGATTTTTTTCAGAATTTTTTCGACTATTTTTGGATTTTTCAAAAATTGGCCAAATCCAAAAAACCAAAAATAGTCGAAAAAATTCTGAAAAAAATCACGCGTGTTCTTTGGCTCATTTAAAGTAGTTTCTGTTATATAGAATTTTCTTGTAAAGTTGATCGTTTTCGTGTAAAAAAATCGCGAAATTTTTTTATTACTTGGGTGTACAGCAAATGTCTCACGCTTCACCCCTCTATATCTCCGCAACTAATCATAGGATGACTTCGTGCCCATTGAGACTTTTGATCAGCACGTTGAAAACTATCACTATGCTAAGTTTGAAGAAAATTCAGTGAAACCCATTTTCCATAAGAAATTTGCGGGGTCCTTTAATTCTAAGACTGCCTGAAGCGTTTCTGAAGCGTTTCTGAAGCGTCCTCAATGACTTTATGTCAATTAAGTTAAAAGAGGCCATATTTTCAAATGCCATGATATGCTTTCTGGGAATTTCTTCAATTTTATTGACCTATGGGCATTAATTTAACGACGAAACAAATAAAAAGCGAAAGCAAAATGGACGTTATTATACATAATTGTACATAATATTCTATAAAACAATTCGTTGGCGTCTGAAATTTTAAGAAATCTTAAGAAAATATGTGTGGTTACTTTTACTAGATGAATGAAATTAAGTATTTTGCGTGAGGGCTAAAGGTTCTTTAATAGGCGCCGGATATCCGATAGTTATGAGTCGTCATTTGTTGCAAGTGTCAAGGTAATTTTTATTCGGTAAGGTCTAAAAAATCATCATGGAAAGATATACACCACAGTAATGATTCTAAATCGTGGACTGAATAATCGCCCATCAGAACGTGTTATCCGTCATGTTATTGAATATTTAGTTTTTAAAACTTCGGGACATTGATATTAAAGACTTTAGGTTTTTACAGGATGGCGCTATGTGCCATGCAGCGGCCGAAACTATCGATTTAAATGGAAAATTGGCGAAAATCTTATTTCAAGAAACTAACCTGTCAATTGGGCACCAAAATCGTGTGATGTGGCACCATAGGACTATTTGTTGTGGGGAGATGTGAAGTCTCTGGTGTATGCTGATAAACCAGCCTTGATTGACGCCTTGGAAGAGGTGTCATTGTGGATATACGGCCCCAAATGCTCGAACAAGTGTGAAAAATTGAACTGATAGGATACATTATGTGCTCATATGCCCGAAATGTGATTAAATATTAAATGTTAAAAAAACATCTTTGAAATCAAATAAAATTTATGGTCACTTTCGTAAGTTTTATGTATTTTATTTAAATTCAAAATTCGGGCGAGTTTAAAAAAAACAACGCTCTTTTATTTCAACAAGTTTTTTGAATAACCCTTAATAGAAATATTATATGAAAAAAAGCAATTAAAATGGGTCTCTGTTCAAAATTAAATAGGTCTTGGTGCAAAATTCGAATTCGTATTAACTTAGGAGAGTTTAAAGTGTTTTATCTTGTTTATTCGTCCTCCATTGTTTTAAGTCCAGACGTAAAATTAAAGCTGCATACTATGTATTTCTTTATATTTTCCTACCATAGAGAAACTGGAATATTGTGTGCTTTACATTTTTTATATTTTTCATGGTATTAACAAAATAACGCCACAAATTCACACATATTTTCTTCCTTTGTATTAACTCTTATAATATTTATTAGCCCATCGTTAAAGTCTTTCTGACTGGATTAGCACAGTGCAAATCATCTTTATTTTTCCTTCTAGACACCAGACAATTTGCGAGATAACTGCATGTCGTTTTCTAGAGCAGTGCCGAAAATGAATTATGTGTCAGTCGACTAATGACCTGGTGACAACACTTTATTAGGGTAAAGACAATTTAAAAAAATATATATATCGTGCTTGGAAACAGTCTAAATCTTAATCTGAATACGATGAATTTGTTGGCGGTTCCATCCGGTTAAATCCAGTCTGGATAACATTTTCCAGCGGCTTATTATTGCTTGGTCTGGTTTACGCTACTATTATCTGGTCTACTTTGGTTCGCAGCTCTATAATGTTAACTATTTTTAAATATTTTTAATAATATACTTAAATTATTAACTCTCTCCTAGCCTTGATTAATTTTCATCTATTAATCAGTTAAAAATAAATTTAAATTTAGATTCATATGCACTGTTAATATGATTCAGAAGTAATTGAAAAAGAATGTCCACAATACCATGTACCACGCTCCTAATTTTCCTTCTATTTTAATTCGTCGAAGTTATATTTAGCATGCAACCGCATCATCTGTGACACCCACGTAATCTGTTGTTACTTGTGATTTTCACGCAACATTGGCACATGTTTTCGACCTAGACATAAATTATGTACACTCCATATCTGTGTCGAATTTAGTTACCTTACTACTCTTCTTATTTTCGTCTATGTAAATGTAAACGTATCTTCAGCATAAAATTTCCGTATTTTCAAATTTAGTTGATTTTTTATGATTCCAATCTTAGATTACGTGAAGGTCGATGCGCTCATTATACTTCGAATTTTCCGTCTCTGAATATGACGTAATTATTTACTAAGGAAGGCGGGATATTTCTGAAAAAAAGAAAGAAAAACAAATTATGACACTTAAAATTTAGGAAGACATTTTTATTAAAATCATTCTTGTTATAATCATATGAATCACACGCGAAAAAATGAGATAGAAAACAACTTTTGTGGCAATTATGAGAAATGTCAAGATATGTTTAAATTTGGATTTAGTCAAAAGAATTCACGTGATACAAGTATACGAAAATAATTTTATAACATTTTGAGCTCGATTTTTTATATTACTTTTGATGCTAACTTATCATTCCTTTTTGAAGATACATTAATTGAAATCGTATTCATGCTCGAAGAACTCTGAGCCTCTTATGTGTTATCAAAAATCACTTTTAAAGGAATTAATAATAATACATTAGCATTTAAGAAGAAGTTAATTTCTCAATTATACTTCGATATATATAATAATTTCTTTTTTCTGCAATAAAAGTGACAATTCGGGGGATATATTTAAACATTTTTCTGCAATTGCTATCTTTGTATTTTCTAACATACAAAATATATTCGGATACAACACCTCATTTGGCAAAATTTTCCACGATTTATGTTTCCGTGAGATAAAACAATAAAATATTCAACCGGGATAGATTTCCATTTATTTTTCGGCAGGTATTGCCCATATCTGATTGTAGCAAAGTGCGGAACGGGTTTTATAGGCAAAATAATAATTCTTTTACAACAGGAAAAGATTTATAGCCATTTGGATTTTTATTGAGGCGATATCCTTTCACACAAACCAGCTGCAAAATGTAATTGTTTGAAAAGATGGAATACTAACACAAAGAGGATATAGAAATTGTTTCTATGGCAGTAAATCTTGTGAGTTAAATCAGTTTTGATGGTATGTCCAACATGCAAAACATTTGTATCCGATATTTTGAGGTCATATTACACTATTAACACTGTTTAAATTTACTGCATCCTGATATTCAGAATTGTTCACTATCAAAAAGAAATTCATCACCATGAAATAACCATCTTTAGTAGAAGAAGATTGCCGACTAGATTAATGGCTGGTAATAATGTCTGCATTTATCTAATTTCTCTTCAAGTGCACCGGAAAGCTTTATAATTTACGTCTCCATGTTTTTAAAGGTTATTGATTTTTTTTTTTTTTTAAGAAACCCAACAGTATGTTGTTCGACCACATATTCACCAGGATATTCAGACTAACATGAAACCCAGCTGGGAAGTATTGAGAAAAACCAATTCGTTATACTCCTACACGGTTTATTGTGCTCCACGAACAAGACTTCTATGGTACTATAATTCAACTTGAACTGTCGAGGGCTATGCAATTTATTCAATGCCCCGCTTACTGCAGTGTATTTGCACCTCGTTTACCTGTGCAGAGGGCGGACGAAAAAATACATGGGCCCCGAGCAATAAAAATCCCCAACAATTTTGCTACCCCCATACATTGGTAAGGGTTCAGCATCTATGTCATTTTACATTGGAAGTACTATCGAGAATCACGTCGGACTTATCTATTATCTCAATGACGTTCGATTCACAGTCATGCACATGCTGCTCCGAGTCGAAAATTTTCCCCACGTAAAGGTATTTTGTGTAATTTTATCTTTTTGAACTGTTCACCGCGCCCCTGCATAGAACGGGGTGCAGAGGCCTTTTGTGCTTACCTTCCTCTGATGGTTTAATACACTTATCTTGCGGAAATAGAGTACCTGCAGGGCTGGTTTCATTCCCAGGCGAAAGTGCGGCGGCTTGGCTGAAATGAAAGCTTACATTGAATGTTGTAACTCATTGAAACCTTTATGAAATTGCTTATTGTGCGAGAGTAATGGCAGGCCAATTTCATAAAGCCCCAGCTAAAATGAGGAACAAAATACTGACCTCGAATGATTTTACAGAAATATTGCAGGAGTATATTCAGCTATATATATTTTAGACTTGAATACAGAATTTGGGTAGTGAAATTTATGCTTAGAATTATTCTTTAAAGGGGAACTATGCAAACGGCTTTAAAATTGTTCTTTTTTTTCACATCCCGACTTCTAAAGTGTGGGCCATCGGCTGGTTTCTTTTTAAAAGTGCTATAAAATAAACAGTATTTTTCCAAATTTCTTAATTTATTTAAAAGAGTTCTGGAAGAGTTCCTTTAATTATGGAATATAATTTAATTTAAAAGGCTGCTTCGTTTTTTTTTTGCAGTAGTTCATTCCGTTAACCCGATTTTGTAGCACATTTTTGATGTTTTGGGGCCTTATTTGTTACTTAAATGCCTGAATCGTTCCTGGATTGTTAGCATAATATCATCAATGGCGTTAAATCGCAGCTGCGGTGGTAGTCATGAAACATCTAGATCGAAATTTATTTTCAAAATTCGTACTGTTTCGGCAACACAGCACTCAGTTTGGAAATAAAGTTTTCATATTTCCCAACATTGTTCAAGAGTAAATCTATTTATTTAGTACTGCGGAGGTTCGATACTGCGTTTCTGTCAATTTTATGAGCGCAAAAGATATGTCTGTATCAAAATAATACTTAATTTAAAAAGAAACCAACAGATGGTTCATTCTATACAACAGGAAAATAATGAAATAGTGAATAGTTTCAAAGTAGAAGTAGGTATCTATTGAAAACAGAATCTTCGAAATATAGATACATCTTTCCCTCTATTTCCAGGGTACTGTATTTACACGGTTTTTAAGATTAAAGAATATGGAAATGTCTGCGTTAATTCGGTTTTACATACCTACATACATATATGGTATATATTGAACGCACTCCTACAGACTTGATTTATTATTGAAGGCATACATGTTAAACGCAGACAAAGGGAATGAGAAAATGTGTAAATAAATAACAGGTACTCTTCCTTTTATGTATTTAAGATTTCATTTGATAACATTTCAGTACAATATTATAGCAGTTGTACATACATGGCTTTGTTATTTATTTTATGATAGTAAGCATAATAACATAATAAATTAATTGAAATAGTATGTAACGTATGAACACTAGATCTTCAATTTCCATGTTTCGTAATCAATAGAACCAATATACTTTTTGTCTCACTTTACACAATCTACGACTTTTCTTTAGCTGCTAGCTTTAGCGCTTACAATTTTTACCAATTTTAACTGTAGCTTAATAATAACATTCTCTAGGGAGTAGTAGTGTTCAAGTAAGTTGATAAAGCACACATGGTTTATGATGACTAATACCGACGGTAATATAGTCAACCGAACTAAGGCAGCACGACGCGCTATATAAAAAATGGGACTAGTATACTTAAGGGGTTATATACAGTCAGGATTTTTAGAAAATCAATTTTTTTATTATTTTATTTTTGTAATGTACATATATTAAAGTACAGCCACAGAAAATTTCATGTCAATCGGGTGAATATTCTCGAAGTTACACGCATATTTGTAATGACGTGTTCGAGTTTTTGTATGAAATGTAAAATGTTTTTGAAACTTTAAACGCGTTTTTCTCAAAACTGTGTTCTTATAGTCGGTGAGCAAGATTTCTCGGAAACGGCTGAACGGATCAGTTTCAAATTTTAACATAAGCTTCTTAAGTATATTTTTTAGTAATTAATCGAAGCTTTTTGCTCACCGACAAATATTTTCCATTTTATAAACAATTTAGAGCGAAAATTGTTGTTAAAAATCGATTTTTTTTTTTAAGAAGCCGCCATTTTGTCAAAAATTCTTATTTTGCTTATTCCTTCGATTAATTACGAGATAAAACAATATACTAACGAAATATTTTTGGTTTTTCCATTTTGGATGATCCAGTCTAGAGATATCGTGCACACCGCAAAACGCCTTTTTTTAGAGTTGCTTCCGGAGATCACCTGTAGCAGCTTTTAAAATAATTATTTTTACAAATAAAAAACATTAAAATACACTCAAGAGTTACCGTTATATGTGTACAGAATTTTACATTAATAACTTAAAAGATCATCTCAAGAAAAATTCTTGAAAAATCGACTTTTTTGGGCCTCCTGACTGTATATAACCCCTTAAGGTACTATTACCGTCTAGAATGCTAAAAAATGACATATATTCAACAACTTTTTTTCACTTTCTATATTATATATTGTTATCTAACTTTTTTTACAGTATTAAACAGTTCTTGAAGATTACGAAAAAAATTTTTATTTTTATTTTCTATTAACTGTAAATTTAATACAGGGCGCTCAAATTTTCTTCTCAAAAAAACATTGCTGCATGGCGGACAGTTAATCTCTGGAACGGTAAGTCTGAAACATAAAATTCAAAAAGAGTTACAAAAAGGAAGTGCTCTTACGTGATAGTTTACCAGAAAAATTGAAAAATCATCAAAAATAAAAAAATGGCGGACATTTCAAAATTTTTTTCAAAAATCGCCCTTTTTTTCGACCTTTTTTCAGGCTCAAAAATTTTATATATTTTTTTTGTGGTCAAATTGTGGTAAACTATCACGCAGGATATTACAACGAACAGAATGCTTCAAAGTTTATTAAAATCGGCCCAGTAGATCCGGAGATTAACTGTCCGCCAGTTAAAAAAACCTAAACTCGAGAAAAACGCATTTAAAGTTTATTTAGAACATGGGAACAGCCGAGAGCGCGCTTCAATTGAGTCGTTATATCTCGGCACTGGCTTCGAATTTCGATTTAATATTTTAGGCAGTTATTATTGAAGGTATAAAGAATCTAAAAATGTAAAAAAAAAAAAATTCATTTTTTGAAAATTCTGGACGGTAATAGTACCAGCCGTAGCTCCACCACTTGGAGGCTACCACAGCCACAAGCTCGATCGTACAACAACCGCACCATCGGCTGGACCAATTAATAAATATATATATAGTATATCTACATAAATTGGTTCGGCCGTGGTGCCATTGTTGACATTTGCACACGTGCGGCCGACGGTTCATATTTTTCAAAA
Organism: Dysmachus trigonus; assembly: GCA_949715965.1. NCBI lineage: Eukaryota > Metazoa > Arthropoda > Insecta > Diptera > Asilidae > Dysmachus > Dysmachus trigonus. The sequence goes on from OX454319.1 coordinate 33,640,387, forward strand.
ACACTACAGACTGCGTGCAGCCGTCGTATCACTGTCTAACAATATGAGAACAGAAAAAATTTAAAACTACAAAAATAAATCAAAAAGTGCAATGAACTTGATGCCTGGGAAGATCGATATATTTATAAAAATGGAGACAACTTTTTAAACAATGATCAAGTAACAGTTAGTTCTCCATTGTTAAAATTTCAATACTCTGGGGTTATTAATGATGATGATGATGAACTAATAAAATTATTTTTATAAACAAAAACAGAAGCCGCCTAAATGTTTTTTAGTGCAAAGTTACAGGGAGTCAAAAGTGCACGAGTTGATCCTAAAACTTTGCTATACAATTCTGAATTTTTAAAATCTTAAATTCCAAGCCGAACCTCAATAAATTGCTTAAAATAAAAGTTTTCATGTCGAACCACAAGGGAAGCAGTTTTCTTGAAAAATTTCACTCAAAGTTTAAAGATTCAACCTCGGGAAAGACGCTGTTCAGAAAATACGATGAGTATCTTAAGCGGATATTGAATTTATTTCCAAAGCCAGTCTCCGCAGGAAATAAAGTGCTTTGGGCGTGATGTTTACATCAATGCAGTGCAGAATAGAAAAATTGCATACTGGTAGTCATGATGGAGGAAAAAAGTGAGAAAGGATTATTGAATTCATGCGAAAGGTTTTTTGCCCTTAACCTGTTGCATTCAGGAAGAATAGTAAAGGGTTTATGGTGGTAAAGCATACAAAAGATTTTTCACAAGGCACAGTTGCCGTCAAACACAATGAGGAAAAAGAATTAAGTTTTCAGTTTACGTAAACAGGCTATTGTTATTTTTCCATAAATTTATAAATAGCATCCTGCCGTCTTTTAGAGTTTATCCATTCTTGCCGGGAAAGGTATTAAGAGTGTTTTTTCGTGCAACTAATGAACCTGAGATGAAGAACAAATATTTCAATCAAAATAATGGGGTGGAATATTGCATCCATTTATAAAATTTTCATATTTTGTAATCCAAAGCATAACATAGTTGTTATGAAAATAAGTTTATGAGCTTACCCAACTGATGCAATACTCTGAGGGAATTACGAAATAATTTTAAAAGATAATTTTTACGACTATTCTTAAAAGATGATGAATGGGAATTTCGTGTTTATAAAAACTTTTAGCTTGCATGAACAATAGGGGGTATTAGCCGCAATGTTATGCTCGTTGCAAGAACATTTGAACATTATAAAGTTAGATATTGAACTCATAAAACATATGTATGTAAAAGTATTTCGTACCACACGTGCACTACCAACTGATCTACCGAGGAAAATATACTAAAGTGATGTACATTACATAATTCGTGCAGTTTAGAATTTACGTTATATATGTACACATAGAAATAAATATACTTTCAAGACCAAAAAGTAGAATATTTCACTGGTTTTTATGTTTTTTGAATCAACTTATTATCTTTCTTAAGATGTGATTTATATGTAAAAGACTAAAAGAATAAGAAAGAAATAAACCAAATTTTTATTCGCAAAAATAATTATAATAAATGTTTATAGGAAATAATTCTTCTTCCACTTCGAACAATTCAATTGAAATCAACAAAAAAACCCTACTTTTATGATGTTGTTGCAATTCAGGCTTATCTTTATTTTTAGTCCAAATAAAAGTAAGAAAATTGCGCAGTACATCTTGTAGAACTTGGTAAATCTAACTTACGTCGAATATCAGAACAACTAAGTTTTTACGAGCTTGCAGCTAGATAATTTCATATTTTTGGCGTGAGGATATAATTGAAGCTCGTCCTGGAATTGACCACATTAGGTACGCCTACATGCGATCTGTTTATTCGGCTGACAATTTCCCTATTGGACAGTCCACATTCTTTGTACGCAATAATTTTCCCTATCTCTTCCTTGGAAAATGTTTTGCCACGTTTTTTTCGTAAAAAGGAAAAACATTAATAACAAAATTATTACATAAAACATGCGCAAATAACGACAAGAAGAGTCATCCACAACGACATAAGTGAAACGCATTTTTGAAAGCTCTTTTTCATGCGATGCCTCTAAACTTATAGTACAGTCAATCTGTCATTTTGGGTGGAAAAAATTTTCTAACGAGCAAATGTACGTGGAATCGTTGAAGGGTAAGGAGACAAAGTGATTTGTCATAAATTTGTCACTTTCACACCCTACACTTTTTTGAAAACTCAAAAAAACTCAAAAAAAAATTTTTGAACGCATTTATCTCGGATTCTATGCATTTTTCAAAAAAATTTATAAAACAAAAAATGTAGAGAATGTTAAAACCTACAATTAATGTCATTGACCCAATACCGTACGACAAAATCTGCGCGCTGTAGGTGGCGCTGAAGTTCGTAAACATGTGTTTTTCGACTTTTTTGTCCGCAAAACGTTTTCTTTCAGCAAAAAAGTGAATGAGAAAGTTGTTGCTCATAAAATTACGTACAATATTTATTTAAAACATTTTTCGCTACGGCTTACCTTTTTCGAGTTATACCGCAACAAAGTGTGTTCTTCAGACATTTCCTTCAGACATTTCCTTCAGACATTTCCAGAAATTTTAGTTTCAATACCGTTTTCTTAGAACTTCAAATCGACAATTATATAACATCTAAGAGAAATATAATTTTTTTGATTTTTGAAAAAATATATTTTTAAAATCTTACGAATGGAGTTACCTGGTTTTACCTACAAGCCATAGCATTTGTTGCGCTATAACTCGAAAAAGGTAAGTCGTAGCGAAAAATGTTTTAAATAAATATTGTACGTAATTTTATGAGCAACAACTTTCTCATTCACTTTTTTGCTGAAAGAAAACGTTTTGCGGACAAAAAAGTCGAAAAACACATGTTTACGAACTTCAGCGCCACCTACAGCGCGCAGATTTTGTCGTACGGTATTGGGTCAATGACATTAATTGTAGGTTTTAACATTCTCTACATTTTTTGTTTTATAAATTTTTCTGAAAAATGCATAGAATCCGAGATAAATGCATTCAAAAATTTTTTTTTGAGTTTTTTTGAATTTTCAAAAAAGTGTAGGGTGTGAAAGTGACAAATTTATGACAAATCACTTTGTCTCCTTACCCTTCAACGATTCCACGTACATTTGCTCGTTAGAAAATTTTTTCCACCTAAACCTTATTTTCACGACAGATTGACTGTACTATTAAAAGTGTTTTGAAATTGCCTACCATAGGGCAGTTTAGGGCAAATCGCGCAACAGCTTACCTGATAAAGGCATGATTATACTTTCGCTGCTTTGTGCTCTTTATAAGAAATTTTGCTTTTGTAACATTTTTCTTCAACTAACTAACTGCCCTATGGTATACAATATCAAAATATTTTTAAGTTTGGAGGCATTATATGGAAATGACCTTTAAAAAATGCGTTTTACTTTTGTTGTTCTAGATGAAACTTCTTGTTTTTATTTTTGTATGATAAAATTGAATTCTTTATCTACAGGCCATAAATCAGGAGATTTTAATTATTATCTTATTAGGACCTGTTTGGACGGGATAAGACTTCGCACACAGAAGTCTACCTGGAACAATAAAATGCATCGTTAGACGTAATCTTGCTTTACTCTTATGCCTACTGTCCAATGAGGAAGCCGACCACAAACCAACCACTTATGAGTTGTCTGACAAAATGCGTTCGTACACATCTTTATCAATGTAGATGTGAGGTGTAAAACGTTCTGCTTGTTTTAATCTGGAGTGAAATGGAACAGGCAGAAATTTATATTTCGTAATTTATGAACAAGGATGTTTATAAATTTCATCCTTTTTTACTTAACACTCCAAATAAATTCCATTTCCACTTAAAAATGCTTCTAAACTTTTGGCACCAATTTTTTAAACACTTTAACCTCACTTTTTCTTAAGATTTGACGGATTTCAGGTACTAAATATGTATATAGGCTCAGAACCAGTACTAAAAATCGGCTGAATTTCATCAGGCAATTCAAATGAGTTAACCAATACGAACGAAAAGCTAGAACATGCCGACCAAAACACAAGCGAGACGGGAGATTTATTTTACAATGAGAAGGAAAAGGTAGCAGCACTTTTTTTGGTTGGGTCGTAGATGGCTTGCTCATTGGAGAGTAGGCATTACCTTCCTTAAGTCTGAAATATGAATAGGATATGCTTTACAAGAAATTATCACATTTATAATATAATCACTGCACTTTATAGTGCGATACAAATTTTTCGGCCTTTCTCGCGTCTTCAGCACTTTGCAATTTAGATAAAAAGGCTGAACTGACTAAATGTCAAAATGGCGTTGTTCTTCTGACTAAATGTCAAAATGGCGTAGATTTGCTATATTTTTCCTAACATCTAAGACAATCCTATATATTCTAAAATTATAAATGTTATTGCACGAATTGGCTGCCATTGTAGTATACTAAAATGGATTTCTTTATTTCTTTCTGGTCGTAGATAATTTGTTAGATTAAATAATGTTCTATCGAAGGTTATTAGTGTCAATTTAGGTGTTTCTCAGGCAAGTCAATTCGGTCCTCTTCTTGTACTCAAATGTATTCAAGTCTTCTATGCATCTAATGTTTCGGACGATTAAAATTATTTTACAACATTAAATCTTTAAGTGACTGCCTATTGCTTCAACTAGATTGTGATTCTTTTCTTGAATGGTGCAAAGCAATGCCCATTCACTGAATATTTCTTAATGTAAAGTTATGTCTCTTTCCAGAAAGGTATCTCATATAGATTTTGATTATAAAATTGATAGTGTCTTCATTCGTAGACTGTCAATGATTAAGGATTTAGGTGTCTTGCTTGATACGAGTACTAAGTTATTCATCAGTCAACATATCGAGCATAAAATTTCTAAAGCTTTTACTATTAGTTTAGGCCTTGTAAAACTCAATACAAGGGACTTCAAAGAAAAATTTAAATTGGTAGGTCTATTTTGGAATATACCTTTGTTGTGTGGTGATATGATATGAAATTGTTTTTGACTTTTAATATGAAAAACTTTTCATTTTAACATTGGATGTTTTATTCTCAGTGTATATGTGAGGCAAACTGCCCACTTTCAATAGCCCAATAATTAGCTGTCAGAGATTCATTTGATAAGAAAGACCCTAAACTAATCTCCATTTCCTTTTAATACTGACAAATTTCCAAACCCAATCGCTTGGGAAGCCTCAAATTTCCGTACTAAAATTGACTGAAAATCCCTAAACAGCATGACAACTCATCTTTCTGTTCGGTCTTTGGGAGAGAGGACCCTTTTCAAGTATCTTTCATTCATTTGCTTTTGATTATCTCTTTATCAGATTTATACATGCGCATTTCCCATTTTATATTCTAACTAGCTTGGTACCCACCTGAGCGATTTAATAAAATGTCAATAAATGTTCTCCTGTTTCACAATGTAGATCATTTCCCTTTCTTATTTAATGGGCACTCTCTAGAATATTTATTCCAGTAGTCTTCATTTCATATGCCTGTGAAATTCCAGACATCCCTAGAGAGTCCGGCCAAACGTATGCCTATGTGTTGGCAAATCGCATAGAGCAAATGAAATTCGCTTCCTGTCTGGAATATTTAATCAAATCCTATTCTGTGAAATGTCATGATCGATTTTGATGATAAAATAATAAATCCATTGGGGAATAAAAACTAGAAAGGAAGTCAGAGTCTCTGTGGGCCGCGCAGATTATAATTTAAATATTTAATATGTGAGAGAGGGTTGAATACGTATGAATAAAATTATCGTAATATGTGAACATTTTATCTCACCTATGAAACAATCCACCAGGGTTTCCGCTATAACAAAAACGAATTTGGTTAATGTTTTCTACATTTTTGACTTGAAAATGTGCTTGGCTTATACTGCACTCATGTGACTCATGTCTAAATTGATTTTAATACAACTGAAAGGTGAAACAGTGTAAATTCATATATTTTTCGCACCATCATAAGGAAGTTCTCTGCAATGCTTTATCAGAACAAATTTTAAAAATACTGCATTTTTGTCTGTTTTAAGAATTGCGTTAGTTGCATTTACTTGAAATTGACAGTAGTTAGAAAACAGCTTTTACCCCATTGAAACGTCAAGGAAGCAAGCAAGAAATTTTGCTTTATCGAAGGATAAATGAATTTAAAAAAAATAATATATTATAAAGGGCGTTTTTCTAAGAGGCGGTGGATTTCCGATAGGGATAATTGCCAAATGAGCTGTCATTTGTTGTAAGTGTGAATTTCATTTTTATTCAGTAAGGTCTAACATATTACCATATAAAGATATACACCGTAGCAACGACTCTAAATCGTGGAAAGGGTCTAGCCGGTTAAGGAGGTGAAAAGTGCCCCCAGCGCTTTTGAAAAACAAAAAATATCCTCATGTAGTACATGAAAAAGTACATCTTTGCTGAAATTTTCAGACCCATAAACCCTCACATAACCTCAAACAATTTTCAGTGTTTTGGCGATATCTCGGCTTCTTGTAGACGTACAAAATTCTTTTTTTTCTCAAATTATAGGGTCTTTTGTCAGCTACAAAATAATATTTTTTTCAAAATTTTTGGCGGGAAATTCAAATTTTTATACAAGTTCGAAATTTTCAAAATTCAATTAAAAAAAAACAAAAAAAATAGAAACGACGAAAAAAAAAAATGTTATTCTCTGGGTGTCAAACTATATCCATGAATTATTTCAGATTTTTAGATTTGGTGCAACAGTGTCAAAATATCGAAAAACCGTTTTTCAGCATTTTTCGGTATTTTTACATCTTTTTTAAGTCTGAATATTCTTTAAGTATGCATTTTTTTTAAGTCATTTCCTACCTTGATAAATTCACAAAGAGATCATATTTTCAACCTGGCGTGACATCATGGCTGAATTACACTCACCCCACCGTTCATTCATATTTGTCATGAACACTCATTCACGCATGTTTGAAACTGAGCGGAGTAATAACAATTCCAAATATTTGCAATATATTTCTTAATAAAAGGCCTCACAAAGTAATAATATTGCCCCACTCTCTTCTGCACTCACTTATAATATAAAACTGTATTATACAAATTAATACGTATAAAAATAAATATAGGATCACCTGGAAAAGAAGAAAAGTCTGAAAACATACATGTATTATACCGAACCTGAAAACATAAGACAATAGATTTCGTCGTTTCTATTTTTTTTGTTTTTTTTTTAATTGAATTTTGAAAATTTCGAACTTGTATAAAAATTTGAATTTCCCGCCAAAAATTTTGAAAAAAATATTATTTTGTAGCTGACAAAAGACCCTATAATTTGAGAAAAAAAAGAATTTTGTACGTCTACAAGAAGCCGAGATATCGCCAAAACACTGAAAATCACGTTTTAATTTTTTTTGAGGTTATGTGAGGGTCTATGGGTCTGAAAATTTCAGCAAAGATGTACTTTTTCATGTACTACATGAGGATATTTTTTGTTTTTCAAAAGCGCTGGGGGCACTTTTCACCTCCTTACCCGGCTAGACCCTTTATTTCTGTAATCAGGGCTCCGTTATAAAAACTTGTAGACCAATTCGTGAATTTTATGGACCGAATAATCGCCCATCAGAACCGTACAGAACAATGATCCCCGACTTTTTGTTTCCAAAACTTCGGGAAGTCGATGTTGATGACATGTGGTTTCAACAGGACGGCGCTCGGGGCCATACAAAGACTGAAACAGTCGATTTATTGAAAGGAAAATCTTATTTCAAGAAATTAACCTGTCAATTGGCCACCAAGCTCATGCGATTGACTTTTTCTTGGAGATATGTAAAGTCTTTGGTCTATGCTGATTAATCAGCTTCGGTTGACGCCTTGGAAGTCAACATAAGACTTGTCATTGCGGATATACGACCCCAAATGCTCGAAAAAGTGGTTAAAAATTGGATTGATAGGATGCGTTATGTAATTGGAAGCCGCGGTACTCATATACCCAAAGTTGAATTCACATATTAAATGTTAAAAAATTATATTTCGAATAAACCCCATTTTTTTACTTGCTGAATTTTGAATGTTTTTTTATTTAAATTCAAAATCCGGACGCCCTAAAAATAATAATATTTTGCCAAATCTTAATATATCAAAATGCATAATATATTCCCTAGGATGGTTCTCATAGAGACGGACAGATAAACCTTGTTAAATATGATTGAGCTCAACTTCTAATTTATTCATGAAGCTAAATGGAGTAACCTTCTTGATAGAATTATTCAAAACTCAATTACCATCAAAAGTGGCAGTTACCTTAAAGTGGTTAATGTTAAAGCTTTAAAGTCTTTATTTACATTGGAATTATTTGGCCCAAGTCGATAAAGTGGCCCAAGCACAATTTGACACAAATTCTTAATTACAAAACCCATCTCATTCTACTCCCTATGAGATACTTGTAATTACCTTTAACGCTTAAGTAAAATACCCAAATCCGATGGAAGGTTACCTTAGAATGCTTTTGTAGACTAATCACCCTTCAAAAGGTTAACCAAAATAATAAATTTGCCCTGCAGGCAATTTATCTAAATCGCGATGACTTTCCTTCGTACATATAAACTTTTGGTTAGACATTAAATATGGTTTTAACAACAAGATGAAGTTGCATTTTTATTGCCACGGATGTGAAACGTCTCATTTGCGGTGCCATCTATCTTGGCAAAAATTTTTATTTCAAGTATTCTTGCAGGTAATATCAATAAATCTGATATCAAATGATATTTTCTTTATGTTCCCATAAAATTACTTAAGAGATTTGTGCACAGTTTATTAAAACAACTTTTCTTTATAATATTTAGAGAACTTGAAGTCAGGAGAAGAATTCTCATAGAATATTGGATTTATAGTTCAAATTGAAAAATGAGTTTAAAAAGTTGTCAAGAACTATATTATTTAAATATTGAAAATATTTTTAGTTCATTTTGTAGATAGAGTAACGATATGAATACAAATTTCCTTAATTATTATGGTTATTATAACTATAGTTGAGCTTATGAAATATTGTTAATAACTTTTTTCCTAACAATACACCATATTTTAGCAATAAAGATTTTGAAGTCCACTTATTCTTATGTTCAACTACTAAAAACCATTTACATGAATAACAAATGTTGCTTACGATACCCGATAATACACCTTATTGTGTCAAACCGAGCATTTTCGCAACGTTACACTCATATAAATTTTAGATTTAGATGTGACCATATATGAAAATTTTATATTTATTATTAATTTTCAAATTTCTTTTAATAAAATTTCTGCACAACACGTCTGAAAATCACCATTTCTAATATATTCTGCTCGTGCAATCCACTTTTATGAATACTTGTAATATTCACATGAGATACGTGACGGTTGATATTTCTTCAGAGAAACTTACATGCTTCCTACCTTAAATTTTATTGATTTTAATATTCGTCGAACATTTTCTGAGAAATACTTAATAGCTTTTAAACATCATGTAAATGCAGAACATTAAGTAGGCACGTTCTAGTTAATAACATGAATTCTGCATTACAGAGGTGAAGGATTAATTCTTAAATAGGAGTATGATGGTTGCTGGAATAATTAAATTTTGCATTAATAAATAACATGAGGTTTGTTTGACATACTAGCCCTATAAAATTTTTATGGTATCTCTGTTAAAGTGTTTAGTAAATCTTTTGAGTGGTCGTTTGAGAATAAATGTTTTATAGGTTTATTTTATAATAATACTAAGTACTATTAAAAGCTAACTATATGTACTATTTTTCCCTAGTGAAAGATAAAATTTAATTAGTAGTTTGAGCATAATTAAAAACTTTGTGATTTCACCAGAATTTAATGAAGAGGTTTACACCAATTTTAGGTTGATTTACCTGGCGGTGTAAACACATAAATATTTCCGTATATGCATCATATAAAGTTCGCTGTACATAATTTAAGTCATTAAAATTGCAAGAAATACGAATTTTGACGAACTATGACCAACTGTAAAGGGAATGTGAATTTTATGGGCAGCACTTAATGTTCCTTTTAATAAACATGGACCATAAAATGTAAACCCATAACCTTGTCATATCTTGCCGCCATTTATTTAAACTCCCGGAAGTATGACAGGAAATAGGCTTTTAAGTAGATCACCTTTCTGGGTAGAATATATGCTGAGGACGTGTATTTGCCGGAGACATGATTCTATATCGTCACCTGAGTTTTAGAAAATATGTGCAATTGAGGTTTTAAAAGTTATCGTATCTTTCTGGAAGCAGGGGAATAGGAAGATGACGTTTAAAATTTCTGGGGTGTACAACTTAAATAATAAAACTTGAATTGAAATAAAAGGCAAACTCCGTAGAAGCACTGAAGAAGATATTCACTTTGAATCATGAGTCTAAAAGTTCTTTCAAGCAACTAAATTTGCGGCAATTATCCAATTTAACGTTCTAATTTCGTTTTCAAATTGAAACTGTCAGTTTGCGTATCTGATGGTGCTCCAAAATGTGCATTTCTTGTAGCCAATTTTCATCTTGTACAGAAACCTTTTAGACTTATACTGTGGTTTGCACAAGTTGCAAATGACGTTACTAGATATGAGAAATTAGATTTTACATGTAGCCACTGGCTATTTGTAAATAGTGCACATTCTAGACAGAATAACCACCGTGCACCGCATTGCATCTCAAATTTTTTTATGATTCTGACCGATTTTATTGTGGATAAGGTGCAGGGCATGGTTATAATTCATCAGATGTAATCTAATCTATCAATTTATTACGTTTTGCTATAATTTACCTTTTAATCTCTCTCTGTCTCTCTGCCAGTATTTTTAATCGTGAAACAATTTTAGAAGCTAATAAGATTTATCACTCAAATCGTCAAAGAATGTTTTTCACCACTTAGAAAAGTTCCCAATATCTTTTGGCTATAGGAACTTAGTTTTGAAAAGTTAAATGGGTTCCCGAAAAAGTTCAATAGAACGATAAAATACCAATTTCTACATTTCCCCAAGATAGCTATTGTTGGCTGGCCGACAATTTTCACTTGGTTGCCCTCAGGAATTGGGTTGCTCGGCTTTTGTACTCAATTGTGAGAACTTATATACACTCATAAGTATGTAGAAGTCAAAACATCAATGTGACCACAGTGAATGGATTTGTACAAAGGAAAACTTAGAGAATTCTAAGGGTGCGCCTATTATTAAAATTGGTGCGCCAAATTAATTTTATATACAGTTTGAACTGAATAATGACCTAGATATTAGCTTTAATGTAGTAAAGTTTATTAAATTACTCTCATGAACTTCGTAGAAAGATAAGGTGTATATAAAATGCCAACTAGCATTGCCCTAGAGAAAATTATAGATTGTATCCTCTAACTTCTACAGTATACACAGAATTTAATTGTACATTGCAAGGAGAAAGATGGATTTTACTTGGATTTCTGTAGCACGTAGGTACTCTACATTTTGAATACAGTGGATATAATAAAATAAAATTACTTACCCTAGCTATTAATTAGTAGTAGGTAGCAGTTCTTGAGTTACCTCGATTTAGTTAGTTTTTTTCAGCGGTTTGTATTTAAATTTTTTTACTCAGCAGTGCATCCGATTTACTGGTAGTTGACTTTGCTAAAAACTACAAATGAAACGGACATAGAAATTGGTGTTTTTAGTAGTAATTAATTTTCATATAACTCCGCAGTAGTATTTAAGAGTGCAGTTTTTTCTTCGGTGAAAGAGATATTTGAATATGTTGATTTAAAATATTTTATTAATTTTTTGGAGTTCAATATCGCGAATTTAATATGATTGAATCTCGAGCATACCCATATAAAAAGTTTAAAGTTCAATTTCGTGAGATATCTTCTTACTTAAAATAAAATTTATGAATCAGAATATGAACTACAAAGAAAATGTGTTCTTACGGATAGCGGATAATGTTTTGAATTTTAACAAACATTTTCGATTTAATTAAACAGGGTAATTTGTAATTATATGTTCCAACATATATCAATCGATTCTATGAAGTGAGAACAATCCTCCTCTCAGATCAACGCTTCACCATGAAAATCGCGATTGAAAAGGAGGATGTTAGAAAAGTGTAACGTGAATGAAAGTATAAAACTTAAATTTTGGTTCCTAAAGTGACAGTAACAAATATTTTTATTGCTTAGAAATGATGGAAACATTACTATAGCTTAAATAGGATTAACACATGCTATTATTTATGTATGCCTAATTAATATTGAAATTTCCTTTCCTTTATTTATTTATTTATTTATTTATTTAAGTAGCCAAGTACAGAAATATTATAATTTCCAATTACACCAAGCAACTGAGAATAAATACAATTACCAATGAACCAAAAATGAACAGCTAGTATTAGTACAGATTAAGAGTTCAATTTAACAAGGACAGTATGTTTGAAGCTAGCTAACGAGCAGTTTAGAGGACCAAATTGAAACTTGTCATGGTTACGTTGAAGTCTGACTATGGGAGAGTTATAGTACACAGCGAGTAAAGCTCTAGGTGGTGAGAAGACATCACAACTTCTGCTACCATACACAGGAACACGCAAATTAAGATCAGCCGCTAGGGTAGTATTTAGATATTTGTGATAAATACAAAATAAGGTGCACGCGTCGATATACAGTCTTCTATCAACAAGAGGGGATAGGTTAATTATGGAAAGTCGATCAGGATAAGGAACATATGGCATACCGAATTTTCTTAAGATACTGCGGGAAAATTTTCTCTGCACAGATTCAATTTTATCAATTTTATTTTGATGATACGGAGACCATACCGGCGAGCAATACTCAAGAATGCTTCGCACAAGAGTCAAGAATAGCATTCTCGCCGTAGACAGATTTTGAAGATAGGTAGAGGTACGTAAAATAAAGCCAGCAAGTCTATAGGATCTCTTGGAGATATCACAGATATGAGCATCGAAAGTTAGCCTATTGTCGAAAGTAACCCCTAGATCCTTAAATTCAGTAACTTCCTGCAACGTCACCGAGCCGATGTAATACACACTCAGCATGGGAGACCTTTTAAAAGTATAAGTCATCTTAAAACACTTATTGACATTTAACGATAAACGATTCAAAGCACACCAGTCCTCAAGAGCGAGTAAATCGCGCTGAAGGATATCACAGTCATCATTACATTCAATCACTCTAAATATTTTGAGATCATCAGCATATAAAAGGGAATTAGACATAATATTCATGGTCAAGTCGTTAATAAATAACAGAAAAAGAAGAGGACCAAGGATAGAACCTTGGGGAACACCAGAAACCGGAACAAACTCAAAAGACGAACAACCAGCAAACACAACATGCATTTTACGGTCAAGCAAATAAGATGAGAACCAACTCAAAAGGGAACCTGATACGCCATATTTTTCGATCTTATACAGAAGAGTTGAATGGCAAACGTGATCAAAGGCCTTACTAAAGTCTGTATAAATTGTGTCAACCTGCTTATGTTGCTCTAGTGAGAGAGCAACAAAATTTTGAAACTCAAGAAGGTTGCTAGTAGTCGATTTGTTCTTAGTAAAGCCGTGTTGGTTATGAGATATCAAAGGCTGAAGCGCACTAGATAGTTTATTATGAACCAGCCTTTCAAAAAGTTTTCCGAAACAGCTGAGGATACATATAGGACGGTAATTCTTCACGTCAGATTTGTCATCTTTTTTAAATACTGGAACTACATTAGCCCTCTTCCATCTGTCAGGAAAAGTGCCTTGATTAAGGGACATATTGAAAAGTAAAGACAGAGGATAACACAGGGAGAGAGAGAGTTCCTTAACGAAATGATTCGGTATGCCATCCGGGCCAGCTGATGTTTTAGGATCTAGACCCCTCATACAGTCAAGGACTTCATCCACACTAAAGGACAACTCAGACAAGAATATTGCACTAGGAGGATCATAGTTCAGGTCCACATGAGCATCATGATTGATGAATGTGCCACTAAAATACTTAGCAAACATGTCACACATAGATTGAGCATCAGAAGCAGAGTCATTGTCAAGTCGGAGTACAGAGGGGGTACTTGCGCGAAATCTGGAATTTCTAATGAAATTCCAAAAAGGTTTTGTGTTATTATTACGCAAGTTGCTTTCAATACTATATACGTATGTTTTGAAAGCTGCCTTCATGAGCCCCTTAGCATAGGAACGACAAATAGAGTAATCTTTATATATAGATGGTGAACCAGTGTGTTTGTAAATTTTACGCAGGCGTTCCTTCTTCTTAAGTGCTCTCCGGATCTGAGCAGTGAACCAGACAGGTTGCTTCTTAGAAGAATTGTTATACAGGGGAACGTGAGAGTTAATGAGGCCATTCAGTAAGTCGTGAAAAACTACGATAGCTGCATTGCAGGAAATATCACGGAATAGAGAGTCCCAGTCAACAAATGTAAGATAAGCTCTTATCGAAACAAAGTCAGTTTTGTAGAAATTTCTGGATCGGGAAGCTGACGAGCCAGATTGTCTAACAATAGAAGGGAAATTGAGGGACACTTTTAAAGGGGGATGATGAAGATCTGGGTTCACAAGCCCATTAAAGTGTTCGAGCACAATGGAATCAGGTGGAATGTTTGTAATTATCAGATCCAGTAAAGTATAGTTGTAATTAAGAATATTATTGCATTGATACGTGGATGTAAATTCCATAAAGTCCAGAAGAATATTGCTAATATTGCACGAAGATAGAAGGTTAGGAGTAGGTGAGACGGACCATTTTAAATTAGGACAGTTAAAGTCACCACAAATTAATAAATAACAATCAGGGTCAGATACATTAAGTACAGAAGCAAGATTATCAAGAAGACACTCTAAAATACCAGGACAAGCACCACAAGGAACATAGACACAACAAACATAACAATTTTTATGCCTACCAAGTGTAAATTTAGCTATCACACATTCCACTGGGAAGACGTCGTCAGAGAGCAGGAAGGATGAGGGAGAAAGAGAAGACCTGATACCGACGAGAACACCACCACCATCCTTCTTACCACAGCGAGATAAATCGCGATAGTAACGGAAAATATCGTAAGAAGGAAGGCGCAGTTCGGCCGTCGGTATGGAATCATTGAGCCATGTTTCTGTGATGCAGAATATGTCAGGATCATCAGAGAGCACAGAAGTAGTGAAATCGATCAACTTGGTCCTCAAACCGCGAACATTTTGATACAATAAATTAAGAGAAGAAGCTGAGCTAGAGCGAGAAACATTATTGTTATTGAAAGTATTTAAGTTAGAAGCATTTGCTAAACCAAAACAAGAATCAGCACTAACTACGTTATTTAAACTAGAATCATTATTATTTAAGTTAGAATCTATTGCTAAATGAAGACAGGAATCAACACTAATTACATTATCACAAATGTTTAAACTAGAATCACTATTAGATAATATCAGCTTTCTAGGTGATGAGGCATTTTGAGTTATAGTATTGTGGTTATAGCAGTTGAGTTTAGTTACGATCGCGTCTTGTAGGTTCCCCTTTGACGAAAATTTCTGTCCCTTGCAGAATTATCGCGTGGAGTAAATGGATGAAATAAGGTACCTTCAGGCCAAAAGCCGTTCTTATTTATGGAGGGAAAAATGTCCTCAGTAGCAAAGATACGAAAGGAAGCAGTGCGACGGTCGGATAGATTAGGCCTGGTTAACTTTCTACAGGATATCTTCGCATCGGGTTGATCAAGTTTAGCCAGAATATATTTCATTATGTCGTCACTAGAAGTAGTATAGCTCAGACGTGAAACAAACAGTGAGGGAGGCGGCTTCACCACCTCCAAGCTTATGTGAGCAGCTGTCGCATTTGTGGTAGTACAAGGCTTCTGCACAGGGTCAACAACGATGTGGTTAGATTTTATAGCGTTATTCTGAAGAGGTTTAGGGTCTCCAGTAGAATTATTGCTAATCTTTACGGTTTTCGGCGACCGGGGCTTTACAGGAGGCTTGATTTGGGCCGAGGGTTCATCCAGAGCAGTAGGTCTGATGGAGGAGACAGCGCAAGAGCTCTTAGATGTTGAAGCAGTCGGTTTGGGGGTCGCAGCAACAGAGGAGTTAGCTGACAAGGTTCCCGATGACGTTAGGGATGCAGCACGTGTCCTAGAAAGCTTCGAAGATCCATGAAGGCTGGCTGATGTTTTTTTTAAGGTTGCGTCCACAGTGGAGGTAGCCTTTAGGATTTTCGAAGTGCTTGAGGTTAGCGTAGCGGAATGGCCAGCAACTAAATCTTTTACTTCCATCAGCGTGTTAGTGATGTTGTGAATGGCAGTACTAGATAGCGAAACATCAGGGCCAGTTCCAAGATCAACAAGTGAGTCCGCAATAATTTCCACTTTTTTAAGCGCCTTAAATGATTGATCGGCTGCGCATTTAGAAGAAGATATAATTTGAGCTAAAGTATTGGATAAGGAGTCAACTTTCGAAGATAAAGTGCCCAGTTCTTCCAATAGCTCGGGCAAGATGTTCCATTTATCAGTTAAAAGTTTAAATTTTTCACGCAATGCAGAAATGCTCAAAGGGAGACTTGAGAGCTCAAGCATATGGGAAGACATCAGCGTGAACGCCTTCAGGACATGGCAGGGCTTGATGTCACAACAATCAGGGCAGGTGAATCCTCGAAGTTCCTTTCCGCTGTTGCGAGAGCTGCGTTTCACACAACCAAGATGAAAGCGTTTTTCACAAATGCCATCACAAACTATCCATTCTGTTGAGGCCTCCAAGTTACAAGATGGACAAACACTGGACATTTTAGGTGATCCTGGTGTGAGTCACGGATGAAAAGCAGTATAAGAGTAGCTGTTGCTATTGCCAGCTAGATGTCGTCAGATGCTGAACGTGGCCAGGTGAATGGTGGGTGACAGGGCGGGAAATAAACAATAGCACCGGCCAAAATTTTAATTGCAAACCTGAGAGCGGAGGATATATAAAAGCTCAGGATAAGGCCACCTGGCGATGAAGGGCACGAAGATAGGTTGATCAACAGGTAGCAGTAGCTCACCCACGGGGATCCGAGTGATCGGTCACACGATGAAGGAAGAGAGTGGGTGAGGTGAATGGAGATCGGTGATGATTCCAGATAGATGAAGCTGATGTATCCGGCCGGCCCACTCCAATAGATGAAGATCCGATCGATGAACAGCACACGTAGAGACGGTCGACAAGATACTCAGATGCAAAATTACAAGAAAAGCGAAATAAACAACAAGAGGCAAAAGCAAAGGTGATGTACACTTTGACAGTTGACAGGTTGAATGAGTTTTAATGTCATGAATGTCATTGTATAAATTTCAATTCAGTGAGTTTTAAAACAATGGAAAATAATTTGTTTAAGTAGTAGTAATGTTTCTATAATGTTCCAAATATTTGTTAATGATACTGTTTATAAATGGATATTATAATTGTCTACAGATTTAAAAGAATCTTTTTTTGCATAAATTGTGGTCCTGAAATGAGAACAATAATATTTTTATTTTTGATAAATGGTGCAAACATTACTTTAATGGCCTGAATGTGATTAAAGAAATTACATTATTTATGCACGTTTTATCAATATTACAAGTATATATTGTTATTCACGATATATTTTTTTTATATATAACTTACAGTTCAATCAGAATTAATATTTTAATTTCGAATTTCAGATAAATGTCTTTTTTTTTTTTTTAATTATCTTTTAACTTGTATTTCACAACTGTATTCTACTTTTCAAAATTTGTTAATTTTTTTAAATTCCCTGAGACTTAATATATTATAATAAAATATATCATAAAATATCTATTTCCATACTCTAATCTATTACGAACATATATTTTATTATATTGAAACATCGTACATGAACATATATTTTGCGATATATTTTATGTATTTCTGAGGGTAGAATAATCCAGCAGCATTGTAATTAATATACTTTTAATTGGAAGTAAATTCATTTCTTTGAATATATTTAATTTATTTTATTCTAATGGAGAATCATCTTAAAAATTACATATATTCATATCAATTTTTATAATACATATAATATAATAATAATACCTACATTGAATAACTTCAACTTATATCTGCGCTGAAACTCATTACAATATCTTTGATTAATTATTGAAAAAATTAGATAATCTGTACTTGATTCGTATAATTTTATAATAAAAGTGTGAGATAATATTCAGGAAAAAAAAATTCATAATGACTAAACAAACTCATTGGGTTGCAATTTATACAAGGAAAAATATTCTCTTAAAATTATAGAGATTTATAGTATGCATTTTCAATACTACTTAGGCATACATATAATGGCATTTGCTAATTCTACTTAGGCAGTTATAGTAATGTTCCCATAATTTTTAACCAATATAAATATTTTTTCCTGTCATTTTATAATCCAAAAATGAAGTTTTAAATATTCATTCAGTTTATATTCGGGGGTATATAGCGACATTTTTTTAACATCATATATTATGAGTCACCCTGTAAAATTATAAGCATCTTTCCATTAAAATAATTAAGTTGGATTAAACTCAAATTAAATGAACAAAAGGTTGGCTAATTTAAACCTAAAAAGTATACCTCTCTAATGAATATGAAATATTCTAGGAAGTAACCGTAAGTAGGAAGTAATATTCTAGGGCTTAACTCTGCTTTCCTTATGAGTAAGACATTTTCTGAACATTCGATATTAAGTACTCCCAAAAAGTCATTAAATTTGTGATGAAGATTTCTACGTTCAATCCCTTCCCTTAAAATCTCAAAATGTTCTTCGATCTACCTAACGATTTTTGAAAAGTTAGGTAGATGAGCTACGAAAATCGTGTTTATTGTTCTTTTGATGGCAAATTTAATTAAGCTCAATCCATAATATACTTACTGCGGCGCAATTTACGATACGTTAATTGGAATGAATGAATTGTAAATTGTTTTATCCTTTCGTTGGTTACATTTAAGAACCAGACAGATAACCACAAAATTAATTACGTACTTTTACATACTCTATATCCTTCAAATTCGTTGTAGTCAAGCAGAATGTAGTGTAGCAGAATTTTGTGTAATCTTAAAAGCAATTTTTATTTTTAAACTTGCAAATCAAAACTTATCAGGTCAGAAGAGTTTCTGATTTATTTAGTACTTCAGAATTTGTAATTTCTCTCGAAAACGAATCAATACAAATCGCTTTAGGATTGTTATGCCTTGACATCTCTCTCGAAAAATCCTTGAGAATGTTGAAATTATTACGAATAAAATTTTAGGAAAATGTATATTTTTAATCTGTATACGGAGCTTTGTGATTACTTCTTGAAATAGGTATATAATTGTTGAATTTAAAACTTTAACCATTGGTTGTTTATGATTAACTTCTAAATCAAACGATATAAATAAAATTCTTACAATTACTTTAGGTCTTAATATAAGAGTCCCAGTTTAGCTTCAAAACACTTGCCCTTGTGTTCATCCATTAACCTATATCCATTTTCAGAATAACCTAATCAATAAATCAGAGAAAATTGTCGAAAGATGTTGCTTCCTGAAATTATCAGTGCACAGAGGTATTTCTCTTGGTAATTGGATGACAACATCGAAATATATTGCATTCATTACCCTCTAACCTTACGTGCTTGCGTCGTTAATGCTCCTGTTAAAGGTACAATATCAACCCATAAAGGCTTAGCTTAGGTACCACTAATTTCATTCCGAATAGCGAGTAACAATGTGCTCAAATGTTTTAATCAAGTTGTGATAAGAAGAGATTTTGTTCATTGTTGCTTTCAGTTGAAGATAAATAACATTGCTTGTATGTTTGCAATTTGCACTGGTACCAGGTTGTTGTTGGATAATAGAAGAGATTCTGTGTTCTGTATTATCATATGGTAATTACCTATGAACATTTTCCTTAGGGATTTCTCAGTTTCGTTACAAAGATTAAAGGATATACCTACATATATGTACCACTAGAAATGGAAACTCCTACTAAGTCGTACTATGGTTTACAAGTCAAAAGTACAAGGTATGAGAAAAACAATATTCCAAAAATTATAAAATACATTTCAATTACAGTAGGAGGTATTATATATAAATATAATATTATTAATTTCTGAAGTTCGATTTTTATTTTTCGTAACCATTTACAAATGAGAAAGGCAAATTCCAAAGTTTCCGGCAAAGTTTCTGTATGAAATTCCCCGTAAACAACAATGTCTGATAAAGATGAAATGAAATGGATTCATAATTGGCAGGTTTTGGTACTTTCAGAAATTTGCTTTCTGATGGGATTTAAATCACTTTATTCGAATAACAAATATTTACGTTTCAGCTTTTCAAATACACTTTGTTCGTGGAAAATTGAAACCACAAAACCACTTTCTATTAAATTCCTTATTTATTTCAATCATCTGTCTAACGTCCAATCACAGATTTATTTACATTTCGAGGAGTGTGTGCGAATAGAAAAACAATTATGTGTTTTAGAAAGTATCGAAAACTGGATTTTTCATTCAAATGAATATTTATTTTATCTGTAGCATCTATAAAATGCTAGTAACGTATAGTACAGTGCACACCTCAAAGTTTAGCGATAGGACATTGTCAAACAATTGTGCTACGAATCCCTCTTATATTTTTATATCAAGAGGATAAAATTGCACATTTTTATTGACTTAATTAATTGAAGAATAATATTTGATTACAAAATATTGAGTTTATTTAATAAAGCGAGAAAAATAAAAATTTGATCACATGTATGTTATACAAGTACATATAGCTATTTATGAATTTACCAACTTTTTCCTTGTATGTATTATACCGAATGTTTATTAAAATAAATGGATTAACAGATTAAAATTTGCCAAAATGTTTTCTTAAGCCGTAGCATTTAATTACTGAAATTAAATATGTACAATTAGGAAATAATTATTGGATAGGGCAAACGGCTTAAGATCGTTTAATATTCCCTAACGAAGTTGCAGAAGAGTATATAAATTGCGTTATCAAAATAAGACATGTTTCCCAGTAAACATTTTGACAAATTTGAGAAATAGATGACTTTCGTAAAAGTCAAACGGAAGATAAAATTAATGCCTGGAAAAAAGTTAGCCGGGCGTTCTCTTGAATTCGAATGAATTTCACAGGACTTTGCAGCAACTTGAATGATATAAAACCGAACCTGTTTCCTTTTGGGTTACACTCGTTGTTTGATAAAGGTCTGAATTTATTGATTTTCGTGCTCGAACAATTTCTGCCTTTACGAGCTGACTATAAAGCAGTAATTGTTACTCCTTTTTTCATTGCTTTAGGTTGGGGCACAATGGATCATACAAAGCGACATCAAGGCTATAACAGATTGTTATATTGCTACGGACCTGTAGAAATGTTCTCTCATAAATTACCTTCATTTTTGATTCAAGAAAACATGCGAGTATCTTGGGAGTTATAAATTTGAGTAATGGTTTAAATTTGCTCGTAATTCAAAGGCCGTGCGATTCTGACCGTATTTTGTGCTGTCAGAAAATCAATGCATAAAGAACAAACAAATAGAAATGCGCAACCGGGTCAGTGGTCTGCACGAATTTCTCCGAAATTGTACACGCTCAGTATTACACTCGCATATTACATGCGGCAGAAACATTGCACGTACTTTCGCGTAGCTCCAGCTTACGCTTGCATGAATCGCGTTCGCTTACAAGTTGTAATTTTGTTTAAATGCGTCAAAGGTGAGTGGCGGTTCCATTAGCTAATGCATTTAATTTGTATATCGCCTGTGTTAATATTGCGGCAACAGGTGAATATATTAACCTAATTTCACCGGCTTCGATATCGCTTTTCATCTCTGGCTAACAAGCTACTTAATTTAATGAGGTCCTCTGAATTGGTAACGATGATATGCGACCTTTTCTTGAAAGGGTCATGTTTAATGGTCAGTCTTGGTAAAAAAAAAAATCGTTTGTGCCTGAGATATAAAATGATTTAATTATTGTGCAGGATTTCTAACAGAGGGATAAAAATGAGAGAAACTGAATAAATACAAACATTATTTAAAGTAAAATTAACTAAAACTTCCTAATATTAGGTAGCTGTTTTTAAATCTTATATAAATATTTTTATAATTTTAAAATGAATATTAGAGAAGTTGGTTCTATTTGGGCTATGGAAGGCCTTACAAGAAAGGAATTCCTTCTTATTTGTTTGTTATTAATGATAAAGTAAAATTATGTGAATCCATCGCTATCGGCAACAAAGGTTATAGCGAGATAAGGTGGTGAAAATTTCCCCCAGCGGAATCGCTACAACGGGTGGCGCTTTCGATAGGTTGTGTCAAAAGATGCCTCCATGCCAATTTTTAGCTCTCTAGGTCTACAGTTACCGGTAAAATCGGTTTCGTCCCATTTTTTCGAAAATAAATTTGTACGGCCGCAGGTTTTATCCAAAAATTCTGAAAATTTCCAGAAACCTTTATTTTTATGTTACCAATAATAATGGATTTTTGCAGATTTATACCTCTTAACATAAATTGGAGTCAACGGAGCCATTTTAATTTTTCGAACTACTTTTTGGTTAGGAACCCTATTTTTCGCCAAGTTTTAAACCATTGTTTTTTAAGTCTTTTTTTCCGTTCTTTCGAATGGCAGAATTTTTTTTTTGATTGATATAGAATTTCAGGGTGCGTCATTCCGAAAAATCGGAAAAACCATTTTTTGTTTGCATTTTTTCCACTTATTTAAGGCATTACCTTAAAATTCAAGGGCACAATACTTACCCATACAACCAAAAATAGTGCAGGACTCATTTTTAGTTGACAACATGATTGCAGGATCGATTTTTATGTTTTAAAAATCGCAAAACCTTTTTTTTCGGTATTTTAACCATTTACTTGATATATAACCTTGAAATTAAAGAGCGCAATGCTCACCCATATGACCACAAACACTCTAGGACTTATTTTTAGGTGAAAACATTCTTTTAGTATCGATTATTACGTCTCAAACCTAAAAAAATTAAGTTTTTTGACATTTTTGCCATATATTTAAAGCATAACCACAAAAAGGCCTAATACTTGCTGATACAACAACGTTCAAGGACTAATTCTTAAGTGGAAAAATTGTTGCGGTCACAATTTTGAAATTTTCGTTCATTATGCCTTACGTTAAGAAGCTAAGAACTGACACTGAGTTTTAAATTGG
Organism: Dysmachus trigonus; assembly: GCA_949715965.1. Classification (NCBI taxonomy): domain Eukaryota; kingdom Metazoa; phylum Arthropoda; class Insecta; order Diptera; family Asilidae; genus Dysmachus; species Dysmachus trigonus. The sequence goes on from OX454319.1 coordinate 33,663,557, forward strand.
GAAAATATTATTGCAGATCACTTTTGGAATCTTTTCAGGACCGTATAAACAAATAAACCATTTGAATTTCATCTTAATTACACATTAAGTAATTTAAATACCTCTGAAAAAAATCTTGTACCTTTGTCAGTATAACTAAAATAAAAGGAGCAGTCATAATTTATTGTAGACTCCAGCTGAAATTATAGTCGATAAAATTAACATATTGAGAGGTACCTGTCAACTGAATAGAATTCTCTTAAGTTTTTTTCTAGTGCATGCGGTGCAACGAAATGCTGCCTGCATGCATATTTCCAGGATTTCAAATGCTTATGCCTGGTGCCTTGCAAGGCAGCAAAATTGCATGAAAAAACAATTTGTTTTATTGAACTAGGCATGGCCTTCAGAATATGTAAATAAGTTTGATAAGAAAATTTTATAGGTTACGGAATGAAGTTAAACTAGATTATGCAAGTTCATGCAATGGAGCCGTTCACAATTCAAAATCGTGCTTTTCTTAAAATTATGTTTTCACTTGACAAGTTTTCATGAAACTCAGTCATATTGGAAAAATATCATTCCTTACATCGCATCGTTTAGAATCACTTTTTTTCAAATATTATTTTCCTTCCTGTCAAAGAAAACACTGCTTTAACCGTCATGTGCTATTAATGAAAAATATCTAGTAGCATTCATAATCCAGTATAAAAGACTTTATAAATTTGTTTTTCCAATAAAACAAATGAATTTCTGAAGTAGAAAAAATCAAGGTTTTCGCATTTTGTATGCATTTACCTAGGTACAATATGAACTATTGTAGAAAGTTTCTTTTAATTTACATACATTACTCCTGGCATTACGTAATCACTTTCAATGTTAATAGACTGTTTTGATCTTACATGATTTTTGTTTTTATAATTAAAAGGCTGGATAATTTAATAATTTCCGATATTATAAAATAAATATAATTAATATTCTTAATTTAAAGATATAAAAAGAATAAGTAATCAGCAAAATGTTCTTTAGCTATTTAACAAGGGGCTTTCGAAAAACGTCATCATTTTTATTGATATGCACAGGAAATGAAAGTATACTGAAAAAAGAAGAAAAGTCTTTTAAAGTTTTAGGCAAGATACCCAAAAAATTTAGGCAAGCAAAGCTTAAAAAGAGTACCTTGGAAAAAGTAGCAAAGCACTTCAGTAAATTATCTAAAAACACTTCGGCTTTATGCTAGAAGCTTAGATTTACCTAAAATACCTAAATTACCTAAAATATCGGTTAATGAGTTAAAAATTTAGGGCAATCTTGAAAAGGAAACTACTTAAAATTATTGGTCACTCCAAGTGACCTCATGCCCATTTAGTAATAAGTTAGTATTCGGTAGAAAGCGGGGACTTCTCCTGCGGGTAAAAAATACAGCATGGAATTTATTTGCATTTACTTTTCGTTTCATTTTCGAAAACAAATATCCTTTTTTGTTTTTTACATAGATATGTTCTCTAACATCACAGAAATACTGTCGAAAACCGTTTTAAGAAAAAAAGTTATACTCATATTTGTAACAATATCTCTACGCATTTGATATACAAAAATTATATAAAAAAACTTTAAACGCGATTTTCTCGAAATTACATTTTTTAAATTTGTAATTCGAAAACTACTCAATAGATTTTAATAATTCAAAAAATATTCGATTTTTTATGAAAAATAATAGTAACTAAACCGTTAAAAATGTTATGTCACATACCCCTATTTTTTTTATACAGGGGTAGTTTAAAATGATAAAAATATTAAAAATTAAATGTTTTTTAGGTTTAATTACTAGTATTTAGTCTTATGAGTAGAACCCTGTTGGAGTTTTTACTCTATGTGTTACAGGAAGTCCTTGAGAAATATGGGTGTTTTTAAAGTGGTTTTTGGAAGACGCCCTCTGCAGTGAACAAGACATACTAAAAATGCAAAAAAAAAAACTTTTTTTTTTTTTTTTTTTTTCAAAAATGAAACTAAAAGTCCCATTAAACTCTATTTCTTATTTATGAAAATAATTAGCAAGGATGTCAAAACCAATACGTAGGTTTGTACAGATGTGAGCATAATCTTCATCCGCATAAATGGAAGCCGAATTAGGTATGGTAGGACAATCGGCTGTATAAATATTGTAACGAGCCAGCACTAAAACCAAATCGTGAGGTACACCTACAGTGTTTTGACGTGGTAATGAAGGTACTGAACCTATATGCATTCTAAACGTTCTTTCATTCAGAAAATCAATGAATAGACAATATGAAAATTTAAAGCTGCCCCATTGTAAGTCATTTCTAAAATTTCAAAAAATAGATAGATAAATTTCATTTTATAACAATTATTTGTCGTAAAAAAATATAAATTTATTTTTACTTTTTAAATTATTTTGAACTCTATATACATATATCTTACTTTATATTCATATAGTACATAGTATATGAAGAAGACCGCTCCAGCTTTTTTTTTTGTAATTTTTGCGACTTTTCTAATTTTACTTTTGTCACAAGTTCACGTTCCGAGTAAAAACAACTCTATAAACACGATACACACCAAGATTTCGCAAAACTGGATCAACACAGCAAAGCTTAATACAAGGTATACAAACTTAAACGCTAGAATATGTAAATAAATTAAGAACTAGGGGGGGCGTTTCAGAGCATTCCGAAGGGATGACTTGGATAGGTGAAAGTCAAACGAGGGTGAGGAGTTGGCTTTACGTATCATTCATTCATTTATTTGCAACTTATATTATTTATGAATACCGATTGTAAAATGTACTTGTGCTTAGGAAATTTTCTTAATCTTACGTTAAATATTACCAAAAACAATTTGGACAATTTACCCAAATACTTTTTCCAAAATTTTATTTCAAGTAGTTTGGTAAATTATACATGACAAAACATTTTATCTGGAACTTATGCAAAAATTAGCCCAAATTCTGGAACACACACAATTTCATTAAATTTTAGGAAGTCTTAGCTTCGTACAAAATAAATTATTGTAATACTAGTGTTTCACCTAATTATAAATTTCCATACAAAATATTTTACCCTATCTAGTTTAGGTCATTTCTTCTCCCATTGTAGAGTTGTAGAAATACGTATTAACAAGATGTTTATATAGGTTTATGATTTGTAGAGATCTGATAAGTTTGAATGAAGTTTTCTAAAAAATATATAATGCTTAAAGTTCCGCTTCGGGACAGCTCAACAGACAAAAGAGCGGAAACAATTTACAATAGTTCTTAGATAAAAAAATTATAAGTAGTGAGTGTCAAACAATAAACTATTCTTTAATGTATCTCATACCTACTACAAATTAAGCGATTGAACTCCAACTTTCTTTTAGCTTGCCAGATGTTTTAATATCTAAGAAACACGTTGTAGTCAATATTATGTGTACTAGTGACATGCCACTAGGTAAGTTTAATAATGCGCCACCCTTTCCTGCTGTAGGCTGTTTGCTGCCAGTGGCAAGTTGCAAACTATAAAATTGCAATTCAAAATGTTGCTAGACTATACATGGTATGTCGGAACATCAAGCTTCCGCGCCAATGAACCTTTGTAGGGCTGCGATTGAAATTCTCACTTTAAAATTATTTTCCGCCAGGATAAGATTTCATAGCCAGAAGTGCTTTTGAATAATACAGACATGAATACGTAATAACTGCGGCATGTAGTGTGAATACAAACAAAGGAATGCGACAATAAATTTGAACCTTAGTCTCTTAATGGTTCAATGTGACCTTTTGCAATTTATGCTGTGATGTTGCATATTCATGCCTTCGTCGGACGAAACCGATGTCATCCTACTGCTGAAAGTTCTATCACAAACTAATTCAAATTGATGCGGAACGCTCTATGGGACGTACTTTCATTGAACGATGGATGATGCATTCCTAGTCTTGATCCTGTCAGACTAAAATTACATGTAAATTTATTTCAGAAATTTCAACCAGGCAAGAATATTAATGAATTAAGGTTATAGACGGATCCTTTAGGGTTGCCTACATATTCGCTGGATCAACCGGTGTCAATCGAATTTTAAAATTTTGGCAGAGTTCGGAGTTGTCCGGAAAATGTAGTCTGCCACTAGATACAACAAAATTGATGCTAAATCCCCGCATTTCATTGCCTTGCCAGTATGAACTTTGGGTTGTGACACGCTTTGCCCTTTCCAGAGAGGGCTTATTTTGTGTAGATAATGAAAAATATTCATTGGCCCAATGTTGGTGTAATGTACGTTTATATGAAGATATGACTTCATTCTAATTAAATTTTGGAATAAATACATAATTCATCACTAAATTTAGAATTAAAATATATCAAAAGGACGAAAATATTTATTTCCATATTTTATAAAGGTTGTTTTTTTAAAGAGGCATTGTATTTCCGATAGGGTTAACTGTCAAATGAGCTGTCATTTGTTACAAGTGTAAGAGTCATTTTTATCCAGCAAATTCTAACAAATCTTTATGAAAGATGTTCCATACACCGGAGTAACGGTTCCAAATCGTGAAAATTTATTTCCGAGTTCAGGTTATAAAAATAAAACTAAAGAACAAAATTTATATAACTTATAATATGTACAATTTACATATAGGTATAATTTAAAATGACTTGAGGTGTTTATATAAAATGGACAACTGGACAAGTTATGCCAAAAAAAACTGTGAGATATAAAAAAAAATAGTTATGCCCCAAACTTTTACAAATTGTACATATTATAAAGTACACATATATATAAAGGCTTGATTTAAATGTTTTTTGTTTAACTTTTTTAATATAATATCAATTGATATCCATGTCAAGAGGGTACTGAAGAAAAACGGTAATCCGCCATCTTTGGGTGACTGTTATGTCGGATTTAGAAGGATGTTAGATGCACTATATTCTGTTGTCACGAGACGTGCGTAAGTCTGGCAAATTTAATCAAAATCGGATAATAAGAAGTGAATTGAAATTCGAGTAAATATTTTGAACCGGAAAGACATACATACGGACGACTTAATTTAAATAAAAGCTTATAAAAACTTATAGAGCACTTCGTGAATTTTACGGACTGAATAATCGCCCATTAGAACGTGCTATTCAATCTGTTATTGAAAATTGTTTTCCAAAACTTTGGCACATTGATGTTGACGATTTGTGGTTTCAACAGGACGGCGCTACGTGCTATACAGCGACCGAAACTATCGATTTATTGATAGAACAATTTGACGAAAATCGTATTTAAAGAAATGGATTTGTCAATTGGCCACCAAGTTCGTGACGAGCATACGTAGTCAAAAATTAGGCTGATAGGATGCGCTATGTAAATAGAAGTCACAGTGCTCATATGCTCGAAATGTGATTTAAGTATTAAGTAAAAAAATTTATCTTTCGAATAATACCAAATTTATGGTCGCTTATGTGTTTTATTTAAATTAAAAATTCGGATGCGCTTAAAAAACACCCTTTAGTTTAAAAATTTATTACATGGTCGCTTAAAAACAGCGAAATTTTTACTTGAATACTGTTTTGACAACTTACTATCCGGTTTAAATATTTTGAATTTTTTTAACACAGAGCAGCTTGTTCATAAATGAAATAAATAAAACGAAAAATATGAAAATATTTTAATTAAAAGAAAAGAAATTATTTTGTAATTTTAACTGCCCAGAAATTATAATAATTACCCTTCTTAGTTTCAGCTCTTAGCCACAAATGTTATTTGCAAAATCATTATTCATAAATAAATGAATGTCTAAATAAAAGAGAGAAATAGAAACTTAAATATCCGTCATATTTTAAGTAGAAAACGATTGCGAAAACCTTTGCATGCTTTTTTAATTAAAATAAAATTCAATACATTTAAACATTTACGGCTGAATGATTAGGGTTCTAATTTGACAATAGTCGAATCGAATAATAAATACCAAATGAATTCGTTAAGTAACCTACTTCTGTTTGTACAAACCAACCGAAAACTATTATTCACGGATTTCAATTACAATTTGAAGGCTCAAGTTTAGCTCGAATCAATTTAAAGTTGGATTCGATATGTAGAGAAAAATCTCTTCTCTTGCATCAATTATAAATAAATTGAAGCCTTATATTTTTAATATTCTGAAAAGTATTTAATTTTTAAATCTTAAAGATATTTATTGCTTTAAATCTGACATATTGATTTAATAAGTATTCTGTATGACAATATAAATTGAATATTGAGGATATTGAATATTCACGAAAAGTATTTCTGACTATTCAACAAAAATATCGAAAATGAATTAGATACATAACATCGATTAAGGTATAAAAATAGTTAATTTTCAATATTTGTCAACATCTATCGCGTGATAAGCAAACTTGCTTCAGTTAGAATTAGATATTTATTTATAGAAATCTTAGGAAATCAATAAATTTTAAATGAAACTCAATGGTGACATGGCATGATAAACTTATTGCTTTACAAATAATTCATATTTTTAAACTTCTCGCATGTAAGTACTTCGTTATTCGAAGAAAATTGCTTTAAGGTACGAATAAGAACCGAATAAAACGTTGATATTTTCTTGTATGACTAGGTATAATAGCTTTGAGACTTTTTATCGTTATTGACTTATTTCTTTGTAATTTTTCATAACCGAAGTGCTTCATATACTTTGTAACTTTGCATGATTCTTTAGTCTCTCTACAAAGTTGAAAATGTGAAAAATGAGGACATGCGTGTTCTCTTAGACGCGATTTATGTGATAGGCTTGTACAGTAAAAATACATTTTTAAATTTTCTATACATTAAACGTAAATCAGTCATAATTTAAAGGTAAAATGAAAAACGTCACCGAAAAGTATAGTAATCGACACCATCTGTCAATTTCTCTCCGGGACAATTAACTGCTCAAAAACATGCAAAATACTTTACCGTGAAAAATTGATAACATGCTAAAAAGTCATCTATCACTTTCAGTATCTGACTTTACCGAATCCCTGTCCCATTTGTATGAAGAGCATGCTGTCGCCCTCCAGGCGTTAGTGTCAACGTATCGGAAGAAGAATGGAGAGCTCCGCAAAGAAAGGTAAGATGCCAAAAGTAAATCTGTGCGGCGCCAGCTAGAGGGCTAACTAGATGAAAATTTATTTGTTCTTCCTTCCAGACCAGCATGTCATTCTTCGCTGTTCCAGGCGTGGGAGACATTCCTCCAGGAGATTGAAGCCGACTCGCAGGCATCTAGTGATGTGGCTAGTGCACTCTCAAGACAGGTACGAAGCCAATAAACTTCTTCTCTATATGTATATTTTGTATGGTGTATCTGCCACTTTCCGACTATATAATCAGGGTGGTCACGAAATCCTAATGAATAGCAATCATGGCCCCATTAACAGTGGAAGCGCGTTAAAAACACTTTCGACCATCGGTGCCTTTATTACACATACGTGACTGCTAGAGCGATACCTCCCCCTCAGATTCTTGTTACCTTTAGGCGTTTTTGTACTGCAAAAGGGGAGAACCTTTAAGAAAGATTCTCTTGCAAGTAGGAATTATCCTAGACCCAGGACGAATTTTAAATGAAAGTAATTTATCACGAGGATAAGGGGGAAATAAAGCCTGAAAAAGTTTACTCAGAGACTATATGACAAATTTATTGCTCCTGAATTATTAAAAAATATGTGCTTTAAAATAATCTTGGCACAGGATTTCAGTCAAGAAATTCATATAAAAGAACGTTTATCCTAGACTTAGAGACGATAAAAAATTTTACTTGATCTAGTACGACTGTTTAAGAAAATAAATCTTAGATTAGTATCTTTATTGTGCCAAACGTCTTCTGTCTCTCATAAAAGAATAATGGACATTATAAAGATAACTTTAGTTGATTATTTTATTTTGCGTCCTTATTTAACAATTGCCTAACTCTAGTAAACCTTTAGCTTTATATTTATGTTGACAATTTCAATGCGTATTCCATTTATCGTTTTCATGGGGGGAAAACAACTTAGGAGGCCAAATTATAAGTTTTTGGGATTTTCTTTTACAGGGATGAATTAAATTGAATATTTTTAAATTTCGAGGATATTTTAATAATGTTTTCTGTATATGTCACAAAATTTTGAAATCATTTCGGCCAGTAATCGTTAACAGTAGGTCTTCACCCAAATTTCTAGATTGCGTGCATTCTCGGGTTCGCAATTTTTATCTGAATTCAAAAACAACATTTGTGTACATTATTAACACGTTTTTTAAAAATATGAACTAATCTGCAGTCAAAAAAGTTTAAAAATGAACGTTTTATGATTGTTTAAAGAAAATTGTATCAATTTTGTAGCTTTATTAAAACAAAAGAAATTTAAATTGTTAGTTGATATTCTTGGCAATTCAATAATTTAAACGTATAAAATAATGTGAACGTATTAAATGATCGGTAAATTAGTTTTTGAGTAATCATACATGCATGCATGAAAAAATGTCGTTTTGAGAAAAAATCGTTTAAAGTTTCGAATACGTTAGCGAATATCTTCGGAAAGAATATGAATTTGGTTCGAAAATCTTGAGTATGTACATATTCTTCAAATGTTTTACTGATTGTTTGTATAATGCGTGTATGTATGAAGACTTCGTGAAGTTAATTTGTTCTTGAAAATTTTGTTAAATTATGTCCTACAAATTGTGTTGACTATATACAAACAAGGAAACGTTCTCAGGTGTGTCTCACCGATTTTGATGAAATTGAAATATGTTATAGAGTATCGCAAAAAAATAGACACGTATTTTTTTTTATCTGAGGATACGCATATTTAGGGGGTGAAAACCACCCCTAAAGTTAACCCCCAAAAACAGTGGCAACCCTTATTTTTTATTGCAGAAAAACGATTTTTTTTAATATATTTTTGCGTCACAAAAATAATAGTTTTAGTTAAAAATCATTGCAAAATATTTTTTTACATACGATTTTGAAAAATCAAATCAACATGTTTTTGCGTTTTCATAAAAAAAGTTCCTCAAGGGGGTAAACAACCCCTAGCACTAATACGTAAATGATGTATATTCTTTCAGACATCAGTTTTTCCGTGAAAACCAGTATTAAGGGGTTTTTGGAGTCGTTGTTTACGAATCTGATGTTAAATTTAAAAAATTAAAATGGCGGATCCAACATGGCGTACAAACTTTTGCAAAATACACCAATTTTTATTAAAAAAAACAATAAATAACAGTAACCCCTAAATGTGCGTATCCGCAGATAAAAAAAAAATACATGTCCCTTATTTTTCGATATTCTATAACAAATTTAAATTTCATCAAAATCGGTGAGACACACCTGAGAACGTTTCCTTGTAAGAGAAAACAATTTAAAGCTCAACAAATTTCATTGACTACAATTATAATAGTAGAGATAACTTTTTAGTATATTTTGTTGAAATAAAAGAATTTATTAATGTTGAATTCGATTGCATTATAGTACATCAAATAAGCAATTTAATCAATTTTTCGAGATATAACAATAATATTTCTACTTGACTTCATTGTAATAAAATGCGCAAACTTCAATATTTCAATGTTCTTTGTCTTAGCACGACTTTTTAACAATTAGTAGAAGAGCTTGTATATATGTACGTATATTTGATTTTTCTACCTTTAGCAAATATTATTTATATTCTTCAGTATTGCGCAACACAGCAACAACCACAGTGTAGTATAGTTAAGCATGAAACTAATCTTCTTTCTTCATTGACCAACGTCTTCGCTTGTATTCAAAGTTTGATCAATAGAAACAGACCGAAATGTTGATCACTAAGAATATGAAAATTAACTCATGATTGGCAACCATATACATATGTAATTACCTTCATTACAATTCTAAATTCTTGATTTGGTTAGTTCAATAAACGCAATTGTCTTATAGATGATAAACTAATAATCTCTTTAGATGATCTTCAAAACTATTTATTGCACTGTAGTAGAATCAACCACTATTATAAATGTATAGTTAATTATAAATTTTAAATTAATTATCTCTCAATGGAATTCTGTCCGAGAAATTATGTAAAATATCGAAATACAATATTTATCCAACTTTTCCCACAATTCATATTCATTATATGTATGTGTAAAACGTGCCACTTGTATAAATTTCGTTTCTATCTAAATACTCCTTATCTTTCCAACAGTAGCAGAAATGTTCAGTAAAGGATACAAACGGAAGTCGCAAAATATGTATAGGTCCAATTCTGATAAAGATAAGATTATGAGATTTGCTCATTCATTGGAATGATAAGTTGGTCCTCTTATGAGTAATAATCCGTGAAAATCCACATTTGAAAGCATACATACTCGTATATATATATGTAGAATTTGGATAAATCCAGGCAAATGGATAAGGAAAACTTTTTTAACTGTAATCCCATTTAGATAGAAGAAAGAAATATTAATCGTTTGAACAAACGTTTTCAAACAGAAGAATGATACGTTTTTTATGAGTAAAATAAGAACAGGTAAATATCAAAGGAAAAATCAGAAAAGTAGCATTATTTTATTTATTTAAAAAAGCATCAGAAAAGTTAGCCCTCAGATAGGAAACACCTAAATTTTAAGAATTTTTAAACATCTCTTAATAAAGTCATTTTCAGACGGGCAACAATTGTAGGAGCATGGAAACTTAAGTGATTAAGTGGGCTTAAATTCTAGGTATCTGTTGACCTAAAAGGATTTAGAAGTAAAGTAAGGAGATTTCTAACAAAATCCTTTACTGCATTGAATACAACTGGTAGCTGTAAAGGATATCCACTTTCTTGAATCTTTGGTATCTTCTTACAAAATTCCACAATCTTTGATTGTTGATTTGCGCTGATTGAGCATTTCAGTGGCGTTTTATATCAGAGAATACAGAAGAATTCCACTTAGCCTTTTAAATGCGAATCAGCTCAACGAAAGTGTCTGGAGTGTTTGTGTAATCTATTATATCATTCAGTAGCAGTGTATTTGTAATGCTAGGCGAACTTTATTTACTGAAATACTTATCCTCATTTTTAAAATTACCAACAGTGACCACATTTCAGTTTATAGTCGTTTGCTTTAAGTTAATGGTTCAAATATCTTCCGTAGAACTGAAGTATTGTAGTTCAAATTAAACTAAATCGAGGCGTTAATTTATTAATATAAAAAAAATATATTTTATTTAATATAATCATAATATACGGTCGCCATTTAATTAACACTTAATCTACCAACATCCGGGCAGTTGTGCTTTGTGCCACTTATTCTATATTATAGTTAAAAAAGTGAATTTTTTTTAATAACTTTAATTTGATATGTAATCAGAAAATAATTATATGACAGTTTCGATTACTTTCCACTACACACTCCTACAAACATGCTTGAAAAGCACACTCCTACAAACATGCTTGAAAAGCAACAAAATAATTTAAAAACAAATTGAAACAAAAGCAATTTTAAAATCTTATTCCAAATATCTTAGACAAATCATCGTTTTCTAGACTATTAATTTTTCCTGTAGAGTCGTTTGTTCTAATAGTTAATCAAGTTAATATAAAGAAACAGGATCTCTTTTCCGGGATTACTGAAAAGAAATTGTTTCATCAGTTCTCCTTTAATAGCTTCGTTTTAATTAAATTCGAGTATAAAGGCTAAACGATTTAAGCGAATAATCCATGGAGAAGCTCCAAAATACTTAAAAGATATTTTTGCTTTCTTGTCAACTGTTAGGTACTTTTCCGGTTTGCTGACTTTTCATAATTTTTTAAGGATAATAAGAAAATCTTTCAATAGGCTCATGCATTTTAATTAATGTCTTAATGATGATTATAAGTTTAGGGTACTTGAAGGTTAATTAGGAAATTAGACGATGTTGTTGAGATATGAATAGCTTAAAAAAAAAAAAACAAAGAAAACATTATATGCTTTAAATAAAACTTAATTATTCCACATAAAGGAATGACAGAATCCACCAGCTGGTTTTCAGCTTATTTAAAGGAGTTATTCGCCTTATGTTACTTACCAAAATGATGCATACCACTTGAAGATCTGTCTGCATGAGAAATTATAAATAATTTATTACACAAATCAATTTTATCCGAGACTCTGAAATTGCCCTTTCTATAAACGTTGGATGAACCGTCTTTTCATGAAACTGTTGCTCCTGTGCCACATGTTTCGACAGTAAAATGTAATTTCTAAAATAATTACCTGCTAAATGAGGCTCGCTTTATTGAAATGTAATAGCTCTTAAATGTTTTATGGTATGGTGTACAATGATGGTTAAGATTAATTACTAGAACAATTCCTGACCACTTCACAAAGTACATTAAACTGTCGAACAAATATGAGTAATAAAAGGCTGCTGTAATAATGATTAGTACGATTAATCGGTCGTACCACATACGACTCTGGAAGGTTATACTTAAATTAATTACATTTGCAATTAAATGATATATATAACGATTTTATTGACTACATGCAATTCCATTCTAATGGATAATTGTTATTTATTGCTAAGATAAAAGAAAATTATTATACCTACTTATTGTTTTGCGTTTCAGGTATCACGACCAATGCTTGACAAATCATTTCATCGAAAAGTGCAAAGTAGAAAAATATTTACACATAGAGAGTCATTTGAGGCAATTATTGCAAAGACTGAAGAAAAATTATCAAAAGTACGTAAGAATGGATATAAAATATAGTATGTGTAAAAGTTAAAGTTTTAGAGTTAATTTTTTATTTTTATATTTTACAGTGTCGCATCGAGTATAAGCAGTGTTACGTGGCCCACCGGCAAAATCCTACCCAGCTTTCCTTGAATCAGTATGCTGATGCTCATAATGCATACGTCCAGCAGTTGCATGCAACTAATGCAATGCTGGAGACATACCATTCTGAAACACTACCACAGCTGATGCAGGAGCTCGAGGAAGTATACACTGACCTTTGCAGTATTGTTTCCGAGGCTGTACTTCAAGGAGCCGATGTAATTTCCAACAAGGTAACTAGATATTCCATCCCGGATTTCCGTAATTGAGATAAAATGTCTGCAGTCTTCTCTACAGCAAGATATTTTCTATCTGCACTCCCTTTAATTGTTATAAGTAGCAAGTGTAACATCTCACTAATTCAATAATCATCTGTATGAGATGTGACGGAAATTCTATCGGGAATATTAGCAATTTATACCACAATGATACCTCTCGTAGATTATTAAAAGTGGTGGGGTGTGCCATGATGAATCGATCTCCAAAAATATAATATCTGCGCGATACTATTAAATGTCACATTGACTCCAAAAAGACATTCGTGTCAGAAGCGCTCGACTACAATTAACCTTCAATCACACACGTGCCTTTTTCATAATTTCTAGCACATGGGGTATATATGTCCATAGGGCTTTTAGGGTGAATAAAAGCAATCATTTCTAGCTATAAGTCGGAAAAATCTAATAGTCCCATGTGATTAGAGTGTGACATTTAATAGCTTAATACAATATGTACTTACCATATTTGTGGAATCTTCTAGATACTATCTAGATCAATTACGGGAAGGTAATTTTTATATAAAAATCTGTACTTTTCAATATGAGGTGATAAAATCTTAATGTACTAGTAATGAAACTTGTATATTTTTTGATAAGCTGATAATGCTAATAATCGATATTTTTGAGAGTAACGTATTTTTGGCAGCATTATATATGGATATTTTTAATAATATTTGGGTAAATTTTAAGTTCTAATACAAGTTTATGTCGAAGTTAATGTCAATAAAATATTTTAACTATTCCGACGCCGAAGTATGACACTTAAAATCTCAAACTTTGTTTTTGTGAAATTCTCTTCATTTTATCTGGATTTTTCTTTTTCGTTATTAAAGTTCTATCAAAATTTTCATAGAAAGGGATGAGTGACTAAAGTAATAAAGTACGTATATAATTAGTAATTAAAAACAAACATTATGGGTATTCACGCTGAAATTTAAATCATTTGTTGCCACAGAAACCCCTATGGCAATTCGATATTAATATGAAATACAGAGCCGATGACTATACTTGCAAATAATTTCCTTAGCCTTGAATTAATAAATCTATAAAAGGGAAGAGCTGATTTTAGATATTTGAAACTTATCTATCACTCAGTATATCCACCTTTTACATTAATTTTAAAGACATCAAAATTTAAAACCCCTATGTTCATTTTACTCTTGTATATAACCCCATTAAATATCTGAATATGGTGTTCATAATAGTTTCTGCAAAATTTAAACTTCAAACGCAAACGGAGGCAGGGTAGCTCTTTTTACTTCAAACACAATCTCCAAAAACTTTCAAATTAAATGTTATACGAGATCATTAAATATTTTCATAAAGGACTGAGTTCTTGTTGCTTTTTCTCAAAGAGCTAAATGAAATCCAATCTTCAGGGATCCTAGACTTTGCTTGGAAAATGAAAGAAACAGGTTGCAAACAGTTTTTAATAATCGTAATATTCAACTGAAATCCATTTCGAAAAGGGCCATGATAAATCATATCATTACTTTTATATACAAGTCATGAAGCGATTTAGGATAAGGATGCATTTACATATGTACAGTACAATTTCTACTAGAAAAGCTATACAAATATAATAAATATATTGGATTATTTACATATTTAAAATATTGGCAACAAAAAGCAGCGTCAAATTTTAGTTCGTGAGGGCTGGTGGGCACAAAATTTGGGGGGGCCCACTTAAGGGATTCAAAATTTACATATTCAACTTTTTATGATTTTGTTTAAAATTAATTACTATATTTATATACATTTTACAATACATGTATATATAAGCGTGGAAATTGCTTCCACTGAGCAGATAGGGTTTAGCACTTTCTTTTGTAGTTTAACACGCGTGGAAGTCGCGTTTTTCCAAGTTCATTGGTTGTTTGTGGAATACAATTTGTTGAAACTTAAACTCGATGGGGGCCTCAAAATGTTGCGGTTTCCGCAGGGCCGGCCCGTTAGAATTTTTCGCCACAAGCAGTGCTAGAATTTAGCGCCCCTTAGCACTTTTGACTATCTCATTCTCTTCAATTTATTACCAAGGGTTATATTTTTTTTACTAACTTTATTTTGAGAAACATGCATTAAAAAAAATCAGCAAGTACATATGTCAAATTAAATACGAGGCTTAACGTGAAAAATAAAAAAATCTAGAATTCGCTATTGTGAGTTTAAAGAGTTGCCATTTTGCAGAAGATTATGTCGTTTGAATAGAAAACTGAAAGTTGAAAATGTTCAAACTTTAAATTTATTTTTACTTGAAATTTCATTTAAAAATACGAAAATTAAAATGTGTAGTATTACTTTTAGCTACTGCACATCAACTCGAGAATAGAATTTAAATGTGAACTACTACAGTTCATCGATAAAGCACTAAACTTAAACTCGTCTGAATAATTATATAAAAATAAAAAATAAAGTGGTATATTTAAACCGATTAATATGTTCAAAACTTATTTAAATTAGTGTCCTTCTAGTTAAATTCCTGTTAAACAATATTGTATTTTTGCATTCATTAAAATTAAATTGATGAACAATACTTAAGCATTATGCCAGTATTTTAATAATAAATAAAAAGGATTTAGTGGCTAGTTAAGAATCAGAGTGGTCAAAGAGTATTTGAATATTTTATATATAATATACAAAAAATATAACAACCTTCCTGAGAGCCTAGAGCTGGCACTGACTTAAACGCTAAGATCATATTACGGTGTTTGCGGCGCAGCGCCCTTCTCATCTTGGCGCCCCAAGCGGCCGCTTGTTCCGCTTGTGTCTAGAACCGGCCCTGGGTTTCCGGGCCGGTGTTCAAAGTGCCATTACGTAATTCCGGAAAAAAGGTACTAAATAATAGAAGCGGGAATTTCTATTGATTTAATATTTGCAAAAGGTTTACGCATTTGGCTAACTTGCGACTTCATAATAATTACAAATGAAATACTTGCTCCCATAAAAAAAAATGTAATTCTTGCTATACGATATTAAAGCGCTTTTTGATAACTTAGAGTATTAAAAATGGAATACTAATAGGGGTACCGGTTAATTCGTGCGGTTTTCTAACAGATGGCGTAACTTGTTTTATATTCCAGTGATTCACCTTTCCAAATATGTGTTGGAAAGCTACTGTCATATAGTTTCAGAATCAGTATGTGTCATTTAGCTGAAGCGTAAACAACATGTCGAATTTTGTGCCGAATAAAGTGTTTTTGCGGGGAGTACTTCTTCATTATTTCAATATGAAGAAAAAGGCTGCCGAAAGTCATCGTATTTTGGTGGAAGTGTATGGTGTGCATGCTCTAGCTGAGCGTACGTGCCAGAAGTAGTTTGCACGGTTTAAAAGTGGCAATTTTGACTTGGAGGACGATGAACGGCCCGGACAGCCAAAAAAGTTTGAAGACCACGAATTGGAGACACTGCTCGACCAAGATCCATCCTAAACGCAAGAAGAACTTGCAAAATCACTTGGCGTCGCTCAACAAACCATTTCCGATCGTCTAAAAGCAATGGGAATGATCCGGAAGGTAGGCCATTGGGTGCCGTATGAATTGAAGCCAAGAGACGTCGAACGCCGATTTTTCGCGTGTGAACAACTCCTTCAACGGCACAAAAGAAAAAGTTTTTTGCATCGAATTGTCACTGGCGATGAAAAGTGGGTCCATTACGATAATCCAAAACGTCGGGCAACGTATGGATACCCCGGCCATGCATCATCATCGACGGCCGTTCAGAATATTCATGGCCTGAAGGTTATGCTATGTATTTGGTGGGACCAGCTGGGTGTGATCTATTATGAGCTGTTGCAACCGAATGAAACGATCACAGGGGAAGTCTACCGACGACAATTGATGCGTTTGAGCCGAGCACTGCGCGAAAAACGGCCGGAATATGAACAAAGGCACAGCAAGGTAATTTTGCAACAGGACAATGCTCGGCCACATGTTGCACAGGTCGTCAAAACCTACCTTGAAACGCTCAAATGGGATGTCCTACCCCACCCGCCGTATAGACCAGACCTTGCGCCATCCGATTACTATCTCTTCCGATCAATGCAACATGGCCTGGCTGACCAGCACTTCTCCAATTATGAAGAAGTCAAAAATTGGATCGATTCGTGGATAGCGGAGAAGCCGGCCTAATTTTTCAGAAAGGGTATTCGTGAATTGCCAGAAAAATAGGAAAAGGTTATAGCTAGCGATGGACAATACTTTGAATATTAAATTTGTAACCATTTTTTCCTACAATACTTCTTTAATAATCCGAAATTCCGGGCGCAAAATTACAAATAGGTTATTAATTAATTATAAATAGGTTCTACACAATATTTTCCACTATTTTGTATCGTACGTCTTTTTTGTTTTGTAGTATAAATTAATACAGATGCAAGGTGCAAGATTTTATATTTACTTGGAACTAATAGTATACTTTTATTGTAATACCTAGAAGTCATATAGTTTTTGCTTTCAAATTACAGTAAGTTAGCTCTATTTTGGAGCATTACTATGCTCAATAAATTCATAGTTCAAAGATATGAAAAAACCAAATTCTAATGTTACAAGTAATTACAAAAAAAAATTATTGAGCTCAATTATGCTGTATACTAGTTGAAGGAATTGTAATTACAACAGGGTAAATTTGCTTTTATTATAAAAAGCAGACTAGGAGGACTATATGAGTACTAGGTATTAATTTAAAAATGTTTTATGTTAAATGTATTATGTTAAGAATTATATGAACTTGTTTTTAATATTTTTTCTATTGAGTTTACAATTTAAGCAATGATAGCGGCGACGAAAATTTCGCGCTTGTCACGGTAGCGAAATTCGCGTGCATCCGCACACCAAAGCGGAAATTCATATGCGTTGATATTGGAGGTTTCGGCAAAAATACCGATGGTGGAATTTTCGAGGTTTCCAATATGGGAAAAAAGTTTGAGATGAATTTAATCAATGTTCCTGGACCGAAAACTTTACCTGGCCAAAATGAACCTTGCCCACACGTTTTGATTGGAGACGAGGCTTTTCCTCTCAAATAATATCTAATTAGACCCTTTCCATATATGACAATCAAGGACAGATTGTCGGAAAGAGAACTTTAATGTAAGTCTCTGTCGTGCAAGAAGGGTAGTAGAAAATGCCTTTGGCATATTGGCTCAAAAATGGCGAATATTTTATAGGCCGATAGAAACGCAAGTGACCACTACAACCCTAATTGTAAAAACAGCATGTATCTTACACAATTTTCTCATAAGTAAAAAGTGCGACGATGATTTTTGGGAATATTTGGAGTCTCCAGAGCCTGGATTAAACGCTTTTACTAATTATAATAACGACCCAAGACGCGCATCAAGATTAGCATTTGATACAAGAGAAAAGTTTGTCAATTATTTTAATTCGTAAATGCGAGCAAAAATGTTAAATTTAACTTGAAATTGGGCCTTGGATGGGCCGATATTACCTTTTAAGGAATTTAAAATTTATACTTACTGGTTTCATTCAATTCCTTCCCAATTTCATCCCATATTTCGTCTTTCTTCCGAATTTTCACGAATCCTCGTGTGATAAATCGTATAAAATACGATGTTTTTTTAACAATTTCTAGTAATTTTTCAGTCTTTGCCATCTTTTACACACCGGTTTTAATAAATACACAGTCAATACTTGAACGAAATACGCACCGATGGCGATAAAAACGCTGACTGCAGCGAAACTGATTCGCGGCGAATTATTCGCTGCAAAATCGCTAGCACAGCGGATTCGCGACGTGCCGGTGGGAATAATCACATTAGACGCTATGTAAACAAACTATTGCGAATACTTCGCTGCGAAATTTCCGCAGCCCGAACGAATATTTCGCGCCGGTGTGTGGGGACCTTTATTAACCTGATTCGTACTACTGAAAATTTTCATGAAAATTGGTACATGGGGATATATTTATATTTACTTATATTTGGCTTTCATAGTCATTCTCCGTCAACAAAGAAATGTAAAGAAATTTGGAGAAATGCAAAAGAAACTACGGAGAATTCAGATAATTGCTCAATACAGAAAAGTATCTGCTTAAGTTGAAGTTTTTGCAAATATTTGTGTAATGTTTAATATCTCTTGAATATTTTGTTTAACTTTTTTACAATATATTACTTCCTTGCCTGTTCAATGTTCGTGTCTAAAAGATGTAACTAAATTACTCCAGTCATCACGTTTCTCGATGGGAGCATTAAATCAAACAGACAATGTTTCACATATGTGTCTTTTCGTTTGGATTTCCGAGCACGTGGGATAGAAATCATACGAAGGACTAAGGGGTTCTGAAACATTTCCAGGCCAGTTCGCAGGACCAATGTTGTGATACGACAATAATCCACGAGATCTTCCTGTATACATTATTTTTAGCTATATTTTTTACCTGTCATACTTAACATATGCTTCAGCGTTATTTATTTACAATCTAAGAACTTGGGAAAAAGTCAAGGGACATCTGTTTTTGCGCGGATATTTTTTTAAACTTTCGCTGCTCAAAGTAAAAAAGTGTTGTCTGTTTCAAGTAGAAAAGCAATTCAATCCTATATATGAAAAAACTTCGCCAGGATTGCTGTGCAGTTTATTAAAAGCGGGTAGCTATTTTACTATCGCTCATGAATATTTTATTTACTAGGCGGGCGAGCAGTCGAAGCGTTACGAAGGGCTTTCAACGCAGTGCAGATCGGTAACACCGCAGCAGGACCTTTCGAACTTTGTTCGAATTTTATCAGCGCCGCCGAATCCACAAAGAGTTCCTAAGAAAGCCTTTGCGCCACCTTTGCTTCAGGCAGAAGATGATCCAACAGACTATAATGTGAGGAGGATTTATGCGTTTCTTGCGAGATTTCAGAAGCTTTTAAAAATAATTTATTACAGGATAATTCACCCCCACCCCTCCGTGACGAGATTGTAATTGATAGGAACTCATCATTGCAACTGAAGCCATGTTTAGACGCCCTAAAACGAGAATCAGCTGATTTAGAAATTCAAATAAGGCAGCTCCAGGTGAGTTACGGTGCCATCGCGAGCCAGATAAATTACCAAAATTGCTTTTTAAGGACTCCGTCGATACCTTAATTCGGACACAAACTCGGGGTATCGAAAATCAGCTTTACAACAAAGTGAACGAACTTCAGGAGGACTTGTCGATGAAGAAATTCGATTTGCGAACGAAGCAAATCCATTTAGCTGCTGTCAGGGCGCAGGTATGTCACTTTTTTGCCTATTAAATTTTTCATAGAATCCCGATAATTTATTCAATGCAATGGGACCTTCCAAACTGGGCTTTCACAGTACTTTCAATTTACGAGTTTTTACTCAGAGTTACATGCTCAAGGTTCTTATCAAAAATTTACTGCTCCAGAGAAGCTTTTGCGAAATTGTCGAGGGTTGGTGGAGCCAAAAATACAATCCGTCGAAACCTGTGTCACAGTTTGGAAGAAAAAAAAAAAGGAACGAGGCAATCATTTGGCGTGTGAAGTGGCAATCAGCCTAATCTGGGACGATGGCATAAAAAGACACTCTTCCAGGTATCCTAGGTTTCCTTTAATAGATCCCCAATAAGAATTCGACCGTAGGAGTGCGTTATTCCAAAGTATTCCACTACGATGATTTCTCCAATTAGGTGACTTTTTGAGTTTTGACATCAAACGAATTTATCAAACTTTTATGGGTCTTTGCTCATTTTTGCCTAATTTCAACCTACTTTATATTTTATGCTCGTTTCACGTGTGGCTCCCTTGAAAACGTCGTCATTTTTCTTCACTTCAAAAGACTATTGATCCAGAGATGATATCCAAGAAAGATTTCTTTTATTACTTAGGTAGAGACGCATTATTGTTGTTTTAATTTACAAATTGTTAAAGCTGCTACTGCCATCACTTGAATTAGAATACAATTTCGATTAATACCTACATAAGAAAATACTAACGCAAAATCTCAAGCGAATGACGAAGCCCTGTTATGAAAGGTGCTGCTTGTGCTTGACATTTTCTGTTAAACTTCCAAAAATAGTTCGTAGGGAGTGTAGAGTTTTAAATGGCTTCCATGTACCTGTCAAAAAGGTTTAGGATATCGCTTCGTAATATTGATGTGACATGAAAATCCATTAAGATATCTTTTTTTGGACAATAGCTTCTCTGCAAGCGGTAGGAGTTTCGTCGTATTATGAATATGCAAAAAATCGAACTTGAAACAAAGAAAGTTAAAAGAAAAAAAAAGGAGAACACTTTAAGATTAATAATAAAAGACGACAGATATAAAAAGAAAACAATCTGTATTTTGATGTGGGATGACAATTTCAAACTAATAATAAGTCATTATTTAAATACGCACATACAAAATGGTATACAAAAAGACGATTGATCTTCATATTCATTCATTAGGAAAAATTTCTTTCATATGTTTCTATGTAGAAGGTAAAAAATAGCTATCTTTATGACCTGTGATCATATTAAATATTAATACTAATGACATCAAAATTGGAACGAAATATGCAAAATTTGTAGGTATGAATATGGTATGTTGGATATCAACTTCTGATTTATATATTTGAATTGTTTTCTTTACTGTATACTTTTATTTATCTGAATTATATTCAGATAAAGTATCTTTTTGTAAATGACATCTAAATACGGAGGTAGTTAACCGTGTATGTAGTTGATTATATGGTGAATTAAATAATTTAAAAACCTGCCGTACTGAAACTGTTTTATATGAAATGTTAAAATTCATATTCTTTTTATATTAACCATATTGTCCCACCAAAAATAACATTAAAACTTGTTTATTATATTTTTACATAACTTGTCAACATATTAAAAATATACAAACAAATTAAAAAAAAATTTAACATTTTTTTGAAGAGAACTTAATTTTAACTGCGATTTTGTGCTTTTTTCACATCCGCATCTATTTATTACACTTGTCAACACTAATTTAGGTGCCGAATCATAGATATTTCTATTCGGGGACTTTCCCCGAAGATTACGAATTCGCAAATGAAAATGTTGAATTACGTCCCATTTTCAACAAAAATACATTTAAAAATCTTAAAAGACCGTAATTCAGTCGTTCAAAAATTAAGGATCATCACGGAAATAAAAGTTTTAACCTAGATATTTTGAAAGATTTCGTTCAAAGTAACTTTTTACATAAGCAGATTATTATATTATTATTACAGAAAAATATGTTTTCCAAGATGGTTAGTTAAGTCTATGGATTTGTCCTGTTTTATATCTCTAGATAAGGATTCAGGTTTTCATTTAAGTCATATTAGGAACTCGTATTATAATATGTTCATAATGATCATTTATAAATGGCTAAAATACAATTGCTTGCCCATTTTTCTCGAAAACGATAGTTGATTCTACAGAAAGTAAGCTCAGTACCAGAAAAACATACAAAATTTGTTGTCCAGTGCAATTTTTTTCAGCACTAAAATTATCCATTCGTTTATTTTTTACTACCTGTATTTCTGGCCAAAACACATAGTTATAATACAATTTAAAAATATTGGACTTTCTTCTTCTGGATTTCCTTTTTTGCATTTTTTTTTTATTGCTTATGCAAATTTTTGTAATTATTAGTATTAGAAAAAAAGGCAAATTTTAACAAACATTAAACAGGCTGATATTCATAATTTTACTTTCCTTCTATGTTGTTGAGCAATACAAGCAATACAAGCATTCAGCATATCTAGAACGATTCGTACATAACATTTTATAGTATAATGTCATGTCTGCTAGGAATGTTTAAATGGAACGTTGGAATTATTTATACTTCGTCAGCATCCTTTTTTCAAATGGAAAAACAGCACCTCTAGGGAATCATCTAAATAATTCATGAGTGTGAAAATGGTTTTCACATAGAAGCAGAAGAGTTAAAGTGCACCAAAAAAAAAAAAAAAAAAAAAAAAAAACTATTAGAAAAGAATTAAAAACTTTTACTCGCCTTTTACATGCAGTGGAAATATTATTTGATTACCTATTCCAGCTGACGAAGAAATGGCAGAAACGTCAGACTTGTAGTGCAGCAGACTTTTCCGTCTAAGGATACACTTCATATAATATTCATCTCACATACCTAAGTAATCATAGCTTAAGGCATTCTTCCCTCTTCGTTGTATATCTACTGAATTTTATTTACCACAATCTAAAGCACGTGGAGGGAAAGCAGGCATTCAGGTAGCAACTATTCAGACAGGGGCTAAGATGAAAACATCTATAGGACTGAAGCGGAGTGTATGTAGTTGTAACGAAGTTATGGGAGTCTATTATGGGAAAAGCGCTTCTTAGTTGGGTCATTGATCTAGAAAGTATCTCTTCTAGGCCCTTTCTGTTTTTCCCGTTTTATTACTTATTGTCTTTCTGGGGGAGATTGGCTTTCTTCTATTGTTAGAATTTTCGTTTCTCAAGGACACCATAATTATTCAAGACACTTATTCGGACATATTTTTTTCCATATTCTACTTCTCCAGGTAATCAGTTGTTTCAAGATTAATTCAAGTTGATTTTTGGTTTGATTCAGTTAACTTGCTACTTTGCAAACTCTTTTTTTTATCTGAATTTATTACTTTTTAACTTGCAGTCTGCACTTTGTAATTGATATATTTTGTCAAATATTCACGAGAAAAAATTATGACTAGCAAGATCTAAGTTTATATAAATAGTTCTCCTTCTATAGACCAGTGGCGGATTTACACATTTGCCGCCAGTAGGCTATTTTGCCGCCCTTCCGTACTCTACATTTCGAGACCCTAGTTCACAATCATATTAATTAACGATTTAGATAAGATTGCGCAAGAAATAGGTTTTGGGTATATTTCTGAGCTAATACAAGCTCAATTATGTACTACTAATAAGGCGGGGTAAGGTATGTCTTAATACTACTTACAAAACAATGTACAATCGGTAAAAGTAATTAAATAATTTGTATTGCGATTACTTACAGTTTAAAGACAATATATTCCATTATCTGGTAACAATCCGGCTGATGATGAAGATGAAATTCAATTAATTAAAATATGAAAGTTTTACAATACCTTTTTGCGCGATTTTCTATTCTGTATATTTGCTTTACTGCAAATTACATGACTTTCTTTGGGAATTGTGAGATGTGTTACAATTTTAATTTCAAATATTTGTCTATTTATTCTTAATACACTTCTTTATTCCTTTTGGTTTTCATTTTTTTTGTTATTTAAAACAAAGTGTGCAGTCTACTCGTAATAGCCTTTCGATTTATTATCTCTTATATTTAATATATATATAATTTATATCTACTGGTAGGATGAGGGCGCTTGATTCTGAGAGTCTCGTCTACGGCGACAGCCGGCGAAACCAAGGACTACTATTTTCGGTATATAAATATGAATCTTTTTAATTTCTGTAAAATATAAAAAAAATTTTGGTCCCAAATTTGCCGCCCCTAAAATCTGCCGCCCTAGGCTCCAGCCTACTCAGCCTGCTGGTAAATCCACCACTGCTATAGACGAAATCATGATTGCAAAAACGAGCTAGTACCAACAAGTATTTTCACTAAACATAAAGCAACCAGCAAGAAATTATGCTCTGTACTCAATTTTATAGAACACATAATCAAGCTATCACATAAAAACGCTATACTTCGATATTTTAATGTTCATAATACGTAGCAAAAAAATTAATAATAAAAATTGTTGGTGATGAAATTCAAATGGTTAAAATATACAACCAGTTTTAATTTTTCAAAAGGTGGGAAAACAAGTTATCAATATCCTCTAGTATTTATGGCAGTAAAAAAGATCAACATCTATATATTTTTTAAATAAACGAATATAACAGAGATATTGTCGTCATGTTTTTATAAAAAATTCAGTGAAAAACAATCAAAACATATAAATTATATAATAATACCAAATTTAAAATAAATACCTAATCCGTAGATAAGAGTATGTTATTGAAATTCAAGCGTTCTGAAAAAACTTATTAAATCAGTATATATTTACCAAAAACCTTTTATTTGATAAATCGTCATCATCATTCAATATTGCATTTCCGCTTTAAGTAAAAGATATTCAATAACCTAAATAACCTTAAGGCACAAATAATACTTCAGGCCTTAACCAGTTTAGGGCACAACTCATTATAAAAGTATCTATTGCGAATATTGCCTTCGGTATAATTTCCTGTCAGAAGAATTATATTGGATTTCCTTTTGCTTTTTCAACAAGGCACCACACGACATCGGAAGTTTCGGGAACTCTTAGAAAATATATTTTTCTGAAGTTCGTTCACCATCTTTATTGAGATAATCTTTATGGGTTTATCGACTGATATTTTAGATGATATTATTTTCCCATTTCGGATATCAGGTAAATTTTTAATAGAATAATAAAAAAATGATACTTTGTTGTTGAGAATACCCAAGGAAAGATTTAAATTTTTGAAGCGAAATATGGTTTTTAGAAAATTTCCCTAAAGCAAAACATGCAATATTATTTTATTAAATTCAAAAGAACGTAAATAAAGTTTCTTCAAGAGTTGTAGCATTTAGCATTTATCTTATTATGAGATAAACCACTTTAAATTTATATTCCCGGTATATATAAAAAAATATTTAGATTTGTATCAAGTATATAATTTTAAGAAAATGGGGTGGATTAAAGAAAATTGAAAAGTATTCAAGGATAAGATCAAAATCTGGAAAAGGGTTAAAGCGGTTATACAACAAATCAATTTTAAGAAAGGTGCATTCGATTTTTTAGGCTTTACTTTACTTCGTATGGAATTAAAAAAATTGTTGTTGGTGATAAATCTTAATTATTATAAGTTGATTAAACAACTAGCGAAATAAAATATTTCTTAAATATACTTATTTGTAGTATTATTCTTAATCTTAAGCTATTCAGTCGCCAGACATATCTCCTTATTTATTTTTTTTAAACAAATTTTAAAATAACATTTGTTCCCTATATAATATAAAATTTTCCTAATATAATAAATAAACACAAAAAATCGTGGTGTAATCTTTCTTGAGCCACACATTTTTTTTTATATATAATTTATGCATTATATCACCATTTTTGAGATAGCAAGTAGTAACATTTTTTTGGCAAGCTTTTATTAATTATCGTGTTACTAACTGTGCGTACATATCCTAAAAATTTAGTTAAAGCGTCATTAAATAAATAGTATACCTTGCAAATTTTCAATTACATTCTCCTTGTATTATAGTCTAATAATTATGTATAATCTAATATTGGTAATGCAAGTGGATATCCTCTATCATCATTTGATTTTTATGCCACTAAACGATTATCAAAGAGAAAACAGAAAACAATAACTTTTTTAAAGTACATATAAACTAAACTAGCTATATATGTACTTCATTTACAACATTCTGAAACTATTTTACTAAATACTAAATAATTAAAAAATTAAAGCGGAGGAGAAGTCGAGCAAAAGCTCAATTAACTTTAAATCTAAAAATTAATATAAAAGCTCAGAAATATCAACACATTCCTTTTTTACTGAAGCTTCTTTCAGAAAAAATGTCCGCCCAGTCATTGGTTTTTGCTCCCATAGTAACAATTTATGTCCTAAATTAGCTCTTTAATATTAAATATGTTTCATGAGTCCCTCTACCTTTCGGTCTGGACATTCATTTTTTTTTTCCTGTTATATTTTTAATTAAAATACAGTCAAATTGTATGAGTATATGGATTAAAAAATCCAGTGGAATTATACAAATGAAATGAAATCACTAAAAAATAAAGGCACAACGACAAAATAGGGCCTTAATTTTCCCTGCAAGAGTACGCCCGGTTATGGCTCTCGAATGCTCTCATATTCATTAGGGAATTGTGCTTACGATGTTTAAGGAATGTGATCTACCAGATTTAATTCGATTAATCCTAAAGCACATAGTCTTCAAATAATACGTACTATATACCAGTTAGAATACTTTGTTGAAAAGTACATAGTTCGTCTTTAGAAAGCTCAACTTTAGATTTCTTGAGCTTTTTCTGGTTTGTATCTTGTTTCCAGATAAAAACTTTTGGAGATAAACTTAACGACGTAATAAAATATCTCAAATAACAACATCACACTACATTGAACGAAAAAGTTTTTATTACAAATAAACTTGCTCCAAACCAACAAATTTTAAAATGAAGAACAGCCAAGAAAATGTTTTCTTGAAAGAAGTGAAAAATTGTATTACTTAGAAAAAAAAAAAAAAAAATCTAAAGGTATTTTATATCCCCCATTCTCAAGGCGATTTCTTATTTGTACTTTAAAATCTTTAGTGCTACGTACTCCTTGCTCAGCCACCGAGATTCTTTGGATTTAATTTTTAAATTAGAATTTTCTACTTTTTAGCAATTTATCCTCAATCAAGAATAAGTTGTTTAAATTGGGAAGATATTGCTTTAGTTAAGAACATTTTTTTGCTTAAATTTACGTCTTATTTTTAACCAATTTTCAGAAAAAATGAGGTACTCAATTAGAGGCGCATGTATTTACAAGGAATTGAAATAAAAAAAAACAACCTATCCTCAGCCCATAATTCAGCTTAATAAGTTCCTAAAATCAATATTTTTTTTTTTAATAATAATAGTATGCACAGACTATTAAATGGTCAAGGATTCGATTTCTGTACAAAGATAAATATAAAAAAAATATTGAGAAAGCCACTACACAGTGAAAAATAATTTTTCTGAAAAGCTCATAGCTATTACGATCGAATATAATAACTAAACTACTCAGTTATTTCGTATGTTCAATATCGTATTATTATTATGATCAATACCTCTAATTTATTATGATTTCTTTGTGAACAGATATCTTTTGAAGTGGCGCCAATGTTCCATCTTTTATTGATTACTATTATAGAAGTAAATTTTATTGATTACTATTATAGAAGTAAATTTGGAAGAAGTTGTTTAAGCAAATTTTTCTTCACATTTTACTTATAAGTTCTGTATATATTGAGATTGGTTTTCTCAATTTTCAAATATAAGAAACCCTTTTACTTTTAGGAAATCATTTTTTTCCGTATAATGACGGCAAAGTTAAACAACTGGGAATTAAATCAATCCACTGTTTTTCTGTATACGTTAAACTTTTATAAATTCTAACAAATTTTAATTAATATCCAAGTCGTTTTTGAAATACGATTAAACAAGTAATTTTTATTGTACATTTAAAGTGTTGAGATTGGAGTTTTAATCTAACAAAATTAAATTGCCTTCGAATTAAAAGTAGATTACAAAAGCTCAAACTTTAAGTAATAAATTACAAAGCTTTTTAGTCCTGTGAAACTTTTCAGATGTCCTGGGAAAAGCTTAAAACAAAATTCGAAAACAGTTGCGAATCTCGAACACAAAAATTTGATGTATTTCCAACTTAGATACAGCAAAGGTTAGAAGTTCCAATCCTGGCAAGCTTTCAAGTTTAGTAAATGGCGCGAAAAGAGCTAAACATGCTCTCCCACAAATATTGAATGGTGGAAAGTCCCTCGGGATATTAAGCATTTCGTGTGGGTGGTTTTAAAGCGGCAACACATTTGTCGTTATCAAGGATTCTCTGCCCTATATTTGAACGCTAGTAATCATGGACGCACACACCACGAAATGATGTCTTTTGAACAGTGGGATATTTTTAAAATCACAGATAAGTACATGTCTAAAACCATACTACGGTGCTGGAATTCGGGAGCGCGCATGTGACCACCGAAACTCCTCATTTCTGGTGTGTATGTTGGAACTCTTCCGTCTTTTTAGCGGGCTCGCATGGGTTCTTCCTTCTTCCTTTTTAATATACTACAAATATAAGCTTGTGCTGCAGGATGCAGATAAGGAGAAATTTTCATCTGAATTTCTGTCAGTTTGTCCAGCGGGGTCGCCGTTGTCATCGCTACTTAGATATTTGGTCTAGGAGGATTCTGGGTCTATATCGTGCATCGGTTTAAAATTATGGATCTTAGCTCCAGATCTCTTTAAGCTAACGCAAACCGAAATATAATAGGCCGCCTGATAAGTAGAATCTGATGTCAACATAGCCGTACAGCGGTGAGTGATAAGCTGACAAACCATCATATCGTGACAGAGGTGCACTCTGCAGATAGACCTGACAGCTGCTATCAGAAGCATTCCCGTTTCGTGTATTGAAAAGTGTCAAGCTTTCAAATTCCGGGAAAGTCACGAAGTGTGTTTTTGGTACATCTGTCTGCCACCCTCTACAGTTTTCGGTTTACGCAGTATGAAGAGTAGGTGTTAATGTGATAAATGTGAGACCGACAGTCAACTTTAAGCGCACAAATTTTGTTCAACATAGTGATCATTTTGTGATAATTATACTATAATGTGAAATATTTGTTAAGATTTGTTAGAGAATTCGTTTAAATTTAAGCTATTCGCATTAAGTGTTATTCAAGACAGTGAGACGTTTAATGAAATTTTAGGCGATTTTGCTGTTCCAGATAAATTATCTCAGCTTAAACCTGTTAGCATACCATTAAGGAAAAGTAAGTATCAGACTTAAATGAATTTTTAATGGATCCCATCAAAAGTTTAGCAGTATCAGTATAGGACCAAGTTTACCCTCTGTATATTTTAAACAAGATACGGTGTAAACGTCTGAAATTGCTTCATTCTAAAGCACTCCGCGTTTGATTTCAACTGCCATGTATACATAAGTGCTTTTTTTTAGACTCTAAATTCTTTCGAAATTTTTGAATTTAATATCACTTGAGACGATAAAACCAAAACGACATAGTTACCGATACATGAAATAATCGTAAAAAAATAAATAAATAGAAAATATTACTTTTCATGCCATTAAACTTTCAGTCATGTTAACGACTCAAAATGGTTTTTGGCTAAGTTCTCTCTAGAAAACTAGAATAATAAAATTATTTTATTTTTTCTACTATTCAACCTGGACTTTTGAGTAACGACTTTTGTAATTAAAACCAGTTTATTATATAATTTCACGAATAATGATGATGTCATGAAAATTTTTAATATTAGACGTTTTCCAACTAATTTTTACTATTGATACCAAATCCGGCAAAAGAATGGAAACTGCATTTTGTAATAACTTTTGTCAGATAGCAATACAAAATTACAGTGCTAAAATCAAAGATATATTTAAAAAGAGACCAGGTAGTGATTTTATTAAAAAGAAATAAATTTTTTATTGTATAAAAATTCAATAATCTATAATATACAGTCTTCTTTTTATGCGGGGGATAGATACCGCATAAAAAAATACAACACATTAAAAAAGAAAATATTTATGCGATAAATAAGGATCGCATAAAATAAGTCCAACATCGAAAATAACTCAAAACTTCACGATGTAGGTGGAAATTGGTTTTCCAAAGAAGAAAAAAATGAATTTACACATGGGAACATTTTTAAATATTTTATTTGCTTATATACTGTCGGAGAGTAGGATAGCTTCGGCTTAAACAATGTACCTGCGTCAATTACTTTGTATCTTTCTTAAGGGATATTTTTTTATATGTTGAAGGGGGTTATGAGAAATAATATTTCTAACAAAATGCTAGGTGATATATGAGTTAGTAACATTCTAGGAATTTCTTCCTGAAAATGTGGTTATTTAAGCGGGACAATACGATAGATTTGGAAGTAAAGTTATTAGAAATCTTGAAAGGTTTGTTACTATATTAAAGATAAAAACAATAGCACAGTATTTTAGCAGGTACATTTATTAAGCCAAACCAAATTCTAGTGTTTTAATTTAAAACGACTAAAAGATTTATTTTAAAAAGTTTTAGTGTTGAAATTGACATGCCCAATTTTAAAAAGTTTTTGAGTTATTAAAACGTTTGAAATGTTTTAATTTAAGACATCTTATGCATTTTGAATATATTAATTCTATATAATACTGTTGTAATTTTGGACGCCGAGCGGCTAGCAAATTTACGGAGGAACAGACAGACAACGGACTGTGGGACATATTTTTTGAGAAATGTCTCGTTCACCGAAGTAGACGAGTGTTTCTTGATCCGAGAAACCAGGCGATCTGCCATAGACACTCGCAAAGGAGGGATCTAAAGCTAAGCCCTACATCTGCTCGATTAAAATTCCAAGTGTGAACTATGAACGAAGGAACATTTTTTTATAATAAAACATTTCGATGTCTAAAATAAGTAAAAAAAAAAAAAAAACGCTTATGCTGTTTTTATTTAAAGTAGTTCATCAAATAAAACACGAGTGTTTTAAAGTAAAATCCAAACATGTTTTCAATTAAAATATTAAGATTTACAGTGCTAACGCAACGATTTCGGATTATAATAGTGATAATTTATTAATGATATATTCTGGCCAGGGTGCTACCCAACATACATTTAAAGCATGTTGTTTTATTTGACAAAAAAAGGGAACATTCTCAGGTGTGTCTCACCGATTTTGATGAAATTGAAATATGTTATAGGGTATCCAAAAATAAGAGACACGTATTTTTTTATATCTGCGGATACCACATTTAGGGGGTACTTTTATTTATTGTTTTTTAAATAAAAATTGGTGTATTTTTCAAAAGTTTGTCTGCCATGTTGAATCCGCCATGTTGAATGTTTTAAATTTAACATCAGATTCGTAATCAGTGACTCCAAAAACCCCTTAATACTGGTTTTCACGAAAAAAACTTATGTCCGAAAGAATATACATCATTTACGTATTAGTGCTAGGGGTGGTTTACTCCCTTGAGGAGCTTTTTTTACGAAAAAGCAAAAACAAGTCAACTTTATTTTTCAAATTCGTATGTATGTATAAAAATATTTTTCAATGATTCTTAACTAAAGCCGATATTTTTGTGACGCAAAAATATAAAAAAAAAATCGTTTTTCTGCAATAAAAAATGAGGGTTGCCACCCCCGGGAACCGGATTACTTACAAGAGGTTAGTATATTTATGAGACATCATTTCCATTTTGTTTCATTCGAAAAAAATTAATTAGAACTTGAAATACATATTTAGGAAAAACTGTTTTTAGGGGTAAATTTTAGGGGTGGTTTTCACCCCCCTAATGTGCGTATCCACAGATAAAAAAAAAATACGTGTCTTTTATTTTTCGATAGTCTATAACATATTTCAAATTCATCAAAATCGGTGAGACACACCTGAGAACGTTTCCTTGTAACTGCCGCAGCATCATGAATCATGCAGTCCAAAATCGAAAACTTTTTGCACGCTTCTTCAGTTTTTGAGTTTTTCCAAAATTTGTTTAAAAGTTAATTTCACATAGTGTTTCTTAAAACCTGTGATTATTCCCTGATCTAATGGTTGCATAAGGCTTGTGGTATTGGGTGGCAAAAACACTACTTTTACATTAGGTTACTCTAAGCAAGGATGGTCGGGTGCATTGTCCATAATAAGTAACACTTTAAAAGGAAGACCCATCTCAGTAATATATTCTTCAACTTCTAATATGAAGCAATCATTGAACCATCTTGCGAAAATAGCTGACAGTAACACATGCTATTTCATTGGCTGGGAAGTTCAGCTACGTTTTTGCCTTTTAGGGCACGTGGATGTAAATAATACTATATACATATTTATACTTTAGCATTCTTCCATTACTAAAAAGTAGAAATGTTACTAAATCTTTGGCAGCTTTAAAACCACTTGCAGTTTTCTCGGACTTGGCTTCTCCCAAAATAACCCAGTTTCGTCAGCATTAAAGACTTGATCTGGACAATATTCACTATCGTCAATATTTTTTGCCTACTCTATAGAAAAATTCGTAGCAGCGGTTCTAAATCTTTCTCCGTCAATTGGGACTATTTTTTGAGTTACTTTTTGAATCCAAAATATGAGCGCCTTTTCCGTTTACTCTGTTAAAATATTTCATGAATAAGATGCCCGTGCTAGCACAATTGCTAGATTGTAGCACAATTACTAGACTTATATTGTTCAGTTGGGCGTTTTTGTATGCTCTTATGGTGGATTCATCTAATCCATGTTCTTTACTAAGAGTTCACCTTCTGCTATGTGTTCTAAGATCACAAAATTTTCAAGGAAAATTATCTTTCTTTTCATCTTATTTTTTGCAATATGAGGATGTAATGACGGTTGGGCCATCGGCTGCTGTGTTTTGATATTCCTTCTTTTATTACTTTTTATTTATATTACACATTCTAATGGAGTTTATTTGTATATACTGCATAAAACAAAACTTTGCATAAAAAAAATTCCACAAAAAAAAAATGCACAAAAAAGGAAAAAAGGTTTGATAATTTGCACAATTTAAAAAAAAAAAAAAAAAAAAAAAAAATAAACGCATTTCAAAATAATAATTCGATATAGTTAAATACAACAAAATAAAAAAAAATATTGTTGGTAAATTTTCATTTGTTACAATTCAATTTTTAATTCCATAAGTGCGTGTTAAAATACCTAATTCCATTATTGTTAAATACAATACCTTGTATTGGATAATTTTTATGATTTTATTAAAAGTTGTCTTGTAACAAACTCACTGATTCTCTTGTATAAAGACTGGGTTAATTCGTCAGTTGGCCAAAAATGGAAGTTCTTTCAGGACTGAGTAAAATTAAAAGAGGGCAGACAGAGAAAATCTTGTATACATAATTGAATTTAAATTGAATGAAAGAGAGTAGAGATTTGTAGTTAATTATATCAAAATTCATACTTATATACTGTTTTTTGTCTTCTGATTCAAAATAAGCTTATTCTAAGAAAATTTGTTCTTTTTAAGAACGCTATTGAGATTCTATATAAAATATTTTGATTCCCAGTATTGTAGTTCACGTTCACTTTAAATGGGTTCAGGAGCTAATTAGAATTTTTTTTATTCTATTACCAATATTCAAATGGAGTAAAACCTCTTATTTAATCTATTTTTATTCAAATAAAACCTACTAGTGCTTCGAAGACTATTCTTGAAAATTGCAAATTTACATGGAATTTCATTTATTTTAAAATTTAGAAGTCACGAATCTATTTTTATCCTTTAAAACTTTTTCAGTTCCTAGAAGGGTTCAAAAGCAGAGTTTAATTATTAGCGACGGACCGAAGGAAAAAGAAATCGTATTCTGATATAGTACTGAAAATAATCAAGTTAGTCCGAAGTTCCTTTAAATTTAAAAGTTAGGGCTAAATAAATGAATTTGCATAAAATTGGAGCCTTGAAATAAACACCTTTCATTCTGATCGCAAATAAAATGTTGATAGCTTTCCTACAAAGTAGATTAGTAAGTAAGTTTGTGTAATGGATTTTAGCATTGTTTTGTAATTTTAACCCACTAGGAAAAAAAGCTATTCAAATTATATTTAATTTATCTTTTAAGTAGGTACATACATATCTATAGCCAAAATTGTATGTTGAGAGTTAGTAACAAGATCAGAAATAATGCTTGGAAAATTCCACTTAGAAATTCTGTATCAATAAAAAGTTCTAACAAGGCGAAAAACGATTTCTTCAAAAAAGTAATGAACAGCGAAATTTCATTCCATATACCTCGAGGATAAAACTTAAGTATTCATCGAATTGGAAACATTGCCAAAAGGATAATGAAAATTTGTAGCTCTTTGACATGTGTGTAAAAAACTGAAAATTTCCTGATAAAGCAATAACAATTTATCTTCAATTTAGAATCGATCAATTTCACTCTCAGCGTAAGTGAGATTTTAATAAGAGTTTAAAAGAAATTTGGAGCTATGTTGCTAGATATGGGGTCGGAATCATCTCTTTTATTTCACACACACACACACATTTTTTATCGAATTCAGAAAGTATAAATAATATTCCAACATAAATGTGCAGAGTTTGAAAATCGTGAGTGAAATTAGAAAATATTGTACAAATATGCCAATAGGAATGGCAAATTTTGGAAAACCTTTTAAAGGTATATAATATCTGAAATAAATTATAGTATTTTTTAATAGTTAGTTAGTTTATTCTACTTAAAGTAAATACTTTAGGTACAATCTGGTTTTAGTACAAATATAATTATAAATTTGATGATCCATTAACAGCGAATATACTATATAAAAGATGTCAAGATGAACCGAGGTTTAAGTAACATATGAAAAATGTAAATGTCGTAGCAATATGTATAAGCATTTCAACGAGATAAACACATAAAAATCAAGCAGGCAAGTATACGATTAATAGTTTTAGAGAAAATAAAGCCATAATATGAGTGTACCTTTAGTTTGATTCACACAAACTTATCAGTATTTGTATGATTGGATGTTTTCTGTGACCCTGTAATTAAAACCAATAAACAAAATTTGCAATTTGCGCTTTTATAATAATCCTATATATTATTCACATTAATGTTTATTGAAATAGATGAATTCAAATGCCGAGTGTTCCATAAAATGAACTTCGAATCAATTAAAATTTTGTTGTGGTGCCGCGATTTATTAATACCAATAACTATAATGACTTTTACAATAACACTCTGTTTAAATAATTCTTTTCCAAAATCAAATGCTAAGACAAAATACATAACTTTGTGGGACTCCACGGCCCACGAAATATTTATATTCATTTGCATGGATGAAAATCAATGTAATTTGATGCACATTTCCAGAAATATCAAGTATTTTTATTCTGGATAACTAGTAACTAGTAACTAGTAACTAGGTGCCAAATCTTGAATTATGTCTTCATAAAATGCATTTATTTGAAATTTTACAAACTTGCAGTGTTGAAGTGTGTAATGTCTTGGCTTTTAAATGCAAAAAACTATCTCTCACGGCATCGTGAACTTTCATAGAATTTCTTTAGCGTTTTCAAGACGAAAGTACTCGCCTAATGTTCACAGTGGTGAATTTATGGCAAGAAATAAAGGGGGGTTAGCCACCGCCAAGCAATATTTCAATCTTTACGCCTAATTAGGCGGGCAAAGTGCACGTTATTAGGAATTGAATTTATGAAGGTTTAGTGTTTCCTGTCCATTAGTCGGAGAGCGCCTTGGTGTGCTCAATCCATTAATTGCAAATTATCTATATTAACTTTACATCACCGATTTAGCCAACAGTTATTGCTATAATGGACATTTTTGAAATAACTTTGGCCGACTTATGCCGTCTTCAAGACATTTGCGAACCGAACCAGGACTACATAACTCTCCGAATTCCTTTCTGCTTGTTAATTCAAGTTCTGTCGGCTGGAAGCTGAATCGCTGCTTCCTCGGGGGGAGGGTTCAAGTGTCTGAGTTTTAATTAGTCTTGGAAAAGCAGCAACATCAAGACAACACGTTAGTCAGAATATTAAAAAATCTTGTCTGGATGATATTCTTTCCAATTTTCAGCGGAATTCTCATATAAAGGCAATTTTGCGGATGCATAAAACATCAAAAACCTCTCCTAGTTGAATATACCTCATCTCAGTGGAGATAATTACTCGCAACTCAAGCACTCAAATTCTTTTGAAATTAATTGGGTGAAAGCAGAAATGCGCGAAATTATTTTTCTAAGCATTTGTTTAAGGCATGTTATTTGCATATTTCTCTCTGACTGTTCAACATTTTCATTCATATCAAAGTTTTATTAATCGTCGAGCCGTCACACAATATTGGTGAGCCAGATTCAAATTAAAAACGCTTTTTTTCCTTTGATTGATTTATTCGTTGCGTTCAAAACATTTTTCGGTAATTTTTGAAGTTTTGTAGACGGAGCAAACTTTGCTCTTGATATTAAAATAGAGCGCAGGCACCTTGAATAAATGGAAAAAGGATTTTCCTATGAGTTCAATAAAAGTTTCGGCTGCAGGGCAGATTTATAAAAATATTTTCAGAATGTATGCTGATTTTTAAATAATAGTAAAAAATGTAGGTACCCAAAATTATACCCAAAATTTGCTCAGTCTATGTAATTTCTTTGGAACTATAGTTTTTATTAGACGAGTGTTGTTTCAGCTAGGTTTGCCAGAGTTCAAACGACGTACGTGATGATTTCTTTATTTGGTTATTATTATTTTTATTGGATATTGTTAATATTTTATTCACAGCAGCTTGCACAGTGTTCACACACATAGACACTCTTAGGTGCTTATCATCCAAATCCAAATTCGCTGTTCATAGCATTGCATCATAATTTTCTGGTCGAATCTTGGCTGACAGGGTGCGAATTTAACATTAGTTTCAAAGGTTGTATATGATTGTTCGATTTTAAAAAATCTCCTAGTTGAACATTAGAAAAAATACATGTTTCTATCACATTTTCTGTATTTTCTTCGATAGATTTGCCTAGAATCCGATGACGAAATGTCTAGAAAGTAGTCTTTAAATTTGGATCAGTCATTTTTTGATTCGGAATGGTTGCTAA
Organism: Dysmachus trigonus; assembly: GCA_949715965.1. NCBI lineage: Eukaryota > Metazoa > Arthropoda > Insecta > Diptera > Asilidae > Dysmachus > Dysmachus trigonus. The sequence goes on from OX454319.1 coordinate 33,700,899, forward strand.
CAATTCCGAATATTGTAGATTGCTTTTGAATGTTCTATAACATATTTCGAACTAAATAGTCGATTCTGTTTTCAATTGAATGTTGGTATTTAAGGGGAAAATGTCAGTTAAATATTAGGTGAATTAGTTCCGGAATTAGGCGATTCGGCGCGCAAGAATATTTTATGTTTTAAGGGGAGGCTCTCATCTAGAATCTTGAAATTTTCGATTTTTTTTTTATTTCATATTATTAAAGTTTAATATGAATAGAATGTTGCTTTAAAATATTTAGTTGATCCGAGCACTAGAACGGATTCTACATCCCATTGATTGTGGCGGTGTCATGATCGTAGCGGGGCGCTCAGCCTGTGCCGTGCCGTTCAATCACGATTATCTCGGAACTTTGTTTTTCAAGATTTTTCAAATTTGCGTACAAGATAACTCAAAAACGGTTCAACCGATCAACTTCTAGTTTCGTGCATATTAAAGTAAACAATTTTCTTCATAGAAAGAGTGGAGCACATTTTGAAAATTGTAACATTATCTCCTTTTTGTAAGTGATAAACTATGAAAAAAAACGGCCGAAAATGGCCTTAAAATTTCAAAATCGCGCCATTCCGTCAATTTTAAATTTTTTTTGAAAGTCGTCCACTCTTTCTGAGACAAATTTATTCTAGTTTATAATAATGTCATCATTATTTGATTTCAGACCAATCTGCGACCCCTAAATTGTACGCAGCTGGGCAATTTTCGAAAAACATGCCTCCGGAGAAGTTGAATAACGGGCGCCATTTTGTTTTTTTTTTTAATAAAAAAATTTTTTCGTACAGATAAATGTACAATAAAAGATAATGCCAAATATCATTTCCCTATGTCTTGTCATTTGCCTTCAAAAAAATCACGAACTTTACCTACTTTTTGACGTTCTAGATGAGAACCTCCCCTTAAACTAGCAACCGAATTGTTAAACGCATTTTCCTGTAAACTATATTTTTGTAACTGGATGACAAGATTAAAAAAAAAACTACGCAATTAATCGACATGAAATTTTATATATTTTTTTGGTCTAAACTAAAAGAACGATGATATGTCCATAATTTTGTGTTTTATGGATTAAAATTCAGCAATTTTTTCGTTAAATATAAATAATTTAATCTATATTGAATTAAATGCAATTCTTTTTTTTTTTAATGATCTGGTAACAACAAATCTTCTCATCTAAGAACAAAGAAATTTTGTTTTTTTTTTGTCTGTTTTAGTAGATAAAAAACAAAGGAAAAGTTTTCAATTTAATCAAGTAACATATGCACTTTTGTACAATATATTCTATTTAAAAAAATAACTTCTTAAATCAAATGGATATTAGTGTGGTACAAGGATATATCAATCGAGATCAGTTTTCACTTTATCCGAAGCGAGTACCTTTTAGAAAATATTTTCAGATATTTCTTTTACATCGGCAGCTCATCGGTCTCAGTATTGCGCAATGGAAAAGTGCTAGAATTATACATAGTATTATAATAATTAATTCTTATTACGCACAATTTATACTGACTATAAACTTCTTATTCTTAAAACACCTTAAAGAAGAAAGGTCAAACGAAAAAGTGTAATTTTATTTTCACAAGCTTTTTTAGATCCGGTTTCCAGTAATATGACTATAGACTTCTCTTATTTCGTTTTATGAAATACTTTTGGCTGGAGTTCCAAAAAGCAGAAACCCTCCGATTGTCTTGAAAATAACAACGCTTCGCTCACGCATTAAACATGATTAAATTCGCGAAAACCGCATAGTGTACAAACCAAAACGCCTGCAACACCAATATTTGTCATTTCATTTTTTTCGTTCTTTTTATCTTGAAGGTGCACTGTCAACCTCTAAGACAATTCCTCAATTTTGTGCAAAGTCAGCCAAACTTAATAATTTTTCCGCAATTTTCTTCCTTGTGCAAAATATCTATTGACTAAAGATTTTCTTTTTTGCTTTTCAATATGAGTCTTTGAATGATTTATATGAATACTAGAGCTTTAATTTCCAGGATTCGTATTTAATAAAACCAATATTCGTTTTTGTTATAAAATCGTTGCCTCACTCTTTTTGTTATAAAATCGTTGCATGGTTATTATTAGCATATCTAACGACTTTTCTTTATATTCTTTGAATCGATTTATACGGTCTAAAGCATATTTATATGTATGCTGTATCTCATTGTACACGGTTTCTATTAACACGATTTCTCTTCGGACATATCTACCGTGTAAATTGAGGGACAGGTGTACCTTCGAAAAAAATAAAAACTAATTTATATTCTAATCAGTGGCGTACCCGTCCTAAGCCGATAATCAAAACAGGATTACGGTTTCGAGAGAATAGAAAACATGTAAATCATATTGTTTAAGAATGTGCGTCCTTCCCGGACGCTTTTCAATAAACTCATCAATAAGATTGTAGGCGGAAAAGAGCGCCTTTTCAGAGTGCTTTATTACCACTTAAGTGAGTTACTTGTTTTCAAAAGAAGAGCGGGAAAACAGGGCAACAACAAATTCCTTTCGGTACGCCTCCTCATGAATATAAATTTGACCACCTTATGTAAGTGGGTGTGTTAGTGTGAGTGAATAGTGGCGTAGTTCAGGCGATATAAAATATATCTTACTATGTATATAAGCAAGGGAGGAAAGCGGTACGATACACACTATGGGAATACCTTCGCTTCGGGGGAGAAATCCTTTCAGCTACACTACATTTTATGGGATCAATTTCAAGGGGACAAAAAGGAGTTTTCTATAAGACCGGACCGGGATAGGAAAATTAAAAAAATGCCCGTCAGGAAATTCAGAACGACTATTGAGACAACACACTTCGGTGGAGAGGAGAGAAAAGCAAGAAAAATCCATCCCTTGGCTATCCGGGAGCTACCCTCTTTCAGTTTCAGAGCCTGCCTGAAGTGTTTTGTCTCCATTGCGTGTGTACACACACCGGGAGGAGGTGGTAAAGAGTTTTTGTACACAATATAAATAATACGGGGAGGCTTATTGCGACGACAACGTTCTGGACCAAAAGAGTGTCCTTCCCCAAGATTTCATTTCACCTAACGATTCTGTTTTACCTTTTTTTTGTGCGATACTGAAAAGTTTCATGCGTTGCTCTGTTGCGTTATTTATTTATTTTCTTTCTATTGAATGACAGTCCCTTCCTCCGGACTACTTTTTTATTGCAAAGATCCGGCCGGAACTACATGTGCTCACGCTTTGTAATTTGTTGTCAACCAAAGAAATATAAAAGGACACATGTTGTCTCCAAAAGGATAAAAGCAAACAGTTTTCCTTGCAAATATTTTTTTTTCACACCATATTACACATATTACACTCTAGCCACACACATGTATATTCTATACATTCATACATCACATATCTCGAAGATTTCATAAAAGTGCTAAGTCAACTTCATAAATGAGTTTTTGTGTAATGAAAGTTCATATCGAAAGGGTTTTTACTACATATAAGGAGATTAAAAAGAAATAAACTGCATTCTTACATCAATAAATGTAACAATACTAGTACTAGTACTAGTTCGATACACAAAATTACAAGTTAGATTTCTTAAATATAAAATTTGCCAACCACGACGAAGCCTGGTTTGTATAATAGCTATTCTCAAAATTTACATTTCGTAAAATAACTAACTCGTACTTAAAAATTAATAAAGAATTTCGAAAAATAACTTCATTTGTTAAGATAGCTTTTTGTAGTGATTTTATTCATTTTGCGTGAGCATCACTTTAAGATAAATAAGGTAACATTTTTGCTAAAACAAATTTATTTATTTGAAATCATACTTAGTGCAAAAGTTATGAAATACCTTTTATTACCAAAATATGTATAACCCTCAAAAATACTGCCCCAAATCTGATATTCATTTTGAATTAAAGCTTCATTCGAGGGAATTTTTATCTTGGAAATTTGAGCCAAAACCAAACAGCTACCGAGATAGAGAACATATTAAAAAATTCAAACTATTCATTTATATTTTTCTTTCTTGACGGTGATTGATGGTAATATCAGGACAATGGATGATATATGGGTATTTTAATTTTTCGTGTAGACTAGAGTACGTACATAACCTCACTTTGATGATTATATTAGGTTGTAACATAATAATCTGATAATTTTTTAAGAAACTTTATTTTGATATTTTTGTACAATTTAGCTTAACATTTTATTGAACATATAGTCCATCATTATCAATGATCTCCTGCCAACGTTGGGGAAGCGACATTATTCCATTCTCGTAAAACTTGGGCTCACGAGAGTTAAAAAATTCCGACAACTACTGTTCCAATGCATCTCGGTCATCAAAAGATTTTCCGCTAATGTGAGCCTGCAACGATCGGAACAAGTGATAGTCAGAAGGAGACATATCCGGCGAGTATGCAGGATGGGCTAAGGAAATCCAGCCTAGCTCCATAAATTTTTTACATGTCATCGAAGCGGCGTGAGGGCGGGCATTGTCGTGGAGGAGGTATACATTGCCTTGTTCTAATTTAAGATTCACGGCTACCTTATCCAGCATATCACAGTAGCGTTCACTATTTATAGTCGTCCCTTGTGGTTGTGGTAATAGTTCCCGTAGATAATGCCGTGCACATTCCACCAAACACTCAACATAACCTTGTGTATAGTAATTTTACATTTAACTGTCGGTATTCCTCTTTGACCCGCGCTAAGCCATGGTGGCTTATTGTTATGGTTAACATAAAGCATCCACTTTTCATCCCCGGTAACCAAATTACGAAACCAAGCAAAAGTACGATGTGAAGTGAGTTATTGCGTACAAACCGCCATTCGCATCATCCGTTGACCATCCGTCAATTCGTGGGGTACCCATTGACTGTGCCTGTACACTTTACCCATAACTTTCAAATGTCGAGCGATAGTAGTATGGGAGCATCCGAGTTCTTCTTCAAGTTGAGGAGTAGTCCTCCTTGGATCTTCCTCGATGAGCTGTGCTAGTCGGTCGACATCAACCTCAACCGGCCGCCCTTCGTGAGGTTTATCTTCAAGGTTGTAGTCGACATTCGAGAAACGTCGAAACCGATCTACTGCTGTATGATAAGAGACCGCATTTTCTCCCATACATTGACATATATTTTGTACCGCCTGCTTAGCTGTATGCTTCAAACGAACTCATAAAGTAGAAGGACGCGAATGTCTCGTCTTTTCAAATCGAATTTTTCCATAATGTTACTCACTGCGCTGTCGATTATTGCACTGATGAACTGAGCGCGCTCACGGGTCATAGTCAGAACTTTCTCGAAGTTGTAAAAAATTTCCAGAACATTTCCGAAAAAAATATCAGGTTATTATGTTACAACCTAATAACTTAAAAGACGATTTATCGAGTATAAACTTGCATTGGCAATCATTCGTATAGAAACCGGAGCGTTTATCGTTAAATCGAAAGTGTTAATACATAAAATGTTGATTTTTGTGTTCCCAACAATTCATTTTAATTTAAAAAAATCGTAAATTTCTTCCTGATTTTATTTGGAAATTATGATTAACATTAAAAACCAGGGCAGTATAATGAGCTGAATAAATGCCAATTAATTTTTATTATTTAATATATTACACATGTGCACTGTAATTATCACGTTTGATTTCTTCAAATTGTCATTGAGTAGTGTAAATCATACACGAACAAAATACTTAAATGAAATTATTAGGTAAAAATGTTGTTATTAATTCATATGTTGGTATAAAATTAATAATAACATTTCTATATCAAGAAAATATTTTGTTTTAATTTATACTTTACATATGGGATATATTAGTTGCATTATACAGGATACAGTATTATCTTGTTAAGTTAATAATTGCAATGAATTTTTTGCGTAAACAATTTGGGGTCCCCAACTAAATGAGTTATTCCCACCAGGATCTTCTAAATTTGTTTCATTCCCATAAAACTCCGAATATAAATCAAGCATCAGTTCAAACTCCAACCAGTAGACCAAAATGTATTAATTAGTTATTCGAAGTATCATTCTATATTGATCAAATATGTAAACGTGTAAAAAATATGAATTATGTGATGCATATGCATCTAACGAATTAGTAATATATTTAAATTTGTACGAGCTTGCGGCTGCCATTAAAGGCTACCGGTGGTGCAAAAACCTCTCGTAATTTATCATACCGCATGAATATAATTGCTATCGCTGAGATTTCAGTACTTTTCAAATTAATCCTCCAGGGTATAAAAGTAGTGCTAATTAGGCGGTACATGAAATTTATGCCAGGCCGCAGCAGTAAACCAACCACCACCAGCTGGCATATATTTTCATTGTCGCTAATGAGAGCGCTTCCTCGTGCACGCCTTTATTTATTTTGTTCGCAGCAATAACTTTAAAAAATATCTCAGGCAATAGAAATGCACGAAGATTAACCATTTAATCTTCTGCCGCAATCTTGTAATTTCTTGATGGCGGTTGGTACTTCAACCAATGCGGCTGTTTGTTGTTTGCATAGAATCTCCAAAATAAAGGAGAACTTTTTGGAGCAATTTATTGTATTATGTGAAATGGGTGCAGTTTTGGATGCGCCATTGTATAAAGTGGTTTTAGAAATCTGACCGCACCGGTTAACCCCTCATATTTGTATTTATTTTGGTGGTCGTAAATGCTCACTTAGTGCATCATGTTGTTAAAGCGACTTAATTTAGTATTAAAGTAAATATCTACATATGAATTACTAAGTTATTAAATAACAGCAACATTTAAAATTTACTATATATAACAAGCATTTAAATATATTTTGGATTCATTCGAGGACAAAACCTTGACAGCCGCGGAAGCATGGGAAAATTATACGATTATGGATTGTATTATTATTATTATTATTATTATTATTATAGGGGTGACCCTCATGGTGGGCACTGCGACCAGACGGTCTTTTGTGCCAAAGCCCCTTTACAGTAAAAGACGATCTGCTACCCTAAGGAACGCCAGAAGGTCCTTTACAGAAGATGAACGAGCTTCAGCCGAGTCCAGGAACTCTTGACCGAAGATCTTTCTTCTTAACCGTGCTAAAGCCGGACAAGCACACAAAATGTGTGATGCAGTTTCGTCGTCTTCAAGACACAGACGACAATCCGTCTCATTTGACAGACCTATCTTATATAGGTGGTATCTTAGCCCATGGTGGCCAATTAGGTAACCTACCAACAGTCTGAGATCCGCTTTACTCAAAGCATTGATTTCAGTGTAGGTGTAGGGTCTGACGAGCTCTTTAGCTTGCCGGATCCCAGGGAAGTTGTCCCAGTGTATGTACTGTAGATTCCTGACCCATTCTTCTATCACAGCCTTGGACGAAGACCAGCCAATGCTGCAGAAGGGCTCAGGACCCTCGAGTCGAGAAGATGAACCTTCCCTGGCAAGTTCATCAGCAACCTCATTTCCCTCAACGCCGGAGTGTCCCGGTACCCAACAGAGGGTAACCCTGTTGGAAGTAGCTAAGTTTTGAAGCATTCTTTAACAAGTCTAGACGAGAAGCGCCATGACGAGAGTGCCTTGAGGGCCGCTTGGCTATCGGAAAAGATAGTAATATTGGCACCTTTGAGTCTCTTATTAATATTGAGAAGGGCGCAGGCTTCAATGGCATGGATTTCAGCCTGGAAAACGCTGGGCCATTTTCCCATTGCTATCGAGACCTTGGTGTTGGGTCCATAGACACCAGCACCAACACCATGTTCCGTTTTTGAGCCATCTGTGAACCAACGGAGAGTTCTGGGGTCCAAACTGGGGCCGCCGCCATTCCAGTCTGCACGTTCAGGGATGAGAATCCTGAATCTCCTCCCGAAGCTCAGTTCCCTGGTCATGTAGTCTGTTAAATAACAGATCCTTAAGTCAGGGATGCGCTGCAGGATGCTCATGTGACCATTGTCAGCAATTTGCATTTTGGATGTGATTTACACTCTCAGAGCACTGATTGCAGCTGATTTCAAAATGAAAAAGTGCAGGGGTTCGAGTCCTACTATCGCCTCCATGGCGAGTGTTGGACAAGTCCCCATGGCTCCTGTTATGGAGAGGCAAGCAAGCCGTTGTAGCTTGTTGCACTTAGCAATTGCCATCTGCTGTTGAACTTTGGGCCACCACACAAGGGCGGCGTAAGCAACAATTGGCTTGACAATTGTATTGTATAACCACAGGATCATCTTTGGGTTGAGACCCCGTGTCCTACCAAAAAGTCTCCTACAGGCCCACATGGCTCGCGTGGCCTTATTTAGCGAGTAGTTCAGTTGAGTATTCCAATTTAGTCGCTTATCCAGCCAAATGCCTAAGTATTTTACTTCATTGGAATATTCAACGACCGTTCCTTGGATGGATATAGTATCCAAGTTCAGACGGTACCTTTTTGTAAATTGTATTACACCTGCTTCTTTTGACATAATATAACTTCGGACATCTACACTCTGAAAGATTGTTGTGTAATTTTACTCCCTTTTTGGAAGGAACTTGAATAAGGTATGGTAATGGTGGTAAAATTACACTTAAAAAAATTACGCAAATGCCTGTGTACAAATACAATTTTCTTATGTAAAAGTATTAAACGCAGAAAAATTACACACAAAAGATGTGAATTTTGCATAATAAATGTGTATTGTTTACTTCTTAAAAGAAGGTAAATTTACACATAGCAGATGTAAATTTTTGGAATTAAATTCTACTTTGAATATAGTATTTTTACAATACAGTTTTCATAATTAATTCGCAATAGCTTATTGTTTGTCAAGTATTTAATAAACTCAGAAAAATAAGACAATTGAACTTATAGTACCTACATAAAAATAAAATAACAAAAATATTTTTTTCGCCGTTGTATTAAAGTACTAAGCCTAGTATAAATGAATACATATCATATTTAATTTTTTAAAGTTCCTTAATCTAGTTATTTTACCCTTAATGGAAATATATTCGACAGCACGTCTTTAAGGAATACTATCACAAAGTGATTACCAATTCATTTTGTTTGAATGAGAGAGTTAAGGTCGTAGATTTACGTCAGTTTGACGATTTTACATATTTATATGCACGTTTACACCAGTTTTGTGTAAAATCACACAACATTTACAAAGTTGAATGAATATCACACCCAAAGCTTTAAAATTGTGTAATTTTAGAATTTTTTGCTTAATTACACCAAAAATGTGTACTTTTACAATAGTGATAAATTTGTACACGGAAAAAAGTGTAAAATTGCTCTTAAGATCAGTGTGAATTTACATTCAGTTTTTAGAGTCTATCCTAAATGGTTTTAAAAAAAAAATTTGCCGAGAATGTGTCAGAAATGAACATTTTTTAACACCAACAATCAACATCCATTGTGCATTCTGAAATTATCTCTCTCTATCACACGTAATTGGTGTTGAAGACTTTGACAACATGCAAACTGTGAAAACTTTGCACGAGGAGGATCTGGTTAAAGTTATTTTTTTATTTATTTAATTCGTGTCGCTTGTAAATACAACTTAAAGTGACTTAAAACTTAATCTAATTGTAATTAGACTACAGTAAAACCCGCTTAAATGCACATCCAATTTGTCAGAAAATTTCGTGCATTTAAACGGTTTGTGCATTTAAACATTTTTAAGATAAATGCACATGTTGTGCATTTAAGAGAGCTCGGATTACTTTTTTTCAGTTTGGTTAATTACATAGCGTTCTGTTTTCGTCTTTACTTTACAAATTTTACCAAAATTAAACAATTACAATCCGCAATTATAAGGTCCACCCGCCAACTCAAAAAGACTGAAATGTCAAAGCAAAGACTAACCAGAAAGTGTTCTCCTTCTTCTTTGCCTTCAAATGGTAACCACCGAGGGGACAATGTAAAAGTACTATACTTCTACAGATCTGTTCATTTAAAATATGTATATTGCATTTATCCGGTTATTTTTTAATTCAAATAGAAAATTCGTGCCTGAAATTAATGTGCAAATAAGAGGTTTGTGTATTTAAGAGGTGTGCAATAATGCGGTCTTTGTTTCCACACATTAATAAGGCAAAAAATTCGGTGCATTCGCATCGTGTGCAATAAAAGGAATTGTGCAGTAAAGCGGGTTGCATTTAAACGGGTTTTACTGTATAAGGAAAAGTTGATGGTAATAAGAACCATAATGACGAAGGTGAAATTTATAAACTAATAGCTGATTTAAAGAGCGAGAGCTGGAATTTTACTACAAGTATGGAACATCATTTTCTAACTCATGTACCCCACGTGGTAAAATTTCAAAGTAACCTGAAGATTTGTATGGCTGAGTACCAAGAATTGTATAAGCAATTTGAGAAACAAAAAACCCAGCATCTGATAACAGATTTCCTAATAAAAATAAAACCAATATCAGAAGACGTTATTAATGAACGAGAGTCTTCAGTGGATTCAAGCTTGTTAGATGTGCTAGTGTCTAGGATTTAGTAATGAAAGCAATGTTGATTGATTCGGTAATAAACGTATACCTTATCAAGTAGTAATGATAGTTAAATAAGCTTTTTACTTCTAATTTGAATTTTGATTTTTTATTCTTGTGGACTAACATTGTACTGTTATCTTTTATAAGTAAAAATATGAATGACTTGTATTTTTTAGAGTTTATATAATATGGGTTTGCATTGGGTTCTTTTTGCACAGCCTTTTAAAGCAATATACAGGTATTTTTGCATATTACATGATTTTTTATAGTTATAGAACACATCTTCAATTTAACTATGGTAAGCGTGCCTTTTTTAACACGGTCTAGATAACGTAGGAATAAGGCTTATCTCAAAGAAAAGGTAAAACCCGAAAAGGTTTATTCTTCTAAAAGTTAAAACAAGAAATAACAACAAATAACAAAATTAAACCATAAGAAATCATATCACAACCAAAGAAATAGCCCAATCTTATCCAGTAATTACTAAAATAATTTAAAACGTCGTTGGAATTTATTGTATTTACCCTGTATAAAAAGAGTTGGGTGTATTAGATTTTTGCCTCCTTCAATTCCAGAAAGGCATGCCTTAAGCCAAAATAGTTTGTATATTTAATAGACCTCCTTTGCTACAATTATAATCAACAAAGTCTTCATTATTCTTTAAAGACATTTATACTTCAACCTATTCAAAGGCGATTTCCTTACGGCGAAAATGACTTCATTTGAGGACGAGCGTTTAGCACAATGTTAATTCCTGACACCCATATACATAAAATTGGGACCAATAAGGGTATTATGGGCGATTTTTACACACCACCAGAGCTCTTACCCACACTGACACTGAACGTCTTCAGAACTTTATCTTTCAGCCTGTCTTGGACATGCTACATATGTCGGCACGAAGATGGCAGCGTTAAGCTTTCTAATTAACTTTTAAGCTATCATCGTCGTACAATGGAGCTCGTAGCCATCTCCGTGACAGTAAAATAGCACGACGGCATGAACCTTCCGCAGAGCGTTCCCTTCGTGCTCACATTTCCAAGATACCATCCATCTTGAATTAATTATTTATTTGCCTCTAAAAACTTTAAAATTGAGGCCAACATACGTGGCTGATGTCGATTAGATTCCTTCTCTTCTTGATGTCTATTAAGAGATAAATTTGAATAAGGAAGAAAATTTATCCCGTAAAGGAGATGATAGTGGCACTTCGAAGGGATAATCTCGGAGGGCTTGCGTTTGGTTTTCGAAATAAAGAAACTTATCTCCTTAGTATGCACGAATGGACTCTGTATTTAAATGACCCAGTGGTGGCGAGCTTTATAAATATTTAATAAGCTCAATGGCTTCGTAATTCTATTACTCCAGCCAGTAAAAGATATCTTGGAATGCTAATCAAAAAACACAAACTGTGGTATTTTAAAAGTTATAAGCTTTAATCTTTTAGAGAAGAAATCGCTAAGAAAGTTTTTAATCAAAATATTAATTTATGCAAATATAACTCTGAATATGTATGCCCAGTTCTTCTGAAAAATAACTTTACACATTTTTTTTTAAGCAGCACAGCACTACTTTTATAATTATAATGAATATATACTTTCAAAATAATGAATATATACGTTCAAGATCGAAAAAAACACACTTTTTAAAAGTTTTTTTTTTAAAATACTATTATATTTATGATTCTGAAACCTTTTGTACATTATTGGTAAGATTATGAAAAATATAAAAAAGTTGTTTAAATGCAACTTTAGTTTATTTTAATGCCTGCAGAGGGCGTCATCCAAAATGCACTTTTAAAACGGCCGCATTTCTCTAGGACTTCCTGTAACAGATAGAGTAAAAATCTTTAGTGGATTCTTTTCATAAGACACAAAACTAGTACCTAAACCTAAAAAACCTTTTATTTTTAATAAATATATCATTTTATACACATTTTTCTAAAAAAGTTAAAAAACGACTATAAGTTAGGGGTAAACTACCCCTCCGCCATAAAAAAGTGGGGGGCTAAAATAATATTTTTAAAGGTTAAGTTACTAGTATATTTGTAAACGAATCGAATGGCGTTTGGTTTGTTAAAATCGGTTGAATAGTTTTTGAGATACAGATGCGGCCATTTTCAAAAATGTGATTTCGAGAAAAACGCATTCAAAGTTTTTTTAACCCATTCTTTCCCAGCGTTGCGAAAACGCAACACCTGATTTTTGTATGTTCGGACGTGATTTCCACTCCCCCCTTGAGCACTACTGTGCACGTCCTGTTTTCGCAACAGGGCTTTTCAGGCTTTCCCTGTTCAGCATAAGTGAATTACTAAAATTTTTGTTCAATGTGGTCTAAAACAAAGTGATTCTGAAGTTTTTGTACGTTTCTGAAGACATGAGTTCTGGGAAAGAATGGGTTAATTTAATTTTTGCAATAAAATGTTCGTAATTTCCGCTACAAATATAGGTATAACTTTTTTTCTTTTAACGAATTTCTTAAAACGATTTTAGGAGTGTATTTGTGTGATTTTAAGAAGAATTTTTATGAAAAAAAAAATTGATTTTTTTTCGATTTTGAAAGTAAAGGTAGTAACAAAAGATGAAAATCGTCAAAATTTTGGTATATATCATTTAGAGCCTATAGCTCATAGACTTTGTATGATAAAGACGGTTTTTATTTACCTCACACGCTCCACAAGATGACTGATAGAAAAATTATGTTGACAATTCCTGATATTTGACCAGTTATCATGAATGTAAATTTTTCTTTTTAAAGATACAACCAGACTTGCAGGATATTACTTTTGACAGGCATAACTTAACAATTTGTCAATTCTTTTATTTCGAATTAAATATAAATTAATTACAGAAAAATCAGTCAAATTTGTTTGTCATTTATTGCAAGATTTCGAAGAAAATAAGTTCAGAATATTTTTTCGTTCGAAATGAGGGACCTCAATAGCTCGCATTGGTATGTGGGCGTGCACGGCGCTAGAGGTTGTGGGTTCAATTCCCACCGGAAATCCTGGTCACAAAAAGTGGTACCACAATGGGCCGATAATGGCTTAAGCGTTCTCCATAGCCACATCAGAGATACTCTAACTGGTTGCAATCTCATATTGAAACGATTTAGACATGCTTCATCAATTGTGTAATCTTAATAAATTATATCTCATTATATATAACAACGTGTGAAATAATGTCATTTCAACGTAAGGTTAATGGTATCTGTTTTCCGTATAAAATAAGTAATAAACCTCTCACAAAAGTATATCAAGCAAAGGAATCCTTGTAATCTTTAGAACAATATTTCGTTTACTGATCATATTGAAATTTTTTGTGGAAACTCTACAAATAAGTGAAATATTCTATTAAAAATAACACAGTTTATAATATAAAAGAACTTTACTCTTACGATAGTTGCTTTAAAAAAGGAAATGACTTTGAAAGTAATTGAAATTTTCCTAAATCTGTCTAAGTTTCAAGAGAAAATGTCTTGAATTGAGTTGAAAACATTGTTAGTTTCTTTAAATGAGTGGAAACTTCTATAAATAAATGAAATATTATTCTCTTCAAAATAACAAAATTTTCATGGAACGAGAGCTTTGCCTTTATTTTTCCGTATAGTAGATTCTTGAATCGAGAACTCTTTCTCTCTAAACAAGCAAATCTTATTCTTAAATTAATGTTTGTATAACTTTTTTATTTCTAAAATAAATTTAAATATTTAAAGTATTCTTTTAGGACTTGAAGTCCTTTATAAGTAATGTATGTAATGATTCTGAAAGTATTTAAGCTTAATGTTGTCGAATTTGTGTCATCACAAATATATTTCTTTGCAATAATCTTCATATTTACGTGAGCTCTTAAGTGTTGATCGTGTTTTATTACCTATTTATTTTTCTTTTAGTTAAATAGGCCATTGCTTCACACAGGATTATATCTTCGATTTTAATTAGTATTTAATTTTGAATGAAATAGTATACTATTCTTGATTCTCAAAACAATAGTTCTAGACTAAAGAGTAAAGTATATTTAAATAAATAAGGGCACTTCACTTTACTTCACTTGAGAATAAAAATTTTCAATATTTCAAATTAAGCAAAAATGTTCTTGTATAAAGAAATCGTTTGTTGATTGATGAAAAATTGCGTACTGAAATAAGGAACTATTTAATTCTTGCTTTAAGATCAGTTTTCGTGATTTTATCGCTACTAAGGATTTTTTAAGAGAAAATTTGTTTTTATATTTAAAGAAATATCGAATTTCATGCAACTAAGAAACTAATATTAATTTAAAAAATATATTCCTCTCACTATTAGTGTACGTTCCTTTACATGGGACCAATTATGGCTATCATCAACGTGTTGGAAATGAGTTCACTTTGCTCAGAAATCAATTTAAAGTAGCTCTTTTAGAATCTGAGCATATAAGGAGTAAGTCTAAATTAAATTTTGGGTTATTATGGAATGCTCGTAGCCATTAAATAAATAAATAAATAGAGGTATTATCCTCTTATTATTAAATCAATTAAAAATATACTATAATTTTTTTTGATTTTTTGTTTAGAAAACCAATTCTTGAAGGTAAGTAAAGTTTTAAACTTTTCTGGCTTGTGCACTTAGATGCAAACTTTTAACAAATATTTTATTTCTATGATACTTTCCAATAATATATGAGAACACTGGTAAATCCGATGAACTCGTCTCGAAGACTCTGCCTTTCCCAAGCCCATTAGCTTAAATTTAATGAAATGGGAGTTTCTAATTAGAGAATTAAAACATGAATTCAAACTCTTCATATTTCGGAGCTAAATTTTTCAATTAAGTGATATCAATCGGGCGGTTTTCACAAAGAGGAAACTTCCATGCATATAACACAAATATTTCGGAGGCAACCTGTGGCTGTGGGAATGTGAAAACGAAACCCAAATCTAAATCGACTCCTACGGAGATTTAATAAATTGAATGGGCTTGAAATTAGAGTAATGTGGAAAGCCGTGTAAAGGGGTTAATTTCATGAAATGGTTGGAAGGACACGAATTTCACCATTACAGCCAGGATGACAGACCGAGCAGGCGGATTTCACCCAGTGGTAATGAGAGTTGTACGGCTCACCTGCTCTCTTTATGCTGAAGCCAAAATTCATACCTCAAATCTCTGCGGCATTCTTTTTGATAATGAGCCGTGATTCTGCTTCGAGGCTTACAGGCTCGGTGTGACACCCTCACCATCTTGAGTCTTCGCACGTAGCTGCCGAGAAAATTAGTCCTAGGCGTGAACGTAATTATTTGGTTAGCGCGCGCGGGCAAATGCGGAAACAGGAAAGATAAACGCAATCCTTTCACCTATGCTCCGTCTTCTATGAAATATTGAAGTTAAGTTGCCTGTGAAATTTATGCGTAGGAGCTACGCTAGAAATCGCAGTCGAGGCAGGCTGCTGCAAATATGTTCACGGCTAAATTAAATATGTATTTATCATTATAAGAAGAAGGTCTAGGCGTGCCGAGCCCGCCGTTGTTTGCAGATCGCAGCACCATTTGTCACTGTCAGAAGGTTTGTCATGAATTGAAGGCATCAATAAGGCCCGGGCCATCCCCCAAGGAGTAAGAGTGGCCTTAGCATCTTGAAAACTTCACCATCTGACGGTTAACGCCGGCGAGGATTGCTATTTATTTCTTCACTTTTAATGTAATTCTTCAAGTTTCCCGTAAATTAATATTGAAGTTTACCGCGTCAGCGGAGCAAAGTTGCCTTTTTCTTCGACTTTTCATCCCTTGCCCTTAACTTTGGTACTTAACCGCAAAGAGCCGAGCCCTACATTAAGGAAGTCGTAAATATATGTTTTTGTTTTTTTTTGTTTTTGTTATTCGTTTTTGGAAAGGGCGGGTGGTAAAAGTAAAGTAATTAAGATTAAATGCACGGCTTCTGGAGAAATTGAACGCGTCAACTTCCCAACAATAAAGCGAGTTTCCCGGAGGCTTTTCATCCGGACTAATTCTTGTCACAACTGCGACCAGCCCAAGCAATGCGACGAAAGAATCCAAAAAAAATGGATTTCACGCCTTTTACCCGTGGCATTCAATTTAAATTGAGCCTTTCGCCCAGAGCCCATATTGTTGCAGGCGCTTTTCTACGTCATTTAGAGTTTAAGCATCATTTTTAATAGCGATAATTAAGCAGAGTCATGACCATAGCTCATGAAAATGAACTCCTATTTGGGTCAACGTTTTAATTCAGCCGGCTTTCGACCATAGACGGCTCCGAGGACAATTGCGTCTCCGACTTATAACAATAACAGGGCTGGACATTACTGCTTTTGCACAATATCACGCTCGTAATCAAGCGGCTTTGGCGCTGATTCTTGCATACTAAGCCCAATACTCGTATAAGAAGAAATGCTTTCTTTGAAAAAAAATCTTAATTAGATGGACTCGGATTCACTTCGCAAAGCGCCAACTGCAATGAGATTTCGCTAAGTGCAATTTGTATCTATCACTGCAATATTAAAAATGGGTTCATTCGTCGTTTGTACCTCTTAATTGAAATCTGCATTCTTTCTCTTTTTTTGTTGTTGACTTCACACTAGAAATTCAGACTCCGTTGTATGTCTCACACAAAGAATAGAAAAGGAGTTTTTCCTTGTTGAAAGAAATTACAATGTTTGCAAATATATAACATTACAGAAAGTAGAAAATTTTGCTTTCTTACATACTTGTCTTACTGCAACATAATTATCTTAAAATATTTTAAATTCAGAGCAGTAATAAAGAATTGAAGCTGAATGCCTTTCGTACTTGAATAAAATTTCTTAATGATGGAACACCAAAGGCCCAACAAAATATTAAAGCAAAATTCTTAATTTCGAGTATATTAGCGACCGTATTCTTGACTCAGAACCATAAATACTTGTGTTTTACCAGGTTTTGATTCATACATTGAGAAAAAACCTTTAGTAATTATGGAGTCTGTTAATTGCAATTTTTTTAAATACTTTAAACTTTATTTATTTATACGTTTACACATTTTAACTTTTTTCATGCCCTTTGTGCGAAATGTATATTTGTGAAACTATATTTACATTAGTGAAAACTTGGTTGTTCTCATAATTTTTTCAGTTTTCGAAAATAATGCGGTTAAAAAATGAAAATAATAACTGTATTTTACTCACTTTTGGAAATGTTTGAACGAAATTTCGTATCAACTCGAAATTCTTCTGAACTGTAGCTTTTTAATATGCTATTTTTAAACTATATTAAGATTTATTCAGGAAACGAGTTTTTCATGAATCTTCCCTCTGCCATAAACCTTGAATAAATGAATTGAACCAACGGTATGCAGGAGTGAAACTGGTCTCTCCAACAAACCTTGACCAAAGTTTTAATTAATTAATATTTCATATAGAATTTATACTTTCATTTAAACTACTACGTTTTAAATTGCTACGACATCGCGTTATTTAAAAAAGAAATCTAAAGATGGTTAAAATACCTTTTTTTTTTAATTATTTTAACCCAAGTTTTCACGAAAATGTGACGTGGTGGAATTATTTTATTACTTTTTTTTCAAAATTAGGGAAAAAAATTGTAAATTTGTTTAGGGCTTAAACATTTTTTAAAATAGTGATTATTGGTTCAGGATACTACAAGATTACAATATTTTTACAGCATGTAACTTTTAATACCTTGGTGGCAAGCTAAATAACAGAAGACATTAAAGATGTATGTTACACAAAAAAATACTAATCTAACTTAAAAAATATCGCTCTAGAGGTTGATTCGAATTAATAATTAAGAGGAATTAAATTACATAGAAATTAAATAGTCAATAATAATATAAAATTGTTACCATTATAAAAGCGTTTGTGTAAAACCTGAAGAACGTTTTATTGAACATTCTATAAGTAATAAAATAATATTTGTAGAATAAACAAAGTTGTTTAAAATAAAATTTTACCAAACAGAATTTAATTACGTAAATGTTACAAAACACTTCACAAAAGTTTTTCTAGTAAGTATAAAAGCATATATCGTTGTTTTATTGCAATTATGTCTAATTTACAAAATATTCAAAATTTCTTGTAAAATATTAAATAAAATAATAGACATTTTATGAAGCTTAACTAAGAGTAGTGGGCAGTAGTATTAGCAGGGTGGGCTGAAAAATTGAGCATTTTTTGTGTTCTTACCTTGTTTTTAGAAACTATTTTACACTAATTTCCAAAAGATAGCGTATACAGCATTATTTACGAAAGTCCGAGTTGTGTAATTTATTTTTATCAAATACACAGCAGAAATATCTTTTAATCATAAAGTTATTAATAGGGATATTCCCACCTTGTTATATTTCCTGTTGAATCAAAAGGAGTAAAAATACCTATTGCAATAGACAATAATGAAAATATGTATATAATAATTTTATACACGGTACAATGAAACAATAGCAAACATTTCCATGCGAATTTTTCCGACAATTTCTTGTTTCTTTTTTTTTCCTATTTTAAAGTCGATACAAAATATGTTTGATTTGATTAAATTGCTTTGTTTTACAAACTTCGAAACTTCGAAAATTTTGCAGCAGGCAGGAACAAAGTTTATTTTTCAAGTTCCACTGAAAGAAGTTTCGAACGGATTGGAATTCTATCGGAATGAAAATTATGGACCAAAATGTTATAATAATATGACATTTTATGGTTCATGAATAAATCGCTACAAATCGTTAGCATCTAATTTAGCATACTGCATTTGCAATTTTGTTCCTTAATCCACCCAATCCATGTGGGTATAATCTTTGTATATAAGTTTATTAAAGGGTACGAGTTTTAAATTGCTATCGAATGTGAATATCATTGTATGGTGAAGATCATGACACGGAAATTAATTACTTGCTTAGGTTAGCTAATTCTGACTATACATTTGTTAGCTCGCTAGTTCAATTCAGTCCAATAGGGTCGAAAGGCTTAAGCAACCTCGCGATCACTGCGACCAAATGAGGTCTACTGTAAATTCCCGATTTCCGCGTGTATTATATCCCCAGGACAAGTACTTTGAATAATATAATAATGTTGGGATTTGTGTCTTATACCAATTTGGGTTGTTGGGACGCTTTTTCTAGGTAGGGATGTCTGCGTCTAGCTACTAATGATAAAACAGGTGCACAGAAGCACCTGTAGCCGATAACAATTTTGCCAATTTTATTGAGTTGATATCTCAGTCGGCAATATCCAGTAAAAAGCTCTGTAATCATAGAGAGGTTTTACTGTGCCATTTTTCCTCTATTTTAAATATTAATAATTTAAACATAGTCACAAAGGAAATCATGATATCACAGGTGTAAGGATATTTTATAAAATCCAAACTCTGCATGTAAATAATAATAAGAAATAAACATATTGTAGACTGCTGGCAACGAATAAATAAATAAATAATAAAGCCCTGTAACTATACCAAGTTCAGATCTGCTTAGTTGGAGAAACTTTCCAACCTTGTAGTGAGTATCATACACGAAGTATTTGGCATGTAGAGGATTTCCAGTATTGTTTGTCCCTTCGTTCATCTATTGGTTAAATGCACCCTTGAGATGGCATTTAGAAGTGCCACAAAAGGGTTGTGATACTATGAAGGGCGATTCCGCCCCTCTATTTGCCAGATCGTCTGTAATTTCATTGCCTATATGGCCTTCAAGTCCCGGGACTTTATTCTTCCTCGCCAGGTTTTTGCTCATTAGGAGTCATTCTCAGAGAACATTTTGTGTTAATGCAAAAATACTTGAGAGCCTGTAAAGCTTCTTAACTGTCTGATAGAAGATGAATCGTGAAGACGTTGATGATGTTGGTCATGGCATATTCCGCGATGGCGAGCACTTCAGTTTGAAAGACAGTTGGAGTCTTACCTAGAGCTATTGAACCGTCAATGTACCAAATCATAGTTTCCTGAAGTAGGGGTGCTACACTTATAAATGCTACTTATTATTTAATGTAAAATTTCTCAAACATATGTACATGAAAGAAATGCTGCTTATTGTGCGATGTAAAATTTCTCAAAACTTCAGGGCTCGTAATTTTCTGCTCTGCATAGTATAAATGATCGTTTGGCTCGAAAACACTTTCATTGCGAAAATATATATAGTTTAGGGTTTTCTTCGAAACTAAATTTTCCCGCACCACTTACTTAAACTTAATGAGTATATCTAAAAGCGTCATAGTTCAATTTTTTAGAAGTTCAGAAACGAACATTTCCTGAATATAAAGGAAGCAACAAGCATAATGAGCTGACGTTCATAATTAATTTACTTACGTTTACATACTCAAGATTTGAATAAATTAAAGACATACTTGAATCTACTTTGTGTAGTGCATTTCTCTTACATCATGATATAATCTCATTAAGGGAAATTTAATATAAAAGATGGCGAAGAGCACTTGATCAGTCGCTCCGTCCTTTAAATTGACATAGTGCATGTTCGCAGACAGGATGTCGAGGACAGGTTATGGTGCCTAGTCCCTGTTCTATGGCAACAAGCCACTTTGTTCGAGTGTTCAGTTTTTTATTCAGATTTCTATCGCATCACGAACAAGGTATTTTTCACAATGGAGTCCGTAAGTGCAATCTCGACATGGAATTGGTTCAGAGGCCCAAGTAGATGCTTTCATGTAATTTATGAACAAAATGGGTTAAGCTCTGAATGGAAAAAACTAACAAAGTGGTACATGGTACAGTCAGTATTGATCTTTAGTCTTTTAGCTTTAAACCAAACGGACAGGAAGATGCATTAACCCACCTACAACTGTTTTAATTGCTCGAGAGAGAATGCACTTTGCATCAGTCTAAAAGTAAATTAAAGCGCCTTAAAATGAGCGCACAACGTCGCAAACATATGGAGGAGGATCCTAGGACCTAGACAATAAAGACAGATATGGGGGTAATTTGAAACTGTGTCATGTCACTGCATATTCTTAAAATCGCCAAGAATATGAGGCTGAGAATAATATGTATAAGGACTCCCGGTCCCCTGAGACGCTCCGAACAACTTAAGACGGTTCTGCCTCAGCAAATCTTATAACTGTTTTAAAGCGCCTGCAGCAATTTCTCTTCGGTACGACATAATTTCGGATATATTAAAAGCTAAGATCTGACACCTCAACTGCCACTTATGGCGCCATGAGATTTCATCTTGGCGCAAAAAGATGCCTTGGTCCACATATGCTCGCATCATAATAAAATCCATGCGCCGCACACAGAGGCAAGAAAGAGTCGGTCTTATTGCTCTAGATGAACTTTTTCCGTGCCAAGAGGATGAATTTCATTTTCTATTGCAACGCATTCACGTGTATCTTGTGAAGTTTTCCTGCTCAAAGCTGTAGGCGAATGTCTATGTGTGTTTTTGCACATCGCTACGTCTATGAAAATGGATGGGAAAAAATTATTCCAGTGATAGAATTGCTACTCTTTTGCAGACTGTAACAACTTTTCTGATTTTCAAAGGAAAGGTTACACAGAGCAATGCGATCCAATTCGAGCAATGCTACTCGCAATCATTTCAAGCGCGTTTGGCCCTTTGGCGAACCTCGCTTGCTTCACATTTATTCTTATCAAAAAGATTTATTCTGACGATAAAAAACTGAAGCGGAACAATAAATAACTTTTATTGTGGATCCGAGGTGTATACGATAGCACTCTAATTCTATATACCCTACAAAAATATAGTTCAACGCACAGAAAGTTCCACTTAGGAAAAGTTTTCAGTGTGGAACTCCATGTGGCTCCTCCGAGGACATATATTATTGAAGGAACTCGAAATACCACCGGAAAGAATTCTTTTTTTTATTTCAAAAAACTTTCAAATAACTCGACTCGAAACTTTGTGCACATATATTTGTCCGTTCCGGCCTATTATTCGGTCATATTCTGTCATTAGTGTAAAAGTTCGTTCGGGAAAAAAGTTTGAAAACTTTGTCTATAGTGAAATACTGAAGAAGTTAAATATATCAAGCTGAGATTTCAAATGAGCATCCTCTAATATAAAAGAATTTCAAAGGTCATATAAACCATAACATGTTTGGTTAATATAATAACATTTCTATTATACAAACTTTTATCACGCCTTCACTGATAGCAGTGAATTGTGATTTGTACATTACTAGTTTAATATGAGAAGGTACCATGCAAAAGAATACAAGTCACACCTATTATATTTTTATCTGAACACACCACAACATGTAGCTCTTTACTCGATGATTAAGTAGATCAGTTTCACAGAATAGTTTTATTAGAAAATTGCAAACTCAAAATTACCGACCAATGTATTTTAAACTGAACATATAAACTGTACTTTACAAATATGAATTATCACTTGAACTTGCCATATATGGATATGTATTTTTGGATTTTCTATTGAAATTTCGAAATACAATATAACGCATTTAACCTATTAATGCGCAAAATGAGGATTTTGTGTACGCAAGTTCAATTGTACGCTTCGAATAGAAAATTATGGCGATTTTCTTCCAAATTCGTATATAAGGGGTTTTTAGGGATGCTCTTTCAGAATCTGGCATTTGTTTTGCATAAAAGCTTCGAAAACGCTATTATTTTTTTGGGTTTTTTAAAAAAAGTGCTGATTTTTGTTGGTCATTTTTCTCCTCAAAGTCGATTATCTTGTCGTTGCTGCTATTGAATGATCATATAATCACCAGAAATCGCGGTCCGAATGTCTAAACTTTCTCAAACCATGGTTTTGAAAGTTTTTTTTTGCTTTGATTTTTACAAAATGGTCAGCAATGTAATAAAAAATTTCGCGATTTTTTTACACGAAAAGGTTCAACTTTACAAAAAAAGTGTAGAGGACAGAAAATGCTTTAAATTAGCCAGAGAATACATTTACATTTTTTCAGAATTTTTTGGACTATTTTTGGTTTTTTTGATTTGGACAATTTTTGACAAATCCAAAAATGTCCCGAAAAATGCTGGAAAAATTCACGCGTGTTCTTTGGCTAAGTATAAGCACTTTTTGTCATAGACAATTTATTCGTATAATTGATCCTTTTTGAGTAAAAATATCACCAACTTTCATCATAAAAAAAATTGGTGATAATTTTCTGTTCTTTACATTTTTTTTTGTAAAGTTGATCCTTTTCGTGTAAAAAAATCGCGAAGTTTTTTATTTACATTGCTGTACAAAATGACCATTTTGCAAAAACCAAAGCAAAAAAAAACTTTCAAAACCATGGTTTGAGAAAGTTTAGACATTCGGACCGTGATTTCTGGTGATTATATGATCATTCAATAGCAGCAACGACAAGATAATCAACTTTGAGAAGAAAAATGACCAAAAAAATCAGCAATTTTTTGAAAAAACCAAAAAAATAATATGGTTTTTGAAGGCTTCAATGCTAAACAAATGCCAGATTAAGAGCATCCCCAAAAACACCTTATATACGAATTTGGAAGAAAGTTGCCCCAATTTGCTATTCGAATGGTACAATTGAACTTGCTTGCACAAAATCCTCGTTTTGCGCATTAATGGGTTAATGTGGCGACAAAAATGTTCTAATTTTAAGAGATTTTTAATTTAATTAATAAAGATTGATAATTAATACAAAAGGGTTCCCATCGCCATTTTTCGAATCTCTCAAATCTTTTGTCAGAATTTGGAAATTAAAGGTGGTTGATTCAATATGGCGAAGAATATACAATAATTCAAAGGATTTCCATGAAAATTAGCATGAGGTTTATAGTTTAAAACATTTCTAGAATATACCAAACTAGAGCATTTGGAAAGTGTTTAATATTGTAGTATTTTTTGCCACCCCGGGTGAATCCGGGTAACTCAGCTAATAATAAATAAAAACGTTAAAATTGTTGCAGCATCGCAAAAACCCTTGTCTATCATATTTTAATTATTAAAAGAATTTAATTAAGGCCTCATAAATTTACGTTTTCAATGATTTCAGAGTTGAGGTAAATATGACTCAATTCAATTGTATTATTTGCAACATAGACCGACTTCAGGAAGATATTTAATAAAGAAACCTTTCTAATTTCGAAAAATTAAATATTTCAGAAATGACTTTGTTGAGAAATATTTAATTAAAGTAGAGACATTTTCGTAACATCCAGAAATTATGTTTGCTGGGGTTTTGATTTACTTATTCAATTACGAGATAGTCACTTTGCTCGACGGCAATCGATTTTTTATATTTCCAGAACATCAGGCAGCAAATTTAATTTCACCTTCAAACTGTCAATTTGGGTATCATACCTGAGCACAATTTTGCTTCGAATGATTACTTCGGCAGAGCACCTTGTCTCGATTGCCAGGGACAGATACAATCACAGCTCCCCGGCTCGCTTCCATCGGCAGCCAGAGGGAGTTTCGGGGGTAGCTGCGGCCCTAGAAATGTTCTATGCCAGCGGAAATTAATTTCACCAGAAGAACACAAAATTTAGCGTTCTTTGTAGGTGCTCTGCTCCATCCATTCGAGGCGCTTTGAGAATATTTGCGAACTGCTCGGATTCCACAGTGTGCGGGGGAGGCGATTCCTTTCTGCGGAAAGAAGTCCTACGAAAAGAATATGCAAAATCCGTCGTCCTCGTTGTCATCGTCGTCATCGTCGCCCCCATAGTTTGTCGGGGGGGTTGGATCATACTGTTTGGCACATCCTCAAACATCGGGGCTGGCTAAGCGATTTTGAGTCCATTACCGATCCGTATTTGTCCTGGTCCGCTCTGTCATGCAAATCACCACCGGCAGAATGAATCAAATACGCCAGGATGTGTCTGATGGATCCGAAATTATTTTTACCCCAGTAGTGATGGTCGGACTGTGTCCTTCGGGACGGGTTGCAAATGAGCCCATTAATCACGAATCACTCTTGAGCTTGAGTTATATGGGTGCAGATGGGAGATGACAAAAGTGGTAGAAAGCCAATTTAATAGAAACGAATGTAATTAATAAAATACCACCTTTCTTCGTCTTGGGTGGCATTAAGCAACTGTTTGTTGAAACATTTCGAATAATTGCTTTTTAATGATGCCTACGGTTTTCTAGTTTCAGACATTAATCGAAGCTGGTAATGATTAGCAATAAATGTTTGCCGTATCTAATGTAAGCAGCAGCAACAAAACTTAATTAGTAATGCTATTTGTGTCCCGCATTTGATATTTACGGAAGGTAATTTCAGCTTAGTCACTTGGAGCAGTTTATTGCTTTGGTTTTTTTTAATATCTGATTCTGATATCTGATTTTTTACACGAGTCTATGAATGGGATTTATATACTAATTCAAATATTCAAGTATGTTCTACCTTGTTACACAGTTGAAAAATTTAGTATGTACTGTACATACATTTTAAACTTTTTCGTATGTATACAGATTAATAAAGAGATTTTACTATCGAAATAATATTCTCAAAATATGAAGAGCATTTATAAAAGTTTTGCATTAAATTTATACAAATATAGTATATGTAGTTATATTACGATAATCTTACAATATTTATAAGAATTTCAGAGAAAAATAATAAAGAACATGTCGTTCTCATGAATTCATATAATTAATGGTATCCAATATATCTTTCCTCGTATAAATTAGTTCATAGGAGTCATTGCCAAAACCTGACTGATGTTAATCCCATACTCAGTAATGAAGACAATTAGTTTGTCCTGAATACTGAGTACTGGATTAATATTAATTAGTTTTTCGCGCCGACTAACATCTAGGTAAATTGTAGGATTCAATATTGAACATATATGTAGTATGTATCAGCAGTCAGAACTTGGGACTTTTTAGATGCGGTTCTAATTTTTGGAAGTTTTTCTCTCCATTATATATAATCAGACCACCGAAAAATATATTAAATAGAGCACCTAAACATAGCAGACAAAAAAATGGTAAATGTAATGTGATTAGGTCGTTAGACAGTTTTGTGATTACAATCTCCTGAATTTTAAATTCAAAATAATTTTTAAGCATTATGATATTTTCAATAACAAAAATAGGTTTGTCTTTTAATAAATGTAATATAAGAAACATTTGCAAATCGTGTACCATCAACTAAATGAGAAA
The DNA here is from genome assembly GCA_949715965.1 of Dysmachus trigonus. Classification (NCBI taxonomy): domain Eukaryota; kingdom Metazoa; phylum Arthropoda; class Insecta; order Diptera; family Asilidae; genus Dysmachus; species Dysmachus trigonus. The sequence continues at coordinate 33,727,391 of OX454319.1, forward strand.
AATGATGCAGAAATTGATAAGATTGTTTATCTATGCACTATAACTTATACAAAGAATCGTAAAGAGTCATTTATTACTACAGGGTGACAAAATTAATAATTTTAAAATAAGTGCAGGGAAAACAAAAAAATACTTATAAATTCAGTAGAGATATCATTATTACTTGAAATTAGTTTTAGTTGAATCAAACTTTTTAGACAGATACTTTTTGAGATTTAAAAAAATCGACAAAATTCGCTCATGGGATAACTATTTACATAAATGTTTGAAAACATTAATAAATGCGGTCATACGATGAAATCAAACAATTTTTTTAAATTCTTATCTTCTGAGAGTTGAAAATTAGGGGATGAATCGCGTTTTTTTTTTATTTCTAACTAACTAAAAATTGAATATACAAAATTATTGATACTTAAATTTACAAAATTATTGATATTTAAATTTACAATATTAAGTTATGTGCATATAGGCAATTGAAGTCGGTTTTTGTTTTTTGTATAAATTTGTAAATAAATTAAATATGGCAAATTTAAGTTAACTTCAATTAATCTTTGACATATGATAATATTTGTTTTTTTTTTTTTTGGTTTATGATCTTTCAGTCATAAGTGCAAGAGCAATATTTAAAACTAAATTAAGTCAAGTTTATTTAAATACTTTCTCGATGGCTTTGTAATTTAAAGAAATATATGTGTATATGTAGTGAAGAGAACTATACCATGGTAGCAACAGTAATTGATATTGATGGCAATAACATGGATATTAATCACGGAGGAACTCGTACCAAAATTCGTATTACTATTTCGAGTTGTTATGGCTATAGTGTTGCCGGGATTAAAGCCGTACGACAAATTATTCAGTAGGTATTGCACTGTGCCTTGAACTTTAGTACAACATATTACAAAATAGGTTATGACGGTGATATAATGCATCAAAGTTAAAATTTATGCATCAAAGCTAAATTGTATACATCAAAGTTCAAATTTAAGGCCCGCATACGCGGACACCTGTGAACGGATTATGTCATGTCGAATACTGTTAAGAAAAATGAAGTGTGAACTTTGATTCTGCAAGACTGAGAAATATTTAAGTGAGATACTTTTCAAATCCTATTTTGAGCGAGGATGGTTATACAAAAAAATGTTGATCAGAAAACTTTTGAGAAACGACTGGCATAGGTACTACTGCATGTTTGTCATAAATATAAAATAACGGTACAAAAGTGGAATTATTTTCGTCAATGGGTGGTTTTTAGAAAACTACATATTTATACATATAGGACTCATAAGATCTGCTTATTAAATATCAAGTTCCTAACTTACACAATGGTTGACCTACACATATATGAAAAATACTTCCTTCCTTTGACAACACGAACTAAAAGTTCTCAATTTTATCATGCATGTTCAAATACAATACTATGGTCATTAAATTGGTTTTAACAATAAAGTAGGAGGCTAAATTAATTGCTGAATATTTTGATGTCTTTGAACAAATATACAACTGTCTTTAAACAAATACAACTGTCTTTGACAAAAAGGAATGTGTTGAAATAGTTTTTAAATCACGTTTTATAGAATTTGAGTGTTGTAATAAAAATCGATCAGATTTTATGTATGTTTTTTAAAAAAAAAGTATGCCTATCATACCTTTTAATACGCTTTTAGAAAGAAATCTATAAGTCGAACTCGTCGTAACAGTTTTGTAAGGGGTCCAATACTTTTTTAATATTTTAAACACTCGGGAACTTTTCCCTATCTAACGATATTGATCGTTGCTTTTTAAATAAATAGTTCAATAAGCATTATGCAAAACCGTGCTTGCTTATCAGCAAATTAAGAAAAGTGTTTTGTAATTGTCGATATGGTAATATTCCCGAAATAACCGAAAAAGCCACTTTCAGCCAATTTCGGGACTACCAAAGAGGAATGAAAATTTACAATTTATATAAGACCCAAGCGAAAAGGACTTTGTTGAAATCAATTTTGTGTGATTACTCAACAGAGATTCAGTCCCCTTCCATCCCTGCGGACAGATAACTAAATTGAATATATTCCCGCTGCAAATATGATTTATGTATGTACTGTTTCCTGACATCGAAGATATTCAATAGCATTCAATTTGCGATTTATTAATCTAGGATTTCTATACCCCTAAATTGCGCTTTTGGCGATCAAATTGTTTGGATGATTTATTCTATGAAAATTAGCTCCATTCAAATCAAAAAGTCCTTCTACCAAAGAATTTCAGCAAAACTGAACGGAAAAACTGCCGGATATAGAGATGGAGCCTCGTCGTTCGCCGAGAAAAGTTTTCAACTTATGCTTCGGATGTGATGTGATTTCACTTTAAAAGGGCTTTGAGTGGGTCCGTAAATTACAAAAAAAGTCGAACGTAAAATCTTATAGTACCCCCTGAGGTAATATCTAGCTGAAATTCCTCTACTTTTACGACCGTAAATTTTTAGAGCAAAAAGCCCGCTGGCTGGTATCTGACTCTTGACAACATAACAAACTGGAGTCACCCTCAATTGGGGTAGAGTCCGAATATTTCTCACGTCGCGATGAAATACTATTACACGAGTATCTGGCACTTTCAGGGGGTATCTTGAAAGGAAAACTGCGCCAAGACCACCCTGCAGCAATTTTGGTCTGCCGCTGTGGATACACGTAGGCAGTGAAATTTGATTGGTATTTTCGGGGCTTAAGTCAACAATAATTTTTGAATGCAGCAATAAACCAATTTATTAGGCAGCCGACATCTCCGTCGTAGGCGTTGCAGTGCTGGTTGGTGCACAGTCTTCAGAATGGGGAATCAATTCACTTTGAAATTAACATGCAATTAATCTATCAGACCTGCGGCAGACCCACAATACAGCGGTGTGCGCACGAAGTGTTTGCAGATCCGAAATTAGCCACCAATCAAGTTTTAATAAGCACTTGATTTTGCGAGCTTATTCAGAATAGCTTGGCTGCTCTTTGAATTTGGAATTGCATAATACCTCCTAGGTAAAATAGGCTAATGGCTTGAGACCTATTCCCTCTATACCCGTCACCGTAAGATAAATCGATATTTTCTTGGATAAGTAATTAACGTCTGCCTATAAATCCGCTCGTTGTGTCTATATCAGATATTTCTACTGTTCGTGTTCATTGGGAGTTTCGCCCTTTTGCTACATTAAATCCTTTAGAAATAGAGATGGCAACCTGACATCAATTATTGCAATTACCCAAATGTAAGAGTTTCTGCAGGACTCCATTGCGTGGGAACTGAATTTATGGACCAGGCGTTTAAATTTATAATGAGGAGGGCCGCATACCCGTGTACGACAACAAAGTGAAATTCTCTCTTAATTGCTTCACTTAAGGTTTTGGCTCAACATTCCTTGGTTAATTTCGAATATCCTTCAACCATGGAAGATTAACTGCTCAGATCCCAAAATATGCTTTTGTAAGCTTATAGACCCTATTACTATATTACATTACAACGTTTCATTAATATATAATATGCTTGCAAATTTAATATCAGTAAACAGTTGAAGGAAGATATTTAAAGTGAAAAAAATATATAGTATACATATGTTTATGGAACACTGTAATCCTGGAATATATTGTTAAATTAGAAAAATTCATAAAAATTTTCTTAGTCATTAAAGCTCTTTTTAAAGCTTTATTTTTGTATAACCATCATATTTTGTAAATTTTAAATTTATTGTAAAATAAATTGCTATTTACTCTTGTACAATTTTTTTACCTACTAAGAACAACAGATATGAAGAAGAACCTAATTTTATTAATTTATTCGAGATAAAGTTTTCGAATACAGATTAGCGGACAAAATTTTCACTCAAATTCTTAAAATAATTATTTCCTGAAGAATGAAAACATTTGCTATCTATATGATAACCTAAAAAACAACGTAAATAGCTCACCTCAAGTAAAGCTAAGAAATAATAAAGTAAAAATTTGCAGTATTTGTTCTGATATCAAATTTTAATGACAATTAGACATACCTAGAACTTTATGAATACAGATTAACCCATTAATGCGCAAAACGAGAATTTTGTGCACGTAAATTAAATTATACGATTAGAATTGAAAATTGGGGCGATTTTCTTCCAAAATTGTATATATTGGGTGGTTATATTGGGTGATTTGACAAAGTTTAGACATTCGGACCGCGATTTCTGGTGGTTATATGATCATTCAATAGCAGCAACGTCAAGATAATCGACTTTAAAAAGAAAAAAGACAAAAAAAAAAAATCAGCACCCTTTTTAAAAAATTCAAAAACTAATAGCGATTTTGAAGCTTTTATGCAAAATAAACGCCAGATTCTAAAAGAGCATCTCCAAAAACCTAATATATACAATTTTGGAAACAAATCGCCCCAATTTTCTATTCGAATCGTACAATTGAACTTGCGTGCACAAAATTCTCGTTTTGCGCACTAATGGGTTAATTTATGGGACCTAGTATCTATTTACATACATTTGTTATTTTTTTAAATGTTATATACTTTCGATATTAATGAAAGTTTGCAGTAGTATACAAGATATGTAGAGCAATATTTGGTATTTTAATCGAAGTAGTCAATCAAAAGTAATTTATAGACAAAAAAGAAAAAAAAAAATTAAGGTTTTATTTAAAATTTTCAATAAAATATTGTAATACTTTCTCGAATATTTCTTTACACTCCCATTTAGTTTTACTTTCTCATCTTTAGAAGTTTGTTAAATATACGAGTTTAAAAAAAGGTGGCTTCGGATAATTTTTTTTATAGACCTCAAGAACGCAGCAATTTCGAGACGAAAAAATATACTTATATTGATTAACAGTCACCTGCCCTATATGATGGTGTATGCAATAATATAGGTACCTATTGGGGGCACATTCGTCATGCTAACACAGCTAAACCCTTTTTCTATAACTTTCTTTTCCGCAATGTCACGCTTTTCTTTCACAAAATTCCCATGCACGCTCAACAGGAATAATCCAATCAGTCCTTTTTTTTCCTACAGTGCTCCTAAGTCAGATCTTCACTCTTCGAAGCGTAATTAAGGATCGTTCTACGGTCGCTTTAGTGCATGGAATAGTGCTGTGATTTTCTTACGGAGGGGAAAAACAAATTGATTTCTTTAAACGGGTCAACGAATTCTGTATCCCTTAATTTTTCTTCAGGTAAATTCATCTTCATCTACAAATTATACCAAAGGTTCAGTTCTACTGTGATATCATCCAACTCGTTGTGTTTATGTAGTTTTTATATGTCATTAGATTAGATTAGGTTCGAGTCTTGCGAGTGTCTGGCCCGGTTTTTTTCGAGCAATTCTCATATATATGTTCAGTACATTATTCTATTATTATAAACCAGCAAAATATGATTTTATAGATATTATATGTACATTGTATTATACAAGGAGTATAAATTCACATATCAACTAAAATAGACAGAAATCATAATTGTCCAAATCTTTAAAAATTTAAATTCTATACTACAAAATGTAGTCGACGATGGAGCAACATAAAATTTGTCGGTTGCGATATGAAGTGTAAAATTTTTACTTTGTTCACCTCCTATATGATGTGTAGATTTAAAATAATGCTGCAACTTCCGACAGTAAAAGATGTTTCCTTTTCCGTTTCAGAAAGAGCTATTTGTGAGCAAGCTAGAGCCCGGGTCACCGCGTGGCGAACGAAAGCTTTCAACGGCTAGTTCGTCCTCCATGAAAACAAAGTGGCTGAAAGCTTTTAGAAGCCTAAAGCCGGCTTCCGGTTCCACAGCCCAACCAGAAAGGTAAGTTGTATGCAACATGTATAAAAGAGAATTAAGGGAGAGTGGGGTGCAATTAATTACCACACGTCAATAATTAACTTGACGAAAACCCTTTGTTAAAAGTCTCTCGTATTCATCCGTAATTCCTGAAATTGCAAACGTCGGATAAGCCCTTTATTGTTCAAAACATTCAATAAGAGATTTAGGAAGAATTAATAATTTAAATAATTAACCAAACTGTATTAACTCCATTTCATTTAAAGTATCCCTATTATTTTGGGGAAACCGGAATTATAATATTTGAGGGTATAAACACAGCCAGTAGTCCTCATTTTCCGTTTCTTTTGTGTTATCCTCCTTTGGGAGATATTCCATTTGCATTTTATTTATGTTAATTAAAACTTATTCTAGTCTGGAGCCAGGGAAATGAGGATTTCACATATTTGTATTATATATTTTGTTCATTTTCATCCTGTTAAACATTAATCATGATAATGTTTTCGGTTGTTATGGAGATTGTACTCATGGTGGTTGCCTGTAATTAAAAGGAAAACTAATTAATTGATGATATTGCAAAGAATGGTCCTTAGTCTAGTGTAGATACAGGAAAAGTCAAATCCAGAAGAGCATATTTACCTTAGATTAATCGATTAATATAATTCTCTTTCATGTATTCACATTTAATTCATGACAAAAATCTTCATCTAGAACAAACCAAATGTATCACGCGGTTTCAACAGTTTTGTCCCTAAGGTAAACTTAATTATCATTATCTAAGGTATAACGACTAGTGTTGATGATTTATTGCTGTAGACGTATTATATGCGTGTATCCAGTATTATTCGTGAACTTTAAGACTTTTGACGTTATAAGGAGAGTCGTATTTCCGTTTGTGTAAATTACAAAACAAAAATTTGTTCCTCTTCCTTCTGTTTGTGATGCAGCGTATTTGTTGTTTTCTCTCTTTATTGTCATCTCATACTGTCTGTGCATGAAATAATCCCATTATTTACACCGAACATGCTTTGATTAATGTACAATCTTAATTTGTTTATGATTTCCCTTAATGTCAACATTTACTTTCAATTACTCAATTCTTGCGTATATTCTTTTGTTTGCTAAGAAAAAAAATCTAATTTATTTAACAAAGACATTTTATTTTTGAAACGGAACTTTAAAAATTAATTAATTAATGCATGGTTGAAAGTTAATAAATGTTATCTTTAGTTCAAATTATAATACGACATGAAATGAAAGGACACAGAATTTTCCCCATTGGAATTTTAAATTTCTATTTAATTGATTGAAGATAAGAAGTAATTCTGAGCTTTTTAACTTCATAATATCTTGTAATACTTTCTTTAATTTATTTTGTGTACAATACTCAATGCAATTTAATGGCGGTAGAACTTCAAAAACAAGATTATGTACTTACGAATAAGAAGATAAAAAAGTTTCAAGCATTATTTCCTTTTATGTGGTTGCGGAACAACCTCTTGGCCTCAAACGACATTTCCACTGATTTTAGAGAAAGACTCAATTTAAATTAATTAAGCGATCTTCTCTTGCTCCGAAAAGCATGGAAAACAAATTTATTTCATTCACTGACAATGGTTCATCTGATAAATATAACAGTGACAAAATACTGATGGCAAATATTAAAACAACTTAAGATACATAAGTCTGAGAAATAGAGATGTTACAGAGAAAAGCCAAACAAATGACCTTGAGGGGCAATTTTCTTAAATTAGTTGATACCAACAATTCTTAGAATATACCAAGATTTTCTAAACAATACGCGTATTTTCTCCTTCACGATGAATGACGCTAATGAATAAGCTTTTCATATAATGAGTTTGGAATGCACTTGAGACAGTATGAGATGAAGCGAGTCCTTCTTCTTCTGGTGTATGTAGCATTTAAATGTATTGTTTGAAAATTGTACTCTAGTAGTGTTTTCTGTACCAGTAATGGATAGCATCATTCTACTTATGTTTTGTGTTCCCCGAAGATATTTTTATTCCTTTCATTGTTTCTTTGAAGCGTAGCTGTGTGTAACCTGTCCATAAAAATAAGGCATAAATCAATATTTTCATTGTTAATGTAGATTCATATTACTTCATAAAGTATACTCTCTTTAAGCTATTCACAAATATTTTTAGTTTGTCGCTCTATATTACATTTAGCATATAAAATTGTAAATATATAAATATATAACTATCACTATAATTTCTGCGGTAATAGCTGACGATTCTGATTGAGTCAAATATAAAATATATATAAATAAGTTAAAATAATATGATCTGAAGAACCATAATACATTTTTATCTGAAGCGTATAACTAATAAATTTCTGTTGTATAGAAGTAATACAAGAAGTTTTTAATTAAGAGTATCAACAAGTATCAGATAGTTTTTCGCAAACCTCTTTAATGTTCATATTTGCAAATTATGTATATTTTTATTTTGATCACATTTCTTCATTCCTCTACATTTTACTTATAGTTTAATTTAATAGAGTCATTTTGGTAAGTAAGTGAACATTTAAGAAATTAGTTTTTAAAGAGTTATAGAAAACGAAATTTGTTAGAGTTTAAATTTTGTAGGAGCACCAACTGATACGCTTTTGTAGAGTATTATATTTCTCCTATTATCCAATCAATTTGTTTCCCTAGGCAAAATAAAATAATAATATTTATTTATTATATATTTGTAAATAAGCTAGAAATTAGAGGAAGGTCAGAGCCTACAGAAAATTGCATAGAAATTGATTAAATTTATAGTTTGATGGTGTACTTATTACTTTCTTGCTCCAACAATTTCTAACTTTCGGTCAGGTTCTGAAAGATCTCAGAACTTTTTACTTCCTCTTAAATTTTCAAAAATCTGCCAGATCATCACACAATGCATCACAGCATGATTCAATTCGATGTTCCATAATGTGGTAGCACATGACATAACTATAATGTGACAGTACTTTAAACCAAAATGGAACAGTGAAATAACTTCGTGGTAGCAAGGAAGTATTCAGTTTATTTTGCATCAAATCATGAAGGAATCAAAGTACATTATTTGCTCTCAATGGAATGCACTTTATTTTTATGAAAACAAATATCTACTTTGAAAATAAATTATAAAAATGCATAGAACTTATTCTTCAAATAGGTGTGGTTCGTGATATGGGGACTTCACCAAACGTGTGATTTTCAATACAATTTTCTAAAAATATCACAATATCACATTAGTTCAATGTATGCTTTATTTTCATTTTTTTATTCCAGGTATGCTAAAAAATATATAAAGAAATAGTGTTTAAAACATTTGCTCTATTTAGGTTGTACAACTCGATCCTAACATTTTTATAGTATGATATAATTTTGAATTAATATTCCAATCCGTCATTTTTAATATACGAATAATATTGGAGTAAGAGGAAATTTATTTAAAAAATATTCGATATTGATATGTATGTATGTGAATAATTCATAATATTAAATTAATAACTACTGCATATTTGCTTCACAGTGGATATTATTTGATGTTAAATCGTTTAAATTTAAAAAGTTTCATATTAAAATGTTATGTTATATGGATATATGTTAAATAATTTTAACTTATAATAAGATGACATATTATGTTAATATGGAGATTTCATAATTTTTCTGTGATAACTAACTTATTAATATAAATATATCAACTATTATTTATTAATAGGATATATCCTACTGACCAAATATAATTGGAAAAACTATTAAAAAGCTATTAATTTTAAGCGATTTTTTCAGAGTGCACCATTTTAAAGTTAGCTAATTGATTTTGATTGATATATAGTACTATGATTAATATTTAAATATTTTTTAAAGGGGAAGGGGTAGTCAGCGGCGTGAAAAATGAGTATTTTAAATAATTTGTTTTTACAGTAGTTTATTTTATTTTATAAAACAAATAATACAAAGTTGTTATGTAATGTTTTAGTTTTATTTTACAAAAATTTTAAAACAAGATATTTATTGTAGACTAAGTTTTCGCCATATTTGTTGGACCCCGTTCTACAAGTCGTGCTTTGCGGTGATAATCATACTATTTTACTCAGACAAACAAAAATCATTAGTTTAATAGTTAATCTAGTTTGTGATCAAAACTTACTATAAGAAAATGCAATAATTGATTTTTTTTAAATCTTGACTACCCCTAAACCCTTAAGTAAAAACAATTATTATTAGGTAATTAGAATACCCTTTAAAATGGCATCTTAGAATGCATTAAAAGGCAAATTAAAAACTAACAATAATAACCGATAGTAAATGCCATTTTTTCAAGTATATACTATAATTACGGTAAACGATTAAAATATAATGACACTAGGAATATATTATATAATAAATCGAACTAATTGATTGATATTGCTTTAAACTTACATAATACCAAATCTTTCCATATACATACGCTTCAGTATTAATGAATGTAAAATGTAATTCGTCAGCTATTTCGTAGTAATAGACTTTAAAAAACTCTATACAGTTGTTTCGAAAGTTATAATTTGAATAGTTAGACCGATAATACGGCTGTTCTATTATTTAGGCGAAATGGAGCCACAGGAACTCAACCGATTCGACCAAACGAAGATGGGAGCCATAACCTGCAGGAGTACACCTACAAAAAGATCACACCATGCGACGTCTGCTCACAAATTCTCAGAGGTACTTAAGCCCGTTTTCCTGTTCCTTGCGAATAGGGATCAAGCAAAAAAGCGATATACCATATGTGAACTATCATTTAAATCCCCTTGCTGTGAGCTACTCAGAATTCTGAACTATTTCTTCTTTTTTTTCTGTTTCCTTATTTAGGACATACTCGGCAAGGATTACGCTGTAGGATATGCAAACTTAATGCTCATGCTGACTGTTCATCGCAGCTACCGAAATGTCAAGCTAAGCAGAAGCTTCTGAGGCGACAGAAGAGCACTTCAGAACTAGAAAATCGTGTTGATGTTGAAGAAGAAAGTAAGTAATAGATACGTGCGTCTTACGTTTTCGTTTTCGTTTTGTTTGGTTCTCATTGGAAACTATTAACACGACGAGTTCAAAACTAAAATGTGCCTGCCTTTATGGGTTGCGCAAAATTGGTTTATGCAGTATGCACCGCAAGCGAGTTTCTTTTCAAAAAGACCGATTTATGGTTGCTCTCGCAAACCAAAAAGACCAAGTTGATTAGTCGCAACTCCACAAAATTAACTGCCTTAAATGCAGAAATAAAATGGATTTTAATTTACTAGGAGAAGAGCCAGATGTAGTGGCACGCCACAAGTCATCGAGAAACGAACGATTCAACTTAGGTACAAAACATTTTAGAAAGTCAATATGTTTGCTGCTTTTGTTCCAGCGAATAATACTAATAATAGTGAGATCGCATGCAGTGGGTTGGTGCCGTGAGATGAGCGCTAGACACACAATTTGTATCATTATATAGCTTTGCCATACTTTTCGTTTTTTGTAAAAAAAGTTACATAATATCATTTTGACGTGGTAACTGAATGCGCATTCACCCCCCCATAACTCATAATCGCAGAAATCACCGATATCGATCAGATCTATCGCGTGCTTAAGCAGGCGAAAAAGGCGGGAGAGCCGAAGACGGCGGTGGACAAGAGCCAGGCTGCCCAGTTTCAAGGCGCCGCCGGCAGCCAGCAGCAGCAAGCACCGCAGACGGCAGCGAGTCAAGCCCAAGAGCAGCAGCAGCAGCAAGACATTCCCATTGTAAACGTACCCGAATGCCCCGACCGCCACCCGACAACGATGGGCCGAAGAGGGCCGTCGATCAAGCAGACGACCTCTGCCGGCGGCGGCAGTCAGCAGCAATCGAAAAGCCTCAAAGCCCCCATTCAAGACGTTTCTAGCTCAGGTCCGAAACTTTTTTTTCGCCTCGTCAAGGCATGCCTATGGCTTTAGTGAGATTTATGTTGATTTTGCAACTTTGTCTATTCCGTTCGGCCATCTTTGACTACGTACACTTTCGTATGCTCTTTAGTAGATTTGAATTTGACGTTCGATTTGGTATCCGTTATATCTTTTTACACTATCACTACTCGTTTTTGAACATTGTGATTTGGATGGATAAGACTACGCACTTTTTAAATGCACCTGACTATTTTACAACATTTCGTTTTTTTTTTTTTTTTTTAGCAGTTTGAACTTGGCTTTGTAGTCAAACAGTACCAACACTTTCATACACCTATCACATATCGTTTTAAAAAACCATTAACCTAAAATAATTTTCGAGAAATGAACTAAATAATCAATAGGAAAATAGTGAACTATCTACAGGGCAAATTTGTTCGGCAATTTTTATAAGAAGTTAATATTTCCCATATAATTTGCCAAACTTTTGAATTTTGTTTGTTTATTGATTTACTTTTGTACTTAGACTTTATATAGTGACTACTTCTTATTTATTTTTAAATTAAATGCGCAAGAGCATAGTGCGTTGTGATTATGTCTTTAAAATACAAAATTATATTCTGCTGATTTTACACCAACATTTTAATATCGTCCTCCGTAGTCACTCATATATTTATTATCTTTAAAATCCTCCTCCATATTCGTCTCTTAATTAAATTAAAATAAAGTAACAGTCGTATTTGGATCAAATATCTTTTCGTATTCCTAAAATATAATGACTACAATTGATGTCTAAATTAATCATCGTTTACATAACTCTTAAATCTTAGTTGATAGCCTTATTATAAGATCTAGAAATCTTGAAATTTAATTGTATTACAATAATCTGCTGGATTCATGAACTCCATTTCCATTGATATCAATTAGATAACTTTGATAAATAATCACATAACGAAATATCATCGACTCGTATGCCCGTGTATCTTACATTGAATGAATTAAAATCCGAGTGAATTATCATTCATAGGATCTTCATTCAGCCGTGTCCGTGCATCTTGGGTATTACTGGTATTTAAATCCATTTCAAGTCAGTTTATCTAATGGGAATGTGGAAGGGATAGAAATAAGTATATGAGCCATATACACACTACAAAATTTCCAATTCCAATTGAAGCTTATATAGCAAATGAAGGTACTTACATATCATGGAAAGAAGTTTTATATAAATATCTTCTACAAGGCCAATTATTTTATTTATCTTATAAATTCAACGTTATTTTCGTTATAAATTCGTGTAATCATTAAAAATAATATATGTATATATATATATAATCATTTGTGAAACAAACCCCTTACAGTTTCTTCAAGCATTTAATATTCCAATATTCAGCTTTTATTTTCATAAAAAATTAATTATCTGCGATTCAGAAAATAAAGAAGCATTATTGAGTTTCGAAGAATTTAATTCAAGTTCTAATCTACTAGGGACTTTTAAGCAATTCCTCTTTATTTTAAATACAAATTATTTTCCATTTAAACTGATATATTTTTAACATTATTTAATACAACATAATAGGTTTGAGTAGAAAATATATGATGATGCAAACATAAATATGTTAACCTAATAACATGATAATGTTAAGACGGTTTATGTTTAAAACAAATTGATATGTGCTTTTATTTGAATTAAAAATGAATATTTTTAATGTTTTTCTTAGTGTCGGCAAAGTTGCCCAAATCGGGCCAAAAATAATCCAAAAATAATTTTTTTGGGCAACAAATGGCCACTTTGTCATCACTACCTCTTCTGCCAATTTTTTACCCAACTAGCTCACAGAATTTTATTGGACAAATTTTGGCTCTGTCGAGTAGCTGTCAAAAATGACAGTTACAGAAGTCATATTTTCTCACAGAAAAAGTCGGAAGAAAAGTACTGAAACAAACCTACCTTTCGTTATAAGATATCGAATTAAATATGAGTGCTGCTTTGTGTGCCCCTGAAAGGTAAGAGAAAAGCTAATTCTTGTTAATATTTAAACACCTCTGATTTCTAAATATCAAAAGTAAATTAAAGCACAAAGTTTTTAGTCGAAGAAATCATCAAAAATAAAATTTTCCAATGTACACTAGTAAATTTAACAAATACAATAATAACACCTCTCATAGGCAATAAAAGAAAATAAATTATTTTACAAATTAGTTTCGCAATAATCAAAGAAAAGAAATTTAAATATTCAAGAAATTCTTACTTTCAAACCTGTTATACGCATAAAAGCACAGCATAATCAAATGCAAATTACATGACTAGTCGCTCACAGATAGTTTAGTTTTCTCATGTTAAAAAATTAAAAATTAGTTATATTGCAAAATAAGGAAGATTTGCTTAAAATCTTGAAGTTACTACTTTTAAATATTTTCTCGTCAAATAGGTACAAAAGATTATTGAAATTCTGAAAAATTCAACATTTCGGGAGGATTAAAAATAAAACGTCTTTCTTAATCAATAAAATTATTAGAATTACAATATTTTTGAATGATTTTTGTTTAATCAATTAGCGCCGACAAAAGCGTTCGCACTAAAGAATAAAACGTTTGGCCAAGATCAGTTATCTTCACATCTGAAATCATCATCGTTTTGAATACAGAAAATGTTTGGAAAAAGAAAAATATGTATTTAAAATTCCTTGTAACTATAGATTTAAGTGTGAAAATTAAATATCACTTTATTTAATTAATTTTAATGACACCGAATGAAAAATAGTGATTTTGGTTTTTTTAGTTTATACTAAATGAAAAACATAATATTTACTAGGGAGCAAAGGTTGAAATATAATTTTTTTATGTAAAAACTAAAAATCGATATTTTGACAGTTATTATTTAAAGAACTAAAATTAACTATTGTCAAATTGACAGATACTCAATTCCTTCATTGATTTAATATTATTTCTTAAAGTTACCTCTTAAAATGTTTGCCAAAACTTATTAAGATCCAAAATTGCTACATATTCAAACAGTTTTTCCATTTATAATTATTAATGCAACGTTGAAAGCAGATTAAAAGTGCAGAAAATTATTAAAATTACAAACTTTCGCTCCGGTAGTTCTAGTGTTAAATTCCACAATTTCAAAAATGTGTGAGAAATGGCTGTCGGTATATTTGGCAGACATTTTTATTATGATGTATGTACATGGATCTACCACAATGGGCCATTCAGTTGCCTAAGTGTACCTGTAGGCAACCACTGCAACCTATGTGTATACAATACATCACGCTAAACTTTGAGACAAATCCATATGAAGCCATTTTCCGGACATTTAGAGATCCCTTAAAGAGAGAACATTTTTTAAATTATAAAGGCGTCATTTAAAGTTGTTTGAGAAAATTATTGGGCTTATTATAATATGACAAAAATACTGGAAAACTATATCAAAATTCTATAAGTATTTTAAGTCTTTCTATTCAGACAAAAATAAATAATTGGTTTAAAAACGGACTAAATTTTGAGTAATAAATATGTATACCTAATCTAAATAATAGGGATAAAAGCAGTGATCTCCTAACAATCAATCCATATCCCTCCTATCCAGTCAAGTTTTTGTTTAATAATTTTATTCGAAATTTGTTGCCCTCCGAAAATTTATAAAATTTATTTATATTTATTGTTATTAATAATCATGAAATCATATTTACTAAAATACTATAACTTCAGGGTTTTTTTTTTTTTAATTTTTAATAGATGGTACTAAAGTAACTTTCTTAACTTAAAATAATGACTTGAAAATCGAATCATCATCTGATCAAATTTACTCACAGATTCTCTTGTAGAGAAATTACGAGGTTTTTTTATAATCGTCTTTTAATCGGTATTTTTAAAATAAGAATAAAAACGAAACTATACATTTTTTTTAAATTATTTAATAAATAAATAAATTTATTACAAATTTTTAATTCTTTAAAGCTCTAAGACCGCGGGCAATACTCCTTCTACTACCGCCAAGTGGGAAGATTCCAAATAATTTTTCTGGCTTCTTTCTATGTGCGTGATGCTTATGATGACCACCTTTAGTAATGATTATGCAATTAATGTTTCCACCCTTCTTCTTTTTACCACCGCCCCTCTTCCTTTTATATTTGTACTTTTCCTTGTCACCACTCTCATAGAATTGTGGATAGCCCATGTCCGAGGAAACTGATACTGATGTTTCAGGATTCGGTTGGCCCCATGGTGCACCATAGCCACCATACCCACCAGCGTATTGAATTGGAACAGGTGGGTATCCTCCAATTGGTCTTGAATTATCATAGCCGTCTTCATCGTCTTCGTCTTCGTATTCATCATCTTCGTAATCTTCATCTTGAGATTCGGATGTATCGTCATCCATTGAGTTTGGAATAAAGATCGATCCTGGATTAATACTGGCTTGTTTTCCATATGGTGAATCCTCATCAACTTCTATTGATCTTGATTTGATCATACATGTTGATCCTCCTCTGCTTCGGCCTTCGATGGGATAAAAAGCAACGTGACCTATTTTTAAAAAGATATTTAGATATAGTATTAAAAATTTAAGAAATGTAAAACTATTACCATCAGCATTGATTGCGACCACCAAAAAGGCTCCCACTAATAGGAATATTTCCTTCATGGCTACTTTCTCAGAATGTTTGTTGCAACACCCGAGAAACACCCGAGATACACTTAGTTTTCCAATAGCCGTATTGGCCGTGGACAAGGTTAAACTTATACTACAAATATTTTGGCCAAAAACACCTTTTTATACAAAATTTATTCTTCTATCTCTGTTGCTTTTCTAGCATCGCAGATTAATTCGATCAGTATAAATGTATTCGCAGAAATTATGCCATCAAGAAAAAAAAATCAGCCCTCAAGCATCATAGCTTTCTTCCAAGTTCAACCTTTGACGCTCTGGCGTTACTACGGTGTAAACATGAATGGTTGACAATATTCACATTTTACATAGCTGTTTATCGGCGATATTGAGGACATTGGCCGTGCCGGTTTTTTTTGTCTCTATTATAAGAAAAAAATATTTTCGTGATTCTTAAATGAGAGATCTGATTGTGCGAGTTGGTCACCGGGCGATTGAGAGAAAATTCCAGTGTTTATAGGGCAAAGATTTGCATAATTGATGTGCCACAAAAATTGAACATGTTTACCGTTTTCAAAAGTCGATGACTTTCTTCAGAGTAATTTTTGATCTGTTTTTTCTTTTTGTTTATATAAATAAAGTTATTTTTCTAAATATTCTTATTGAATAAATTTCTCAAATTATAAGATTTAGGTACTTAAACTTTCGATATGCTGAAAATTTGTAACTCTAGGAACTGTTTTGGTTAATAAAGAACTATATTAAATGATTAACATTTTCAATTACATTACAAGAATAGCTGTGAAAGTATTGTGGAGTATATAAACTATTGGTTAAACATTTCATTTATATTTGCTTTGTGTTATATTGCGTAGAGTGAGAATGAATGAGTTGCCAGAAATCCACAACAGGTATATACCACGCAAACATATGCAAATTTGCCAGCAAAATGTAAATGTTTTTTTCTGTGACAAAATTTAAGACCAAATATGCATATCAGCTTCATTTGCAAGTCAAATATTTTATCTTACTTGCAGAATCACCCGGCTGTACCAACTTTCGTCGTTATTTGATCATTATTGTTTCTTTTTTATAATTTCTCATCAAATAAGTAGGAAGGAATATTTAAAGTTAATAAACTTGCTTGTAAACTGAATCTTCAATTCTATTTATTGTTATAAGTAAGAACATGTTCATATTTACTAAAATTCCATCAATTCCTTATTTTCAAATTAGGACTTGAATAGTCGTTTCATTGGTAAATTGGATCAACCTTTTGAGCCTATTTTTACTGCCCCTATTATTACAAGTTTTTTTTTTCAAAATCTTCTTGTAAAAGATATTTTAAATACAATTAGGAAAAAAAAAACAAATCATATACTTTCTGAATTATATAATAAATTAATAACTTAACAACAAATTTTTAATTTCTTAAAGCTCTAAGACGGCGGGCAATACTCTTTCTTTTACCGCCAGTATAGAAGATTCCAAACAATTTAATTGGCTTCTTTCTACGTCGACGACGGCGCTTATGATGATTGGTAATAATTATGCAGTTAATGTGTCCTCCACCCTTCTTCCTTTTGTACACATACTTGTCGCCATTACCGCTAAAGAATATTGGTCCATTATCCATGTTCGTGGAAACATCTAATGATGTTGCAGGATTCGAACTTTGGATCCATTGTCGGTATCCACTATCGTATTGAATTGGAACAGCTGGATAAGCAACTGGTCCTGAATCTTCTTCATCATCCTCGTAATCATCTTCTTCTTCATATCCATCGTCAGATTCGTTATCCGTTGAGTCTGGTATATAAAATGATCCTAGATCAAAATTCGATTGTTTTCCATATGCTACATTCTCATCAAGTTCGATCGATCTTGATCTGATCATACAATACGATCCTCCTCCTTTCCTACCTCGTCCTTCGATGGGATAGAACACGATATCGCCTAAAAAGGATATTTAGAAATAGCATAAAAAATGCAAAAAAATGTTGTCCGTAATTACCATCAGCATTGACTGAGATGAGCAAAGACACTCCCAGGAGTAGAAATATTATTTCCTTCATTACTATTTCCTCAGAATGTTCTGTTTTTTGTTTTTCAATAGCCGTATTGGCCGCGGACAAGGTTAAATTTATACTAGAAATATATTGGCCAAAACTACCTTTTTATACAAATTTCTTCTCCCATCTTCGTTGCTTTCTTGTCGCCGAAAATTAATTCGATCAATCTTAATTTGCAAAAATTGTGTCATAAAAAATAGTCCTCAAGTGAAACATCTTATTCTATTTGCGAGATAATTTAAGCATAAATGAATGGCTTTATAATTTATAAAATATATTTTTCCGTAAGATGCGTATTTATCGAGATATTTTTTAGTTTCAAGTTTAAATATAGTATTCGTCCTGTATTTAAAAACTTTTTGTGTTCATACTCGATAAAAAACGGTAAACATACCGTGAACATACAAACCATTGGTAAATTCGATCCAAATTTCAAAATATAGGGACTTAATTATAAATTCCCTTATAATCGTCTTGTGAAAAGTATTTGTTTTTTTTAATAAATTTGGAATAAAAGCTAAACCATACAATTTCTGAGTAATTTAATGCATGTATTACAAATTTTTAATTCTTTAAAGCTCTAAGACCGCGAGCAATACTCCTTCTATTACCGCCCATTGGGAAAATTCCAAACAATTTAGGTGGCTCCTTTTTTTTATGTCCGTGGTGGTGCTTATGATGACCTCCTTTGGTAATGATTATGCAGTTTATGTTTCCACCCTTCTTCTTCTTGTTCTTACCGCTCTTCCTTTTGTATTTGTACTCTTCCTTGTCATCGCTAAAGAATGATGGATCATAGAGCATAGGATCGGAGGAAACTGGATATGGTGGACCATATCCACCACCGTATTGCATTGGAACAGGTGGATATCCAGCTGGTCCTAAATCATCATCGTCATCATCCCCATAATCATCCTCGTAATCATCATCATAATTGCCAGCTTCTTCTTCTTCGTATTCATCATCAGATTCATCATTCGGTGACTCGGGGAAAAGAAACGATCCTAGATCAAAACTGGATTGCTTTCCATGCGGTACATCCTCATCAACTTCTATTGATCTTGATTTAATCATACATGCTGATCCTCCTCTGCTTCGGCTTTCGATGGGATAATAGGTGGCGGCATGGCCTATATTTTGAAAAGATATTAAGAAATGCAAAAAATTTCAAACTACGAGTATTTATACCATTAGCATTGACTGAAACGACCAAAAAGGCTCCTAGGAGTAGGAGTATTTCCTTCATTTCTATTTTCTCAGAAAGTTTGTGAAACACCCAAAATTTATTTAATTTTTCAGTAGCCGTGGACAAGGTTAAATTTATACTACAAATATTTTGGGCAAAACTACCTTTTTATACCAACTTTCTTCTCCATCTCCGTTGCTTTTTTAGCATCGCAAATTAATGTGATCATTCTTAATGTATTTGCAGAAATTGTGCTATAAAAAACAGCGCCCCAAGCGGCACAGCTTTCTTCCAAGTTTAACCTTTGTTGCTCTAGTCTTATTAACCACCCTGATAATATATAAACATATAAAGGGTGTTTCAGGTTAGGCAGATTTGTTTCATACCGCAAAGTTTTTATGCAATACCCTTAAAAAACCTATGTATGTGGTATTTTTGGATCTAATGCAAACTATTCGAAGTAATTATACTTTAAATTAACCTGTAACTTTCTTGTTATATAATTCCACTTATAAATGGAGTTGAAGCATTATTCAGTAATAGACCTCTTCGGGTTTTCCCGCGAGCATTTAAACGTCTTGGTTATCTATTTAACACTTTGATGACAATTTCTATTGAAAATTGAAACAAAGTGAAGAGAATACAAAGATTTGAAAAGATAATTCGAATTGATTTTTAAATTATTTCGAAAATCGTGAGTGATAATGTGCAATAACTTGGAATTAAATAAATAATAATGAATTATTCTTGACAGATTTTAAAATATTAATGGTAGTGGAATCTTACTAGTGTTTCCTTTAAAAAAATGATATATTTAGAAAAACAACATACCAAAAATCAAACTCAAAGGTCGAATAGAAAGCATCGAAGTATCTCTACTATTGAAATAATTCAATTTCGAATGTTTCGATGAGCTTATAAAAAATGTTCTATACTATTTAAACGATATTTGTTTTTTCCATTTCTGGGTAATTGTAAAATAAGCGAGTTATCCCCTCGTAAATATTAACTTTTTAAATTAAAAATATTTTTCCGTACGACGCGACGCATATTGTGAAAAACAAAAATTATTTCGCTATAAACTTCGTTTTTGTGTGTCTAATTGTACTAGTTGAATCACATATTATTATATGTATGAAGCGCAGTACGCATATTTTTCGGTCGAACTTTCTGGTGTAGTCCAAAAAAAATTCCATTTTTGATTATAGATACTGGAAAGAAATTGTAAATATACTATGAACAAACAAACCAATGGTAAATTCGATCAAATGTACAAAAGATAAAGACTTTATTACAAATGTCTTTACAATTGTTTTGTGAAAAGTATTTTTTTTTTTTTTTTGAAAAATTAATTTGAAATAAAAACTAAATTTATACATTTCTTCTGTTATTTAATGCATGTATTACAAAAGTTTAGTTCTTTAAAGCTCTAAGACCGCGGGCAATACTCCTTCTATTACCGCCCATTGGGAAGATTCCAAACAATTTAGCTGGCTTCTTTCTATTTCCGTGATGGTGTTTATGATGACCTTTCTTAGTAATGATTATGCAGTTAATGTTTCCACCCTTCTTGTTTTTACCACCACTCTTCCTTTTATATTTGTACTTTTCCTTGTCACCACTATCATAAAATGATGACTGGCCCATGTCCGAGGAAACTGATACTGATGTGTCACGATTCGGTTGTGCCCATGGTCCGTAGCCACCGTATCCACCAGCATATTGCATTGGAACAGGTGGGTATCCTCCAGCATGTCCTAAATCGTCAGAGTCATCGTCATCGTCTTCATCGTTTTGTTCATCATCTTCATAATCTTCGTCATCTTCATCTTGAGATTCGGATGTATCGTCATCCATTGAGTTTGGAATAAAGATCGATCCTGGATTAATACTGGCTTGCTTTCCATGCGGTATATCCTCATCAACTTCTATTGATCTTGAGATCATACATGCCGATCGTCCTTCTCTGCTCCCTCTCCCTTCAATAGGATAAAAAGTGATATTCAGATATAGCATAAAAATTGCAGAAAATATCAGACTACAAGTATTACCATTAGCATTGACTGATATGACCAAAAAGGCGCCCACTAATAGGAATATTTCCTTCATAACTATTCTCTCAGAATGCTTTTTGAAACATCCGAGATATACTTAATTTTCAATAGCCGTATTGGGTATGGACAAGGTTAAATTTATACTGCAAATATTTTGATCGAAACAACCTTTTTATACAAAAATTTCTTCTCCAATCTCCGTTGTTTTTCCATCATCGCTGGTTAATCCGACTATTCTAAATATATTCGCAGAAATTATACCATAAAAACAGTCCTCAATCGGCAGAACTTTTTCCGAAATTCAATTATGGGCTCTCTGGCATTACTAACCTGCACTAGTAAAATGGTAATCTAAAATCAAGAATGATTAAGATCAAATTGAGATTGAGATTGAGATTGAGAATTATGAGTAGGTGAAGTTGTAGATATCGCCTATGGAAAAACATTCATGAAAACAATTCACAACTAGTGAAAACTAGCAAAAACACTAAGAAAAACTATCACGAAAAATTAACGAATAGTCGTTTCATGATTTAATTGGTGTTTATTTCAATTTATGTTTAAACCGGCCTCAAACGTAGTTCATATAACATGATCCGAAATAACCTCAAGATCATATTTGAAAGCTCTTATTACAAAAAGATTTTATTTTAATCCGACCTTGCCTTTTTATCTATGAAGTAAAAGGATTATTGAAGGACAACGCGCCGAATTTGCATATATCCACAACAGGCCGAAAATGCCTACTTGAAAGCCAATTTAAGAAAAAAATTTTTATTCGATGTCTACACTTACTAGGCCCAAAAGCTTTGAAAATCTTTTCGAAACCTTAGACCAAGCTCGGGTTGTTAGAAGGATACGGTTTAATCGTAGCGCATAACGCGATGTTTATCTAAGTCTGGCCCCACACACATCAGACTATCGAAATCGATTGTCGGTCGCGATTTAGGTCTGTCTGGTAACTTTTGGGTAAAAATTTCTTGAGTAAAAATCTGGTAAAAAGTTTCATATGGTAGTGGGGATAAACATCAAAAATTACCAGACGAATTCAAGTAAAAATTGGGTAAATCTTGCTTGTGTATGTAAATTGTCAAAGGTGATCAAGATGTTAGAGGGAAAACTTATGGATTTATTTAATATTTTTGAAGATATTGAAATTTGTTTTTTATTTATTTACACACTTTTTCAATAACTTCTTATATCTGAATCAAAACGCAAAAATTTAAACACACAAATGACAGATTACATAATGACAAGTAATCGGTGATTTTACCCAAATTTACTCGGTCTCGCAGCGTGAGTAAAATCTGGTAAAATTGTGTATGAGGAGAAGTGCTGTCAAGAGCTCAGTTTTTCGCCTCCGTGAGGTTAACAGACACTTTCAGGTAAAAATTTTACCCGCGAGTAAAAACTTTATAGTTACCAGGCAGACGTATTATATGTGTTTAAATGAGTGCACAGCCAATTCAATCTCAAATCTGACGTCCATGTCGGATGCAAGCGCTGTACGTACGACTGACAGATCCGAGAAAAATCTGATTTGACCGTTGAAAGGCGTTCTTTGTATGCATCACTATAGAGTGGCGCACACACCAGATTATTTTTCGTCAGTTTCCGCCACTGAGATAAGATAAGTTTCGTTAAATTAAGAATCGAACTTCTGTAGTCATTTAATAGGACCGATAAATTGCAGCAAAAGCTTGACGTATGTGTCCTATATCAGACCTCGGATATTGCGTTAAACAATCGCTTCCGATATTTTAATGTGTGCGGCCGGCATTAATAGCAAAAGTGCTGCTTTACTGTCAGAGAATGTCAAACTCGTACTCATAAGTCATATAGTTATGTATAAGTTAAGAAATTTTTCGTATATGGTTGAGTAAAAGTAAGTTGGTCTATTTCTTTTGTTTTTGAACCCAACTAACCGATAGAAATTTCAAAATAGAAAACTGACATCATAAAATTTCCATTTAAAACATCGGTGCAGCAAGGCAGCTTTTGACTCGCGTCACCGAGTGAATTAACAATATTTATTTATTTTTTATTGAATAAATTTTGGGATAAGAGTAACGAAATTCAAAATCCACCCTAAAAATATACGTACATACATATATACAGGGTGTCTCAGCTAAGTCGGATTTGCTCAATACTTTCCACTGATTAGTCAAATGGCAATGGACAACTTTTCTATTTCCTTCTTTGTAGAAAATGTATAGTGAAACCTTAAACAAAGTGGAGATAGTTAATACAAAAATTTGAGGAGATTACTTCAATTGATTCTTCAGTTATCTCAAAAATCAATAGAGATAAGGTACAACAAGTTAAACTTAAATTAAAGATAATACTTTGAGAGTTCTTAAACTACAGGTCCTTAGTAGTATTTTTTTCGAAAAAAATCATTATTTGCAACCAATTCCAAAAAGACAAATGAAATTTTTCAGAAATCTTCTTTTGTATAAGATCTCCCATGAGGTGAACAATAAAAAAAGATAAAGGGTGATTTATACAAATCTTACCAAAAATATATAAGTACCAGTTATTTTGAATAGCGTGCTGCAGATAAAAAAATTTCTATTTGGTTTATCGAAGCATATTATATGGTAGTAAGGTTATGAAGGAAATCCGTCAGGTACGAGAATCACACCAATTTGTTCGTGATAATGTCGAAATCTTAACCTGGAAGGGTGACAATATTCACATAGCTTTTATTGCTGATATTGGAGAAATTTCTGGTGATTTTAATCTATTGTGCGAGTGGGCGACCAGCCGATTCAGCGGATACGTTTATAAGGCAACGATTTGCATAATTAATGTGCTACAAATATTAGGCAATTTTACTATTTTCTAAAATCGATGGCTTTCTTTAAAGCAATTGTGGATATTTCCTTTAAGACTCTCGTCTTGAATTGAATTTTGTTGTTTCCCATTAATTAAATTTCTCCAAATCGTACAATATATTTACATTTTTTATTTGCTGTAAAATCTATAGTTAACTCCGAAAAACTGTTTTTGGTTCATAAAACACTTTATCTAAGGATAAAATTTCCAAATACACTGCAAGAACAGCAGTGAAAGTATCGACAAGCATATAAAAAATGTTCTACAATCTCTTTCTTTTTGTATAGAATGAGTTTCTCGAAATCCGTCCCAAAAAAAATCCCACACAGCCATATGCAAATTATTCATATGAAAAACCTAAATGTGTGTTTTTTTTGTTGTCTCTGACAAAATTTGAGACTAAATATGCATATTAGATGCATCTGCATGTCAGATTATGTTATCTTACTCGCAGAATCACCTGGTCGTGCAAAATAGCGACGTTTGAATAAAATGATTCATTGCATAGTCCAGAGTATCAGACAACGTCTGTAACACAGTTTTCGAATGCAATATAAATAAATTTAGAAACTTTGGCAATGAATACGAAATTTGTATTAAAGTTCTATGCAACCTAAAACATGCTTAATCGAGATCTGCATTTAAAAGAGTTGTTTTTTTTTTTTGCTGTACTTATATACTACTAACTAGTCTGGAAGCGAAATTTATTCACTAAGAAAGTGGTTTGAAAGTTGCTTTTCAGAATGAACTCGCAAAAAGTGCCGGCATTCGAGTAGCATGGTAGCGTGGTTTTGCAATCGTCAGACGGAACGAATATACGAATTGAAAGTTAAATAGGCGACAAATTAGATCTCGCTGATTTTATTCGTGTAATTAAACGAAAAATAAATAAAAATATGTACAAAAAATGAAAATGAAAATGAGAAAAAAAATTAGAATTAAATAAATAACCGTTGCTACAAAGCTTTCTATTTCTATGTCGTTATATCTGGGTTAAGCTAAAAAAATTTATCAGAGTTCTTATATACGTTGATTCATTTATATCCATTTAGATTTAGATTAATCGAACAGAATGCCATGTTATCGATACAAATGTTGTTCCACTATCACTGTTTTAATACTGGAAACTTTCACATCTTCAGAACTTTTAAAATAAATAAAATGTTAAACTGAAATGGATTTGCATAAATTACATTTTAGTTTTGGTAGTGTAATATATGCAACATTCAGTAACACAATTCAAATTTAATCCATTTCTGTTTAAACTTGAACTTGAAGGTGAAATAAATTAAAAGGTATATAAGCTATTGTACTTTCTTCGCTATATTTTTTCTCTTTTAACTCAAATGCAATAATTTCATCGTAACTCACCAGCCAATCAACTAAAACTTTTTAGAATCTGTGCTACACATCGTCATGGGTGTCATAATAGATAAAATACATCTGTAATTAAAATACTGATTTTTTGTAAGAATTTTATTTAATTTGCAAAACAAAACATCGGAATTTTCAGATATTTTTCTCTGAATGTAGGTATAATTAATAAAAACAACAATGTTGAGTTAAGTGCTATGAAAGTTATTGCTTTCAACCCTACTTGAAAAGTGCCTCCACGTTTAGTTTTGATCGGAAATTTAGAAAAAATAAAATAAAATTGAATTAAAAAATAATTCAATTTTAATTAAGGAATTAATTATAATATAAACTAACACGGTTCATTTTTGCGATATATTCAAAGTTACTTCTTCACTATCTCTTCAGAATTGGTAGAGCTGAAAGTTCGCTTGAAAGATATATTTACATTGTGGAAGATTTTCTTCCTTGACTTCCAGGAAAGTCTGTAAAATCTTTTATTTTAAGCTCTTAATAATTTATTTTGAAATTACTTTTTTGAAATATGTACTTTTATTTATTATATTTTTAATCCTCGTTATTCGAGTTGATATATAAGACTAATTTCATTTTTTTCAAAACAATAGTTACACTAAGGTTACTACTAAAAATACAAATAAGCAAACTAGATTACTCCTACTTCTACAGTTGACTACACTACAGTGTTAACTTATTTACTCAAATTTAAATACATTGACAATCAAAAAGGTTGTCTAGATATTGACCTACGTAATTATGCCAACTACTACCAAACACACAAAGCCTACAAACCACTCTCATACATGCTGATATCTTATAGTACAGAGAATATTAAAAGGTGGCTTGATAAGATCTCTTTTCTTTAAAAATATGATTTTGAAAAGTTGACAAAAAAGTTAATGGATTTATACGTATTCTAAAAGATTTATACATTTTTTGGCATTGCTATTTCTCAAGATATTACATATCATGTATATTTGATTCACCTTTTTAATACATATTAAGGTTGATGCATATGAAATGTAGCTCATACCACAACATATCTTTTATTACATCATCTATAAGAAGTACTAAAGACAATTTGACTGTTATGTATTAATTACTCACTAAAACATATAGCACATCCATCCAAATCGCTATGTCTATATTTGTAGATTACTTTAATATCTTAGGAATTCACAACAAACAATCATGTATATCTTAAAGCAAATTATACAATTTAAAACATCTTGGGATGGTTCGAAAAATTGGCAGTCACACGAAAAATGCATTTTTTCCATTCAGATGCGATCAATTTATTATTATTTTGTTTTTGTTTCTTTTATATCGGAAGAATATGATCACTGAACTATTCGTTGATTGTTCATTTTTAAGATGTACGCATAAACGTACCGGTTGTCGGTAACAGTCAGCAAGCACCGCCACTCGCTGATACAGGTCTCAGGAGGCGCTTATTCGCCGGCTTTCGGCCCTTATCTGGTTTCGGACGTGGCCGCAGTCGCTCATCCCAACATCGATCAATATCATTGCCTGAAAGTAATTACACCACTAATTGTAATTTTTCAAAATTTTCTTCTTCTTAACAACTTTTTAAGGAAACATTTTTCTGTTTGTGTTTTTTCACCATAAATGTTCTTGAATGTTATGTGAAAAAATACAAGTCTGATATCGGTTTGTATGCCAGGTGGAGGAAAGTTTAGCTTCAACGATACATCTGGCTCTGCGATAGTTGTAATTTGCTACTATCACATTTCATCAGAGTTATTAAAACGTTGATGTCGTTCAGCTATCAAGATCAATGCCGTCTTACTATCGTTTATGTGTATTTCATTTAAATGCAGAAAATATATCGCTTTTCATTCAATGTAAATCGGTGTTAGTTGTTAGTTGAGCATTAATTTGTTTAATTTTGATAAGAACTAGTTCACTCTTTGATTTATTAATGGTATAGCTTGAACATTGTATAATGTAATATTTATAATTTATACGCACAAATTTTTTGTTTTCATTTTCTTTTTATTATATATGAAGATCTTCTTGAATGCTACTACGATTATTTTAATTACATACTTTGTTTCAAAGATGTATGACTGAAATATGTAACTATTACTTTAAACTTGAAAATATGTCATTATTTGTTTCTACAAAACTGCACTTTAGCTAGTAATGGAGGCTAATACTTATCAATTTTCAGTAGACTCGAAATCCACGTGCTTTGTAATTCCACCCTCCTTGTCGAATCAGCTGAAAATGGATCTATTCTTAAAGGTCTTAGTAAAACGAGGGATTCTGAGATTTTTTCCTTCCAATTATTTATAATATTTTTTAAAGGTCATCTTTCAAATTTCCCGTCGGTTTTAACTTCTTTGGACGTATACGTAAGATATCTATACTACTTTAGCACATATCCGTCCGAATGACAAAACTTCGTCATTTCACAGACAAACACCAACAGCCAAATGAAGAAAAGACGTCATTTGTACAGGGTGTCCAATAGGAAATTGCGAAAACTAATGGGTCACAATTTTTTAACAAATGGAGAGATCGGTAAAATGTAAATACTTTTCAATAAAAGAAAGTCGTCATTTTTATTTCATGTCCATTTTATTATAAAAAGATTAAATCTATTTAATACAAACCATTAATTTAAAAATATAGTGAAAAACGTGAATTATTAATAATATATATTTTTGAAATGTGAACCATCTACATAAAAGGTATCTACCTGCATTTCTGTGAATCTTCTGTCGCCGGAGAGAAGTACAAAGGGATGTTAGACCCCAAATCCTTTCTCATGCGAAAAAAAGAGAACCGTTAAATCTTTTTTTTTTTTTTTATTCAAGACGGAGCAGCACCTCATCGCACACAAGAAGTATCATCAATAAATTTTATGGCGATCGAGTTATTGGCCTAGGATACCCACGCTTTGCTAGGGGAAAAGGAATAGAATAGCCACCTTACTCGTCAGACCTCACTTAATGTGATTTATTTTTATGGGGCTACAACCTTAGAACATGTTTCTAATAGTTTTAGAAAGCATATGGATATTTGTGGCAAATTAGATGGTTAAAATATCGAAAATATATATCATTAGTAACTAACGTTCTTCACTACTGTTTTAAATTAATTGTTTTGCATTAAATAGATGTAATTTTTTTATAAAAAAATGGACATGAAATAAAAATGACGACTGTCGTTTATTAAAAAATATTTACATTTTACCGATCTCTCCATTTGTTACAAAATTGTGACCAATTAGTTTTCGCAATTTCCTATTGGACACCCTGTATATTGCAGTAAATACTTGATTCTTGTTTTATATAGATAGTATATGACTTTTTAAAAGTTAGGTTGATTTACATAGAGCATATCGTTTCTACAAATAATGGACAGATATGTGTTAAGTAACAAATATTGTAGATAAAACTATTATTTTTCAAAACTTATTTTTGTAATGCTAAAATTCGAATGAAATATTATAGTACGCCGGTTTGCTATTTAATAACATAAAAGGAATTTATTAGTCGAAAAACATTTTTAAAAAAATTATTCACAGAGATATTAGTGTTCCTAAAAATGAATTACAATTATATTAAAGTATAATTTCAATTGAACGATTTGAATTATGCATACAAAAATTTTAAATTAAAAATATGTCTTGCTCGAAAGTAAAATTTAAATTCAATCAATTATTTTCCTGAATGAGAATTTTAATTCGTGAATTTTTATTCTTGAATGGGAATTTTAATTCAAGCATTCTGTTCTGTTTTTGAATTCAAGAATTAAAATTATGAATTTTAACTTAGAAATCTTAATTCAAAATTTTAATTTTACATTATTTTAATTCAAACATTAAAAAGCAGAAATTGAAATTATCTACCTACATAATAATAATTCATTAATTAAAATTATGTGCATAATAATCATAAATCATAAATTTTGATACAATGTGAATTTATTTCGGTAAGTACGTTGTGTTATATATATTAATTCTAAATCTACGTTTTGATTTTATATTCGAATAAAGAATTGAATTTTCACCACAACATCATTATAATTTAAGAAATTCTTTTATTGTTGGGAAGGCTTTAAATTAATTAAACTATTTAAACACTTAATTTCATCGCAACACAATTATAATCCTACCATCGCAACACAATTATAATCCTACAATATAAAATTGTAACCTATCATCAAAATATAAATCAATTGAAGTATTATTTTGTCATGTGATAAAATAATATTATAAAACCATATCAAAATATAATGAAATTAACAAATAATATATCTATAAAATAATAATAATTCACGGTTTCTCCTGTCTTTTCCTATGTACTTGGAATTAATTTTATGATAGTCATAATAAAAATATTACGAATGAATCCTTTTTTTTTTTTTTAATAAATTATTTATTTCAATTTCTCAACAACAGAATACTCGCTATTAAATAGCAAGACGGAGTGCCATAAAATATAACTTCGAGCAATATGTACAATAATTGCACTTTATTGCCGGCACCACCAACGAAAGTATTAAAGTTTTTTCAAAGAGGACATTCCTTAAAGTTTTGTGTTGATGATACGTTTTCAAAAGATGTTTCCAATTATTTCTTCATAATGTAATCATGCGAAAGTTTACTAAATATTACATAATTATGTAACTTAATATTTTTAACAATTACTACACTTATTACATCCTGGCCAGAGGAAACACTCATTGAAGGCAGTCGATCAGATATGATCATTTCAGATTTTTTTAAACAAAACTCGTGAAATTACAAAGCTTTTATGTTTGTTCTTCTTGCTGGATTTCATCTGTCACGTTAAGGAAATATAAACGTTGCTGCGCATAAAACTTGCATTTCGAAGATATAAGGTAAACGTTCTTCATGTCAGTCATTTGAGATGCCTTATAAAATATTTCACAGTCCATCTCAGAGACATCTATAAAATACGGAAAGAAAACGTGCACAAATTGAATTTTCCTGAAAAATTTAAAACTTCGAAAAATACAACTCACACATCAATGGTAAACAGTTCACATTATTCCGGTTGGACTTTTAACCTTTTTCACAATTTCTCTTTCTGCATTGAGCAGAAATTTTTATCGATTGTCAGTGCAAATACGTTGATAGATTCATTATTTGAAAATAATTTTTCCTTTTATGTGAAGCACAAACGCTTCCAACTGCTCAGAACTCAGGCATCCTTTCACAGGATCTCTACCCTAATGTATCGATTTGTAATCGCATAAAATTTGTTTTCCTAGGATTATGGTACCATGCAATGCAGAAAAATACTCAATTTTTTATGTTAGACTTGCTGCTCAGGCTATTTATTGAAGTTATGATGAAAGGATTTTCTGAGAATAATGTGACTAGAATTTATCAAGATATATTTATGTTAGTACAATTCCCTAAGATGTATGTACTACAATTTATTTCTCTTGGACGTTTTTTATTTTTTTGGTTAGTATATATTTCAGTATTATTGATCGATATTCAAGCATCTCTCTGAATGCAAATGCTACGATTTTTTATTTATTTATTTTTCTAATTATTAATGAAAGTCCTAAGGAGGATTTGGTTAACTAAATACAAGCTATCTACAACAGAGCAAATAATTCTGGAAATGAAGCCTTTATCTATCCCATTTAAACGAAAAGTTTTACATGCATGCTGTATAAAATAAAATATTAGTTTTCGACCATTCGCCTCCCAGAATTTACACGATGCTGCAGGAAATCAGCATAAATTATGTTCCAATTAAGCCATTTGAATTTTGTAAAGCAATCTGAATAATTTACAGTTGCATAAATCTGTTTGAATATATTAGATTTGTAATCGTTGAATCCTTATTTGGTTATTTTAGTAAGCAAGAAGAAGTAAACAACGGATTTTATGGAATGGTTTCCACAATTTAAGGCAATATTGTTTGCCCACTTCCATGCCTTTATCAAGAAAGCTCAAGACAAATCAATCACCTTCAATGAAGTGCTAAGCTGTGAAATTCACTGTAGTAGAAGGTAAACAAAAGTTTGTGTTGATGGAACATAGAGAGGACAAACAATCTTCGCAGTAGGTTGGCAAATGTGTGGGTATTTAAAGAGCGTATAGAAGAGAAATACCGTGAGGTGCACAAGTTCAGATTGATAGCAAATATACCGAGTAAATAATGTAGTTGCCGAAATTCTCGCATAAATAAAATATCCTAGAAAAACAAGGCCACAAAGATTATCCTAAAAGCGCAGCAATTTTTCATTCTTATCTCACCTGACAGAAGGTTTTTAGATGGCTTTATTTTTGTGTTGGCTTTTTGTGAAATTTATCTTCCATTATACAATTAAAAATAAATATTTTGTGATGAGAAGGTACCTGCATACTTCAACTTAAAACATAAGCTAGACAAGTAACAATAATCAAAAACCTTTCTTCAAATACATTATAAAAAGGCCTGGGAGAGCATATTTTTATTTAAATTATACGTGAGGAATGGCGACAATTTTATGATTAGCATCATCCAAAATTAAAAAAAAATTCCAAACTCGGCCTAGAAATCATAAATTTGATTTTCTTTAAAATTTCGTTTAGACATTCATTGTTACGATGAACTTAATAATAGAGCGACCAAATTTGACTCGCGTATTAAAGGTCTAACAAAATAAAAATAAAGCGTTTTGAAGACAGTTGGAAAATGCATGGAACCATCTTTTGATGAATCACCATACAGTTGACACGCTCACTGAAGTCTTATTTGCAATCCAGGGTAACTTCAAAATCAAGGATAGATGAACTCGCTCTTGTGTTTATACAACAACTGGAATATATTTCGGTCCTTTTGAACTACATGGCAGTCGTTAATATTTTTCGTACGAAAGAATATTTTTATTTAGTTTGCCTAGATTAAGATTTTATAGATCTTTATAAGGTATAAGATGTCATCAATAGACAAAATAAAAACAAGTGGACCTAAATCACTAAACTGCAGGACTTCTGATGTAGCTAATATATGGTTTGATGTGACGCGACGAAAAGAAGCCTGCTATGTCCTGGCGAGTAAGTTAGAGCTAATTCAGGTAATAAGCAAAGGCGGAAAGCCCAGACTAGGTAATTTAAGGATTATTACGGAATGAAAAATCTTATTGCAAGCCTTGCTGAAGTAAGCTTGTTTGCAAAACCTTTTGGAAGCCTTTAGTTATAAAGGTAACAAATTCGTATAGGAGGGTATTAACAAATACCGTAGATTAAAATAAAAATACAATCTATGAAAAAATTATTATTTTTTTTAACAATTTAAAATTTATTTATCAAAATAGAAATTATATTTTAAAAGGTATTCTGCGAAAAGTGATCACTTGACAGAGGGTGGAGTTTTAAAAACTAAACAGTAAGGTGATGGGAAAAATGTACTGACCTACTTCAAGACAGGTGTCGGAATATTTGGAGTACTAAAATTAATATAAAGGAAATAAGCAGTATTTGAAGAGTAATGACGAGAAAAATATAGTGTAAATTCTACTGAACATAACAATACTTATAAACATTGGGTCCTTGAAAATAAAAGTAATTTTCCGAGTAGTAGATAACCACTACTGATTTTAGCACTCCTGGCACCCCGACAAATTTATCATAGCGCCCTCAAATTCTTGAGGAAAGAAAAACTGGGTGATGAGATCGAACGGCATAAGTCACGTTTTTCATTGTTTTGTATTTCTTTTATTTTTTTCAAGTAGGTAAGATAAAACCTTCCAAATCTTTCGAACGTCAAATACCCGAAACAAATCAACGAAATCTAATTTTTCGATAAATTAATTTCCAAAGCGTAACAAAGCTATGTACATAAGTTGGTGACTCGTATTTCTGAAATTGTTACGCGTAGATAATTTTTTAAAGTTTGGAAAAACTGTGTTCTAGTTATAAAAATCTTATAAATAAATACTAAATAGTTAGTAAGACGCAATCCATACACTTGTATGTAATTCCTAAATATGCTTAGTAAAGTTTAAAACGAAATTGGAAGCAACGACACCTAGTGAATTTATACCTCTTGGAAATTTAGCATTATACAAAAACATCATGTTTCCGAATAGTTGTGCAATAGAATGCGACTGTTGAACGGTCTTTTTTATTAATTATTAATCGGTATTCTTTAATTTATTGAAGATTTCGAATTCAAATATTTCTTGCCCATACGCCGGTACTGTAGACACAGTGTTCGCAATTTCTATAAGCGCAGCCAGTTTTATTCATGTTTTTATTTTTCAAAACCGATTATATTGCATAAATTCCCCATTGGTAAATATTAATTAAATAATATAAAACATTCACTAAAGTAAGTAATTACTTTATAATAAAAATAAATTTAATTAAAGGGCTCTTTTGTCTGCGCAATTTCTATAAACTCACTTTATATTATAGTCTTTATTTTAAAAGCTTGATGAAAAATAAATTTTTGTATATTTTCTAAGCATTGTGTTTTACCTCCTTTGTTAGTTATAACTTGAAAAAACCTGGTAGACATCGAATTTATTAACTTTTTAAACAAATGTTCATCAATATCATTCCAGCATTTCAAAATATCGGCTTTCAGTTGAAATAACGAAGAAAATTGTCCACCATTTGCGTAAACTCTTCGTGTCATGATTCCCCAAATGTTCTCCATTGGATTTAAATCCGGACTACGTGATGGCCACTCCATTACAGGAATATTTCTTTCACTTAACCATCGTCTTGTTTCGGCAGAAGAATGCACAGCGGCGTTATCCTGTTGAAAAATCAAATTTTTTCCATATTTTCTTCTAAATATGGAATAAGAGATTCCTCCAGCAGGTCTGTATATATGGCAGAGTTCATTCGGGTGGGAACAAAACGTAAAGATAACTTTCCTTGATAAGAAAAGGCACCCCATAACATTAAGCTACCAACACCAAAATTACTACTTAGACGAGGCGAATCGGGCTTCCTTAAATCATGCCAATAAGTACTCAATCCATCTGGGCTATCTAAATTAAATTGTTTTCCGTAAGAAAAAATAACGTTTCGCCACTTTTCGTCCCAATTCATGTGGCTTCTAGCAAAATCTAGGCACGCATATTTATGATGCTGTTGCGGTTGGAGAGATTTGGCCGGTTTCTTATATTTAATATAAGTAGTGTCCTTCAAAATTTGTTGGACTCTTCTTCCTTTAATTGGGAGTTGTAATTCCGCTATAATTTGAGGTACACTTAACTTTTTTTTCATAACTTCTTCTCTTACGTTCCCAATATTTTGTTTGGAAACTCTGGTGTTCACTCTTGGATGATCCCATAATCCATTACGATTGCCCTTTTTAATAAAATTTCGCACCACACATTCTGAACGCCCAATTCTCCTTGCAATTTCTCTTATACCAAGGCCAGTTTCCCTAAACGCACGGATTCTGAAGCAATCGTCGTTGTCAAGGACCAAGGCATTACAATAAATCTTAAGAAATAACAGCAATTATATAGAATTAACCCTTTATAGCCCCATGTGACATTTCTGTAACAAACCTCAAAAATCCCGCTAGAATACGCACCGAATGTATTTAGTTCATTCAAATCGGCGCCACTTTGCTGTCACACATTATTGAACAACGTAATATCCACGGAAATCATCATAGACAGCGTAAACTGTTAACAGTTAATCGATTAGAATTTCGCCCGTAATTGAAAGTGACAAATTGAAATTCGAGCAAATTTTAAATTTTACAAAAAAAATACAAAAAGTGTGTAAAATTGTGTTATTTTCTTGGAAACCTATAGATAAGTGAATGAATATGTTCCTTCCATAAAAAATTAGTTTTTTTTGTTTACGTTTAACTCAATTTTACAGTAATGTTACACTCCCTTAAATGTGAAATAAATAATTAATAATACATATTTTTTTAATTTCTGAAAAATATGTATTTTTTATTTCTCTAAACCTGTCCATTTTTAACATAATTTTAATGTTTTATGATCTTGGGCTATAAAGGGTTAAGCTAGAGTTGGAAAATAAAAATGAAACTCACATGAATTGTTTCCTAAAAAGTTGCAAAATTACTTTGCGTTTAACTAGTAATACTACAAAAAGAAACTGCGTTTATAGAAACTGCGCACTCTAAGATCAATTGTGAAAGATTAATCTATTGCATTCACGCATTGACTGATATTTGGATTTGTTTAATTGCTTTTATGAATAGTTATAAACTTTAACAATTGTGCCTGTAAAGAACCTTTGTTACTATATCGCTTTATTTCAATGAATTGTGCATTTCACTTGAAAATCAGACGTGCGTTTATAGAAATTGCGCTCACTGTAACTATGATGAAGATATATAGATGGGAAGTCCCAAAATGATTTATTTGGCAACTCAACATTATTCGAAGTTCAGATACTCTTAGTCTATTTTTCTAGGGTGGGCCAGACGACACTCTGGGATAGCTCTCACCCACCACCACCCACCTACCTCTCCCGCTAGTTACGCCTATGATAAAGTGCCCAAAGTAGAGGTTGAATTTTAGTTTTTGAATAAAGGACATTAAAAATGATATATACTTTAATGAACTCATAAAACATAGAGCTAAAAAAAATCATAATTTAATTAGACTCTGCATTACTTTTAAAATTCTATTAAAATCAAGAGTTTCATATTACTTTCTGTTGTACTTTTGATAAAAATGCCCTAAAATTTGTTATCTACATTATGTTTATTATATTATAACTCTCTAAGTTCTCATCGTTATGCAATTTTAGAAATTCATTGAAAATATATTCAGCTTTAGCATTAAGAAAAAAATTAAAGATAAAAAGAATTTTTTCAAGTCGCAAGACTGCACAACGACGCTATCGTTTTAATAGCTCTTGTAAATCAAAGGCTATAGGACAATGCAAGTGCATATTTTGACAAAAGAAGTTGCCGCTGTGACAGTCTTGAGTCTGAATTTAATATTAAAGTGAATTGTCACTAAAAAAGGGTGCCAGGCGGTGGTTGAGTCTTTTGAATACAAATTCAATGCTGATGTTTATAATTTCACACTGACATTTCTGCAAAAGCTAAGGGTATAGTATGTGAGGAATTCAGTTTCTAAGGGTGAATCATTTAAAATCCGAAAGTAACACAACTTATACATTAACTGAGAAAGTGAATCTCTTGCAAATTATATATTCTTTCTGGATATTTGTATTCTCCTCTCATCATTATTTCATAACGTGTATGGAGAATCCCGCATTTAAACTAATTTAGTTTTCTATTTGAAAAGGGCGGGGTCAACGAGTTTAGGAAATGCAACCAATGTCCTAATTTGACTTAAAAAACTCAGACATCAACGAATGCTTGAGCTTTTAAATTCAACAGGTCTTATGAGATTGCAAAATTTCACTTAAATAAATAATAAAGAAAAACCAGCCCAGTTTAAAAAGTACTGCATAGTGTCTTCATCCTCCCTGTAATTCGCAATTGTTCACCGTGCGATGGATCCAAAATGAGTCGCTCCGAACGTTCGTGCATCCCACTGAGCAGAGGTTCATCTTTTATTTCGCATACCATAACCAGGCGAATTCATGTGGGAACGGCAGCAGCCAAAGAAACACTTTCCAAACATCACACAAAACTTTAAAGGAGGAAGTTTTTGGAACTACTTTGCATTCTCAATTGGGCGCATTCATCAGTAATTCTTATCAAATATTTATGATGTCCTTTAAAATTTATATAAAACACGTTGGCTGTACGCCGATATGGATAACAACTTGGCTGCAACACGTTGCCAGGAGTGTTTTTCGTTAATTCTCAGGTGAAGCTGATTAAAACTTTTTACGTTTAATTAAGGTAACACGTTCATCTCATTTACAAAACAATTCAGGGATAATATCCATAAGTCATAAGAACATTTTTTGATTGACAACTAATTTATTTTAAGTGGGATTCCTATTAACTGATCATCGCGTTTGTTTTTCAAGTTTTTCTTTAATTCAATTCATTGGTGATTTAAATGTGTGTACTAAACACGAACAGAGAAACCTTTTGAATATCAAAGGAGCAATGATGTTGATTGGTTTGGCCTTGGAGTGCTATTAACAGATGAGATTTGAATTATATACGAATTTATATTAATGAGTCAAATAAAATATGTTGCAGAGGATGGCATCGAAACGACGCGACCTTTCGGCCAACCCCTTTGTCTTATGGCAGAAGAGCCAAATCCGGAAGATAATCCTCCCCCAAAGAAAGGAGCACGAAAGAAGAAATGAGGAGATAAAAGGGCGCGAACAAATCCCACCCAAGATAAATTCGCAACGATTTCATCCTAGCAAAATAACTGCCATCTGTTAAGTTGTCCTCTGATCCCCGGCAATATTTTATTTTAATTCGATTTTGTTTGTTTCTCAAGCCATCACTTCACATTGCAATAAAGTCACTGTATTAGGCTTAATATGAATAATGTTGAAATTGCTGCAGATTAGGGCCGAACCATACCACGGTGTATATATACTATATATAATGTTTTTTTCTTTATAAAATTAGTTCGTTTTACTTTTGTTGGATGTTTTTGTTTTATATTTTCGTTTCTCTTCTTCCCGCCCAGCGTCTGTGATAATATTAAAATTAAAAGAACCAACTCAAGTAAAAATAAAATAATGTTGAAAATCGACTCAGTTTTTTCTTATTTTATTTAATGCACTTGATGTTTAATATACACTAACTTACAATATGCAATCACCTATCACATTTTTTCACATTTTTGCTAATAATATTTCATGTAGAAAAGCGTTTATGTATATGTTTAAATGTTATAAATGTTATTTTTTAAGTTAAGAGTCTCAAGATTGTTTGTGTTTGCTTTGTAGTTTTGTTATTTACAATTGTCGATTTTTTTTAGCAATTTAATGTTGTAAATGTGTGACGCTTCTCAAGTGATTTCAAGTATGCTCTAGGACAGAAGTTCTAAGAAAGAGCTTTAAGGGTTATTTTATTTTATTGGAAAAAATAAAAGCAGGTCTGTTCACTGATTTAATGAAAAAGTAAATTCTTTATTTTCACAATCTTTGCTTTTTTATGACTACTTGAAAATCGTCAAGTTAAAAGGATTTCACTTTCTCATGCAGTTTTTGTTTTTAATGATTTTCAAATTGAAACTCAAGAAAAGCAAGATTCTTTATGAAGAAAGAGGAGCTCTTGTTTAGCTCACTTTTAGATAGGAGCAGTGCTATATTTTTGACCTTAATTTCAGTGAGGAAATAAAAACTAGGAGAGCAAATAATAAAGTGGAGAAAAATCAAAGAAAATTATCTCAAAAATATTTTATAAAAATATAATATAATATCATTCGTTTGATGAAGTTTTTAAATATGTGTATAAATTATTTTATAATTATCCTACTATCACTATTAAATTTGAAAACTACCATTAATAGTTTAATGACCGAAATTTTGCTTAAAAGGTAGCAATAACCTTAAACACAGATTTGTGGGTGGAATAGCAGGAATAGAGTTCAAGACTTTATTTTATTAGTTTTCTTGTTATAACCGACGTTTATTAAATATGTACTTATATTACATATTGCTTATGTACACACTATGTTATAAGAAATAGAAAGATACGAAAAGAATCAAAAATGAATCAGCTATCGGAATATTTGGACTTTCACCAGTGAATCATTTTAAATGATTCGTTACTAAAACGTGAAACTCCAAATAGTCCAACCGATGATTCGCTCTCGATTCTTATTCGATACAAACTAAACATTCGCTTACAATATTTCCTCTTCGATTCGAATCGTTTGGTTTGTTGGGTTTCAAACGAGAGCTTTTCAGAATATTTGCTTACGTCATTGAACGCAAAAACAAAATTAGCTCATATCAACTCTGCCGAACAATAGTTTACACTTACTATAGGCTTCTTAAAAATTTAAGTTCACATTAATATTTTGTACACACTGAAGAAAATATTTCTAGGTGATCCAACAATGAGAGCTTATTGATTCACCTGGTATGAATTTTCTGTTTAAATCAACCTGATCCTAGTTCATCTAACTATTTTAAATCTCTTTAATTTACTAGAGAGTAGTTGAAATAAAGGGAGTGAATGTCAATTTTAATCAAATACATTTGTTTAATCAACGTTAAATTGGCCAAGTATTCTTCATAACTTAACATGGTCGATGTTTG
Organism: Dysmachus trigonus; assembly: GCA_949715965.1. Taxonomy (NCBI): domain Eukaryota; kingdom Metazoa; phylum Arthropoda; class Insecta; order Diptera; family Asilidae; genus Dysmachus; species Dysmachus trigonus. The sequence continues at coordinate 33,767,359 of OX454319.1, forward strand.
TTTCAACAAGCATGTATAGTCGTTACTACTAGATGCCTGCTGGAAAGTTAGTTTAACATTAAAACAACTGTGGCCTAAAATGTTGAACCCTAGATTAATTCTTATAAAATAGCTTAATTTTATTTATTTTCTCTTTTTTTTTCCCATTACTTCTAAAGAATTAAGTTTACAGATATGAGAATAACAATACGTTACGGTAAATTATTTAATTTAAATTTAAAAGTCTGAGACCGTCAACGGGTTCGTCTTACTAGTGTTAACAATGGGCCTTGATGTCTGAACTAATTGCGTCACATCGTTTCAACTAAATAAATATGTGGTTTAAATAACAAGATATTTTTGTAAGTTTTATATAGCACTACAGCACCACATGATATATCAAATAAAATAAAAATTCCGAGTAGCTAATTCTTATGGTATTCTAAAGTGTTAGCTAGTGAAAAATATATGAGTTGATAAAATGTATTACAATGCCCAATTTCAATAGTTTCTGAGAAAATCCGCTGTGACAGACGAACAGACAAGCCTTATTTTGTCTTTTGGAGGTACGGAATCTAATTTTGGTAGATGGGTTTTAAAGTTTGATTATGTTAGTTGTTACTTTTAGTTTTTAAGCATCAATTGTCTAAAATGCTTAATAGACAGCGATACGTAGCATCTTCGTTTAATTCATCGTAATAGGTTCGTAATCTTCTGCTTTAGTGTAAAACCTTTTTTTTTTTTTTAATAATCGTATTTAAGTAATACTTGATTCATTTGGAATATACTACAAAATGAATATAGCATATAAGATTATGATGAATATAGCATATAAGATTAATTCCATTGTCATAGTGTCGAAAAGTGTCGAAAGAAAAGCAATCAACATAAATTGTGCACTTAAAATATTTAATTTACAGGGTGTCCAATAGGAAATTGCTAAAACTAATGGGTCACAATTTTTTAACAAATGGAGAGATCGGTAAAATATAAATACTTTTTAATAAAGGACAGTCGTCATTTTTATTTCATGTCCATTTTATTATAAAAAAATTAAATCTATTTAATACAAAACAATTAATTTAAAAAAGTAGTGAAGAACGTTAGTTATTTATTTATTTATTACATGTTCTAACGTTTCATTTGAAATGCCGTTGACGATCTTCCCAATGTCTTTAATAAATCCTCAACTGTTTTTTGGTTATTTTCATAGCAGAGATATTTAATGTAGCCCCATAAAAAGAAATCAAATCGAATGAGATCTGACGAGTAATGTCGCTATTCTATTCCTTTTCCCCTAGCAAAGCGTGGGTACACTAGGCCAATAACTCGATCGCCATAAAATTTATTGATGATACTTCTTGTGTGCGATGAGGTGCTGCTCCGTCTTGAATAAAAAAAAAAAAAATTTAACGGTCCTCTCTTTTCCGCATGAGAAAGGATTTGGTCTCTAACATCCCTTTGTACTTCTCTCCGGCGACAGAAGATTCAAAGAAATGCAGGTAGATACCTTTTATGTAGGTGGTTCATATTTCACAAATATATATTATTAATAATTCACGTTTTTCACTATATTTTTAAATTAATGGTTTGTATTAAATAGATTTAATTTTTTTATAATAAAATGGACATGAAATAAAAATGACGACTGTCCTTTATTAAAAAGTATTTACATTTTACCGATCTCTCCATTTGTTAAAAAATTGTGACCCATTAGTTTTCGCAATTTCCTATTGGACACCCTGTATAAAGCTTAACTTATTAAAAATGGACTGCACATAAAAATGCCTGTTCTCAGATAGATTTGTTTTTTAGTTTTCTTCGTATATTTAATTTAATGTTAATAATTCACATATTTTAACTTTTTAATGGAGTTAGATTCCACAATATGATAAAGGCATTAAAAAGTTCTCCATTAAATATGCAGAACGACCGGGGCAAATAAGAGAACGCTTTAAATATGAAAGTAAATTGCTCGCAAATTCAAGTAATTATCGCCTTACCTCATACAGATGAAGTTTTTGCAAAAGTGGGTGCATAACCAGATGAATTTGTTAGAAAACTTTTCCATTTGAGCTTGAGCGCGTCTAATAGCCTTACGTTTTCACCACAAGGATACGATGGAAAGAGCAAATTTGAAGCAATCTGTAAGTGGTTTTGAAGTTCTGCAAGTTCTCAAAGTGCAATTATTGAAATAGTCCCAACCAATCAATGAAGTGAACTTACAAAAAACATCTTTGACATTTTCTAAAGTTTTGTTTGTCAGAAATTTTCATTTTGTAAATAGTAGAAACTATTTAGCAAAATTAAGATGCCCTATTATATGTGAAATGTGATTTGCATGCCAATGTAAAGTTAAATCTGCACGCCTTTCATTATATGCACAGCCCATAATATGTGCTTTTTATTATACATAAAAAACAGTCAATATATCAAACACAAAAAATTCATATTGAAATCAACTAAAATAGCTCCACATTCACCACGTCGTCACAAGCTGAACTTGCGAATGAAATCTCTTAGTTTGGATTCACCAGAGTCATCTGAGCTTCACGGTCAAATGAGAAGAAGACCGCCAACGGCTGGCCCTTCAAGTTCATACTACCACGGTGGCTCTGGTGGTCAACTAGAGCACAGTACCCCGCCATCAAACAACAGCAGACTGCATTGTAAGTACAAATGTCAAATAAACATTAAAAGCTATTCGAACCCCTTCGTCCCGATAATATGTCAAATACCAATACACATACCATATCATGACTCAAACGAATACGAATCAAGTTTTGATTATAAATTTTCAAGGTTTCGATTTAGAAACTATGCTACTTTTAAAGTTTCTTTTATTACATTTCGTAGAAAGTTTGTAGATAAAAATTTAGCGTTCTTAGATCTTGTTTATACCACTTTTCAATTGGTAAAGTTATTTTTTATTGGATAGCGCAACACATATCACACAACACACGTATTTTGAGAGTTAGTTAAAATATACTATATATTTGTTATTGCTAGAATAGAGGACATTCTGTAAAATTTCGGCATTTGTAAAATAGTGTAAATATTAAAGTTCAATAGTGTGAACTTTTCTAATATAATAAAACCATATACTTGCAGCGCCCTCCAGTCCTTCACACCAGAGAAAGTTGCTTTATGCTAATCGCGGTCTAAGGACAGGATCTGTGGACCTTCCGGATGACGTGGAAAAGTCGCTATCATCAGCAAGCACATCGCCGTGCCCCTCGCCCGTAAGACAACATCAGGTGCTTGATTATTTTGTTTTGCAGTATGCTTCCCTAATACGACTTTTCATTTTCTATTCGATGTTCATATTTTAAAATTGTAATATTTAATTTAACTAGGTACCTTATTTGTAGAAATTAGATATAAAGGGTGAGCCATCGGCTGGTTTATTTTTAAAGATGATATAAAATAAACGGTGTATACAATAATATTTTCCAAAGTTCGTTGATTCATTAAAAAGAGTAAAGCTCCCGATTAGTAATAGAATATGATTTCATTTCATTCATTTCATCCAATTCCTCAATTTCTGAGCAGAAAAAATTGCTTATCATTTTCAATTGTTGAGATCTGTCCCAATTGAGGTTTTCGAGGATAGGTGCACACTCTCAACAACAGCAGCAATATTCTCAACTGAGCGTATAGGACGAATACGAGGTTAACTTGTGCGCATGCTAATCTTACGAACTTTCTTCACAAACTTGCGTTTCGCGGTTTCGGCACTAAAAAACTCAGTTTGGAAATAAGTTTTCAATATTTCCCAACGTTATTAAAACGTAAATTTATTCATTTTAAACTACGGCGATGTTATATTGTATTTCTGTAAATTTTTTGAGCGCGGAAGAGCTGTCTGTGTCAAAATATATTGTAATTTAAAAAGAAACCAACATATGACCCACCTTCTACGTAAATATCATTTATAAAGCACTGAACCAATATTTAACTTTTAGTGGGTTAGATAGGCAAATATACTCATTTCTATAGCAATTCCTTGAAGTTAAAAATTTTCGGATCAGCCCAATCACAAATAGGTACTCTTTCAAGTAATGTTTTATTTTTTGGTTAGCTCAGAATTCTCTATATTTTAGATATGAATGCAGTTTTAAAAATAGGCTCGTTGGCAAATTTAGCAAGTTTCAATAGCATAACTAAGTGATAGAACAAAGGAGTAAAAAACAAAAGGTGCAATTTTATGTTCTCTTTAAAACACTTCGATCATCATTTCTTCCAGAAGAAGCAGGAATATTTTAACCTTGCAAATAACTTTTCTAAAAATTATTTTTAAATGATTTTCTTGTTATTTAAATGATAGTTCTGTTGTTGATTTTAGTTTTAGCTCTTATTATAAATATTAACAGCACTCATATTTCTATAGGATTTGATCTGTTAAGCCTGTATAGTGTACCTATGTACATCGATGATTAGATTTTTAGTCTGAAATACGGGACGAGGTACATCCGAATTTTACTGAGCTAGGTGGAAATCCTTTAAATTTTTGCAATAGAAGTTTTAGAAAGTGTTTTTTATTTTTTAATATATTGTTTAAAATTTTGTATTATCATAATATATTCGAAAAATATGTTGAAAAAGAAAATACATAAAAAAATTAGTGCTTTGAATAATTGATATAAAACTGAAAATTGCATTTAAACCACACCACATTAAGTTTCATTTCGTAATAATTTTAAAATCTCTTTCATTGTTTTATCAGATTGTATTGACTTCGCTCAATAGCAGTGCACTAGATATTCTTCTTACAAAAACTTATTTATTTATTGAAAATAGCTGTGAACTGAAATAAAATTTCCAACTACATAATAAAATAGAAGTTATATTTTCTTCTAGAAGTTAAACAAGAACGAAAATCTGCTAATCGGGTAGCTCAATCTGTCATGATTTCTTTGACAGCGAACTATAGGGTGGGCTTGAAAATATTGTTATTTCTACCACACGATCAAATCATCAATCAACGATGTAGTTAAAATTCCGTCATCGAGCCACAAGAGGGGAAAGAAATAGAAAGTCTGTCAAAATAAGAAGTGTAGGGTTTATCGAACTTTCTGAAGAGTATATTTTCTCAATATTATTAATATTTTGATCATTTGATATTTTGAGCAAGTCAAGAAGAGTAGTTTAGAAGATATCAGGTTACGAAAGTATGTAGAAGTATATCGTCAATGTGTTCACGGAAGCTATATTTGGAAACGTATTATCAAAGATTACACTCGGATCTTTGAATTGACCAACTTCTAACATATTTGCTGAGAGTATATGATAAGCACACACAACAGGGAATTTCTTAAAGGTATAGGTCATTTTGAAGAATTTAACAAAATTAGACGGTTATCACCACACAAATCTTCAAGAACTACATATAAGGTTGGACTGAAGAATCTCACAGTTCGTTAAGTAGTGAATCACTCGAAAAATATTGAGGTTGTCAGCAAATAAAAAGCAGTCAAAGGGAATTTTTGAAGTCAGGTTGTCAATAAATAACAAAAGTAGTAGCGGGCCGAGGATAGACCCTTGAGGAACTCCAGGAAAGGGAACAAACTCAAAAGAACATAACCTTCAATTTGTGATCACATAGATACGATGAGGACCTAGAGAGTAAAGTTCCATGTAATCTATATATATAGTATGTATTTTGTCCAGGAGACAAACATGATCTAACGCTTTTGAGAAGCTTGTGTAAATTGCATCCACCTGACGAATTGCTCGAATAGTAAAATTCGAGAAGCTTGCTGAAATTGAACTTTGCCTTAACAAAACCGTACTACTCATGTGACATTAGGTAGCCATACACGATGCGATTTGCGTGCGAGTAATCTTGTGCATTTTTCCTCCCGGAAAACTCGTAGGATTGTGTGGCGTGTGCTAAAAAGCTCATTCGCAACACACGATACACTCTTTCCGAAGGGAAAAAGTGTATAATTTAGAGCTTTCACGTGAAATTGACATTTTCATACAAATTTGTTTACTCTGGAGTGGCGTGTTGTCCTCTTGAAAATTTCAACGTTCAAGACGACACTCTTGTAACTTTTGACAGTGAAATTCGGCGTGTTTATTATATGTAGCTTGCAATATCCCTGTTTTGTTTACTCAGCTGAACGAACCTCAGGAATTATTGCGTCTATTCCCCTTTTAGTTTAAAATTTACGCATGCATATTTTTTTATATTTTTCTTAAAACAGGGACCGTAACCGTTATGATATTTTCGGTAAAAATCAGATCTAAAAAATTATTTCCTGACTGTTATTTTTCTGGACAACAATAAAAATTATGTTTTGATTTTTATTTTTAAAATCAGAAATAAAAATCAGAAAATGATTTTTATTATAAAAATCAGAAATAAAAATCAGACTATGATTTTTATTTTTAAAATCAAAAATAAAAATCAGAAAATGATTTTTATTATAAAAATCAGAAATAAAAATCAGAATATGATTTTTATTTTAAAAAATCAGAAATAAAAATCAGAAATTGATTTTTATTTTTATAATCAGAAATAAAAATCGGAAAGTGATTTTTATTTTTAAAAACAAAAATAAAAATCAGAAAGTGATTTTTATTTTTAAAATCAAGAATAAAAATCAGAATATGATTTTTACTTTTAAAATCAAAAATAAGAATCAGGAAATAATTTTTATTTTTAAAATCAAAACTAACAATCAGAATATGATTTTTATTTTTAAAATCAGAAAATAATTTTTATTTTGAAAATCAGAAATAAAAATCACAAAATGATTTTTATTTAAAAAAAAAAAACGCGCTAAGCTAAATATTTTACGGCAATGGGAGCGCTATCTGTTGAATGTCATAGCAATGCACCCAATACTAAACATTGATCATGCCGGACACCTCTGGAAAACATTTTTCTGATTTTTATTTTAGATTTTAAAAATAAAAATCATATTCTGATTTTTATTTTTTATTTTTATAATAAAAATCATTTTTTAATTTTTATTTTTGATTTTAGAAATAAAAATCATAATCTGATTTTTATTCTTGATTTTAAAAATAAAAATCACTTTCTGATTTTTATTTTTGATTTTAAAAATAAAAATCATTTTCTGATTTTTATTTCTGATTTTTTAAAATAAAAATCATATTCTGATTTTTATTTCTGATTTTTATAATAAAAATCATTTTCTGATTTTTATTTCTGATTTTAAAAATAAAAATCATAGTCTGATTTTTATTTCTGATTTTTAATATAAAAATCATTTTCTGATTTTTATTTCTGATTTTAAAAATAAAAATCATTTTCTGATTTTTATTTTTGATTTTAAAAATAAAAATGCGAAAATAATTTTTTTCTGTTGATCTTTTTCGAAAAAATCACAAATTTAAAAAGCACATAAAATTCTTAAAGCTCAGGCCATAAGAATCATAATGCTACATTTAAACCAATTTTCCCACAAATTTGTCTACATGATTTTTTGGTTGGAAAAATTGAAAATAATTGTTATTTTCGGTCCCTGTCTTAAAATACTATCGAACCAACTTTTTTCTTACATATATTACGCTTAAGAATTTCGCATAAACTGTTGTCGCATGCAGGCATTTTACAACGGCTGAACGAAGGAAAGCCGCAGGGAATGCTCGCACCCACAATTGTAGGTGTGTGGCTCCCAGAGAGATAAACTTGGGGAAAAAATGAGATGATTGGGCACGCGCAATCATGGCGTGCTGTCATAACCACACACGAGCGCGCAATCGTTTCTAAACCAACAGGAAACATGATTACTCGCACGCAAATCGCATCGTGTATGGCTACCTATTAAAGGTCAGAGAATTCTGGATAGTTCTTGTGCATCAATCTTTCAAAACGTTGATTGAAACAATTTAAGATGCAGGTTGGGCGTTAGTTCTTGACCTTTTATTTGTTAACTTTTTTTAAAATTGGAACAACATCTGCATGCTTCTTGCATATTGTAGGGAAGGAACCTTCGTTGATGGATAAATTAAATATTAAAGAAAGAAGGTAGCATAGCTTATTATTAATTCATCACCTTTTATGGAGTATCGATTTGGAATGCTCGCTGAAAACAATTAGTTGGTTCACTTTTTTTTTTTGTATAAATGCACAAATTGACATTTGAGAATTTGAAATAAAGTTTGACGTACAGCAACCTTCGAAATGCCTCAAGTACCTATAGGTAAACAGTCAGGAATTTTAAAAACAATGTTCAACAAAAAATTCTTGAATTAGACAACGATAGATAAAGAATGAGATTTATGATTTTTACAAAATTATAATTAACAATATAAAATGAATGGAATTTAAAATTACCCCTTGCAATAAATACTGATTGATTAAAATAATTGAAAGCAATAATAAAAAATTTCGCATACTTTTCAAGCCAAATACAATCTGAATCGCATTAATCTTTATTAATTTCCGCGTGAATGAATGTGCCTTTTATTATGCCACCACTTTTGCAATTTGTCAGAACGGAAACAATTCTGTTAATTTTTTAAACCAATTCCGAGGCATGTAAACATGAACAATGGCATCGTTCAAATTTCCAACTGAATTGTTCCTCTTCGAGCGAAACCTGCCTTTTTGGTGTTCCGGATAATTGTCAGAATAAACATAGCGAGTAATTTTAAGCCTTTGCGACCGCATTTAGCTGCTTGTTAGCAAAAGCGTCCGCAATGCTTGAGAATACCGTAGTCAAAATTTCTTTTGGGGTGGTTTATATCTAACCAATGGATTAAAATTGATTTTGGGAAATACCATATATACAGATTAATTCGCACAAACGCAAGCTTCTTTTTTATCGATTGCAATTTCCATTTGACCATATGTCGAATAAAGTTTATGAATTCTATTCAATTATTTTCAGAAATCCCATCGCCTTTTACCAACAAATCTCTATGTGATTCTCTATAACTTTAAGGCAAGGCACAGTGATGAACTGGACTTGAAGGCAGGGTATAAGGTATGAGATGAACTTACATATTTTAATATATAGTTTTATTTAGAAATAAACATTGCCAGCAGTTTACTGTGGAATAATTAAATGACTAATGATGTAAAGACAAACGCTTCTCAGTAGACCCCCTCTTAAAGGATTTGATCGACAAATCCTTGTTATCTATCGACATTTTTATTTTTCATTAGGAGGGAATGGTGTCACAAAGTCCAATTAGTTGGTCCATCTTTCCACAGTGGTTAATTATTCAATAAACAACTCTTCCTGAAATCAAAATATTACAATATACCTTCACATTTCCGGCTGAAATAAAATTGTTTGTGCTTGCTCATCACATGAAGAACAATGAAAATGGCTAATCATGTTCCTAAAAAAATGTCCATAAAATACGATTTTAATTTTTTTTATTTTTTTGTTGAATATTATTTATTGAAAATTGTTTATATATTCCTAGATGGTTTATTTTTGTGAGTAAAATATAAAATTTTGATTTGAAATTTGTAGTATTAAAAGTATTGTAGCTACATATTTAGTTTTGTATAGTTGTTCAAAACCGTCGTTTCTTCTTCGGCTTTTATTGAAAAAATTACCTGAATCTTCAAATTGTAAAACCACAAAACATTTTAAACATTTTTGCATGCTGCACCTTTAGTAACTATCCTGATGGTTTTTCTGTTTATTTTCCTTGTAAGGAAGGTATAGTTGAGTTAGAATTTCTCTAATAGATTTAAAAGTCGCATACGAGAATGTTAGTAACAAAAGATTTTCGACATTTATATTTATATGTACTTTATAACTCCTTTTTTTGTTGATTTAAAATGATTTAAAAAATATTTAAGTTTTGTCGAAAATACGAAATTGCTCTGTACTTTATCAGATGCTAATACAGTAATACCCCGAACTTACGCGATAGGTGGGACTGAGCGATAACCGCGTAAGTCGAATTCGCGTAAGTCGGGGTATAATTTCGCATATAAATACATACAAATTATTTTTAATTGGGGCCGGAGACTAAAGAAAATAATAATTTAGAAAAAAAATGTTTAATAAAATCTTAGATAATACGAATACAAAATCGCAAGCCGAAGTTAATGTGATGTAGAAAACTTTCCTCGTAGCATGCTAATAATTTTCTTATTCCTTGCTTTGTAGAAGAAGCGCTCTTCATTGGAGTCTATATAGTCTACAATTTGTAATCCCTTTTCAATTGAACTGACGCCTTCTGTCAAGTTTCCAACCGCCATTCGATCTTCTGATTAAGCTGGATCTAAAGAATCTTCAATGTCTTGCTCTTGCTCATGCATTGCATGCGCCGATTCTGCGCGACACCTCCGAACATGTACATTAGCTGAACAATAGTGTGAAGGGAGTGAGTAATCAGGAGTGTGTGGCACTCAAACAAAAGACGAATCGACGAGATTTGAAAATCGCGTAACTACGGGTTCGCGTAAGTCGGGGTAGCGTAAGTCGAGGTATTACTGTACTTAGAAAGCAAGGCTGTGCTCTTCCTTTCCACAGAAACCATTGGTAAAATACTTTATTATTTTTATATTTATATTATATTGTTGTTTTATATTTTGCAACATTGTTTGGAGTTTAAAGTTTACTTTAGATTATATTGTAAATTTTTATTACAGTTGATTGTCTTTTACACGTTTCATTATATCTTTATCTTAATTTCTATTACGATTCGTTATATTTTAAAGAAATTCACAGCATTATAAATGTAACGTTTATTTTACATTTGGACTTTGTTTTTCTCGAAACTTTTCGGCGTTGTCATTTCTTCTTTCATAGAAAAATGTCTCATATAAATGATTTATACAGAAAGCTGTTAATTAATTTATATAAAAAAAAACAACTTGAATAACAAGAAAAATCAGATTACAAATTCCTGCTTAAATATTATTTATTTATTGACTCCAAAAAAAAAGTTTACAAAGTATAATACAAGATGTAAATACATATTGTAAACCCTACAGAGATATAAAAATATCTGTACGTAGGCTTGGATTCTTAACACTAATTTATATTTAATTGACAGAATTTAATTTTTTCACGTCTAAATGCTCATAACTTTCAAAAGAATGCGCCAAATATTGGGAAGGTAAAAGTTTTTTCTGTTCGATAAGAAAATGATGTTTTTACAGAATCATTTTCCTACACAATAAGGCAATTTTAAAATGATGTAAAATGATGAATCTTCGCTGTATACGTCGATCTTGAGACATATGGTAATTTATCCTGCCATGCGATCTTTTCTGGTGCTATTTATTAATACTTCATTCCTACATTACTTTTGTGATGAACGACATGAATAAAATTAAAATTACATTACATATTCACAAAGCTGTAGCCAATTTGATAAAATTCATTTACTTTGGGACATTGATCTCTTGAAAACAGTAAATGAAATTAGGTACTACATATTAAATAATTTTAGGAAGATAATTTAGAAATAAAATTTATTACATATAAACATTTTACATTTTCCTTAAAAAAATTTAATTAAATTATATTGAAAAGATTTCAATGTTAGGGTGATAATATCATATGTAATTTTAGTCAAAAAGTTACAACTCCTCTTTGAAAGCTTCCTCTTTAACAAATAAAAAATGTTTTAAGAGATTTAATTTAAAAGATAAAACATTTTTTTAAAGTACCCTTTTTTCTGTGAGCAGGTGTCATTTTAAAGTGCAAAGCTTGCCACTAAACTTTGCAAAGCCAAAACCCGGTTGAAGTGGTGCCCAGTGATTATAATCTACATAGCTAAAGAATAGACAGAATGTTAACTAGTATCAAAGGACATTTCACTCTTACAGTGAAAGTAACATAATTTGTCCACCATATCTTTCCTCAGGGCTCTGTTGGTGCTCTTTCAAATGAAAGATAAATTTCCCTTAAAGATGTGGAAGGCTTCCAAATTAGTTAAGTGTTGTGGAAAGCGAGAGGGGTTGGCGCAGAAGAAACAAAGCAATTTCTTAACTCACCCCCTGTTTTAATTGTAACTAGAATGTGATAAGGTCAAGCGCAGACGTTTCCGGAGCAGGCGGAAAGAAAACAAACAGACCAAAAAATATTATCTAAGATTTGCTGCTGGCTTCATGCTGGTCGGACAATTTAAGATAAAAGAAAAACTGATTTTCCTAATTTTCTACTAGGTCACAGTAATCGATACATCTGACCCAGATTGGTGGAAAGGAAAGGTTTTCGGGAGGATTGGGTATTTCCCCTCGAAATATTGTGCCCGATTAAATGCTGGCGAAAAACCACTTCAGGTCACACACAATTTGCAAGTGTCGGACGGGGAGCGTGGCGAAAACATGACTTTATTGCGGGATCAAATAGTTATACAAGTAAGTATAAAGTTCTGTTTTAGCGCTTCGGCAGGATCTGTTTGTCGTCTTTTATTGTGGTATCTCTTTAGGTTGGCGAAGAGGTCAATGGGATGGTAAAAGTCCGTTCGGCCGACAATCGACAAGGATACTGTCCGGTTAAGTATTTGCAGGAGGTGTGACAACCAGAAGAGCCTTGCTTTGATAGGGACCGGGATAAACCTAAAGCTAGTACCGATAAAAAAGATAAATCTAAGCGTAGAATTAGGTTAGTCGATAATTTGAGTTATTCTAAATGTAAAAGTGATAAAAATTGGGAGAACTGGGAACGGATACGGGAGCAAAAGCTCGAGAAGATGAAAAGTATCTGTCTCGAGAACTATCGTGCAAGACGGGAAAGAATGAAACCACCGCCCAAACCACAAAGTCTAGATCCTTCTTGGTATACCGATAATATTTACAACAATCAGTCAATAGATTTGGATGAAGATTATATTCCTGAATGTTTTAAATACACCACATACCGAAGATTACGTGATATAACAGAACTTGATGAAGACTATGAGCCTGAGGGTTATGTATTACAAAGATCAAAAAGTTGTAAAGAATTTAAATACCCAAAATCGAAAAGTTGCTGCTTTGGTGGGTATGAGCTAAAGCCTAAACCAGCTGTTCCAAAATCGTATTCATTTAGTGTAAGTAGGGTAAAAACAAAACCTTTCGATGTAATCGATTATGAACCACCGTCGTCAAGAAAAGATCGAAAAATGATGCGAAAATCTATGGATGTTTATTGTCATGATAGCCAACACAGATGCTGTGCTAGGGATCGTTGTACTAGTTCTAAATGTCTACTAGAAGAAATATATAATTATAATCGAAAAGCAAACCGAGAACGAGATCGGCGATCTTATGGCATAAGTAGAAGAAATATAATTGCTGATTGGGAAGACAGAAATAGATATAGACCCCAATATGTACCGACGTGTGATGAGTATTGCGTAAGACGACCTGCATTAAAGAAACGACATTGTCACAGTGGAGGATACCGTGTGGAAAGACAATGTGACGGATTCGACCCTGACCATTGTGTTGAAGGACACTTCCATAGGTGTGATGCTTATGATACAGACGTTGACCATTTTATTAGTGACGAACGGTCGAAATTGCTGACCCAAGATAAATTTTTAGACGAAGATGAAGCATATCTAAGGGTGGGTTATCATCAACCGGCAAGAAATAAGTCCATGTTGGAGGTAAAACCACCTAGCAAGTATGACGAAGATACTGATTCTGATTCGACTGAAATGGACTTGGAAGATTTTAATTTCGATTTCGAAAAGTATTGGGAGGAATTAGACAAGCCTCCTAGTCCGATAGATCTAGATATGCAGCGGAGGAATACGAAGAAGAATTTGAAGGTAAAAAATGTGAATGTCGGCTGCTACAATAATGGTACTCCCATAGATGAGCACCACCGAGAACAGGAGCGGGCGATGATTAAAAAGAGCCTGCTGGAAGGAATGCCGTCGCCGCCGAATAACGCAGACAGTTCTTCAGAATTTCAGTACTATGACCAGTCTGGGTCACCATTTCATCGGTACTCGCACAAGGTGTACCCAGAAGTGACTCCTATCTACAAATACAATAACTTCTACCCGCACGATAATCTCCATTCGAATCAAAATGGCAATAGCAATCCCTTGAGCGTGATAAATAACATTTTCTCCATATACAAGCCGAACAAATATTCCCCGCTCAACTGCCAGCAGCTGAACGACCACAAGCCGGAGCCTTGTAAAAAAATGAACGTTCCCAGCACAATTCGTCCCCTGGGAGCACCTCATTCTGAGTACATGACATCTATGAAACGGCCGCTGATAGTCAGCACAGAGCAGCCCCATTTCAAAATTATCCCCGAGAAGACCGGCCTCAAAATTTCACCACTCTACCACTACGATTACGGCGATAAAAAGAAGCACAAGCTAAAGAGCACCGCCCGGCCTCTCCTTTTTCCTCACTGATGGTGCTGGACTTTCCCTTGGTAAATTACCGGGAATCCTACTCATAGAATCACTGAAATGATTTTTTTTTTTAAATATAAAACGAATAAAAACGCGAAAAGGCTCTCTCAGGCTCGAGTTTGTGATACAAAATTCACTGCGGCACACTCAGAGGTCATCTCAGGAGCTTTTTGCAGATTTTCCTGTATTATTCTGTTATTTACGTATTTTCCTAAGAAATATCGCTTAAATTTTTTATGCACAACTCCGCTATTATGTGGCTTATATAGGCTTCAACATCTTCCCACCTTCTTCAGCATATCAAAGAAACGAGCCTTTGTTTTGAGACTGCGGATAAACAGAAAAACTTCCTTTAAATTGCTCGTTTCAATTGTATACTTTTCAATATCGCGCATATATAAATATTAAATAATAAAATTTCCGAACAAGTACACGTAAACCGTATTTATCCGAGAAACCCTGAAAAAGTACGAAAATCCGCTTCACATAGAGAACATCACCTACCCACATTGCGTTTTTACACGGAGCTTAACTTTTCTTTTTTTAAAGAAAAGTGTTTTCCAGAGAATGACTTTTTCTTTTTCGCCCACTGAAGCTATTTAATTTAGTAATCTTTTAATTCAACCGAATATTTTAATTTTCCGAAGAAAATTTTTCATTTTCGGTATTTTAGAGAGGAATGTTTAATTTAAGTTAAACTTTTTTACAATGAAGCTGAAACATGCTACTTACAGAGAAAAAATTAAATTAATGATTGTGTGCACTGAATAGAAAAAAATCCAATGATACAGCAAATTCTAATAAGCTGTGGAATTTTATAAATAAAGCATTATTTACATTTTATTACAAAATCTATGTAAAACCCCATAAGATCATAAAAAGTTAGTCTACAAAAAAGCAGGGCCTACTGTACGTAGTCATTTTTTATGTTTATAAACTTTTTCGAATTGAAAAATTAGCTTCGGTAAACTATAAATTAACACTTTACAAGAATTTTTTAGATCAATTAATTGATTTATTGAAATTATAAGGACACGGAATAATCAACATTCACAAGTGTTAAAAAAAGACAAGATTTACAATTGGCCCAATTTACACTGTCGCACGTTTCTTTCCAGATGTTTCCTAAAAGTGTTCTGAACTTGGCTTGTTTTCATATATTTGCCTGCGACCCAGCGACTGAAGGGGATAAGTGTCAAAGCCGCGAAGCAAAGATGCTTCGGAAAAGTATTTTTCCTTCAAAAATTCATTGCAATTGTCCTTGGGTTTTTACGATAAGATATTGTCTTTGAAGGCCTATCAGCCCTGTATACTATATTTAGCCCTAAGTACAGAGTATCCATAAAAAGATGTTTAGGGATTCTCATCCGGCGGCCTACCTTCCTGCAACAGCAATAAAATTCATGTTCCTGCAACAGCAATAAAATTCAGGTCAGCCTTATCCCTCAAAACAATAAAATTCTGAGAAAAAAGGCTTGAATGTTGAACCCCTGCCAACCTAGTGCAAGGCGCATTGTATAAAATCAGCTTCTTTTGGTAAGTAGGTACATTTTCTTTCTGCTTAATTTAATCTTATTCATTAAACATTTTTGATAATTTCAACCAGAATAACTATTATAGATTGTGTGTGTATTTGATATAAAATTATATTGTACTTACATACACATACATATATTAAAATTTTAAAAGTTACTATTTTTTGGGATCTATGGATTTTTATGTGAAACCTATTTCTGTATATAACATTCTTCTAATAATTCCTTCTTCACATTCATATATTTAATTCTACAATTTGTATAACAAAAAAGATGAGAATGATTGTATATTATTTCGTGTTTTGTGGATATAGTAGGTACCAATTTTGGTATTTCTTAGAAGTGTATGCGTATTAGTATGTAAGCCGGAACCTTGTTCATCCTAAAGTCTTAAAAATCTCCTAATTCAAATAATAAAAACTTCACTTTGAAAAATTTACCAATTTCACTTTGCAAAGGTGATAAAAATTATAATTTAATAATTTTATCAGATTTTAGAGAGTTTATTTAAAAAATGTTTTGAACATTTTTCGAAAGGTCTGACTCTATCTCCTAGGAGTGTTTTTAGTCTGGTAATATTTACATACTAAGAAGGTTTTGCAAATTACTCGTTGTTCTTTAAAATATGCACTGGTAATTAGCATTGTAATAATTTTCCGGATTTAACAGTCCTATATTTTTATAAATGGAGCTAAAATATAATTTCTACCATTTCTAATGATGATAAAAAAAAAGACACATACATGCTAAGCTTGCATTTACTGGATACATATTTAATACTTTATGGCCTATCTGTTATCTAGGCTCTTATAAACTAAAGGTATTAATCGAATTCCCATAGCCAGATATCTAATCTAAAACAATTGACTAATTTTTTATTGGCGAGGTTTCAATTTGAAAATGTTAGTATAACAAATTTTCATATTTTAGTTTTTTTTTGTAGAATTAATACCAACATATCCAAATTACTCAAATAAACAAAATTGGAATTTAATATTAAGCTCTTATGGTAATTTTGAGATTTTTTTATTTTTGTCCCCAATTATTCAGTGCACACATAACATATTTGACCGATTTCGATCAATTTTATTAACTCAGTTGTTTATTAATTTGCATCAGCACTGGCACCGATCATAATAATAATAAAATAATAATACATAAATCTAAGAAAATGGAAATAATTAAGATACCACAGACAGGATAGTCTTCATAAAGATCTAATATAGAAAAAACTTTGTGGTTTGAACTGGCCTGAAATAACAACAATGTGTTCATAAAAGTTTACATTTTACAAAAAATTGGAAAGAGGAATGATGCATATTTAACAAGATTCTACACTCTCGTATCGCTTTTAGTTAACTGCAAAATAGGATTACATTACCAAAAAAAAAAAAAAAAAAGATTGTAAAAACGATGAAAAAAAAGAAAATAACTTTATCAATAAATTCAAACCAATCGAGCTTACTCATTTCTTTAGGCATTGACGCACTTTTTATGCTTAAGATATTTTAGTGAATTCCATCACATAGTGTATTTATTTTGCTAAAAAACTTTAATTTTTTCCTCTATTTTTATAAAAAAGCAGCATTTCTTTCTAGCTATATAAACACAATATCAAATTAATCTTCTTTTATATTGTACAAATGAAAGTGGATAACAACAGAAACATTCATGTTTACTTAAAATGTTTTGAAAATGATGGAAGAAAAACTGTTTTTATACAAAACTGGCCTTATTTTAAGTTTTTTTAAGGGCAACGGATAAACACTTTAAGCCTTTTTAATCATACAACAGACCACTTTATAAAGTACGTATTTTTACATCTTGTAAACTTTTTTATGATAAAAAGGTACGCAAATATTTGCAATTGTATAATGAATTCTTGTTAAGCACTGTTTAAAAGACGAATGAATGAGTGAAAGGGACAGATCTCTTGAAGTATGTAGATATATTCGAATGCTTTTCCTTAAAAAAAAAAAAATAATTGTCCAGGAAACACAAATTTCAAGAATGTATGAAATATTGTTTTTATGATAGGTGTGGTATACAATCATAAAGCATTATAAGAAATAACGTATGTATTTTGTGACAGTAACAGCGTACAAAATGTGAAATTCCTTGTTAATGCATTAATCTAATTCGATTAAAAAGAAAATATTTAGGGTAATAAATATCATGTGAAGTTCAATATAACTATCTTATTTCCATTGTTGCTTAATTTTTATTTTCATTGTTGTAGATTTTTATATATCTGGCTTAATAAGCTACAATTGCAGAATAATTAAAAAGCATCTCTCTCAGCGAACTAATGGAGTACAAGTAAGTTTTTATTACTAAAGATTTTATATGTATTAGATGCATGGTTTAGATCATAATTATAAATTTGTTGAAAAAAGTTTGTTTGTAGTTCAATACTAAATACTTCAAAGAAAACTTTTTTCTAAAGAACACAATAAATGTGCTGGATAACGAATACCCCTATCCGCCTTTCCACTTCAAAACATTGAATGGGCACTTTATTCCTAATTTTGTGGATATTATCATGTCGCTCATATAACCACAACGAAATAATTTTCGAAAATATATTTCATGCCACAGCACGTAGACACATTAAATTTACATATCAGATGACATTTAATTTCCTGATAGTATTTCCAGGGAGATATAAGAGGGAATTTAAAATTTATTTCACTTAAAATATTTTAGGAATATTTTACATTCTATAAAAAAAAAGTAATACAGAAGTGAAGGTATGCCAAACCACTATAATACTTTTCAAAGTCTTGATTTTCAAATAAAGCACACAACTTTTTCGAATTAATATTTGTATGTTCTAAAGGCAATGGTAGATAATGCGAGTAATTATCATATATTAAAATTAAAAATGTTACAGGGCGATTTCGCCTTACCCCCAAAAAAGTTTTCAGGATATAAAAGATGTCACAGAACAGAGCTAGTGAATATTGTTAAAATAACATGACAAGTGAATGATTATACATTGTAATATTTGTAAATTAAAAGCGGGCCTATACTTTTTAGCTTATTTTGTGATAAATTCTAGTATCACAAATGTAGATTTTTACTTACATCTTATTAAACTATAACGCAATATAGATTAATACGTACAGTTTTAGGTGTTCGCGAGCAAATAGTAATAGTAAAATAATTTTACTACTTTAAATGCAGGTAACACTTATTGTAATTTTAATTACAACACTGCAAATGAATTACGCATGAATTCGTAAAATCACATTCTGGCTTTGTAAGGGAGTTCAATCAATGTTTGTAGAATTACTTATATGAAGGAAAAAATTTGAAGAGTGCGTGAAATTCACCCGATATTTACAACCATATTCTTTAAACAGACATCGATCTTCATTCTGAATGTAGGATATTTAAAAAAAAAACCCTGCAACTGTCAGCAAGTTCGACGCTTTTCAACCTGTTTTTAAATTTCCTACATTTTGAATTCCATCGGATTCAAGAGTAGGGTTGTTATACAGTAAAACCCGCTTAAATGCACATCCAATTTGTCAGGAAATTTCGTGCATTTAAACGGTTTGTGCGTTTAAACGTTTTTAAGATAAATGCACATGTTGTGCATTTAAGAGAGCTCGGATTACTTTTTTTGGATTACATGTACAAATTATTTAAATGTCCAAAAATAAAGAAAACTAAAAATGTGCGTATATTATCCACATTTATTCAACCGAAATAAGAAATTTAAATCAACAAAAAAATAAAATTCTTTCTTTAGTAAAACAAAAATAAATCCATTCTTTATGTACGTATTAAATAAAGTATGTATGTATGCACACATACAGGAACAAGCAAAACAATATCAAAGCAAAGACTAACGAGAAAATGTCCTTCTTCTTCTTTGCCTTTAAATGGTAACCACCGAGGGGACAATGCAAAAGTACTACACTTCTACAGAAAATGAATTTTTGACATTACATATCGGTTCATTTAAAATATGTACATTGCATTTATCTGGTTATTTTTTAATTCAAATAGAAAATTCGTGCCTGAAATTAATGTGCAAATAAGAGGTTTGTGTATTTAAGAGGTGTGCAATAATGCGATCTTTGTTTCTACACATTAATAAGGCAAATAATTCGGTGCATTCGCATCGTGTGCAATAAAAGGGATTGTGCTGTAAAGCGGGTTGCATTTACGCGGGTTTTACTGTATTTGGATATTTTTCTAAACTTGCATATTAGCAATCACTGACTATTGAATGAAAATTCACTTAATATCCATAGCGCTTACATCGTGAAATACTATATTTAGTATGTATAGTATGTTCACCACTTTGCAAAATTTAACTTGAGAGGTTAATTAAGAAAGAAAAAAATTCAACCTGGTTAAATTTTTTATTAGTGTAGATTTGGAAAATTACATATTTCAATACAGCGCTCAACTTTAGATTTTTCCCTTTTTCACTTGCTGCGTTCCATTGGGCCTGGCAAAGTACTCGCAAGTACTTGCGAGTAGATGTTCAATGGAACGCAACTTTAAACTAATCTAAGTAAGTCTAGCAACTTCCTCAACTTCAAACTGAAATGTCAATAGATTTGATTTAGATTTTATTCTTTCGTGTGGGTTTATTGGTTTTGGCAGTGAAAATGGTAAAAAGTAATCTAACATTTTATGTATTTTTAGTTATTTGGTGGTTCTTATAGGAAACATATAAGAAGCAGATTAAAAACTGGTCGTACCATGAGGGGAAAGGCCCTAATTTCTGTTTACGAAAATAGGAAGGAGGAATATTTTCAGACCAGAAAAAAGAAACACTTCTGGGAAGCAATCCTTACAGATTTGGAGGGAATGAATGTTTTGGTAAAACAATTAAAGTCAATTCCAAATATATTATAAATGAAAAGAAGCAATCTGCAGCACTTTTAAATTGTTTGTAACTTCTCAGGTTTCTCGAACTACGGCGGAGCAGATTGAGGTGAAATGGAGAGCACTGTATCGTGCGTATAAAGGTGCCAAAGACCGAGGTACAGGGACGAATGCGACGAAATTTGTTTTTATAGAGGAAATGGACAAAATCTTCCATGATCACCCTTTGATAACATCGTCGCATTGTGTTACTGTCGGACTTCAAGGTCTTCCAACACCCGTGCCAATGTCGCATGATTCAGTGTTGCACATCACACCAAGGAAGCCAAACCCGACAAAGCAGAGACAAAGAGAGACTTTGTTGGATATAAAGAAAAAAATATCGGAAAAGGCAAAGAAGAGAAAATTTATGGAGTACTATCTGGAGAAAAAAGAAAAGGCAAGAAATGAGAGACATTTGGAAATTATAAAACTGTTACAAAAAACCAACATTAATGATGGTTTTTAATTAAACATTTACATCTGTTTTAAAGAATATTTTATTTAATTAAGCAAATTCTGACTGTCCAGATAATTAAAGATTTGCTGTCTAGTGCTGCTGCTGCTTTCTGCCTGAGATGAATTATGGGAATTTTCATTGCTAGGAGGATCTTCAGGTTCTAACCAATCTTCCAAATCATTTTCTGTGATGCAAATATTATGTAAAACACAGGCAGCCACCACACAGTTTGCAATGAGAACAATGTTTGGACTTTCAAAAAATGTTAGCCTCGGAAATCTGCCTTTCAACAAGCCAAATGCATTCTCAACAACAATTCGAGTTGCTGAATGCATGTAATTAAACTTCAATTGTTTTTGGCTCAGACTGCCGAAATCCTTATAAGGTATAACAAGATAATCACTTTCAGGATATGCAGAATCTCCCAGTAATATGCCACCTGGAATAATTATTTCGGGCTCTTCGCATATTTTTCTGTAGAAAAATGATTTACGAAGAAGACGGGCATCATGCATCGATCCTGGTTCTCCACAGTGCACATCAATGAATCTCTTATTTGCATCAACGATCCCCTGTATCAAAATACTATAATACTTTTTTCTATTATAATATGCCTCTCTGTCATGCTTGGGCGGGTTTATCCTTATATGGGAACCATCAATTGCCCCAATTACCCGAGGGAAATTTTGCATTGCGTAAAATTTTGCTTGATTCGTAGCCATTTCAGATTCCGACGGCCATTTGATGTACTGATGGCTCTCCAGCACATTCCACTCTATTACTCTGTGCAGAATTCTGAATACAGAGCTTTTAGTGACATCAAACCTATCAGAAATTTCGTGATAAATTTCTGTATTGGCCAAATACCACGGAGTTATATATATTTCGAGGGCACCTGGTACTTTTTCTCTCCCTCCTCGTATTTTCATAACCCTAGAGTTTCTGTACTTGTCTGCAACAAATAGAATACAAAATAATGTTATTATTCTGTTTATTTTTAACCGACAAAAAAAGGAGGAAGTTCTCAATTCGACGCGTATATTCGCCACAAAAAATTAAAAAATAAAAACTTTTTAAAAAAAAATTAAACCGACGCCAAATAAACAATCAACGAAGATCGTTAAATTATTTTAAAGAAATAATCAAAACAAAATAACATGAAAATGCAACGTGAAATCTCTAGCGATAAACAACAGCCCCGACTCAAAATTAGTTACTTACATTACTTTAGGAGCTTAGTTATTAAGACTAAAAAGACTTATTTTATTTTCCGCTTTTCAGTTTCTTTTATTGCCGGTTTCATTTTTTGTTAAATTTTTTTTTTTAAATATGTTTACCAATTAGCCCGTCTGCAACAACCCTATTTAACCGAAAGTGTTCTTTAAACTGTACGACGAAATACTTCTCAATAATGTCCAAATAGTGCTCCACCCTTGCTTTTTTTGTTAATAGCTCCTCTTCAGATGAGGATGAGGATGAAGACGAAGAAGTAAACAGAATACTTTCATCGCTGCTATCACTGCTATCGCCAAGGTATCGGATTTAAAAACAGTTTACTTGAATGCAGATTTAATAAGAAATCATTTAAGATACTCACCATAAATATATCCATATTGTTTTTCCCCTATTGCTTTTCAAAATATTTTTAAATTTCAAAATTAAAATCTGTAACTGTCATTCTCATTGAAACATAACCATAAATAACTTTAATCCATCTACATATGGGGCAATAGAAAATATGAAAACCTCCTAGCGGGAAAAAATCGCGTAACTACTTGTGAAATTTTTGCTCAACTACATCCAGCCAAGAGAATGTGTAGTTCATGACAGTCACACGTACTTGCGAGTACTTTGCCAGGTCCAATGGAACGCGGCAACTTTTAGCTCGTTTTGAGTTGACATATTGCGCTATGAACTCATCTGATGCTTGAAGTTGTAGCCTACGATGATTTAGAAACAGTGACTTGTCGCGAAAATATGTGCTTTTCTTCCCCTAGTTGGGGGAGTGTAGAAATTTTACTTGACTGAATATATAAATATTTAAGTAAAGAAAAAATTGTTAGTACCTACGAAAGAACAATTGACATATAAGAATTGGACAACGAATCTTTTTGTATAGGAAAACAAGACCAAATTTTGACTGAAATCTAGCTATCTCATTCCCACAGGCTATTGGGATCTAATCAGAATTCTATTTAGAATTTCTTTAATTTTACGCATATATTAGCTGCGTTTTTTTCAATCGGATCAGGATTTGGATCAATCTCTTAACATTGACATACAACAACAACTCGTGATCCACACTTTCATTCGGATTAGAATCAATGAACCGCAAAAAGTGGTTACAAAAAATTCTACGAGAAGTGCTAGTGTCGGATGAATAGTTTGGAAATTTCTAACAGAGTCGCTGTAGTTTTTCTTTTCTGAAATGATGATAGCAATGAAATTTGTCGTCGATTGGTTCTGAGCACACAAAGAAAAAGTAATTTATAGTAACAAAATAAATCAAATCGTTTTTCTGATTATGGGATTTAATAAAAACAAAACTTTGAAGGCCATTTTTGAATTTTCTTTGACGAAAGCTGTCGTCTAATCCCCAATTCATATTAGATTAGCAAAAACAGGAATTCAAGCTCCTCAAACCCAAAATCGTTATCCCGGTGATTAACCTGAATCGTTTTTTTCATTTGATATTGATCCAGAACCAGATCCAGATGAAAAAAACGCAGCTATTGACAAGTCCATTATTTCCTTTGTGCTTCGTTTTGAGGACGAAAAATAATAAAAAATCTTCAGTCAATAGACATTTTGTATAATCAAAATCTTTAATTAGCAGACGTTTTGCAAAAAGACACATTTTTGAATTTGACAAGATAAAATTTATTTTTATAAATATCTCAAAAAATATGCGAGATCGATTTTTCATTATTTTTCCGTGGTTGTCTACTTCATAACGCTTTAGAAACGGTTCTCAAATCGAATGACAAGGAAATAATAGAATCCCCCATATATTTGCAAATTTGATTATGATCATATGAAAACACTATACTCGGATGGATGTGTACATTTTTGCTAATACTATATAAGTAAAAATCAAAAGAACATTTTAGTTGTGTAAGAGTGGTAATTTATTGTACATGATTTATACAACTTACCACTTTAATCTTTGTTGCGTCATAATTTTAGAAATTTTGAGTAAAAATCTATATCCATACCTTTTTATTTCTAAAATTTGTTAAAACGTAAATTCTCATCTGTAATCTACAAATATACAATATAATCATCAATTTATGATCCTAAAATCGTTTAGACCCATATATTTCGATTTGGTAACACACCATTTTCAATATCACTACCGTCAGTGTTTAATCACAAGCAACAACAATGGTTCGATTTGGTAGTGCAAAATAGTAAATTTAAATATCCATTATGCCAAATTTTCAATAACTTTTTTCTGGAGCAAAAGTTTGATTTTAATCTACTTCATATGTTTGGCTACAATTTTCTTTCCTTTTCTCTTGATAGATGCATCAGCTAAATATTTATTGGCAGCCACATTTTGTCCTTAGAACCTTTTATCAACATTCCAGATATTGTTTTTTACTAAACTCTTCAGTGCTTTCAGAAGATATCATCGCTTCTTTGACGGATGTTTAATTAACACCATCAAAACCATCACTTTCACGGATCGATGCAAATAATTTCCTGAAGTTTTAACTACATATATTTATTGTCTCCATCCATCATCATCTTTGTTCTGGGAGCCTTATGCAAACCATGTGAAAGTTTGAATTGACAACGACTGAGTATCATAAACGGAATTCTGAGTATAAACTTATAACATCGGAATTTGTGGAAAATTGAAAATCAGTTTTACTAGATACCCATCATGAAATATTCATGCACTGTAATTTTATTTTAAATTGCTTCCCCTATATTCTGTGCTTCTTGCGCTACATTATAAACGATATCTCATAAATCCGGGCACAATATCTTACTTTCTCTTGTTTCATGGGTTCAATGTCAGCTACTTTTTCACAGCAGAAAATAGAGAAATACAAAATGATTCAATTCTCCTTACATCGCAGCACATCAATAATGTGTTTTTGTGGTGGCCAGTGATAAACTTGCCGTTCGAGCATTTTCGAAATATCAGCTAGATTTAAAATTTAATTGAAAGGCGATTGCAAGTATTAGAAAATTTAATTATATCATACCATCAATGATTCGCTGACCAAATTCATATTATAAATTCCTTTTAACATTTCATATTATAAATTTCGCGATAAATTCCTAATTAGAGGAAATTTTGGTTTGAAACTATTAAAGTAATATTTTTATTTTTACTTTAAAACACAAAACTGAGCATACGTATATTTGATTTAAGCTTAAAATTATAGTTATATTGAACTTCCTTGATGTAGTATGAAAATACATTTAGATAGTAACTAGATTAAGATAAACATTAAAAGCAGATGTGAAAAATGTTAATGTACGCCCAAGTCTTATGAAAACATTAAAATTATAAATGAAAAACAAAAGCGCACGCTATTATGCTTGTATGTAACGAATTGCATGTTTTCATCAAAAAGCCGTCCGCTTTATGTTTTGCTTTCTAGAAAATTCTTCAATTATTAAATTTTTTACTAAGTTCGTTTGCGTTCCTAAAATTTCTTTAATATTTGCTTTAGTACCTAGCAAAGACGGTTATTATAAATATAAATTTAATATAATATTTCAAAAAAATAAGGAGTGTGATTAAATGTGTTTAAAAGGAATTACATATGATATAATTAATCGTATTTATTTGAACATTTCCATAAAATATATAAAAATGTACTAGAAAAATCTGTTTGATTATTTCTTCTTATCTTTTGCAAAAAACAGGGATGACTGTATTTCTTCTTACGAATTAAGTCGAGACAACTTTAATTAACTAAATGTAATATATACTATATATATCCTATAGAAATTATTCATATTTTATTTACATTGCCATTATATCAAAGCAATTAATTTGCCTTTTTATATTTAACTAGTTAAAAATATTGAATAAAAATGTTGTAAAGTAAAAACCAGATTTTCTAAACATCACTACCTATAATCAGTTATCAGAAGGCCTATCAACTTTAACGAAAGATCTTTCCGAAATATTGGTTTCAAGAAATTGAAACCCGTGTGTTCAAAGAAGCATCCATATTTTAAACAATTCATTTACTAACTAAACCAAAGCAAATCATTAAGTCATGCTCCTTACCTATTTAAAATTAAATTTAACTTTATTTTTTTGCAAATATTTATTTGTATAAAATTTAATGCGACCAATTTGCTAAAAGCTGAACTTAAAATTATATTTACGTCATAGATATATTTATGTCCTTTGCTAATGCATAGCTCCAGGCACGATTTTTGGAGCTTTTCTGTACAATTCTGGCAAAGATTTGTTAACACAAATCTATTATAAATTAGAAAGAGAACATATTTGTCGAGATTTAGAGAGATGAAGTCATCTTGACAAGCAAAAATCGCCTTAATTAAATGAA
The DNA here is from genome assembly GCA_949715965.1 of Dysmachus trigonus. Classification (NCBI taxonomy): domain Eukaryota; kingdom Metazoa; phylum Arthropoda; class Insecta; order Diptera; family Asilidae; genus Dysmachus; species Dysmachus trigonus. The sequence continues at coordinate 33,794,079 of OX454319.1, forward strand.
TTATTGCAACTTATGAAAGATAAGGTATTTATATAAAATGGTTAAGTACACTAAGTAATTAAAAATGAGAGAATGTTATATAATAATAAATGAGACCAATAGTAAAAATATTATAAATGAAATTGTCGCATAAGTAATGTGTATAGATAGAATATTTTAACCCTGAAATTGTTAGAACAAATTTACAACAAGAACTGTAAAGTTTTGTAAAACTTACAGAAAGATATTTTGAAAACTATTTTATAGAACTTGTCGTAGCTGGAGGAGAAAACACTATTTTTATTTTGAGATATACTTTATTATTTGAAGCTTCTCAATTTCTAGCCCTTAGAACTTGTTGTTTATTGTAATAAATTGCTAGGAATACAAAAAAAAAAAGGTCGATATATAACATAAATAAAGCAAATCTGTTAGATAAATGTAAACTAGAGAATGATTGTGTTGTCACTTAAGTAGTCTTAAAGATAGTTGTTACCGAAAACACTCAAGATTACAAAATAAATGCATAAACTTGTCGGCAGTATTATGTCATTATCTAGCACTTTTGAAGTATTAACTAATTCCGATCAAAGGTACTTGTTGAATAAATGTTAAGTTTTTTCCTATCGAGATAACTTTTAATAATTTTGGTACTGTTTTTATACTAAACACGTGAAATCAAGTTTTTACGAGAGATCTAAAACCTTTGAATCTTGTAATGAACAGCAATTTATGTATATCTGATGTCTCATTATTATTCGAAAAACATCTAAATTGTTTTTAGAAGCTATATATACTTATATATGTATTGTTTTTATCATAAATCGGATTTAATAACAAGTAAGGAATATTCAATATGAACTTTACAAGAAGTGTCGAAGCCAATAACGTAATAAATGGAATCTTTTCAAATGTATTGTTTTTAAATTTCAAAATATCCCGCCTTTCAACAGATTTCCTCATAGAAAGTATGCATAGCAATACTGCACATAGGGGAAAATCGGGTAGCCCCGGACACTTAAATGAATTGCAAATAAAAATATCAAAAAACAAAATTCCTATCTTTATTTTACTCTTAAAATAAAACTAGGAACTTCTTCATTTATGTTAATTGAGAATTAGTAATCATATCAAATTATTTCAAAGAAATATTTAAAAAATACTTTGGCCTTCGATTTAGCCGACACAAAATATGGCGTGGGATCCCCGGACATAGTAATCAATGGTGGCCCAATCGTTTTCTGGCCTTACAAACAACTTTTTTACTTTTGTAAAAAATGCACTTTTGAATTGAATTCTGATACTTTGCATTTAGAATAATAAGCACTTTTCGAAATTAAACATCGATACTAATGTTTTGGAATTTAGTATTTTTGGTATAAAAAAGAGCAATTTTGAAATAGATTTTTATACATTTCAAATGAAAAAGGGAATTATTGCACAAGTACGCACACTTACTTATTGTACTTGAAAACCTTCAATGAAGTTTGACAGGAGCAACGAAATTTGTTTTGTGTAACTCACTCTGTGCCCACGCCGCACAGTGTGTTATTTGAACGATCTAGGAGGACAAAATTCATTTATGCTTCTAATAATTTTGGATTTTTTTACACGAAAAGGATCAACTTTACAAAAAAATTTATAGAGATGAAAATGCTTAAAATTAGCCGTATGAATTTTTTTTAGAATTTTTTCGACTATTTTTGGTTTTTTGGATTTGGCGAATTTTTGAAAAATCCAAAAATGTTCCAAAAAATTCTGAAAAAATTCATACGTGTTCCTTGGCTAATTATAAGCACTTTTTGTCATATAAAATTTATTCGTAAAATTGATCCTTTTTGAGTAAAAATATCACCAAATATCGTTTTAATATACTATTATAACCCCTGTAGAGCCTGTATCTGCAGGAATCTGCAGGCGATTTTTTTATGTTTTAGTAGAGGAAAGCTTAAATATTAACGCAAAACTAATTGGTATTTCATATTTTACCATATAGTTAAGATTTTTCTTATAAAAGAAAACGATTAATAAAATATCAGTTCACACATTCACAAAAATTTAAAACATTTAGTTTAGCTCAACCATAAAACATATTCAACATGGAATAGATACAAAACATCACAAACACACTGAAGAATAAAATGACAAAATATTAATCGGTTTGAGGTAAACTGCGCAGGTCAAGACACATTTGAATACCGTTGTTGAATCCAAGCGGTGCAAGATAGACGTAATCGCTTAGGAATCATATAAAATAAAATAAGCCTTTTTCATGAATATGGTGCCTAAAATTTATAGAAAATAGTATTATAGGGTACTCTAAGATGTTTTCTATTGACTGATAACAATAATAAGGCATTTATCTTGCCTTTGATTTTTTATTAAAATCCCCCTAGATTGTCAAAATATTACACTTTGCGCCGCCCGCAATTAAGTTGGATTTGTTTTTACTCCAGAGGGCACATATTTATAATAGAACTATACCTATGCAACGTGGTTAGTTTCTAAGAAATTTAAATGTCCGGGGTTACCCGCCGTCCGGGGCTACCCGACCTTCCCCTACACTTATACATTATTTATCTAATGCATTTCATCTAGCTTATTACGTAATATTAACTACAGTAGAGCGCTGCATAACTAAACTTCATCCAAAACTAGTTAAAATAGTTCTAGAAACACTACGGAAATTTAAAAATTATCATGAGATAGTAATTACAAATTCTCTGTTGCAGATGCATTTAGTGGAAATGGATAAATTAGATTTCCTACTTGACAACCTAATAATAAACTTATAATTAATGAAAGAGATTGCAAAATAAGTAATTTTTGAGGTTTTACTTATAATAATCTTGAAAAAGCTCACTCACGTTCTTATGAAAGTTCAATATAACCAGTTTTGATTACAACGCTCATTAGCACTTGCATGTCCAGGCCCGAATGTGCAAAACTTCAATTTATTAGTTAATATACAACATTTCCTTAGAATACATAAAAATATAATAATAAGTATTGCAAGTCAACATTACTCAAATTAGTACAATTCTAAGGGCATTCTCGTTCCAATCAAAAATTTTTTTTTTGAAACTTGAAGCATGATTTTTTAGCTTCGGTGACTCAGTTAACGTATGCAACGATCTACAATACATTAAAATTTTGCACATAAAAAGAGTTGCTTGGACAAAAAATATCACTTTCTCAACGTATTATTCTTTTTTATTAATGAAACGAGATTTTTTGACTGAAAACAGCAGCTTTATAATAAAATGTCCGCCATTGTCTCCCATTTTATTTTCGAGAAATAAATTTTAAATATAAAATAAGTCCTTTTTATTTTTAGATTTTCTGATGGTATAAATCTGGACAAAATTGGGCGGTTTTCACAATGAAAAGTTAGTTATTCCTGTTTTAATTAGTAATTATAATGTCATAATTTATTACCATAGTTATATATACCGTATTTTCGTTCATATTTTGGGAGAAAAGAAGGGCACCGATAGGACTAAGGTCAATATGATGATTTGGATACATAATTCTAAGCAAATAAATAAAGTTTATGTTGTAATACAATGTTTAAAATTAATAAAACATTTAAAAAATAATTTATCTGACTTTAGAATTCGTCGCACTAAAAGATATAAAATAATTGTATTCCTCTTTTGCCATCATTAATTTTATACTTTAAGATATTTACTAGGTACATAAATCTGATGTCAGCATCAAAAAATAAAAGAGAATATAAAGTTTTTAGGTAGGTACATTACATTATTTTAAACTAGCTGAGTTATCCAGTGTTGCCTGGGAGCAATCATACTCCCATAAGATAAGCAAAACTTAATCAAAGTATGGCCTTTAAAAGTAGGTATAAAAGGTGCAATAAAAACATAGATAACCGAAAAGGGGAAAAGAGTGCTAAAAAACCTCCAATTCCCTTACGTTGCATTTAATATTACTGGTCAAGTGGTTTGATATAACCGAATAATACTTTTTATTTCAATAATATAATAATAAATTTTTGTGTCACACTTCTCATCTTCTTCCATGGCTTCTGTCAGATCATGTAACATGTGTCATATTGATTCAGATGTCTTGTGTCATATCATCTGTCACATCTTACGTTATGTATCGTGTCATATAATGTCTTGTGTTTTGTTTTGTTATATATATATATTGGATTTGAAAATGTAATAATGATCTGAAGAATAAATCCAAGTTACCAATTTTGAAATTGCACACTGTACAATTCTTGAGTATAAGAAACTCTCTTACAACTGTAACGATACACCCAAGTTTTACATTTCGATTGAAATAAAATTTAGATCGGTTTCAATTTTATCATTTTCAATTGTATAATAATCAAATTTTCTACGTTTTAGCAATTTTAACAAATCAGCGATTTTCATTTTCAAAGTTATGAATTCACATTCCATATTTCGATCGAATGCACAACATGGTGTATTTATACATATCTTAATATAGATTTTTTTTAAATGTACAAGTAACTTTCTTTAGTTAGTCAGTGACAAATTTTATTAAAATTTTCATTTGTATACAAATAAATATTTGTTTATCAGTCATCACCGGATTCGTGAAGTGGATCAAATTGCTGCAGGTCTTCGCGCTGAAACCACTGAGTGCCTCTTAAGGCGTTGTAAATTAAGCTCGGAAGTTCAGGATACGCTTTGAGCACCCATCCAGGCTTATTGAATAACAGCGGATGGTCGTGCCGGCACTTATTTAAAAATCTGAGCAGACCAAGTCCAGAATCTGTCCATGCGCCATAAGGAATTTCAATGCCTGGAAAGTGCATAAAAGCTGATGCCATCCAAAAAACTTTGGTTGCATCACTTGACCAACTTTCCTCTAGAGTGGAGCAAAACTTTCTCGAAATTGTTGAAGGAGCAGATAACGGTTCATAGTCGGTGTTAGCAATTTCAAGACACTTTTTAAGAAAATCCCACTTCTTAGCCTCACTCCAGAAATAAATGTGGCTTAAATGATTTTTCGTATGGCTCAATTGACCTATTTATTCCAAAACATTTTTACATACTTTACCACCTCGTTTATCACCAATCGCTGGCAGGGATCAGGATGAAACATCAAATTGAGCAGTGCCCATAAATCCAGGCAATCTACAGAAATGCTTGGAGATCTTGTTTCCAGGTTGTGGACTATTTCCTCATTGTTACGACCATATGGATGAACCCCTCCTGAATTGACGATATGCAAAAGAATTCCACAGGCCTATAAAAATACACTTTTTATTAGAAATCGGGGAAAATATTTATACCGAAAAAAATTAGGGAAACATAAAAAGTATGTTTTTATTGAGTTACTGCTCTTAAACCAAATTTATAGGAAAGCAGTGTAAGGAATTATATAAGGTTTACTCATATTGCTTCCTGATTTAAAGCTGTCATTTAAAATATTTCTTTATCGTTTCAACAGATACGAAGAATAGGATATATAAATAAAATCCTAAGAAAATTCAGAATAATGCTTATGATTTAAAAAAGGGTACTAGGAACACTTTTAATTTTTGGATTTCAATCAACAAGTACGCCTTATAATTACTAAAATGTTCCGCATTTAAAGTATTTTCGTATTATGCGTTCATTGAAAGTTATTTTTAAAAAGTTTATGTTACTGACTTAGCAAGGAAGGAAAAATCGTCTCGGTCGATAATTATAAAAATATCAATTAAATAGCAAGCGACGTGTTAAAGTTTATTATTATTGTTGTTAGGGGGTGACCCTCATGGTGGGCACTGCGACCAGGCGGTCTTTTGTGCCGAATCCCCTTTACAGTAAAAGACGATCTGCTACCCTAAGGAACGCCAGAAGGTCTTTTACAGAAGATGAACGAGCCTCAGCCGAGTCCAGGAACTCTTGACCGAAGATCCCTCTTCTTAACCGCGCTAAAGCCGGACAAGCACACAAAATGTGTGATGTAGTTTCGTCGTCTTCAAGACACAGACGACACTCCGTCTCATTTGACAGACCTATTTTACTTAGGTGGTATCTTAGCCCATGGTGGCCAGTTAGGTAACCTACCAACAATCTGAGATCCGGTTTACTCAAAACATTGATTTCAGTGTAGGTATAGGGTCTGACGAGCTCTTTAGCTTGCCGGATCCCAGGGAAGTTATCCCAGTGTATGCACTGTAGATTCCTGACCCATTCTTCTATCACAGCTTTGGACGAAGACCAGCCAATGCTGCAGAAGGGCTCAGGACCCTTGAGTCGAGAAGATGAACCTTCCCTGGCAAGTTCATCAGCAACCTCATTTCCCTCAACGCCGGAGTGTCCCGGTACCCAACAGAGGGTAACCCTGTTGGAAGTTGCTAACTGTTGAAGGGTATCAAAGCATTCTTTAACAAGTCTAGACGAGAAGCGCCATGACGAGAGTGCCTTGAGGGCCGCTTGGCTATCGGAAAAGATAGTGATATTGGCACCTTTAAGTCTCTTGTTAATATTGAGAAGGGCGCAGGCTTCAATTGCATGGATTTCAGCCTGGAAAACGCTGGGCCATTTTCCCATTGCTATCGAGACCTTGGTGTTGGGTCCATAGACACCAGCACCAACACCATGTTCCGTTTTTGAGCCATCTGTGAACCAACGGAGAGTTCTGGGGTCCAGACTGGGGCCGCCGCCATTCCAGTCTGCACGTTCAGGGATGAGAATCCTGAATCTCCTCCCGAAGCTCAGTTCCCTGGTCATGTAGTCTGTTAAGTAACAGATCCTTAAGTCAGGGATGCGCTGCAGGATGCTCATGTGACCGTTGTCAGCAATTTGCATTTAGGATGTGATTTGCACTCTCAGAGCACTGATTGCAGCTGATTTCAAAATGAAAAAGTGCAGGGGTTCGAGTCCTACTATCGCCTCCATGGCGAGTGTTGGACAAGTCCCCATGGCTCCTGTTATGGAGAGGCAAGCAAGCCGTTGTAGCTTGTTGCACTTAGCAATTGCCATCTGCTGTTGAACTTTGGGCCACCACACAAGGGCGGCGTAAGCAACAATTGGCTTGACAATTGTATTGTATAACCACAGGATCATCTTTGGGTTGAGACCCCATGTCCTACCAAAAAGTCTCCTACAGGCCCACATGGCTCGCGTGGCCTTATTTAGCGAGTAGTTCAGTTGAGTATTCCAATTTAGTCGCTTATCCAGCCAAATGCCTAAGTATTTTACTTCATTGGAATATTCAACGACCGTTCCTTGGATGGATATAGTATCCAAGTTCAGACGGTACCTTTTTGTAAAAGGTACCAAGACGGCCTTAGACGGGTTGATGGTTAGGTCCTCACTGACACACCAGTCAGTGACTACACGAAGAGCGGACCTCATCAAGCTAGTGACAGTTGAGTCAAATTTACCCGTAACGATTATTGCCAGGTCATCCGCATAGCCAACAGCGTGGTAGCCAAGCTCACAAAGCTTGACTAGGAGGCCATCCACAACCAGAGACCAAAGCAATGGCGACAGTACCCCGCCTTGTGGGCATCCTCTGACTGCCCTAATCGACACAGAGGTGTTGCCCAGCATGGATGAGATTTCTCGCTCTCTTAGCATAGCATCTACCCATGCGATTGTATATGAGTCTATACCCCTGCGCACAAGAGCCCTGGATATAGAATCATATCCTGTGTTATCGAAAGCTCCCTCTATATCCAGGAAAGCACATAGAGCTATTTCCTTGGCCTGAAGGGATTTCTCGACCCTACTGACTAAACTATGTAAAGCAACCTCTGTTGATTTACCTTTAGTGTATGCAAACTGTGTTCTGTGGAGCGGTGTTGATTGCTCCAGTTTGCACCTTATATGAAGGTCCAACAATCTTTCCATTGTTTTCAGCAGGAAAGATGTTAAGCTGATTGGTCTATAAGACTTAGGCAGCTCGAGGGGCCTATTGCCCTGTTTTGGAATAAATACAACCACCACCTTCCTCCATGAACGTGGTATGTATCCCCAAATATAACTGGCCCTAAACAGGCAAACCAAAGGATCAAGGATCGTATCCAGACAGTTCTGAAGTAATGCCGGAAAGATCCCGTCACCTCCTGGGGTTTTAAAAGGTTGAAAAGAGGCCACTGCCCATTTAACCTTGTCCCTGTCAAAGATGACACCGGACTTGCTACACGCTCTACGGCTTGCTCTATCGCTAGGATTAGAGTCTGCAGGCTGTAGCGAATTTTCTCCTAGAGTTGACCCGGGAAAATGTACCTGTAGTAGGTACTCAAGTGTTTCCCTTTGCGACTCAGTGAAGGTACCATCCTGTCTCTTCAAGAGTCCAACTCCATTGGAGACGTCCTTAGCTAGTACCTTTTGAAGACGGGCTGCTTCCGGTAATGATTCTATGCCTTCTCCAGGATTCGCGTTTCGAGCGTCTCAATTCGTTATTGTAGTCAGTGAGAGCAGATCTACATATATTCGTCCCACTGCTTAGTGCGTTTGGCCCTATTGAATAACCTCCTCACATGCCTACGCATATCCGATAGCCGTTCGTTCCACCAGGGCACCTTGCGCTGGAACTGCGACATTGCTATCATGGTAGGAGGATATTATTACTTCATTAAGCTGGTTTGCAGCCACTTCCAGTTCACTAGTTGAGCTGATACTGGTCACCAGCGTGTCTGCCTTTGAGCTCACCATGGCTCTGTAGGCACTCCAATCTGTTTTTCTTGGATTATAGGATTTTGAAGTGAGTTCAGAGCGTCCTGGAATGTCGAATCTAATGTGTTGATGATCCGACAGTGACGCTTCATCTGATACTCGCCAGTTCACTATGAACTCGGACAGGATCCTGCTGGCAAGAGTGAGGTCTAACACCTCTTCTCTGACCGCAGTGATAAAAGTTGGTTTGCACCCCCTATTAACTATATCTATATTCTTACTAGATAGATAGTTCAAAAGGTACTCACCCCTTTCATTTACGTCGCTGCTGCCCCACACCGTGTGGTGCGCGTTTGCGTCGCAACCGATGAGGAACTGTCGGTTAGATCGTCGACAGTACTCGACGAATTCCTGGACTTCTTCTGGTGGAATATCTGGCCTATCCCCTGGGAAGTAGGCCGATGCCAGGACAACTTCCTGTATTCCACCCAGCGTGGGGATCTCCACCAGCGCCGCTACGAGGTCCCTGGAAATAAAATTTGAAATGGGGAGATGATTGACACTTTTGTCTATTAGAAGTGCCGCACGTGGTACTTCTACCCCGCGGTCGTAAATCAACTTACATGAATCGATGTTGAGTCCTCGGACTTGGCCACTAATAACCCAGGGCTCCTGGATGAGCGCAAGGGTTATTTGTTTCTCGGCGAAGGTTCTGCACAGCGTGGCCGATGCCCCTTTGGCATGGTGCAGGTTCGCCTGGAGCACCCTCATGGTGCTCATTGCTCCTCTTTGGAGAGGGACTTCTTGACGAGCGCAGCTGCCTTAGCTCGACGAGGTCCCTTGGAACTGCCACCCTGAAGGGGTTTGCGCAGTTTTCCCACCTTTGGCCTTTGCTGTTTTTTCTTAGCATTGGCTGAAGACGGCCCAGTGGTCATCGTCTTCTTTAGGGGGGCCGACTTGGCAGTCGCAGCTGTAGCCTGTCCTGTGACTCGACTAGTTGAGGGCCCAGCAGTGGAACTAACATCCACTGACCCTCTAGCTGGGGCGACACTGCCTTGAGACGACCCAGTGGTCGTCATCCTAGGGGCCGACTTAACAGTCGCAGCTTTAGCCTGCCCAATGGCGCGACTAGTTGAGGGTTTAACAGTGGCCATAACATCCACTGACCCCCCAGCTGGCAAGACACCACCTCTGGCGCCGGTTGCAGCAACCCCGGAAGAGGGTAGGTCCACAGACACTGGTCCCTCTCCTTCTGGCTTACTGCCGCTTCCCCCTACTACTGCTTCATCCTTAGTGACGCCCTTAAGGATGAACTTAAGGTGGGTAAACCTGTAGGCGATCCTGCCTTTTTGTTTTGTCAAGATTGCCTTTGAAACATCATCAATGGCAATGACCAAATGAAGCAGTTGACCATGTGTCAACCTCTTCAGTACCTTCCACTGCACGGTTGAGAAGGCATTTTGGGCATCAATTGATGCCAGCACCTTCTCGTTTGTGAGGGAAAGGCTCTGAGGAAAGTAGCCCCGGATCACGTGAGTCCGGGGGAACTGCTCTTCCTCAACGAGAGCGATGTCAAGAGCGCTCTTGGCACGAATGTGCTCAAAATTGCTCCTGACCCAGTCGGCCGTCTGCTCATTTGTGCAGACAAGAAGGAGCCAGCCGGTTCGAGGCATACATGCCTCGAACTCCGGCTGGATCCTCTTGTCCACGAGCTCAATCGTGGCATCGACAATCGCCTCCTGTAGCAGAGCCATTTGCTCCGCTGAGAGGGGACGATTGACCATGTCCGCCGATACTAGACCTAACTTGATGCTACTAACCACCTGGCTAAAGGTGGGTTTCGCGGACCCCATATGGGTCGTCTTTGGCTTTTTAGTAGCCGGAAGATCAGGGGACTTATCCTCTGATCGAGTCCTCTTTGACTCAACTTTTACCGGAGATTTAATCTTTGCTATCTCCAGAGACTTTTCCCTGGAGAGGCCACTCGCCAAAGCCTTCTTAAATCTCCTCCTCTCTGCATTGGTGAGCCTGACAAAACCGGAACCAGCGTCAAGCTTCATCCGACTCACCTCTGCGCCAACAGCCGTGAGTCCGGACTGCTCCGAACACAGGCTTACACTATCCGGCACCTCGTGGCAGTCGGAGTCTGTATCCGAGGACATTTCCTCAGACACAGCACTACGTCTGTCGCCCCTTGGCACCGACAGTGCTGGCAATGTTGGGGCACAGCTGCTCTCCAACTTTTCCGAAGAAGGTTCTTCTGTAGAGTGCCCAATGGCTCCACTACAGGAGATGGATTCTTGTAGCCCAATGGCTACAGTATTTTCTGCCGTGATCGCTACCCGTTCATCGGCGGATGCAGTCGGAACTACATCAGTTTTTTTGGGGTTTTCCTGTATATTATTCAGTTTTGTTCCCACGAGAAAACGGGAAAGGAAGGTCACACCGCACAGAGCCCGTTATGCGGCGAAGTCTAATTGAAACTGGAGGGCGACCGTGTTAAAGTTACTATGTAAACAAACTTTTGGATTTTTATATGCATTTGTGGCGACGTCACTGCTCCGGCACCCGCGTCTTAATTTTTAGGGACCTTAAGTTACGAGCAATCAACTCATAAATACTTTGAAATTTTGCACTAGGGGGAATTCGTAAAATCAGCGTAGGCGTTTTTAATATTGTTTTCATGAAAATGAAATCATAAAAAAAATTAAAATGGTCTTGCTTGAAATGTAACTACATCCAAGTCTATTTTTAAACGATTTTGATAAAACACGGTCTAGAAAAAAAAATCAATATCCTTTTTACACGATTTGATTCGATATAGCAGGGTTAAAAAAAAATATTAGATTTAAATTTCAAGTACAATGCTTATATTGTTTGAGATTTTCTCAGGAATAATGATGAAACTTTGTAAAAACCTATTGTCAAAAGTGATTAATATATTTTATATATATTCGTGTCGGTCGCTTGTACTTTCCGAGCTATTTAACTTTGAAGTTTCTCTAAATTATATTTTTCCATCGCATTCGAATATTATGCTATCCCCTTAAAAATATCGTTGTAAATTGTATTAGTATAGTACTTTCAATTAAAGATTTTTCCACCTTTGCATTGTAAAGTACTGCATCCATTTTTGGAGTTATTTTTTACTAAGTAGTTCAAGGGCGAAGATAGAAGGTAGTTTTTTTGAAAATACTAAAATGTATATATCGTTTCATATGTTTTCGATAACTATATACATAGCGTATTCGGTTTACCAGTTGATTTAGGGCCCTATTATGGAAGTCGATTTCGGTCGACTCGACTAGCGAAGACACAAATTTCCTTAGCATTTCAGGCTTGAAAATGTGTCTTCGCTAGTCGAGTCGACCGAAATCGACTTCCATAATAGGGCCCTTAATCTTTCTTCTTATAATATATTGTGCACTTATTTTCGAATTATCTTGTTATCTTCTGATATACATACGTATACAGGGTGTCCAGGACGTAGTGCGCCAAAATTAAGGGGATGGTAGCTTGGGTCATGACCTACCAGAATATCAAAATATGACCTTTGTGAAAACGTCACCGTTTTCGAGATATTTCGGTTTTTATGAAAAATTTAATTTGATTTAAAATGAACATGGCAATATTTCGTTATTCATGAATAAAATTGGTGATGTTATAACTTTCTGAAGTCTGCATTAAATAAGCAATTTTTTGAATTGCTTTCCAATTACTGCCTAGTACATTCTTTTCACCAAAGCAGAGTCAAATAATTTTGAGCAGCAAAAAAAATTTAATTATTTTTTTTCGCGACGGTCTTGTGTTAGTAATAAAAAATGACATCCTTTCCAGGTAGGGCAACTTATCTAGAATATTTTAGCAAAAACTAAAAAAATAATAACATGTCTTATTATGTGCACCCCTACGGGGGGTAGTTTTCAAAAATTAAGGCAGACCTACTGTCGATTTACCTCTTCTTCACAAAACTCAGACGTTTCTAGTTTTTTCAACAGTCACTGAAGTGATTTTTTCTTGTTGCGCATTGTATGAGGGTAGTTTTCACCCTCTCTGGGAGTGTTACTGAATAACGTTGGTGGAACATGTTTACCCCCAAGTCATAATACTACAACCCTATGGAGATAGTTTCCAAGCACAATGTCAAACCTGCTGCAGTTTTGGCTCTAGAAAAATATTTTGGGGATGCATGGCTTTTTTTTTTTACCTGGGATTCGGATTCAGCGTCCAAAAATACATAGGGATATGATGGTTCGCTGGTCTAGCCATTTTTTTTTTTCGTGGGAGAGTTTTTCCTTTATACTATAATATTGGAAATACCAACACTACACTTTCATTTGATATCCTGGTTGCTTCCCTTTCTGAAAGTATACTTCGGAAAAACCGGCTTAAACGCAAATTAATTAATACTTAATAATTATATGTGTTATTACTGCAAATGGGTAGCTACAAAGTAGGTATCATGACCTCGGGTAGAAAATACCACATTGCTACGGACTCTTAAGAATAAAAATATTTACCTTTTTGATATAAAGGATTACTTTTAAAAATTGTTTTTTCTCACGGGTTTCGGATTTCATACCACTGAGCGTAAGGGTAAATCTGCTGGTTGTTAATAAATTCAATTATATGGTATGCCTCAACATAAATGATAATTTAAATATAAAAATACTAAGGATAAGAATTCCGGTTCCAAATAGAAGGAGTTCGAATTCATATCAAAATCTCCTTGGCAATACGGAGAGTTCCTATACTATTGTAATATAACAAAAAAAAAAAAAATACAGTATTTCAAAAAAGTACACCAAATTTCGTATTTCCCAAATTTTACCAATTTGTGTAATATAGTATATTGATATTTTACTTGGATGTCGGACATCAGGGTGCAGCTGTATGTTTTCAAAAACTTGTACCACATGTGGCATTCGCTTGGCCACCAAATTTTTTTGCCGGCAGGAACAATCTCATTCGCCTTATAGGTGTGCTAAAAGATAAATGTTGACAAAACGATTTAGTGTGGATTTTACCATTACTTTAAATAATCCAAACTCGGCCAGCTTCAGGACACCTCCCTCGTCGATGAATATATTCGAGGGCTTCAGGTTGCCGTGCACAATTGCGGGGCTGCTGCTGTGCAGGGCTGCGAGTCCCTTCACAATCTGAAAGGAAATCCTCTTGGCCAGGCTTTCGCTCAGCTGCTTTGTTTCTTTCATTTTTCCGAGGTATTCTTCCAAATTGTAGTCGCAGAGCTTCGTGTAGAAAAACATGTGCCCGCAGTAATCCTATTCCATAAATTGTTCAAAGGACTATGTCAAGGCGGATGTGAGTGTGGCTAACCTGAATCACGTAACTCCTGAGCAGATTTACGTGCTTAACTTTATGCAGTTGGTCCACCGTTTTTTGCAGGTCCTCGCACCGTTCCGGGCTCCATCCGATCTCGGTCAGTCGTCTGATTGCAATTGCATTGAAGCTCTTCGAAAATCCAATCTCAATTGCGCCGAAGGTGCCATTGGCCACTATGAACTCATTCCGGTGGATGGGCAGGCAGGTGTAAAATTCGTTCGACTTAATAAACCCCTTCTGGAGCAGTTTATACTTCACAGATAGCCAGCGGCTGCTCGAGCCCCATAGACGAACCAGGTCGATGTAGCTTTCAGGATTATTATCGATTGAGATGAGCCGCTCGGCTGGCTTGTTCGCAACGCCCGACTTGAACTCGATTTCGAAGCTCCTCGTCAGGTTCGTTCTGCTGTTTGTGTCCCCATTGCCCGTGCTCCCATCCGTCGGGGGATCGGAAAGTCTCAAAATCTCATTTTTAGACTCTTTCGCCTTAATAAAACGATCGTTCATATACAACTCCTCCAGATAGGAATCCTTCTCCCTGACCTGGTCACCTTCACTGGCCAACGCACCCGAAAATGTTCTGTCTTTAACACTTCCATCGGCAAAATTTTCAATTTTCTTCTCGGCATTTGTAAAATTGTTACTTTGTTCTAAAGAGGGAAATATTGAGTGATGGTCATCCGGAATAGTAACACTGTGCTCTACGAAACTTATGCCATTTATTTCTTTCTCAGTATGTGTACTATCGTCAAGATTTTTTGGCGTTAAACTGTCTTTTAAATCATGCCTCAACTTTTCCTTAAAATTGAAATGAAATTTGAATCGATTTAAATAATATATAAACTGCTAAGTTATTAAAACGCAGTCAGAAACTGAATTAAAGGGAAACATTACTGAGAGAGAGGGGTCATAAAATAGTTGCGTTTTGAACTTTTATTTTCAAGACTATCGCCCCAATTCTACATAAAAGTTAAGAACTCTTAACCTCTTTTCGTAGAAGAATTCACAAATCTCACAAATCAAGAAATCAGTGTATTTCTAATATTTGTTCAATAATATGGTAGCATATTAATTCGTTTAAAAGGATTTTTGATAGTAGTTAAGAGGTTAAGAGCTCTTAATTTTTATCCAGAATCGGGGGGTATGTCTGGTTTTATATAAACATTTGCACAAATATCAAAGTCGTACCCTTTTAAATATTAACATATTCTTCTTATGTAAAAACTCGTTTGTAAAAGCTTTCACTTAAATGCTCCGTAATCATTTTTTTAGAGCTTTTTGAAAATGTGGAAAATACGGTTTATGGAATTTTTAACCATAATTTTCCCGAAAACGGAAAACAACTAAAAAAAATCGTTTGGAAATCCGTAAACTATTCAAAATTCCTATAAAAATACTTTTTAACCTTTCAGTTATTGACAAAGATTTTAATTTTAATATTGTTTCTAAAAACTGATTAATTAAAATTGCAGTAATCGTTGATAAACCACCTTCTCATGTACGTAAATTTTATAAATTTGATTAAAGCTTGAAGGTATTTTTATGAAAATTGGTACTTAATACTTTTGGGAATGCTGACCGCAAGTCTTCTGTTGAAATTTAGAAAATAAAAATGGGTTATCGAAAATTTACCGATTTCAATCGATCTTCATGAAAATTAATACAATGATTGTTTTGAAGCCACTTATTTTGAATATTATCAAAATTTGTAAATTCAAGATGGCGGATCCAATATGGCAACCAACATTTTTCAAATTAAATTAAGACTACTTATTCCGAATCTCCTTGCAAAATTTGAAAATTCAAGATGGCGCCGCATACAATATGGCGACCATAATTTCAAAATATCAATGCATTTTTATGAAAATGAGCACAAAAGTTATTTCTTGATCGCTGATATCGAATCCCTATGTTACATATATGTATGTACTTGTATATTCCACATTTTGTCTGAAGGTAGTACATATTCTAACATAATACATATATAGGCTTTTAACTTAATTGTCCTGAAAACTGATACTTACGAGTTTTTTAGGATACTACAAACATCTTAGGGCTCAGTGGTTTCGATTCAATTGTCAAAATATAGAAATTCAAGATGGCGTGTCCAATATGGAGACCAACATTTCTTATATTTAGCGGATTGTATCATAATTAAAATTAGTATCAAATATATGTCCAGGCCACTGATTCCAATCAAACATCTAAATTTAAAAATTGATGATTACGATTCCAATATGGCGCCATTTTTTCAAATCTCTCGAAAATCAGTTCATATGAGTTTTCAAAACCAGTTCTTTTAAATATTCCTATTTTATATAGGGTGGAACATCAAATATATCGACGAGTATTACTTAAATAATTCAGAGAATTTCCATGAAAATAATAATAAAGGTTTTTCAGATTGAAACCGGGTAACTCAGCTAGTAAGAAACTATGTACATTTATCTTTTATTGTATTAGACCTAACTCATAAGAAACTAAAATTATTCTTGAACGTGCTTTTTCTGACTTCTTCCCTTTCATTACATATACATACGTAGTTAGGTATGTTGCGTGGCTACAAAAAAATTTCTCGCAGGCACTACGCTTCCTTTTAAGAATTTTTTTTCAATAGATGAATATCTTGCATCCAGCAATAACTTAAAAATACTCTGAACTAATTTGAGTAAGTTTTTTCTTTAAAAACAACTTTTTTAATGCAAAAAACGATTAGTTTAATTTACCCTTACAAAAAAAAATCATTTTAAAAAACGTTGCCACCGGGGCGTATTTTGATCTATTTGAACCGCAAAATGACGAATGAAGGTTTCTATTTTAATCATACCTTTTGTCCACTTTATCATGATAGGGGTTATCTATTAGCTGAACTATTTTTTGATTTGTTTTCAACTCGATCCTTTAATCCCGAATTCCCAAATATGCAGATCGAAAACTCAACCCTATATCGATTAATTTGAGAGAACGCATCTCTGCAGGTAAACGTGATAAATGTCATTTGCCCTCATATACATATTATCATGTAACGAAATATGAATCAAATTTTGCAATTAATTTTGATCAAATTTAGGGAGGATTCCAAATATTTTTGACGTTTATGAATTTCTAAAAACTGAGTTGAGTTCTCAAATGGATTTTGTCGATATGAGATGTTTGATGTCTGTCAAGATATGAGAATTAGGTAGTACCTGATTAGTAAGAATACGGCTTCAGATTAGAGTGGTTTCAAATTTAAATCACGGTTAACTAAACAGATTTCTCCAATAAGTTAAGTTTTATAATATTATATAAAATGGTACTAAAAACTGAACTCCCTCTACGTTTTTCCTAATATTGTAATCCCTCAAATCAATACTTAATCGAAATTGGTCAATTTAACAAAAATACAATCCCAATGGGAATAGCTAGCCGAATTTCTCCTAATCAACAAAATGAATTGAAATGCTGACTGAAACAATCAAATTTCCTAGGCGAACTGAGAAATAATCCGGGCAACCACAACTCACTCGAGTAACTTTTGCATAGCCCCAAGCCGATACCCTCGGTTTTATATCTTACCTGAGCACTAAGCAGAGTTTGATATATAGCTTCGAACTGCTTCGTACCTGCCTGAAAATTGCCAGATTCGCTAACCGTTTTTTCGACTATCGACCACTTCTCCTTCAGAACTTTAATAATATAATCCTCATGAATTGCCAATGAGTTTGATAGTTTTTTCTTTGTTTCCGCATCTGCATGTAGTTTAGGGTAGTTCTGCGCTCGTTCCTCTCTCCACTTCTGGGCGAACCCTTCGATTATATCCCTGTAGCATTCCTCGACAGTTTTAAACGAAACTTTCCCGGACCGAACTTCGGCGCAGTTCCTTTCTTTGTTATCGTGCTTTTCGAGGGCACTGAGTAATGGAAATTCAGCTGCTAAAACACTGGGATCTGCGAAATTGCATGAATCCTTATTGCATATTTCCTCCCTGTATTCGACGTCTTTGACGACGGGCTGCGAAATTTTGTCCTTGTCGTTGTCTTTGAACAAAGTAACCTCATTATAGATGCTATATTCGTACTGCAGTGTGGAAAATATCTTCTTGCACAGCTCCAATGTTTCCTGTTTTAAAGCGATTATTAATATTCGGTTTTCTTTGAGCAAATCTATACACTTACCATTGCATGAGTGTTGTCTTCAAAGCAAAATTTAACAATATCTTGAATGCAATACATAACTTCAAGAGTGTACTCTCTCCATAGCTTTGGTATAGATTGAATGCACTCCAACAATTTTTTAAGAAGTTCTACTGTAACTTCTGTCGATTCATGAAATCTGCGGATAATAAACATTCAGTGTTAATAAAGATTTAAAACAAAAAAGTCGTTGAGTTACAACTTAAAACAATTACGAAACGTTTTAGTCGAAGCATACTTTCAAATGAGAACTTACGTGTAAAATATTGTCTCGGCTAGAAAAACATTTCGTATAAGATTTCTCTAATGGGGTCAATTGCAGACCCAAAAGAGACAAATAAAATAACTATCGTAATCTCTTTTAATATATTAATAGATTAAAACAAAACTAGTTTATACACCGAATTTTCCAATAATATGTTATTAAGTTTATATAATCTACTTTTTTTTTCGATGATAATAATAAATAAAATATAGATATAATCACTTAGGCCATGCGCTAACTCAACAAATTCGTATAGTAGTATACTTTTAAGCTTATTAACTGATTTTCGAAGGTTTGATTTGCAAAAGACTGCTCGCTAATTTGTTTTTTCTTAACAAGTTTTCGCTTTTCATACAGTTCAGCTACGTTAATGTTTAAACGTAATATCAGTTAAAGTGGCAATATGGAACATGTTCCTGAAATTATATTAATTTCTAATGCTAACGCAGTTCCAGTTGTTTTTCTTATTCTTATGTACAAATCTCAAGTCTTCACATATTGCGAATAAATTAATTACAAGAGTCCTGTCAACAAAAAAAAAACTTGTTTATGAATTAACGCAGTCAAAGTTTGTGATTTTAATTATTTATTATTAAATAACTGTCAAATGTCATTAATTGGCACAGTTGAGATTTTTGAAAAAAGTAAACGATATCTTGGAAAATTGAAAACATTTTAAAAAAAACGAATTCGCAACCAGATTTAGGCCATCGTTAATATCGTAAAAAATAATATAATTACATCACCTGTGAATATTTAATTCCGCAATAAAATATTGGAATAAGCTTCGGTTATCTTCAGCACTTTCCATAGTTCACTTTCTGTCTTGTATCTTTTTATTTTTAAATATGTTCCTAAAATACAAATATTTTTTATATAATAATTTATGTTATCCAAAAAATTGACTTACGGTATTACCTATT
The DNA here is from genome assembly GCA_949715965.1 of Dysmachus trigonus. Lineage (NCBI taxonomy): Eukaryota > Metazoa > Arthropoda > Insecta > Diptera > Asilidae > Dysmachus > Dysmachus trigonus. The sequence continues at coordinate 33,813,373 of OX454319.1, forward strand.
TGACATGTAGCAATAAAAATGTTTTTTCAATGAGGAATTGATGTAAATCCTTTCAAATGGAAATATATTTTTTTAGTGTCAGTGCCTAAAATATATTACTTTTTATTGAATTTCCTCTGATATTTCTCTGATTAAATCAAGAGCGATAAACGATGATAAAATAACGTTTGCACAGTGTAAAATCGCAATAAATATTAAGCAAGTAACTTTCCTCCGAATTGAATTGAGCCAGGCAAGTGTCGGGGCAAGTGGTGTTCACACGTGTGGTTGATCAGTTACAAGCGGAGCGTCCAATTGATCGGTTTATTTTATTGTTTAATGATGGAGAGAAGGAAGTTATTTTGAAAAAACCCGAAAGAAACACACTTCTAACAGATCTGAAAATGATTATGATATCGATGCTGATTGTTTACAACTTGGCAAGTAGAGATTTGCATGTAGTAAATAAAGAGGTTACTTGCCGTTGGATGTGAAAGAAGGCAACTTTCTTGAAAAATACACTTGCCTTGCCCACCCATTGGTCTCGTGTAAACCAGCCTTTAAAAGAACATTAGCGAATATGGTAACTTTTCCAATTTTGTTGTAATGTAGCAAACATTTGAAATTTGAAGTTCCTGTGAGTAATTGAGTAACATTTTATTGACATGAAAGAAATTCTAAATAAAGATTGTTTGGAGAAATAAATCACCCTTATTCCCCGTAGTAGTCCATTAGTAAAAAATCACGAAAAGCTAAATTCATTAGTATTGTGGTTATCGTTTATTTACGACGAGAGTTATTAAAAGGACTGTTTTTTTTTCGTGAAAACTTCCCATAACGGCAAAGTCAAAGAGAAAGGGGAAAAGATTAAATATAGGTAATTTGTATATCTAAATGTGCTTGATTTTAAGAATTCGATATATTATATGTATATCATTTAAGGTAAAAATAATAACTAAGATAAGTCCCTGTGTCTTATTTTCTTGGGTTTTTGCAAATGACTTGATTTAGCATTGATATCCTATGCAATATAAATGGTGATTTAACTTATTAAGGCAAACAACACGAATCACTTCGTTTCATTTACTACATATAAGAATTAACTATCTGAATTTCATGTAAGAATTCTAATAAGAAATTAGATTAAATTCGCATTATAGCTGAATTAAAAAAAAAAAAACGAAACGAAATGAATTGTTTTACAGGGTTTTGTAAGCCCAGAGCGGTTCATAAGATGTATTTTTCGAGTCCGTTCTACAAGATGCTGTAAATAAAATTAAAATATATACAGCCATATCTCATTACATATTCATCAACCTTAACAGGCTCAGGTATCAGTCATTTGCAAAAGCAAGGACAGTTAGACGCAGGGACTAATTACCTTAAATGATGTATAATATATTATTATAATTCACTAAAATGAAACATGTTTAGTACAAAAATTCCCTATATTTATAACTTCGCCCAAATAGATCAGTATGATCACTTATAATATGCAAAACCGTCGTGTCGGTTACTGTCATTTTTTGTCGTGTCACTCGACTATGAGAATACCGATTTCTCAATTTCACGACATGAACAAGTGACACTATTCGACAGATAACACGACTAACAGAATAAGGGCGAATATCACCAAAAATTGATGTTTCGTCCATAGAAGCATTTGAAGAAATGTGCAATATGTTCGCATTAAGCAATTTTGGATTAACTCTCTTATTTATTTTCACACCATAACTAAGAGAGAGAAAAAGTTTGTCAGTATAATTTGCTAAATGTAAAATTCTTACCCACAATTTTCATTAATTTCAAATAAAAGTACCACTATCACTATCGGTATATGGTATGCTGGAACACTTAGTTACGAATCACCCTGTACTTTAGGGCCAATCTCAAGATATTTAAAAAAAAAAAGTCTTACAAAGCAATAAATACATATATACAATTTATGAAGTATTAAACCAGTTCTTGATTTTGATATAGGTATTTCGAAGTATGTATAGATATTGAAAATTCTGGAATTGGGAAAGTTATAACTTCTATGGATTCAGGAAATTATTTTTAACAATTTCTTTGGACATCAGATTTCTTTATTTTCGTAATATAATCACAAATTCTCAAAGCAGCAAATGGAATGGTATTAATACAAAACTTTTCTTCCACAATTAAATATAATATTCATTCTTCGAATTCTGAATAAATATTCCGAGAAATTAACGAAACTGCAGTAGAGCGTACTTTAAATTGAGATGAATGCTGTGAAATCTTAATATTCGGAAGCATCCTTCTTCAGACTAAATTAATTGTCTCTAAAATAACAGACGCCTTTCAGTACGTATTTTAATAGAGCATAGTTTTGCTCATTAAGACGATCTTTAGCAAAGGGACCTGAAGGAAAATAATTTAAATCTTCTCTCGTTTGGCTGACGCAAAGCATCCACCAGTAGTAACACGTGACATTTGGCAAAGTTTTCTTTATAATCACGTTTTATGCTCAAGGAAATTTATCTAGATACAACGACTGCACAGAAGTTAATCGCAGAGCAACATGTTGAAATTAATTAAAAGCGAAAATTCATTCAAATCTTTCGTGCAAGGTCGTCTCCGTGTTTCTAGCTTTTAGTTTAAATAATGAACTAGTGGTTGAGGATTTAGTTTTAAACCAACAAACGTGTTCGGCGTTGATTTAATAGCAAAAGGTCCTGGTCGTGAGGTTTTTGGACGATGAAAAACACTATAAAATTATAAGCCTTTTATTAAAAAAATTGTTTGTGTCTTCATAGCTCATTGCTTCGTTATAAAAAAAAAAAAATAGTTTATTTGCTAACAGCTTAGGTCTACGTTTAAATACTTTTCTTGCTAAATTAAACATTATATCACATTTGGAACATTGAACCAGAGTCAAACGGGTCCGCACGGGTCTCAAAGACCCCGCGCTAGTTGCAAGTACATCCCATCAGTTTCGTACCTTAAGACTACGTAAAAAAATTCATGCGGACGAAGGAGAACCCGCTTCAGGTAGAAAACAATTGGTCTAAAGCTTCCTTTTCCTACAGCTAGCGAGTCAGTCAAGATTGGTAATATCTAACTAGAAGGAGTTTCGCCTGAGTCGTGGCTGGGTGACGGATTCGCTGCCGCGACGTCTTCGCTGCTCGGCGCCTTTTGATGAGGAAACAGGACCGAATATGGAGGGGGCGGGTCAAGATCGTCGTAATTCGGCGGCCGGATGTCTGGAGTGGCTGGAGTTTGTGTCATGACATCTCCATCCGACACACTTGCTGGAAGCGTGGCACCTGCGATGTTGGTATCTCCTGATTTATTCTGTCTGCAGCAACATTCTGCAAAAATAAATAATAAATAAATTTTACTCAAATTGATAGGGGAAAAAATTAAGATGTCATTGGGTTTTAAATCTATTGATTTACTGAATTACGTAAACACCCTGAGATATAAAATTAAATATTGCCTCATCAAACTTTAAATTTGTTTTTCGCGAAACGACTTCTTTCGATGCGGTCTTCACCACAACTCGTCGATTTTTCAATATTTTTGTATGATGAAAATTTAAATTTCAAATTTTTGTAATCATATTTCCTATAAAGTGTTGATATATTTTAGTTTAATTTGAATATCAATTCGTTTGCTTCGTCTATATCATAATCTGCCACAGGTGACATTTAAAAAACAAACTTGGGTGATTATTTACTTTAAGGTCCAACTACCCGATGACCTTAACCTTGGGATATGTTATAGGGGTGATCGACTTGAGGCAAATTAAAAAGGTTGAGAGATGTGCCTATGATTGTAGGGGGTAAGAAGACTCCCTAAAAAACTTATTTGTCAACCACAAATAATTTATTTATCCTATGGTATGAAATTTCAAAACATTTTTAAGGCATCGCTAGGAGAATGAAATATTTAATTTTCAGCCTAAAAAAATATATGGAGGCGGTAAATGCGCGCCCTATATATAATAATATATTTGTTCAGAATGACTCCAAAAATGACATATCTCAAGTGCAAGGTCATCGAAGAGTTGGATCTTGAAGTAAATAATTACCAAAACTCTAAGTTGCCATGTTAAAAAAAAATGCATGGCGGTCCCTGTGCAAATTTACCAGCGCTAACTTCGTTTTTTGAGAAACTGTTCAACCAATATACATCATATGCGATGATAACATATACCATTCTATTCTCTATTCTATTCTCTAAAATGAGTCATTTACGAGCAGTATTATGTGTATTGGTACTTACTTCACTCTACACCTTATACTTTTCTTAACACACACCATACAAACCTGATTAAGGTGATAGAGAACTCTTTCTCCTTTCTAACGAGTCTTCAACCACTCGCTATCCCGCTCATTACGAGTTTCAAATTGGTAGAGGAGTGTTTGAAAACTCATTAAAAAGGAGGAAAAGTTCTCTGCCAATTGTCACCTTAATGAGGTTCGTAGGGTATGTGTTAAGAAAATTACAGGGTGTTGAATGAAGCGTAACGAAATTCACTGACATAAAGTAGACATGACGTCACGAACTGTAATAACACAGACAAAGACGAGAACTTGTAATAGGCCCTTTTTATCCGAGAATTAAAAATCTAGCTCGACATGTTAATGTAACATGTTTACTTAATTTTTAATTTTGTGCTGATCAAGAGGAGCCAACTTTTTAACACAAAGGAAATATTCTTAACTTTAAGAACGAAATTTTCTCCTCTCCTAAAACTGATAATGTTAATGTCTTAGTTTGTCAGTAGTTTGTTTTTATAGTGGTTTTCTTTAAATTGGCTAATCCCTTTAACGATCTTAATAAAACAAATTAAGGTTGCAACAGTTAAATCAATCAATTTAATTTCTTAAATCAATTTCATTCATTAATTAATACATCCTTGATAAAATTTTTAATTAAGATTTCATTTAATTGACCTTATATCACGGAACTTGATTAATATATCAGATTGATTTGATTATTGTGAAAGAATATTTTACTTCTTATAGTCAAGGAAACTTTTGAACTCGTCATTTATACAATTTTTTTAAAAAGATATTTAAACAGAAAGTTATTACTAAGCGAGGCCATTATGGTTTTATATTTTGGGAATAATTTAATTTCTCGAATGCCTAGAGCAATGGAAAATAAGAAGTAATAATTTGAAACAATTTTTTTTTTATTCTAAACTACGGTGGGCAACAAAATATTTTTGCATTCCAAATATGCATTATGTTTTAAACTGGTTGATGAACTACACAACCCTACTTTATTTTATTAAAAGGCAATGTAGTAGTTAAAGTTTAAGGAAATATAAAATCTATGATACAACCTCAATACACGAAATATTAAACATCTAGCTTCATTCTACTGAGTTCCTGACAATTCTTGCAAATACTTCATTTTAGTTTAAATGATTGTCTATTATAAATTACGAACACTGAGTCTAAAGTCTTATCAGGAACTAATGGTTTAGAATTATTATATTATTTGTTGTAGTATTGAGGTTGTGATTGCATTATTTCAATTATACGTAATTTATGATTGAATTTTTAGTTTCTATATTTTTATTTTATTCGACAAAATTAAAATACATAAATAGTAAGTTATACTTTATCTTAAATTTAAAAAAAGCCGTATTTAGGGTAACCATCTAAAGGTCTTTTTAAATTACATGTTATTAGAACACAGACAGTTCTTTCGCTCTCAAAAAATTAGAGAAACACACTATCATATCTCTACAATACGAAACGAATGATCTGTGCTTGATCAATGTTGGGAAATACTGAAAACTTATTTTTTTAATGCTAGGGTTATCGTGCAGCTGCGATTTGATGCCGTTGGACAATCCAGAAATTATTCTGGTATTATATTGATCGAGCTATTCATGAAATAGGGCTCGAAATCATTGAAAATGTACTGCAAAATTGGATTGACAGGATGGGCTACAGCCAAGCTAACTGAGGAAGTTATTGAAATGTAATTATATTCCATAAGGAACCGGAAGGTTTACTCTTTTCAATTAAACCAAGTTTGAAAAATATTGAGCAGCATTCTATAACATTTAAAAAAAGATATCATCCCATGGCCCCCCATTTAGGAACATAAAATTTTTTTATGCAGAAAATTAGCACTTACCCCATAGTCCGCATATCAGAAGAGCACCACCACATAATAGCATACCGAGCATTAAATATCCCCATGGACCATATTTTGACAAATCACCAGTTATGTTTGCTTTACTGGTATTGCGCTTATTATTTTGCCGATCAGTTTCGGCTGAACGATCGTTGCTTTTATTCTCCCCTACAGTATTAAATTCAGTCTTTGGTGCTGCAGTTGGAGGTTCTGTTGTCAAAAAGCTTCGAAAGAGTTCAATTGTTAGTTGTTCCCAGAACTCGTTATCAAAACCATCCTTTTTGTGCCTCGAACACATTTTAGTATCCTCGTCACTGTCGTATGAAGTGCCTCTGGGGCAATTTCGAGTTCCATCACATACAAGTTCCTTTGATATGCATAAAAGTGTTTCAGAACTAAAATATGTATATACAAATTAGCAATTGATTAAAAGGTACTAACAAAACTGTCAATAAACTTACCCAAACCTGAGGCAAGGAAATTTGTTTGTTTTGTCCTCGCAAGCAGACCCTTTTCCAATAACTGTAATAATCATCTTTACATTTGGCATATTACCATGATGTTCCCAAACCATTCTTAACCTTCCCGGAAATATTTTTACTTGTTCATCACCAAATGCTGCCATTTGGCATGGATCAATTTTCCACGGGAAGATGGTTTCATCATTTGAAGTAAACTGAAAATAAAAAAACGTTTTACCAAACAAGCTGCAGTTAAATATATGCATAGTGCTTAAAGTGTGCATGATTAATTGATATTCGAACCACGAGAAATTTTGCATAGTTTCTCGAAGCTTTATTTTTACGAAAATATCAAAATTAGTATTCTTGTGAGGTTGATCGGCTTGCTGTTGCGAAGCTGCTTAGGCGTAACTTGCGCTCACATGAATATTTCAAATTGAAACGCGATTATTGCGCTTTGCAACGTAATGCTAATGAGGTTTTTTATTGACTGCTTTTAGTATGTTTATTTGAAGCCCGCAACGAGGGCAGAATTAATTCAAGAAGCGTTTTTTTCTTCCTCATTTCCTATCTCAATTAGAAATCTTAAAGTTATTATAAATTAAAAGGAATTAATTTTCTATCAAACTTGAAGGCATGAACGATGTCGCAGAGAATTTAAAACTTTTTATAAAATAAAAGAGATGCAAAAATGGGCGTATAAATGTACCTTTTTATCAAAAGTATGTATTGAATTACCCAAATTGAATTGCTTATCCACGTTTATGTTACGTGACTTAACTCATAAAAGAATCGATTCAACATGCGAAATAAAATAAAATATATGTATTAAGTACTTGTTTCAAGAAAAGGTGTGTAACAACATCAATAAAGCATATAGTTATGAAAGACACCTATTACTACGAATGCAAATTGTTACTGAAGTATTAAAGATGTAATAAATAGTTGCATGTAATTGCTTATACGTGTTAACATAAAAAATGGTTACATATTTTTAGATAACGTTCAGAATATTTTAATCGGCTTTGATGAATGAAAGCTAAAAGCATTTGCATTCAACTAGGAGGGTAGAAAAATATATTCACGAGTAATAAAATCTAGTTCACCGTGATATATTATATATGTATATTATGTGAAAATATTTAGATTCTAATTGCCCTTAATATGATTGAGATGCATTTTTTCAGAGACAATTTAGGGAAAGAGTTTAGGATATTACCTGAGGATACTTATATCGACATTTTATGAGTAAAACTCAAATTAAAATACTAAGTGCAGTCTAATGCTTCGATTCTGATAACCGAAAGTCTGTGATATATTTTTTTAAAGCGCGATGTTATCTTAAGAAATCTCTAACAAATTGTTTAAGACGTCTAATACAAAACATTTTTTTTCATGTAAAAAAAAAAACAGATTAATTTGTTGGAAAAAAAAGGAAAAATTAATTAATTAACAAAATTTATTTAGTTCATTATTCTATCAGCATGAAAATGCTAGGATTCTATGAAAACTTTTAATTTTCTAATCTATATATATATAAAAATGAACCCCTATTTCTGTTGGTCACGCAATAACTTGAGAACGACTTTACCGATTTCATTAATTTTTTTTTTTAAAAGATTTCCAATACTTTGTAGATGGTTCTTACGGAAAGAAAAGTTAAGAAAATTGCGCAGAAAACTGGATAATTTCAGAAAACTTAACGATTATTTTAACTTCGCGAGTTTGATCGTTCGCGCGTCCTCGATTTCAACGGATTTTAATGAAAATTAGTACAATGATTGTTTTTGGGTCACTGATTTTGAATATTATCAAAATTTCCAAATCCAAGATGGCGGATCCAACATGGTGACTAAAATGTCTTGATTACAACGGATTTTAATGAAAATTATAACAATGATTATCCTTATTGAACTAATTTAGAACATTACCAATACTTCCAAATCCAAGATGGCGGATCCAACATGGCGATTAAAATGTCTCAATTCCAACGGATTTTAATGAAAATTAGTACAATGGTTATTCTGAGGCAACTAATTTAGAATATTATCGAAATTTCCAAATCCAAGATTGTGACCAACAATTCTTCGATTTTAACGGATTTTAATGGAAATTAGTACTATAATTATTCTGAGGCCACTAATTTGAATGTTATCAAAATTTCCAAAATCAAGATGGCGGATCCAACACGGCGACCAAAATTTTTCAATTTATTTAATGCCACTAATTTTAAATATTATCAAGATTTGGATATTCAAGATGGCGGATCCATAAAGGGGTTTTCGGATTGAATCAATTTCTAGGATATAACAAACTAGAACATTTGAAAAGTCTTTAATTAGTAAGTATTTACCCAACGTCGGGTGAAATCATTATAAATAATAAGTTGTAGTTTTGTATTATATAGAAGATGCATTTGTATAATAATCTGTTGCCTTTCCGTTTCCCGAAAAGAAAAATTAAATAGAATTATTATTATTATATATTATATTAGAAAAAAAGCTTTCATTTTAATTTAGCAGCTTTGATAATTAATTACCATTTTCGTAAAATTTCTAGAAATCTATTAGATCAAAAACTTTCATTATAATTTCCTGTAAACTGCAAGAAAGATGTAAAATTGCTTGATATTTTTAAAATTTTAGTTCCAGTAGTTTCGGCAATAAGGAGGGCATGAATGCTCTATTTTCACATATTTGCCAGAATATCTTTTTAACACTAGATTTACAGACATTTGTTGTATGATTTATAGGGATTCCGAAAAAATAAGTTTAGAATATAAAATATTCCCAGATATTCGGAATAAAGGCCTCGAGACATTCGGAATTTACAAGAACATATCGTCGTACTATTACATAAATTAAATGTAACATGATACGAAATCTGAAACCTGCCAAATTAACGGGCTAGGTAGATCTAGTGTTAAATAAGCTATTTAAAATTATGAAAAAAATATTTTTGTTTTCCACATAAGAAGCCATTTTAAATGATACCCCACATGATATATCAAATTCAAAAAAAAAAAAAATTGGAGTACCTAATTTGCTTTAATTCTTATATAAATATTTTAAAATGTAAACTAGTGGTTAACAGAATATGTGGGTAATAAGATGTATTACTATGCCAAATTTGTACGAACTTATCGTCTTAACTTAGGTCGCATGGTTTCTGAGAAAATAGGCTATGACAGACAGATGGACAAAGTCACGAGTGATTTTATAAGAATTCTTAAAGCCAAAGATAGAATTTTGTTTATCAATGGAAGAGTTGACTGTTGACATGAATTAAATTAAAAGTGTCTGGAAACAATTAGCTGCGCTTTTTACATCTATCCAGGACATAAAGAAATAATCCCTTGAATTGAAATTCTTTGTGAGTAACACAGCCAAGATTTAAATTAAATTAAATTAAAATAGCATCAAATTTCCATGATTTACAATCACTTTTGAGTCGAAAATTACTCTTAAAAATGTACAGTTCAAAATTTGAAATTTTGCATGGATGAAAATATATGACAATTTTATTCATATTTCCAAAAATATCAAATCTTTATTCTGAATAGCTTCCGGCCAGTACAAAATGATTTATTGTTCTGGATAAATGAAAAAAACGAAGCTATTAAATGCTAAACATATATATATTAAGAATATGCTCTCAATTATTTTAAAATATTAATATAAAGTGCTAATACTCACATTTCAACTTCCCAAAACAAATCAAAACTAACGCTTTTTGTGTAGAAGTTTGATTAAAACTTACTGAAAATGATCACTGTCAATACAGACAAACAAATTAACACAATTAAACTGCAAAGTTCAGTGAAAGATTAATTGAGTTAGAAGTTTGCTTCTATGGCAATTAATGGGGGCAAGAAGTTCACGTCAATTTTTACAAGCAATAAAAGAATTCAGCAGAGTTTCTTTTCCAGATACATAATAATAACTGATGAATAAAGCGGGCATTGACTAGACATTCTAAGTCTGCATCCGAAATTAGCAATCCCATTTTATTAGATATTTATTAAAATTTCAACACTAAAGAAATGTGTCGCGCTTATAATTAACTGTCTAACTTTTAATAAGACCATCTTCACCTTCAGACAGTTTTAACTAGTTCAGCGGCCTGAATTTATTATTAGATAAAAGAAATGTTAGAACTAAGCTAGTCTCGAGGTTAGTTTTTTTTTTAATTTAGAATTTACATGTAAATCTTCATGTTTAGCGCTGTCAGTCAAAACAACAGACGATTTTCTCGCGTGCAGCCTCTTTTTTTTACTGCAAGTGCATTTAATGAAGAAGGTTTTCCTCATGATACTTACAATGCTTAATGGGCAAGAATTTGTCGAATTGTTTACTTTAGACGCCATTCCTCGAAGATTCTTTGCTGATGAGCTGCTACTTTGCATTTTCCCACCTTTTGTGTGAACAATTCGAACAAAGAATCCATGAGATTCTGGGGCAATAAACGTCCTCTTGCAGAATCCATGAGTCACTAAGCCCGGATGAAGATCCATCGTGAGACTAGATTTTCCTTCACTACCTATATGTGTCTCAGCCTCCTGGCTGCATATTGATTCTACCTTAAAAGTCGGAAGATTTAGATCTGGAACGAGAAGAGAACGGTAAGACAAGTGTTGCAAATTTCATGAATAATTAAATGCTAAGCTAATTTTAATAGCGGTGCCTCATGCCTTCATCCCTTATCTGCGATGGATGAGAATAGATTGCTATAATGTAGCACATGAGCCATTAGCAATTATAATTCCCTGAACGGGATGAGTCTCCAACTCATGAAATTAGTATCTTAATTTGTCGTTACGCTAGCGTAGCAATTTGATATCCACAGCTACCGCAGGTCTGGTTTAACCTTGCGACGTCCAAGAGCACTTCGTCGCGCGAGAAAGATTGAATCAGCACCAGAAGGCAAACTAAGCGCAACTGAGCGAACCCACCCGAGTTGCGGTGTGCGAACGAACCCACCATTCGCTACTTTAAGAAATTAAAAGTTATTTAATTCGCTCCCAGCGGGCGAAGATGCTGCGAGATGCAGAGCACCCCAATCAATTAAGAGAATTGTGTTGTCTTAGGTCACCGACGATGACCCCTCTATTAAACCTATGGCGTTAAGTAACATTTACCAGATATCATGGCCAGAAGGCCTTATATAGCAGTCATACTAGACTACTATGAGCCAACAAGTGATTCCAATTAAAGATTTTTTATTTTCCTTCTACGCCGCCCTGATGCAATGGAATATTTATGTTCACGCATGAAATGTAAATTGATTTAATTTGGAAAAAAAGCATTTATACATTGATAAAAATGGAGTTCATTAGGCGTAGATTTTATTAAACATAGTGTTTTTTTTTAATGATAGACACAGAATAGTTAGAAAAACAACTTGAGCTTACTAAGTATATTAATTTAGAGAATTAAAATATGGAGATTCAATGGGGTTTTTAAGGCAGAGCAATAATTTTAATTTTGAGATTTTGTATGATTATCCTATCCTATATTATACCATATACCTTAACTCATATTTCGTACAATTTGTTTTTTAATCTAATTTCGTGTTTTCATTATTGTATTATACCACTCAACAAAATCCTAAAATCAAAGAAAATAATTTGTTGCCATTAAAGGCGCTCTGAGCTTCATAGGCCTAAAGTAAAGTTTCTTAGAATTACGAAATAAAACTTATTCCTTAATAAAATTCCTTAGAAAGACAATAACTTAAATTTCCTAAGATATCTAAGACATTTATTTTATGTTTGAAGGTATAACTTACAGAATTAAAACCGATTTTTTTTTTCGTTTAAGGGGACCTTTTGTCCACTTAACCACCCCAAACACATTAATAATCAGATCATAGTTAGATTGTTGTGGTATCAAAATGGCGCCTTTGTAGCGCTAATTGGGTTCCGACGAGAATCGACGTTAGAATCGCCACCTAAACCAACCAACCAAATTCAAAATCGAAAAAAAATCAATTTTTTTTTTCTTTTTTTTCATAAAAATGCTTCTTAACATCAACAAACACTCTCCTAAAACCATTTTAAGAAATTCGTAAAAGAAAAAAAGTTATAGGTACCTATATTTGTAAGGGTACCTCTACGCGTTTTATATGCAAAAATGATATAACAAAAACTTTGAACGCGTTTTTCTCGAAATCACATTTTTGAAAATGCCCGCATCTATATCTCAAAAACTATTCAACCGATTTTAACAAACCAAACGCTATTCGATTCGTTATCAAATATACTAGTAACTAAACCTCTAAAAATATTATTTTACCCCCCCCCCCCCTTTTTTTTTATGCGGAGGGTTTACCCCTAACTTATAGTCGTTTTTTAACTTTTTTAGAAAAATGTGTATAAAATGATATATTTATTAAAAATAAAAGGTTTTTTACGTTTAGGTACTAGTTTTGTGTCTTATGACAACAATCCACTAAAGATTTTTACTCTATCTGTTACAGGAAGTCCTAGAGAAATGCGGCCGTTTTAAAAGTGCATTTAAAAATATTTTTTATATTTTTCATAATCTTACCAATAATGTACAAAAGGTTTCAGAATAATAAATATTAAATATAATAGTCTTTTCAAAAAAAAAACTTCTTCATTCTGTAAATGGAAAACTCTTCATTCTGTAAATGGAAAACACTTCATAAAATGTAAATCAATATATAATTTCACTAATAATTGGCATTGCTTTCATTGCAGCTAATAAATATAATAATATAATGATTTTGATCGCATGTGATGTTATGCCCTTACTCAGATAAAACAATAAAGAAGTTTTCGGCTGTTAAGGCTAAGGTTTTTAAAAATTTGCTTTTATTCTGTTTATTTTAATTGTTTCTTAATCCAAGTTTTCCTATACAATTATATTTATATATATGATTATCTTTATTTATTGTGTACAGGGTGTCGCACAGGAATGTGTGAAAACTAAAGAGTCTCTACCTTTTAATATCCCTGGATTCTTATTAATTATTATTTATTCAACATTACTCTATTTGTCTTTCTGTTCTTTTATAACTCGATAACTATTGATCCGATTTTAATACGTTTATTTTGCTCTAAATATATCTTCTGGTAATATTTCAGGTGTTATTTGTATAAAAAATAAATGTTAAGAAACATTTTAAAGACGGGCTTTTACTAAAATGAAAGAAAATGAAGAAAACAAACACAGAAGTCAATACTATTATTTCATATAATTAATCCATAAACCAACAAAATGACCAGGGCCCTGATGTGCTCGGGTTCTTTTGTGTGTAATGCTGAGTACACTCGTCAGTGATCAAACTCCGTGTTGATTAAAATTCAATTTATTATATTAACACTTAACTACTAAGTTCAAACTTCAATTTACAATTTATGCCTTGCGGTTTACTACTTTGACTATCGGCTTGGCGGAGGATCAAATGTTGCCTGCTTGGTTATTAACGACCGACTGACTTTTTTTGACTGTGCAGTACAACTGCCTGACTAACTAACCGCAACGTTAACTGTCTGTGATATCAGCTCTGTGATATTAGGTTTAGGAAATTTCAATAGTGAGAGCGATCACTACACACTCCCCCACCAGCGCAGCGTCCTAGGATGAACTATAAATTAGTTTACCTTTATTCATTTAAATTTAACTGATTTTTGTATGCCTTGGTTTCTAGGTTCGGATGTGATAACATGAGCGGGCTTTAATCTGTCGATTGAGACTGATACTGATTTATTGTTAATGTTAATAATAAATTGTTTACGAAGTCTTCGTTCGACCTTATATGGTCCATTGTAAGGAGGAGTCAGACCAGGACGAACTTTATCAACCCTTAAGAAAACAAAATCTGAATTTTCTAATGATTTTGGCACGTTAATAACAGGTTTATGAATTTTTCGAGTGTCTGTAGGTACAGCTGACTGCATAGCAGTTCTGAGTTTATGAACGAAATTGGTTGGGTCATTGCAGGTTGGGTTAGAGTCATTTTGGGCGAAGAATTCTCCAGGGACTTTCAGCGTTTGTCCGTAAACAAGTTCAGCTGAGGAACATCCTAAATCTTCTTTAATCGAGGTGCGAATTCCCAAAAGTACCAGTGGAAGGTCATCACTCCAGTTAACTGTGTTCTCTCGAGCCATCAAGGATGCTTTTAATTGACGATGGAATCTTTCTACCATCCCGTTCGCTTGCGGATGGTAAGCAGTAGTGCGGATCCGGTGTGTACCTAATAATTTAGTAACTTCCGAAAAGAGTTTGGACTCGAATTGAGTGCCTTGATCGGTTGTTATTTCTCCGGGAACTCCGAATCGGGAAACATACTGCTGAACAAATGTTTTCGCAATGGTCGATGCGGCAATATCGCTAATAGGATAGGCTTCCGGCCACCTTGTAAAGCGATCCACGATGGTCAAAATGTAGCTGAAGCCGTTTGAGTGTGGGAGTGGTCCCACAATATCTAAATGGATATGCTCAAATCTGTTTGAAGGAATATTAAAGCGCCCGAATTCAGATTTGGTGTGACGGTGCACTTTTGAGCGTTGGCAAGAAATACAAGCTTTTGACCAGTTGTTACAATCCTTATTGATTGATGGCCAAAAGTATCTCGAAGTTATTCTTTTACGCGTGGCACGTATCCCATCGTGCGATAGATTATGAAGCGATTCAAATATGGTTCTGCGAAGCCCTTGAGGAACAAATGGACGGTCAGTGCCGGTACTTCTATCGCACCAGATTTGTTCTTCAGTTATGGGAATTTTAATGAGTCGAAGCTCGAACTTTGAATTTGGTTTTTTGTTTCCATCTAACAATGCTTTTAATTCTTCATCAGTTTTTTGAAGACGGCTTAAAGTTTTAAGATTTAGCTCAACTGCATTTATTTCTTTTCCGGTGGGTGGCTCTGAACGAGAAAGAAGATCAGCTACTAAGTTTTCTTTGCCTTTAATGTGTCTAATGTCGCTTGTGAACTGTGAAATATAATCAAGATGTCTAGCTTGACGAGGACTGCGTTCTGTTTTTGATGTTAGGGCTTTGGTTAAGGGTTTATGATCAGTGTAGATCACAAAATCTCTACCTTCAACAAAGTATCGGAAATGCTTTATTGCTAGATATATTGCTAAGAGCTCTCGGTCGAACGCCGAGTACTTCTGCTCAGTTTGAGAAAGTTTTCTAGAAAAGAACGCGAGTGGTTCCCAAATTCCTTGATTTAATTGCTGTAGAACGGCTCCCACTGCGGTATTTGAAGCATCAGTGGTAATATTAAACTTACTGTTCTCAATTGGATGAGCTAATAAAGTGGCTTGAGAAAGAGCATCTTTAATTTTCAAAAACGCATCATTGCAATTATTAGGCCATGTAAAGTGGTTTTTATTCTTTTTTGCCTTAAGGGAAGCAGCCAGGTGAATATAAATTGGAGAAAGCAATTTGGCAATTTTTGGAATAAATCGATTATAATAATTGACCATTCCAACGAATTGTTGTATCTGGCGGATTGATGTCGGAGGAGCTAAATTAATTATGGCTTCGATTCGTTCTTTAGATGGCAGAATTCCGTCTTTAGAAATTGTATGACTGAGAAAGTTGAGAGATGGAACACCAAATACGCATTTTGAGGGTTTAAGGGTTAAACCGTAATCCGCTAATCGTTGAAAAAGAATTCGCAAGTGGTTCTTATGTTCTTCTACGTTTTTGCTCGCGATTAGAAGGTCGTCAATATATGCAAAAGTGAAGTCAAGATCATTAACAATTTCATTGATAAATCTCTGGAAAGTTTGACTGGCGTTTCGCAATCCGAAGGGCATACGAGTGAACTCATATAATCCAAAAGGGGTGGTAATAGCCGTCTTATACACGTCTTCAGGAGCGACCGGTATATGATGATAAGCCCTTACTAGATCGATTCTTGAGAATATTGTACATCCATGAAGTCCCATCGAGAAATTGTGAATATGGGGTATCGGATACCTATCTGGTACTGTTGCGGCATTGAGTCGCCTATAATCTCCGCAGGGGCGCCAGTCCTCACAATCTTTTTTGCTTACCATGTGCAGCGGGGAGGATACAGAAGAAGATGAGGGACGACAAATGCCTAAATCAATCATATGTTGAAACTCTAAGAGAGCTGCTCTATGTTTTGTCGACTCTAGTCGCCGGGGCTTAGCGAATGGTAATTGGCCCTTCGTTACTATGTGGTGCTGCACTTTATGTCGTACTGGATGATTAAAATTAGGAGGAGCAGTTAAAGAAGGAAATTCTTTGAGTATGTTGCCAAAATCGTTATTTATACAGAACTGGCGTGGCGTCGGCGTATCGACAATGGAATGCGCAGCATTGATTTGAAGTTTAGTTGTGGAGTCAACCAAGCGACGGTTTCGGAGATCAACTAGTAAGCCAAATTTATCAAGAAAATCGGCTCCGATTATCGGTCGATTAACGGCGGCTATAATAAATTGATGTACGAAGGTTCTTCTTAGTCCCAAATTAACCCTTAGTAGCTTGGTGCCATACGTGTCAATGATTGAACCATTGGCTGCACATAATGAGAAGCAAGGGCTTTTCTGTTGATTGGGAAATAGAGACTGCGGAATTACAGACAAATCAGCGCCAGTATCTATAAGGAATGTTAAATGATTATTAGAATCTCTGATAAACAGGCGGCGTAGGGATAAATGTCCCCAACGATTTGCCGCGTTTATGGTTGGGGCCTTTAGTTTTTTGGGTTGTTGTTGTTGCCTTCTGATGAGGAGGAGGCTTTTGTTTTTTTGAAGCTACAGGGATTTTGGCATTTACGAGCACTGGCGCCGTATTTGCGATGATACCAGCAATCTTTATTTTCGGTTAACCGATTTCTACTCTTTGATCTACTCCTCATATAATTACGGGGTTTGTTTTTTTGTTGTTTGAGTTGACTAACAGTAGCTGATAAATTTTTCATCATGGTTTTCATTTCCTGAATTTCATTTTGTAACGATTTTTCTGAAGCAGGGGAGAATACTCGTTTTTGTGATGGCAGATTTTGAATTTCGTTTACGTTTCGGGTTGAAGCTGAGGCTTCCCATATTTTGTCGGCGAGGGACGTTAAGTCGTTCTCGCCTTTATCCTCTTGTGAAATAAGAGCTATGTTTATAATTTGAGGAAGTCTTCTAAGCCAAAGCTTTTTTATTAAGTTTTCGCTTATTATGCCAGAAGCACCGGCTAGTTGCTTTAGCGATCTTAAAAACTCAGACGGTTTGCGATCACCTATCTCTTCACTAGAAAGCAACTGCTCTATGCGGCGCTCTTCACTCAGAGAATGTCGTTCGGTAAGGGTTTTTTTGAAGCTTTCGTAAACATTTTTATTTGGTGGATTTTGTATGAAGTCGAGCACAGACTCGAGAATGTCTTGTGGTAAGGCTGCTAAGACATAATTATACTTTGTTAAATCTTTAGCTATTTTCCCGACCGCGAATTGTGCTTCTGCTTGAACGAACCAAGATACCGGCGATTTAGCCCAGAATGGTGGCAATCTAACCGATAATGAATGGATTTCACTAGTGTTATCATTACTAGGTTGAGCGGCGCTAGTGGAGTCGTTTTCTTTTACATCAACATCGTTACCGTCTTGATTGGCCATAATTTTGCGGTTTTAAAATATATTAAAAAAATTTTTTTTTAAATTAATTATAAATAACCGAATTTTGAATGTTTTATAACCGAATTTTGATCCTCGCACCGTTAGTTGAAATTTTAGCTAAAGAAACTTGCATCTGAAACTCTGAAATAGCTTACTCGACTTATTTGAAAGATTTACTTGAATTCTATTTTGAAATATTGATGCTATGGGAAAATTTTAAGCAAGTGTTAATTAAGAAAATCTAAAAAAATTAATTAAATGACACAAAATTAAATGTAAACCAAATTAAATATAGATATCTATACTAAATTTAAATAGGTCGATCTTCTCGATGATGCTGATGATAGGTAGATTGCTGTTCCTGGGCACACGGTGTCAAACGGTTGTCCCTTCGTACCGAACTGTTTCGCCTCTAGATGTAAATTTGTTGGTTGCGGGGGCCGAATTCTTTATCAGGCAGATTTATTGATTAGCGCCTTAATCATAGAAGTAGTAACCGGGGTGGAGTAGTAGTATATTGGCGTGTGATGCACACTGCTTCTGGAGTGGATAACGGTGACGGCAACGAATACCGTTAGGAGATTCACGTGATGATCTTGAGCAGCAACGTGTTTTAATTTGTCGTCAGCGGCGTTTTTCTTCCAGACTTCGTCTTCTTGATTGCACAGGTTCCGATGCACAACAAAATTACCTGAACTTTTGAGTTTTTTGGCTGAAGTTCTTAGGTGTTCTCGGGGTCACCAACTGATGTGCTCGGGTTCTTTTGTGTGTAATGCTGAGTACACTCGTCAGTGATCAAACTCCGTGTTGATTAAAATTCAATTTATTATATTAACACTTAACTACTAAGTTCAAACTTCAATTTACAATTTATGCCTTGCGGTTTACTACTTTGACTATCGGCTTGGCGGAGGATCAAATGTTGCCTGCTTGGTTATTAACGACCGACTGACTTTTTTTGACTGTGCAGTACAACTGCCTGACTAACTAACCGCAACGTTAACTGTCTGTGATATCAGCTCTGTGATATTAGGTTTAGGAAATTTCAATAGTGAGAGCGATCACTACAGCCCTAACCAATTATGACTTTTCTTTTTTTTAATCCTATTTATCTATTACTCTTGACCAATAATAATTTGGACCTAACAGAAAAACGTTGGACGTCTTGGTTTTATTATCTGATAAAAATAAAAAGCCAGCTTAGTTTTTTATTTTTTCGAGCCAAGAATAACAATTTTGAGGCTTGTAATTATTTTGCCTGACGAAAATAAAAAGTCAGCTTGCTTTTCATTTTATCAAGCCAAAAATAACAAGCTGTGAAGCTTGTCATTATTTTTGAGGCAAAAATAAAAACCCAATTTGACTTTTAAAAGTATATTGTTGCAAGGCCGGAGGACAAAGAAAATAATTGTAAGTATAACGAAATAAAGACTAAAGAAGGAATTATAAATTCAACTACATTCAACGATATCACAGTGTCTCAACAAAACATGAACAATATTAACAATTTTATTTTAATTCATATGATAAAACAAAGTATGAGAAAAATTAACGAGCTCCACAACTTGTTATTTTCAACTCCAAAATATAAAAAGCCAAGCTGGTTTTTTACTTTTGCCAAAAGGAAATATTAAGCTTTTACTACACGATTTGTGTGATCCAGTGCCAAAACATGCTGGATCGGACCATAAATGACAAAATTCGTTCGCCATATTGAGGCTACCATTTTGAATTTATAATACATAAAATCATTAAAGCATATTGTCATCGCAACTACATGTATATGAAAAATGTCAACCCAATCCAATAACCGGAAGTGGATCAAAATCAGTTGACAAGAATTTGACCTAAACAAACATGTGAGATTAATTAAAATCTTTTTAAAAAAGGGTTGGTTTATTAGTTATAATATATAAATACAACTGATAAACAACATATAAGCAAATGGTATTTCACCTTAACCAGCACTTACCTCTAGAAAAAGAATAATATATTTTTATTACAGAATAGTATTTCTACTTTACAGTATTTCGAAGAAAATCGATTTCTTTTTAAATGTATTAAATAGATATTAATTGCATGCTTTGCTGTACAAGATATGCTCCTATGCTATTCAAACCACTTAACATGTATTCCATGTTTCTTCAATTCAAGTGCGAAAAAAGTCTTAAATCTTTGCTCAGTAGCTATCTTTATGACCATCCGAGGAGTAATGTAATGACCTTTCATGAATTTATTTTTACTATATATTCATAGTTCCATAAAATCGATTATTTTACTTATGCAAAAATCCCGACGGGCTGTCTGGACTGACAAAGATTTTTTAATAAATATTGTGTAAAGTGACACACTTTTCCTATGTGAAAACCAATCCATAATAAAATCGGGATGTAATAGTTCAACAGCTGGAATTATACTGATGACCAATGAAACAATATAAAATACAATAACCAGGAATGCATGAGCATGTACAGTGCGCGCAATTTCTATAAGCGCACGTCTGATTTTCAAGTGAAATGCACAATTCATTGAAATAAAGCGATATAGTAACAAAATTTCTTTACAAGACAATTGTTCAAGTTTATAACTATTCATAAAAGCAATTAAACAATTCCAAATATCAGGCAATGCGTGAATGCAATAGATTAATCTTTCACAATTGATCTTAGAGTGCGCAGTTTCTATAAACGCAGTTTCTTTTTGTAGTATTACTAGTTAAACGCAAAGTAATTTTGCAACTTTTTAGCAAACAATTCATGTGAGTTTCATTTTTATTTTCCAACTCTATCTTAATTCTGTATAATTGCTGTTATTTCTTAAGATTTATTGTAATGCCCCGAGGAAAGGTCCTTGACAACGACGATCGCGTCAGAATCCGTGCGTTTAGGGAAACTGGCCTTGGTATAAGAGAAATTGCAAGGAGAATTGGACGTTCAGAATGTGTGGTGCGAAATTTTATTAAAAAGGGCAATCGTAATGGATTATGGGACCATCCAAGAGAGAACACCAAAGTTTAAAAAAAAAATATTGGGAACATAAGAGAAGAAGTTATGAAAAAAAAGTTGAGTGCAGCTCAAATTATAGCGGAATTACAACTCCCAATTAAAGGAAGAGAAGTCCAACAAATTTTGAAGGACATTACTTATATTAAATATAAGAAACCGATCAAATCTCTCCAACTGCAACAGCATCATAAATATGCGCGCCTAGATTTTGCTAGAAGCCACATGAACTAGGACGAAAAGTGGCAAAACGTTATTTTTTCTTACGGAAAACAATTTAATTTAGATAGTCCAGATGGATTGAGTACTTATTGGCATGATTTAAGGAAACCCGATTCGCCTCGTCTAAGTAGTAATTTTGGTGTTGGTAGTTTAATGTTATGGGGTGCCTTTTCTTATCAAGGAAAGTTATTTTTACGCTTTGTTCCCACCCGAATGAACTCTGCCATATATACAAACCTGTTGGAGGAATCTCTTATTCCATATTTAAAAGACAATATGGAAAAAGATTGGATTTTTCAACAGAATAACGCCGCTGTGCATTCTTCTGCCGAAACAAGACGATGGTTTAGCGAAAGAAATATTCCTGTAATGGAGTGGCCATCACGTAGTCCGGATTTAAATCCAATGGAAAACATTTGGGGAATCATGGCACAAAGAGTTTACGCAAATGGTGGACAATTTTCTTCGTTATCTCAACTGAAAGCCGATATTTTGAAATGCTGGAATGATATCGATGAACATTTGTTTAAAAACTTAATAAATTCGATGTCTAACAGGGTTTTTCAAGTTATAACTGACAAAGGAGGTAAAACACAATACTTAGAAAATATAAAAAAATTTTCTTTTCGTTAAGTTTTGAAAATAAAGACTATAATATAAAGTGCGTGTATAGAAATTGCGCAGTCAAAAGAGACTTTTAATTATATTTATTTTTATTATAAAGTAATTACTTACTTTAATGAATGTTTTATATTATTTAATTAATATTTACCAATGGGCAATTTATGCTATATAATCGGTTTTGAAAAATAAAAAGTAGTTTTCTTTAAACATGAATAAAACTGGCTGCGCTTATAGAAATTGCGCACACTGTATTTAACACAACAATGCTGTATTTATTATTCAACCTTAATTACATTGTTTCTCCTTAAATATTTGTTTAGACACAAATTGATATATAAAATTTAATTCATATACTTTTTTTTTTTTTACAGGAAGTAGAAAGACCGGATACTTTATGTTAGAATTGTGCTATGAAAATTTCAACAATTTGAATTATGTCAACCACTACCAAAATTCACAGAGAAATTTCATACATATACACACATGTACGATGATTCCAATGTTTGAGCTTCCCAGGTAATAAAATTATCCTTTTGTTAAGACATATACGTTGGTATACGTAAATACATTATTCGAAATTGCCTTCCATATTTTAATTTTATATAAATCACATTATGTTTGTTCCAACGTGAAATTAAATTATGCTTAATTAGAATTCTTGCCAACGCATCAGTGTGACAAGAGAGCTAATTGCTACCGTGAAATGCCTGTCTAAATGTAAACGATGTGGGTGCCATTATTCTATTAATAAAATATAATCACTCTTTATGAAAATCCGAGGATTTTCACGCCTAATACGTGTTTGGCTAATTTTCTCATTTATGTAAATGATACAAAAACTGACACCTTCCACAATAAACTCCATTCCGTCGCGGTAATAAGCAAGAATACATCCCACTTATTAATAGGCGATAATGCAAATAAGTTTTAACGCTACACCGACGGGGCGGGCTATCACTGAGCAGAGCAGGTCAATGCCCGTGAATTAATATTGTGCTCATGAATCAATCATGTGTGAAGCCCTATGATTTGCTCTATCGAATATTAATCGTGAAATAAAAATATTACTACCATGCTCGCTACAGTGAATTATCAACAACAACAAAACAGTTTTGATGCCAGGTACTAATTACGTTGATGTCACTTCATCATTAAGTAACCCAAAAAAGGGAGCAATTTGGGACAATGAATGGAAATTAGATCATTTAGCCAAATGAAACGACGAGCACATATGAATTTCTCCGAAATATAATTGGGGAAATATAAATACATAAATAGGATACAAGTTCAGAATTTGATACGAGTTTGACCTAGATAATTTTCTTGATTATTCAATATATCTTTTAGATACATCGAAAATTCTCTTATTCTTAATTCACGCGGAATAAAGAAAAAAAAATCAATGTAAGTAGAATGCTTAAAATACAAGCTTGCAACACATTGAGATTTTAAAAATCACTCTAATACTGATAGAGTCTAATTCCTCGTTTCGAAATCAGACAATATTTTAATCCTATTGAAATTCAAATCCATTGTCCAATCTCTCAAGCTAGAGTGGTTTGTACTATCAAAGGCATTCTGTAATACTTTAAAATTGAAATCGAGTCACGGAAGTACTTCAACTTAAGGGGTTATATACAGTCAGGATTTTTGGAAAATCGATTTTTTTATTATTTTATTTTTGTAATGTACATATATTAAAGTAGAGCCACAGAAAATTTCATGTCAATCCGGTGAATATTCTCGAAGTTACACGCATATTTGTAATGACGTGTTCGAGTTTTTGTATGAAATGTAAAATGCTTTTGAAACTTTAAACGCGTTTTTCTCAAAACTGTGTTCTTATAGTCGGTGAGCAAGATTTCTCGGAAACGGCTGAACGGATCAGTTTCAAATTTTAACATAAGCTTCTTAAGTATATTTTTTAGTAATTAATCGAAGCTTTTTGCTCACCGATAAATATTTTCCATTTTATAAACAATTTAGAGCGAAAATTGTTGTTAAAAATCGATTTTTTTTTTTAAGAAGCCGCCATTTTGTCAAAAATTCTTATTTTGCGCATTCCTTCGATTAATTACGAGATAAAACAATATACTAACGAAATATTTTTGGTTTTTCCATTTTGGATGATCCAGTCTAGAGATATCGTGCACACCGCAAAACGCCTTTTTTTAGAGTGGCTTCCGGAGATCACCTGTAGCAGCTTTTAAAATAATTATTTTTACAAATAAAAATCATTAAAATACGCCCAAGAGTTACCGTTATATGTGTACAGAATTTTACATTAATAACTTAAAAGATCATCTCAAGAAAAATTCTTGAAAAATCTACTTTTTTGGGCCTCCTGACTGTATATAACCCCTTAAGTCTGTAGATAGGGAAAAATTACCCACTGAATATTTTACTGAGCCTATTGATATTTATAACAACGTGTTTATTTTAAGCTGTTTCAAATGCTAGTTCAATGTGCGTATCTTATCATGTACAATATATTGCAGACAAATCACGTTACTCTTTCAATTTTAATTATCTGATAATACGAGGAGCAACAAAAATAAATTTCCAATGATATAAATATGCATGCTAAAATAAGGTTTGTTTTGATTACGTATATGTAGATGCATTAGACTTTTATTGATTGCTATTAATGAGCAATTATTATATCACAATAACAAGCTTTACAACTTTAATTAATTTCAAACCAAGATTGAGTCACTTTATTATTCTTTATGTGAGATAAAGAAATAAATCGCGATAGGGTAAAATTATTGATATTTTTGTCCACCACTTATTTCAAAGAATCTACATTCAAATGTGGGACTTTTTTATTAAAGATCTTATTTAGTCCCAAATCTTTTAAAATATGAGATATTTTCTTTTTACGAATTAAAACATAATGCTTAAGCTGTATACGACCATTGTTAATGGTTAGTTGATTATAATTTAATTTTTTGATATTTTGGTGATTTAGAAATTGCTTGGGGTTATATACAGTCAGGATTTTCAGAAAACCGCCTTTTTTTTATTTTATTTTCGTAATGTACATATATTTAAGTACACCCACAGAAAATGTCATGTCAATCTGGTGAATATTCTCGAAGTTACACGCATATTTGTAATGACGTGTCTGAGTTTTTGTAACTACTATATGTAAAGTGCTTTTGAAACTTTAAACCCGTTTTTTTCAAAATGGTGTTCTTAAAGTCGGTGAGCAAGATTTCTCGGAAACGGCTAAACCGATCAGTTTCAAATTTTAACACAAGCTTCTTAAGCATATTTTTTAGTAATTAATCGAAGCTTTTTGCTCACCGATAAATATTTTCCATTTTATAAACAATTTAGGGCCAAAATTGTTGTTAAAAATCTATTTTTTTAAGAAGCCGCCATTTTGTCAAAAATTCTTATTTTGCTTATTTCTTCGATTAATTACAAGATAAACTAATATATTAACGAAATATTTATGGTTTTTTCATTTTGGATGATCCAGTCCAGAGATATCGTGCTCACCGCAAGACGCCTTTTTTTAGAGTTGCTCCCGGAGATCAGCTGTAGCAGCTTTTAAAATAATTATTTTTACAAATAAAAAACATTAAAATACACTCAAAAGTTATCATAATATGCGTACAAATTTTTACATTAATAACTTAAAAGGTCATCTCAAGAAAAAAGTTTGAAACATCGACTTTTTGGGCCTCCTGACTGTATATAACCCCTTAAAGTAATTTTATATTAAACATTTTAAATCTAGCCCTTGGAGATTTGCAGTTATTTTTTTATTGCCGTTCACATTTGAATTTTTGGATTTTTGAATTTTTTGATTTTTGAATTTTTTGATTTTTGAATATTTTGTAGTCATTTGTTTTTATTTGGAAATTTAGAATTTATAACTTCGAATCGGACTTAAATTTTCGAGTTTAATTTCCTATGATGAAAAATTTCCAGAGCTAATTAGGAATTTTAAAAGGACCCTCAAAAACTTTGTTTCCAAAGTTAAGTTGGTAGTCATTAAATAATGTAATTCGCTTTTATCTTATTCCATGTATTGTTTTTATAATAGCCTAGTGTGGTCTTAATATAATAATATAAAAAAATGATGACTTATTTCATAACTTCATTTAAACTAATTGGTAAAGTGTCCAATATGGGGTATTTCATATTATCGAATTGTATACCTTATAATATTTTAAAGTTAGAGAATATTTGATCGACAAATAAAATATAACCATAAAATAACTCACGAAGGGTAAAATGACATCATATTTCCTCAAAATTAGCAAAATCACACTAAATTTCCTATATACTCGTAGTGAGTCACTGTAGCAAACTTTCGACTGAGAGTTATTAGTCAAATTAGTTAGTCGAATATTTCTCTAAATATTTGAACATCTAAACGCTTAAATCTTTTAAAAAAAGTTCGGAACAAAGTTCGAGAAGTTAAAGTTATATAAATGACCGAGAGACACAGTTTGATTGATTGAGGTAAACTAATCAAAATAGAAAGCTATGGAAGAAACTCCGTCAAAAGATATCGAGATCTGTAGAATTACAGTTTTTCCACTATGCTAATCAGCCTAAGATACATAGCATAATGAAATGATTCCAAACTTTATTTTATCATTTATCTAATTGAAGCAGCCTGTAAATGTGTCATTATTTTTGGTTTTACCCTACTCGATTTCTCAAGATTGTCTAATTTTTTGAAATCAGCATCGAAGAGCGCAACGCGTTTGTATTACTCACTTTTATACGTAACTATGAGAAGTCCTCTTTCATTAAGAAAACCCGAACTCTGTTAACAATTTCCGCATTAAATAAGGTCACGTGTATGAAAGTTTTTAAAGTAACATACATAGTTTAGGTAAGAAATATCGTGAAATAATCAAGTTTTAAGCGATCTATGATAAAATGTTGAATAAGGTAAAACTGAAAGAAAAGTGAATAATGCTTTTTTTGAAAGCAGTTTATATCACCCACTGCAATCTAACATTAATTTTTATTTTCATATGCTTATTAACATAAATGAATTTTAAAATTATTAAATAAAATAATAAAAAAGATTTAAATATGCATTCTCGCATGGAATTAAATATCAAATTAAATATATTATGTGTGTTTAAAAAGACCTGGAAAAAGCTGTAACATTTCTAATTATCTTATAGTTAAGGTCCAATCAATTTTTTCGAGCCAGTTACAGTTCGCTTCCGATATGAAAAAGAATTCTTAAAAGTAGTTATATATTATCTATAATAGCATGGAATTATGTCTCGAGAAATATAGAATATTTGATGAGTTCGACATTGTCGATCTGTAGTAAATCTATACTATATACTATACTTATATAAAGAAATATTATTATTTTAATAAGATGTAAAAAGTCATTTACATATAAAATGAAAGTTTGTAAAGACATCTACGTCCAGCAACATAACGAAAAAATTAGTAAAATTTTAATAAATGTATGCATATTTTACCAAACACAGCTGTCAGAGTTTTGTCGGCTTAACTTTCAGCCAACTTTTCTGTTGCCTACCGCAACAGAAGACGAAGGCATATGCACGTTTGATACATGACTAGATACAAATGTTTGCATTTTATTTACCATAAAATGCCGTGTGTGTTATGGCATAAAATAAAATGAAATTAACGTAAGCCATTTATTTTTTCATATTAAAATATTAATCATTAAAATATGATTATTCCGCAGTTTTTCAATCGAATACTTTTATCTCATGACTCAGTAACCAGTTTCACATAAAAACGCAGTTAAACTATAAAACGTAGCTTCAAAATATTTTTCTAAAAAATTGTACGCAATAACTTAACTAACTAATCTGGAGCTAAATATATACAATTTTTTAACACCTTTCTTTCGAGAAAGATTCAATTTCTTTCCGGTTTAAGCAAATATGACAGTATAGGGTGAAGAAAACACAAATTTGACCCAAATTGACGGAGCATGAGAATCTAAATTTTTTCTTTTGGATATGTTAACCTTTTACTTAAACTGGGTTGACACAATAAAGAACACTTTGAAAACCTGCTCTATTGTGGACAGTATGGCTCATAATTTCACATTTTCTCATCAAATACGCAATGTGCTTTTAAATTGACCTTGAATTTACAAAAAAAGAAATCATTCAAATTTTAATGTGCTACATTCTTCTACTTCAGTGGTGCTAATGTTAGAAACCTTATGTTGACTAAGTGTTAAACAGAAAATAGCTATGAATCTATTTTTATTTTGTTTAAAATTAAGTCAGGTCTTCTACCTTCGTATCTGCTGAATTTAATTGTTTATGTTCGTGATATACAGTGTGCGCAATTTCTATAAGCGCAGCCAGTTTTATTCATGTTTAAAGAAAACTACTTTTTATTTTTCAAAAACGATTATATTGCATAAATTGCCCATTGGTAAATATTAATTAAATAATATAAAACATTCATTAAAGTAAGTAATTACTTTATAATAACAATAAATATAATTAAAAGTCTCTTTTGTCTGCGCAATTTCTGTAAACTCACTTTATATTATAGTCTTTATTTTAAAAGCTTAACGAAAAGAAAATTTTTTTATATTTTCTAAGTATTGTGTTTTACCTCCTTTGTTAGTTATAACTGGAAAAAACTGTTAGACATCGAATTTATTAACTTTTTAAACAAATGTTCATCAATATCATTCAAGCATTTCAAAATACCGGCTTTCAGTTGAGATAACGAAGAAAATTGTCCACCATTTGCGTAAACTCTTTGTGCCATGATTCCCCAAATGTTTTCCATTGGATTTAAATCCGGACTACGTGATGGCCACTCCATTACAGGAATATTTCTTTCACTAAACCATCGTCCTGTTTCGGCAGAAGAATGCACAGCGGCGTTATTCTGTTGAAAAATCAAATCTTTTTCCATATTGTCTTTTAAATATGGAATAAGAGATTCCTCCAGCAGGTCTGTATATAGTTCATTCGGGTGGGAACAAAGCGTAAAAATAACTTTCCTTGATAAGAAAAGGCACCCCATAACATTAAACTACCAACACCAAAATTACTACTTAGACGAGGCGAATCGGGCTTCCTTAAATCATGCCAATAAGTACTCAATCCATCTGGGCTATCTAAATTAAATTGTTTTCCGTAAAAAAAAATAACGTTTTGCCACTTTTCGTCCCAGTTCATGTGGCTTCTAGCAAAATCTAGGCGCGCATATTTATGATGCTGTTGCAGTTGGAGAGATTTGATCGGTTTCTTATATTTAATATAAGTAATGTCCTTCAAAATTGGTTGGACTTCTCTTCCTTTAATTGGGAGTTGTAATTCCGCTATAATTTGAGCTGCACTCAACTTTTTTTTCATAACTTCTTCTCTTATGTTCCCAATATTTTTTTTTTAAACTTTGGTGTTCTCTCTTGGATGGTCCCATAATCCATTACGATTGCCCTTTTTAATAAAATTTCGCACCACACATTCTGAACGTCCAATTCTCCTTGCAATTTCTCTTATACCAAGGCCAGTTTCCCTAAACGCACGGATTCTGACGCGATCGTCGTTGTCAAGGACCTTTCCTCGGGGCATTACAATAAATCTTAAGAAATAACAGCAATTATACAGAATTAAGATAGAGTTGGAAAATAAAAATGAAACTCACATGAATTGTTTCCTAAAAAGTTGCAAAATTACTTTGCGTTTAACTAGTAATACTACAAAAAAAACTGCGTTTATAGAAACTGCGCACTCTAAGATCAATTGTGAAAAATTGATCTATTGCATTCACGCATTGCCTGATATTTGGAATTGTTTAATTGCTTTTATGAATAGTTATAAACTTTAACAATTGTCCTGTAAAGAAATTTTGTAACTATATCGCTTTATTTCAATGAATTGTGCATTTCACTTGAAAATCAGACGTGCGCTTATAGAAATTGCGCGCACTGTACAACGATATCCGCTAAGGAATTAAATAGATGTTAAACTTTCATTATGTAAAACTAGTACTGTGAAAATATGATAATTTATAGTGGATTTAAACTTATTAATAAATTACCGGTAGATATTAATAATGAAACCAAGATACGCCGATTTCAATATGGAGTAATTCAATTTATGAAAGTGAAATTTTGTATTAATAAATTGAAATACTGTTTCGCATTGAATAGCTAACCGACTAAATAAAGTTTTATGAATACTATTATTATTAACATATAAACCAAATAAGGAACAGGAGGCAAATTACGGATTATCCCTGTTGCTTTTTCATCTCTTGAGGAGTGAATAAGAGATATACAAGTGTAACCTTGAAATCGAATTTTTTGCTCTAGAAGTTTAATTAACTCATCCTAACATTTAGGTGAGTAAACTTAAAAAAAAACGATTTCTAGTTCAGATTTTTTTTTTTTTCACTTTATTTGTCTAAGCTAATTTTCCAATTGAGAATTGACAAAATTTATAATTCGACGAAAGAAGAAAGGTGCTTAATTTAGAATTTATTTCCTAAGGAAAATATCAGTAAAATTATTACAATCATGGGATATTCAAAGAAAAAAGATCTCTAAACGAGACGACAGTCTGATATTCGTCCATACTCTTCCTTCAGAACCCTTTCGCCACTTCCGTGGAAATAAAAGCGCCAATGAAGAAAATTATGGCATCAAAGGAGTGGGGATATGAAAAGCGTCTTTCTATTTAACTTAAAAGCGTCGTAATTATAGAAGAACTGTAAGAACTTCAAGATATAATAAATTTCTATTTTTTTGGGATTGTAAAATAGGATATAAATGATATATTCTCCTTGGAAATAGAAGCATCAAATTTTACTACGACTATGCTCTCAATTTTTCCACTCTGAGGAATTTTTTCACAATGCCTGTAAAATGTATTGAATATTTTGGAAGATGAATCAAGCAAATTTACTATTAAATAGCTAAATTACAATTTTTTTTTAAATTTACGAAATTTTTATACAAAATAATTTAAATTTACTATATATGGTATATATTGTAGGAAAATTGTGGAATATTACATGTATTTTTTAAGGTGTAGGTATCCACAATGGAGAGGAGATGTTTGTCATAATTACTTAGAATGAGTTCCCAACAAAATATTAGATAAGTGTATATCATTTAAATGGCTTATTACATCCATTTGACTGATTTTTCAGATATGTTGAATTGTGCTAGAGTACTAGGGCACTCGGGCAAAATAGTATCGGCGCCCCCCTCAACCTTACACGACTTTTGATGAGCATGATATCAATACCACATATTTGTATCTGATTGTTTTAGTTTCATGTGTGAATAATCGTAATTTATTGTTATTTAGCACAAAATCTTCTCTTATATTATTTAACAATTTTTTATACTAAGTTTTCTTAGCTTTTTTGTTCTAAACAAATGCATATATACAAAAAGTCTACTGAAATCTTTGCATGCTAAAATTAAAAAACCATGTGGGCATGACGAGATTGTATAATTTCCGTAAAAGTAAGTTTCTATACCGTTTATTTAAATATAAAAAATGACAAATTGTTCCTCTGCTCTAAAACCCAAAAACCAAAAACAAAACAAAAAACGGGCAAACCAAATAAGGTTAATCGAATTTTATGGGATTGCGCAGCTTGGCAAAAGAGACGAAGACGAAGAAGAACAGATGAAATAAGCACCGTAGAGTTTTGGGCTAATTAATCTGATTCAATGGAGCACGCTACCGCGGTAGCACACAATGAACTCGAGACCGGTTTGGCGCAAGTCTGCCCGCAATTTCATAAGAAGATTTTGTTCAAAAACCCAACTCCAGGGTTAAAAGTTGCACCTTGTTGGTTTGAATTTGTGTGGCATACGTGGTTGAGATAAACTTCTTTTATAAATAGGTAAACCATGTACTGGCACCATTAGAACTTCTTTAGTTTTTTTTTTTTCAGTTTTAACTGACCACCTGTCGAGAACAGTTAGTACATATAACTGTAAAACACTATCTAACAAGATCTCACAGATGGTTTGATATAATGATTTCACAACCGTACAATGCGGGAGGAGTTTACGAACAAAGTGTTAGATTCACATTTTCGAGTTTATATCGCATCCACAAGTTGGTCTAAAGCTATAGTTGTAGAACCTGCATTTACGGTATCTGGGACATACGATCAACAAACCGTTAGTACCACTTTTCGAATAAATCTAAAATATATATATATATATATCGATTTATTTTACTTACTGTAAACTGAAGCACAATTAGCCCACTGAATGTAAAATACGAGCCAGATCCAATTCGCAATTGATTTCTTCGCATCCATTTCTTCGCCGTATTTTTTTGTTATATAGTATCACAGTCTTGAAGCACAAACAAAACGAGCGATTGGAAAATTCTAAACTTAGAAACTTCTGACACCCACTACGAAAACACTCCGGAAAACATCTCCTTAACAAGTATCACTTATCCAACAAGTTGGTTGGCTCAGGAAGAAATATTTGCCACGGAAAAATATATAAAATAAATTACATTTCTTACAGCGAAAACTCGATCATTTTAAACCACCACTCGCTATACTATCAGCTTGTCATTTTACACTGAAAAATATTCGATAAGTAGAGGCTCGCTTAAGTCTGCGCTGACAATCTATACGGGGGCAATTCGCTCTGGCCGCGTCTTTGCCTCAAACTGCTAAAGAAAAGTGAAGCGCTTCAGTGATAAGCTAAACATAGCATAACACCAAAGCCTCTCGCATGAAGCACACTCGCAATTCACGTATCTAATTGACTCTGAGTCTTGGAGCATGGATCATTCAGCCGTATGGAACAATTGCGACGATCCATATTCAGCGCCTTACCGACACGCAGCCTGTCTTCTTGGGAGTAGTAAAGCAGCTGTGGCACCTTCGGCTCCGAAGAGAATGTGGTCGCGCATTATCGTCGCGAAAAACAGCTTCAATATTACCGATATGTATCGCGTCGATTTCTGGACGCCTAATCATTTAGCACATGAGGCTAGTAAACGTTCAATGCACATTTCCACTTTTATTCACAGTAAATGGGACAACAACAAAATGGGATCGATCAGTGATCTCGGATTTTCTCTTCAAAATTCGGACTAGAGCTGAACCCTCGAATATTGGGATCTCTGCAATTTTTTAGACTTGAAATGGCTTGAATTTGCCACACTGTTGCCACCATGGTACACCTATTACGTTTGAGCAAGCGAAATATAATAATACACCTTGGATATTCGCTCAGCAGTGTTTACACTTGCGTAAACACCGCGGCAAAAACATGTGGAACACTGAAGCGTGTACACTTTTTACATCAATAACTGTATCGCGGGGTATCTGGGAATTAACCGGTTGCAGAAAATCTTTTCAAGCACAAAGAATCTTTGTCTGATGTCAATCAGCGGATTCGGACATATTGTAAAAACCTTCTCGTGGGGTTTATCTTCTATCTATTGTAAAAAATACCGCATATTTTGACGCAGGTGCTAAATTAGATTTCTTGTCTGGCAATTGTACCATATAAAGTGGCGTTAATGACCTACTTAGTGGTGCATTTGTAACATTCAAACAACATTTTTCGCCATTACTATTTTTAGTAGGTACTATCAAATTCGAAGAAATTTCTTTCGATTTGCTCTTTGATAACGCCTCTGTTTCAAACTAATTTTTCTTATGAACCTTGCATATCAGACGAAACAATCGAAGTGCTTGACGCTCAAGAACAGATTAGTCAGTGGAGAAAAAGTCATATTTGAAAGTTTTAATTGAAATTATGATATATTTTTTTTTTTTTGCAAATATAAGGTCAAGTGCCCACATGAAGGTAAGATGCCTGCTCAATTATAATCAATTCAACTTTGTAATTTCCTATTAGTCACACCAAGGACTTCGTCCTCATATATGACCATATCACGCCAGTTACGCCACAAATTCAAGTTATTTCCTAAGTATTACAAAATAACACAATCTCAAATAATTTTTTACAGTCTTGAGATAATTTAACTTACTGATAACGCTGTAAAAGTATTGCCAACAATTAATGTACTTAAAAAAAAATAAATTCACGATTTTGGTAGGATTTTCGTAGATTACGATTGCGGGAAAAAAATAATAGAATGTAGATGCGTAAGATATTTTAAGAACAAAAGGGAAGAAATAAGCATTTTATTGTTGATATAAATGAAACATCATACTGTCTGGAGGTACATTTAAAATTTCAGACTCAAAGAAAAATATACATTTTGTTTTTGATAAAATCGTAACAAAGCTATTAAGGTTAAGATTTTGCAGCATAAAACATTTTTTCGGAACTTACGCTTACTGGATACAAATTCTGCGTAGTATAATAATAGGTTATAGAGACAAATTATCAATTCTACAAATTCAAAGGCAATACAAATAGGTATTTAAAAATTTCTTAACAGGTTAGGCCCCCCTGAGTTGAATGAAAATGTAACTATACCTGTACGTATAAAAAAAATTGCTTAATGCATAATAATATATATTTAAAGTAAAAATAAAATTTCAAAAAATTAAAAAATTGCGGACTTATCATAAAGCAAATTTTCCGTGACGAGCACAGATGGTGGAGTGGATTTTTTTTACGAATTTCTTAAAACGGTTTCAGGAGAGTGTTTGTGTGATGTTAAGAAGCATTTTTATGAAAAAAAAAAAAAAAAAAATTGATTTTTTTTCGATTTTGAAAGTAAAGGTCCCCATGTTTCTAAAAGGTCAAGGTTCCCAATGCCTAAACCCTTATAGTGCTAAATATAAGGTAGGAATTGCATTCAGATTACTCTTAGTTTCTTTGATAAATAAAAGATAATCCTCAGATCTTTTATTTATCAGACGCAATAATTTTATTATATACTAAAGTCCACAATTAAGTGATATTCTATAACTAAAATAAAAATAAGCAGTTTAAATCTAGAAAAAACGCAAAAATCTACATTGTAATCTAATAACCTGAAAAGTTTATATGTGTGTTATAAATGAAATTTCCTCTATAATACAAGTAAATGCATTATAAATTGACAATCATGAAAGATCTTGATTCACTCGTTAAACCAGTTTAATGCGCCCGTTTAAGTTCATCTAAAATTTTAATGAAAGTGTCTTAGAAAATGATTTCTGTTTGCTTGTGAATTTTAACACCCACACCACACCAAAAATTTAGTAGAAAATTTAACATGAAACAAGATTTCTTAAGATGGGTCACATAGGTGAAACCCACGTTAATGCACAAAATATATTGAATCATTTATGACGAAATTATGGTCAGGCTAAAACAAGCGATGTCGAAATCGCCATCGTCATATCCGTGCCGCAAAGTAAATAGTTTTTAGTACAATAAAAAAGTAAAATGAATCATTTCCATTGTGTCCCAATAAAAGAATGTTTTTTTTAGAATTTTAATTATAATAATCTGTGTACATTAAATCAAATAATTTTTGATAGGTACGATTACAGTATGTATTATCACGTTCCTTCCAATTAACCTCATTCTATATATGTATAAAGATTAAACATATTCGCTTCTTACGAAAATATTTTCTTCCGTAACAATAAATGCAGAATTGGTGTATCCGATTTTTTTTTTTAAATTAATGAGGCGCTCTCTTAACCTCATGTCTTTTGAAAGCGATAATAGCATTTGAAACCTAATTATTTTTTCTACAAACAGAGATATCAAACTGAATTCGTAAATTTGGCACATTTTTCTTTTATGAATTGAGAATAAACTAGATTAGTTATTTTAGAATTTCTGGCACATTTGTATTGTAGCATGATTTTCTTTAATTTACCGTATCTTGAGGAATTTAAAAGCATTATTGTGAACAATATATAAAATAGAGTTCATAAACTTAGAACATTAAAATTGGTCAATTTAAACAAAATAAATTATTAAAAGACCACTTCATACATATTACTGAAACTCTGTTTTAAAAAAATGTCAACAATAAAAACTAGTTAATTTGAAATTTTATTTTTACCAGATCTCACATCGCATTTATTGGGTTAGAATTCACACTGTGTGTTGCTATGCAAACAATACCCGACGAATTTACACATGTTTAATAAAGTTATAAGCGATTTTAACTTCTTATATTGTTGCCTAGAACCAATATTTTATATTAATCTGTTATCGAATTTAGTAAATCATCAAAACTTCAAAAAAGTTAGTTAACATTCAAATTATAAGTTAATCACGAAATGGTTAGTAAACAATTTTCTTGTTAAAAGGAAGATGAATTATTTTTCGTTATTAAAAAAAAAATTTATTATTTGGCGTACTTTTAACCTACGTTTTTGGTTATTTTTATTGCAGTTTTTCGTCAAGTGTAAAAATAAATAATTGTGACAAAATAAAAGTATACAAGTTAGTGATAACAATGGGTAGAACTTAAGGGGGTAAATACAATTAGAAGGTAAAAAAAATCGATTTTTTTTTGTTCCGCTAAAAAGTTAGGAAATTTCCTTTAGAATACGCTCCAAAAAGTTTCAGGTCGAAAATCGAACTCCTCATATATTTTTTCTTCATTTTTCGAGAACGCCTTTTTCAGCGCATAGCAGGTTTTCAAAACTTTAAACGAGTTTTTCTCAAAACAACATTTTTAAAATTCGCAACCACGATTACTCGAAAACTACTTGTCCAATTTAGCTGAAATTTTTAGGGTTTCTTCTTTATACCTTAGGCTTGTCTGTAAACCTAATTCTTTTGGAATTTTATGTTGCAAAATTGAATTATTAATGCAAAAATGGCTGACAAAATAGTGAAAATTATCGATTTTTTACCAAAACTCCCAGCAAAATTATTTTTTTTTAAGTTTTGAGGCTTACCGACAAATTACGTGTATATTTAAGCCAAATTTTTTGTTATGGGCTGTTACAGATCAATAACACGACGTCCAGAGAGGTTGCAGTTTTTTTTGTAGGTCAACTTCACGCCAGCGTACAGCCGCCATTTTGTTTTCAAACATTAAAAAAAACATTTTTTTACATTCCTCATTACCTTAACAAGTGTACAAAGTTTTATAATGATTGCATTCAACCTTCTTTGTGAAAAAAATGATTTCTAATGCGTAATTTTTGCCCGTGTAATTGTATTTACCCCCTTAATATATTGTATTATATTTTCATTTAGAAGTAACAAAAATAATTTTCTAAAAAAATTACTTAATTATCAAACTTGGTCTTTTCTTATCGCCATTAAAATTAGTATCTAGGTCAAATTAATATTTAAGCGCCTTAAAATGAATTTAGATTTTTAATAACTGCGTTCCTCACCACTACACTGATTGTGAGTAGAATTTTTTACAAGAATAGCCCAAAAGTAGATCTAAATTATTTTATGGGTAATTAATTTGAAATTGGAAAATTAATTGAAATTTTCAAACTGGTAATGAACTTTCAGAAAGTAAAATGCACAGTGCATATATGTATATTATAGCATAAAGCATTTGAGAGCACAATGCATGCCAAAAACTTTTGGGTATTCTGCTTCGAACTTAATTAATATAATGAGGGCAAAGATTTTCAAATCTGAAATTCCAATTACACTAATTGCTTTAATTGTGTTAAACTACTTTTCGTGTGATTACACCTTTTCTCATGCACGTGTGTATTGTTGGAGGCACGTGACATCACAACTGAATGAACTCGTGTCTAGACTTTTTTTCTGGGATACAATATACCACTTACTGTAATTACATGGCAAAACCATTTAATTTGGGTAACCTAAAGCCAATAGCGATCCGCTTATAAGCCTAAGCCTGTATCGGCCAATTAATTCCGGCCAACAGGTGATAAGGTAGTGAGCGGTTTATAGTTGCGAAATGAATAAAAACGCAGTCGACTTCTAAAAATAGCTCCGATGCTGAAATATGTACATAAAAACATAAGGCAAAAAGAGAAAAATTTATAATCTAACATTAAGGAAAAGACCAAACGAGAGAAAGAACGCGACTGGAATTAATGCTGCTAAACTGGAAATATGTGCTGTTTGGATATGTAAAAATACCAGTAACTCAGGTAGATGGCGGTCGTGTTTGCTACGTACTCAAGCCAATATAGGTACTGTTTGTGCAAGTTATTGCACCTACACCACTTCAAAACTTCCCCAAATAGAAGTTACGTCTTTTAAAAACAGAAGTGAATATCTCAACGGAAATAAACTATCAACTATATACATAGGTGAAACACCGAAAAAAATTTTAAGAAAGCCCCGAAATCATGTTTCTAGTCGATATCTACGTATCTGTCGCCTGTCGGAAAAAAATAATTTCAGAAATTATTTATCAGTGTGCAAATATCGCAAAGCAATTATTACTTTCACTAACAGGTGGTTATTAGGGGATACTTAAAAATAGACCCGATATCGCTAAGCTAACCTTGATAACACACTTATGTGTTGTCTTCCGCGATATTTATTGGGCCCCATCGATTATTAACCATAGATTTTTTTGCTAAATTTTGAATGCAAAAGTATAAATAGCTCTGCCTTCACGGATATAAATTGGTTTTTGTTAACAACAATGGTTAAACCTCTCTGAAATGTTTGCATTTTTACAAACGACTCACGTCAGTGTGTTGTTTAACTCGATGCGCTTTCTCAAGTTTTAGAATCAACTTGATTTGGTATTCATCATTTAATAAAATAACCAGTTAAAGCTTTCAAGTTCTATTAGTTATAAAAAAATACTTGTATTACGTATTAGTAAATATTCTAAAATAGTTTCACGAGTCTCTTTTTTTTTAGTACAAATATCAGCATGAGTGAACAATTATAATAAATTAACCTTCTTGTGTTATCAATAACTTTTGTTAAAAAAAATCAAACCCGTTCTTACATATAAACTAGTTAATATAAGTTTAATGTTTTTTTGTTAATATCATTTTTTAAATAAATTCTTCCACTGTTTTTAACTGCTTTAGTAAATATTTTTTCAAGAAAAAATTTAAAACTTTAATACATTCCCGTTTTGATATATTTTATCCGCAAAATTATTGATAGTTTTAGAACACGAAATTTAGCAATTTAAAAATTCTCAACCAAACAACCTTAACATTATACTTTTATTTATAGGTATTTATATATTTTCCACACATTTGACACTCCAACCTTTAAAAATTTTTAATATGCAAACATTACTTCAATGTTAATGTTAATGAGTTTATTTCACATTATTAATTATAACCAAATACATTAATTACCCAACATGTACTTCATATGAAGATCAAGCAAAGCTTTAATCCTTATCGTATTGACACAATACAATAAAAATGCAATTTATGCACAGCTCATATGGTTCATTTATAGCACATTCATTGTCCATAAAAGAAGAATTTTAATTAGAACCATTTTTGCGGCAAGAAAGTCGCAATTAAATTTCAGCAAATGCTCCATAACAGGAACGCTTTATATTTAGTCTGGGATTGCAGTAAAATTGTTATGTTACAAAGCTTTATGACGTTGCGAGCACTTGTTTAGTGCTTAAACATGATGTTTAGCATACTCTGTTTTATTATTTACCTGAAAAATTGGAAGAGGTACTCAAACTCAGAAAGGTGTGATATTTGTTTGTCGGGTAAAATATCTCCTACAATTTGCGCCTTTTAAAGTTACAACTACAAATCGAGTTTTTAATATTTTAGATTGGCCAGTTTCGATCAACCATATTTAATTTTTGTTTATCGCGTTTTTATAGAATAAATTTGAAAGAATACTCAAAAATCCATAACCATACAATGATATAATGGCATTTATATACGTATATATCAAATAGATTTTTACACAAAAGTAACTTCTCAGTCAATGTTAACAAACAAGATATATTGCGTTCAAGTCGTTTTTGGTGAGGAAATTAATTTAATATGCAACTTATAAATAATTCAGTGATTTAAATCTGTTTAAACGAGAACGCCTACGTCACTTTTCTGTGGATGAATAAAAACACACTGTTTGAGCTTTCTGTACTTTCTCTTTAATTGTATGTTTCTGTACGGGGAATGTTATATTTCGGTATATTTTTCAAAAATTTTAATAATTTTTTCAGTATTGATTAATACACTTATTAATTATTTGATACATTAAATTAAAAACCGAAAATCAATTTATGTTTTAAATTGTCCATTTATTATTTATTTGACTGAAGACATTTTGTCAATTCTACAGGGTGGGCCATTTAAGATTTGGAATTTGAATCGGCTATAAAAAAAAACAAATGAATATTTTTTCAAAGTTATGAGTTTATTAGAAAGATTGAACCTTTCCATTTAGGAATGGAAGACAACATCATTCAAATGACTGCCACGGCTAGCCTTACAATACCCCATTCGATCAGTCCAATTTTTTAGTACATTTTCGATTGTTTTGGCCTCTATTTCGTCAATTGCAACTTCGATTTCACGGTTCAAGTTGTCAATCGTCTCTGGCTCCCCACAAAAAAAAAAGGCTAACGGAGTCAAATCGCAGCTTCGAGGTGACCAATTGACATCAGCATTTCGGCTGATTATGCGATTTCCGAAAACAGTGCGTTAAAGATCGATTGTTACGTTGGCTGTGTGGCACCTTGCGCCGTCCTGTTGAAACCAAATTTCGTCTATGTCATACTCTTCAATTTTGGGAAACAAAAAATCGCTTAGCATGGCGCGGTAGCGATCGCCATTCACTGTAACGGCGTTTCCTTGCTCATTTTCGAAAAAAAAATGGCCCAATAATGCCGCCAGACCAAAATCCGCACCAGACAGTCACTCGTTGTGGATGCATTGGTTTCTCCACGATGACGTGTGGATTTTCTGAGCCCCAGATACGACAATTTTGTTTATTGGCGTATCCTCCGAGGTGGAAATGAGTTTCATCTGAAAAGCTGATTTTTCGGTAAAAATGCTCATCTTCGATCAAGCGGTCTTCGACCCATTGAGCAAACCGAAAACGCATCGGATGGTCATGCGGCTTCAGCTCTTACACTAATTGAACTTTGTACACATTCATACTGAGGTCTTTATGCAAAATTATTCTCCAAGAAGTGCGTGAAATGTTCAATTCTTGAGAACGATGACAAGTTGATGTTGATGGTTGTTCACGCGCACTCTGAGCAACAGCAGCGATGTTTTCGGTTGAGCGCACTGGACGAGTACGTACACGGGTTGTTTTATCCAACAACGATCCAGTTTCATGAAGTCGCTTCACAAATTGAACCACAAACTGCGTTTTTGGCACATCCTTTTTGTCAAATTTTTTCCGTAAATTTCTTACAGTTTGAGAAGAAGACTCACCACTTTGGAAATAAGTTTTTAATATATCCCACCTTTGTTCAAGCGGAAAGCGACCCATTTCATAAATGTCAAACATAAAACTAACTTTCTGTCACATCGGAAATGTCATCAAACCTTCCAACCTTAAAATAACCTAGAGTTCCAATTCCAAACGTTAGATGGCCCACCCTGTACTTGTAATAATTCTGGAATACTCTATTTGATAAATGTTTAACCAAATATTTTTAATTTGACAATTGTCAAGATAGATTGAGTCATTTGGACAGTATAGATCCACAAAAAAAAAAAAAAATGGAATAATAACTTACACTGCCAAATACAATATTTTCTTCCGCGTTCCTATTGCACGGAACTAATTTGTGGTACTTACTTTCTTTCTATAGTTAAACAATAAATTTAAATTATAAATTTAGTTAGTTGAGATTGATCGTATAATTAATTTTTTTTTTTTTAAATACTAATAACCAAGCAAAATTTTATTGGTTCTATTTTAAGAGTTGGACGTATGGTTTAAATTTCTTTCTTTTTTACAATCATAAAAACTCATTTCTTTATGATTTGGTATAAATTTCTAGAGTTACTCCACGTTGAGTTTCCAAATGTATCCAATATCTCATTGTTGGTTTTGCATGACTTAACTCCGGGAATAAAATTCAATTTGGAGGGAACTTCGATAAGAAACCGAATGTAAAGCGATTTAAATTAGAGTCTCTATTCTGATTTTAGCTTGGGAGGATTTTACGCTGTAAATCCGCATTACTTTTTAATGTGTTTAATCTCGCAATGCTATTAGAGCGAGAAAAATTACATTAAAACTTCTCAGCTGAATATAAAAAATAATGGCGTAAAGCTGCCGGCAGCATCCACCAAATTATGCCAGCCTGATATAAAAGTACTTAATACACAGAAACTTTCGAAAAGCAATACATAATACTATAATACAGGAATAATTAATTTTTATATAGTATATGTAATCATATCATTATTTGTATCAATATTTTTTGTAATTAACATTTTATTAAAATAATCAAATACTGTAAATTAGAAAATTATTTGATTTTCTTGATTTCTACTTCAATGAACCTTCCTTATTTCGGAATAAACCACACTTGCAAATTCAGTTCGATCTGAATTACAAGATTTCTAGATTTTTTCATTTATTGCCTTAACTTTATTACTATTGTTTACGTTGTTCATGGTTTTAATTTCATACTAAATGCAAATTTATAAAATTGCAATATAAACAAGAGGAAAAGCTTTAAAAAGAGCTTAAAAATTAATTGTGGATCGTGTTTTATGCTTTTTCTCAGCGAGTCTAAGCTAAATATCGGTTTCTGAAATAGATTATTCATTCATTTTTGTTAGTCAAATCGTTATAAATAAAAACTTCTATTTAAAAATAGTACGAGCATATTGTAATTTGAATTCTTTTGATTATTGGAGCAAAGTTTATAATTGTAATAACTAGCGACAAATATCCATTATTTTAAAATAGAGTTGTAATGGGGTTTAATATGCAAGTTCGTTCATATGTGCGTAAGCATGGCGAGAAAGTTTGGAATCAAAATGTTTATTATTATATTTTTCAACATATGTGATATTCTATTGGAATGACACATACCATTACTATATTACATTTACTCTTAAATATGTACAAAATAAAGTATCATAATCCTTTTTACTGAACGAGAACGAAGATGTGGCTAATTTCGTCAGTTTGGTGTAACTGCACTGAGAGAAAAAACATTATAAAAACAAATGTAAACGCCATTAAATCAATAGCTTTCAAATACAATTTGGCGCCAAAGACGAAAATTATTCATTTAATTAAATTTCGTATTAATCTTTGGACTTAAACAATTTCCATTGTTAATTTGACAAACTTATTTAAAACAAGATGGTCTTGTTTTAATATAAACCATATTTATTTTGGAATCAAACGTATTGGACTTTTGACACAATACATTTTGTAGTAAAATTAACTATCTCGACAGCTTTTGATTCAACTGTTGTTAATGTTTAACAACACTGTGCGACAAAATTTAATATTTAATTTGTTACAGAACAAGTCATATATCATTTCTATATGATTTTTTCCGTAGATTACGAATATGCAAACAAAAATATTGTATCACGTCATATTTTTGAAAAAAATAGGTTTGAAAAGTACAAAATACCGTATTTTGGCCATTTTTTAAAATTCATTACAAAATAACGAAAGGTGGAAAAAGCTCGCAACATGACTCAAAAGAGAGCCTGAATCCTTATCTATATATATAAAACACCACTAATCTATAGCACTTACAAAGCGTGTTCAGGAATAAAATTTTCATGAGCGTGCACAAACAGTAATTTTCATTCACTATCTATTGTATGAAGCAGTCGACTTATGGAAAAAAAATGAATTCCGCGGAATATTTCGGAAAGTATTAAAGCTTCTCGTATTTTAATACAATAAGTAAAGGTTCATACTTTTATTTGAGCTCCTATACAAACGCCTAAATTAATTTGAAAATTTTTAATTAATTTGCCAAAATGGCTAAAATACGGTGTTTTGTACTTTTCAAACCTATTTTTTTCAAAAACTCTACGTGATAAGACATTTTTATTTGCGATTTCGCAATCTACGAGAAAAATCCGAGTGAAATGACATATTACTTGTTTTGGTACGAAATCACTATCACACAGTGTAATTATTGTTAAAGTTGTGACCGTCAAATATTATCAACTTTGAAATAAATGCCAGTTTTTTAGTCTACGAATTTACTTGTTAAATAAATGCTTATATTTATGCTCTTGTACTATATTTCAGTATACTTATATAGACGATAACAAACTTAGTAGTTTCTTTTTAGTTTTCGATTACAACCTTTGCCTTTTATTTTTAAAAGTGTTTATTGTAAATATAGTGGAGGATAGTATTTTATTTAAAATAACATGTTGGCAGATTGTCTTACAAAGTTTCAAATAAAATAGTATTAAATGTACATCAATTTGCAACCAATTTTGAAAATGCGGTAATCCAAAACGAGCATATTTGATAAAAGAATACGATATTTTTTTCAGTCTAGTAGTAATTGAAATTATACGTTAG
Organism: Dysmachus trigonus; assembly: GCA_949715965.1. Classification (NCBI taxonomy): domain Eukaryota; kingdom Metazoa; phylum Arthropoda; class Insecta; order Diptera; family Asilidae; genus Dysmachus; species Dysmachus trigonus. The sequence continues at coordinate 33,857,739 of OX454319.1, forward strand.
CAACTTGTAACATTATTTATTGTAAACAAATTTTCAGAGCATGTGAGTTCCTAGTTACGAGACGGAATGCATGTTGTCGTTTGGCGCGTAATCATAATCTTAATTTTATTAATTTCAATATCTTTTTCTGCTTAAGGGAACTTTTACTTTCTAAATTGGAAAAAAAAGACAATTTTTAAACATTTAAAAAAAAACAAAACTATTCTATTTATGGTTATAATTTTTTTTTATACTTTTTTAAGAAGGTTTTGAGGTATACAAAAAAAAATTTTTTTGGCACTTTTAGTTATTTTTTACCACTGCAGAGGGCGTCGCGTCTTCCAAATGATGCATTTTAATTTGGGAGACACTTTTCTGCCTTCCTGTAACACATTTTTTTTAAAATTCCAACGGGATTCAATTCGTGAGACTAAAAACTAATAAGTAAACCATTAAAAAATTAATTTTTTTTTATTTTTATGGCCTTTATACGCGATTTTATAAGAAGTTCGAAAAAACGCCTGTTTTGGGGTGAATTTACCCCTGTACTAAAAAGGTGGGGTGGTTTTTTTTTAACTTTTTGGAGGTTTATTTAGTAGTCGTATATATAAAGTATCAAAAAAAATTTGGTTTACTGAGATTGGTTTAGTAGATTTTGAGAAAAACGTCTCCGAGTTTTGAAAAATGTGATTTCGAGAGAAACGCGTTTAAAGTATTTTTACTATAATTTTATCGAATAAAATGGTCATATTATGGTTATAAATACAGCTATAACTTCGTTTCTATTTCGAATTTCTTAATAAAATTTTAGGACAGTATTATATATACACCCATGGACAAATAATTAGAAACAGTTTGATCAGCACTGCTTTGTGCACTCTCCTTTTTTCCCCTTAGTTTCAAATCTAACGGTATGATACCAGCGAAAACCTAGCGACCACGTGCTACTTAAAAACTGCACTTTTAGTAGTAGTTCGTGCCCACCGAACATCCTGTGGTGATATCATTTCGCGTGAATGCTATTTTACGTGGACAACTAATTAGAAACAATATTCATTTTTCCATCTTATTAAACAACAAATATAAATTCGATTTTTTGAAAATTTAGAAAGTCCCCTTAGTGCTTTTCATTTAAGAATCCAATAGGAATGTGTGAAAACTAATGAGTCACTATTTTTTAACAAATGGAGAGATCGGTAAAATGTAAATACTTTAAAAAAAGAAAAGTCGTTATTTTCATTCAATACAAACCATTAATTTATAAATATATAGTGAAGAACGAGATTTATTAATAATACATATTTTTGAAATGTGAGCTGTCTACATAAAAGGTATTTTCTTTGAATCTTCCGTCTCCGGAGAGACGTATAAAGGGATGGTAAAGACCAAATCCTCTCGTCATGCGAAAAAGAGAGCTCTCGTTAAATTTTTTAGAAGAAGTATTTGAAGCCATCAATAAATATTATGGCATTTTTTTTTACTTTTTTATTTCAAAGTACAACTCTACAAGAGTATGCAGTTAAAATTATAGGTCGATTGGAGCAAAACTACCGGAGATACAGTGCCTCGAATCTCCCGTCGTTCCACGTTGGGACTATATTGTTAAATTGGTTCAAAACCACCTGCAGGTCGTAATTTTTAACGAAATTTCAAAATTCTTGTTGGAGGGTACTCCTGAGAAGGAAACAAAGAGACGCTCGAAGCCGTTTTTGCGAAAAATTTCTTGGGTGATATTAAAAATTCAAAAAAAAATTCAGCATATTGAAACTTCAAACTTATGATCCCAGAACTTAAGGGGTTACATACGTACAGCAGCGCCAAAAATGCACTAAAGGAAAAACTGTTTTTAGAAGGGATAGCAATAGAAATTAATAAAAATAACTATTACACATGGTTTACTAGTATTTAAACTTTATAAAAAATTTTATTTCTTTTTTTTTTCAAAAATTACTAAATAAAAAATCATGATTCCCGAAGCACTACAAAAAAAAAGTTGCATCATTTCTCCTTGAAATGTTGATGGATTTGCAAAACGTAAAAAATTCTTGTAAAATAAAATTGTAGTTATAGTCTGTCGAGCCGGATTTTTGAAATTCGAAAAATTTGGCAATTTACGGCAGTTTAAAAAAAAAATGTGCATTTTGTGTCATAAATTTCAGACTTTAATTATGTTTATAAAATTTTTTAATCACAATATCAAAAATCCGGCTTGACAGACTATAGAGAAAACAATTTCGAATATTTAAAAAAAAAAGCATAAAAAAATATTAAAATCTGTATGAGTTATCATGTCAACCGTACCGGAAAAAGTAGTTTTGAAAAAAACGCATTTAAAGTTTCAAGTGCGTTTCGCTCAAGGTCGCGCGCAACTAAAGCAAGAACTTTATGAACTTTTTAATTTATATTGTTAACTTACGTCTAATCTCCCATTCCAGCTTCATATTGTATGCCTCCCTTGTCAGTAAACAATTGTTGTTGTTTATTTTTTCCCACAGGCTGAAAGGCTCCTAAAGTAACGGCCAGCTGCCTCAAACAAGGGCTATCTTCGCGTATCAGACCCTCGTCGTCGTTTCGATCTATGTGGAATTTTTACAATCGACTTTCACAGAAATACGCCTAAAACTATAGAGAATAATAATCTGTAAAAAAAAAAGTCGATTTTCTGAAAATCTGTACGTATGTAACCCCTTAAAGCAAAAATGAAAATCTGAAAAAAATCAAAAATAGGACCTTCAGGAAACCTTCTACGATTAAGTAAATGCCTAATTTTGATCCAGAAATCTCAAAATCCTATTTTTGATTTTTTCCAGATTTTACTTTAAGTTCTTGGATCGTAAGACTGAATTTTCGAAATTAAAGTGATGTAATTAGAATTTTTATAATCATCCAAGCAATTTTTGGCAAAAAGGGCTTGGAGCGTCTCTTCGTTTTCTCATCACGAGTATCCTCCAACAAGAATTTTCAAATTTCGTTAAAAATTACGACCTGTGGGTGGTTTTGAACCTTCTGGGACCAATGTGCGTTCGAACAACTCAATGCCCTATTAAAATTTTATACGCGTTTTTCTCCCACTTCGAATGGTCAAAGTCGGTGGACACTGTAACTCAAAATCTACGTGACCGATCTTCTTCAAATTTGACACACTCTTTAAGTACATAAAATATGAGGTAGTGACGTCGAGATAATTTTTTTTTTCGCATTATAATTAGTTTTACCATGACAAATAGGCTGATTTTTGCCGGTTTTTTCTTTTAAATTTCTTTTTTTTTACTTTAAAATTCTTTTTTAAAAAAATCGTAGAAAAACGACGTAATTATCTCGAGAAACTCATAAAGTAACCAAATAAACTTGATTTTTTGATTTGACATAATCCAGTAATGTGTTCTGATGTCCACCGCAAACTGCTTTTTTTTTAAGAGTATCTGAAGATTTGCTCTCAATGGCTTATTTCTTAATATTATAGGCTACAAATTTAACTAAATATTCTTGAAATGATACTTTATTATGTGTACAATTTACAAATAAATACACTTTACCATATGCTCAAAACAATTATCAAAGATATGCTTAAAATGAAGCGAATTAACCGTACCCCAATTAACCCAAGTCAACAATCAATTAAAAATCCAAATAAACAGACAAGGAATATAATTTTATTTTATATTCGCTTACTTTAACCTTTCTATAGTCATATGAACAACATAAACCAACTAGAGTCTAACTTAGTAAATAATTCTGATGATAACATCATTAATTATTAAAATAGACAGAAATTAATAACATAACTTACATTAACCAATGTTTAAAAAAAACATAAATAAAAACATCAGTTAACCTTTTGCCCTTGAGAACTTATCCATTTAAACTCAGCGGACCCGAAATATTCCATATAACATTAGTACGTTGTAAATTAGTGTATGTTATAAAAAGTATGTTTTGCTAGTCAAAGCAAATATGTAGGTAATCAGACGGAAGCGGAGGATAACAGCTGTGTATTTATGGGATAATTAATATGAAGTACTACGACAATCTTAAAGCGTTCGTAATAATGTTACTATTCTACTGCAAAAGGCTGAGTCATCATCCAAATAAATGGCAGGTGTTTACCGGAAATAAGTACCGATTCTACGAAATTTATTATTATTAGAAAGTAGTATTAACACGAAATCCAACTTTTTAGGTATATAAATAGTGTGGACTATTTCCTTCGGTAGTTTTAATGGATTTGTAATAGAGTCGGATAAAGTGCACTTACCATATTCATCTCAGATTATCCGTCACAATGTGAAAAGTTGTGCATAATTTAAAATGCATTTCCATGTAATAGCATCGAGGTAAGGTATCGTTGTGTGGCAGTTATCAGTGGTAACAAACTGTGTTTAAAGTGGAATACAGTCGGAAGACGAGCGACTCGTACAAGAGGAAAGGAAATTTAATCATTCTAATTGGACTGAAATCGCTGGTTCAAGAAGTATTATATCACTTATTGATCGAAAGGAGCCCTTTTCGCGGGTAGGACGACAATGGAGCCAATTTATGCTATCACTCCGTAGGTAGCTTTCGCGACGAGCAGGTCGGTTCGGTGTTTACCAGCTCGCAGAAATTTTGTACAATCAGTGGCGATGTAAAAACAGACAGTGCTTTTGAACATGAAGTGGCTTCAACGAGCTTCCAATTTACTTTTCGGAGGATTCGAATGCAACAATGTTTATTATGCCATTTATCCGTTCTACAAGCTGTGCAGATTGTTCGGTTTCTATCCAGTGTCCCTCCGGACGAATGGTGCCGGTGAGGTGCAGTTTCGCGTAGACAAGATAGCATTTTTGTATTCCATCATCGTTTTGATTTTGTACACAGGTTAGTGAGCAATTGTGTTCGCAATCAGTCCCATTAAGTTTCTGGTTTCAGGCGGGTTCTACCTCGCCGTCAGAAATGTCGTCGTGGAGACGACCAGCAATGACATCGAGTACAGCATAATTGCCTATTTCACGGCTTGGGCACAGATCTACTCCCTTTTCACCCTGGGGTTGGTCGCATTATTTTCCTCTTGGCGGAGCATTTCGTCAACAGTCGACTTCGTCAAGGATGCCCATGACATAGACAACGCGCTCGGGGAAATCGGAGTTTTGGTGTCCTACAACAAATTCAAAATTCTCCTTTATTTGGAGATGGTTCTGATATCGGTTATTCCGTCGTGCTTTTCAATGGTCAACTGCTTCATCCTGAAGGTCAAAGTAGGCATCAAGCCAAAGTTATGCTTCATATTCATTTGCTTTTTGCCAATTATGGTTATTCTACTGAAGGAAATTCAATTTTGCAACTTTATGCTGCTCATTAAGAACAAGTTTTTCCTTATCAATTCGAAGTTGAAAGAGTTTGGAACAGTAACTTCGACAAGAGTTTCGGTACCCAGTGGAGCTAAAAACAGGGTCCTCAAGAGATCTGACTCGAAGGATCAACTTCTGAATGAGAACATTTGGAGTACTTTAGTGCGACTTTCTGAAATTTACGGACGTGTGAATGACAACGCCAACCAAATTATGAACGTCTTCTCACCTCATTTGGTTTTCATGACAGCAATTTCACTGGGGGTGCTCACCATTCAGTGCTATAATTTGTACGCGTACTTGATTAGTTCCTCTATTCTAACTACTTATGAGATAATTGCTACTTTCACCTGGATTATCATTCATAGCAGTGTTGCCTATGTTAATTGTTCGGTTTGCTCCAAAACGCAGGATGAGGTAAGTTAACTTTTCGGCTTTGTTGTTCATGCAAACATATTTTCTTGTTATGGAAGTATTTCTTAAAGGGTAATACCCAAACATTTGAATACCATTTGTGAGAGAGCTTCCGCCATTAGATAGCTGACTAATAACACAAGTCAAAAAGGATTTCTATCATAACAAAGTGGTAGCTGATTTTCTAATTGAAATTTTTAGGTTTCGAATCCACGAATAAAAACACTGGATTATTTATGGTAACTGTGTTTTCTTCCTATCTGAATCAGGCAAATTTAGCGTAAAATTGGAGTTTAAAAACGACTACTTGTTGCTGGGATTTTAGATTTCACAATAATTCCATCGAATTGCTATAATTCGCACATATAAAAACTGATATAATTTGAACCTGAAAATTTTTTGGTTCAAGTTTTGATGGTAATGCACGGTAAAAAATATTGGGGTAAAGGTCATAGGGGGATGAGAATGGGTAAAGTGCCCTCGCGCCGGTTATGGCCGTTATATTTTTTTATCGTCAGGACTGACACAAGTAACGATTTGGCCAAGAGTCATCCCTTATTAATTAACCCCCAAGGGCTGAAAATTAACTTTCAAAATTTCGAAAGAAAATTAATAACTTTTGAACGGGTTGACCGATTTGGATGGGATCTCGACATGTTATAGATGGAATCGGTGAACCTGAAAATTAAATATAATCTCTTCTTTTTCCTCTTTTTATTGTTCACCAATTTTGAATTTTGGTACATTCACCACATTTTTTATAGCTTTTTAACATATTGTTTTATAACATATATTTTTTCAGATTTTCCACCTGCAAGACACCTAGAAAAAATAAAATGTTGATTTTTATTGTTTATTTATTGTTTATGTTTGCCGAACATTTGTTTGTGACTTTCGTGCATAGTGTTCTACAATAAATTTTTTTTTCCTGGGTCTTTACTCAGACTGAAAAAAAAATGTTGGTGACAGTACGGCAAACATAACCTACAAAAAACAAATAAAAATCAGCATTTTATTTTCTTTTAGTTGCCACGCAGATCAGAATCTGGTTTGTTCGTCTTTTATAGACTTCGAAACCGCTGAACCGATCACCTTGAAATTTATAGTACCTAGTGTCTACATGAAGGGATGTGTCATAGGCTTTAATTTTTTCAAATTTTCGCAAAACTTGTTCCGTTTTTTATTAAAATTCGCATAGAACCGATTGTTTTCTGGGAAGCATAGTAAGGCAGATAGATAGAAGATAGATAGGAGATAGAAGATACATAGAAGATAGATAGAAGATAAAAGAAGAAAATATATACAATAGAAAGATAGATAGTTAGATAAATATACAGATAGATAGATAGATAGATATCGTTTTACGGAAATGATACTATTACCGCAATAACTAAAACTCAATTTACGTTTCGATTTATAGTGAATGAGATATTTTATTTATAAATTCTAACATACGACCAATTTATACTAGATTAGAGTAACATTACTAATTCATTGCCTCCGTTCAATAAGATTTGTAAGTTTGATTTCATTATTTTTCATATAAAAGCAAACTATTTTAAGATTTGAAGCTAAATTCAAATTTTTCTCGTACCTATAAATTGTTTTGATAAATCTATACCTTCATGTTTATATCAAATTATACGATAGAGCTTATAGAATAAATTGATCAATTACATCAAAATTGTTTACCGTGTAGGACAATTCATGACAGTCTGGTGGTTTTTATGTGAAATTTAAAGTCATAGATATAATTAGACTCTTTTAAATTCCAGTGTTGTGCAAAATTTACCTGTTTCAGATCCTGAGCCGGATAGGTGAAATAAACACAGCTATTATTTCCAAATTTTCGAGGAAGCCAGTTCTTATGCATTTTCAAAAGAAGAAATATTTCACAAGAACTTTAAAAACTTGACCCCTAAACTAAAAGTTCTATTTGACTCTATAATCATAATATAGTTTTTAGGGAAACAAAGTTTTCATGAGCGTACGTACACCAGTTAGCTAATATCTTTATTAACCCGCTAAGGGCCAACTAGTGCCAAATTGGCACCAGAGTTTTCTTCAACTAAGTGTAACTTTTAGAACTTTCACTTTCTCAAGATTTCTATTGTTCGACAAACTTGTTCTAAGGGCAAAGAGTATCTATAACAAGAGGGGACACTCGAGCGGTTATTTTTTAAAATTTTTCGACCTTGGTACCGTTACAGGAACGAAATGGGAATTTATGCTAGAAATAGTTAGTAATAAAGAAAGCATAAGTGAGAGAAAGACAAAAATTTGAGGCGAAAAGTGGAACACTCCTGCAGGGTGCACCTCAAAAAAATCTTTTATCACAAAACTTATCTATGTGCACATTATACGCTGCCTTTTCCACAGCCACACACCAAACACATTATATTATGCTTACCCATCATTTATCTAAAGCACATTTTATTTTATTTAATTAATTGCTTCTAAGAAAGCACTGTTTTACTCAAAAACTTTTAAGCTTCTTCACATTTCCAAACAAATCAAGACCACCCGGTACTTTTCGTAAGCGAGCAGCACACAAAAGAAATTCGGCTCGGGGACGCCTTTAAAAACGCACAATGAAAAAATGCAAACAATCTCGTCGGTATTCATGCTCGGTGTGTGCTGCCTGCCTCTTCTCCCTTCTCCGATTCGGCATTTCCCTATAAGTTAACATTGCGAGGAGAGGTAAACTTGATCGGCCTAGTACTGGTGCCCGGCTCGGGGACGCCTTTAAAAAAGCGTTCATAAAAAAAGCTTCAGTTTATAGCTTACGCTGTAAAAGCTGTCTGTGAGAACTTTTTGGTAACTATTTCTCTCTCTACATTTCTTATAGGTATTTACAGAGGTAGTAGCCCTGAGCTGCTTTATCTAATGGGAAATTTTGCTGGGTGTGTTTGCGAGAGCTTGCATATGAGTTGGGACTTTGAGAGCGTATTGAGAGTGTCCCTTCTTGTTAAATTCGATATTCTTTGCTAAGGGTCCTCTAAATCTCTGTACCGATGCCGCGTCAGTTACTTACAAATAACCGGTTTGAGAGGATGTCAAACTATTCGTAGTGCATAACTGGCACTAGTTGGTCTTTTAACGTTGCGCAGTCGGTGTCTGTTCCAAATTTTAGTGAACGGTTTTAGCAACTCCAGAGGATATTTTTTATCCAAGTAAGTATGTTTCAAACGAAATTCTTGTAATTTTTTTTTTCTTATATGTTATTATGATGAAAAATGCTGCAGCCGCACAGTGACGCTGCGGAGCACGAGATTTTTACCTACAGTACAAAGATAAGGAATTATAATAATTTTTGATAATTCAATTAATTTTCTTCATAAAATGTACGAAAATAAATTACTTTTGTATGAAAAGATACGAGACTCGTTTTTTTCCATTTCCGAAAAACACACAACTTTGACTAACCTTAAAAAATATTAAAATCGTTTTTTTCCCTTAATGATTGTAATAGGCCTTTAGTCTACGTACTAAAGAATAACTACGATCAAGAATTTTGAAATTATAATGATTTGTAAAAAAATGACACGCCAAAAACTAAAGCACTATTTTTTCATGAAACTTGTTTCGTTTCTCTGTAATTTTTATTAAAATGAAAAAAATACTATCAAAATCATTACGTTCATTGTGTTCCTGATTAAATTCCCTACAATTTGGATTAAATTTGAAGTTATTTGACCAAATCTGAGAGAAGTTATTACGGTCCAAAGTCGCGCGGTGCCAATTTGGCACTAGTTGGCCTGGAGTGTATATAAAAATGAAGTAGGACCTTAGCGGGTTAATTATAACAGGCTAACTCAATGATCCTGAAAAAGTGAAATCAATTCAGTATCATTAATTTTCTCTGAAATTTTCAAAGTCAAACTAGATTTAGTTATAAAGTATTTAAATTTTCTGTTTGTGCAACTAAAAGAAATTGAAAAATATTGTGAAAATATCCGAAATTATATTTTTCATATGGTCTTTTTGTGAATTAAAAAAGAAAAAAAATACTTTAATTTCTCAATGATTGTTTAAAAATGCAGGACCTAGAATTTGTGTCTCCAAGTAGATTTAGATGAACAAATTCTGAAATTATACAATTCAAAACCAAGAACAAAATATTTAAGATTGCTTCCTGACACCGGAATCGTTATGAAAAATAACTACTTTTTATATTTTTATAAATGTTTTACTTTTTAAACAACAATATGGTTGTTGGAAGTATAATGATGAACTTTTAAAATTATATAAGATACCTACACCATAAACTTCAATAAAAAAAAATGTCTCATGTTATTTATATTTTTATTATATAATTGTTTTATGTACCTTAGTGCGATTTTCTTTCTCTTAATATAATTACGTTTTTATTAATTTTTAAGTTGCAATCAAAAACGACATTGCACATATTTTCGAGTAAGAAATCAATGGTGAATGGTATTAACATAGAGTTTACTATATTCTTTTTAATAAATACACATATTAAAGTTATGTTTTTGCCTTTAATCGTGATACTAATAACTAAAGCTTGAAATTCCTTGTTTGTAATTCTACAAAAAGAACCTTTTCGTAATTTTTCCACAAAAATATAATATTCGAATAGGATATTATCATATTATTTTCAATACAATAAATAGAAAAATAAACAGAATCTATAATAATAATGTAAAGAAATATTTTCAGATGGCAAAAACTAGTTGCCTTCTCCATAGAACGCGGTGGACATATCAGAGCGAAAAAATTTTCCATGCAGTAAAAATTATACAGAATTTTTAAGTTTTTCAAAACTGAATCTTAAATAAATTTGATTTCAGGTTCAAATGTTTTCATTAGAAATTATTCACCGCAATAGAAGTTTTTCTGCTGGAGGCTTCTTTAATTTGGAGAAAAAACTCATCACTTCTGTAAGTATAATCAGCTAATAATTTTATTTATTATATTTATACTGTATTTTCACAAAAATTCAAAATTCCGTTGTTTTTTTATATTTCTAGATTTTCGCTGCAGTGACCACATATTTAGTAATAATTATCCAATTTCATAATAGCAGCACAGAAACAATTCGAAATGGAACTTACAAACAAAGTTTGTAGAATTAACAATAACAAACTTTTACTAAATCCTTATGAGGAAAATTAAGTATGTGGTATGTATATTAGGGTGATTCAAAAATTTTTTTTTCTTTTTTTTTCTTTTTCAAACAGGTTCAATCGTTGCTAGGACAGGAAAGAAAAGTCCTGGCCCAATCTCAGCTCATAATATCAATATTTACTGGTGGCTCATCGAACTTTTTTGTTTTCCATAAGAATAACATGGGAAAGAATGCATCACTAGACGTTTTTGTCTGTATCTCGTGAAAAAATGATCATACATGAATGGGACCAATTTTATTAGAAAGAGCATAGGTTCAATAGGTTAATCAATAATATTCATAGTTTCATTGTAGAGTTCACAAAATCGTTTTTTTCCTCAATCTTGAATTTATGCCTCGAGTTTGACTGCTAATAAACTAATATTGTGTTAACTTTACGAAAAAAATGCAAGAATACTTTTTCGTAGAAAATTATATACTCTTTCTTATAAAATTAGTCCCATTCATGTATGATCATTTTTTCACGAGATACAGACAAAAATGTCTAGTGATGCATTCTTTCCCATGTAATTCTTATGGAAAACAAATAAGTTCGATGAGCCACCAGTAAATATTGATATTATGAGCTGAGATTGGGCCAGGACTTTTCTTTCCTGTCCTAGCAACGATTGAACCTGTTTGAAGAAAACGAAAAAAAATTTGAATCACCCTAATGTATATGTATAGCATTATGTCATCTTGCTATACATTATCATGTAATAGTATAATATCATTTATTTAATCGTTATGTACTTTTGAATACTATGTATTGACTTGCAATTGATGTCTATATGCCCGTATTCTAACAAAACAATAATCTTTAAACACAAATATGTAATTAATATGCTACCAACTTGATGTTTTTTTACATATGCACAAATATAAACTCTGTATATAATACATTTACAAATTTTTAAATAAATATATGCATTTTAATGTTGGACTTTTTTCTATTAAATAAAACTATCTCCTGATAATCAGAAAAGGAAACTAATAGTAAAGCGAACTAATTTTGCATAAAAAAAGAAATACTCTGATTTTTTAACTTTAAATCAGATTTTCAACTAAAATTTAAACTCTGATGTCAAGCAATAGTGACGACAGTGTTTTAAAGAATAATTGAGAGGATTGTTCGAATGGCATAATATTCACAAAACAAACACATATTGTATTTCAACATTTTATTAAAAAAAAAAACTTTATACATTAACTCTTTCTATACAAATAATTACACCTAACAGAGAGTGAAGTCGAAAACAGTTCCTCAACAATATGTTGAAGAATTTTCTCCATAAATATGTTTTTATAATTTAAGAATGCTACTGACAAGTTTTGAAAATGAAAACCGACGCACAGGTAAGTTTTCGTTGACAAAATATTATGCGATTTTGCCAGAATGGACTTATGAGAACAATTTTGACTCTAACTGGCACGATTTTAAGTAGTTCGATTCCTCAGTGGCTAGTTTTTTGCTTTAATTACACTGTATCCGGAATTGATTGAGATGAATCGGTCTTCCTCGGGCTTTGAGAGTTCTGATGGCTGGCTGAATTTGACGACCGTTTCATAAATACTGGAACCAGCTGCTTCAACATCATCATCTTCACCTTTTACTTCCATGGGATCCTCAATTAGGGGCTGTGCCATTCTTTCAACAATTCCACTGTCTGATATTTGTGCGTTTTCCAAGTCATCTAACTCAGCATTTTCTTCGGCAACTTTTACAAATGCTGTCGACAATTCACCACTTAATCTTGTTGTGGATTTACTGCTAATATCATACATGTAGATTTCTTGGTCTTCCACAGGATTCCTACAAAAAATATGTATTAATTTTACTTATTGATGAGTCGTAAAAATTGTTATTGGTGAATCCTAAACTTGTTTCTCAGACCAATATACATATCATTGGGAATGTATAAAAAAGAATAGAGTAATTTGTAATTTTGGCAAATTTTATGGGTAATTTCAATATTAAAAATATCTGTACACTAAAGATTTTATAATTTTCTCATTACTTTTTGAAAAACAAAAATATAGATTTCATTAGGTAACAAAGACGATTTCATTTCTAAGCATTATTTTTTTCCGGTTTAATAGCTAAATGGTGCTAACGAAGAAGTTAAGGCTGCTTAAAATGTTTGTGTAATAAGTTGCACAGGTATTTACGTTTTTATTCGAAAAATTGGACATGTAAAAATTGTCCATTACATATTAAGGTGGCGATAGTTTACAGAATACTGTCGCGACAAATATAATAAGAATATTCCAATGAATTAAAACTGAAGATTTCATATAAAAATTACTTCAGCTACCATTTTATACCAACAGGAAATTAATCCTTGTACGAAATTGCGTTTTGTATCGCAGAGGAAATTGGAAAATTTGCTAATCATGCTTTTATTTATATACATTATCTTAAATTTAAAAAAATCGTGTCGATTTTTTCAATCCTCTCTGCGTCATATAATACTTGAATCTTTATGCAACTGAAAATATTAATCAACTTAGGTTAATGGAATTTCATTTAATACAACTTGGAATTATTTTTATATTCAGTGTCGTTTAGTTACTAAATTTAAGAATAGCATGTAAATAAACCATATTACTCTAAAAGGTAAATTGGTAAATTTTGACCTATTCCAGGAATCATATGCTTTACGTCTGCACAATTCTATCTATTAAATATTTGTTTATAGAATTATTATAGGCAGTGTTCCTAGTCTAAATCCAACATAACTCTGTATTTAAATTCATTTATTTTAATATCTTATAAATTATTTTTACGAAAGACTAAATTTCGAATAACTTTCATTTAAAAGGCTTTTCTATTATACATTTTTTAAGAATTGTTTTAGCAAAAGAGTTTGGTGCGTAGTAAATAAAAAACCCGGTCAAGTGCGAATCGACTTGACCGCAGAGGTTTCCGTACCATATTTTCTAGAATTTTTAGAAATTTATAAAATCTAGGACTTTCATAATTTTTCTGTAAATTTCAAGTCAGGTGATATATTTCCTGATTTTTTTTTAATTTTAATTCCAGTAGATTCGTAAGTAGTGGCGAAGGGGGTGGGGTACTGCTCTATTTTCGCATATTTTTCAGAATATCTTTTTAAATATACTGTTTGAAATTATGAATATTTTTGTATTCCATATAACAAACCCTTTTAAATGATACACTACGGCCCAAATGATGTATAAACTTAAAAAAAGTGTTTTCGAGTATTTAATTGCACCGTCTTTAATTCCTATATAAATATTTTAAAGTATTAACTGATACAAAATATGTGCGTTAATAAGAACCTTAATAATGAGGTTTCTTTGGTATTACTACGCTAAATTTCAAATTTTCCCGTGGATTCTGAGAAAATTGGATGTGACAGACGGACAGACAGGAGAGTGTTCTTATAAGGTTTTCATTTTTACTCCTTAAGGAGTACGAAACCCTAAAAGACAGGAAATTTAAAAGCGATATTGACGTTAAAATGTACATTTAATGTGCTTCAAGTTAATTTTTTACGATTTTATGGAGATACCCCATACAAGTTTGGGTGTACAATTCAAGATTCAAAGTGAATCCTTAAAATTCCAATTAAAAGCAATCCTATTATAGTTTTCGACGAAATCCTTTTAATAATTTCAAATGAAGAAATATGAATAAGCTTGTTCTTAAAATTTGTTAGCTCCAATAATCAAAGGGAGCATCTACAAATAACGTCATGTGAATTTATAGCTTTTTATTCGCCTCAGCCTCTTTCTCACTTATGGTCATAATTTAACACACCCCTCCCTCGTTTAATACGCAAAATCCTATGACATAAAACAAAGTAAACTGCCTCCCCTCGGTTCTATCATCGCATGTCATCATTTTACTAGATCCCCTCCCCCGGTCAAATACATAACATCAAAATTTTCAGTATTAAAATGCCTTCTTTCCTAGAAAACATGAAATATTATATATACTTACTTGACAACTAGCAGTACAACGCTCTGGTTATCAATCTCTGTTTTGCTTTCCTTGTCTAGCCATCTTCTGAAATTCTCTCTTATGGGTTTTTTAAGCAACTGCTTCAAAGTATCACCAGCGATGAATTTCACATCTTTCGAGTCGACCAAATCTCTTTCCTGTCGACCATCGTTCAACTCATCCACACTTTGCAAAGTATCTACAGGTGCCAGAACGACGACACTAGAAATTTTCTTCCCCCTCAACTCGCTCGCATCTGGTATAGGGAATTGAGCCCCACTGACCTTTAGTGGCAAATATCGATTGTATCGGCGATCTGAAGAAATATCGACAGCCGGCAAGACAGTGGAGTCCTGCTTGACGTACTTGTCGGTGACACTCTTCTGGTTGTTCGAGTCGAATCGAACCACTTTGAGGTCAACGTTTTGTCGCCTTGGAAGAGTTGCTTTCTCTTTTGTCTTGTCGATTTGTTTTTCCGAGAATTCAACTTTTTCGCCGTTTGGTTTAACAACTGTGAGGACTTGCTTAGATTCAGAGATCTGAGCTCCACCTCCAGCTCCGTAAAAGTGCGCTAGATGCTCTGGCGGTAGATTTTCTATGGCGGTGTCTCCAAGCTTGTCGTAGTCCAAGACACTTATGTCGGCGTTGTCTAAAATGCCAGAAGAAAGGAGTTGCTGTCTAAGATCCTCTGGAACCTCATCTGGAAGTACTGCTGTTGGTTTTTTACTTGCTTGTTTGGTGGTGGTTGGAGGTGGTGTGGTTGTGGAAGTTGGTTGAATTGATTGTTGATAGTTGAAATGTTGTTGAGTGGTAGCTTTATTTCTCGCAGATATTTGGACATAGTTTTGGCTGTTTTGAGGGTTTTGTCCAAAGTTTTTCCTCTGCTCTAGTTCACGCAATGCTTCAGTGTGAATGGTGGAAACGCTTTGACCAGGACGAGGAAGTCTTTGGGGAATTTGATAATGATGAGGTTCAGAATTTGGAATGATTTGTGGTTGATTATTTTGATTAAATTCTAAATATTGTTGTTGGTGAAATTGCTGTTGATAGTGCTGCTGCTGTTGCTGCTCTTGTTGCTGTTGTTGTTGGTGCTGTTGTTGTTGTTGGTGCTGTTGCTGTTGTCGTTCCTGGTGTTCTTGTTGTTGCTGTCGTTGCTGGTGCTCTTGTTGTTGCTGTTGTTGCTGGTGTTCTTGTTGTTGCTGTCGTTGCTGTTCTTGGTGTTGTTGCTGCTGCTGCTGCTGATGTTGTTGGTGCTGTTGAAACTGATGATTTTGTTGCTGTTGAAAACTCTGCTCGTGGTGCTGCTGCTGCTGTTGTTGTTGGTGGTGTTGTAAGTTTTCGTTAAAATGAACATTCGTCGGTGGAACTGGAGTAACAACTTGAAGATGTTCATTGCTGGTGGGTAGAAAATGATTTGGTGTGGACGATGGGAAATATTGTTGAGGAGCTGAAGTTGAACTCAAAAATTGCGGTCCCTGAGTTACATAATGGCCAAAATTAGGATTCGGGGTGGAACTGACAAACTGTGCAGTTTGGGAATGTTGGGCAAAATGTGGTGTTGAAGAAGGTCTATTATGAGGCTCCGGAGTTGAAGGACCTAAATGCGGTGCAGGAATATTCTGGATCACGTTGTTGTGGTTGGAGTGCGAAAACTCATTAAAGGCGAGTTTATTATCCACAAGTCCTTTGTAATTTGTTTCCCTACCGAATGGTTGATTTAATTGACTTAAAGCAACTGTTTCTGTTATGTGTTGTTCAAACCTGGGAACTGATTTTACAAGCTCCGAGCCAGGAGCAATACTATCCACAATTTGTTGATGATTATCCTCTTGATTGTGATGGTGGCCATTGAAATGATTTTGGGCAGGATTTAGGTTAGGTGCGGGTTCTTGAATGAGCCCTCCTTGGATTTGATCATGATTTTGTTGGAAGAATTTGTTTTGATTGTAGATTTCTTGATGGTTTTCAAAATTAGTTGGTGGCTGATTTGGTTGATGTCTGTATTGGATATCTTGAGGCTTGTTAAATTTATTATCAAAACTAAATGTTTGCTGAGCCTGTGGTGGTGGTGGTTGAGCTGGTGGACCAAATTGCAGAGGTTTGTTAAAAGATTGTTGTGGAAGGTCTGATTGGAAATTTTGAATTGGTATAGGAATTGGTTTGTGAGGCGCTGGCTGAGGTCTGTATTTTTGCTGTTGATTCTGGAAATTTTGTTTTATCGAAGAGTGATGATTCTGAACGGGGAAACGAAAACTTTGCTTTTGTGGTGCATGCGTTGGTGCATTTTGTTGTTGACCAAAATTAGATGGTACTCTTTGGTGGTGTTGTGGTGGAGGTTGAAATTGTGGAGGAGGATGTGCCTGGGGTAATTGTTGATGTGGAGGCAATTGAGGAATGTGTTGTGGAGGAGGTTGGTGGTGCTGATGCAGTGCTTGTGGTTGTGGCAATGGTTGGCTCTGTTGAGGAGACTGTTGCTGCTGATATTGTTGCCGGTCATAGTGTTGTTTGTTATTTTGATGGTGAGTTATTTGATATTGATGCGAATGGACTTGTCTAAAAGGTTGAGAGGGATTCGAATTTGGCACTTCCAAATGATGTGAGACATATGTTTGTGCAGGTGGGTGTTGCGGAGGAGGTTTAATTAGATTTCCTCCGAAATTATTATTAATTGTTCGTGACTGGCCTATATCTGAACGAAACTGTGATTCGCCTCCGAATCTCGTTTCAACTGACTGGTGAGACTGGTGTGGTCTTTGTGTTTCAGTAATGTAATTGTTCACATTTGAATTTGGAAGGGCAACAACTGATCTCACAACACTTTCCTCGTTATACTCCTGAAGTTGATGACCGTGTTGATTTTTATCTTCTGTACCAAAAGTCACATGGATGCCACTGTTGCTGTGATATCTTTCGGAGTCTGGATGAATAACTGTTCGAAGAGTAGTTGTCTTCAGTGGTGGTCCTGGAGTTACAACTGGATAGTGTATTATTTCTTCTTCTTCTTCATGATGCCCATAAGATTTAGGGGTTAGAGAACTAACTGGTGTTTCCAGAAGCAGTTTATTATTTTTATCTTTCTTGTAATTTACATAAAACACTTGAACTTGCTCTTTCTTCTTCTTCTGAATGATTGGCTGTGGCGGAGGTTGTGGTAATGTATCATTACTTTCCTTAATTATAATTTCAATAATAGGTTCTGGTGGTTCAGCATAATGTGGTGCTTGATACTGATAGTCAGGTAAGTAATTGGAGTGATCTTGAACAAACTGTGTTGGATGATCTTGAAATATTAAAAAAAAAAGAAATACAAATTAGAAGTAATCAAACAATATTTACTTTAAGTAAAAGAAATACCATAGGGACCAGGAAAATAGCCTTGATAGCCTACTCTTCTTTGAATAGGGCGGTGTCCAAAGTGATTTCCTACATCGAAAAGATTTCTTTTGCCTCGATCATCTCCAGGCTTTTTTGTAGTTGTGAGTTTTTTTCTAGTGGGTTTTGTGGTTGTTGTTGTGGTAGTGTTACTTAACGCTTGACACGACACTGCACAGGCCAAAATCTTAAAGAGGAAAAAATTAAACATTAAATTTCTTATACAAGTGGAAGTAGTTGTTTAAATCATGGTTTTAGAAAAAATTTCCTTTTAATTTATATTTTTCATTTTTATTTTATTTTTATTATGCTTAGAAATAAAGTGTTTTTATGGAAATTACTGAATATTTATCTCTATTACTACTCTACTATTGATCTGATTACTACAGCAAAAAGAACATATAACCTTAGCAAAGATTAAAATCAAAATTACCATAATGAAAATTAAAAATACGCGACATAGGTGAAGTAAAAAAAAAAAGGTGAAATAAAAAAAATATTTAACAAAACAAATCGAACAAATCTGAGTTGGACTGCCTCGATGTGGTTAATATGAGCCGCGTAAAAGGGCGATCAAACCCGACTGGTATACTCCAGTATAAGTTACAGTACAAAAGTTGCGTAATGTGCGGATCATCAAATTCTTTGGCCTAGCATTTAACGAAGGGTGGTATTAGCCTTAGCAACGATATGGCCATCAAAGGACAAACGGACGTTAAGCCAAATTCCCAAATCCTTAATTTTATCAGCAAAGATATAGAAGTGCATTTACCGATATGACGAGGAGGCAGTTAATTGAGTATAGTTCATAAAATATGTCGAAAAAATGTCCGAATTCAAAGTTTCACAGTGCATAAAGCCCGCATCACACGAGGCGAGTTTACTTGCTAGATTGTTTGTTGGGACCTCTGCTGGCAACCAAGCTGGTTGCGGAGGTAGAAAATGACGTCTCTGCGGGCTCTGTTGCTTGAGCGCATGCGAGAATTTACGGATAGAGCATGTGCTATTTTCTGGGTTAGATTTGCTGCTGGATTCGAATGAGAGCCAATCGAGAAGCAGTATTTTATCACGTGGTTGGCATGTGTTTATATTGGAGCTGTCATTACGCACGCAACAAAACCAGATAACTTTAAAATCCAGCTTCAAAACTTGCACCGTGTGAAGCCAATCGTGAAAAAAGCTATCATGACATCTAGCGTCATAGCACGCTTCAAATCTAGCTACTAAATCGAGGAAAGATTCCAGCGCGTAATCTTGCCTCGTGTGATGCGGGCTTAAGAATTAGAAATACAGAGTGGTGTCGTCAGCACAGCAAACAAACTCAACATTGATTGCTTGATTGGTCATTGTATATGTACATTTTGTCAAAAAAAGTACCGGGAATTTGTAATTTAAACCCGCCCGCGCTGGAGGGATTTAAAAAAAGAGCAAATCCCGTTTGCTGGTTTGTTTACAGCTGAATAAAGCAATCTACGTCGCTAGTGCTTCGCGAATTTTAAAATGAGTGAAATTGTTTGTGTTGCAAATGAAATTTCATATTCTGACTTTTGGTGATTCAGTTTTATCAAAAACACGTGCTTATGAGTGTTACAAGGCGTTCAAGGAGGGCCGTGATGTGGAATCAGTTTTCAGTAGTCTCCAATGGGATATATTTTTAAAGTGAATTTTTTGACATAATGTATATCTGCAATCTGCATTCCCAGCAAATTTATATAATTTTCCAATATATATATATATATATGGATTAATGTGGCTTTTGGAACACACTTAGATCATTATAGATCCATTGTATTGCCACATTTTGGGACTAGAGTTTCTTGTGGGACTTGAACTCTCAACCTCTGCCAACGCCTGGCTCGTAACCAACATGTCGCGTTACCTATTAGATATTGATCCCCCTTTATTAAGAGTTTAGAACTTGGAAGCTTGTTACTAAAAGAGGGCAGAGAGCTGAATATAACGTGTTGAGTGAAATTTTTAATATTAATAACTTTATACTTTTTAAAGTTTTCATAATTCATAATATTCTGGATCGTTATTTTTAATTTAACTTATGGTGCTTTTGTTGGACGCGATATGATTGACTGCAAACTCAACTATTTAATAACGAAATATAACACTTCCAAAAAAAAACTCCAGAAAAACTACATTCCGCAATTTCATTTTATGCTATATTATGCATATTCCTTCAAATCCTCTAATTAGACTTATTTCCATCTTTTCTTTGTAAATAATTCTGCAAGAATTCTGAACATAATCCAAATAAAAGAAAATCCGACATTATTTCCATCTGTCAATTCATAAAACAAATGCGTGCTTGTCATCGGCGGTTGGTCGAATAAAATTATTACCTTTTGCGGAATTTTTTTTGCAATTAAACATAAAAATTATCTGGCCTCTAATTTAAACTGTTCCATTTCTAACAATTAAAAATTAGAACAGTGGAGTTAATTGTAAGCTAGAAAAATTAACCTCGTGCCGATTTCACGTTTCTCGTGATTACGTGTTTTATTTTTGGCGCGAGATTCTGATAATGCGAGAGTTGCATTTACGAAATTTTGAATACAAGATTTTAGCTTTCAACCGTTACTGAAATTCACATATGTTTGTTATAAAAGAAAATTACGTTCTTTTAGGTTATAAAATTACATTCCACATAACCTTTATAGTGCAAATCTAATATTACAATATTTGTGCTGCCGATTATCTAAAGAGCGGCACATTCAAAAATAAAACTTTCTATTTATAAACTTGCAATTAAAAGTAACAAATTCGCAAGGAAAAAGTTTATGATCGGTCTGATTGAGCTATTCAGCTACCTAAGTAAAAGTGAATTGTTTTTAGAATACCGCGAACTGACGGTAGTAAATACAATGTAGTGATTGCACCATGTTACCTGCCAATCATAAAATGCAAGATAATAATCGATAGGCTGCCGTTCACCTCTGCGGGGAAAATTTATTGAGCATCAGCTTTTTCCGAAGGCCAAAGAGAGCGCTGCTAATTTGGCTGTCGTACAACTGAAAAAATGCGACAAAACAGATGAAAGACCGAATTTCGCTTCCTCAACTTCGTCTCGGAATTAATTTAAAATTCTTCTTTATCATTGGAATTATGAAGAGGAGTGTAGCCGAATAAATGACAGCGAGATCGAGTCGGTCTTTCCGCTTTGAGTGTTCAATGCCGCGACGTGCAAATATGTTTACAGGTGTAATGGAATTTTCATTTTGGTTATTGGAAAGTGATAGCTTGGGGCGTGCATCAAAAGGGCTGGGCTGTTAACAATTTCACGGTGAGTGGCAATGCTTGGTCAAGAGTTTAATGAGTCTGAGTTATCTGAATTATTTAGTCATTATGTCCCTTTCCACCTTTATCATGCAGCAGAGGCACATATCCAGCTACCGTTTTTGCATTTAAAGCGGAAAATTTAAGTTCAGTTTCACTTTTACTTGGTTGGTATTTACATAAATCCACAATAGCTGATTTTATAACGATATTTACATATTTCGTTGGTTTAATCACCCGTCAGCATCTGCTAGTGTAAAATGCTTCATTGGGCTGCTCTTCAACGGAACTAATTATATGTATATGAATATCGAGAAACTATAAATTCGTAACGCAGTTTTATGAGCTTTCTACTTATTATGCACAGCTTGTTTTCTTTAGTAACTATTTTCCTCATACATATGCAATCACTTTTCCCTCCGGGTGCCGCGACTATCAAAATGTAAATAGTCTTGCGATTAAGCAAGATTTGAAGGTCTTTTAGTCGGTTGGCAAAAAGTCAAAATAAGAATTGACGTTCACTTGTGCAAAAAAAAAAAAATTTTTTTGTTTTGTTTTTAAAAAGCTTATTGATGTTATATCATTTGCATCTTATCTGAAAATGAATGTAAAGGTAGTTGAACAGAGGTGTGTCCCAAATGAAAAATCGTATAGTATTGTACAAAATTGCATATTTTGGCCATTTTTTAAAAATTTATTATGAATGAATGAATTGTAAAAATCAATATATGTATATATATATGAAATACCACTTCGGAAATATTGCAAGATTTTTATTAGTGTGCGCCAGTTGTGATCTTCATTTACTGTCTTATGTATGAAGTAATCGATTTATGGAAAAAAATTGAATTTCACGCAATATTTTGGAAAAGTATTAAAGCCCCTCGTATTTTGGTATAATAGCGTTTACAGTAACTTTTATTTGAGCTATTTTACAAGCTCTTGTGACAATCCACTATTTTTAATTAATTTGAAAAAAGGGCCAAAATACATAATTTTATACTTTTCAAAACTATTTTTTTCAAAAACGCAACGTGATAGGACATTTTGTTTGTGAATACATAATCTACGGAGAAATTTCCTATAGAAATGATATATGAATTGTTCTGTGCAAAATTGGGGTCACTCTAAAAGTGTTATTTTATAAATATAAATATCTGTGATAATATATATAATAAAAAATTTTAAGAAATGGCGTAGAATATGCAGATTTTAAAATATTTAATTACATTTGTAACAATTTTGCATTATATCTTTATTCCTTTGAAGTTTTTAGTTTAATTTAAAAAAAAAAAAATTCTTATTATTTTCATTTTTTCCATTTTTTAAACTCAGTAAGAAGCAATTGTAATTGTTTACTAAGAAATAAAATGTTGTTTTTATTTTATAAAACTAATATTTTTCGAAATTTTTCACAAAATTGTTACTAAAACCTTCTACACTAATGAAGATTTTTACAGCACGCAATTATTATTTAATATAATTATATTATAATATATTTTTAGGAAGAGGAAAGTATCATTGTTTACCAAAACAAAGTAGTTGTCTGAATTCTTCAAAATTATTAGTATCAGAAACATTTGGATATCAGGGAGCTCCGTTCAAAATACCAGTACATGGAATGGAAACTTCCAGCTATATTATTATTCATTTTAAAGTATCTTGGTTATTATTTTTCTTATTCTCCCTATTAAAAAGAAATCCACTCTCAATTCAACTTTGATTTAAAAAAAAAGTTTTTTTGGTCAATAAAATTGCGGTCAACACCCAACATGAAAATCGCAAATAACAAAATTTATATCGCACACACAAATTCTAAGGCTAAATCAATTTGATATGAATAGGTACAAGACATTATAGTTATCAACATAAAAAATACAGAGAAGAGGAAGAGATTAAATTACCCACAGGGTCCCAAATGTACACTACTTCTTAGAAACTAATACGTTCATGAATATATCAAACGTGAGTTTTATTTCCTTAACTGACATTAAGAGCCATAAATAATTAATTAAATTAGAATTTTTTTACGTAAGTTGCTCTAAATTATAAAATGAATATGCAAAGTACTTTTAAGAAATGAATACGAGTCGAGAAATCTCCCCATTAAATTCTTGCATAAACGATTTTCAGCCAAAAACGAACAAAAGGCATTGTTTTACTTAATTTATATACCGCAGACTAACATTTAAAAGAAGATCAGCATTATTGTGTCGCCTAAAGACTTTATAAAAAAAAATCATCAAAATAACTTTCACTGCTTTGGCTACATCGCGAAAGAACTGAACGAAAGAAAGGTTTTCAGACAAATGCAGCACCGTCTTCATGATCAAAACGTCCGCGGAAGTAATTCGCGAGGTCAGTGGACATGAACAAAACCAGTTAATTTCACCTACCTGAAAAATTGAAGGTGGATCTTTATGCCTGCATTTAGGCTTTTCGGAATGTTCACTAATATGATTTTATTAATAAAATAAAAAAAAACAATGCGAAGGATAATCTGAACTTTTATATCCATCAGACTTATCTAAATTAAAGTCTAGAAAGCGAAAATGAAATGGCAAATTAGCGCTTTACAAATTCATTCGTCTCCTTTGGCTGATTTCGACGGTGGGATTGGTAGAAAGAAGGTTAATGCGAAACTAAAGCCGGATACTCTTACAGTGCGCGATAAAAAGTTTGATCGTTTCAATAGCTACTACTCATTATTCGCATTCACATTGCTGTTCTATGAGTTTAAAGAAGAACTACAGTACACATTGTAGCCAACACAAAACATCCATCTATATTGAATCCATTATTTTAGGGATAAATAATTTAATTTATATTAAAAAACAGTTTCTATTTAAGATATTTCTGTTAGGATAATGTGTGTGAATAGGAAAGTTTATCAATTGTATATTGTGAAAACCTAATCTAGAATTACAAAGTTTGACAAAATGTTTCAACTTAGTTAAAACCCATTAAGTCCCAAATGTCAGCTTTTTCGCCGCTGCGTTCGGCCGCTATATTTTTAGTGAAAATAGTGTCTGAAAAATATGTGACACACTAATTCCGACGCAAAATTTAATGATCTTTCAGAATCTGACCTCAAAATTTGCAACAAATGTGTGGTTCAAAAGTTGTAAACTAATTTATGCAAAAAAACGTGATTTTGAAAAAAAAAATTTCTGGTTTTTCCAATTTTCCACAAGGAAATCATTTGAAATTTCATTGTTTTCGTGCAAATATCGTGGTCTCGACTCCCAAAGTATAAGCTCCCGTTGTTTAAATTAAGGATTTTAATGTTTAAGCACACAAAATGGCGGTCGGGACACGAAAAGATGAGAAAAAGCTTTCGGAATTTTTTACTCGAAAACAAAGGGTTTTAGAGAAAAATTTTATTAAACAAAAAGTGCTTAGAATTGATTGAGAAACCCGTGTGAATTTTTTCAGAATTTTTCAAGCAATTTTTGGATTTTTGGATTTGATCATTTTTTGAAAAATCCAAAAATCTCATTAAAAATTCTGAAAAAATTCACACGTGTTCCACAATCAATTCTAAGCACTTTTTGTTCTATAATATTTTTCTCTAAAACCCTTCGTTTTCGAGTGAAAAATTCCGAAAGTCAAATTTTCTAACTTATTTTATAATTCAAGATATTTTTTCGCTTGAGAACGAAGGGTTTTAGGGAAAAATATTATAGAACAAAAAGTGCTTAGAATTGATTGTGGAACACGTGTGAATTTTTTCAGAATTTTTGATGAGATTTTTGGATTTTTCAAAAAATGATCAAATCCAAAAATTGCTTGAAAAATTCTGAAAAAATTCACACGGGTTTCTCAATCAATTCTAAGCACTTTTTGTTCAATAAAATTTTTCTCTAAAACCCTTTGTTTTCGAGTAAAAAATTCCGAAAGCTTTTTCTCATCTTTTCGTGTCCCGACCGCCATTTTGTGTGCTTAAACATTAAAATCCTTCATTTAAACAACGGGAGCTTATACTTTGGCAGTCGAGACCACGATATTTGCACGAAAACAATGAAATTTCAAATGATTTCCTTGTGGAAAATTGGAAAAACCAGAAATTTTTTTTTCAAAATCACGTTTTTTTGCATAAATTAGTTTACAACTTTTGAACCACACATTTGTTGCAAATTTTGAGGTCAGATTCTGAAAGATCATTAAATTTTGCGTCGGAATTAGTGTGTCACATATTTTTCAGACACTATTTTCACTAAAAATATAGCGGCCGAACGCAGCGGCGAAAAAGCTGACATTTGGGACTTAATGGGTGAAGAGTGCACACTGCACAGGACGAACAAATTGTCCATAGAATTTTAACTTCCACGTCGTCAACCTTGTCAAGCCCCTTGACGTCAATCGAAGCATAAACCAGAGAGTTCACATATTCCCACGAAAATTACACGATTTTAGTGGCCCATCGTTCAATAAACCGATTCTTTCAGTTGCTGTATGGCACGTAGCGCCGTCCTGTAGAAACTACAAGTCGGTCAACATCAATGTTCCGGAGATTTGGAAACAAAATGTCGCGTATCATTGTTCTGTACTGCTCTGATTGGCGATTATTCGGTCAATAAAATTCACAAGGGCCCTATAATTTTTCATAACTGAACTTTAATATCGAAAATAAATATCCACGATTTGGAATCGTTGCTGTTGTGTATATCTTTTCATGATGATTTGTTAGACCTTACCGAATAAATATGACAGCTCATTTGACAGTTATCCCTATTTAAAATCCAGCGCCTCGTAAAAAGAATACCCTTGATATAGATTTTATTTTAACAAATTCACACTACTTCAATGTAGTGATGAGCATAACAAGACCAAGACCAAGAGCAGAGCAGAATATGATAATCAATACGAATGTTAATACCAAATCTTGGTCTTGATCACTTTTTTTTGGTATTGAATTTAATGATGAGCAAAAT
Organism: Dysmachus trigonus; assembly: GCA_949715965.1. NCBI lineage: Eukaryota > Metazoa > Arthropoda > Insecta > Diptera > Asilidae > Dysmachus > Dysmachus trigonus. The sequence goes on from OX454319.1 coordinate 33,884,148, forward strand.
CGGTCTTGGTCTTGGTCTTGCAGAAATTCTAAGACTAAGACCAGTACTACATATACCTGCGGTAGCATTACCAAGACTCGATTTGCAATACCAAGACCATGTTTGCGAGACTTCACCAAGACTTACTGATTGAAAAATATTTCCTTCTACTTTAGTCGCTAGTTTTAAGAAAATTATCTATCTGTAACACGCGGTTTATATAACTTTTATTAACTGAACTGATACTCCAAATTTGAAAGAGTTTAGTTCTACAGTTTTAGACACATTTTACGGACTCTTATGGGCCAGCCTTAGTCTTGTTTCGCTCATCACTACTTAGATGGCTTTTTGAAAATCACAAAACCGAAAAAGAAACCAAAAAGGTTTTGACTGTAACTGCAGTTTTTTAATTATCTGATCTGGATCTAGAATTTTTATTGAATTGCATTTTTTAGACCGTAGCCTATAGAAAAGGTTTTAAAAATTGCAATAGCCTTGATTTTTACTCCTCCAAATATCAAATTTTGAACTGAGTGGGCAATATTCAATGTAATTTGATGTTCTTTTAGCAAAATTAAAAAGTTTTGCTACACAAATCTATCCCAAAATTTGAATTCAATGAAAAATTCCAGATACAGATCAGATCATTAACGAAATGCAGCTTATCGTAAATACATATCGCTATAGTTTATTGGAAGTCTATATATTTAAACGGATGCTTTGGTTTCAGATTTTCACAATTTCAAAGGTTTATACTCTGTTCGCTTTAAGAGCCATATTTTACAGAATGCCATTTGCAAAGCCCACCATATTTCATGGTTAATTACACTTCCTAGGAAATAGAAGAGGCCATAATAACTAAATTATTGATAAGTGCGCTTCGGTAACTTCGCACTTTACTTATACTAAAATAGATGTCACAAGTGTGCTCAAATTCAACAGATGCAACTATATAGGAAAATTCCCTACGAAAATATAATGCAAATGCACGGGACGAGTATTTTCCCAGTGACTAAAGTTATTAAGTCATAGGAACAAGTTTTATCTGCTCTCAAATATCCGGCAATCATTACGTAAGCGATTCCCCGTGACTGAATGATTTGGCGAACCTAATTGACTCATTAAAAGATTTTTATGTAGTATCTACGAGAAACCACTTGGAAAACCACTGAAATATTGGAAATGCAACGTGAAAGGCCTTTCGTCAGTTCAATAATAGCATGATAAGTCATGCTCATTTCAGCGCAAAAGGCAAACATTGTAAAGATTTGCTTGAAAAAGTGAATAAAAAGAAAACTTGATTATTCCTTCAACGTCGCTAAAACACTTTTGTCCGTTGAAAATGAAAGTGTGGATGAAAGAAGGCTTCAAGAAAACGAGGAGTTTGTTTGCTTGGATGTCCGAGCCCAGAACCATAACAAAAACTGCAATGTGTTTTACATAAAATGAAAGCGAAAGAATGATTTTCACCCCTAAGGCCTGAAATATTTATGGAAAAAGGGTAGATAAAAAACACTTACCCAAAAAAAACATATGTTTGCGAGATATGTCATGTCGCAAATCCTGTATGTATGTACTTTCAATTACAGCAAGGATGCGAACTTTTACGTGAGGGTTTTTATTTCACTTGAATTGTTTATAAATGTAATAAAATAGTCGTAATTCAGGAAAAGGAAAAGTCATTCGGTAAAATCTTTAACACTGCAAGAAAAACCCTTACAATAAAAGCAAAAGATACCAAATTGATTGTTTTTCCTCTACAATTCAATGAAATCAGAAGCAATATAAATTTTATTATTTAAAGTAGATAAAGAGTGCTTTTTCAAACGCATCCGGATTTTGAATTTAAATAAAACACATAAAAATTGAACAAGTGTTTGTTTTATTCGAAAGATAATTTATTAATTTTAATATTTGAATTCAATTTCGGGCTTCGGGGCATTTGGGGTCGTATATCCGCAATCACACGTCTTATGTTGACTTCCAATGCCTTAATCACACGTCTTATATTGACTTTTACTACCACAATCGAAACATAAGATTTCACATATCCCTACAAAAATAGTCCATCAGTGTGTCAAATCACATGATTTTGGTGGCCAATTGACAGGTCCATTTCTTGAAATATGATTTTCGCCTAATTTTCCTTTCAATAGATCAATTGTTTCGGTCGCTGTATGGCATGTAGCGTCGACCTGTTGAAACCACAAGTCATCATCAATGTCCCAAAATTTTGGAAATAGAAAATTGTGGATCTTTACTCTATGCTGCTCTAATGAGTGATTATTCGGTCCATAAAATTCACAAAGTACTCTATAAGTTTTTATAACTGAGCTCTGATTTGGGAAATAATTTTTCTCCAATTTGGAATCGTTGCTGCGGTGTATATCTTTTCATGATGATTTGTTAGACCTTACCGAATAAATATGACAGTGTGACTTACAACAAATAACAGCTCATTTGACAGTCATCGCTATATATATAAACTATGCCTTATATATGCTAAATATATAAACTATGCCTTATATACTTCCGAATACACTTTGCACTTTGAACAAGCTTATGAATTGCCTCTCATTTTATTTAAAAGATCGTTTCACAGTACTCAACTAAAATTGCCTCCAATTTGGGAAACTTCATAAGCGGAAATTATTTAACACTTTTAACCCAAATAACTGTGCAAGAACTTAATGGTCCAGATCAAAATTTGATTTCAGGCAAGGTTTCTGTACAATTAATTCATTAACATGAATTCAAGAAGTCGTGTTATGCAAGTTGCAATCGTAACCTCATTAATGATGACTGATATGAAAGTTGTTTTCTACTTGGCAGCTTCAGACCTCTGTATCTTTACTGCAAGTTTATTGCACTGCTGCAATAAGCGAAATGTTCGCATGGCAAATTAAAACATATCCCACACAATTCATATCCTAAACAACGCTGCCTGAGCCGCTGTTACCTTAATTTGACCTAGCAAAATGAAGCAACTACTAATGATAGGCTACAACTACTTTTACGTTAGTGAAGATCTTCCGCAGATGGTCTGTGGCGGCAATCAACCAAAAGGTGAATGTTTTACGGCTCCGCAGTTTTCCCGCAACAAGCGGAGACGATACTTTCAATTGATCAGCGACACCAAAGCTGCACTAGCTAGAGCTAGAGAATTTTAGATAGTGCACAAGTGAAAGGTGGTCAAAGATGAGTCGCCGCAGTGGCACAGTAATTTTGGACCAAAAGCTAGGTAGGTAGGTCGGTACAAAGCAACTCGGTTATAGGATGCAGAAATACTTTTGTTGCGCAATACACTATAAATCTTCCTTTCGATTCGATTCCCAACTTATCGAATTCCATTAAATTTTAAATGCAGACCACAACTCCTTTTCCGTGTAGTTATTTGCCAATTTTAACTGCTGATGAATTTGCAGATATTCATCTTAAGTTGCGTAAAAATGTCTGTTCTGTAATATAATAAATAAATAAAATATGGAAATATGCACAACGTCTAGTCATATTTTAAAGCACAGAAGCTAAACAATTTCCACTGTAAATTAGAAAACATATTTCGGAAATAGAAATTTATCTACTATTAAAAATTAAACCTTCTGACAGAAACAGAGAAGTAAGTGGACCAGGTAGAGATGATTAAAAAATATTCACTATTCTACATACTATAAATTTATTTTGGTGTGACACTTTTTATTTAAGATATCCTATTTGAAACCAGTAGCAAGATTTCAAAGTAACCCAACTATCTTTAATTATTGAATGTTCCAAACTGAGCATTTAAACCCCTTTATTATCACTTAACCTTTATTCGTAAAATTTCATAAGAATGGAATAAAAATTGGATTTTAAGTTTTATATTTATTTGTTGATAATATTTTAATACATAATATTATTGATCATTATATTTCACTATTATTTTAATGTAGTTATATGTTAAAAATTTTTGTATATCAGGGTTTCCCAAGTCTCTGCTTTCTAGCGTGGATCAAAAAATGTATCAAATCTCAGAAAGGAAGAAATTTGACCCTTCGCTGAGAATTTGTTTTCTGTCCATTCGTCTTTAAAATAATCTTCGAAAAATAATATGAATACCTATATAAAAATAATATTAACGCTCGTTTTTTCACATTGAATTTCTGGATACATTAGATAAATTTATTAATCACCTCAACTGAGTAATGAAATAGTTTTTCTACCACCTATATTCTTTTTAGAATATCACCAGAAATATATAAAATAAAACTAAACCCAAGCTAAACTTATGAAAGGTAGTTAATGAATAGTAAAAATACAACCTACATTCAGCTTATAAAATCACCATCGCAAGCGTTTCTCTTATTAAGTCGAACCATAGAATTTGTAACTTATTGTTATTAGCTTATGAATTTTAAAATGTCACGTGCTAGGTGGCTTTTAGCATTAATTTGATTCATTTCAAATTTCCAACAGGAAATGCTAATATTACAATACAATAAAAGAAAAGAACACAGTAAATCTTTAGAAAATCCGAATAATTTAAAAACCGGTAGGCAAATTTAATACTTTGGCACGCGCACAGTTTTCTTGGTATTTCTTTGATTTTCTTTATGCTTTCATATGTTACAAAAACGTTAGCTGTTCAGATGATTCTATTTTTAGTGCGCATTGTGCCATCGTGCTGTAACTGCTTGTGGTTAGCGAACTTTCGGTAGTCCTCGTGGTTCTTTTTTTTATTTTATGTTTATAGCGTTCTTTTGATGAGCTAATTTTCAATTGTTATTAAACAAAATTATTTTTTTTTTTTTTTAAGATATTTATAGTAATGTTACATTTCAATGAGGACTAGTCATGAGGGAATAATGTCAACCCCTGGCAGGAAAACAAATTTTCAATTATATCCACTTATTCCTGATTAACATATATTGCTTTATTTTTTTAAATTACAGATAAAAAGAAACCTATATTATACAAATAAATAAAATTTAAATGGAGCTCTTGTTGTTCGTTGTACACCACGACAATGGGTATGGAAATGGAAATGCAAAAATAATATATCAGTAATATAACTTTTAATATTATAATTAATTTATATACTCAAACATTGCAATAGCGGAAAAAAACTGATAAGTAATTATATATTATCATAAGGTGGATCTTGCATACATTTTGGAAAAACAAAATTATTTTGAATAGATACTCTGCCTTTCCATTTCACCATATAAAAAAAAACAAAAGATCGATCGATTTCTAACTGGAAGACGAGATTGCTTTGTATTGAGTATTGAAAAATAAGCATTCCATGGAGCCAAGGACAAATTCAAACTGGCTTAACAATTATGAGTAATCAATATAATCAAAAGAGATTTTAACAGTCTCATCATCTGCATAATTACACAGTTCATAGAAAAACAATTTGGTTATCCAAATTGTAAATTGTCAATGCACGCGAACTATCTGCTTTGATGATGGCTGTAAATAGATAAAATTTGTAAAGTGGACGGTTTTTTTAATGATATATTGATGATATTTTGACCTCAACTCTTCAAATTCACATCAAAGTCCATTCAGTATTGGTACACCTTATGCAATATAACCAACTTGGAATTGCGCATAAATACTAGCGCTACTAATTGTGAAGGGACACCAATTATATCATAGTTAATGCCGCACACCATTAATAAATCAACAGACTTACAAAAATTCATAACATTTATGGTCAATTAAATTTGGCTTATACAGCAATATTAGCTGAAATATTAAAAGACGAACTTCATACATTTTTCGGAGGTAGCGAGAAAATATTTTCCTCATTGCATCTTAAAATCTAGAGTTATAGTTTTCGAAAATTTCTCGTAAACAGTGAACTAATTGACTTTTTCTAATCTGTTGAAAACATCTTACGAAACTTACAGTTCAGGTGTATGGTTACAAAATTTGTTAAACTGAGGAAATGAATGAAGGTCAAAAACGTGATGTGATGAATAATTTCATTTACGTTCTTGTAGCAATGTACGAAAAAATGTTAGAAAAATTAATTGTCTATTGCTCTGCTACGGAATTGATATTACATAATATAATATATACTTAGATACTTTAATTTGTGACTCATTCTTTTAGTTACATTTTTTTCTCCAATGAGAATTTCTTCGATCGAAAATTACAGTCCTCTTTTCAACATATCCTCTAATCTCTAATCATTTTTTAAACATATCCAAAAATTATGATCTTACGTTTTTAATCCTAACTTTGTATATTTTTATTGCATAAAATGTATATTGTAATTGCATAAAATAATAATTAGTCCGATTTGTATATTTTTATTGCATAAAATAATAATTAGTCCGATATGCAAGCGTTTTCCTCTTTTTCCGAAATTACGAAGTTAAGTTATTTAAAATTGTTTGCAACCCATCCAAACTTGTACTCCATAATCGTAATATAGTAGAATTATATATTTGTGAAGACCAATATTCATCATTTTTATTCAGTAAGGTCTAACAAATGATCATGTAAAGATGAAGCAACGACTTTAAATCGATTATTTCCGATATTAAGGTTCAGAAATTTTATGGACCGAATAATCGCCCACCGGAGAAGTACAGAGCAATGATCCGCGACTTTTTAATTGATTTTTACGACTTGTGGTTTCAACAGGATGATGCTACGTGCCATATAGCGACCAAAATATTCGATTTATTGAGAGAACAATTTGACGAAAATCTTATTTCAAGAAATGAATCTGTCAATTGGCCACAAAGATAGTGTGCTTTGACCCCGCTTCGATTGACGCATTGGAAGTCAACATACAATAAGACGTATATTGCAGATATATGACCCCAAATGGCCGAAAAAGTGGTCGAAGTTGGGACTGATGTAAAAAAAATTCACTTGTCACTTGTTCAATTTCTATGTTTTATTTAAATTCAAAATTCTGACGTGCTTTAAAAGCTCCCTTTATTATTCCAGTTAAAGATAAAAGATTCCTTCATGTGTCCTCATGCGAAGTTTTTTTTTTTTAATACTGTTTCCGTCAATTATTCGAGTTTAGTACCGGCAACAAAATCTTACTTACCACAAGTATTATTCTCATAATTGTAATCCAGTTTTAGTTCTGCCTCAAGGAAATTTTGTTTTAAAAGTGATCACTTTCCACGGAACTAAGATTTTCACTTCAACAACAAAACACAAAAATCTCACAAGATTTGTGTCACAAAGTCAACAGGCAATATGAAAGCGATATCATTTATATTCAATAAGCGGCAGCTAATTCACTTTCTGAAGAAACCTGCGGTGATAGTAGCCCACTCATCTACTTATTTCCCGTGAGATTTTTTTTACAAAACCTCAATTGCACTGCAGAAGTAAGTCACAGGATTCTTTATGTCTTCACAGATGTCTTGAGGATCATTTAGACCGAAAGAAGATACGTTCCCGAAATCGTGCCAATTTTTTTTAAAAACACAGTTCCGTCTTGCCGCTTTAAGTCGTGAACACGTCCAATTGAAGGAGACGTTGGTGGCCTACTGATCCATGCCCAGAAATCTTCACCGTCTTGAGTTTGGATTCACAATCGCTTTTTCATTTAATAATCTTGTCATACTATCCCAAGGAAGAGCAGATCGACCCCCTCTAGTCCGCTTCTTCGCCGGCGACGCCATCTAGCGAGCAGTCCGAATCTTTCGCACCTCTGTTTATTTTACCTGCGCTGCCGGTCGCCTCTTCTGCCGCGGGTCTTCAGCGCAGCGAACTTGCATTTCAGCACCGAAGTTTGGACTTTGGGGAACACGAATCGAATCGAAGTTGACGCAGAGAAAGGCGAAGAAGACTTTCAAAAGTGCGGCAAAATGCATGGCGAACAGTGGAGTACAAAAGTGAATCACGTTTACCTGGTGACCAAAACTGGAGAACTTAAAATTCATCCGCATTGAGGTGTCGCGCGAGTTTGCAAATGCGTCCTTAAATAATTGTATTACCTCACCTGACCCAAATCAAAAGAGCATTCTTTGTCTACAATGAATTGGGCAGATTTCGTTAAGGTCGCTAACATTTTTCGTGAGACGTCTGCTCTTTAAAGTGGTTCACGAATTGTGAAGATTTTTCCTTCGATTAAAAAATCGACTCACGTTCATCAGATTTGTAACCCAATTATCTTTTATGTTTTGTTAGTTTTACAATTTTTTTTTTTTTTTTTATAGATATCAAATGTACTCATTTTGTGGAATTTAGTTTTACTAGATTATGCAAATAATGTCGCCTGCTGGGAGCATCATTTTAAAACTTAACCATACTTTGCGTGTAGCTAATTCATTTCAATTTGACCCATTCAATTATCTTTCTATCAAAATCAATTTGATTCACTTTCACCCAAACCTACCAGTTTATATTAGCAATTATATTCTTCGAGCAAAAAGTGCATGGAAAAAAGGTTGACATATTGAGGTTATATTTTAAAAGTAAAAAATAAATATTAAGAAATCTAATTAATTCTCTTTAATTTCGTTGTGACAATCACCATGGTAAATGCAATATCAGTTTTCATTCATTTAACTTATCATTGACTTCTTATAGAAATTCATTTAAAAAAATGCTGCAATACAACTGAATGACAAGGCCTGTTTAATGAGATGAGACTAGATGAATTATGATGATTTTTGAACCAACTAGAATTTGTTTTAAGGTTGATGAGATGAGGCTAGATGAATTATGATGATTGTTGAACCAAATAGAATTTTTTTAAGTTTGATGAGATGAGACTAGATGAATTATGATGATTGTTGAACCAACTAGAATTCTTTTTAACATGAATACGATGAGTTCAGTACTGGAGGCACTTCAGAATTATGGATGTATAATTTTCAAAAGGATACAAAACCATTGAATAACTTGGAAGCTTTAACTACTGCATTGATTTTGACATCATTCTAATCGGAATATAGTTACGTTTCGGTTAAAATGGAAGTCACCGATGCGCATGCGCAGTATACTTGGCTTGGAGCAAAACGAGAATTTGGGCGTCTGTAAAATGTTCACATTGGTACAGATGAAGACTCCGAGTAGCTACGGTGCTGATTTTAGTGTCAAACGAGAGGTTTTGTTCAGAAAAATGCAATACAATGACAATCTAAAACATTTAATAAGTTCAAATAGGTAAACATTTTGAAAAAGTAAAAAAAATTATTTGTTTACAAAATATTGGTCGTACCTAGCACAAAAGATAAAATAAAACGTAGTAGTTGTAGAACAGGTCATCTGAGCAGCTATCCAATGATATACATAACTAGTACCTGAGAGGATCAGAAAGCGCAGGGTATGCGAAAATTATTCTCAAAGCCATGGTGTTTATAAGTTATTTCTCATAACATCGACCACTTCTGAATAAACTTATATTCAAAATTCGAACTGCCAATAAAACGAAGCAGTAAACAAAGGGCTTTTTGAAAATTCATCGGTTTGATGCACCATCAATCACAATTTTACCCATAAGGTGCACCAATATGGTATATTTCACCTACATTTATATTTTTAGCGGTGAATTTTCGAACGCATCTTCGGAAAAGAAATTTGCAATATCAGCTGATCGAAATGTTACTGTTTGTCAACAAATTTCGGGCATTCCATCAAAAGCTATTCTTCAGGTCCAAAAATCTCAGCCATCTCATGCTTAACATTCGCCTCCATGATTACACATTAAGTAAGGTTGTCATTGTCAACCACAAACAACCGAAAAATTTTATGGTGCACGTGGTGGAGATACTAGATGAATTTTCGGACAGAGTGAAATAAAGTTTGAAACTTATGGTGAATTTACGAACAAGGTGATGAAAAGTGGTTGACATGGTTTACACCATGATGAATTTTCGAAAACGCCCAAACATTCACCAAATATATATACTCAGCTTTGAATTCATTGTACAATACTAGGTTATATTTCTTTAGATTAAATTTACGGCAACGCTTTATGTTCATTTTACAAATATGTAAGCAATGTTTCTGTGTAGCAATAAATGTATTAATATATGAGTCTGTCATTTATTTAATATCGCTGCTGGTTCGGGCTCGCAGCCGAGTCACTAACTTTGTTCTTTTAATGAAAATAATTATTTTATATCATATAAGCAAAAAACATAAATGTGATTTGTATATTTCTTTGTAAAAAGAGCTATGTACTTATTTTTCATGTCAAAATCTCAAAAAAATTCAAGTAACAATTATTTCGTTACCTTACTTACCTATAGACGATTTGACAATATTATCTTTGAAAATCCTAGTGCGTCTTCACAGGATATTTTCCCTAGTGCAATACTTACACTTGTCAACCACTGTCTGTGGAAATTATGAATTTGCTTCAAAATGTATCTTAGCCTTCGAATTCTATGTGTTTATGATCATTAATCTTATCAAATCTAGCCCTTTTGAGAATAGAAAAAAAACCGGTCAAGAGTCATAATTGCGCACTGAGTGTTCCGTACCACGCTAAAAAATAAGTTTTGCTCACATTTGCTTCGGCATGAACTATCACTTGCAGCCGTTCTCCCCATTAGCTGTTATTTACTTATAGATTTTAATAAATTTGCACCTTACTATACCCAAAAGAAGAGGACCTTGACTTGGATGGGGTCTAATCGATAGGGGTTTAGCACAATAGATCTTTCAGCTCGCGTTTGCTATCGAGAGGTACCTAGAGTAACTTAACGACCCGCTATAAATAATAATAATAAAATATCCAAACGAATTTCTTGTTCAACAACAAATTTGTGATTTATTTAAATATTTTTCCTTTTGTTTTTCACCTAAGAAAATTACTAGTAAGCATGACCGGGAAAAACTATTTAAAAACTAATCAATGGAGCCCATTGTACTAATCGACCAGAGTTTTAATATTAAATAACATTAAAGCACACAATCTACGCAAAGAGAAAAATTATATTATAAAATAAAAATAGTTAAGATTAAATTGAGATTGAGAATTTCCACTATGTAAAACTGTAAATTGCCCTTATGAATAAATTTTACATGATCACTAATCACAACTAATGTAAACTAGCAAAATCAAAATAAATATCATAATGAAAAATTAATGAGTAATATTTTCGTGATTTAATTATTGCTTTTCCATGAAGGTTTAATTCAATTTGTTCTTTAAACATCCTGACACAGGGATCACTTTAAACTCATATTTGAAAGTTCTTATTATATGAAGGTTTTATATTTTACTAGCTGGGTTACCCGGTTTCACCCGGCGTTGGGTAAATACTTACTAATTAAACACTTCTCAAATGTTCTAGTTTGTTATATCCTAGAAATTGTTTCAACCCGAAAAGCCCTTTATGGATCCGTCATCTTGAATTTCCAAATCTTAATAATATTCAAAAAAAAGTTATCAAAAATATTTATTTTATACATCAAATTTAAAAACATATAAAATAAATTATAAAAATTGAATTTTATGAATGAGGTAGATAACGTTTATTTATAACTATTTTTTATAATAATTTACATTTTTTTTTTTTTTTTTTTGAGGTCAGACTTTGTTTGCGGCATTTTCCTAAAATTAAAATAAAAAAAATTAATAAATAAATTAAATAACAAATAATAAATAAATTAAATAACACATAATAAAATAACTAACAATTAATTAATTAATTAATTAATTAACAATTAACAGATTAAATAATTGGAATAAAATACAAATAAAAAGTGGAAAGTTAGCAAAAAATACTTACACGTTTGAGAATTCATCGTAAGGTTTTCTTGAATGTTATAAAAAACAACGACAAAAATTATATACAAAGATTTGTATTATTATTTGATCGTTGAAAATAATCATATACAAACAATACACAGCCCCATTATGACACAATACACAGTTAAATTATAAAAATGATACACGAAGTATTGAAAAAGTACGCTTATGTCGTAAACATAAAAAATATGTCTAGAAATCGACACACGACGCCATCTACTGGATGCTTACATAGAAACTTATGGAACTTACAAATAATTACACTGTATTGTAGCATAATAAAAGTTTAATGTGCAATAAAAAAATATTGAGCTCAATAATCGAGATAAAAACTATCTTTTAAGTCGGACCAAACTATACACAATTAACACAATGAGCCAAAATTTATCAAGATCGATTGAGTAGTTTCGGATTTTATCCCGGACAAACATCGTGACACGAGATTTTTATATAAAAAAGATAATCAGGCTTAATTTAGTACTTGCAAGTTTACCCATCTTTGAAATACAACCGGAACATAATAAGTTTAACTTTTTGAATTTTTTATTATTTTCCAAGCTTCATGCCGCAACAACGCATACTCTGTAAAATTTTCAACTGGGTACCTCTTACCGTTACACAGAAAGAGGCTTGTGGCAGACGGTCAGACAGACATCGGAAACTTAGTATTATAATAGAGCATCTTTTGTGTATGGAACCCTAAGCATTTAACACAAGAAACTTAAGAAACAATATGTATTAAAAATGCCTTTGCATCAATGAAAGAACGTATGTCTATCAGATTTAATTAAAGAGATATGTGCAAATTTATGGAATATAAAGTAATTTAATTATGTTTACTCAACAACTGAAATATAGAGGGGACAGCGGCAGCATAAGGGTTTGTGATTGTTTCTAGCATCCCAGTTCGCAAATTCTAAATTTTCTGCCACCTCTGTCGAGAAAACCACGAACAATACAAAATACTGATAACCAATGTAAATTAATTTGATTAAGAAGAGGTTTTAATGACCTTGTAAGTACACTCCACGTAACCCAAATATTAGTACGTTCTCCATTCACAGCATAAATCTATGCAAATGGCCGAATCAAAATCTGATAAATAAGACGGCTCATCACACAAACAGAAAAGAAGCTATTGCACTAATTTCTCTAAAAGGTCCATGATTCGCAGAATTCCAATGAGTGGTTTGATGGGTTGGGCTCATTAAGTAGAACAATGATCGACATAATTCCATTAAAAGCGTTTCAAGTCTTTAGCAATAATCGCTGGCATCGGTTCGACGGATGAAGCTATTGATCACAACAGACCAATTATATGCCTACAGGCGAATTAACGTCGCTCGTTTGGAGATTCGCCGATTTCCTTATGACACAACCTGTATTGAGTGAATACCTTTAATTTGTCAGTCATAATTAATAAACCCTAAACAAGTTAGACAGCATCTTGGAAAGCATTTAATCGGCGCGCGGTGGCGACGGCGGCGTAGCAGCGTTGGCTGAAGAAAGCAGCTAAGCAGCCTGTCGTTAGAAGTTATGTAATCTCCACAAATATTGAGTTGCACCTTGTCGTACGATGCGAATGCAATTAATCGAACGCAAAGAATAATATTAACAGGCCATCTCTGAGGGCACTTTCTTCTGCAGCGGATACGCTATCACTTACATCACTGTGATTGTTACGAGTTTTGCTAGGAAATGCTAAATCCGATGTGTTTGCATATCAAGACTGCATCAAGCCGCGAATTGTGGGTAAACTTTCGATATTTTAATCAGCTTCCTTTCATAAATTGAATGCCCGCGGGTGAATAGAGGCCTATTGGCGAACTTGTGGCATAATTTCATAATAGCAAACTTTAATGGCTGAAATGTGCATCTCCATACATGAGGCAGAATGCACGAACCCCACAACTAAAACATTAATTCGCCTTAACTGATTGCATGATACAAGGGGGGATGGTCGGCTCTGATGACTTTTACTGTAGAAAATTAAAATTTAACCCTTTCAACTCCGCCTGGCAAAATTGACTTATCACTTTGATGGCAGCTAAACAAGCACCCGGCAATCGAAATGGCCATTATCTAGTGAAATGCGTGTAATTAGCTGGCAGGTTTTTCTCTAATTTCTCGTTAATTAACTGCAGCCGCCATTGAGCGGAACAATTGCGTTTGCCCTTTTTCTGTTCATCCTCTCAATTTGCCTTTTTGTTTTTTTTCCCTACAACAACTTCGGACAACTTTTACATTGTTTTGTGAGTGCAATGCAAGTAACAAGAACAATTTAAGTATCTTCACTTCAAGTTACTTTCCTTCCCATTTCTTTATTATGAACTATTTGACATGTGAATTGAAGAAATAATAACACTATCCATATCCCAAGCTCTATGTCGATCAAAAAATAAAGAAAGGAGAGTAAAAAATTAATGAAACTTTAAAAAAATTTGATCCGCGAGGGCAAGAATGAAAATAACTGACAAATTCAATAGTGATTTTCACTTTTGAAGTGAAGGCTGCTATCAACATTACCTAAGAGTAAGAGACAATCACTATTCTGGATTAACTGGAGTAAATACAACTTTATGTAAGAAATCGTTTTACTTTGGCAAGCTATTAATAAAGTATAAAGTTCAAATTTCATTTCGTTTGCAATACAATCACTTTTGAATAGATTTTACTTTTCGAATTGATGATAGCAATAGATAGTAGTTTTCTCAGATTTTTAAAACTAGAAATTGTTCAACTTTTTCTAACACTCCACTTTTTAGTCGGTAATCAATAAAAATATATCGTTATTATTTAGTTTTAGCAGCAATCAACATAATCTATAACTACCTATATATTGACGATATTACAAGATTAGAAAAAAGGCAAATTCGTGTTCTTTTGGTTAACTAGGAGATTTGTCACAAGGAACTATTAATAACACCAAGAAACCACACCAAAGGACTTGTGAGGGAAATAGAAAAGCCGTGAAATATGAGACCCTTACACATAATCAATAAGAGCATAGAACTAGATTTATATACATCACATGCTCAATGAAGCGGCGGCAAATAATCCGGCTATCATGAAATCTCTCCTCTAAGAATTTGACATGCTATGACTAACTGCATGATTTATTTTATTTTCTGCGGATTTAGCGAATAATCTTTGACTGCAGAAAAAGTTATGATAGGTGCAGCGACCACTCTAGTCAAATTAGCGCCCTAGGCAAAATAAAAAAAAAGCACCCCGAAGGTTTGTCATATGACTAGCTTAGATCAGTATGTTTGTATGATATGTATTATAATTTTATTCCCCGAATTATAATTTTTACTATTTTTTTTTTGAATCTGTTTTTAAGGTTAGGTTTAAGTTCTACAAACTTTAACAATATACATGTATAACTAATGAAAGTATATAAATAAAAACTGGTAAAAAATATAAGAACTAATTTTTCATGGCTTTAATAGGTTATTACTGTTTAAAGTTTTAGCAATAATTTTCTCTCGGTAAACGTTATTTTAAATTTATCTACAGAACAACAGAAATTGTTTAGCTAAAAAAAAACTTATTAAACTTAAAATTATATTTTTATAACCTGAGCCGAAATGTAAAGGAAATATAATGCGGAGTAATATTAAGGGGACATTATCATTTGAAATTAAAAAAAAAATCGATTTTTATTTTTTACATAAAAGTATTCCTTAACATCATAGAAAAGCTGTCCTCAAACCGTTGTGAGAAATTCGAAACAAAACGAAAGTTATAGCTATATATACGTAACGATATACACCGGTTTCTATAGATTTGGAGCGTCGCACAAAAACTTTAAACGCTTGTTTCTCGAAACTACTTTTTTTCACCTGGTACCAGTGATATCTCAAATTCTGCTCGATAGATTTAAAAAAATCCAAAAGCATTCGACTCACTAACATAAATACTAGGACATAGACCTTTAAAAATGCATAAAAGTACCCCACTCTATTTTTTATACACGTACTTTCCTCCAAAAAAATGGCCAATTTTTAAAATTTTTAGAAAAATAGTCCTAAAAATAATTTAAGAAATTAAAAATACCATTTTTAAAGGTCTATGTCCTAAACAAAAAGTCTAGAGAACAAAACTCATTTTGAATTTTGTCTTTATCTTCAACATAACAAAAAAAAAAAAAAAAAATTTTTTTATTTGTATACTTCGATGCCTATACATTCATATGTGTAAAAGTTTTCTGAATAAAAGCAATAGGGTTTACAAAAAAATTCCAAAAAAGTCGTTTTTTTGTCCATTTCAAATGAGAATGTCCCCTTAATGTCTCTTTATAAATTACACTAGTTTACAAATTTTAATTTTTTTCTTGCCCCTCATATGAAATGTAATTTTTTCCTTCCTTTAATGAAAACTAATCAGTAATGTAAAATCGGATTTTTTCCATCACGTTAAGTTTTCGAGAAAAACAGGTTTAAAAAATGAAAATAACCATATTTTAGCCACTTTTGGAAAAATTCTTAAAAACAACGGGATTTCGTAGCAGCTCGAAACGTAAGTCAAATCCAAGTTTGAATTGTAAACTATAGCTTTATAATATGTTATTAGTAACTTTTATTATGATTTATTCAGGAAACGAGTTTTTCATGAATCTTCCCCCTGCCATGTAAATGAAATTAACCAACGGTATGTAATGAAAAACTTGTCTCCCCAACAAACCTTGAAAAAGATTTTAATTAACTGATATTTTATAACTATAGTATAGAATTTAAGCATTCATTTGAACTGCGTTTGGGACCGCTACGATATCTCTTTATTTTTAAAAAAGGAATTTTAAAAATGGCTAAAATACGAATTTTTTAAATTTTAACTCAATTTTTCTTGAAAATGTGACGTGATGGGATTTTTTTATTATTTTTTTCGAAATCAGAGAATCTTAATAATAACATACTTAGTAAATTTTTTAAGGGGACAAAAATCTTGTAAACTAGTGTTATCAAAGTTAAGAAGTAATGACAAATAATTTTATTATTAGAATTTGGCATGTTATAGAAATAATGATTATTAATAAGAAACAATTCAATGTTTTAAATCTTAGATTTGGTTTAAAACTTAACGCATCTTCAAAATTACTGAAAAATAATCACTTTCAAATTAAGAATTATAAGTGTTATAGTGTTAAACCAAAGTCACAGTCCACACAATTTTTTGCAGTGTTAAACCAAAGTCACGGTCCAAACAATTATTCGAACAAAAATACACTTATTTCAACAAAGTATTAAATATTTAAACAATTTGTTTTAATTTTACTTTCAATAATATTAGTTAGTTATAGTTTGTAATAGGCCAACGTTTTTAAAGTGACAAAAAAGTTTAAAACAATGTATTCTTCTTAATTTAATTATTTAATATGTATACAAATTTCCAATAATATTTTATAATTTATAAATATTTAATAAGTAAGGATAGAATTAATAAAGGACTATGCATTCAGTTTACTATACTTTTATTATTCGAAATTCGAATAATCATGTTATCTTAAAAAACCATAAAGTAATACTGTTTTTTGTGATGAAATATGTTCAACATGATTAAAGATAAAGACTAAATAAAATCAATGATTAACTTAAGTTGAATTAAATCAAAATTTCATCTTTCGAGCTTTTATTTTTGCTATATTTGATACTAAGTTCTTCAATTGGAAAGTGTCAATTAATTACTGCTCAATAAAAATCATCGCCACACTTGATAACAGCTCTTGAGTCATCGTATTTCTAATGTAAGTTTTAATTAGTTTTAATTTAGAGGAACTTCGTTCGCCAGAAGCTACATTCACAAGAAGTGTATTCAATATCCGTAAGGCAATAAACAAATTAGGGTAGTTATTTTGTAATCCCTTTTGACATAACTACTTCATCGCACTTAATGGTGCTAAGCGTGAAGGCATAATTTGAGAAATGCATTCCATATACCATAAAGTAATTATCAAATATAGTTTTTATAAATTTACGTGGATTATTTCTTTATAAATTTTCATTTAAAAAATAATTGTCTTCTCCAGATGAAGCAGAGAAGTGTCCTGCAATTGATAAAAACATTCAAAAATGTATTGTTTAATAATTACAGCATTTGAAATACATATACAGCGATTTAAAAAAAAAAACGTTTTTCGCGTTTTAACAGGAGAAACTCCCATTAAGAAGAATTTTATAGAGTTTAAAACATATACATATATATGTATATTATATTCTTGGAGACATTTAGGTTGAGGTAAGACGGCGATTTTCTGCCTTTGGATGGGTGGAAATATTAACCGATGTTAAGAATTGCAATTCCAACTGCAGACAGAGGTATTACGAAGAAGCACATTCAAATAGGTTAAATAGTTTTTGAGTTATCATGTGCATAGTTTTGAAAAAAGTGATTTTTAAGCAGAAGCATTTAAAGTATTAGGTACAATATAATAAATATTTTAAGTGTAGGCCTGTCTATAAATCGTTACAGCTCTTAGAATTTTCAATGTTTTTAAAATGTGTAAATTATTAAAAAAAGTTGGTAAAATAAAAAATTAAAAAAAATCAAATTAAATGTATAAAAGGCACAACCTTTCACTTTGACTCAAAGTATGGAATTTAATCTTTTTAAGTACTATTAAGTTGTATACGTGGCTTTTTGAAATATATAATTTATTAACCAAAAATCCGTATAGATCAACATTCGATTAAAAAGTGAAAGCTACAGGATCCTTAAAAACGAAAATATATCGGAAACATTTCTAAAATTTCTCTCAAAGTACTTCTTGTCAATAACAGAAGAGGCAGTTAAAAATCATAAAAGTTCATTTGTGCGATTGACATCGAGTGGAGGCCAATCAGCATTCATCCAATATATTTATCATCCAATTGCTCTTATATCTAATGTGATGCTTACTTTAATTACGTTAGTGGTCAACTTTATGTAATAATTTTTGAGCACCTAACCGCAACAGTGCTAAAATCTATGCAAAGTGAGTGAGCCCGCCTCCACGAAATATTCATAAAATTACGCAGATTGTGCTCACGTACGTAGGTGGAATGCGTCTCTAATTTCATTGCTTTCGCGCTAATGAAAGTGAACTTAAATCAGAGTTAATTGCACACTAGTGGTGTGGCAGCAGCTAAATAAACAAAAGAAGATGTTTTCACAATGATGACACTCACCGCAATTGCAATCGATGAGTGAACCACATCAATCAGTTGCGCAAGGAATGCACCTTCAGCCGCGGGAATGAATATAACACATTTGGTAATTTAAATTTGCTCGGAGTCGAATAATTGTTTTTTGAGTGGGTCTGCTAACCAGCGAAAAGCTGAGATTATTTCTGGGCGGTTGTGGCTCGCTTTGAACTGGAGCAATTTGTTTTCTCCCACCACAATTGGGAAATCTATGGCCTAGAAATGAAGGTGCTTGATACAGAAGATCGCAAGAAGACATTACGCTTCTTCAAGGTCTTTTGAAAGTTGTTTCATCTGATGAATGAGCCTAGATGGCAGTTTCAAGCTGTTTTAGCACCGTCCGATCTTCCGCGGAGCTCCTTGTTAGCCAATTGTGTTTTAAGCAATAACATAAATTAGACGTGGAGGATAAATGAGCAAATTAAATTAACATTTGGTTTGGGAAGTGCCGATCTTCACTGGACAGACACCATAACATTTCGCTCAAGTTTAGGTTCTGCGACGACTGCGGCATCTTTCGGATGAATGCAGCTCTTTCTTTCACAACCTGTGAACTAGTTTCGTATTAAGGCTATTTTATGCAAAGCTTGAAAAGTATAGTTCACATGGTACCATCAAGAAATAACGAGGCCTTAAACTAATTATAGTAGCAATGTTTCTATAGAGAGACCTGAAGAAGATATCTTGTATTTTGCAACCGTTTACCTTTACTCTGTGTGATTGCAGTTCAATTGCGTCACAGATGCAATTAAGGTGCACTGTTCTTAAATAGTTGGTCTCATCAAAGGAGCGTGGCAAAAAACTAACTCAAACAATAATGATTAATTGACACTTGGAGCGGTCTACCTTGACTTGTGGAAAGTAGCAATTAAGCCCCATCGTATTTTCACTTGCTGAACCGATTTTCTGGTTTATAAAAACAATTCCTTTCATTTCTGGCATTTTAAGTTTTTGTATGCAGGAGATGATGAGGTTGCGTTTATTTAAATGATTGAGGAAATAAAGGTATTTTTATACAATCTTTGCGTAATTTTCACTATTTTGAAAGTAGCCCGATTTCAGTAATATTGGAATGCCCGTTGAGTACACACCTTAAACTGTATGAATTTAATATCAAGTTTCAATTTGTGATGGAATAATCGATGCAATTTATCTAGGATTGTTTTAACTTGCTTACTAAACTAACTAAAATAATTAAACGGACCGAATTATGAGCCAATTGAAGGTCATTAGGTTGTTCATCAAAGTCATCAGCTGTTTGCATTGTTTCACTTTTTCGATATTTAGTCCAAGAACGTAGGTCAGATCTATCAATATGCCAAAATCGTTACAAGTTGTAAGTGAATGGATATTGTGATGAATATTGAAAGGAAGATACAAAAAACATCAAGTCTAATTAAAAGCTTCAAAGTGTATTTTCCATTCAGTTCACATTAGACAATCTTCACTGTCGTGTTAAACGAATTTCGGTGGGTAAATATTTAGAACACTATATTAAAAAACTTTTCTACCTAAATAATGAAAATTAACAGCAATAAATACAAAGTAGGATACCAAGGAAAAGATTGATAAAATTAAGTTAATGTTTTTTAACACTATAAGAATAGTATTTTAGTTAATTATTTCGTTCATCAAAATGCTGATTACTACAAAACTATTGTACAATCGAACTCTATGCCGATTCTTTAACTATTTTGTCGAAATATCAATAAAGTCAAACTTATGATTAAATAAACGAGATTCATGATTGGAAGAAATTATGATTCCTCAAGGAGCGTGCTGGGACAGAAATGCAAAATGTGTCCAAAAGTTTCGAAAATAGAAGTTTAAGTCTATCTGTGTAGAAGGTAGGAATTTGGGTCAGCCCATGACAGCCCACGAATAGTAAGTCTAATATACCTTCTCTGACCCGCCTCTGTACGTTTAATACGACAGAAATAATGTGGAGACCAAAGAATTCAGGCATATATTCAAGAATTGGCCTATCGAATGTGCAGTAAAGGAATTTTGTGACAAAAGGATCTTTGACCATTTCTTTACAAAACCATAAATGGAATTAGCCTTGTTGGCAATAGCATCAATATGATACTATAATACAAATTTTGAGTTCAGGAAAAAACCCACATTTCATAGACATTCTAGATATTGATAGAGTAAGATTATTTTATCCCACTCGGTTTTCTCTAATTTAAAAATTTAAACATTTTCTGGGACTTAGATGGACAGCAAAAATAAAGCATAATCCTATACCGGGAGTTTAACAATTGTTTGAGTTAATGTAAGTGGTTTGACGCTATTTTATGTTGTAAAATGATTTTGGTCTTTAGTGAAGATTTAAAGGGGTTCTTAAAATAAACAGATTGAAGAAATTGTACAAACATCCTTTTATTTAACCCGTTAATGCGCAAAACGAGGATTTTGTGCACGCAAGTTCAATTGTACGATTCGAATAGAAAATTGGGGCGAATTTCCTCCAAATTCATCTATAAGGGGTTTTTGGGGGTGCTCTTTCAGAATCTGGCATTTGTTTTGCATAAAAACTTCAAAAACTCTATTATTTTTTGGTTTTTTTCAAAAAAGTGCCGATTTTTTTTGGACATTTTTCGTCTAAAAGTCGATTATCTTCTCGTTGCTGCTATTATATGATCATACAACTACCAGAAATCGCGGTCCGAATATCTACACTTTCTTAAACCATAGTTTTGAATTTTTTTTTTTTTTTGCTTTGGTTTTTGCAAAATGGCCATTTTGTACAGCAATGTAATAAAAAACTTCGCAATTTTTTTACACGAAAAGAATCAACTTTACAAAAATAATTTTTATGACAAAAAGTGCTCATAATTAGCCAAGGAATACGTGTGAATTTTTTCAGAATTTTTCGGGACATTTTTGGATTTTTCAAAAATTGGCCAAATCCAAAAAACCAAAAATAGCCCAACAAATTCTGAAAAAGTTTACATGTTTTCCTTGGCTAGTTATAAGCACTTTTTGTCATGTAAATTATTTTTGTGAAGTTGATCCTTTTCGTGTAAAAAAATTGCGAATTACATTGCTGTACAAAATGGCCATTTTGCAAAAACCAAAGCGAAAAAAAAAATTCAAAAGCATGATTTGAGAAAGTGTAGACATTCGGACCACGAATTCTGGTAGTTATATGATCAACAGCAGCAACGACAAGATAATCGACCTTGAGACGAAAAATGACCAAAAAAAAATCGGCACTTTTTTTAAAAAAACCCAAAAAATAGGGTTTTTGAAGTTTTTATGCAAAACCAATACCAGATTCTGAAAGATCACCCATAAAAACCCCTTATAGGCGAATTTGGAGGAAATTCGCCCGAATTTGCTATTCGAATCTTACAACTGAACTTGCGTGCACAAAATCCTCGTTTTGTGCATTAATGGGTTAAAATGAATTAAGAAAGATCAGTAAAGATTTTTTCCTTAGTTCTTACAAAGTGCTTAATTCTAGATGGATAGTCAAGGTACAAAATACCAAAAAAAAGTATGAATGCCTTCATGCCAAGGTAATAATTTTATCTTTAGTCTCACATAACCCAAAACTCTGTTCAACTATATAAGTGTAAAGCATTCTCTATGAGATCTAAAAAAGAAAAGTTATTTTATCCTTTGCAGTGCAATTTAAATAGAAGCGCGTTTTTTAAATGATTTTATTAAGTTTCACAGATTTCTAACTAACAATCAAATCTTGTAATCGAATTTTCACCCACTTCCCTTCGACCGATTGAGTTGAAATTTTGCATATATGGATATGTACTTTCGATGACTATACAATATTATGGTTGACATGGAGTGGATCTGATGATGGAAACGATCGAAAAAACTCCTCAGCGGCTCACAATTCTCCCTTGTGTTTGGGCACATTTGATTCGTATCGATAACAATTTTAATATGGTAAAAAAAAGTAAAAATAAATTAAATAAAAAAAATTTAAGTAAAACGATTTTAAGTGGTATAATATGGATTAATATTTATTTAATGAATAAAAATATGAATTAAATAATTCAGATGTGTTTCTTAGTTTCAGCCATAAAATGAAAACGCCCACGATTTTATACTATAAGGAAAACAAATTATCGAACTAATAATCTAAAATATGATTGCCTATTATGATACTTATAATAGTTTTACTAAGAAATTTTTCTTATTTATTCTTTTTAAAAAAGCTTTATTTATGATCTCTTTTTTAATGTTAAATCAATGTTTCTAAAGAATGTCGTATGTAACACCAAAAAAAAAAAAAAAAATATGTAGTTCAAGCTATTCTAAAATTCATGCTAATAACTTTTTTTTCAATATTTTGAACATTTAATATAATTATTAATTTATTTTATTTGATAAATTAGTCGAAACCCCGATTTTTTTAAAAACTGCTGACCATTTTGTCTTATAATTTTCACATTCCACCATATTAACTGATATCTATCACAACACGAAACCTCGATCCAAACTTTATTTCACAACCTGGGAATTCTCCTTCTAAGATTAAACTGAAATTGAGAATTTGCATCATGTGAAGTTGTAAATTGCCGTTATGAATAAATACTCATGATCACAAATCCAGTGGAAACTAACAAAATCACTAATAAAAAATATAGTGAAAAATTAATGAGTAATCACTGTTTACCTTAGTTAATTAGTATTTTTCCGTGAGACAATTTGTTCCTTTACCCTTAAATTAGCGATTTTTCTTTTTATTGCGAAAATAATATATTTGGTAGTATTTAGAATACAAGTCAATTAAAAAAAAAAAAAATATTTAATAATTTTTTTAGTATATATGTATATTGTTCAAAAAATCAATTGTTGTTAATAAACTATACTGCGCAGTCACCAAAGATGATGACTGGTAAAAAAAAAACAAAAGTAGTTTTTAAATAAACTTTTATTATTTAAAAACTATTCTATGTAATAAATAATAATACTTATTTCATATTCTTACCTGTAAACTTCATCAGAAAATTCTTATAAAATTCTTTATCTACCTCCAAAACTTCCGAACGTTAGTAGTTGTCACCTTGACAAGGCCATAGAGGGAGAAAAAAAATAATTAGCTGTGTTGCCAATACATAGTTTAAATTTACCAATTAAATGTTAACAATAATAAAAAAGATTATTTCCAAAAAGTTGGTATATCCGAATTTATCTAACATTTTATTGTCTGTTGTTTTTAAACAACACTACGCATTTAAGAGTTAAACAACTTCAAACTTCAATTGGAAAGATCAACTCAAACTAATATTTTACAGCTGGGTCATTCCATACAAAATCATCAAAAATTAAAAAAAATTGAAGCCGCACTATTTTTGATTTCGACGAAACTTGGTGGGTATCTTTGTTTAGATGTCAGAAGAGAAAATTCAGCATTATTTAATTTTTCTGATGTCTCAGCTTCGGTGCGCGACCGCTAGAGCACTCAAAAAGTGTGATTTTTACGCTCTACTACCATGCGCTGTCAAAATTGTTCTATTAGAGATATTTGAACATTTGTGATCGCAGTTGAAAGCTACAATATAGTAGTTTTAGGAAAAAAATATGGAAATAGAAAAATATGTTTATTCGAAGTATACTAGCATCCTGAAAATACGACTTTTTTCACATTTTTATATGATTTTCAAATCGCTGTAGTATCTTTCCTGGTAAATTAAAAAAATTTAGTTTTTGTGTACATCATGTCCATATATTAAACAAAACAACAGTCCATTATAGACTTGTTCGAAAATTTTTTTATATTAAAAAAATAAGCTTGAAATTTGAAAATTTCTGAAAATTGCATATTTCGAGCTTAAAAATGAAAATGTGGGACAGGAGATAGAGAACTGGAATTCTCAGGAAATTTAGGTGTAACCTTGAACTTTAAAGACCCGTTGAGTTTGTTTTGTTTTTTGCATCCCTCTAGTAATTACAGCCATTTCAATACAGCTAGTAATGCAGATTTTCCTTTTTAATTAGTTTCTTTTCTTATTTCACAATACGAGGAAACAACAACGCAGTAATAAAAAAGAACAACAACAAAAAAATAAAAAACAAAACAATATGTAGTAGATACTCCGTATACGTACATCCCAAATGAAGAAGGCGATTTAAATAAATATATCCCAAAAGAAGAATGCAATTTATCGTAAATGAAGAATGCGATTTCAAATATCAGAATTTCATTTTGTTACTCTAACATTAATATCATTATTAATACAACAATGAATTATTAATATTTTATATTATATTGCTTGACATGTTAGACATACTTATACTTACAATTTCTGAATTATTTGAAGCCTAGAATTTACGAATTTTCAATTTACTTTGAGAAATGGTACAAAACTATGAAACATTCTTGTTCCCTTTATTGTAATAATACTACTAAATCTATCACATAAAAATTTATCCGCAGCTTCAACATCAGCATTGCATACAAAAAAAAAATTCGATTCCAGAAATTTGTTCGGAACAAAAATTGAACATAGCTTTAGTAGTTAATATATGACGATCTTCAATTCGTTGTAAACTTGCTTTCCGCACTATTCGTTTGATCGTTCCCCCTGCACCATCACATGGACTTTTCCCGTGAGAAGTGGCAAAAAAATACCACTCTGCTTCCAACCCAAAATCATCATTATGATGACATAGATTAACAAAATTTTTCTTTTTTTTGTAGGGGAGATGGGGGTAAGACGGGGTAGCGGGTAAGACGGGGTACCCAGCGAAATTCACAGTTTAAACTGACCAATCACGCTCGTTCATGCATCGTTCGATGCGCCGCCATGACACCTGTCAGTTGTCCGGCCATTATTTGTTCGCAAGTGTACGTGTGGCGAAATAATCTAAAAAAATTGTTTTAGTGCAAAGTGCTTATCACATTTTCTTCCAGTTTGACACGTGACTGTGGTTTATTAAATAACACTAGCTGGTGAGGTGTGACTGCTATTGACGCTTAAACTAACCTATAATAAGGTAAACATTGTGTTTCCTTGAGATTGCCGACTGTTTCTTTTTTGTTTTAATTATTATTAGAAAATGGCACGGTAGGCAAGATGGGGTAATGACTACACACCATGTATGTATTGTATAGAAGTATACAGTCAAGTCTCCTATAACGCGATTGATTCGTACCGCGTTATATGGAAACCGCGCTATGAGACACTTCAAATTAATTCAAATCAGGATATGCGTTCTATGGAAAATGTTAATGTTAATGTTAAAAAAATTTAACACATCGAATATAATACAAATAAAAATATAAAATATAACACATATTGGATACATTTTTCAAGCCATTTGAGTTGTTGGAATGTTCTTATATCAAAAACGCGTTATAAAGAGACCGCGTTATAGGAGAACTTGTCGCATTTTTCACACCACGTTATATGGGAATCGCGCTATAAAAACACCGCGTTATAGGAGACTTGACTGTATTCCGCTTCCATTGAAGGGTGGATATCATGCTCAAATTGTGGAAAACGGGCACATAATAGCTGTGCAGGAATCAACGATGATGATGACGAAGCCTTCCGCGTGTGCGAGTTGTGCCAGTCGAAATAATCATCATTCTGTCTGATAATTCTCAGTACCCCATCTTACCTCAGGGGGTACCCCATCTTACCAGCACCATGGGGCAAGACGGGGCAAAACACCATTATTTTTATTTTCATTTTTTTTTCTAAAATGTATAATTAAAAGTTCCTAATTTCACCAAATATTAGAAGAGTAATAAATAGTTGTTAATTAAAACATAAATATGAATGTCTCACTACGTAAAGTTTTCTTTTATTGATCTTCAAACCTTAAGTACCCCATCTTGCCACCCTCTCCCCTATTGAGCCGCTGATCCATCGATGAAATATTTAACTTTTTTAAATTCTGGATAATATCTTTTGATGTATTGAATGAACACTTTTTGAAATCAATAGAAAGCTACAGTACTATGGGTTAAGTAGTCGCTAATTATACTACAAAAGGATGTAAAGTGACTTGATCTCAGTTGTTTGCTAGCATTTACGGAGTATCTGCTACACATTGTTATTTTTTATTACTACATTATTGTTTCCTCGTATTGTGAAGTAAGAAAAGAAACTAATTAAAAAGGAAAATCTGCATTACTAGCTGTATTGAAATGGCTGTAATTACTAGAGGGATGCAAAAAACAAAACAAACTCAACGGGTCTTTAAAGTTCAAGGTTACACCTAAATTTCCTGAGAATTCCAGTTCTCTATCTCCTGTCCCACATTTTCATTTTTAAGCTCGAAATATGCAATTTTCAGAAATTTTCAGAAATTTTCAAATTTCAAGCTTATTTTTTTAATATAAAAAAATTTTCGAACAAGTCTATAATGGACTGTTGTTTTGTTTAATATATGGACATGATGTACACAAAAACTAAATTTTTTTAATTTACCAGGAAAGATACTACAGCGATTTGAAAATCATATAAAAATGTGAAAAAAGTCGTATTTTCAGGATGCTAGTATACTTCGAATAAACATATTTTTCTATTTCCATATTTTTTTCCTAAAACTACTATATTGTAGCTTTCAACTGCGACCACAAATGTTCAAATATCTCTAATAGAACAATTTTGACAGCGCATGGTAGTAGAGCGTAAAAATCACACTTTTTGAGTGCTCTAGCGGTCGCGCACCGAAGCTGAGACATCAGAAAAATTAAATGATGCTGAATTTTCTCTTCTGACATCTAAACAAAGATACCTACCAAGTTTCGTCGAAATCAAAAATAGTGCGGCTTTGACCATTTGATGATTTTCTGTAGAATGACCCAGCTATTATTATAAGATTTCCTATTATTCCCAGTACTTTTTTCTCAGTGTAGTAGCAACTACCATACTTGTGTTTGTTGAAACTACGCTAATTATGATAATTTTAACGTAATTCAAAAGTTTAATCGACATGATTACTTTTAAACAATAAAAAATGTATGCTAGTAAAATTGGGATACAACCGCCTTACTTCATCAATTTTATATTAAAATTGAAATTAAACTAAATCGAATTGAAATTAAAAGAGTTGGATTAACTAGGATCTGGTTGATTGAAAAATGAAATTGGTACCAGAGGAATTAACAAGATGTGATTGCTGAATCAATTAGAAGTATTTTTTTCAGTGTATGTTCATGTATAACATGCTTAGTTTAAAACATGTATTGGTTTTTCCTCACATTAATATTTACCAAAAAACGTATCTAATGTAAGTTAAGTTTCACAATGTGAAAAAAGTCGTCAAATAAAGAACTCCTATGACAAAAAGTCTTTTGGTGCAGGTTCCAAAATTTGTTAATGCCGTGAATAATGCAGACCTATTTCTAAACTCTTTATATTCCCCAACGACTTCAACTAAAAACAAGTGTTAAATTAAGCTCATCTAAGACTTCTTACAGCTTTGGGTTGAAAAAAAAATATATATATAATCAAAAGATGTATTGAAATCTTCCCCAAAACCCAAAGACCCTGACTAATTTCGAAAATAACTTCTTTATTCTGACAAATATTAAAAAGTTAAGTAATTCTCAAAGAAATACATTTTTATTTGGCACGTCTCCAGCTTGTGCTAATTTCCCATAAATCTGTTTCTATCATGGTACCATTGATTTGATATACCTGTTAACCATAAACTTTTTTAATCAGTTGAGTAACCGTGCAAAGCCAGGAAACAACACCTGACAAGATACTTTTGAGGAAAATACCTAGCTTTTGTTATCCGTGAATCATCACAACGATCACCTTCGATTCATCCATCATCACGGTGTACTCATCATAAACTGACATAATGGGCGGTAATTGCTATTAGTATGAACGTAGACAAATTGGAAATTAACATTTGAACTTTCTTCTAATTTCAGAGTACGTGGGGTGATAAGTAGGTCTGAAAAGAAATTACTGCCTCGACTTGCACTCTTCGCTGAGAGTAAACAAGCACACGTATGTAAATCGGAACTTAACTTTTCGAGGAGTTTCATTTCGTAACATAATTGCGAAATACACCCACTAAAATTATTATAGCATTTGTCGGAATACCGCCAGCATCTGCAGTAAACCAGAAAGGAAAATATACAGCGTGCAAAATTCGCACCCATAATGTGCAATTTCTCAAGGTAACAGCTTTCTTCCTTAACTCGACCGCGAGCAAGTTGGAAAAACAATTAGTGGGATTAATGAAACAAATATCGTCGGTAATCTGCAAGGTGCTTAATGGTAAACAGGTTACTTTCATTTTTCAACTACCAAGCATAGTAATTGCATATAAGGAAATTGCTGGAAGATTTGCTTTTTCTCGGTTCAAAACTGCAGGCTCGCCGCCAAACCGGCCTAAAAGAAGCAATTCAGTGGAAGCATCTTCAGATGCACGAAAGGAGGTCACGTCGGCACAGTGTGACTATCTCAAGAAGCTCTGGAGGAATTCACAATGTGCACACAGCAAGGTGATCATATGCGATTTAGTAATACTTTTTTTGCAATCCCAGTAGCTTCGCAGTCATGCCAATAACGAAAGGCTCCTTACGTCAGAAGCGCTCGCAGCCGCTAAGCTGAGTTGACGTTCTTCATCAAAAGGTGTGCTTAATCGCATAAGCAGTACCGGTCCTACATGCATTATCATATACCGCGATGGCTTCATTTTCCGGAATTAAAAGTAACCTTTTTCATGAATTTGGCGAGCTGATCTTCTCAAGAAAATTAGGGTAATTTTTTGGTTGCTTTAACACAGCGAGATTAGCCCATAATAGCGCATTTTTGCTCGTAGTTTGCTAATTAGTTTTAAGCAATATAATGACGAACTAATCTAATTATTCATTCATACGGTAATAAATTTATGTGATCGATGATGAATCGGTTATGTAAGCTCTTCAAAGCAATTAGTAAGGCAACGATATTCTCTTTTATGCGATTTTGAATGCTATTTATTGCTATTGATATGAAATTGCGATCCTGACACCGTCAGTTGCAAATTGCCAACTTCAAAATTTGTGCCTTCGTTCCTCATTTCATCATCCTTCTTGTGTAGTAGTTTTGTGAAGGGAAAGGCAGGAAATTGTAAAACAAAATATAAAATCGGTCACTTTATCATGTGTTTTTCTTTTACTTTTATACTCTATTAAAATCTAATTGCAATTGAGTATTAATTGAGATTTCCTAAAAATGTCCATAAAAATCCATTACATGCTTTTAACTACATGGCCTCGACATTTTTATTATTTATTGCACATTATTCGAAATGCGCTTATACCATATAAATCACATTGGTCTCAAATTTATCAAAAAATTGTATTTAAAACAGCATTCTTAATTCAAAGAATTTTCTCAAAATGTCCATTAGAATCCATACTTCAGTCCTCAATAATGTAAGAATGGTTTGCAGAATGCCTCAAACTTTAAATTTCTTCCATTGTTTATAAACGTTGCCTACAAAATTACAAAAACCAGGTTTTTAGACAACTTTTAAGTCTATAAATACGATCGATGAAAAATTTGCATATGCTTCTATTATCGACTAAATACAAAAATTCAGTTAGTTGTTTTAATAAATATATCAGTTCATAAATGTAAAGTTCTCATAGTTCACAATTCTTTCGTCCCACTAATTTTTATTTCTAGGTCCTTTAAATGATATTTCAGGTTGTATACCTGTAAATTCCGCTTTTATAATTATATTTATGTGGGAATTTTTCGTAAAATCCGGACCGGTTACGGGCAGAACTCGAACCTGTGACCTTTATTTATTGGGTTGGCACGAAAGAAATGAGACAGTTTGTTTTTACATTTTAAATTCTAACATTTTTATTTTACTATACATTTAGTCAATCAAATACTCGCCGTGAGCATATACGACTTCTTTCCAACGTATAGGCAAGGACTGGATGCCTGTTGCCCAGAACTCAGCGGGCCGTGAGTTAAAGAAGGTGGCTACGTAGGTTTCAACTTCATTAAAAGTGTTAAAGCGTTTATCACGCAAATCATTTTTCATGGCTCTGAATAAATGATAGTCTGAAGGGGCAATGTCTGGGGAATATGGTGGATGAGGTACCGTCTCCCAGCCTTAGCCCTGCAGTTGTTGGCGGGTGGTGAACGCAGTGTGCGGGCGAGCGTTGTCATGAAGTAAAATGACATTGACTCTTCTTCGTCTTTTTTCTTTGATAGCTGTGGCTATTTTATCGAGCTGCGCCGCATATGTGTTAGCATTAATTGTTTCATTATGTAATTCATAAAACAGTATGCCCTGAGAATCCCAAAAGCAGCACAATAGAAGTTTTTCGCCGCGGTTTTTGCTTTGGTTGAGTTGGTGGGTCTTCCTTTCATGGCAGCCAGAAGGCACGGCGCATTTTGTTTTCGTAGAGAACCCACGACTCGTCCCCTGTGACCAAACTCCTTCCGGCGCGGTCGAAGTAGTAGCGATTGGCAGACGGCGACCCGAGCAGCACGAGTGGCTTCTGTGAGGGCATGAGGTGTCCATCGGGATAAATCTCTCCTATATCCGAGCTCGTGCAGGTGATGTTCTATAGCATGATGGCTGCAGTGGAGTTTTGTCGCTAATTCACGAGTGCTTGCATCCGGCTTCTGTTGCAGTTCACGGCGCAAATCATCATTGTCGAAAGCTGGTGGTCGTCCCGAGCGAGGCTGACTTTCGAGGCTTCAGTCTCCTGTACTGAAGCGTTTGAACCAACAAGACACTGTTGCGTGACTTGTAGTATCTGAGCCAAATGCAGTGTTGATGTTGTTTGGCGCAGCTCGCGCACTATGGCCTAACAAATACTCGTAAAGGTATAGAGTTCGAACTTGTCGCTCATCCATTTTTCTTCAAACTGACTGAATTAATCGTGCGTGCGCTTTTATATACCCCTAGGACTGAAGCACCTAGAATGTTCTATAACATACTAGAATATGGTCGAAAACAATTGATTAGAAAAACAATATGAGTAGAGTTTTCTAGAGTGTTTCATTACTTTCGTGCCAACCCAATAAATGGCTGCTCGATACTTTACCCAACTAAGCTATCAGTGGCGGGTTTTCGATACCTTCAAGTAACTACACATTTATATTTTTTTTTTAACAATTTGTTTGTTAGAGAAAGTGAAAATAACAAACTAGAGGATGCATTCAATTTACACTCTAAAGCACAGGCTACGAATTTGCACATAATACTTGATATTCATAAGACTCTTGACCTATATTATATAATATTTTTAATTTATCATTTCTTCAGGCTTTCTCTTAACTTACATATTAGCGAGTATTAGCTTCAAGTAATAATAATTGAGATTGGTATATGTAAAATTGTTAATTGGATAAACCGAATCAAATCGAATCGCATCAAAATACATATATACAATTGAAGCTGAGCTTTGTCGAAATAAAAATGATTGTAGCTGCACAAACAAAATTATAGTACTTACTATATACTGTGTTTGAACAAAAACTTAACAAGTTAGCATGAAGACTATTTTCTTGCTATTATTGTTTTGATCTGATTCACCTCGGTCTTTACTTCCTTAAGTTCGTAATAGTTAAGGAATAAAGATAAGTACCAAAAATCTGTTTATGTAGATATGTATCGGTACGATTTGCTTTCATCATGAACAAAATGTTTTCGATAAGAAGCGTTTGGTTAATTCAAGGTAGAATTTATGTACATCTCTGGTTATGCGCATAAAGACCGTGCCAGGTTAATTTGATTAGAAGGCTAATTTCTCTTAAAAGGAAAGATATAAAGATGAGAAAATTTGTAAATAATGAGGTTGGATCTAATAGGATGATATTTTTCTCCATAAGGTTGAAGCTAATAAGATGATATTTTTCTCCGTGTGCAAGTATTTAATTCTCAACTGTTGTGTAGTTTATATGTAACTTCCTTTTAAAAAATTTAGAATTAAATAGATAAAATGTTCGATATATAGAGCCGCAGGTACGCACTTTCACACAGCATAATCCATCATCAAAAAACGTTTTTAGATATCGCATTTAATCTACACTTCTTGATGACTATACAATTGCTCTTTGTGCCAACGGGTGGTTAATTGTTGATAAATATCGCATATTACTTGCAGCTTAACTAAATCGAAGTAAAATTGCTTTGGTTATTTTCCCAAATGTAATCGAAATCAACAATTTGGGCAACGGGACAAATAAGCTTTGTTATCCTCAAATCAAATTAAACGCCTGCATGTAAATTAAATATCTCTCAAAACCCATTTCAGGCACCGGAATATTTGCATACTTGATATATATTTTGTGTTGTTTATTTCATCGCTTCGATTATGTTCGCTTTCTAAATTTAAGCTGGATTTTGAACACAGTGAGACATTTTACTTCCGGAAAGACTGCAGCATACGCGCCCATAAAAATATTTTCAATTCCATTAGTTTTCTCCCAGGCTCTGTCCCAGTGAGAGACATTATGCGACTTTACGTAACTTAAACATGAATAGGTCAACAGCCTTCACGTTAGTTATTTCCCTAAATGACTTATTTCTTTACAAGATTGCCGAAAGTTTAATCTTTACGTTAAAGTTTTGAATATTAGATAATCAATTTTTTATAATGGTTGATATTGATCGGTTCCAACAAGATGTATTAATTAAAAACAATCTGCCAGGTGGTTAAAAGCTTAATGCGTTTATTGATTTAGATGAATATATATGTATGTCTTGTCGTTGACTGATGAAGCGAATACGTAATACAACTTTTAACCTAACACTAACGGACTAATAAAATCGAATCATATGCATTCTAAATGGAACCTAAGGAAATGTGCATTCTGAAATGAGCTGAAGAGATTAAAATTAAAATAAATGCTAATTTAAATAAGAAATTTTAGTTCGTTTTCTGAGTCAATGGATATTAATTTAATTTGAGTGAAATCTCACAATAGTTGGGATAAGTCATTACTATATGTTCCGAAGATCTTAATGCTCAACCTTTAAACATATCTATACTTCTGTACTTATACTTTTACTTACTAATACAATATATAAAGAGAGTGAGTTCGTTTATATGTAAGAGGTAGCCTCAGAAACTACGGAGTCGATTCCAATAGTTCTTTCACCGTTAAAAAGCTTATCTCTTCCCCGTGGATATAGGCTTAATTAATACGAATGAAAACTTTAACACTAATTTAGATTACTTTTGTATGACAGAAAAATTAATTTTCTTTTCCTTATTTGAAATTATTTCGAAAAGTCAATAACATAGATAATTTTTTTTTTTTTTTTACCTTTGACACTTATTGTGTTCTGGTTTTGAAATTGTTAATTGTTCAAATTTTATTTCATACTTGGCAAGCTCACATATGTGCCTACATAAATTTAATATCTATGCTTAGCCATATTTCTCTAAAAAATCACGTAATAAAATCAAATAAAATACTAAATGTGTCAAAGCTTTTTTATTTATTATTAATACAATCCCGGGCAACACGGAGTTAAGGTGAAATATGTAATAAAGAAAAAATTTGACACAATATTTTAATAACATTTCTCTGGTGTCATTGAAAAAATCATAAAGCATTTGTTTACTCTAGGGAAAATAACCTATAAATTTTACCAATTACAGAATTCATTCAATTAACAACCTCTAATGCAAATATTTATTCATATAAATTTCAATCTCATTTTGTTGTGATTACTGCGATTAACAGATATCATAATTTATAAATAATAAATATTGTAGCTTCATTAGCGTCTAGCAAAAGCTTGAATAATT
The DNA here is from genome assembly GCA_949715965.1 of Dysmachus trigonus. Taxonomy (NCBI): domain Eukaryota; kingdom Metazoa; phylum Arthropoda; class Insecta; order Diptera; family Asilidae; genus Dysmachus; species Dysmachus trigonus. The sequence continues at coordinate 33,918,757 of OX454319.1, forward strand.
GAACAAATATGTAATTGATAGAAAATGCAAAATCATCTTCATCTCTTTAAACTACATATTTGATGAATAAATTAAAACAAATTGAATTTATACCTGACAATTACGATAAAAGTTAATTATTTATAATCAAATAAGTGATGAGAAATTACGCTATTATAAATAAAACGATGTTAAAGTTTTATATGAGCACGTCTTATTCAATTTAATTAATGATTTTTTAATTCCAGCAAAGCTTAACAATGTTAGGAGAAACACAAAACGGACGTTTACAAGAGCTTCTATTATTTTTACTGTATATTGTCTTAAAAGATATCCAATCTTTCTTTAATTAACATAAGTGATAAATCATAAAAATAAAAGTTGAAACATACATCTTTTTGCATATAAATTAAAAACGACAACTTTTAAAAGACTTGAATAATTAATACGATAAAAATGTTCATTCAGTAAAAATCTCAGCCAAAATTACAAATCTTTGTCTTCGCTATGATGCCACGCATAGTTCGATGATTAATTTCAGTTCAGATAGATATTTCCAACTTTTCCAAATTTGATCAAATATTGATTTGGTCTAACTTAAATTAAAAAAGAAAATTATAAAATGATGTAACTGCTTTCTTCGAAAAGAAATATAATACTGCATGCATATTTATATAGGAAAGATATGTTCAAAGATGATGACAAACTTTATGAGAGAACACAATTCACAAAAACCTGTTTTATTTTTTTTTGCATAACATGAATCCCAATAAATCATATTTAGGCAAACTTAAGTCAGAAAGCTTACAAAATTTAAAAGTCATAAAAAAAAATTTTTTTTTTTAATTTCTAGTTAGGCCATTAAGAATGATAAACAACAATATAATGGTTCATTTCATTAATTCATGCAGTTTAACTGACATTTTATCATTCTATTTTAATGAGCCCCGTAATTATTTTCTCACACATTTCACCAAGGCGGTATATTTCCGATAATAATTTCTTTCATATCTCCCGATGATTGGATAAACGAATAAATAAATAGGGAAAGTTTTGTTTTCCCGAGAAATGCAAAAATCAATGTTAAAAAAATGTAAAGTTGCTGAGACTTACATAAATTATCATACTAATTTGCTGCAACTCGTCACCACTGATTCTCAACCATTAGCAGTACAAAGCAGGTATAAAAATTCACTTAAAAGCTCAGAGGAAGCCCCGTCCAAGTCGCAAAGTGGAGAAAAAACTACTTTGAAAATACCCTAAGATTTATGGTGAACTACTCGCATTCTTTGTCGCTGCTGGGATGATAATGCGAACCAAAGTTTATGCAGTTTTATTTTTAGTGGGAGTAAGAAATGGTATTTTTTGCGGAAGTCGCATCTACCGGCTGATTTATTATAAGATATATAGGTCTGTAAAGTCCGCGAGCAAGTTCAAGTTTCACTTTCGGCCTTTCTCAGTGACATTAGCGGCGCGGCGTTCACGTTGCGTCAGACGCTCCAAAAGTAATGTACCATCAGCCTTTGGGAAATCCAGTGTCGATCTTCATTAAAAAAAGGGTTTCGATATTTGTCAGTGAATAAGTCAATTAAGATGTACTACCTGCCAAGGGGATGACATGATACAGATCTTAGCGTTGAGATTAATTATTGTAGTGAAAAGGTAAGATCGCGATGCAATTGCTTGTTTCTCTTCTTCTTTTCATTATGTATTTAGTTTACTTTCCGCATAATCAGAATGAGTTCAGTACAAATTTGCATTTGAACTCTGATAAAAATCAAGATATATTTATATTGTTCTCTGTTTCCTCAGATATTTGTCAGGCATGCCAGATTATACAAAATATTGAAATTGTTCAGAAAAGCTTTATTGGCATATTTTAAATTTCGTTTTTCAATTTTATGTTAATCCGTTTTTAAAATATATGTCATAAAACTTTTCCCCAGACTATATTCTAAAATAATATATCTAGATATCTGATATAATATAATATCAACATTTCTGCTCTTCTAAATAAGCTGTAACAAATATCTTTCATTCTAAGTTTCTTCAATGGATTTCCTCATACCTATTAAATAGAAAACAGATGTTTATTTTGGAGTGCTTCAAGGAAGCTACTGTGGGCCTATTCTGTTTATATCATTCATAAAGAACATTGTTAAAATTTTACTGCATGCTAAATTATTAGACTATGCAGATGACCTAAAAATATTTCTTCAAATAACTTCATCAAAATTTAAAATTCTTAGGAATTTCAAAAACATTTGTACAATAAAACTAAAAATGGAAACTCGTACATTCATTTTATTAATTTGACCACTATCGATAGAAATATAAATGCGAAAACTGCAATAAGTTGCAGAGATTAAACTTATGTATATCCGAAAATGTGAGCCCTTCAAAAGTATATATTAAATTTCTTTAAGTGAAGTGTTTTTCTAAAGTTAGATATTTAACATTCATATAGAGTAGAGAGACAAACAATTTTGATACAACAAATATTTTGAAGAAAGCCAATAAGTGTTCAATCGGATTGAAAAATTTTATGTTGAACAAAAAATCGCATTGTAATATCAAATATACGCGTTTAAGATTATAACCTTTATAAGAATTGGTTGCGAATTGTTGTGTAAATAAGGCATTCAAACGCAGATCAGAATACTTCATAGTATCGATTTGTATATTTTGGAGCACATCATTCGGGGACAGCTTATATAAAGCGATTACAAAAAGATTTATTAACCAAAAGTTAAAATTATTATTGTCTACAAATATTTAAATTTATTATTGTCTACATAGGCATACTTAAATATGTATATTAGGGTGCTTTTTTTCGTGACTATTTTTTTTTTTGTCAGTCCCACCTCGAAATTTTGTGACAAATACCTAAACAAAAATTCCCTGAAAATTGGAGCCCTTAATATTAATATTAAGTACTAGACCAAGGCGTATAAAGATTTCTCATATTAAATACACGTAAACTTTGATTATTTTTCTTCAAAACTCTACAGCTCAGAGGCATTTATGGTATAATCTTCGTCAATGGTAGGGTTTCTTCAGAATTGAATGCTCTACAAAAGTGTCTATTGCGGTGTAACTCTAACTCCCACCAGCGAAGTAGTACGGGTCATTAACCCCAATTTTTCCACGAAATTCTCGCTTTTTGCCCCTATCTCGTAAACGACAAGAGGTACAGAAAAAGTGAGAGTGGGCTTTGAAGTTGAGGTAGTGTTTCTACAATTTAGCTCAATAATCCATGAAACTTCCACACTCCCTCAACTTCAAAGTCCAATATCTCGAGAAATATGGACGTTATCGATTTGGTGTTCACAACTTTTTTGTAAGAAATTGACTTTCCTACAAGTTTGTCAGATTCACTTTTTCTGTACCTCTTTTTGTTTACGAGATAGGGGTAAAAAGCGAGAATTCCATGGAAAAATTGGGGTTAGTGACCCGTACTACCTCGCTGTTGGGAGTTAGGGTTACACCGTAATGGACACTTTTTTAGAGCATTGAATTCTGAAGATTCCCTACCATTGACGAAGATTATACTATAAAATGCCTCTGAGCTGTAAAGTTTTGAAGAAAAAAAATCAAAGTTTACGTGTATTTTATACGGGAAATCTTTATACGCCTTGGTCGAGCACTTAATATTAATATTAAGGGCTCGAATTTTCAGGGAATTTTTGTTTAGGTATTTGCCACAAAATTTCGAGGTGGGACTGAAAAAAAAAAATAGTCGCGAAAAAAAAGCACCCTAATGTATATGTACAAATGTAAGTATTTATTTAACGAATAAATTCTTAGACTAAAAAACTGGATTTTTATTTAATTAAAAAGTATTTGACATACACAAGTTTAACTGAATTTCATTATAAAAGCAATCATACCATGCATTCAAATCAAATAAGGAATGTTTTGACGTAAATACAGACAGTAGTTGAATCAAAAGCTCTAGATAGTTAATCTTACTTGGAAATGTTTTGCTCCAGAATGCCAAAAGTTTTGATTCAAAAGGAAATATATTTAGTTAATAACAAGGCATTTTGTTTTGAATACGTTCACAATGTTGTTTCTAAATTATTTTTATGTCAAATTAGAGATCGAAAATGTCAACTCTAAATGCGGAACATAATCAAATTAATAATTTTCAGCATTGGCGCCAAATCATAATTGAAAATTAGTGATTTAGTCTTGTGTCCATTGTTTTAACAACTTTTTTCTTTCAATGTAATATTATATAATAATGAATAAGTAACTGACATTTTCTATTCAAGATTTTGAAAGACCACATAGACTTGAAAACATAGAATTTAGGTCCATTAACTTCTATGAGGATTTGTACGTGATAGACATAGTACGATCATCTAATGTGCTAGGTATTAGGGATTTTATATTACTCGGTGATACAAATTCCTAATATATTATATTATACTATATACACAGTAATTGTTTCGGTTGATGTAAGACATAAGTGTAGCAGCGTAACCGTCGCGAACGAGCATAATGATCACATGCTCTTTCATGCTCCTTTTAGCGTATCATTCACTCCGACCGGGGATCTGGTAATCATAGCGAAGTAATGAACTTAAATTTAATAAAGTCGCACAATGGACAATTAGCGAATGCCAGATATTGCACGCGTAAAACTCGGTCTCGGATTCTGGCCTGACACGGTGCGGATGACGGCAAATCTTTGCGTGCATGCACAGACCTTTTGTCATCGCGGTTAGTACCTGACACGTAACACACAGCTGCCATGCAGGTGAAAGTGCCTTTTTGCAGCAAAAGACAGCAATTTTGTACGCGGTGCGATGCGATGGCCTTCTTCTTTGAGGTGATGATGAGCTCTTTGCGAGTTCCGGAGGAGTTTCTAGGCTTACACATTGTCCACGGTGAAGATTTGTCTTTCGTTTTTACGGTTTCAGAAGATGAGGTCCACACCTGTTCCGCATATTTGAAAAATCGCCATCCTCATCATAAGTCGTCAGGTTCATATCCGACATGCCCCTGCGACGTACGCTATTCATATGCGACAATGATCCAGATCTTATGTAACGATGATCCAGAAATCGAAAGCCACGGTCCACGGAACTGCGCACTTGCACGACGGCTCTGCTTTGCGTAAATTTCTCCGTTCAATTCAAGTTTGGAATGTTTTGAGGATCGATTTTATGGGATCTCGGCGGCAGAAAAGACTGGAGAAAGTGGTCGCCTCGAAATAAGTGCGCAGGCATGCGTGTATGCATATTATGGGAGCTAAGCTCTTTTTTTGCTTCATTCCACTTTGAGTTGGAACCGGAGGTATATTTAAATTTCAATGCTTTTCATTCGCTTGCTTTGTTCTGAGTCACATTCATTCATTTTTGCTGTTTTCCCCAGAAGGAAAATTCATTCATAATTTTACTGATGTCTTATTTAACTCACTTTTAAGGTTTTAAAAATTAGCAGCTTTAATTACACATTATATCTTGATATTTAGCTGAACCATTAAACCAAGTGAATAACACATTAAACATGACATTTTTGCAGGTTTTTTGGTAAAGGGTCATTTTTAAGATCTACTCTGATTGGTTTTTAAGAGTTATTTTATTTTCTCCTTTAGAATCAAATTACTTAATCATAAATAAGCTTTAATTAACTAAAAATTATATGTATGACAAGAGAATAAGATGTGGACCAATAAAATTAAAATTAAAGGGTTGAAGCTAATCTGCATGGTTCCTTGATAGTTATTTATGATGCAGCTTAGGACCATTCTGGAAACACCAATATTTTGGTTACATCAGTAAAAATGCATATTTTTTTTTGTAATATTTAAATAATTATCCAACCGTAACATCGTTAATTTTCGAAAGTTGTTAATGAATTTGATTTTACTGGGGTAATGTCTTGAAGTATTCATGCAACAATTCATTAAGGCATTGTTATTATTCATATCTCATATAGACCGTATATAAAAGCCCGATAAAGTTATAAATGGGACTGAATTCGGATAGAGCGGGGCGTCTGTTGGTTTCTTTTTAAATTACATATTATTTTGATACAATTAGTTCTTTTGCTTTAGAGAATTGATAGGAACACAGCATCACATCTCCGCGTTACGAAGTGAATAGACTTACGCTTGAACAACGTATTGTAAATTTATTTTTTCGGTCGAAATATTGCATGGCAACTGCGATTTGACGTCGTCTTCTTCTTTTTCTTTTTTTCTTTTTTCTTTGTTAAAGCTCGATTTTATGCTGACAATCTAGAAAAAATTCAGGGACTTAAACACAATATTGATTGAGCTAGCGTGAAATACTTAAACACAATATTGATTGAGCTAGTGTGAAATAGCACCCCAAACCATCGAAAATGTGATGTAAAATTGGATTGACAGGATGGGCTTTTACTAAGGCAGCTATTTAAATGAAATCATATGACATAACTAATTCTAAAGCTTACTCTTTTCAATAAATCAACAAACTTTGAAAATCTTAGTCTATGCAAATAGTGGCGCCGTTCAGCGGCATTATTATTTCTCATTATTTTGAGAATTCATATGATAGTTTTGAATAACATGACACTATAAAATCTCTACAGAATTAAAGTAGTCATTAACGTAGTTCAGTCGTCTTCTACTATGGAGCATACCATACCTGTATTACTATCTAGGTCTGTCACTAGTTAAATATTTTAAATTCGCCTTACTTTTCGGTTGCAATTTAAAACGTTTTATTAAAATTTCCTCTCTAAAAGAATTCACAGGAAAAAATAAACGTCCCCTGGTGTGATTCAGTAAAAAATTAAATATTCATGTATTCCTCCGAACTTAAAGAAACGTTGCAATAAGAGACCACTTATTTTCGCACAATTGCCCAGCACAAATATGTACTTCAGACGAATCTTTAATATGCCTCATCATATGTCTCACAGGAGTTGAGAATTACAGAACTCCTTTTCGAAAAGCATCAGCCGCTTTTATTTCTGAGAAATTATTCAGAGCTTCAAATAGCTACAAGACCGCCCTAAGGATGGGGAAATTTCAATATCAAACAAAACCAAGTATGCAATTTTAAGACAATCACAACACTTTCTTCACTCTTTTGTAACGTAGAATCTTAAAAAATATAAAATAGAAAGATGTATTTATAAGAGTTTATTACATTATAGGCTGTTGTGTAATTGTAATTAAGTTCTTTATTTGTCTGAAGTGACATAAAGTTACCTACAATTAGAGTTTCCTTTCAAAATAGCAACACACTGTAGTTTCATTTCCTTTGTTATATAATTATATTTTTCTGATATCCACTTTAAACATCGAAACCAAAAACCACAAAATGTACACCCGCTTTTACTGAGCACTTCCGAGCTGGCGGGGCTGAACGTGAGGCTGAAATCATTAGCAGCGAGCAATTTGTCATGAAAGATGATACAAAGCGAAACACGGTAGAGGTGTAATGTTCATTAACACTGATATACACAGCTAGACAGCTTCCGTAACAGTAATTACTCTGAATGAACTTTTATATGAAACTCCCTTTTGTTGCAAACATTTAGATTTGAAAAGTGTTTAAAGCGTTCATTAGCGAAGATAATAAAATTTAAGTGCGTCCTATTATGAAATATGAAATGTATAAATGTTGTTGATTAAAGGCTCAGCTTTGAAAATTCCATGGCCTAAAAAATGCGTAAATTAAAATTTTCTCTTATGATGACCTTATTTTGTGAGTGTATAAGAAGGTAACACTTTAAATACACTTTTCTACTAAAAGTTGGTAAAATCTCATAATCATGTTAATTACTTTTTTTTTTGATGAATCACTCTATTATACACCAGGTTGCTCTGAGTGAGTCAATTTTTGGAGACACAAAATATTGTTAATTTAAGCGATATGCGGGAAAATACCAATTGTTAGAATTGTAATCTGTAAAAGGAAAGATGGATGTTCTGCTACATACAAAATTAGAACAGAAGCTCAAGAAGAGCATGACATGAGTTAATTTCTTATTAATTGAAACAAGAAGCTTTGGGAACCTAATATATGAATATATCTGCTAAAAGTGTGCCATGTTATACCTACAGATGTTTAGTTGAAGAGCGCAGTGTTTAATTATGTTATGCAATTAATCGATATTCTTAAAAAACATTCCTTGCTGGTTGAGTTGTCTCGAAATATGAGAATATGATTTAGCCATAGGATTCTTTGAAAGCAAAGACATAGGACACAATACAGAAATAACAAAAAACAAAATTAGGACAACTATTGATGAAATAAATTCAATTTCAAACAGATTTATTTCCAATACATACCATTATCGGTACAATTATAATTACATTTAAAAGTACGTAGTTTGTGCACAATTTATTATTAATCCCAAAAATTCATGTTTACAACAATTTTGACGAAATTTAAAAACATTGCAAGATTTCCAAATCTAAACAATCTTGAATACTTTATATATTATTTATACATATACATATATGTATATTGTATATATATATATTCTTGTCTTTTATCCCTTCTTCTTGTGGCCGCCACCCTTTTTCGATTCCTTGATGTCTCCTGGTGATATGTATTCTGCTTGTAGAACACGAGGCCACTCAAGCGTATTTGTTATTTCCGATGGATAACAATAAGTAAAATTGAACAACAAATAAAGCACGAGGAGTAACTTCGAAATGCAGAAATAATATGCCATGATTGCAACTTGAATGAACAACTTTAGAAATTGCGATGATATTTATACAAAAATTCTCTATCAAAACTAATTACATTTTCAAGGGTATAATTTATTAGTTATGCAACGACAAAATGCTATTTTCTGAGAATTTTCAATTTATAATACGCAACATTGAGGAACAAATTGGAGTGCTTCTTATTCTCATAAAAAACAGATCGTGACATCTGTTCGAAATCAATTTTTTTGCAATATATGATCATCAATAAATAGTCTCTGTTGTTAATTTAATTGACTGTTAGTGATATGATAAGTAATTCTAAGAAAATATACAATAATTACAAAAAGTAAAGATGTGTATTTGCACCTGAGCAAAAATATCTAAAAATAAGAATTATGGGGTCTATTTGTCGGATACATTCGACCGCACCAAGGTCACCCGGTTGACCGACCGACACAACGGCCGCACTGTAAAATATATCAAAAATGGGACCAGTACATGAAAGGCCAGAGCTCCGCCACTTAAAGGCTACCATGGCCGCACCCGTACGCATCTGCATCAAGACTACCACGGCCACACTACCGGCTCTCATACGGCCGTGCGTACGACCGTTAAAATTGTTCACGAATTATTTGCACTCCGTGCGTTCGTTTCATATTTTCTTAAAAACACTACGGATCGCGTACAGCTGTCGTACCACCGTATAGAAACCGTGCAGCTATGGTGCGGCCGAGATACAACCACCATTCATTTTTACTTCGGCATGGATACATGCCTAATATAAATATGAATAAATTTAAGAAAATTATTTTTATAAACCTATTTACCCACTTAGCCTAACTTTACATTTAAAAGAAGATAATTCGTAACTATGCAGTGATAAACTAAAGTTATATCTGTAATACTCAGACACCGAGACAAAAAAGAGTTATTTTCCTATATTTTCTACTCGAATGTTGTCAGACTGTGTTTTGTTTTGTTTTGTAATGCCCTAGACAGACAGCGCACTAAATTAATAATTAGTTAATTACTCATTTAGCACTAATTATTAATAAATAAAAAGATGACAGACAGCCATTTCTTAATCATAATTTATAAATAGTCCTTGTTCTTTTCTTCTTCTTGTTATTTGTAATGGATAGCGTAAAGTAATATTACAACTGGTATAGAAATACAAAATCAGCTGAATTCTAGTATACTTTTCGTCATTTAGGTATAAATGATCAAATATTATGGTTATTTAACAAGTCATAAATGAGTTTTTCGTCATTTAGCTGCCATAATGATGATAAGATAATAAGATGACAGACAGCACCTAAATTAATAATTAGTACTAATTAGTAATTTATGTGTGCTGTCTGTCTAGTAGGGCATAAGGTTTAAAAGAAGGATGGATTCGCAACAGATGCATCCTAGACAGATTCTCGATATGATATCAGCCAGGTCACAGATATTTAGAAAAAAAAACCTCATGATTAAACTAATATTTACATATTATAAGATTGGAGTTTTTTAAATAATTTCCATGATTTTAAGTTGTAAAAAGTGTGCAACTTAAATTAGCTTATTTTTGTATAAAATGATCATTATTTAGAAATAAAACTGTTTAAAATATAAAGGTCAATACATTTAATATGTAGTAACAACTCAAAAAATATACATTGGTTGGGCGACCACATATTTAAAATTTAATTACAAATGATGTTATAATTAACCATCTTCATATATTTAATGCCCTTTTCCTTGTGTTATCACAACCACAACTTTTTGTGCAGGAGCTTGTTTTCTTCGCGATTGCTGGGGATGCTTTGGAGGTGGATGTGGTGGTGGATGCCTCGGTGGTGGATGAGGTGGTGGATGCCTCGGTGGTGGTGGTGGTGCTGGTTGTTGTACAACAATCACAGGTTGTAGGATAATAGCAGGTGACACTGCAACTGGGTGCACTGGTTGGCTTTTTTAGGGATGACCTGATCTAGCAAGCATCACCAAACTGCACAAATAAAGTATTCTTAAATATACCCGTCCGTATACCATCGTTCTTTATTTTACCACTCTGAATGAATCAAGTGGTTGCATAGGGTGCCTACTTATTTATAATTTTCCATGGTATCATTAGACTCCAATTTCACAAACATTCAAATCGTGTTATTACTTTTCTTCAATAATTATAGACAGAGATTTTTACTCAGTGATTACTTTAATTTTGAAATTCACCCACTTACCGAAAATTATCAATTGTAAAGTAATTCCCCTAACTACAAAGAATCACATAAGCAATTTATTAGAGGAAAAAATATGGTTAATTTATCTTAAATATTATAGAAATTAGCATCAATTGCATCATATTTATCAAAAAATGAAGCTAAGGAGATTTGGCGAGGGAGTTTTGCTACTTTGAAAGTTGATTTATTTCTTGCAAATTTTACTCTAACTACTACTTTTGGTGTGCGCGAATGAAAACTGAGTGAAACAACATTAAATAAATTTACTAAAATGATATGAAATGCAAATTATAATTTTTGTATTCGAAATATTTTTAATAACCATTAAGTAGCATTTTTAAACAAATATAAATTCTTCTTTAAACTTGATGTAATAGCATATATAAGCAAAAACTGCTTTACTATTATATCTGATTTCATACCTGTTTATTCATAATTCTTTCTTCAAAAAAAACTACAAACAATTTCCTTCAAATTTAAATTTCTCGGCTCTACAATTTTAAATTGAACGTTTTAATTAATTTTGTTTTTAATTTTAATTTTGTTAAACTTGTAAAACGACGGTGAAAAAGATACGGAAAAGAATATAAAACAATGTAAGTGTAACATTTCATTGTATACTGTATTTCGTGTGTATCTATTAAAACACTTTCATATTAAACAATTTTAGGGACCCAAATTCATAAACATAAAAATTTATTAAATTTGTCCATCTGCCTATGAGCGTGTCTCTTATAAAATATAAATGTAACAGAATTCGATTCTACTTTTTGATGGAGTGGCGAAGTTGGAGGAACTCAGCATGCACAGAACCTTTCGCCAGATAGCCTCATTTAAATTCTGTGTGCATTTTTTAGACAACGGGTAAAGCTACCTACTTTTGCTTTTTGAAATTAAATAAACGAAAAATTAAAAGAACTTGAAAATATTTGATTTTTATTGCGCTATAAAAATATTTGATTTTTTTTGCACTATAAATTAAATATTGTATTATGGACAAAGTTGGGTCTAATGTGAAAAAATCTACGTTCACATCACGCACATCACTAGTATCAATTGGATATGTATAAGTTCTTCAAGACATGAATGCTTATTTTGGCTTCTCTATATCCCTAAGCTAACCATAAAATGTAATAAGATAATATCAAAGTAAATATACTTTAACAACTTTAACTTTTATATAAACATATTCTGGGACGATTTGCAATTTCAAAATAGTTTAGTTACAATCAGAATTTGAGAATATCAGATTCTTCACTTGTTTAACTTTTAATATTTTTTAACAGTGGTATCACAAAACACTTAAATAATATAGGAGAGTGTAATTTAAAGTAGTGTTTTTTATTGAATTTTCCTTCTTCTACTGCTGCACCATTTTTTACAATTTTTTTAATGTCTATGTCCCTGAGATTGTGCCGGTTTAACCACGACAACTATTATTTTTTGAGGTGGTGCCTGTCTCGCTGGTGGTGGATGTCTTGGTGGCGGAGGCCTTGGCGGTGGATGTCTGGGTGGTGGGGGTGGTTGACGTTTTGGTGACGGTTGTCTTGGTGGCTGTGGTCGAGCCGGTTGACTCACAATTACCGGTTGAATAACCATAGGTCCTATTATTGCAACTGACGGTGGTTGTGGAGCTTGTGGCAAGGTTTGTATAACTTTAGGTCCTATAACCGCAACTTGACCTTGAGGCAAAGGAATTGCTTCAACAAATAGCAAAGCACTATTCAAATAAAGTATAATTAAACAAATCGAAAGGCAATCCATTATGCACTGGTGGTGCTTTAGGTAGAAACACGCTTATTTATAGTTTACTTGAAGTTTGTAATTTTTCTCTGCTATAATAACAGCTCGTGTGGTTTTTTTCCGTTAATAATTATGTACAATTGCATCATTTTCTTTTTTATTTTAATTATATTCCAAATTCAGGAGAGGTATGTATTTATAAAATTAAATAAAGGAATTAAACGAAGTGCTCATGAAAGAAACAGAAAACTTTGTAAAATAAAATTTTATTTATTTATTTCCATTTTAACAAACAAAATGTTTATTAAGTTACAAAATAAGTAGTATTATATTATATTTATAAACATTTAAATTACTTAAAACATACATATTAACTTCAGTGTTTTTTATTAATGCTAACACTTACTGACCCAGAAAAATTCACCTTTCCTTTTCCACCACCTCCACCATGTGGATAACTAACACCAGGTTGATACACAACTGGGTGTTGCCCGACCGATTGAACTTGCACAGGATGAACTTGTACGGGAGGACGTTGAACAACAACAGGATACACAGGTACAGGTTGTACAGCAATAGGTTGAATGGCGACAGGGACAGTTTGCACAGGCACAGGCTGAGCATAAATTGGTTGGCCACCACCAAAGTGTGATTTTCCACCCTTTTTTAATGTTGAATTTACGCCATGATAGTCAAGTAAAATAAATATGAGATACACTATCTTTAAGAAAAGAGCTTTCATTGTTGCGGATTATTGATTACTTCTGTTGTACTGAACAGATCTTAAAGATGCTGGACATTTTATATCAGCTTCTTTTTAATTATAGAGCAGAATTCCACTCTAATTGGATTATTAAATCAATTATTGTTGAATAAAAACTATTTTGATCTTACATCCTTCTGCGTCACATTTTATATTTAAGAAAATTCAGGGATTTCCACGATCCGGCTTTACTAAATTATATAACTTTGTTATCTTTTATGGGACATGAAAATTCTTTTGCTTACTATTAACTTCTGAGTAAACAAATTAGATGGCAGATAAATGTAGTTTTAAGTTAAAGTTACGTATAATTAAATTTTTTTTTAATGATATTTGTTTTCACTGTATCAATTAAAACAAAACAAAATAATCTTTAGCGTTTTAATCTCTATATCAGTTTGTACAAAGAGATAGACACGGTTAATTATTTCATAAACGTATAATTAGTTGATGTATAAAAACTAATGTTTAAAATGAAAAGTATTTTAATCCCATTCACAAAAACTTATAAACAGATTTTTAACAGCACACTTACCATTTTATTGTGCGACATTGACTGGAATTCGGATTTTTATTACTACTTTCATTTCTTATTTGAAAGAGGTAATCAAAAATTTTAAAAGTAATGACCATAAATATTCATTTTCGTCTTTAACGAAAATATTAATAAACATTGAAACAAAGTAACAGACAATTCAAAGATTTGAGTAGATTATTCAAATTACTCAATTATTATTCAATTCTTAAAAAGGTAAAATGGGTGTGTAAATCAAAATTATTCTGTATCTCCTACCTCTCAAATTTTACAGCTTTTGTGTCGTAAAACTTGTTTATCAGTTTTAAAATTAATTTGGAATGGATACGAAAAAAATATTGGACTAGGATCCCTATGCAAACTTGCATATTTCCTTGGGTGATCATCTAAATTACTTTAATTAATAATCCACAACGATCAAGAACTGCTAGTTAAACCTATTCTGATATTTATAGGATGTGTAGAAACGTATCTTACTATGATAAATTATTGGGGTGTTATGTACATACTTAGTTATATACTTTGTGAATGAAATAACTTAAAAATAAAGAAATAAATATTCTACAATACGTCTGCTCAGCATTTTTATTTATGAAGCAATTAAAAATAAATATAACATTATCAAATCAAATTAACCCCGGAATTGGTATTACTGGTAAAATGCTAAATACATGACTAAAATTGTTTCTGGCCACTAAAGCCAAAATTCAATGTCACTTCTTTTTCTTGATGGGGGTAATTGTAGCCCCCTTGGACAGAGCCAGGATGCACATAAGTTGGGTGGGGTTGTTGCACATTATAACCAGGATGGGGTTGTTGAACAATCACATTTGAAGGATGCTGTTGGACCGACACTCTAGGCGGCGGCTGTTGAACAATAACTCTTGGAGGTGGTTGTTGCACTATCACTTGTTGAGGTGGTTGTTGAACATAAACCGTTTGGGGTGGTTGTTTAACGTAAACTGTTTGAGGAGGTTGCTGAACTACAGGTTGTATAATCCTTGTAGGTTGCACATATACAGGTTGCACATATGCTGGCTGTGCAACTACACCTACACCACCTCCATATGAGGAATGATTTTTTAACTTTTTCTTTAAGGTGGCAAAGTTAGGATTTATTAATAAACATAAAAGAGATATTACACGAATAACACTGCACAGGGTTTTTGACATTTTAAATAATCGCTGATTTCTCCGTCATTGGCCTCCACAAGATAGTGCGGCTGTCTTTATATCATCTTTCATGTGTAATTATTTAAAAAAAAAACAAAAACACGATCAACTGAATGATGCTTATTATAACAAGGAAAATTACATATAAAAAATAATCACCAGAATCAATGAAATATAAAATTGTATACAGTCGTAACTAGCGGTCGTATCTTAAATTTTACAATTTTTAAAATTCCTGATTGTTAGTAGGTACTTTATTAGATAATTAGAAATATAATTACTGTCACGTTTCACACAAATTATTATTTGATATCTTTCATCTGCCGTGAAGATGCATTCGTAATGTATAAAAACTGCAAATTATTATTTGTTTACGTTTACATTGTAATTCAAATGTTTGTTGTTGTTTTTTATCTCATTTCAATTGGAGGGAGATACATATAATAAAAAATTCAGATAATTTTAAATCATAATAGTGAACGAAGCTAAGTGTATAGTAATTCGTAATTTTGATAATGGTCGTGACATAGCTCGGGATTTATAGTGATATACATTATAGTACAGGTAAAATTATATTAGTAACTATTATTTTTGGAAACTTGGTTTATATTTCCTAAAATAGCTTTTATAGACCAGCCTACTAGATTTTATTATTTATTTATTTTGTATTTGAGAGTATCGCAATGAAATATGATACCTTGCCGACTCATTCGCTAATTCAGTTTCATTTTTATTTTTTGAAATGGCCGAGTAAAACCTAACGTCATAAGAAATCAGCATCAAACCAATTTCATGCAAAATTCATTTTTAATACATAAACTTTATTAAAAAATATAATAATCTAAATTATTCAGTGATTAATTAAAGCTTAAATACATAGTTTTATGTCATCAGATTCAGATATCAAAATACCTTTTGTAGTAGTTTCACCGAGTTAAGACACTACGGTAACTAAGCTTATTGTTAATTTACTCAATATACTCTCTTGGTAATTTTACTTGATATACGTATAAACAAGAGCCACATTTTCAACTCAAATTATTATTAGGAGTAATAAACAAACAATGCAGAGGCCATTGCACACCTAAGTGAATGGAGCATTTTCCCAAAGTCAAGAGTATTGAAATATTCTCATGAATATCAAAATCATCAACTGATTTCGCAGCGGGCACCAGAAACGTTGGTGTGTAATATCACAGGGAGCATGCGTATAAAACTGCTACACATAATTTGCTAAAATTTCACCATCTGTCTCTGTTTAACTCATTTATAGGCGGAAATTCAATTCATTCCAGTGTAGCTCAGCTTAGTGGACAGAACGTGTCCCAGATACTATTGGTTCTAGATCATGGTAAATCCCGATATAACGTATACACTATTAGATAGTATACAGATCATATAGTTAAGGTATATCGTTTTTATGAGCACATTTAAATTTTAGGCGTGCCTAATCCAGCAGAAGATTAAAGTCCATTGAGCAGAGGTGTCAGATGTCTTTTTTCTCAATAAAAATATTTTTTTAACGACTTGTTTAACGACTTGACACTTCAAATGGCAATAAAAATTTTTTTTTCTGTTAATAATATACTCCTAAACACCTATCCACTAGTATGCAATTCATTAATAAATCGCCCAAATCGGAGCACGGATCTTTGCTAATTTAAAACTTTCCATTTTGCCCCCTCATTGGGTGCAAAAATGTTGCGCCTGCTCTGACCGATGGCCATGTGTAAGTTCACACTCATACTTATTGGAGATCGGCTTCACTTTTGGCTCTTCTCCATTAATTTTATGTTTCTCCAAGAGTTATTATTTATTCTTGCTTGTTTGAGAATTGCTGCGATATTTATTGAATCCGCTGACATATATGTAGTGTAATGGATGACATGTAAGGTAATGGTCCCCCCACTTCACTATTGTGAACATTCACGTTTTCATTTCGTTTTGACTCATTGTAAATATATGACAATATGTATGAATTGAATTTAAGGAATAAATTTTTAGAATAGTTGTGTTGTAAGAGAGCAAATGATTCTTTGAGACGATTTTTGTAGTATTTACAAATTTTGAATTGTGTAAACACTGTAAGCCCGTAGATACTGTAGTATCTAGTCCTCGCATTTTTGTATTATCCGAGTAGCTTGGTAAAAATATCGATAATAACAAGAAGGGACACTCTAAACACGCTCTTAAAACTCCAACCAGTTTCTAAAAAATACACCCAGCAAAACTACCTCTGTAAATACCTATAAGAAATATAGAGAGAGAAATAGTCACCAAAAAAATGCTCACAGGCAGCTTATACAGCGTAAGCAATAAAATGGCGCATGTTTTCATAATGCGTTTTTAAAGGCGCCCTGGTTTGACTACATTGGTATCGGTCTCTCAATTCTACCTCCCCTCGCAATGTTAAATTATAGGGAAATGGCGAATCAATGTGCATTTTTAAAGGCGCTCTGGTTTGAAATTATTGTGTGCTCCGCTCGCTTTGCGAAAAGTACCGGGTGGTTTTAATTTGTTCGTAAATGTGAACAAACTCAAAAGCTTTTAAGTAAAAAGGTGCTTTTTTAGACGCAATTAATTAAATAAAATAAAATTTGCTTTAGATAAATGATGGGTAAGCATAACATAACGTGTTTGGTTTGTGGCTGTGGAAAAGGCAGCGTGTAATGTGTACACAAACAAGTTTTGTGATAAAAGATTTTTGTGAGGTGCACCCTGCAGGAGTGTTCCACTTTTCGCCCCAGATTTTCGTCTTTCTCTCAATTATGCCTTCGGTATTACTACCATTTTCTGGCAGAAATTCCCATTTCGTTCCTGTAACGGTACCAAGGTCGAAAAAAGATAAGGAATAACCGCTCGAGTGTTATAGATACTCTTTGGCTTGGTGTAGATATTTGTTTTTAAAATATTAGCACTCAGTCTTGATTGTCAAACAGAAGAAAAAAAAATTTAAAAGAAATTATTAAAATATTATGAAATAAATATTTAAAAATACATTAAACCACTTTTAAAAAATATCAGAAATACAGATTGATCAATTATCTTTAAGCGCAAGAAGGCTTTAACCTTCACCAGTGAAGAAGTAGGCCAGAAGTTCACCGCGAGGAGACATTATTCAAGGCTTTAACAGCTAATAACATTTAAATAAAATATAGCACGAACCAGCTGCTACAACTCATAGCCTCGACCAGCGGCTAGAAATTGGCGACCTCGATGTAATAGAGAACATCGAAATTTAGTGCTGTCTACCCATATGCAACAGACGGAAAATAAATATCCTATGCCTGAACTCCAGGAAAACTCACCTATCTCTAAAAGAATTCAATTAATTCTAGATGTTATTTCTCATCAAAAATCCATCGTCTTGACAACATCCACAGTCCCATAGCAAAAGAATTTGGATTCAATCAAGATCACCACCAATGGGATCGGCAAATTGCACCTTATCAGATCCAGCTTTCAACTACAATTTGCGCTCGGAGGATTTCCACAGCATGGTTCAACCTCTTTCCGCAGAGAATCGCAAGTTGTTTCCTATCAGAAAAGCGAGAAGGACATTACAATTTCCGCCACTCAACGTTCATTAAATCTTAATTTATAATTCGTCACTGAAGTTGAATAGGTTTGTCACGGTATCCCCTGCCTCCTTTCATCTGACATACTTAATTCTCACCCCACGCTTGCACTAGCTAGATTTTCTGGCAAGCTGGTTAAACGTCGTCGCTAATATATCTAGTGTGCGGGCATATTCTGATAAGACATTTCATTTGAAAAATTGTAGATATTTTGGATAAATTACGTGTTTTGGAAAAACTGGAATTAAATACATATTAGAAGTTGAAAAGTTAAGAAGGAAAAGGACCTCATATTGGAAGACTTTGTTTGCAAACTTTGGTCTTCATATTTCACAAACAGTCTTCTTCTTCTCTATAACTGTAAATAAATGCAATTGTGTACTCCCTTGATAATTCGAATTCCACCTTTTTTCACTGCATGTGTCAAATTTCTGGTAGCTGTGATTGCAACAAATCTCGGCCCGTATTCCGCTCCTCGAAACGATGAAACGTTTCGAAAATACCTCCTAGTCGATCCGAAAAAAAAATCTGTATTCTGCTATTTCACTAAAATTTCGTATTGTCTTTGTACAGTCACTTTAACAATTGAATATAATTCATTTATGTTACCTATTTTGATAATATTGTGAATTAGTACCTTCAAAATTATCACTGTACTTATTTTCATTAAAATCCATTGAAATCTAGTAATCTTGGTCGCCATATTGGGTCCGCCATCTTGGTTTTGTAAATTTTGATAATATTCAAAATCAGTGACCTCGAAACAAACATTGTACTAGTTTTCATTAAAACCCGTTGAAATCGAGAAATATTGATCGCCATATTGGGTCCACCATTTTGGATTTGTAAATTTTTATAATATTCAAAATCAATGACCTGAAAACAATCGTTGTATTAATTTTTATTAAAATCCGTTGAAATCAAGAAATCTTGGTGGCCATATTGGATCCGTCATCTTGAATTTCTAAATTTTACCAATTTTCATGAAAATCGCTTCAAATTTAAAGTTCCCAACTGCCATCTTGGATCCGCCATTTTGAAACCCTATATACTATCAAAAAAAAATTAGCAAACAAACAAAAGAATTTTCATAGACAACTCTTTTGTTTAAAAAAAATAAAACAGCTGTCTGATAAATTCACATTCCTCAAACGCGCGAACTGTCAAACTCGTGAATTTAAAATAGTCGTTAAGTTTTCTGAAATTATCCAATTTTCTGCGCAAATTTCTTAACTTTTCTTTCCGTAAGAACCTTCTACAAAGTATTAAAAAAATTTAAAAAAAAAAGATGAAGAAATCGGTAAAGTCGTTCTCAAGTTAGGGCGTGACCAACGGAAACAGTGATTCATTTTTATATATATAGATTAAATATAGCTAATTATACGCTATAGATTTCTCGCCTGTATTTCCTACATTTCCTACAGAAACCAACTTTGAGATTTTTCTTCCTTTTCTTTCCCACTCCGGTACTGACAGCCATCACATGGCATTCCGAAATTTTGATGAATTTTTGCACTTTCGGCCCTTAAAATTACTGTATATCTATCTATATTTTTTCAAATCCTAACCTGAACATTTAATGAAAGGAAACAACTGACTTTTTTTAAGACTGTGGGAATTTCTTCTTGCTACCTGACATTTATTAATTAAAATCGTGGAATTCGAGAGCCGCATGAAATGTTATTCACTTTATTTTGATGTAAGAAGTATAAATTAATAAAACATACAAATAATAATAAAATTAATATCCCAGTAAAATATCATTTTCTAAGGCTTGATTGTCATTCAACTGAGTCCCACTACAGTGAGCGCAATTTCTATAAGCGCACGTCTGATTTTCAAGTGAAATGCACAATTCATTGAAATAAAGCGATATAGTAACAAAGGTTCTTTACACGCACAATTGTTAAAGTTTATAACTATTCATAAAAGCAATTAAACATTTCCAAATATCAGGCAATGCACACTGGGCCTGAAGAAGCAACAGGTATGAAGAAAATGTCAAAGAAAAATGAATACGTACCTCGATTTGTCATTGATTTCTGATAAAAAATTCGTTCGATTCAAAATCATATCCGTTCCTATGCCAAAGTTATGCCTATTTTTCACTTTTTACACACCTATTTTGCAGTTTAGCAAAAAAAATATATTATGCGTATGTATATATATGTATATATATACATATCTGTACTTATATGCATATGTATAATGTATATATATATTATATGAACACACACACACACACACACATAATAAGTAGGTACATTGTATTTTTCTTGGACGAAAATTGATATATATTGTATGTTTCTTGGGCTTTTCGCGGTTTCTTGGACATCGAAGAAAAATATTAGCATCGTTTGTATGTTTCTTGGATCCTTAAGGTCAATACACCCGCCCGAAGATGTGTCGAATGCGACCCCCCAGCATACCATAGCCTATTTTAAGGCGCTTGATATGGAAGGGGTTTAAACAAGAGGGACTAGCACAATAGATCTCATAGGTCGCGCTGCTATTCGGTGGGCACTGGGAGTGCCTTAGACGACCCGCTAACCAAATAATAATAATAAGGTCAATACACGAGTAGTGATTATTATTTTAGTAGACCGTTACACTCCTATACGGGGGATTGTGTGGCTATTGATCTATTGGGCTATTGGTTGAACTCATATGCGATCTATATATATATGTATTCAGACTTTAATATATCTACTCACCCCTATACGGGGGATGAAGCGGCTATTGGGCTAGTTGGGTATTGGTTGAACTCATATGCGATCTATATATATATATGCATTGAGACTTTATTGTATCTACTTTGAGAATGAGTATTATTACTTTAGTGTTTTTTTGTGTCAAACCCTTAAGATTATCCAAGAAACTGGCAATATATCTACATATAGTGCATTTTTGTATGTGCTAAAGGTGATTGTAAGATATACAGGGTGCGGCGCCAAAATCCGGACAAATTAAACATTTTTTTGAAACATAATTTTTATTGAAAAAATGAAAAAGTTTATAATTATTTGTTTTTTACTAAATTCTTTGTTAGGTCATAGAGAACACGTTTACTCAATGTAACCTCCTTCTGTTTGAACGACCGCCTCCATTCTCGGTCTGAAGCGATCGCAGGCCCGTTTTAATGAGCCACGGTCCATATCGGCAAATGCTGCTTCAATAGAGGTTTTCAATGATGCGACGTTTCGATATCTAAACTTGTTAGTGACCCTTTCAATCACGCTCCATACGTAGTAGTCCAAAGGATTTAAATCAGGACTGTTGGGAGGCCAAAATTCTTTGGACCAAAACATGTCGACGTTGTCCGACAACCGATTTTGCACCAAATGACTTATGTGCACGGGCGCCCCGTCCTGCTGGAAAACATACAGCCTTTCAGACGATACAGTTTCCATCCACAGCTTCACCACATTTATCAGAACATTCAAATAAACTTTTTTTGTGACGTTTTCCCCTTTGTTAAAGAAATGCGGTGGGGTAATATATAACCTCACTGGACTACTAAAATAATAATCACTACTTGTGTATTGACATTAAGGATCCAAGAAACATACAAACGATGCTAATATTTTTCTTCGATGTCCAAGAAACCGCGAAAAGTCCAAGAAACATACAATATATATCAATTTTCGTCCAAGAAAAATACAATGTACCTACTTATTATATGTGTGTGTGTGTGTGTTCATATAATATGTATATATATACATTATACATATGCATATAAGTACAGATATGTATATATATACATATATATACATACGCATAATATATTTTTTTTGCTAAACTGCAAAATAGGTGTGTAAAAAGTGAAAAATAGGCATAACTTTGGCATAGGAACGGATATGATTTTGAATCCAACGAATTTTTTATCAGAAATCAATGACAAATCGAGGTACGTATTCATTTTTCTTTGACATTTTCTTCATACCTGTTGCTTCTTCAGGCCCAGTGTGAATGCGTGAATGCAATACATCAATCTTTCACAATTGATCTTAGAGTGCGCAGTTTCTATAAACGCAGTTTCTTTTTGTAGTATTATTAGTTAAACGCAAAGTAATTTTGCGACTTTTTAGGAAACAATTCATGTGAGTTTCATATGTATTGTCAAACTCTAGCTTAATTCTATATAATTGCTGTTATTTCTTAAGATTTATTGTAATGCCTCGTGGAAAGGTCCTTGACAACGACAATCACGTCAGAATCCGTGCGTTTAGGGAAACTGGCCTTGGTATAGGAGAAATTGCAAGGAGAATTGGACGTTCAGAATATGTGGTGCGAAATTTTATTAAAAAGGGCAATCGTAATGGATTATGGGATCATCCAAGAGGGAACACCAAAGTTTCCAATCAAAATATTGGAAACATAAGATAAGAAGTTGTGAAAACAAAATTAAGTGCAGCTCAAATTATAGCGCAATTACAACTCCCAATTAAAGGAAGAAGAGTCCAACAAATTTTGAAGAACACTACTTATATTAAATATAAGAAACCGGTCAAATCTCTCCAACTGCAACAGCATCATAAAAATGCGCGCCTAAATTTTGCTAGAAGCCACATGAACTGGGACGAAAAGTGGCAAACATTATTTTTTCTTACGGAAAACAATTTAATTTAGATAGCCCAGATGGATTGAGTACTTATTGGCATGAAGGAAGCCCGTTTCGCCTCGTCTAAGTAGTAATTTTGGTGTTGCTAGTTTAATGTTAGGGGGTGCCTTATCTTATCAAGGAAAGTTATCTTTACGCTTTGGTCCCACACGAATGAACTCTGCCATATATACAGACCTGCTGGAGGAATCTCTTATTCCATATTTAGAAGATAATATGGAAAAAGATTTGATTTTTCAACAGGATAACGCCGCTGTGCATTCTTCTGCCGAAACAAGACGATGGTTTAGTGAAAGAAATATTTCTGTAATGGAGTGGCCATCACGTAGTCCGAATTTAAATCGAATGAAGAACATTTGGGGAATCATGGCACGAAGAGTTCACGCAAATGGTGGACAATTTTCTTCGTTATCTCAACTGAAAGCCGATATTTTGAAATGCTGGAATGATATTGATGAACATTTGTTTAAAAAGTTAATAAATTCGATGTCTAACAGGTTTTTTCAAGTTATAACTAACAAAGGAGGTAAAACACAATACTTAGAAAATATACAAAAATTTACTTTTCATGAAGCTTTTAAAATAAAGACTATAATATAAAGTGAGTTTATAGAAATTGCGCAGACAAAAGAGACTTTTAATTATATTTATTTTTATTATATTACTTATTTTAATGAATATTTTATATTATTTAATTAATATTTACCAATGGGTAATTTATGCAATATAATCGGTTTTAAAAAATAAAAAGTAGTTTTCTTTAAAGAAGAATAAAACTGGCTGCGCTTATAGAAATTGCGCACACTGTAGTCAATTTAACCTAAAGCTGAGAGCGAAAAGAGAGGCTAAGGCTGTCGCTGGTAACAAGCCCTTTTAAGAACATAAAATTTTCAATCGCGATGTTCAGTTTGGGGGGTTGATCTTACAAATGAAGCCTCTGGTGGAAGAAGGTGTTAACTCACTTTTTACCAACTGCATAGTTTAATGAGTTAAAACCTTCTTGCAATAAACTAATTCAAGAACCCATCATTTTGCTTGGAGTAAAACGTTGCTTTACCCATATAAGAATCACATGATGATATTTTTATATTACAAAATGAAATTTAGCGCCACGGAAAATAGTTTGAAAGGGAAAGAAATTTTTTTCTGAAAAAGTGAGTTAACACCTTCTTCCACCAGAGGCTTCAAATGTTCTTCACGATGAAGTGTCGAAGTGTAGAATTGATCGATAAATGTTGGAACACTTACAAGGAAACGTTCTCAGGTGTGTCTCACCGATTTTGATGAAACTGAAATATGTTATAGAGTATCGAAAAATAAGAGACACGTATTTTTTTCTTATCTGCGGATGCGCAAATTTTTTATTGTTTTTTTTTTTTTATATAAAAATTGGTCTATTTTTCAAAAGTTTGTCCGCTATGTTGGATCCGCCATTTTGAATTTTTTAAATTTAACATCAGATTCGTAATCAGCAGCTCCAAAAACCCCTTAATACTGGTTTTCATGAAAAAGCTGATGTCTGAAAGAATACCTATTAGTGCTAGGGGTTGTTTACCCCCTTGAGGAGCTTTTTTTAAGGAAATCCCAAAACACGTCAACTTTATTTTATAACATATTTCAATTTTAGTTTCCTTGTTAGTTACGAATCATCCTGTATTTAAATGGATTAAAACATATAGGTACATATTACATTTATATTATAAGGTACCTGTGTAATTAAATTTGTATGAAAATTGTAAGGTGTTATTTAAACATTGAAATACCTGTATATTTCCAAAATATTTCTATAACCACTATTTCTACAAATATCCTTTTTGTTCAAACTTGCGAATACATTTATTTGGGAGCTAACTTCAAGAAAAGATTTGGAAAATCGAAAGACAGGTATTCGATTAATTAAAATAAGGTTAAAACTTTGTCTTCTTGTGCTCTTAAAAGGGACAGGGACGAAATGGGATTAATTACCAAAATAAAAAATATCGAACTGCTTCTGAACTCTTTTATTGCATAAGTAGAAGTGTAACACCGGGCAAGCTTCTTATTTTTCCAGAATGTCCAAACTCGAAAGTATCACTTAGCCCTTCCTGCCTTGTCCTCCTAGGCGCTTGCCTCCTCCCCTTCCAGGATAGGGATTGGGCTCGGCAATCGCCTGAGTGGAGAACAGCGCCACCACGATGCACGCCGCAACCAAGAAATAATTAAACCACTTCATCGTCGAAAGCACTTTTACTCAGCCGTCAGGTAAATGCTTTTCTTGCTGCCGAACTGTTAATGAACTTAACAACTTCGTTCGTTCTCCTGGCTTTATATAGGCTAAGAAGATCTAAGGAATGTTTTTAATAATCAGGTTCTACGGGTTATTAAGCAGAGAGATAGGGAAACGTTTCAATTTTGTAATTAATCCTAAGTTGTCCACTTACAACTGTCACCATCAATTTGTGTCGAGGAGAAAATGTTTATTCGTAGTGTCTCTTTAAAAACGTTCTGGGAATCAAAAACCACTTTGCTTTATTTATTCGACACATTTGAAACCTAAGTATAAAAAATGCAATTACTCTCAGAAAAATCTCCTAAATGATTGCATCGCGTTCCCAGACTTAATTATCCATATTGTTCTAATAATTAGATGCACTCGGAATGATAGAAATATCTTCGGCTATTAAAAATAAATCGCATGTAACATCTGTCGACGCAAATTTTCTTATTGTTATGGCAAACAGTTTCGACTAATTTCGAATAATTATTATTAGCAGATTATTTTATCTACGAGTGTTAGAACGATTTTATCTCTTCAATTCCTATAGGCTTATGATATAAGTACCCATTGCTTTTTTAATCCTTATTTAGATAACCTGATAATGTAAAACCCTAAGAAAATTTGTAAATAAAATTCGAAATGTGAGACTTTCATTTTAATTTATCTAGAGATAAATTCTGGCAAAAAATTCATAATAATATCAAATTTCAAATCAAATTTACATTCTTTATTTATTAATTTTATTTGTTATTTCCAACGAAATGGTCATAAATGACAAAATTCCACAAACGAAATGGTCATAAATGACTAAATTCATCCGGTATGTTTTGATTTCCACATTTTTACTAAAAATTCATAATCCGAGATTAAGAAAAACTTCGCAACTAAGAAACTTGGACCGAATCGTGGTCTAATGTGAACAACTTATCCGCTATTTTAGATAGGTTAATTTGAAATTTAATTATAAAAATCTTAAAAAGTACGCATGCTAATTTTCAAGATAATCGGATATGTGAAAATTGAATTACAATATTTTCTTACATATGTATAGTACATAAATGCATAGACAAAATGAATCTAATTAATTAATTAGTGGATTACGTTAGCTTAATTTAAAATATTAGTAGTAGTATGTACGATGTACATAGTACATATTATAGAAGTTTAATTAATTATAATCTAATTGCAGTTTTTAAACGTTTAAGAGGGGAAATAGGTGTAGGACGGCGTATTTTTAGTGATTTCCATGAACATTTTAACACATAAGGAATATATATATTTTATTTATGCCTTGGGATCATTTTATACATATATTCAAGAGTATATTCTGAAATTTTCAAACATTCGCCATTCTGCTGGGCGATTTGTGTACATCATGGAGGTCACAATTTTCATCTGAAATCAATTTTTCAAAAATATTTACTTTTTTTATAAGTGTCTTTTCTATTTGAACCTCACTCCTCACAAATGAATCGAAAATTAATATTTTTTTAAGGAAAGTGAAAATTTAGTATGGTTTTTTACCATTTTTTCGTACTTTTTTTGCAATAAAATATAGTTAAAATAAAGATATTGTTTAGGATTGAGGTTCAAATAGAGCGTATTTATATAAAGAAACTATGTGCTGAGTTTGATAATGATTGATCAAAAACTGTAGGAGCTAGAGTGTACACAAATTCGAAAAAAGTAGTTTCGAGAATAACGCTTTTAAATATATCTCGCGCTCCAACCGTTCGACTGAGGGACACTCATTGAAACGCTTATAACTTTTAAACGGCGTGGAATTCTGTTTTGAAATTATCAGAATATATTTTTGAATAGTTCTACAATCGATTTATGAAAAAAAAAATAATTGAATTTTTTCAAGTCTCTACACATATTTCCCCCCTTAATTTAACAAACTCTGAATATTCCTTTTTAAATAACCTAAAATATGTTTCATTTTTTATATTATTTCATAGACTACTAAACAATTGGAGTTCCTTATGAAACGTAATATTTTAATCATGTAGTAATCTGAAATCATTTACGTTTCTTAGCTGGTACGGTTTCAAATCTCCAACATGTTTGATCTTCTCATTTTTTCAGCTTAAAGATAACTATGAGCGTGTTCGGTTCCAATTTTTGTTTAATATTTAACCATTTAAGAGTATCAAGCATGACCCTAATAGGTGCAAGTCTGCTGCATCTCAAAATACTTCAAATCGTTTTATTTTGTAGTTTTTGAAGTCTTTTGAATGACTTATCTTGCTTATCTATCTTATGGTCTATATATAGTCTTTCGTTGAATTCTAAATCTGTTTAAGTATAAATACTGAGTATCTGATAACTAATATAATATAAAAAAGATTCGAGACTACTTACATTATTTTACACGTTAACACATCTGTTTTAATTAATGTTAAATCAATTAATTTTGGTATATTTCAACAAATGTCATCATAAGCAATGTGCTTAGTTAACAATAACGTGAAAACTTTAATTTTATTCAAGATACGTTTACAATCATTATTAATTAAGAGTCTATTCACGCCATAATATTTTTTTCAAAAATCACTACTAAATCTAACAGAGCACTTAAATTTGTAACTTTTTTCTTAACGATAACTTAAATCGTTTTTTTAATATTATTGGAATATTTTCTCGATAATTATAAAAATCGTTCTTCCTACAGTCATTTACATCGTAAAAATGTCCAAAAACTTAATTTCTTTATTCACTATAAATTTTCATTTTGTGTTTTCACCGCTAATTAATGTTCACCTTTTGAGTTCATTATGAAAGTATAAAATTGATCACATCGATGACTTCAGATAAATGTCTCCGTAATTCAAATGGCTTATATGGGTTAATTAATTCCAAAAATACAAAATCTGACATAATTAAATAATATCTCCTATTTTTTCACGAATATTTAAATTAATTTTAATAGTGAAAAACAATAATAATAGTAATACGGAGAGAATAAAGAAGGCTATTAAACGATTTACTAATTTTAGTGTTAATTAAATATATAGTGCAGGATATACCATAATATCATCCCTACCTGTAATTTGTTAGTATTTCATATTAATGATAGTCGTTAGAAAAAAGTTATTTTTGAATAGTTTTAAAGTTTTTAGAGTTTAGCAACAAGATCCATACAAAGGAAGAACTTTAGAATTGTTTCGGGATTCTGGCAAACAGAAACTGAGCGATATGGAACCTTATGATGCAAGAAAGATATTATAATACCAATTGTTATATTTCAGTGGATCGCTGATTTCAACTAGTTTGAAATTACAAACACTCATATCGAAACCGAAAAATTTATATCACGGATAAAGTTTCTGATTAAGGGGTACCACTAGTGTGACCGCCTGAAAAAAAGGTGATTTTTGGAAAAACAATTTTTAAAGACAACTACTGCTTGGAATGTTTTCATATTTTAAGGATATATTTGTGGATATATAGTAAATACATGATAACATTTTTGGACCAACAAATTGAATATTCAGCGAGTTATTCGCAATTAACCAAGGCTCAAAAAAAAGTCCCCCCCCCCCCCCCCCCCCTGCTGCAGTTATAGCAACCTTCACAGTGCGTGAAATCAAAAAAACCTAAAAGTTTATTAAATTAGAAGGTATTTCCCATGCCATTAACCTCGATCGAAAAAAAAAAAATTGAAATTTAAAAAAATGGCGGAGTTTAAAAAAAATTCAAATTTCGCGCGAAAACTTGATGATTTTTGGCCCGCCAAAATTACATTTTTTATTCGATCCAGAAAACTGGAGGTTTATGGTATGGAGAAACGTGTAAAACAGAAGTTGAAATAAAAATCAAATCGATCGGATGATTTGTCTTCGAGTTACAACTGCAGCAAATTTGAAAAAAAAGTAGTTTCGAGAAAAACGCGTTTAAAGTTTAATTCAGTACCTCGATACGATGAGCGGCTTCTCTTCTGATGGCTGCAACTCAAAAACTATTTGAGATATACACTATATCGAAATATGCAAAAACAAAAACAAAATCAAAAATAAATATGGTCGAGAGAGCTTGGAGCCATGATTAACTAATATTTTGGGTGGAGCTTGTTCTCGACTATATCTTTCCCCGAGATAGTAGGGATAATACAATAAAAAGACCGTAACTCTTTTTAGAGTACTATACTTACCACTACAAAGTACCCCTTTTTGCATAGTAAATGTAATTGAGTGAGAATTTATACTATAGTAAATAATATAGTATAACAAATACAGCGTAAATTCTCTTCGTTCTTTATATTTTAAAAGAGTGACTGCAAAAAAGGCCGTTTTTTCGCCTGTTTTTGCACATTTTACAGCGGAATAAGGAAAAGACATAAAAAATGTATCAGGTATCAAATTAATCGTCGTATATTTAATCACTAAAAATGCAAAAGTATTTCATATTCAGAATTTAAAAAAAATTTTAGCGTATTTCAATGTTTAAGGAATGATTTCACCCCTTAAGAGAGTAATTGTACTTAGCACAGGGTTGTTTTCCTTCTAAAATGGCAATAAGATCTAGATCCATATTCAAGTACAAAAATATTATTTGTTTAGATTTTAGAAAAATATTTTAGATTATTTCCATGTTTAGGGGATGGTTTCATCCCTTTAGAGAGTATTTGTACCCTACTGAGGGTTTTTTTTTTTCAAAAGACATAAGAGCTGTTTGTACCATATTTTTCCCACTCAGAAAGGAATAATATTACATATTTAAAATTTTCAAAAATATTTTATAGTATTGTTATATGTTTATGGGATGATTTTACCCCCCTAGAGAATAGCTTAACTAGGCTGAGGGTCATTTTTCCTTCAAAACTGGCAAGAATTGCCAATCACGTGGTTTTTATGACTGGAAGCACAAAAGTAACTTAAGGGGTTGTTCTACCTTTTCGAGGCAAAAAAACAGTAATAATTTCAAATTGTTATAAAAAAAAACGACAAAAGGAATCGATCTAAAATTAAACATGGTTGTTTATTAATAAAAAAATTCGACATTTTTCATGAAAAAAAAAAAATTAAAACAAAATGGCGGCTGCACTGGCCCATTGCTGCAGCGCGAAAACATTTTCACAGCCAATTGCGCGACGTAGTACCCAGGTCGTCCAAGTGACCTGTAAGTAATTTAACAAAAATAAATCATTAGTTCTAATGAAAATCTACGGAGCGCCCCTAAAATTAGACACCTGTATTCAATTTTGAAAATTTGGGGGCACTTTTTTCGATGAAAAAAATGCCCAAAATCGAGTACGCTATGTTTAAAGGTTTGTCAAATTGCGAAAAATTGATATTTACGTCTAATTTTAGGGGCGCTCCGTAGATTTTCATTAGAACTAATGATTTATTTTTGTTAAATTACTTACAGATTACTTGGACGACCTGGGTACTACGTCGCGCAATTGGCTGTGAAAATTTTTTCGTGCTGCAGCAATGGGCCAGTGCAGCCGCCATTTTGTTTTAATATTTTTTTTTTCATGAAAAATGTCGAATTTTTTTATTAATAAACCACCATGTTTAATTTTAGATCGATTCCTTTTGTCGTTTTTTTTTATAACAATTTGAAATTATTACTGTTTTTTTGCCTCGAAAAGGTAGAATAACCCCTTAAGGGGGTAAATACAATTACACGGGCAAAAATTACGCATTAAAAAAACATTTTTTTTTCACAAAGAAGGTTTAATGCAATCATTATAAAGCTTTGTACATTTGTTAAGGTATAAATGAGGAATGTAAAAAAAATGCTTTTTTTAATTTTTGAAAACAAAATGGCGTGAAGTTGACCTACAAAAAAAAACGGCAGCCACTCTGGACGTCGTGTTATTGATCTGTAACAGCCCATAAAAAAATGTGGCTTAAATATACATGTAATTTGTCGGTAAACCTCAAAAATTAAAAAAAAAAAATAATAATTCTGTGTTTGGTAGAAGTTTTTGTAAAAAATCGATAATTTTCACTATTTTTTCAGCCATTTTTGCATTAATAATTCAAATTTACAACATAAAATTCCAAGACAAGTAGGTTTAAAGAAGAAACCCTAAAAATTTCAGCTAAATTGGACAAGTAATTTTCGAGTAATCGTGGTTGCCAATTTTAAAAATGTTGTTTTGAGAAAAACTCGTTTAAAGTTTTGAAGACCGAAAAATGGTACTTACGATACCTGGTATGCGCTGAAAAAGGCGTTCTCGAAAAATGAAGAAAATATATATAAGGAGTTCGATTTTCGACCTGAAACTCGATTTTTTTCACCTTCTAATTGTATTTACCCCCTTAAATGTAGAATTTTGGAAAAATATTCCAGATTATTCCAATATTTGGAGGATGATTTCACCCCTTTTTAGCTCCAATAGGTGATTTTTACTCCTTCTTTATTGAAAGCACATCACATTGCATTTTTTAGATTGATATGATATAAATAATGTTGGAAATCAGAGTAAACGTGTCCCGGATCGTGTTGGCCATGCCATGCCGTCTGTATTGAAAACAGGACGGCCATGCTCACTCTCGTCTAGCAGTCCTGTAATACAGTTCGTGTATACAGGGTGATCCAAAAGTATGGAAACGGCTAAATAACTTTCGAGGAATGCATTTTGGAGCAAAAAGTTGTAGACAAAAGTTTTAGGAATTTTCCCCAGCTATTTAATGGTGACCTTAGATTTGATCTTGACCATGGCCTTGAAGGTCATTTGACGTAAAATTGTCCGCTCTTTCCATTTCCGTGGTCAAAAATAAGGGTTCCAATTTAAAAAAGTCAACTTGACCTTGAAATGATAAAATTAAGCTTAGGGGTGGTTTTTTAATATTTTCGAAAAACTAAAAAAAAAATGCCTCTTAATTTTTTACGATGATTAATTTGATACCTGATACCTTTTTTTATATATTTTCCTTAGTTCACTGTGAAATGTGCTAAAACAGGCGATTTTTGCGGTCACTTTTTCTGTTGTAATTATGATAAGTTAATAAAAATTAATTCAGTATGTTTTAACTTACGACAATTACACGACTTTAAGGTCTTTAAGCCTTATCGTCATTTCTTATTGCTGAATTGTATTTACTATTTATGATAGACACATTTCAACTCTAAGATCTGCATATGAACCAAATATTTTCTTATAATAGATGCCGAAAATTTTCATTTTTACAAAAACCTTGAAAAATAACGATTGTAATGTAGGGCCGTGACACAATTTAAGTTTATAGGTGAATTATAAGAGAGGATATATTGAATAGACTTTAGACCATTTACGAAAATTCAAAATAATTAAAAAAAAGACGAATCGACCAAAATATTTGATAGTCATTACCACTTATTTTTGCTCGAAGGGTTTAAATTGATCGCATTAAAATGTACGTAAAATCAAGTACAAGTAATCAATTTTAAAGCATCACAAACTTAATTTTAGATTCGACATCGGAAAATCGTGATGGTAATGTACAAAAACAAGGAAAACGAACGAAAAACGAGCAAAATATAACATGAGGCTTAAAAGACATGGGCAGATATTAAGTAGAAAGTAAAGATCAAATTAAGAAAGAACAAAATAAATATTACGAAAACCTCCTGACCATATTCCAGCAAAAACTTAACTAATCTTGTAGATTCCTTCACTTCATCAGCAGGGTTAAAAGTGACTGTAAGAGGAATAAAAGCAAAATAATAGCTAAATTCCATCTATGAGCACTGCGAATGACGAAGCTGAGTTAGTCGAAACGGAGATGCAAGATTATCCTCCTGAAAAAACTCGAATTTACCAATTCTTCAGTAGTTACGTGAATAAAATTAAAAGTGCAATTTAGTTATAAATAAAATTTATTTCGCATTTAATCTGACGACTTGACCCTCCACAAACAGTCCAGACTTCTTCAGTTTCTTATTGAATGTCTTTACAACTTTATAGGGAACCTCTTCGACTTGATGGGTCTTTTTGTACCTCTTCAGTACCTTCGCCTTGAGATCCTCCAGGCTCATTTCATCGTTATGCTTACCTAAGATCTTGAAGATGAACGCATCCCACTCGAAGTTCAGAACCGCTTGATCTTTCGCCCCTTTCTGGGAGTCCACCACGTTGCACTCCTCCAAAGATTCCTTGGACTTTTTGGCGCTCTGTGGTTCGAGGGCCTCGCCGTTGTGTCTGTTAATTTCTTGGGTTGTACTGTCGTTTCCATTTTCAGTCAAAGCCTCTTTGTCCTTCTTCTTCTTCTTCTTTTTGGGGGGTTCTTCCTGATTTTCTTCTACTTTCGCAACCGAACAGCTTTGTTCTTCAGCTTCTTGTATTTTAGACTTCTTTCTTTTCTTTTTCGGTTTTTCATCATCCTGTTGCTCAGATGTGTCTTCTGTGTTTTCTGCCTTGGTGCCATTTTCTGCATTTCCGTTCTGCTGAACTGTCTCGTCGCCTCCTCCGTTCGTCTGAGCTCCACCGTTTGTTTGAGTCGTTTTTGGGGCCTTTAATTTATCCAGTGCTTTTTCCAGAACAGTCCAAACAGCTGCAGCTTGATCGTGTCTCACCCGCATGCTGTTCTTTACAAAATTCTCGAATTTCGCCTTCTTCCGGGGCACGTTCTCATAGCTCTGCAGCTTCTGGAAGATGCCCCGGACGACGGGACTCACCTCGTACTCCTTGGTGGCCAGGATCGAACGGACGATCTCCAGCCAGGTCTCCTGCTTCTTCTGGCCGCTGTTCTTGGACTCCTTCGGGACGTAGTCCTTCCCCGAGTACTTCTCCGCCTCTGTGATGCACTTCGTGTGCCCCACGTAGTCCTCGCGGAAGTCCTTCTGGCAGTCCATGCACGAGACGAAGACGCCGCCGTTCCTGCACCGCTGGTTGTTGTAGTGCTTCTCCACCGCCGCCTTCTTCAGGGACTCGCCGCAGTGGTTGCACGTGAAGAAAACCATTGTTGCTAAAAGGTTCTGTGTAAATCGCAAAAACAGATTGCGGTCCAAACCAAAAAGCCGACTCCGCAAACGAAAGTGTGATTGGCGGACAAGTGACAGATCGAAAGCACGTGTGAGTGCGCCAAGTTGCAGTTAGAACGTTCGATGTGTGACGACTAGGGGGCGAAGTGTCGAGAAGTGTGCAGATCCGCCTGAGAAATGTTTTATAAATATTATTAAGTCAGAATCCTTTTTTTTCATCAGTGTAATTAATTAGACAAATCTGTAACTTCGTGTAGACCAAATTTTGCATTTTGATTGGAGAAATTGGTTCAAGACGATTGGGAAAATATTTCTTTGGTCTTTTGGGTTTGCATCTTCACTGTAAAAGAAGCTAAGTGCAGAACCTACAGTAAATTTCACAGGGGTGGGCAACCCATTCCAGCAAATTTTATATATTTTTTCAATTACCGAATAAACCGAGATTTATTTATGTGGGCCTGTGCCAATTGGAAACTTTTTACTCGAGGTGAAGAAAACTGAGGGAAACTGAGCTCTTGACAGCACTTTTCCTCTTACAATTTTACCAGATTTTACCTACGCTGCGGAGACCCAGTAAATTTGGGTAAAATCACCGATTGCTTGTCACTGTGTAATCTATTTGTGTGTTTCAATTTTGCGTTGCGATTCAGATAAAAGAAGAAGTTATTGAAGAATTGTTTAAATAAATAAAAAACATATTTCAAAATCTTCAAAAATATTAAATAAATCCATAAGTTTTCCCTCTAACATCTTAATCACGTTTGACAATTTACATATACAAGTAAGATTTACCCAATTTTTACTTGAAGCCGTCTTGTAACTTTTGATGTTTATCCCCACTACCATATGAAACTTTTTACCAGATTTTTACTCAAGAAATTTTTACCCAAAAGTTACCAGACAGACCTATAGTAAGATTATTGTATTAATTCTTTAACGTCGAAGCAACTCTTTTGTGACACTCGGAGAAAACAAAATTGTTTCGGCTAGTTGGAGTAAAACTAACACCACCTTATAGGTAAAATGAGCTGTTCTTTCAAATTCCGGTGTTATTTTTTAGGTACCATAAAATAAACAATTTTCACTTATAATACAATGTGATTGAACTACCAACCCCTAGTAAGGGGTTAAATAGGGGTATTTTTCTAAAAAATGAACAACACTTTTCTAAATATATTTTTTATCTTTCAATTTCAATTTTTAGCTTTCAATTTCGTACGGAGGCGTCCAGGGGAACGTTACAGTGAGGACGGCATGTAAAGAACAGTTAAACACCCCCAGCTATTACGATATGGAGCTGCATTCGTGGAGAAGGCCCGGGCCGAATATATTTTGTGGATGATGACGTGCTTTTACCACATATCAATTCATTTATGTATGTTAGGTCGAACTACATATTTATTCAAGACGAAGCACCTTGTCATACATCGAAAGTAATTAAAGTTTTCTTAAATGATGAGAAAATTGAAGTTCTTGCTTAGCCCGGCAATTCTCCGGATCTAAATCCAATAGAAAATTGTTGGGCATATCTGAAATGGAAAGTATATATTTCTCCAAAGCCAAATATATAATTTAAAAAAAAAAAATCGAAGATATTGGGAATAATGACGAAGATCTTAAAAATATGATTAAAGCATGTATAGCAAGTATGCCTAGAAGAATACAAAAAGTTGTGAAACAAAAAGGAAGACTGACTAACTTTTAATTTAAATATGTATAAATTGTCACTATCAATATTCTTAAATGTAAAATAAACTGTTTTTTTTTTTTTTTTTCTTTTAAATACTTCTATCAATTCACAACTCTTACATTTGTATCATTTTCCCGTTTTTCTCCATGTGCGTCTAATTTTTTGAACACCTACTGTATAAAAATAATTTTTAGTGCGGTTTTTATAAAGCGTTTGTCAAACTTTTTCACATAAGGCGTATTTTTAAAACACTTTTATTTTACTTTCTGCTGAAACTATTTGCAAAAAGAAAAGGTGAAAGAATAAAAAAACAAAAGTTTCAGTAAATGTGAAACATAATTCCAAGCAACTGTAAATACCTAAGTTTTTGAAAAATCTTAAAAGTAAGTAAGATCATTTCTTCATATTTAAATGGGTTTTTGTTAATCAGAGCTGTCCTCGCTTCCAAAGTACATATTAATTTTCACTAGATACTTGTTTTTGGAAATTTTTAAAAACGTCAAATTTTGATTTTGACTCGGTTCTGAAATCGGGTTAAAATGAAATTCGTTACGGTAGTATTACAAAATTAATATCTTTAACTAACATGTTAATAGGAAAATATCTATTCCACTAATATTTTACATTGCCAAGTTTTTTTAAAGTGAATAAATTGGAATCTTCACCCGTCTTCCAGTTTGTGACTTGTTTGAACAATTGTTTTTTCCAGATGAGAAAATATCATTTATCTTGTTATATTCAACAAACATGTTTGTCTTGCAAATGTTTTCGGGGCCAATGCGATTAAAACTAAATTAATTTATTTATCATCTCATTTATCACTTTTTAAAAACACTTAATGTTTCATAAAGGCATTATAAAAAACAAGAGCTCACATGCATTAGATAAAATATTTTGTACATTACAAATCCGAAGACAGTTGAGACAATCAAAATTTCTCTCTTGCTTTGAATAATATATCTTAAACTTTTTTTTTGGATTGTTGAAAATCTAACTGATATTATTTTATTTTTATTTTGGGTTTAAAATATTTTCACATTTATATTCTTTACATATTACGTTGTATTCATATAGAACAGCATAATTTAATGGACTAGAGGACCAATTTCTACAATTATTCGAACAAATTCGTGCACAAAAGTTTTCGTGCGCCTTTTTTTCGAATAGTTTTTATTTGGTGTATTCCAGAAACTATAGTCCAATTTATACTCATTTCATATCACCACATTCGATCGTAGTGTCACTTTTGAAATATTAAAATACTTAATTAAATTCATTAAAGAGTTAAATTCGTAGGATTCTTGTTTGACGGTTTTAAGGATAAAATTAAACGCATTTTTTTCATATATCCAGATGAAAAGGAAATTATATCTTGAATTAAAATTTATTATAAGTAAGACCCAGCAAAGATTTAAAATTTTATAAAAATAACATCAAATTGCCATGACTAATCACTTTTAAGTCAAACATTAATCTGAAAATGTTTAAGATTTGAAATTTTTCGTAAATAAAAATCACAGCAATTTTACGCACTTCTCCAAAAGTATTAAATCTTTTTTCTTGGGAGATCTCAGTAAGCAGCTTCCATTCAAAATCTTTTATTGTTCCAGATACACGCAAAAACAGCTATTTTTAACCTTTTACTTCTTCAGGACAAAAATATGCGATACAGAAATTAAAAACGAATATGTAAGCGTTCAATATAAAGAAGCTTGAGATTATAAATGAGCGTCGTAAAATACATATTTACTTTTATTAATTTTAGAACTAAATTTTTAAATAAAGTACTTAATAGTAACATCAATAATTATTTGAAACTGGCTACCTCTTGTGAAAAGTTAAATATCAAAATTCTCAAAAATGTAATTAATTTAGAATTGATGTTCAACGCTCTACTAATGTTTGTCTAAACATTGGGCGGTAAATTTAATTAAAATGAAGAAAAGTATTATTTGATTTGGATTAATTTGGGCAGAGCATTTAATTTGGCCCTATTATGGCAATCAATTTCGCTTGACTCAACTATCGAAGACGCTAATTTTCTAAGCATCTCAACTTTGAAAATGTGTCTTCGCTACCTGAGTCGAGCGAAATCGACTTCCTTAATAAGCCAAAATATTTATTTAAGGGCATTCATCAACTCGATCTTGAAATTGTATCAATGTTTTGTTTACAATTTGCTTTAAACGATTTTCATGCATGTTTCTGAATACAGGAAATAGAAAACGAATTCAAGAAAATCAAAAAGTGTTTATAATATTCACTTCACCTTAATATATTGTATATATAACTAGACTTCCCATTCTCGAAATTCAGGAATGCGCATCTGCTAAATCACGCGAATATGAATGTGGATATAAGGTGGGCCATATGTTAATTTCCTTTTAAATTACATATTATTTTATCACACATAGCTCTTACACGCTGAAATTTTTTACAAAAGCATAGTATCATATCTCCGTAGAACAAGCTGCGTTACCGAAACAGTGTTTTTTCAAAAGAAATTTCGGTCGAAATAACGCCATCGCCACTGCACAGTTGAGATTTGACGCCGTTGGACTATCTTATGTGGGCTCCCGTTAAAGATCGATGTTATGTTGATAATCCAGAAACGATTCAGACACTTAAACATAATATTGATCGAGCTATTCGTGAAATCCATTGGCTACTGTCAAGCCAGTTGATGTAGCCATTTAAATGATATCATATTCCGTAACTAATCGGAACGTTTACTCTTTTCAATAAATCAACAATCTTTGAAAAATATTGAACAGTGTTTATTCTATAGCACTTTAAAAAAGAAACCAGCTGATCACCCACCTTTATTTGTATAGTTTCTGGAATTGGTGACGTGCAGTGATATTTTAACCTTGTTTGCGAGATATTTATATCAATATAAGAATTTCAAAAACGATTTTCACCGAATATTTTTTGAAATAACGATTCTTTTGCAAGAATTACTACACTAAGTCACTGTTATGACAGATATTTTATAATTACAGGCGATTATTTTAAGTTTAAGTTCAATTACCTTTTCTCTTATAATTCTGTTCTCGTAAACACACACTAAAAATTATTTTTATGCGATCACTATCATACACTGAGACCAACTTGGATATCAAAACCTGATATGAAGATTTTCTCAATGAAATTGTACCTCAGTGGCGCTTAGTACAGTTGGTTTGATTATAAATTGTTGTCAATATAAAACAAATGATATTGATAAAAGCTCCAGATCTTAAGCTTTCCATGCAGCTCCCTTCCAATCTGGATTTGTTAAGAGAAAACTCGACCATTAATCAGTCAATTATTTTTTGTTGAGCAGTGAAGATCAGTCCAGTGTAATATTTCATAATATACAGTACCGAAGTCCAAATTTCCAAATGATCTCGAGAAAGAATGCTCTTAATCTTATGGCTGCCATCGCCAATTCAACGTAATACGATCGTGTGTTTTTCTTTTCGAATTAATTAATCTATAAAAGTGGTGTTTTTATAGTTGTAGATGCCCTGCACATTCGAATGGCTACGCTGCGACAAATAACAAAGCCAAGAAGGAGTATGCTTTTGAAGTAATTGATTACAATTGGGTCTCTCAAACTAGTGCAATAACAATCCAATTAAAATAATCTAGATCCCAACATCAACGATTCGGTTTGGACCCGGTGTATCAGCTGAACTCGGAGGAGATTTGGTAAACATGAAGGCGAAGAATGTGTGCATTATCACCGATGAAAACGTCGTCAAGTTAGAAAGTGTTCGCAGAGCTTTTGACTCTCTTACAGTTGAGAAAATAAATTTTGATGTTTTTGATAAGACGAGAGTGGAACCAACTGATCAAAGGTATACAATACATATGTATACATAGACAACGTCGCTGATCAATGATCTTGCATAATTTTTTATTTTGTTTCCATTCCAGCTTATGGGAAGCTGCAAACTTTGCAAAATTGAAAAATTACGATGCATTTGTTGCAATCGGAGGAGGATCAACTATAGATACATGCAAAGCTGCCAATTTATACGCCAATAACCCGGAAGCGGAATTCTTAGACTATGTTAATGCACCTATTGGAAAGGCGAAGGAGGTGACCTTAATGTTTCATAGTAGTGATATGCCATTATGAAAGGCTCTTATCAATTTATTCAATCTTTGGAATATTTCGATCTGGTCGAAAACAAAAGTCTATGATTAATTCTGGACACATCTCCCCACAGAAATTGAGCCCAGAACATTTCGAACTGCTATGTTTCGCGAACTATGCTTTTTTTAGAATTTGTGTTATACAATTTTTTGTTTTTTGTTTTTTAAGGAAGTGTACTTTTCGGTAGAATCGGCGTTAGTTCGAAAAAACTTATTTTTAATGACGCACTGAGCGTCTCGAATATTCCTACTCATTTTGAGATATTTCAGAACTCCAGGTGACCTCTTGTGTAATTTGAGGGTTAAGTAATATTCAATCGCTATTACATCTTTTCAGAATGAGAAAATTTCAATTTACAACCTTTGCTCAAAACATCTTTTGAAAGATGTAAAAATCGAATGAATTCATTCGACCATTCGAATGTATCATTTATAATTCGAATTAAAAAAAACAAAGATTTATGATAGCGAAAAGTATTTAAATGTAGTGTTCCAATTTGAAAATTCAGTATTCGTATTTAATCTGTCTTCTGTCTGTTTGTCACATGCGGAAACTACAACTCATGAGTTATTACTCGATTTTTTAGTTTCTTGTTTTTGGATTTGAGTTATTCAAATTAATTTTTTTCGAGTACTAGCAAACGACTGGACCTAATACTGTACCTTTATATACAACTCTTAATATTTTTTTTACTTAAGCGATTATATAATAATGAACATTTCTCACTCCAGAAACGGGAATGAATTATTAAAGAAAAAAATAGGTCTTGAAATTGGTTTTCTTTGATAGAAAAATAATAGGGATCTACATTATGCACGTTCCGTTGTATTTGCTATTGTATTACTGTAAAAAGTATGAAGAGTTTGGTTATAAACAACTTTAAAAATATAAAATTACACTGGGTATAATGATGTCATAGCAAATACAACAATAAGTCAAGTCATAATAGACAACAAAATTGCCTCGGAAAAATTCCGATGGAGTTGAGAAAATTTGTACAGAACTTTAAATCATCACTCTTAATGAAATATCAAAAGTCCCCATTGATCCCGCCTGTGCTAAGCATTTTATTCAAGGTCAAAGATGACAAAAAATATCACTGAAACGATGAGATTTTTTTGTTAAAATATTTGATATAAATCGAATAGAGTATGCGATTCTCTACAAAAAAGATTCCTACACTTTTTTTCATATAAATGCTTGTTCGTGAATTATTGCGATTTAAAAAATTTGAAACTCATATTTCTCACAATACATACTCGTTTCTACACCGCCTTCGAAGCAGAGTGATTTTTTACGTGGTATCCCCCGCAGGTATAATACAAAATCTGATTAAATAATAAATTTATTTCGATTAAAAAGAAAATAGTGTTATAGTTAATTATGAAACAAAAACGCTTTATTTTTGATTTAAAAATTCCTTAAATTCAATACCAACAGTTGTACTTTCTTCTTCTTCACCTTCTCCTTCTGCCTCTTCCTCCTCTGATTCTTGGATTTATGTGGATTGTTCTAAGAAATTATATTTCTTCATTTTTATCAAAATCACTACCCTACGTTGTATTAGATGAAACATTGAAGCAAGATTGTCCTTTGCAATCCCCATATACTATTGAACAAAATAGTCCAACTTTCTTACATCCGGAATTATGATTGCAACCCTTGGAACAATTACAAAAAATGGTATTGAGTAATCTTTATGGAGCAGGCGGGATCAGATTTCGAATTGGCACCGAACAGTTGTTGATAGATATCCATCCCCAATTTTCCGTCTTTATAATAAAGACCTTTAATTGTACAAATTGTTAACTTCATCGAACCTTTTCCGAGGTTGAATGTCTATTCCTATTGGACTAAAGGCGAAATACCCCTCTTGAATCGAAAAACTAATATATAAGATACAAGTCCAAATTTAGAAAAAAAACTAATAACCATTCTCATTAAGGTCAAGGAAACGACATATTTAACGAAAAGTATTTTTTAACAATAAAAATAACTTTTGTTTCTTCAACAGGTCCAAGGTAAGTTGAAACCAATGATAGCTTTGCCAACAACTTCTGGGACAGGATCGGAAAATACGAGTGTTTGCATATTTGATTTTAAAAAGTTGCGCGCTAAAACGGGTATATCGAGTAAAAAACTGAAACCACAACTTGGTACATATCTAGATATATTCACTGCATTCCATGAATATTAATTTTCTTATATCTAGGTTTAATCGATCCTCTTCATACTCTTTCTGTTCCTGAGCGTGTTGCAGCTTATAGTGGTTTCGACGTTTTTTGCCATGCCTTGGAAAGTTTCACGGCTTTACCATTTACGGAAAGAGGATTAGCTCCAACTAATCCCAAGTTTAGACCAGCTTATCAGGGTAGAAATCCAATTTCGGATGTCTGGGCTCGGTTCGCCTTAAAAACGATACGGAATCATTTTACGGACGCAGTATATCAGCCGGACAATTTGAAAGCCCGTTCCGAAATGCATTTGGCCTCGACAATGGCTGGTGTTGGTTTCGGAAATGCCGGAGTACATTTGTGCCATGGGTTATCCTATGCTATATCCGGACAGGTTAGACAATATGCACCAGAAGGATACAGCAAAGATTACGCGATAATACCTCATGGATTATCAGTTGTTATAACCGCTCCGGCAGTTTTTGAATTTACAGGAGCTGTATGCCCAGAAAGACATATCGAATGCGCAAGACTTTTAGGTTATGATGTTACTAATGTAAGTATATTTTAGTAACATTTTTATACTTTTATATGATATTTTTAAAAAAAAAATTTGCTTTTTTCAGGCTAGAAAAGCTGATGCTGGTAAAATTCTTGCCGATGTGATTCGAACTTATATGCAGAAACTGAATATTGAAAATGGCCTACACGATTTAGGATTTACAAAACTTGATATACCAAATTTGGTAGAAGGCACACTGGCTCAGGTATGATACATTTTTATGTATATAATTTTATTTCACTAATTTTTAAATAGGAACGGATCATAAAATTGGCTCCGCGGGAACAAACCTACGAGGACTTGTCAGAACTTTTAAAGAAATCATTAAGAATATACTAGACAGAGTTAAAAACTGGCCATTTATGAAATATATATTCCAGAATTTCGGGCTTAAAAAATAAAGTATAGAAAATTAATTGGCT
This sequence comes from Dysmachus trigonus, assembly GCA_949715965.1. Lineage (NCBI taxonomy): Eukaryota > Metazoa > Arthropoda > Insecta > Diptera > Asilidae > Dysmachus > Dysmachus trigonus. The sequence goes on from OX454319.1 coordinate 33,962,201, forward strand.
TTTAGACAATTTTGATTGATTAGTTCATTATTTTTATTATTATTAAAATTTTCAATATTTACAATATGCATATTTTTTATTGGTATCATCACCACTCTCCTTTCATACTTCCTTTGGTGATTTAAATATTTACAATGGTGTTTAACTGATGTAAGTTTACCTCCAAGTCGAATGCAATTGGGCTCAGGAAATTGTACTTTTTTTTTGTAACTACTATCACTTTTATTTTTATATGATCTTTAACGGCAATGTATTTGCTAATTTGATTATTTTATAATTTTTACCAGCGCCAATGTAATCGATGATTTACATGGGGCTAGACGACGAGTTTGTGTTGTTATTTCTAAATTTGATTCAAGTAGAATCGTAAAGTTATTTTTAATATAAGAAAATTTATTTTGCGGTTCGATTGGAGTAATATAGTATAAAATAATAATATTACTGAATTTTACACTCAGTGAGAACTAGTCGATTCCTTAATATCTTAATTTTTGTAATCCACTTTTATGAATTATCTCCTCATGTTAGTGCGTGTCAATTGGTACAAGTGTTGTGTTGTGTCTCCTGCAATGTGAACAATATTTTACAAACCATTTATTTTACAAGTTATTGTTGCTTGGTTTAATAAATGAGTTTTATTTGAAAAACTACAAAAATATTTAGTACTTTACTTTTTCTCAAAATTATATTTGTCAACAGATATCGTATAAATGATTGTTTTGCTAAAAATCATATTTATATCCTTAACCAATTAACGACGAAATTTAGATTTACATAAATAATATTTTTACATGCAATCCCTGATAAACTAATTTTCGACTTTGCGCCCACAAGGAAAAGGTGTTCGTTTACGTTCAAGGGCAAAACGTATAAATAAAATATCAACCCTTTTCAAGGCAAGCCATAAGATAATACATTCGTCCTTTATGTAATTATAGAGTAACAACAAAATAGCTATGGCTACGGAATTTATGTCCAGCTGAACTTATCTTTTAAGAAAATATACTTCAGTCTTCTTTAACGTGTGCTTGCCTGTAGAACAATATCATGGATAAAATTGGGATATCGTCGTGGCTAATGAAAGTTATCGCATTATTAATTATTAGCAACTCCACTGAAGGCACAAATCAAGTGTTGTTCTCTTATTTCTTTAGAGACTTTTTAAATAATCAACAAAATCCTGTAAAAGTAACGCTTTCACTGTGCTATAAATCAGGTGAGGATATTCGATTTTATAATGTCATATATGTTTATTTAAATTATTGAAAATATTCCAGAAAATCTTGTTACCATTTTAAAAACATCTACAATTCCAATTGGTTTCCAGAAACTTGAAAATCTCTATTTAGAAAGAATTAAAAAAGACGCTATATTTTTTGTTGTTGACTTGCATTGCCCAGAAACTCAACAATTTTTAGAAACAAAAATTAATTCAAAATACTTCGCACATCCATTTCGTTGGATTATTGTTACAAATAAAACTAATTCGTTGATAAACATCAAAGCGTTACCGGACAGTAATATTTTTATTGTAATAGCAGAGGCAACTAGTTTCAAAGTGATTCAGTGTAAGTGTGTATTGTATATCTTTAAAATCTTTGTCGTTTCTAGCCAAATATGTAAATTTCTTTTCAGTTTATAAGATAGAGGAAAACTCCTCCAAAATTGTGGAAACTTATGGTTCTTGGTCAGAAGCTAAAGGCCTTAATATTTTACAACCGGAGCATATCATATCAAGGAGGCGACAAAATTTTCGGAAAAAAGTTCTCACGGCAAGCATTGTGATAACAAATAATGAGACTTTAAACCATCTAGAAGACTTGCATAACAAGCATATCGACTCTATAACAAAAGTAACTTTTCAAATTACAAAGACTTTGATAGCAGCTGTTAATGGAACTATGAAATATATACCAGCGAACACCTGGGGATATAAAGATCCAAAGACTGGACTTTGGAATGGTATGTGCGGTGATTTAAATTCCAAAAGAGCTGATATTGGAGGTAATCGATAGAGAGTTATGAAAATATTCTAATTTTAAAATTTGTATTATTTTTATATGTAGGAACGGGTCTCTTTATGACTGATGTAAGGGTCCCAGTCCTGGAGTACATATCAATGACTGTTCCAACAGAAGTAGCATTTGTTTTTCGTGAACCACCACTTTCATACGTTTCAAATATTTATTCATTACCTTTTACTAGAACCGTATGGATCGCTGCAGGAACTTTTGTCGCCATGTCTGTGCTCGTTATTTTTTTCGCTATAATTCTTCAGAACAAGCAGAATTCTATGAAAAATGGAGAACCAGGAATAGAGTATCGACCTTCTGAATTTATTCTACTTGGAGTTAGTGTTATGTGCCAGATGGGAACTTTAATAACCCCAAAAAATATATCAGCAAGAATTTCGACGGTAATGTCTCATTGTTAAAAATTTTATTATATCTTATATACAGTGTTTGGTGCAAGTAGTTGAAATTATAAACAGTTTTGACGACGTAAATTGGAAAACTATTGAACCGATGGAGCTGAAATTTGAAATACGTATTCAGAATTGTCTTTCTATTATGGAAAAAATAAAGAATTCATTAAAAAATCCGAGATTTTGGAAAATATGCAAGTAACTAAAAAAATTTGTTTTGTTAATCCGGAGCAATAAGGTTTTTTAGGTCTCTAGTGAATGGATTTTCGTATTTTTTAACTCATGTATCGACCACCAAATTTGCATGTTACTTACACAAAAAAATTTCATATTTTTACTTTCTCTGATATTTTGAATTCCTAGCATTTTGGGAATCTAGGAGTGAATAGAATAACATTTACATGGCAGTAAATTAATTTGTAAAATGAGAGCAGTTAAAATATTCGGATATAATTAATGTGAAATTTACGTACATTTCAAAAGAAAGTGGCTGGTAATTAGACCCGGTCGGAATTAAATACATTTACCCTATGTGATTTAGTCGTGGTTGAAATAAATTGAGTAAAATTTTAGATGATATTAATATAACTGAATTTAGTTACCTTTTACAGATATTTCTTTTAATAGCAGTTCTCTTCCTCTACACATCTTACACTGCTAACATCGTAGCTCTGCTTCAATCGACTACAAAAAGTATTCAAAGTTTGTCAGGTCTTCTTCACTCGCAAATTGAAGTCGGAGTAGAAGATACTACCTATAACCACTATTATTTCAAAGTAAGTAAAGAATTAGTAAATAATAAACCAGTCGTTCACAAAATATATTTTTTAGACTGCTACAGAACCTGTAAGAAAAGCACTATACATCAATAAAATTGCACCGCCCAAAGGACCAGGATTCTTGAATATTTCAGACGGAATAGCCCACGTACGGCTTGGGCTTTTTGCTTTTCACGTCGAATTGGGCGTTGGCTACAAACTTATCGAGGAATCTTTTTTCGAGCATGAAAAATGCAATTTAATGACTATTCCATATATTCAAGTAGTAGACACGTGGTATGGAATTCAGAAGAACTCACCCTACAAAGAAATCTTCAAGGTCATGTAAGTTTTGTGAAACAGAAAATTCATTTATTAGTTCGAGTGATTTATTTTGATTTTTGAACAGATTATTCAAAATTCGTGAGTATGGACTACAAGTTAAGGAAAATTCAAGGATTTATACCAAAAAACCGATTTGTGCAACTAATGGAAAGAGTTTTGGAAGCGTTCGTCTTATTGATTGTTATGCAGTTCTTTTAGTTTTAGCTATTGGATATGCATTTGCATTTTTAATATTTATTTTGGAAATAATATTGAAAAATTATAAGATTTGCATGTTTTGAATTAATAATAAATGTTTAACAATTCTTTAGTATAGTAAATGCAGAAGGCAAAATTTGTTATGTCTAACTTGGCTTACAATTGTATAGTACATCACAAAAGTGAAATTACAACAAAAATTCAACATCACGTATTTATTATATGTAATAATTATAACGTCAGTAAGATTTTGAATTCGGTGGAACTGAAAGCCATTTCAAATCATACCTCTGGATTTAGATTTTTTTTGCCATTCGGTTTATTTTTTTAGATAAACACGTATTTGTTATCCGAAATGAAATACATGGAAATCTTCATTACATGCGAATTTTCTTTAACTTTATGTTGAGCAGTTATCTTTTCTTAATTACTCAATAAAATAATTAATTATAAAATTTGTTTTTTGTTTTTGTTTCTCTCAAAATAAAATTTATATTTATGAGATAAAAAATTAACATTAATTCATAAACATTTTTTAACAAGATTTATTTATTGTTTCGCTTAATACATAGATCAAGCCTTATGTCGGAGAAAATACAGTCAACCCATTTATGTAATGTAAAATTGCTAACATGTGTCATTATTTGTTTCAACTTAGATACTATTCAACTCAAATAAATTTATTGTATATTCTAATTATATCGATCGTTGTTATCTATAGAATTGATCAGTGTAAAAGGTATTCCTTAAGTGGTAGATGACATTAATGATGTTGCATAAAATGATTTGTTTAACAACATATACTTATTTATTTATTTATTATTATCAACAGGTATAACACCATATAATAGTTTAATAATATAACTAACTAATAACTAATATTTAAGACAAAACATGTACAAATTTAGTATAATGAAACCCCTAAAGATAGACTCTGAGTCAGGTAACAAGTAAAAGCCTTTTCAATTCAACCCTGTTACAATTAAAATCTATTGAAGGAAAGTAAGTATTATAATTTTTGGACATGGCCGACACTGGTTCAAAAGAGCCATAATTTGTTCTGTGAACTGTTGAATAAAGAAAGTTTTGTCCTCTGGTTACTCCCGGGCGTGAATTAAAAGTAATAAGGCTAAGAAGATTGGGTGAATTTATAGCGCCAGTAAAGACATCGTGCATGAAAATAACCCCTGCAATTTCTCTTCGCTTCGAAAGAATCGTCAATCCCAAAAGTTTTAATCAATTTTCGTATGGGAGAAGGTTATACGGATCACTCCAAGGTGAAGTGAAGGGTAAAGCGGAGAAATCGTCTTTGAACCGCTTCAATTCGTCCAATATGCACAGTGTAGTGAGGATTCCATATAATTGACGCATATTCCAAGATAGGACGGACAAAAGCACAAAATAGGACCTTAAGCAGATAGGGATCATCAAAATCTTTAGACCAACGCTTGACGAATCCAAGAGTAGCATTTGATCGGTTTATTATGTTGTCTATGTGTTTTCCGAAGTCAAATGCAGTATCAATAGTTAAGGCTAAGTCAATAACACTATCCGTTCTGGATAGTGATATGTTATGGATTTTATAAGAGTACTCTAAGATGGAGCTTCTCCTACTAAACGAAATAATATTGCACTTATTAATATTTAACTTCATATGATTATTTGAACACAATTTTTCAAAAATTATCAGGTCGTCTTGAAGGCGGTGACTATCCTGGAGAGATTGAATCAGTCGAAAAATGTTCAAATCTTCAGCATAAGCTAAAACATGTGAATCTTGAATTAAGGGAAACAAGTCATTTATAAAAAGAGTGAATAATAAAGGTCCGATATGGCTGCTCTGAGGCGCGCCTGAGGGAACTGAGACAGGGACTGAAAAAGCAGAAGAAAACTTAACCTTAAACGAACGATTAGTAAGGTATGACTTAATCCACTTAACAAAATCATTGGGAAAACCAATTCGTAACAATTAAAAAGCTTGTCAAACGCTTTACTGAAATCAGTATATATGCAATCGACCTGTTTAAGCCTCTCTAAATTCATTAAACAAAATTTAGAAAACTCAACAAGACCGTGCATTTGCCCCTCACAAAACCATGCTGAATATCCGATATAATAGAACTGCAATAAAAAGACAGATGATTCATTAAAATCTCCTCAAAAAGTTTGGGGATCGGTGACAGTTTTGCGATAGGCCTATAGTTTTCAACCAAATCCCTTTTCCCCTTTTTAAAAACAGGAACCACATAAAAGAGTTTCCAAACTTCAGGAAAAACGCTCAAACGCAAAGACAAATTAAACAGTAAAAGTAAAGTAAGTGGTGTCACAAGCGAAGTATGTATAACATTTACGGAGGAAAACACCAGAAACGTTATCGGGAGAATCAGAGTAATCCTCGTCAATCTTATTTAGGTACTCAAAGACAGTACATTCGTCTAAGATAATATTTGTGAATTGCGTCGGAACACCGGTCAAGTAGTTAAAATAATCTAAATCTATATCACAGTCGTCATCACAGTAGTCAAATAGTGAAATTTTTATATAGAGCGCTATCCAAAATATAATGTACATTATATATAAAATATTTATTTTCTTAACAATAATAACATCACTTGTATCACACTTTCTTTTTTTGTTTTCCCTGAAATAAAATTTGTATTTTGTATTTATATTTATATATATTTTGTATAATATATTATATATATTTACATAAAATAAACAGAAAAACGAACTTTTTCAACTAACGTTTTGTAAGTTTACACTTTTTTTTTTTTTGCACAGCGTTGTAAATAGTATGGCATTTCATTTTGTTGACATTATCTATAGTGCTATAATTAAATTGTAGATGTTTTCATGAATCTCTTTATTCCAAAAAATCGTGAAATTGTTGATATTATTTTTAATGCAATATAAATAACTTTCTTATTTAATTTTTTTAATTATAATATTCTAATTATTTTTTTTTTTTTTGAAAGTTTTAATATTCGAAATATATAATGGAAGTCCCCTATTGATAGAAAAATCTTAAGAAAATAAATTCTTTATATTTATCGAAATATTGAAAAAAAAAATTAAAACCATAATGTGTGTTGTGTTGGAAGCCGAATTTTATTGATCTTTTTTAATACACAGCTGCAGTAACAAAATCTTAAATTTAGTTTTCCGCAGGATTCAATTTGGCCATGGCACTCTTCTAACAAATGTTCGCAGCTAACAAAAAGTCATATTGTATCATCCTTAAAATTAAATAAAAAATATACAAATACATAAATTGTTCAAAAACATTTAAAGTACAAAGCATGGAAACACATCAATTTACAAAAAGACCAGGAGTAGGAGTAGGAAGGATGTCAAAAAAAATCGCTGCAAAGACAAGACAGAGCCTACACTAACTGGAATGGTCTCGCATTATTTAGCTTAGACACACGAAGGAGTTCTCTGAAGTTAGTAGGTTTTAAATCTACTTACCATTCTGTCGCTCGACAACTGTTCAGCTGCGGGACTTAAAGATGAAAAGACTGATCGGTACATTGTGGTTAGTTGCTAATATTAAGTACGTTTTAGCTGGACTTGTTCAGCACCAGCTCCTCAATGCGCTGTAGCAATTAGTAGAAACTATCGGAAATAACCTTACTTAAATTACGGGTATAATGCTTTTAAACTTGGTTGATGCGCTCATATCGATGAACTTTCGGAGTTTGTGGGGTTATATCTTCAGACAATTTTTGATAGACGATTGAATTCTTTGACGCTAAAATAGCCTGCCTATATCTCTCGCCTCGTTTCCTCATCATAAGCGACACGACTTTAGCAATTGCTAAAAGAAGGATTGCCACTCCTAAGATGATTATGAGGATTGGCCAGAGGAAATTGTAGCTGTTGAAGTAGATTGTGCCACGTTGAATTACAACCTCCTCGTCATCATCAGACAGTTTTTCTAGAAAATTAATTAATGTATTTGAAAACTATTAAAATAATTTCCAATATTCTTACCTCTAAGGAATTTATCTTCAGTTTCTTTTAAGATGTTAACTTCATCGGCGAAAATACCCTTATCTTTAATCGTTGGCTGATTGTCATTTAAGTCGACGTCTTCCTCTTCATCTTGATCTTCTTCATCGTAATCATCGTCGTAATCTCCGTCCTCCTCTTCGCCTTGATCATCCTCGTCTTCACCAAGGCTTGTATCTTCATCAATATCTTCCTTTGCTTCGTTTAGAACCTTCTTTTCGATTGATGTTGAAGTTGATTTTTCAGTAGTAGTAGTAGTAGCAGTAACTTCTAGAGAAGGTTTAAAGGCATCGGCAACCCTCTTGCACACACTCTTGGCAAGTTCGTCCCAAGTTTGAGCTGTTTTTGTTGCAATATCCATGGTATCATCGAAGTTCATGTTAGTTGGTATCTTTCCTGAGACAATATTCTTCCTGCCCAAGTACTTCATTAATTCCTTGAAATCTTCGTTACATTTAAGAGGATTGTTGGAAACATCGAGCGTTCTTAGATTTTTGAAGAAGCGAATGTCATCCTTACATACCTTTCGGATTTGATTAAACGAAGCGTTGAAGTATCGCAACGATTCATAGAATTTAAATCTGGAGTCAACTCCATAATAATTGTCTGCAAGAAGTGTATGCAACTCACATTCGCTAACGTCTAATTCCTTTAAGTTGTTCAAAGGAAGGAAGAGTTTGGCTGATAGTTTCTTAATTGGATTTCCAGCCAGATTAAGTTTGGTAAGCGCCCGATTATGCAAGAACATAAGATCGTCCAACTTCATAATAAGATTATTACTGAGGTCGAGTTCGGTTAGTTTGTCGGAGTAATTGAACGTGGTTTTGTCCAAATTATTAATATTGTTCCAAGCTAATTTCAGAGTAGTCAAATGAGGCATGGTGGAGAATGTCTTGTGCCCCAATGCACCGATTGCACAATTTGAGACGTCGAAGAGATATACATTAAATTCTTTAGTGTAACTCTGGAATCCATCTGGAGGCAGCTGTGTAAGACGAGGATTGTCATTCAAACGAATAACATCGAGTTCTGGATTTTTAAAGAACAACAATGAGGAGACCTGGTCCAAGTCGTTAATAGATAAATCAATATGCCTAAGGTTGCGAAGAGCCAACAATGAGTCAGGTAATATTTTTGTAAGACCGTTGCCTTTCAAATTTAAGTTGGTAAGACCTTCCATTTTACTGAACATGTGATTGTTTACATGTTTAATGGCATTGAAGCTCAAGTCCAATTGTTGAAGATCATTTGTTCCAAATTTCAGGTCGGAAGATATTTCGTTGTATTTTAAATGAAGAATTGCTAGAGCAGTCTTGTTGAAGATATGCTGCGGAAGTGTGTTAATAGAATTGTAGGAAAGATCAAGTTCTTCCAGGGTATCGACTTTCTTGAATATCGTTTCAGGCAAATTGTGTAAGTTATTTTGAGATAGATTAATATACACAATGTTAGAAAGCTCGTTGAATGCAGTTGGAGTAAGTTCTTTCAAATTGTTGTTCGAAAGGTCGAGTTCCTCAATGCTGGAAGACTATTTGAACAATTAGGAAAAATTTTTACAAATAAAATCTATTATTAAAACCAACCTTAAGCAAATAATGCGAATTTGGAGATCCTTTATCTGAAATTCCACTGAAGTCATTGCCAGAAATAGTCAATAAACGTAATCCTTTATTTTGAGCAAATGTATCTGGATTTATTTGTGTTAATCCAACATTAGTAAGGTTCACTGAGTACAACTCTTCTAATCCGTGAAAAGCGGCTGGATGAATATATTCAATAGTGCAATTTGAAATTTTAATAGAAGATACATATTTCAATCCGATTTTCGTAAAGAATTCAGGGCCAAGAAGAATTGGATATTTTGGTTCAACATCAACTACAACAAGATCTGTAATATCCAAGCCGAACTTTTGTACATCGGCATCCAGTCTTGAAAAAATAAATTGTTTATTTTCAATTTAAGTGATGAATTTATAGCAAATTACCTGCTGCATGTAGCTACCAAATAGCTATTAACATTTCGGGCACAGATGCAATCTCTTGGGCATGGAATATTTTTGCTGTAAACAATTTCTTCATGATCTTCAATATCATCTATTTCATCATCATCTATGCCATCTCCATCGTTATTCAGGTCGTTTTTCTTTTCATCTTTTGGAGGTTCAATCTAAATATTTAAAACAGAATGTTTACTTTGCTAGTTAAAAATAAAAATAAAATTCATGTAATAGTCCTCCAAACTATTAAAATACAATGAAACATCCACAATTGAAAACTTACTTTTTTCAAGTCGGTTCAAAATGCTACTACACGGAGAAAAGTTTAAAGTAAATTTTACCAGGAAAATCTTGTAGTTTTTACTATAACCCATTGTAATGCGGGAACAGGTGAAGGTTAAAATAAAATTTACAATGGTACAATGTAAATTATACTTTGTGCGGTCATAAGTGAAAAGCCCTGAAGAATATATGCATCAAGAAATTTTTACAATGGTGCCATAGTAATTTAAGTAAAGGGCATGATAAAAATTCTTAAAAATATAAGAAAATTTAATATAATTTAAAGTAAATTCTTACTTAAAGAAGTGTAAATATTACCTTAACTATTATTTACAAGGTTTCATTGAAAAATTACAATGGACCTGTAGTAAAAATAATAAAGTCTATTGTACCAATTATAATAAAATATAATAATATTTAAATGGTGTCCTGACTGATCCGCAGTTACAATAGCTCCATAGTAATTTTTATAATAAACTTTTCTCCGTGTAGTTTTTGTTATAATTTTACTTGAATCCTTATTTAAAAAAAAAAAAAAAAAAAAAAATGAATACTATGGATTCTAATGAAGCAACAAATGGCCTTCAAAAAAAAGAAGAACGATTGAAAAGAAGATTTGTATAACGCATTCAATGATAAACTGAGTTACTTTTATTTGATCGGAACAATACAGGTTAATAAACTTGAGAGATAAATTGCGTAGAACAATTCGAGCATCAAACGTTCTTATTTGTTACTAACTAAAAAGATATGGTAATCTCTTGATATGTAAGAAAAATTTTCCGCAGCGACCAATAACACAACTTTAAAAAATTTATTTGTTGAAACATTATCTTAGAATACGTGTTTTACCTTATCGTCTCCCTTAATAGGCTTCATTTTTTCTTGAGATGGCTTTTCAGTTGTCGAGGTTTTATTCTCTTCATCACCGAAATAGTCGAGATCATAATCGTAGTCATACTCATCATCATCTTCCTTGGATGGATCGCCAGATTCATCTTTCAGCATGTTGGCTTCCGGCAACATTTTATTGAATCTGTAATAATTTTAGTTAAATTTATATTTTCTTTATGAACATGAATATGGTACATACCTGGGGTCATCTGCTAAGGGCAATTTTGTAGTTTCCTTTTTCTCAATTTTTGGTGCAGATGTAGTTGTTGGTTTATGTGTCGGCCTCAATTTCTCTAACTCAGGTGGATATGGAAGCATTTTATTATATCGCGGATCTAAACCTCGTGGCAAATGATTATCGATTTTATTATCATCGTCGTGTATTAAATTCGGGTCTTTTGGAGCCGATTCTATCAAAGTAGCCACTAGGACTACTAAGAGTAACTCCAGCCATAACTGGGTACCCATTATACTGTAATAAAAAAAAATATATTTTGGGTTAGTTAATAGCATACATATTTTAATATTAAAAAGTAAATTATCCCCCCGATTCTGGATAAAAATTAAGAGTTCTTAACCTCTTAACTACTATTAAAAATCATTTTAAAGGAATTAATATGCTATCACATTATTGAACAAACGTTAGAAATACACTGATTTCTTATAATTTGTGAATTCTTTTACAAAAAGAGGTCCTTCTCTTGAATTAAAAGGATTTTTCAAAACAATTAAGAGGTTAAGACTTCTTAACTTTTTTGTAGAAATGGGGGGTATATTTAAAAGGTTGCAGTCGGAAATGTGTAGTTTTTCAATAGCATTTAGCAATAAGTAAAATAAAGTGTAACACTAATTCAGTTCTGAAATATAAGATGATAATTTGATTTTTAGATATAAAATAGATTTCTATTCCTGTTTCTATTTACACAACTGAGCGATTTGTTCTACAAATATATTTACTCGGACAAGTCAATGAATGATAAAACGATTGATAAGTACGTACGAGAAAGTGGAACAAGGCTATAGGCATTAAGTAGCAATAAGAATTTAGTTTTGAAGTGAAAAACGATTAGCGGCAATTATGAGCATCACACTTAAAGTGATTTGTGCATTTTATGGAATTTTTAAAAACTATTAGGTGGATTATCTAGAATTTAGATAATGGCTCAGACGCTAAAAAACTCTCTAAATGATCAGTATCAATCTTTAACATAGAAAAGTCGAACTCGATTTCAATTTGAATGCGATAGAACTGGCATTTTTTCTATACAAATAGTAACGAAGCTTTTGCTAAGTTTTTTTTAAAACATTACCCACTGTCTTAATTTGGTTGCTCTCATCTTTATAAGATGATGTTAAAACAACATATATAGGAAATTAAAAAAGATCAGAACAATTTGGTTGTGAAAGAGAAAAATTTACACATCATCTAATCACGAGCAATTTAATAGCAACAAAACTGCCAACTTTTTTTTTTTTTTTGTAAATGTGGTGGTTTAGATAATGTAAAAACCTGTTAACAACTCCTCTATTATTATCAATCTATTAATATACAGGCTGTCTCAAACAAATTGAAGGGTACAGGCAGAAAACAGGTAAGGCCACTCTTTAGTAAAACTGACAAATTCGCATTTTAAACTTTTTAGACTCACTTTTTGATTGCTTTGTTTCCTATGCTTAGGTATTATTAAAGAAGAAACACTTTATTCAAATGATAGTAACAATAGGTACATTTAAACCATTTCAAAAATTTATGGAAAAGCAATCTAATTACACCTCTCAGATAAAATCATATGGTTTTGCTTAAAAAATATTCCGTATTTCATTTCCATTAATACTTAATTCAAATTTAATCGTTATATTTAGCGCTAGAAATAGGAAGTGGGCCATTATATTATGGTTGCAAATGTTGTTCATCTACTCATCACACGGTGTATCTTGTACAGATAAATGGACCAATTCTGAAATTAATTTTGTTCGCATTTAACAACAACGAAAGGCTATGGTTTGTACTGAGAAGATTGAATTTGATTTGATAATTCAATCATAACAAGCAAATCGCTTGACGGCACATCACTATAACATGACGGAATAGGAAATCTTTTGTATCCAGATTGTAGAACATCAATTAAATTTTAATAACAAAATAACTCTGAGTTTGGCTAATGTTGAACTTTAACTCCTGTTTAAATTTTATTAAAAATTATATAAAAAATAAACAAAAGAGTTTATTCCTCAAATCTCAACAATTGATATCGCACAAATTCAAGAGAAATTAATGAAAGACAGCATTAGGAAATAGAACCAATATGACGCTATGTCTTGTCGATAATTGGCAACTATATTTATTTATCATCATCAGGTATACTATATAATCTGATGTTACAATTACACTGCAAAAAAAAGGAAAATTGTACATAGTTGGACTAAGAATTAAACAAACACTTTTTCAAAGTAATTTTACCAAAATGAAAATCGAATGAATTGAAATGCTCGTTATAATTTCTCGACATTGCCGATACTGGTTTACAATAGCCGTTATTAGTTCTGTGGTGAAAAACGTAAATGAAGTTCCGACCTCTAATTTGTCGGGAGCGTGAATTAAAATTTAGCAGACTCAAAATATCTAGGGAATTTATAGCGCCAGTAAAGATATCATGCATAAATAAAACACCGGAAATTTCTCTACGCTTGGAAAGACATGTCAATTCCAAGAGCTTTAATCTTCTTTCGAATTATTGAAACATACTCCAAATTTGGCCATACGAAAGTGCAAAATATGGATCATAAGAGGAAGCAAGTCGTTAATCAAAAAACAATATACGTCCAAATTCGCTACCTTGTGGAACATCAGACAGAACCAAAACAGGGTCGGAAAAGGCTGTAGAAAACTGAATTTTAAAAGACTGGTCACTTAGATACGATATAATCCAATAAACAAGTTTATTTGAGAAGCAAAGTCGCAAGAGTTTAAAATTGAGCACCTTATACCAAAGCTTTTCAAATGCTTTGCTAATATTTATGTAGACACAATCGATCTGTTTCAAATTTTCTACATTCGACAAACAGAAATTGGAATTCTCCATTAGACTTGTTATCGTTGATCTGCCTCTCATAAATACATGTTGGCTCTCAGATAGAAGAGTACTAGAGTAAAATGTTAAACGATCATTTACGATGGCCTCGAAGAGTTTCGGAATGGGCGATAATTTGGCAATAGGACTGTAATTCTCGACTAAATTCCTTTTCCTTTTTTTTTTTTTAAGATAGGACAATTTCCAGATATTCGGAAAAATACAAGAATGTAAAGGAAAATCAAATCCTCATCAAGCGAGCCATTACATTTACGGAGGACATTACTAGGGATATTTTCCGAAGAATCCTAGTCATCGTCATAAATTTTATTTAAATCTCAAAAATAATGGGCTTGTCCAACACAACATAAAGTAAGTGTGTCCGAAGACAATTCTGGTGCTTAAAAAAAATATAGATATGTATCAATCACAGATTACATCACAGTAGGAATTGCTAAAGAACTTAGCAAAAAGATTAGATATAGCTGAAGGATTACTACCAATTTCCTCGTAAAAACTTAGCTGAGTAGGATAGTTATTGGTCTTCCGTTTACAATTAATAAAATCCCAAAATACTTTGGAATTAGATTTGATGTCATACGACATGCGGTTAGTATATGGAGGCGGTACAGATTCCTCGAACAACAATTAAATTCACTTCACAAGTCAGAGTGTGACAAATAGTCAGGTATAGTGCCAATCTTTTTAAACATACATACATCAGGTATTTTTCTTTTGATTTCTTAGGTTCCTTAAATGTTATTCATATCATGACGGGTTCAATGTCTATCGGTATCACTTGGTTTTAGGTTGTAAAGACAAAATATCTTATTTTTGCCAAACTGACTACTTTAACTGCTAAGATCAGCAATAATCTGGTAATCTTAATTTATTTAAGCTACTCAAAATCATTCAATACACTTGTTCACATAAAATAAAGCACAAAATATAAATGGTAACAAGGAAGAATAATTAATTTAAGCTAACACATTTTAATTTTACCTCCCACTGTCACTTGCCTTAAAATTTTCTTTCAATGATTTATTATTCCAGCAACCACGTATTAATCAAAAGTTTTTTTTTTCGGATTATTAGATTGATTTTTTTGGTAAGTGTGTTATCGCATTTAATTTCTGGTCTGGCCATTTTCCATGTAGAGGAATCCATTGATAACATTTTGCGTAAATGTAAAAGTCGATCAAGCAAAAAATACAGAACAATAGATTCAATGTTGTATTAGGTTAAGCGCACTTATATAAAACAAAGAAGAATTATTGGCGGTAGTCGATAACGAACTTAAGGGGTATTTGGTTGCATAGAAATATAAAATAAAAATATTTTCCTTTTACAAGAGCTATTCATGGTACACAGTTCATGTGGATTTAATGTAAATAAGATATTTATTTAGGATTATTCATTTTTCAATATGGGTGATCTTAAGATCATCAAGTTTTCATGGTTCGAAATCGGAATTTATACACTAAGTACTTTAAAGTTATATTTTTATAACAAAATTAATATTGACTAAATAAATTACACATCCGGAGTAGAACGATTTATCTATCGTTACGTGTCTGGATAATTTGAGCCTGCTAAGCGTTTTATAAAAAGGCTATGTTTACTTGTTTATTTATCTTTAGATTCAACTAAGTATGTGCTCAGTCTGTGTTGAAATCCGATAAAACCTCGATAAGATAAAATAGCTTAGAATAGTTGGCTAAATGAATTTAATTGTTGATACAAAATTTTGTCCAGGTCATAGCACTTTTCATGGAACTTCAGAATTTCAGAAGATAAAAAATCGATCAATTTTCATAAAATATTTTTAACAGTTTACATTTATATCTTAACTGATATATTTAGATTAAGATAGCACAAAATCTATACTTTGAACTCAAATAAGGCGACATAGTTAATCTCACTAAATGCAAGCTATCGAAAGTGATTATAGAAAAAATTAACTCGTTCAATTAAAAGAAATAAAAAATTTTTTTTTTCAAATATATTATTTCGGAAGCTTTTCAAAAATAAATATTAAATGTCAGGACAAGTTTTAACCTTTAAATAACTCGAAGCCTGTTTGATTTAAAAAGCTAGCAAAGCCTAGTTATATCATTAATACTGGAATATCATATCAAATATTAAAATTGCAGATACCAAAAGAAATTTAAAATTAGCGACCACTAAAAATAAAATGCGACCGGTGCGTGGCGGCGTGAAAAAAAACTATTGTATTTTCGCGAAATTAGGTACAAATATCATCGATGAAATAACACTTTAATAATTAATAAAAGCGTCAAGAATAAATGCATATCATAATTATGTAATGACTCATCGGTTTCCATTATTGGCAATTTATTCCAAAGCTAAAGAAAATTTATATTAAAATAATTGCAAATTGATCGTAAGTACATCTTTTGTCTACTGTTTGCACCATTTCAATGAAAGACCACATACTGATTCTTCTAGGACCTAGTAGGTGAAGCTAAAAATTATTTGTGGTATATTTTTAACGTGCTAAAATTTAACGATTTTTGGTCTATTTTCATATCTGTCTCCTTTGTTATGTCTAAAAATTGTAATATGTAAATGATTAAATTGAGAATTCTGATGTAGCGTAAAATTCTTGAAAATTCTACATGTACTCAAGATGTAACAAAGCGAAGGCATGAGTTACAATGGGTTACGTGGAATTTTAGAAAAAATAAATCAACAAATAGGGTAAAAGATATAAAAAAGGACAATTTTCAATATTGGAGATGCCGGGCATCGATCCCGGTACCTCTCACATGCTAAGCGAGCGCTCTACCATCTGAGCTACATCCCCCTGTTAACTCCTACCCATAATAAAAAACGAATGTGTATTTGGAATAATCCAAAAGACTATATCTGATAAATATGGATCACTACAAATTGTATACATCTATTTGATATATTAACATTTTACTCCCTTTATGAACTTCTTTTCTCATATATCAAAAATATCTCAGTAATCCGAAATACTTATTTTTGATTTGGTCCAATTCGAAGACAGTTTTGCATCCCTATATAAAACAGTGACTAAACAAATTAACATGTCGTTTGATTTAATTGATGTCTACATAGTATAGTTGAAGGCAAGTGATAGTTAAGCAAAAAATCAATGGATATCAACATTCATATAATTTTCAAATAAATTTACTTGTTCACCATTATTTTAAGATACAGACTAAAATGTACAAAATCATGATGCTTATATATGTAAATCGAAAGCCTATGATGTCGTCACACTAAAAATAAGATATCATTAGATTAAATTCAAAACTGTACAGGTAATGTCTAATTATTAGGAGAACGTTTTTTAAACAACACCATTTTTAGTGTTAGTATGATTCGGCAGACATTTTCGGAAAATATTATACGAATATTTCAAAAATATATTGTAGTAAAAGGTATTTTGTTCACAGAAGTATTTTTTGCAGAAAAGATAAGAAATTATCATTTATACACGTGGCGATAACGGCGTAAACCTACCATTATATACAAATAGGATGATTTTGATTTTTCTTCGCAAAAAAGAAAGGTATACAAGTATGCACAACAATATTTTGATTGTCAAACGAACAATGAAGAAGCTTGAAATATGTATTTTAAGAGAAAGGAGCAAGCGTTTTATCTTGATTGTCAATTGTAATAAGATAGTTCTTGATTTACGTACTATTATCCGCACTTACTTTTTTAAAATTGTTTGAAAGATAAAAATAAATTTTTTTGTAAGCTTATAAGCCGTGAGTTCCAAATTTCACTTCTTATCAGAAAGTCTGTTAATAATTAAAATATTACTACAATGTGTCATTATTTTTATCAAAGTAAATTTTTCTCTCACATCCAAAAACCGCGCGACGATCACACTTCAGAAGGAACAATAGAATTATGATAATCTTGAGATTAATTACACAAATTCAACTACTCAATTCCCCACCGGTAAGACGTTCTTAAGCCGAAGTATTGGTGTCGAGAGGGGATCATAATTTGAATATAAACATTGCAGGCGCAATTAATCGATGACTCTTGAAGGTTGTCCATTATCAAGTGTACGTGTCTCTATGTGACCGACAATTTCCCGAAAGATTTGCAAACAATCCAACCATAAGCACTTTCTGAAGATTTTATATTATAAATCACATCAAGCGATAAAATTTAATTGCAATCAAATAAGTAACAAAATTCAAACCATGTTTCAGTTAAGTCGCTTCTATTTATCAATTATTGAATTGTGTTGCTTTAATCTTAATTGACAATGCTGCGTTGTCGTGAATCAGGGATTAATAAACCTTGTGACATCAGTCATGGTCAGATATTTTCCAAGAAGGTCAATTTGTGCAACATGTTCCAAGAATTTTCGTTGCATTGGAAATATAAGAAGGTGCTAATTTAAGAATTCTTAGCAATTCTGCTTATATCTCAAGGGAACAACAATTCTGGTATCAATAAATCAAGAAAATGGAGATTTGCGAAATCGTAAATTTCTAGGGTTTAAACTTCTCGGAAATAAACCATCAATTTAAAAAAAAAAAGAAATGCACAAAATAAAAAGAATTAAGTTCCTAAAATTTTAAAAATATAATGTTAAGAATTTTTCAATATATGATATATACCTAAACTAAAAAAAAATAATAATAATAACGACGAAAAAGTTTTTAGTTATAACTCAGCCTAACTTCAACGAATATATTATGTGGACTTTTAAAAGATTGAAGAAATTCAATATTTCGAGAAAGAGTTTTAGATAATTTTTCGCGATGCTATGTTTTACATATCTTATTCAGCCTTTGACTATAAGAGTTTGACGGAAACAACTGAAATGTGGCAAAGTTGAAGTAATAAGGAATCTAAACCATAGGAAGAAAACAAGGTCATTTTTCTACTTTTCGCCCCTATTTTCGAAAGTTTGTATGCACTAATGAGTTAGTTAAGTTAGAGGTGCAAATTATTATATACACTTGACCGCCTTTTTAAAATGAAAATGAATGAATATATACGTGAAAATGTGTTTTTCCTGGTTTAATCTTCCTGTGTTATTATGTCCCAATCACTTTCTTATCCATGTGAGACATGTCTACACATTAATCAAAAGTTTACATATCTATTTTTTATTTATTAATATTTTGCAAATTTAATCAGTTGGGAAGAGGTGTTTGTCAACAACAAGTACAAGAAAACGAAAACAATTTATTTAAGGTTTTTTTATATGCATGCTGTACAGGTTGAAATTTTCAAATTTTTCATTTTTTCTTCTTTCTTTTTTTAAATGAAAGTAGACATATTCAAGAATATCCTGTGAAAGTTTCAAGTCGATCAGATCAAAACTGCCAGAGATACAACGCTTTGAATATCTCTACTCTCGATTTCGAAGAACAATGAAAAAAATCTTTAAATGCGTTTTTCTCAAAACTACTATTTTTAAAGTCGGTGGACACTGTATCTTAAAAACTACTGAACCGATCCTCTTGAAATTTTGTACACACTTTATGAGGTAGTGACGTCGAGATTTTCTTTTTTTTCGAATTATTTTCCGTTTTAAAATAACAAATATGCTGAATTTTAACAATTATTTTTTCAAAATTTAATTTTTTTGACTTCTCAAGTGATGCCAAAAATTATATTAAAAAAAAATTTTAAAAATAAAAACTCAACGTCACTAGCTAGAGAAACTCTTAAACTAACAAAATATTATTGATTTTTTGTTTTTAGATGATCCAGTGTCGTGTTCTGATGTCCACCGGAAAATTCATTTTTTTTGTAGAATCTACGCATGTTGGTTACCAGAGGTTCTTTTCTTAATATTTTGCTCTGAAAATTTTATAGAGTATTCTTGAAACATTACTAAATATATGTACTTTAATTGGAAATAAAAAAAATCAATCATTTCTTCGAAAAAACTTCACAAAAATAGGCTTAATATACAGATTTCAACCTGTAAGTAAATTTTTCCAACTGAGGGTACGATTAAAAAAACTACATCAAAAATCAATTTTTAGGCAATAAAAATAATACAGTATTCGCACTTTCAATTCACCTTTTTGCAAATCATATTCATCGTTTTGGAAATCAAATCAATTTTTTTGCAAACCCACTATTTCTACATAAAGATTTTTTTTTAAAACACTAAATGTAAACTAGATATTAAGAAATCAAAAATATTATTGCAATAAGGTACAGATATTTATTTAAAATTAAGTAAAATCTTTTCAAAGGCAACCATACCACATTTTGTTACAGTTTTGCTCTTCACTGTGATTAATAACTTTATCGCAATCGTAATCTCTACAAATTGTTATAGTTATTATATGAACATATGTAGTATGTCAAATTACCAGCAGCTAAGATATCTAAATATACATCATCTATACATGCTATTTATTATTAAATTTAGAATTATGAAATATGTGTTAACTATAATGAATTGATAATTACTTTTAAATAAATGTACCTTTTTGTAATTAAATTCTTGATTTCTTACTACATAGTTAAGATTTGGTGTTTTTTTGACTAAAATTTTTAAGTAGAACTACTTGATTTGCAAAAGGGTGAATTTGACTTGCAAAAGGTTGACTATTATATGCAAAAGGGTGCATTTTATTTGCAAAAAGATGAATTTAAAGTGCAATTACTGTAGAGCGTATAGACTTAGATTTTTTAAAGTCGAAAAAGTGCTGCAAATTTTAGTAAAATCGAAGTTAACAGTTATCAAACCTACATTTTATCAATTTTTGTTGCACCTCTATTTTCACTTCAGATTTTTTGAATTTTAAAAATGGCTTTGGTATGGTTGTATACAGCTAAAACATAAAATTTTAATTCAAATTTAAAAATAAAATACCAAACTTTAAAGAGCCAAGTATTAATTATTATTTACTAAAACATCTTGAAAAATTAGATTAAAAAATTAAAATTTTTACAAATAATTGAAAAAATTATTCAGAAATGTCTTGATCGAGAAAACACATTTGATTTCTACACTTCTCGAAGATCGATCCGCACCAACAAAGTTAGTATTAATACAAGTAATTTTACAAAAAATTATATTTATTTCACGGTCAACTGAATGTATCTGCTGGATTTTTTTACTGCAGTATGAGAAGTGTGATGCTGGCTTATGATGATTTCAGTTTTATAGAGAATTTCATGTAAAAAAATAAGGAAAAACGATTAATTACTGCAACTCATTTTACGGCAAATTTTACTATTCACAAAGGCAATCCAGAAACAACACCGTGAAATTGTTGCTTAATGGCACATTAACATATTACTAGAAAATATGTTTATCGCCGGGTTGCTGTTTCAGTAAATTGTGTTTGCCCTCGAAAGGTTAGTTCTCAGTTTATCAAATAAACTCCAAACAATTCGCAAACAAAAATGCTCTATTACTTCAGGTTTAAAAAAAAAAAAAAAAATAGGTTTGAAAAATATACCAAAGACTGTATTTTGGGCATACTTGCAATTTACTTAAAAAATAACGTACTTTCGCAGGTATTATCGTAGCTTAAATAAGAGTTTGAGCCTTTAGCTATTATATTAAAATACGAGAGGATTTAATACTTTTCTGAAATATTACATGAATTCACTTTTTTTCCATAAACCGATAAGTTTATACGATAGATTTGAATGAAAATCACAATTCGTGCACCCTCATGAAAATCTTATTTAAGAAGATGCGTGCTATATATTATGTAATGGTAGTCCATATACATCGATAAGGATTTAAGCTCTCTTTTGAGCTGTATTACAAGGTAATTTCATGTTTCGTTATTTTTTAATAAATTTTTAATAATGGCCAATATACGATATTTTGTATTTTTCAGCCATATTTTGCTAAAAAAAACGTGACGCGATAAGAAATTTATGTTTGCGAATTCGTTTTCTATGGGAAAATTCCTATAGAAATTATATAAGATTTGTTATTAAATATTAAATTTTGTCGACCAGTGTTATATGCCGCAAGGATCATCATTATTCATCAATAAAACTTATAGACATTGTTAATAATTTCAAGTAGTTTAAAATATGTAATTAATTTTCCAGATGTTTGTCTATCCAAGATGTTATGTCCGAATTCATATCAGCGAAAAAATTTCACCTCTTTTAAAACTAACAATTTCCCGGAAATAAGGCAGTTACGTAAAACGAGAATGGGGTTTTTTGCACGTTTGCTTTACACTGGCGCGCCCAGTTAGTACGAATTTCTAATACTTGACATCACAACAACGCGGCGGCATTCACACATCTTTCGAGGTGGAGAATATCTTATCATTGCATTGCTTTTGAATATTTAAGCTTTCATAAATGTGTTACAGGTGTTAATCACTCCAAGGTCAACTAGTAGAAATATAAATATAATCAAGTTTGATTCATTGAACGTTGGGGCGAATTTTTAAATATTTAGATTAGAATGATTTTTATTGTATTTTCCAGGATCAATGGCTTGCAATGAGGCAAGATCAAGAAATTTTAAAACTATAAATAGAAATATTTACTATGTTAATTACATTTGTTTTATTATAACTAGAATCTAATTCTGCTGATGATAGATAATGAAATCCTGTGTATATAGTACAACTTCTTTCGGTTTGAAGAACTTGATGTTTTCTTGGTTTATTGAGATTGCTTTATTCTCTAAGGGTGGTGCTTCGTATATTATATTTTTTTTTTTAAATTCGAAATAGACCTTTGAAAAACACAAATGGAGGAGCTTTAATTTTAAACGTTTTTTTTTTTTTTTTTTTAATCAGCTTCCATATGCCATGCAAAACTTGAAATCAAATCAACCAACCAACCAAAAACTGATAGTTGATCTTTGACGAAAAAAACTGAACGAATGTTATGAATGCCAGGCGCATTATAAGGTCACCTTTGTTTACATTCTTTATAGATACTTAAGAAAATCTATAAATTCGATATTATAATTAAAGCATTAAAAAAACATGCACACATGAAAACGAAAACAATTACAGATGATTGACATTGCTGACCTTAAATACTTTACTCGTTCTCAATCGACCAGAACCAAAAATCACATGTTCTCTGGCTTGTTGCTAGCTACTTAAAAAGCTATCGAATGGACATGGATTTTGCATTTATTCCAAGAATTAACCGAGCTTTTCCAAGGCAATTGGGCGATTGTATTAAAGCTATTTATGAAAATAATCACATTATATTCCTAAATAACCTCAAGTGACATCATTACAGTCCGCAGTGACCTCCGTGTGGCAGCAAAGTTTAAGAAACTTTCAATGCTAGAAATTTCGAGCGAATAACCCACTTCATGTAACAAAGTGTCTATCTTGATCTTCACTCTTCGTTAGTACGGTAGCCGTCTGTGATTCCTCAATTAAGTTACCCTGGGGCCGATTTGTGTGCTGTTCTCACCTATTGAATCGTCGATAGTAGAAAATAGTCAAAAAAGCAATAGAGATTTTGAATAGCTCCCCAAATGGATTACGTAGATCTGATTTGGTGGTGTTCAAATAGCCTCAAGCGTTAAAAACTTTTAAAACTCTTCGGACTGTTGAGATTTTCACTTTTTGTTGTTCGTCGAATTCCCGGACAGCGTTCATGGCGATGGCTCCCGGAATAAATACATTATCATTTGCTATTCTGCAGAAGCTGTCAAGCATAAAGTACAGTAGACTGTAAACTCCCATTGGTAACGAGCAGGCGTCACGTCGGTAGCCGGTAGCTGACGGCTCAGTTGTATTTATGTCTGAATAGGGGCAGAGCGGAAATAAAACAAATGTGGGAGGCGAATGCCGATGATTTGTACTAAATGTGGGGGGAAAACAAATTTAATGAATTCTTTTCACTTTTGACAAATTTATTAAACACATCAATTGATGAATGATCGACCTGGGGCGGGAAATTGGAGGATGTTCGTATACTTATTTCTTAACTCTTTATTACACAGGAAATGGTGCAGGATGGTTACATGCTCAAGGTTGATTGTTTCAGTTGAAACAATAAACAGGTTCTTTTTGGTTTTGCCGCCATAAAATTGTTAAATTATTGCAATGAGGTGCGTCATGTATACTAATTTGACAAGCGAAAAGAATAAATATACAAATAAGCTGAATACAATGTAAAACGCCTTTTTCACATAATAAATGTATACTTTATCGCCGCTTTTACATGTGTACATTGGAAAAAATCTTATTCTGAATACAATAAAAAATATCTTGTAAGCTTAATAAACTACTTTAACAATCACCAAAGTAGGGTTAGAAGATCTTTTATTTGTAATAACAAATATCTTACTTTTGAGATAAGAATAAATTGTTTGTTCAATTTAAGGGCAATACAATTATTTTGTGCGTTTTGGATGCATGTATGTGGATCCAAGATTTGATACATCTAATCAAGTTGTTGTCCGTTTTATGCGCCAACTTTTAAAATTTATTTATATACTGTGTCATGAAGTTAAAGCTGTAAGATTCGATGAACATTTTGCAGCTTTTGAAGTAGAAGGTACAAATTATATTACAAAACTATGGATTGAAGATTGTTAATGGTCCACCTATTCCAATGGTAATGGTAAAGAGTTAATTAGATTGGAAAGAATATTTTTTTAACTATACGTACATCAAATGATCTCCATTTTGTATATGAATGTATACATATAATTAATTAAAAAATTGTTTCTACACCAGTTATAACGAATTTTTGGAAAATTGAAAAAATGACTTCTCTCGAAATTGGCTGAACCGATCTTGATGGCTAAAATATATGGAGGTCATACAGGGTATCAAAGCAGTCTTGAAAAAAAGCCGAAAATTAAAATCGTTAACTAAAATGCCACGTGGAAAAATGTTGAGTGAGCGCAAAAAGGCCTAATTGAAGCCTATGCAAAATCTGGCAAGGGTGTACGCTCTATAGCATAGAAAATAAAGAGATCCCATAACATGGTAGGTAACTTTTAAATGAACGTCGATACCTACCTCAAAGCCCTTAGAATGCGATAATGGTGTCTAATTCAGTACGGTCAACTGCTGAAATCCGTAGAGAATGTGGGCTAAACGTTTCCTCAGAAACTGTGAGGCGGATTAAGAGCATCCCATATATTATGCGGGAAAACCTGTTCCTTTTCTAAAACTCTATCACAAGAATAAAAGGCTGGAATTTGCTCGCTTCGACATGGATTGACAATGAAATACTGTAACAATCAAATTATTATAAATTTATTGGAAGTAATCTTCCTTGTTTTTTATATGTACTGTACTTAGGTTGTCTTTAGCAACGAAAAAAAATTCTGCCTCGATGGTCCTAACGGATTTGATGAATGCTGGAAAGATCGCCGTAAAGATCCGCAATACTTTTCAAAAAGGAATTTTAAAGGAGGAAGCTGTATGCTGTAGGAGGCTTTCAGCGCACTTGGAAAGCTGAATCTCGCCTTCACCTCTACGAACATGAAAAGTGAAGAGTACCAGCAGATCATTAATTTTGTCTTTAAGCAGGACAATGCGACAATTCATATAAGTAACAGCACAGTGGTTTGATCGTGAAAATTTTGAAAAATTGGCCTTCTTCTTCACCAGACTATAACCCTATGGAGAACCTATGGAGAATTCTTGTGCGCAAGATATATGCAAAAATATTGAAATTTGTTTGTAGTTCTTCAAAAATAAAATTTTTTAGTATTTATTTTTGCTACGTGTACAAAAATTTGAAACAAATTTTTCGTCACATTAACTAAATTTTCCTTTTTACGCTAAAACAACAGTAGATTTGTAATATTTACATATTTACATCGTTTTTTGTATCGTGAACAAACAATTTTTCTGAGTACAGTCACATTAATGAATAATAAATTTATGGGAACCCAAATTCAATAACTCTCCGTTCCACATAAGTTTCTTTAAGTTAACAAAAGATGAAAAGAAAATCACAATTTGACCTGTCCAGCTTTTCTTTCTTTATAGCATGTTAACATCTACATTTAACCTCAAGAAATCGTATTTTTTAAGTTTTATAACGATAAATAAAAACGCAACATAAAATCTAAATAATGGACTTGTAAATGTTTGTAATACATAGAAAATGCGTAGGTTAACATGTTTCTCTTTTCTCTTTGCATACCTAAAAAAGCACTCCTGAGGTTTAATAAGATAAAACTTTAATCAGATGTCTTGTTTATTAAAATATCAATCAATAAAAAGTGAATGGTAAAAATCAATTTATATTTTTATTTGCATCTTCCCTTCAGGGATACTGGCATATATTTTATATATGAATGCATTTGGTAATTCTTGTTTAATTTTCGATTAAAGATGAACCACAAATTGCGTTAAAACTGAAGTTATTACATTCTAACTTTTGCAAAAATACCGGAAGAGGTTAAGTATAACTCTTTTCTGTAGATTTAATTTTTCTTAAACGGGCACTAAAATTTGAAACAACAAGACTACTATCGACCAGTGTCAGTATTAAATGCCATTCCAAAATTGATTGAAGGCTTAATCTGTAATCCAAAATATTTTAGTCGAAGAACAGTACGGTTTGCCTTGTGGTTTTTAAAAATGAGATTGTTGAAGCGCTGGAAGACGGGAATCAAATTGATGTCATTTATACCGATTTTTGAACGGGTTTCATACGATTTTGTTGTCG
Source organism: Dysmachus trigonus (assembly GCA_949715965.1). NCBI lineage: Eukaryota > Metazoa > Arthropoda > Insecta > Diptera > Asilidae > Dysmachus > Dysmachus trigonus. The sequence goes on from OX454319.1 coordinate 33,988,818, forward strand.
AAGTTGGACACACTTGGCATTTCGAGCGTTATGTTATAAATGATCGCGGAACACTCTCTAAGACAAATCAAGCTTCATCAGGAGTTCCACAAGGTTCCGATCTTGAACCTTTGCTGTTATTAATGATTGCATTGCAATTAAGCATTGCAGTTTTGCTGTTTGCCGATGACGGGAAATTTTATAAAGTAATCGACTCTTGCTCGCTTGAAGCGCGTCGTATTATAAGCGACTTTTTTTTTTTTTTGAATAAATATATATGACAAAAAAAAAAAAACCAAAAAACAAAAACCATAAACTCCAAACTAAAGAGTATTTAATTTTTAGACAGTTCGAAAATATTTCTCTAACAAAACGGAAATATGTATGGGTCTTACATCTGTTTTAAAGCCATACTGGGCTGTAATTGTTATTTGTTGACCCGCCCGAATCATTAAATAAAAATATATGTCACTTGTGATAACATGTTAAATAAAGTGTGTCCGGAGAGCACTTTTTCTTTAGATTTATTAATTACATGAAGCCATTTAACGAATTAAATAACTTTTTAAAATAAAATTTCTCTATTCCACAAATAAATAAGATAAACTCAAAGAGTCTTTTGAACGAACGTGCAGGGTATTTAACCCCTGGCTAGACGAAGATCGAAAGATCAGCGTTAATGTTTCCATGTGCGACCAGGCCAACACAGTCATCATTCATTTACCTGGCGTCTCTTCAAGGTGAAATGGTTTTCTTGACTATATAAATTGAAATGCTTCCATTACTTGTTTATTTTCGTCACATTAACTCTGTGTCGACGCGATATGGAAATCTATTCAGGCATTACTTAAGCTAGCCAGTGATTTTCAATAGCGTTCATATGATGCGTAGATTTCGAGATCAATTTTAAACTCAAACAGACTATGAGGAAATTTAAAGCGGATGGTTAACTCGATTTAACTTTTCAAATAGTGGATATGATCAGTGATCAGCACAAAGGAGTTGTGGCCGTGTTAACCTCTATTACCACAAACACGTCACTAAGTTGCGCAGCTTTACCTGCACTATGTTAACTTCCCACGCATTGCTGGAAGACGATGGCCAACACTTGTATCTGGCTTTTATGATACTCGAAAGAGGCGAGTAAAGAAAACTTTCTGCTAGAGGAGCAAGCAGTATCCATAATTCAAAGTTATTGCGTTCAAAGTCTGGAAAATAAAATTCATTTTCGCTGGCACAGTAGATTACCTGCATATATACATAGTATAAGTTCCCCTTTCGATAAAAGACACACCTTGGTGAACACAACCAGAAAAACTTGAGACGTCACAGGAGTGCCTTTTTTATGAAAATAAGACATTCATAGTCTGTCTGAAAGGCGGCTGCAACTGGTGGCATTTTTTTTTCTTCATATTAGAAACGCCGCAGAGGTAGTTGGTCCTCATACTTAAGAAATGAGTGACATCTGCACTTCGGAAAAAAACAGGTTCCTTCCAGCAAAATTGCACCCTCGGACGATTTTGCAAGCCATGCGGGCAAATTAACCACACGTGCGGTTGGGTCTTGGGCATATGGAGGAAGTAACTTAAATTTGTTTTTCAGAAGTAATTGCTACCTATAAATAACTTAAGAGGGTATAGCCGGACTACTTTTTTATTGGTCAGGTGAAAAGTGACTAAATGTTAAATGGAAAAAGGGCATTAAAAAAAAAATTTGCCAATGCAATAATTTTAGCAACGTTTGGTTTTCCCCCTCAAATTTTCCCAAAATAAAATAGAATAACCTTTTATTTCGGATATCTCCACTATATTGCAATGGAATTCCCCACAGGTTTTTCACATTTTTTACCTAAAGCACATAACAAGAAAGGTCTTAAATTTGAATATAGTGAAGAGAGTGAGATAAAAAAGATGGTAGTTTTTCCCTACAAAACCATACTAGCTCAAGAAAAGATCTATTAGAGATATAGAATTTAATTCGGAGATTTTCATTGTAACACTATAAGAACAATAACCTCCGCTGGTGTCGAACAGTTGAATAAACATTGCCTTTAATCATTTATGGTTAATCTTGCAAATATTTCTATGTGTAATATTAATGTATGCAAAAGTTTAGGTACCATAAACAGGTTAACCTGAACCAAACCTGCAACAGTTGTCTTTTGTTTTCTATTTATACAAACCAGTCAAAACAAAGTAAAAGATAAAACTAAATATTTAACGAACCCGCTTTACGAAGATTGCATAAGATTTACTGACATATGTTTCAGTATTGTAATTTTTTGCAATATTGCAACCAAATTAAAAACTTTTTAATGATTAAAGACAGTCCTACAGGGGAAGTTTTCATTATATTGTTGGTGTAAACTCTGCTTTGTTTGTTTTCATTGCTTGAAAAGTATGTAATGTAGTATTATATATTGTACATTATTATATATAGAGAGCAACGGAACTCATTTATTTCATTCTTCCACCTGTTTGTCCAATTGTTATTAAGTTGAAATTTTACACAATCATAAAAGAATTATGACCCAGATATAGTTATGAAAATTATTATTTTAAACATTTAATAAAAATGCCGCACCCTCTGGATCTCGTTATTGACCTTTCAAACATATTTTCTTTATTAAATTTTTTTAAGTCAAACTTTTTAGGACTTTTCAAAAAATAACTGAAAAATAAGCATTACTTCCTCCAATTTTAAGCAATATATAGAGGCTTTAAAATAAACGAATTAATCCTGCAAATGGACTTTACTAAGGCCTAACTTCACTGAAAGCAAAAAAATTGTAAAAAAATGGAAACAAGATTAAATCAAAAATTTTGAAATATGATTAGGAACCAATGCCGAAAATTATTAATTTAACTACATTTTGCATTAAAGTTTGGAGTAAAGAATTTGCATCGTAAACGTAGTCAAAATTAAATGCTTTAGTTTCGTTATTAAGTATATTTGTTTCTGAATCAAAAGCATTGGTTTTATAGTTTCTGATTCGACTATTTTTTGTATTTACATCAAAATATTCCTTCGTTGATTTGAATGCATATGATGATTGCTTTTATAATGAAATACTATTGTGAACTTGTACTCGTCAAATAATTTCAATTTTGAAATAAGTTTAAGTTTAAGTATACCTATGTGAACCATAATAACAAATTTAGTAAATTATTTATTAAATAATTTAGTTTTCGGTGACAAAACCTTTTCGGATTCGCTTTATACAGGGTGTTTCTGAATGATGTGTTCCAACATATGCCAATTGATTCTATGGAGTGTAATGATCAAAATTTATTTTACTTTTACAATATTCGTGATATCTACAATTTTGAACTTAGAACCATATTTTCCTTTGAAATATGTCGTTATAAAGTAACTAATAAATAAATTAAAACGTTTTAAACGTTTTATATTTAATATTTTTAAAATTTCTAAGAAATACGGTGTTTTCCATTAATAAATATAAAGGGAATTATTATGGCATTTAATTGCAAAAAGTATTAATTAAGCATGGACAAAAATTATCTTTTCAAATAATTCAATTTATTCGAATTATATTATAATTGAATGAAACACCTTTTACAGCTTTTTTCAAACCATAGGTTGTGACTTTTAGGGGTCATGTAAATTTAAAAAAATTTAAGATTCTCGACAAGGGGATCGTTGTTCTGAAGGTATTATTCGAAATTTGATTCGATGATGGAGTTCACTAATTTGATTAGTTTTTTGAACCGTTACTTAATTAAATACTGCTTATTAATTGCTCCAATTTATTTTTGCGCTCACTTAGCTTTCACACGTTGCTTATTCTCAATTTGCATCCATATGCTATACCTTTTGTGCCGGGCTGGCGGCGTAGCAGCGGGAAAAACCACGAAGAAAACGTGCTTCACTCAATAAGTTTCCCTATCCTGGTCTCTGAAAACTGAAATGAATATTGTTGAGTATCACAAGAAGAAAAATCCAGAAATTATTTTCACCTCTCGAGAGCACTTAACGAAAGGTAAATATTCAATCTATTACCCCGTAAGTCCAAAAGTGCACGCTACAAAATAATTTTGCAAGATTTTTTGCCATTCATTAGCAGAGCGAAATGCTAAGTGTATAGCATGTGATCTGTTTAATAAAACAATCTTTTTGCGAGCTTTGATTTTTTCTTTCGTGTTTTCGATTGAGAGTGTGATGACGTAGTTAAAGATTATTTCGCGTCTGTGTCCGACAACATTTTCTATAATGAATTGATATTCATAGCGCCATACAAGTAGAACATGGGACGAGAACGCTTTATGGAAAACGAAATTAAATTAAATCTACAATAGCAGAAATAGATATTGTTGCGTATCTTGCATCATTTGATTGGCATTCGATTCGCATGTAGGTGTCTCTATTCGATGGTAACATTTTAATAAATTATATGTCTGGGGGCTGCACATTTTGCAAATTTTTCTACACCGAAAATATTTTGTGATAAAATGGAATTGATTTTATTCATAACTAAATCAAACCTGACTTTGGCATTTCATTATATGTTACACACGTTTTATATAAGTAAATAGCTGAAACCAAACCAAGTATCAAATTACAATTCAAGAAAAGTTGTTTTCATGTTTCAACATTATTAAAATTCATATTTATACGATGTTCGTTGGAAAAATCCATTAATTCAATGAACGTGTACTGAATTTCGTGATTATATTATTAAAGTATTTTTTGGTCGGACTGATGTTCTGTCAATTTTTTTATTTTATTTAATTACAAAAATGTATAATTGAAATATAAATAATAAGCAAAATATATTAAAAACTTCAAGTCAAAAGTCAAGATAACGACGAAAAAGGGCAGATAATTCTCTTTTAAATAGAATTCTAGTAGCACAGAAATCGGTAACATCACACAAACTGGTAAAAAAATTGGAAGACATCGGTATAGGTTTACGTCCGTCATAATTTGCACGTTGTGGTGCCGTCAATAACATGTTCATAGCATGAATCGACCTCTCAGGATCATAAAGCACGAATAGCGAAAGCAGTTCAAGACAATTAATTTTATACATTAATATGTCACGAACGAAATGGCGGCAGCAATCTTTTTTCGCTCAGAGAGGAATTCCAAATCAATGAGTTAACATCGAGCGTTATAGGCACGAAAAGAATTATTCCAATTCAACTTTCTTAAAGCGAATCTAGTGAATGCTTTCTGAATAGGTTCAATTCTATTTATATGTACGAGTATTTCGTGTATAGGAAAACAATGGAAGCATAATTAAGAAGAAATCTAACAAGAGAAAAAAAAAGGATCAGCGAAGTTCTTACCATTTCTTTTAATAAAGCCAAGAAGTATAATATGTATAATCATGGTTTCTTAAAATTCCTTTTAAAGTTAAAGACTACACCAAGAACCTTAATTTCTTCGTATTCAATTTACGAGTAAAAGAGATATATTTACATATTAAGCAGAACGCCATTATTTACACACTATAGGACAAGATTGTTAATGTTATGTTGCAAGAGATGATAGTCCTCAGTGGAGCGGAATAGGATTTACAACTTCAAGTCGCCAGCATATAAGAAACATTTCATATCTTTAAAGCAAACAACAACATAGCCGATAGCAATTAAAAATAAAAGTGGGCCTACATGGTTTCATTGAGGAACACCAGAGACGACATGAAACAACCTGGAGTTAAAAGAGCCGAAACTTTCGTAAACGTTATATCCTTGAAAAATGAGGCGATCCAATCCAATAAATTCAGAATGAATGCCTAATCTTTTAGGTTTATATAAGATAAGTTTACGACTAACCCGCTCAAACGCCTTAGTAAAGTTAAAATAAACATTATCCACTTGATGTTTATCTTCCATATAGGTATACCAATGAAGTTTATTTATTTATTCATATATCATATATCAACAGGTACAATTGATTGATCATCTGACACTAAGCAGAAATATAAACAAATGTTAAGTAAAAAAGAATAAGTAAATGAGCAAAAATATGATAATAACAATACCAAAACGAAATATAGTTAATTGATTGTTACACAGTTGAGTAAAGATTTTTTAATTGTATATCTAGAAAGGTTAAAATCTAAACAATTAAAGTAGTTATTGTAATCTTTGGACATGGACGAAATCGGTTCAAAATTGCCGTAATTGGTTCTGTGGTAGGCGGAATATAAAAAGTTTCGTCCTCTGGTCATTCGAGGTCGTGAATTAATATTAATTAGGTTCAAAAGAGTTGGAGAGTCTATAGTGCAATATAGTAACAACATCATGCATAAACAACACACCAGCAACCTCCCTACGTTTAGACAGCGACGTCAAACATAAAACCATCAACCTATTTTCATATGGAGGAAGATTATAGGGGTCTCTCCATGGCAAAAGGCGAAGAGCATAGCGCAGGAATCTCTTTTGCACTGCCTCAATGCGGTTAATATGAACGTCATAGTGTGGTATCCACACTATAGAAGCATACTCCAAAATGGGGCGGACGAAGGTACAATACAAAAATTTTAATATAAAAGGCTCATCAAAGTCCTTCGACCAACGTTTCACAAAACCAAGTGCAGAATTCGCACGATTAATTATGCTGTCGATATGGCGCCCAAAGTTAAATTTACTATCAATGACCAAACCAAGGTCAGCAACACTATCTTGCCTAGACAAAGGCTTGCCAAGAATTTTATAAGTGTGCTCCAGAGGGGAGCTTTTTGTACTAAAAGAAATGAAAATACATTTGCTGACATTTAACTGCATGCAATTTTATAAACACCAAGTTTCGAAACAGGCAAGATCGGCTTGGAGGCTATGGGCATCTTGTAAGGTCTCTATTGATCTATAGATTTTTAAATCATCGGCGTAAGCTAACACATGAGAATTACGTATAAGAGGAAACAAGTCGTTAATAAAAAGCGTGAACAGCAGGGGTCCGAGATGGCTACCCTGTGGGACGCCGGATAAAAAGGAAACAGAATCAGAAAAGGTACGGGAAAACTTAACTTTAAAAGCGCGACAAGTAAGGTAAGACTTAATCCAATCAACGAGATTTTTGGAAAAACCAAGGCGAGACAGTTTAAAAATTAGCACATCATGAGAGAGCTTGTCAAATGCCTTACTGAAATCTGTATACACACAGTCGACTTGTTTATGCTTTTCCAATTCATTTAGGCAGAAGTTAGAGAACTCAACTAAAAGCCATGTTGTTGAGTAGATAAGATAGGGCTACAATAAAATGTTAAGTAGCTAATGACAATAGCCTCGAAAAGCTTGAAAATCGGCGAAAGTTTAGCAATTGGCCCATAATTCTCTATTAAGTTCTTTTTACCCTTTTTGAAAATAGGAATTACATAAAAAAGCTTCCAAACATTAGGAAAGACAGAACAACGTAAAGATAAATTAAACAGAAAAGTAATAGGCTCAACAAGTGGAACACTACATTTACGGAGGACAACACCAGGGACCTTATCAGGAGAATCCGAGAAATCTTCGTCAATTTTATTCATGTTTTCTAAAACAGTGCAAGCGTCTAAAACAATATTACGAGATTGCGTCGGAAGACAAGTCAAGTAGTTAAAATAGTTTAAATCTATATCACAGTACGCATTGCTAAAATGTTTAGCAAAGAGTTTAGAAATAGTAGCTGAATCATGACCTGTTTCGTTGTCAAGAGTTAAAACGGTAGGATAGTTGTTAGTCTTCCGTTTACTGTTTACAAAATTCCAAAATTCCTTGGGATTAGTTTTGATGTTAGACTTTATATAAATGTACTGGCGGTATAGACATTTAGAATAATTATTATATTGTCTTCGCAAGTCAGAATAGTTGAGGTAATCAACATCCAAGTTGGAACTCTTAAATAGGCGCCAAGCACTGTTTCTTCGGAAAGTTGGAAGTTAGAACTAAATTGGTAGTAGCAAATTCGTTTGGGAAACACATGCTGAATTATAATAAAAAGTTCTTCAAAATTTTTAGTAATAGAATTCAATTTGTATATTTCTCTGTAATACAGCTTGAAGATAGGAACAACGTGCATACTTTATGCATTTTGTTTTTTTCTGTTTTTTTAAACGAATAAGACCTTTTTAAAACCAAAGAGGATACGTGCTAGAAACATTCATTTCAATAGGTACAATGTAAATCTATCAGATAGCAGTGTAGTAAACAATTCATAAATAGATTATTCTTATTTTACAACATTATTAGCGTTTAGTACAGCTGAGCTAAAGAAATTATTAAGTTCAAGAAAATTATATTTCGAAAAGTTATAGGACATAGAAAAGAAAAATACCAGCCTTGATAAAATTAAAAAAGCATTATGATATATATCAACTGGAACTAATATAATAACTTGAAGATCTCTAAAGTGAAAAATAGATGTGAGATACGACTTTGATATTTATTAATTAATTATATATGACAGTCTTACTTATGAGAAAATAACAATTATATATTACAATTTACGTTTTAAATGTATGTATACCTCGTCTCCTGCGAAACAATGGAAACCTTACTTTTTATTATAAAATAAATATTGATATACATTTTTACAGATCAAAATGCAATTTCGTTTCAATATTTATTAATCAAATATTTATTTTTGTAAATATCTCCAAAAACAGCCCTACATTGAACACTTTAACCCTATATATCTCAAAGACTGACCCTATTTATCTCAAAAACTGACTATAATCCAGTATAGGGCTTATATCGACTTTGACTAAAGACAAACCAAAGAACAGCATACTACCAAAAAATTTCAGACTAACTGATCGTCACCTTCTTTACGAAATAAACGTGCGGTGTACTTTATTTAACTTGTCTATTTGTAATTTTGTACAATACGTGCCTATTTCAATTTCGTTTATTATCGGAAACACCTGGCAGCACTGGTTTTGATTATCACTGTCCGATGAGCTCATGTGATATCCCCAATTTCAAGTTCTTCAGATGGAAAACTCAAACAAGACGAAAATCGAAATTAATAAACACATTCAGCGCAGCATGTGTTTTGCTTCGCGATCACTTAGTCTGTCAAAATGGCGTCAACAAAATTACCATCTGTATGATGTCTGGTGCAATTTGTATAAAATTGAAAATCTCTATACAAATTAGATGCTCTTCAAAGCTAACTGAGAATAGACTAGTTTTGGATCAATCCACCTAGATATATAAATTCCATACTTTAGAAAGCCCATTTATTTGTTGTATGCAAAGCAGGTAGACGTCATATGTTAATAGAGCACCTCAAGATATAATAGCAACCTATTAGCTTAGTGTTCTAGCTGAATAAGATAGCCAGGCCTAGAAAACCTTTTAACGGCCTGAAGTTAGAGCAGCTAATAATCAGGCAACTTCAGGCACTCCCACTAGGGGATTTTTATCTTCGAAAAGTAAACCTATAAAAACCAAAAGTAAACAGGGGACTCAAAGGCATGACTCAAGATGGTACGATTTTAACATGGTGAGGTCATAAATGGCGTCGAGAAATGTCACTTCGTCTGTGGTTCTTCAATAAGACCACCAGGTAGAAGCAATCCAGAGGTTTCACCTCTAGACCAAATAGCTGCAGTCAAATATGTCTGTCTGCGTACTTGTTAACGGTAAATACAGCCAAACATGGAGGTTAGCCTTTTGTTCTAAGATTTCGAATTTGGAAGTGCATCTTGTGTGCCAGAAGAGATACAATGCACCGCAAAAAGTGTCAGATATAACACACTGTCATGGCCCAGCTGTGAGCTCACATAAAATGCTAAAGCGACAATCACACTGGCACTATAAAGAAATGCTACCACACACACACACACACACACACACACACTTAGTAAAAAGATTTATTGCACATATTTCATCATGGAACTTGAAATCACGTTTAAAATCCTTTGCGGTCTGTTGGCGACGATCGTCGACTGATCGAAATTTACCTGAGGCCAAAGGTGGAGCATAACGAATCTTTGAGGTGCATCAGGACGAAATAGGTCCCATTAAATTGAGGTGAACTTACCCAATGGATGTAGGCTTTAACCCCTGTGAAGTTGACTGTAGATCACCAGTTAGTAATATTCCACTGAATCTGGATAACACACTGTCCAAACACGAAAATAATATCACTGTTGAATGGGGCGCCTTTATCACCACAGATAAGATATGATAACTTCTGTTCCCTCTCAGGTATCACTAAATTTACTTTTCGGCTGCAGCTACTACGCGAAAGCCGCTTTGCACACCTGTTGATGCTCGGGTCGACTGAAAGCTGAAGAATCCAGCCGAGTGGTCTCGACTGCAGTTTAGATACTTCAGTCCAAGAGTAAGCTCGGCTGCCTGTGTGCGATCGTGAATGTTTGCGTAAAGCCAAGGTGCGTGCCGCGTGGTAGTCACACACAACGATCGTACTCCCACAAGCGCCGCATAAGAGAGCATTCAAAGTACCTAGGTAACGAAGCAACTCTCTTAAGAAACCTTATGTATCTTTGATCAAACCAGGCGTATGTATCGCCACTGAGATGATCTTGATTGATTGGTTCGTAGCTCGGTTAAGAACAATTAAACGACTAAAAGTATGCTTCAGTTGGATTTATTTCAAGAGACATAACTTTTAGGCACAATAAACTCAATTGACCATTTTTGTTCAAGACTGTACACGGTGAGGGAGGAAAACAGTGGCGTAACTACAGTAAAACCCGCTTAAATGCAACCCGCTTTACTGCACAAACCCTTTTATTGCACACGATGCGAATGCACCGAATTTTTTGCCTTATTAATGTGTAGAAACAAAGACCGCATTATTGCACACCTCTTAAATACACAAACCTCTTATTTGCACATTAATTTCAGGCATGAATTTTCTATTTGAATTAAAAAATAACCGGATAAGTGCAATATATATTACATATTTTAAATGAACAGATATGTAGTTAATGTCAAAAATTCATATCAGACTTTTTTAAACCAAAAATTTGAACTTGTTCCTATATGTGTGCATACATACATACTTTATTTAATACGTACATAAAGATTGGATTTATTTTTATTTTACTACTTAAAGAAAGAATTTTATTTTTTTGTTGATTTAAATTTCTTATTTCGGTTGAATAAATGTGGATAATATACGCACATTTTTAGTTTTCTTTATTTTTGGACATTTGAATAATTTGTACATGTAATCCAAAAAAAGTAATCCGAGCTCTCTTAAATGCACAACATGTGCATTTATCTTAAAAACGTTTAAATGCACAAACCGTTTAAATGCACGAAATTTTCTGACAAATTGGATGTGCATTTAAGCGGGTTTTACTGTATACCATCTGAGGCCCGTGGCAAATTTTTCGGATGGGGCCCCTTCGGCGCACAGTGGGCCCAGCGGGACTTTTTCGTGTCATAAATCTGTAACTTTTTGGTTTGTTGACATATCTGTATGAATTTTTTTACATATAATATTGAGAATATAAGCTTTTTAACTGTAGTGCCAAATATATATATTTATTTTTTTTTAATTTAAAAATAATAATTTTTTTTTTTTTTTAGAATTAAAAATTATAGAAATGCCGATTTTCTTAATATTTCCTTGACATTTTCTCGCTAATTTCATTGGATTTCATTTAAGAGAAAAATTTTGTTACCCCCTATCACACCAAATACAAATAGGTACGTTATACCCTTCCGGCCAAATGAAGTTTGTCAGCAAAATTTTCGGTTAAATCGCGAAATTTCCTATCGAATGCACTAAAATTCATCAAAATCCGCGATGACAGTAAGATACATTTATGCTTTTTTATAATAATAAATTTTATTTAACACTTGCTTGAATTAATCATATTTTTTGAAAATATCTCTTAAGAGTAATACCAAATCTTATTAAGGGCGTAAATACAATTACACGGGCAAAAATTACGCATTAAAAAACATTTTTTTTCACAAAGAAGGTTTAATGCAATCATTATAAAACTTTGTACACTTGTTAAGGTATAAATGAGGAATGTAAAAAAAAATTTTTTTTAATTTTTGAAAACAAAATGGCGGCTGTACGCTGGCGTGAAGTTGACTTTCAAAACTAACTGCAACCACTCTGGACGTCGTGTTATTGATCTGTAACAGCCCATAAAAAAAATGTGGCTTAAATATACATGTAATTTGTCGGTAAGCCTCAAAAATTAAAAAAAAAAAAAATTCTGCGTTTGGTAGAAGTTTTTGTAAAAAATCGATAATTTTCACTATTTTTTCAGCCATTTTTGCATTAATAATCCAATTTTGTAACAAAACAATTAGGCTTACAGACCAGCCTAAGGTATAACGAAGAAACCCTAAAAATTTCAGCTAAATTGGACGAGTAGTTTTCGAGTAATCGTGGTTGCAAATTTTAAAAATGTTGTTTTGAGAAAAACGAGTTTAAAGTTTTGAAAACCTTCTATGCGCTGAACAAAGCGTTCTTGAAAAATGAAGAAAAAATATATAAGGAGTTCGATTTTCGACCTGAAACTTTTTGGAGCGTATTCTACGGGAAATTTCCTTACTTTCTAGAGGAACAAAAAAAGGTTCAAAATTACGACAAATCACAAACCTATTTCCATTTATAATTATTAATTTAAATGTGAAAGCATATTACTTTAAAGGTGCCAAAAATTATCAAAATTACAAGCTTGAGCGCCGGTAGCTCTAGTGTTAACATATTTTCGGCTTACTAAGTCAACGCTTACCAAGTTGATTTTATTCGTATAATTGTTAACTATCGATTTACATATAAATTTTTCAAATCCGCGTTGATGGGACTTTCAGTGAAACCGGCTCCTAGCCTCTTGGTCAACAAAATGAGGGAATTCTCCGACCGTCACTAGCTCGCCCGCGTCACCAATGAACCGCGACAAAAAATGAAGCAACCAATGGATGCGTTCTGAAAATCGACATCTTTTTGTTTTGAATGTGTTGAAATTTTAATGATTAGTTTGAATTTGTATATGGTCTTTAGTTGTGCCCCACTTTGATTGATTTTAAGTACTTAAAAAAATTATAATTTTTAAGTACTTAGGTACAAAATTTTGTTAAAAATGTTAGGTTATTTCTGAACTCGCGGCCTCTCGGGCCGGGGCCCTCTTGGGTTGGGGGCCCGTGGCATTTTGCCAGCCATGCCACCCTATAGTTACGCCACTGGAGAAAAATATAGTAGAAGATAATTATTTTATTTACGGAAATTCAGAAGTTGCAACGATTGGAATCAAATATCGTTAACACGGCCATTGTTAGAAATATAACAATTATATATTAGGTACCTATTGCGACTGTCATTATTTCTGTGATTAAGGGTTGATTTCAGAATTTCGAAAGTCAATTACCATCAATTTTTTTCGACCGAAATGATACGTCAAGTCGATTTTCTACAGACTTTACGTCCTTTCCCATTCGTTCGCAGCTAGTCGAATAGCTACCCCGAAAGTATTCAAAAGTTTGTAATGCGTCGTAAATAAGAATTTCTGTTCGGAATACACTTAGTTGAAATCTTTGCTATGCGTTTTATTGCATTCGATCTCGGCCTCAAAATTTCTTCAACAGTATGTTTTAAAACCATTTTAGAAATAAGTCATTCAGCAACAAGAAACAAATGGAAAAGCTTGTGCAGCTTAGCTAGCTTAGCTAGAAGGGCTTTTAGAAAATCAAAAGCTATCGCGCACTGGAAAAAATTTGCAGTGGTACTAAACACTGAACAGCCTTGGTGGTCCACCTCTTAAAACTCCTGAAAAGTGGTCAGAAGTAAGTGCAATAAGATATGGATGTAGTATTTCATTCTAAACATATGTTTTTCAGTTATGGGTAGATTTTAAAATTAAAATAAAAAGGCTAAGGCTCTTCGATAGTAACTCAAATACATTAAATGAGTTTTCTTCACTTAAAGAATCTGTTATACAATTAATAAAATTAGATAAGTGTACGAATCCTGAGGGTCGGAAGTTCCTATTAAGGGGTTACATGGGTCTTAAAGGTATAAAAAAAACGACTTATTTAAAAAATTTTATTTCAAAAACGAAAAATCTTTTTTATTTAAAATTTAAAAATATGAAAGTAAAGTACTTAAAGTACTTGTAAAAAAATTTTCAGCCAAAAATATTGAAAATTTTCCTTTTTCCAGCCGTTTTTCGCCGTCAACCTTTTTTTTGCGGTGGACACGATTTCTCGAAAATAAATTGACAGATTTGGTTGAAACTTTGCACAGTTATTCTTTATAGTATTGTTTCGTGATTGAACGAAGGAATTTTCATTCGGTCAAGTCGTTCTTGTTTTATACAAAAAAGACCTTTTAAAAATGATGAGAATCGGAAAAACGCATAAAAATTTTAGACGAAAATTGATTCAAACTCATGTTAAAATGTCAAATTTCATTTTTTTTTCAATTCCTTCGTTCAATCACGAGCCAAGGGCATAAACTACAAGAAAATTTTTGAATTTTTGATTTCAGATGAATCCACACCGAAATATCATGTCCACCGTAAAAAAAAAAAGGTTGACGGCGAAAAACGGCTAGAAAATGGAAAATGTTCAATATTTTTGGCTGAAAATTTTTTTACAAGTACTTTAAATACTTTACTTTCATATGTTTAAATTTTAAATAAAAAAGATTTTTCGTTTTTGAAATAAAATTTTTTAAATAAGTCGTTTTTTTAATACCTTTAAGACCTATGTAACCCCTTAAAAACTTTAAATATTTGAAATTTTATAACAAGGGGTTCAATACTTACATTATAATCATAGCCTTTAAACTAGTAATCATTTCCGACTATAATATAAATCATTTGAGTTATTTTTAGGTCCCATAATTCTTATATTGATCCCATTGACGCAAACTATTATGCCCGCAATACCACTTTTTTTCGTAGAAGAATAATTTTTCTCGATGTTTTTCTTTTGGAGTGTAGTCAAACTTTATCCATTTTAGATATATGTTGTCTTCTCAGACTATCAATATTTGAACTACACTTAATTAATTGCTATGCACCTTGACCACAAAACCTAAGCAAACACGCTAATTTTATAATATTTGGAACTGAAGATGCTCTTAATAGAGGTCTCAACTAAAACATGTCGAATACAAATTCCTGTCAAAAAAATGCATGTGTATTTAGTTACATTTACTTCTGAAAGATTTTATGCGTTCCTTGCACGCTTTCTTTTGTTGATTAATTTACATTACACAAGTGAGTCGACTTTAAGAAGTTGAGTTGATAAATGGCCGACTCGACTTCCGCAATAGGACCCTTGTATTCTTATAATTATAACAATATTACTAAATGTTGGAAAAATTACATGTCAGTACTTTAATTTTACTTTCAGATATTAAATAAAGATCTTGCTGTTCTTTCCCAAAATAATATGGTTAGTACTCTGTACCGTACGTTCGTTTTAATCTAAGTATTTTTAGTTTAAGCCATCGTATGATTGATTTGAAATATTCGCGCCATTTTTCGTGTTAAAATACATCATTCTGTAGAAAAGTCGAAGTAGTAGCTGTGCGTGTGTGAAATGGTACTCCCATGCAATTTTCACTTGAAATAAGCGAATCACAAACTATAATTTAAAATAGCACGGAAATATGTATAATGTGTTTCCAATTAACTGATTCTTCATAAAAAACCTACGCCCTTAATAATAATTTGGCAAAGTTTCCAAAGTATTTGTTCCAAAAATTTTTCTCGTGAATTTTGTAGCCAGAATTGAAATTTCTTCCTCATAGATTTGCTTTGAATTTGGTAAATAAGAACAAATAGGTTTCAGGTGTTTGATAGCATAAGTTAGGCGACCCACTTCTTCAAAGGCGCATTCCGAATATCTTTGTAACGGCAACAGTTTCATAAGTAAAATTCGAAAACAAATATTGTTATACTGTAACAGATGCAAAAGCAAAATCACCTCGGCTTTTTTAAACATGAGCTATAACCTTTATCTCACAAAAACAAAAATGCTAATACGAGTAGAACAAAATAACTGATGTGCTTGAAAACGAATATCTGTATCACTTAGTATTAAAAATTATAAGTGATCCTCATTATTGGAGTATAATTAAATATAAAGACATATTTTATTACTTCATTTTACAGTGCCCTATTGTGAGTAAATTTGAGTTTCCTTGAGTCTTATCAATCAGCGTGTCGATAATTCTAGTTATTTAGTTGAATGTGACAACAAGCGTGATTTGAATGTCAAGTAACTTGCTAGATTTCGAGCATTTCCGACTAGAGATGAACTTCTATATTATTCGCCTTCGGTGCCTGTTAATTAAAGCTTGTCTGGAGCTATTACGCTGAACACATGAGTGACGGGCTTAGCGATTTCGATGTTTTGTTATGGCTAGATTTGAATAGAACACAGAATACAATAACGTCACGCAACGTAATATTAGAAATATTTTGCTCAGCTTTTGCCAATGCTACTAAATAAAAGGTATAACTATGTACGTAGTCTTTTAAGGCCTTCAAATAAAATAAAACTGTATTTAAAAATTGATGCATTATCATAAAGAGGTAGGTGTCCAAGTGGATGATTATAGTCCACTTGCATTATGAGATCTAAATAAGTCTCGATATGTAGGATATATCCTGTAAACAAAAACATTATAAGAGAAATTTGTTGTTTACTTTTTCATTGACTAACTTTTTCAAATTCATGAATCTGTTTATAAACAAATACAATTTGGTATTAACTTCTCTACGTGTGGCGATCAATAACAAAAATCAATTCAAATCGTGTATGATGTTTGCAGCCCGTTTTTCTTCGCATGAATAATGTAAAAATGTGGCAGAATATAACGAATTGAGCAGGAAAATAAAAATAATTCCTTCGTTTTTGCAAAAAAACTTTTGTTACATTGTAGATTCCGAGCAAAAGAAATATAAATTATTTTGATTAATCGTGTACAATTTAATGAATTTGTAATTTTGACCAATTTACTTGAATTTCCTAGTTTAGAACATACCTACATTTAGTTAGCGATCATTTCAACAATCTCTAAGAATTGTATTATGTAGACGGAATAAATAAATAAAGTAAATTAAATCAAGACAAACTGATTTATTCATGACTGAATATTGCATTAATATCAGTCATTTTTTCGCGACGACTTCAAACATCTGGTAAAATCGTAGGATTCAATATAGAAAATAGTAGCAGAGAATTTATAATTACAATAGGATTGGTTGCAGCGTTATAGCTACATACGACGCCGAGTTTAAAAATCGAATCAACTTTGCATCAACGAGTTTGTATTAAATTTTGCGTCAAAAACTAATTCAACAATGCGAAGACCTTGGAAATGTTGGAGAAGTGATACGGCAACGATACTCTATCGAAAACAAACGTTTGTGTGTGGCAGGTTTCAGAGGTGGATATGAGTCCATCGAGGATGATGAACGCAGTGGCAGATCTTTGACATCGAAAACCGACGCAAAAATCGATAAAATTAAAGAAATGATTGCCGAAAACCACAAATATACCATTAGAGAGCTGGCAGAGGCCTTAAACATGGCTTATGGATTCGTTCAAAGCATTTTGGTTAATGATTTGGGGTTCAGACCTGTCGCTGCAAAGCGGGTACCGAAAGAACTAAATTTCATGCAAAAAAGGAAACGCGTTGACGTCGCGAGAGATATGATTTCGATGGCTGAATCCGACCCAATATTCATCGACATCGTCAATACATAGTTACTGGAGATAAGACGTATATATATTTAGTATGACCGCTTTTAAAAAACGCGTTTTAGCAGCCAAGAGGAGATAATGGAGAAATCGAAGACGGCTATGATGGCCATACCGAAATATGAGTATCGAAAGTGCTTCGAGGATTGGATCAAACGCTGGCATAAGTGCGTTGCAGTTGACGGAGAGTACTTTGAAGGGTACAATGTTTATTTTGATAAAAAAAACTTGTATTTATAATTTTCTAAATAAATTCCTGAAACTTTTTGGTCAAGGTGGTATATCATCTTCAGAAATATATTACTATCTGTCTATCGATTATTTAAATTATAGCAAAATAGGACTAATCGGTACTTCCACATTAGTGGTTTTCTCAAATAATGAACTTGTTAAAGATTATTCGACTTTGATTCATTGATTTCCAACCTACTAATATGTTAAGTTGATTTATTTAAATTAATTTGGACAATTCTTCTTCTGAAGAATGGAGGGCTGACGTATGTATTATTTAAAGGCAAATCAACAAACATATTTATATATTTTTTCACTATATAGTAGCAGAATAAACTAAATCAAGCGAAAGGTCGATATAAAATTAGTTAAATGTTTATACGAATCAAATTAAATAATTTTTCTAAAATCTTCGTATTTAGACTATTAACATTAATCGAATTAGCAATGAAATTTTATAAAAAAAGGTTTTAGGAATAAATAATTTAAATTCATTCATCATATTCAATTACAGCTTTAAAAATTTGTTAGACAAAGTATTATCAAATTATGACATTTTTACAAATTAACTACACGTCTTGTTCTATAGCAGAAGCAAACAAAATTTCTGTATATAAATTCAGCATATTTACCCAATTAGATTAATACGTATTCATGGAGTTTATATTGTAACCATCTAATTCGTCGCATCTGGCTAAGTTTGTACTGTCTCTTTGAAGAATTGTAGTGAAGGATTTCGCAAAACCCATAATTTAATCAATAAAATTATTTTATTTCGTTTTTAGTGTCGTCTTTTAAGCCGAGCTCTATTAAACTCCAACCGACTTAAAGAAACATTAATTGCTTGACCCACTCCCACTTCCGGTTGTATTAAGCGCGAGTAGGCAAGAAATAGCAGACACCGCAAATTAACTGATGAAGGTCGCGCTTAAGGGGTTCATTTTGCAAAGCGTTGATGTCTTCAGCCGGACTCAGCTCCGGAATGATATTGCTGTATGATTTTTATTAAAATAACTGTTTCCGCACTAATATGGGAATAATATTTCTTTGATGTGTTCCTCGATGATAACTGTAAGGACGTAAAAGGCATGCAAAATTGGCCGCATAGCATCTTTGCCGGTAGGTGAAATCTGTCACCGGTTCTATTGCAGCTGAGCCTACCTACCGGTGGATTGGATCCATGGCTCGCGTCGGAAAGCGCATGTTACCGGCATAAATTGCTTTTAATTGGATATGTTCGTTAATTATCGAAAGCAGAATGAAGAAAAACAAGAAGAATTGTGCATTAGCCACACGCTTAGGCAAATGTCCCAACAGCCGATAGATCCACGTATTGAAGCATATGAGCCGTGAAGCGCTCCTCTTCGCCGGCGATTTACTCTGGCAGTCATTCCCAGCCAGCGGGAGAGACAAGTTCCCTTCTCGGATTTTCCCTGCCCCAGACCGGGAACCACGGCTTCTTCAACAGGAGGCGATGAATTTATTTTAAGTACCCGACGAAAGGCCCTCCACGTTATGCGTGTATTCGGGAGTACTATGCGCGCTTTAATGTGGGGAATGCGTCTGAAAAGGGACCGCGATATAATCCCATAGACCGAAATATTTCGAATGAATCAAACGACGTGATCTGGAAGTAATTCTTACGATAGACGCGAAGTCCCTAAAGAGTGGACCTTAAGGAATCTTTTGTTGACTGAGAACCAGTTTGACTCGAATGTTATTTTGTGGATTGCCAAAAGTGCGCCAGTTCTATGCGATCGAGGAGTGCGCGGCGGCTGTGGCGGTCCAAGAGTGATACATTTAAAGTGTACATTGCATATTATAATTTGGAGTGAACTTACATACATTGGATTATACCCGCGTTGTGCTAGCAAATAGAAGACAAGTCAGCTGTTGCTGGATATTACCTGGAATACACCTTAGATCGCCTGGCATTTACTATGAGGTAAGTAAAGACTTTTTATTTCATCGCGGGAATTTCGAAAGTATCTCTACCTCCGAATGTCGCCGCATCCTTAATCGGCACTATTTGAAATTCTCATTGCGGTGAAGAAACCACGAGTGCACACCTACCCCGCGAACTGTTCTTATTTGCCGCGCCAGGTATCTTACTTTATACGGTCGCTCATGTTTTATTTCTAAAGATGGCTTGAAATCGAACACCGGCTCTAATTGAATTGAATTTGCGCTGTTTCTGGTTGCTGTGTACGTGATGCTGTGATATCTGCGGCTGCGGCCAAAGTATCTATGCACATCTAATGTGGCTTGATAAAAACAAAAGTGCGCTTTTTGGGGTTACTCGCCACACTCATCCGTACGTAGATGAGTTGAGTATAATCACTTAGGGTCAGTGTCGAGCTTAACATGCACAATCGTGGAAAAATTTTTCCAATGTACGTTGCCTTGGAAAATTGTTTTTAAGAAGAACATTTCTCATGGTCTCAGGCTTATTGTTAAATGTATTAGCGATTATTGAAATCCTGCAATGAATTAGATTATTTTTTATTAGGTCTTGTGAGTAACCATATTTATTATATCAGGGAAATTGTGCTTTTATTCGTACAATTATTTTGTGTTAATTAGTTTATGATCTGGATGAGGAATATTTTATACCTGTTTTTTCCAATTTGAACTATATAAGCAATTGCACTTTAATTTCTACACAATGAATTTTAAGCAGGGCTGCTTTAGCTAGTTTATGATATTAAACAGAAAAATTTTCTAGTATACATTTATTTCGGCTGGAGTTTCGAAAACCGAAATCCTCCGATTTTCTCCATTTCTTTGATTTGAGAACGGTATCTAAAGCATTTTGTAACAAGAAAGAACGGAAATTTAATGAAAAAAATAAAAGTCGGAAACAAATTTCAAATCTTTTTATACTTATATACGTAAAATTTCTACATACAGTGGTGGCCAAAATAATAGGCACATTGACCAAACATTTAATAATTTGTCCGAAAAAAGTTAAAAACTACATTATTCTTTTTCTAATAATTCATTTATGTAAATTGATTATATAAAGTAATAGAGTCACTAAAGAAAACATTTATATACTTCTTTTAATATAAAAAATTACAGTTCTAGACCGTGTCAAAATGATACGCACTTTATGTGGATTAAAAGGCTAATTTCATTTAAAAAACAATAGAAATCGTTTCAATTACATCAAACTTAAAATTACACTTATTATTAATATTTAATGTTAGTAAGGTAGAGTCGCCAAATATCGTCCCCTTTTTGTAAAACAAATCTAAAAAAATAGAAAAAAATACCACAGTAATAAATGAAACGTCAAACATTAGGTTCAATATTCCTTTATTCTTAAAAATAATCAAAAACGCGTTAACATTGTTAGAAAAAGTTATAAAATAGCTTTAACAAAAATACTCAAATTATGAAAATATATTTTTGTGCTCCTAATTTCGTCCCGGGGACGATATTGAGATCACAATAGTCAGTAACATAATGGCACCGAATACCGGCCATTTAAGGATTGACTACATTTATTTATTGTAATTGAATTAATAGGAACATTTATTTCAATTGTGTTAGTGGTTTCAATATGAGAAAACGATTCTGAACGATAATAAATTATTCCCGTTCGTTTATTTTGTCGTTGGTATATTTAAAATTAATTTTTAATAAAAAGTTTGCCATTGTTGGACTAGGACCCTAACTCCGGCCACAAGTGATAATTGCAATAATCTTTGAGATTATTACATAACTAAAGAATATATGAGTCTAGAATAATTATCAAAATCATAATTAATTATTGAGATGATACAAAAACATTTCTCATTTTTCAAGTAACGATTTTTAGGATTTCATCGATCTATTGAAGCAAAATCTAACCTTCGACCACATTAATAATTTTTTTTCGCTTAACAATAAATAATTTTATTATTTTTTTTAACTAATTACAAGTACAGTAATTAATTTATATATTTTACTAGTAAAAATGAATTTATATTTAGTTTTCGCATAGATATTTATTAAATAAAAAAGTGGATTTAGGTAGCCGGTCGGTATTCGGTGCCATTAAGTTACGTGAACTGCAGTTGTACTTACTCCTTTTCTATTATATAAAATTGAACCTAACTATCATATTAATATCTAATCAGCCCTTTCTTAATTATTTTAATCATTTTTTCGGCATCTAAAAAATAAAAATAAAAAACATTCTAAAGTTACATGTTACGATATAAGGTTCACGTAAGGGGACGATATTAGGAAATTTATATTTATTTTGTCGCATCAATTTAAGCAAAACACGTGTCATAACCTGAAAATTTTACTTAATCGATTAACATCTGAGATATTAATAGTTAGTTTGACAAAAAAATTGTATCAATAAGTCAGGTATCTCAATATTTTATGGTATCCGAGAATATTTCAATGAAAAACTCACCTTGAACACTTTTTTTGATTTTCGAATTTCTGTCGGTACGAACGTCGTGACTCACTCACTTCTACACAATGACCGACTGATGCAACTAGCTGTCGGTTCGGGTCACTGATAACACAGCTCCACAAAAAAAATCGAAAAAATTTGATCTGACGTCTGACCATACCTACTATATGTTTTTGAGGTCACTGAATCCGAATCCGAGGTCTATTTAACTCCATCACGTCAGGATTTTTCATAACCTCAAAATTTTAGCTTAAAAACGAGAATAATCCACAAAAAAATCGAAAAAATTTGATCTGACGTCTGACCATACCTACTATATGTTTTTGAGGTCACTGAATCCGAATCCGAGGTCTATTTAACTCCATCACGTCAGGATTTTTCATAACCTCAAAATTTTAGCTTAAAAACGAGAATAATCCACAAAAAAATCGAAAAAATTTGATCTAACGTCTGACCATACTGACTATATATTTTCGATGTCGCTGAATCTGAATTCCAGGTTTATCAACCCCTATTACTTTAAGGTTTTACATAACCTACAAATTTTAGTCCAAACACCAAAATAATCCCTTCAATTTTTAATCCCTTTATTGCTTAAAAGAAAAAAAACCGGTCACTATTTTAGCCTTTTCACTAAAACCTATAAATCCCATAAGCTGTTATCTTACATACTCATTAACCCCAAGACCTCGCTACCCAACGATCATGAGCCGCGTATGCCAGTATTTCTGGACATTTGCACTGTATCGTCATATCGGTAGAACGTGAGAAAATAAATGTTGTTGTAATCCTGTGACCTGTGATCCTGTGTTTATCTGAAAATACCGCCCAAATTATCAAAATTGTTGGCAGACGAGACTCAATGGGTTTCCAAGTTAAGGAGTTGTATGATTCATGAGTTAAAAGAATGAAGACAAAATAATTACTGGTTTTTTTTTTATTTATAGAGAAATGAGAGACTGTAGAGATAATTACAGTTTGTGGACTAAATGTTTGTGGTTATGTACATTTCTAAAGCATTGGAGCTAAATAGACCTCGGGTTTGGATTCAGCGACCTTAAACATATATGATAAGTATAGTTATACTTCAGATCAAATTAGTTAGATTTTTTTTGTGGATTATTCTCGTTTTTATGCTACAATTTTGAGGTTATGAAAAATCGTTAAGTATAGGGGTTAAATGGACCTCGGGATTAAATTCAGCGACCTCGACAACATATAGTATGTATACTCAGACGTCAGATCAAATTTTTTCAATTTTTTTGTGGATTATTCTCGTTTTTATGCTACAATTTTGAGGTTATGAAGAATCCTGAAGTGATGGAGTTAAATAGACCTCAGATTCGGATTAAGTGACCTCAAAAACATATAGTAGGTATGGTCAGACGTTAGATCAAATTTTTTCGATTTTTTTGTGGATTATTCTCGTTTTTAAGCTAAAATTTTGAGGTTATGAAAAATCCTGACGTGATGGAGTTAAATAGACCTCGGATTCGGATTAAGTGACCTCAAAAACATATAGTAGGTATGGTCAGACGTCAGATCAAATTTTTTCGATTTTTTTGTGGATTATTCTCGTTTTTAAGCTAAAATTTTGAGGTTATGAAAAATCCTGACGTGATGGAGTTAAATAGACCTCGGATTCGGATTCAGTGACCTCAAAAACATATAGTAGGTATGGTCAGACGTCAGATCAAATTTTTTCGATTTTTTTTGTGGAGCTGTGTAATAGATGGCGGTTTTTAAAAGAGTAGATATTGAAGGGGACGAAATTAGGGTCGGGGACGAAATTTGGCGACTGTACCTTAGTGCTACATTAATTCTGCACCCAATAAGTTTCTAATTGCTAAATTTTTAACGACTGGTTGCTCTTACTAAAAATCATAACTAATATCCAGTTGCGTTATGAGAAATAGTTATAGACGTGTTCAGTTAATAAAGATAGTTATGTTATAAATTTAAATAAAGTGTTAAGTAGCTAAAATACGAAGCTATATGAAAAGACTTTTTGAGATTATCGTGCACAATTTGAATAATTACAACACTTTTTCCAAACAGTAGAGCCAATCTCTAATAAGATCAACCTGTCTTCATATTGCACAATTGTTGAATATTATAAATAATTATTTTAAAATGTCATTCCAAATGAAAAGAATGTGGCACAAACCAGTAAGAAATTAAAATAAAATTCGTTTTAGAATCCTTCAACACATTGAAATTATACTACAAAATTAAGAATAATAATTTAATAGATGTGTGGCGTCACTGCACTACGTCACTGGCTCTTGTGCCTCACATTATTTTTTAAAAAAAAACGTAGCAGCAATTTCAAGTAAGTACTTTGAAATTTGTGGGAAGTGGAAGAGAAGTAATCAGGGTAGAAAAAATAACGGGAGTTTTTGTTTTTCGGGAAAAGTTGAATTAAAAAGATAAAAAAGTTTAGCTGTTTTAAAAAAAAATAAAATATAATTGAATAAAAGAAGATAAAATAAAATATTGTATTATCTTAAATAAAAAATAAACCAAGGAATAGAATAAAAGGAATATATATAATTTCTTTCCCTTTTTCTATTTTATCCTTATTGGTGACCCCGACCGAGCCCTTCCTGGTGAACAACCCCGACCGAGCCCTTCCTGGTGAACAACCCCGACCGAGCCCTTCCTGGTCAACAACCCCGACCGAACCCTTCCTGGTCAACAACTACAACTGCTACAGCTGTTCCGGAACCAAAATCAAATTATCACGGTTGCAAATCAAAAGAAAAAAGAAAAAAGAAAAACGAAGACAGAAGAGAACTTTAATCATCCAGGATAGTAGATTTTAAAATTTTCTTATCGCTATATTATCTCTGCTTTGTTAAAATATTTGTAAATTTTTTTTTTCCACTTTTCAACGCGTCCGCTTTTCTTAGTCATAACACATTATATAGTGATAACTTTCGTTTCGCGAGTGAATATAAGTGTTATATTGTTAATATAATGGCACAGAGTGACACAACTGCTAGTGGTGATGCAACCCGTGCGACACCTTTTCTTCCTTCCTGTGAAACACCAAACGTACAAGCAGTTTCTATAAAACCTACTCCATTCTGGAGAGAGATGCCAGACATCTGGTTCGATCGTCTAGAAGCTCAATTCCATTTAGCAAACATAACATCTCAACAAACAAAATTTTATCATGTACTCGCAGCATTAGATGGAGACATTATTCGAACAGTTCGAGATGTGACCCGTACTCCACATCCAACGCTTCCATATGACCGTCTAAAAGAAGCTTTAATTAATCGACTTTCACCTAGTGAATCTTCAAAAATTAACCAGCTGTTAAATGATATCACTCTCGGTGATAGACAACCCTCTCAATTATTACGAGAGATGAGAGAACTTGCAGGAGATAGGTTATCGGAAGACCTCCTCCGCACTCTCTGGTTTCAACGTTTACCCGAAAACATGCAAGCAATTTTAGCATGCAATCCCGGCTCATTAACAGAATTAGCTGCTTGTGCAGATAAGATTTCCGAAATATTAGGTAGATCTTCCATTTCTGCAGTTTCTTCCCCACAGGCGAATGGTAACAAATCCTTTGAAGAAAATTTCTCTACTAGACTTGACAATATTGAACGAAAATTACAAAAAATGTTTCGTTCAAGGTCTTCATCTAGACATCGTTCAAACAGTCATTCAGGAAACAACTCATTACAAAACAAACTTTGCTGGTATCACAACAAATTTGGAGACAAAGCAACTAATTGCATTAAACCTTGTTCATATGTGAACAATGAAAAAAAATTACAGATGGAATCAAAAAAATAAATCGCTTGTCATCAAGGACGACAGGTGACAAACGCGATCTTACAAGTCGTCTTCACATTTTTGATAAAACTTCCAGACGACACTACCTCATAGACACAGGAGCCGATGTTTCTGTTATACCAGCACCCTCAACTAATAGGTTATTGCCCTCCGGATTACGACTTTCGGCAGCTAATTCGTCTGTTATTAACACATACGGTAAAAAACTTTTAACACTTGATCTTGGTTTGAAACGAAATTTTCAGTGGCAATTTATTATTGCTGATGTACAAAAACCAATCTTAGGCGCTGATTTCTTATTTAACTACGGTTTACTAGTAGATCTTTCCAAAAGAAGTCTAATAGATCCACTAACTTCTCTTACCTCTTCTGGTATTTTACGGAAATCATCAATTTCAGCATTATCATTTTTAAGGGAACCTTCCATTCATGAAGGAGTTAAAAATCTACTACATAAATTTCAAGAGATTACAATAGATTCAGGTTTCACTAAACCTATTAAACATAGTGTAACTCATCAAATTGAAACCACAGGTCCTCCAATCGTATCTAAAGTACGACGTCTATCTCCAGAAAAACTTTTACTAGCTAAAAAAGAATTTGAATTCATGATAAATCAAGGAATATGTAGACCATCAAACAGTTGTTGGTCGTCACCGCTACACATGGTCCCGAAAAGTAATGGTGAGTGGAGACCTTGCGGAGACTATAGACGACTCAATGCCAATACAATTCCTGATCGTTACCCAATTCCACTCATTCATGATTTCACTCATAATTTACAAAATTGTAAAGTATTTTCAACCTTAGATTTGACCAAAGCCTACCACCAAATTCCGATGGCACAGGAGGACATACCGAAAACAGCTATTTGTACCCCTTTCGGACTTTTTGAATTTACACGAATGACTTTCGGTCTTTGTAATGCCGCTCAATCGTTTCAAAGGTTCATTCATTCGGTGCTTCAAGACCTATCATTCTGTTTTGTTTACCTAGACGATGTTTTAGTTGCTTCAAAATCGGAAGAAAATCATTTAGATCATTTGGAACAAATTTTCCAACGTTTTCAAAGTCATGGTTTAATTATAAATGTCCAGAAATGTAATTTTATGCAAGAGAAAGTAAAATTTCTTGGTCATTTTATAGATTCAGAAGGTATTAAACCTACTCCAGATAAAGTCGAGGCTATAAACAATTTTAAACAACCTTCCACAGTTAAAGAGCTAAGACGTTTTCTTGGCATGATAAATTTCTACCGTCGTTTTTTGCCACATGCTGCTGAACACCAATCAATTTTGAATAGATATCTTACAGGAAATAAAAAAGATGGTTCTAAAAAAATTGAATGGACTACAGAAGCAATTAAAGCATTCCAAGACACGAAAGCACAACTCTCAAATGTTACTCTCCTAGTATTTCCTGATGTCAATGCTCATCTAGGATTATTTGTAGATGCTTCCAATTTTGCGATTGGAGCCGCTTTACATCAAAGAGTGAATAATTCATGGCAACCTCTAGGATTTTTCTCAACGAAATTAAATATCGCACAATCAAAATATAGTGCTTATGATAGAGAATTGTTGGCTGCTTATAAAAGTGTTAAATATTTTCGATATTATTTAGAGGGTCGAAACTTTACACTTTTCACAGATCACAAACCACTTGTTTTCGCATTTAGACAAAACCCTGAAAAAGCCTCTCCTAGACAAGCCCGTCATTTAGATTTTATAGGACAATTCACAACAGATATCAGACACATTTCGGGAAAAGACAATACAGTAGCAGATACATTGTCTCGTATCGAGGAACTTTACTTACCTACTTCAATAGATTTCCAGGCTATTGCTTTGGCACAAAAATCTGACAAAGATTTCAAAGAATTTTTGAAAAATTCCACATATAAATTTTCCAAATTACCCGTTCTTGGGAGTGACAAGGAAATTTATTGCGAAATTTCAAATTCTCGAGCAAGACCTTTCATTCCGGAATCATTTCGCTTTGATGTTTTCAAATCGGTTCATAATTTAGCTCATCCCAGCATTCGAACAACGAATAAAATGGTGACAGCTAGATACTTTTGGCCGTCCATGAACAAAGACATCAATAATTGGAGTCGAAGTTGCTTAGCATGTCAAAGAAGCAAAATTTCTCGCCATGTTAAAATTCCTTTCGGTTCTTTTCCGGTTACTTCAGATAGATTT
This sequence comes from Dysmachus trigonus, assembly GCA_949715965.1. Taxonomy (NCBI): domain Eukaryota; kingdom Metazoa; phylum Arthropoda; class Insecta; order Diptera; family Asilidae; genus Dysmachus; species Dysmachus trigonus. Next base: position 34,017,125 of record OX454319.1, read on the forward strand.
GAAAATATTCACATTGACATTATTGGCCCTCTTCCACAGTCTCAAGGTTTTAAGTATTGTCTCACGGTAATCGATCGATTCACTCGATGGCCTGAGGCAATACCGTTAACTGATATTTCAGCTGAGACTTGCGCTGAGGCACTCTGTCAAGTTTGGATAGCTCGTTTTGGAATTCCTGGATCCATCGTTACAGACCAAGGTAGACAATTTGAATCCTCGCTCTTCAAGGAACTTTCCAAATTATTAGGTTTTAAACACAAACACACGACTGCATACCATCCACAATCCAATGGATTTGTAGAAAGGTGGCACCGCACTCTCAAAACTGCTATTATGACCTACGAAAATAAATGTTGGTCTAGGGTGTTGCCATTCGTTCTGCTTGGATTAAGGACTGCACTTAGGGAAGAGTTCCTAGCCACTCCTGCTGAACTCCTCTATGGACAAAACATCCGTTTACCTAGTGATTTTTTGCAGGAATCGACAACCTCATTCTGCCAAAGCAACTTCGTCATCAACTTAAAGAAAATTTTTGATAACATTAGACCAGTTCAAGCATCAAACCACTCGGTCAACAAATTTTTCAAATTTAAAGAGCTTGATAATTGTTCACATGTTTTCCTACGTACAGATTCAATCAAAACTCCTTTACAACGGCCCTATGAAGGACCATTCAAAATTTTAGATCGCAACAAGAATTACTTTTCTATTTTGATTAAAGGAAAAGAAGTTAAAGTTTCTTTAAACAGGTTAAAGCCCTACTTTACGGAATCTACAATAAAGCCAAAAGAAAAAAATACCCCATCTAATGCGAGAAAAGAAATACAACGCAACAGCACACTGCCAAAAGATCAGCCAGCGCCTGATCATTCAACATCATGTAACAGGAGGCCAGCGTCCTCAAATTCAGTTCAAAAACACGTTCGATTCAACTTATAAAATTTACAAAATTTACACATACAGTCGATTGAACCCGACTTCTAAATATTTGTCGTTAATCCTTCAGTTAACTGGAAGGGGGGTAATGTGGCGTCACTGCACTACGTCACTGGCTCTTGTGCCTCACATTATTTTTTAAAAAAAAACGTAGCAGCAATTTCAAGTAAGTACTTTGAAATTTGTGGGAAGTGGAAGAGAAGTAATCAGGGTAGAAAAAATAACGGGAGTTTTTGTTTTTCGGGAAAAGTTGAATTAAAAAGATAAAAAAGTTTAGCTGTTTTAAAAAAAAATAAAATATAATTGAATAAAAGAAGATAAAATAAAATATTGTATTATCTTAAATAAAAAATAAACCAAGGAATAGAATAAAAGGAATATATATAATTTCTTTCCCTTTTTCTATTTTATCCTTAGATGATTTAATTTTTCGATGATTTTGCCTCCTTATACATACTATATATTTTATTTGTTTAAAAAATCTATCTCTATCTCTATATTTTACTTGTTAAAAAAAAATCTATCCCTTAAAATTCTCATCACAGATTCACAATTTCTTTCAAAATTTAAATTTTCCTATTGCTTATTTCGTCGTTTATTTTTATTTCTTCTGAATAGTAAATACATTTGTATATGTATGTATATACTTTAAAGCTTCCAATGGTAACTGCTTGTGATGTTAACATAGCAAGAAAAACTTGTGGCATTTTATGTTTAAGTGAAAGTTTGAAGAATCGACCACCGAAGGAGTTCCTTTTAACGATTCCTGGAAAAAGTAATCACTATATTGATCACTGTTTTTTGGGACCTTTTTAACAATGGGTGATTCAGGCTGAAGAAAGCCAGTGTTTAGAATTCCAAATGAGGCTCCATCTTATCTGTCCGAACATCGTCGCTTCAGTGTCTGGACGATTTATTGCGCACTGAAGTGACAAACTTGCGACCGTCTGTCTGGTTCACTGCACGCGAGTGCAGCCGCTTCTTGGAGTTATTAAAAGGCGACAAATAACGAAATGACCCAGAGTCGACATGAGAAGTTCTCGATCATTGACAGAGTCAATGGCAGTCGCTGCGATTGCTTGCCCCGCTTTGATTTAATAAAAGATACAGGCACGTCACGTCTCTTCGTCTCATAAGTGTGCAACAGATGACTGCGTAATAAAACTTAACGATTCCTTCAATAAAGCGTGCAGCCGAAAACTTATATATTGGTCCAACACATCGCGGCTGTTATCAAACTTCCGTCAAAGGAACGCAGAAGATGCGAAGCGACGCGAGTGGGCAAGTCGTCCAAAATAAACTATAAACCTCAGATGAGAGCAGCAGCGCTGTGCGTTTCAAGGGCATTGTCGTGTCGAAAAATTAAGCAAGTCGCCGAATAAGACTAGCGCAAAGAATTGAGAACGAGATTATGTCGGTCCATATATACTATACTTGCTAAAAGTGTGCCGCGTCTAAAAGTAGTTTAGTTGGCCGATTTTAATTCTTTTCTAGCTCGGGCTCATTTGCAAAATCGCTTCCTCTGAGTGCGTATATCTCAGTGTTATCTAAGAGCCACTTGTCAACTTCTAGACATTGAAATGATCAGGAAATGACATTAAACTGTTTCATGATCATTAATTCCGGTTGAGATCAGAGGGCTATGCACGTCGTCTCAAGATAAATATAGGCAAGGAGTCTATCGACAAGTCGGTAAAAGCGAGGAAAGCGCTTCCATTTGATAAGACCCGACCACCTGTGCTGTGCAGCTAGTTGAAAATAGATAACTAAAATAGCCGCGGAATTCTCGCTTTGACTATCTTTGGGAGTCACGATGGGCTACCCATTGGAAAAGAAAAGCCTCAAACGGGAATTTATCCAGATGCGATTAGCTGTGAAGAAGGGGCAATTGATGAAAAACTTCTGCGCTGTCTGCTTTTCTATCGAACTCATGTGCAGAAGAAGTACGGATAGTTCTTCATATGCTAATGATTCCAAGAAATGTGTGCTTCTTGCCCTGACTACAAAAATTTTCGTGCCACTAATGCTATTCTCTTTCCATATTAGCTAGTTTCTGATATAGGCATGGAAAATTGCAATCTCGCTCAACGTGCTGCCAGTATATAGTATATACAGGGTGATCCAAAAGTATGGAAACGGCTAAATAACTTTCGAGGAATGCATTTTGGAGCAAAAAGTTGTAGACAAAAGTTTTAGGAATTTTCCCCAGCTATTCAATGGTGACCTTATATTTGACCTTGACCATGGCCTTGAAGGTCATTTCAAGGTCAAGTTGACTTTTTTTTAATTGGAACCCTTATTTTTGACCACGGAAATGGAAAGAGCGGAAAATTTTACGCCCAACTATGACCTTTACCATGACCTCGAAGGTCATATCAAGGTCAAAATGGCTCTTTAAAGAGGAGCCTGCATTGTTACTGCGGATTTGCAAAGAGTGGAAGTTTTGCGTCCAAATGTGACCTTGACCACAACTGTGACCTTGAACATGACCTTGGCAATGACCTTGAAGGTCATATCAAGGTCAAGGTGGTTTTTAAAGGGGAAACCATGTTTTTGACCACGAAAATGGAAAGAGCGGAAAAGTTAACGACCACGTAAATGAAAAGAGCGGAAAAGTTAACGACCGACCATGGTGAAGTCGATTAAGGCAAGGTCAAGTGTGTCATGGTCAAGGTCACATCCGGGCGCAAAACTTCTGCTCTTTCCAAATCCGCAGTAACAATGCGGGTTCCCCTTTAAAGAACCATCTTGACCTTGATTAGCTTTTCCGCTCTTTCCATTTTCGTGGTCAAAAACATGGTTTCCCCTTCAAAAAACCACCTTGACTTTGATATAACCTTCAAGGTCATTGCCAAGGTCATGTTCAAGGTCAAGGTTGTGGTCAAGGTCACATTTGGACGCAAAACTTCCACTCTTTGCAAATCCGCAGTAACAATGCAGGTCCCTCTTTAAAGAGCCATGACCTTGATATGACCTTCGAGGTCATTGTAAAGGTCATAGTTGGACGTAAAATGTTCCGCTCTTTCCATTTCCGTGGTCAAAAATAAGGGTTCCAATTTAAAAAAGTCAACTTGACCTTGAAATGACCTTCAAGGCCATGGTCAAGGTCAAATCTAAGGTCACCATTGAATAGCTGGGGAAAATTCCTAAAACTTTTGTCTACAACTTTTTGCTCCAAAATGCATTCCTCGAAAGTTATTTAGGCGTTTCCATACTTTTGGATCACGCTGTATGTATGCATATATAAGAAAATCTTTATCAAAACGTTTAGAATTAATATTATTATTAGCGCAAGTTCTTAACACAAAAACACTTCTGTTAAAAATTGCAAGATTAATTTAACATTTTGTTTTGTTTTTAAAACCCTTTTCTATTATAAAAGAATTAAAATTTTACGCTAAACAGAAATAGATTTGAGTTCTATATATAAATACGAATAGAAAATGTTGCAAATTTACACTTTTTTGTATATTTTTGTAAACTTATATTTGTGTTAGAGAAAAACTGCTTTTACTATTGTCCATGCTCACCATCGAAAATAAAATTCCATATAATGTAGAGACTGCTTTGGTTTCTATTAAACTTTTAATTCTATTAGCCATCAATCCCTCTTATTATAGAAGGACACATATTTTTTATATCAGATTCCTCATTCCATATATTGACTATATTTTCTATCAATTTGTTTTTTGTTGTTATTTTCCTTTTTGATAGTTTATATTCGACAATGCTCTCTAAATTTTCTATAAGATTCATTTTTGGGCTAATACCAGGCCATGGGAGGACGTTTGCTGCCCTCTTCTCCAGAAAATACGTGACTGCGTCTCCAAAATGCATCAATTTCCTACCACCTTCAGGAAACTATTCTGTTTCCTGTACTTTTAAATATTGCTGATGAAGCATAGTTCCTTCTACGATATAAATCTGTCCTGGATCCTGTGATGAGATAATACTCTAGACCATTATATGTTGCAGATGCCTTACGATTTTCTAAATACATTCTTGAATGAAGGCTTCAAAGGTACGCGTCTTTTATAATAATATATTAAATGCTCTGTTCCTGAACTTGGTATATTGATTTATCACTAAAGCATACCTGCAACAACAAAAAAACATAATTTTAGCAATTCATAATTGTTAAGAATTATAAGAAGAGAAAGAAATATTCGATTTAAAATTTTTGGAAAGCCTATACCATATTGTAAAATTTCATTCAATATCACGAAAAATCAGATCATTGGTATTTGATATACCTCCTGCAATTTTTCCTTGCGTTGGTTAGTTCCGCCAATTCTTCCTGCGAGGTCTTCATACTTTTAGTCAAAGTGGATTGAGCAACTTTTGTTAGATTGATGTGGCTATCGGTAGACATACTTAGGCTATCAACCGAGCTACTGAGGCCCCTAGAGCAACCTTTACTATTTAGCAATTTTTTGCTGAGAATTTTTTTTGTCGTTGCTTAGTGATTTGATTAACTTATTTTTTTCGCTTTGCGACTCATATCTGGAATTATTCGAAAAGGGTAAAATATAGGCAACAAAATTTTATTTTTTATTAAAACAAAAAAATTCGGAAATAGATACTTTGTCGATATCCTTTATATGAATTACTTTCTAATTTTTAATTGAATGAAATACTTATACTGTTCACAATGTGAGATACTCGCTCACTTTAAACATTAATACTCATCGCAAAAACGACTGTATTGAAATATTATTTTAATGGATATTACATTACGTATGGGTGTGAGAATTACAGCAAAAAAGCTCTGATACCCAAAAGTGAGAATTTCCGGTTTTCTCGGAATTAATATCCGGGAATTTTGTAAATATTCAAATGATCGTAATTCATTGGCTTGTGAAATTTCTATGTAAACGCCATTTGTTGTGTGGATGCGTAAAGTGCTCTAATTTCATCATATTCAGATAAACTTTAATTAAATCTTCTTTAAAAGCGGAACGGAAAAAATCGTACACTAATATCCTTAGCAGGCAATTTTTAGAAATTGAATTCAGTAGTTTTGAGTTAAGTCAAATTAATTGAAAATGGAATTCGGATGTAATTTAAAATTAGGGCCTTATTTAAGTTTATGTCGATTCTAAATTAAATTACTACTCTTATACTAGACAGTAGTTTTGAAAAAACATTGTAAACGTATTCAAAACATAATATTTTATTTTTTTGTTGTAGCATTAAAATTTATCTTTGTTTAATTTCTTACTTAATGAGTTCCATAGTTGTTTCAAATAAAATATTATAAAATGTATAAAGGATCCGCAACCAATTTTGAAAACGTTACAATACGATATTTTTCTCAGTGTAAATACGGAACCGTAAGTTAACTAAGTTCAACTGTCTCATACAGTAATTAATCAAATTTTATTTAAAAACTTCCGATATCTCGTAAATAGCATGCAATTTATGAAAGTATTTTTGGTCCCCCTGAAAATATTCTGCATAAGGAGTAGAACACCTTGTATAAGCATTTCATACACTGAACAAATTTTCTTTAATTTTTAGATTCAATTTATGTATACCCATAACGATTTTATTTCTGTATTATATCAGAAATAATTTCACATTGGGAGATAAAGCAAGAAAAAATGCAGCGTTTCTTATCTTATATGACATAATAATATGACTTCATGGCTCGTTTGAGCTTATTTTAAAATCAATGAACCTCAATTTACAAAGATAAATAAATAATAACTTTATGACCAGTGAAACATTTCAAGGGTCACATTTCAATAACATTAATCCTAAATTTAAGATGCAATATTTCTGCATTTGTCGATAATTCTTTTTCTCGTGCAGCCGCATAAGACCTCATGCATAACGACGTATTTCCTGTTCAATTTTTATAAACAGTCTGGACGTTGTACACGAGTAAATAAGCTTCTATATATACATGGCCGTGTAATTGGACATTAATCAAGGCACGTAATCGTTACAATCGATACCGTTGAACTTTATAGCGATTCGACACGTGCTGACGAAATGAAGCGTAGACCGCCGTGCTCAGCGCAAAGCCAAGAAGCATACTAATCACCGGCGAGTATCGCCTTAAGACAGACAGATCCGTAATGGGGAATCGTGTGAAATTTTCCTCGAATATAAGTGGTTTATGGGTTTTGGATTACATCTTGTTTACCTAAGCTTTTAAGTTTTACACGAGACGTGATAATTGCCTTCACCAAAAGTTCATGTCGTTTTCTTGGTGCACCCCCGCGATGATTTAAAACATTCAGTTCACCTTAGGTAAACATCTTACGTTGTAATTAGACGACTAGAGTTCTAGCTTCTGTCTGTTTTTGGAACGACAGTATAATAGCAAATGGAAATGCGAACTAGCGAATTTGTTTTCTTAAAAAAACGAGCTCATTCCCTTTCTTAGTTAATTAATTCCGTAGACACCTTGCCATTCTTAAGATAAAAAACGTTTTTGCTTCGTCGTCTCTATGCGACGACGCCTGTCTAACAAAGCCTCCCATTTCGATGTACTTACACAGCTGAATTAAGCTTAGCTTAACAAATTGATTGACCCACATGTACTTTGAGGCAATTAAAAAGGCCAAGTCATGTGTTTTTCAGTGGTAATATTTACAGGCATTGAGTGCACCGGCCCGGCCGGTCGCTAGAAATATCTCTAAAGGTATTAAATTAGCACTTAGCACAAGCTAGGAGTGCAGCAGTAAAAGTTATCGATCTCGGCTTAACCATCTTTGCTTTGCTGCTAGCACTATTTTAGGAATTATTTATTCTGCAAGGTTGGCAACGCGTCCAATTGTACAAATTCAATGCGAACACATTATAATTAATGCTAAGTTTATATGTACATAAGCTGGGGAACGTGTTAACTTAGTTTGGTATCGACAACTGCTTAGAAGATGCAATCGGTAAACTCTGCTCTGTCGAGTGAAAGGATAGAGAGTGATTTAATAGATTTGCAAATTTATTCCTCTTGGCGATCGCGCAATTTGTCGCGTGGATTCTTAAGTTTTCATATGGTGACATTTTGAACTTGGTAGGGAACGAATTTATTAAAAATAAAACAAAAACCACTAGGTCTATTATAATTTAATATTAATATAAAAATATCACTTTATAAACTTTCCTAGTAAAATGTTGTATTATTAACTTTACTTGAATGAAAGACAAAAAATATCTGGAAAATATAGCCTATATTGTGATATTGAACTTCACAAAAGTGTTATTGGTACGATAGCCCATGAATTAGGTTTAACATAGCGTTAAAACAAGTGCGCTTGACTTCTGTAAAAATAAACAACATGCAGATGGGAACCACTCCTTAAAGAATAAACACAAACAAGAGAAATGCTTATCACCACAGCAAACACTTGAGACATGTTAACGATCTGGTCCAGATCAGAAAAAAAGAAAAACAAAAAAAAAAACACTTTTCTGCCCTAATGAAAGTTGAGAAGCCTGTCCGATTTAATTACACATTTCTCGCGGTATTGAAGATCATCAAGCAGAAAATCCATTTGAGGCGAGATTTAATGATCTATGAATGGAGGAAATGATTTCGTAAATTCTGATAGATACCACATTCTGTAGAGAAAGCGCGGTTGCCTTTGAATTTTGTTTATAAAGTCATATGGGAATCTGGCGGAATTCGTTGTACCTAAATTAGATTTTTGCCCGTAGACTAAAATTAACTACGTACCAAAATGAAACGAATGATTTAAATATTTTGCACGATATTTTTGAGATTTGACATCTTATACTCGCATACAAATATTTTTCGATAATTTAATTTTTCTTAGAGGGAAAGGTCAAAAAGTAAATGTTTACAAAAAAAAAAAAAAAAAAAAAAATCTGCCTATATGTACAAACTTAAACTAAAGAAAAGAGTATTATTGATACTTAAATATTTACAATATCTAATCAGCTGTTTTTGGAATCGGTGCCAGCCAAGGCAAGTTTATAAACCTAAAATTGAAATTAAATAAAAATTAAATTAGTTTTTTAGAGGTGGATTATTTTTCTTGAATTTACATGGGACCACCCTTGAGATATAGCCTATTCAATAAAAAAAGAATTATTAAAATCGGTACACAATCAGCGAAGGTATAGGTATCGCGTATCACAGACCAAAAAAATACATTCGAATTGAAAACCTAGAATAATTTTTTTTTCTTTTAATTTTGTATATACAGGGTGTTCAGAGGTGGGTGGTCAATACTGAAGGGGGTGAAAGGTCAGACCGAGACAAGCAAAAAATCGTATGGGTGGGGGGGGGGGGCATCTCGCACCGTTTGGCAGTTACAGGGTGATTCGTAAATCAGGATTTTGCCTTATATGGGAACCGCTCTTGTATTTTTATCTTTTTTTCTACGCATCGCAGCGGCCCCAAACTGATTTCAAAAAATCACTATTTGGAAGCCCTTTCCAAAACAGTTTACACCACCCCCCTATCCCCAACCCCTTGGCCACAATCCCCCCTGGAAGTTGAAAAAATTAACTTTTATTTCACGATTTTTCACCTTTCGCCCCACTTTTCTCCGAAATTCATGTTATTAACATACCTACTTTTTATTTTTTTTAAGTTGCCTATCTAATTACCTTTCCAAAAAGGTGCAACATGCCCAGATAGGAAAAGGATACGAAAATTTATTTATAAAAATCCTTTTACAGAATATCATGACAATTCGAATTTTTAAGAAATTATACTTAAGTTAACTAAAAAATACATTTTGTTCGCTTAAAAACTAATTACAATTAAAACGTTTGTCCTTTAAAAGCTGTTCAAAATGTTCTCCGCTAGTTTCGATGCATGCAAGTAGCCTTCGTCTTATTTCACGTTTGAGGTCTATGGAGCCAGTCTCTTCCGTATTTTCGTGGCTGCAGTCACAATCCTGGTAACTAATTCTTCTCTGGTGTTGATTGGTCTTGAGTAAACTTCATCTTTCATCATTCCCTATAAAAAAAAGTACAGTGGAGTAAGGTCCGGTGACCTAGCAGGCCAAGGAATCGGTCCACCTCGTCCAATCCAGCGCTCTGGGTAATGTTCATTCAACCTTGCCCTAACTATGTTCCCAGTATGCGCAGGTGCTCCGTCGAGCTGTAAATAAATTGCGCTTCTGGTGGCCAGGGGGATGTCCTCCAACAGATCCGGAAGGGTATTCTCCAAAAAGTCCGAGTATAGCTGACTATTCAGCACTTGGGACAAGATGAGGGGTTCTATCAACTGGGTGCCGATGATGCCACCCCAGACATTGACACTAAATCTTTGCTGGAAGGACCGACACCTGGTCCTATGTGGGTTCACATCTGACCAGGTGTGGAGGTTGTGCAAGTTTGTGATGCCATCCCGGGTGAATTGCGATTCATCCGTCCACAGAATTCGGTCTAGAAACCTTCTGTTTTCGATGTCAGATTCGAACAGCCAAATGCAAATTGCAATCGTCTTTCGGAATCTCCTTCCTGTAGTGCTTGGACCGGGATATGGTGGTATGGATGTAGTCCCTCTCGGTTCACAACGGTCCAAACTCTCCCTGAAGACAATCCTGACCTTCGTGCGACCTGCCTGATGCTTATTACAGGGCTGTTCCTGACGATGTTGAGGATTTGTTGGTCGGGGTCCGCTGAATCGGCCGATTTTCCTGCTCGCGTTTCTGCTCTGGGGGCGGTTACACTTCCGGTTTCTTTTAACCTTCTGAAAGTCCTTGAAAATACCCTTCTGTTGTGTACCCGCCGATTCGGGAATCTCTTTTGGTATTCTCGTACGGCCTCACTATCACTTCCTTCTACTAAACCGTGCACGTAAATTATATCGGCATACTCGTCAACACTGAATTCTGCCATTTTATCTTAATTTTTTCTATTAAACACCCGTTCTTTTCGCTTGCTTCTTCAACTGTGGTCAATGTCCTTTCAAACTCACCCATTTTTATACCATAATTCATAGGAGGTATTAGAAACGGAGCGTCAGGATACTTAGGAGTCAATACTGGATATAATAATCTAATAACGCTATTTAACGAGATTACATTTATTATTTTATTACTGTTTTGCTGAAAAAATAAAAATGTATTACCTCTGTTTCCTAAACAAACATTTCCGAACTTGCTGTCATAAAAATTGTTTACTTAACGACATTTTCCATTATGGTGCAATAAAGTAATTAGGTACCTGTGAGGATGTTTTAATTTCAGGACTTTTGCTACCCTTTTCTACCTGGGCATGTTGCACCTTTTTGGAGAGGTAATTAGATAGGCAACTTAAAAAAAATAAAAAGTAGGTATGTTAATAACATGAGTTTCGGAGAAAAGTGGGGCGAAATGTGAAAAATCGTGAAATAAAAGTTAATTTTTTCAACTTCCAGGGGGGATTGTGGCCAAGGGGTTGGGGATAGGGGGGTGGTGTAAACTGTTTTGGAAAGGGCTTCCAAATAGTGATTTTTTGAAATCAGTTTGGGGCCGCTGCGATGCGTAGAAAAAAAGATAAAAATACAAGAGCGGTTCCCATATAAGGCAAAATCCTGATTTACGAATCACCCTGTAACTGCCAAACGGTGCAAGATGCCCCCCCCCCCCCCACCCATACGATTTTTTGCTTGTCTCGGTCTGACCTTTCACCCCCTTCAGTATTGACCTCCCACCTCTGAACACCCTGATAGGTATTATATGTATGTACATATATGAGTTCTTGATTTTTCCATTTTCAAAGTTTTATATGCAGAAAATTAGTTGGTTAATAGAATGATAAAAATATTTTATTTTTCAAACTAATGTCTATTATTCAGTACAGTTTTGTGAGATAAAGATAAGAACTCAATTAATGATTTCATTATATATTTTATTCTAGTATATTTAGCAGCTAAGAACTTTTTTTCAATTTTCTTTAAATTTGGATGGCTTTATTTTAAGTTTGTTTTTAATACAAATTTTAAAATGTCTGAAAGTTTTTTTTTTGGATTACGCATTTTTTTAAATTAAAAAAGTTATTTCATTCATTTTGAAAGTGATTTAATATCCATTCAAAACGCGTTATTTTTCAAACAATGTTTATCGTATTAATTAGGTTGGTAAGTTATACACATTTAGAAACACAAAAACATTATACTACCATGATATAAGTTACCAATATTTTGAAATTTATTAAAACACAAACCTTTAAATATCTTGATTTAAAAATAAATGGACTCAAATCGGCTTCAAAATAACGTGTGTAATATGTGTATTTAGCACAATAATCCATGAAAATTCCACACTACCTCAACTTCAAAGCCCAATATCTTAAGAAATATCGATGTTAGCGATTTGGTGTTTAGAAATATTTTGTAGGAAATTGAATTTCCTACAAGTTTGTCATATTCACTTTTTCTGTACATCTTGTTCTTTACGAGATAGGGGTAAAAAGCGAGAATTTCACGGAAAAATTGGGGTTAGTGACCCGTACTACCTCGCTGGTGGGAGTTAGGGTTACACCGGAATGGACACTTTTGTAGAGCATTCAATTCTGAAGAAACCCTACCATTGACCAAGATTATACCATAAAATGCCTCTGAGCTGTAGAGTTTTGAAGAAAAATAATCAAAGTTTACGTGTATTTTATATGGGAAATCTTTACACGCCTTGGTCTAGTACTTAATATTAAAATTAAGGGCTCCAATTTTCAGGGAATTTTTGTTTAGGTATTTGCCACAAAATTTCGAGGTAGGACTGAAAAAAAAAAAAAAATAGTCGGAAAAAAAAGCACCCTAATGTGTATGTATATTTATTGACCTTCTGACCGGAAAACATATTTTTGTCTGCCTCTATAGGATTTGTTTAAACATTTAAATGTAATCTAATCGAGATAAAACTGAGGATATGAAAATCTCTCTGGAAGTTCTAAAGAACGCTATTTTTGAAAATGTTTGAGTGTGTAAAACATTCCATTGGGTTAGTATTATTTTTAGTATTGTAATTAAAAAATAAGTAAATTTCATTGTAATCTCGGTGTCTGAGATTAGTTAACATTTTCAATGAAACTCAAAAATTATTTTAAAAAATATGCGACACTTGAAATTATTTTTCGTTTGTCTCCTATTAGAACAAATTTGTTAGTAATTTTGTAGGAACATACTATGCGTATTTCTTTGGCCGTTAAAAACATTTAAAGTGTTAATAAATCAGAATTTCTTATTGGAAAAGTTATATATAAGGAAATTTAAGAAGACACCACTCTAATTACCACATGTCCGCTGTTGTCGCATCGCAGACAGAGAGTGTATGCCACATATTTTTCCAGTTAACATTCTTTTTTTAGGATTCTCACAATATACGAGTATATTTATTTTCGGCATACGTTTTAAGTATTAAAGTATTTTTGTGTAGCTAATAAATGAGGATATAAAGTACAAACCAATTTTACGAAATTGTCTAAATTGTCATGCTAAGATTTATACATACATTGGCTGCTATCGGCTAAAAATATCCAACTCGTTACTAAATAGTGAATAATGACCCACTTCCCCGAAAGTTCATATAAGGAAGTCGCTGACTATTTATAAATTAGGGAGAGCTGCTTTGTTTGTCAACTGAAATTTAATTTGACGACAGAAATTGAATTTAGATTATTTGGAGGAAGTTCCAAAACAAGAACAATGGATAGTTTTTTAAAGTTTAAAGGCGCTTATCAATTACTGGGAAATGCTTTATTTTCTGTAGCTGTAAAACGCACGTGCTTAAGAAATACATCCTGTCCTAAGTTAAATTTTTAAATCGGTAACTAGTAAAATACAAACTACATCAATAGGTATGAGTTTTTTTCCCCCAAAAGCAGCTGCCTGTTGATATGATGAATCGACATAATATAAACACTTGAGAATTCTGATCACGAACTGGTAGAAAATTTGTATATATAAGATGACAATAAATCGGCGGCGCCGACAAAAACATGGCATTTGCTTTATCGAGAAATTGTTTATCATAAGTTGAGTTCTTATGAGAAAGTCTCTAGACGGATGTATACGACCAAACTTAGTCATCAATATCAATAATGCATCGTACATATCAATTGTATCAATTGTTGGTGGTCTTATCATTCAATGCACTTCCCTGATAAAGGTGTGAGTTCCGACTTCTAAAACGTCAATGCAGCAAACTCACAGCAGACTGAAAATAGTATGCAATTTAAGAGACAAATGAGAACATTGAATGCAATCCAAGGAGATAATCATTACATGCAATTCGTATTCAAGTCACAAAACCTAATTAAACATTCAAATATGCCTTCAAGATTAAATTAGTTTATGGCCACATTCAATACCTGTGAAATCATCGATGAAACTTTTCAGAATAAATTGTAATTTTTTACCTCAATGAGATATACTTAAATAGTTCACTTGCAAAAAATTCTGAAAATAATCATTTACCTTTTATGTGACAGAACTTAATTGTTTTTGCATATATTTTCAACCGATCAAAAGTGGTAGAACATTAGTTGAATTAACATACAGTGTGCCCTTATCCAACATAATCAGCCATTAATGACAGATAGTGAACTGCTTTATTTATTCAAGGTTTCATCGATAACTGACTACTACAATAATTAGATAAATTGAACCTTAGCTGATTTTTTAAATTACGATTTGTTAAATTAGAATCAATAACATTGAATTTGCTAGTGAAAAGTTGAGACATTGAGAAAGTTGATATGTGCATGTCATAATTTTCGTACTAATTTGAATCGCGGAATCTGGAAATACGCATAGCTCCTAAAAAATTGAGAAGGAACAGAAATGCTAAATGATGATAGAAATTCAGCAGGAGTAATACTGCGTTGCATGTAGTCAAAAGGAAAAGCAATTTTAGCATTCTTACGTCTATTTTCAAAAGAGGACAAAAAGAAAAGTCTAAGCTTATCTTCATAAGGCGGAAGCGGCAAAGAATCGTCCCAATGTAAACCACAGAGGACAAAGTGTACAAAACTTCGCTGGACGGTTTCAATGAAATTGGTATGAACCACATGAAAAGGAGACCAAACCGGACTTGCACATTCCAATAAAGGATGAACAAAAGTGCAAAAAAGGAGTTTCGTTACAGTAGGATCATTAAAATCTTTAGACCATCTCTTAACAAAATAAAAAGCGAAGTTACCCTTAGCGGAAATTATATAGTACACACAAGGCATTGGTTTTGTCAGTTCGGCATAAGGATTAATTGTCAATAGTATAACAGAAATTAACAATACGACTAGAAATTAACTAGAGCAAGCCGGGGTACAGACAAGTCCAGATTACGCCACAAAAGGGCACATCCTACAAGTGAAATTCGCACATAGTGCTGGTTAGGTCTGAATATAGAATAACCTATTAGGGCGTTCCTGATCAGGCCCGGATTTAATATCCCTATCCTTTACCTTGATATGGCCGACCCTGTTTTGTCTTATCACGCCGTGGTATGATCAACCTTTCAGGGTCAGCGCTAGGTTGTCTTATCCGGCCCTGACGTGACCACCTGGTTCCGTTCCATTTATCCTATTTGCACCCATTTAGGGTCCACCCTAGTTTATTTCATCCGACCCCCACAAACAATTTGGAAGAGTTAATTCTTAGGCAAATCTGAATTACACTTTTAAAGTTCTTATTAGCTTTTTCCTAAAGAAATCTTTGGCTTAAAAGATTTATACAAATTTTTTCTAAATATCATTTCTATTTATATTTTTCCTTCCTAAGAATTGATTCTTATATTACTTTTAAAGGCATTCGCGCAGAATTCACCCTTGGTTGAAATCCTTAGAAGTAAAATTGACTTTTCAGAACACTTGTTATTCTAATTACTATCTTACAATTACTTTGGGTTCGTTTTTTATAGGGAAAGTAACAACATGTTCTTATGAGTATATACAGTATATCCACAAGGATATCAAAGTTAGAAAAATTCAAGGGATATTGGATTGATTACTAAATTATTAACCAAAAATTCGAGATGCAAAAGTGTAACAATGCACTTAATAGAGAACTATTCATTTTTTTTTTTTTTTTTTTTTTTTTTTGAATTCAAATATCACAAATCCAATGAAGTTAAGTTATTTTAGTTTCGTGAAGTGTAAGAAAACGAATAAATAATAAAAAAAATAAGAAATAAGATTTTTTTTTGATTTTTAAAATATATGAGCATTTTATTCAATCATGCCACATTGTTACAATTTTGCTCCTCACTGTAAATATCCAAAAATCAGAGGAGATTCTTCGCCGAATGAATATGATTTTCTTCACTTCAGTTGCGGTGTTAAAATGTATGGTATTGAATCATCTTGTATAATATAATTGTAGAATACTTTTACTTGTGTACCTCGTATGAACTTTTTTTAAAGTTCAAAAGCCACATGATTAAATAAAATCAAAAAAGATTTATCGCACATATAAAATCGTAAATATGCCTCCGCTTCAATTTTTATAAATGAAGAGTTATCAGTGGAAGAGGAACTTTGAAAACAGCTGCATTTGTACAACTGCGATGACAAAGCTGATCATATCAAGTACTTAATTTTAGCGACTGACGCAGACTGGGCTGAATGTGCATCGGAAACAACTTTCATTGACCGTAAATCAATGTCGCTGAAAAGCTCCTTTTAAATTTATTCATGCATGTAAATAAAACAATCTAGACAAACACAGCGTTGTGATCACAATTAACATATATATTATTGAACTCGTTCGCAGACACAATTCAATGAAATGAATTTGCATAGAAAATGAAACAAAATTAGAAGCTATTCTATGAACAATAGAGATAAGCAAAAGGCTGCTGCGAGAGTTTTTATGAAGGCCTATTGCTCTGAGCCTCGAAGAAATCTTTCTACTTAGAAATAGTTATAAACATTTAGTCAGAGTTCAAAGTTGTATACATTTATTAGAGGGGATATACAATTTAATCAGTCTTTATATAATATAATAACATTATAATTACGATCGGTACAAAGTGAGAACAAGATCAAATGAGGTGATCTTCTAATGTTTGCTATGAAACTAGCTTTAAGTGCATATTGTAATCTAGTCAACATGTTAAGATTTTATAAATATTTTGCAAAACTTTTTGTTTTCTTATCTAAATCTATACATAATATATAATAAAATGATAACTAAGCATCGCACAAAAATTACAGATTTTAAGGAAATTTTTCTTTTTTATACCTTAGAAGCTTGGTCATTATTTCCAATTAGAATTATCACGATATTCCTCGTGGGAGTTTAGATATTAAATATATTCATTCATCTATTTATATCTACACATATAATAAAACGAATAGAGTCGCGTCTGTGCACGTATCACGCAAAATGTACTACAGGTGTCCAATAGGAAATTGCGAAAACTAATGGGTCACAATTTTTTAACAAATGGAGAGATTGGTAAAATGTAAATACTTTTTAATAAAGGAAAGTCGTCATTTTTATTTCATGTCCATTTTGTTATAAAAAAATTAAATCTATTTAATACAAACCATTAATTTAAAAATATAGTGAAAAACGTGAATTATTAATAATATATATTTTTTAAATGTGAACCATCTACATAAAAGGTATCTACCTGGATTTCTTTGAATCTTCTGTCGCCGGAGAGAAGTACAAAGGGATGTTAGAGACCAAATCCTTTCTCATGCGAAAAAGAGGAGCCGCGTTAAATCTTTTTTTTTATTCAAGACGGAGCAGCACCTCATCGCACACAAGAAGTATCATCAATAAATTTTATGGCGATCGAGTTATTGGCCTAGGGTACCTACGCTTTGCTAGGGGAAAAGGAATAGAATAGCCACCTTACTCGTCAGATCTCACTTAATGTAATTTCTTTTTATGGGGCTACATTAAAGATTTCTGCTATGAAAATAACCAAAAAACAGTTGAGGATTTTAATAAAGACATTGGGAAGATCGTCAATGGCATTTCAAATGAAACGTTAGAACATGTCTTTAATAGTTTTAGAAAGCATATGGATATTTATGGCAAATTAGATGGTTAAAATATCGAAAATATATATCATTAGTAACTATCGTTCTTCACTACTTTTTTAAATTAATTGTTTTGTATTAAATAGATTTAATTTTTTTCTAATAAAATGGACATGAAATAAAAATTATGACTTTCCTTTATTAAAAAGTATTTACATTTTACCGATCTCTCCATTTGTTAAAAAATTGTGACCCATTAGTTTTTGCAATTTCCTATTGGACACCCTGTAGATGGATTTTAAGAAAATTTGGCATAATTATAGCTTATGTGCTGGATCACTATTCAAGATATTATTTGTTCTAATAAAATAAAGTGTCTCAAAATAACAGACCAAAGATAGATATCAACAATTTTAAAGTCAAAGGGATTTCCAAAAAATTCAGTACTTGGGAGTTTATGAGGACACTGATTTCGAATCTATAGTAGAATTTTGAATTTCGAGATGGTGAGTACAATATAGCAACCAAAATTTCTGGAAATTCCTTAATCACAAATAGTAAAAAAGGCATGCAAAGGTTTTTGATTTGCAAATGGCAAATCAAATTCTGTATACATGTTTGTGTGTGCATCACGCAAAATCTATGGGTCAGAATTTTATGAAACTTAACGTAGTTATAGCTAACGTTACAGTTATGATAAATTTTATCTCCGTCCACCTTGTTCCCAATTTCAAGATCCCATAACATTGAAAGCTCGATTTTGGTATGTTAAGTTTTTAAAAGATAAATAATTTATATTAATTTAATTTGGATTTAAAAATTGGAATTGACGCAACATTCTTCCCCAGAGATACCTTAAATTGCCGCACCCAACGTACGAACCAGAACACGTTTATCTTATCTTACAACATTCATTATTTTATTTCAACGCAAACACTGACTTATTTAGCTGACAGTGAGAGTGATACGATGTGCCATTGTAGCATACCTTTTTAGTAATATGCATACTCAGAAATTGTTGAAATTTTGAACCATACTCGATCATAGAATACACTTCGAAAGAATTAGGCAACAATATTGAATTATTATTTTTAGAAACATTATTATTTCATGCTTTGGCGCCTCAATGGGGAAAATTAAAAAACAAAATGTATTGCGACAAAACTGTTATCGATGTTGATTCCATAATCTTGTTTACCTTTGGGAAGATAAAACCGATAAGTTCGTTTGAGAAGATAAAAGTGCTTGGAATGATAAACAAAGGTTATATATATGACGTAATTTTTAGTATTCCATTGGCTCTTTTTCTACCCATTCAATATATAAATTTTATTTTTTTATTTTAGTTCAGAAAAATGAAATTTATTTGGTTTAAGGTGTTAAATTTCGTGTTTATTGATTTTTTGTTCTAATAAATTTTTTGATTTATATTGTAGGTATATCTCTCGCGATAATCAGCCGTTCCGGAACTTTCTGTTCACACGGTATAATAATCATTTATCATTTGTGGTAAAGTATGTCTGAAGTGTGTAAATACAAGAGTAACAAATAAACGATAAATAATTTACGATGCACTTATATATATTCATTTACGGATTCAAAATTGCAGTATTTATAAAAATTAAAAATTTAAGCAGAAAGTGCAGCGAAAAATAATAATTAATTCATTTATTTGTATGCAAGTGACATATAGCGATATATAGAATATATAGTTTGTTTTAAAACTTAAACCATCCTTAAAATGCTCGTGTCCAAAAATATGAAAATTAATACAACTTTAGATAATGCATCATAAAATTAACCGTAAACGGAAATTTTTTGACCTTTAGAAGGAGATTTTCCTGAATACCGAACTTCAGTTTGGTTCAAAAGCAGCTTTTTAAATATCTAATTCCAAAATTTATTACCACGTCCCGGATATGATTACTATACCATTCATTTTCGTAACCACATTTAAACTCATAAGCCGCATTATCGACATTAAATACGGAATTTTTAATTTTTAACTATTTATTTGAAACTCGGGCAAAATGTGACTAATAGCAATTTGAATATCACAATAAGCTTAAAAAGGAGGAGTTTGATAATGCTGTCATCGGAAAATATTTCCTGAAAAACGACGAATTTGTTTTAACTTTTTAATTCTTTCCATTTTTAAATATCGTAACGTCAAGCAGCTGAAAGAAGCCTTACAAAATGAATAATCTAATATTGAATTTGCAGTTTGTCAAAATTTAGTCTATGCTTAATCAATTAGGGGCTTCTATTGAATCAAAGAGATTTGCAAATTAATATTTAAAATATTAAAAGTTCATCATTTCTTACATCTTTCATGTCTATCCGATTTATTTGTTTGACTTAAAAAATTGAGTTATTTGTAGTTTTGTATGATTTATTTCTTGTATACATTGGAAATGTGTAATTTTTTATATATAAGTATTACATTTTCAAGACGTAGAAAATTACAAAAAACAAGGACTTCATATCACTTTCATGTGTTTACCTGTATTATACAATCGTTCGAATATGGGTTTGAGCCACTGCATGTGCACTGAGTGAATTTCAATAATATTCTATTTAGTGTTGTTTTATTTTTAAGGTATTACAAATTTTTACAAATTAAATATATTTTTTTTCAATTAATTACATGTTTTTATTTTACATCACTACATCAATAAACAGTATTAACACGTTCAACCCGGCGCAGTTTTTTATACTTCACTTCATCGGGAGGAAGTGCAATTCGTATTTCGCTTTATTTGGCGGCGCCTTGCACATAATGTTTAAAAACAAAAACCCATAAAAACAAAGAAATATGTAAATACATTAAGTCTATTATAGCCTACCTGTAAAAATAAGCTCTTAAATTTTTCAATAAAAAAAACATGTGATGTGATGTGAGAATTGTTGGTACACGCCGCCAGATGAACCATTCGCCTGTGAGCCACCGATGGTACACGCCTGGTTGAACGCGTTAATAAACTTAAGGTAATTAAACATCACAAAATGATAAAGTATTCTATACAAAACTCTGATACCGTTTTCATTGAACTACGATTAATCTCACTAGATGATAAACTACATCTTGTTATTTAAAAACAATTCTCAAGCTAGAATCTTACATAGTTTTTGAACTTAAAAGAAAAACTAGCACCTTTAGTTCAAAAAAAATTTTTAAGATAGGTAAGTTCAAAATACTTCAACATTTTCACTTTTGAAAATTTACTAATGTCTAATAAAGACGGTGGTTAATAAGTTTAGTGTTTAACTGAAAATCCTTTTAAAGAAAGTTGTCAAATAATTCTAAATTAAGCCTTTGTATTATAAAAACATCTAAAGAATATAGAAAATAAACTATAACCTATTATGTATTGCTGTACTATAACTTAACTCATTTGGTCGTTCGTAAATAATAATATGTGGAGAAAAGTTTTTTTTAAACGCAATCTCTTGATTATCAAGACAATCAGACCTACATATAAAATAGGCCCAAAAACGGAGAGTCCCGCCTCAGTCGGGACGGTAAGTCTAGCTATCAGGCTCCTTAATCTATTACGGTCGAAGGTTGGCAAGGTTTTCGCGTTTTCCACCTACTATCGACGATCTTTACACATGATCGCTTGATCTCCATCTTGCAAGAGGCGGGTTGGGTTATATACTATGTTGTACTATAAATAATAAAATATTAATTTTTTACAAATTAAAAATAATAAAAATAAAAACAGACGAGCTTCGAAAAGGAGAGATACTTACCTACTTATCATTTTAATCCTTATTATCTCAAGCCATCTTTGTCCGTCAACTTTAATTTAAAATATTTATTTTTTTTTTAAATTCTGAAAATTCATACCCGAGTATTTTCAATAATCCTCTTTTAGAATATATTTTATGTATATATATATGTATATATATTTTTTGGTGGTCTAAAAGGATGACAGGAGGTGGATTGAAAATTCGAAAATCAAATCGATTCTAAATTTTAGATTACTATTGCTCTACAGTCCTTTTCTGGGGCGTAAAAGGGTTCCAGGAGTGAAAATCACTTGCATTTATAATATATAATCCAAACAATGCTAACTTTTTGACTGTCCTTTCCCACACACACACATACACTCACTAATGCTATTGGTTTTTGAATTTTCAACATTTACTCACTCTCTGTCACCTTTTTAAACCACAAAAAAAGGTTGTAGTAGAGCTAGAATATACAAAAATTTGAAAATTGCATATCCAATAACCCTCCAAATATTAACTTTCAACTTTATATAGCGAATACCGTGATTCGTCCGATTTTTATCCCTTATAGCAGCCACAAAGAATTAGGAAGCATTTTGAACTCTATCATAAGCATTGACACTAGTATGTAAGACCATAAATTTCACTCTTATTTAGTTCAAGAACTTAATTTATTCACAATTCTTTAGTTTTCAAAAACATAGTTTTTGAGAAACGGCCGAATTTAACACCTCTTGGGCTTTTTCTTTGGGTGATGATGAAATTTAGACCATTGATAACAAAACAATACCGGTTCTTATCCTCCCTATTATGGTTTTTCCCCATTTTCACCTGTTTTCAAAAGGCAAAACTAATTTTGTTCGAAAAAAATCCATAAGAGAGCCAGTTAGCGTAAAAATGCGTATTTAAGGAGTGGTTTCACAACCCCTTAATGATAAAAATCATACCTCCGGGTTTAATAACATTATTAACTGGATATTTTGAACCGAGGTTTTTTTTTCGAAAATATGTTTTTTTTTAAATAAAATTTACCCACAAAAAGCGGTATTTTTTATTTTAAATTCAAAAATACAATAGCAAAGTGTGGTTTATTTAATTTTACTCTTTTTTGAAAGATCAATATTGAAAATACCCGGGTATGAATTTTCAGAATTAAAAAAAAAAAAAAAAAAAGTTGTCCGAGCATAAAGTTGACGAATCAAGCGGACAATAAGAGTTAATTTTGATAAAGAAGGGAGAGATTCAACACATTTTCCTCACTTTAGTCCAGAAAAGGAAGTTTTCTAAATTTTTTTGGCTAGAAGGAACATTCTGGCCCCTTCACTATGTTTCCTGTTTTTCCTAATTATTTCCGATTTACATGCTGTAAGCACCTATAGTCGGTCATAACCAACTTTAAACAATCTATTGTTCTACTTTTTTAAACAAAGGCTACTTTCTATTTTTGGAACACATTGGTTCCACAATTAATTTTTAATTAAGTAAAACAACTGGAGTTGTACATACGTTCCCGCCAATTTTACGAGTCTGAAATTGCGCTTTATCTCGGAAATGTGGCAGCAAAAGTATCGCACCGACGCGCGTCGAACCGGCAAAAAAAGCCGGTCGATAATCGTTCAATATTTGCCGGTGCCGCCCATGGGCCAAGACGACGACATCGGACGTGGGTTGGGTGTGCTGGGGGCTAAAAAAATCGCCTCGAAATTAACGTGGCGAAAGCTCCCGGCTCAAGCTCCGCCGTGTCGGCGAGTTAAAGCGGTGCGCGGCAAACTTTGCACACGGAGTCCACTGCGGCGTCGTCGTTGGACGCGTTTATCAGCCGCGGCCACTGCAGAAACTCGCTGGCGCTCTCCGCATTCGTGTCTACGTCACACACGGTGTCAGGAAGATAAAGCGACGAAGTCTTAATCACGATCCCCGATTAGGCTTTGTTTGAGCCGGAGAAGAGGTGGTGGAGCGGACGGAGCCTTAGGCCCCCTGAGCAGTCGCCCATCCACTTGTAGGTTACTTGAACGAAAGCTCTCGGTTCGTGAGGTGTTGCCTGCTGCTGGTCGTGCTGTTCGAGATTCAGATACGCGAGCCAAGCGAATCTATCTTTTGGGGGTTTAATCCCTAACACGTGATTTTAAGGGACCCTTTCGCAGTCACTCGCATTCAACACTACAAAGAAATCGCATCCGAGTCAAGATTTGTCCTTTTGCCGGTAGGCTCCAGCTGCCGACCGATCGATAAAAAGAAAAGATAGAAAGTGATTAAATCGGGAATTATGTGAGAAAAGTGCTAATCGTGTGTGCTTTGCCATTAAGTGAGTTTGTCATTCAACAGGTTGTTGATTGCTCCAGTTCGCACAGAATTGAGGCAATCAGTGAAAATTTGTTCCAAGATTTTCTATTACAACAAAATATATATATATATTATATATATATACATATAAGAAAAAGTGGAAGTGCACCAACGAACGCATCTCGGAGAGAAATCAGCGATAACCAAACCGCGGGACTGAGGTTGGCTATTATATAACATAATACTCGGATTCTAATGATAATAGAAGGTAAGTTGATAGTAAGTTGATACCAGGGCGGCGGCAATTAGCAGACAAGCGCCCCTGTTGCCACGCTGATTGCGTCGTTTAATTAAGGTCGGTTAAAAAATCCGCGACAGTTTTTGGTGGCGAAATCTCGACTGATAACTCGAGTATTATTTTCATGACTGGAATTAGCCGCAGACTTATCGGCGAGCTTTTAGCTCTTAGTTTTTTTTAAAACGACAAATATGGTTGAGTATTTTCGACGGGAAATTTAATTTCATGGTTGCGGTTACTCGACGGAAATTGATAAAAAAAGGGCAAATTTCTGGCATTATTTATTAATTCCAATGGAAAACCACACAATTTTCGTTTTAATTGATTAAAAATAAAATAAAATAGGAGAGCAAAATCTGTCAATGACCTTTAGTAGAAAATTGTTAACATCCTGCTTAGACCGCATCTATATTTACGCAAATGAAGCATTAAGAAGGAACTAACGAAGGTAGTGGGCTCTTACGTGGAAGAGATAAACCCGAAAATGAGTAATAATTGGAACAAAAATCATCAATCCCACGCTGCTTTTCAAGGTAATTTCACCAACACTTACACGGGCATTTCCTGTGGGGGTGTACTTTCCCCATTACGATCCATTGTTTACGCATATTTAGAATAATTCTGCCCGCAAAGTCGTCTAATTAAAGCACTCAGTCCGGCTAGCTAAGGCGGTGCCGTTGAAGTGATCTTGTTGTCTCACGGCAAAGTGATTCTACTCACTTCACCCAAAAATAAAGTTGATTTAAAAGTAGTCGAAAAATGCATCGGAATATATTTATTAATTTGGCACACCTCAGCTTCCATTTTTGCTTTTTTGCAATCGTTAACCTGTCACGCCATATTTCTTATAGAACACAAATTTAATGAGAACATTTTATTTGAATTCAAATGTTTCACCTAATGACTATACAGTGAAAGTATGTATATTATAACGAAGAGGCTGCAGTGGCATTTCGCTTTCTCAGAACCTTGACTTCTTATTAAAGTCAAATTTGAATATGTATTGGGCGGACTATTTTGATCATGAAGTTTCATAACGAATCTAGATATCGAAAATGCATTCATTCATTCACCAGCTGGTTTTGCAGTTTTAAGAAATTGCATAGGCAGAAAGGTCGTCTGAGCAAGGCGCTTTATACGTAGGAGAAATGATTAAATTTATTATTTTTTTTATAGTTCAAACTATGAAAACATGATAGACTTAGCCATGAATAAATCTTTCACGTTTCACGTAGGTCGTGTTTTTATTGCAACGACTTATCTTTCCAATTTTTTTCCATTAGGTTTTCATTCTTATATGGTGTGGTTGCGACTGCAACAATTCCAGTCGAAAGTTATAAAGTTACTGGTTTTTATTTTCTACCTGCCCAGTTGTGGTAGGAGTTGCAATTTATAATTTTTGCTGAGTGAATGAATCAGTTACTGGGAATGATAATGAGTAATAAAACTGTTTTGCAATTCTATTTAATGATATTTGATTGTCTGGTTGAAAATAAGTTTTGATAATTAAGGGGTAAAAAATGTGCAAGAATAGACTTTATATACTTACCCATAAAAACAGCAATTTTCAAGCTAAAGAATCTCAAGACAGTCGTATATAAGAACATTATGTCATACTTTGTTGCTTAATTATAATAAGTGTAATCTATGATTTCCGTCAAAATAAAGCGTTATGTTCGTCACATTTGATAAAAGTAATAATGATAAGGCAAAATACTGAAGGGACATTATCTAGGTATATTATAAAACTTTTTTGCTTACACACATGTTAAGGATTCTGGAAGATTCCATACACATAAATTCAGCGACTTGGAGTTAAATTTTCGTGTTTTGCAGATGCGTACATAATTGTTTAATGGTCTGAAGTATCTTAATATATTATGTTAAAAATGTGTTGATTATTATTTTTTCTTCTTCTTTTTTTGTATTTCCTCTGCTTAGTTAATTTTAAAAAAATCTTGTGTATAATTTTTTGATAAATTATGTTATTTTTATTTATATATATATGAATTAGTGTCAATATTAAAGAAGTGGGCCAATTTGAAACCCGTGATGGAAAAGAGAAAGTGTTCTCTACTAATTGATATCTTCAAGAGGTTCGAAGGGTGTGTGTTAAGAAAATTACAGGGTGTTGAATGCAAAAAGTATCCGTACACATAAAACTACCCTTAGCTCCTAAAAGGCGCATTTTGGAGGGAGCTTTTGGAATAATTGTTCATCCGACGATTCCATAGAATCGATGTGCGTATATTGGAACATATAGCTACGAACCTGTATATACATACAGTAGAATCCGGATATAACGACCCTCAAGGGACCGGCAACACTTAGTCGTACTAACCGGACGTCGCACAAAACGAACGAACACCGAAGAATGAATTTAAGCTTGTTTTATGTATTAATATTACCGTAATTATGAAATAATAATATACATAGTTAGATTAAGATATTTGAATAAAACAAATTCATATTAAAATAAACAAAAAATAACTTTAATGGAACTTAAACATTGCACACTACATACTATGCATGTAAATTCATATGATTTACTGACGTAGAAAGTCTGTAATTTTTGTTTGTTTTTGACTGATTTTTGTTCGATAGTAAGAATTACGTACAGCATTGTGAATACCAAACTTTTTATTATATTATCGTCAAAGTTAGATTGAACAAACACATTGAGCGCTTCTGCAGCCTTCAGAGACTCAGACGCGCTGGAAGTCGAATTAGTCTCCTCCGGTTCAGAACTCATTTTAGCGCACTTAATGAGTCCTTGACCTTGGCACATCAGATGAAAAACACTGGCTGATTTACACGCGCTAATCAGCATACGTACGTAGGAGAGGGGAGAAAGCCGGGACGCGGGGCGGTGAGGTATTGCTTGTGCGTAGGTATTGAGAACAACACTGCGCGTCGTTCTAAGCGGACGATTTCTTGTCAAAATAGGTCGCTATAAGCGGTTGGTCGCTTAAACCGGAGTCGTACTAAACGGACATGTTTTCATAGTAAGTCTATATGAAACCTAACTTGAGTTTGCATTTTCGTCACTATAACCGGCTGGTCGTTATAAACGAAGTCGTTATATCCGGACTCTACTGTATATAAAAATCTGAAAATTCCGATGCTGCAACTTTTAGGAAGAAAATATTTGCATCGCTTATCTAATAATTAGGAAAAAGGAATTTGAACAAGTTTTGAAGCATACAATCGAATGGTTCACATATTTCTTCCCTTATTCCCTTTATAATAATATTGCTTAAGCATATCTATTTTGATTTTTTCTATGAATAGTGCAAGATGATATTATAAAAGCTATACTATGACCAAGACTATGCAAGCATCCAATTTATTCAATATGCTGGAATAAACTAATTATTTAATCACTTCATTGTCAAAAACCCTTAACAAAAGGCATTCAATAGTCGCTAGATAAAGGGAAAATATAAAAATTTTGTTTCCCGACTGTGAACTATTCCATTGTTAGGAAGAAATTAGCGACTTGAGTAATGACTATACGAGAAAAAGGTAGGCAGCACTCTGTTAAATCTTTTTGGTAAATGTTACTCCACGTTCAAAAGCTGCATGCTAAATGACGAAATGGACCAAAACAAGTTTTGCTTGTCAGTTAACGACAATTTGCAGATAGGTATGACGTGAGTATGAGGAAATCATCATCATGAGTAATAAGTGAGAAGTAGCCGAAACGCTCGCTATTCGGATTACCCAATCTTAAATTCAGGAAAGTTTAGTTCCCTGAAAATTCACTCAATGGAAAGTCTTAAACAAGCAGTATGACTCTGTTTCACTAGAAATATAAATAAATTTTTTTCTGTCGGGAGAAAAACCCCCAAGGTAGCTGCACGATTAGCGCTGAAAACCAGTTTAATATTTATAAGACGCGCTTTTGATGGACTTTAATTATTGAGCTTCCCGTAAAACTGAATTTTGAAACATAGTATATGAGATCCAGCCCATTAGAACAGTTAACTGGTTAACCTCAACTATTCAGAGGAAAGTATCTTTAGCTTTTCTCACCTTGGTGGACAGATATGTGAGTAATGCCACTACTCTTTATGATTAATTGAAAAGCTTCCGACGTCGGGCTTAATGAAAAACTGTAGTGTTCTGAGTGTTGGTATGGCAATAGACATGATAAATTTACAATTATAAAGAAATAATTACACGTGAGGCGCCTCGTTAGCACTTTAAACCTAATCTTTCGAGTTTTTTGCAATATGGTATGTTTATTAACTTTTGTTGTATTGACGTAAACGTATTTCGTATGAGGTAACCGTGAGTTTTCCTATTTAGATAACACGGTTAATAAAATTTCCACTTAAATTCTTGGAATTGAAAGATCTACAGGGACAGCCATTTGTAACATTGTAAAATAAATTTAGTTTTTATAAAATTAAAAATTTATAGGAAACGATTCGCGGTAGAAAAACCCGTAGAGTAATTTTTTTAAAGGAAGGTTTTTCATAAATAGGTCTGATAAGTAAGTAAGTACTATACAATATTTATTATTCTGTTTTATATAGTTTACTAATTTTAATTGTCACAAAAAGAAAATAACAATAATTGTCATGGGTGTTGCAGCTCACTCAAGGTTAAAACTTTTTTTCACTTGATACCAACATTCAATTCAAAATATTGAAACTTGAAACGTTGTGGAGCATATTTAAAATATCACAGGTAAAAAACTGGTACAGAACAGAATAAATCTAAAATACAAAAGGAAAAAAAAAAGAAAATAATTAAATAAAGTGATTTTAAAACCACTTTGAGAAACTTTCCAAAACCTACATACGTGAAGCCTTAGAGACAGTAATAATTTTAGATTAATTATTTTTGAATTTACCGACCCCTCTTTAAATTTAGATTTTGATAATGGAAATAATTGAAACCTAAAAATCTAAAAGGTACCATATTTAAAACGCGTAGTTGTTTTTTTTTTAAGTTATGCAGACTGTAATTTTATTTTAACAAAAAAAGTAGTTTTACAAGAACCGAGCTATTATTTATTATTATATTTCTTTTAAAATCTCTTAATTTGAAGCTGAAAACCAGAATTTCACAAATTACATCTAAGCTTAACCAAATAAACTTGTATCACTTACATTAAAAGGTGAAAACTTTTTTCTTATTTCTAATTACTCACACATTTCCGAGTCTACTAATCAAGAATAAAGTATTTCCTAATTCGAAACATATTAATTCTAAATATCTAGACTAAATAAGAAAGAACAAATTTAATTAAGCAATATCTTGAATTAAAATCCTAAAGGCTAAAGATTAATAATTTTTCGGATCTTTTGATAGTGGAACTAAAATCTAATTTTGTTGTATAATAATCTACAGCAATATAAGATCACTTTCTATTAGTAACAAGCTAAATATTGTACAGCAGTTACATTAAATTTAAATGTTGCCGTCAGCATGGCAATTTTAGTAAAAGATAAGTTCATATCAGCATATCAGCGACGTGAGCTAATTACTGCTGTATTAATCTTATCTCTAAGAAAATTTAAAATTTTACTTATTTAGGGTTATATTTAGAGTATTTGTTAATTACGGTTGATGCTCTTAAATCAAGTTAATATTATATATGTAAGTCACTGTGATAAGTAAAATCTTTTCGTATGAATAAATTTCGGAATTTTTCCTTCGTACAGCTTCTTTTAAATCCCCAACCCAAAAATGGGGATGTTTTATTATTTATGTGCGTATAATTAATTCTTAACCGGAAAATACGATTTTTGTACGGTTTTGTTGATTTTTGATTATAAGACTACAGAAAATGTTCCTTTTTCAAACTAATCTTCAAAATTTATCACCTGCATAGCATTAAGGAACAAGTAATATTTTATAAAGGGGTGTTAATATATTATTATAAAACTCGTGTATCCTGAATCATTACAAAAAATATCAATTAATTAATTGGCATTTGATTTGATTATTATATTTGTTGAAATTAAGAATGCAACTATAGACTGTAAATGCAAGCAATTTCGTATTGTTTAATAAAATGCCTCATACATTTGTACAGTATTTCTAGAAGTCATTCTTAATCAAAACATTCACATGTTGAATTTATGTATCTTACAAAGTGCATGCCAAGAAGCATTAATTTTAATTTCTTCCATTTACAGAGTCTTTTCATAGCGATGTCTAATTATCTTCGATTATCCCAGCACTGCTTCTAACAGTTTTCATTGAAATTATCTTGTTCGAACTTAAATAATAGCAGAGCTTAACTAGACTCCATTAATTACACTGTATGTTCGTTCAAAAGACAATTATATAGTTAATATCAATATCCTGAAGCAATATCTGGTGTCATTAAGAAAATTTTCAGTGCGTTTCTATCTCATTAAGAAAATTAGAATTTGCAATCTCAACTGGTTTACGTCGCTCAAATGTCTTCGTCGCTACCTTCATTGACGGTTGGTTGTCTTCAATTATTTGCAACAAGTGCCATTTAATGTGCAACGAACGACCATTGGACCAAATGCACTTGAACTCTGGATTGCATCCAAAGACGTGTTGCTTACGTTTAGAAATATCTCACAATAAATTATACATCTGTACCAATAGTTGCGTTCATATGACGATAACCAATTTTTTTAATTTCATTTTCGCACTATATTGACGGCAGACATTCAGTAGCTTTCGCGGCATGATGAAAGAATTGGAAGACGGCTGTAACAAATTTTTTAATGTTAAATAAATCTTATTTCACAATGATCTTAATTCTTTTTTAAACTATGTATTTCAATGTGTTATCGTTGGGACTAACATAATAATAACAAACAAACAACACAATCTTCAGTATTTCATTTAATTTGTATAAAATGGGCCAATGAAGTTTCGAGAGAGCTTACTTCATTTCTACTTCAATCTAAATCAAGATTATTGCTAATAACAAGTAAAAATTTTGTGAGCATTGTAAGCCTGCAATTAATACGTCACTCCATCAGTGATAATATGGGGATCATATTCTTTGTGTGATTAAAGTTCCATAAATGCATTATCACAGCGCTTAGGGTGAAAAGTCCGGCACTTTATAAAATAGATATCGTACAATAATTATTGTATGAATCAGATTTGAACTGTTTGGAATGTAAATTTTTACTGACCAATTGACAGTGATAAGTAAATAAAGATGATATTTGAACAATGCATGGCAGAGAGAATAATGAATCATCATAATCAAGTTTTACAGCTGTTGATGTTCGCTTCCCTACATATCAACAATTTTATTTTCTTATGACAGTATCTGCTAATATGGGAGCTACTGTATCTTTTTAATTTTAATATAAATACTTTTTTAATTTTTTTTTTATATTGATATCTTAATTTATCATTCACGAAATGCAAAAGAATAGATAGTGAAACAATAAAAAAATATTTCAATTATTTGGGTATCGAAGTAAATGTAATAAACAAAAGGCTATTTTTAAACATTGAAAGCGGAGACGACCCTCGATAACTTCAATAATAAAAAAACAAAAAACTACGCCCTTCCAAATAACGAAAAGACACTGCCTGAATTAAATAATACCTATGTTTGTAAGACGATATTTATTTGATACTCTTTTTCTTTTTATAGGGCTTGGTCGCCGATTAAAGAAACCTGAAAGAGCACATTCAAGTAAATATTGAATTTGGAAGACCCAAGTCACTTTAGCTTTGAATACTTGGACGTAAATTTGATGTTATATAAATTTAAATCCTAATTTATTTGTACCATATTTCTAAAAGTTTAAAAAAAAGTTGAATCGATTCTACTTTTATCTAGGAGAATTTTTTTTTTAAGTAATAGGAAATTGACTGAAAACTTGCCCTTTATGCTTTATTTCACAGATTTGGTTGTAACTAAGATTTCTCAAAATTTCCGATACACTTTTGTAAGGAATCACATAAATTTGGGGACAAAATCAATATGAATTAATTCTTATATTGAAGATATTTCTGTAAAGGTTTTTATCGCAGAATTTTTGATTATTGCGTCAATTACTTACCAATATCGTTTTTATGTGTATTGGTATTTTCGTTCTAAAATAATGCATAAATGGGTAGATATTTAAGTTAAATAAATATGAAAATATGAAATTTGAATGAAAAAAAATTAATTTTTACTAATATTACCTACAAGTAATATTATATAGACGAAAATAATATTTTAATGTAAATTATAATGATAATTTGTAAATATAAGTTACGAAAACTGTTTTTTATTGGGTACGTAGAAGTGCAAAAAATTATCTGTGATTGAGATATTTGGTCATTCTACAAAAAAACATGCGAATCTAATAAAATATTATTTAGAATACCCTATCCATTTGCAATTTTACATGTAATCCTATGTATTTTTTTTATTTATACCTTTTAGGGTTAGATCCTTATACGTTTTCTTCGTAAGATCAATACTGGAATATTGTTGTATTGTATGGGATCCATATTATTTGTCTCAATCATCAGATTCATCAGAATAGAAACGATTCAAAGGCATTTCATTAAGTGTACAATTAGTCTATTAAATTGGAATAATGAATTGCTTGTTTACAAATCCAGATGTTTATTACTTTGTATTCATTTGTTAGGCGTTCGACAGAAGTACTTCGCTATAACGTTTGTTAGGGATGTTATCAAATCGACTGACCTTTTATTCTGTCTCAAATGGCTCTATATTCACTTCATTCCTTAGGTCTCGTCAGTTTCTTTATGCTTCTTATCATAGAATGAATTATGGCTTTAATGAACCCATTACCTATTGTTTAAAGTAAATTAACTAAAATTTTTATTCTAGTAGAGAATCTTTTACACGCTATTAATTTTCTGCACCCGAGTAAAAATCTACTATGACTGCACCTCGGCCGCACTACGGTCGTTCTGTTTCTAGACGACGTTACGACGGCTGCACACGGTCCATAGTGTTTTTGAAGCTGCCGCATGACGGCCACACGCAGTAGAAATATTTTGTGAAAATTTTAATAAAAATTTGAAATTTATATTATAAATTGGCTAAACTATTGGTGCGACCATGATAGCTTTTGAGTGGCAGAGCTACTTCCGTACTTTGATATACTTTACAGTACAGCGGTTGTGCGTAAAGTGCACAACTAAAAGAGCTTACGGTGAATTGGCTGCAGGTCGTCATCATAAATTATGTCAAAAAATAGCTGCGCGGAATAGTCGAGTCGTGTAATATAATCGCAACGACAAGACTTTTACTCGGTTTATCAAAGAAAACGAATCCATGGCCAGATAGCTCCCATTCAGACCAATGCGCCGCGTTGCGCTGCGGTCGACTCGGCTGCATGCCTGCATCGAATGCAGGGGCACGGGCCGCGGGTGCGCTAGATACCATCTGCAACTAAATATGCATTTCACAGACCTAATCCGATCAATAAAAAAACAGCAGCTAACTCCCAGCTAAATCAGCTTAACGAACCGAATGTCAAAGTGGCCCAGATTTGCGTACACCAA
This sequence comes from Dysmachus trigonus, assembly GCA_949715965.1. Classification (NCBI taxonomy): domain Eukaryota; kingdom Metazoa; phylum Arthropoda; class Insecta; order Diptera; family Asilidae; genus Dysmachus; species Dysmachus trigonus. Next base: position 34,050,768 of record OX454319.1, read on the forward strand.
TCTAACTCGTTGCGTAACTGGGATTCGGTTAATTCTGCAAAAATGCCCCGTACACGCCTGCCGGTGGTGCGAGCGTGTGTGAGGTGTTTCAAAAATAAATTCACCTTTGAAGCGCCCGCAATAAAAAGCGTAATGCGGTTCGCGGATCGCGGGGGCCTGCATGCGGGGGCGCTCCGAACATCTGATCGCATTCGGCTACTTGTTGCTCGAGCAGTTAATTAGGCGAATCTTTAGCTAGCTGGGTGAAATTCGGCCGTTGACTCCGCGGGCTCAGCAGGTTTTTTCAGCTGAATTAATAAAAATTGATTCCTTCAGACCGTCGGAGTTGTACTCCGTGCTTAATTTGATTTATGTTTACTGAGACTTTCGACAAATTCGTTTGGGGTGATCGAGGTCTGGCAATTTATATAAGTTAATGAGTTTCTATATGTGTAATGATGAAAGTTGCACGATTACAAGTATATTTTTATTGAAATTTATGTATTTATTTATTTACAAGCTAACAGAGATCATAATGACTAGTCTGACCTGCGAAAGCTAATTACAGAAGCGAAACTTTTGTTTATTTTTATATATATCGAAATTAAAATCTATAGACTTGAAATATTTATTATAGCACCTATACATATCAGTTATTGTTGTGTATAAATAGAAATACATGCATTTCGCGCCTTTTATAAAGTGACATCATGTCGAGGGAGTTCAAACGTTCAGCATGAGGGGAAGGTTGGTCACTCCACGGAGGTCTCGATAATTTTACCAATTCTAACCTATCAATATAAACGCTGTAGTAGCGATTCCAAATTTGGCAAAATTAATATAGCACAGATATTACAAGTGATTTATATATATTGCCTTCAAGGTATAAAGATCACGAAATTCCTTTGTCGAACCTCTCTAATAAAACCAAACATAGATAGAACTTTATTGATTTATACAATCTAAATGCTTTGAAAAAGTTAATTTAGTGTCAACGATTACAACCAAATCTTTAATATCATCAGTAGAATCCAGATGGGTGTTATTTATGGAATATTGAAATATAAACGAACAATTTTTACGAATGTAGTCTACGACAGTACATTTACTAATGTAATAATTACTAAATAAAATCTACATGGAGAATAATAAATAAATAAATCGTACATATAAATTTTTCCGTTTATATCCGCGACAGTTCGTACAAAAAATGAAATTTTAAATTAGTAGACTGCTTCAGGAAGTTTATTGGCTCGAGTGAATCTATACTCGAAAAAGCCCAGCAATTTATTTTTTTCTATGTATATATAATTTTATATAACATTAAAATATGATTTCTAAATTTTATTTTACTAGCTATAACAATTTATTTCAGTTTCACTAATTACTAGATCAATGGAATTCCAATTATGCTTTTGCTCTACTGTGATATAATTAAAAATGTTATGTCTAAGCGACTTTTAGTAATAAAGACAAAAATATGAAAACAGCAGATTGGGTGATAAATAATTAAAAAAGAGTACAAAAATACAAATTTAAAGGACGTATGTAACGTCATGTTTCTATATATAAATCTTCATGTCAGCAAATTATATTGTGGACAATTACACTCACATTATTGAAGCAGATAAGCAATTGAGTTGAGCCTAATTTCATCTTCCTCTTCTTCGTATGATTTTTAACATTCGTGAAATAATTTGCTCCTTGTTAGATTCTGGTGAATAGTTTTGTGGTAGTTGTTGGAGTCGCTAAAGAGTTTGAAATGGCAAAAAAATTAGAAACCTACGAATTGGTTATCTCGAAACAGAATTTTCGATGCTGTTTGTTTAAAAACAATTTTTTTTTTTAATCGATTAGCAGTATATTTATATTTTGACTTACATATTACATCGAAATGATTGAGGTTTTATATATTTTTAATTATACAAATTAACGACACTATGTAAAGCTAAATCGAATTATAAAAATTGACAAACTGTCATGCAATTGTGTTGTATATACAACATTAAAATTCTGATTCACATCATCTGAAGAACATAATGTTGTCGACAGTGCATTCTTCGTTGGATCATGGTATAATCATGTATACACTTTAAATAAATCCTGCTTAGAAGAAAAGATACCACCACTAGAAAGTGTAATAAAAACTAATCCATATCAGTTGAATCTGTCGCATTGATCCTTAGAAAACTGATCCAGCAAAACTGAACCTTTCCATAAAGAACATTAAATAAATTGTACCGATCGAAACTGAACCTCATAAAAAGTAGTTTTTTTATACTGCATAAACATGATACCAAAATAAAAAAAAAAAAATTTTTTTTACTGAAAAATTAAATAACTATTGTATAAGGAAAACAAACTTAATATAATATTTTCATAGTTCATCAACAATTATGAGGTCAACTGCATACGAGATTCGTAGTTTAACAACAAATCAGTCGTCATAGAACGACCTTTTGTGCAAAAAGGTTGTTTTTGGGAGCACCTTTGAATGATTCTAATTTTTTCCAACTCATACTTTTTTAATAACCGAGACATAATTTTTTTTTTCTTTTTTTTTTCTTTTAAGAGATCATGTCACTTTTAGAGTCTGCCATTTTATTAAAAAAATTTTTTTTGCTATATCCTTCGATTAAGTAATGAGTTTTTTATATAAGTCATTGTTACTCAAGTAATCACAGAAACATCGAGCAAAACAAGACACATGCTGCATTATTAAGACCTAATTTGAATTAATTGAAGAATTGAATTTAAGCAGTAGTAGTAGAACAAAAATTGTTAATACACCTTGCACATTCTAAATTAATTAATAAAAATAATAATAATAATAATAATAATAATAATAATAATAATAATAATAATAATAAGATAATGTTCTTATTGTAAATTAATCAAGAATTGGTTAGTAAAATGTTCTTGTTAAAATGTTTATATCTATAGATTAACTAGTTTTTGTTGGTGCCTTTTTTACCTACGATTTTTTCTATTCTTACCAATGTTTTTCTTTTAGTCAATAGGCGACCAAAAGGTGTATTGTATTGTATATGGGTGATGCGAACTTATTTTATTATTTTAACCACAAATCGAAAACTATGCGAAATAGATTTTTTTCATTCATTCTTCCCTACTAAAAATGCTTTAGAAATTGTTCTCATATCGAAGAATCTCGAAAATCAAAATTTTTTGTCATTCCCTTCCGGTTTGTGTCGTCCAAAAATACCTAAAAGGATTTGTTTTTGAGCAAAATGTTATGTTCCTACAAATTTCCAAGAAAATCAGAGGATACCATTTCAAAGGTTCAGTTTATTTTAGTATCTAAAGTTTAATTTTTTGAGGATCAATTTTCGAAATACAATTTGAAAGGACCAATTTTCCGCGGATCATAAAACATATGAAAGTATTAAGTTTCTTGTATAGTTTTCTTTTAAAAATACAAAAGTCAAAAATAAATTCAATTTTACCTTAAAGAAAAAAATCTCTAAAGTCTTTACACGTTTGCGGAAACAAACAAAGCTTTTTCGGTCTGTGATTTAATTTGTATGCAAATATACTCGTACAACCTTTCGTGTTCTAAAGTTTTTCTACTTTCTTGAAATCGACTCGCCTTACTGCATTGGCAAGCAAAATGTTCGCAAAACTTTTATTGCCTTGCTTAACTTTTTGTAATCAAGCGTTCAACAACGCCTCGTAGTCTAAATGAGCTGCTCGTTCCCACAAGAAATTAATACATTTATTTTTAACGCCTCGGATGATCGTGTTGGGAATTGCACTCAAAAACATCTGACTTCCTGTCCTAGCATGCCTTAGAATAATATATAACGAGAATAAAAACATTATTTATTTTTCAAATTTAGAAGATGATATAATTCTCAACAGCGCTGGTGTCGAAGAAGATTTTACGAAATATTGTCAAAATTCTTTCGACAAGTCTTTAGCAGAAAACATTCCTTTATGTCACGTGTGTCGAGAACAAAATCACCTTTGCTGTTTTGTCCAAGGAAAACAAAAATTTTTTGTTCGAGTCAAACATCGGGTGATTTTGGCAGCTGTTATGAACAGATTTAACGCTTCGGGCGCGGTGGCGAATAAATTGAAAATAGGCCTTTATGAATTAATCTCGCGCATGTGAAGTTAATCCCGGCCATTAAGCAGCTGTGTAGTAACTATTAGTTTTCTAGTTTTATATTAGCGACCCTTGGCTTTGAATTCAAGTTCACGTTCCATGGAGCAGTGCCAGTGCCGCGATATTATTATAATAGTCGGTGTCTGTGCCACAACAAGCATTGGGGAGCTCGGTTTGTTTACAAGCTTTAGGCCTAAGCCAATTTTAACACAACACCAACAAATTGAGGCGATTTATTGCACGGCAGGTTAGCCCGGGGGCTATATTAAGCACCAGAGCACATCTCTCGCCTGCAGAAATTTGCATTTGCCACTAGCGCAGACAGGAAAAACCACTTGTTTGCTGCTGAAAATTATTTTTCCGGCCTGGCTAAAATTCAAAAGAAACAAACGGTGGCGTTTCCCCTTCGGACGTAAAGTCCTCTCTGTATTGTGTAAGAAGGCTACGCACCTTTTCTATAAATGCACTTTCTATTGTGCGCAATATTGCTGCGACTTGCCCATGGAAGCTGCAATACTTGCAGTTGATTAGCCACGGAATTTAAATTTAAAGTTGAGAAAACTTCGACGGCAGCCGAGTTATACATTTTATATAACTCGTGCGGCTATTACGCTCATTACATTGCAAATCGCTGCTGTTTGTATCATATTTACCCGCGAACAGTGGCAGCTAATCCAGAGCCGACCAGCGATTTTAATGCGGAAAATTTAAGACGACCATGAGTTCATACGACGGAGAAATTTCACACCATTGCGCATCATTTTTATATACAACTCCGATTCATCCAAGCGGAAGAAAAAATTATGTGTCAGGTTTTGTCACCTCATTCATCTAAAAGATGTTATCAAGCTGCTACAACTCTTGACCCTTCCAGGTCATCTTTCAGTATTTATCGCTCTTGCGCAAATTTGGTTCAAGGAATCGTTGTTATCTGAATTCAGTGTAAAAAGCCAACCAACAAGTCCATGTCGCTTTTATTTCGGCATGCTTGCTAAACAATTCATGAATTTTATATTTTTTCGCTAATTAGCCTCTCTCAGTTCGGGCGGATTTCAATTGAATGAGTGTCAATTGTCGGACTTGAACAAGGGTAATTATAAAGACGATGTTTGTGAGTTATACAGTATGCAAAACTACTCTGATGAATTACATTTTGTAATATAGCTGATGAAAGTAATTTTGGTAGAATTAAATTTTGTAATGCAAACTAATGGGGACAAAGTGAAAAGGCAATTTTAAAGTGAATTGTTAATAAGTACGGTACCATTCAGATAAATTGATTTCACCATATCGTTTCTAGTTAGCCTGATTTGTTTTAGTTTTTTACTTTACTCTTATTTAATTCATTTTTGGGTCTACAATTATGAAGTTTTGTAAGTTGGGAAAATTTTCAAAATCAATTTTTATTCGCTCGGAGGAATGGTACATTTCTTTATACATAATTATTCCAAAAATATTTGATGTTGGATTTAACATGACTTTATATATTCTCTAACACGGAAAACACTAAGAGAAAACTAACAATACCTCATTTGCCAAAATGTGAAGAGTAATTTAGGAGTTACGAGGGAACAGATGAACATACATACTAACATAGATTGCTAAAATCATAACCCTCTCTTTTGGCTTCCCATAGTCGGGGAAATAAGTTAGGAAACAAAAGTTCTCGTAATATTTTGTTCTATGCATTTTCAAACAATTTACTTTTATTTCTTAAAAATATGTATTTTTTTTTTTTAGAAGTGCTCAAAAATTACAGTTACATCCGAATTAGCTAGAGCATCCCTAGAAATATTTCCAACGTGTAAAAAGCTTACTAAGCGGAAGTGGCCTCTAGCTACGACCTTGATTTTGTAAATTTAAAAATCATAACGAAAACGACATATTTTGAACCATCGAAATAGATGAACTTTTTTAGGTATATCTTGAATACGAAATATTTTTAAATTTAGTGTTTAATGTTGTTCATTAATTTCATGCCAGTACTAGGAAAATCAGTTCTATTGGTTTTGTTTCTAATAAATATAATTGTGGTATGTATTCAGTCACAAACATATTTGTTAATCATTAATATTTATTTCATTTCATGATTATTATAATTTTATTATTTTTAATTAATTTTTGAGACTTCGCAAATTCAATATATATCAAATTCTTCAATAAAGCCCTTAAAGAAATCCATAAGTCTAACAAATTTTAAAATTCAATTCAATTCTATAAATAAATAGTGCAAACTTTACGGCCCGTTTGGGCTGTTTACCTTTAAAAATTGTTCATATTCTTGCCGACATATGTAAAAACATGTATATGTAAATAATCATTAAAAAACATTACATAGATATGATATAATTACAAATCCATTGCGTTATTCCTTCAGCATACAAAATAAAATTGTTTACAAAAAATTTATGTAAACAGTGTTCAAAGCTCTTGACGTAATATGTTGGAATGACGTGCTCTTTACCATGACCTAATACGATAAATATACATTCTCTCACCGAAACGATTAATATTTTTGTTTAATTTCGGCTATTACATAATAAATTAATGCGCCGAATTATTTTAAAACTAAGATTATTAAAAATGAAATTATTATCAGAATAATAACTAGGTCAGTTTTTGTCTTATATTCTTAAATTCATATAAAAATTGTTTAAATAGGAAGACTGTCAAATATTCAGAAATAAATTGAATTTTTAAGACACATGTCAGTCCGAGAAAAAAATATTATAGGTGCTGTTCAATTGCTTTTTATTCATTTCGAATTAACACAATTTTTTCGCATGAATAATTAATAATGTTTGCATCTTATAAGAAAACTAAACTAAAACTACAAAGCACTTTGGCGAAATCAACCTGTCTGACTACCTAACAACCTTCGATAAAATGGCACTGGTAGAAAACCCCCGCAAATTCTGTGATTTTGCCACAACGCATCGCACAGATTTTAACCATTAATATGCACATTCATTTCCTCACTAAGATATTTTCAAACGAGAAAGATGTGCTCTTTTTTCAGTCGCAACTCCTTCAACGTGTTAACTCAAAGTGTGTCAAAATTGCGCTTGTTATAAAAACGCTTACTTCCGCCCATGTTGTTCTTAAAATACCAATTTCAGTGACAACCCCGCAAATTTTTGCTTCAGGCGATGCACGGGAGAAAACTAATAAAAAAATTCGCTTCACGAATGAATTCTATTAAAACAAAACATTATTTTTGGCTGGGGACGAAAGATAATCCAATGTGACATCTTAGAAGATAAGCACTCAATCTGATGGTGACAAAATGAGAATTTATTGCGTAAATTAAAACTTAACATGGACTGTGTTTGGTGACAAAACTTGACATGGACCCCGTGTGTTTTTGGTATAAAGGTCAGGAGTAAGACGTCGATGTTTAGATAAGATTCGTTGAAGCATATGCTAATGGGAAGCACGTGTTTAACATCTAATTGCATTTTATGTTCAAGTCTAACACAAGATAATTTTGTTTAATTTTTTTTTATGTTAATAAATAATCACTTTCTTTCTTTTTTACAGGTAAGAACATTCATCAAGAAAACTGTAATGATTGTAAGTTTTATTTTATTAAACAACTAAATTTCTAAATTTTATTTCTCATCTGATTTATTTCTTGAGAAATTAGTAGAAATTGTTTTAGAGTTTCTTTTTATGAGCACTTTCAACTAAAAAAGAAAAGACATTTGGAATCTCTTTAGTGATTTAGATTTTTTTATTTCATGAATTGTCGCAAAGTGCTATCACATTTTATGAAAAATAAAAAATTCACAATTTTTTTAAGTCATGATAAAAATAATTTTTCTTAAAATTCGTTTGTTTCTATCTTCAATATTGAATTCTACGATTTTACCAAATGTTTCGAGTCGACACGAAAATCTGACTAATATTAGTCCAATACAAAGAAATAAAGACTAACTGGTTTTTTTTTTTATTTTTATTTATTTATTCCAATTTAATCTTAAAAGTATATACAATAGAAGTCTTACAATTTAGTGCTAGAATTCAAATTCATTCAACTATAATATTATTTTTAATGCCTAAGCGAAAAAGTATTTAAATAACATATTGTTTTGGGAAAAATAATTTTCTGAAAACTCAATGATGAAAACTACAGCTATTCTTACATACTACTAAAGCTGCGGACAACTAAATTATCCTGCGTCAGTTCTGGTTTATTAGGGTTTACATAGTTCCTTAATTAATATATTTTCCGACCAAGAACAACTTGCGAAAAATTTTTCCGTGATGCGTTTTAATTTGGCATCTATGAGCTCTAAGTCCGCCCTTTCGTGCAATTCTGTGGTGGAGAAGTGCCATGGTAGATTTAGCATCATTTTTAAAATTTTGTTTTGGGCAACTTGGATTTTATTTATGTGTGTCTTGGCACATTGGACCCACACGGGCGCTCCATACAGCATGAGAGCTTGAAATATCACTTTATGAATTATTAGCTTATTTTCTAGGCTCAGTGTGGATCGCCTATTTATAAATGGGTATAAGGTTTAGACTAACTGGTTGTCTGTCGTGAGAAGACCTTAAATCCAATCTGTTCCTTTTTTCGTTTGGAAACTTGGAAAAAAGTAGAGAAAATTACTACATTATTTTATGCCTATATCACGCGGGTTGCCAAGAAAAAATTAATGAACCATCTTGGGGTGTACGCCATCCTGTATTTAGAATGATATTAGATATACTATATTGCATTGTCACCGGACTTATACAAGTTTCCAAAATGTGAAAGCTCTAGCTTAATTAGAATTAGTCCAAATTTTGCTTTCAAGATTTGTCCCGGATAGAAAAAGTGAAGCGTTATAAAAATGACTTGTATGAATTATACTTAAACACAGTTTTTTTTTAAATGGTATACACTTATTAAAAGTACAATCTACCAATACATTTACACTGTGTTACGAATTCCAATACTTCCGTTATAGTTTCGTCGATATTAGAGAGAAATTTCAAATAATGTAACTGACTTAAATGTAGCAACTCTCATAACGCATACATATTAAAGAAAACATATTAGAAATTTCAGACTAAAATACACATGTGTAGTACGTAGGGGAGAAGTGGCATGAAGGAGGCTGGTTTTGAAAGCGCCACTTACATTATTTTGGTAGTTTAGGAACGGATTTGGTTGGTAATTTTATTTTTAAGTGGCAACAATGATTTCGCGTCACCCACAAACATTTGACAGTTCGCTGAAACCAACGGATGCCGGTACATTGAGTCAAATTTTTTGGTACCAAAAAGTAAGTATTTTGCTTCACTTAACTTGTTTTTTGGTATTTTATTGTAAACAAATATAGGCAAATGGATTGCAGATTGAGTTTGTGCATATATTTGGCCTTGCAGCTGCGTAAAAGCTGAGCCACAAAAGTTTTGATATTATTGTTATTTTGAAGGTTATATTTTTTTAAAGAATAAGTTATGAAAGAGCCGGGTAAATGGGCCTTAATAGAGCTGACTTGATGATATTTTCACTCAAACAGGGTCAATTCTACGAATAAAATTTATATGATAAAAAGTTTATAATTGGCCAAAGAACACGTGTGAATTTTTTCAGAATTTGTTGGGACATTTTTAGATTTTTAAAAAATTGGCCAAATCCAAAAAACCAAAAATAGTCGAAAAAATTCACACGTATTCTTTGGCTAATTTTAAGCATATTTTGTTTAATAATTTTTTTTGTAAAGTTGATTCTTTTCGTGTAAAAAATCCAACGTTTTTTATTACATTGCTCTGCAAAATGGCCTTTTTGCAAAAACTAAAGCAAAAAAACACTCTCAAAACCATGGTTTGAGAAAGTGTATACATTCGGACCGCGATTTCTGGTGGTTATATGATTATTTTTGCATAATTTTCACAATTACACTTTATAATACAGACTGCCTCTTTCATAACTTTTAGTACTTTCAATACCGAAATGTTATGAAAGAGCCAAAAGACACATCTTTTAAAAATGAATATTTTGTTGATTTTTTTTATAGTGTTTAATGTTTTTCCTATGAAATTACCTACTTTAATAAATAAATAATAATTAAAGAAAAAAAATCATCATTTCTTTCATTAAAAGTATATATTTTTGCTCCGTTTAGTAAACTGGCTCTTTCATGCCACTTCTCCCCTACATACGTACGTATTTATCAGGACATCGACAGTTCTATTAGGAGGATAATATCATACTGATTAATAATTAAATAATTAAAGAAAATTAATACTTTAAAAATATTTACTGGTAAGGGACAGGGACATTTCCCACAAAAATTTAGTTAAATTTGTATTTATAGGAAAAATACCTATAAAGAGTGGACCATCAGCTGGTCTATAGTCAGTACTATAAAATAAACACTATTCAATATTTTTCAAAGTTTGTTAATTTATTGAAAAGAGTAAACCTTTCAGTTAGTTACGGAGTATGATATCATTTAAATGGTTATATCAGCTGGCTTGGCAGTAGCCTATCCTGTCAACGCAATTTTGTAACACATTTAACTTAGTGCCCAAAAAAAAGATTTATTGTTGCACGTCTTGTGTGGCACAAAGCGTCATCCTGCTAGAATCAAAACTCGCCCAAATCTAATTTCTCAATTTCTGGGCAAAGACAAAATCGCTTATCAAGCCTCTGTAGCCCTCTTCGTTGACTATAATATTGTGTCTATCTTCATCTTGCTGAGATCTGCGGCGAGTTGGGGTTCTAGGGTTTATACTCACACTTTCGTCAATAGTAACAATGTTTTCTGCTGAACGCACAGGACGAACATGAAGATAATTTGTGTTATCAATTAGCATGCCAGTGTTGTACAACAGACGGGGTTGGTTCATTATTTCGACTGAAATATCTTTCTAAAATTCGCACTGTTTTGGCACTACAGCACTCACTTTGGAAATAAGATTTAAATATTTCCCAGCGTAAATCCATTTCTTTCGCACCGCAGAGAAATGATACTGTGGCAATTGCTTGAGCGCGAAAGAACTGTCTATGTAAAAGTAATATATAATTTGAAAAGAAACGATCAGATGGCTCAACCTTTACAAGTTTTATGTCTAAAGTATCTAGTAAAATTTATCAATTTTTTTTTTTTTTTTAGAAGCTTTCCATTTTATTAATTAGGCCTTCAGATTTTGACCTCATATTTTCAAGGCATGATACAAAAAAGTGTGAAATCTAGAAAAAATAGCAACTCTGAGATCAGGTCTTAATCAATAATTCTTATTCTTACGTTAAAAAAAAAAACTGAATTAAATTAAAAATGAGAAACTTGTAAGGCCAATATAGTTGGGTAAAGGTAGCAAGCTAATTATATTAATGTGCAAAAAAATATTTACATATCTAACTTGCAATACAACACCTTTCGTTTCGTGCTATAATTCACTCTGGTCATGCAACTAATAATAAATCAAGTTCAAAACCTTTTGCTGACTTCATTTGTCACGCAAACAAGGAGGTGCAAAATATTAGTGCAAATGTACATTTATATTTTCGCTAGGACTCAAATTGATCAGCTTATGTTCGAGCACGAAAATTAACGTTGAAAGATTTCCAAAAGCGGAATAATTGAGACTCATGTGATATAAGTCATTCGCGCCTAATTGACAAGTTGCAAATCAGTGGTGATCCGATTTTCTACGCCCGTGACATCAATTAAGTCGCATGTTGTCAGAAGTTCAATTAATTTAAATTCAGCTATAATCATGGCCTGTTATCACTAACAAGCCTTTTACTAGGTTGACTGGTTCTTTAGCTCGTGCGAGTGCGTTCGGTGAATGCAGACTGCGCTATTAATTGCTGACGATCTTGAATGGCACTGGTTGTGGATTTCAAGTTCATTAGGCAGACAAGCAGGAACCGATTTTCTACAAGATTTCCAAGTTAAGCCTGGCAGCGTGCGGCGGCCAAGGTGTATACATTTCATTTCAGTGTCAGAAATTATTAAATAATAACTCCTCGAATGCAAGTGGTTTCGCCAGCAATAGAGGTATACTATAAGTTCAACAAACAGCTCTCGAACGCGTGGGCCGGTGATAGAAATGTTTAAATTTCCTATTGAGGACTGTAAATCCATAATGACTTGCACCAGTCTGTCATTAATCATATAACGATCTTGAAAGGAGGCAGGTAAGAGGGACTCTACCTGACGGAGTAAAGTTCGTGTGCGCCGAACTGGGTTACTGCTGAATTTACGACCGATTTCTATCGTTGTAATTTCGAATCTGGTCTCTTCCAAGCAGAGCCAGCTCAAATTAAAGACTGAAGTTGTGAAAGTCAGTTTTTCAATGTTTCCGAGTGGCGGTTTTCAACTAAAAGTAGCTCGTCTCCTGAGGGGCAGTTGGAACCGATTGTACACGTTTTGCGCGTGAACCCCAATTCAAAGAAAACGCTCATATCCCGGTGAGACGAATGCTTTTATCTGTTACTCTTTTGTAGTTATTACTTTCGCAAATTAGTTCTTGCCCACATAGAGGGAATCTTTGCGAATGTTTCCGTCGATGCTGCTTTATTTCAGTTAAATTTTAATTAAAAATCTATTTAAATTGACGTCAATGGCAACAAGAATTGCGAATCAGTAAACGTACTTAACAGCACTTTTTTCATTATCAAACCGATTTAAATTTATTTATTGTCAAATAAATACAATAAAATAAACGAAGTAAAAATTTTACGATTGTCAAGATAACTAAGCTCCCCAATCTCCAAAGCTCACTGCAGACGACACAAGAATATTGAGTGATTGAATTTATCACAGGATTGATTTACCCAAAAGAACAATAACAGGTTTTGATTGGCAATATATCAGACCTGATCTAAAGTTTATTGAATAAATGACAACTCAGGCCAATAGCTTAACTAGAAAAGGAGCAAAACAAGTACGATTCTAATAGCTTTAAATGAGATGCGAAAAACGAATGGATTCAATGCCAAATTCAACACTTAGTGATAATGTAACCCACACATAAAATTTTTGAAGCTAGGTGCTGACGCGATGGGGCAGTAAAATTTATTCTAAGATATTTTTCTCTCCATGTTGCGCCATACAATTAAAGCGGACTATCCATTAAGAATAATTAATACAATAGATATGTATCTACAGAAACAAATTGATGCAATTGTTAATTTATGGGATTTTAGAACCCTTGTTTTTCAATTTTCTTTCAGTTGAATATTTTAGGTGAATATTTTAAACGTGTACTTCGCATATTTAACTTTAAATATTCTCTACGTAAGAAAGTGTTTTAAATATAGAATTTTTCAGGATTCTAGAACTCCAACAGTACCATAAACAACACAACCAAATGAAGAAAATAATTCTAAAGTCTGGCCAAATAAGGTATGCTGCAAATATCAAAAAAAAAAAAAAGGAAATCTAAGGATATTAGTAAATACAGGGAATCAAATTCCTTTCAAAAGTTAGATTAAAAAGTACCCAAATTGTTAGTCTAGTCTAGTGCATCTTGCACATTACATTTTAGATATATTATCCATATCGTCACAGTGGAGATTTGCAAGTTTTTTCTGAATGTGGTTGAAATCTAAACTTTTTAAAACACTTCTACAACAATTAAGCCGAAAACTGAAAAAAATCGGAAAATATAAATCTACAAAATTCTTCGTGGTGAAGAGAATTAAGGAGAAGGCATAATCTTCCCCTTCACGTGTCATGTCATGTGTCAAGATATTTTGTTATATAGCATGCCAAAGTAAGAAAAGACACCCATCGAAGCAAAAAAGTAATCTTTCTGTTATTAAAGAGTAGTTCAAATGAATATAATAATATAATTAATAATAATTAATAATGCATATAATAAAATGTTCATTGATGTTAATTTATAGCCTATATCCACCGGGAAGGCAGAAGCTTACCAACGGTGAAAGAACTACTAAATCGATTCAGTCGTTTCTCAGATTACCTCTTACAACACACACTCTTTATTTATATATCATTGCAGAAGTATAGATTTAACCTCCTTCTTTAAATTCCGACAGGTCAGTATGTTCATAATAAAGTCAGTTATCTGGTAGACTCTCAACTCCTTAAATTTTAAAACTATACGTTTTACCGCACAGGTGATAATAAATATCCTTTGGGAGAGTGCACGGTTAAAAATTTTGGAGTAAAATTTAATCTTTTGCTTGTATTACAGCCATTTTTCAATCCACTTCGAATTAAAAGTAAATATTCATCGAATATTACTCAAAAATGCAATAATATTTGTACTGAAAAGTAATCCAAAATATATGTTAAAATACTTTGTAATCTTTTTGAAGTAATTTTCAGTATTAATTTGATTAAAATTAGATTAAAAGGTAATACTTCAATCCAAGCAGATTGAATTTTAAGTGTTTTATGCCACGTTGGCCATGTCGCGTCGGTAACGCATTTCTTTCATAGTCAAGATCGATAGTTTATATTACGTTTAATAATACCTTTATATTAGATAGTCAAGCGATAGTTTATATTACGTGTAACATTATTTTGTGTACTATACTATATATAATTTGAATAAAATAAAATAAATTAATTTGTGTTTGAACATTTCCTTATTTTTTCTATGAAAAAATTAATACATCTTTTTTGAAAAAAAAAAAACAAATCATAAAACCTAAATATTCCCTCAAATCCAAAAAAAAACCTTGTCACTTTTTCAATGGATTAATGCATTATAAAGTAAAACAGTTAGTGTTAACTTCTTAAAACCATGTTGCATTGAAGATAAAGTATCGTTAATATTAACTTTTAATGCAATAAGTACTAATTTTAATGAAAAATGGGATTTATTTATACCTCAATAAAAGATTACAATTCAATATTTTTGTATTAAAACAAAAATTAGTATTAACTTTTTCAAACCATAGTGGATTAGAAGTAAAGTATAGATAATATTACCTTTTAATATAACAAGTATTGATTTTTAATGTTCTAGTATTAAAATGAATTTAATACTGAAAAGATTTTATTTTAATGCATGCCAATATTACAGTTTCATTTTAATCCTTTCAAAATATTAAAATCTAATCCTTTTTTGGTGTGGACTTATATACAATCCAGAAAATATTGGTTTTTAGTCCAAAATTTTTTACCGTGTGGAAAGAACATTTTTGCAAATGAGCAATTGTACGCTTCTGCCATTCTTAATTTCACCTATCCTCCGGTTTTCAGGTTTTTTTTTTTACACGATTCCGCTTTTACAAAGTGTATAAAATAAAGGATTTCAGATTTAGAATTCCGTTCACAATAAAAATCGTCTAAGTAAAAGTTTATTTAGGATAGAAATTAGGTAATACCTTTTACCAAAATAACCCGAATGTCGGAAAAGCTCTTCGATTACATCGATTTTAATATATTCAAACTTAACACAATTGTTAGTTATGGATATCATCTCCAAGTCTTGCCTATCCGAGATTGTCTCTTATTCCTCTACCATCGAAATAGAATCGCATTAAGTATTATCGACTGATAAAAGCAACATAATGCTAGCCACTAAGTAAAGATTAATAATAGTCTATGAAAATGAAGATAGTAATTAATTTGATTAAATTTTTAAAAATCTTCTATATTTAAAATGAATTGCATACCTTGCATTGGTATAAGTTATACCTTACAATATATTTGCATGTGTCATTTTATAATTAGACTGGTATTTTTATGTTTTTCAAAACATATTTACTTTTACTTTACGTTGAAATAGATGATTGAATTAATGCACGTCTTATACCCTTGATACACGGGCACGACCGAATGAAGATCCAGCAGGGATTATCATCGGCTGTACCGTGTATCACTGCGGATTAAGTTTGAATCTTCATTCATAACTGCATTCGAAGGCTACTCGATGAAGTTCCAAAAACTTAATTCAGAGCGGATGAAAATGGAAGTCCTGGAAAAATCAGCTGATTTCCAGTGTCAATTATTCAAAAACATAAATTGACTCCGCTCTTTGCACTTTGAACTGTCAAAACGAAATATCATCGACTCCTATGCCCGTGTATCTTGCATAGGATTTTCATTCAGCCGTGTCCGTGTATCTTGGGTATTTAGCCTTTTTTCGATTTAAACGGTTTTACGTATAAAAAATTCGGATTACGATTTTCACGGTTTCATATCTACCGTGTAGATCGGGGGATAGGTGTACTTATCTTTCATTTCTATTTCTTTTTTAAATAGTGAAAGTTTGTTAAAATTAAGTATTTTAAAATATTCTTTGATAAAGATTCTAAAGTTCTTTAAAAAAAAGTTAAACAATTAACACTCTACAAATATTTTCAGTTCAGTCCGAAATGAAATTTTAAGAATGAAAACTAGTTTAGAATTTGGAAATAAAACGAAAATCAAGTTAATTGTATTACTCGATTGGTCCTAAATGCAAAAAATTGAAATTTATATTTTGTAAAATAGTCATAGTATCAAATATTATATTATTAAATTTGTTTTAAAATCTTAAAATCGACATTTCTTTAGGAATGCAACTTTTAAGTTCAAAATTTCACTTAAATTGCAGTACAATCCAATTTACTCCCGGATGAAATTGAGGAAGCCAATATCGCCTCCCATTTAATTAAGATTGCCCCATCGTAAAAGATCACAACAAACAGTCTTTGGTTGGAGAAAGAAAGTCCAATAAATTTCCTTTTGAAATTGCTCTCGTCTCGAGTGATCTTGTTCGTTGTCGATTAAAGAGGGCGGTAATTGCAATCCTATTAGATCGAAAGAAAATGTGACGCTAACATGAATCAATTCAAGAACATGATAAATTTAACTTTCATCCCACGAAGAGTGCTCTTGAATTCAACTCTTTTGCCAAAGATTTACAGCCATTTATAAATGCCTGGTAATGAACAAAAACTTTGGTAATTTTCATTTTACTGGATAGAGAGGCATTTTAGTGTAGATATAAAACATCTGTTTAGAGGACCCTACAGCGGCCAGTTTGTTGGGTTATTGTCTTCATTTTTTAAAAAGGTTCAATTGGTAATTAACAACGCACATTGCTTGGACTACGTCGCCTTGGATTGCAGTTTAAGTGATATGCTATAAAAGTCAAATTTGCTCGTTTATACGCGATTTTTGAAAGTGGGAATTGTCTGATAAACCAACGATATTTCAGAATTGCAGGTGCAAACCAGTCCTTCCTGTAATATTTTAAAGCTGAAGTCTAATAAAATATTTAACAAATTACCCCTTCGATTGCATGCATTTCGTCGATTTTATTACAATCGCGTTGGTTAACCAATATCTGTAGGAACATCTATTTCGGACCTTGCCACAAGGTAAAACGCTGCTTTTCTTCGAAGCACCGAGTGACTATCACGTGATGGATGAAATCATTGAATAGCTCGCTCAAGCGAGTTGAATAAACTGCACCTTTCGCGCCAACTCTGCCCTCCAGACAAATTCTGCGCTCAAGTTTATTCAAGTTCGCTTCTCTTGACCTTTAATCATCAGTTCGCAAATATTGCGTTATCGCGTTTGCCAAATTTGTCTTGCAAGTAACAGTGACCATACCTGGCGTTACGTAGGTATACGTACATTGTGTAATACAATTACTTAAAAGCGAAAGCAACTACCTGAGTTGTGGGTGAGTAACCTCCTTAATATATAGCTCTTTCTACTTACTTGCCTTAATTCTGGGTAATTGTGACGTGATTGAATTTAATGGAAAATTTAAATGAAAGATATTTTTGACCTACTTTTTGCCACTTCTGATATATATAACCATACACACTGCTGGTCAAAATAATAGATGTCACATATAATTTTTAAACTAAAGGGATAAATTTCATAAGTTTATAAGCAAGCATAAGAATTATAAAATAATCAGTTCATTTATTTAAAATAATATTATTGAAAAAACCAAACTGCGTGAAAAACTGTAAAATTAAAATTTTCTAACTTACTTAATAAATGAACTGAAAAGATAGAAACAAGTTAAAAATTAAACATTTTTTTTTTTAATGATCATGGTGGACAGTGTTTACAAACGCAGTCGTAGGTATCAAATATTCACAATACTATACATTCTATCATGAATGACTAGCGATTTTGTTGGTGATATAGGTAGAGCAAGAAAATACGTAGTGGGAGAAGTTCCAATATCCTAACTTTCATATAACAAATACGCAAGTGAGTTTGTTTGTTTGTTTCGCGTACTCAACCGATCATCATGAAATTGGATAAGGTACACTTTCCACGGATTTAATAACAAAATAGAAATCATAGTTAATGTATTTGATGCCTCCGACTGCGTTTGTGAACACTGTCAACCATGATCACTCAAATTAAAAAAAAAATGTTTAATTATTCAACTAGTTTCTATCTTGTCGTTTCATTTATTAACTAAGTTTGAAAATTTTAATTTTACAATTTTTCACGCAGCCGGGTTTTTTGTTTTTTTCAATAATATTTTTATTTTAGCATTCCATGTAAATATACAAGTTGTATATATTTTTGCGAGCTATTTATGAAACCGTTTACTTTGATACCCCGCTCGATAGGTTTTGAGACAAAAAATTTGTGAAGACATATAATATAGCGCCAAAAATCGGCCGTTTTAATTTTCATCATTTTGATATATCCAGTGTCACTCTCACAATTGAGATGAATCTAACGACGACTCTCAAGTTAAAATCCATCAAGCCGTTTAGGCTGTAGAGCGTGTCTTCTGTCAGTCGGGTAAAAATAACAATAAACATTCCTTTCTGATGTTGAACAAAATAATAGATATGAGTTGATTATATAAAGAGTAAACTCTCTTTCACAATAAATTAGAGTCTACTTGTATACAAATAACACATTTTAAACAAAAATAAATATATTTTAAACAAAAATAAATATTCAATAGCCATTATTTAACAAAACGGGTTCAATTCACATTGACATGGCGAACCCACCCACCCAGTGTGTATGGTTTTTCAATATGACTGAACTTCCACAAGTTCTCAATGGGATTGAGGTCCTGGGATTGACTTTGCCAAGAAGGAACATTAGTATCCGTAAACCATTCGTTCACCAATTTAGATGAGTGTTTGGAATCATTATCCTGTTGAAATCGCTATCTAAGGGGCATATTGTCTTCAGCATAAGGGAGCATCACATTTTGGAAAATGTCCCTATAAGCTGTCTGTCTGTTTGTCTTCCGCATGATTTCAGTAAACCTCTTTCAGTCTCTATTCCGCCTGATTCCGGTCCTATTTTTGCGAATTTCAATTCGTTTTCTGTACATTTTCAGTTTTTTTTCAATTTCTTTTCCGTTAATCACTTTTCGCGCCTTTTTCGCTACCTCAGTTTACAGTTTATAAAATAATTGACAAATATAGGTATAATACTGTATGATTTATTAGTCATTTAAGTAAAAGGAATATAAATAACAGAAAATGTGTTTTTCTGAAAAAAACACAGTTTTTGGGCGTTGAGTTCTCAACTGTTAAAAACTGCACACCTTTTGCTGTGGTTTTTCTCCGGCTTGATCTTTTGAAAAATTCAAATCTTTTCAAATTCAAATTTCGTTGATAGACTACCGATCCCCGCCAGTTTTGTTATTTCGAAATGTCTCCGTAGCTCTCACACAAGCTAACTCATAGTGCATACTTTCGTAACAGTAGGAAAATTAGAACCCAAAGGTAATAACCGCGGATGTACACTTGTTATTTATTAAAAATGGGACAAACAATGTAAAATTTGTTTTTTCTGTCCATCTAAGAAACGCAGAATAACAAAATACTGCAAGGAGGCTATTTGTGAATAGCACAATTTTAATATCTGCCAAGATTGTATACGTTAACTTTTAGCACTTTTATGGGTTTAAATTAAAATATAGTAATACTTACTCTTAAATTACGCCAATTTGTTTGAATTAAATAAAGGAAATATAAAATTATCATTATCAATTTTAACATTGTTACACTGAATTAAGTTAGTTTGTAGCTTGTATTTTTATAAAAGAAATTTGGCTTTTGATTGTTTATAAAACTTGACATAAAAAATTTATGAAAATAATGGCCCAGCCATAGAGAAAATGAAATCATTACGAAAATTTAGAAAGATCATGTAAACAGATTGAAAACTAGTTTAGATCGTTCCAACCGCGTCGAAAAAAGTTTTTTGAGAAAAACTCCTTTAAAGTTTTTAGAAAGAAATATATCGTGTTTTTTTCTGCTCTCCTAGAGGTAATACCGAATTGATATATGATTTAAAAAAAAACAAAAAACAGTGTAAAAATAAATAAAATAATTATACGAGTAAAATACAACTCAATTAACAAATAAATACGACGAAAATAACCTGAAAGTCGAAATAAAATGAAAAAACCTGCGAACTGTTGAGTCATCTACCTTGAAACGGTATCGAATTTAAGATAACTACCGTGAAAATTTCGGATTTATATATCCTACCTCGCACGATAACTGAAGACAAAAAAAAAAAAAAAAAGTTTAAAAAGTTTTCTTCTCGGATCACTGGCAGGCGCATGCACTTTTTCACGAGTTCTTGCCTCATTTAGAGATAGCATTCACTTTTTAATGAAATTGATTTTCCGCTTCGTTGCACTTGTCCCACTCTCGAATTTTTCGAATGGCTTCTAGGTGAAACGTAAATTGTCTTCAGGTGTTCAGTGAACCCAGAGAAATGAGGTGAATAACCGTTTCGAAGCATAAACCCATCCGTATACTTTTGCAATATATACGTATTCTTTTCCTACCTGATTTTATAGCGATCAACCTGAAGCGTAATATGTAAAATGAATTTCACGCTTTCATCTAGCTAAAAATGGAGAGGATGGTTTCATTGAACCGCGATCAAGAATAAATATTTTATATTATATTATGCAAAGTTTTTTTCTTAATATTATTACTGCATCATTTACAGAAGTATAATAATATTATTTCCCTTATCTCTCAAACTTGACTAATTGAGGGATAACCTAATGCGTTTATTTTTGAAATATTTCTATTAAGTATTTAAAAACATTATAAAGTCCAATTTGAAATAATCGATGTTTTTATTCGATTTTTTATTTTTTTTTAGTTTACCATGTAGTTGGGTCTTTTACTTTGCAAAATGCGAAGCATTTTAAAAATCAACTGAAACAAGTGCGTCAACAAGTTCTTTTCTGACTTGAATTATTCTAGATTATAAGAAAAATTCTGCAAAAATAAGTAAATACTGCGTCATTTATTTTTTTAGCTTTTGTCTTCTTTAACGAAGTCACGTCTTTAACAAAAATGCTTGAACACTTTCAATAAGACAAAACTTTTCAGTTTTTAAGAAAATACGTAGTACTCATTTATATTGTTTTATTAATCCATAAAAACTGGGGTATAAGTATGGTTTTTGCAATTTTAAGTGTAAATAATTCATCATAATTTTTGAAAGAAGTATATGAGATTCACCTAAAGGTAAATTTAAAAAAAAATATTACCGATTCATGCAACTACAATCACGCTATCGTTGTAACGAAATCCCCTATCACTTGAACATAATTTCCGGAGAATTGGTCGATGATTGCCGGATACGTTTATTTGTTCCTCTTAATACCCATGGAGTACTTCTTGGAAGACATGTTAATAAAATGAAAAGCATTTGTGATATTGAACGTGGCTCTGGTTGCTTATGCATAAGTAGGGGACAGCTACTTCTGCATTGCAAGGCCCTGTGAATTTAATCAGTTGTTGGAGCAGTTGGTTCTTAGGGTTTGCTTAACATTTATTTACGGAAGAGTAATATAATGGAATTCAACGTGCGCGAATTACAGAGCAATTTAAATTGATAATGACTAACTATCCTCTCACTATATGGCATTTCTTCGTGATTTTATCGATACGTCTATTAACTTTCATTCTGTTTATTTGCCAAGGTAGACGATGATGACATTTTTCTGTACACGCTTTGAATGAAAACTACTTTGAGAACTTCATTTCTCTGTGTATGAAATAATTCTAGTTAAGTTATCCATTGCAGGTTCAAACAGGTGGTAAAATTGTTTGTCACTTTTCTTTTCACATTTTTTTAATTTATAATAATTTGCGTTACCAAAGATGTCCAATTTAAACTTTGATCGATAGAAACAGTTATATATAACCTTTCATGCTTGCAACAAGAGCTTAAGACATCAAAAGAAAATGAAAATGAGAACTGTTTTCTTCTGGAAAAATTTATTTATACTTGCAATTGTTGTTGATAACTTGATAAATTCGATCTAGCATTGACCAGTTTTTTCAGAAGATTAATGCCACTATTTTATGTCATTTTTAGGGTACTAATGTTAGGAAATTGACGACCGTTCTGGTAAATTTTTCTAACCATAATACCCCATACATTTTCTAGTTAGCTACTCTACTAAAGGAATGTCTTTGCTATGAAACCATTCCCGAGAATAACGAGATACATTAATCGTCGCATTACCCTATTGGAATGTGAACTGCTAGTCTTCTTTGACATCTTCTGAATAAGATATCAAAACCAAAGAATATCTATAATAAGAAGACTCGTGATGTTTTCTTTATCTTTTTTCGACCTAGACTTCTAGAAATAGATAGTAATAAAGAAGTCATTAGTGAGAGAAAAACAAAAATTTGAGAGGATAATTGGAACACTTCTAAAAGGTGCATATTTCAAAACTTTTCTATAAAAGCATTACACACTGCCTTTTCCACAGCCACTTGTGATACTTACCCATTGTTTATTTAAAACAAATTAAATTTTATTTAATTAATTGTATTTAAAAATACACTTTTTTATTTGAAAACATTTTAAATTATTCAAATTTACGATTAAATCAAGATCACCCTGTACTTTTCTTAATCGAACTGTACATACACAATATTCGTCCCAGGTTGCCTTTAAAAATGCACAAAGAAGAAATGTCAACAAGCTCGGTGTGTGCTACCTGCTTCTTTCCTCTTCTTCGATTCGCCATTTCTCTATAAATTAAAATTGGAAGAAGAGGTAGAATTGAGAAAACAATACCAGTGGAGTCGTTCCAGGTCGCCTTTAAAAACGAATTAAAAAAAAAAAAATCCCCGTTTTATAGCTTACGCTGTAAATACTGTCTGTAAAAATCTTTTGTTTACGGTTTTGTTATTCGATATTCTTTGATGAAAACCTCTTCCAACATTAAGTAACCATTCCTTTGCAATTCCAATGCATATGGTCTTTGCACACTTCCAGACGATTATGATGGTTTCTTTAAATAAGGTATGGAAAGCTTTTCAAAATCTGTCGTTTAGTAACTGGAAAATCTAATCACTAAACTGCGAATAAATTACACTGATCAACACCAATTTAGGTGCCCAAAAAATGGCAAATCATTTCTATAAGATTTTTTCCGTAGTTTACGAATTCGCAATACTTAAGGGGGCAGTACACTTCTTTTTTGCATTTTTTAAAAGTGTTTTTTTTTAATAGAAAAAGTTATTAAATCATTTGAAAATTTTACACATTAAAATACATGTATCAAAGAAAACAAAAATAATTTTTTCGAAATTTCTAGCGTTTGTACGGCAATAATATGGCTACCTAAAGAAAACCCTTTTCAAACTGGTTGGTAAGAAATCTCAGCTCTGGAACGTCTGAAACAAAAAATTCAAAGCACATATTAAAATATAAGTCAGCTGCTATCATGTGAACCACGATGAAGTATTTTGGCAAGAAAACAACAAAATGGCGGAAGTTTTAATTTTTTTACGTTAATTTTTATTTTTATTTTATTAAAATATTTATAAGAAAAAGGGTTCAATATTAACCTATATTAATAATAATGGCTCAAATCATAAGCAAACATATATGGAATAAGTCTGCAAAATTTGAGCCCAATCGGACCAGTAGTTTTTTCAAAAAACTGCCAACCAGGTCAAAAAACGTAGTTTCGAGAAAAACGCGTTTAAAGTTTTTCTTATTCAATTCGCAGATAATTCTGAAAAAAAAGTATCTTACGTTTATTCGGCAATGCCTTTTCAATCGATTTAACATATTGTAAACTACTTTTGGAGGTATATAGTATACAAATTTGATGTTTTTGAAAACATCGATTTTTTCAAAAAATAGAAGTGTACTGCCCCCTTAATCGGCCTCAAAAAAACATATAAAATGTATAGCCCTGTATTATTTATAATTTAACGAGTGCAGCAAAGGTTACATCTGCTGAATAATATTACAATACGTTTCATGAATAATTGGAAGGGCGCTAATGAAAATTTCGCTCACTACATATCGCTGGGACAAATGTTAATTAGCTTTTAAGATAACACCTCGCGAATACAATTGAATTAAAAAATTCGCTTTATTCATATTTATTATTTAAATAATTCATACAAACAAAAGTAACAAATGTAAAAAAATGCTTATTAACTTTCAATGCTAGCTGAAAATGTTCAGTACATCGAGGTTAAAAAAAACATAAAAATTATCTAAATTTGGATATTCAATATGATGATAATGCCTTGTTTGAATCCAACAATTAATCGCTTTTAAAATATATAAAAGCGCTCAACTGTCAATCTACTAAATATTAGTAGATGAAAATATCACCCCAATTATACATAAAAGTTGAGAACTCTTAACCTATTAATTGTTTTGAAAAATCCCTTTAATTCAAGAGATGGACCTCTTTTTGTAGAAGAATTCACAAATTATAAGAAATCAGTGTAATTCTAATATTTGTTCAATAATGTGGTAGCATTAAAAGGATTTTTGATAGTAGATAAGAGGTTAATTTTTATCCAGAATCGGGGGGTATGTTTAATTTTCTAATATATTACTGACAAGTTTAACCTAAGAGTGCTTAACAATGCTAAACAAAATATGTTACTACTGGGTAATTATTTATTTAATTAATAAAACCTATTAAATTATAAATAAACATTTTTGCAAAGAATGACTCATAAGGCGAAAAACTGTTAATAAATATGTAAATAATCGAATAAGAGCATTGCTAATGAGAATATTTTCATAAATGTATGAATCAGATGTATGATTGTTATGTTGATTTCACGCCTAATAAAATGAAAATATAAAAAACCCATTTTACTACATCGCATAACAAGAATATCTAAATATATTCGAGAATATTTTAGCATCTCGTTTATTTCGGGATTTGATAAAACCAGCTTTGTTTAAAAATTGTTAATTCTGCCCGTGCTTCTTCTGTGAACGCGCTGAATTTGTGCACAATAGTGAGTTATCTAAAAGCACCTACAAAAGTGGTGACCGCAATGCAATCAAATCAGCATCACCAGTGCCATAAAAAAATCATACAAACTTCTATAGAAAACTGTCCTAAAGCGGAACGACGTTAAGTGTTACACAACGCAGTTGTTAAAGACGTTACCATGAGATGTAATCAATTCACACTCCAGACATGGGAGCTGATTATCAATTTGAGGTGCATTTTATTAGTCGGTGTGCTCCGCACGGACTAACTTGAGATAAATTTGCACACTTTAGTCGCTATCAACGAATTGCATCTATGCACTCATCTGCTTGCATTGACTTCTCGCAGCTCTGGGCCATGCTGGCTTCGTTCAATTGACACGTGCTAACTTATTCTATATGCAGATTTATCAGCCGGAACAGCTGCTTTCAGGTCAGATAAATTTTAATAGTTGTCCAACAGAATCAGCGCATAGCACCCTCTGACGTACGATTCATTTTATTGCAATAGTTCTCTTTTTTCAATTGCGAATAAAATTAACGAACTTTAGAAAGATAGATTTCCACCTAAAATGTTGAGAATGAACCTTTTATTTATTTTGGAAAAATTATAACATATAGCAAATGCGAATAAAATTTTATGCACGGAATGTCCCATTTAGGATTTATGGAAACCCAAATTTTTAAAAATAACAGTGTTGTGGCCTTTCAAGTGTTAAGAGGTTTTACTTTGTGTAATGAAACTTTCCGTAATCTCAGTAGCCGTAAAATAAAATTAAAATGAAATAATATTTAGCAAATTACTATTCTTTTTTTCAGATGTAAATTTTTTTCAAACTGCCGCATTTTGTCAAGTATCGATTTTAAAAAAATGGTACAGATTAAGAAAGTAATAGGTTTTTTTTTTACAAGACTTACTGCCGAGATATTGAATGCACCATGCGGAAACGATTTTTTCATAAACCAACATATTATATTTTATTAATTTGTAGTTTTTCACTATTCTAAAAGAAGTAAAAGTTTACTATAAACAAAAGTAAAACTGCACTCTTGCGTTAAAGTAGAGAATTATAAAAATTCATGTTTAAATAAACACTTTATTTCTAAAGTTCATATTGGTACATAAAAATATTCATTGTAATGTATGTGTAAACACACATTTGTGATGAAAAAACTGCTACTACTTTTGTAAATATGTTCACAACTGCATGTAAAATTCCACAAAATGTATGTAAAATTCCTTGTTATCGAAAAAAAAAATCAAAGAGGCTTGTGAAATTTTTATGAAAATGCCATTTGCCGTGTAGACGTGTAAAGTGTTGTTAGCTCGTGATTACGTCAGTTAAACTTTTATTCTGGATTCTGTAACAACGAAATGAAAAAAAAAACCTTTAAAAAACCCCTCTCAGGAATAGTACTTTATTATTCCATGAATTTTTATAAATGCTACTCAGTACCCCTGATTTAAGTAAATTTATTTTAAAAATTTCAAACATATAGATTACTTGTCTCAACTTCAAATCTTAAACTGAACAACTGAACAAAATATGAAATTACATTTTTGACGTAAATTAGGCATAAGTCAATGCAATTTCATCTTGTTTCAATAAAATTAAAAATTGTATTATGAGTTGAAATCAATCCAAAACAGATCATTAAAAAAATGTGAAAATTGAAATGTTAAATGTACTATTTCACAGGAGTTTAACATTTTCCTTTTCAAAGGTTTGTTCTTTGGATTTTTGAATTCGACTTTAATCAGTAAAAAAAGCTCAAAACTAATGACAGCTGATTGCAATTACGCCTGTTTTTTGGAGCGAATTTAACGGCAGAACCGCTATATTCAGTAAAAATTATGTGTACTACTTAATACCATCGAAATTTTGTAAATCTCAATACTATATTTTTATATTGTTTACCTTGTACATTGCTAGTATTAGGTGACAGGTATATGGTATAAACCTAGTATTTGGAATATTACAATATCGAGACTACATGTGTGTCAAAGGTATAAGACTATGCAATCTATTGCTCTAAAAGTAGTACCAATATTTGAGTGAGTAGTTAGTTTGTTAAAAGAACAAATAATATGAAATTATAATTAAAAATGTTCAGCTTAACTTACCTATGCTTTTATGTGATCACGAAAATTTGGGAACGAATTAGTGTGGGAGAGGGACAATGGTTTTCTACGCAAGTCGTGCAAGCGTATCTCCGTTCAAAAAATTAGTTTTGGATAGAATAAATGGGTCTATCAATTTCAAAAAGATCTCAGCCAAATTATTAACCAAATCCACCTTTTTCCTTTCGATTAGTGTCACTTAACATCGTTTTCCCAATCCACCCACACGAATGAGTCACTAAAAATTTCGTTCACATCTCTTACAGTTTTTCTTAAATATCTTAAAATTAGTCACGTTTTCGCCGGATATCTTTTCATTCACATGCGTGCGCAAGCGACTCTCTGGCGGCGCACGCACTATAAATAACCTTGACCTAGTTTTACGCAGTTCATTCAAGTTACGCTCGAGGGCATTAGCATTTCGGCACTACTTTCCCCCACAATGACTTGTTATGGTCGGCTTTTTGGTTCATTGGCCTTTCTTGTAATTAATTATTTGGTGCATTAGTGGGCCCATTTCGTAATATTACGCAATTTATATTAGGGCTTTTCTTTATTTAATATAGAAGAGAAGATGTTTTTATTTTTTATTTAATTATACCTTAATAAGTCTAGTCATTTCATTTCGATTTCAAGGATACACAGTTCCTCCTTCCACAATCCTCTGTTAAGGGGTGAGTTTTAAAATTTAATATTGTTGGCTTAAGGGGGTATCCCACTCTAGAGGCCCCTGAATTGAACGTTTTTTTTCAGGGAGTTGAACACGAAAATACAAAAAATTAGAGTTAAACATAATAATCCTCTTATTACATGATCTTTAATGAATATTTTGAGAAAAAAAAAAATTTTTTAATTGAGTGGTTGGGTCAGAGCAGGCCTGCTACTGGGACTCATAACTTAGGAACGGCAACTCATGGTGTGCACCATAACAGCCAAACAAATAATCTGAAAATTATTAAATTGCACATTAGTACTCTTTATATATGGCTATAGCATGAGTGTGTCACATTTTGAAAAAAAAATTCTTATTCAATTTTTTATTTTTTCTACTATTCGTTATAATTTTTACTGTTAAAACATGGGATACAAGCTATGTAAATGTAAAAATGCCTGATTTGCTCCACTTAGGTTATAGAGGCAAAGCTAACACAGCTTGTACCAAAATCTGAAATTTTTTGGATGAATGGTTTTCTCAGAATGCCATTCATCAAAACGCTGTTTTGAGAAAAACGGCTTTTAAGTTAAAGTTGAAGGCAACGAGGAGTGCTAGGGAGCGCGCAGCATCGCACGGAATCGCCTGTAGCGGCGCGAGCTTTTCAAATTTTGCGGCAAGAGATAGCTTAAACGATTCAGGAAAGAACACAGAATTTTTCAAAACTAAAAAAAAAAATGCATTTTATGAACGTTCTAGAGTGGGATACCCGCTTAAATGATATTTGATGAATCTTAAGAATGAGAACCAAAAGGTTTTATGGATGGCACATTTTTTAATTACCAATTCTGTTTATTATACCTGGGCGCCTTTCAGCCCTCCGAGTTCTTTCGGTACTACATAAAACTTTAAATGCGTTTTTCTAAAAATTGCATTTATAAACTGACGTTGCATCGCCAATTTCTTCAATTGAATTGAACCTTTATAACCCTATAACAAAATTATACATCGAAGTACGTATATGTACGTAGCTAATTTTTGATATGTTGGAAACTTTTTCCGTAAAAAATTATTATCGGCAAATCTTATCTAAAATTCAAATTATTTTGAATTTTTTTTTCCAGTAAAAGATTGGAGGAGAATTCTTGCCGGCAGCAGGACAGAACAAAGGTGACTTGCAAATTGAATTTGCAAATATACTTGAGAATATGTAGAATAAAGGTCACTAAACAGAATTTTAATTCTATCAACTGAGTTTTCATAAAATATTGTCGAAATTCATCATTTTTTCCGGTACTAGGCTGGTAATACCCCTTAAAATTTAAGGGGACATTTACTTTCTAAATTTGAAAAAACCGATTTTTTTTAAATTTCATAAATGTGTTCTAATACATATATCACAGAATTGTTCTCCCAAAACAGTTTTGAGAAATTCAATATATAAAAAAAGTTATACACACATTTGTAGCGGTGCCTTATGCTTATCGTATCTTAAAATGCTATAAAAAAACTTTAAAAGCGTTTTTCTCGAAACTACATTTTTCGAACTCGTAAGAAAATTTTATCAGTTTCTAATCATCCGATTTACAAAATCCAAAAAGTATTCGATTCCTTACACAATATACTAGGGGTTATACCTCTAAAAATTTATATTTATATAAATCCACCCCTTTTACGAGGGTAGTTCACCAAAAAAATTCGTCGATTTTTCAACACTTTTTGAAAATCATCTGTAAAATAACAAAAAAAAAATGTTTTTCATAATTTTATTGGTATAACCCCTAGGAAAATGTCTCAGGAACATAACCTATTTTGAATTTTGTCCTAATTTTTTTTAGGAAGCTCAAAAATTGTCCTACCGTCAAAAACGAGCCTTTTGGAATGCGCCCTCTACCGTCACTACGAAGAGTAAAAAATCTTCAAACAATTTTTTTTTTATGTAGCTTAATATATATATTTATACAATCAAAAAACAGTGTCAATAAATACTATAAATTTTTTTTATAAAAGTTTTAAGAATGTGATTTTTTTCCAATTTAGAAAGTAAACGTCCCCTTAAAACGCGTTTTTCTTGAAATTGCTTTTTTCGAACGGGGAAGATGATAAAAAGAAATTTTCTCAGCCGATTTGACTGAAATGTTTACACAATATTCTATACACTATTAGTACTTGTTCTTAGAGAATTATCCCAATCTGTTCAAAACGTCACATTTGTTTGACTAAAATCTCCCGAAAAATCGAAAAAATTTTGACGGTAAACTTTCAAAAATTTACTTTTTCTAACTGAGAAATCATTAACACCTGCAAAAAATTAAAAATTAGAAAAACTTACTCATTAACAAACAGGACTTAATAAATAAAAAGGAAAAAACATATTTTCGAGATTAATTTTTCACTTAACAAATTTGCTCAAAATTATATATTTTTTCGGCCTTAACTTTCTAAATAGAAAAAAATTGGTTATAGTAAATATGTTCTAAAACTTTAGGAAAATATACTCCCAAAACCGTTTTGGGAAAGTCAACATAGAAAAAAAGTTATAGATATATTTGTAGCAGTATACCTTATGCTTATTGTACCTTAAAATTATCAACAAAAAACGCTATCGCGCGTTTTTCTCGAAACAACATTTTTTGAACTTGAAAGACACTTTTCTAAGGCTCAAATCATCCGATTTGAAAAAACCAAAAAGCATTCGATACTAAAAACTTATATAAATGTAAAACCACCCATTTTACAGGGGTAGTTCACTCCAAGAAAAGGTCAATTTTTCAACATTTTTTGGAAATCTTGATTAAAGTAACGAAAAAAAAAATTTTTAATTATTTTTTAGGTATATCACATAGCTAGGAAAATGTCTAAGGCATATAAGCCATTTTGAATTTATACTTGATTTTTTTTAAGGAATTACATTAGAATCAACTAGAAAAATTCTATACATGATTTGCGTAATACTACTGACACTAGAAGCGTAATAAATTTCAAAGTTATAATAATACCTTGAAATTAAAATGCAATTTATGCCAACATCTTTATTTGACGGAATATTTGGCTAAAAATCAGACCAGAAATTCAAAGATAATATGATATTTTTAAAATTGAGTACACACAAAAAGTATAAGACGTATTGATGTTATTATGACCTTAATATCTCGGGTGACCATTCTAAGAGCAACAAGACCATTGACCAAAAGTCGAAAAATATTATTTAAATACACACATTTTCTTCATCTTCTTCAAAGCGATGGTCATCACATTTTCAAAGGTTTTAAGTACTATAAATCCAGATATATGTACATATATACATACAAATCGATTATACAAGTAACATCGTATTTGTAGTCCTATATTTAAAATTAAAACCACAATTTTCCAAATAATGTGATTACTTTGAATAGCTGTTTCTGTCAACAAAAGGTTTTTAAACTTCTTATTCCAATTGCTGAAAAACCCACTGCTGGCGGCTTCATAAGCTTAGTAAAATTAACTTTTCGAAAGGTTTAGTTCTCATGTAACGAAAATATCGGCTTGATGTATTTAAAGCTGATATTTTTCCATATGCATTCAAGACAAAGAAATCGTTTTAATTATTTTCCGAGCACTTACCAAATAATTTTAAAATTAAATGAGGACTTTGAAACTTATTAATAAAAACTCATTATAGATCCTATCCTAATGTTTTGTATGGATACGATTGAACTATGAACTATCATTCTTTGTTGTTCGTAAGCTTGCCCTATAATGCAGATTTCGATTGGTTTAACTTTTTATTTCAAAATACTAAAACTGCCTTATTCGTACATAAAGGTCTTCAATTATCTCACTTTTACTTGGAATTCTTTGCTAATGCTTTGAACATTTTAAATATTTACATAATATCTTTACTTTGTGAATTACAAATGTGTTTTTTTTTTGCAGATAACACCGGCAAACATGAAGATACTGAGAGATAACATTTTGGTTGGATTCCTCATCCTTATGTTAGTCACCTTGGTAGCGGCAATTGACTGTCCAGATGATTGCAAATGTGAGGTCATAGAAGGAGAAAAGCCACTAAAACACGCTAAATGCACAAGCCTAAATGGACTGTCGGGAGACATGAAAACAATCCCCATACATTCCCTGGATTTATCACATGCCAATTTGGATCGTGTGTCACATTTTCTGGAGAAACTCAAGGATCTCGTCAGCCTGGATTTGTCCAATAACAATTTATCCGAAATAGCACGACTAGGGAAGCGAATTAAGACGCTCAATATAAGCCATAATAAAATAACATCTGGTAAACTTACTAAAATACCTGGGCACGTTCAAAATTTGGATTTGTCTTTTAATGAGATTACATATCTACCCCTGGAAATAACAAAATTGAGACATTTAAAGAGCATTAATCTGAATGGCAATTCGATTAATTGCACATGTGAGACCCTGGAAGTTCGCAATTGGTTGCAACATAGCAATGTGTGGACAGACAATGTTGTTTGCACCTATCCAACTGAAGTAAAGGGTCAATCTTGGCTGCAGGTGAAACAGTCTAAACTATGTCCAAAAGATGATTCCACAAGTAAACAAGATGAATATAATTTACATAAGGACAGCGAAAATGATCTGATGCTCGGCGATGAGCCTGTAATAAATGAAGGATCGGGAGATGAAGAAGATGAACTTGGAAAAACCTTTATGATTTTGCCAAATCATAATAGTCATAAAATGGAGCGAATGATGATGCAGGATGAGGCTGAAGAAGGATCTGGTGACGATCACGCCGCTTACAAATCGACAAGATATAACGAGGAGGAAGAAGATGATGAAGGTTCAGGAAGTGGAGGTGGACCTATTATTCCGTTTGCAGAATTACAAGATCGACTTATTATTTCTACCACTCCGTTTGTTGGAATCAGCGATGAGCAGGAAACAGATGTCTCAAGTACACTTGCTGTAACATTTAGAAAATATGCTGCAACGGAATCACCACTTGGTGTCACTGATGACATAATTATTCCGGTAGTTGTTCAACATGTAGATGCAGCCCCACCACCAACAGCTTCTCCAGAAACTACTGAAACTATCGACACTGATGATGAAGTGGAGCAAGACGCAGAAGATGACATTACTGAAGATGATGTTGATGCTTTGAATGCAAATATCAAACATGAAGAAGATAACGAAGCTTCATTACGCGAGGCTGGGGCTGATAACAATAATAGCACATATATCCTTCTAGGCATAGTATTGGCAATTTTGATTGCTCTTGTAATTTTTGTTGCCTTCAAAAGATCAAAGGCGAAGCGAAGAAATCGAAGTGCTGATCTTGAAGGGCAACGTGCTACTGAACTTCAGGATATGGATAAGACGAATTTGGGTAAGCCAGTCCATAAAAATGGAAATGCTGAACATGCTCCTCTCATTAATGATCACAGTAATGCAAGACCAGTTAATGGTAATAAAAAGGTTCCCTATGTTCCACACGATAACGACAGAAATGCCCAAGAACCTCTTCTAAAGGGTAAGGATCAGCCCGATTCTATTGATCTTAAGAAAACCCCTAATGCACAACAAGAATCGAATAACAACGTGCCCAGACAAACAGAACCGATTGGGACAACAAATCAAGAAATTCCAAAACCAGCTGCTAGATCTTCTCTAGACAAGGCTGCGCCTGAGTCAAGGAAGGGCGGTTATCCACCACCAAAGTCTCCAAGAACGAAAAAACCTTCAACAGGAGGAGATGGTGACGCAACATCACCTTCATCACCAAAACCATCTCGCTATAGTCCAGTATATTCACCAGAAACTGGTCGAGTTAAGATAAAATTGACTGAAACGCCGAAGCCTAAGACACCTCTCCTAGTAACAAGAAGCAAATCGAACGCTGGTGAAATAATAACGACACCTAGCGAAAACCAATCGATGCCAACCAGCCAGTGATACTAAGTAAACTTTAAGACAAAATTGGTGCCTTTAGCTGAAATGGAACCCCCGGTTACCATGAGAATATCTTGTGTTCGTCACATATTGTGAGCACTTTAGTCTACTTACAAAAAAAAAAAAAAAAAAATAATTTTTCGATTAATATATAAAAAAAAACTAAGACATTTGTCATGGACGAGGAGTGTATTTTAATGTGCCACCAAAATCCAAGGACTTCCAGATGAATCGATTGAAGCAGAACTTTTTAGCATACCTTAAGAAAGATGTTCAATAAATAATTTTTTTTCTGTTTTTTATATAAAAGATACTGAATATCTCATAATATTTAATAACTACAAAAACTGTATTTTATACTTTAGATTTAGCATCTTCTAAAATACCACGAGCACTGGGGCAAGGCGAATGCTGGTATGCCAAAATTTCTAATTTTTCAACAGAAAGTAGAAGAATAGCAGATATATGTGTCAACAAGATTTATGATGTTTATCACACCTCAGATGTCTCTTGATGATGAATTATAATACCAGCGACTGTCCACATCACAACTTAAATCATACATATACCAAATTTTAGATGGCTGGGTATGGACGGAAGAGCAGCAGAGCATCAGAGTCGAAACATCTTAAAATTTTTCTGCTTCATTCGACGTGATATTGTTAAAAGGAAAGAACAAACAGTCAATAATAGGTTTAAGCAAGGCAATCCACACTATATTTTGTATCTAAAGGCTTTCTTGAAAAAACAGAAAAAACATTTTATTTCGAAAATCAGCGTTTTTTTGTTTTTTTTAGTCAAGAGTTCACTTAAATTTGTAAAGCGACTATTCTAAAATATTGTGATAGGTATTGAACATTTATGTAGTGTCTTTGGTGCGTGTTCCTCGTGTAACCACGTTTTGTTTTTAGTTTCTTTATCATTTCATATTTAAACAATCTTTTGTAATTTTACGTTACTTTCTCGTATCGTTAGCATTGTTGTGAATTATAAGAAAAAAAAAACAGTCTATTTAAACCCTATATTATGGCCTTAATTGATAAGTTCGCTTTCCCTATATATTTTTTTTTTTTTACGCTAAGCTCAACCAAAGCTTCGATAGGACTAGTAATTTTACTTTTCTTTGTATTATACTTAAAAAAAAAAAAAAAAAAAAAAATTACGTAAAATTGGATCACTTCATCGAACGACTATACGAATACGAATTTTGTCGGTAGTATTAATTATATTTTGTAAAATAAAATTTGTCGGACAAAAATTCATCCTGCGAACATTACATACAACAGAACGCATTTTAGTATAGATATTTTTTCGGAACGATTTTAAGTTTAAACATTGTACATTTTTTTCTTTCATCTTTTTTGTTATTTCTCTAAGTCCAATGCTGCCGAAAAGTAATATCATTTTTCATAGTTTTATTTCCATTATTACTGTGTTTTGTTTTCATTGAAAGGAGTATATATGTATAGCATATTTATAAGTCAGTTATGTTTAGATTGTTACGGAAATTTAAGCATGTTACTGCATCGCGAGTCGAGGGAACAGTTGCGACTAGGCATACATTTGAAAATATTGTATCAACATTTGAATATGTTATGATTTATATCGTATTTTAATAAACAAGAAATAAATTTATTTAAAATACAATTTATGTTGTTTTGTAGGGGAGACCGGGGATAGTTGACCATAGGGGTAGGTTGACTAATTGTGAAAAACTCGACTAGTTCAAAAGTGTTGCGTCATCCAACTAGGCGCGAGAAACCGTTACCTCCTTCTCCTCAGTCATCGCGAATGCGGCATCGCGTGCACACGTAGTTCGGGAGAAGGAGCGTAATATTGAAAAAGTATACACGTAAGTAATTTTTTTCCTTGTTATATTATTTGTAATGACGCCTATATACTTTTTATTTTTCATTTGCAAATAATTTTAAATAAAAGTTTGATTGTTAATCTTTATGTTACATATCATTCTTTTTAATTTCGCTGTAGTTTTGAGGTTATGACACGTGTCTAAAAATTGCAAAGTAATCCGGGGCTGGTTGACTAATTTATAATGGGGCTGGTTGACTACCTAGTCAACCTACCCCAGGAAGTCTGAATGGATGAATTTATTCGAAATTTTTTTGTTTTAGAACCATGCGGACATACAAAAGAAAAACTAACCGAGGAAATACGCCCAAAGATGTCTTCAATAGAGCATGTCAACAAGTTATTTTTAATAAAAAAAGCATTAATTCTACAGCAAAAGAATTTAATATACCCTACAAAACACTCCAACGGTACGTGGTAAAAATGAAGAAAACTTTAGAAAGTAATCCAGAATTGACAAGTTTTGAATCGACTTTGAAGACCGCTGGCTACAAAAATAATAGACAAATATTTAATGACGAAGAAGAACTCGCTCTAGAAAGTTACCTCAAAATGGCAGCTGATATTTATTACGGACTTACACCTTATGAAACAAGAAAATTCGCATTTGAGTTTGCGAAAAAAAACAATAAATCTATTCCTAACACGTGGAACAGAAAAATGATTGCAGGTGAAGATTGGTTAGCAAGTTTTCTTAAACGTCATCCTGCACTCTCTATACGAGCTCCTCAAGCTACGAGTATGTCTCGAGCAACATCGTTCAACAAACATAACGTTAATTTGTTCTTTGAAAACTTAAAAACCGTTTACCTACGTTTAAATCTAAGTCCTGGTGATATTTGGAATGTTGACGAAACAGGACTAACAACGGTGCACGTTCCTAATAGAGTGATAGCTCGCCGAGGAATCAAAAATTTGGGAAAAATTACTTCTGCTGAACGAGGTACGTTGGTGACAGCCGCGATTGCAGTCTCAGCTCTTGGCAACATGGTTCCTCCGTTCTTCGTTTTTCCTCGTATCCACTACAAAGATCATTTTATTAAAGGCGGACCAGTAGGTTCATAGGGCGATGCTAATTCTTCTGGATGGATGAAAGAAGACAATTTTCAAAAATTCGCAAAACATTTCGTAAAATGCGTTAAGCCTAGTAAAGCAAAGCCTGTTTTATTGCTTCTAGACAACCACGACTCGCATTTGTCTATTGAAGTACTTGATTATTTCAAAGAAAATGGGGTAACAGTTTTATCGTTTCCTCCCCACTGTAGCCATAAGCTGCAGCCTTTAGATAGAACAGTTTATGGGCCACTAAAGAAATACTACAATCAAGCATGCGACAACTGGTTAGCGGGCCACCCAGGAAAAACTATTACTATCTATGACATACCTGAATTAGTGAAAACAGCACTGCCATTAGCAGCTACAATTGATAATATACAGTCTGGATTCCGGGTTTCTGGAATAGATCCACTCAATGAAAATATATTTCCAGATTCACAGTTTAGTGCATCTTATGTGACTGACAGACCAACACCGGACTTGCCTTCTATTACAATACCATCAACATCGGTTAAAGACAGTCCTACTCTATTAAGTTTTCAAGCGAGTCCTTCTATTTTAGAGACCCCCTGCTCAGGAACTAATGCGGATCAAGGATTCAAAACACCTGAAAAGAATCCAGTAACTCAAGCAAGAAGTGTAAATATGCCCAGCACTTCTTTTGCTTTGCCTGAAGAGATAAGGCCATTTCCAAAAGCTGGACCACGTTTAGAAAGCAGGAAAAATATCCGAAAACGAAAAAGCACTATTTATACAGACGCACCTGAAATAGAAAATCTCAGAGACCTTAAAATAAAACGACAATCACGTAAGGCGCCAAAAATCCAAATCAAGAAACCAAAGATAACTCAAGGAAAAATTGAAGGGACTAGCAAGAATAAAGGTAAAGGAAACAGAAAAAAAACTCTTCGTGAAAAAAATAATAGCGATAATGAAGAAGAAGACTAAAGTGATGAGGAAGACACGTTTTGTTTGGAGTGCACTGAATTCTAAAGTTTAAGTTTTTAATAAAGTAAATAAAATTTGTTTATTTTTGTGTCAGATACTTAAGAGCAATAGTTTTATATGTTAAGTTTTTTATTGATGAAATATTTGATTGTTTATTCTAATATGAAGTTTATTTTATTTGTTTAATTGTCATGGAATTGATAATTATTTGTTTCAATAAATAAAATGTTATTACAATTACTTCTTGTTATTTTAATTTTATATATCCGTAGATCTTGCACTAATTAATTTGTAGGTCAACTTACCCCCAGTGACAAGTCAACCTACCCCATGTCTGGGGTAGGTTGACTTAAATTTCATATTCTACGAGATCATGCTTGTACTCTATATCATAATTGATTGCGAGATTTTTGTCATTTGTTTTTAAAGCTTAATAGTGTACCTATCAAATGTATTGGTTTTTACAATAATATACACTAAAACAAACAAAACATAAGCGTCTAAACAGAAATTTGGTCAACTATCCCCGGTCTCCCCTATACTTCCTGCTCTTATTATTAAAAAAATATTGTTCTTACATCTTACGTCTCAAGGTAAGATCTAATTTGTAAAAAAGCTATGACATTTGCATGAAAGACGAACTTCGAAGATCATACAGAGAAGGCTGCTAAAATAGAAAGTGGGTATGAGGTATGACAGTCGAAGGATTGACGTGAACAGGTTTTCAGTCCACAAATTTTGTAGCAGCAATGTGAAATAAATGTGAGACTTAGATTAATACATTTCTTGTTATACTGAAATTTTTTTACATATTTGTTAAATGAACGTTTAAAGCGTTTCAGTAAACTTAATATAAAGAAATTTAAACCTAGTATTGTACTTTAAGCGGGAGACACAATTCTAGCTAAACCAGCTTGTAGTTTTACCGCTGACGGAAAAGCTGTGTAAAACCAAATTGAAAAAAACTGCTTCTAGCTTGACATTTGTAAACATAGTTTGTTTTTCTTGTGATAAATGACACAAAGCAGCCGACAATTTCAGCTTAAAATTTTAAATTGCAATTTTGCTCCCTCTCGTTCTTTAGCTTTCTGTCATGTGAAAAATTCGTTTCATTTCGATCTTGAATCATCCTCTAAAAGAACTATCATTTGAAAAAAAATTAACCGCCTTCAAAAACGTTTTACATAATTTACTTAAAAATCCTCTGTTACTAAATTAGTTGTGTTTTTCATCCAGCTCTGTCTCAGCAAAGGATCAGCACTTTAATATGGGAATGCAACAACGACTTCTGCATGTCGACCTGAGATCGATTAATCGGAAAATCGATTATTTGGGGTTAAAGAATTGATTTTTAGATCGGTCTGATATACTGAATCGATTCAGTGAAATATTGCGACTAATAAAAGGAGCGTTTGGATCCTGAGCGACGAGATAAATTAATTTTTAAAGTCATTCGATCTTAAATATTGAGAAATATAATCTTTTTAATATATAATTTTTAATAATAAATGCATATCATTATCATTTACTTATTGCGTTTTATTTTTTTATTACAATTTTGTACAGAGAAGTCCACACAAGCTTACGGTACCGAAGAAAAAAAATTAAATGAAACTTGCTTGGACAACTATACATAATTTCAGCGTCAGATGATGAGAATGACTTTATAAGGTTATTAAAATCAGAAGATTGGCACTTTTTTGATATATGTACCTACCATAAACGCATTTCTCGATATAATATGCATATGTATTGGTCATACATAAAATAAAATATATACAGGGTGATTCAGATCAAGGTGCCGCGGGATATACCACGTGATTCTTTGAGGTGAGCTGATAATGAAATCGTTCCACATACCTCCTCCAAAATTTTCGACTTTGGATGTTCCTTGATAGAAATGATTGCTCATAACTCATAATCACCCTATGGATTCTGGTTATTTATGGTAAGTTGAAAGCTGTCATAAATATCTTTCTTTTGGTACCCCACTTGTTGCTATCGACGAACTTATTCTTCGAGGTATTACAAAAAGGAACGAAAATTATCGATTTTTTATCTAGAATTTTGAAAAATCAATCCATTTATTTCCAAATTTTTTTCTACGGACTGTAATTTTATTATTGTTTAACAATGCCCCCGATGTCGCCTTTCTTCGGCAAAAATCCGTAGCCGGCTACCTGCAACAGTTTTCCAACGAAAGGTAATAAAGTGTATTTACGATAGACCCAAAAAATGAATTGTCTGGGTCACCGTTGAGCGGTAAGGTAATGCATTATGCTTATTTCACCAATTTTACTCGGCCCGTTAATAACTGGTATTTAAGGAATATTTTAGAACAATTTTACTCACTTGTGTTATGATTTTTCAGTTGACCTTAATTTGAAGGTATTTTTGATATTTTTCAATTACGAGCAAAGGTAATTTATCCAAATCTGAACACTTTTGCATCATTATATAATAATTCAGTAATTAATAAGAGATTTTTGTAGCTTTCACTATGTCATTTTCAAATGAAGAATAAGCGGATATGCATTTAATTTTTAAGAAAAGTAGAAGAAATGGAGAATTATCCAAATTCTGTATCAGGGGTATGTGTAACGATTTTTTTATTAACTCACCTCAAGGAATCACGTGGTATACCCCGCGACACCTTGATCTGAATCACCCTGTATATAATTATATACATATATACGCGCCGACTTGAGAACCTCCTTCTTCGGCTAAAGAGGGTGTTGAATGGAATGAACCACTGTGGAAATGATCTTCGAACTTTGCTTCCGAATGTTTTTCTCGCCTGAAAGTGCAAATGCTGCCATCTGAGTTAATGGACATAAAGTGCCTTATTCAATACATAAACCGCAATTCACCGATATTAGGTCTTGTATGTGCTATGGTTTGGTTATGCATTGGATAGACTTGAAGGTGTTAGCTTAAATCGAGGTTGTTGAATTGTCTACGAACAATTCCTTGGTTGAGCTTAAAAACAGCCTCAGTAAAATCCCTAGCCCGCAAAGAAATATTGAACTCAGATTAACCCATGCTTATATTTGATCATTATAAACCCGACTGAAATAGTTCTTCTTTAGTTCAACTATTAACAAGTTTGACGGGCAAATTACACTAAGGAAAACTCATAATCATCGATACTTAAAAATGACTTGGGGAAGTAACAGCAACAAATAATTATATGCTCTCTAATATAATTGGCCTTTATTATATACTGCGGTGGCAGTTGCAATATTACAAATAATTGTCTGTGGTTTAAGCATTTACAGTCTTGCATGAAAGTTTAAGACCACTCTGTAATTTACCTCATCCACAGGGTTTGAGTGCGTGCAGCTCTTTAATGTCTTGTAATTAGAAGATACTAAATTGAGTAAACAAAATCCTTAAGATGTTTGTAACAAAATGCTATATTTGATATTTCGTTATACCAGTAAAATCAAAAATTATAAACTTAAATATACTTCAGGTATTGCATGAAAGTTTAAGACCGGTGGTATTCCACATATAAAAGCATTTATCAAAAATATCCTAAGCCTTAAAATAATATCCTTTGGCCTTCAGACAAGCTTTTATTCTTTTTGGTAGCGAGTTCACCAAGTTCTCCGCCATGAGTTTCGTCATATTTCCCCACTCTTCCAGCAAGAAAGCCTTCAACTCTGGGTTTCGGATTTGAAACACGATCACTAAGTGTTTTCCAGCAATTCTCTATTAAGTTGAGGTCAGGACTGGTTGGCGGCCAAGGTAAAACGTCAATACTATTTTGTTCAATCCATCGCCGGGTGTAGTTGGCAGTATGTGGCTTCGTATTGTCTTGTTGAAAAAGAGTTCCTCGCAGAGGCATTTCCTCTTCCATAAATGGTAAGAGATATTCATTAAGAATATCAACATATTTTTCTTTATTTATTGTTCCTTCGATGATACAGAGTTTCGAGTAGCCGTACCAAGACATAGCTCCCCACACCATGACCTTGCCTCCACCCATTTGCACCTGTTTCTGGACACAATCTTGTCGGTACTTTTCGTTTGGTAGTCGACGAACACATTTTTTTGAGTTTGGTATCAATTGAAAACTACTTTCGTCAGACCAAACTACACGTATCCATTGATCAACTGCCCAATGACGTCGTACTTGGCACCACTGCCTTCTTATGGAAGCATTTCGCCGGCTAATAAGGGGTTTTTTTACTGCTGGATGGCTCCTATAATTTAAATCACAGAGAACTTGTCGAAAGCGGCCAGCCGTTATGGTTTGGTTTCTTATGCTCAGTAAGTTCTCTTCAATGTTGTTTTTGATTTTCCGACTTGATGCGAACCTGTTACCTCTTACAATTTTTACAAACTCTCTTTTAGCCCTTTTATCTAAGGTTGGAGGACGTCCTGACCTTGATCGATGCTCCACGGATCCAGTATCTTCGAACCTTTGTATAGTGTGTTGCACACAAGTTTTGCTGACTTTCAAAGATTTTGCAATTTCTCTTTGAGATCGACCGTCACGATTCAAAGCTACAATCTTTTCAACGAGTCCTTTATTATTTACAAAACAATTTTAGAAAGAAATAACATTTACCTGCCAGAGGACACTAATATCTACTGAGTTCTTGCCCATTGTAGGAAATTTTTATAAAAAATGTTAAAATTGCCGTAAAAACAATATCTTTTATCAAGCAGATTGCATCGACCACTAATCTAACATCAGCTTAGAAATATGAGTCACATGCAGAATGAGTAACGGAACATTTATTTGGAAAAATGTAACAGAGAAAACACGTGGCGTTTTTAGAAATACGACCGGTCTTAAACTTTCATGCACTACCTGAAATATATTTGAGTTCATAGTTTTCGATTTTACTAGTATAATGAAAAATCAAATATAGCATTTTGTTACAAACATCTTGAAGATTTTGTTTACCTAATTTAGTCTTTTCCAATTACAGGAATTAAAGAGCTGCACGCACTTAAACCCTGTGGATGAGGTAAATTACAGAGTGGTCTTAAACTTTCATGCAAGACTGTAAATACCCTATTATTCTTGTGTCACATAAGAACAGTAAAAACTATACAAATTAGAAATTTTATTTTATTTATTAATTAATAACCGAACCATAAAGATATTTGAAATATAAATATATTTTGCGAACTATAAATATTACTTTAAGTAAATATAATTTTATTGCAAATGCCTTCTTTTAGCTTTAACTTATTTGTATTTTAATATTTATTTTCACTAATTGCGTTTAAAACTAAAAGAAACTGACTTCTCCGTCTAATCTCAGTCAGATTTTCTACTGTCGTAAAAACGTAATGCTATGAATCTAAAAGTGTTTACTAAAAACTTATAAAAACAATTATGCATATATCTTATGTCCATAAAATTAGATATACATATAATTAAAAGAGCAGATCCACATTTATATGTACTTTCATTATTATGTAGGTACATTTTAGCACTGGAAAGTGGAAATGGTCATCAGATGGTTTTATAAAAAAAAAAAAAAAATGTAACTCAATATTAAATTTGACTCTCGTTCGAATTTCGCTGATGATGAACTATAACAATAGGATCATCGTTAATAGATTCGCTGCTTTGGTTTTCTGGTGCTTTCGCATCACGGTCATTCGAAGTTATCACTTGGAAGTCATTGCAGCTGCCTCTTGCGCTCGCTGGTTTTGAGTAATATCCCTCTACTAAATTAATATCGCTGTCACGGAATTCATCCTTCTCAGAGTTTGTGGAAATAGTCCACTGAGAAATGGACCTTCCTGGCAAAGGACTTCGGGGCTGTCTTCGGGCGTATGGACTTTTTCTTATACTTTCATAGCTACCATCTGTT
Source organism: Dysmachus trigonus (assembly GCA_949715965.1). NCBI lineage: Eukaryota > Metazoa > Arthropoda > Insecta > Diptera > Asilidae > Dysmachus > Dysmachus trigonus. The sequence continues at coordinate 34,094,446 of OX454319.1, forward strand.
GGACTTTTTGTTGGAATCCTACGTGCATACGGGCTTTTTGGTATACTTTCGTAGCTGGCAATTATTTCTACACTGTCCTTTAATTTTATATTTTTTCCTAAACCTGCAGCTTTATGACCAGAAGTCGATGATGATAAAGAAATTTGGTCAAGTTCCTTCACTTTTGATTTTCTCTTACTGTAAGGACTATTTTCATAACTCTGGAAATTGGCAATTTGCTCGGCACTTTCTAAATTCTGTGTTTTAACATAAGCTGCTGGGAATCGTGATTCTTCTGCTGCATAGAGTCGAGTACCAGAACGTGTACGTTCAATTCTACCCGTCCTTCTGTTTGTGTTTATATCGAAAGTTCTCTCTTTATCTCTAACAGATAGCATTTCTTCACTCTGGAAATGTTTGTAGTCTAAAATGAGATCCTCACTGGCAATGCCCTTCGAATTTCCAGCTGCTCGTTTTGAACGCCTGGGAGAAAGCTCGTCCATTGATTTAAAGTTCCTTTCCAACTTCGGTAAAAGCAGGGCTTCTTCGTAACATGGAGGCAGTGTCTCTCTAGGATCAGGTGCATTTAATTGGGCTTCTTGTTCCATCATCATTCTATTCTGCCGCATTCTGAGAAGTATGAGGGACAAACATATTTATTTTCATTTTTATGATATAAATAGTATATAATGTAAAAAGTAAAAAATGCGCGCTTCTACCGCGTTTTCACTACTAGATCTGTTACTAAACCCGACTCATTTGAGAACTCATAAGAGCTATTCGTAAAGTCTGAAGGGGCCTTTGTTTTAGTAAGCAGAAACAATAATAATTGCAAATGCAACGCCAAACTATATAAATAATATTTAGGACGAAACAAATAGGTTTTTGTTTGTTTGTTCCTTGTTTTCAGAACGTTTCGTATAGTGTATTTCAAAATAAGTGGGGAGAAAGATTTCATCTAGACTCTAGACAAACAACAAATTCTGTATCAACCATTTGGGAGTTACAGGATGATTCATAAATTCGAGATTTTGATGGTATGCATATCATTATTTTATTTTTATCGTTTGATGTACTCAACGCAGCGACATAAAGCTCACGTAAAGAAACTACTACTCAAATTTCCTTTCCAAAAATATGAACAATGTTGATCTAGCTCCTACCACTTGCGAAACGGAAAAAAATGTTTTGCAGTATCCTAGAATTCAGAAACCCCCCAAAATTGCTCCGAAAATCATGAATACACCTGTTTTTTTTTTATTAAATTGCCCATTTTATTATCTTTCCAAAAAGGTAAAATGTGTCCAGGTTGAGAAAGGATAGCGTCAGGATACTTGCGTGTGAACACTGGTTAATACAACCTAATAACGGCAATAAAATAAATTACACCAACCTTTTTATAACTTGTTTGAAGCATTAATTAGAATTAATTACCTGTGTACCCCAAACAAACAACCGGCCTCTTTCTTAGGAATTTTGGTTATTTTAGGAATATCCTAACTACAGTGCAATAAAATAATTAGGTACTAGCCAGGATTTTCTAAGGAACAGGTTGTACTACCCTTTTTTACCTGAACATGCTGTATATTTTTCTAAAAGGTAATAAGATGAGAAATTTAACAAAAATAAAAATCAGGTGTATTAATCGCATGATTTTCGTAGAAAATTTTGGGAAATCCTTAATTTTAGGAAATTACAAAACATCTTTTCCAGTTTCACAAGTGGGTGTACCTGCAGTGGTAAGAGGTAGATCAATATCGTTGATAATTTTGGGAAGGAAATTGAGATATTGGTTTTTTCGCGCTGCGTTGGGTACATCAAACGATAAAAATAAAATAATTATTTGCATACCATCAAAATTCTAGATGAGATATTTCATCCCGCTTATTTTGGCATGTGTTACGAAACACCCTGTATGCATGAATTAACATTAAGTATTATTAAGTATCTAAAAAGATTACATCTTGTAATGCTATCAAAAAATTTAGATTTTCACAATTTTTCGTCCAAATAAAAAATGGACTTTTTTGGAATTTTTTTCCTTAGTCAATAGCACGAAATTAGAGCCAAAAAGGCCATTATTCTGATAATCATTTGGTTTTTTTTTTTTAAATATAGAGATTGAACCAAAGGACGAAAAAACATTTTATTTAAAAAAAAATAATATTTGAAAAAAAAAATTACTTTTTATAATGTAAAGAAAAATAAAATTCTTCGTTCAAAGTTTCAAGTTAATCACATTAGTAGTTTCAAATTAATCGCAGTCACCAATTTGACAAATCCAGGAAAGCGCTTTTAAATTTACGCCTAGCAATAATGGCTTTTTGTATGTTAACTTATAAACAATATTTACTTCGTCAGTTTTGCTCAGATCAAGATTAAATGAAAAAAAAATTTTCTCGGGTACTTACATTTCTCGATTTTCTTCTAGGTTTTGTAATAGTTGCCTTTCATCTCGTCTTCGTTTCTTTCCTTCGCAATAGCGTTTGAAAGTAACATAAATGCAAAGGACGACTGAGAGAACAATTAGTGTAACCATAATTCCAGACCATATTTTTTCTGTAGAACTTATTTTATGACTTTGGAACCAATGTTGAAAGCAAGCATTTTCCCAGCTTCGTCCATACAATGCATCCGGACTTGCACATCTTACTTGTGTCTTGTCAGTTAACTGGAAATCAGAATATTTTAATTTTAGAAGATGTATCTACAAAATTATTATCAATGTTAATGCAGAATATAATAAGTTTCTTGATAGTATCTACCAATAAATAATTGTATTTAAAAACCAATGAATTTCTCAAAAAAAAATAGTTTTTCAGTGGCTTCTTTCTAATATCTTTATCTAAATCATCTCAAGATAAAAGAAAAATGTTATTACCTTCATTTATTTAAGCATCATGCTGGAATTAACATTTTTTTAACAGTTCTACGAGAATGCTTACTACAAAGACTGATTTTTGAAAATTTCAAATGGTTTAAGGCATTTTAAGGAAAAGGTGTTGTCGTAAAACCCTAACTCATTGCATTGTTGAAAAATAGCAACGTGCAAAATCAATTTTTTTTTTCCAATTTTATGAAAAAAGAGTTATAAATAAATCTAAAGCCAAGTTATAAAATTTGACGTGGGGACTTTTTTTTCTAATATTTTACGAAAAACAAGATATAGTACATACCTATTTTAAAAACTGCAATTCATTTGACTTTTAAGATAATTGTAGGTACTCATCAACCCTTAAAAACCTTAATAATTTATATTATCAATGTTTTAAATTAATGAACACCTGTCAATTGTAACTTTTTTTACAACTTTGTCGCCTAAACAATTTATTTATAATTATTTATGCTAGTTGCTTTTTAATTTTCTTTTTCTACTTCAAAGATTTGAAATAATTTTATAAAATAATAAACTGTATATTCACAGAAGTACGTATGTATAATATATAGTAATAATTTGGCAAAAAGTATTTTGAAGATGGAAATAATTAGCAAAGCAAAATTAAGCCATTTGAAGGTACCTTTTGAGGCCGTTGACTAATGAAAAGATAAAATTTCATGAAATCGGAGTCCTGACAATCACACCTCCATGGATTATCACCAAGCCACAGTTGGTAGAGAAAGGGATTGCCCTTGAACATGCTTAATTTTGGAGGCGTTGTAAGTCGGTTGCCTGACAAATTCAAAGTGGTTAGCTCAGGGAAGAAGGCGAAAGTTCTATTGCGAATGGAAGTTAACCTGGAAACAAAAATGTTTTAATTAAATTAACTATGCTGCCCACTTAGTTAACGAACATACCGGCACATACTTAAGTCCAAGTTGCTCAATGTCTCAGATTTCATCATGTTGGGAAAGTGCGACATTAAATTATTAGACAAATCCAATTCCACAAGGTTTGGCAGTCCAGTTAATGCGTTTTGATCCACTGTTTCTATTTCACAACCACTCAGATTAAGTCGTGTGAGTGACGGCGCAACGATTTTGTTAAATTTATTAATAAAATTTCTACCTAAATTTAAAACAGTCAAATGCTCGTTCTCAATAAATGTATTTTTATCAATCCTAGATATGGTATTGTATGAGAGGTCCAACCGTCTGAGAACATTCAAAGAATTGAATGTACCCATTTCAATTTCGTCGATAGCATTGTGCGAAATATCAAGACTTTCCAGACGTACGTTGTTTTCAAAAGTAGTTCTTGTTAGTTTTCTAATCATGTTGCCTTTAAGTGTGAGAAAGTTCAAATTCGGAAATCCAAATACATCTACTGAGTCCATATTGCAGAAAGACAAGTCCAATTGTATTAAACTGTGTGATTTGACAAATTCTCCAGGTTTAGTCTGCAATTGAAGTCCTGAATTTGCAGATAAGTCCAAATAGATTAGATTTGCAATGTTTTCGAAGGTATGCGGATTTAGCTTCACTAGATTGCAATTATTCAATTCCAAGATTTGAAGAGATTTTGACTCAAATTGCGAAATGACTTTCAGCGGATTGCCATTTAAAATAAGTCTTTCTAAGTTCGTAAGCCCTTGAAAAAGAAGTCTTCCAAAGATTTTTGTTATTTGGCAGTGACTAAGATCTAGTAATTTTAAAGATGTACTAATAAATAGATCATCACTGCTGCTTGAACAACTAACAATAGGATTGCCCTGTAACGACAGGGTGGACAAATGTATCGCTGGTATCAGAACACTGTTTGGATTAATGTCTCTGCAATTTGTTATTTTGTTGTCGTTGAGAAGTAAAATATTTAGTGATGTGAAATTCTTCAGTGCAGAAGGTTCCAGATTTGTTATGTAGTTTCGAGTTAAATCCAAGTTTGTTAATGTTTCTATACGAGAAAGCTCGCTGGGGAATTCAGTGAAGACATTGTTGGATAAATCCAATATTACGATGGGAAGGTCACCAAAATCAGGCAAATTGGAGAGACCAAGCCCAGAACAGTCCACTTTTAGACTATCCAAAATCCATTTACATCGGCAATCGTCTGGACAATTTACAGCATCAGTTATACTTATGCAGACAATTAAGAAGATAATTAACTTTCTTAAATGCTTCATCGTGACATGTTATGATGGAATTTCCTGGAAAAATAAATAGAAAATAGATATTAATTCAATTAAAAACATTCAGATTTAAGAATATGCAATTAATTATGTTTCAGTTAACACACAAATAGAAACATTGTAAATACAAATTGTCGACAGCGTAAGTCCTTGATACAAATATCCCGAAACATTAATCTAAAATACAAATGGGTGTATTCTGTATGCCAACCTGAAGATTTGCTGAAAAGTACGTATTTGTACTCCAAATTAATACATACTATATTTGATCATCATTACTATGCTGTATTCAATATTCCCTTTACACTAAATAATCCTTTTAAATGATTAAAATTATAATCCATAGAAAAACAATCTCCAAGGAACGTAAGATTTTGAGGATTTTAGAAAAGAGTAATTCAAAAGGAACAAAACATATGCAATTACTTGTTCTGGGAACAAAATCGAAACAAAATATTTACAATCTATTTTAGGTACTATGTACCATAATCATCATCGGATTAAAAAAGTTGATATTGTTAAACAAAATTCGAGATTCTAGTTTATGTGTATGTAAAATTATGTTGGTTTTTATGTTAGTTTTCTATAAGCCTATCAACTGCTCATTGGTATTTTACTTATTTCATTCTTTTTAATAAAGAAAAAGTCAAAAAATTTGGGTAAATAGAAAATACGCATTTTTTTCTTTCAAACACGACAGCCAATTTGATAGGTCAGGCCAAACGAATTGGGAACTTTTATTTTAAAACAGAAAGATATGAGTTCCACCGGGTCCATGTCTATATGTATTTAATTTCCAATTTATATAACCCACTTTTATCGAAAACGTCAATTAATCTTTTATATATATATACCATATAAAGCAGAAAGCTTAAATACAATTACTTCCATTTTGCTTTTAATTAACCTTAAAATAATTTCAAATGCGGTACGTCACAAAGAAATATTCTTTGATTCAAATAGAATACAATATGGTGTTTGTTATTAGAGTAATAATTTATAATCATAATTATGAATTTGCTTCCATCCATATGTGATTATCACTCACCTCAATGAAATTTAATTGGGTTTATATACGCACTTCACAGAGAATAAGCTATTATGGAAAGATTATTATTATTATTAGTCACTCTTCCCGACAGTCAAGCCACTAATCACAGTCCATTTTGTTTCTACGAAGCTCTTTCGTAAACCGCGCCCATAACTTGTTAGTAGAAATAATAAAAATGACGTGTAAGTAATTGTAATTATAAAATGTACCCTTTTTTTAACGAAATTACGAATCAATTTATCTAAATCAGATTGAGTATTTACAAACAGATTTCACTTACACACTCAAACTGCACAACTTGATTAAAAAACAAAGAAATTTTACGGATGAATGTTTAAAAATAACTTTAACGAGTAAAAACCAAATTTTTATCACTACCTAAATATTAACAGGAAGTGAAAAGTAAAAAGCTTAAATAATATTTAATTATATGATGCACTGGAATTCCAAATTTCACTTATTAGATATCTTAAAGCCCGGTGGATGTTATTTCCACCAACCTGTCGGGCGAAGTGCTGCTAACTATATCCAACCGGTGCCCAGATTAATGTTATCACCAAAGATAAATTTGATAAGATAAGTCTTCTTCCATAGTGAGCTTATCATTGAATTGGAAAAACAAAATTATTTTGCAATCATGTTTTGTTTCTCTTGAAGCGGGGGTGTGATGTTCAGTCAATTAAGCGCAATTCTTGAAAACTCAAATGTCTAAGCGTATGATTTATCAGATAGTGCAAAGCCTCATCACTGAAAATTTTCTTATTTACAAAATATAAAGAAAAAAACCAGTTTGAATTCACTTCTTTCCAAATTATGATATTTTTCACTATAATTTTGAATTTATAAACTTCCCGAATTTATAGTTTCTATAAAATACTGATATTGATGAAACAAAAAAAAAAAACTATTAAAAATCATCTCTAAATTGCTGCTGGACAAAATCAAATGGCCAGAGCACAAATCCTGCATTTTCTTGATTTTAAAATCGGCTTAAAAACACACATAAAGATGAAGTCAGATTTATATTCATGCAAACATGAAGTAAAATTTTCCAAGTATGTCGTATCTCTTTCATGCGGAAATCCCCTTCTATAAGCCCATCATGTATTTTGTTAAGGAAGTCACATATGTCCTTGCAATCTTATATTCGTCCTTCGAGGGTTTTCTTACCCTCCGAGAACCTTCCGATTGACTTTTTATGAATCCACATAACAAATTGTAATGCGAGGGAGCATAGAAAACGATTCGCATACAAGAATTGTGCGATTGGGTATTAACAATTGACTATGATCCATTTTTATAAAGTCCGTTTGACAACAATCGGATTTTGAATGGAGAAGACATACAAAATGTTCAAGTACAATTGATGCAATGAACTAAACAGAAGTGGTCCTCAGAGGTCATTTGAAAATGTATTGAATTGAGTCATTGAGTATCTATCTCTGATGCCATTTAAACTAGTTTATAATCGTAGTTATTATAAAAAAAAAGCAGGCTTATTATTACATCAAACTATATCAGTATTTATAGAAATCATTACTTCCTTAAAAGTTAGTCGAATAAGAAGCATGTACATATACAAAATGTCTACATTGAATCAATCTCAGTGTCTTAATTGGATATTTATAACTTATTACACCCATTAGGACGATGTGAAACGTTCTGGACTTATTGAAGCAACCCCAGGCAAATGCATAGTCCATTAAACGATACGTGCAACCCTCTTGAGGGGATTTAAGAGTTATTTCCACGTAAGATGTCCATGATATTTGCTCAAGGTTATTTGGCGAAGTTTATTAATTAGTGGCACGCATCAATTAGTCTATTAGTCAGATGAAGACTGAAGTTGTGTGGGCTTTTTTTGATCTCTTTATGTCGACCATAAGTTACTGATTTCAAAGGCTTTATCTCGTATATTTGGCTTTACGGAACCATTCAAGGAAGGTATTTGATCTTATTTGTTTATTTTGTCGGAAAAAGTGTGTCTGAAACGTTCGCCAGAGAGAAACTTAGAGAGGTATCAAATATTTTTCTTTATCCATTCATATTTTCAGGATGTATTGAATTAATATAAATGATATAGAACTTATTTCAATGATTACATTTATTTCTTTTAATTTTTAATAGAGTCGATATACTGCTAATAACACTTCGGTATTCTTATATTCGGGGGATATGCTCTATTTTCGCATAATTTCCAGAATAACTTTTTAAATATGCTATTTAATATTATGAAAAAACATATTTTTGTATTCCACATAACAGGCCCTTTTAAGTGATACTCCACATGATATATAGCACTAGATTGCGGGAGCGAGCCAATTTCACTCATTTATGATTTATGAAATTTATTTCTTTTTAAGAATTTTTGCGTACCAAGATAATTTCAGAATTTACTCATTAGATTCATACATATACGTAAATGTAAATAAATATTTTTGTTTTAGATAAGGATTGCTATTATGGTAAAAATTCGAAGAGATCTTGAATTGCGAAAAAAATTTACCCAAATAAGAGAAAAACAATCATATATATCGAACATATGATCATGAAACTAAAAATACTTTCACGCTTTTATCTAATATAGAGAATATGGAAAAACAATTGAATTGTCAAGTTGAAGAATCATGCAAAAGAAATTGGAGTAAGGACGTCTGTGCTAAATGTATTAAAAAATTCTGCGGAAGATGTATTTTAAAAACAGAATATATATGTGTTCTGAATAAAGTTTCTTTAAAATAATATATATTTTTTTTTTAAACTCCGTTTTTGATGTTTGATAATATAATAATAAGTAATAGGTATCCGGCAATCTAGTGTAAAATAAAAAAATGTTCTTTTCGAGTACCTAATTTGCTCTCTCCTTTTTAGTTACACTAGGCAACAAATTATCAATTTGCAAATGAAGTTGAGTCATCACGTCACATTTTTGAGTAAAATAGACTTGAAAACTACAAAAGGTCGTATTATGCCCATTTTTGAAAATTTCTCAAAAAATAATGGACCATGATAAGAGTTCGAAACATGACTCAAAAGAATGCCTGAGTCCTTATCTAGATATATCAAATACCACTTTTCTACAGCACTTACTAACCATCCTGGGAAATAGTTTTTTTTTATACCGTGCACCAGTTGTGATATTTATTCATTATCGTATGAAATAATTACTTTATAGAAAAAAGTGAATTCCATGAAATATTTCAGAAAAATTTAAAGTCTATCGTATTTTTTAATAATAGAAGCAGGTCTTTTACTTAAGGTGTGTTACAAGCTCCTATTACAATATGCTGTTTTTTAGCAAATTTTCAAAAATAGCTAAAATACGATCTTTTGCACTTTTTAAACCTACTTTTCTCGAAACTGTGTTATTAAGGGCTATTTTCATTTTTGAATTTGTAATCTACCGAATAGATCCTTTAGAAACGATGTATCGCTTTTCCGGTTGTCAAATTCCAAGTTTCTATGTCGCATGGTTTTTGATAAAATTAGATGGGCAGAAAGCGAGTGATCTTATAAGGTTTTCCTTTTTTTTCTACGGAGATGCGGCACCGTAATAATAATAATGAGGAATTGAACCAATTAAGTAAGTTATAACGTATTCATAAGTATAAAGCTATCTCTTTTTCGCATTCCTCATTCTCGCTGTTCAGAACTAATGAAATTAGTTGAAACATTTTCAGGATCCCTTAATTTTAATATATAGTCTTGTGGATAATATTTTAATTGTAAGACTCGAAATACTCTTTTTATACTATTGTTGAAACTTAAATATCAGAGTTTCATACTTATTATAAATTTCAGTACTTTTAAGTTAACTCCAAAGATTAAAAATACTTAATTTTTCATGAAATACAAGTTATAAAACAATGCAGCCGACGAAAAATACACTGCAATTACTTATTCTCGTAGCGATATTTGTTTTGCAATTTAATCTTACATATTACATAAAGTAGAGGGAAAATCCCTGAAATTCATCGAAATAAATCACTTGGTAATAAGACAGAGGCTCCAAAGTGGCATTTATGCTCCATTGAGATTATCGTACATTATGAATTGCCTTTAATTTTCTCAGGGAAAGAATATACCAAATTCCCTAAGTCGGACAGATATAAGTACACCGCTATAGCTACGTGCCTGCATTGGTAAATGTCATCAAAAGATAATAATTCTCTCTGTGAGGATCTAGACGGCCACCAACTCTAGTAAGATGCTAAAACTGAAACACATTATAAGAAGTGCCGCTATCGAGGAAAAGGTTTAACAACCCGACCCTCCCCTCTGTATTTCATCCGCGATTATTTATATTCTTCATCAGACCTCCCTTTTGTCGAGGGCATCCCTTTTACCTACCACCATCAGAATCCGATGGTGGTTGGGAGGCGTCGGAGAGCACACATGGTCCTGCAGGAAGAAAGTTTACTTTTACCTTATCCGAAGACATAATGTGCGCCAACTAAAGACTTAACAGAGTTCTTTAATTATTATTTATAGCTCGATGTAATTAAGACGCTGGAATCACATACACTCGCCGGGAATAGATGAACTAGATGGGTGGTGGTTCGGTGTGCGAGCGTATGTATGGATGTATGTATGTGTGTATGTATGTAAGCAGGATGGCTAAGTTATTGCCCGGCGCTATTTAATCATTTCAAAATTTAAGTCTACGATCCTGGGGCATTTGCGGAACTCCACTTCGAAGATAAGCCTGCACCTGTTTGCCGCCTGCGACCTGCCAGCGACTTAGCGCACTTCCGAGCAAAAATTCGGCAGCATTGTATCTTACTTAACGTAAAAAGCTCATAAATCAGAGACAGAATAATCTAATCATACTTAAAACTTCATTACGCGCCCTGCAAGTATATATATAAATTCAGTATTTTCCAAACTTTATCCATTAATTAAAAATTCATATTTATATCTTGCCATTTGCAATTTTAAGTGTTTTAAATCTTCCCACAAGAAGTCATAAATATTTACAGAGACCTTCGCTTGCACGCCGAGCTACTGAAAATATGTTCACAGATAAAATGCAACTTTTGTAAAGTATTATTGCAAGCGGTGCGCTGCGCTCGCTGTGGCAAAAAGTTTGATGTTTAGAAACTCGTTTTTGATTGATAGTTATTACATTTGGTTGTAATCAAGGATTGCTCCGAATTTAGAATGAAATCGAAATGTAACTTCCATAAACTTCCGTTTTATGGTTGTGTAGAAATTGTAAAAAAGAATACATCGGAATTTTTAAGAGTTTTAGCATATTTTACATTAACGCAGATTTCATACTGAAAGTTACAGGGTTTATAAATATGCGAGTCCATTTCTTTACATTTAAAAGTCTCTTACACAAACCTTTTTTATGGAATTCCGATAAATTCTTCCACCTAGCTACATAACTTTTCTTCCTTACATAGTTGAGTAAAAAGGGAACATTTTCATTTATTTATTGTATATTACACATATTCTATAAGTTGCCGTATAAAAAATGCTATCACAAAGTAATGTCAATTAGTTGTAAGTGTTTATTCATTTTAATTTAAAGCCTATATCTATATATATATGTAGTTTCTGAACAAACTTATTCTCTTTATATATAATATAGATATAGATACTATCGTTTTTGCCCAAACCTATTCAAAAATTAGAATTGATTTAATATCATACATTCCTAAAAATCACGAAATGAGTTGTTACAAGACCGTTTACAAGTCTCCTAGTGGTTAAATTCGAAATGCTTCGAAAAAAATTAATTTGAAGCGCTTCATCCACATTTCATGATATATTTCGAAAAAGTGCTTCTCAAGGAGCTCAAAGAAAGTGCTTACTTCTGCGAACATCAATGTAAAAATTTATATGAAACTGAAGTGCAAACAAAGCACTTTGTGTTTCAGTAGGAGCACTTGGAAAAATTTTTTAAAGCGCTTTTTTTTCCTGCTGGGCGTGAAATGCATCTCAATACTTTGTTCCGTTCTGCTTTAAATATCATTCTTGCCTTTTACTAGCCCTTTTCTAACCTAGTTCTATCTATTCGTATACCTAATTTTCCTTTTCATAGAAATCGCACAAAGTTTAGAAATTCATTGTCCGCAATTTGACTTATAAAATGTTGTTAATATAAATCAGTAAACGCATAAAAGAGAGATAACGCATCAAAAGATTACAATCTTTTTTTGTTGATACATGAAACAAATCGGGCAGAAAATTAGAGCAACTCAAAAGTGAAAAAATATTATAAGCTCTTAAACTTAATAGATAAACTGATAAAAGGTAATGTAGAAACGCAGAGTGACCGCTCTCAGCATTCTAAAAATTCAAAAATATATACTGAAAACTCCGATAGCTCGAAAGATCTCGATAAACTAAAAGTTTCTGTATAGGACCGGTGTAGATAAAAGATCAATTTCTACTGCGGTTTCACCAATGCTTTAAATAGCATGAGCAGGCAAAATAGTGTCGCAAAACAAAGACTACAAAGTCTTTACGATTTTGGCGGGATCGTAGCGACTGAAAATTAACTTGCAAGTAATGCGTCATCACGAGGTCTCAGAAGAACTTAAAATCATTGCATTTTCTGTGTAATGTCTTAAAAGCGTTGGTGAAGACGCAGCAATAAATGATTTTTGTTTGCAGTGTATCTGACTCCAAATTTCGAAAAACTATAAAATAATCTGGAAATGGGCATTCAAAACGTCGAATCACTTCTATACCTCGCGTTTTAGGTATACTACATATATACTTCTGTATGTTGATACTGAAAAAAAACATGACTTCTATTAATCAAACTTACATTATGTATTACTTGAGGTCACCTAAGCCTCTAAACCTTAAATTGATATCCTATGCAACAACCTGTAGGAATATGTCACATCTTCTATTTATAACTTTCATGTTTTATCGCTTGTTCTGGGCTCCTGCTTTGTTTGACCTAAATCGTAATTTTTGTACATTTTAATCACATATATTTATACAATAAAATAAGTCCAAATCGGAACAAATTAAGATAAAAGTTAAAGAAGCAATGCACTCCGACGGAAAAATCTAGAAGACATTTTTATCAAATTTGAGAAGACCGGCAGAATTAATTACTTTATCTCTAACTATACCATTTGAATTTTTTAATTCTTAACTCAGAAATGCCGATAAACTATGATAATTCGGAATTGTTTCCTTTAGTTGGAGTTATCGAATTTATATTTTATAATAATTACCTTCTCTTCGCGCGCTTTTTGATAAGAGGTCCCAAGAAAGCAGCGCGTAGCTCTGACAAAAATCGCCTGATCGCTGTTCGCTGGTTTTCAACGTCCACGAGTGGTAGTAGAAATCAAGGCACGTCCAACACAGTTGCCCGCTCTCGCGTGAATGCCTGCGACTGCGCGATGGCTGTTGCTTAAAAGCTAGAAGACAGTTGACAGAGGCAGAGCCACAGAACATGCTGGAGAGGGAGAGGGAGAGGGAGAGGGAGAGGAGAGGGAGAGGGAGAGGAAGAGTACTTCTGCGTGAGCGTTTTCTTTTAACTTATAATTTCATAACTTGTCCGAATTAAGCATAAGACACCTTTCTTCAAACAAAAACAATTATTTTATTATTTAACGTTGATTTGTAGGGTCCGTGTGAATTATGACTAAAATGTATTCACTGAATAATTCTTTCCAAGTTTGCAAATCGTCTTTTCAATGATTACATTTAAACAAATTTTTTATCGTTTCTTATTCACTACACGTAACGCCAAATACTCAAAATTTAATCAGTCCGGTAAACACTAAAAAATTTAGCCAAGTGCATTCTTGAGTCGAGTCATTTTGACGAATTGAAAGTGCACTGCTTTGCCGACATTTTCGAACAGTTTAGTTAGCATGCATCAAAGCTTAAATTTTAGTCACAGTTCGCACAGGCCCTTAGTAATTGCTATAAGAAAGAATTCTCTTAAATTATTGTTTTAAACCGGACTTTCTGATGCAGTCTAAGAAAAATTTGGAAAAAAGTGTGTAAATTATACGATTTATCATTGGTTGTACCATCTACGTTCTTTGGTGTGGTGAAATCAGAAAATAGATTAAGTATATGTTATTTATTTTCAAAAACGTTTAGAACAGACAGATAAACGAAAATATAATAGAAATATATGCTTCAAGATTCATTCTGGTATGATATATGTATAATTATGTGGTAGGCAATCTTTACTTTTTAGACTAACAAGGAAACGTTCTCAGGTTTGTCTCACCGATTTTGGTGAAATTGAAATATGTTATAGAGTATCAAAAAATAAGAGATACGTATTTTTTTTTATCTGTGGATACGCACATTTAGGGGTTGAAAACCACCCCTAAAGTTTACCCCCAAAAACAGTTTTTCCTAAATATTTCAAGTTCTAATGAATTTTTTCGAATGCAACAAAATGGAAATGATGTCTCATAAATATACTAACCTTTTGTAAGTAATCCGGTTTCCAGGGGTGACAACCCTTATTTTTGATTGCAGAAAAATAATTTTTTTTTTATATTTTTGCGTCACAAAAATAACAGTTGTAGTTAAAAATCATTGAAAAATATTTGTTTACATATGATTCTGAAAAATAAAGGTGACCAGTTTTTACGTTTTCGTAAAAAAGCTCGTCAAGGGGGTAAACAACCCCTAGCACTAATACGTAAATGATGTATATTCTTTCAGACATCAGTTTTTTCATGAAAACCAGTATTAAGGGTTTTTTTGAGTCGCTGATTACGAATCTGATGTTAAATTTAATAAATTCAAAATGGCGAAACTTTTGAAAAAAAAACAATTTTTATAAAAAAAAAAAAAAAAAAAAAAACAATAAATAAAAGTCCGCCCTAAATGTAAAAAAAAAATACGTGTCTCTTATTTTTCGATACTCTATAACATATTTCAATTTCATCAAAATCGGTGAGATACACCTGAGAACGTTTCCTTGTAAGTTAACATAATACAACCCCGATGTGTTCAGATTACTAACCTTCTATATATACAATACATATATAATATATATACATATTTTGAATTAAAAGAAAATTTCATAATAGATCTCATCCCATACATAGCGGAAAAAATTATTAAAAATTAAACTTAACTTTTTCTTTAGAAACACAATTTATTATAAAGTGTACGAAAATATAAGCTTTGAGTTAGAAATTATCAAAGGTTTGAATAAATTCTTTTACATGCATTCATATTCATATATCGTTGTTGACATAAAACAATTATTCCGACGATAGTAAATAATTTTTATATTGAATATTCTAATTTCTGCAATTTCATATTTGAATTAAATCGCCAACTTATAACTGATCATGTCAATTAGGATCGCTGTTTATACCTACACCAATTAGATTAGTATTGACTATATTATTTTTACGGAAATATATAAATTTTTTTATTAAATTAAGAGAATTTTTTTTATTAAAAGTTCATTTTTCTAGGTGTTGAGGTTTCGCCGAATGATGCCCGTCCTTTCAGCCCTGTTGAGAGATAATCACTTGAAAAAAAGATTGTAAAATATCAAATATCGGAATTTCAATTCTGAAACATAAACAAACCATGTAAAAAATACTCACCAACATGTCTCACGGACCATTTCACAAAGAACAAATACGTAGAACTTAGAAACAGAACAAAACATTAAACATTTTCACATTAAACACATCACAACATATTAAAATAAAATTAAAATAAAATAATAAATTATTTGAAAACCTACAGAAGTATACTAAGAACAGTAGCATTTTAAATAGTTATATTTCTTATATAAAGTTCCTCTCTAGTTCTAAAGTATTTTTTTTATATATGAGGCATTCTTTGTGAACGGACCACCCCCTGCTGTCCAAAAATGGTGAGCTCCATTTAAGGTCTACCAAGGCTCAAAAGAAAGGTTTTGGTTTCTACTTTCGAATGCACACTGGCTTTCGAAGAGTCCGACTATACAGAGCCCAATATGGCGGCTAAAACCACGTGACCTCCGTGATAGGGTGAGGGAATGATTTTATTTGGCAGGACATATTTAAAATCGAATTATAGTTTTTATAAATTCGTTGTTGTAAGAAGGAAGCTTTTATAGACAATAACAAACATCTTTCTAATATATTAGCATAATTTTATTATTAAGAATATTGATATATTTGAGATGAATAGGCATTTTAGTAATGTTTTTGAACTAAGGGACAAGGTGAGGGAAAGATTTTCACGGTAAAAAAGTAGCCATATCTTTTTTTTTCTTTAGAGGTAATCCGTTTTCTTTTTAAACAGTAGTGGTATAGACAGCGTGCATTGAAAAAAAAAGGACTTATGTAGTTAATGCATATGACTCGGCACTAATGACTCGGGAATCAAATTTCGAAATTTGATGAGAAATACCCTTATATTTATGGTTATGCCATGTATATGTATGTATTCATATATGAAATCATAAAATTATCTTTTTATAAAATAAAATTTTTTTTAAATAAAAAGCGACTTTTCTTCCCTATACAAACATTTAGTTTAAACTATAATTAATCAATTTTCACACACCATATGCTAAAATTTCCACAAGAGGAAGAGACTATAGCATTTGCAATTGAAAAATAACCAAACCAACAATCAAATTCAAGTACCTCTAATTCAAAATCATGTACAAACAAATTGAACACAACCACAAATTGTTGAAAAATTTAATAAATTATATTTTTTTGTTAATAAGTAATAAACATAGAAGAGACAATAAATCAAGAAAATATCTGCCACATATTCTAATGTGCTACTGTTTTGAAGAAAGCAAAGAATAATATTCCTTAAAAATTATCTACTTTTGCAATAGGAAGCCCACCGTTGGTTTCTGTGCACATTATGACCACTAAGCTATCTCGGATAGCAATAAAGGACATAAACATGAATTATTCACTGGCAGTGAAAAAAAATTTTATTTTAAATGTTTCTTATTTGAGATAAAGCCCTCGCATATTTCTATGTGGAATGTATTTGCTCGAGACCAAGATTCATCTGGGAGCAGAAGTCGCGCATTGAAATAAAATCGGGGCATAACGACAATGCGGAGCTATTACCGCACAAAAATATTTTGACGAATCACTTAGATAAGCAAAATGTTCTGCATATTATTTAGATTTGCGCGGGGCTCTCGGCGTAAAGGGGAGGATATTTCCTTTGAGTGTCTCCACCGCTCTGAAATATCTGCGGCTGCTTAATTGAAACTGTCGAAAAATCTTATCTTTGGACAACTGTCTAAAGTTTGATGTTCAAATCCCTGGTTTTACCCCTGATGCAGGCTGTAAACAATGCAGGGAACGGACATTTCGGAAATAGCAAAACTCTCAACAAAATGTAAGTCGTTGGACACAATTTAGAGAAGAAGTTTACCTTAGAGACGGTTTCCTACTGTCGCAACAGTTTATTAGCGATACAATCACCCTGCGTTCTTTCAAAATCTTGAACTCTTCTCGGAATTCGAACAATAAAATTTTTCGAAAAGAAGGTGTCGCCTTGGAATGAGGTGCGATGCCGAATCTTCACCTTGCCAGGCGGTGAGTCCAATTGTCGTTTCTCCACCACGGCAAAGAAACAGGAAATTAACTTCTTCAAAAAATAAACGAACCAAATCGAAGCTAAAGAAAGTGGGGGGGCGGGCCTCCAAATGACAATCGGGTGGCAGAGCGGAAAAATATAAAAAGCGGGACTGGCTGGAGAGTCATTATCACAGGCAGAGTCGGAAAAGCAAAAGACGAAAATGGCATCTGTGCCCGTGGTTTACCAGATGATTGGCTCCTTTGGATGCTGCAGAGCATCTTATCAGGAGGATTCGGCGTTATCGCAGCGGAGCAATAAAATGCATGTAGCAGCCGCACACCGCACCCTCATCATTGAAACAGCCGATCCGGGGCAGAGGAACTGTGGTCCACGGCGGATGGTGGTATTCATAACTACCCTAATCAGAGGTTGAATCGGGCGGAATTAGCGCGTTCGCCGAAACCATTGATGGGAATCGTTGCGGGCCTAATGCTCAACAATTCCCGGGCCTCACCGCCACCGCGTCCTTGCAAACTCAAATGGAAAATTTAATTAAAATTCGATCAATGTCTGCGAATTTAGGCAAAGAAAAATTCCTTCGGCGACGATGATAATGTCTTCTGATGTTCAGTGCCGCGGAATTTTCCTGCTAGGTGATATACCCGGGACTGTTTCCGGTGAGGATAACAGCGGTGCATTCATTTATTTCGCTAAACTGCTTCCAAGGCGCACCTTTCGACTACCCTGTGCAGTTCATATTTTAGACGGGCGATTACATTGTATGGAAAATATATAGGGTGGGTTTCCTTGTGCAAAAACGTCGCGAAAGCATCCGTGGAAAAATTAAGTTCCTTTTCATTCTTGATAAAGACAGCACAGTACTTTGAATGCAATTTTTTATACTGTCTTGCAAGCAATAAATTGCAAAATGCATATACGTCTTATAAACGAGCTTCAACTGGGAATTGCACAGGGAAATCAAGACATTTTCTCATGGAACTACATCGTAAATTTTAAATTCTGGAACGTATTTAGTAATTATTCTTATAGTTTTGAGTTCTTGATGTTAGTGAAATTCCCTATTTGATATAGAGTAATCTCAGATAACAGCCCCTATTCCGACGATCACATCACATAATAATATGAGTGACTAATCAGGTCTCCTTTTGTCGCCGTAGAATAAAGGAATAAAAAATGACTGGTGTCGAAAATTATAACCAAAGTAGGGTTCTAGTACTCACTTTAAATGTAACTTTCCAATAAAAAATGATAAAGTCGTGAATTGAAACCATGGGGACTGGAAATGTGACGACAGTTCTCATTGAGAAAAATAACGAAAAAATTCATAATTTATTAATTGTTACAAAAATAAGTCATTCGATCGTACCCAAAATTGTGAAATCCAAATATTAGCAACTTTATAATATCCTGGACAGACTTCGAGCGAAATATAAAATTTCGTGCGTACAAAATTTTAAAAATATCTTACCATATTTGAATTTATAATGAAAATTCAGACGAATATTCCATCAAAGAAGGATTATGACAAGAACTTTAATTTCAAGGGAATATGATAAGTTTGAAATTGAGAATGCTAAATTCTAAATTACGTTCAAAGTCTGTCCAGTCCAGGTTATAATATTTAGCCTAAATACGCTGTTTATTGCAAAAAACTGAAGCTTGCATTAGAAGTCGTTTTAACAAAAGTGAATTATTACATTTATTTAACTGAGGATAGTACACAGACAAATTATTCAAAATCAAGAAAATTCAAATTTTTCGTCATCGTTTTCGAGTAATTGCAAAATCAAGATAAAAACGAATTTAACTCTGTATTTTGTCCATTTATTATGCATCGTATTTAATTAACGTGACAATCCCCATAAAAACGCTCAATTACCGGTGTATTTTCGTCGATCGTCGTTTTATATTCATTAATTTATTTTTTATTTTGGTACGTGTATTGTAGTTAGAAATTGTTTTTTCCTGTAGGTATAATATACTCGTACATATACAGGGTGTTCAGAGGTGGGAGGTCAATACTGCAGGAGGTGAAAGGTCAGACCGAGACAAGCAAAAAATCGTATGGGTGGGGGGCAGGGCATCTCGCACCGTTTGGCAGTTACAGGGTGATTCGTAAATCAGGATTTTGCCTTATATGGGAACCGCTCTTGTATTTTTATCTTTTTTTCTACGCATCGCAGCGGCCCCAAACTGATTTCAAAAAATCATTATTTGGAAGCCCTTTCCAAAAAAGTTTACACCACCCCCCTATCCCCAACCCCTTGGGCACAATCCCCCCTGCAAGTTGAAAAAATTAACTTTTATTTCACGATTTTTCACCTTTTGCCCCACTTTTCTTCGAAATTCATGTTATTAACATACCTATTTTTTATTTTTTTTAAGTTGCCTATCTAATTACCTTTCCAAAAAGGTGCCACATGCCCAGGTAGAAGAGGGTTGCAAAAGTCCTGAAATTAAAACATCGTCACAGGTACCTAATTACTTTATTGCAGCATAATGGAAAAAGTCGTTAAGTAAACAATTTTTATGACAGCGAGTTCGGAAATGTTTGTTTAGGAAACACAGGTAATACGTTTTTATTATTTCAGCAAAATAGTAATAAAATAATAAATGTAATCTCGTTAAATAGCGTTATTAGTTTATTATATCCAGTATTGACTCCTAAGTATCCTGACGCTCCGTTTCTAACACCTCCTATGAATTATGGTGTAAAAATGGGTAAGTTTGAAAGGACATTGACCACAGTTGAAGAAGCAAGCGAAAAGAACGGGTGTTTAATAGAAAAAATTAAAATAAAATGGCAGAATTCAGTGTTGAAGACTATGCCGATATAATTTACGTGTATGGTTTAGTAGAAGGAAATGATAGTGAGGCCGTACGAGAATACCAAAGGAGATTCCCGAATCGGCGGGTACCCAACAGAAGGGTATTTTCAAGGAAGTTCAGAAGGCTAAAAGAAACCGTGTAACGAACCGCAAAAATAGCGCTTCGTTCATAAGAATCCTTTGCGCCCCCTTTCAATAAATTTTCGAATAACACGGGCAACGGCCTACTGCTTCCGAGAATTTCAGCTCGAGCATAGCAACCACCGCACGATGCGGGGAAGTTCAAACCCAAACATAGCAACCCCCTAGCAACCACCGTCCCAGTTTGCTACGATGCGGGGAAATTTAAGCAAACGCATCGCCCCCACCCCAAGAATCTGGCCCAAGAAGGTGTATAAAAGGCCGTCGATTCAGAGGCTCTGGGGGCAGTCGGTCCGTGCAAGCGGACGAGGTAAGAGATTCCCGACTATCTCACTGGCTATGTGTCTGATGTCAATCTAGGCATAGCTAACCCTTCCCAAGAGCTACGTGTCTGATGTCAATCTAGACGTAGTGCTCCTTACTGGCTATGTGTCTGATGTCAATCTAGGCATAGCTAACCCTTCCCAAGAGCTACGTGTCTGATGTCAATCTAGACGTAGTGCTCCTTACTGGCTATGTGTCTGATGTCAATCTAGGCATAGCTAACCCTTCCCAAGAGCTACGTGTCTGATGTCAATCTAGACGTAGTGCTCCTTACTGGCTATGTGTCTGATGTCAATCTAGGCATAGCTAACCGTCTCTTTCCGACTACGTGTCTGATGTCAATCTAGGCGTAGGTCACCGTCTCTTTCCGACTACGTGTCTGATGTCAATCTAGGCGTACGTCACCGTATCTTTCCGACTACGTGTCTGATGTCAATCTAGGCGTAGGTCACCGTCTCTTTCCGACTACGTGTCTGATGTCAATCTAGGCGTACGTCACCGTATCTTTCCGACTACGTGTCTGATGTCAATCTAGGCGTAGGTCACCGTCTCTTTCCGACTACGTGTCTGATGTCAATCTAGACGTACGTCACCGTATCTTTCCGACTACGTGTCTGATGTCAATCTAGGCGTAGGTCACCGTCTCTTTCCGACTACGTGTCTGATGTCAATCTAGGCGTAGTTCTTCGTTCCCAAATAAAGAGATAATACCGTAACGTGTAAATGTATCAAATAGGAATTGTAATTGTAGAAAAACTGATACATAGTAAATAATGCAAAAGTATATCGAGGCCTGTGAATTCTAGTGTAAATGCCGAGATATTTAAGTGTAATATAATAAAGGAAGGAACTATAAAGACCATGTAGATATTGTAATACTGTTAATATACTGCAGTGGTATGGAGCCATATCAAAGCATGTAAAAGTAGTGTAATGCTGAGATATGGAAGTAAATATAACAAGGCCAAAAATATATGTAAATACCAAGGCCTCTTAGAAATCCCGTAATGTAAATATATTGTATAGTGTTAGTTTGTAGATATAAGAATTATATGTTAACCAACAAAAACCAATACAATAAAAAGTTTTATTTTGTAAACCCCATTTCGTCTTTTCACTCCAACGACCCTGGACATCTCTAGAGCTCCCGGCAACCCAACTCTGCGAGAGTATGAGAATATGAGAATTCTCATACTGGTGACGAAATTGTGATGTGGTGGGAGGTTATTACAAAAATGGCGCCCGAGCAGGGACTTCAAAAAGTCATCACCATACCGACCAGACGAATTCCAAACAGCAGAAGCAAGGAAAAGTATAAATTCACCGAAATCGACGAGCCACAAGACATTCAGTCTCAGGCAGCGATACCGACCAGACAAGCTCACCAGTAATAGGAAAGATATAAATTCACCGAAATCGACCAGCCACAGGACATTCAGTCTCAGGCAGCGATACCGACCAGACGAGCTCACCAGTAATAGGAAAGATATAATTTCACCGAAATCGGCTAGCAACAGGACATTCAGTCTCCGACAGCGATACCGAACAGACGAGCTCACCAGTAACAGGAAAGATATAAATTCACCGAAATCGGCCAGCAACAGGACAGTCAGTCTCCAGCAGTTATACCGACCAGACCAGCTCGACGAAGCGAAAATCCAGAGCCCGGAACAATAGACTGTGGAACTATCGAGGGAAGGCGCACAGTAACCAGAAGTCGCTGCAGCATCAGGACTTAAAGGCAGTTGAAGAATAACCGGAAGCGCGGGGTACATCCGACCCGATATATTTAAGGAAAAATATATATACCAGGTACACGCGTTTCACACCGAAGAACCGAGTAAAAGTAAGCTCCGGAATGGAGGGTGAAACTACCGAGTTCGTACGTCAACTGCGACAACCCGAACTGCGCGCCGAACTACAGTACTATGGATTGTCCCCCGGAGGAACAGTGGCAGTTCGTCGAGAACGTTTACTTCGCTATCTGAATAACCATCCGGCTGAGACTCGAGGGAAGTCACGGAACGATGGACCTCGTCAGAAACAGAGCGAAACAGGAAGTACTGGAAGTACTGGACGAGATTCGATAAATAACAACAACGGAATCGGAGCAAATAATGACCAGCCATTTTCCAAAATGACACCCATAGAAATAATGGACCGTGTACGAAAATGGGGTGTATTTTATGATGGAGGAAGAGACATATATGGATTTCTGGAAAGAGTAGAGGAACTCGCAGATGCATATATGCTTCCCCACGACGATCTAATACAGGCATTACCCGAATTGCTAAGAGCAAAAGCATTGTTATGGTACCGCAATAATAAGACGAATTGGAAAAATTGGAATGAATTCACCAACCAGTTAAAAGGGTATTTCTTGCCACCCCGACATCAACTAAAAATGGAAGAAGAATTTCGCGCTAAAAGTATGGGACCTAGCGAGACGATACGCGAATATATCACCGCCATGCAAACCTTAAGTCGACGTGTGGGAACCACAACACTAGAGCAACAGCTTGAGAGGGATATACCAACTTAAGGCCCGAATATCGGCTCTATATACGACGTCAGGACTTCGACACAATCATCACGTTGCAGAATCTAGGTGAAGAATACGAAACCATCAGAAAGGAACAGGATGGGTACCGGAGTACAACCCAAAAGTATACCAGGGTGGAACAACAGAACCGAACAAATAATTCACCAAAGCCATGGCTAGCGACAGTAACAATACACCCACAATACAACCGTATGACAAGTTGTTGGAAGTGCGGACAACCAGGTCATTCACGGATACAATGTAAGAATAGACCGAGTTTGTTTTGCTCATTTTGTGGTACTGTAGGGAAAACCACCAGAAACTGTCAGTGCCAGGGAAACGGGCCAAGGACCGAGGGATTACTACCGCTCGGTCCAGACAGCAGAAATCAGCGATCAAACTAAGGAAAGAGGACCAAATTTCCAAAGACAACCGACCTTTCATCACTATTAATATCCTCGGAAAAGAATTCACTGCTCTAATAGACACCGGATCAATGATGTCCTACATCGATAAAAGAATACAGAATTTAGCCATTAAGAAACAAATAGAAATTCACGAAATACCCGTATACGAAATCCGACTAGCTAATGGAAAAAGAGATAAAATATCCAAGGCCATAAGAGTACCATGCCAAATTCACAACTGGGAAGTATCACATGAATTACATATACTTCCTTCGTTAGCACATCCCATATTACTGGGAATGGACTTTTTAAAGAGAGCAGGAATAGAAATTACATTAAACAATGTAGTAATAAGAAATCCGACCGAGTTAACCCAAATAGAACTTTTAAAGGCAAGTAAAACGACAGGTGACACCCACCAGCTACAACAATTTCTGGAGAAAGAAATACAAAAGTTTGATAGATTGAAAGGCACGACAACCCTGGCTGAACATAAAATCCGTCTAAAAACCGACCAACCAATAAAGCACCGATATTTCCCCAGGAATCCAGCCATGCAAGAGATTATTAATGCTGAAGTGAACAGAATGCTGGCAGAGAACATCATCGAACCATCTAGCAGTCCATACAGCTCACCGGTGGTCTTGGCGCGTAAGAAGAATGGCAAATACCGTTTTTGCATCGACTTCCGGAAGATTAACGAGATCTCAATCAAAGATGCCTACCCGTTGCCTCAAGTCAACCATATCTTGGATAAGTTGAAAGAGGCAAAATATATTTCGACGTTGGACCTCCACCAGGGCTATTGGCAAGTACCTTTAACGACCGAGAGTAAGCCCGTCACTGCATTTACCGTGCCAGGCAGAGGATTGTTCCAGTTTACCGTCATGCCATTCGGATTACATTCAGCGCCAGCCACATTTCCACGTCTCTTAGACACTGTAATAGGACCAGAGATGGACGCCAGAGCTTTCGTTTACTTGGATGACATAATAATACTCGGCAAGACCTTCAAGGAACATATCGAGAACCTCAAAGAAGTCTTCAAACGATTACGACAGGCCAATTTACGCCTAAATCCAGAAAAATGTAAGTTCTGCCAACAAGAACTTCAGTACTTAGGGCATCTAGTGACCTCTGAAGGAATCCGGACGGACCCAGATAAAGTAAGAGCTATCACCGAAATACCGACCCCAACCTCCGTCAAGAAAGTCCGACAATTTCTGGGCGTGGCGTCATGGTACCGTAGATTCATAAAGGACTTCTCTAAAACAGTAGCGCCACTCAACCGACTGTTGAAAAAGAAACAGAAATGGATATGGGGACCAGACCAAGAAGAATCCTTTCAAACGCTGAAACGGAATCTAACGCAGACTCCTGTACTGTCATGCCCCAACTTTGAAGTACCATTCATACTTCAAACAGACGCCAGACAGGAAGGCTTGGGAATTGTACTCTCCCAAATAACCAACAGTGACGAGCATGTGATAGCCTATGCCAGTAGAACATTGAATGAAGCGGAAAAGAAATATTCTACTACGGAGAAGGAATGTCTAGCCGTCATCTGGGGTGTTAGAAAGATGCGACCCTATCTGGAGGGATACAAATTCACCATAGTGACCGACCATCAAGCCTTAAAATGGCTGCAAACTCTTGACAATCCATCTGGCAGATTAGCCCGTTGGGCCATCGAACTGCAACAATACGATTTCGTGATAAAATACCGGCGAGGAGTGCTAAATAAAATAGCAGATGCCTTATCCCGTCAGCCAATTCCTGCATCAGAACACGAACAGGCAGAAATTCATATCCAAAACAGCACAACAATTCTGGAAAAACACACCGCTACCGACGCATCAGAGAGTACCAATACCTGGTACCAACGAAAATTTGCCGAAGTTAATCAAAACCCAGACAGGTTCACCGAGTATTGCATCCGCAATCAGAAGCTATATCGCTACAGCTCGGATCGAAACCATCTGAATGAGATAAACCCAGAGCAAGAGTGGAAATTATGTGTTCCACGGGACCAGAAGAATCGAATACTCCGAGAAAACCATGATGCACCAACAGCCGGACACTTAGGTGTCGCCAAAACTGTCAACAGAATTGCTAAATTATATTACTGGCCTGGAATGTTACGAAGAAATCTCCAAACTGCTGCCGAGAAGCAAAAACACTACTACGACCTCCGACGCAGAAAATGGGTTCCGGAAATCGGCACCTTTGTAATGAAGAAGGAGCACCAGCTCTCTTCTGCAGCGAAATCCTTTTCGGCGAAACTAGCACCCAAATTCTTAGGACCCTACCGAATACAACGGAAGATATCGCCGGTTATATTCGAATTACGGGAACCAAACACAAATATTTATAAGGGCCTAGTCCATATTAAGGACCTTAAAGCTGTATTAGACCCTGCCAAAGGGTATATAAGTAGAAATTTAACTAGCAATCAGACTCATTTCAGTTCAGGACCTCCGAGGACGATGGCACCGCAACCGACTGATCCGACAGTGCGTAAGAGGACGATGAAGAGGAGACCAAGCCTTTTGGGGTGGGGCGCACCCTGACGAAGAAAGAAGTGCTGCCGGCAGAGAAGACTACCACGACGTCCTCAGCGACCGTTTTCCTCCCTGCTGATGGAAGCTGGTGAAGCGGGATGCAACCAGAGGACCTCGATGTTTGCAAAGCCCACCGGTTAACCTAGGTGGTGGATTGCCTCCGCGTCCCACTCCTCAAGCGTGCCACTGGCGAGGTGACTGCGCGCCGTAGAGTCTAAGTTTAAGTGTGTGTATATTTAGTAGAAAGAAAAACAAATAAAGACCTTTCTCGCACCCCCCGACCAAAAATCCCTTTTCCCGAAGAAAGAGGGAGATGTAACGAACCGCAAAAATAGCGCTTCGTTCATAAGAATCCTTTGCGCCCCCTTTCAATAAATTTTCGAATAACACGGGCAACGGCCTACTGCTTCCGAGAATTTCAGCTCGAGCATAGCAACCACCGCACGATGCGGGGAAGTTCAAACCCAAACATAGCAACCCCCTAGCAACCACCGTCCCAGTTTGCTACGATGCGGGGAAATTTAAGCAAACGCATCGCCCCCACCCCAAGAATCTGGCCCAAGAAGGTGTATAAAAGGCCGTCGATTCAGAGGCTCTGGGGGCAGTCGGTCCGTGCAAGCGGACGAGGTAAGAGATTCCCGACTGTCTCACTGGCTATGTGTCTGATGTCAATCTAGGCATAGCTAACCCTTCCCAAGAGCTACGTGTCTGATGTCAATCTAGACGTAGTGCTCCTTACTGGCTATGTGTCTGATGTCAATCTAGGCATAGCTAACCCTTCCCAAGAGCTACGTGTCTGATGTCAATCTAGACGTAGTGCTCCTTACTGGCTATGTGTCTGATGTCAATCTAGGCATAGCTAACCCTTCCCAAGAGCTACGTGTCTGATGTCAATCTAGACGTAGTGCTCCTTACTGGCTATGTGTCTGATGTCAATCTAGGCATAGCTAACCGTCTCT
This sequence comes from Dysmachus trigonus, assembly GCA_949715965.1. Lineage (NCBI taxonomy): Eukaryota > Metazoa > Arthropoda > Insecta > Diptera > Asilidae > Dysmachus > Dysmachus trigonus. The sequence continues at coordinate 34,121,830 of OX454319.1, forward strand.
TTCCGACTACGTGTCTGATGTCAATCTAGGCGTAGGTCACCGTCTCTTTCCGACTACGTGTCTGATGTCAATCTAGGCGTACGTCACCGTATCTTTCCGACTACGTGTCTGATGTCAATCTAGGCGTAGGTCACCGTCTCTTTCCGACTACGTGTCTGATGTCAATCTAGGCGTACGTCACCGTATCTTTCCGACTACGTGTCTGATGTCAATCTAGGCGTAGGTCACCGTCTCTTTCCGACTACGTGTCTGATGTCAATCTAGACGTACGTCACCGTATCTTTCCGACTACGTGTCTGATGTCAATCTAGGCGTAGGTCACCGTCTCTTTCCGACTACGTGTCTGATGTCAATCTAGGCGTAGTTCTTCGTTCCCAAATAAAGAGATAATACCGTAACGTGTAAATGTATCAAATAGGAATTGTAATTGTAGAAAAACTGATACATAGTAAATAATGCAAAAGTATATCGAGGCCTGTGAATTCTAGTGTAAATGCCGAGATATTTAAGTGTAATATAATAAAGGAAGGAACTATAAAGACCATGTAGATATTGTAATACTGTTAATATACTGCAGTGGTATGGAGCCATATCAAAGCATGTAAAAGTAGTGTAATGCTGAGATATGGAAGTAAATATAACAAGGCCAAAAATATATGTAAATACCAAGGCCTCTTAGAAATCCCGTAATGTAAATATATTGTATAGTGTTAGTTTGTAGATATAAGAATTATATGTTAACCAACAAAAACCAATACAATAAAAAGTTTTATTTTGTAAACCCCATTTCGTCTTTTCACTCCAACGACCCTGGACATCTCTAGAGCTCCCGGCAACCCAACTCTGTGAGAGTATGAGAATATGAGAATTCTCATACTGGTGACGAAATTGTGATGTGGTGGGTTATTACAACCGGAAGTGTAACCGCCCCCAGAGCAGAAACGCGAGCAGGAAAATCGGCCGATTCGGCGGACCCCGACCAACAAATCCCCAACATCGTCAGGAACAGCCCTGTAATAAGCATCAGGCAGGCCGCACGAAGGTCAGGATTGTCTTCAGGGAGAGTTTGGACCGTTGTGAACCGAGAGGGACTACATCCATACCACCATATCCCGGTCCAAGCACTACAGGAAGGAGATTCCAAAAGACCATTGCAATTTGCACTTGGCTGTTCGAGTCTGACATCGAAAACAGAAGGTTTCTAGACCGAATTCTGTGGACGGATGAATCGCAATTCACCCGGAATGGCATCACAAACTTGCACAACCTCCACACCTGTTTAGATGTGAACCCATATAGGGCAAGGAGTCGGTCCTTCCAGCAAAGATTTAGTGTCAATGTCTGGGCTGGCATCATCGGCAGCCAGTTGATAGGACCCTTCATCTTGCCCCAAGTGCTGAATAGTCAGCTATATTCGAACTTTTTGGAGAATATCCTTCCGGATCTGTTGGAGGACATCCCCCTGGCCACCAGAAACGCAATTTATTTACAGCTCGACGGAGCACCTGCGCATACTGGGAACATTGTTAGGGCAAGGTTGAATGAACATTACCCAGAGCGCTGGATTGGACGAGGTGGACCGATTCCTTGGCCTGCTAGGTCACCGGACCTTACTCCACTGGACTTTTTCTTATAGGGAATGATGAAGGATGAAGTTTACTCAAGACCAATCAACACCAGAGAAGAATTAGTTACCAGCACTGGGACTGCAGCCACGAAAATACGGGAGAGACTGGCTACCATAGACCTCAAACGCGAAATAAGACGAAGGCTACTTGCATGCATCGAAACTGGCGGAGAACATTTTGAACAACTTTTGAAGGATATACGTTTTAATTGTAATTAGTTTTTAAGCGAAAAAAAGGAATTTTTTAGTTAACTTAAATATACCCCCCGATTCTGGATAAAAATTAAGAGCTCTTATCCTCTTAACTACTATCAAAAATCCTTTTAAAGGAATTAATATGCTACCACATTATTGAACAAATATTAGAAATACACTGTTTTCTTATAATTTGCGGATTCTTCTACCAAAAGAGGTCCATCTCTTGAAATAAAGGGATTTTTCAAAACAATTAAGAGGTTAAGAGTTCTTAACTTTTATGTAGAATTGGGGGGATAATTTCTTAAAAATTCGAATTGTCATCATATTCTGTAAAAGGATTTTTGTAAATAAATTTTCGTATCCTTTTCCTATCTGGGCATGTTGCACCTTTTTGGAAAGGTAATTAGATAGGCAACTTAAAAAAAATAAAAAGTAGGTATGTTAATAACATGAATTTCGGAGAAAAGTGGGGCGAAAGGTGAAAAATCGTGAAATAAAAGTTAATTTTTTCAACTTGCAGGGGGGATTGTGCCCAAGGGGTTGGGTTTTGAAATCAGTTTGGGGCCGCTGCGATGCGTAGAAAAAAAGATAAAAATACAAGAGCGGTTCCCATATAAGGCAAAATCCTGATTTACGAATCACCCTGTAACTGCCAAACGGTGCGAGATGCCCCCCCCCCCCCCCCACCCATACGATTGTTTGCTTGTCTCGGTCTGACCTTTCACCCCCTGCAGTATTGACCTCCCACCTCTGAACACCCTGTATATTTTTTTTTTTTTATTTTTAATTTTTTTGGTTTTTTGTTACTGAATGATGTATTTTATTTCTTTTTAATTCCGAATCTCTGTGGTGCCAAAATATATGCATAGGTTTAAAACTACTGAAACAATTTGGGTATAAGTAGGGTAGACCGGGGTTGAAAGTAATAGGGGACGAAAGTTATATTGCAAATATATTTATACTCATCATACCTACACACAAAATGCCTAAGTACTTAAGTACACAATGTTTCTCAACTAGAATCTAGCAAAATTCCAACTAGAGTTGACTTCTTAGGACTTCCAGTTATAATATAAATCTAGTGAATAAATCTAGACTCTAGAATTCTATTTCCATACTTTAACTAAATTATATCCAAATTAATTAAAATTTCAGGTATAAACGATAAAAATTTCAAGTCCTTATTTTAACTAGAATTCACTAGAATTTGAATTAAAAGCACTAGAAAACCAATGATTTTCACTTACCTAGATTTATGTCTAATCTAAATTTACTGGATGTCTGAATATAAAAAGCAAAATTCACTTGATTTCTAAAACTTTTACTAGAATATCTATATGTGTAATTTTTGTTGCTAGAAATTCAATATATTTTTATCTAGATTGCTAGTATGTATCCTAAAATTTTACTACATTAGCATTCGCGGTTGTTATCAAACAACCAGGCTGTCAGTGAATTCGAATAGAAAAGCAGTTCAATTTCAAACTTCTCAATAGATCAAGCATTTTTCGCTAGATAAATTAATATTTATATTAGGGTGCTTTTTTTTCGCGCCTATTTTTTTTTTTTTTCAGTCCCACCTCGAAATTTTGTGGCAAATACCTAAACTAAAATTCCCTGAAAATTGGAGCTCTTAATATTAATATTAAGTACTAGACCAAGGCGTATAAAGATTTCCCATATAAAATACACGTAAACTTTGATTATTTTTCTTCAAAACTCTACATCTCAGAGGCATTTTATGGTATAATCTTGGTCAATGGTAGGGTTTCTTCAGAATTGAATGCTCTACAAAAGTGTCCACTGTGGCGCAACCGTAACTCCCACCAGCGAGGTAGTACGGGTCACTAAACCCAATTTTTCCATGAAATTCTCGCTTTTTACCCCTATATCGTCAATAACAAGAGGTACAGAAAAAGTGAATATGACAAACTTGTAGGAAATTCAATTTCCTCCAAAAAGTTCTTGAACACCAAATCGGTAACATCGATATTTCTTGAGATATTGGGCTTTGAAGTTGAGGTAGTGTGGAATTTTCATGGATTATTGAGCTAAATTGTAGGAAACGAGGTGGGACTGAAAAAAAAAATAGTCGCGAAAAAAAAGCACCCTAATTTATATAGATAGAAACAAGATTTAGAGTGAACTCGTAAGTCAGTCAAGGTGGAATGACTTACTGAGGCAGTATAATCAGTTTTCAAATGTGAAAGTAGGTTTTGTTTGAGTTCTTTGAAAGAAGAAAGTTAAGTATGTGAAAATGGATGTTTGGTCATTCTCTTTCTGCCATCAAGTTTATGGTTATAGTAATTGTATTAACTTTCATCATTAACTTTCAAATCTTATCTCAAAATGCAAATAAAAGTCAGTAGAGAACACCGTTGGGGACGGTTGTAACTAAATCTTAGAAATATACTTTTTATTTTATTTTTAGGTAATTTTAAGAAGCCTTTTTACATTCCAGTAGTAATTTATTATCATTAAACAAAATCATAAGGTTTTATTTTGTATTTTGAGATATTTATTTCTTAAGGTACGTTTTGTTCCGTATGTGAAAACAATGTTATAGTTATGAAATTTCAGTTTTTGCGAAAAATGACAAACTGATCAATTAATAAGTTTAATTAATTTTGGAAATAAACACTGTTTTACGAACGCGGTCCGAGGCAATTCTAATAAATAATTCGGTAAAATTTATACCTTAATATTCTCCCTGTTTATATTTAACAAAAAAAAAAACTGATTAGGGCTATAGAAAAGCCAAATAGATTTTGTAAGGCCAGGTATGTATGTTTTTCTCATAACTCATACATACATTTTAATTACAACGGAGTCCTAAACTGAAAATGGTACTTCCAACCCCGGACTACCCTACCTGAATACAATCGAAAACAAACGGTTACATGCATTTAAAATTATTGGAGAAATAAAAAACGGACAACATTTTCGAAATTTCTGACTAAAAATCGACAGATAAATTTTCTTATTAGCGAAGAATTTTCAAACTTCTTAAGAAGAATTCGTGGAAATTGAAATAATTCGCAGAGAAATTGTGTCATTGGAGCAAAGCTAAAAAGGAACTTTCAGCTCCTCTGGGATGATTTTAATGAAATACTCTACAAAAGGTAAAGACCGCAACCGACCGAAGGATGTAATAATTCATTGGAATACACTTTTGCACTTTATTATTAAATCACCCCCGTGGGGTGGTGAATGATAATCCGGCTGTCACGATAATTCATCGCTAAGACACGGCTATCGCGGGACGCTTAAGCTTCCTCATTTCTTGCGGGGCAGGGAGGGCGAATCGGGCAGCAGCACTCGGTTGTGTTTACACTGCCGCTGCACAGCCCTAAGAAATCCCTGTTAAGCGGATGAAGGGCAAGGAGTTTTTGTGGGTGTTATAGAGTTATCATTATTATAAAAGTGGTGAAAGTATTTAGAAGGGATATTCCAGGTTGCAGCAGTATGAGTCGGTTGCTCGAACCTCCTTGCGACCAAACCAAGATATCTACATAAATCGCCTTCAGCCCTGTTCCTTGCGATTTGCGTCTTGGAAGTATTTTGCCGAACCGAACATTCCTGCGAGATAGGAATGTAAGATATATTTTAATTCAACTAATACGAATTGATTTATAAGCGACTGATATTTAAATGCACGGAGGGGCAGATTCGCCCCGAGCTTCAGTGTCTCGTTCCTGGCTTTCTTTCTTCCACCCTTAAGGTAGCGTACCGGAGCCATTGAAGCCCAGACTGAGGCATTAATTCTTAAGAGGGCATATTACGAACAAATCGAGATTTATTATTATTTAAGTAGAAATTTAGGTTAATTTGAGATAAAGGCTTCGGCGTTTAGCTGTCTTATCTTAAATTTTTGGAATTTTCCTGGTGGCGGCGCGGCGAAGAGAATTTATATTTTGCGAGACAGTCGTCGTATAGAACTCTAGGAGAAAACCATTCCCAGAAGATGAAGTTCGTGGGGTGGTTCTTGTCGTCTTGGTCTTGTTATAGTACAGTTATTTCCTTGTAATATTTTGTCCAGCAATCAAAAATAATCTCTGGAAACTTGGAGAAATTCCGCCGTGCTGGACTGCTCCTCACACAGCCACACTAACCGCCCGTAATAGTTCCTTAACGCTGGGTCATTTCATTTAATTGATGTATTAACTTGGACTTTTGCTGAAGATGATTTTACCGCAGGGATTAAGAGGGAGCGATGCTGTATATTGTTTTTTATGGGATGTAATAGGATGAATTAAGAGTTGGCTCTTCATATGGTATGTAATGAAACCAATTAGGCGGAATTTACTATTTTAACTGGGATTGGGATAGAAGCTCCACAAATTTAGATGGTTGTATGAGTGGATTAAGATTATAATTAGATGCATTCCATAAATTAGTTAACTACTGACGTTGATGGACGACATATATTATGAATGGAACATTTAACTGACTATACGTAAATCGATGATTATAAAGTTGTTGTTATGTAAAAGGAGGGAAAAGATTGAGTTTGAATGTTCATTTTTGGTAAAACGTGATGAATATGTAAACATTTTGTGTTGGTAAATTTTACTCCTGAGATATTTTTCTTTAAAGTTTCGGAGAATAATATTTTTCAGCGTGAGTTTTTGCATATTCTCTAATTTTTAATTTAAAAAAATTTCACACCAAATTACCCTTTTTAAATTCAATCCCCTTGGTTTCTATTAGGGATAGCGAACTTAATTTTATGCTCTCACATCGGCAACACATTAGACAAAGTTAACTTGGCTCTCGGCTTTGTGAAATGCTATCGAATTTAAAAAGCCATACCAAAGAAATTAGACATTACAAAGAATTATAACTTTCTTTTTAAGACCCCTCCACTGCGATTGAAGAAAAAAAAATTTATCAACAATTTCCCCATTAGTAAGACCAAGAACAAAACCAAATTCCAATGTAAATTGCTAAATACAGGAAGCACCGGCAATAGAGAGCAATTCGCCAAAAACACACATGAAGCACAAGTGCACCTATTACCAAGAGTGGATACAGGGCAAAATAAAATTCGATCCAAGTTTGGCGTATCATTTGATGTAGTCATGTATTTCCAATCCAAAATTTATTAAATTGAATATTGCAAATTATATTTGTATATATTTTAATTAGGCAATAAATAGCTGGATGTTTTTCTCATCGTCGTTTTAGTCTAAAAATAAAGTAAAATATTAATTCTAAATTCTCCTAGACCATGGATGAACATTAACATTAACAAAATGCGACGTTTATAAACTGTGCTAAATGCAGAAATAATTACTGTTTCCCCTGTTTTTATAATGAATATCACCCCGCCAAATGTAATTCATCATGAAAAATAATAAAAGTTTGAATGTGAATGTACAAAGTCTTTTGGTATTCGCTTTACTTACAATCCTTTGCTGAAAAGTCCGCAATCCCAATTTGTTTCCTTATTTATATATAATAAAAAAAAATAAAAAATTTATCAGTTAATTGCGGACTCGAATCTTATAAAAATTGGGAAAAATCCGAAAAAAAGCATCCCCTCGCTGGGATTCGAACCTGTGACCTCTGAATTCCAAGCCCAAGTGTTCATCACTGCACCAGCCGCCGCTTTGGGAATGTGTTACAATGAATGGGATTTAGAGCCGCGTGAAAATGTTTGTATACTATTATTTTGTAAACGCGTGGCCATCTGGAGTTCCCACTTCGGGTACTTTCATTTGTTGCCAAGCCCTACATGTGCTATTTGAGCGAAATCGGTGATGACGACTAGGTGCCTTCCCTTGTAAGATTCAATGTAATTTCATATGAAGGCAAGCTTTCGAAATTTAGCTACGTGAATTAACGATCTACCTGATTCAACTCTAGGTAGTCTTCCTCGAAAAATATTAATTTTTCATAGGATTACCTCCTACTTTACAGTTCTTTATATACTCACGTAAGCATCTTTTTATGAAACCCAATACAGAACAAGCCGTCATAACATAACAAAATTGATATGCTCAACAAAATCAAGTTTACTATTAAGAATAACACCTAAATCACGAACGCAATTAGTTCGACGAAGAATATTTCCTAAGAAAGTGTAATCAAAATTACAAAAATTTGGGTAATTTCACATTTCTCAATATTTAGTTCAAGGTTATTGTGAGCACACCAAAATTGGAATATATTAATTATATTATTATTATTCTGTGAAAGAATAACTTAAAACTTTGCATTTATTCAACGAGTGGTATCGTTAACTGAAAAGAAGAGGACCCAAATGGCTACTCTGAGGGACACCCGAAGTGGCTAGGATATTCTTTGAATTGGCATCACAGAAATCTTGAATTATTTTGTTATACTTAAGTGAAAATATAGTAAACACTATATTGAGAAATATCTACATACATATTCTGATTTAAACTTTCCGGATTCACCGCCCCACTTTGATTGTCTTACATAAAAGTAATAAAATTCGGAACCACTAAATGCGATATGCCCTCTATCCGCCATTTTCTAAGTAAACAGATCCTGCTTTACATATGGGGGTGCCAAAAAGTAAATTTTAAGATAAATCCACGACAAAGATGTATTAGGTCATCATAAAATTTCATCACAAGCCAAATTGGCTGAAAGCGGGATTTTCATATGATATGTAGCGGAAGATTTTTCTTAAGTTCCCATCGCGGCGCAGCGATTTTCTTGTCTATGCCAGTCCAAGCAAATAAGCCAAACACCAGCGGAAGATGAAATACAGCCCATGTCTTATACGATTTACTACCGTGAAAAGTGAATATTCCTCAGCAAGACGACCGTCGCGATTTTTTATTTAGTCGTTTCCGCGCGGTGCGGCGGTTCTTACTTAAGCAGAGGGCACCCAAAGATATGCCAACCTAATTCTACTTCTAGAAGTATCAGCGGCAGTGGCGCGGCGCAACCACCCCACCGCATAAAATAAATCATCCCCTAATTCTGAAAGGTGCGTCTTAAATAAATCCAATTCTCCTTCGCCACGGCTGATACCACTGTCTGCAGGAGGGATGCCGGCGTATCCTGATGATTTAGCATAATTTCGCTCCGTTTATATCCCACTGAAAATTCAATGATTTCGTGATTTGGCCGTGAGCTGTGTCGTCATCTAAGTGCTTTAACTTAATCGACTTCGTAACCACTCGGCGCCGCGGCGGGCGTCTACCTGTTGGACACTTATTTCAAGCAGAGAGAGCCGCCAGTGTAAATTATGGTGGATTATTTATTTCGGCTCCTTATCAGGAAGAAATGAATGTACTTTTATGAGCATTTATGGCATCGCATGAATCAGAACGTCGCGAAACTGGCTCCCGAGGCGGTTCATAACTTCCACAAATCGCCTCTATGTGAAATGCATAGTATCCATAATTCTCTTTATATTACCCTTGCCCAGAAAATACGGTTTTCATAAAAGATTGCCCAATATGTGAGATCTCCGTCATAAGATATTGTTAGGACGAAATTTAAAAAGTTTTCCCCTATCCATAAGAAACCACTGAATACTGATTTTTCTTTTCGCAAAGTTACAAATTATATAGAAATTTTATTTTAATGTATCATAGGGCACCTAGTTCTATTAATCAAACATGTTATTGTTAAGCCTTCATTCCTTCATTAGTATAAAAATGGAATATAAATTACAAGAAATATTAACTTAAATACAGGGTGTCTCAAAAGAAAGTTCACATTTAAATCTTTTTTTAAAAGAAAAGTCTTAGCTTTATTGAAAAAATGTTTATTTTATATTGAAGTACACTGTTTGGGAATTTATTTTTTAAAAATAACATCGTCCAAATGTAAACCGTTGCGCTCTCGGCATTCATTTAGTCGGGCACTAAAATTGCCTATGACAGCTCGGCAGGTAGTCTCCGTGATGGCTGCCATTTCATGACTGAGTAACACTGTCCACGTTTTCGGCTGTTCTTGATGTTCTTGGTCGCCCAGATTTTGGTTTCTCCAGAGTTGACCCAGTCTCTTCAAACTTCTCAACCCATTTTGCAATGAGACGAGTGCTAGGCGCATCATTTAAGTGACGAATATGTCGAATACTGCAGAATTTTCTACGCGCTACAGTCGCCGAATTACCGTTTTTGTAAAACTCACGTACGCACAACGCACGGTCCGCACCAGAGAAACGCTCCATAGCGACTAAATTCCCAAGAGACAGACTACCGACTGACATACCCCCCGCGCCCCTCAGAATAGTTGCTTTCGCGTAATAAGATAAGCAAATGTGAACTTACTTTTGAGACACCTTGTATTATATTTTTTCACATCATAAAACCTTTCCAAGAAATTCGTTCTTCCGAAATTTGTTTTTTAAATCAGTCGCCAAAAAACCAAAAACCAATCTGAATATTTTTCATTTTTATATGTGTTACATAGACAAAAAAAAGTTTTAGTATTTCTTTAGAACATTGTAATGTGGGATTTCGATAAAGTTATTGCCTAAATTGTGGTAACCACAAACAACTATCTTAAAAACATGCTATAGATGAACGCTTGCTGCACTGTAACTAGATATTTTTCAATAGACAAATGTTTGTGAATTGTATAAACTGTATCCTATAAACAAATATATAAAGCAGAGTTTTTAAAAGCAACGTTTTTATAAATACACTAAAAAGAAAATAATAATTTCTCTTCCGATCTCATAAAAAAAAATTGCATATTTTAAAAAGATGCTTTAAAAGTTGTTTCAATAGTCTTTGGGTAATATGAATGTTGTTATTACATGTTATATGTATAGTATTAATTATATAGGGTATTATTTATATTGTATATATTTTATAATTTTTCGTGCACAACGCTTTTAGTTTTAATGATATATATTTTAGAACGATAATATATAAACTATACTAGCTGGGTTACTTGGTTTCAACCGGCGTTGGGTAAATTCTTACTAATTAAACACTTTTAAAATGTTCTAGTTTTTTATATCCTAGAAATTGTTTCAACCCGAAAATTCCCTTATGGATCCGCCATGTTGAATATCCAAATTTTAATAATATTCAAAATTAGTGGCCTTAAAATAATAAAAAAAAATCGTATTAATTTTCATTAAAATCCGCTGAAGTCGAGAGATTTTGATCATCATATTGGATCCGCCACCTTGGATTTACAAATTTTGATAATATTCGAAAATTGTAGCCTCAGAACAATTATTGTACTAATTTTCATTAAAATCCGTTGAAATCGAGACATGTTGGTCGCCATGTTGGATCCGCCATTTTGGATTTGGAAATGTTGATAATATTTTAAATTATTGGCCTCAGAATAATTATAATACTAATTTCCATTAAAATCCGATAAATCGAGAAATTTTGGTCGCCATCTTAGATTTGGAAATTTCGATAAAATTCGAAATTAGTTGCCTCAGAATAACCATTGTACTAATTTTCATTAAAACCTGTCATAATCTAGACATTTTAGTCGCCATGTTGGATCCGCCATCTTGGATTTGGAATCATCGTACTAATTTTCATTAAAATCCGTTGTAATCAAGAATTCTTGGTCGCCATATTGGATCCACCATCTTGAATTTTAAAATTTGGACAGCGAATTGTAAATCAGCATCTCGTAAAATCCTTAAGTGCCAATGTACTTTCTTCAAGGTCGTTAGGTCGTTTGGTAGCGAAAAATGTATATACAATTCGGTAATTTTTGGGGTCGCATTATTACTTATAAATATTAATTTTTATTTGTTACATTATCTAATATAAAACTTTTAACAATTTTAGTTGTAATAACTTATTAGGAAAAAAGAAAAACTATCGGAACGCGCAACAATTTCATATATTTTTAAACTATAAATGTTATTGCAAAATTTTACATGTTGGAATAAGCAGCGAATAATGTCAGTTTAATGATTAATGTTAAATTATATAAAAAACATTTAAAAATCTTAAAATATTATTAAAATTATTAAATAGGTTTAAAAACTGTAGAAATATTTCTAAACATTCTGAATTGATATTAGCGCGGTAAAAAAGTATCGCAGTTGCAACATTAATCCGAAACGAAAAATTTTAATATGACATTTTTATGTATAATATGTATGTATGAAAAATATTTTAATATAGGGACCCATTGATTCATTTTGAATAAGATAACACAAAATGAATTTTATTTAGTTTCACACCTGTTTAATAATTAATTCAATATTTTGATTATTTGATATTACACTCACTTTCCATTATCCGATTGGTTGGTATCATTAGCAGATTTTAGAAAACAAATTAGGTATTTAAAAGTTGATCTGAAAAAACTTATAACTAAAATCAGATCCTCGTAACCAAATTTGTTCTTTTATAAGATTGTAGTAGAATATATATATATATTTAGTTCGTTTTAAATCAAATTGAATGTCTGACAACAAGTGTTTGCATTAATTGTCTTTTCATCTATCTCAGCCTGAGAAAAATGAACTTATTTCAAATTTTTGGTGAAATAACAACAAAGGAGAAGAAGTAAGAAAACCACGTTGATTTGAAATACTTTGCGAAGATACTTCAATTCAAGGGAAATCGCCTTTAAATTCGCTTAAAATATCCCACTCCGACTCCTTACCTACTGCTGTAAAAGAAAGCGCCATCATCGGGGCAAATGCATGGGGATAGCCATGATCTTTGCATAAATTAAATCTTGATGAAATCCACTTCATTTCATTTACTTAATCCTGCGAGGCCAAAAAATTTATTCCGTTCGATAGGGAATAAGCTGCGAAGAAGCGTAATGAACTGTTGAAGATTTAAGATAAACTTAGCCAAATGTTAATTGTGTTATTTCAGAGGCGACTTAGAGAGGGGTTTTTTTTGCGTTCTGTGGCCTCATTCGAAGGATTTGCCCCTGATGGGAGCAGTTCCCCAGAACCTAATTATTTGGTCGCACTGGACTATTTAGACCGGAGATTTGGACCCGGCAAAAAGAAATCAAAACGCTAAAAAGCACCGGGCGAGGCGAGCTGTCTTACAGTGAATTGACTTGAGAACCGGAGCCACCGCAACGACATCGCCTGAGCTTTTAAAACTTTTTAAGAACAAATCGATACCATTTATGCCCCGGCCGGAGGACGAGCGCCTCACACATCCTTCCCGAATCCCGGGCCCGCCCAAGGACTCGGCAGATGCTCCCCAAACCGAAGTTCCGTGCCCTGCCACTAGTCAGGGAACCTACGCTGCGATATGTCTGATTCGGGAATTTTAGAAAAGCGGAAAATCAAACGTCGACGAACCGAAAAGGATTTACTTAGAGCGTCGACACCTTAGATTACAATCTGTCTCGTCTGATAAACAATAACTGCTGCCGGCTGTCATTGGCCCGGGCTCCCCAAAGCTGGCAATGAAATAGTCTTGCGGCGGAGGAAACCTTTCGATGGTGAAATTTTCAAGTTACGAGAGATTAGCTCACTCATAATGGGGTCCTTTAAGGGTTCATTCGTGCGGCGGAGTTTTTCAGTTGTCTAAATTTAATACCTGCTTTTGTAATTCTTGAATGCATAGGGCTTAATTAGCAGGAAACCGCGGAATAAAATGCTTTTTTATTTTCTTTATTGCATTCACTTTATGTCTTAATTTCTTATTATCTTTTTTCGGTATCGCTGGGTTACTTCTAATGTAACGAGCCCAAGAAAAAGAAATTTTCGCTGAAATTTTTTTTATAACTAAATAAATTATTTGCACTCAGAGAAATTTTGAATCGTAAATTTATATCAGAGCAATATTAATTTGGAATTAATAAATTTAATGTAACAAATTGTAAAATCAAAAATCTCTTAATCAATATTTTCGTGAGTGGACTGTGAAATTAAAACGCAATATTAAACCATAGGAGAGTGTAAGGTATAATGATCAATGAGCTATAGATTTGTCAAAAAATGAATTTGTAAATCAAACTACAAAATTATTTTAATAGAAAATATGAACGAAAAAAAAACCTTTCGTTCCTATTTATACCTCACTATATGAGGTAATTAGGATCAATGTGTTGTGGAGTAAATGGGAATCGAATCGGTGTCAATAGGAATACAAAAATATAAACAAAATTTTTGGCTTAAACAGCTACCATTATTTGGTTTGACACAAATAAATATACCCTTTGCTAGTAGTGCATTCGCCATGTTACCTATTCTTTATTGTTCCTATGTATCCGATATAGGAAAAATATAATAAAATGGATGTTATTGTAACGTATTGTGGGGACAAGCTCATTGACATTTCAGGGTCTTGGAATCAAACAGTCCCAAATGTGATTACATAATTATATAAAATACGATAATTGAATCTTCTAAATATGTACATATAAAATTATAAAATATAATATGCATAACTAACTAGGGAAACAATACTGGAATATTTTGTTTTCTAAAAAGATATATGGGGAGGAAAGATACCTAACAAGCTGCGTAAATGTCACAGGCTCTATACTCTATACGTGGATTCTACATATGGTATTCTTGCTATTTTACCCACTAAAAAATCCGCGCTCGCTTAAATTCATCAACAAACGGACAGACAGACAGCCTTAGGGACATTTTCGCTAAGAATATAGCTCGTCCACCGAAGTAGATGAGCTCGAAAAATCGACGAGTGTTTCGATCGGAGAAATTCCTGAAACTTTTTGAGCAAGGTGGTATAACGTGTTTGGTGTGTGGCTGTCGACAAGACGTTTATAGAAAAGTTTTGTAATAAAACACTTTTGTGTTAAGCATTCTGGAGAAGCGTTTCAATTTTCCTCTCAAATTTTTGTATTTCTCTCACTATTTCTAGTAAAATTTTCCACCTCGTTCCTGTAACATTGTCAAATTCGAAAAAATGTAAGGAAAAACGTCTCTTCTTGTTATAGATATTCTGTGCCAAAACCTCATTCAATTAAAAACCGGCCTGGGGTCTATGTATCTCGTTGTGTTGAATTCAAACTTAAATTTCTACATACTTTGTTTCAAGAGGTCTAATGAATTGAGAGAAGAAGAGAACTTCTCAGGGTATAGCAACTTTACTTTGGAAGCTACCATGAAGTTTTTGGCATGTTTTCGTCAACCGCCATAAGTCCAATATATTTCAGTTTACAAATCCCCATCACTATATGTGTACGTTGAAACACTTCTCGGTTCCCAATTACCCGCCCTTTGAACGATGGGCCCTATTATGGAAATTGATTTTGCTTGACTCGGCTAGCGAAAATACGCATTTTTGAAAATGTATCTTCGCTTGTCGAATTGAGCGTAATTGACTTCCATAATTGGGCGCGGTATATCTACTTCACTGTCCGGTAAGTAAAACACACTTTTTATATACTGCACTATTATTAATACTTTTGTAGCTGGGAAACGGGACAGCACACTAACCGACTGAAGGATATGAACAAATAGAGGAAAAATCTTTTTTGAAGAACTCATTCTTGTTTTATATCCAAAATAAATGCATACGTTTGGAAACAAAGTTTTGTTCTGAGAACTTTAAATTCACTAAAAGCGAAATTTGGTGCTCCGCATATCTGACACTAGCCGTTCCCTGCGCGCGTTGCTACGCCTCTCCGAAAACAATCGGGTTTATGCGAGAATTTATAAATAAAATATTTCATTACCATTAATCCAAACGTAAACAGATTTTCAATTATTGAGGTCATAGAATCATTTCCGTAACTAAACGGCATCTATCTATTTATCTTCTATCTTTCTGTCTATCTTCGATCTATCTATCTATCTTCTATCTACCTATATCTATCTTGTATCTATCTATCTATCTACCTATTCATCTATCTATCTATCTATCTACCTCCTATCTATCTTCTGTCTGTTTATCTATCTATCTTCTATCTATATATCTATCTGTCTATCTGTTTTCTGTCTGTCTTCTATTTATCTGTCTATCTATGTATCTATCTATCTTACTATCTATCTATCTACCTACATATCTATTTAGCTTCTATCTAACTTCTATCTATCTATTTATCGGCCTTGCTACGCTTCCCTGAAAACAATCGGTTTTATGCGAATTCCTATGTTACTCCCCTTTGAATAGAGACTACTTAGTATAAATTTCAAGGAGATCGGTTCAGCGTTTTCGGAGTCTATAAAAGGCGAATAAACAAACAAACATTTACTTATATATATAGATTGAAAAAGTTTAAAAAGGAAAACACTATCTAAAAAACAACGGTACAACAACGGAAGCCCTCAAAGATGAATAATTTTCCCCGTTTTTTTCACTGATACTTCGCTCCTATTGGTCGTAGCGTGATTTTATATAGCCTAAAGCCTTCCTCGATAAATGGACTATCCAACACAAAAAGAATTTTTCAATTCGAACCAGTAGTTCCTGAGATTAGCGCGTTCAAACAAACAAACAAACTCTTCAGCTTTATAATATTAGTATAGATTAGTATAGAATTTATATATATAGATTGAAAAAGTTTAAAAAGAAAAACACGATCTAAAAAACAACGGTACAACAACGGAGCCCTCAAAGATGAATAATTTTCCCCGTTTTTCCACATTTTCCACTGATTCTTCGCACCTATTGGTCGCAGCGTGATGTTATATGGCCTAAAGCCTTCCTCGATAAATGAACTATCCAACACAAAAAGAATTTTTCAATTCGAACCAGTAGTTCCTGAGATTAGCGCGTTCAAACAAACAAACAAACTCTTCAGCTTTATAATATGTATTAGTATAGATTAGTATAGAATTTATATATATAGATTGAAAAAGTTTAAAAAGGAAAACACGATCTAAAAAATAACGGTACAACAACGGAGCCCTCAAAGATGAATAATTTTCCCCGTTTTTTCCACATTTTCCACTGATTCTGCGCCCCTATTGGTCGCAACGTGATGCTATATAGCCTAAAGCCTTCCTCGATAAATGAACTATCCAACACAAAAAGAATTTTTCAATTCGAACCAGTAGTTCCTGAGATTAGCGCGTTCAAACAAACAAACTCTTCAGCTTTATAATATTAGTATAGATTGTGAATTTAAAAATGTTGATAAATTGAGAATTAAAAAATCAACACCTGACAGAACGTGATTTACAAAAAGCCCGATTCTATCATTTGACTTGTTTGGAAAAAATGCGTGTTTTATTTCTTCAGAATTTGTTACTATCCCAGCGCTAAATTACGTGGCGGACTATTAAAATATTATAGCCTTCTCCTTAATATGTTAACAAAAACAAAACCATTTTTCCAACTCAAAATACATACTCGTATATAATGTACCTCTCTTTAGAAATAAATATTATTAAAGCCTTAGGTGCACAGATTATGAATGGTTCTGTTTTCAATGTTGCACCTTCTGAGAAAAAGATATGCCCTAATGAAGACATTTTTAGAGTCACGAGGAGTAATAATTTTAATATATATATATAATATATGTATTTTTGCATCTAATCATAACAATCATTGTACTAATTTTCGTTAGAAGCCGTTGGCATTGAGAAATCTTGGTCGCCATATTGGGTCCGCCATCTTGGTTTTGTAAATTTTGGTAATATTCAAAATCAGTGACCTCAAAACAATTATTGTACTAATTTTCATTTAAATCCATTGAAATAGAGAAATCTTGGTCGCCATCTTGGGTCCGCCATCTTGGATTTGTAAATTATGATAATATTCAGAATTTGTGCCCTCAAAATTATCACTGTACTTATTTTCATTAAAATTCATTGAAATCTAGAAATCTTGGTCGCCATATTGGGTCCGCCATCTTGGATTTGTAAATTTTGATAATATTCAAAATCAGTGACCTCAAAACAATAATTGTACTCATTTTCATTAAAATCCGTTGAAATCGAGAACGCGCGAACTATCAAACTCGTGAAGTTAAAATAATCGTTAAGTTTTCTGAAATTATCCAATTTTCTGCGCAATTTGCTTAACTTTTCTTTCTCTAAGAACCTTCTACAAAGTATTAGAAAACTTAAAAAAAAAAAATGAATGAAATCGGTAAAGTCGTTCTCAAGGTATTGCGTGACGAACAGAAATAGGGGTTCATTTTTATATACCGGGTGAGTCATTTAACTTGAGACAACCTAATAACTTTTTAGGATCACATAATATTGGAAAAAGTTTAATATGAAAGTTGTAGGGTATCAAAAATGACGTTTGGTGATGATCTTAAAAATGACCTTGACCTTGACATTCAAGGTCATATGAAGGTCAACTTTAAAATTTCAAATGGGATGACCCCCTATTGACCCCGGAATTGAAAAGAGCGGAAATTTTTACGTTCACATATGACCTTGACCCAACGGTCAAGGTCAAATTTCAAGGTCATTTCACGGTAATTTATCTTCATGTACAATAGCGAGAGGCGATGACGTTTTTTGAAATACATTTTAAACTAAAGTTTTTGATGTGAAGAGAAATATCTGACCACGACCTTGAAAATTACCTTGACCCTGACCTTCAAAGTTATTTGAAGGTTAAACTCAAAAATTCTATTGGTAACCCCTATTTTTGACACCAGAACGAAAAAAGCTTTCGACCGAACATGCGATAAAGTATTTAACTACATTTTGCATTACCCAGGAACAACGACGTGGACGTTGTAGTTTTCTGTTCCCTTTGGGATGATTGATTCAGGTGAGTCGAGTCCCCTCTAATTTTCTATCTTGATGAAATCCATATTGGCCATATTGGCCATATTGGATCCGACATTTTGATTTTTTTTGACATCTGACATTGCATTCATCACTAGCAACCTCCTAACACCTGAGTATTTTTTAAATCTTTCTAATATGCCAATTGTGAATTTTTTCCTATATAAAAATTTTTAAAATTCATGAATTTTTTTCTCAAAAACGGCCATTTTATTCAAAAATTTGCAAAAGACATTTCTTACTTAGAATTTTATGCAGAATATCATAGTATTTTTTTTATTCAAATTTCGTTCATTTTTGAAAAGTTGGCCGCCATATTGGATCCGCCATTTTGAATTTTTCAAAACGCCAGGTGAATTTCTGAAGAGTAAAGATAGACCAAAAATTTAAGCCCAAAAACAATTTTCTAGGTCTCCATGATTTTTGGTCATTTAGGTGGCCCGGTTGACGTGGAATGTCCCATATGTATTTTTGCATCTAATACATATATAAACCAGTTATTTAAATTGTTACAGTGTATTCGTGTATCCTGAATCCGTATTGTTTACCATACAATTTCCCCAAAACATTCCTGCGCTGTTTTATTAAACACAAAAGAGATCATTTTAATCAAGTCTTGTGAACTTCGATTATTTCGTAAATAAAACATTGAACCGTAATTGATAAAACTTAAAAATGGCGCATTATTTTATTTTTTTGCTGAAAAAAATTAAAGTTAGCATCCATAGAAGTATAAAAGGGAAATAGGGTCATTAAAAGTAAAACAAAATGTTTTCTAATTCACAATGAATAATTTATAATTTCTTTATTGTTGCTATTATACACTGATAATTGATCCTAAGTGCTAATAATAAATAAGAGCTGGTATTGAATACCACTGAGATGAATCAAAATTATCAACAAAATCCTCTCCGTTGAGCAGTAGAGGTGCATTGCATGAATTTATTAAGAACAAACAAAACAATTTTTTTTGATTATAATTAATATTTACACGGAATCAGTTATTGCTTAAACAGATCTCTCTATACCTGTGAATGAGATACGTTTATTTTTTGAACACCTGTAGCTCTACAAGTCTTTGATATATTTTAAACAATCAGCAAAATACTGGTTACCGTAGGACTAAGTTCCAATAATTAATGACTAAAAATGTTGTGTTTACAAAACACTTTTGATATCTTTGGTTGTCTAAGTCGATTCTTTTAAAAGTGAATCACAAATTTACAAAATATACATTGGCGCAAGTCTAGATTTATCCTTAATCTTAACAAAAGACATGGGCGCATTCGGAGGTTTTTATGGAACTTGTTTTTTTTAACATGGAACCCAGTTTCTTTTTTAATTATTTTATATAAATTATGCCAAACATTCGTCTTTAAGGAACGAGTCTTTAATTTACAGGGCCAACTGGCCAATCATTTTTAATTACACCTAAATAAATTAAACTTGAAAACTTAATAATATTCAGTAATACTTCATCTCGAACTATTGCTTTTTATTAAGACAATTATCGTTTCAACACGTTTTATCATTCCAAATACTCTTTCCGAATACGCTGAATATCATCACACTCTTTTATATTTTTTTTTAACACTGTTTACAGATATACTTTTAACTGTTTTTCAAGCGCACAATTCAAGATCTGGACTCGCGCTTTAAAACTTACATTACCTACCATCTAGATTTACTTCCTATAAAAGGTATAATTCAACTCACTGGGACTACTGTCAGCCGTTTTACTAAATGTCAGTAAGTTTAATTTGGCCTCTCAATACCTTCGATTATGTTTTACAAAAATTCCCTTACGAATTAAGAAGACAATATATTGACAAAGTAGGAATGATAAGACGAAATAAAAAACAAATAAGTAATTCCCTAAAAATGTAAAACGAAACAATCACGATTTGGATAATAAAATATGTTTCCTTGTATTCGTCAGACCACTACAATATTTTTATCCCTGACGACATTAAGACAATTATTTTACAAATACTGTCTAAATCTTAAGAATAAATCTTTATTTACTTTTTCCCTAACTTATTCAATATGCTATTACCCCTGCAGCCTTCATTAGGGGTTAAGTTTAGTATAATATTTTATAGCGAATAGAAAGCTGTGTTCTATTCTCGGTCTTCAAATTTTGGGGCATGTCCGAAGGAATTCATTCCAAGTTGTGGACATTGTGGCGCATCGTAAAGGGACATCTTCAGTCGTTTGCATTTCGCTCTACGATTTTTAAACCAAAATTGTACATTTTTGCTTTCTAGTCGAGGAAACTTTTGCCTGCAAGGAAAAGTAGAAAATATGTTAGATGCATCTTGAAAAACAAAATATATCTATGTATAAGGAGAGAAGGAAGAAAAGTGGTTAACTATTACATATCGAATTTACAACAAATAAAAATAACTTACTCACAACTTATAAATTAAATGAAACACATCGAGTAAAAAATCACTGAAGTCATTGTTTTATGAAATTATTTAAAATTGCAACTAACCACTTTTGATACAATCCAAATTATACTACTTATTTTATGTTTAGATAGTCTGAATTAAAGAATTTCGTTCTAAAAATTTGTAATTTTTTGTAAGTTTAATAGCTGCTTGTTTTCATCTATTCAGAATAATAAAATATTTTGTACAGAACGGAATGTTACTAACAGCTAAATCGAATAAAAATTTGAAAAAGTTCATCAAATTGGCCCTGGTGACTAAATCCATGCAAAACTTCAAGTCTTGAAATGAAAATGTTTGGTTATAAGTCATGGTAATTTCATGCTATTTTTAGAAAATTTAAGATATTTGCTGTACCTATCCCTTGATTTGCACGGTTTCGTTTTTATACGGATATTAAATTTAAAAAAAAAATTCTATTCTCTGAGTTAATTGGCTTATTTTAGATACATACATATGTAGAACATACCCCTTTCACAAACTCGATTAATTTTATTGTAGGCTCTTCTTAATCATGTATTAATAACAGAAAATGTGAAGAATAATGTTTTTAAAACTTCATTGAATAACATTTTATTGCATACATATTATAGCCAAAAATTTTAAACAAAAAGAAATACTTGTTATGGTTATTATATTTACACATTTTTATTTTTATTGTTTTTTGTTTACTATGGATCATTTCTTATTCATTTTTATTTGTTTTTAATTTTAATAAATGAATTTAAATAGTACATAACGTACAAAATGTGAGTTTTGTATATTTCATATGATTAGTAGAGCTTCAATTTCTAGATTTAATATCCAGTAGAACCAATCTTCAGTTCGTCATAAAATCTTTGTCTCACTTTACGTAATTATTGTGAACGTATCTTTCTTAATATTCTTTGATTCGATTTACACGGTATACAACTTTTTTGAGCCTATCCTGTTTTTTGATATGTATGCTAGTCTAGTTTTACACGGTTTAGTTAGCTCAATTTTTCTTGTAACGTATCTACCGTATAAATTGAAGCATGGGTCACGATAAATTTCAATACAACGGTTAATTTTTCTTTAATCTGGATTAGAGAAAAAATAAGCGTAGGCAAAATACATCTTCTAACTGAAAATATGTTTTTGAAAGTTTTCGAATTCCGAATCGAAAGGAAAAGAAAAAAGAAAATGTATATTAGTTTTCTCTAAAAACAACTTTTCGCGACTTTTCTATGTTAACTTTTAAAATGTTTGTATTGTCAATTTCAAATACTAATGCACTGATTTGGATGCACCAAGGCTTTATTTTTCGTAATTTAGATTATCTTCAGATCAAATAATAATGTTCGAGCAATGTTTTCTATTTTTGTCTTGCCTTTAAAACTAAAACTACACCCATTAAAATTAAATTTGTTTAAACAGCGCAAAAAAATATGTACAGCTGATTCAAAATTGGGGTCTTGTTAATTCAGCTGGTACGAATGTTATGTTTCAAATAACTAGAGCCTAATACATTTAACTATTTTAATGTCAATTTTATTAGATATAATAATTGAAATACTGAATTTTACTAAACTCAGTTTTTTCAAAAAAGGCAGTTTAGAACTCGGGAATTCCAAACTTGTAAATACATATACCTGCTCATAAGATATTTTAACAATGACCCTCGTTATATGAAGACATTCCGTCATATCGTTTGAATCAGATATGTAGTTTAAATAACAACATGGTTTTATGATTTTTAAATAAACTTCTGTGGCCATGTTTACCAGCAATCTTGTTAGTTGGAAATCAAAAGCAAAATTATTCAAGTGATCTATGAAATTAGTTATCTGAATAAGATATTTTTTTTTGGATTTAAGATTATAGTTAAAGCAAAAACTACAACCATCCTGATTAAAGCTTCATTTACTTAGGATGATTATATCTATTTCATTTCAAACACACACAAAAATTTCAGTGCATTTCAGTGCTTTGAAAATTAATGAAAAGACCGAATTATAGTTCTCCTGACTTACCTGTAGGGCATTCTGTTTAAGTCCTCGGTGTACTTCAAAATCAAATTATGTGATGGGTGTGTATTCATAGCGAACCATTGCTCCAGTTTTGGGACTTCTGTCACAGGATCTATGAAAGTTCGGTTCCGTTTCCGTCGTTCCTCGCTCGAAAGGCTCGAAAGATTGATGCCTCCGCTACCCATTCCCCCGGAAGCCATTGGAGCTGGAGGATGATGACCGTGACCCGGTTGACCCATGCCCGGCATGTAGTGACTCATGTACATGATGGAATGCGAGAACATGGAATTTGGCACCATCGGAAAGGACAGATCGCGGCGAGGATCCGGGGATGGGGTCCGAAACCCATCCATCTGGCTTATATCATTGTCGTCCATATCAAGATCCTCAGACTTTGGCGAGTTTTTTGGCGATGTCGACCGATGCTCTGAATTTTGGTTGTTGCTGTTCTCATCGATCTGATTATGGTCCAGATCAGAGTTTGATTCTCGCCCATTTGGAAGATTTTCGTTGTTGTTATTGCTACTGCTGTTGTTATTTCTCTCGACGCCACTTCCATTAATACCGATCTCGTCCTTAGGTATACCATCTTCAATAGATCGGTTTCTTTCGTGGGTAGTCAGAGATAGTGGAAGCTGTGGGGATGATGGACGGCTGGAATCTTCCTCCATATCGTCAGAGTGTTGAGACAGATTGTCTATGTCTTCCGACTTCATACTATGCGGACTTTTCATGTAGTCCGAGTGTGACATAAGTAGGCCAGGTTGCTGATGGTTTACATAACCATTTCCGAGCGCCTGACCCCTCATTTCAGCCCGTTTCTGAGCAGCTCTGGCATTTTTGAACCAGTAGACAACGTTGTTCACGTCAAGTGGCTTTCTGCCTCGTCGTGATTCTAAGGTATTCAGCTGGATTACATAAGATTGTATCTGTTGCCTTGAAGGGTGGGGATTTTCTTGAAACCACCGCTGAAGTTTGGGAAGCTCCATCTCGGGGTCAAAGCTGGTCCTCATACGGGTCTTCTGGCTCGGATACTGCGAATGCATCGAATGCAGGGCGGGATGCACCATCATATTAGGGTGCGGGGGTGGATGGTGATTTTCTAGTAATGTCTCCCTAGCGGGGTGCAGGGGATGCGCCGTAGTATAATCAATATCACTTTGCTGCGGAGCTATGAATGGCAAGATTTTTGGCGCCATTGGAGAATGCGGCGACAGTTGAGTTGTCCACCATTGATCGAATTTCCGCCGAATTTCCTCAGATATCTCACCCGTAAATGGAAACGTATTTTGATATGAGCTCCGGCAAATCTGCGACAACAATACCTGAAACGAAAGTGAATGGAGTACGAATCAGTTTTAGCTGCTGGAAGATATAGTACGTTCGGATTAAGCTGTTTGAAGAGGGATTACTTCCAGCAAGGCTTAAGATAAGCTTGGCGCTACTTGCTTTGCAAAAAATAAAATAGAACTTTTTATCAGTTTCGTGGTCTTAGTTTTCGCTTATCGCCTGGATTAAGGCGGCACTGTGTAGATTGGGTTAGGATTAAGCACTTATCAGCCAGACAAAGATTCCAGTCCACCTTTCATACTTGTGAGTGTTTTTGTTTGAATTGAAATTATCATATCTGTGCAAGTTAATTCTGGTGCTCGTGATCATCATAAAACTTGCTGCTTTTTAAAACAAAACGATGTAATCATAATATACCGATTAGCTTACTTTTTTTTACCTGATGAATTTAGAATTATCGTTTGATATAATGCGTAAATTCATACAAGGAAGTTGGTTATCCATGACATAATTTTAAAATATAACTCACTATAAAACTTCGCTTGCCTTGTTATGTTATATTTGGCATCAGACAGAAACTTTTATAGTTTAAAGCTAATAAACATTTCGAATCGCTTAAAAATAATGGACTAGTATTTTAAAAATTTCCTATGAAAAAAACTTCAGCACTAATCCAAAAATATACTGTAGCGGCACTACATCTATCGATACATTATATAAACGTAGTCAACTGTTTCTATTTTCTGCTCTCTTTAGTCCTTTACAAGTTTTCTCCAAGAGGAACATAGAGTTGGCCAGCATAGTCGGACAGACTAGCCACTACCGCCTGCTCACGTTACGAATAAATAATAAATTCCTTAGTTAAGAATTATTATAAAAGGCGCATCTTATTGTACCCGATGTATAATACATCAATAGATATATTTTAAGAAATAGAAATAATGGAACCATTATTCATAGATGTTTTGGGATTTATTTTGTAGGATTCGGAAAAAAAATTTGATTGTGTATTATCGTGGTATTGAACTCACGGGGATCAATTTGAAAAACAAATTACATTTTACAAAATAATTTTGGAGTTTTATAATTGCGACCGAACTCCTTACAAAAATTGTTATTGTCTTAACACTTAGTTGATTTTATTATATGTTGTGCTCCACAGCAGCAGTCCGTCAGCAATTGCGAAAAACCCCAAGTCGAGGTAGTTAACAATGATAGAAAACGAGAAACGTGTTGCTAAAGTTAAAATGGGAAATCTCCCCGATCGGTCGGACACCGACTTACTTCAAAATGGGGAGATCTCCCCGATCGGTCGGGCACCGACTTACTTCAGAATGGGGAGATCTCCCCGATCGGTCGGCAAAGTGTTAAAGGGAAGGTTTTTCAACAGTGAAATTGTTTTTGATTCACATTGATGTGATAAGTGTTCAAAGGTTGAATTTGAAATTTAAATGAATGTTGCTTTTATCGTCATTATCTCGAGATATAATGTTCGAATTTTAAAATTTCTGATAATCGGAATTAGTTCAAAAATTTCCTAGATTCGCAATCGGAAATTCGAAGCCTTAGTCCAAACCGAATTTTTCTTTAAATTTTTAAAATAATCCTTTATAATACTAATAAATAATTCAGGTATGTCGCTTACTGCCTATGCATACCAAAACAAAAACATACAGTAGTATATTGAATTCCGTCTTTAGTGGGGCACGAACACTGGAACCCAAGGTCATATTCTTTTTAAATCCCATTAAATTGGGAAATTGATAAAAATACCTTTGTTTTTTACTTTATCCGAAATTATGGAACAGATTCCGCAGGATACCATGGCATCTAGCAGTTAATTTTTAATATTATATTATTTAATATTTAGGTAAGATGTAGATGTAGGTTGTTGTGGCTGTCCGAAGACACACTTAGGCCATTACAGGCCCATTGTGATACCACTTTTTTGTGACCAGGGTTTCTCGTGGGAATCGAACCCACAACCTCTAGCGTCCTGCTGGCTCGCAGTAAACACGTCGCGTTACCAACCGGGTTATTGAAGGCCCCCAATATTTAGGTAAACACGGACACATAATATTCGACTTGCTGTCTCAAATGAGAAGAGTTCCGATACAAGTTGCTCTTTTGGGTATAGCTCTGTCTATTTCTTTTGTATTAGCCAAGATAGGCGCTTTCAAAAGGCGGACAATTTAAAAAGTGTATTTATTCTTGATTGTATTTAGCACGCTAAAATCAAATTCCTCTAAGCGCGGCATTGAATCTCAAACAATTTAGCAGTGAACAAATTTCTTCAATTGGAAAGTTTTTATTGAAAAATGTCCAGCCAAACGGCGAAATGCTATTTTACGGATATAGGGGAGAGTTGCCTTATTTGGGCCGGCTCCTATTTCGGGCCACCCAGTTTTTTTCAATTTTACCGAATTTTTGACAATTAATTAATGTCAAAATTTGATTGAAAATGAATGTAGAACAAAATAATGAAAGAAATACTAATTTTAATACAAAATTAATAATGTTACAACAATCTCGTAAAAATGGTATCTGCCGACTTAAAAATCTGACATTTTTGCTTGTCGATAAAAACAAATTGATACATTTAATGAATCTAAAATTTGTTCTGATGCGAAGTGTATAATATGTTTATTAGCGAAAAATCGTGTATTTGCAATTTAAAAACTATAACAATACTAATTAATTTAAATAATCTGGAAAAATGTCATTTCCCCTAATTTGGGCCACTGTGCAATTCGAAAGGGCGCCTAATACGGGCCACTCACGGCACTCAACAGCGCGATGTAAACAAAGCAACACTATCTGAAGGAAAAATGTTTTTTTCATTAAAACGGTAAGTGTACATGAGATATTTAGTAAATTTAGTATATTAAGCCTATTGTTATTATTTTAGATTATAAAATGTTACATGTCATTGAGTAAATACTTAATTTATGATGAAAATGTAATCCTTGAGAATTTAAATTTCAAATATATTTCTGATCATCGAATTAATTAACGTCAATTCATTGTTTCATTAAATATAATAAGAAACGGTGTTTTAAACAATATGTCGAACCATTTTCGCATTTTTCAGATATTTTACGTGCTATTAAATAGGTGGCCCACATTAGGTGACTCGTCACCTAAAGTGGGCCACTTGCACGTTTTTTTCAAACGTTATTTTTTATTATAAAAGAAAGTCAAACTTGCCTTAAACTTTCCACAAAGGTAAATTATCATCCAAATTTTAATATTGCGCTATTAATTATGTAAACGAAACGTTTACAATGATTTTAAATGCATTTAACCTTAGGTGGCCCACAAATGGCGACTCTCCCCTACGATATAAATCACTAAATAACAATTTTAAGAAGTCAAAAGTGGGAATTCGATTATAAAATAACCTTTTATTATAATTCTCGTATAATTTGACCTATAATAAAAGGAAATAATTGCAAATAAATTCAATAATAATATTTCTGTTGAAAACTTAAGAAATTCCTAATGTGTGTTAAAGTGGACTAATTTAGAGCTTAAATGCAAAACACATTAATTACTAATTTTTGATTTATTTACTTGATGGGTTTGTATCAATAAAATTAAGAAATGCTCAAAAAATGCATCTGGTAATTATTCAAATTCTCAGGTGTTTGTCTGTTAGAAATGTGAGCAGGAGGGAACGAAAAGTGGACCTTTTTCTGCTAGAATTTTCGTATGAGACGAGTAGTCCATTATGAGTCAGTGATTCGTATACAAAATTGGTAATATTAATATTCTCATATTCTACGATTTGTATACAAAATTACTATTAGGCTCCCGATTATCAAAATTCAAGATAACGAAAAAAAATTCAAAAATTCAAAAAATTCAAAAATTCAAAAAATTCAAAAATCCCCGCCTCAATATGGCGGAACTGCGTTAGTTGTTGGTTATAAATTTAGTGCCCTATTTTAAAAATTTCGGATTTAAAAAGAACGAAATAAAAATTTTAAAAAAGAGAACCGTCTCTAAAAAATATTAAATACTCTTACCTAAAAATCCTCTGCTAGTACTGGATCAATATGAGTCAAGTTTTCGCTTAAATAAAATTATTTAATACTTTTTATTTAAATCTTTTATTTATAGCCTATACTTTAAACTTAATTGATAAGGTTTTCTGTATATGAAGTTTACTATATTGTAAAAAAACATTTTATGTACAAAATAAATAAATTAAAAATATTTAAAAAAACGAACCCGATATATCGAATAACGATAATTGTTTTTTTTATACATACATATATCAAGCTCTAATATTGATATAGTTCATAATTCCGATATATATAATATTGATATAGTTTTTAAATGAAGTCCTTTCTGTCATGTGCGCTATCGCTTTAAGCAAATGTAACTTTATGTACGCACTTGCGTTCCATAACTTTTTTACCCTCATATTTGTTTTTTTGTAATTATATGTTGAGTTTTTATAGTTTGACAATTGTAAAAAGTTTGGAATTAATTTATTTTTTTTTTTTTTAGTTGTTTAAGAAATTTATTTATTATATTTACAGCAATCCGAACAAAATAAAAGCAAGTAATTCTTTAAAATTTTTGCAACTAAATATAAAGAACAAATTGCAACTAATACAAAGATCAAATTCTTTTCTTTCGTCTCAAAAGTGATTCTTTAAAAACCTCGTCAATCTTTATGTTCCTTAATTTGTGGGCACCACATTTAATCCTTCATTTTAAATATATGTACACATTTTGATAGGAGATTTGAAATCAACGACCTCAATAAAGTCTCCTTGATTTGTTAAATATAAGATAGTAATAAAAAAGCGCTTTTTATCCTATATTTAGTTAAGATGTGTAATTTTTGAAGAAACAAACATTGAAGGTTGAAAAGTGTTTATGAATACAGCTGATACAATTGAAAATACAGTTGAAAACAAATGGTAGTCCCACATTTGTCATTGCATGAAATCAGGCGCCAAAAGTATTTTAAATTGTCACCTGAACCGAAAAATTCATAATTAAAACCGCAACGGTGGCGGCGGTAAAGGTGGCGATTTAAAATCTCTGGCAAAGCGGAATTCACCTTCTAATATTCATGTGATATCCTCACACGGGGAAATATTTGAATCCGGCCAAGCACTCGTAAATGGGGTGTATGTCGCTTTTGCGCGTCTGTACGGCTTGTGTACAAAGGAGCACTAAGTAATAATAATCCCTTCAACCCTTTTTAAATGCAAATTCTCACATGAAGCACAAACACACCTGAAAATGTTCCGCTTATCCTGATCCGATTAAGAATAAGAATTTCTTCTCTCGGCAGCGTCACACACGCAGCTACAGTGGAATCGCATATGAGTTTTATAGCGTCTCGGCGGGGATTCATTAGTGTTCGTATAGCTTCAAAGTTCACTCCGCGTAAGGAGCTTCGAGCGATGAATTAGTTTTATTACCACTCTTCGTCGGTTAACTGTATCGTTTGATCTATAATTTAATTCTTGGCGTAATCTTATTAGAGTAGGTACCCATGAACATAATCGTAGATGTGTTCAATTATGAAAGATCACCTACCAAGTCGGTCTGCCGGTACAAAGCATATTTTTGGATCCAGAAATAATAGCTGGTTTTTCCAACGAATTTAATCAGGTAAGGTAACTATTTGGCTGGGTAGTTCGGCAAAAGGGTGTCTTTCATAAGAAGTAAGAAGCATTTACCTACTGGAATTTCATCCCTCCTTCTAAATGCTTCGAATAAATCCGTGGAATTCGCAATCGCGCACTGTATACCACCATTCAAAGGAAATATTTTAATTAAATGCCTACGCAACGTACCTCGTCCAATGGGCATCCAGTCGATCTGAGAACAGCGTGGGACTGCAGAACCAGCAGCTTAAGTAGTTTATCTTTCACTTCTGCAAAGGTCGAAGGTTTCGTCCTTAAAATGACAATGCGCAGAGTAACGATGGAAGTTAGCTCCCCCAGAATATCACAAACGGGCACGCCAGGGCTGTCCGAGATGTGTTCAAGCGGAATAGGTTTCCAATTTTTTATAATAAGTGAGCCTGCAAATACAAAGATTCGAAAGATTCGGTTTAAAAAAACATCTTATTATAGCAGAATTTAGCATACCTCGTGCTGTACATGCGATGTCCATTGAATAGCCCAATCGCTGCAGTGCCGTGCTGACGATCTCGGACCAGGGGGTTGATGCAGCCACGATCACGTAACTATCCGTCTCGATGTTCGGTCTTCGCTTCCAAGGATTGCGCGAGTCAATTGTCAGGGATGCTTGCAGGGACGGAACTGATTCCACTATACAATGCAAGGGCAGTGATTTTGCTGTAAACAGTAAGAATATGATAATAATTTAAACAATTTTATGAAACGTTGTATCAATATCGAAATAATCTTTATTATTGGTCAAATATTCGATATAGTACACACACAATACAATATAAATAGCACAAAGCTGTTATTACTGATAACAATTGGTATTTGCTTTTATATTTCCAACATCTCCTGACTTCATCTCTGATAGTAGTTTCCATTATAAATTAACTCTCTTGCGATTTCTTTGTCCTTCTTTTGTGCACAAATGATTAGTAAAAATGCTTATCAGTAATTTTTAGTTGTTGATATACGATAAATAACACGTTTAGTGATATATAGTGATGGTTTTTAATGCACTTAAACACACAGAAGAATATAAATCATATGAAAAAAAATTGGGAAAGAAAGACTATGAAAAGCTACTGTAAGTGAAGATGGAGAAATTATGAAAATCAGCAAAAACAATTCGTCTTTTAATTATAATAATATTAAAGAGAAAATGAGAGACTATTTTAATGTCGAAATATCGTCTCTTTCTATATAAAGACGCTTCATACAAAATAACTTAAAAGGACAAATCGCCAGACAGAAACCATTAACATCAAAAAGGAATTTGTAATTAATAATGAATTTTGCCAAAGATAATAAAACAAACCTCTTTCTTTTTTGGAAAAATATATTGTGGAGTGATGAATCCAAGTTTAACAGACTTGGAAATGATGAAAAAATGCATGTTAGACGCCCCCCAGGAAAAGCTTGACATGTCAAGTGAAGTTTCAGGGGTCCATAAGTAAAAACTAATTGTATAGTGAACCAACACAAATACAAACAAATGTAACAGAATGTTATGGAACCATATGCAGATGAAACCCTACTAATAATACATACATTTATGCAAGACAACGATTCTAAGCACACTTCACGACTAGTGAAGTCTTGGCTAGGAGAACAAAGAATTGGTGTTTTGGTTTGGCCTGTTCAAAGTCCCTATCTAAATCCTTTTGAGAAACTGTGGAAGACGCTAGGAGACAAGATTCGGCATGAAAGGCCACCTAACTTGAGTGTTTTATGGGAGATACTTCAACGAGAATGGTACAATATAACTAATCAAATCTTTGAAGTATAGACTAGCTACTGTAATCGAACAAAATGAATATTCTTAAATATTACTGCGAAGTAGTTTTTAAAAAGAAAAGTCAAATTGAAGTTAGTGCGATATTTACGTGAATACTAAAATTTCTACGATTTCAGGAAAAATCCCTATAAATCTTCCGAATGATGATTTATTGCTTTCTTCTTTCATGAATACATTGTTTGAATTTCGTGAAACATAAAAAAGAAATAAAAGTCTTAAAATTGTTTTCCATGTATAAACAACAAATTTATTTCTTATGATATTTATGCACATATGTATGTATTATAAAAAATCTTAAAATATCTTTATGATTTATTTTTTAGAAAAAAATAACACCAATTTGCCACACAAAACAAAAAAGAAATTGTACTAAAACTATAATATGATCACGCGTTCGCATACTCATTATCTGCCTAACTCTAGCTTAACCCACTAATTTTACGGTAACTTCGAGGCCCTAACTTTTATCGTCAATTCTCATCGAGACCAACTTTTCTAGACGTATTTTGATACGCCCGATACGGTCCAACAAAAAAAAAAAGTGAAATAAATTATTATTATTGTTTTTTTGCAATATTCTCTAAATAAATACCTTTTACACACGTCAATTTTTTCTCGAAAAACGACTGATTTAGTAAGGAAAAAGCAATTTTTGACTGCAATAAAGTGCATAAAACGTGTTATTAGGACTTAAATTTCAAAAATATGCAGGCATTTAATCAGTAATCAGTGACCCCAAAAACTCCTGATACCCACTTTTTTTTCGAAAAACTAGTGTATATACATACATTAGGGTGCTTTTTTTTCGCGACAATTTTTTTTTTTTCAGTCCCACCTCGAAATTTTGTGGTAAATACCTAAACAAAAATTCCCTGAAAATTGGAGCCCTTAATATTAATATTAAGTGCTCGACCAAGGCGTATAAAGATTTCCCGTATAAAATACACGTAAACTTTGATTTTTTTTCTTCAAAACTTTACAGCTCAGAGGCATTTTATGGTATAATTTTGGTCAATGATAGGGTTTCTTCAGAATTGAATGCTCTACAAAAGTGTCCACTGTGGCGTAACCGTAACTCCCACCAGCGAGGTAGTACGGGTCACTAAACCCAATTTTTCCATGAAATTCTCGCTTTTTGCCCCTAAGTATCTCGTAAATAACAAGAGCTACAGAAACAGTGAATATGACAAACTTGTGGGAAATTCAATTTCCTACAAAAAAGTTCTGAACACCAAATTACTAACATCGATATTTCTTGAGATATTGGGCTTTGAAGTTGAGGTAGTGTGGAATTTTCATGGATTATTGAGCTAAATTGTAGAAACACTACCTCAACACTAACCTCAAAAAAGTGTATACCTCCAATATTGTATTTACAATGACCCTAATTCCCATTTTATAGAGAAAATTCAGTTTAATATAATTTTAATTTTATTTTGGGGTATTAAATAATTATTCATATTAGTAGCCGATTTTTGATCATTTTAGTAAGAATTTATTCCTTAGCTTTACGATGTCTTCCTAGTTTTGGAAATAACTGTTTATTTTGAGCCTTCCAGCTTCATTCTATTTTCCTTTGCAGCCTGATTTTTTGATTATAATTTTTTTTTATTATTTTTTATATTTGTCAGTTTTATTACTATTTATTTATTTTATTTTTTACTACTGTCTTATTCCTACAATATATAAACATTTGGCGAATACAATTTCCTAATGATTTTGATGTGGCATATTTCAAAAAATTCGAGTGTTTCAAATTCTGAAAAAACTTTAATTTTCAAATTACAAAGTTAGGCTTTAATTTTCCCCAATTTTAGTTAAAACTATCATGATGACTGATGGCAATCACGGCCTTCTTTTATTTAATTAGGATTATTTGAATATGCAAATATTTAATCGTAGTACTAAGGCCTCCACCAAACCAAATTTTGTATGGATATTTTTAGTTCTACTTAAAATTTAGCTTAAAATGCTAAACGTCAATCTGAATTCAAGACGATGAACTGATATTCTCTCGGAATAAATCAGAGCCTACCCTAAAAAAGGGTATAGTGTGGAGAATTTCACCTTTGGGAGCTATAGTAAATTTAATTGCTTTGCATTTAGTGTTCCTTTTCTATCTTCATGAAAATATCCGCCTGCACTGGGCGCACAACTGCAAGAGAGAAGGCTACCACAACACAACCGACTTATGGTCCAATCCTACTCTCTATGAACTAAGGGTTCAATCCTGTTTAGCAACGAGAAACCTCGCTGTTATGGTGCAGCGGAACAATTTTGAAAAGTTTTTCGAAAAAATGTACAAAAAGTGAGTAAATTATTGTTATTTATCGTACAATTTCATTTAATTATTCGATGTTTCATTTCTAGTTAATAGTTCGAATAGTTAATAGAAAAATGAGACGAAAATATTTCAGGTGCATTTAACAATATTGTTATGTTAACGATAGCCACGTGAGTATTTGCTTGTCTCTAGGTGCCTCAATAGCTCGGTTGGTAGCACGACGTGTTGGCGATAAGCCAGCAAGATGACAGAGGTTGTAGGTTCAATTCCCACCAGAAATTCTGGTCACAAAAAGTGGTATTACAATGGGCTTATAATATCCTAAGCGTCTCTTCCGACAGCCACATCAACCTAACATCTTTTGAAATATTACAAAAGAATTAAAAAATGTTTTAGTATGACGGCACTACTTTATATTTAATGATGAAAATACTTCACGATTGTATTTTCTGTGATCTATAAAAAGACATTGCAGTTTTATCGTTAACTAAACCCCAAAAATTATATTAAAGCTGCATAATTCCGATAATAAATCTACATACCTCCGATATAAGTATAATAATAGGATAGCATAAAAGGAACCCTTCAATAGGAAGTAATTAAAACTGCTGCGATTAGGGAATCCTTTACGTTCAGGATTCTAAAACAAGGCACCGGTAGCAACCGCCTGATAAATACCTCGGGAGGTGCGGTGTGCTGCGTCCGAGTGTATTATAAGTCAATTAGCTCCATAAACTTGCCAAAAAGCCGTCCCTATACTTTACAATGGACAAATGAATAACCAAAATGGTGTCCTTTTGCATGCTCCCAAGGAGACTTTTAAAAACGAATTAACTCCTCGGCATTGAGAATATGAACCCACAGCCATGACCACACACTCACTGACGTTTCGACGTGCCCACACAGGTACGAATGTATGCCGTCTGCAGAATCATAATCCCAAATGTTAACCCGATAATACCCTTTTAGCTCCCCGAGCCGTTGTCCAAAAAGGACTAAATTTATCCAGGAATGTACGAATACGGGGAATGTGAGTTAACTTATTGCCTGTTTGACCAACTGGTTGAGTTTTGAATATTTTACCGGAGGTTTGAGCGCCGTAGTGACCGGGAATTAGTTGCGAACTTTTCAAGAAAAGGGTTGAGGGGATTCTCAGGGCGCTAAAGAGGATGTGATAGTCGTCCTCCTTACGGTTAATTTTGTTTTGAGTACACCTCCATCACTCCGCTTATATGACACTTTGAATGAAAATCCTTTTCTGATAACAAATTCTCATCCATAATTCAAGTAGCAGACTGTTCTTCAACTATAAACTAGAACCCATATCTTACCCCATGGGGAATTCCTGTTTTAAGTCTCCGTGTCTTAGCAGAATGGACTGCAAACGGTCAGTAAGCTTAAGGATTTATCCGATGGATTTGTACTAAATCTGCTTTCGGAAACTTGTCCAGATGCAAAGGGATTGCGGGGCCGGGTATTGCCTTCCTGAAGTTATGGGGATATATATCGAAGTATACCTTCGGACCAGCTCTCCATTCAGCTTCATGTGAGCAGAGATGGTCATTGTTAGTGTGTTCAATTGTTTCCGTGCAGGCGGGAGCATCTTAAAATTCATTACCCCGGCTACGTCCTCTATAAATCATCTTTCCTAACCCTTCCCGGACGAGGGATCTTTAATATTACCAACTGAACGGCTGAGCATATGAAACAGAAATTATCCCCAACAAACGTAAATTTTATTGGCAGCTAGTTCAACATCTTATCATTTTCTGAAATTTAATATGTTTGCATTCAATAAAAATATAAAAGATCTTAAATACGTACTTTCAAATTCTTTTCAATAACTTGAAACTTATTTACAATTATAACAATCCCACATTTCAATTAAACGGAAAAAAAAAACTCATTTTATTAAGGGGCCAGACTAGACAATTGTTACAATTTATTAAGGGACTAGACAACTCTTAAATTCTTAAAAAATATAGTCTGCGAAGGTTTTTCCAGCAGAGGTAGACGCCTTCTGTAGGTCACAAATAGATCATTATTGCTTCATGTTATGATAACAATAAGTTCATGAAGTTTAGATTTCAAGTTGGTTTTTCTCAAGAATTCTATTTTTTGATATTTCACGACTGAAGGTTCCAATCATTTTAAAATAAATAATGCACTCACTAATCAATCTTTAAAATTTAAGAGATAATATATTACATATTGCCATAAAAATGAAGAAACATATTAAAGTTAAATATTAAATACTGAAAAAACTAGATGTCATGTCGGGATGTTACAAACTATCCCGTATATAAATTTATATAATTATAAGTATACATATTTATAAAATTGGATTTCATTACAATATTATATCCACTTCATGGGTTGTAAAATTAATGAAAGTTATGAGAAATAATTAAAATATTATATATTTTAAAGAGAACATTTTTAGATGCTTTAAATTTACATTATTTAAGAAAATAATATACGTTTTTCTTAAATATGTTATATGAAATGAAGGATGGGCCATCTAATGGTTTCTTTTTAAATTACATGTTATTTTGACACAGACAGCTCCTTGATACTCAAAAAATTGTCAAAAGCATAGTGTCATATCTTCGCAGTACGTTTGAATATTATTTCCAAATTGAGTGCTGTGTTGCTTAAACAGTGAGCATTTGGAAAAGAAATTGCCATTTGACGTTGTTGGCCCGAAATCATCGAAAATGTGCTGGAAAATTGGTTTGACAGGATGGGCTACTGCCAAGCTAGCCGAGAAAGCCACCTAAATGGAATCATATTCCATAAGTAGCCAGAAGGTTTACTATTGTCAATAAATCAACAATCTTTGGAAAATATTGAATTGTGTTTATTTTATAGCAAGAGAAAGCAGTTGATGGCTACTTGTATTTTTGTCAAATAAAAAAGTTTCCAAGTAGACCAACATGTTCATACATATAAAAGTTTACGTGTACTGTGTTCCGTTCTTAAAATATATGTGCAATTTAAGCTTTAACCAGGCTTAAGAGATATATCGTATAAATCAAACCGGCAATTGATATATAGTTTTAATCAAACCGACTCCCAAATGAAAATGAAAAAGTTGACTGCTTAATTAGATGAATACTAATTTCTCAACTCAAAAAATAATATGTACGAAGTATATGAAAAAAAGTTGAATGTTTAATAGCACTGTTTTAACTAATTTTGAGAAAAGCTAACTGATTTATGTTATAAACAAATATGACAGACTGTTAAACTCGAATTCCTTTGGACTTCCATAAAAGACCAAAATAATAAACCTTATAAGATTTGCATTAAATTTCTCTTTAAACGTCTATATGTAACTTTTAATATTATATCGTAAACTATTTTTATATTTTACAGATACTACAATATCTACTTTCCACAAAGAACGTTCGAGAACCACTTGACCAATGGACACAGGACAACATCCCAAGTAGTAGGGATTAATCGATCCTACTTGACTGTGATGACTGGCAGGGCTGCGTCAAAAAATCAAGAGAAATATCCTCTACAAGGAGAGACGGTTACTTAATTCATCCCTAAAAGGGGATAATTTTTACAAAAAGGTCAGAGGGGTTGTTCGAATGATTCAAGCATCCGCTAATCATCAAAACTCCACTTGAGTTGTTTTTCCTGTCTTAAGGGCCGAGCATGCACTTTTCGGAACATCTATCGAGCTGCTGGGGTTGAATTGTGCGAAGACCTCCTAAGCGTTCCGTAAAAGGAATAAGTGTGGATTAGCAGTGAATGGCGAAGTCACACACACAGAGACACGACCGTAATACCAAATCGGCACCGGGGGTAGACTTTGTATCGAGCAAGCAGGCAGAAGGAAGTGCTTTCAAGAAATTTAAGGACTTAAGCCAAAGGGTACGGGAGTGAGAGAAGTAAGGGATTAACGATTTTGAGGATTATTTTAATATCACAAGGGGAGGATTATTATTGGGTCTGTTTAATTAGGGCAACCTCGGCGACGGCAATGAAGGGCACTGCTTTGAGTGTGGTGGTGGTAGGCTGTCGGGCTAGCAAGCTGCCAGGCTGCAGGACTGCAGCCGGAGCGGGTACTTTCCCCCGTTTCGGGCGGGCGCCGGGTGGAGTACTCGAGTAGACTGGTCGAAAAAATAATCAATTTAAGCTTGGGGTTGATTTGGATTTTTCACTCCATCAACTTCGATTTATGCTCAGCTGGCATGATTAAATACCCATCTAAAAGGGTTCTGAAAGCAGTTGTCACCGGCGAAACCAATTTCCCAGTGTCGCGAGTCATTCGTCGGAGTAAGCTTAACGCAGTCAACTGCAATGCAACTCTTCCCGCGCAAATTGCTAAAATCGCACATCCTTCTCGGCTAAGGAGCGCAGTATCTTCGAAGTTTTTCCCTTTTTCTAGACACACCGAAGACGGGAGCAGGTCGGGATCACTCGAAGATTTCGCACATACTACTCCCGCATACACCCGAACACGGAGTCATACGTAAACGACCTTATTATAATGTCGACGTAATCCCTCCACCTCGTTCGTCTTCTGGTTTCGCACCAAAGAGAAGAAGTTGCC
This sequence comes from Dysmachus trigonus, assembly GCA_949715965.1. NCBI lineage: Eukaryota > Metazoa > Arthropoda > Insecta > Diptera > Asilidae > Dysmachus > Dysmachus trigonus. The sequence continues at coordinate 34,160,313 of OX454319.1, forward strand.
CTGCCGCCCCCACCCCCGCCCCGACACGGAAGCCTCTTTCATTCTTCTGCACTTTACACTTAGCACTAGTCAAGAATGGTTAAGGCGAGAATTAAAACTTTGAACTAACTGGAATTAAGCTTGTGTTAAAGACCATGAACAGTGTTGCGATTAAGTAAGAATAGTTTTAAGGAATAATAAATTAAAATTCGCTCCACCGAGACGCCGCCGCTACGGCCCACTTGCGGGAGGGGGATGCTGTATCTTGATGCAGCGAAAGGTGGCTGGATGAGACTTGTCTTCAGTTTCGCTGCAGCTTTAAGTTTGATGGAGGAGCGCGGGCAAATTAAAAACACGTCAGCGCTCGACTGCAAATCATTTTGGATTTTGATTGCTTTGGGCAAGTGACTCAGTTACTAAACTTTTGAAGAGGGCCTAATGAGCATGGGAAAGAATTATTGTGTTTGTCATCAATGCCCTACTTTCAATTATTAATACAGAGGATGATAAATATATAAACTGGACCTCCTAATCAATAATATTATCTTGTCAAGAAATATAATACAATAGTAAATTTTACCATAAATAAAAGTAATAAGCAAATAATAATTTAAAACGAAGTAATACGATACAATGTTATAACGATGAGATGTATTACAATACGTATTTAATCAAATTTACAGTCTTTTATGTGCTTTAATATTTGTAAATTTATCACTTCGCTTAATTAAAATTTTAAAGCAGCCTTATTTTCGATTGTAATCAATGATAAATACCGATCTCGATGTTGTCCGATACTATTCCTTTTTAATAATTTTCAGTTAGCTTGAACCTTTCAGCTCCTGCAGAAGTTAGAGTAATGTTGTGAAATAAGAAAATTGCGTATACACTTCTGTAATATCCCAGAAAGAAAAGAAGCGCTTAAAAAGACTTTTCTAAGTGGTCCTACTACTCCTACTAGCACAAAGGGCTTCATTTGCACTTCAGTTTCATACAAATTTTAACATATGATACCCGCAGAAGTAAACACTTTCTTTAAGAAGCACTTTTTCGAAGTATATCATGAAAAGTGAATGAAGCGCTTCCAATCCGCTTTTTTCGAAGCACTTAGGATTTTCCTTAGTAGTTGATGCAGCTAACACTGGTCGTTATATCATTTTTTTAGGAATTTTTCGTAGATTACGAATTCGCAAACGAAAATGTCATATCACGTCAGGTTTTTGAAAAAAATAGGTTTGAAATCTACAAAAGACCGTATTTTGGCCATTTTTGCAAATTAATTAAAAAATAACGAATTCTTGTAGGAGCTTGTAAAGTAGCTCAAATAAAAGCATGAACCTTTACTTCTTATATTAAAAAACGAGAGGCTATAATACTTTTCGAAATATTCTGTGGAATTCACTTTTCTCCATAAGCCGCTTACTTCATACAATAGATAAATGAATGAAGATCACTGCTTGCGCACGCTCATGAAAATCTTATTCCCGAAGACGCTTTATAAGTGCTATAGATTAGTGCTATTTTATATATATTGATAAGGATTCACGCTCTCTTTTGTGTCATGTTACGAGCTTTTTCCACGTTCCGTTATTTTGTAATGAATTTTTAACAATGGCCGAAATACGATATTTTGTATTTTTCAACCCTATTTTTTTTTCAAAAAGTTGACGTGATAGAATATTTTTGTTTACATATTCGTAATCTACGGATCCTATAATCCTATAAAAATGATATATGACTTGTTGTCGGAAAAGTTAAATATTAAATTTTGTCGACCAGTGTAATTAATTAGTCAAATTTATTAATTCAGAAAAGGGATTTAATTAGTTAAATCGACTAATCGATTGGTATTTTTAACTAATTATTATAAGCGCATTCAATTAATTGTCGTAAGTGTACTCAATTAATTGGTTAATTGAGTATAACTAGTTTATTGGAAAAAAACTAATTTTTTTGTAAGAATTGATTAATTAAAACTAGAAAAAAATAGCTATTCGATTAGCAATCAACATTAATTTTAAAAACGCAAAAGCGAAAGAATTAGTAATGATTGCTGATTATAAAAGCAGTTTTTTCTAATTTAATTAGTAATGATAATCAATGGTGCTTAATAAGTTTCTCACCTACGGAAAGGATTTAAATTAAGTAAAGAAGCATTTATTTAATATAACCAGAATTTATTTAGAAATATTTGAACACGTTTTTATAAGTGTATATATGGATTAATATATTATATGTAGATACAGTGTTCATTATACATTATAAAAAATTGCATCAAAACGACATAATAACTGGTTGACAAAATTTAACTTGTAACAGAACAAGTCATATATAATTTCTATAGGATTTTTTCCGTATTTTACGAATTTGGAAACAAAAACGTCCTATTACGTCACTTTTTTTAACAAAATAGTATGGAAAGATTTCATAAAATATTAAAGCCTCTCATATTTCAATATATGTAATAGCTAAAGGCTCAACCTTTTATTTAAGCTACGTTATAAGCTCATGCTAATAATTAATAATTAATTTGCAAAAAATCTCAAAATACGGTATTTTGTACTTTTCAAGCCAATTCAAAAAACTTGACGTGATAGGATATTTTCATTTACAAATTTGTAATCTACAGAAAAAAATATTGTAGAAATAATATATCAATTCTTCGGTATAAAATGGATGTCCACTAGCTGTACTACACATATATTGTTATTTTACATTTCTTTTTTCGAAGTAATGGTGCAAACATATAAAAGGAATAAATAACCTGGCCTAAGTTCTAAACACTTTGTATTCAGAGTTTTTTAAATATAATTTCTATGTATAGACTTTTTTCCATATATAACAACCTATTTTTTGACACAAAGATTCAAATCTCAATTATATGTTAAGTCGCTTACTTAGGGCCCGACTTAAGGAGAAAATAAACACACAAATTGCGGGTATTATAAATTTGCGACACATTTTCAAAATCGTATGTGACAACTTTATAGAATGAAATATTTGCTGTCGCACGTTTTACTACCAAGAATAATCATAACAACACAAACGAAAACGTACAAATAACTCCTAATTTGTTATTTTTTCTTTTTTTGAAACTAATATTTTGGCTGAAAATTTATATAATAAATAAAAAATCAATTACGTTCCCAAATAAACATCAAATCCTACTTTAACAAATTTAAATCTCAATTTTTATATTTATAATAATTATTGAAGCAAATAGAAAAATTTGACGACGAAACTCTGATTTAGAAGTCACACAATTTAGATCAGATTTACTTGGTTATTGCTTAAGAAGTTCGAATCTGTCGAATAATATAAAGAAGATCTCCTTTTTTTTTAAAGAAAGCTTTAATTTTATACATTATCTATTTTTATCGTAAAGTTCAAAGGAAGGTGAGAAATTAGCGAAAAACGTAGTTTTAGAAGCGGATCTCTAATGAGACCCATAAGAATCAGTTGATGAAAATTATTTCGACTTCAATATATGTATGTGACAACAGATCTATTATATCTGCATTTGCTCAATTTATATTTTACGTTTTGCTTTGAAATTTCTTTAATAAAATAACATTAAAACCTCACCTTGGCAACGTCCCTCAGCGCAATCGGAGTATCACCCCAAAATCAAGTCTCAGCCTTAATCTGCTCTATTGAGTGCCAGATTTTCCCTTATCCTACAGTCCTCATTAAACGCTCTTAACATTTTTCCTATCATAAAAATCATCCCTCTGCACCCTTAGAAGGATCTCGCATTTATCGTGGGCAAAGGAACGTTGCGAGCTTCACGAGGCAGATAGCCATAATCATTATCGTAATGTAATGATGTCACATAATCCAAAACCGCAGCCAATCATAAAAAATTTCATCGCGTCTTAATTTAATTCTCTCCATCGCCTCCTACTTGGGTTTTCGGATTTTCCCTCTTCGCTTTTTTTGGTTCGTTTGGAACTTGTCATGTCGGAGGTTGGGGTCTTTAAGTTCGGGCGCTAATTCCACCTCTCTATCTCATTATTTCTGCTTAAACCTGTCTTTCGTTGATAAATTTTTCTTAGCTGGATTTAGAAAGATCCTTTTATTTCATTTCCCCATGGCAGAAAGGTACATGGAGAATGATAAGAATTTTTTAGGTTATTTCTAGACAGAATCCCATAATACAAAATCGTCATTTTAAAGATTATTTTTATTTTTATTAAAAATTTAAATGATTTCACAAATGCCGCCGAATATACTTATATTTAATTTAAGTAGCCCATATCTTTAACTCATTATCATTGGCATTAGCAATAAACAATGGCTACTTGTTTTCCATGTTCCATGCGTGAAATATAACTATACCTGCAGGAACAAAAATAAATAGTTAACAACTCCATCCGTTTCGAAGTTAATTTCCATTTTGCGATTCGGAAAATCCCCAAATCTGATTGAATGAATAGGCTCGCATACGCATCGGAAAATTTCGAATTTACAAAACGTCAGCTCCAGCATATGGATGTGACGACATACGTCGCCACAATAAGCTTAAACCAGTGCATACCAAATATTAATTAGAATAATTAATAAAATTACACTTAAGCTCATTTTCACCTGTAATCTGCAGCAGTAAAATATATTTTGGGGAATTTTTAAATTTTCACTTTCATCATAAACCATCCGCTTTATGTTGCGGGGGCCTAATTAGTGGGCGGGGTATCCAATCATTTGTAATGAGCTAATCCGCTGCGGAAAGTGATGTGGGAAAGGTTGGATTATTATTTAACGCAACAAGTGAGGTACAAAATTTCTTAGTGCACACGCACTTGCGATGCGAGTATTTGAAAACCATGGATGCAATGCTAATGAAGCACTCAATAATAAATACACTATAATGGGCTGATCAGCACTCGTTGTATTATTAGTCCATTAAAATTATCAATTTCATTAACCAGTGGACAATAGCGGAATTAGAATGACTGCGTTTACTTTATGCAGTGAATCTAAAAAGTCTAAAATTAAATTGATCATATTTTAACTGAGTAGGTACGCAACCAATACGTTTTCAAAGATAAAAAATTTATTCAGATTAAGTCTTTCATTTAAAAGCACATTAAAAAAAATTAATTAATATAAAGATTATGTTACGAATTTTAGTGGAAAACATTTGTTTTGAAAAGTCTTTTTCATAATTAAAATCATATGTTTACTCGCTTCAATGAGGAAATAAAGTTATATTTTACATTGCGCAAATTAAAAAACACTTTTTCAAAGCTTAAAATTGAAAATTTGCTGACCTTCACTGTAAATGCAAGACAAAAGCATGTTCTTACCACGAGAAATAGACAAGTTACGGCCTCTTGAAATTATCCTTTGTTATTTTAGGAAGAGATCTGTAGTGCAAAATTTCATTACGGAGTCAAAGTTTAAGGGCTCGGCTATTAGCGAATGAATTTAAAATATAGATAAAAACTAACAAAAGGCTAAATAAAAATATTGTCTTGCATTTGTCGACATGAGAAACATATGAAACAACATTCGAAATGCTAGTTTTCAGCGAATTTAGATTATTCCCATTTTTACTTTTTAATCTCTAGATAATAAATAAAACCAGAAATGGATGTTGCGTCCATAGAAACATCTGTGGAAATGTGCGATAAGATCGCATTAAGCAATTTTGGATTAACTCTCTTGTTTATTTTTATACCCATAACCTCTAAATAACAATTGTCGCCAGAAATGGATTTAGTGACACAAGAAACCTCTGAAATGGTGTGCAACATGCTAGCATTTAATAAAACAGGCACACAAAAAAAAAAGTTGTCGTTTCCACAGGCCAGATCACTAACTTTTTATGTTTTTGGGGTTGCTGATCCGAATCACAGGTCGGTATCAGATCGCGTTCATGATCATTTCAAGGCCAAATTGATAAAAATCCTGCCAAATAGTCTGAATCACCGTACATGTTGGTTTTTGGGGTTGCTGATCCGAATCACAGGTCTGTTTGTTAATATGAGTTCGTGCTTCAAGGTCAAATTGAGAAAAATCAGTACGGTGATTGGAACTCTGCACAAATTTTTCTCACTTTAACCCTGAAATGACCTGTGTAAATAGAAAATAACATCAAAATTGGATTTTGCGTTCCAAAAAACATGAAAAACGGTATGCCGCATGCCTATTTTTTTGTAATTTTTGGATAATCTCCCCTCCAACTTGAGCTCCTCTTACCCCTATATAAAACAATTATGCCAGAAATGGATATAAATAATTACTTCGTATACACGAATCTAGACTGTGGATTTAATTTCATGTACTATATACAGATTAGATTGAAACTGGATCGAGTGGGTCTGGTCTAGTTTAGCTGAGTAATTGAGAGATTTTTGTTGATTGAAGCATCGATTTTTTCGATTTCGAATCTTCATTATTCTGTTTGTTCATAATCGCGTACAAGCTTCTAATTGTCTTTGCAATAAAACTTCGATAAGCAGTTAGTATTAATTTTTCTTGGTGTCTCTGTGTTTTTGTGGTACTAAATTTCACCACTTCTGATGACACTTCAAGTGTCCGCATTGGATTCACTTTCGATTCGACCCTTCAATCCTAAGTAGCCAACCACGTGGATAGAAAACTCAATCCAATATCAGTTTAATCTCTTAACCCATCATGTATATGTAGTGAATGTAGTAAGCATCAAGAGGACTTCAATTTCTATTAAGTAAACATTTAAACACATCATCAGTAAGTGGCAATATGGAACAGATTCCTGAAAGTATTTACGAATTGCGGACTCGCCTAGTGAGTAATGTAAGTTTAAATACCCTTTTAAATATTTGAAAATTATAAAAATTAAATACGAATTGGTATAGTTCAAATTTCGAAAAATATTCGAAAAGGAAAAAGAATTCAAAAGACTGAAATTCAGCTTTTTAAAGTAAAATTGTGTTAAATTCTACTACACTTGAAGATGTCGCAGTGTCTCAACAGTATGAACAATGTTAAACATTTTATTTTAATGTATATCATATAGAGTATAAAATACTCAAAATTTATTAGGAATTTGAATCGTTCGTTGAAACTTTATAACACCCACTTGAAAATTAAAAAATTCTTGGCTCGAAAAAATTAAAAGCTGAACTGGCTTTTTATTTTTGTAAGAAAAAAAGATTGAGCTTTTGAGCTTGTTTTCGTTTGCTTCAAATTATAATCGGCTAGAAATAAAATTTAGTCACTCCTTTAAAAAAAAAAAAAAAAGTTAAGGTTTGAAGATTTTAACAGAAATAAAAAAAGATCGTCACGCACAACATTTTGATGTACTTAATTTTATTCTACTATGAAAACTTCCCTCAGCGTTTTTAGTTTAAACTTAAAAAAATATCAGTTATTTTTTGTCCCTAGTATAAATCATCAATTGTGTTCAAATACAATTTTTCAGAGAAAGACTGTCGTATCGAAAACAACTATTTCAGGGATAAGCCTCTTCAAAGAACAGATCACTGTAGCTCGAGTTGAAAACGCTATGAGTTATTGCATATACTTATTTCCAAGATTTTGTTAAATTCAGATTCTTAAAGTTCTTCTCGATTTAATTAAATTTCCCATTGTAATGAGGTGAGAGCTTTTGCTCATTAAATGTGCTCGCAGCTACTATGTTTGAAAATGTAGAAAATGAAATATTCCAGAGATAATCCAACCCAGTGTATAAGGCTCTTTGCACAACAATTCATTTAGAATACATAGGATCACCGAAAAGCTCCCAGCTATCAGTGCGAAGGTGTGCAGGAATGAGAAGGTGGAATATTAAATAAACGGATTAAGGTCGCATATCGACGATATCCAATCTTTCATCCATTGTAATGGTATCATCGCCTTAATCCCCACCTGCAAAGGTCGCTTTTATCTCCTGAAGCCCTTTTAGAATGGATTTATTCGCTGAAATCCGTATATACACCTACAGTTCTGAGATGCCGTGGGAGACGAGTGTACCTTGCTGGGCCGGGAATCCTGGCATCCAGGAATTTGCCTGGCTCCAGTTCCTCCGCAGAGCCAACCAATACCCCTTATGCTTACCCACAATAATTCAGACGTGCATACAGCCTCTCCAACATTTTGCTTTTCGAAATTGGATTCGGAGCGGCGGGGTACGGGGGGCCCGGCCTGACTAGGAAGATCCTTAAGTCGAAACCAGCTTATCCATTCTAATTAGTATAAGTCTTAATGCTTCTTGTTTCAGGGATTACTGAACACCCATAAGAAGGCGCACACATGCAGAGGGCTCGAGACTTGTCTGAAATGAGAGGGGGAGCCTCAGCAGCATCCTTCTGATCCTCATCCCCTCCAAGGGGCTGGGATTTATATCTTTCCTGTCGATTCTCCTCAGTTTGAAGTTGGATCCTCGCATTTGTTCGAATTACAAGCTCCTGAAAGGAAATTCTCAACTTATAGTTCGCTTTGCACTCGGCACAAACAACAAGACGGCAGCGAAAGGAATTTCAAAAATAAAAATATCATACATACTGAGCTTCTGAGCATTGACATCGAGCCCTGTCAGAGTTGGCCTTCGGGGAGCTGGATAATCTGTCAAGTTTCTGTGTGACATACTACGATTTTGTGACATGAAGGCAAATTAATGAAAGCCCTGCATTACGTCCCTCCAGGAGGGTGGAGCGGGTAAGCCCAAGGCTAAATTATAGCCTGTTTTAAATTTCCCTCTCTCCTGCTCCCGGTTTTTAGCGTTTCTTCAGCCCCGGGGAAATCTCAGGATTAGCCGGCACGAAAGCAACAGATTTGCCCGGCTCTGTACAAAAGAGTAAGCGGCTAATGCAATCCGAGAGCTTGGAGGCTAGCCGCACACAGAGCCAAACTCGACGAGCTCTGGCAATTCATTAGCAGAAAGAAATTCGATATTTCCACGGCAAATCTGAAGTAAAAACAAACCGCAAGAGAATTAACTCTCTAATTCCTTGGCTTTGGGTTTTAGTCGACTTAGACGAATATCTTATTAATAACATCAATTCTGCCCAGGGCCCAGGCCCAAGGCCCGCTCTCGAGGAGATTGCCCGGAGTTTTTCAGAGGCGCTGCCAGTTCAAGCACTTGCTCCGCCGCCGGGTGCACCGAGATTAGCCCCCTTAATGCTGTTAGGACGGAATTGTGACGAATGTTTTTGCTTTGCGCGGCTTTGCAAGGTCTTCTGCTCTGCACCGGATATGAGTCGCGCCAATTTTTATATTTTCCATTTTTCGCCACTCATATTCTATATAAGGGCACTGTGCGATATGGGCACCCTGAGTACTCCCACAATTTTAAAGACACTGTTTGTCTGATAAGTAAAAGGTTTCATCGCACTGAATTCGTGAGGTGCAGAGTATTTATGATATTTTATATTATATGTATTGTATGTACATAGGAATCTAATAAGTTTTGCGGTAATAGATTACACAGGCCGACAAAATTTAAGCGACCTTCTAAACCAGAAACCAGACTATACTTTTCCGAAGGTTTTTAGCTCACTGAATCAAAATCGAAGAATGGCTCCATAGGGTCAGGTTTTCGAAAGATTCTAATCTAAAAGTAGAAAAACGTGGTTTTTCACAATATGTTATGTTATATCCCTAGGTAATTTTTGACCTCAAAACTCGTTTCGGCAAAAACTTTCAACTACCGCAGATACTATACAACTCCATTGCATATTATGGCTCTTCTGAAGTCTTTCCCTAATGTTTCTCAATTTCCGAATACCCACCAATATGCCAAACTCATAAAGGAAGTAGGAGGATAAGAGGGTGTCCCTGCTTGTATTCTGCTGATTTTAATGTGGTAAGTTGCTACTGTGATGGGATTAATTTATACCAAATATCAATTTTAAAAAAATTTCTTACAATAGTTATAATGAATTTTTGGAAAATTGAAAAAATTAATTTTCTGGAAATTGGCTGAACCCATTTTGATGGCTAAAATAAATATATGTTATACAGGGTACCAAAGCAATCTTGAAAAAAAGTCGGAAATTAATTTCGTTAATTAGAGGGGAGAAAAAAAAATATTTAAATTTTCTAAAAATCTCTTCTCTTTTGGTACCACCGCCAATTTTTTTCCTATAGTATACTATTCAAGGCTAAAACATACTTATATTTTTTTTTAATTATCGAAAGGGTACTTCATAGTTAAAAAACAAGAAAACTGTTTTTCTCACTAAATTAAAATTTTTAGTTATGATTTTTGATAAAATAAACATTAAAGAAACTAGATTCCTTTATTTGAATTTTAATAAAGATGTTACAGTCTCAATTAAACTAATTGTGAAGAGTTTCATAGCTAAAAGAGAAGAAAACAGGTTTATTTTGTCACAATTCAAGTTATTAATTATGATTTATGCGATACCTGCATTTAATTGTGAATAACCATTGAACCATTGATGGAACTAATAATTACTACTAATTTCTACTACATTCATTTCCTTTAAAATTGCTGAAATTACATAGCTATTTTTGTGCTTATCCCAAATATGAAAATCACCTGTTAGAATTTAGGTTGACATATTATTATATAACGATTTATCGAAGAGGAAAAAATAAATAATAAATCAAAATGGATTTTGAAGTAATATGTGATGAAAAGGCCCATATAAAGTCAATGTTATTCGAAAAAAAGTAATGCTGGTCTGTTTCGAAAATTTCAGAAAACTGATATTTTTTCTCGTTTCCGAAAAGTGTTGAAATTTCAGATTTCGTTTTGAATTTGCCACTATATTTTTTGTACTAAATTGTGTAACATTGTGGTTAATAGATATGGAGCTATACACAATTAAACAATATGTCTTTATTATTAAACATTATAATCAATTCGGTGTAAGTATTTAAGAAGTTGAAAGATATTTCGGAGAAAAAATGAACAACCAAATGAAGCGTTATATATGATTATTCGAACATACGTTATAAAATTTGTCGAAATCCGTTCAGCTCAAGATCAAAAAAGATAAATTCATCATTGTTCACAGCAATTAAATATTAAACCAACGATATTCATCAATCGTTTGCATAATGACCTGCATTTGAAGGCTTAAAAGATCCAGTTAACCCAAGAACTGAAGTCGTGCATACATTTAGCAAAACAAGAAGAAAACCACAAGATATAGCTAGATAACCAAGCTTTTTTAAAATACCTATTTTACTATCCTATTTAATTCCCAAAAAAGTTACAACTAATTTTGTAAAAAGCGGTTTAAGTGTTTCGGACTCGCCCTACTTTAAAATATCGTTAAATCCAAAACAAGTAGTTATGTACATATATAGCAGTACTAATGAAAATTTCAATTTGTTTTGCAAATTGCAGGAAACTGAAATTATATGTTTTCAAAAATAAACTAAAGTGGCAAACTTTAAACCGGTCTTTTTTTTTTAACAAAAATAATTCCACCAATTTTGCACAATTTTCGAAATACTATACTAGCTTAGTGCCAAACAAACTTATGTTTCTCTTTAAAAAATTCATATACTCTTTCATATATATTTCATTATACTTACACTAAAATTCAAGAGAAAATGGGAATGTGGCCAACATTCTCTAGCAATTGTTTTATTTTCAATTTTTTATCAAATCGAAATAAAATAATTCCTAAAATTGCTACATATAAATATATATATATTTTTATTTAAAAATAACCATTGGTTTTTGTCAATGCTCTCTTTTTAACTGTTAATTTAATTACAATATTATTTTTAACGAATTTTGTTGTAAAAAGGGAGTTTTACACCGATAAGTTTAAAATAATGTTAAGTTTTCACGTACTTATTTTTATGAGATCTGTATACTCAAGAACTGTAATATTGAGTATATAACTGCTAAACATAGCAATCTTAGAGTTGTAATGGTTAATTAAAAAATAAACATAATATTAGCTTAGGTTTCACTATGGCAAAGTGAAACTGCTTTTTCAAATATTTATTTTTATATTAAAAAAAAAAAAATATTTATATTTGGCACTACAGTTAGAAAGTCTATATTTTCAATATTATATGTAAAAAATTTCATACAGATATGTCAACAAACCATAAAGTTACAGATTTATGACACGAAAAAGTCCCGCTGGGCCCACTGTGCGACGTGACTACAGAATTTTAAAAGCGTTTAAAAGCACACTTCCATTTGATGTGAAGATTTGATTCTATGGATGTAGAAAAAAAGTTAAAGTATCTTATGTATCTCATGATATAGCATTCTAATTTTTTCTTTATCGCTCATTATCACTTATTTGTAGGTACTACTTATACAAATTTCCCTTAAGTAAAATTGCCACTTTACGCCACCCAGTTAAGTTTTTTGCTCTCTTCGACAGTAAAATACTTAATTCGCTCAAATACCTTTATGTAACCAGTCCAAAACACGCACCCTGCTCCTCATGTCGAAGAAGCCTAGCTTTCTTTCCGTTCTCGAACACTGACGTTCCCTTGATTGGAATTCCAATGCATTAGCCGCAAGCTCATAGCGAACGGTCTTAACAGTCAGAATTTCTTAAATCAATAAGAAAATCAGAAATGAAAAAGAGAATTCGCGTTTAAAATGTCGCACATTCTTCTTATTGGATTAAAATACAGAAATATCCAGCAGTTGTGGAATGTTGTAAGAAATCCCTCACAAGGAAAAGACTAAGAGATTTAGGTTACTTATGATTGCCATCGTCGTCCACCGCCGCCGGACGCCCGCCGCCGCGCACACAATCATAATAAGAAGATTCCGCACATAATGTGGAAGTATTCATTTACCAAAGTTACCATACATTTCCATATCGGCCAGAACTAAAGTAGATTTAATACCAATGCCGTTCCGGCTGGTCAGCCGTTAAGGATTTGGAATTATGCTAAGTAACAACAGTATCAGAAAGTTACAAAGATTCCCCCCTGACGGCCCAAGCCCCGATCCAACTCAAGTGACTGCTTTAATCACACACTCCCACATGGGCAAGTAATAAGACTAATCAGAGATTCTCGAAAATCCTCCACCCGCCATTAATTTTCTATTCCAATGAGAATTATCTATCCGGGCCGATTTGAGCCTTCTCAAGGGGATTTTTACCAAAACTTGGGAGATTTCTGCTAACCTATCCCTATACTTTAAGAAAAGCTCAAGAATGGAATTAAGTCCAGCCGGCTCACCTAGACTGTGGCTCTCATTAGGATAGCAATATCTTACTAAATTCGGTCCTATGTCCTTCCCATGGCAGCCCCGCAACCCTTATCAAAATTTATAAATCTATGAAGGATGCTCGGGGATGCTAAGGTACTCTCACATATTCTGCACATGGTAATGTTTACGGTGGTGGCTCCTAAGTCCAGAACTAACTGGCTCTTATCTATATAAGAAATTCCTTCTAAGTTGGATTACTGCTTGGGAATTACTGACCGCTCCTTGCATGTTATCTAAGTGATTGTTGGATGGACCGGACAAAGTGCTTATGGGATGTGCTTAAAACTGCGAGTGCTTATACCCATCTTAAGGCTTTCCAGGACTGAATGAGTTATTATCTAAATACTTCTTAATTGCACGGAGGCCGAACAGAATTATTAATACTTTATTCAATGTTACTTCAGGACCTTTTCCCATCTGCGAAGATTCTTAGTGAAACTACTCCTTTATAAAATTAAATTAAATTAAATTGGATCTAAGACATCAAGTATCCTTACTTTTAAAACAAATATCCGTACTTAGCTTAAAGAGCAAAAATAAACTACTTATACCCCTAATAACGAGTGGATGACAAATTAAAATCGTATAATGCAATTTCTGCTCGTCTAGACTTTAACTTATTATCGAATCGTTAAGATTCACAAGAGCAAAAACAAAACAAAAATAAATAATTCGTGAAAAATAACAAAAAAACAAAAAAAAAAGCTTAAACCTGACGTGTTCAATTAATTATACGTGCAATAAACAAAGATTATAGGATGCAATCAAAAATTAAATATCTATTAAAGCTTCAAAATTAATATGAACATTTAATAATATTCTAGGTGAAGCGTGCAATCTTTAAAGATAATACTTTTTACGGCTCAGTGTACAAAGAGTGCATTAATCCCCCAACCGCGATAACACGCTAATGCTTTTCGTGTGTTAATCCCAAACAGCAGAAAATATGTAGATGTGGCGGATTACGTGCGCACATGTCGGGTACGTTACTGAGCCCCCGATTTATTTTATTTGCGAAGTTTTTTTAATCCCCCCCAACCCAGCGGAAGTTCTTGATTTGAAACTCAACAGATTAAATCTTCTCAACATTGATTTTAATCAGGTATTCGTGATTTTTCTGGCAAAAGTAATTTTCAAAGATTATAGAATTAAGTAGCTCTTTCAGAGTTAAAAATTACTTTACACAACTACACTGAAAGAAAAACATTGGTATAAATGATCAAAATTGTAGATTAAAAATACGACAAATAATAAAGTTGTATGGGTTTTAGATTTCTCCTTAAGAGATTAGAAAACCAAACCCTATTTACTACAATTGGCGATAATTATCGCAATTTATTTTATTTTCATATATTCTTATTTTTTTTTTATTCCAATGGAAGAAACGCCGGATCGAGTCAATTTAAAATCGCTAAGTAAGAAAATAAAAATTTGCATTTTTTAACAACATACAAAAGCAGGCTCCTTCCATTTTTTGGAAATAAGAATTTTAAAAACACAATCAGATTACACAGATAAATTAGAGACCAATTAGAAGTAAGTAGATAAAAGTTAATCCGCCAGATAATTAGAAACGGACAAGTGAGTTAGTCTTCCACAGTTGAGTTTTTTTGGACAACAAAAAATAGTTAATCCCCTGCTATAAGATTTCAAACCTACTTTTCTGATGCAGTAGTAGTAGTAATTCGATCAATGCTTCTGTAAGTAACTGAATATTAATTTTTAACGGAAATATCAGCAGTAATGTTGAAAACCTGAATCCAAGTGATGACCACTTTATCTCAAAAACTGCAAGAGCTATCCACATGGAATTTTGAAAGATCGCTATACACTTTAAATTGAAATCAGGACTGAATTGTTTTTAAACTAGCAATTTGGTGGAAATTTACCACACAATGGTTGACGAACTGTAAAAATAGGAAGTTTTGACCACGTTTTATAAAATTCGATAGTAGATTAACCAAAAGATTGATAAAGCAAGAATATGAGGAGTTAATATCGTTTAAAACTTATTTTCTAAATAAAAATTAGATATATTTTTTTACACTGGTCTCTTTTTGGATCGATTTACTTTGCTCAACTATTTTCCAACTTTTTTAACTCTTTGATGTACATATTTTCCCTCAGAATATTTTTTATAAAATTTAATTTTTTTTTTTGGAACTCTGATTATAAATCTGAAATCAAGTTTTCAGAAGTCAAAGTAGCAGATGCAATGTGGTAGACGTTAAATCAACCATTTCAAACTTAAAAAAATCTAACCGGTAGCATCAGATTTGTAATCAGCGACTGTAAAAACCCTAGGATATTAAATTTCAAGCAATAATACTGTTACCTTTATTAGGAAATTGTTTTTTTCTTTAAAAAAATAGCCAAATATTTGCAAACAGGTATTTTAACTATTTTTTTATGCTTACAAATGCCTTCTACATTACCATAATGAAAAAAGTCTGACCCAAATCCGGAAAGTAGGAAAAAATCAAGAAACATTTAAAAAACAATAAGTATACCTACCCCGTTCAAAACTGAAATTTGGTGTATCGACATTAACCCTTAAATGCGCGATTTTTCTATTTATTGCGAAAAAAATACTTACAAGGAAACGTTCTCAGGTGTGTCGCACCGATTTTGATGAAATTGAAATATGTTATATAGTATCGAAAAATAATAGACACATATTTTTATCTTCGGATACGCACATTTAGGGGGTACTTTTATTTCTTGTTTTTTTTTTTTTTTTTTTTTTTTTTTTTTTTTTTTTTTTTTTTTTTTTTTTTTTTTTTTTTTTTATAGAAATTGGTGTTTTTTTCAATAGTTTGTCCGCCATGTTGGATCCGCAATTTTGAATTTTTTTTAGATTCGTAATCAGCGACTCCAAAAAATCCTTAATACTGGTTTTTACGAAAAAACGGATGTCTGAAAGAATATACATCATTTACGTATTCGAGCTAGGGGTTGTTTTCCCCCTGAGGAGCTTTTTTCACGAAAACCTAAAAACACGTCAACTTTATTTTTCAAAATCGTATGTACAAAAAAAAATGTTCAATGATTTTTGACTAAAACTAATGAGACACACCTGAGAACGTTTCTAGTATTTAGAATATTAGTCAAATAAAAAATATTAAAAAAAAATAAAAATATTTAATAATTTGTTTATTATATTTATTTAAAAAAATCAATTGTTGTTTAGAAACTATACTGCGCAGTCACCAGAGATGCTAAACTATGGTAAACAAATCAAAAGTAAATTTTAAATAAACTTGTATTATTTAAAAACAGTTCTATGTAATAAACAATAATATTTATTTCATATTCTTACCTGCAAACTTCATCAGAAAATTCTTTATCTACCGCCAATACTTCCAAACATTAGTAGGGGAGAGCGGGGTTGGAAGTTCCGATTTTCAAATAACATGAAGTTTTATTATAAAAATGAAGGGTTTCATTTTCAACAATTGCAAATATTGAATGGATGTTTATCGGGTTTTGTAATATTATAGTCGTTTCTACTAATATTTCAATAGCTTTTTTTAGAGAAGCAAATTTTTGTCAACTTTCGGAGCGGAACATTCAGCCCCGCTTTGGGGCGAGTTGTTCCACCTTTGAGGCAAATTGTTCCGCTTAGGTTATGACAATAAACTGTCAGAATAACATAGGTTTTCTGAAATAAAACAACCATTTCTATAAATTTATGTATGTAATGTCTATTCTATGCACAAATAAACTCAAAAAAACGACAAAATATTACTAGTATAGAACATTATTGGTCCATATAAACTTTTTTAACTTTTTTAACTTTAAAAAATAACAAAACATAAATGGTGAGCTACAGATAAACGTTTCTGTACTTAGTTAAATTATAATTGAGATCTATAAACTTATAAATCTTATCAGATTCATAACTAAACATTCATATGCGAGTTTTCGCACCTCTCCGGGCAGAAGACCGAAGTATATTGCGGAACACTTTAAAATGTAGTACGCTAACTTTTTTTCCTGTTCCAAGGTAAACACTAACCTGGATTTATAACCTATGGTAGGAACTTTGCCAGCTTTCAATTTTGTAACAAATCGATGTAACGTCACGTGGCAAATTTCAAGCTCTCTTGCCACAGTTTTAACAGGCCTTCCCTCCTTGATGACAGCATCTGCAGCTCGACGCAACAATGTGTCGGAGGTTTTACCTCTCTAATAAATTTTAGGTATACGATTGAAGGTAAATTAGGGTAAGTTGTTCCGGGGAACTTTTAGCCCCAAATTACGTTTGTATACGAAGACTGACATACTGGCAAACTAATATAATCAATTATAAAAATACTTATCCAATAATATACCTTACCAATGTCACTACAATTTAGCAGAGTTACGTATGAATCGGTCTATAATACACAGAGATAGACCATATAGTTTAAACACGAAAAAATTTACTTATGTGACGTTTTGACAGCTACGTGCACACAGCCACTCAACCGTCGTCAACGGAGTAACTAAAATGACTGCCGATGTGGCGCGTCACCTGACGCTTTAACGACGCACTTCACATGTATTGCTATCTCTTTCCCTTACAAAGTTATTGCTGTCGGAACAACTTACCCCGGGAACTTCCAGCCCCGTTCTCCCCTAGTTGTCATTTTGACAAGGCCATAGAGGGAAAAACAAATTAGTTAAAATAATTTAATTATATGTAAAAATATTGTTCCTTGAAAATTTCACTGAAATGGCTTTTGATTGTGATTTTACCGAACTTGAAGATTTAGATAAAATTGTGTGGCTAAAAGGCAAATGGGAAACCTTGAAAAAGTGTATAGTGTATAAAATTATAGAAAACCATAAAATAATTCAGGAAAATATAGTTAACTTGTCTGCTTGGTTTGATTGGCTGTGTGTACGTAGTTCGTTTTACATAGGTTTTAAAGAAGGGCCAATTAAAAGCCTTATCTGGAGCAGAAACAATAAATTAAAATATTAACCCGCTAAGGGCCAACTAGTGCCAAATTGGCACCAGAGTTTTCTTCAACTAAGTGTAACTTTTAGAACTTTCACTTTCTCAAGATTTCTATTGTTCGACAAACTTGTTCTAAGGGTCCTCTAAATCTCTGTACCGATGCCGCGTCAGTTACTTACAAATAACCGGTTTGAGAGGACGTCAAACTATTCGTAGTGCCTAACCGGCACTAGTTGGTCTTTTAACGTTGCGCAGTCGGTGTCTGTTCCAAATTTTAGTGAACGGTTTTAGCAACTCCAGAGCATATTTTTTATCCAAGTAAGTATGTTTCAAACGAAATTCTTGTAATTTTTTTTTTCTTATATGTAATTATGATAAAAAATGCTGCAGCCGCACAGTGACGCTGCGGAGCACGAGATTTTTACCTACAGTACAAAGATAAGGAATTATAATAATTTTTGATAATTCAATTAATTTTCTTCATAAAATGTACGAAAATAAATTACTTTTGTATGAAAAGATACGAGACTCGTTTTTTTCCATTTCCGAAAAACACACAACTTTGACTAACCTTAAAAAATATTAAAATCGTTTTTTTCCCTTAATGATTGTAATAGACCTTTAGTCTACTTACTAAAGAATAACTACGATCAAGAATTTTAAAATTATAATGATTTGTAAAAAAATGACACGCCAAAAACTAAAGCACTATTTTTTCATGAAACTTGTTTCGTTTCTCTGTAATTTTTATTAAAATGAAAAAAATACTATCAAAATCATTACGTTCATTGTGTTCCTGATTAAATTCCCTACAATTTGGATTAAATTTGAAGTTATTTGACCAAATCTGAGAGAAGTTATTACGGTCCAAAGTCGCGCGGTGCCAATTTGGCACTAGTTGGCCTGGAGTGTATATAAAAATGAAGTAGGACCTTAGCGGGTTAAATAAGAGTGAGTTGAAAGATTCACAAAACTAAAAACTCGTTTCGTATTATAATAATATATACATAAAAATTGGATATAAACTCCAATTATGTATGTAATTGGAGTTTTCTGTTCTCTTTTTAATCCCAGCGAATTGAAACTTTAATATATTTTAAAGTTTTTTTTATTGCTTTGGGCAAATTTGACGATAAAATATATTTTTTTGTAGGTTAATACAAATATTGTGATGTTACATATTTAAAAATTAAGTTTTGCCAAAACAAATTGTGAATTCTAATTGCAGTGCGAATAGTTCTGAGATCTATGAATTATCGGGCTCGCTGCTTAATTGGGACAGGTTCGTCATTCTGGTAACTCGTAGACCAGGGCCAGGCCAGGAGGATCTTGGCTAGAATTTTGTTGCCAATCAATGCCCACTAATACTATTCAGCC
This sequence comes from Dysmachus trigonus, assembly GCA_949715965.1. Lineage (NCBI taxonomy): Eukaryota > Metazoa > Arthropoda > Insecta > Diptera > Asilidae > Dysmachus > Dysmachus trigonus. The sequence continues at coordinate 34,179,770 of OX454319.1, forward strand.
GAGATTTCGCTTCAAAATCTGCTTAGTGCTTAGCTATTCGATGCGATTCGATGAGACAGTTCCAAGCCCAAATAGAGACAAATCTGCAGCCCCGGCAGCTCCGCCATGCACGCACAGTGGCAGTTACTAGAGTACCTTTAGGAATAAATCTGTGCGACTTAATGCGAGTCTCAGCATATGAGTTTGTGTGCTTAACGCTTCAGCTTTGCACAGATATATCTGGAAACATACATATCGGATTAAATGGTTCTGCAGCCGTACGGGGCGCCCCGTGAATGTGTGCCGTGCGAGCTTACGGAACAGCGTGTAGGTCGAATACGGCAAATCCTTAATCCTTTGGATTTCAATACAAAACTCTTCACCCATGCGATTTGGTAACAAAACAATAATACAAACTCACACAGGCATAAATACGACCAGGGCTCGAATCAGCCGGGTACTCCTGCAACCTGAAGGGATGAATGCTTTAAGCGCACTAAACTTTCGGAGTTATCTTTTTCTCAACGGTTTTAGTGTTCATTACTGGACGGCCGAAAAAGCGCATACCCGCGGGGATTCCGGTTCGATGCTCTCCAAAATACAACTCGTATCACAGGATTTTGCGTTCCAGCGTGTTGCCACATGCAACAAGTATTAAAGTATTCGCATTAATCTTTGGTATATGCGGTGCCATGCTTTATAATAGATAGACTAATTCATTAAAGCCGAATAAATACCATTTTTGATATGTTTGCACAATTTCTTTTTAACGAATTTTGACAAATTGTTCAATTATTGAAATATCCCAGTAAAATTAGAATTTGACTTTGAAAAAATTCCGATTTTTGTGAAGACCTTTATTTTTATGTCCTAAGAATTTACTGAAAAGTAAATTTGATACGTGGGTTTTTTCAGGGAGTGAAAGATCATTAATTCTAGTTTTTCGCAAATTTCTCGATTTTTTGAAGAAAACAGTTACGGCAAAAATTTTAATTTATAAAATTCTACACAAAAAAGGCCCTTAGATTTAGATTTGTAAAAGTTGCAATATCTGCTTTATTTATTTTTAAACCGAGAATTTATTTTAAACGGTTTGACGGATTTTAATATAAGAGGTTTCATTAGATTCGTCTTAATTGTGGGACTGACATAGGGTATACAATTTAAATATGGCGTTCGCGAAAAAAACTATCGAATCTATTTGAATTATTAATTTACAAAATGGCATTTCCTCGTTAAACCAAAAATTATAAAACCGACTGAATAAACTGGAAAACGAAAAACAAGCTCTGTAATCTACAGAAATTTATAAGAGCAATATACAATGTTCGATACCTCTTAAACAAATAATAAAATATATACTATTATGGTGGAAAAGGTACAAAACATATTTGTTGTGAAAATTTAAATATTTCCCCTTAAAGACCACCATTTGGCTTGTCGCCACCTGCAATACAATTTTCCAACGTTTAAGTTACATTCATATAATAGTATATATTTTATTATTTGTTGAAGAGGTTTCGAACATTGTATGTGTGCATTATATATTGCAATTACAAAATTTCTATATATTGCAGAGTTCGTTTTTCATTTTTTAGTTGATTCAGTTGTGCTTTTTGTTTTTTTTTGAATAATTTAGTTTATTTAAACATTTACTCTTTCCCACATCACGGCGGGGATACAGTACTTGGCGCATTTTTCTATGTGGTATCCCCCGTAAGCCTAATCCGATTGATAAATAGTGATATTATTTATTTGTAAAGGCAACCAGACTTAATAAACCAATAAAATTATCCAATCTACCACCCACATTCAATGCATCACAATTACATTTATTTAGAGTATGTTTCCAGGAGGAAGAAACCAAATAACTTTAATTGATCTTTTAAACTATGATTTTCCTCAAAAAATTAAAAATTTTCAAAATATTTGCAAAAAAAAAAATTACTCCCACTAAAAAAAAAACCATAGTTCAAATTAAAGTTATTTCTCAGGATATGCTTAGGACTTGAATCCAATAAAGTTCTGCACAAAAATTCAGGTTGGTTGAAATTTTGACCGTTATTTTACCAATGTGCCTAAGGGTTCCCTACCTTAAAAATAAAAAGGAAAACCTTAAGGTGAGAGTACGTTATCTGTCTATTTGTATATCACAACTATTTTTTCCCTAAACTAATGCCACCGATTTGAAATTTATCCACTTATCTTCGAATTTCATAGGTAAAAATATTTAAAAATGTTTAACCTAATGGTGTTGTAAAGATTACAGGAAAATATAAACCGACTGGAGATTTTAGTTTAAAAGAAAACAAATCTAGGCTGAACAAAATGTTTCCTTTTTTATTTGAAAACTTGTTGACATTAAAAATTTTGAAATATTAACACTATTCATTTAATTAACAAACCTTACAGACAAAAAATCAGTCAAATTCGAGGGAGTTGTTGTGAATTATAAAAGACTATTTATTTGGTAGAATAAATTTTCCATTTCAAAGATACATGTAATGAAGAACATTTTGTACGTTTGTGTAGGTATTGTACAGAACCCTCTGCGGTCCAATCGCAGTCGATCGGTTTACTTTTTAATTGATACCAGAATAGTAATATGTTATCCTTAAAGTTCTTTGTATTATACAGGGTGTTCAGAGGTGGGAGGTCAATACTGCAGAGGGTGAAAGGTCAGACCTAGACAAGCAAAAAATCGTATGGGTGGGGGGGGGGGGGGGGCATCTCGCACCGTTTGGCAGTTACAGGGTGATTCGTAAACCAGGATTTTGCCTTATATGGGAACCGCTCTTGTATTTTTATCTTTTTTTCTACGCATCGCAGCGGCCCCAAACTGATCTCAAATCACTATTTCGAAGCCCTTTTCAAAAAAGTTTACACCACCCCCCTATTCCCAACCCCTTGGCCACAATCCCCCCTGCAAGTTGGAAAAATGAACTTTTATTTCACGATTTTTCAACTTTCGCCCCACTTTTCTCCGAAATTCATGTTATTAACATACCTACTTTTTATTTTTTTTAAGTTGCCTGTCTAATTACCTTTCCAAAAAGGTGTAACATGCCCAGGTAGAAAAGGATTGCAAAAGTCCTGAAATTAAAACATCCTCACTGGTACCTAATTTCTTTATTGCACCATAATGGAAAAAGTCGTTAAGTAAACAATTTTTATGACAGCAAGTTCGGAAATGTCTGTTTAGGAAACAGAGGTAATACATTTTTATTATTTCAGCAAAACAGTAATAAAATAATAAATGTAATCTCGTTAAATAGCGTTATTAGTTTATTATATCCAGTATTGACTCTTAAGTATCCTGACGCTCCGTTTCTAATACCTTCTATGAATTATGGAATAAAAATGGGTAAGTTTGAAAGGACATTGACCACAGTTGAAGAAGCAAGCGATAAAACCGGGTGTTTAATAGAAAAAATTAAGATAAAATGGCAGAATTCAGTGTTGACGAGTATGCCGATATAATTTACGTGTACGGTTTAGTAGAAGGAAATGATAGTGAGGCCGTACGAGAATACCAAAGGAGATTCCCGAATCGGCGGGTACCCAACAGAAGGGTATTTTCAAGGACTTTCAGAAGGTTAAAAGAAACCGGAAGTGCAACCGCCCCCAGAGCAGAAACGCGAGCAGGAAAATCGGCCGATTCAGCGGACCCCGACAAACAAATCCTCAACATCGTCAGGAACAGCCCTGTAATAAGCATCAGGCAGGTCGCACGAAGGTCAGGATTGTCTTCAGGAAGAGTTTGGACCGTTGTGAACCGAGAGGGACTACATCCATACCACCATATCCCGGTCCAAGCACTACAGGAAGGAGATTCCGAAAGACGATTGCAATTTGCACTTGGCTGTTCGAATCTGACATCGAAAACAGAAGGTTTCTAGACCGAATTCTGTGGACGGATGAATCGCAATTCACCCGGGATGGCATCACAAACTTCCACAACCTCCACACCTGGTCAGATGTGAACCCACATAGGACCAGGTGTCGGTCCTTCCAGCAAAGATTTAGTGTCAATGTCTGGGGTGGCATCATCGGCAACCAGTTGATAGAACCCCTCATCTTGCCCCAAGTGCTGAATAGTCAGCTATACTCGGACTTTTTGGAGAATACCCTTCCGGATCTGTTGGAGGACATCCCCCTGGCCACCAGAAGCGCAATTTATTTACAGCTCGACGGAGCACCTGCGCATACTGGGAACATTGTTAGGGCAAGGTTGAATGAAAATTACCCAGAGCGCTGGATTGGACGAGGTGGACCGATTCCTTGGCCTGCTAGGTCACCGGACTTTACTCCACTGGACTTTTCCTTATAGGGAATGATGAAAGATGAAGTTTACTCAAGACCAATCAACACCAGAGAAGAATTAGTTACCAGGATTGTGACTGCAGCCACGAAAATACGGGAGAGACTGGCTCCATAGACCTCAAACGTGAAATAAGACGAAGGCTACTTGCATGCATCGAAACTAGCGGAGAACACTTTAAACAGCTTTTAAAGGACAAACGTTTTAATTGTAATTCGTTTTTAAGCGAACAAAATGTATTTTTTAGTTAACTTCAGTATAATTTCTTAAAAATTCGAATTGTCATGATATTCTGTAAAAGGATTTTTGTAAATAAATTTTCGTATCCTTTTCCTATCTGGGCATGTTGCACCTTTTTGGAAAGGTAATTAGATAGGCAACTTAAAAAAAATAAAAAGTAGGTATGTTAATAACATGAATTTCGGAGAAAAGTGGGGCGAAAGGTGAAAAATCGTGAAATAAAAGTTAATTTTTTCAACTTCCAGGGGGGATTGTGGCCAAGGGGTTGGGAATAGGGGGGTGGTGTAAACTTTTTTGAAAAGGGCTTCGAAATGGTGATTTTTTGAGATCAGTTTGGGGCCGCTGCGATGCGTAGAAAAAAAGATAAAAATACAAGAGCGGTTCCCATATAAGGCAAAATCCTGATTTACGAATCACCCTGTAACTGCCAAACGGTGCGAGATGCCCCCCCCCCCCCCCCCCCCCACCCATACGATTTTTTGCTTGCCTCAGTCTGACCTTTCACCCCCTGCAGTATTGACCTCCCACCTCTGAACACCCTGTATATGAACATACTATATATTAAAAAAAATAACTTTAATTTCGAAGCCATTGATATATCAAACATTTAACCAATATATAGTATTGAAATCAAAGAAAGCTTCTGTTTTAACCATGTTATTTTAGAGTAACTAATCCAAAAAATTAAAAAATATTACTTTTAGCTATATAGGAATTATATTATAAGGAATAAATGTACACCTAAAAATTACCTTTGTAAGGAATTTGTTTACATATTAAAAATAGATACTACAAAAATATTATGGAAAGTTCAAAGCTCATCATAATGATACCAATGCTACATTACTAGATAATGATCAATTGATCTATTTCAGAAATTGTTAGATACGGAAAACATGTTGTAACATACCTTAAATGCCATACATTTGAAAGCATATATCATAAACAGTTCTCCTCCTACCTTCCCTGTAAAATTATCAATTCATTGAAGGTTTTATGTACACTAATTTCCGGAAAAAGATCCACTAAACGAAGCAGCACTTAGCGTAGGTTTTTTAAACTGGCTATAATTAGAGTAGGTATCTTATTTTATTTTGAGGTAGAAGCAGAGGTGGGAGTAAAAAAATTAATTAATAAGTTACTTACGTAAAAAAATGTTGACTTGAATGATTTGGTTGGTGGTAGTAAAAAATGTGTGTACGTTACTTGGTATAGGACTTGGTCGTAATAAACTTCAGATAAAATAAACAAAAAAATTGTTTGCCTGGATTCATAAATTGATATCGAATAATATTTTTTTTAAGATATTTTTTCAAGACTACTTATTATTCCATACACCTACAATTTGTTTGAGATTTTTTCATTTACTATCGTAAAAAAAAAGCTTCGCTAGAAGACAAACTGTTTTCATCTTGTTCAATATTATTTTATTTAACACAATTATATAAAATATTTTCTGTTTTAATATCAATTAACTCATAAGAAAAGATTTTTGTGTGTGATATTCTCATGAACGCGAATTAAAGAACATTTATAAATTCCAAGAATTGTATTATAGAAGTTACGGGTTAATGAGAATTTTAAACTACTTTTTTATGACTCGTACTAGCGATATCTTAAAAACTACTAGACTGATTTAGCTTTTTGAAGACTTATTGTTTCCTTTTTTTAAGCTTTTATTGTCTAAATTTTTAGTTTTCACGGCAGAAAAACGTCAAAAAATGTTGAACAATTTTTTTTTATGATTTTATTTCCCCTGCGAGATATAACTATACTGAAAATTTGATTGTCTGATAAATTAAAGACATGATGACTACAAGGTTCTTGACAGTACTAATAAGTCTAGGTTTTCTAAATAGTACTTAGAGCTTAAAGAAAAATCGGAAAAAATGTATGTGAACTATTAAAACTATTTCAAATACTAAGAGTTAAAATGTTGAAATTCTAAGTTATTCCTGTGGCCAGTAGGAAAGGGTTAAGTCTGAAACCACGTGCTAATTAGTTGAAAGCAATTTGGTGAAATATAACAACTATTAAGTATTTTAAAATATTCAAATTTAGCAAAAAAAAAAAAAAAAATATTTAAAGCTCGTCGTACAAAACCAGCAGATTTTATATCGTCGTAAAAAAAGTATTGTACTATATATAAAACAGAAGGGGAAGAATTTTAGATATGAAATTAAAGATAGGATTATGTCTTCTTATATTTTTAAGTCATTTCTAGATATTCACTTAAAAAGCTTTTACTTTTTATCCGAAATCAGCAGCTCTGAAAACCTCCCATACCACATGATATTCACCATTTTATGTCGATTTTTGTCAGACGGAGGTTACACTGATCCGCGGCACCATTGCAAATCGGCATAACCCCCAGGGATAAGGACGCACGGCGTCGTCCCGAGTGGGTTGATGGATAATTTTATGATTTAATGTAAACTCAGCTAACCTTTTTTCATCAGTTGTCCGGAGCAGCTTGGTCCCCCGCGTTTGAGTTCGCTTTAATCCTAAAATCGATACGATCGGAATAGATGAGGGGATAAAGAACGCGGCTGACTAGGGATTAAGAGGGTTTCCGCGGAGGATATGCGGAACTGCGCATCATTAACAGAGAGGGCTTTTATCCGTTTAATTTTATTTCCAATTTATTAATAATTTTAATAAATCCACTCGGGACGCGAAAGCGCACCTTAATCCTTCCGTCGCATTGAAATGCGCGTTCTCTTTGCACACGACGATACCGCTGGATTGATGTGAAAATAATTTTTCGATGACGTCGTATGAAGTCTATGTCAACACGAAAGTAATGGGAATTTGCGGCCGGGTATTATCCCCTCGGATGAAGGATATCCCAAAATCCGATGAGAATGCAGGAGCTCTCCGCCGCAGGGTGGCGGGGATTCAACGTAGCCGGAAGACACTGGATATAAATCTATCAAAACACAGAAAGGACGAAAATTTAAAACCTTTTATTGGACTGGGCGCACACACACACACACAGCCCAATCGCACCACATGCACCCGACACCACCGACCCTATGTTGCTCGTCATTGTATAAGCAAATATTTCAGCTCATATAAGCAACGCACACATTCTCACCGGCAGAGTGAATGGGAAACGAATCCTTTATCCCTTTATCTGGATTTAGCTTAATCCCATCAGCCTGGCTCAGGCAGGGATAACGGATTTATTCGACTCTCCCCGTATCTAGATATCTCCGGCTGTGCTGTACAAGGGGATGATGTGGGCGAAAGATTTGCCTTTCAGTCCTGCTCGGGGCTCCCCCTACATATCCTTTGGGGTGCTGCTTTGCCCTTAAGTTGTGCCTGTCCCCTTAATGGCAACGTTTGCTCGGAATTGTATCAATTCGGGGCGTTTTGCGGATCATAGGGTGGTTTCGTGGGTACACTGCACGGCCCCGCGTTTCGGCTCTTTACAGGATTTAAATACTAGAAATAATCAGGACGTTTGCCAGCAGACCACGGTGTTTGGTTGCCCACCATTTACATATAGGTCAAATAATGAATATGCTGACAAACATTGGTTCAGGTATATTTTTTTATAAGTTACTTTGTGCACTACTTCCAGGAACTTACAATTATAAAAAGTCTAAAAAAAGCGATGCATAATTAAATGTATCCTCGCACTTTAGAAAACGTAATAAAATTTAATAAAGAGGAAATGCTAGATAATAGACTTTCAAATGAGTTTAATATAGGTCTTCCGGTTCACTTATCAGATATGGTGGCATATATACATCGTATGTGAGTTCGATACAAATTTTCCTGGAGAAATTCAATTTTGACGTATTAATTTTAACCTGAAGCTTTTAAAGGATTTTTATTAGTGCTTCAAAGTACCTGGATATTGCGGATATCCGGGAATTCAAAATAATTTCAAATTTAGTATACGAAATCCGGCCTATCCGGATAGTATCGAATCCTCGGAGATTCAGACTGAATTTTAAATTCGACTCGTCTGCAACAATTTGCGAAAGTGTTCCAAACATCCGCATATTATCGTGCGATACTTATTTCAGGACTCAGATATCCAATTTAACAACACTATCTGGATTTTCAAACTATCAGGACTCTCAAAATATTCTAACTATCCGGATATCAACTGGATAAGAACATTTGGATTATTTTTATTTAAATTTAAATACAGTGTAAACCTTTTCTTTTGTACGACAGCTGTGTTTGCGTCTGTATGAAAAGAGTGTGTTTTATTCTGTAGGCTTATTGTAAGTTTTATATTAATGTATTTTTTATTTTAATATTTTAATTTAATTTTCTTACTGTGCTAGTAAACTCTGGTTCCTCATACATTTATAAGCAGAATGATTTGACTTAAAATAGTTTTTTTCGGTTGAATTAATTAGTTATTAAAAATAACTCTAATAAAAATAATTATAACTTATGAGATTGAAGAAGACAGTGAAGGGGAAAATCTCCTTCGAGAATTTAAATTTAATTCACTCTTATTTTCATCTTATAAATACGGCCAAGATTTTTTTTTTCGAATAAATTCATACTTTGAGCATTATTTGATAAAAGAAATTCTTTCTTAATTAAACAAAAACGCCAATAACTGGCCAAGAGAGTGTTGGGCCTAAGGGCTTTGTAGTCATATTAGAATAAAAATCTGTATTATTATTAGTACTATTATTACTGGAATTTAGAATTAATAAAAATTACACTCGACTAAATTCCATTCCCTTCCAACTTTACATTATACACACATATACATTAGGGTGGTCCTTATTCATAAGACAAAAATTATTTTTCTTTAATTTCGCAGGGCACCACGTAATTTGATTATATACCATAAGAAAGTATTTCAGTATTTTTTTTGAATTTTTTAAATGACATTTAGAGGTCGCTACCAAGGTTTGAATTTTAAATAAAAATTCAAAATCTGTATTTGTTAGATTCTTTTATTTTTATAGCCAGGACATAATTTCCATTATGTGGTGACGAGAAGCAAGCCAAAGCATATCTTTATCCATTTTTGGCTCCAAAAGAACGCATACTCTAAATCTTAAAAAAAAAAAAAAAAAAACTTATTTCATATTTAGAGGTATATAATCAAATGAGAAAGTGCCCCGGGAATAATTCAAAAATCGAAAAATAAGGACCACCCTAATATAACATTCTAAATTCTTCCACATTTTTCCGAAAGTAACTTTTCTTTAGCATCCCTTAAAGTTGTTGAAAATATTCACTTAGAGCTGTATTTCTATTTTTTAGATCTATTATAAGATCAAATTTCATTTCAAAACGTGCAAAACTGAGAGTAATATGATACGTACAATGGACAAACGAAAACGAACTTGCCGAAACTATAGCCTGGCTACAGAACCCTAAAAAGATTCATTCTCCGAGAAAAGACTAGATAAGAAAAGTACAAAGTCTTAAAATAAAAAAAAATTAATTAAACTGAAAAAATTCTATACAAGCTTTATGTTAACAATATCCGCAGTTTTGTATTGAATGGCATTTTCCAATCCGTACAGCAAAGATTTTAAAGTTTTGAAGAAGCGCATTAAATTGACACAATTTTTGCCTACCCAAACTTCAAATCTTGAACTGAAACTATTATTGGATTAATTTGTTAAACCAAAGTGGGCATAACTTAATGTAATTTTATACTCTTTTCATAAAATTAAAAACATTTGCTACTGATAACTACTAGTAATAAATTTCAATTCAATGCAACACTTTCTGTGAAATTTGATGGGGGCACATTATAAAAAAAATACAGTGAATATTACATAGTTCTATCGAAAATTATATTTCATATACTATAAAGTATTTACTTTGAGCCTTAGAAAAATGAGAGATCCATACGTATTGTACAATTCAAATCTAAGATCAATGGTAAGAAACTTTTAAAAAGTCAGGAAAACTTTTCATACATTAGAGAAAGAATACATATAATAAAGATAGAAACATAATCTAGTCCTTTTATACAAAAATCTGTTTGATAGACCTTTTCGAAATATTGTGTATTGAGCTAAAATGAGAAAATTTATCCCCTTATTCAAACAATTCTTACTCAAACCTCTTTAGATTTCAACTTTAAGTAAACCTGTTTGTCATTTTCAAGTAAGAGAAATTGAGCTTTAAATGTTTGAGCAATACTATCCGGAAATGAATTCTAAAACTTTATGCATCTTTTATAACATTTCAGCACCTTTGGCCTGGACTGGTAAAATGCAGCCAGGAGCCAAAAAACAACCCTAAGTAATTAGTCCTGAAAAATGTGGAAACATTCTCGGGAAAAGCCTGCTCGTGACCAATTCTTCTGTTGGCAGCGCCTGCTCTGATCGCATTCATTCCCTTCTTCGATGTCATATATTAAGCCCCCCGTTCTGAGCCTCTATATCTCGGATTTCATATGAACGCTTTCAGCTTACGGATTAAGAGATTACCGAGGGGGAAATGCGTTATCCGGTTTGCTGACGTCACTTTAATCCCTCCGTCCTGCACACAGGCGCCAGCATTTGAAATTTTATACACCAACACATGCAGGACTCGTCGAATCCTTCACGTGTTTCGTCTACCGGGGAGAGGCCAGAGGCGCCTGCAAAAGCCGGGGCTCCCGCAGGACGAGGGTGCCGGATCGACGGCCTGAGTGAACGGGGATAAAACGCACGACACTGCACTGATACCCGTAAGACTTAATAACCCCGGAATCACGCATTGATTTTCTATCTCGCAGAAGGATGTGGATTAAGCAACAAGCGTGGCGAGGGCGCCCGGTGACAACATTTAAAAGAATAAACCGCCAGGCGACCGAGGCGGCAGGAAATGGCACTTACCGTTGACCTTGGAGAAATCAAAATCTTTGCGGTCCAGCGAGGGCGACGGCAGAATCTTCTCGGCAGGTATGCTCCCGGCCGGAATCCCATTTTCGGCTATCGATGACGGGGTGCTCACTTTCGGGGTGGCGGCGAGGCTTGGCGCCGAAATCGGCGGATTCTGGCTCTGGACGTTGTTCATGAGCTCATTCGTAGGCGGCGATGTCCCCGACTGGCCGTACCGAGGACTGGACGCTTCCTGGGAGCTTCTTTCCGGCTCCCGCGAGTTCTGTGGAGATAGCGACCTTTCTTTTTTCATTAATGGTGGCGACTTGGGCCGCGTAAGAGCCAGAGCTTGTGTCTGAAAGAAAAAAAACACATGTTGACTAGATATGTATGTGGCCAATCTTAAAATGTCAAGAGAAAAAACAATTAATTATATTTTTACTATCAGCATTTTACGAGGATTTGAAAAGCCACATGCAAAAATATAGAAAATAGTCAAAATTAAAAAGTACACTGAGAAAAAACCTAATGATAATTTGATATGTTTTACATATCAAAAGCAATTTCATATTATCTTAGCATATACATATAATTGTTGACGCGTCTGTTAGTGTTCGTGTAAATTCTGAACGACTTGACTGCTTGAGGTCATATTCCCACAATATATTTGTTTTGTCCAGATCCGACAGGTGGCGCTGTAGCAAAACCCCCGGGAATAATAAATACAAGCCGTGAAGTAGACCTGCTCACTACCACATCTATAGGGTCATGTAGTCCGATGATTGTACAGAAATAACATTGCTTCTTATGGCGGTATAACCCATTCATTCCGCTCCACAGGGCGAATCTGCTAAACTATTGCTTTTACGAAAAAGTGATGTTCTACTGACTGTAAGTGGGGAGGAATACCGTTCTTATGGTACCAAAATCATTATAGGGGTAAGAATAAAATATTAAAGATATTTGAGCTCAAAAGTTACTCTTACTGCCCATCGAACAAATTACCACGGAAAGTCGTGCTGTCAAGTCGACCTGCCGCTGCTGTTTTGTTCGGGGAAATGGTTAGAGTTGTTCTTAAGTGCAAAAAACTCTAATATTTTGTTCTTGCCACTATAAAAATTTTCAGATCACTAGAAAGGTATTACTCCATAGTTATAGTTAGTAGAACATCATTTTCGCGTAAAAGTTATAGTTCAGCAGTTCAGGCGAGTGGAGTGGCTTACTTTGGATCATCCGCCATAAGAAGCAATGTTATTTCACGGCGATTCTCGGACTACATCACTACGTATGCATTTTTTACTTCACGGCTTGTGTTTATATGTATTCCCGGGGGTTTTGGCTGTAGTCAAGTTATTTAATATTTACATACATTTGAAGCCAATTTCATGAAAACTGGTGGTTAGGGGTTTTGGGGACTGCTGACTTCAAATCCACTGTTCAAATTTTGAAATTAAAGATGACGGACCTAATATGGCGACAAAATACTCTCGATTTCAACGGTTTTTAATGAAAATTAGCACAGTGATTGTTTTGAGGCCACAAATTTTGAATATTATCAAAATTTGGAAATTCAAGATAGTGAATCCATAAAGGGATTATCAGGTTGAAAATAAAATGTTTATGATATACCAAACCAAAACATTTGAGAAGTGTTTAATCAAAAATTTTTCGCGTCGAATTAACATTTAAATTGCGAATTTTTATTACAGCGGTAATATCAATATCAAATTGTCAGAAAATGTTTCTACATGTTTAAAATTTCGATGGCATTTTAAGATTTTTAAATGTTCTTTATATAATTTAACATTAATCACCTTCAAAGAGAAATGTTAAGACATCAAATTTACATTATTTGCCTCTTATCTCAATATGAAAAGTTTTACAATAACATTTACAATTATAAAATATAAAATTGTCTTAGATGTAAGAAAAAATACAGGTAAGGCACCTGAAAAGAAAAGTGCCATTTTGACTTTTAGTCATTTCGGTCTTTATGTCTAAACTGAAAGACCGAACAGCAGTTTGTGTTGTACTGCACTTTATGTATTTATATAATAATTTCCTGCGAAACATCTCCCGTTCGGATTTCAGACTTTAGGAAGTTTTGTAAGTGTTATACCCGGTTAAGATTACTTCTATAAGCATCGTTATATTTGCATTTTAATTCTTCCAGGTAAAATTATATGTGCAAAGTGTTAGTGACAGTGTTTTGTTCCTGCCCAACGGGTCGGAATAAGATAATTAAAATTTTCTGATTTATGACCTCTAGACAAAATTCTATGTAATGTACGTTATTTTGCATGGAAATATTTATATGTACATAGATTATTATTCATAAATAAATTGTAAACTGTGTTCCAATAATTTTCATTTTTTACGAAGAACTTTTTATAACTAAAATTTTAGATATTGTTTTATTGAGTAATGTAATAAAGAGTGTAAAATTTATAATTACTATTAAAATAAGAAATTTGGAATTGTAAAGCGGAGCTAATACGTTCGGATGGGATTATTAATATGTAACATTTTCATCGCTATGTTTTTCAAAATGAAATATTTCAATGATGTATGCAAATTACTCTTCCGCAATTATTACAATTGTGAATATTCAATTTTGATATTTTACTGATAAAATTTATATTATATATTAAATTAAATTATATTTGAAATGATAAAATGATGATATGAACCATTAAAAATTGATCAGCTATATTTTAAAGATTAAATTAATATTGTTTAAGGTTACTATGATATTAAATAATAATAATAATTCTTCTCCACATTTAACCCTTAAGAGGCGTTCTGGGTAGGGCATACCCAAGGGCTAATTAAATCTGTTTGTATCTTGCAAGTGGTAAAGTGGAGGGGATTTATTTCATCAAAAACAGTCTTATCCCTTCTGTTAATCAAATAAATTAATTTAACTAATTAATTATCAACGCCAAGTTGAGTTCGTGAATATAACGTGATTTTCAATAATTTTATATGCTGGCTTAATAAATATTTATTAAGATGATCGAAAAAATATCAAAAACTACATAATAGAATCCTTAAGATATAATCATATTTGTTCTTACGGTAAAGATAATGATACGCCTCAGAGACAAATTATATGCCACACTTATAAGGTAATTTTTTGGTTTTTTATGTGTTTTATTAAGAAATTTAGGTATATTGAAGTAAAAGGCGATCGTGATCCTGCAATTAAAAAGTGAATTATCTTTGATTTTAAATCTGCTCAATTACCTTCGCTCTTATTAGTATGCCCAAAAAAACTAGGCAGATATTTCTTTGAATTTTTAAATCCAGTAATTTATCAATTGGTGTTTTTTGTCTCTTGTAATCCATGTTTATTACTATAGCTATTATTTTTGTTGTGAAACTAAATAACAAATTTGTTATTATGATTTACTTTCACCTTCAAGAGTCACTTTTTCTTAGAGTAGTATTTTACGATTTTTCTTTGTTGACCGCAATAATTTAGCCAAGATTGTAATTTGCATCAGCTTAATCTGTATCAAAACAAATCAGCTCGCATCCAATCGAGTCGAACCTTTGGATACTCGAACAATCCCGAGTGATTGGGCTAAATCTCTTTTTAAGTAATCTCCAATTAGCCCAAGTGTCGCTTAATTAAACTCCTACGGCATGGGGCATATTAAGTGTCCGAGATTTGAATTAATTCAATGAATTGGATACAGATGCACTGAAACGATAGCTACTCTAGACCCGAAGGCCACGGGGCTCTGCGCCGCGCGACTGCATAAGCAGCAATTATACAGCGACACTATCACGGAGAGGACACATGCTCGTAAACAAAACGCCTATAGCTGCGGCACTGAATTTACTAAACGCCACTGTATTTTGCTCGGTGCTAAAAATCGTGCAATTAAGCCGATCCCGCCATCTTCAAGACCCAAGACGGGCAGAGGAGTCAAAAGAACGCGAGTGGCTCGAATGTCGCGGGCACGCTCGATGCTCTGCAAGGCGACATTTGTGGAGCACCATTTACGTCACAGTAACTGCAGATCTAGGAATAATCTGGGGGTCAATCGATGTTAAGTAGAATCACGAATACATCTAATTGGGCGTGATATACGATCTGCAAAAATATGTGTCAATCTGATACTCCGCTGACCATTATTTGTCTTAATTTGAGTGCTTCTATTGGCTCAAATGTGTGTCATGTGGATTACAGTTTGCTGTACCCATGCCCGTGATTGCTACTTTCTAACTCTTTTGATTTATTCTGAATGGGTTACGTAAGATTCGTCTGATTCTTTGCCGAGGATCGATTTGATCTGTGAGGTGAATTCCAATTTCGGTCGTGCCCAAAAAGAAAATATTTGCCCCAGGAGTATTTATTAATTTCAGTGAATTCCGTTCTCAGAAATACTTAATGTCATATCAATCCAGAATTATCGATATGACGAGACAATCAATCGTTTAAGATTTTTTAGCCTACCGCTTTAAGGTGATGTACCAAATTTTAATACGTAAGGAATTTAATATTCTTAAGCGTCTACCTTTTTTAATTAGAATATAGGATGTATAGGATAAAAATGAGATTTAATTTGTAGCATATTTACCCAATTTTGAAGAGTTGGATTATTTTTCGTAAATTTAGAAAGGGTGTCTTAGGTAATGAGACATGTAAAGCGAGACTTCCAGACATCGCAAGACACTGGCGACAGTCTAAAGTTTTCTAAACAAATACAAAGGAATTACTATAATTTTTTTTAAAATGTTTTCGCTAGAATAAATTCGTGGGGAGGCTGTGTTTGTAGATATACATAAATGTTATTTAATATTAACTTCAATACTCTTTTACAATTTAATTAAATTTGGTTAAAGTTTTAGTTTACTAAAATAATATTATCAATTACGCTCATAATTCAAATGACCATGGTGTCGTAAACATTATTCACAGAATAAGGGAAAATATTTTTGGTTGACACCTCTGTTGTTTAAAGCAGCAATTAGAGATGACTGACGTTCATTGTGTATTTTATGAAATCTCTTCATTAAAAAATGAATTTAATTTTTCTTACCCATAAGCTGGATATAGCCTATCATTTAAACGGTAGTCTTATGTGTGTGTTCAAACGTTCACTGAAATCAATAGAGGGGTTAAAAAATTATGGAACAGATAGACCCAGGCAGTCATAAATTTAATTTAATTGTAAAAATCCATCCATTTGAGATCAGACTATATCAATAGATCATATGAGTTGGATTAAGTAACATCTTTGTACTTATTTGAGCGTGTCGGCAACAAATAATTGTAAATTTGGCAAAATATAGTACAAATATGAATTTGCTAATTTGCACTATAAGAGTGACCCATAGAGATTTTTCGTAAATCAATAGTGACCGTAGTTATATTTAACAAATTGTATTATCATAAATCTATACAAAATAAAAAGAAACCTTGTACAGGGTGTCCAATAGAAAATTGCGAAAACTAATGGGTGACAATTTTTTAACAATTGGAGAGATCGGTAAAATTTAAATACGTTTTAATAAAGGAAAGTCGTCATTTTTATTTCATGTCCATTTTATTATAAAAAAATTAAATCTATTTAATACAAAACAATTAATTTAAAAACATAGTGAAAAACTTGAATTATTAATAATATATATTTTTGAAATGTAAACCATCTACATAAAAGGTATCTACCTGCATTTCTTTGAATCTTCTGTCGCCGGAGAGAAGTACAAAGGGATGTTAGAGACCAATTCCTTTCTCATGCGAAAAAAGGAGCCGCGTTAAATCTTTTTTTTTTTATTCAAGACAGATCAGCACCTCATTGCACAGAAGAAGTATCATCAATAAATTTTATGGCGATCGAGTTATTGGCCTAGGGTACCCACGCTTTGCTAGGGGAAAAGGAATAGAATAGCCACCTTACTCGTCAGATCTCACTTAATGTGATTTCTTTTTATAAGGCTACATTAAAGATCTCTGCTATGAAAATAACCAAAAAACAGTTGAGGATTTTATTAAAGACATTGGGAAGATCGTCAATGGCATTTCAAATGAAACGTTAGAAAATGTTTTTAATAGTTTTAGAAAGCATATGGATATTTGTGGCAAATTAGATGGTTAAAATATCGAAAATATATATCATTAGTAACTAACGTTCTTCACTACTTTTTTAAATTAATTGTTTTGTATAAAATAGATTTTACTTTTTTTATAATAAAATGGACATGAAATAAAAATGAAGACTTTCCTTTATTAAAAAGTATTTACATTTTACCGATCTCTCCATTTGTTAAAAAATTGTGAACCATTAGTTTTCGCAATTTCCTATTGGACACCCTGTAAGTTATACAAGGGCCATTTTATAAATATACTACCAAAAAGCCATAAAACAACAAAAAAAAAAAAAATTTAAAAACAAAGGTTGGTTTAAATCAATTTATGATTATAAATGAATGATATTATAATATAGTGGAATCTCTATAACTCGAACCTCGTTAAGTCGAAATCCTCAGTAAGTTGAAAAAAATGCCATTCCCTTCCGCTGAACCCCTAAATACGCGGTATCTCGAATTATTTAGACTTTGTAACTCGAACAAAATGTTATTTCCTAACAAAGTATTGATAATATATATTTATACTCTATAATTCGAATTTCAAAATCGAGACTCCGTAAGTCGTAGTTAGTAAAATACAATGACGTGTTACTTGGAATTCCCAGAAATAATAGCAATAAAATCCAAAATGAATGTTCGGGTTCGGAGCTTCTAATCTATTGTTTTTGTCTTGTACACGTGCAATGAATGAATACATTCATTAAACTTTGTAAGTAATATTATCAAAATATTTACAGAAATGAACATGGAACACCAAACCAACTATTACACCTTCATTCTAACTCAATATCAATTTTTATTTGACGCTCTTGATTTTATATTTGACATTTTGAAAATACAGAGAAAATTGCAGTTTCATAAATCTTTATGGAGAAATACTACAATATATCCATGTTAAATGTACAACGAGCAGTGATGGATTTATAATAAGGCAAACTAGGCCTAGGCAATCCCCATACAGAGGGCACTACAAAATGAGATGACTTTTTTTTCCTAGTTAAAAATTATATATTCGCACAGTACTTAATAACTTTTATGATCACTTCATTATGGTTTTTGCACTTTTTAATGATACGAATTATTACAAAAACTTATTTCAATATATGCAAAGGACCCCGCACAATTCGTATGGGAAATGGCTTTCGGCCAAATTAGCTGAAATTTTGCACAGAGGTAGCTTTCAGCTCACTGATGAAAAGTCTCAATGGGCGCAACCCCCAAAAATCAAACCCCGACCCCCCACGCCCCCCCGAAGTCTCAATATATACCAAAATCACATTATGATGAAAATCAGTTCAAAACAGATGTATTCATTTGAAACTTCGCACAATGGTAGCTTTCAGCATGCTGGTCAAAAGTCTCAAAGGGCGTAACCCCCAAAAATCAAACCCTCACCCCCCACGCCCCCCCCCCCCCCCCCCAAGTCTCAATATATACCCCAAATCACATTATGATGAAAATCAGTGCAAGAGAGATGTATTTATTTGAAACTTCGCAAAGTGGTAGCTTTCAGCATGCTGGTCAAAAGTCTCAACGGGCGCAACCCCCAAAAATCAAACCCTCACCCCCCACGCCCCCCCCCCCCCCACAAGTCTCAATATATACCCCAAATCACATTATGATGAAAATCAGTGCAAGAGAGATGTATTTATTTGAAACTTCGCAAAGTGGTAGCTTTCAGCGTGCTGGTCAAAAGTCTCAATGAGTGCAACCCCTTATATCCAACCAAATCCAACCAACCCAGTCGCAAAATATACAGGGTGATCCAAAAGTATGGAAACGGCTAAATAACTTTCGAGGAATGCATTTTGGAGAAAAAAGTTGTAGGCAAAAGTTTTAGGAATTTTCCCCAGCTATTCAATGATGACCTTATATTTGACCTTGACCGTGGCCTTGAAGGTCATTTCAAGGTCTAGTTGACTTTTTCAAATTGGAACCCTTATTTTTGACCACGGAAATGGAAAGAGCGGACAATTTTACGTCCAATTATGACCTTGACCATGACATTGAAGGTCATATCAAGGTCAAAATGGCTCTTTAAAGAGGAACCTGCATTGATACTGCGGAATTGCAAAGAGTGGAAGTTTTGCGTCCAAATGTGACCTTGACCACAACCTTGACCTTTAACATGACCTTGTCAATGACCTTGAGGGTTATATCAAGGTCAAGGTGGTTTTTTGAAGAGGAAACCATGTTTTTGACCACGGAAATGGTTCTTTCCATTTCCGTGGTTAAAAACATGGATTCCCCTTCAAAAAACCACCTTGACCTTGATATAACCTTCAAGGTCATTGCCAAGGTCATGTTAAAGGTCAAGGTTGTGGTCAAGGTCACATTTGGACGCAAAACTTCCACTCTTTGCAATTCCGCAGTATCAATGCAGGTTCCTCTTTAAAGAGCCATTTTGACCTTGATATGACCTTCAATGTCATGGTCAAGGTCATAATTGGACGTAAAATTGTCCGCTCTTTCCATTTCCGTGGTCAAAAATAAGGGTTCCAATTTAAAAAAGTCAACTTGACCTTGAAATGACCTTCAAGGCCACGGTCAAGGTCAAATATATGGTCACCATTGAATAGCTGGGGAAAATTCCTAAAACTTTTGCCTACAACTTTTTTCTCCAAAATGCATTCCTCGAAAGTTATTTAGCCGTTTCCATACTTTTGGATCACCCTGTATATTTTGCGACTGGGTTGGTTGGATTTGGTTGGATATAAGGGGTTGCACTCATTGAGACTTTTGACCAGCATGCTGAAAGCTACCACTTTGCGAAGTTTCAAATAAATACATCTCTCTTGCACTGATTTGCATCATAATGTGATTTGGGGTATATATTGAGACTTGGGGGGGGGGGGGGGGGGTGAGAGTTTGATTTTTGGGGGTTTTTTGACCAGCATGCTGAAAGCTACCACTTTGCGAAGTTTCAAATAAATACATCTCTCTTGCACTGATTTTCATCATAATGTGATTTGGGGTATATATTGAGACTTGGGGGGGGCGTGGGGGTGCGGGCTTGATTTTTGGGGGTTACGCCCTTTGAGACTTTTGACCAGCATGCTGAAAGCTACCACTGTGCGAAGTTTCAAATGAATACATCTGTTTTGAACTGATTTTCATCATAATGTGATTTTGGTATATATTGAGACTTCGGGGGGGCGTGGGGGATCGGGGTTTGATTTTTGGGGGTTGCGCCCATTGAGACTTTTCATCAGTGAGCTGAAAGCTACCTCTGTGCAAAATTTCAGCTAATTTGGCCGAAAGCCATTTTCCATACGAATTGTGCGGGGTCCTTTAGGTGAAAACAATATTTTTTGTTAATTGAGATATTATTACCAATAATAATAATAAATAGTATATTATGTAAGCGTGAAATTTCGCCACAAGTCCAAAGCTTAAGGAACAAATTTACGTAGACAAAGATGTTATATACTACTATCCATGTACCACATACTATTTTCTATATATAAAAATTGCAATGTTTTTTTTTCCTGCATTTCGTATTACAAGTATTTTCATTTATAACTGTGCAAATTGATAGTAAAAAATAAATAAAGAATCAATATTAATAAAGTATGCCCGAAAACTCACAAGTCTTGTATAATTCTTAAAAATGTCCAAGAACTATTCAAAAATATTTCACTTTAAATACAAAATTAATATAAACGTTTGTTTTTGTTACATGAAGTTACTATAATTTACCTCCTTATTTTTTTATGAATAAATGATTCCAGCTATCCTTTGGAAGAGAATATATGTAGCAACAAAAAGAAAAGAAAAAACTAAAGCACCGTTCACTATAAAAACTTAGGGCACCAAAAAGTTAAATCCGGCGCTGACAACGAAATTTGTAAAATTAACATGTAGGCAGCTTTCAAACATCGTAACGAACATTCATTTCAAATGTAAATCTTATAAATTAACAATTTGCACTGTAATTTACACTGATTTGGTATGATTTTACAATGGCATTTTTCTCTGAATTATATTTGATAATTGTCGCGTTCAGATTATTAGATCTATTACTTAATCCGGTTCATTTGAAAACTCATATGAGCTGATCACACATTCTGAAAGGGTCTTAACAAAAATTAGTGAGTAATATAAGTGATAACGGGTAATCTTAAGCATATGTGGTAATTGACAAAAAAATTTTGAGTTCTTAGTCAATTAAAAATTAAATCCTCCGGACAGTATGCCTAAAGCAAACACAATAGCTGCGTTTTTTTCATCTGGATCTGGCTCTGGATCAGGATCAAATGAAAAAAACGATTCATATTAATCGGGATCACGATTTTGGGTTTGAGGAGCTGGAATTCCTGTTTTTTGCTAATCTAATAAGAATTGGGGATTAGACAACAGCTTTCGTCAAAGAAAACTCAAAAATAGCCTTCAAAGTTTTGTTTTTTATTAAATCCCATAATCAGAAAAACGATTTGATTTATTTTGTTACTATAAATTACTTTTTCTTTATGTGCTCAGAACCAATCGACTACAAATTTCATTGCTGCCATCATTTCAGACAAGAAAAACTACAGCAGCGACTCTGTTAGAAATTTCCGAACTATTCATCCGACACTAGCACTTCTCGTAGAATTTTTTGTAACCACTTCTTGCGGATCATTGATTCTAATCCAAATGAAAGTATGGATCACGAGTTGTTGTTGTATGTCAATGTTAAGAGATTGATCCAGATCCTGATCCGATTGAAAAAAACGCAGCTAATGTCATCAAATGGCAATAGTGAGCGTATATACACATGATTCAGAAATGCGATAAATCTAATCAAGCTTAATAAGTAGTTTTCAACTTCAAAACAAATCAGGATCAAGACATAGTCTTCTACTTTTTTTTTCGTTCCATTGCAGAATTTTCTCAACATTTTAATATATATAATTTTAATAGTATATTTCATATTTGTTGAATGAGAATTTTAAATATAGAATGAGGATATAGAAGACAAAGTCAATTTGGATTTCTGAACCTAAAATTAATTTAGTGCTGAACACTCAGCTCGGGAATATTCTAAGAATTAATTAAAGTATTTTCTGTTTTCCGGCATGTCTCGATAACTGAATCAAATCGCTGTTTCCAAATTAAACAGTGCACTTTCGAAAACGGCTAAGTTTGCTACCAATTCTTTAATGTGTACCTTGTCAGCATCGGAATTCCTGTTATTAGCCATGAATTTTGCATTTCGCTGTACGTGTACATGCGATGTGACACTAATCGTAATTGCCAAATTTTCATCCAGAGCCCTACAGATCGCTGCAAGATCGCGATGAGCAACTGATCCAAATTGATTGACGGACCGATGGCTTTTCTGATTGGAGCCTATCATTACGAGTTGATCACATGAAAATTGGCCGATCATCTTTTATTGAAAGCTGATCGTCGTCGGCGGCGTTCGCATCGCAAGAGCCACCGCGATAAACCAGTCTGCGGCATTGCCATCGGCCGAAGGCTCCCGAAATTCCCGCAGAACCCTTTGGGAAGAAGGGACGGGTACAACGGCCACTTTAATTCTGGCGACCTGAAGAATTTGACGCTGGACATCGAATATGAGTATTATTAGGTACCTGGGCTGGGGGGCTCCGCAAAAACCCCTGCGACGGATTTAAGTTGCCCGGTAGCTTGGCCTGGACGCGACGACGCAATGCCCGCAGGCATCCGGCGAGCCCCGAGCGGGTTATTGCGTTGCCGCGGCGCGTACTCGGCAAAAAACCAGATGGACTTAATTCGTCTTTTAGGGATAAGAGCTGATTGAACGGCAGACGGCCTACTGGAAAGAAAACGATTTTAATTATTGACTAAAAGAAACTAATTGCGACGCTGCGTTGCTGCAATTCTTGGCTCATGCATGCATGCATACTTAGCGCTGCCCACTGCCGCGCAGATGGAGATTGGGGAAAAATTCCGTTTTTGCATCTCGCGAATGTTCGCGCTTTATAGAGGAATAATCTCAGCCAGCCAATTATGATCCAATGCAAACATGTTAGCCTACCGCTAAAAACTGTATATGCTATGCGTTAATCTAATTTACCTGCAGTCACGCATATTTGGTTTTGTGTAAAGGTAAGTTATCTCTACAATTTCCTTCTATGGTTTTTTCATAGTTCATAACAATGAATTGAGCAAATTTCATACGTTTCATTTTGTAGTTTTTTAACTATTAAATCGACAACTCGAAATAATATTCAAATGATTCTGTAAATCGAAATAGTTTTTTTCAGGCTATGTTGACTAGAGAATAACACTCATAAAAAATTATGACAAAATTTAAAGATGAAACGATCCAATCACTATCAATCTTCACCTTGACGAATTTTGAATTTCGAATTAAGCGGCCTTTCAAGATCAAACTAATTTAAACGAAATTTATTTTAATTCCTTTTTATTTAAAGTCATGCAAATATTGGTTTTATCATGGTTGAGTTTATGGAATAAAAATTATATTTATTAATATTCTTTATTCTAATAACTAAACTCCTTGCTATGAATTAGTTCCCAAAAGTGGTTTCTCCTTAGATCACAGAGATAAGTCGGTTTAGTTGAAGTAATTGCGTGATGTAGTGGTAGTCTTCCCTTTTGTAGTTGTGCGTACAGTGCAGGAGGATATTATCATCACGATAGGAAAGGGGCACTAAATACAAATTAAATAAACCTACTGTAGCCCCAAAGGCGAAATTTTTCACATGATACCCCTGTTTAGGTTCTGGTAGGGTTTAACGTTTAGATCATAGACAAAGTGAGTGAGGCATTTTCCCTTCAACATAAGCTCTAGTTGGGAACATGATTGGAGTAGGCTAGCAATATAAAAAAATTAAGTTTTCGATAATTTTTCGAATAATTTCAAATCGCATTAGAGCTTAAAAAAGGGGTTTCGTGTGAAATATTTCACCTTTGGGGACTACAGAAAGCTTATTTTTTCTGCATTTAGCGCCCCGAGTCGAAGTAGAGCGAAACTGTAAAATTGCATACAATTTCCCATTTAAAATTTCGATCGTTCGGTGGCACGGGTTAACATTTTTGATTTGCCTTCAAATTTTGCACTATATTTTTTTTTTTTTTTTTTTTATTTTGCTTTAAAGACATTTGGGAATGAGATCGAAGACATTCATTCAAAAGTCGCCTTCTTAAGAACTACCCTAGTAAAGGGCTTGTTTCAGCTTGGAACTTCATAATAATTGACAATAATTGTCAATCCGATATTTGATATTTATGTTCAGTAAAGTATAGACAAGTAATCATGAATAATAGACTCACGCTTGGGGAACGGTTAAGAATTATGCAAATTTAGTACGAAAATTGGTCGTCGGTTCGCGGGACTTATAGATGAATTCGTAATTTTTATAGTACACATAATCGTTGCTCATTTTTGGCTTAAAGGATTTATTAATACATTTTGCGCCGGTCATGTAAAAGTACGCTTTTTTCATGTTATCACTTAACCTCCGGTCACGCAAAAATACTTTTTAATACTTACTTCTATTTTCTTACCCTGGTATGTAAAAATTTAAAAAAAAATACATATTAATGATCTGTAACTGTGCCGGCTAATATGTGTCGTTAAAGTTTCAATCTGATACATTGCGCATTTTTTCAGTTATAACAATTTTTCTTAACCACAATTAAAAATCGCAATATAAGAATTATTATCGGCGGTTTAGCAAATCCCATAGATGGCAGATATGTCTTAAGGGTTAATTCGCTTCATTTTACGCATATTTTTGATATTTTTTCCTGAGCATATGGTAAAATGAATTTATTTAAAAATTTTACACATAATAACGCATCATTTCAAGAATATTCAATTAAATGTTTAGCCCACAATATTAAGAAATAAAGGCAGTTTGTGGTGAACATCAGAACTCATTTCTGGATTATCTTAAATAAAAAAATCGAAAATATTTTGTTAGTTTATGAGTTTGTCGAGGTAATGACGTCGATTTTTTTTTTTTTACGATTTTTCAATCATGATTTTGAAGTCAAAAAAACGAATTTAAACAGGAAAAACCGGTAAAAATAATTTTTCATAGTAATAAGACAAACGCGTGTGAAGTCTAAACACTGAATTTATAAGGCAGAGGAATAGCTCAAAGCCGGATCGGAGCGGCGGAGACTTACTAATCCATATTTCCGTTAGTTTTACTCCAATCGACTACAAATCTTAACACAATAATCTTGAGATGATGTACATTATATATATATATATTATATAACAGAAAATTAAAAAAAAAAAATACCTTACCCCCCTTAATAGGCAAAATTATCGCTTCTGAAGTGACAGCAATCCAAAACAAACTCTGAAAACCCAATTACATCGAGAAAAAGGCAGTATTTGGTGCAGTTAACACACTGGTGGCGTCATTGGTCCTTTTTTTCTTTAAAAACGCAGGGGCTCACGTTACAGTCAATGAAGATCGTTACTGGACCATGATCAATGAATATTTCTTCGAAAGTATAGATGACATTAATCCTGTGGAGATATGGTTTCAACACGATGGCACTACGTGCCATACAGCGATACAAACCATCGAATTATTAAATCACAATTTTGCGAAAAAATTGATTTCTAGAACTGGCCGTGTAAATTGGCCTCCAAGGTCATGTGATCTGACACCTCTCGACTATTTCCTAAGTGGTTACGTGAATTCACTGATTTATGCTGATAAACCAGCAACAATTGAACAACTTGGCAGCCAACATTGTTCGTGACATACGATCGACATTGGTCGAAAAAGTAACCCCGAATTTGACTGACAGAATGCGCTTCGTCAAGAATGGTCGCGGTATTCTTATGTCCGAAGAAATTGTTATACGATCAGGTTTTGTCTGAAAGAAATGTTTACAAGTGGTATGAACAGTTCAAAGAAGGTAGAGAAAGCGTTGAAGACAAAGAGCGTCCCCGACGACCATCAACATCAATCCATGAACAACATGTCAATGAAATCAAAGATTTGGTGTTCAAAAATCGTCGGTTGACAATCAGAGACCTTTGTTGATACTGTAAACATTTCATTTGGATCGGTCCAAACCATTTTGAAAGAACATTTGTGCTTGAGAAGAGTCACATCCCGATTGGCTCCAAAAACACTAAATTTCTTGTAAAAACAACGTCGTGTTGAAGTCTGTGAAACAATGCTCTCTGACTATCAGAACGAGATGAAACGCATCATAACTGGAGATGAGACTTGGATCTATGCTTACGACCCGGAAATAACCGATCAATCCAGCGAATATCGTACCAAAGGCGAAGCAAGACCAAAAAGATCACGCCAATGTCGTTCAAAAACCAAAGTCATGTTCTCGATGAGGTAAAAGACAAATCAAAAAAGGAACTGAAGCCCATTCCAATCATCGCTGACATAGATGTATTGTATCGAGCGGGGACTACTTCGAAGGGGATGATATTAATTTGGAATAATAAATAAAAATTATCAAAGTTATAAAGAAATTGGCTTTACTTTTTGATGACAGTAGTACATTGTCTTGAATTGGTCTTTCGACTAAAAACAGTTTTCGTCTTTTTAAATGTAAAGTTCTATCGGGCTTAAAAAAACAACATCATTTATGTATGTACATGAGCATGTTTGTGTTAAGAAACTTAATAATGGTCATATGGGGAAAAAAACTATAGTGAATCTGTAAGTGCTTCTTAAAAGCGAGTTTTATCCCTTAACTATTTTATCCTGTTCTCGGTAAGAGTATCATTTATAACCACTAATTGTTACTTGCGTAAACGAATCGTCTTGCAGTGCAGTCTCATAAAGCTTAAAAGTTCTTAGGGATTATCGCCGCCTACAAGTGAGATGAACACTTCGCAGTAATTTCACCTCAGATAAAGTCCATTTGCGTTTACGGGGCGCAGCAAAATGGCACTAGAAAAGTAGGAGCAGGGCAACATCGAGTCATCAATTCGCCGTAAAACCAGCGAATGCATTTCCAGCTACAGTAGGGCAGAAGCAGAGAAGAGGCACCATTGCGCGCGATTATTCATTATCCGATGCCCCTCGCTTTATGTTCCCATCCGCCCATATTATCGCCCCTCGAGACGAGTTCCAAGTAAAGAGGAACACAACGAGGCATGACATCAACAAAAAGTGGCTGCACGATATCTCAACACTTGCGTTAATCATATAAAACGGAACTGGATTAAGAGATAAACACGAAACTCGACCAGCAAAACTCCATCCGACTGCGCTACACTCCGCAACACATCGCATCTCCGCTCGGATGTTATCGCTCATTTCGCGCTCCGCACCCTTGTTCATCACTTAGCAGCTCTTTTGCGGTGGCGTTCTGCGGCTGATCTTTCGTGCTAAGATCTAGCATCTTAAGAAGACTTATAAGACATGTGTTGCTCGCGAGCTATTAACTAGCGTGACTGCAAGAAAGAAGCGCCAGCGGAATCGGCGCGGCCGCCTGCCGCCGCCCGCCACAGCGTGCTGAGAGATATGTTAACGCCAGTCGATATCTAAATTTATCCGAATCCATCGAACACTTTGGACATGCTCGGCGACTTCTGTTTGCAATTAGCCGCGGGACAGGTTAACACTCGCTTTATACTTCCAGCATGTCACTGGGCTCTAAGACTCTAGTCCGCGGCTAGAGGTGGGCACCTAGCCGGCTGTCACGCACCGTCGCGCTCGCCCGTTTGCTAAAACGAGCTAAGACGGCCTCTTACACGCGGTCTCTTATACCCGGCCTCTTATGCGGCCTTCTTTGCGCGCCACCAACGCCACCGGGATGCTACCGATGACAATGTTCTTAGATATTTCAGCGGATCCGCGACAGCACCCTCGTAAATTTCAGCGCCGATGTACTCGCGGAATTTTATGCAAATGACGATGGCGAATCATGAGGCAGCGTGTGTCGTGGCGAGTGTAATAAAACGCCAAAAGGGAAATATCTTCGTGTTATCTGGGCGCGAGATAAAAACTTCAAAGACAACTTCTCTTCCGGTAAGTGGAAGGGAAGTACCATTGAACTTTTCACTGTGAACTTTCCCTCCACTATCCAGACCAAATTAATGAGTATCTCGCCGGTGCTCAGGGCAAGGCTAATCTTTGCAGTATTTCACTTTCGGCAATGTCTGAATGATTTATTTGAAAAAGTTAGGTTAGGTGTAAGTGGAAATCCTCCACTAAGGACTGTCAAGTGACTAATAATCTCGTAACGTCTCACAATTAATTGCTTGCTCTGCAAAGTCCGGCAAGGAGTATACTTTCGAAAAGAATGCATTTCTAATTTTGATGAATTTTTCATACAGATACTTGTCATAAAAGAAGTATTACTTTTATTTTTATTAAAATTTTAACTAGGATATAATTTTTGTTTCGGAGCTATTTAATTTATATTAATAAAAGAGGTTTTTGTTCAAAGGCGCCGTATTTCCGATAGGAATAACTGTTAAAGAAGCTGTCATTTGTTGGAAGTTTCAATGTAATGTTTGTTCGGTAAGTTGCAACAAATCATCATGGAAAGATATATAGTACACCGCAGCATTAATTTCTGAAATCAGGGCTCAGTTATAAAAACATATACATATAGAGCATTTCTGAATTTTATGGGCCGAATAATAGCCATCAGAAGATGCTATTTGTCGTGTTATTGAAAATTTGTGCTCCAACTTAACGCTGAACGACAACGCCATCAACAGAAAGGAGGCCAGTGCGTTTCGATTAAAAAAATCGCAGTTGTTGAAACCAGTATGGCTGAAGACCAGAATTTGTCGATTCGCGGGCGTGCGTAAGAACTTGTGCTTTATTGGCTTACAATTTGGACAATTTTGCATAAGGATCTTCGTTTCAAGGTACATTGATATTAACGATTTGTGGTTTCAACAGGACGGCGTTGTGTGCCTAATAGCGACCGAAACAATCGATTTATTGAAAAGAACAATTGAAGAAAATTTTATTTCAAGAATGGTCCTGTCAATTGGCATCAAGATCGTGCGATTTGAAACCGCTTGAAAGTCAACATGAGATATATCTTTGCGGATATAGGGCCCTAAATACTCGACAAAGTTGTCCAAAATTGGGCTGATAGAATGAGCTATATAATTGGCAGCTCCGATTCTCTTTTTGTATATATTTTATTTAAATTCACAATCTGGACTCACTAAAAAAACAGCTTTTATTTGAATAACAATGCATCGTAAAAAATCTACATACATTTTTACCTTTGTGCAGTGAATGAAGTTCCTTGTAACAATTACTGGCGCCTAGTGTCGTATCTCAGTCGACTCGACGGCCAAGACACACTTTTTGATTGTCTACATAATACAGCAATAACTGTTTTGATTATAATTTGGATGTAATTTCAGAGACTACAAGATTTCTTAAGAAATCAACAACAATAAAGATCGACATCTTTGAAATTCTTTTACTTGAACGGTCCTAAAGTTAACATGACCACGGAGTTAAAAATAGGGTTAATAAAAAAGCGATATTGAAATTTCGGATTCCAGCTTTGTAATTTTTTTTTCTAATTTAAAATATTGTCTTAATGTGATCTCAGAAAAATGTTTCAATGACAAACTTTTAGTATATATTGCAAAATCGTTTCGCAAATTTCCTCCAGACCCTATGGCTACATATAAAGCACCGCCTTTATCTGGCTATCATGGGCTAAGGTACCACTTATATAAGATAGGTCTACCTAATGAGACGGAATGTCATCTGTGTCTACAAACTGAAACTACATCACACAACTTATGTGATTTTCCTGCTTTAGCACGGTTAACAAGAAATATCTTTAGTCGGGAGGTTTTGAACTCAGCTGACGTTCGTTCCTCTTTTGTCAAAGAAATTTTGGCGTTCCTTAGGATAGCGGACCGATTTTTACTTAAATGGACTTCGGCACAATAGACCTTTCGGTTGCAGCGTTCGCCATAAGCTTCACCCCTTGCATGATACTATTATGACAGTACTCACAAAAACAAAACTTTGACTTTTGTAATTGTTTATGGATTTTTCGACCGTTTCGTTCTTATTAATTCATGAACATCGGCTATGAGATATCAATTGCTGCCTTGGAAAAAAGTAATAAGTTCCGAAGACAAAATTTATGAGATTGTTATTTACCCAAAGGCAGAAGAGAAAAAAAAGACCACCAAGTGAGATTTAAAAAAATATATTTCGGAGTACAATATATGATATGAAACTGATCTTATTTTTATATTTGGAATTCATTAAATATTCTTCATTCACATAATTAAAAATTGATAAATAAATGATTCATTTCCAATTGCTATGAGAATAAGGTAAAAACTAAATGAAAAACAATATATAATAGAATGACGTCGACATTGAAAGAAAATTATCAAAAGTACTAAAATTACACTGCAATGACTTTGAACTTGAGAGACCTGTTGATTACACATTGTCGTTTAAAGAGAGCCAGTTATAGTGAGAAATTCGCCAAATATAAACAATAATAAAAAGCCTTTCGCAAATTACGATATCGATAAGTAATCAGAAATCAACTACACGTTCCAACAATCGAAACAAGGTATTTCTAGAAGTCTAACTTTTAGCTGTGTATAAAAAGATTTATTAAAATTTATTTATCAAAAGCCCAAATGTATTTTTATAAAGCCATAATAATTTATCAAAGTCCATAAATGTTCATAGCGTATCTTTGGAAATTGTATTATTTTGTTGCTAAAAATAAAATAAGCTCTAAATAATAATCATTGCTCTAACAAAAATTTCTTGAACATGAAGTTACCAAGTCTTTTTGGGCTATCAGTTCTCAATTTTTCTAAGAATACTAATTGGATATTATTCCATTTAATAGCGTAAATGTGGCTAAACAAGCGATTAGTGCTCACCCAAATGGAGTATTATATCGTCGACAGCGATTTGGTTCCGGTAGGTTTTGAAGGTAGCACACGTAGGTGCATACCTAAGTCAATCAACTCTGCACCTCTGCCGTGCATCATATATGTATCAGACGTTGCAACAAATTCATTAATCCGGTGTTTCGGTTCCCTGGGCCAGGGGTGTGGGCTCTGCAATTAATAATCTTGAAAACATTCGGGGTAATTAGCATAACTGAGGAAAAGTAACGAACGGCATGTGTAGACCTCATTCATGCGCAGAGACCACCAGCAAAATGCAAATCGCCCCGAGACGCCCTAATATCCGAGGAATGCCTTAACCTGATTTGGATATTATATTTCTGACTTAATCTCCCACATGAGTTGACGAGCTGAGCAAGAGGGCCGACTATCCGAAGGCGAACGCACGAATGTGCGCGCCTCAGTAAAACCGCACGGATCTGTCATCCACGGAAATCTTGCTATAAATCTTTCGGCTTATCATGCCGCAAAGCTTAAACTTTAAATCATTTACAGCGGCAGCGGATTAGCTCCGTATTAAGGTCGGGGGCCTTTAAGCGTTTCTACGCGAAGAACACTGTTCAACGTAATTTCCTGGCCGGGCCGGGCGGCTGCATGTTAAATATAGTTGGGGCCGCAGCGGTTCTGCTGGCAAATAAACGAGCAGTGCGTGCATTACGATAATTCATTTATTGCTGGAATTACCCTTATATTTTTCAGGAGTATTTTACGCCAATTCTCGACAGAATATCTTCTATCTACTTAACCTGCCAAACCACTTCATTACATTACATATTAAATTTTTAAATTAATAAATTGAAACTTTCAGCTACAAGCAAACCTTTAGTACTTCTGCTTTACTCTATAAACTTGCTGATGTGTCTCCAACGTTGCCCGGTCATATCTGTATTCTTCAAAATCAATCTAAAATAAAAATTAAAGTTAAAAAAAATCTAAAACCCGACTACGGAAAAAATGAACTGAAAAGCATGAAACAAGAAAATATTCAAATTAGCACAGAGATATGATGATTTTCAGATTATAGCCTACTAATACATATAAATACAACATTATTACGGCTTGGGATTAAGACGATAGTATAATACTATATCTATGACCAGAAATTTTCTTGCTATGGCAATAAGTGAATACGTTCTTGCACCCACGATTTGATAACGTAACATCTTTTGTCCGATATATTGAATTTGTTGTGACGTCATATAGCCTAGGATATATTCCGGATCAAGACGAATCCAACGACACTTCATTTGTTGAGATCGGTGAAGTAGTTTAGGCTATAAGAGGTAACAAACTATCTCACATACATTCATACATGCGACATTCATAACCCTTGCTTTTGGCTTAAACTACTTTTTCTTGATTTTAATAGTTTTCGTAACTTTTTTTAAAACTGAAGCCCCCAAAAACCTCCACATACTAATTTTTGTAAGATTATCACATACAATTTTATTTTACTTTACATCATACTTAATAAATTTTTAAAATATTGGGCCCTATATGGAAGTCAATTTCGCTCAACCCTACTAGCGAAGACACATTTTCAAAGTTAAGATGCTAAGAAAATTAGTGTCGAGGTAATCAAAATCGACTTCCATTTATAATTTAAAAGTACAACATAGTCGACTAACTTTGCTCAACCTTATGATTTGATTCAAAATATGGAAGTATTATCGAATATGGAAATATATTATAAGACAAACGGATTATGTCTCTTTAAAGATTTGATTTGATTTTGTATGATATTCGAAGCATCTATTGGAAAATCATGTAATTTTAAGTAAAAAAAAAAACAAAGCCGTCTACTTAAAAGTAACTACTAACATTACTAAAGAAGTGCTAACATACTTTATCCTCTTTTTATTATCTTGTATATGAAAACGAAAATCTAACTAACTTATTGTGGCTTTACTTTCTATATTTTAAAATAATTTATTAAGCTATTTTTGATTTAATTTATTATATTGTGATTTCATTATAAATATTTTCTTACTTATTTATTTATTATTTATTTTATTTTTTAATTATTGGGTTCTTCTCTGCATACTTATTTACATTCTTTAATCAATACTTACTTTTTCCTTGTTATTCGTAGTTAGTTGTTCGCCCTTCTTGCTTTTAAGGTTTTATATTTGGTTATACTTTAAAGAATAGCTGAACGTTTTTATTAAATTTCATTTTTCTTATTGATTCTTATTAAGGAAAAAACATTTGACACCCTTGTACAACAGGGGCCCAAAAAATATGCTCATAAAAACGATATACCTTAACTATATGGTCTGTAAACTATCTTAAATTTATGACACTTAGCTAGTATAGATACCATAGTAAGAGATGAAACCACTGTCTCATATTAGCATTATACCAGCTTAGCAAGCTGGTATGAGGCTAGTATCAATATTAGGGGTTTTCATGGTATACAGTACTAGGGGTTTTCATCAAGTTAGTTGTCATATGTCAATTGACATTATGTCATGCTGAAGTTACACTTTCTACTCAAGTGATTTTTCTGTCTTGCGGTGCTGGTGCTGATCGCTTTTCCGGCGTGTAGACCTTGTGTGATTTTGATCATGATTGCGGAATAGCCTTTTTTTGTGGTTTTATGTCTTAAGGAGGGTAGGGGATACCTTGCGTTATTTTTAAATTTTCTAATATAAATTTACAACATCTCAAGATTATTGTGATTATTTGAAGTCGATTGGACTAAAACTAACGGAGATATGGAGTTGTAAGTCTCCGCCGATCCGATCTGGCTTCGAGCTATTCCTGTGCCTTATAAATTCAGTGTTTAGACTTTAAACGCGTTTTTCTCCCACTTAGCATGTTCAAAATCGGTGGACACTGTAACTCAAAATCTACTTGACCAAATTGACACACCTTTAATTTCTTCCTTTGCCTTTTTGTGCATTATAACTAGTTTTACTGTGAAAAATGGGCCAGTTTTTCTTTAAATACGTTTTTCTGACTTCAAAATTGTGCCCAAAAATGGAAAAATCGTCAAAAACAAAAATCCCGACGTCCTTACTTCGAGAAACTCATAAACTTAAATATTTGTTCTCAGTGGCTTATTTCTTAATATTTTAGGCTAAAAATTGAATATTCTTGAAATGATTCTTTATTATGTGTACCTACAAATTTTAAATAAATTCAATTTACCATATGCTCAGGAAAAATTATCAAAAATATGCTTAAAATGAAGCGAATTCACCCTAGCAAGATAGGATTGCATGAAGTCAGTAAGCAACCGACAATTAAAAAAAGCGGCCAAGTGCGAGACGGACTCGCCCATGAAGGGTTCCGTAGCAGCAAGAACATAATATAAAAGTTCTTGTT
Organism: Dysmachus trigonus; assembly: GCA_949715965.1. NCBI lineage: Eukaryota > Metazoa > Arthropoda > Insecta > Diptera > Asilidae > Dysmachus > Dysmachus trigonus. Next base: position 34,214,412 of record OX454319.1, read on the forward strand.
ATTTTTAGAATATATTGGTTCACGGTTATGTTTATGAAATTAAATGTTTTTTTTTTATTTTTTTATTTAAGTTAATTGAATGAAAGGTAAATTGCGGTTTACGATTTATGACGTATTAAAAAAAACTTAGCACTAGATCTCGTTCAAACCAATTTTCGGTGGAAGTTTGCATGGTAATGTACATCATATATTTTTTTTAGTTTTATCATTCTCTTATTTTAGAAGTTACAGGGGGGGGGGACACACACACACACACACACACACACATTTTACCACTTTGGAAGTGTCTCTCGCGCAAACTATTCAGCTTAGAAAAAACTGATATTAGAAACCTCAATATCATTTTTGAAGACCTATCCAATCCATAGATACTCCACACGTATCGGTTTGATGAAAAAAAATTTTTGAGTTTCAGTTCTAAGTATGGGGAACCCCCAAAATTTATTGTTTTTTTTTCTATTTTTGTGTGAAAATCTTAATGCGGTTCACAGAATACATCTACTTACCAAGTTTCAACAGTATAGTTCTTATAGTTTCGGAAAAAAGTGGCTGTGACATACGGGCGGACAGACAGACAGACAGACATGACGAATCAATAAGGGTTCCGTTTTTTGCCATTTGGCTACGGAACCCTAAAAAGACAAATCGGAAATTCTTTTTTATTGTTTCTTTTATTGTTATATGTATCTGATCGCAAGTGCACCATATTACAGAGGCATATTCAAGGATAGAATACACTAATGCGAAATAATTGGACGTAAGTGTTTCTGGAGACTTAAAATCTTTATTGTTCCGTTTTAAAAATTCTAAAGTTTGAAATGCCTTTGTGACGGAAACTCCTATATGATCACTAAAAGACATATTTGTATTTAAAATAACCCCTAAATCCTTAATTTTTGTGAGAGAATTATCTTCCAATTTGTATAGAAAAGGGATACAATTTATTTTATGAGAATAAGTTATAATAAACATTTAACGGAATGAAAGCAATTGACAACGTCATTAATAAACAACAAAAATAACAACGGTCCCAGGTCACTACCTGGTACGCCGGAATTTACAGTTATCTTTATTGAAAGGACACTTTCTATTTTAACATACTGGACACGATATCTAAGATAAGAACTAAACTAGCTAATGATTGCTGAATGAAAGCCAAGATTATTTAATTTATAGATTAAACATGATATATTAACTCTTCTGGTACTCTTGTTCTGGATAGACGACAAAAACGCAGCTATTTTATGAATTGAAATTTTTAATTAGTATTAATGAAAGGCGACGAGTTTGGATATTTAATATTTTAAGTTTCCTTTCTGTATGATGTTAATATTACGCTTTAGTAAAACTGATGATAATTATAAATAAAAAAACTTTTACCGAACTTGTATTACAGATGCTCTACGAAAAGGCGATAACCCTTCTCAGAAGCTTACGACGATTAATGCGCGATCCTTAATCTTCGCGGTAAGCGGTGGCAGTTAAAATTACGGATGCCCAAAAGCGTCCAAAATTTCCGACGACGAATCGCCAAATTAATGGACGTCGGACGAGAGGAGCTGCCCGACCAGGAAGCAGGGGGCCGGTCAGAGCCCGAAGCCCCAATGATCCTGAAATTTCGTTAATCGCTATGTAATTTCGATCGATCTACACGTGTTCATGTCAAAGAGATAAAATTCGATCAAAATTTTAATTGGGGCCCTGAGGAATGGCCGCCTCCGGGTCGACGTTATCATCCCTGCCCCTGCCCTGTCGCCGCCGCTGAAGGGCCAGCCCGCGCCGATCGGTCCTTGCTCGTTGGCGTCTCGTGTCGTTGCCTTCCAGCGCGCGGAGTACGTGCAACAATGATCGAACTATTCCACTTGGCCCCTTTGATCACCTCAGCAGGGAGTAAAATTTGATCAGCTACTGGATTTCGTGTGTTTAATCAAAATGCTACCTGTTTGCGGAGCCCATCCATCTTCGACGATAAATGGTTTTTATACAAAACCTGCACATGCTGGGACCGGGAGGATATGAGCGGGAATTTGAGACCAGCCAGATTGGCTGGACGTGGGACAGGACAGGGCACATGATAATGCGAGATTATATTATCGCGCTCTGCACTAAATACGCGTCTCGGCCTGACGAAAGATTGCAATTTGATTGAATCCTGTGCATCGCGCATCGCGGGTCCCCACAAAAACTTGATGCCGTACAGGAATTCTTTCACATTTTTGCACTGGCCTCTGCGTATGTGTTCCCTCGAAATGCCATTTAAGGCTTATTAGATTAAATTACTTAGGGGATAGAGACCTCGGCAGATTTAAGCCAAGCCGTTTTCTGTCGCAATTCTTTTATTCAGTTGCTCTCTTAACGCTTTTTGCGACGCGTACTTGAGTCGACTGGAAACAAAGAAATCAGTTGAGAGCTACGTCTGCTCGCGGTAAATTAACTGCCTATATTGGAAGGGTTTAATGTTGCCTTATTATTTCGGAATTTTTAATGCCTCTTTCGAAATTACTTGAGCTGTGCTCTGCTTAACTTTATTGTATTTGAAAAGTTTTCCCCTGCTATCTTGTCATAGCATTATTATTTTCATTTGTATTGAACCTTTCATCTTTAGTTCCATTTTAATTGCGAAAAGATTTACACATGTTAATGCGTCAGCAACTTCGTCTATAAAAAATAAATTCTTACAGAGTATGCAAATCAATATTTTATATAAAATATGTAAATGATACAAAGCAGAAAGTTCAATTCTTATTCATTAACACAAAATGTAAATTCCTATAAAAATTTATGCAGTGTAAATGAAATGACGAAAAACCTAATAAGTTTATAAAGGGGTGGCCATCGACTAGTTTCCTTTTAGAAATGGTATAAAATAAACACTCAATATTTGTTGATTTTTTGGAAAGAGTATATTAGTTGCAGAATATGATTTCATTTAAAAGGATTACTCTATTAGGTTGGCAATAATCCATATTGTCAATCCAATTTTCCATGGTTCAGTTCCCGGTTTCATAAATAACTCAATTAATATTGTGCTTAAGTGCAAAAATAGTTTCTGGATTTTGAATAAAACATCGATCTTTAATAGCACATTACAAGAAAAAACTCCATTTTTTTTTTAAATTCGCACTGCTTTGGCAACACAGCACTCTGGAAATAAGTTTTCGATATTTTTCAAAGTTGCTCAAGCGGAAATCTATTCATTTCATACCACGGCGAATCATACCTCTGCGGTACGAAATGAACAGCCTTACTCTTGAACAACTTTGAAAAATATTGAAAACTTATTTACAAAGTGAGTGCTGTGTTGCCGACACAGTGAAGTTCAGATGGTCCACCCTTTAAATAAAACATACTCTTATCAACACTAAGACCCAATTTATAACATTTTTGTAAAAAATAATATGATAAATAAAAATTTTATAGGAATTTAAATACGAAACTTAATAAGTTACTTGATAATTAAAATATAATTACTAATTTTTATATTTTTAGCACTTAAAAGTTAGTACACCAATGCAGCAATGTTATCTCAACCGTTTTTTGAAATAAAAAATATAAATAATTACTAAGAATCAAATGAGAGTCATATTTTATATATAGACAATAGGGTTAATAATTGTATTATGGCTCTATTATCGTAAATAAATAAATATATAAATAAATATTTCATAGCATTTAGGGAGAAATATTTGTAAAAACCGATAACAGAAAAAAGCCATAGGAAAAGGAAAATGTTTGAATTTCTAAAACTTAAAAAATTGGATAGTTATAGAAAAAGCTTAGGTACATTGGCAATAAGAGCATTTTATTTTATTGAAAAGTGTAAGGTTAATTGAGACTTGATTAGAGAAATATTATAACATTAATGCTTTTAAAAATCATCGATTAGTACAAATAAAAAACTAAACTGGGAACAGATTGAGTTTGAAGTCTCCTAACAGATTTTGATAAAACTTTATGAAAACTTTAATTTCTGGTCGAAAACGATATACTTATTATCGGTCGCTTTAAACATTCGAAAAATCACATTTTTTCGTCGCTTATACTTTTACTAAAAATCTTTTCACTTTTATATTGTATAAAAATCTAAAAGAATTCTTGAAATTAAAGAATTAAAGAAAAAAATTCTCGAAATTTTACAGTATTTTGGGAGTAATATGATTTATTAAAAGGGGTTTATATTAATCCCACAATTAATATGCTCCATAAAAAATTTGTGTCAATTTTTAATTCTTTGTTTTTTCAAAATCGTTTCTCTGCATCTGCTAAAAAAATACAGCTTTTAGTATTTTGACATGCTAGTATTAAATTTAAACTACTACTTTAATATCGAATACTCTTTTATAACTAGATAGTATTTTTTTCTAAATGTAAACCTTTAATTTTTATTGCAAGATCATTTGATTAACCCAGTAACACTGTTAAACTTGTCAGCTTTGTGGAAACTACAAATGTTTACGTTAACAAAATTTTAAACTTGATGCATTAAAATTATTCAAATTTTATTTTATTTTATTTTATTTTATTTGCCATAAATATCTAAAAAACAATTAATACGATTTCTAAAATAGAATTTCATAATAAAAAAATAGAATTTTATATTTAACACAACATAAGTTGACCTTGATGTGGCCTGTCAAAGTTAATCTAAGGTCCTGTAAATAACAACTAGAAGAGTAAATAAGATTTGTTTTATTTAAAACAAACTCAATTCGTTTATCATGTTGGTACTAGCTGCAATTATACTTCCTCAGTAGTATCTTTAAACTGATATAAGTGGCATTATTGACAAGCTGTGAAATTATGGTATTAGAGGTAATGTTAATAAGTTTATCACAAGACTTGCAAAATATTCAGCAGCGTGCTAAAGTTAATGGAATTATGATAAATTTTCTGAGGTGAAAACTGGAGTTCCGCAAGGTACAATCCTTGGGCCTTTGTTTTTCATACTATATATAAAGGACCTTTTAGTCAACCTACCTGAAGATATGATATTATCTTTTGCTAATGATACAGCAGTTATAAACAATCTTTATAACTTTCAGCATTTATTATAACAGTGTTTCACCAGCTTTAAATATAAAAATCAACAGATCTAATCTTAACAGAGTTGAAACTTGTAAATATTACATATTATTCGATTACACGATGAGATGGGTAGACTGTATAAAATACAGTATATTGGGCATAAAACTAAATACCTAACTTATATGTTCCACAAATGTTTTAAAATCATGTTACCTTACATTCTTTTAATGATATACTATGCTTTCTTTCATAGTATTATTAAGTATAGTATTATTGCACGGGGGAGGTTGTTCTCCTTCACCTATAGTCGTGATGTTACAAAGACTTCAATCTAAACTGCTACAAATAATTTTCAAAAATTAATTTGCTACTGATAAAAATCACTTAATTTGTATCAGCTTTTTGCCTTAGAATACCTTTCTTTTCATTATAATGACTTAATGAAGCGAATATTTAAAACTTCTGGTAGTAAGAATAGTTTCATAAAAGTAATACAACTGTTTAACAATCTCCCTAATAATCTTAAAACATTACATTACTCTAAATTTTTTAAGAATAAATTGGAAAAATGGATTTCAACAGAGAATATTAGTTGAGGATATGTATCTAATTACAATCTTGTAATCTATATATTATTTAACCACTTAAAAGAAATTTTATGTCTGTTAAATTATCTAAATTATATTTGTGGTGATGATTGGATGTATTATGCTAATTATGGAGCTTTTATATATTTTCCTTAGTATGTAAGTTAGTTTTAAGTTGCCCAAATCTACGCACAGATATTTTTATATCTCTGTAGGGTATATAGGATTTTATACATCTTTTGTATTATTCTTGTAAACTATTGGATGAATTAAATAAATAAATGAATTGTGGGTCCGGTAGACCAAAGTTTATAAATATTTTCCCATTATCCTTTATTGTTTCAATCTTTAGGCAACTATATCAGAAGAAGGTGACGAATTATTAGAGCTAACAATTGGCGCTGGCTTTGATAGACCTGAAATCGAGATGTTGAAGTTTCAGGTTAAGGAGATAAAGATGTACCTGGTTCCAAGAGGATGTATTATAATTTGACGTCGTCGTTTGAAGAGCAGTTAGTAAAATACCTTGTTCTGGTAAGTGTTAGCTATCTGTGAAATTGCAGTTCAAGTAATGGGTAAATGCGTAAAAATTACAAAGCGTTCGACGGGGGCACGATCAGACAACGACAACGCTCAAGTTTACTTCCGCTCGCGGGATTTGCTATCTAGAGAGAAGTGTCTCAAAAAAGGCTGAACTAAGTAAAATTTGATATTTCCTCCGCGTGAGTGAGCTATCGCGCCACATCTAAGTTTGTCATAAACGCTCATATGTAGGGCCCATTATCGCCCTACAATCAGCGGCGTGCATTCAAGGGCAGAGCGGAAGGGGCGGGAGGTGGTTTTGCTCTTTCCCTGCCACACCGCACATATCACAGGGACAGGACAGAGCGACTTGTTAGGGCCTTAACGTTTCCTGGAGTGCTACTTATCAATGTATATACTTCACGTGCAGAAGAATACAAATGTTCTCCGGTGCACTTACACCTGTTCGGGCACTTGGCAGCGCGATGGCTGCAGCCTTTTCTCGGCGCTGCATTTTCGAAAGGGATCGCATCGGCGCGGTGGAAAGAGGGCGGGTAATTCTTGCCCGCGATGTAATTAATAAAAAATTAAGAAAAAAAAAAATACCTGGTAAGGTCGGATAAAATCGCCGAACTGAATCAACTATTACAATATGTTCAGACAAAAGATGCACTTAAGGAAGGAAGTACGGTGACGAAAAGTGACTTAGCCGAATGCCAGAGGCATATTATGGAGACAATCAAAAATGTCCTTGTACATTGAGGACTGAGGAAGTGGACTGCATCAGCGGATAAATTGGCTCCTTTGCCCTAATTGCCCTTTGGCTAGCCGACCGGCGACGTCCTGTCCTAGGCCCAGAGGATATTAAATTTGTTCTCCCACATTTGTCCCTGTTGCTTTCTCACAGAACCTTTCAAGCGGCAAAGGACATGTAACGCGGGTTCGCAGAGGGTGTATTTTCTGAACCTACCCATGTATGACAAAACGACAAAATTTCACGTGGAAACCGAAATGGGATATAAAAAAAAGAAATAAATAAGAAAAATTTCATTTCCGATCTGAATTAGTGGCTAGGGCCCTAAGCAGGGTTCTCGCAGCCGCCGCTATTAACGTCATCGTCCCGCCACCGTCACTGCATTAGTTCACGTCTCCCAGGTATGCATCTACCCCTTTTTATCCACGATAATTCGGGTGTGACGAATTGCATTTACGGCGACTTTCTGTTTATTTCGCGGATGTTTACGAACTTTTTTCCTACTGCACAATATTTTCCGCTTTTGGGGCGCAGGTGTGTGTGTGTATGAGTGTGTCAATTTGAACACTGAGATAATACGGTTGGGTGGATTATTTCTGGGAAGGGACCTGTTCAGGATCCGCTCGCTCTTGCGTTGCATTGCATTTTCAATGGCAGGAAGTGATTATTATAGGTTTTGTATTAATTAAATGACAGTTGTATTTTTCACATACAACTTGGACGCATTTTTTCACTTTGTTAAAAAAGGTATCTTTCAGTTCAATAGGATTAGACATGATATAATCTCGTTCCAGAACAATAACATATTTACGTATGTATCTTCTTAGAGTGTCGCGCTTCGATGCATTTTTTATTACGGATGTTGAGTCGAGGTGCAATAATATCAAAGGAGTTCTGAAATGCTTGGAATCATTTAGTCATCATGCGTATACTGCACCTACCTGGTTATTTGAAAAAATTAACTTCAGAATATTATCTGCATCATTAAAATATCATTTTCGAACTTTCGAAAAGTTTTTATCTTTTTCGAATACTTACTATAAAAGCATTTCATATTTGTCCTACCTATGTCGATCAAATAGTCCCCGTGAGACTTGATAGACTTCTACATATATCATGCCTCAGGTTATACTGAAGAAAATGTGTACAGCTGATTCAACAACGAGCTCTTGTTAACACTAGATTGCCGGAGCAAGTCAAGTTTACTCAATTAATATTTTATTGCGATATATACAGAAAAACTTCAATAATTTTTTTAAAAATAAATGTTAGTTTTTAACAGAATTATGAAATGTGTATAAATACTAATTCTTTCCCCTCCCCACTCCTTAGTTCCAAAAATCCATATGTGCTATACCTATTTTGACGTATATGAGTCAAATTGACTCACTAAATATTTTAAAAGTTAATCGTTTTAGACACACAACTTATTTCTTCAGCATACACATTTTTAAATAACAATCTGATCCGAAAGTTTTCATGTTTAAACTTGCCAATTTACTAGTTAGAATTCGATTGCGAAGTTGGATATTTAATATTATTAAATTATATGTTGCAATTCTTTTTTGTTGACAGCTTTTATTAAAACTGTGATAAAAAAAATTCTTTGTCTTCTTCCATTTCGATTTGTGTATTTTTAGTAACAGAAACAACAATTATAATTTTTTTAAGAATTTTTGCGTACCAAGGTAATTTCAGAATTTATTTCTTAGATTTATTTACATAAATGTAAATAAATAAATTAGTTTTAGATAAGCGTTGCTATTATAGTAAAAATTCGAAGAGATCGGTTTGAATAACATTTCTTTAAAATAATATTGTTTTCTAGTGTTATGAGAGGAAATCCATTTACAACTTTCAAAAACGTAATTTTGTATTGCATAAAATGTTAGTTAAACCTCTGTAGGATATCGTTTTAAAAATTTAAAACGTAACTCGCAGCCAGTGAACGCTACTGACAGAATTTTTGAGTCTTGAAGTTTTAAACGTGTTTTTCTCAAAACCACTTTTTCGTGAACCTCGTACAAAATAACTCAAAAATTATTTGATCGATCATTTTGAAATTTTGCACACTGTTAGATAACATAATTATTCTTCTATGTGAACCTAAAGTTGCTTGAAAATTATTGAAAGGAATTGCTTTTCTATTAGGAAATATAAATATATAAATTTTTTTTCAAACACGTACCATTTTGCGAATTTTCATTTTGCTTTTCCTTTTTTAGGTTTACATAGAGCGTGTGGGTTTAACAAATCTATAGACTAGATATTAGAACCTAGTTGATCTAACTATTAAAATGGCAATTATGCGATACTTCAACCATTATCTATATCTCTATTGTCTATAAAGATAATGCATGTCAATTTTACTAGAATACATTTCTTGATTATTAAACAGAATTCGTGACAATTTATCTTTTAATTAATAATTAATAAAATTAATGAAATTTCCGAACTCTAGCTAAACGAGTTGCTGTTTCGAAAAAATCACAAAGTTTCGTTTTCTTATAGCTTTTTCTCTCATTAATCTTTCTTGCAAAAAGAAATATAATGGTTACACATATAACTCAGATTAGCTAAAAATGGCAAGATATTATTTTAACAATGAACCTCGTTATCTGAACTACATATCATAAGCATATCAAGCAGATATGTAATTTAAATAACAAAAGCAAAAATAGTTAAATGAACCACGAAATTAGTTATTTAAAATAGATATTTTTTCGAGTATACCAATTTTATTAGATAATATCAAATATTTTGCAAAATCTTTGATAATCAGGCTATTAAACAAAGCAATGTGGAAATTGAAAATGATCCAGTATTGCCAAGAATATCTTTCCTGTAAGTTTTATGAATATTAGCACACAGAGACATTTCTCTAAGAAGCTAAAAATCTGTATGTTGTTATATGTAGTTAAGTTACAAAGCAATTTATTGCATTTAATTCTCCGAGTACAAAAACAACATTAACAAAAAAAATGTCATATATAAAAATATCTTTAAAATTTAAAACTGTTAACAATAAGACGTGAATGAACCTTTTTCGTTTTTTCTGAATCGTACTGCAGATTACGCTCGAAAAATCTCCATTTCAAAAAAATTAAAATTTGCGATAGATTATACAAGATTGTTCTATTTATTAGATAAGCTTTATGCAAACGTAAAATATAGAGAACTAGTAGAAAAACGATCACGGCTCGGGAGCGCCATGGTTATTTAAGGCAGATTAGTTAAATTAGCATTTATATCACCTTTAATCAGGTAGGCATACTAAAGTGATAAGACACACAAATCATAATTTACTAATTTAAACCGATAAATTATGAGTTTTCTTCTCTCGTTCTCGTTCTCTCTTCTTTTCCATTTCTTATTGACCATTCATAATAAATTCAAATTGTTATAAGTGTTTTAAAGTAAACGGTTGGACATGAAACATTTAATTACATTGCGATATGATATGCGAGTTGAATTGATACATTACAAAACCGAATTCACCAATCAAAAAATTGAAAAAGTTAAGAGGCAGGAATTTAGAAAAATAAGAAATTTAAAGTAAGCTTTTAATAAAAAAAAAATTATGTTACAGACATTTTGTAATGAAAACCGAAAAAAAAAATTTTCGTCTATCACAATGCTCCTTCAGCTATCAAATTATCTTCCTGCTATCAAAAAATTCCTGGATTCATATGATTAAAAATAAAAGCTTGGGCCACTCATTTGATATTCTTTGATATTCAGTGTAATACTTGGAAAAAGAAAATACTTGTGGGGGCAGAAAATCTAACACAACTTGTTATTTCGTCGGTTTACTATAGATTATCTGTTAAAGAGAATTCTCTTATCTATTGAGCCGTTAGTATATTACTACGTTTGAATGCAGAATTAAAAGAGCGAGTCGAAATTAGCTTGAATTTCGGACCTGCTTATATGAGTTATTAGGGTTCAGTAGTCGAATCGAAATCGAGTCGAAACGTAATTGAAAGGACAGATAAATATAACCTGAATCTTTGTGATTGTTTTTTTATATATTCTTAAAATGGCTTCACCAATATTTAGCATGATTCTTCTTGTTCCCAAAGATCCGCTGGAATAAAGAGTTGTCAACTGAACTATTCGACTTGCATTTATATGGATCCGTATTCGACATTTTAAGCCAACTCAGCTGGCAAATCCAGTTATCGCAGTTTCAATTCAACCTGCATTTATATGGAGTTAAACTCGGGTTCAACCCAGATTCAACACTGCATGTAAACTTGGTGATGAATTACGTTAGGCGAATCATACACAAAATGTTTTGTTCTTACAACTTCTGTAAGAAATACAAACAATACAAATTACCCCATTTATATTTTTATTTTATTATATTGCTTAAAAATCAAAACTACTTTCAAACTTGTTTCATGTCGATATCGAGAAGATCAATTCGAGTACTTTGGATTCAAATTCAATTGCAAAATTTCTTACATTTTAATAGTTCATCAAAATCTGTCTTGTAGTTATCACGTAGCTAGGCCTAATACTACAAAATCTCCACAAAGTCTGTCTTCTGGTTTTTGACTGATGCACGCCCAAACAAACAGAAAAAAATTCCAAAAACTACTGTTTTATGTTTCAGTAGTGACTACATTGTTCAAAAACTATTTTATGCGATACATGTATGTTGATATCATCTACAGATAAGATATAGTTGTCAAATTCCATCCCGACCCTAACTTCGCCCGCTTGACTATATTAGGGACCACTGTTATGGATACCGCATTATCGTTTGATACACTTTTTGTTATATTTTTAAATTTGGTTTTATTTTCTAGATGCCAAAAATAATGCTTTGGGAGCCAGATACCACGAAATAATATTTGAGCTCAAAATATCATCCCAGGGAGCGCCCAAATATTATTTTAGAAGTGTGACTTATTTATGTTTAATTAACCCTTAAATGGTATCATGGGTGAAAATTCACCTCAGACAAACTGATCTTCTGAATTTTTTAGAAAAACCTAATAACTTTGAACAGTGATTTTTCCTGTATACATTTATGAGGGCACTATACAAGTAACGTTATCATGAAATATAACATTAAATGATGATAATAATATATTTATTTGCATTTAAATGTCATTATTAAGCTAAAAAGACATATAACCATATTCTGGGGTGAAATTTCAACTATGATACCCTTTACATTATTTATTTTGATGATACCTAAACTAATTGTTAAGTTTGATAAAAATTTCAAATAAAAATTTAAGTTTTTTGATAATACTGCCTTTTTATGTGTGATATATCTTTAAAAATAAGAAAAATCTATATAATTTAAAAAAAACGGGACGGTATTGGCAACTCTACCATACTCTTCTTCAAATAGGTACGTTTTATATTAATTAATCTACACTTATTTACTTAACTAAACTAAATCGACTGTGTCCTACGCCTAAAATTTGTGCAAACATATTCCACAAAAGAAATATTGTCTTTCATGAATTGTAGAATAAAATGTAAAGTATCCCGAATCAATATTTTGGTTTTATTTTTAACTCATTGGAGAGGCAATTCTTAATTAACGCTACAGACATTCTGTATAATTTAAACCATATTTTGATCCTTAGGATGGTATCACGTCCACTTTAGACGGGTTCAGGAGATAATTAGAATATGTTAACTTTTAGAATAGATTTTAAAATGGAGTATTAACTCTAATTTGATCTTGGAGATCTTAAAGATCAAATAAAACCTAATACCCGAAGATTCTCACCCAAAAGATTGATTCTTAAAAATTACAATTATTATATGGAAATTTTATTTATTAGTTTGTTAATCCTTTTTAATATAAATTCTTTAACAATAAATATAATACTGTATTGTAATAAAATTCTATATCAAATCATCAAATAATACTAAATAAGTATTAGAGTAAACATTCGGGTCTATTTCGAGGATCCAGAGATTCAAATAAGAATTAATAAGTCACAAATAAGCTGTATTTGGATCATTTGAAACTATAAAGGATCTAAAGGTTCATAGGTAGAGTTTAAAATTGAGCGGCAGACCGAATACAGAAGAAATCGTGGTCTTTTGGCTCTAAGTAGAACTAAAATTTCCACTCGGGATACCAATCAATTTAGAAAAAGTATCCGGAATCGGGGTACTTAACATCTTTGTTGCAGTCAAAAGATTAAGGAAAACATCAACAATGAACTAGGTCGTAGTAATCTCTAAAATCTAAATAAAAATAGCCGACTTCGCCCGGGGTATCTTCTGGAAGTTTAATCCGGTTGTTTCTTTTCTCTCATAATTGTTCAAACAAAACGGCCATAAATAAAGAGCCGTCCTAAAAGAGTGACAACTGTGAAAGTAAATTACCTGCGCACTTCCAGGAGCTTAGTCGACACCTAGTCAGCCTTGGCGACGCGGCTAGATCCCGACAAAGTTTACGAGGTTCGCTGCAGTCGCCTTAAGCGAGCGGCCAAATCCTTTTCCAATTGCTCTAACTCGGGCCACTTAACCCCGGCTTAAGCGCGGCTTAGTTCGGGAGGAAACGGCTCTCGGGTTTCGAGCTGAAAGCAGCGCTAATCTCGTCTGAGCGTCTAGAACGCACTTAATTGGGGTACAATCGGCGCAGCGCGACGCATCGCACTATATTTCGAGCTGGGGGCCGAAACTTGCGTTCCACTTCGCGAACACGCACACACAGCGAACGGAGCGCGGCCGACAGCGACCGACTCGACCCGCATGGGAACCGCTGCTGTTCGTGTGTAATCGTTATAAATTATAATAATCCAATCGGATTTGAATAATTAATTTTTGTTTGTATGGAGAAGCGTCTTAACGAACACAGCGGCACCACGGCTCGGCGCACGGACGTGCAGCAGAGGCGCGAAATATACTGGAGCACTTCACTGGACGCACAATGCACACGCCGCCAAGAGGTGACAAAATCCCGCCTGGGTGCTGGCCGAGTCCAGAAGACGTGCTCGCGCGCTAGAACGCTTTTTCACTGTCTCGTAGTCCAGGCGAGTAGCAGAAGAAGAAGACGACGACGACGGGAACGACGAGGTCTTCCCTCGGGACGATTCTCACCTTTTGCGCGCACCTCCGTGTGCGAGCGGCGACTGGTGCCAGTGGTAAATCGTAATTCGATTGTATGCATGCGGATTACCCACTCGGATCCAGCGCCAGCGCTCGCCCAGGTGCTAGTGTGTGTACGTTACACGCTCAGGGGATTAGTCCGCTCGAGAGAGTGATATGAAAAAATTCACTTAATCCCGGATTATATTTATTTTCGGATTAATTTCTGCTTTTTATCTCCTTTTCAGTATCTGCTTCTGTCTTGATTCTCGTATGTGGACTCGTGTACTCGTCTCTACCTGCGTCCACCCGCCCGCTCGCTCGCTCGCTTGCTTGCCAGAACGGTGCGAGTATTTTAACGTAATTTCAACGTTTTTTGCCTCCCGCGTCCGGCCGTCTTTTTGTTCGAAAACCCCTGGATTAAGTCTAATGCTGATTTATGATTAATCGGTGCGACTGATTATCGCCGACGACGGAAAGGCCAAGGCGGGGATTATTTTAATACTTCCAGGGGCTTCGCATAAAGATTCTCTCAAGACGGATTTCGGCGCACATTTTTGAGTGCTCGGTCGTTTGCAGAGTGATAAACACTTCTTGGGAGTTTTAGACGAAACGCCCTCGGGGCACGGGGCCCGAGGAGTGAGGATCGAAGACGTTCAAGGATTAACTGCGAGTTGCAAACAAGTCGAAAATCAAATAGCAGCATCCATCTGCGCTGCCGTGCCAATGACTGATTGAGTGGATTAGGCTAACAGACCCGATTTAACGCTGCCTTCTTCAACTTGCCACAGGTAACACACGCTTCGAGCCCGCACTTTACGAAAGTTCTTAAATTAAAACGATACCTTCACGACGGAATATTCCACTTTATCTTAATAGTTCTGTAAGATTTGCTATAAATATGTCAGTCTGATGAAAACAAACTACTTTAAATTTTAACTTTAAACCTCGTTACAATTTGCTATTAATGCACATAAATCAATCACTAGTTTATAAATTTTATCGTTTTCCTTGCCCTTCGTACGAAATATATTTTTTTTTCATTCCTTTGATGAAAACTAATCCCTAATGTAAAACTTGTTCTTTTCATCACGTTACGTTTTGAAGAAAAATTAAGTTAAAAATTGAAAATAACTATATTTTAGCAACTTCTGGAAATTGTTTTAAAAATAACTGAATTCCCTAGTAGCTCGAAACGGAAGACATATCCAAGCTTGAGTCCTAAACTATAGCTTTAAAATATCAGTTTTTTATAAACTTTATTACGATTCGTTTAGGAAACGAGTTTTTCATTATTTTTTCCCATATTATTGAAATGACCGAACGTTATGTAAGAGTGGAATGAAACTCTAATGAAAAACTTGTAGCTTGAAGAAATTTCACCAAAGGCTGAAATTTAAATTTTCATCAAAGCTACGATTCGAACTACTTCGACATTGAAAAAACTTGCAAAAATGATTAAAATACGGCTTTTCGAAATTTATAACCCTATTTTCCTCGAAAATGTGACGTAATCGCATTTTTTTCGAAATCAAATAATAAAAGGTCTAATTAAAGGCACGTAAGGATCATTGAATTTTTTTTTGGCCAACGTTTAACAAAACCGAAGGTTAAGTTGGCTTTGCGGACAGTGGTGTCAACGTGGTCATCAAAAGAGAAACCGATATTCCAACCAAACCATTCCAAACCAGGCATTACTGAGTTTTTGTTTCAAATTTGAACACTAATTTTTATTCCATACAACTTACGATGTATAAAAAAACGAATCATCTGAATTCAGTTAATTTAAAGACGTCACTCAATTTGTTTGACTTCATCAAATAGAAAAGTTTCTCAATTTAAATTAGAAAAACGAGCTGGTAGAGTCTTTTGGACCCCATTACAAATTTAGGGCCTGAAAAACGATCAATTCTATTATGAAAATGATATTTACAGCGCTACGAAATAGATTGCTGGAAACTTTAGCTGTTCAACAGTGGACTTAAGTTTGGGCTACAAGATTATATTAAGGGAGAGCATGGAATTTGTTTGCGTTTTTTTTTTAATTTTCTCATATAAATGTACAACATCTCAGGTTTATTGTGTTAAAATTTGAAGTCGATTGGAGTAAAACTAACGGAGATATGGAGTTGTAAGTTTCCATCGCTCCGATCCGGCTTCGAGCTATTCCTGTGCCTTATAAAAAATTCATCGTTTTTCTCCCACTTAGCATGTTCAAACTCGGTGGACACTGTTACTCAAAATCTACTTGCCCGATCCTCTTCAAATTTCACACACTCTTTAAGTAAATAAAATATGAGGTAGTGACGTCAAGATAGTCTATTTTTTTGCTTTATAATTAGTTTTACTATGAAAAATAGACTGATTTTTACCTGTTTTTTATTTTTAAATTCGTTTTTTTTTTACTTCAAAATTATGCTAAAAAATGAAAAATGGTATAAAAAACCTAAAAAAACTAACCAAATATTTTGGATTTTTCGATTTAAGATAATTCAGTAATGAGTTCTGATGTCCACCGCAAACTGCATTTTTTTTTCAGAGTATCCGAAGATTTGCTCTCAATGGCTTATTTCTTAATATTTTAGGCTAAAAATTTAATTGAATATTCGTGAAATGATACTTTATTATGTGTACAATAAATAAATAAATTCAATTCACCATATGCTCAAACTTTATCAAAAATATGCTTAAAAGGAAGCGAATTACCCCTTCCTCTGATTACTTCCACAAGGTATTTTTTATTTTGTGTAAATTAGATTTGCTTTATTTGTTATATTAAATTAGCTTTACAATGATGCTGGATATATCTTCAAAAATATACAAAATTGATGTATATGAAAAATGAATTTTTGCAGAGACAGATAGACAAAATAATCTTCCGCGAATTAAAGTTTTTATTAGTAACAAAATTCTTCATTTTATAATTTCTTGCTATTGTTAATAGTGAATATCTGGGCGTAATGTTAATTATCATTTTATAAACTTTAGATGAGCAATGACACTCCAAACCCCGAATGCTTAACACCAATAATTACTATACATTTTCCAATAATGTTATCATTTACATATACAGTAAATTTGTACTTAAAAAAAACCCTTACAAACATTCTTTACTTTTTTCTATAGGTATATATTTCTTTTCTAGTAGATCCTTACAAGTTAGCAGATGTTCTAAAACAGATATCTACTACATATAAATACTATATCTGTTCCAATACAAATTGCAAGTTAAATTTTTGACTTTGATTAACATAAATTAGAACAAAACAAATACTTACGAGTATGTAACTTGGGTAATTACTTTGTGGCTACTTTTAAGAGCTCTTTTGTTTTGGTTATATGTTGTAAGATTAATTATAAGTGATAATTTCACTTAAGCCTTTTGATGCTGTTTATAGGCACTCATTCTTTGATAAGATCAACAATTAATTAATTAAATCAGTTGCATTTCGAATATGGTAAAATTGTTGACCTGTTTCAGAGCAATTTTGACTTGAATTTGTTTGTGATACAGTTTGTCATGTTCTTTACTCAAAAGAAAACCGTCCAAAATGTTAGCCTTTGATTTTGTTATTCTTTTAAGTTTTGTTTAACAGTTTGTGGTGATTAGACTGTGAGATAGGAGAATTACCTAAATTTTCTAATACTTTTAAAACAAAAATTAGGCTTCGCCAATTCATGCCGATATCATTCAAAAAATATTAATAAATTAAAATAATAATAAATATTGTTTAAACATAAAATATAAAAATTAAAATAAATCATAATAAAAAAGAAGAAAGGTAACATATTTAAAATAGGAGATACAAAGATTCAAGATTTTAATTATTAAACATAAATTCAACTCAGGAAAAAGTACTAATTTTTAATCGGACTAAAATCGGGAAATAAATAATTACCTTTTATACAATACTTCATTTCATTACTAAGTTCATTGGAAATTTTCCATTTAGTTAAGTACTATTTCTTTGGGCTGAATATTAGTTCTCGGAATTTATTTTTACGTTGTCAGATATAATCAAAGACAGACAGCCTCTGTCGAACAGAACAACAGACAGACAAAAGCGTAAAATTAATGCTTTGTATAAATCATTTGGAAATTACTTAAATACGGCAAAAACCGAATTCATACATATTACTTTACTATGATATTATTCTTTATATGAGTGCGATTATGGCAACAAATCTGAAAAAGCTTTTATACTCAGCATTAACTTTCAAAGGTTCGCCTTTTTTTCGCTCTACAGTAAGCTAAAAATAAATGCAAAATTTGTTCCAGAAAATACGCAGATCTAACTGTAAATCGAAAAACCTTGAACTGATTTAAAGGCAAAATAAATCCACTTGAAAAATATGTGACTTCACGGGTATTTATTTACACCTGTATTTCAGTAAATAAATAATTTTAAATGGACTTTACCGGTTGCACCTTCTGACGACCGGAAAAGTAATGTGAGTTTTAAAGAAAATATTTTATTAATATTATAAAACCATATGGTTAGAAGAGTAAAAAACTAGATAAGTTCGCATTTCAGCAAGATAATGCAAATTTAAGTGCTAATGCCAGGCAAAAATCAGTGATCCCAGAGCATAATATCAGTTTTATTTATTGCCATTATTCTGACTTTAAACCCTATATTGAAAATCTGTTAGGTATTCCTTTTCTTCCTAAAATAAGAAAAATGAAAAAATTTACTGAACTGAATCTGACAGTATGACCAGTCCGGCGGAACCTACGATCTACGACATTGACAATTCTGGTGGAATCTATTTTTATCAAATTACTGATGCTATTCCAAAAATAATAATCGAACAAATATTAAAATTATGTATAAAGACAAATAAGGTCATATCTTCGTTCTTATATTTTTATTGTAACTTTACTTTCTCGAAATTTTAATATTGTATATTTTTAGTAGGTTCTAATAAAACTTGTAATTTTATAAGTGACTTTCTCATTTTGAAATGGGGTCTTATAGGGAAAAATCCTGATGTTAAGCACATTTTATTCGCATTATTTTTTTATATATAAATACTGTACACCCATAATTATCTTAAAACAATCTGAGATACAATTCTTGGAATTGAATTGTAATTCTATTTATCCAATCCCAAAATTTTGTTCATTCCACAAATTCATTCGTTCACATGTAATAAAATTGCTTTAATTTTGTTGAAACCAGAGACGCGATTCCTAAAATATAAAATATTCAATTTCTTAATTGAAGCTTGAAAAATTCCACTTTTCGCAAATTCGTCTCTTAGTACTTTTTTCTGATTTTCTCATGTACTTATTCTGTCAATTGTGTTTAGGTAAGAATAAATAAAGACACCAATTACTTTTCTTATCAAAGTTACTTTAAAAAAATTAAAAAAGGTCTCTTAATTATTAAACTCTCATTTTGTTTAAAACTGAACCCATAATAATTAGTCATTTTAAGCAAAAAACTCCACCCCATTTTTTGCGAATTGTATGGAAATTTCATGAAAACTCATTCCGAAACATTTGTTATACGTTATTTAAACATAGTCTTAGTCTTATTTTTAATAGATTTTGATCAACAATTGATTAAGTAAAATATTTTTTGTATTTTTCGATTAAATAAATAAATATAGTCTTTTATAGCGTTTTCATAATTTTTGCAGTATTTTCTATAAAGATACTATAAATTTGATACATATATATTTTTTTTCATGTTACCAATTTTACTAAATGTTTGAACTTCTTGTATTTAATAATTAATGGGCCCAATTATAGAAGTCGATTTCGTTCGACTCGATTAGCGAAGAAAATAGTCGCTAGTCGAGTCGAGTGAAGTCAATTTCCATAATAAGGCCAAATATTTCAACATTTTTACCCTACAATATCACATGTTCAAATAATTCAGCCTCTTCCTCCAAATCAGCACTGGACTCTTTTTCTATAAGAGAATCATTCGATAAATTTTTTTTTTCTTATAAAGGCCCTATGGAAATGGCTACTCTACCCGACAAAATTGTGGATTCAGTAAGAGAAGACATTGGGAAAAAACATCAGACTTTAGATTAGTCCAGTAAAATTCAAGTAAAATAATAACAAATAGTGTAGACATTTTATAAATAAAAATCGGTAGTTGGATTTTAAAAAAAAGCCTTGTTTTATCGCCTTGTTTATATAGTTCTAAAAATTGGTGTTAAAAAAAAACACCTATTATTGTTTGTCTAATTCTAAAAATTTGTGTTAAAAAAACAACTAGCTATTGTTGTTTTACAGTGAATAAACCTAATTCTGTTTACTATTGTGCAGCAGTAAGCATAAAAAAACTGTTTTTGTGCCGTGCAAAGTTTAACATGTTTGTATTATAATACAATATATACCTAAAGTTTAAAAACAGCTCGTTTATTTTGCTGATTGTTTGTATGTTTACAATAACATTGCAGGATCATTTAAAAGTTGTCTGACGCCATTAAATGGTGAACATCTAAAGAACATAGATAGATATAAGAAATAATAATTTGTAGGAGTTTCTTGAGTACTAATTAATGACCAAATAATTCTACTTTTCCTTTCTTTTTCTTATTAAACTCGGAGAATTCTTAAATATGTTTAAAATACATACGTATTATCTGTAGATTTTAAAATGCAGTTATCAAAGCTAGGGGGCTAGAATACGAGACAAAGCCTTGTTTCTTTTATTTTCATAAAACATTAAAATACTAATGAATAAAGCCTTCATAAGATCTTTAAATTTCAAAAGTAGTTATTGAGGAAGTCCAACTTTGAAAAGGACTTCATTATCGATAGACACACAGGGTGATTCCTAACGATGTGTTTCCAACATATGCCAATCGATTCTATGGAATCCCTCGATCAACGTTTGTTCCGAGTGTCCCCCTAGAGGTATGGATACTTCTTTTATTCAATAATCAATAATTTTCTTAACACACACATCCTGCGTACTGGTAACATTGTCATTAATTTATTTTTTAATTTTATTATATTTATTTATTAAATTAGTGACAATGTTACAGGTTTTTGAACTTTGACAATTTGCAACTCGTTATGGTAGCAAGATAAAGAAGTGGTTGGAGACTCATTGGGACGAAGAAAGAGTTATCTATCAATTGATATCTTAAAGAGGTTCGTAAGGTGTTTTTTTAAGGGGTTACATGGGTCTTAAAGGTATAAAAAAAACGACTTCTTTAAAAAATTTTATTTCAAAAACGAAAAATCATTTTTATTTAAAATTTAAACATATGAAAGTAAAGTACTTAAAGCACTTGTAAAAAAATTTTCAGCCAAAAATATTGAAAATTTTCCATTTTCCAGCCGTTTTTCGCCGTCAACCTTTTTTTGCGGTGGACACGATTTCTCGAAAATAAATTGACCGATTTGGTTGAAACTTTGCACAGTTATTCTTTATAGTATTGTTTCGTGATTGAACGAAGGAATTTTCATTCGTTCAAGTCGTTCTTGTTTTATACGAAAAAGATCTTTTAAAAATGATGAGACTCGGAAAAACGCATAAAAATTTGAGACGAAAATTGATTCAAACTCATGTCAAAATGTCAAATTCCATTTTTTTTTTCAATTCCTTCGTTCAATCACGAGCCAAGGGCATAAACTACAAAAAAATTTTTGAATTTTTGATTTCAGATGAATCCACACCGAAATATCATGTCCACCGCAAAAAAAAGGTTGACGGCGAAAAACGGCTGGAAAATGGAAGATTTTCAATATTTTTGGCTGAAAATTTTTTTACAAGTACTTTACGTACTTTACTTTCATATGTTTAAATTTTAAATAAAAAAGATTTTTCGTTTTTGAAATAAATTTTTTTAAAGTCGTTTTTTTTATACCTTTAAGACCCATGTAACCCCTTAAGGAAATGACAGGGTATTGAAAGAAAAAAGGAACCCATACACATAAATCTATCCGTAGCTCTTATGTAACGCATTTTAGAAGAGACACTCGGAACAAACGTTGATTGGAATCCATTGCCACAGGTTGAAACACATCGTTACTAATCATCCTAATATACAAAAACTAAGAAAAACCCAATATTTTGTTAAAATTTAAACGTTTATATGATTTTGGAGAAAAACACATGATATTTCGTTGAATATGTTTTGATTATTGTTTCATATCAATTAAAAAAATATAGTTTGAGAAAAATATATCATTTTAGATCAGTTATTCGTTGAGACTAACTTAATATTTTTCTGCAAAACTTGAGAAAAAAGAAGAAGATAATACAGATTTCTTTCATGTTTATGTCATGTGAATATCTTTTTAATGTAACAAGCTAAGTAGGTGTATTTTTCCAGCAAATATGGCTGTTTAAAAAATCTAAATATCCTGAGAACATATTTTTGTTATTCCCATGATATTTGTTTGTTTTACCATAACACCATTTACTAAAAACTACACTTACAGTATAAAATTAAATCTACAACAACAAAAATCTCATCAGTGGTGTTAATCTTAAATTGCGAATGAAGGTAACGATGGTCAATCCCTTCGACTTGACCACTTCACTCAAAGTGAGTAAAGGTAAAAACAAAACAAAAATAAGAAGAATACCACCAACCTGCTGTCCAGCATTTGCTGCAACCCATGCCTCGGCAAAGGTTTCCATTGCACTCTGAAAATCCATGCCACTGCACTGAAGAAGACGCCGACGACTATCAGCGCGGATTGCCCCGCGTGAGGCACGGCCAGCGAAGCTTGAATATATTTTTTTTTGCAAGAACGTGTCCTGATTGCGGCGAATAGGCGCGAGATTAAACCAAAACCCGAGCGCTTCACGCACGGTGCCTTACTGCAGTAATCGCCGCCGAGTCAAAGTCGTCCATAATCACTAGAGCCAGCAGCAGCAGCAGCACCAGCGGCAGCGGCAGCGACAGCAGCGCGAGCGCGAAAGCGATAAAGCCGCACAACTCAATTTCAATTATCAGCGGCAATAATTATTCACACTTGATATACTCGGCCGAAGCGTGGTTAATTGCATTATGTAAATACGATGAATTAACGACTGAGGATGACGGGGAGCGCCGGTGGGGGGAGGACCGTGATTAGCGAATCTTTAGTCCGCAAGCCAAGCTACTGCACCGTTACTTTACGTTATTTTTACGTATTTTAAATACCAAAATTGCCAATTTGGCGGGAAATAAATAATACACCTATAAACCTGACTCGGGAACCCAATCACGAAACGATGACACGACGATAGCACCACGTCCGCACCTGTTCGCCCAAGTTCGCGAAGATCACTTTCTTCTATCACTAGTCACTTGTCACTGTCACTTGGGTGATGAGGTGAAGCATGATGAGATCGTCACCGCAAGGCGAGAACATGTGCCCCCTATACGGGACAAATTCGAATTGGCTGCACAATTCTGGAAAGCTTTAACGTTCCTCCACAGCTACATAAACAATTTGAAAAGATATATCTTTATATCTACCCACCCCTAAGGGAAAGGATCAGACAATTAATAAGGTAAAGGAGGGGGAGCAGTGCACCACCCGCCAAAAAATATATTCTCTCTCGGTACCCAAATAACTGCAATAATATTCCCGCGAATATCCGAACAAGATAAAGATACGGTCTAATCGCACCGGTAGCTGTCGCGCAACTGAACAAAGGCGTTTATTCCCTATATCCACACAGTACCGCGCGTATAGCGAAGGTATCATGGTGTTTGAGTGTGGTCGTATCATTTCAGAAACATTTCCAACCCCATCACCCAATACGAAGTCCCATGCCGATCCAGTGGCGGGTATACAAGAAGAAGAAGCCCACGTGGTGCACCGAGGTGTGGGTGCTTCGCTCTTGTGTACGCATTGCTATGGGTGCTTATATACCTGCCAGTTTGACGTTTTTAGTGTGTGTACAGCCCGGGAAACCAAAACAATCCACACATACAGTCGAGGTATGAGTAAATTCCTATATATACCATCGGTATAATTGATAATGTACTTAATAGAAGATTGTTAGATTTTGTGTACTATCTGTAAATAAAGCTGTCTATCTAATTGTCATTTATATATAAAAATATATATACTCTAAAAACCTGCAACTCTGAGCCGGTCCAGCACGTTGGTGACTTCTGTTATCAGTCTCTTCGGACCAAAAAGATACAAAGGCTACGGGAGAAAATGTTTTGATTGTATAAGAATGGGGCGCGCTCCAAGAAATGGGGGCACTCGACTCAATTCTGCTGGGGGCTCCCCAACGACGACGATGAAAACGACTTTTGTATCTGTAAGTGCGCGCGTCAAGTGTAATTCGATTGTCCGTGTATTAAAAGCGTGTTTGTATGGCTAATTCGGGTCTAATCGTGCATCCTCGGAATTTTAGGGGGTTGATTAAACAATCCCAACACCTCTAAAGGCGCCGCATAAACCGCAGAACTTTGGGACGGGACCCAAACTGAACTGATAAATGCGCGCGCATTATTATTTCTTCACCTAGGAGCGTAGTAGGGTATAAAGATATGCACTTTTTTCGTTTATCGCATTATTATACATATATATGTATATACATACTTTTTAAATAAAAATACTGATCACCTTAAGAATCCCACCTGTTCGTGTCCACCTTTGAAAGAAAATGTTTTAATTTCCCCCATACCCCATCTGGTGGGCCAAAGAACAAAAAAACAACGACAGAATCAGAGCCGCGTTTTTGAGTTCTTCTTCCCTTTGCGATAATCATCTTAGCGCTCTGGCACACATCTCATGCAGAGTAGCCGGCGGTAAACTCCGCCCCCACTTGGTGTTGATTGGACTGTGCGGCTCCCGAGGAGCTTTTATTGCACAAAATTTTCTTAAAATTGTCTTTCTTGCATTTGATCCGGTTTTGATTCGCCTGTATTTGTTTATACAGTGTTTACATAGTGTCAGGGTATGTACACAACAGCTTTTTGAACCGTACATGGGAGCTAGCTGGCTGGCTGGCTGGCTACCCGGATGGATTGAATAAAAGTATCTTTTCTTGCCCAGCAGAGGGAGCTTTATCGCGATGATACCGCTACTCCGCGTCCCGCTTCTTTCTTCTTCTTGAGGAGGAACTCTTTTCTTCTTTTTTTTGGCCGGCCAGGACAGCAGGAGTATATATACTCCGGTGATTATGGGGCCACGGTTCCGACACCGTTCCGCGAAGCTTTAAAAGTTCATCTTTTTTTTTTTTTTTTTTTGGTTGGGTTTTCTCCTTCATTTAGCCAGACCGGTATCATCAGCCCTCGCAGACTCCGCTGCTGGAGCCGGTTCGGTCTTAATTTGTATTAAGTTCCCCGCTGGATGCCAATTTTTCCACTTGACGGTGAGTATTATTCCGTTTGAATACAAAAATATATTATGGCTTTGGGGGGGATTTGCCGAGAAATACGACTGCGATCGTGCCAGCCGCGACCTGCTGGATATTTGGGAACTTTGTTCCAATGTAAGCCGGGCCATATTACATCGAATTTCGGAGTCCTGCCCGCTGGGAGAGGACTTTTCCATCCGGGAACAGCCATCGTAAAGACCATTTTGTTTCTTTGGGGGGGTAAAGCGTTATGCAACTTCCTGTTACTGCCGTGAGTCCTTAGATTCTTCGGGCCATTGTTTGAGGACGCTTTCAGGGAATTGACGCCATCAACCTGAAAATTCTAGGCCCTTACTTTATTCGCACAGATGTGTGCAAATTTTTGAATGTAGTCTCAGTAAAGATTTTCAATAATGGAAATAATGACTAAAACCAGGCAGTTATTAACCCAAATTCTTTTTAGGAAGCTCACCCAATTTTTTTTCTACACGATTTTTAAATAAAACGATCCCCAAAATAATCACCTCTCCTTTTACACGATTTCAAAATCATTTTCTTCGAATTTGATGGTGTTTGCTAGCTTTCATGAAGAACTTACAAGTAAAAATACATTTGGCGATTTTTCTGAAAGGAGTCCATCTATTCAAAATGTTTTTACCGGACGGAAATCTTCATTCAGGTCTTTCTAATAGTCAAATCTAGTCAGCGATGATCAGCGATCTCGCCTTTGGTATTATTCTAGTATTTTTAATTTAAAATTTTGTTATTTAGTTTATTTTTGCAATATGTTACTAATTTTATATTATTTGATATTACGGCTAAATGCTTTTTTGTATTGTACGTTTTGCTTTTATAATTCTCAGTTATAGAAAAACACGTTATTTTGATAACATAATAGGTCTGTCTGTTAACTCTAAAGTTTTTACTCATGGGTAAAACTTTTTACTTTAAAGTGTCTGTTAACCTCACGGAGGGGAGAAATTGAGCTCTTGACAGCACTTCTCCTCTTACCCAATTTTACCAGATTTTACTCACGCTGCGAGACCGAGTAAATTTAGGTAAAATCACCGATTGCTTGTCACTACGTAATCTGTCATGTGCGTGTTGAAATTTTGCGTTTATATATAAATAAAAAACATTTTTCAAAATCTTCGAAAAAATTAAATAAATCCATAAGTTTTCCCACTGACTGATCACATTTGACAATTTACATACACAAGTAAGATTTTGAAGTTGTACCCAATTTTTACTTGAAGTCGTCGGATAACTTTAGATTTTCATCCCCCCTAACATATGAAACTTTTTACCAGATTTTTACTCAAGAAAATGTTACCTAAAAGTTACCAGGCAGACCTAATACATATTATGTATTAAACGCCTGCTTTACTTAATTTTAATCCTGGGACTACACATGTCCGTACAGAGGTGGGAACACACACGGGGTCAAATTGACCCCAGAATATATTTAAACTGCTATATCTCTCTAGCTATGCTTTTTTTAGAATTTGTGTAATGAGGTTTTTTTTTTTAGTTTCTACTTTTTGGTAGAATCTTCTTTAGTTCGAAAAGACTTACGCGCACCGGGTGCCTCGAAAATTCCTTCACATTCTGATATATTTCAGATCTTGATGTTTGTGGTCAAAATGACCCTCCGTGCAGTCCCTGAGTGAATAAAAGTAAAATTGAAAATAGCTTTCAAAATGATATTTTTAATCGTTAGTATATTAGAGCAGCATATCACTTTTTATGTGGAATGTTAGCTGTTTAATAAAATTTCAAATTTGTTACACGATTTTTCAAATTAATATTATATAATTTAACACGGTCTTTTCGATAATAAATTTGTTTTTGAGAACAAATTACAATGAAAATTTTAAAGGCATGTGTTCAAGAAAAAATCTCTAAAAATAAATAAGTTTGCATAAAGAAATTTATATTTTGAAATATGAATCATTCTCCATCAACCACAATTTTGTTTAAAACATTTTAAAATCAAATATCTGAGCAAACGTGTTTCATTTAAATTTGTGGTCAAAACACAAGTCGTAGAATATCAGACTTTGTTAAATCATCATCAATTAGGACTTCCAGTACTTAAAGCCAGTTTAAAGCTTTCAATATTTTTAGTAAAGTAGAACGGATAAGTGTATGTACATTACAAAATTTTGAATTCATTATTGAATCTGTTATAAATGAAGCAGTGAAATTAAATTTGAAGGGACCTTATACAAGGCTAATTATTATATATCGTATACATATAATTAATAATATTTTCGTAATATTTTGTGTAATCATTAAAAGTAAACAAAGATAATGCCTTTTAATCACTTGCAAACAAAATTCCTCAATGTCTTCAAACATTAAATATTCTAATATTCAGTTTTTATTTTCTTAAACATTTGTTATATCATATAACAATTAATTATCTTCAATTAAGAAAATATAAAAATATTATTGAGGATTTAATTCAAGTAAATATTTACTTGGGAATTTAAGGCAGCTTACTTTTATTTGGAACAATTTATATTTTGCAATTAAAATGACAATTTTTCAATACAAAATAATAGCTCTGAGTAGAAAATATAAATATAATCCGGTTTATGTTTAAAACAAATTAAAATCATGTTGGTGCCAAATCATATGTGCTTTTATTTTAATTAAAAACCAATTTTTTTTAATACTTATTTTTCATTGCAACATGGAACGTATACCCCATTTTGCTGCAGGAATGGTTTTTTGAGGAGCGTACCTACTATTTAAAAAAATTTGGGTGTATTCTCTTAGCAGCTACCACATTTTATTACCCTTATGATATACTATTGGCATTAAACTTTATTTTACCCCCACTTCTAATTCTCATTGGCTTTAAAACGTATTAATAGCTCCAGTATTACATTATGATGTGTATAAAAATAACTTTGTAATATCGAAAAAATTGAAAACGAATTCATATTTTATGAGAATTAATTTCTATTATTTTCTTTTCCCGATTCTGAAAAATTAATTGATGTTTTTATAGAATAGATTGCGTAGATTGGAAATTTCTGAGATCTTATTAAAAATAACAGGCTGTCGTAAAGCTCGCGACATAATTTAAAAGAAAGATTAATTACCTATGTTTAAATTTGCTCAGGAGACAAATTTTTCTTGAGTCCCTTATCAATATATAATATAGTAGTATGTTATAGGGAAAAGCTCAGGAAAATATTGTTTTGTTGTTATTATTTTAATAAATTTTACAAATAACATACTATATGGCTATAGTTAAGGATTTAATATTACTTTTTTTAGTATATTTCGATTCTAGCTCCTAAGTTATCCTGCAACTTTTTAAACAAATTCCAAAAATGGCTAAAATTCAGTTTTTTTTTCAAATTTTAAGGGGAGGTTCTCATCTAGAACGTCAAAAAGTAGGTAAAGTTCGTGATTTTTTTGAAGGCAAATGACAAGACACAGGGAAATGATATTTGGCATTATCTTTTATTGTGCATTTATCTGTACGAAAAAATTTTTTTATTCAAAAAAAAAAACAAAATGGCGCCCGTTATTCAACTTCTCCGGAGGCATGTTTTTCGAAAATTGCCCAGCTGCGTACAATTTAGGGGTCGCAGATTGGTCTGAAATCAAATAATGATGACATTATTATAAACTAGAATAAATTTGTCTCAGAAAGAGTGGACGACTTTCAAAAAAAATTTAAAATTGACGGAATGGCGCGATTTTGAAATTTTAAGGCCGTTTTCGGCCGTTTTTTTTCATAGTTTATCACTTACAAAAAGGAGATAATGTTACAATTTTCAAAATGTGCTCCACTCTTTCTATGAAGAAAATTGTTTACTTTAATATGCACGAAACTAGAAGTTGATCGGTTGAACCGTTTTTGAGTTATCTTGTACGCAAATTTGAAAAATCTTGAAAAACAAAGTTCCGAGATAATCGTGATTGAACGGCACGGCACAGGCTGAGCGCCCCGCTACGATCATGACACCGCCACAATCAATGGGCTGTAGAATCCGTTCTAGTGCTCGGATCAACTAAATATTTTAAAGCAACATTCTAGACATATTAAACTTTAATAATATGAAATAAAAAAAAATCGAAAATTTCAAGATTCTAGATGAGAACCTCCCCTTAAATGTATTTTTCTTCTAAACGTGACGTGATAGAACATTTTTGGATTCGTTATTTACCGAAAAATCCTATAAGGTTAGACAACTGATGTGTTTTAGAGCAAAATTTTTGCAGACTACTGCAATTAGATATACAAGTAAATATTTAATATGATTAATATTTAATTATAATATTGCTAAGAGAGTTTTTGATTATTAATTATTACCTATACCCAACAATAATGCTATAATATCTAATTGGAATAATAAACTTTCTTGAATTTCAAAATAAGTGCTTATGGAACTTAACCCATTAATGCACAAAACGAGAATTTTGTCCACGCAAGTTCAATTGTACGATTCGAATAGAAAATTGGGGCAATTTTCTTCCAAAATTGTATATAGAGGGTTTTTAGGGATGCTCTTTCAGAATCTGGCATTTGTTTTGCATAAAAACTTCAAAAACCCTTTTATTTAGTGGGCTTTTTAAAAAAACTTGCTGATATTTTTTGGTCTTTTTTCTTTTCAAAGTCGATTCTCGTGACGTTGCTGCTATTCAATGATCATGTACCCACCAGAAATTCCGTTCCGAATGTCTAAACCATAGTTTTGAAAGTTTTTTTTTTCTTTGGTTTTTACAAAATGACCATTTTGTACAGCAATGTAATAAAAAACTTTGGATTTTTTTACACGAAAAGGATCAACTTTACAAAATCAAAATCAACTTTATAGAAAAGAAAATGCTTGAAATTAGCCAAAGAAAACGTGTGAATATTTTCAGAATTTTTGGACTATTTTTGGATTTGACCAATTTTTGAAAAATCCAAAAATTTCATAAAAAAGTCTGAAAAAATTTTCACGTATTTCTTGCCTAATAATTATAAGCACTTTTTGCCCTATAAAATTGATCCTTTTTAAGTAAAAATATCACCAAGATTTGTATGATGAAATTCCGTATTGCATCCGTTATCTTTAATTTCCAAATTCGGACAGAAGATTTGAAAGCAGTAAATAGTAGTAGAGTGATTCGAAAAAATGGCGCTAAGAACCTCTTTGTATTAATTATCATTGAAATCTCTAAAAATTAGAAAATTTTGGTCGCCTTATTGAATATGTTATATTTTATTTCGAAATTTCAATAGCAAATCCGAAATAATCAACCAGAAATCCCATGAATAGCAATTTTATGTCACCATACTGGATCTGTCATCTCAAATGTCAAACTATTGATGTAAACGTAGTAGATTCGAAATCAGAGGCTCCGAAATTCGTTTTGTACTAATTCCCTTGAATTATAGAAATTTTATACCTCTATCTTGAATTTCCAAATTTCGATAGCAGATTCGAAATTGACTTCATTAAAATCCTACAAATTTCGAGAAATTGTTGTCACCACATTGCATCCACCATTTTGAATTTACAAATTTTGATAATATTCAAAATCACTGCCCTCGAAATAATCATTGTACCAATTTTCATTAAAAGCCTTTGAAATCGAGAAATTTTGGTCACCATACTAATACCCTACGTTTTCATGAAAATCGCTTCAAATTTAAAATTTTCAACCGCTATCTTGGGTCCGCCATTTTTAAACTCTATATATTATCCGAAAAAATTAGCCTATATGTTAAGTTGGAATATGTACTACCTTCAGACAAAAAATGAAAAATGTCGATGCAAGCGTTTAGGCGTGATTGAGCAACAAACGAACTTTCATTTTTTTTTGTTTAGTCGTATTAATCAAAACTCTACAACGAATGTCTATATCAGGCTTTTTGGACAGGCATATGTTTTTTCGTCTGATACTAGCGATCGATTTCGATATAAAACATCATATTTTCCGAAGCAATATTTCGAATAAAATTTGAAAATTAATATTTCACACAATTTGTGTGGAGATTGTTATGCCGAATTTATTTTATTGCTACTATTCTAATATCCAAAATGAAAATGGTGATAGTAATGTTTGAATAATATACAGGGTGTTCAGAGGTGGAAGGGAAATATTGCAAGAGGTGAAAGGTCAGACCGAGACAAGCAAAATATTATATGGGTGGGGGGCGGGGGTATCTCGCACCGTTCGGCAGTTACAGGGTGATGCGTAAATCAGGATTTTGCCTTATATGGGAACCGCTCTTGTATTTTTATCTTTTTTTCTACGCATCGCAGCGGTCCCAAACCGATCTCAAAAAATTACTATTTCGAAGCCCTTTCCAAAAAGGTCAACACCACCCCACTGTCCCCAACCCCTTGGCCACAATCCCCACTGGAATTTGAAAAAATTAACTTTTATTTCACAATTTTTCACCTTTCGCCACACTTTTCTCCGAAATTCATGTTATTAACATACCTACTTTTTATTTTTTTTAAGTTGCCTATCTAATTACCTTTCCAAAAAGGTGCAACATGCCCAGGTAGAAAGGGGTTGCAAAAGTCCTGAAATTAAAACATCCTCACAGGTACCTAATTACTTTATTGCACCATA
Source organism: Dysmachus trigonus (assembly GCA_949715965.1). NCBI lineage: Eukaryota > Metazoa > Arthropoda > Insecta > Diptera > Asilidae > Dysmachus > Dysmachus trigonus. Next base: position 34,246,250 of record OX454319.1, read on the forward strand.
ATGGCAAAAGTCGTTAAGTAAACAATTTTTATGACAGCAAGTTCGGAAATGTTTGTTTAGGAAACACAGGTAATACATTTTTATTATTTCAGCAAAACAGTAATAAAATAATAAATGTAATCTCGTTAAATAGCGATACGATTTTTTGCTTGTCTCAGTCTGACCTTTCACCTCCTGCAATATTTCCCTCCCACCTCTGAACACCCTGTATATTATATTAAAAAATTGGCTGACTAGTCTACTGCATATATTATAATCCTTATAATTATATTAAATTCCTTCCAAAGAGGACCAGTGGTAGAAATTGGAATAATAAATGAAAAAAAAAAAAAAATTTGTTTATAAAACCAAACACAATATGAAAATAAAAAAGCTCAATGAAAATATAATTTTCTTGCAATCCATTCAACAGATTAAAACATTTAAGTGTTAATTAATATTTTGTTATCTTAATCCGATTAATTGCTTGCCAGCAAATGATTATACATTTATTGAGTAATCATGTATGATTGATTAGATTTGCTCTTTATGCCGTTCAAGAATAACGATTTCGAATTCTTAAAATTATATATGAAATTATTTATAGATGTTTACTACCTATATTATTATTTTCTTTATCATACTTAATTTTCTACCAAGCTTGCAAATTTTAGTGGGTCGTTCAAAACTGTAATCCTCCTGTTCGTCCAAATATTTCTCTAAATGCTAAGTCTCCTGTATAAATAATAAACTAAAAATTATGTAACCTTCGTTCATGAGATTAAAATCAAAATTCATTTTAAATATGTTTTTTTTTCCATTCGTGATATGAAAGTGCTTCAATAAATTCGAATTTTTTTTCTCAAATAAACTAAACAAACTTTATTTGAATTTGATTAATTCACAAGTTATTTAAATATTATTCGTAAGTTAGATTGGGTTAAATTACTGTGAAATTGGATTTACTTTATGTTGTGTACTTTGGTAAATTTTGTAATATATATAACTTTTGCATTTTGTATCTTATTAATTCAATTTCAAATGCAGCCTGTTGTTTCTTCGTCTAAAAAAGCCCACTATTAAGAAATTCCGATTATCAGCTGATTTATAACGAACAAATTAGTTTCATATGAAATTTGGGCTTAATTGGCCATCCCATGATTTTGGCAAAGTAACGTTTCTAAAAGAGTACGCATTTTATATCGTTAGTGGTTTTAATTTTGAGCTTATCAATAAAAATTAAAAAAGATTTCAATTGTTTCCCAAGTAAATAAAAGTCATCAGGACTTGTAAAGATATAAAGTAAGTTCGAGTTAAACATTAAGAGTAAACTCTGTATATGTATAAGGCGTTAAGGTTTACTTCTAATGGTTTATAATTTGGAAATTTTATAACGCATAACAAGAGTTTGTTATTAGATATGAAGGTGGCTCATATTTTATTTTTATATCGATAATCCTGCATTTAAATAAATTTATTTAGCTTAAATAATAACAATATTTTGCCGTAGTAATTTTGATTAGAAAGAGAAAACTTTTACAACATTTTCTCTAGATCTTATTTTCTGTATTTCAGAAATGAGCTTAAATTCAATTTTATGTTTTAAATTTTAAAAAGTAAAATTTTTTCTCCGCGATTCTTTACAAATTTTCACAGTGTTCGAAAATTGTGGAAAATTCTTAAATTAAAGATGTTTCAATCTATCTTCTATACATAATTTCCCAAAATTAATTTTTTCGATCCGCCGCTTCAAAAGACAAATGCGTGCTTGTCACCGTCAATAAGTCAAAAGTCGAGTTGTTACTGTTGTTAATGTTTTTGATTACAAAAAAGTAAAGGCCTATTTTGAATTAATCTATTATTGTTAAGTAATAACCCATTGATTCTTTAGTTGACTTCGTTGGATCGAACTAGGTTAAGGACAAAAATGACCCATTTACATTTCATAAAATTTTTGACGTCAGCAAAGAGAATTTGCTAAGACTTGTTTGATGAGCGTTGTGTTTTAATACGGCCCTTCAAAGAATTCAACTAATGCGAGATTGCACCCTACAGCTCTTCAACTCTGTGTGAGTTTCTTGGGTCATTTTTCTATTATTGTAATATTGGAATTAACATTAACAAATTTAAGATAAACCTTCAATTGATCTTGAGATATTCTTTGATAATCCCTTTTTCTCTTATTTTCTGCAAAGGTTACTTCCGTGTTTATTTGTTAGAAAAAATAATTTTACGCAAAATTTTTACTACTGGCAAGTGACAAGTGATAACCCGATAAAAACACTCTAACAGGTATCCGCTAAAATGGGAAGTTTTTTGTTATGACTTTAATGCCAGAATTCTGCAAAATCGCAACGCAAGTCACAAAATTCAATCACAAAAATTTCTGACCTATGACTGATTCTGAATAGGGGATAAAATTCTTAAGTTCTGACAACAATGATGAGACTCTATGGTTAATTGAGACAAATTATTTCGTATAAGTTTCTCCTTGTAAATCTTTCGGGGGAATAAATAATTTACAGACCCCCTCCCTGATTTTGCGCGCAGCTTGTGCTACTTTAAGCGTCTCAGGTTTTGAGTAAATCAACCCCATTTGGCCCTACTTGCGATGGCACAATGCGCTTCCTCCACTTAGAATTCATTGGCCACAAAACGAGAAATGCATTTCAGTTGGAAAATTCGTCTGGGAAAGTTTGTAAACTTAAAATCTTCGCAAATTTGCCTCAGCTCATGCTGCACTTAGTTGCCAAGAAATCCCCGTCATTTCGAAGTAATCTCGTTTTTCAAAATAAATGGAGTGGAGCATCCCAGCAGCATCTTTAGCAGCATTCCGGCGAACACACTCGCACGAGGGTCGCAGGCAAATCTGCATCGATGCATCAACCGAACGAACATAAGCGGGCTCGGTGCATCCTGTAACAAGACGGGGCCACAAAAGCGACTAAAAAGCTCGAAAATATGTCACACATTTGTACCGGCACATATCCAATGACATATTTTACGGCGCTGGTGGCCGGGGCTATGTACTGGGGCCCGCACGCACACAGGCACACAGGCTTCCCCGAGCCCGAACGAACATAAAGAAATCCACTTTTGGGGGTGCGCCTGCGTCCGGCTTATTCCCGGTGTCATCCCCAAGGCTGGCAAACTCCGGGCAGGTTTTTTTCATGTTGGAATTAGGGGTCGTTATCTGCGCGATAAACGCCCCTTTTCGTGATCCATTCACATCCCGGCACCTGGACGGTTGGTAACGGGATGCTAATTGAATTGGCGGCGCGAGATAATCGGGAGGAATTCCGTGGCGCCCGTCAGCTCACGCGGGGCCCTTCAATTCGCTGTCCCTCTGCACTGCGATCGTTTTCGGCATTATTTGCTTTCTGGGAATTTATTGATTTGCAAAAACTTTTGCGAAACGCCGAAACACGCGCGTGGAAATTAGGTACCTATTTTGATTCGAAAATTTCCGAGAATTGCTAACTCTATGCTTTGATTTCACATTACCACGCTGATGATATTTTGGATAAAATTATTAAAAGTGAAATGCTTGCAATATTAATATCAATTTTCAAGTTCTTCGAATTCAATGTTGGTGAGCTTTCATATCAAAATTATATCGTTTAATATAAACATTTACTCAATTTTTTTTTACTCAATTTTTAGTAAAATTATTGGCTAAAATCATTACTTTTATGTTCGCAATCATTGGGAGAAGCCCAGAAAACCTATGTGACATTTTAATTGCGTAATCACTCATATTTAAAAAAAAAAAAATAATTTGTTATAAAATACTAGCAGTACATTTCAATTATGACGCGTGCGTCGACCAATATTTGATCGTATTCTTTCTTTTGGCATTTTTCTACAAATAATATCTTTAATATAAGAAAACCGTGTTTCCTTTTCATATCCTTCATTAATATGTTGAAAAAACTTACACGTTGTTTAATATTCGGCAAACCGTTTTACACTTCCCAAATATTGGAAAATGTTTTAAATTTCACAAATGGATACCTCAGTTATATGAAAATTATAAATTTTTACTGTATTAAATGATTGTTGATTGAAGTTAGATTGAAATGCCGGCATATATTGAAACATATGCATTGTAATAAGCATATAGCAGTATGACTTTACATTGTTCAAGATATTTATTTAAATAATTTACCTTTTATTTTGATTATAATATCAGTTGGTTTTTTTTTAATAAATGATATTAAAATCCTTTCAAAAAAATAAATAATGAAAATGTTGAATTGAATAAGGCAGTAACACAGAAATGGTATTCATATTATTATTATTATTATTATTAGATTGGATTTATTGGTCCTAAACCTTGACTACAGCGCTGCCTATCGGATCCTAGCATGCCTATCAACCATCGTTTCGACAAAAAAAAATATATTGTGGGAATATGACCTCAATCGGTCAAATCATTCAGAAGTTACACGATCACAAACAGATGCACCAACGATTATATATAAAGGGTGTTTCAATAAGAGTGCACTATTTCATTTATAAACAAAGACACGTATACTTGATATTTTTATTGCATTATAAAGTAGTCATGTTTCGATTAAATATGGAATAAAATTTCCGGCAAATAGCCCCCGTGACTCTGATAACAGGCCCTTGTTCTTTTCATGAAATTTTCGATGATTTTTTCACAAATATGTGGCTGTATCTCACCAATGACGCGTTGGAGCTCGGTCTTGAGCTCAGGAATTGTTTCTGGTTTATTCGTATAAACCTGAGATTTTACAAAACCCCAAAGAATAACATCGCACGGCGTTAAATCTCATGATAGTGGTGGCCAGTTGCCATCAGAATTTCATTAGGTAATTTGGTCTGGAAATCGTTGCTGCAATAAATCGATTGTTTCGTACGCGGTGTGACAAGTGGCGCCATCTTCCTGAAATCACATGTCGTCCAGATCCATGCCGTCTGTCAAGTTGAGGCCACAAGAACTCTGTTATCATGTTCCTGTAACGAATGCGTCAGTCTCAGCGTAACTTTCTCCATTATTATAATGATCGTAATTTCTTTTTTGTAAAATATCAATGCAAATTCAATTAATGTTAATAGTCAAAATACGAACCTTTTTAGATTATTTAATTCGATTTACCCGAATAAGTCAATACATATCCAATCCATATAAAGTAATTTAATTTTTACTTCTACTATAAAGTGAAAAATTGTATACAAATGCTTTTGCTGAATTACGTTTGAATAGTAGATACGTCATTCAATTTTTCAGAAGAATAATTGTCCAAATTGATTTAAACAGATCAACTAAACATATTAGTATGTTAAAAAACACTGATTTTCTTTAGATAATCGTGACTATTTCTTTCGGTATTTTATCTGTAGAATTTTTCAGAGTAGGTTGTGGTAGTAGATATTATTTTTGATAATTCCCGTCGCCAAACAATCGTTTTCGAAATTTAAATTAATAAAAACGTATTTAAGATATTCCATAGTACAAGAAAAGTTGCAGAATTTAGAAATACTGTCGATAGAATGTTCCTCGGCCAAAAATTTTGATCTTGATGAAGTAATTGACAACTTTGCTGAAATGAAAGCCAGGAAAAAATTTTGATAATTTTTTTAAATTTACAACTGTACCTAATAGTAATTCAGCAGGAGGAAAGCTTAGAGGTTTTGTTCATTTTGCATATAAACCGAAAATATGTATTCGAAATATTTATGTAACATCAAAATCCTGGGTTTGACTTTGATTTACGATTTGTGTTGCGTACGATATTGCGATTTGTAAAATATTGACCACGAAAATCTCGCCAATCGAAATCATCTCGACTAACAAAAATTTAGACTTACAGTCAAGTCTCCTATAGCGCGGTGTTTTTATAGCGCGAATTCCATATAACGCGATGTGAAAAATGCGACAAGTTCTCCTATAACGCGGTCTCTTTATAACACGTTTTTGATACAAGAACATTCCAACAACTCAAATGGCTTGAAAAATTTATCTATGGCAACACATATTTGATGTGTTAAATTTTTTTATGTACATAGTTAACATTTGTTGGGTATTTCCCTGTTTGTCAATTCTAGTATTCATTAAACCAAAATTTAAATATGTAAAAATCTACATATTCATTGTCATTTCTATTATAAAATTTTATTTATTAACCGTATCATTCGCAACTTGTTACTTTGAGAATGCAGTTTTTATATAGGTCTGATTTATATAGAATTTATTTATTTCTGAAATTCAATACGGTACGAATCATTTAATTTGTATTAATTCTGAGTTTCTTATAACGCGGTTTCCATAGAACGCGGTGGTGGTTTCCATATAACGCGGTATAGATTATTCTGATTTATCTCATTTCTATGTTTCTCAAAACGCGGTTTTCATAGAACGCATATCCTGATTCGAATTAATTTGAAGTCTCTCATAGCTCGGTTTCCATATAACGCGGTACGAATCAATCGCGTTATAGGAGACTTGACTGTACCAAAATCTTGGTAAATTAGATATTCTGAATAAGGAACATTTTCAGTCAATAGAAATTTTATATAAGAAAAGTCTTCAATAATTAGCAATTTTGTACAACAATGTGTCGATATTAATCGAAGAATTTCTAATCGACATTGTATCAGGTCGAGGTTTTCGTTAATCGGGACTCTTCAAGTCTAGATTTTGTGATTTTTAATTACTTAAGAAAATTACGATTTTTACATGTCGAGATTTTAAAAATCTAGATTTCGTACCGCTGCCTAAAATACTTTTTTTCTCAAGAAATGCTTGTTTTAATCTTTTATTACCTATATGCAAAATATCAATTTGAAGTTAAACAATATTTATCAAGAGTATACAATAAACAGAATATGGTACGCACAAAACTCACTAGCAAAATACTATTATAATGTATTTAAAGTTTGAGCCTGTTTTATTCAACTTCTATGCATTTTTAGATAATTCAACATCAATTATTAAACTATTATTGAAAATTAAAAATAATCATCAAATTAAAATAACATTTCAGTTTGAAAAAGTAAATAAGTCCCGAAAAGAACTTTACCTTATAAATATTATACATATAATTACATCTTATGTTTCTGTGATTTTCTTTACTAATTGACCGATAAAATAGTCCGGAGCCCGCCTAAATTTTTCTAGACGATAAGCAAGGAGCTAATTTTTGGCTTCGTTTTGACGAAACACTCAACTTTTTATTTGCCAACATTTTCGAAAATGGTCTCAAAACTACTGCGCAGCCATGAAACATGCCGATTTGGCGATTTTCCAAAGTTTACGAGCAATACTTCGTTTCTCAGTTAAATTACAAGATAATTTAGTGAAAAACGCGGAAAAATGATTGTCATATAAATCCGATGGAATGGCCGAGGAGTCCCCACCCCCAAAATGTCAAAAAAACGTGGAATAAGCCTTTATCAGCAACAAGCTGATTTTTGCACCATTATCTAATACATATTATATTTGTACAATTGAAGGGTCCTACAAATTGTGTGGTCCATTTTCCCAGTTCCACCTTCTGGGTGCACATAATAGATGAGTGTATTCTTAGATCAAATAACGTCATACAAAAATATGTTGGTCCTACAAAAAAAGTAATAAAATACCATTTTACATTATATTTTCATATGCAGTGTATTGATGTATTTTTATTATATAAAGATCTTATAAACATTTTCGAATTATCAAAAAACCACATTTCACAATTTAACAAAAACAACAAAAAACCACTTAATATTAGGCTTTCATTTGCATACTGATGCTAGAGGCGAATTTTCTAATTTCTCATTCACTTTCAAATATTTTATATATTACTTACTCTACTTAACCAAAATATCAGCTTATAAATATCAAACACAATTGTGTTTTAATTATAAAACTCTTCGTAAAGTTAGGAAATGCAATTATGAAAAGTTTACAAAGGAAAGCTAGATAATGGAATACATCATTTTCCGGAAAATTATGTTTTATCACTTTTTATGTAATTTAAATTCAGTTATCACATTACAAGAAAAGTTAGGTAAAGGAAAACGTGTTTTTCCAGGAACTATACAATTCTTCATTTTCTTCTTCAATTCGTATTGAGGTTTAGAAATGTATTTATACGACTATAATATTACTTTAAGGTAAAATATTATTTATAAAGAATTTAGCTTAATAAAACACGTTATTCGATACCATTATTCTGCATTAAAAACTACTTATATCTTAAGAAAGAATTATTCGTCGATTACATTTGTTTTCCCAAAATCGGCAAGTAATTTCAAATATGCCCACATTTCCAGCATTTACTTATAATAAATGTACTGATTTTTAGTTAATTTAATAGAACAAAGATGTCATTAGAGAATATGTAGATATATGACGTGCGGAAAAAATATAATATGAACAATTAAAACATGGGTAAAGATGAAATACTTACTTTTAATTTAAGTTTTTCCTTACGAGCGCATAAAGTTATGATTTTTATAACTTAGCACAGATGACTTTACAAATCATATTTCCATTCATTCTACACTTGCGTCTTGAGACATTAAATGTGCTATTATAATTTGGTCTCAGTTAAATGCCACTTAAAATATACAGCGAAATTTAAAAACTGATACAAATAATGTCCTATATTAATTAATAAGTTTTAAAAAATGTACAAAAAACAATACTTCAGTTCCTCATATATGTATAAAGATTTTACAATATCAAAATTTTCTACCAATAAAGCGAACCGTCGTATTTATAAAAAAGAAGCTTATAAATTTTAAATGTCCATTGCTTTTTAATTATTTCTCACTTAGTAATTAGTATAATCATAAACAATTATAGATAAATGAGTGAGACACTTTATACAGATACGGCTTCAGAGTGAACTTCAAATTTAATTTAGTAATGCTAATAATATAATTTATCTATCGCCATACACTTAAAATATTCACTAGCGGAACTTCATGTTCATTGTCATTTTGTCTATCTTAATGATTGCAAGCGAAAATGTGAAAAAATAGCACCACATGCAAAATAAAAATGAGAGTTTCACTACTGTTCAAAGAAATCTTAGTACCTAACCTTAATTTAAATGACTGCAGTTTACGAAAGCTGCTTTTTTTAAGTAAATCTATGTTAATGTAGTGGAAAATTTGAAACAGAACAATACCGATGTACTGAGGTAGACTGAGTGACGATACCACGTAAAATGAAGTTATATCATTTTCATTAGTTAAAACGAATATTAAATTATTTTAAATGTAAAATATTTCTACAGATACCATACACCGCCTTTGATATAATCTTAAATATCACTGCAATCATCACAGGTATACTATTATATTCATAGAAATATCAAAATATAAACTAATTTTATAATTTTTTGTGTAGCATGTACTATATACGAAAAATTACTTAGGCACTGAAACAATAGTTAAAATGTTAGGAAGATAGTAAGTTTTGAATACTTCTTCTTTTAGGACTTAAAAAAGTTGATATAAATATATTTTTGTTGTTATTTTGAATAGCAGTATATTCTTAAGTTACTAATGTTCAATAATGAAGACATAAATATGATAACAATCTGTAACAATTTTGAAGCAAACGGACCAAAAAAATCAAACTTCGGATTACTTTGGACCTGGGGTTATCCAGGCCCAAGTTTAAATTTACTTTACATTAATTTTTTTATATTTTGTAATGTGCGTTGATTAAGTAGTTTGAAGAATATAAAAAAGAATTTTTCACATATATTTTCTGTGTTCTGTGAAAAGTTTATCTAAAGTAATCCCCATTCAGGTCAGAGTAACCCGCAATATTTTTAAGTAAATGATATGTAATTAGTTAGAATTGTAAAGTTAACTATCGTTTACGAAATGAATACATTAAAATAATTTTCTTTAAATATTAAAAATCACTATTTCAATATTAAATCCCACAATTCTCAAAATATGCAAGAAATTACTACCAATATGTTTAATAGAAATTTTTACACCACGCTAAACTTTCAGATAAATCCATAATAAGTTTAGTTGAATTAAAATAGTAATTAGTAAAACTCATTATTTTTCTAAGCCCAACTACTCTAAAATATATGAAGTCAAAAAATAAATAACATAAATTTTAGAGTAGCTAGGCTCATGGACAGAGTTAGAGTTTATCTTTAGGGAGGGGAAGTAAAGGGTTTTTCAATAAGGACTTGACAACTTTTTTCAAAATAAAATGCAAACCATTTGAGATATTTCAAAAACTTTATTATCGGGTTGAAGTACAATCAAAACATTTATGAATGGAACTCGACTTCGTTCATATGGCCACCGCGGGCACGTTTGCAGCGGTCGATTCGTTGGATCCAATTTTCGATGACTCGGCCACACATTTCGGCCGAAACGGCTGCTATTTCGCGTGCAATGTTGGCTCTGAGCTCTTCCAACGGCAACTTGACGTAGCCCCAAAGAAAAAAGTCTAGAGGCTTTAAATCGCACGAACGAGGCGGCCAATCGACTGGTCCATTTCTTGAGATAACACGCTCATCAAACTTACTCTTCAATAAATCGATTGTAACGTGTGCTGTGTGGCTTGTGGCACCGTCCTGTTGAAACCACATGTTGTCCAAGTCCATATCTTCCAATTCGGGCCAAAAATAATCGGTAATCATGGCGCGATAACGATTACCATTCACAGTAACGTGACGATCATTATCGTCGACGAAAAAATTTGGCCCTATGACGCCGCCGGCATGCAAACCGCACCAAACAGTTATTTATTGTGGATGAAGTGGTGTTTCATGAAGCACATGTGAATTTTCACCCGACCAATAACGCATGTTTTGCTTATTGACGAACCCATTGAGCCAAAACTGGGCTTCGTCACTGAAGATGATTTTGCGATGAAATTTGTCATCTTGGCGCATCTTTTCCAGAGCCCAATCGGAGAACGTACGTCGCTTCAAATGATCCATCGGCTTCAATTCTTGAGTCAGCTTGATCGTGTATGGGTGTAAACCAAGATCCTTACGTAAAATTCTCCATAAAGTGGTCTGGGCGATGCCCAACTCTCTAGAACGCCGTGGAATTGACTGATTTGGATCATTTGCTACGGACGTTTCAATGGCAGCGATATTTTCGACACTTCGACCAACCCGTTGTCTCACTGGCACGGCAACATCACACAACGAATATGAAGACTCAAATTTTTGCACTAAACTTGTTACTGCCTGTCTACTAGGGCGAGAATTACGACCGAAAATCGGAGTTAACGCTCTTAAGGTACGGACACACCAAAAGCGAAGCGAGCGAAGCGGCGCGAATAATTTAAAATTTGGGCACATTCTGTCGCAGTAGACGCTTCGCTCATGTCGCGTTCTATTCGGACACTTCAATTGATTTGTACGGCACCCAAATTTTTAAAATTGTTCGCTTCGCTCGCTTCGCTTTTGGTGTGTCCGTACCTTTAAAGTAGCGGTCACCGACTCCGAATTTCTGTAGTAAATTTTTATAATTTGCAGACATTGTTCGTTCGTGTACTTTACCATGAAGAAAATGTTAAGTTTACTTAATAAATTGACAGTGACAGTTCGATGATTAGTGAAAGGGTGCGTTCACAAATTGAATTCAAAGTTGTCAAGTCCCTATTGGAAAACCCTTTATAAGTAAAACGATCAGTGAACTTATTTTCCGATTTTCGCTCTGAAATCTTGGAGTGAGGAGGAGGCAATGCTCATTGCAATAATATTCATTGTTGATTAAGATTACGAAATTATTTATTAGTTGTATTAAAAAAATATAAAGTGTGACGGTTTGTTCACTTGGCAATCAATCTGTATCCGACCTATTATTCATAGCTATTCAGTCAAGTTTTTTTTATTCGAATTTTGCTTTATTATTATTAATTATTATCAATGTTATTTCAAAAGACTTTGCATAATATGCCAAATTTGGTGATTAGAATAAAATTGTTTAAAAATAAGCTTTCGTAAATATGCAAAGAGCTCTAATTAAATGACATTTATATTCATCCATAAAATATAGATGTACATATTTATCTATAAAATATGCCTCAGCAACGACAGAAATTGTGCACCTAAACAAAGGGACAAACTGAAAATAATAAGCTGGAATCTTGGACTTGAATCGATGGCCAATCAGCATACTTTTCACCTACTTAAGTAAAATACTCCCTGACCCAATACACGTAAGCAGCTTGTAACAATAAAATTCGATTACGTTATTCCCTGATTTATGCCACTCGAAGAAGGTGCACATCCTTCTCCCCATATACATGAATAAATATTTTAAGGACACTTGAGGGAGCCAGCGATGTATCATAAGTCGGGAATGGCAACGAGCAGAAGAAAAAGGCGCCCGGAGCCAGTCCAAAGTCCGGTACGACATATCCTCCGGTCAGTTCCTCTAAATCGGCTTATATGATTTTTTATCTTTCGATTTATACTCTATTAAAGACGATAAATTATAAATATCATCCAAAAAGGACCAAGGACAAATATTCCATCAGAATTGATAACAAGTTTCTCCGCAGATTTACGTATCTAGGTAGTTACACACAGCGTCCAGTGGTCCATCGAGCATGTTCTTTGTGCGGCTAAATTGGCTACTTCTTCTTGGTCGGGGCGGCGATGCCAAAAATCCTTCCTCCTCCTTTTGATTCCTGCATCCGATCCAGAATTGTCAGCTTGTCGGCAACTCCGGGGAGCAGGCAGATAACTCAATTGTTGGAGACGGCTAACTTTCAAAATGTTCCGCTCTCCGGCCCTATCTGACGTGATGAGGTTCTCAGATTAGGCCCTCAACTGATGGCAACCGACGTCTGTCTTCGAGGGTCGCCGCTTTCAGCTGTTTAATCAAGCGACTTCCTTTTGGAGATGAGCCCATCACTGAATTGTTACATCTGCCAATTTAAGAAGAATATGTTAAATAATTTAGTATGCAATGATATATTTACTTCACAGTAAGAAATTCGTGTTAAATAAAAGTAAAGTAAGTATTCCAAAGGTATAAAATATTTAATCCGAACGAAAAGGCAAAGGAACCTTCATACTACAATTTGCGTTCCAATGAATTAAAAAATCAAAAGAATGGATTTTTTTAATATCGAAACGACGATTATTGATCCATTCGAAAAAAATGATCTCCTCCACTTTATTAAATTTACACTGGAAGAATAACTTAAAAAATATTTATGTGAATAAATATACCTTCGATGGTATTTGTTAAGCACCACTAAGAGTAAAATGTATTACACCGGATATAAAGGGTAGGCCATCTGTTGGTTTCTTTTTACATTCAATTTTAAATACGGCACAGCTAGATCTTTCGCGCTCAAATTGAAAGAAACACAATATCATATCTTCGCAGTATGAAATTAATAGATTTACGCTTAAAAAACGTTGGAAAGAAATACTGAAAATTTATTTCCAAAGTGATTGCTGTGTTGTCGAAACATTGTGAATTTTGAAAAGATATTTCGGTTGAAATAATGCACCAACCGCGTCTGTAATTACATTTTCTGAAGTAGCAATACTGGTAATTTGTCTTGCTTGCATTTCTTGTAAGCTGTACTGAGTATGGTAATTCCAAGAATAATGCATTCTTTTATAGCTCCGGCAATACGACGACGCGACAGTCAAAAGCAGACTAATCTGTATCACACTTTTTAAGTGTAAATCAAATGTTAAGTTGAAAATATTTCGCTATTATACACATGGTGGTCCATTCTGATCCTCATCGGCTCATTTAAAGTACAGCAAAATGTACTTACTATCATTATATAGAAAGATTTATTTTTTAATTATTATAATTACAATCTATTAAAATAAAAACTTAAATTATTCAAGAAAAACTGTGTTTGGTACTGGGTAAATTCTTCGTCCACAACTTCTGTAATACTGTGCTCTTACAAGAAGAAAATAAAAACTGAATTGAATTCTATACGGAATTTATTTATGAATTCTTATAAAAATGAGTACAAAAGTGATTTCTTGATAGCTTATTTCGAATACCAAACAATTAATTATATTCGAAATATATAAAAATCGAAACTTCGTTTGTTTGTTTGTTACTCAATCACGCCTAAACGTTTGTATCGATATTTGGTTTTGCTCTAAGGTAGTACATATTTCCACTTACATCAATATGGCGGAGGGGACTCACAATAATAAAGCACCCCGAGAAGTGAGAGGCAAGGGGACTCAATATAATAAAGCACCCCAAAGGAGACAAAATTCCACCACGTCCACGCCTTTGTCTCTGGATTACGCAAAGAGTAGAAATTCGTGATCAGCAACTACAAAAACCCCGAATTTCATGGAAACCTACAAGATTTTCAAAACTTGATGTCCGCCATATTGAATCCGCCATTTTCAATTTTCAAAATTTGATGTTAAATTTGTGATTAGCGACTACCAAAACTCCTGTATACTGAATTTCATGAAAATCTGTGAGATTTTTAAAATGTGTTGTCCGCCATATTGAATTTGCCATTTTGAATTTTAAAAATCTGATTTTAATCTCATAATCAGTGTTTGATAAAAACCCTTTGGTACAGAATTTCACGAAAATCTGTACGATTTTCAGAGTTTCAGATTTTCAGAATCTGCACTATAGAAAATCCGCCATTTTGAAAAGGTTATAAGTAATTGCGATCAGCAAAAAAACTTTTATCTGTAAGTTCAAACATTCCAATCACCGTTGATCATAGTAAGAATTGCATTGCAAAATTGTATTGACTTGAAAAAAAATTACAAAAAAAAAAATTTCAAATTTTTTGATATTTTTTTCTCCAAAAGGTCACCATATTTCATTTCCTATTGGAAAAAACTCAATTTTGACGACAGATTCTGAAGGAGCACACTCAAAACTAGTAAGATTCATGGTTTTTATTGGAAAATAAATGTCCTTTAATTGTAAGAATGAGGTTTCAAACTGCACAAAAAAATTAGGTTCTTTGGGCGGTAATGGGTTAAAGATATATTGGGGCCACTGATTTCGACTCAAAAATCTATATTTGAAAATTCAAGATGTAGGATCTAATATGGCGAGGATTGTAATGAAGATTTTTTAAAAAAGGATAAGGAGCATTTAATTTTAGATCTGCTATCGAAATTCGGCAATTCAAAATAGTAAAAAAATGTCTTTATTTAAATCGACAAAGTACAAAGGAGATTTCGATTCTACTACATATGTTTACATCAGTATTTTGAGATTGAAGATGGAGGATCCAATATGGTACTTAGATCTGATCTACTTGTAATTTCAAACTACAATATAACGTATTCAGTACGAAAAAAATTTCCTAATTTTAAGAGATCTCAGTGAAAATTAGTACTGGAACCCTGCGCCATTTTTTCGGGTATCTCAACAATTAAATAGTTCATAGTTTTTTGGGCTACTGTTTTCAAATCTCCTATTAGATAGAATTGTGAAATTAAAGGTGGTGGATCCAATATCGCGACGAATATTTATAAATAATTCAAAGGATTTTAATGAAAACTAGCATAAAAGGGTTTTCAGGATGCCAATCCACGCCTTAACTTAGAATTATTTGAAATAATTTCTAGGATATAACAAACTGGAACATTTGAGAAGTGTTTAATTAATAAGTATTTACATCCGGGTGAAGCCGGGTATTACTCATCTAATTTATAAAAGAAAGATGGAATCATCTTCTTTTGACTTTCACATTGATAAAACTGCCCTCAGATGTGCTCTTTATCTGCTCAACCCTTCCCCATAACCTTTCACTTGTATTTAAGCTTGCATTAAGCGAAATTTTCTACAATTTTAACGAAAACTTCGTAAGATCATGTAGCGCAAAACCGAAACTTTTTGAAATTTTCGATTTTAAATATCTCAAGAAGTATAAGCGACCGAATAAAATTTTATATTTCCAAGTTCTGACCTCAAATGGCCGTTCGCGAGTAAACCACAAACTCAATTTGAACTTAATATTGTAAGAAAAATTACATTGGGGTCTATAACTAGCAAGTAAGTTATCTGCAATAATATTTCTACTGGCATTTTTCAAAATCAAAATATTTATTACAGAGTTGGATATTGTTTTATTTTTCCTAGAAATTCCTTTGAATGAAATCACCCTTAGCTATGTTTTTATATAAATATCGAAAACACATACATATCTGCCTGTTTTGCTGTTAATCGAATTCAATGAAGCGATTTGCGCTAAACTATTGGATTTGCTGCCGACAGTCGCTTAATCTAATTAGAGAAAACCAAATATTTGCACTAAGAATGACTATTTCAGATTACGTTTGCCAGGAAAGGTAGCCTTGAGTTGCTGCAAGTGTTTATCTTTAACGAGTGCCCTTGAGAAATTGCTGGAAGTACTTGGCTAATCACATTTTCTAGCAGAGCGGTCAAAACTGATTATATCTTTATCGGTCGCAACCAGCCTTTTTGGACGGCCAAGCGAGTGCAGCCGGTGTGCAGTGGACGGCTGTGAATACATAGAAATAGATATTTCGGAGCTTCCTCCTCTGTTTGCGTGTAAACCGAGCGCGCTATCCGGCGCGACGGGGGAAAAATGCTAAAACAACGCACATGGATTGATGAGCAAACAAAGTGGAGTGTCGTTTTGTAAATCAAAGCGAAAACTTTTAAAAAAGTTTTGCCGGCAGGAATCGACCACCACATAACTGCAGATCATCCACTTTAAATGGGGGGAATATGCAGAGGAGCATTTATGTAGCTCCATTTAATTGATTAAAAGCACTTTTCGGGTTCTCTCCGTAAACTATATTAATTCGCTCGGTTATGTAACTTGTTGTCGCGGCGGCCACTGGACGTATTTGCGTCAATTCGAATTAAGATATTGATTGGCTGCGATAAAACTTTTAAGTGAATTAATGAATTCTCTGCTTATGAAATTTGTGTAATCATACGTTGCAACTATTGAGAATTCTTTGTGTAAACAGAAATTCCACTAATCTATTTTTGCGACGATGATGAACTCTATTGTCAATCAATTAACAAATTACATCCACTTAAGACGAATACTCCTTTATTCGCACAACTTAAGCTTATCTCTTTAATTAGATAATTGATAATAGATATAATCTATCTAAAACGCTGTTAGTAATGCATTTTTTGTCCTTATATGTGAACTGCAAGGTCACATAACTACTGAGATTGTTGTATGAAGTACCTCGGTACATTTTACAATTTAACATTCTTTAAATTGCTTTTTTAGTTATTTACGTATTTTAGTAAATTAAAAAAATTCTAAAAAAAATAAGCTGTAGATCTGTAAAACGATCGTTTACTTATATTTTAATGTTGTGATAAGGTATTATGCACCTTATTTTTTCAAAAATTATTATATTGGGTATTCATGCTTTTATGTAAATAGGTCTTGCACCCTTGATCGGACTCATTCGTAGCACGGAAATGCAATGATACAATAAAAATTCTGAATAAATTCAATCTGCAATACCTTTCCAAATTTACAATATCCCTGATATATCGGACAAAGGCCTTGCAAAATTGTAGGGTTAAAAAATCATATCAGCTGTCAAAGAAATTAGAAGTAGAATTTTTTAGTACCAAATTTTTCCGTCATTCAAATTTTTATCGGCAGCATTGTTTACAAACTTATAAATTAATTGCTTTTTGGCTGAATTCCGCGTCATTAATGTTTATATAACGTTGTCCTGTATAACATTTCTTTAATTTTTTGAGATTGTAATATGACAGCTCCATTTTGAAGTATGTTCCGTAATGCATTAAGATTGAGAGTTACTCCATCCCATTACAAAAAAAGTGTATGAAAAGTGCACTTAGCACAAAACTGCACCACAGCGTAGATAGCTATGCTATCTTATTTTTAGTTACATTAATGTTCTCTTTGAATCTAACTATTAATGACAGACAGAAAACAAAAAAGCAAATTCTTTATTGTATGGTTATATGTACCGATTTTGATTGACGATATCAATTGCCACAAAAAAATGTCATATAAATATTAAAAATTTAAGCTGCTCCTTTTATTAAAATTATACTGTATCTAATATTTTCACAAAATTTTGGATAGTTGGGGAAAGTTGAATACCATAATAACACAATTTTCTTTTTATAAACCTAAGGGTAGTTTGGCATTTAATTAGAAAAATCTTATATCTCTTTTTGCAATGCAATGACAATAAACCTATAGCACTGTGTAAAATTGCTGTTCGTGATTGCAAATTTTAGGAAAACTTCCTTTTACTTATAGTTAATATACTACTCACTTGTATAGTAGTAAAAATATACATTCTTACTACGACTTTGTACTCAACATTCCCAACCTGATGTACTTTTACATTTACTTTAACTTTAAATCAAGCAAATTTACAAGTCAATTGTGGAAATTTCCAATATTGTTAACTTTTTTCGCCAAATTGGAGTTTTGTTAAAAAATTATGGTACAAAAATTATGTAATAAAGTACGTGGTTTTTAAAGTGTGCATAACATCAATTCAAGCGTGAGAAATTCAGACTCACACAAATTTTTGTCCAGTGCTTTATTTTCTAAATTCTATCACATATATCGTTGATTGACGTAATTGTATATAATATATATTCCTATTCAAGAAAAAGTTATATAAACTAGATTTCAGATGATTTGATATCGGAGATTTTTTTGAATCGTTTTTATACTTTTTAGTACCTACACATGCATTCTCAGAATAATTTTATTCTGCTGCCTTTTTTGCAGTTTAGTAAGGATGAATTTTTTCTGGTTAGGGTATTTTAGCGCTTGATTTGTGTATTGTGTGATTTATAGGGACTCAAAAAAAATTAGTTTTAAATATATTATAGTTTGAAATAAAGGTCAACAATTTATTAGAAAATCCTCTACTAAAAATGTTCCACTAACGAAAAAATCGTACTAAAAGCATTAGTATTAGTAGAATGCTTAGTTGCAGTTGCATCGAGTTTCTCGATTGAAATTTATAATTTGGCTGCAAAGGAAACTTAGTTTTAGTTAATATCTATAGTAAAATAACAAGTGAAAAACTAAAATTATAAAATGGAAAGAAATATCCTAATAGATTTAGAGTGGAGTATAGATGGCTAGTTAGAAGTTAGTGGCCACTAATTTAATAGCGATTCTAAAAATTGTTATTGGTAAGGTTCCATAACTTCTTTAAGTTACGCTACGTTAAATTTACGGGTCCTGTAAATTTGGTGAACAAATTAATAATATCTCATCTTAAATATATTTGAATTAATTTACTGGCTATTTCTTTCCAAAAAGTTAATCTAGTTGTATTGAAATTTTTCCATTTCTAGTTTTGGCGATTATCGTACGAATATAATCGCCAATCCTAGAAATGGTAAGATTTGAACAAAACTAGATTAACTTTCTAGGAAGATTTGTTAGACATAATAAAATAAAAAAGAGATACAGTGGCTCTCAATTTCCTGCTGTGATCCTAAAATGCACGTGCTTTGAGGACAGCCGCTTGTTATACAATTCTAAGGACACGAGCACAAAGGTACGATCGTATCTTTGTATAAATCACAGAAGTTAGTCCTGTAAATGTTCCTGCAGCATTCTTTTTGGCATGGGCTCACCGTCCGACAACGTTCAAAGTGACCATAGCCAGAAGTCATCCATTCCCACAGTTACTGACAATAGCCCTGAGACATCCTAAACGCCTTTAAATGGATTAGCGGATTGACTTACGAAAATTTATCACAATTATTTGTGTTTTTTTTCTTTTCGGCCCGAGATTATGCTTTCAGCGGGACAAACAGGATGAAACGATTAAGGTCGTGACAAAAGACAGGTAACAGATCTGGTAACTCGTGTGACGACGGGTCATTAAGGTTGGGTAGATCTTAGGAGGATTAGGATACAAATAAATAAAGGGATGACATAAAGGACAATTAAGCAAGTTGGAGGATGTGTGCGTAATTTCTTTTAACGTTTGTGTTTTATGTATTTGGTTAGATGAAATCGTTTGTTTGCTTTCGGTTGTGATGATAACTCACAAAGAAAAAAAAATTAAATGTTTTTATGTTTAAAAAGGTGGTTGCATTTTCAATCTAAATACTATAAAAATCAACAGGGTTTGCAATTATGTATAACAAAGACGATGACTGTTAAGTTAATTGTTCAATACGCTTAAATTTTCAAATGTTTAATTTTTCAAACTGAATACAACAACGTTTGAACGAAACGCTGCACATTCAGTTCAAACACTATCTATTAAATCAAACGCTTCTACTCTTAATCGAAATGCAAAACTTTTGAATAAAACGAATACTTATAAAATAAGCTCTTGGACTGTCTGTCCGAATATAGCGCGTTTGGTTCGACTCTCAGCCCAAATTCCAAAATAATAAGTGTAGTGCATTTCCGTCAAACACTATAAAATTCTTCATTTAATTAAATGCATAAACTTTTGAAACAAATGAATATTGAGGTTAATAAAACAAATTGCTTTAATCTAGAATTACAAGTTAAATTGCATACGTTGGAGAGATATAGCGTATATCTGTATATACTTTTAGATATTTTAAAATTTCATATGGCGACGATCATAGCCACTGGTCTTTAGAGTAGTGTGTCGAAATTTGAAATTGAACAGTTGGATAGTTTTCCTGTTTTCACGTTTAAATATTTTATCATCACTTTTAACTACGCGCCGCTCTTTTTAAAAATATTTTATCTTTTAAATAATGAAAATCAAATGAAATACTAAGCAGCAAAAGCATTTGAAACACCTTTGCTCATTAAAATATTATTAGTAAAGAGAAATTAACCCTTTTATTGCTAGCACACCGATTTACCACAATTATTTTTAATGTATAAGCAAATGATGATTTTTCACTTGTGCCACATGACGATGCTCTGACCACTGGCAGGAATTATATTATGCTATAATTGTAATTAACAGATGAGATAATTAATAAAATTTTTACTGATTGTCACCAAAACACAGTAGCTGAAACCAAGATTACTAGCAGTCTCGGTTTATGTAAAATCAAGTTAAATCTGCTTCAAGTGGCACACAGACGTATAATATACTTACTTAAAAAATTCAAATACTTGAACATATCGATCAAAGGTGTTTGGCCTTGGTTTGAATACGATTGCTGCTTGTTCTGAATATTAAATAACTATATCAAACATTTAAACATTTGATTTAAAATTAAATTTTTCCAAAACATCTGATTTGAATGTTTTTTTAGTTAAATTTAACTAAAAACTTTTGAATAAAACAACATTTTCTGTGAACTTGCATAATAACGTTTAGGAATTTTGAAATAAAAATTATTTGTATGATTCAGTCATTAGTGTATATACTTTTATTAGTTGAAAGATACTACTGTAAATAGCGAAACCTTAAGTAGTTATTAATCGGCTCAATAACGAAATTTATTTATAGAGTAGTGGAAATAAGAAGCTTTAAAAACCAATGAAATTTGCCGCTTTTGAAGCATATCTAAGGCTCGGTCTATTGTTGGAGCTAATTCCATTACAACGGGACGATCTTAACATAATTAGAAATCTTCCGAACACCATTGCGCCCGAGAAAAAGGGTTTCCTTTGCATCTTAAAGTTCATAGATAAATTGCCGATAATTAAATTCAATATCCGTCGTGAGTTACCATCAAACGTGGGCTCAAACGTCCTTGTAGGCGGGAAACTGTTGCTTCTTTAAAGTGCCTTCTCATCCCCTTCATCAAAAGATAATTTCGTTTTAAGGTACAAAAGGCATCTTTCCTTTTCCTCGAAGCTAATTGGCTTCCCCGCTTGTCTTAAGTGATTTCTTCTACAGTACATTGCCTGTGTGTTGTATCTACTGCTTAGGGAAAGGGTTAAAGAAGTACATACATAGAACTGCCTAGCCTAAGCATCACGCTTACATTCATATTTAACATATTTTCCTCTGTGGGCTGAATGCAACTTTTGCCAGCACATATTTCCAGAAAGCGCCTTAAGTCTGACAGTTCTTTTCAGGTGACATGCAATTCCCTCCAGCATCCCTTGTCTGGCTGCAAAGTAAAACAAGAATCATCCCCCAAGGCTGCCTCCTCGTCGGCGCTGAGATTTGTGGCCCTGTGTGGGTGCCGTCTAGTCCGTTTCCCTTTCTAAGATTACTAGAACGATGAGATGGTGGGCAGGACTCGAGAAACATTTCAACTTGATACCAGGATGAAGCATCCAGGAAAGTACCTTGTGGGAAATTGCATTAATTATTCTATTAGCAGTGTAATTCGCTCTTAATTGCACGATAAAGTTTATTGTTGCCTTTCATTTCGCAATGATTTTGCCAGTGCTTACTTCATGATTTACCCACTCTGCCCCAGATGAAACTGATGGCGGTAAAAGCATATTTATTAGGCAGGATTTCTATTATACGAATACCTACGTAACTTTGAAGAATTGAGGATAAATATCTCCATCGAATAGTATCTTTGAGTTATTTTTGTATTCTACAATATATATTAAGTACCCAACTAGAATTTTGTGGGGTACAGCTAGGGTCCCTATGAAGCTAGCCATAGGTACTGCCTCGTGTGGGTCCCATGAGGCTGCCGTATAAGGCGCACGAAGGGCAAATAACCCCTTGCCTCATTCGCGCATCATTATGAATGCCGCATGTGGTCCTCGTGAGGCAAAATAATTGCTACCCGATTTGAACATTTTTCATGAAAATTGGTACATAGCGGTTTTGCAGAATGCTGATTTCAAATCCGCTGTCCAAATTTA
The DNA here is from genome assembly GCA_949715965.1 of Dysmachus trigonus. Classification (NCBI taxonomy): domain Eukaryota; kingdom Metazoa; phylum Arthropoda; class Insecta; order Diptera; family Asilidae; genus Dysmachus; species Dysmachus trigonus. The sequence continues at coordinate 34,268,949 of OX454319.1, forward strand.
GAAATTCAATTAAAATTAGTACAATGATAATCTTGAGCTCACTGAATTTCAATGTTATCAAAATTTACGAATCCAAGATGGCGGATCTAATATGGCGACCAATAATTTTCGATTTCAACGGATTTTAATGAAAATTGGTACAATGATTATTCTGAGGCCACTCTTTTCGAATTATGGCGAATCCATAAAGGGGTTTTCGGGTTAAAACAAATTCTAGAATATAACAAACTAGCACATTTGAGAAGTATGGGCCTAGGTGTATATTTGATGTTTCCCTAATCGAACCCCCGCCCGTAAGGCAAGTTGTGGGATTGCCTATTTCATTGTAAGGTTATAAATGCATTAGGTTTGCCTCATAAGACCCTTGTGCGAATCTCATAAGGTAAACCTCACTTCAGTATCGCTGATTTTATTTTGTGAGGTCCTCACGAGGAATCTACGGGTAATCCCTCTACCGGCATACCCCTCACCTGCCACATGAGGCCCACACGCTTCATGAGGCATGCCCCCTATAAATTCTAGTCGGGAATATAATAAACAAAACTTGGCTAATTTCCCCTGGTGGAATTGATTGAAACAAAAACTTGAAAGGCTGAAAATTTGCTAAGTTTTTGGTTGGTGTAAACTTGTTTTGTATTCACCAATGTTTTTTTCTCAGTGTACTGGCTTCGCCATGTTTGATTTATTAAAAATCGAACGTACTTCTGTACTGACTTCAAAGTAAATGGGGATATTTAACATTTACTTACGCTTTTAGGCTTACTTACTATTACAAATTGAGTTATGCTGCAATTTTTTGGGATTTAATTATTCTATCTCCTGAGAAATTGGTTAAAAAAGCAAAAAAAATAGTTTTTTAGCGTTTAAAAATCGACGTGGATTATTCTTCCATTTCTTCTTGGTAAATAAATATTCTATAAACTTTTTGTTTCAATCAATCCTCCTCAATGTTAGTCGAGAACAAAATTTTGTTTACACTGTTGCGCCAACGTGACTTACATCCACTTACTTACATATATTTGCATCGCAGTTTTAAACAGGATTTGTTATCTTTCAGTGCTTTCAGTGCAATTATTGTGTAACAAGTTTCAGAGTGAGTAAACATTATAATCAAAGAATTATGAATAGTGTTCCGGTAAGTGATTTTTCATCTTATTTATAATAGTGATGTAGATTCAGAATTTGTTCCTAATATATTTAATAATAATGGTGAGCTGATAATACAAATTCTTTAAAATCTTCTAATATTTACTAACTTTAAATAAAAATAATGTATTCTACGCAAGGCTTTGTTATTTTAGAAGAAGAAGTTCAGACAAAACTAAAAAAAGCAGAAAAAGAAGAATGGATATTAATAAATATAAAAAAGTCATCCGAAAGTGAAGACGGGAACGACGAAAAATAATGTAACTTGTTTATATAATGAAATTATGTTTTTATCTTGGACTGTAAAACTCTGTACATTTGAAAACTATTCCTTTGTTTTTTTCTTCAGAATTTTAACTTATTGTCAGTGTACTCGATATTATAAGAAAATAAGAATCAGTATGACTTTAAAATGTGTTTTCTTATTTCATTTCTTTCATATAACAGAAATGACTAACCAAAGTACTTTTTAGTTGTTTTTTTCTTCAAAGAACAACTGTATTAAATAATTAAATTTAATATAATAATAAATTAATTAATCCATCCCTTCAAATATTGAGTGTTAAAATTGATAAATTCGACTGCACCATTTTTTAAATGAACTTTCAACTTTTAAGTTTAGTTATCAAAAAGATGATTTCGGAGGAATAGTCACTAACGTCTGGTTCGTGACCCTTAAAATGTCAGATTTTCATAGTTTCAAAATATATTTGGGATGATGCCAATATGTGTTTTGAAATTTAAGGAAAGAGTAAGCAGTAATGCCAAATGTACGTAATTACAAAATAAGTACACCTAATCAGAGATATTTCATTTAAAAACAATAGAAACCAACGAGTGGAAAGCGAGAAAAGGAAATTTTTATTAAAAACGAGCTTAATATTAATCCCGCATTGAATGAGATATTTTTTTTCTTTCTTCTCTTCCCCTTTTCGAATGGCTACTGCTTTTCGTTGGTGAAGGTAAGAAAATTTTGATTGAGAAACAATATTTGGCCGGGCAAAGACAGTGGCACCACCACCACTGTATAATTTTCGCCTTGGCCGTGCACTGAGGGCGCAGAAAAATCTACTGTTTGTCCTCATAATCACAAAAAATTAAGTTTTAAATTGCTTTTTAAATTAGCCACTCAGCGTAGTCCCGGTCGTTGCAGTGTCGCCAATAAGGAGAAGAATTAACTAGGAGCTTAGTGCGCCCAGACGAGGGAGTTGTGAAAATCGGTGGAAATCACCATCACCATATTTTAAATCGATTGCTCTTTTTCAGCTTACTTCAGTGGATGGAATGGAATTCAAGTAAATATGTATAATATGAAATAATACCAATCGGAAATTCTTTGAAAATGTGAAAATGACGAGATTTTGGTACCATCGAAGAAGGTAAGTGAAACTGGCCCGTCGTTTTATTTTTGTCCGCAATCTAAAGGTGGAGCTGGGGAAAAAGAAATTCACAGGGAAGTGATTAATGAGAATCTGAACCGAAGGACAGGAACCGAACCATTTAAATTCCTCTAAGTACGTCATTGTTCGATTGCACGGATCCAAAACGGAACCCACCCATCATTAATAATTTCTCTTTGAGTAATAATCCCCTGAATGAAAAAATTCACGGGAGGAATGAGCGCTGAAAGATGGTCGGAAGGACGCCAGAATTAAGGAGCCATCTCCGGAATATTTATTCATCTCTCCTGACATCAGAATTCAAACAAGTGTAATCTCCTCTAAGTCGGAGCAAAGATTAAAAAAACGTTCCGAGAAAGGACTCCGCTGTCCTCCAACTTCATCCCCTGATTTAAATGAGGAACAACTTTCCCTCGTATTGGGCCGCGTTGTAACCCGGAGACCGGTGTTTTTGGTGTTTTTTCACCGGGGGTCTTGGTGTGGTCGGAAAATTTTGTCTTTTTAACAAAACATTCGGTCTAGCGGCAGTGGGGTGATACTTAAGAGGCACCCGAGGCTGCGCCACATCCCGCAAAACATATTTTCACAATGACCCTCTGCGATGATTTTTACTCTTCACAGTTAATTGACTAATTCCTGCCATACCGTGTCCTTTTACTACGTACCCCAAAAGAAGGACCTACGGAGTGAAATTTAAGAAGGATTAAACTAAATTAAACTCATTAATAAAAAGAAGAGACGCTACTGGGCGGGGTGGGTCTGGCTTAAGAGCAAGAGTTGCTTTTAAATCAGGGTGGAGCTCTAAATCCTTTCAGGTTACGTCTAGAAAATAGGATTGAGTTTTTTTAAGCATGAAAAATAAAGCTATGATAATACTAGTACAAATATCATGGTAAAGAAATCTATACAGTGGTAGAATAAATTATAAAACTTTCGGAAATATTCCCTTTATGCAGGATTATTTATGAAAAGAAAATCCTTTGTACCAATTTTCATGCAAATCGAATTCTGAAAATCGATAGCTTCAATTTAGTCCATGAAAATAGATGGATTTTTTTTTATTTTGACATGTCGACATACTTTTTATATGTTAGGCACAAATTGTATCTTGTACTGGGAAGCAATTGCCGAAGACAAACCACTTTGAATCCAGTTCGCCTCTACTCTTATGAATAGTGCACTAGAGCACTGCTGCCCGAAACACCGTAGTTAATTGTTTTTACGGAAAATCTACAAAAGTAGTAAATATCCAGCAGAAAAACGCATTTATTTATATGGGATATGGTTTTAATCCAATTCTGTAAATCATTTGAGATGGCCAACGAGTTCTGGAAATCTTAAACCCAATGAAGAGCACTTGACAAATTTGGATTTGTAGAATTTACGCTGATCACTGCAAATTTAGTCCAGTTGAATACATACCTTAATACGCCCTATTTTGAAGAAGAACATGGACAAACGAATACTACACTATTTCGTAGGTTAACCGAAGCCAAAATAAATATTAACAAATGAAATAAAGTGTGTATAATTAATCTTGTAAATAAAAATTAAGAATTTTCTTTTAAAACTTCAAGAGAAAAGATACTAAAAAATATATTAATGATAACCAAAATTATTATTTTATTTCTTGAAATTCTTGTGCTTTAAAATATGCAATATCAGAAATTTCACAATGCTCCGATAATTTGAAAGTATTCCGTGCAGGCTTTGACCAGTTTTGACGAGTTGAATTTTGGAATTTTGAAATTATAATATTTGTTAAAGTTATGAAATTTGAAATATTTATGAAGTGTGAGCATTTTATTTAGGTATAACAATTATATAGCTAGTGATATCAAGTATTTTTCTCCGATACCTATCCCATTAGTTTCAACACATAAAGCAATAAGACTTATCGGATATACTAAAATCGTTGTAAATTCTTTAAAACAGCATCTTATCGTAAATAATGATAGATGATATTTTCAAATATGTTGACTTGTTCTTCCATTATCTTGAGATTTTGCATATAACATTAATGTTTAGTGATAAATTTATTTAAATATAGATATCTAATTATTTATAGCAGCAATGGATTTCTAATAAGTAAAATTAATCCTCAACAAACCAGCACTAATTTCTACAGGGTCGCTCTACTTTTAAGAATCTCCTTGAATTTGTTAGTTTTATTATTGGAGGCTTCCAAACAGGTTTGCAAACATACTGACTTTAGCAAAACTTTCGTAAGATAGATTCAGTAATAATTCTTAAATTAATAAGACCAGGCTTTCCACTGCTTATTGACTGTATTTGCTCTTACTTACTCAACAGGACATAGCATATGAGGTTTCTTTTCATTGTGCTATCTCGAACAAGATAGAAGCTACGTCATGAGTTCCGCAGGGTATTAATTTAGGTCCACTTCTCTTTATTGTTTTGATGACATCTCACACCTTTGTAAAATCTATAAAATCTTAATCTACATAGACAAAAAAAAAAATTCTTTCATACGAAAAATATTAACTACTTAAAAGAACTAAAATGTATGTATCCTACTTATGGTATGCGTGTTCATTCTGTCCTGATTTTAGAATTATTCTGGTTCTGTATGGTAATCAAGGTCAACCCTATATTAGGATTCATTGAAATATGGCCCCGTGAATTTTTCAATGGGGCTGCATTCAAACAACTTTATTTTTCTTTTGTTAGACAGGTTCTTGAATACGCGACTCAAGTTTAGTCATACTATTATCAAGTTCATATTGACTGTGCCGAATCTGTGCAAAGAAAATTTGTCAGATTCCCTTTTGAGGATTCATCTTTTTTCTCTTCCTTCTTACAATTATCATCTGAGGCTCTTTGATATGCACTCTCTGCACAAACCTCGGAAAATTGCAACATTATATTTGTTATATAATAATTATTAATTGGTACTGTAGACTCAACTTCCCTTTAAACCGAATTTACTTTCAGAAGTGAACGAGCGAAATCTTAGGGGTGCAATTTTGACTGCAAATTGTGATAGTTTATGCAAAACAATCTATAGTTTGTCTTAACCTATTAAAAGGATGTGGTTAATGTGAATTAAAATGAATTGTTTGATGTTCGCATCAATAAGCATGTACTGAAGAAGAATCTACTTGGTGGTTGTGGTCGCATGTCTGCTAACATCAGACCAAATTAAATAATCAATCATATGATACGGATTAATTTCGTTATTTTATAAGGCTTTGACTAAGCTAATGATTCGCATAATAATAATAAAAATAAATAAAATGTAATACATTCCCATCATTGTTAGTTGGCAAAATAAGTACATATATGAATTTATTATTTTGCAGTATAAAATCGAACTACAGAGATTTATAAATTGGGAAAAGAAATTTAGTAACAAAGGTAAGTCTAAATGATTTTATGATGATGATTAAGTGGATATACTTGTAGATGATGAATGAGCATGTACATTTTAACATGTTAAGTTGTAAAAAGGTAAATTAAAGTAGATACTATTAAATATCAAAAGGAAACATAAAAGCAATGGTAGAACTCAATAATATGATTATAATATATGTGTATTTGAAAATTACAAAGAGGCAAGTACTCTCTATGGTAAATTATATAATTTGGATACAACAAATTGTCACAAAATATTTGTTCGGAGACACCCAGTATATAGTAAGGATTGTTTACAAAACTGCACTTATGCTGCGTAATAATTTTAGAAGTTGTTAGTAGAAATCTATACTTATGATATTAGAATTTATCACTAAACACGCAAAAAATACATAGAAAATTGTAGTTTTATAGGCCTGAGTGAAAAAATACATATAATAAGTATTTACATGTTAAATGTATTAGGTGTGGTATTTAATTTAAAGGACTTAAAAAATTTCTATTGTTCTAATTTTATTTTATTCATCATTAATTCATCCTGTAAATACAACTTCTATAACTTGTTGCCATCTTTCTGGAAACAGATTGATTCCACAGTGAAAAAATTGAGTATTCTTTGAAGTAATCGAATCTTCGATCTATTTTTGGACTTCTTTATAAGAGTGCTGTTTAGATAAGCCATTCACTATTAATCGAAACAAGTGATAGTCAGAAGGAACAATGTCTGGTTAATACGGCGGGTGAGGTAGAACCTCCCAGCCAAGCGCTTTTAATGTATATCATTAACCGTTTCTGCAATATGTGGCCGAGCGTTGTCGTGCAAAAAATCACCTTATCGTGTCTTTTGGAATATTCACGGCGTCTTTACTTCATGCTTTTTTAATGTAATTAATTATTGTTTATAACTATCGACTGTAATAGTTGCACTAGGTTTAAACAGTTCATAAAACAATATGACTTTCTGATTCCACCAAAAAAAACACTATAACTTTTGCAGAATGTAAGGTTCGTTTTAATGTCGATATTGACGTTGATGGTAGAGGTTCGCTTCTTTTTCCATTTACTATTTTAACGTTTAGAATTATCAAAATAGATCTATTTTTTATCGCCAGTTACAAATCGATATAAAAATGACTTCCTTTTTTGTTTTTGAAGCCAGATTTTACAAGTTTTCAGAGGTCGTTTAATACTGCTTTCTGTGAAATCATATGGTGTGATTGAATATTCTTTTTGACTCACACTCCATGGCTTATAAACGTTAACCTATAACTTCTCGACAGACATTTAATGCTGTTGCAAATTTATCTTGTTTTTGACTTGGATCTTCATTTGAAAATCCTTGCAATTGTATCTTCGAATTTTTCGATTTATCTGAACGCTCTTGATCTTCCACATTGTAATCGCCACTTCTAAATATCGTTAACCAGTATTCACATATTGAAATCTACGGAGTTTGCTTATTATAAGTTTCCACAAGCAAGCGATGACTTTCAGGGGCACTTTTATAAATAAACATCTTTGACTATAATAAATGGTATGTTTGAGATACGATTTTACAATGTCATTCTTCTCTGAGTGTAGACACTATATTTAATTAATGTCTATTGTTAAATTATCGTTAAGATGTGGTTTTCTTTCATTATAGGAAGGCATAAGTTGTTCTTGCTTCTAATAATAAGGGTCTTATTAATTATATAAGGTTGCGACATCGGTTTGCTTTCATCAATCGCCATTAAGCGATTCACCTATAGGTGAATTATGAACAGATGTATATTATAAAGCACAGTTCTAAAATGTCCCCAACCATTCATCCACTTATACAAAATCCTAATTTACCTCAAATGATTAAAATAGAAAACAAACGAAGCTTGAGCGCGCAATCGATTGCCCGCTAAATAATTATACAAAAATATTAATTCCGTCGCATTAACTCGGAACGATAAAATTTTCCAGCAATTAATTCTGTTGATATAATCTTAGGCTCCCGATTTTGTTAGAAAATACGTCCAGCACCCGTCTCGCGGGACATTGCTTGGTCTTGGTTTGGGGACATTTAGCGAACCGCGAGACCGGAGGAATCGAAAAAAGCGAAAACCCCTCGAAATAAATAAATTTAAGAAAAGAGCAAGTATCCGCGGCAATATTGCTTCCAGAGGGGATCAGAGTTTAACCCCTTCGCACAATAAAATGCAAAATAAGATGTCTTAGAATTTTATGCTTCCTAAACTTTAAATCCATGTCTTAAGACTCGAAATAGAATGACCGTCACGAAACCTTGGCACAACAACAGAAAACGACCAGAAGCCGAACAAGCAATTGGGGCTGGGGTGAGGCTCGTTTCTAATTTGTTTAGTCCTTCCAGTCCCCCCGTTGCCTGGCCCCGTTCGCCCCGTCGGAATCTCAGCGAAATAATTGCCATAAATCGAGTGCGCGTAGTGAATAAAAATCCCTGTTCAAGGATCTTTAGCCGCACCCACCCACTCTGCTGCGGGTTTTTATTTACTTTTTTAATGAGCACTCTTAATAAAACAGATTAAAAAGGAAGCATAAAAGAGCAAATATCTCAAGAGCTGCTTTAGAGGACAGTCGCAACGCAGCGCGGTCCTTTGCGACTCCTCGACGAGGGTGTGGGGCTCTAAAAACTTTTTCTTTGAGACAGTATCGACGATTGACTCACAGGACTCAATTAGACAGTTCTTCGTTAAAAATTATGCGCTTTCAATTAATATTTCCAATTAACGAAACTTCTCATCAATTCGAATCCCCCTGTTGCCTCCTTCGCAGCGAACTATCTGAAAAGTCCTGCCATGAAGGAGTTTCTTCGAAATTCAAAAGTTCTTTAGCGGGGCCAGAGGCCATCAGAAGAGTTCCACACTTTGTACAGCTTTGTATTAATGGGCAGGTCCGCTGTGTATGTCATAAATTAAAGAGAAATTGGACGTAACTATGTGGCGTGGCATAATGGCACACGTCCTGAGGGAATAAATTGCACCTAAATCTAAATTAGAACCAAATCCAATCATCGACGGTTGCTTCATTTACTTCGCTAATTTTTCAAGTCCTTAAGCGAGGACGTGAGGAGAATACCCGACAGCGAGTGGGAAAAAACTAGAAAAATCTCGAAGTATTCGTGGATCAAGAACGTGCAAAGAAATTCTTCCTGGGAAATTAGTTTTATGTAAGTCGCGACCGTAGACGCTCTTTAGGCGGTTAATGATTCTTTTAAATTAACAATCAAATTGGCTCCCCGACCTGAATTTCATTCGAAATTTCTTTTTGACGCCACTCTTGATATATTGTTATGCTCAATTAACTTACCCAAGCGAACAGGGTTTACGATTTCAGTTCCGGGTAGTTAAAGGAATCTGTTCAAAGTATCTCTTAGTAAAAATAAGAAATCTCGCTTTGCATTCTATGAATTATATGCAGTTAAATGATATTGAATGTAAAATTATACTTCGTTGAAGGATAGTAAACTTTTTTTCAAAAACGATGACCATTTTTGGATTCACACTTGTATGATAATTTTTAGTAACAAATTAGCATTTCTCTTTGTTTCACATTAAAGGCTATTCCATATACACTCAAATGGGTAAAAAAATTCAATTTTCTAAAAATATTCTAATATCGAAAAGGTTGATAAATTGTATGCTCCAAGAATGGATGATTTCATATTAGTCATATTTTTACTTTTATCTTTAAAAATTTTAAAAATCGGTGACAAAGATGTTCTCAAAACTACTACACCAAATTGAAACAAACCAGGCTCATTTTTTTCAGTATACGATATTCTAAAACCAGAAAGAGAACAGACGGCAGTGGCAGCAGCACCTAATTTAGATTTTTAGAAGACGCGCGCTGCCGTTGTTTTGTCTTGCATTATAACAAAGCATTGTGCCTAATTTTCGAGCTGCCCTCTCTTCTCTTTCTGGCTTAACGTTCGCCAGAAGGATTTCCCTTTTTATTGGAATAGCATTTTTTTATTGTACATAAAAGCACCAAAAATTAATGAATATTTCACTTTCATATTTCAACTTTTGAAGAGTTCCAGTAGGAATATTCCTTTGCTAGTTATTCTTTTGATTCCTTTTCGCTCATTTCTTTCTAAACGGATATTTTGGTATCGATTTGGTTTTTACCAAGGAAATTGTAAGAATAATAATCAAAAAATTCCAAAAATCACTTTTTCAAGCAAGAACTCTTTTTGAATCTGCAGTCAGAATCGGGAAATTATTAAATTTTTATGTTTTTTTTTTTTTAATTTCAAAATGGCGTCTTCAATATGGCGGTGGAGAGAATAGATTAAAAAATTTCAACAAATAATCTTTTTATAGGTATTTCATTGGTTTCATTAATGCCGTATTCAATAAGGCATCTGATTATGCAAAAATATTTGTTTTGATGGAAATATAATAAAAAACAAAAGTATTCACAGCCCCGTCAATTTCACCGTGATTTGCTGAAATAAGTATAATGTTGTTCTCGAGTTCGTGAATAATAGTTATTATGAGCTCAAGATAAGAAAAATAGACTATTTACACGGTTTTTTCTGCTACACATTTTTAGTATAAATTTTTAATATAATTGAATTTCCATCAACTTTCAAGACACCATTTTGGAATTTTCCGTTAAGAATTATACTATTCTGACTGCAGATTCAAAAAGAGCAGGCATTTTTATGACAAAAGTGACTTTTGGAATTTTTTTATTATTATTTTTACATTTTCCTAGGTAAAAAACCAATCGATATCAAAATGTCCGTTTGGGAAGAAATGGGCTAATCTCGTCTTACCTGAAAGTTTTTTATATTCTTGCATAATAATAATTTAATTTGATTTATTGTATTTTTTTTTTAAATATTTCTTTTAACATATTGTATGAAATATTTTTAAATCTTCTCTGTTTGACTTGACATATAGGACTGCTGAATTTAATTTTATAAAAACAATACCTATAGGTACTTAGGCTACTCTAAAATACAAATAAAGAAAACTAGAAGCACAATAACTACAATGTTTACCTATAACTCAAATGTCTAAATATTGAACTTGTAACTATATGATAACTATTACAAAACAAAACTACGCAAACTATTACCTTCCTTTCACACATATCAACTAGATTCACAATAAAAGGCGAAACAAATGTGACACATGATTGACAATGTTGAAGTGGAGACGATCACCACATATGTTCCGCAATGACGAAGCTGGGAAAGTCAGTCTGAAATTCATTCAATTAAACTCGTATACTTTAAGTTCCTACTTTCAAATTTGCACTCATATGTGCACAACTATAATTGGAATCGCATGCGGCACGGCAAAGAGGTGCGATTCAACGGGCTGCAGTATCAAAATTATTAGTAATTTTATTCACTTTTTTTTTACATGTATATAAACGTAGATATTTTTATGTATAAATAATACTCAAATTTGTTGAATTTAAATTGAAAAAGAAATATTTCTGTTTTACCGATTTGTGGTGTATGTAGTATTTGAAATTTTTCCGTCTAACTAGCCGTGCGCCCTTTTTTTTTTCTTCAAAGCCGACTTGTATTTATTATTTATTTATATAGTCCAAAAAAAGGTGTTACTAATTGGGGGGATAATAGGTAACGTTTTTAAACAGTTTTACTTAGCTTGACCGCGTTTGTTCAATTTCGTCGAATTTCAAAATGGCCGTCATATATATTAGAAAAAAAATTCTTCTCAAGCTGAAATTTGAGACATAGGTAATACAAACAATTCCGATGAAAATACAATATAATAAATAAAAAAAAATTGGTGGATTTCAAAATGGTTACCTTACAGGTTAGAGAAGAAAAATGTGATCAAGCTTAAATTTCCTATATACATAAAGCATACAGTGCCGATAACAATACAATAAAATAAAAAACAAAGATGGGGAATTTCAAAATGGCCACCATACAAATTAGAAGAAAAAAATTTCGATCAAGCTGAAATTTGATTACCTGTGTGTCATACATACATATACAATCCCGATGAAAACTCAGTATTATAAAAAAAAACAAAGTGGCGGGTTTCAAAATGGTTATCTCACGGGTTAGGGGACAAAAGTAAAGGTAAAGTAAAAAAAGGTTAAAAAAAACTTGTAAGTTAAACGTTTTATTTTAAATCATCAGCTGTACCACAAACTAGAAAACAATTAAGACACGCACACAACGCCTTCTTGAGATTCTGACGTCTAGCAAGGAATCGTGCGATACTAGCAGTGCTGTCTTCTCGTGTCGGATGCCAGGGGCATTGCTACGTCAGAGGGATAAATAATAATGTGGGATCTTTAACAGACTAAAATAAAACCGTGGAGGGAATAAAAACCTGTATAACGATTGTATAATTAAATAAGAAATACTTGTCTAGGAAAATGTGTTTCTAAGCCCACCAAAAGAAATATTTCAAATGCGCTCAACCGTTTAACTTAAAAAAAATTTTATTTGCTTTTTTTTTTTTTGTATTAGGCAGAGAAAGAAAATTGTTACATATTAGCGTATCGGTCGTCTAGCACACTCTAAGCAAAGGTGTCAGAGGTAACTCGAATCAAGGCGCGAAAATATCAAAAGTGCCACGCGCAGCGCCCATCGAGCTACACGCGCACTGATTTGAGTCAGTGTCATCAAAAACAATAAAAAACAGCAGCGCCCACGAAGCGCGTGTGCAACGATCCGGTTCGATGACATCAAATTTGCAGACGACTAAAAAATCGCCGGGTGAGCTGAGTCGATCAAAATGTTAAATAGAGTTCGATAGTAGCACGAAAGGTAGTCGGTAGTCGGGTCCGAAATAATTATAAATAATTAAATGTTATAATATACAAAAAAACAATATAAATTTCTTTTAGTGATAGCAATTTTATAAAAGTAAGTAAAATGCCAGTTAAAATTGAAGAAGTGGTTTTAGCAATATTTTCAATTCACGATATATAGTTATAAGCTCCAAAAAAAGTATATAAGCCTTTATTTTTTAAAATGACATAAGTACACTTTTTGAAAAAATCGCATAAGGGAACGTACCCATACTACGTGACCCATTTTTCACAATTTTTTACTCCTCTCCAACCCCTCGGTAACCATCCATAGTATATGCCTAGACCCCCCATTCCCCTATAGTTTTCACGTAGTAATTTGTGGCGGGTAGGCTGTGAGGTAGCAGAATATCTTTAATTTTTTTTAATATTAAAAAAAAAAAAAGTAGGCTTTTGGGAAATGAGGAGGCGAGTCAAGATTTTATTATTTTTTATTCTTTGGTTCAAACAAAAAAATTAAGAAGTTTATTAGACGAATGTAATTACTAATATTGAAAAATAAATAAAATTTATGTATACATATAAAAAAATGAAAAAATATGGAAGTGTATAAATTCATAAATATGTATTCAAATCATTTTTTGCAAACAGAAAGTTAATAGATTTTTCCCTAGAGGATATTGACTACGTGACAAAAACCTAAGCCCCCTCCCCCGCCCCTGTGACCAAGCGTGGTATTTTGAAGACCCCCCTCCCCCCCTGAACGGATCACGTTGTATGGGTACGTTCCCTAAGGACTATCTACCGTTAAGACTTAACTGGAGATGTCCTTAAAATTGATTTTAAAAAAGTTGGCTTATACGACTTTTAAAAATAATGGTTCATATATGATTTAAAACTTGTTTAAAAGCTTAGGCTTTCATAAAATTCACATAACATATTCCGAAATACAGTGTGTACAAAAAGTCTGGGAACTGTGAAATACCTCAAAGGAATTGAGCTTTTGATAAAAATGTGTCACACAAAAGTTTCAAGATATAAAAAAATTCAATAATTGATACGAATTTGACCATGAAATTACCTTTAACGGTCCTGCGCTCAGTCAAAATAAAATTGTATGTTTAAATACAGACTGACTTAAATTTTATAAAAGATTTTTCTATCCAAAGTTTTACTAAAGAAACACTACGACTTTACGACTACGTTTTTCAGAAGTTTTTCTTCTCTTATGATTTTATGTGTGCATGATTTTCAGAAGAGATTAATTTTGTCACTTCAATAAAACATGCACCAAGATTTTTCACCAATGACATTAATCTATTTTCTATTCCTAAAAAACTGGTATACATTTTTAGTATTACTACCTCCGGCTTCACAATCAATTGCTGACCTGCATTATATTAATAACAAATCACAGTGAGGGCGGAAGACATAATTAATTTAATATAATTAAAGTTTGGCTCATGTGAAGAAAGTTGTAAAATGTATTTCAATATATCAAAAAAAAAAAATTTCTTCAAGTGTACAAAATCATGCAAAATATAGATGTAAATTATTAATAACTTCAATTTTTCTTGTCTTTGCGGCTAGTAGTGGTCCAACGTTCCACTTTCGAGCTCTTAAGTAATAACTTTCTAACACTTAGAGATACTTGAATAAATACAAAAGTACTATTTTTAGTATCAAATTGCAACACAAGTTCAATTGAATTTACAGGGTGTCTATTGATTTTCAAAATTTTTACAGTATAACTACTACAATAGGGAGCCTCAATAGCTCTCTTGGTAGCGTGACGCGTTGGCTGCTAGCCAGCAGGGCGTCAGAGGTTGTAGGTTCAATTCCCACCAGAAACCCTGGTCACAAAAAAGTGGTATCACAATGGGCCTATAATAGCATAAGTGTGTCTTCGGAAAGTCACATCAATCTGCATCTACTACAATTTTAAAGAATTTTCAAGATAACTTGTCAGTCAATATGATAGATGTGGATACTAAAGTAATTTATTTATAATATTACTCGTATAATTATAATTTGATATAGTATAAATATAAAGTAATTGACAAAAAAAAAAAAAAAAAAAAAATTATAATATAATTTCTTTGATATATTCATAAAATATCCCCATTACTCAATTATTTAAAAAATAATACTTCATTTTCTATTTTCGGGTACATTTACGTATTTTTCCTTTTAGAACATTCGCTTACGAAACTGTTGTATCAAACAAATTTATCTGATGCTCATCATCTCGGATGAATTATTTTATTCCATTCAAGGCTAGCAACTGCCTTGACAAAAAAACAGATAAATACACACTCCTTCAGATAAATATTACTCATGTTATACTGCTCGAGAAAACGCCGCGAGAATAAGAAGTTTCACAAAATGTAAGGTTGTTTCATTGAAATCTGGGTGGGTAATAAAATTTCCTGAATTTGTTTTCGATAAGCTTTTAAGTCTTTTGATAACTTTTTCCACAAACATGTTATTTATTAGCCACCACTGGCTCCCCATGCTCCTTTCTAAACCGCACATTTTGTTAGATAACCAAGGGGGCGCCATAATGAGACAAGCTGCCGAGATATAACGAATCTAGGGGCGGATGCCCTATTTGCATACGTGGAGACCATGAATACAAATCTGTTAACAATGCCTCGTACGAAAGGCGGAAAAGACTTCAACTCAATGGCTGGAATTTAGTATAGTAGATCATAAAATTAAGTTATTGCAGCCAGCAACAGATGATGCACACATTATGATATGTTTTGTTTTGGAAAACAAGAAAATTGCCAAAATATTTTCTTTGTATTGAGTAAGTATAGGATTTGAGCGGTTTAAGTAACAATAAATTTCTAGAAGAATTTAACAGAATAAATAAATCTAAGATGTTGCGAAGGAAGGAAGTTGAAGGTGTTTTAAAGTTTCAGTGTTTTGTTGGTTTCGGATTCATCACAATATAGATACTGTACAAAGTACAAAATGCGAGCATCTTACTTAAGTAGTTAGTTAAGTAGAGCGGTGAGATGGTGGGGGACTTAATTCGCTCATACACACATTTCATCCTGAAAAGACCTTGAAATCGTTCTCACTAACTCCACCTCTTGGGGGGGGGGGGGGCATATACACCAGAATATCTCGAAAAGGGTCGACTAAAGGAGCAAAAACGTACAGAGCAATCTCAAAGATGTCTCAGATAAACGTCTTACGTTTACCGCAAGCAGATTATTGACACCACTTCCGTGCATAAATTACCCCAAATGAATGCTATCGCATGTGCCTGCTCTTGGGAAAAATTTTGTGCTCCCCATTCCTTCGGTCCAGGACCCATGTAGCGCATAACCCCAACTAAGTGCGGATGCTGCGGGAAGCAAATAAA
Source organism: Dysmachus trigonus (assembly GCA_949715965.1). Taxonomy (NCBI): domain Eukaryota; kingdom Metazoa; phylum Arthropoda; class Insecta; order Diptera; family Asilidae; genus Dysmachus; species Dysmachus trigonus. The sequence continues at coordinate 34,285,008 of OX454319.1, forward strand.
CAAGGACACTACGCGCTGGTGCGGGCTGAAGCAGCCAGGATAAAGAAAGGATTTCTTAGAGCTACCTTGCCGGGCGGTGGCGGTGTGCTCCCCTTTGCCGGCGATTGTTTCGCCCCCGACGAATGAATAATTCCGTCATTTATAATTTCTTTTACTCGTCAACATTTTTAATTTAAATTAAATCCTTTTTTAAATATGAATGAAGGAATCTTTTCTGCGGCAAATTAAACTCTTCTCCGAGAGGAGAAATCATTTATATTTGCAGACGTCAGAGCCGCTCCTTAGACCGCCAGCCGGTTTTGGGGTTACAGTCGTAAAGAAGCATCTCTCTAAAGACAATGAGGGAATAGTCAAACTTCTTGTGCTCTCTAATGACAATAATAATGGTAATAATCTTATGTCTTTTGTGCTCTGGACTCATTTGAGGCTCGAACGCTTTGCCCTTTGTCCCGACCTGAAATGAGGTGAAAGATTACTCTGTAATCCTCGGTTATTAATGGAACGTCCATTTACCTCTCTTTGTCCAATCTGATTGAAAGTATTGGGATTCAGTTTTAATTTTTCTCTGTATTTTCCTGGTTAAAATACTTCAGGTGTACTATACAGGGTGTTCAGAGGTGGGAGGTCAATACTGAAGGGGGTGAAAGGTCAGACCGAGACAAGCAAAAAATCGTATGGGTGGGGGGGGGGGGGGGGGGGCATCTCGCACCGTTTGGCAGTTACAGGGTGATTCGTAAATCAGGATTTTGCCTTATATGGGAACCGCTCTTGTATTTTTATCTTTTTTTCTACGCATTGCAGCGGCCCCAAACTGATTTCAAAAAATCACTATTTAGAAGCCCTTTCCAAAAAAGTTTACACCACCCCCCTATCCCCAACCCCTTGGCCACAATCCCCCCTGGAAGTTGAAAAAATTGACTTTTATTTCACGATTTTTCACCTTTCGCCCCACTTTTCTCCGAAATTCATGTTATTAACATACCTACTTTTTATTTTTTTTAAGTTGCCTATCTAATTACCTTTCCAATAAGATGCAACATGCCCAGGTAGGAAAGGGTTGCAAAAGTCCTGAAATTAAAACATCCTCACAGGTACCTAATTACTTTATTGCACCATAATGGAAAAAGTCGTTAAGTAAACAATTTTTATGACAGCAAGTTCGGAAATGTTTGTTTAGGAAACAGAGGTAATACATTTCTATATTTTCAGCAAAACAGTAATAAAATAATAAATGTAATCTCGTTAAATAGCGTTATTAGATTATTATATCCAGTATTGACTCCTAAGTATCCTGACGCTCCGTTTCTAATACCTCCTATGAATTATGGTATAAAAATGGGTGAGTTTGAAAGGACATTGACCACAGTTGAAGAAGGAAGTGAAAAGAACGGGTGTTTAATAGAAAAAATTAAGATAAAATGGCAGAATTCAGTGTTGACGAGTATGCCGATATAATTTACGTGCACGGTTTAGTAGAAGGAAATGATAGTGAGGCCGTACGAGAATACCAAAGGAGATTTCCGAATCGGCGGGTACTCAACAGAAGGGTATTTTCAAGGACTTTCAGAAGGTTAAAAGAAACCGGAAGTGTAACCGCCCCCAGAGCAGAAACGCGAGCAGGAAAATCGGCCGATTCAGCGGACCCCGACCAACAAATCCTCAACATCGTCAGGAACAGCCCTGTAATAAGCATCAGGCAGGTCGCACGAAGGTCAGGATTGTCTTCAGGGAGAGTTTGGACCGTTGTGAACCGAGAGGGACTACACCCATACCACCATATCCCGGTCCAAGCACTAGGGAAGGAGATTCCGAAGGACGATTGCAATTCTGCACTTGGCTGTTCGAGTCTGACATCGAAAACAGAAGGTTTCTAGACCGAATTCTGTGGACGGATGAATCGCAATTCACCTGGGATGGCATCACAAACTTACACAACCTCTACACCTGGTCAGATGTGAACCCACATAGGACCAGGTGTCGGTCCTTCCAGCAAAGATTTAGTGTCAATGTCTGGGCTGGCATCATCGGCAACCAGTTGATAGAACCCTTCATCTTGCCCCAAGTGCTGAATAGTCAGCTATACTCAGACTTTTTGGAGAATATCCTTCCGGATCTGTTGGAGGACATCCCCTTGGCCACCAGAAGCGCAATTTATTTACAGCTCGACGGAGCACCTGCGCATACTGGGAACATTGTTAGGGCAAGGTTAAATGAAAATTACCCAGAGCGCTGGATTGGACGAGGTGGACCGATTCCTTGGCCTGCTAGGTCACCGGACCTTACTCCACTGGACTTTTTCTTATAGGGAATGATGAAAGATGAAGTTTACTCAAGACCAATCAACACCAGAGAAGAATTAGTTACCAGGATTGGGACTGCAGCCACGAAAATACGGGAGAGACTGGCTACCATAGACCTCAAACGTGAAATAAAACGAAGGCTACTTGCATGCATCGAAACTAGCGGAGAACATTTTGAACAGCTTTTAAAGGACAAACGTTTTAATTGTAATTAGTTTTTAAGCGAACAAAATGTATTTTTTAGTAAACTTAAGTATAATTTCCTAAAAATTCGAATTATCATGATATTCTATAAAAGGATTTTTGTAAATAAATTTTCGTATCCTTTTCTTACCTGGGCATGTTGCACCTTTTTGGAAAGGTAATTAGATAGGCAACTTAAAAAAAATAAAAAGTAGGTATGTTAATAACATGAATTTGAGTGAAAAGAGGGGCGAAAGGTGAAAAATCGTGAAATAAAAGTTAATTTTTTCAACTTCCAGGGGGGATTGCGGCCAAGGGGTTGGGGATAGGGGGGTGGTGTAAACTTTTTTGGAAAGGGCTTCTAAATAGTGATTTTTTGAAATCAGTTTGGGGCCGCTGCAATGCGTAGAAAAAAAGATAAAAATACAAGAGCGGTTCCCATATAAGGCAAAATCCTGATTTACGAATCACCCTGTAACTGCCAAACGGTGCGAGATGCCCCCCCCCCCCCCCACCCATACGATTTTTTGCTTGTCTCGGTCTGACCTTTCACCCCTTTCAGTATTGACCACCCACCTCTGAACACCCTGTATAATGGCTTTTCTACAATCAAAAATTTCTACATTCGTAATAATGCCGAGAAAAATGTCTAATGTTTCCCCCATAAAATTGATATTTTTAACCGACGAGAAAAATTCCGAGTCGAAGGTTTTAGTCCAAAAACGTCCTAAGTAATATCCTTAAGTTAGGATATTTACGTTGGTTACGTTTGTGAATATGAAAATGTTCAAGCCAAAGGCGCTCCAAAATTGCTAAGTTTTGTCAGCTTCGAACAGTTTAGGTTCAGTTTGAGCTCTCTAAAGACCCAAATAATCCTTAGCATTTTAATCTGTATGAAGAATTGTAGTCCAAAATCAGCCTTTATATTCTATACTAAGGTATTTCAGGATCGAATCGGAATGATCCGAGTCTCTAAAAAACTCTCAGTAACCTAACGATAATAGTTGACATTATAATTTTCCTGTAAACTTTAAGTATGTCATTATAACAGTGGCGGCTCGTCAGAGAAAGCAGAGGAGGCAGTGCCTCCTGTATCAAGTTTCACAGTTCTTAGACTATGAGCTCAACAAAATAACAAAGAGAAAAATATTTTTGCATTAGAATGCGTATGAGAAATATAAATTTTGTAAAATAGTCTTACACTAATCTCGGGCTATATTGATATTGCTTATGACCGCTGATCTACTCAAACAATTTTTAATGTAATGGCAATACCTCAATTTCTCGTGAAAATGCCTCTCTCTAAGGAGATTAGCCTCCGATGATTTGATGAGGAAAAAACATGACGAACAAAACATGCGAAGAGCCGTGACGTAATTTCTTTAAACGAAACAATGGCTGACGAATTTTGTGTGTGCGTGGCAGAGGAGGCTAGCCTCCGAAGATTTTATGTGTAGAGAATCAACAAAACTACACACATTGATGGTCGTGACGTAATTTCTTTAAAAGAACCTGGGAAAATTGCCTGCGAAGAATTCTGTGTATGCGTGGCAGAGGAGGCTAGCCTCCTGATAAAGCCTACGTATCGTAACATGCGGAAACACGGAAATGGGTAGGAGAGAGCGAAAGAAAACCGGTCTAAAAAAAGTGGCTTTCGCTCATGAGTCATAAGCGCAACAGTAAAATTATCAGAATTATAATATGTTTAAATGATTTTTGTTACATCAGGTTATGTCGAAAAAAGCGTTTGCGTTTTCAAAAAAATAAAAGGTTTTTGAAAAAGAATGGGCTAAAGATCATTTGTATTATAAGATGTGGTCCTTTTGAGAATAGAAAAAAAATTTAAATTTTAAGTCCAGTAGTTTCGAATATAGGCGGATAAGTTGCGGAGGAAGGGGGGAGGGGGGAGAAGGGGGAGAAGGTGGGGAGGAGGGGGAGAAGGTGGGGAGGAGGGGGAGAAGGTGGGGAGAAGGGGGGGAGAACACTGTATTTATTTTCCCATATTTTTTAAAATATCTTTAATTACACCACACATGTCATATGAATGTGTTTTTTTTTCGAGTACCTAATTTGCTTCCTTTTTAATTCTTTCATGATTATTTTAAAGTGTTGACTAGCGCAAAATATGTGTGTTAATAAGATGTATTACTATGACAAATGACCTCAAATTTGCAATAGATTGCTTTTTTCAATAAATTGGAAGAAGCATACGATTTCTCTGTTGTCTTAAACTAATACGTGGACTGAGTTTTACAAACTACAAATTGTATTAAATAGCGTATTTAAAAGGATCTGATTTCTCTAGGATAAATAATTCGTAAAATCGAATTACCTTTTAGTATGAAGTATCAATATCTATGTCTATGTATGTACAAAAATGTGATGCTTTTGAGATTTTGGGTCTAAATAGTCGAAAAGAACGACAGAGAAACTAGTGAATTTTTTTCTCGTTTTTAGACCCTCGAATTGGAAGTTAAATTTACTGAAGATTATGGTGATATTATAATTACAGAGATTTTTTACGAGCCACCCAAAAAACTTTAAAAACACTTTAGCGATTTTCGCACCTTTTTTGCATTTTTACAAAAAAAAAAAAAAGGCTTACGTTATGCTGAATTCAAATCCGACGACCCAAACAATATATAAAATTGATTTTGAGTGATGAGATAATTTTGATTGTAACTTTTGTCCTACAAGATGATGCAATTTTTCCGATTTTTACCGGTTTTTAACGGAGTTTACATTTTTACAAAGAAGATGAGCCAATCCATGTGAACTAACGCCGAATTCGGATTCAGCGACCCAAAAAACACATAATATAGAATGAGTGGTTTGGTCCTGTGGTTCGAAAAAAAATTGGTGTGTACATTTTTAATTAGTCACTTGACATATAATTTCATTCTAAATTCAAGGGCCCAAAAACGGACACTTTTTCGGTTGTTCTTTGCAAATTCTCAATTCTCACCCACCCTGCAAATGAGGTGCTTTTCTATAAGCTTTTAATCCAGGTTTTATTTGCCCTAAAGAAAAGTTCAGGAAAGTTGCATGAAAGTTCAAACAATGACGTAAAAGCTCTTCAAAATTTAAATCACATTTAAAAAAAAAAATTAAATTAAAAACTAAAGAAATACCATATGAAGTTAAACGTTACTTTCAATGTTTACGTATCAAAGCAAACCGACTAGATCTCTTTCCGAATCAAAATTGTAGATTTTAAACATAATAAATTAGGTTGGTGTCATTGATATATTTGGGAGTGAATCCCGACTTTAGAAAAGTAATACAAGCTTTAACACTGTTGGGATCTATTAATAGGCAAGTGGGATTTCAAAGCTTGCTTCTGCGATAATTTCGAAGATAATTCTAGATTGATTTATGTTTTATTGTTCGTATATTTACTAAGTAAGTCGGATTTTACGAATTGTTAAAATTTATATACGACATGTATATACTAAAAATATATCAATATATATCTATTCGATAAAGCTATGCGAAAACCGGAAGGCTTTATGAATTCGCCTTCTAAATAATGCGTAATGCCCTAGACAGACAGAGCACTTAATTAATAATTAGTTAATTACTTATTTAGCACTAATTATTAATTAATGAAGTGGTGACAGACAGCCACTTCTTAATCATCATTTATCAGCTGTCAATTCTTTAATAGTCCTTGTACTTATCTTCTTCTTGTTATTTGTAATGGTTAGCGCAAAGTAATGTTACAACTGGTATATAAGTACAAAATCAGCTGAATTCTAGTACACTTTTCATCGTTTAAGTATAGGCCATAATGATGATGCGTAATTAATACTAATTAGTAATTTCTGTATGCTGCCCTTATCGCGAGAGTCGATGTCAGTAGAATCGACTAGACTTTTTTCAATCCTATCGGGAAATGACATGGTATCGCGTAAAGCGATCGATCAAATTTTCAAATAGAAATTTCCAGTGGAAATTTGTCAAACTGTCATTTTTTTAAAAGTGATTTATAGTGAATCAAAAGAACATCAAAATAATTGTTTTTTTTCTTTTTTTTTTTATTGTACAAAATAAATAAGTCAATAAGAATTAATAATAAACATGAGTTTTATTTAGTTCAATGTTTTTAAGACGAAATAGGAAACGTTCAACGAAATGATATTTTGACAACCCTTCACAGGAGGAAGAAAAAGAGACAGCAACTTCTAATCTTTTAGAAATGAATTTTTTAAGCTTTATATTTCTAACAATATACATATTCGCACACATACTGGCTTATAATAAAATGTATTTACATTCACGAAGAAATCTAGGTTTACAAAAGATATACTTGTGAAAATATTAGAAGAAATTGAACACAAAATTGAAACAAAGAATTTCATCAGCACCTACCAACAATAATAAATTTTGTTAAGATTCTGCAATCAAGGAAGCTATCAAATGTGTTTGGGAAACGATTTTCCCATATTTTAAATGAAGTGATTTTGAAGAACATTCATAATTATTTAAAAGAGGAAGAAGACGAAGCTGCATCGATGCATCATCGGAAAACACATAAAAATAAGAGCACCGAGCAGAGGTTGCAACAGTTTTACTATAATAAAAAAGCGCCAACGCACGAAATCATGTACAAAACGTCAATAGACTTGAAAAGTCTACGAAATAGAAAAATTCCACTAGAAATCGACTCCCGTCGTATTAACTTATCGACTTAAAGTCGATTTATAGTAGACTCTCGTGATAGGGCCCCAATATTTTATTTCATTAATATAAGAAAATTTTGAATCTATTATCTTGAGTAGAAAATTAAAAATTGCTATTTGAAACTAATGCTACTAAGACCCTTTTTATGTCTTGTTTTCTGCAGTTGGACAAATGTATTATACAAAACTTTGAGCTAATTTTTAAATTATGTCTACACTACTTTCAAAAATAACAACAAAATTTTATTTAATGTTACGTATTTTGACATTTTCAAACTTTTGAACCAACTTTCTGGGAAAAAAACATTGTTTAACTAAACAGATAAATAATATATTGTTGTCTGAACATACCAAAAAGTCATTTGCGGTAAATGGGATATCATGTGGATAACTTTGCTGCATAATATTTCTAATAATACTATGTTTATTTAGATGTCTTGTTCTATGCATTGTAAACTGCATCTTCACACCTTTTGATTTATTATTCAAGACGACCTTTACGTTAATTCGGGAATGAAATGTTTGCGTAGCTATAAATTAAAGCCTCTTCTAAATCTTTCGCATGTATACCGTGTAGATAAACTTTATTATCACAATCTCTTTGCAATTTTTCTCAATGGGTCTAACATCATTATAAGTGTGATAAATCAAACGTGAATGACGACATAAATTTGCCTGTATTTTAGATATATGTATAATGAATCGTAACATAATTGCAATATCATTGTACATATGCCGAAATCCTTTAGTAAAAAATGTTTGCCATGATATTATTAGAGTTTGAACGGTGTGGTGTGCTTCCGTCATAAACAAATATTTTGACCAAGAAGGAGCTGTTCTTTTAATATCTAGTAACAATATGCTTATGAATGAAGAAACTTTAGCTGGAAATGAATTTTGTTTTTCGTTATGGCATATTCTCTAGAAATGATGAAATCCGTCTAACTATGAAGAGTTAATATTATTTGGCTAACGAAGACTAGTCTTTTGTAGATCCAACTACTGAACATTTTTATGTGATAATGTATATATATTTTTTATGATATGATTAGTAAATTTTTTCGACCAACGTGAGACCAGAATTAAAAATAGTTTTTTGAAACTATGTATTACTTCCCATTAAAATATAATATAAAACAAAATGGAACATAATTTGACCTACTTTTTTATGTTTTTCTTCCGCATCACATAAATCACCGGCTATTAATTCCTACAAAATAATTTTCGAATACCCTTGAGATTTCAAGCATATTTTGAAGCTACTTGAAACTTTATAACAGATGATACTACTCATATCAAAATAAAACTTATCGTTTTTATTATGTTCATTGACCTTTGTTTACACTAATTCTAATACGAATTGGTAATATCAATCGGCACAGATTTAATGATATGTCAAGATTTTCTCCGATTATGCCGAAGTATGATAACATTAGCAGACAGGTGCGTTTAATTGTTAACATTGGTAACATAGGTAGGAATTTGAATTAGGTTGTTATCTGTTTATCGCAAATATGAGTTTTACTTTTACAATGTTTATGATAGTTTGAAGTTAAATTTTAGTTAATTTTCATCTTTTATACTTGACAGTTTGATGTTCTAGTAAGAGGGATGTAAAGTGCCGATATTTCATTACAAATCAGTTACATAGTTCAAGTGAATTTAAATCTTTCGATTTCAGTTTGAGTGTCTATTTAGTAAATTTAGTGCTACAATTTCATACATGTAAAGATTCATAGTTTTCATCTTTAGGATTCTATTATTAATTGTTATTTAATTTATTTATTTCAATTTATAATTTTACTGCAGGCTTTATTGATCTCGTAGAAGTTTTCAATTAAATTTAAATTTTAGTGATTCTACTAAAAGTATTAAATTAAGAACACGTTTTCACAAAAGGATCCACTTTTTTTGGGTATAAATTTTCTAGTCATTTAGTTCATTATATAAATAAAAACCAATATTTTTCTTAATAGCAGGGAACAGGATTAGTAATAGTCATACTCCTTTTCGAATTTGGGGCTATAATGGAGTTATTAACGATCTTATAATGCGGTATAATAATATAATGTTTATTTATTTTATATAATAACATGAAATGCATTTTTTGGGTTTGTAGTTTTTTCTGTTACATATATGTTAAGGCATTACATTATCGAAAATAATAATCGAACGCCAAAGTTTTTAAAGATGTTATTAAATAAACTACAAATTTGAATTACTTTAACAGATTTAATAATTAAAATATTGTGTGATACTCTTTAATGATTTTTCATGCAAGTAGATACTGTTGTTTGTTTTTGTGAATAGGAAAGTCGAAATTTAAAACTTCAATTGAAATAATATGTTCTAAAACTCAACATATTAAATTTTTTCAGTTTCCTAAATTCTTGAAAAAAATCATGGTTCACTTTTTCGTGAATTTATATTTAGTTTTTTTGCACTTAATCGTTTTAAATAAGGAAATAGTTTCAAAAACGTCATATGTGTTGAAATTTGTAATGGCGTGTTCGTTCTCCGTGCTAATTTGAAAAGTTTTTGGAGATTTGTTGAAGTGGATCATTCAATAATTCATATAAGTGATAGTTATAATTGAATCGGTCATTTCAAAATCCTCATATGTCACTCAATTAGAATTTTTCAGGAATCAATAAAAACTGTTTCATACACAAACAAATGAGTTTTAAAGGACTTTTTTATGCTTAATTTAGTATTTGAGTAGTAAAAAATTAAAATAGCGAATAACCTTCACAGTTTATTAATAGAAATAATGAAAAAAACCTGAAAAACTGTTCTTGACTTATGTTGTTTTAGCGAGAAATAGGGTTAGTGGTATATAATTTAACCAAAACATTCGTAGTAATGTTTTAATATCTTTAAGGTACATAGTCATATTCTCCATCATTCTCATCTGGATTATCTTCAACATTTGCAGTTGGCCAGCTAAAAATGTTGTTATACAATGGCATATGCTCTTCCAGAATGCTATCCTGAACTTGTTTTAAATCGTCTATTTTTTTTTTTTATTGATGGGCACCTTTAAATCATAGGCTTTGGCTGATGGAAGTGAAACAGAAGTTGTAATTTTGTTTATTAATAAGAATGAATGTTTAATCAATCCATCAATATATTCCTCGGCTATGATAGTTCCTTTTCGATCTGAATCATACTGAAAACTCATGTATGTCGAAGGTGCGAATGACTTTTTCTGGTCCTTTGGGACTTTTTTCCATAAGATACAGTTGACAAACATGTTTTTTTGTACAAATTTGGCCACTATTTCTTAAATTCCAAAACATCTTCAGTTTTTAGCTGTATGACTGTAAATGATGAGCTGGAGTTCGAAACCAAATCAATGTATTCTCCTGGGACGTAGATATGATCATGCTTTCGAACACTTTTTTTTATGACTCCAAAATCACGATCATATGGTAAAAACGAATGACTACGTATGGTGATAAACTTTTTCCAATCTTTTAGAGTCAGTCAAAGCCAACATAAATCTCAACAATGTATTATTTTTATTTTGACCGGGGCAGCCGTCGGAAAAAAGATATAAATACTTAATATGTGGCCCAATATTATTTTTTATTTAATGCATCAACATTGAACAAACCTCATTGGCTCCTTTGGTAGCAATGCCTTCGTGATACATGTAAAATGTTGATTTGCCTGTTTTTAAATTCTTAATACCAAAATAGTGAACCCATGATTGCCGTAAATAAAAAATGTTTTGTATAGGTATGTGAGGCATTGGTATTATTTGTATAAAATCGAATGTTATAGTCTTTCACGCAGTATTATTGGAAGAGGAAGGAATGTATCGACTTACGTGGTTTTTACCCAGAATACGCATCTCCCTTTAAGGAACCATTTTCAGCAAAAAAAGCATGTTGGAAAAAAATGTGACTTAAGAGGTTTTTGAAATGACCGATTCAATTATTATTATTATTTTTTTTTTTTTTGCAAGAACAATAAAATTCAAAATGACTGAAAGTGGAAATGCAAAAACCCACTTGATACATGTACCTTTGCGAATAATTGCTCACATAGCCACTTGATCTAATTGACAGAATTTCCTAAATTTTCTATTCCGTTCACGTCAAGAAGCCGATGTATGCCACAGCTTCCCCCGGGCTCTTTTCAAAATCAAGAGCAACTTAGTGACATACAGCGGTGCTGGGACGCACACAAGTAACGCGCTAGTATCATAAATGCGTTATTATGAACGAAATCGTACTACTTGAAAATTGAGTCACAAATTGTATCTTAAATAGACAATTCTACTTTATTATAACGAGCGGGCAATTTTCAGACGTTATCAACCACGACCGACTACCCAAACATTGCGAGCTCACAAGTGAAGAAGTGGTGAATTTCTGCGATGAGCAGTTCATCTATCCAAAAGAGGGTTGCTCAGCCCCGATGCAATTAATATAAGCACATTTGATTCGGTTGGCTAAGACAGTTAGTACTGCGCGTTCTGGACCTGATCGATAGATAGTCTTAGTATCACCTCAACTTGCTTCCAGCAGAGAATTACAAGCGAGCCGCCGATCGGAGGAAGATTTAATTGAGTGGTTGGCTAAACCGCGGCTCTAGACGCGCGTGTGTGGAACGGCTAAGATATATTTCTCAAATTTCTTTGCAACACGGTGCGCAAACGTCTGGACTTGTCAAGAGTACAGTCGTCGTTCGGGTAATCGGAGACGTACAGTGCATTATCCAATAGGCGTCTAATTTACGGCCGTAATTACTTCCTAATTTTTTAGTCTTTCAATGCTGAATGATAAATCTAATCTCGTATTCTACTTCAGAGAAATTGAAGAAAAGTTCCAGAGCCGTTTTAAGTTCGCGAAGTAAAAGTGTTTTAAGGTAGCCGCGTAGTTTTATTAATGCATTCATAAACGCCTCTCGAGTGAACAATTTTATTTGCATAGCAAATCTCTTAATTAATGTTTGTCCATCAGCCTAGACTACAATATGCAGATATCATTGATATAGTACAGACATTTTTCAAACTCTTTGTCTTTACAACAGTAGTGTTTGTTAACCAAGCCAGCACCATAAGGATTAGGCCTGGGAAACAAACTGATAACAGAAATGTTATCTTTCAAACGCAAGAAGAGTTTCTTAGGAATATATCATTCTTTAAAGTCATTTGTATAAATAAATCAGATCTTACACGGACAATTTAATACCTATATATATCGTTGAAGAAGCAAAAAAAAACAAGTTTGTACGTCTCATTATAAAAGGATGAAACCAATTAAAGTGATAGTCATTTCGCGCGATATGCCCTGCCGCGAATAGCTCCTGGCTGCTTATCATTTCCATCTGCTAGTGGTGAAGATAGCCAATTTCGGAAAATAATGTTCTCATCGATAATCTAGTTCCTAGCTGGTAAACATCGGCTCAGACTCTCAGCAATTCATCAGTTGTTGAAAAGTGTGCTGAATAAAAGCAACATCGTCTTGAATTCAAGAAAGAAAACGGAATTGTTGAAAAGAAATTTTGAAAAAAAAAATAATAATTTGTTTGAAATATGAGTGCTACTAGTGATAATTCAAAAGATAATCGATATGCTGATCTCGCCGATTCCGAAAAATTATCTGATGATGGTTATAAAGTGAATCTAGAAAAAGGGAAGTTAACCAACAATTTGAAAAATGGCAACTACAAACAATATGCGAAGGAAGTTGACGAAAGAGAGAGTGCTGATATCGAACGAGTGCTCAGGAGTATGCCACTTACTGAAGAAACTACATGTGGATTTTGGATTTTCAAAGGATCATTCTTTCAAAAGTACGTTTCACATTATTTAAAATATTTTTCTTTAAAAGAGGGCTTTTTACAAATACATTTCTAAGTAGATTTCTTATAATTTGAACAAAATATCGTACTAAGCTTAATTATCTAACATTAGGATAGTGGTGTGCTGCTACTTTTGACTTAAAAGTAATTAGTATTCTTCAAAAATATTGCTTTTGTGCCCATAGTTGGGACTTTATAATCACCAGCTTCGAAAATCTCTACGTTCCCATTTTTGTATCAATTCCTCGAAGAGAAATTTTTATTTTAACTGGCATATTCGACCCACCATCATAAATAAAATCCAATCCCAAAACAAATTAGATAGATACGACTGTCAAAAAATTTCTAAATGTAAAATTTAAACATAATTGCATTTTTTCTTCTGGATGGAACACACAGAATTTAGTTCACTTTAAAGAAAATGTTTCGCCGGCCGTAAAGTATAAATTAAATAATGGCATGTTATCTTTGTGCAATAATGGCATGTATGTAAAATAAAAATAAATTCACAAGAAGTAAAGGAAAGTATGGACTGCTTAATTTTGAAATATTGCATTTCCATCAATTAATTTTTTTCGTTTTCGTTAATCTATGTGCATTTTACCATCAAAGTAATTTAAATTACAATGTCGACTTTATTACTAAAAAGCTGCACAGCTCTACCATTAGTTTATTAAAGTACACCATTACTTCTTTAATCAACTGATGTTTAAAGTTTGTTAAATTACATTTTTGATATTATTCATAATTTGGCAAGGCACACATATTCATGACATACATAAGCCATCGGAAATTTTCGTATAAAACAAAAGTTTATAGCATACAACGTTAAATAAGTATTGTTTTAATATCATTTCTGTAAGATGCAAAAGACTGTCGAACAGAAAAAAAATGTCTTAAATAATTTATTGTATTAAAACTACGCTGCAGATATATAAATCTTAGTATATTTGTGAAAAAGTAGAAAACATTTTCTTCAAAATTCATTCTAATTAATATTTGATTGTCAATTTGTACTAAGAAAATTCCTTTATACAAATATATTTCAAAAAACTATTTTTATTTCAAATAAACTATTTAAAAGTAAATTAGGAGAGATCATGTTCTAGTGTTTGTGGATGACATGGTTTCATAAATTTCTCTAAGAATTTATTTTAATAAAATAAAGACGATGACACGCCATATTTCTTAAGACAAATTTAAGAAACAACGTAATTTTGAAGTCTTTACGAAAGTTCCGGGGTAATTCCTTTTTCAAGACAAGCAACTAAATATTTGCCTGGCCTGTAAATAAGTGTATATTTTGTATTTTTCATTAAAATCTCATTCACTATTCATGACTTGCAATCCTTAATCAATTAAATAATTGGAAAAGGGCACAAATTCAGAAACTATAGAAAGAGATGAAAGTATTATGACTTACTGAGGAGACCTCAATAGTCAAGTTGGTAACGCGACACGAGATTTTTTAAGTTAATTAATTTAATTTTGAACAATTACGCAAGCTTACAATGAGCTTGTACTTTAAAATCCAACACGTGTCTTCTAATCTAAAGAAGAAATGGGTTCTCATTTTGATGCCCTTGAGTGTCAAAAAATTTCTACTGCTTATTTTTAGAATTATATTTATTAAAAAAAAAAAATATTTTACAAGACTTAAACCTTTTTGTTTTTTTAAAGTAAACACTGAAAGTGCAAGTCAGAGCATCGTATAAATTAGGGTATTAAGAGATTTAAGACAATGCACATACGTGTAGAAGTTTGCACAGCTTTATCTTTGATGAGATGGGCTTTTCTGACAGTAAGATTTCTTTTGGCAAACACCGCTAATTTAGGATGCACAGAACTCTGCATGTGAATAAAACCCAGTCACTATTGACGAAATTATATAATTTTTTCACATATTACGTCGCTTTACAAACATTTTGGCGAAGAGTTCATTGTTACTAATCTAATCTCGAAATGTAAGTTGAAAGGACAAAGAAACAATAAACAGAGAGACAGAGAGTTTATCCAGATTTCTTCGTATTATATGTAGATATATATTTAGCGATTTCCAGTTTTCACACCACCAAAGTCAAAATGTTCAATTTTCTTACACTATTGTCATCATGTTTTCAAAGATGTTTAATCAAATATTAACTGAAGTAAAATAGTCTTAAGAGTTAATTGCTTTCAGGCTTATGGAGACTGAGATTTAAAAAAATATATAACCGAACCACTGTTTCTATGACAAAAAATATGGGTTTTACATAAAGACTTAATACATAGTTATACTAAATACGTTAAAGGTTTTAAAGAACAACACAAACTCAACACATAGGAATATTTCAGGAGCAGCTCCTTGATTGTATGAATTTTAGATAACTGCCTCAACAATACAATGGACCATTTTAAAAAGTCTATAATTTGTATGTGCACTTTACAAAAGACTCGTTTTATCCGAAATTGTCGAGTTCAAAATACATTTCGTTAATATTTGCCTCTATGTTGATATTCTACAAACTTTTCTAGTTTATGAAAACATCTCGCCTGATAGTAAAATTAGTAAACAGCTTATCATTCTATGTTTCAGATTTGCAAATAAGAAGGCGTACGTTGTGCTATATGGAATCGTTGGATGTGTATTTTCAATGACATATGCTTACTTTAATGGTACAATAACGACGATAGAGAAAAGGTTCAAGATCCCTTCAAAGAATACAGGAATAATATCAGTAGGAAATGATATAAGTCAACTTTTTGTCTCAGCTGTGCTGAGCTATTACGCTGGAAAGGGACATCGTCCTCGCTGGATAGGATTTGGTAATTAGAGAATAATCAGCGGTATTTTAATTTTAGTTTCTAATATTTTTTATTCATATCTTCATATAGGTTTACTCACGATTGTGACATTCTGTGTACTCACGGCTGTGCCGCACTTCCTCTATGGACCGGGTGAAGATGCACTGATGCTCACAACTGAATACGGAGCTAAGGCTGATGTGAATAGCACCATGGAAGCTTTGGAGGAGGAAAGATCAAAGACGCTTTGTAAAATAAAAGGTGACATCCGTTACCCGTCCACTTGGATTGCTGACTTAATCTTATTTAATGTAATTAGGTGGAAAAGGTGCTGAGTGTGAGGAAAGCGAGGGAAGCTTTGCCCCGCAGGTTATTCTGTTTATCGCACAATTTATATCCGGAATTGGTGGCTCTCTCTATTACACCCTAGGCGTTTCGTACATGGATGACAATATTAAAAAATCAAAAACTCCAGCTCTTCTTAGTAAGCGAACATCTTTTTTATTATTAAAAGTATATTTTTTTTGTAAATTATAATTTAATACTTAATATTAATGGTTCGGGTTTAACCGTAGAAAATATAGTATAGATACCATAATAATCTCTCTTTATGAAATCTAAAACGAGGTTAATAGAAAAATCGGGATTCCAATAAAAATCAACCTAAACCTGATTAATACATTACAGATATAAAATGTAAAATATCTATCAGCCAGACACCCTTGAAATTGGGTAGATAAGTACATAATAATGTTATCAATTTATCACTAGCACTAATCATATCTAAATAGCAGATGAAATATTTTTAATCTTATAGTTAGATGAACTGTATTCAAATTTTACAACCTAATCATTATTTGACAATAATCCAATATATGAGTATAATAAAATGATAACTAGGGTTGTGTCTGTGCAAGCATCACGTAAAATCTACTGGACTAATTTTAAGAAAACTTGGCATAGTTATGGCTTATCTCCTGAACTAATTTACGATATTTGTTTCTGATAAAATATAGGGTCTCAAAATGGCGGATGCAAGATGGCTACCAACAATTTTATTGAATTACAATAAAAATTGTTATTTGGTGGTTTTTGAGGACATTGCTTTCGAATCTTCTATCAAAATTATGAATTTCAAAATAGTTAATCCAATATGGTGATTAAAATTCAATGAAAATTAGTTCCAAAGGCATTTCGGAGCCAAAGGCATTTTGGAATCCATTATCAAAATTTAGAAACTCGAAATGGTGGATCAAATTCTGTTTGTCTGTACGTATCACGAAAAATTTTAGGTTCTTTTCAATCTGTGATGTAATTGGGTACTAATGATGAGATTATTAATTGAGTATTAAATATAAGTGAAAATAAAATTAAAAGATTGCAAAAGTTAATATTGCATTTAATTAATGTTATTTACTGTTTTATAAAAACAAATTTGATATATATTGATATTGTCGAGACATGGTACTTTGTACAGAGTCTTTTTGCAGGTTAAATCGATATTGGCTTTTTCATGTAACTTCCATGTAGAGAAAAACCATAGCAGATTAAACATCATCTTTAAGATTTTATTTTGCGTTCTTTGAAGCTTATTACCATACGTTTTAGTACAGTCATCCCAGATAAGGGCATCATACAGTAAAACGGCTATGAACACAACTTTATAGTATTTATTTTCCGCACTTAGGTCCGAATTGCAATTTATACAATATATCCAGAGATTGAATCAATTTTTTCACTTTTTGGTGTGTAATATGTTTTTCGAGTGATAATTTTTTATCGATTGTGATAAGAAGGTATTTTAGTTCGTTACACCATTCAATAAGATGTGTGATAAGTGATAAGTTGATTTCAAGGCTTTGTTGAGGTAAAAAGATCTGTTTTCTTCTGCTGATAAAGAAAATGACTTGTGGTTTACTGGAATTTATTTTTATATACTTATATCAAAGAAGATGAGATTATGTAGGAACATTTTCATTTTGGTAGATTTCGTATTTTTGAATTCATTGAATGAATTTCAAGGTTGAAGAGAATAATAATAAATAAATATCAAAAAAACTAATAAAAGAAATATGGATGACGAATAGTGTGATATTTGTTTGTTTTAAAATATTTGTATTATAACCTTTATTTGAATATTTTTCTGCTCCAATCAGGAAATTAGAAAATAATTAATAGCGTATAGGTATATATATATTTTTTTTAATTTTCCACATGATTTTTTCAATTTTTTATTTTAGGTCTATCATATTTCATGAGGATGTTGGGTCCAGCCATTGGTTACGCACTAGCATCTTTCTGTCTCCGAGTCTACATTTCACCAAATCTAACTCCAGTGATAAGCAATTCCGATCCCAGATGGCTTGGAGCATGGTGGTTGGGATGGCTTATACTTGGAGCCCTTTTATTCCTCTCGGGAATATTTTTGTCTATGTTTCCCGCAGTCCTTCCAAGAGCTGCCGCCAGAAAAATGTTAGAGGAAGAGAAGCTAAAGAAAGATGCTCGCAAAGAGGAAGACGCTGAGTTACCGGCATCCTTCAAAGGTACTTTTACATCTTGTTCAAAATTTAGAGAAATGCTACATTTTTATATTTTTTACAGACATGATAAAGACATTCAAAAAACTCATCACCAACCCAACACTTATGTGCAATAACATTGCTTCAATTTTCTACTTGTTTGGTTATACACCTTATTGGATTTTTACTCCTAAGTATATTGAAATTCAATACAGACAGTCGGCAGCAACTTCAAGGTAAAAATATTTCACATAGACATAAATATATTCATTGTTTTTAACTGGTTTGCGTAGTTTAGTAACAGGTACTGTAGCCCTGGCGTTTTCGGCTATTGGAGTTCTGGGATCTGGCTTTGTAATTTCAAAGTATAAACCTAGGGCAAGGTACATGGCTGCATGGAATGTTGTTGTAGGATTCTTTTCAGTTGTAGGAATTCTAGGATATTCTTTCTTGGGCTGTCCTGGTAACGATTCGTCAACAATTATAAATACACCAATTAGGTAATAAACACTATTTTTTTATGATTGAAGTTCTAAGTAATGAAGATTTTCCATGGTTTACTTATAGTAATTCATTAAGTCCAACATGCAATTCAGCTTGTGGATGTGATTACGTTCGATACTCCCCAGTTTGTGGAGAAGACGGAAATACTTATATATCTCCATGCCATGCTGGATGTAAAAGTCAAATAATTCTTTCGGATAATAGAAAGGTTTAATAGTTGTCTTGTTATTGTGACATTTTTATGAAATAATATTTTATCAAAACAAACAGGTTTTCTACGATTGTTCATGTATAGCTGTACCAAACAGAACTTCACTAGCACAACCAATTTTTGAGAGGCTGACTGACTTCAGTAATGGAAGTTCAGCTTTAACATCAACACCTTTACCTACTCTCCAAAATGTAAGAAAACGTCCATCAAAAATTAAGAGCTACTCAGAACTCCACTTTAAATTTTAGACAGACTATAGTGGACAGGCAATTCCCGGAGGATGTCCAGTCAACTGCTTTAAGCAATTTGTCCTGTTTCTAGCTGTGATGTGCTTTTTGAAATTTATAGGTGCTACAGGACGAGCTAGTAACTTCCTCGTTTCAGTTCGGTGTGTTCCCGAAAAAGATAAAACAGCAGCAATGGGATTCAGCTTGATGTTAATGAGCCTTTTCGCTTTCATACCTAGTCCAATATTCTTTGGATGGTTACTCGACAGATTTTGTCTCGTTTGGGGGAAAACTTGTACAAGCAAAGGCAATTGCTGGTTCTATGATGCAGAGGCTCTAAGGTAAATTAAAATTTAAATTTTTCTTATTTATTAATCAGCTAAAAAAAAAATTACCAACCCCTCAGATACAAATTAAATATTATCGCTTCCGTCTTTGTGTTCATTGGAACAATCTTTGACGTCAGCGTTTGGTACTACGTAAAGGATCTAAAAATATTTGACGAGGAAGTCAAGGAAACAGAGATGCAGGAGTTCGACAAAGAGGAAGAAGCCACCAATGAGAAAAAGGCGGAAATGTGAAATTTTTGCTTAAATATTTTCTAAGTACATATTCCTCTAATTAATTTTCTTCCTGCCGACATTGTGATTCATCATTAATTGAGGCAAAGTTCAAGAGCTGCGTGTGTGATGTTTTTGCGAATGTTTTAGAGTCCTTACGGGTACAAATATTTAAGATGTGACGCTTTTATGTTTTGTGTTGAAGTTTTAGACGTTGTAAATTTGCCGTTGTAAATATTTCTAAATATACCTTGTTTTAATAAAATCGGATATTTTTCAATA
Organism: Dysmachus trigonus; assembly: GCA_949715965.1. Classification (NCBI taxonomy): domain Eukaryota; kingdom Metazoa; phylum Arthropoda; class Insecta; order Diptera; family Asilidae; genus Dysmachus; species Dysmachus trigonus. The sequence goes on from OX454319.1 coordinate 34,305,074, forward strand.
TAAGTTTCCTTAAAGGGAATCATGATAAAATATCCAGAAGTGATTAAATCCAGAAGAATTTTTAAAATCGAGAAACGAAAAAATTCAGAAACGACAGAATCCAGAAAGTATAGAAGTGAATGTAATTTCGGTAATTTTTTTATATTATGATTCCAATTTTGATAATCAAAATCCTAGAAAGGCCTATAATGAAAATAATTTCCAAAATTTAAAAATTGACTTTATTTTCTTTGGTATTTATTTTTGTAATAAATAAAGTTAATTGTTCAGAAGTGGGGTTCTCGACCCTGCGTTAAAACAGCGTTAAGTATGAATTATGAATTATTAGTAATTGGGCGCCCATGGAGGAACAATTTTGTTCAAATCCACCCTCTTCTCCTCCTGCCTATTTTTTGTTCAAACTAATCTACGGAATTTTCTTGGGCACTTCTTGCCTGGGTCGGAAGTGACACTTAAAAAAGTTATAGGTGTCTGCATGCAACAATATTCAAACTCAAGTATTAAAAACATATGTACGTTGCCAGAAAAATACGGAAACAAACCTTATATTTAGTAATCAAATAAATAGGCAGATCTAAAACAACACGTATTTTCAATGCCGGAACTTAATTTTTTATTTTTTATTATCTATCTTGTTTTTTTAAGAGGGGCTAGATTTGATGATAGGGGATAACTGCCAAATAAGCTTACGACAAATGTCATTGAGTGCCATTTTTATTCAGTAGGGTCCAACAAATAATCATGGAAACATATACACCACAACAATGATTTCAAATTGTGTAAAGGGTTCCTAGCTATAAGCGTGTCCGCTTGGACCTAAGCAAGAAAATCCCATACCTATACCATACATGGATGTGTCCTTATGAGTTAAGTTTGGAGGTACCATATTTATTTCGTATATCAAAAAACAGGGGAACTAGAGGGCGAAAACCTTTTGAACATTAGGTCCTCCTAGTGTCCAACAGAGATTGAGTTTGGATTTTAGATTGCTGTAGTTATATCATATACTAATGTACTTTGAAATGACAGTGAGAAAACATATATATGTAAATTGAAATGAGAAGTTTGGAAGCAGTGTGAATCTTCAAGACCAGTAAGTAACAGCTTCCTTTGAGTGTCCAGAGCTGGAAATGAGATATATGATAAAGGGCGTCAAGATATACATGTATGCCAAAAATGATGAAAATCGAAGGAGTGGAAGGGTCTCATTTTTTTGAGCAATTATTCGTATATTCATTATTCCATTGATTCACTTGGTTCGAGAGCTAAGGAATTCCAATTCAAAAGTTGAGGGATTGGTAAGACTCAATCGAAAAGTCTCATCATCAAAAATAATGGTCCCCGGTGGGAATTGAGCTTCCTGTTTCGTTTTCATCATTTCATATGATATTCAAGTGAAAATGAGCGATTGCTACCCATAAAGTGCAATCAAAATGAATGAAGTGAGAATCAAGCTAATTGCTCTGCAATGACTCACATACATGCTCTTAGACACAAGATGATTGTTGATTGACCCTCTATAAGGTCATAATTAATCATAATGAGCAATTATATTCAAGTATATGGAAGATTTGGCTTAGGTCCACAAGTCAATGCTTATAGCTAGGAACCCTTTATTTCCGAAATCACGGTTCATTTATAAAAACTTACAGAAAACTTCAAGAATTTTATGGGACTGTCGCCGTCGATGGTACAGAGCAATGATCCGCGACTTTTTTTTCAAAAAATTTGAGACATTGATGTTGATGACTTGTGGTTTCAACAGAATGGTGCTATGTGCTATACAACGACCGAAACAATCGATTTATTAAACAATTTGGCGAAAATTTTACTTATTTCAAGAAATGGGCCTGTCAGTTGACTGCCAAGATCATGTGATTTGACACATTTTTAGGAGTTTTTTACCCTCTTCTCTCCCTCACGTGATTAAACATTATTTTTTCTTTAACGTGGTATTTAATTTTCTTCAAAAATAGTTAGAACATTTTATTTGTTTAGATTTATTAATTACGAATAATTTCAAACAAGTATTTGAACTGATTTTAACATAAATATTAATTATTTTATTAGAGGCATATGTTTTTACTGTTTGTTAAAATTTCATTTAACATTTCTGAATGTCTTCTGGATTTTATCGTTTCTGAATTTTATCGTTTCTCGATTTTGTCTTTCTGGATTTCATGTTCAAACCTTATTTCAATGGAATGCAAATGGTGCGTAAAACACAAATTCTTTACTCATGTGAGTCGATTATTGTGGTTGTTTATAGGTGCGTTTTTTTAATGATCTGGATCTGGATTGCAATTTTGCACTGAATTGAAATTTTTCAATAGTTACTCATAGCAATACTTTCTAATTTTGCTAAAGGACATCAAATTGCATTGATTTATGCACGTTTTGCGTCAAAAAATGAATCCAATGATTTTTTCAGTTAAAGATTTGAAGTTTGGGTAGGTAAAAATCATGGCAATTTGATGCATTTATTGCACATTGAAAAATATTTCCTATAGGACATGGCTTAAAAATTTCAATTCAATGCAAATTCCTGATCCAGATCCAGATCATTAAAAAAACGCAACATATATGTTTTTATCTATTATAAATCCTAAAAGTGTGTGGAAATTTCTACAAATGTTCAAAATATATTCTTTAGTTATGGGTTATCTCAGTGTTAAACTACGAAAAAAGTACTTTTTTTGTTAAAAGACTACAAAAAAAAAAAAAAAAAAACCATTAGAGATGTCGACTTGAAAATTTGTGTGTATCTTTATTGAGTCTTAAAGTTTACATTGTTTTTATTAAAAAAAAAAACGGGTGTCCCACTGAGGCGCTCTAGCAATGCCACATGAAAAAATTAAATTGCGCTGCGTAAAATCCTGACAAAAATATCTATCCATAAGCATACATCAGAAAAACTTCTTTTAGTTTTTAGTACAATCTATGCCTTGAGCCTCAGCTTAGAGCAAAAAATAAATGTTTGGCTATTTGGTACACGTTTGAACACAGGTGTGTCGATTTTAGTCATGCTTTCAATTGAAAAGAGTGTTCTCAAATCACTGAAAAAGTTTGAGAAAAATGATCTTAATGTTTTAGGTTAAGTTGTTGTGGCTGCCAAAGGCCAACACAAGGCCCATTGTGATACCACACGGGACGACCTCAATTTAACCGTTTGAGTGCGGGGAGCGCGATAGCACTCCTCTAGTTATGTGCCAAAATTGCGGGAAGCGCGAAAGCGCTTCTCTTGTTTGATATTAAAATTGCAAAGAAAGAGACAGAGCTCCTATTTGTTTTTTTCAATTTGGCTTAAATTTAATCTGGTTGTACTAGCGAAGCATTTGATTTCTTGGTTTTTAAGTAAAAATATAGTAAAGTGGTTAGATTTTTTTTTTTTTTATATATATACCCAAAATCATCCGCATTTTTGGCATATACTCACAAAATTTGTTCCGCACTCAAACGGTTAACTAACCGTTTAACCACTTCGAGACTTTGATGAAGCGTTCAATGTCCCTGACGTTCTTCGAACTCATAGACCAATGGTGGCGAACCTATGACCCGCGGGTCAGACACTGACCCACGCAGACTTTTGAAATGACCCACGCGTTGATTGTTATAAACTTATTTTTTATATCATAAAAGAGGGAACGGAGAATCAAAAATATTTAAAACATAAAATATATATATATCTAATGTCGAATTTATAAAAAAAAATATTTAAATGTGGACATTGGCTAGCTGATTTTCTATCTGCACACTGCACTGTGTATGACATACACTGACGAGCAAAAGTGGTTTATGCACTGGGTCAAATGTTGTGACTTTTCTGGTTTTAATGATATCGCACCCAAAAGGTGGGTATTACATAATTTCAATAAACATATTTCAATTTAAACATGTAAAACAAAACACAAGACAAATTTTTGTTTAAAAAAATTCGCAAAATATTACATTATTAACAACGGACGTAGCTAACCTCATTTGTATAGTTTTGCACGCCAAATATTAAATATTATATGCATCACGACTGTATAAATGAAGATGATTATATTCATCGCTATTAAAATTATATTATGATATTTTGTTTAAACGAAGTTATTTTGTTTATTAAATATAAATATTTTTAAATTAAAATGTGTTTATAGTGCTAGATAAGTTGACTAGCACACACCATTTTATTGGGTCATCAAAAAAACCAGGAAAGTTAGAAACATGTGGCCACAATGGACAAATTGTTTTAATGATGTTTGAAAATATTAAAATATTTATTACGAATCTTGACATCTTTACTAAGGATTTGGAAATGAAAATCATGAAATATTTTCCTCAATTACAAAAACATTCTCAAAACACAATAATTTTAAAATTTGAAAATACGCTTGACGTTCAAAAAAATGCAATTAAAAAATAAAATTTTGAGAAGAGATTTAAATAAATATAAATATTAATATAAATAAATAAATTAATAATAATAAGTTTGGAAAATACATTTCATGTTATTTTATATCCATACAAAATGGAATTCGAAACAATAACCGAATTTATGTGGCTAGGTATCCATAATTTAGAAATGCATTAGTTGAATTTCAAAGCAGCAAAATGGAAAAATAAATTTGAAATGTGGAAAAATAAATTTGAAAACTTGATTTCCGAAGTCGAAGGAAAAATGTTAGAAAGTAGTGCAGATAATAATGATCCCACACTAAAACTTGAAAATATTGTATTAATCGTACGGATTCTATAACAAATAATTTTGTATCAATAAAGAAACTTGCTAATGATCTTCTAATTATGTATGGGTCCACATATTCATGTAAAAAATTTATTTCTTCAATGAATTTTGTAAAATCTACCGATAAAAATGAATTGACTGCGAAATGCGTTAAACAGAATACGGAATATGAACCTAATATTAAGAAACTAAACAACAGCAGATTTCTCATTAAAAGTACTTCCACTTTATAATACTTATGCATACCCGTAACTATACCTATCTATTAATATATAATATTTCATAATATATTTTTCTGATTTGCTTTGTGTTTTGTTCATTCTAATACGTACACTCAGTGCAATCACCTGGTGCTGCAATTCATGGTATCACTCCATTTATATCAATTTTTTTACCTTTATTCTTAGCTCTTCAAAGGTAAAAGTTGTAAAAAAAAAAAAAAAAAAAAAAAAACTTAAACTTTTTAGAGGATTTTAAAAGTGAGAACCAAAAACAATAGTTTTTAACCATCCTCCTCTCCCCTTTCCAAATGACGCCACTGACTTAGTGACCCACGAGCTAATACTAAAAAAATAATGAACAAAATTTGACCCACTTCTCAAAAAGATTCGCCATCACTGCCCTAGACAGACAGAGCACTTAATTAATAATTAGTTAATTACTTATTTAGCACTAATTATTAATTAATGAAGTGGTGACAGACAGCCACTTCTTAATCATCATTTATCAGCTGTCAATTCTTTAATAGTCCTTGTGCTTATCTTCTCCTTGTTATTTGTAATGGTTAGCGCAAAGTAATGTTACAACTGGTATATAAGTACAAAATCAGCTGAATTCTAGTACACTTTTCATCGTTTAGGTATAGGCCATAATGATGATGCGTAATTAATACTAATTAGTAATTTCTGTATGCTGCCCTTATCGCGAGAGTCGATGTCAGTAGAATCGACTAGACTTTTTTCAATCCTATCGGGAAATGACATGGTATCGCGTAAAGCGATCGATCAAATTTTCAAATAGAAATTTCCAGTGGAAATTTGTCAAACTGTCATTTTTTTAAAAGTGATTTATAGTGAATCAAAAGAACATCAAAATAATTGTTTTTTTTTCTTTTTTTTTTATTGTACAAAATAAATAAGTCAATAAGAATTAATAATAAACCTGAGTTTTATTTAGTTCAATGTTTTTAAGACGAAATAGGAAACGTTCAACGAAATGATATTTTGACAACCCTTCACAGGAGGAAAAAATAGACAGCAACTTCTAATCTTTTAGAAATGAATTTTTTAAGCTTTATATTTCTAACAATATACATATTCGCACACATACTACCTTATAATAAAATGTATTTACATTCAAGAAGAAATCTAGGTTTACAAGAGATATACTTGTGAAAATATTAGAAGAAATTGAACACAAAATTGAAACAAAGAATTTCATCAGCACCTACCAACAATAATAAATTTTGTTAAGATTCTGCAATCAAGGAAGCTATCAAATGTGTTTGGGAAACGATTTTCCCATATTTTAAATGAAGTGATTTTGAAGAACATTCATAATTATTTAAAAGAGGAAGAAGACGAAGCTGCATCGATGCATCATCGGAAAACACATAAAAATAAGAGCACCGAGCAGAGGTTGCAACAGTTTTACTATAATAAAAAAGCGCCAACGCACGAAATCATGTACAAAACGTCAATAGACTTGAAAAGTCTACGAAATAGAAAAATTTCACTAGAAATCGACTCCCGTCGTATTAACTTATCGACTTAAAGTCGATTTATAGTAGACTCTCGTGATAGGGCCCCAATATTTTATTTCATTAATATAAGAAAATTTTGAATCTATTATCTTGAGTAGAAAATTAAAAATTGCTATTTGAAACTAATGCTACTAAGAACCTTTTTATGTCTTGTTTTCTGCAGTTGGACAAATGTATTATACAAAACTTTGAGCTAATTTTTAAATTATGTCTACACTACTTTCAAAAATAACAACAAAATTTTATTTAATGTTACGTATTTTGACATTTTCAAACTTTTGAACCAACTTTCTGGGAAAAAAACATTGTTTAACTAAACAGATAAATAATATATTGTTGTCTGAACATACCAAAAAGTCATTTGCGGTAAATGGGATATCATGTGGATAACTTTGCTGCATAATATTTCTAATAATACTATGTTTATTTAGATGTCTTGTTCTATGCATTGTAAACTGCATCTTCACACCTTTTGATTTATTATTCAAGACGACCTTTACGTTAATTCGGGAAAGAAATGTTTGCGTAGCTATAAATTAAAGCCTCTTCTAAATCTTTCGCATGTATACCGTGTAGATAAACTTTATTATCACAATCTCTTTGCAATTTTTCTCAATGAGTCTAACATCATTATAAGTGTGATAAATCAAACGTGAATGACGACATTTTGCCTGTATTTTAGATGTATAATGAATCGTAACATAATTGCAATATCATTGTACATATGCCGAAATCCTTTAGTAAAAAATGTTTGCCATGATATTATAGTCCAGTCAATTTAACCTCTGAAGCGGAAGTTTGTGGTGGAGTGCTAATTTTTGGATATATTGTTGGGGACGGTGAGAAATGAAGCTATAACTATTTTTTGCCCCTCAGGGGTGTTTGCGAAGGGGTGAAAAAGGGTGAAAAAGGTTTTTTGTTTATAACTTTGAATAAAAAAGTCAGCCTGGGTGGGAACGTTAGAGGGTGATATAATAAATGATTATTCATCTTGTATTAAAGTTTCCCCCGGTTTTGTTTATTGCAAAATTGTTTATTAACAATTTCACTCTCCCAAACCGAAAAAAATCACGGCTGATTTTTTTAAAAATACTTAAGCTCGTACGATGTCTTTCATTTTCACAATATCACTAGAAGACGCAATCCCCCATCATATACCAAAAATTCAAAACGGTTCCATGCATTTCACCTGAGATAATCACCCAGATACCTCACCTGTTTTACACCGAAAAATGTACAGTTTTAATCCAAGTCAAGATATCCCCCACGAATCGTCGCCCTCCGACCAGATATCGCTGAGCAGCACACATTTTCACATTTTTTCCCAGCCCACGGCGGGGAAGAAGAAGATTTGCGACTGATTCAAAAACGGAAATCGCTATAACTTTCGATGTATGTAACGGAACTTAATGTATGATGGCTTCAAAAATCACTTATTTTTTTCTCCATCTTTTCCTCATACACCACTTTCACCTAATATTTTTACTTTTTTTTATATTGAATTAAACTTAAAAAAAAAATAAAAATTAATTACATTTTATTCCTTTTCTCCCACAAAACTAAACTTTTTTGAAATATTCTTAATTTTATAGTTATCTACAGATTCCACCCTTTATTCTCATAATTTTTATCATTTTCCACAAATCCCCCCTGACCCCCCGAATAAATATATTACCCCTTAAATTTTACAAACAAAAAACTCGCCAAACATTTTATTTTTTTTCTCCAACAAAACTAAACTTTTTTGAAATATTCTTAATTTTGTAGTTATCTACAGATTCCACCCTTTATTCTCATAATTTTTATTATTTTCCACAAATCCCCCCCTGACCCCCCCGAATAAATTTATTACCCCTTAAATTTTACAAACAAAAACTTACCAAACATTTTATTTTTTTTCTCCCACAAAACTAAACTTTTTTGAAATTTTAATAATTTTGTAGTTATCTACAGATTCCGCCCTTTATTCCCATAATTTTTATTATTTTCCAAACATCACCCCCTGACCCCCCCGAATAAATTTATACTACACCTATCCCTCGATTTACACGATAGATAGGTTCCTCAGAAAACCGTGCAAATCGAAATCGGGATTTCGTATAAGTAAAACCGTGTAAAACGAAAACAGACTGAAATGTGCATAATTCGGTAATTTATTTAAAAGTAAAATAAAAGTAAATATATTTTGAAAAACATAAAAATACTAGTCTATTTATAAAATTAGTAGTAGGTGTATAAGGTATAAGTATGGAATTCATTTTACATATAGAAAGAAGAAATCAAGTCCTTAAAACCTTTCTTTCTAATCTTTTCTTCTTGATTGGTGTTGTGTTGTCGTTGGTATCTTTCATAATTTGATAGTACTTAATGCGATATTGGTTCTATGTAGAGAAATAAGAGACAATCTCGCATTAACCAAAGGTGGTATTAAAATCTTAATTAAAAATCATAAATAAATAAATAAACTCTTACTCAGACGATTTTTATTGTGAACACAATTCAAAAATGGCAGTGGTAATATCCATGCAGTTAAAATGTTCAGTTTTACCTGTTTTTTTCTTAAACCTCTGATTTTATAAACCGTGTAAAAGCGAAATCGTGTAAAAAAAGTATCGTGTAAATCGAGGGATAGGTGTATTTACCTTTTTTTTAAATTATTCCCCATTTTTACTATTCAATTTTTTCCACCAATTCTCAATTAATCTCACTTTTTTTTTCACCCACATCTACTTCAAGGTCTTCCGAAACCAAATCTACATTTTTTCTCCATTATTGCTAATAGTTTGTCCCCAATTGGAGTAGGTCTTTATGCAATAATCGTAAATCGAAACTGGGGAGAAATTAATATTTTGGGCGAAAAATGATCCGCTAGCACACACGGGGGCAGATTGGGGACATACTATTAGCAATAATGGAGAAAAAAATGTAGATTTAGTTTCGGAAGACCTTGAAGTAGATGTGGGTGAAAAAAAAGTGAGATTAATTGAGAATTGGTGGAAAAAATTGAATAGAAAAAATGGGGAATAATTTAAAAAAAAGGTAAATGGTATAAATTTATTCGGGGGGGTCAGGGGGTGATGTTTGGAAAATAATAAAAATTATGGGAATAAAGGGCGGAATCTGTAGATAACTACAAAATTATTAAAATTTCAAAAAAGTTTAGTTTTGTGGGAGAAAAAAAATAAAATGTTTGGTAAGTTTTTGTTTGTAAAATTTAAGGGGTAATAATTTTATTCGGGGGGGTCAGGGGGGGATTTGTGGAAAATAATAAAAATTATGAGAATAAAGGGTGGAATCTGTAGATAACTACAAAATTAAGAATATTTCAAAAAAGTTTAGTTTTGTTGGAGAAAAAAAATAAAATGTTTGGCGAGTTTTTTGTTTGTAAAATTTAAGGGGTAATATATTTATTCGGGGGGTCAGGGGGGATTTGTGGAAAATGATAAAAATTATGAGAATAAAGGGTGGAATCTGTAGATAACTATAAAATTAAGAATATTTAAAAAAAGTTTAGTTTTGTGGGAGAAAAGGAATAAAATGTAATTAATTTTTATTTTTTTTTTAAGTTTAATTCAATATAAAAAAAAGTAAAAATATTAGGTGAAAGTGGTGTATGAGGAAAAGATGGAGAAAAAAATAAGTGATTTTTGAAGCCATCATACATTAAGTTCCGTTACATACATCGAAAGTTATAGCGATTTCCGTTTTTGAATCAGTCGCAAATCTTCTTCTTCCCCGCCGTGGGCTGGGAAAAAATGTGAAAAATGTGTGCTGCTCAGCGATATCTGGTCGGAGGGCGACGATTCGTGGGGGATATCTTGACTTGGATTAAAACTGTACATTTTTCGGTGTAAAACAGGTGAGGTATCTGGGTGATTATCTCAGGTGAAATGCATGGAACCGTTTTGAATTTTTGGTATATGATGGGGGATTGCGTCTTCTAGTGATATTGTGAAAATGAAAGACATCGTACGAGCTTAAGTATTTTTAAAAAAATCAGCCGTGATTTTTTTCGGTTTGGGAGAGTGAAATTGTTAATAAACAATTTTGCAATAAACAAAACCGGGGGAAACTTTAATACAAGATGAATAATCATTTATTATATCACCCTCTAACGTTCCCACCCAGGCTGACTTTTTTATTCAAAGTTATAAACAAAAAACCTTTTTCACCCTTTTTCACCCCTTCGCAAACACCCCCGAGGGGCAAAAAATAGTTATAGCTTCATTTCTCAGCGTCCCCAACAATATATCCAAAAATTAGCACTCCACCACAAACTTCCGCTTCAGAGGTTAAATTGACTGGACTATTATTAGAGTTTGAACGGTGTGGTGTGCTTCCGTCATAAACAAATATTTTGACCAAGAAGAAGCTGTTCTTTTAATATCTAGTAACAATATGCTTATGAATGAAGAAACTTTAGCTGGAAATGAATTTTGTTTTTCGTTACGGCATATTCTCTAGAAATGATGAAATCTGTCTAACTAAGAAGTTTTAATATTATTTGGCTAAAGAAGACTAGTCTTTAGTAGATCCAACTACTGAACAATTTTACGTGATAATGTATATATATTTTTTTATGATATGATTAGTATATTTGTTCCCACAAGGTTTTTATGTATGTCGAAAAATAAAATATTAAATACTAGTGATAATTTTTACTTGTAAATGTAAATGTCAGATTTAGCAAAAGTAACAAATGTAATAAGGGCGACTAACGTGAGACCAGAATTAAAAATAGTTCTTTAAAACTATGTATTACTTCCCATTAAAATATAATATAATATTTTATTTGGAACATAATTTGACCTACTTTTTTATGTCTTTCTTCCGCATCGTATAAATCACCGGCTATTAATTCCTACAAAATAATTTTCGAATACCCTTGAGATTTCAAGCATATTTTGAAGCTACTTGAACCTTTATAATAGATGATTATTATTATTATTATTGTTAGGGGTGACCCTCATGGTGGGCACTGCGACCAGGCGGTCTTTTGTGCCGAATCCCCTTTACAGTAAAAGACGATCTGCTACCCTAAGGAACGCCAGAAGGTCTTTTACAGAAGATGAACGAGCTTCAGCCGAGTCCAGGAACTCTTGACCGAAGATCCCTCTTCTTAACCGTGCTAAAGCCGGACAAGCACACAAAATGTGTGATGTAGTTTCGTCGTCTTCAAGACACAGACGACACTCCGTCTCATTTGACAGACCTATTTTATTTAGGTGGTATCTTAGCCCATGGTGGCCAGTTAGGTAACCTACCAGCAGTCTGAGATCCGCTTTACTCAAAACGTTGATTTCAGTGTAGGTATAGGGTCTGACGAGCTCTTTGGCTTGCCGGATCCCAGGGAAGTTATCCCAGTGTATGCACTGTAGATTCCTGACCCATTCTTCTATCACAGCTTTGGACGAAGACCAGCCAATGCTGCAGAAGGGCTCAGGGCCCTTGAGTCGAGAAGATGAACCTTCCCTGGCAAGTTCATCAGCAACCTCATTTCCCTCAACGCCGGAGTGTCCCGGTACCCAACAGAGGGTAACCCTGTTGGAAGTTGCTAGGTGTTGAAGGGTATCAAAGCATTCTTTAACAAGTCTAGACGAGAAGCGCCATGACGAGAGTGCCTTGAGGGCCGCTTGGCTATCGGAAAAGATAGTGATATTGGCACCTTTAAGTCTCTTGTTAATATTGAGAAGGGCGCAGGCTTCAATTGCATGGATTTCAGCCTGGAAAACGCTGGGCCATTTTCCCATTGCTATCGAGACCTTGGTGTTGGGTCCATAGACACCAGCACCAACACCATGTTCCGTTTTTGAGCCATCTGTGAACCAACGGAGAGTTCTGGGGTCCAGACTGAGGCCGTCGCCATTCCAGTCTGCACGTTCAGGGATGAGAATCCTGAATCTCCTCCCGAAGCTCAGTTCCCTGGTCATGTAGTCTGTTATATAACAGATCCTTAAGTCAGGGATGCGCTGCAGGATGCTCATGTGACCATTGTCAGCAATTTGCGTTTTGGATGTGATTTGCACTCTCAGAGCACTAATTGCGGCTGATTTCAAAATGAAAAAGTGCAGAGGTTCGAGTCCTACTATCGCCTCCATGGCGAGTGTTGGACAAGTCCTCATGGCTCCTGTTATGGAGAGGCAAGCAAGCCGTTGTAGCTTGTTGCACTTAGCAATTGCCATCTGCTGCTGAACTTTGGGCCACCATACAAGGGCGGCATATGCAACAATTGGTTTGACAATTGTATTATATAACCACAGGATCATCTGTGGGTTGAGACCCCATGTCCTACCAAAAAGTCTTCTACAGGCCCACATGGCTCGCGTGGCCTTATTTAATGAGTAGTTTAGTTGAGTATTCCAATTTAGCCGCTTATCCAGCCAAATACCTAAGTATTTTACTTCATTTGAATACTCAACGACCGTTCCTTGGATGGATATAGTATCCAAGTTCAGACGGTACCTTTTTGTAAAAGGTACCAAGACGGCCTTAGACGGGTTGATGGCTAGGTCCTCACTGACACACCAGTCAGTGACTACACGAAGAGCGGACCTCATCAAGCTAGTGACAGTTGAGTCAAATTTACCCGTAACGATTATTGCCAGGTCATCCGCATAGCCAACAGCGTGGTAGCCAAGCTCACAAAGCTTGACTAGGAGGCCATCCACAACCAGAGACCAAAGCAATGGCGACAGTACCCCGCCTTGTGGGCATCCTCTGACTGCCCTAATCGACACAGAGGTGTTGCCCAGCATGGATGAGATTTCTCGCTCTCTTAGCATAGCATCTACCCATGCGATTGTATATGAGTCTATACCCCTGCGCACAAGAGCCCTGGATATAGAATCATATCCTGTGTTATCGAAAGCTCCCTCTATATCCAGGAAAGCACACAGAGCTATTTCCTTGGCCTGAAGGGATTTCTCGACCCTACTGACTAAACTATGTAAAGCAACCTCTGTTGATTTACCTTTAGTGTATGCAAACTGTGATCTGTGGAGCGGTGTTGATTGCTCCAGTTTGCACCTTATATGAAGGTCCAACAATCTTTCCATTGTTTTCAGCAGGAAAGATGTTAAGCTGATTGGTCTATAAGACTTAGGCAGCTCGAGGGGCCTATTGCCCTGTTTTGGAATAAATACAACCACCACTTTCCTCCATGAACGTGGTATGTATCCCCAAATATAACTGGCCCTAAACAGGCAAACCAAAGGATCAAGGATCGTATCCAGACAGTTCTGAAGTAATGCCGGAAAGATCCCGTCACCTCCTGGGGTTTTAAAAGGTTGAAAAGAGGCCACTGCCCATTTAACCTTGTCCCTGTCAAAGATGACACCGGACTTGCTACACGCTCTGCGGCTTGCTCTATCGCTAGGATTAGAGTCTGCAGGCTGTAGCGAATTTTCTCCTAGAGTTGACCCGGGAAAATGTACTTGTAGTAGGTACTCAAGTGTTTCCCTTTGCGACTCAGTGAAGGTACCATCCTGTCTCTTCAAGAGTCCAACTCCATTTGAGACGTCCTTAGCTAGTACCTTTTGAAGACGGGCTGCTTCCGGTAATGATTCTATACCTTCACAGTGCCTTCTCCAGGATTCGCGTTTCGAGCGTCTCAATTCTTTATTGTAGTCAGTGAGAGCAGATCTATATTCGTCCCACTGCTTAGTGCGTTTGGCCCTATTGAATAACCTCCTCACATGCCTACGCATATCCGATAGCCGTTCGTTCCACCAGGGCACCTTGCGTACCACTTTGGCTGGAACTGCGACATTGCTATCATGGTAGGAGGATATTATTACTTCATTAAGCTGGTTTGCAGCCACTTCCAGCTCACTAGTTGAGCTGATACTGGTCACCAGCGTGTCTGCCTTTGAGCTCACCATGGCTCTGTAGGCACTCCAATCTGTTTTCCTTGGATTATAAGCTTTTGAAGTGAGTTCAGAGCGTCCTGGAATGTCGAATCTAATGTGTTGATGATCCGACAGTGACGCTTCATCTGATACTCGCCAGTTCACTATGAACTCGGACAGGATCCTGCTGGCAAGAGTGAGGTCTAATACCTCTTCTCTGACCGCAGTGATAAAAGTTGGTTTGCACCCCCTATTAACTATATCTATATTCTTACTAGATAGATAGTTCAAAAGGTACTCACCCCTTTCATTTACGTCGCTGCTGCCCCACACCGTGTGGTGCGCGTTTGCGTCGCAACCGATGAGGAACTGTCGGTTAGATCGTCGACAGTACTCGACGAATTCCTGGACTTCTTCTGGTGGAATATCTGGCCTATCCCCTGGGAAGTAGGCCGATGCCAGGACAACTTCCTGTATTCCACCCAGCGTGGGGATCTCCACCAGCGCCGCTACGAGGTCCCTGGAAATAAAATTAGGAATGGGGAGATGATTGACACTTTTGTCTATTAGAAGCGCCGCACGTGGTACTTCTACCCCGCGGTCGTAGATCAACTTACATGAGTCGATGTTGAGTCCTCGGACTTGGCCACTAATAACCCAGGGCTCCTGGATGAGCGCAAGGGTTATTTGTTTCTCGGCGAAGGTTCTGCACAGCGTGGCCGATGCCCCTTTGGCATGGTGCAGGTTCGCCTGGAGCACCCTCATGGTGCTCATTGCTCCTCTTTGGAGAGGGACTTCTTGACGAGCGCAGCTGCCTTAGCTCGACGAGGTCCCTTGGAACTGCCACCCTGAAGGGGTTTGCGCAGTTTACCCACCTTTGGCCTTTGCTGTTTTTTCTTAGCATTGGCTGAAGACGGCCCAGTGGTCATCGTCTTCTGAAGGGGGGCCGACTTGGCAGTCGCAGCTGTAGCCTGTCCTGTGACCCGACTAGTTGAGGGCCCAGCAGTGGAACTAACATCCACTGACCCTCTAGCTGGGGCGACACTGCCTTGAGACGACCCAGTGGTCGTCATTCTAGTGGCCGACTTAACAGTCGCAGCTTTAGCCTGCCCAATGGCGCGACTAGTTGAGGGTTTAGCAGTGGCCATAACATCCACTGACCCCCCAGCTGGCAAGACACCACCTCTAGCGCCGGTTGCAGCAACCCCGGAAGAGGGTAGGTCCACAGACACTGGTCCCTCTCCTTCTGGCTTACTGCCGCTTCCCCCTACTACTGCTTCATCCTTAGTGGCGCCCTTAAGGATGAGCTTAAGGTGGGTAAACCTGTAGGCGATCCTGCCTTTTTGTTTTGTCAAGATTGCCATTGAAACATCATCAATGGCAATGACCAAATGAAGCAGTTGACCATGTGTCAACCTCTTCAGTACCTTCCACTGCACGGCTGAGAAGGCATTTTGGGCATCAATTGATGCCAGCACCTTCTCGTTTGTGAGGGAAAGGCTCTGAGGAAAGTAGCCCCGGATCACATGAGTCCGGGGGAACTGCTCTTCCTCAACGAGAGCAATGTCAAGAGCGCTCTTGGCACGAATGTGCTCAAAATTGCTCCTGACCCAGTTGGCCGTCTGCTCATTCGTGCAGACAAGAAGGAGCCAGCCGGTTCGAGGCATACATGCCTCGAACTCCGGCTGGATCCTCTTGTCCACGAGCTCAATCGTGGCATCGACAATCGCCTCCTGTAGCAGACCCATTTGCTCCGCTGAAAGGGGACGATTGACCATGTCCGCCGATACTAGACCTAACTTGATGCTACTAACCACCTGGCTAAAGGTGGGTTTCGCGGACCCCATATGGGTCGTCTTTGGCTTTTTAGTAGCCGGAAGATCAGGGGACTTATCCTCTGATCGAGTCCTCTTTGACTCAACTTTTACCGGAGATTTAATCTTTGCTATCTCCAGAGACTTTTCCCTGGAGAGGCCACTCGCCAAAGCCTTCTTAAATCTCTTCCTCTCTGCATTGGTGAGCCTGACAAAACCGGAACCAGCGTCAAGCTTCATCCGACTCACCTCTGCGCCAACAGCCGTGAGTCCGGACTGCTCCGAACACAGGCTTACACTATCCGGCACCTCGTGGCAGTCGGAGTCTGTATCCGAGGACATTTCCTCAGACACAGCACTACGTCTGTCGCCCCTTGGCACCGACAGTGCTGGCAATGTTGGGGCACAGCTGCTCTCCAACTTTTCCGAAGAAGGTTCTTCTGTAGAGTGCCCAATGGCTCCACTACAGGAGATGGATTCTTGTAGCCCAATGGCTACAGTGTTTTCTGCCGTGATCGCTACCCGTTCATCGGCGGATGCAGTCGGAACTACATCAGTTTTTTGGGGGTTTTCCTGTGTATTATTCAGTTTTGTTCCCACGAGAAAACGGGAAAGGAAGGTCACACCGCACAGAGCCCGTTATGCGGCGAAGTCTAATTGAAACTGGAGGGCGACCGGTATCCAGAGTCCGCATACTCACGACCAAGCTCCCTCTTGGCCACGCATCCCTCGGCGTATGCTGTTCCACCTTGGATTAGGGTATTTTATTTAAGAGAGTGTCCTTCTCTCCGCCCGACTACCATTAGCCAGCACTCCCGGCAGAGACTTCCCATACCGGGAGCCTGTTTCCGGCCGCCCCCACGTGGAGGGTATAGTCGCACTACCATCAGTGCACACAGTTGCGGCACATGCACGCAGATACGGCACGTACACCAGTGTGTACGCGTTGTTCCCCCTGCGTGCACGCGTGAATCCCCCTGTGTACCTGACGGCTGACGGCCTATAATAGATGATACTACTCATATCAAAATAAAACTTATCGTTTTTATTATGTTCATTGACCCTTGTTTACACTAATTCTAATACGAATTGGTAATATCAATCGGCACAGATTTAATGATATGTCAAGATTTTCTCCGATTATGCCGAAGTATGATAACATCATACAGGTGCGTTTAATTGTTAACATTGGTAACATAGGTAGGAATTTGAATTAGGTTGTTATCTGTTTATCGCAAATATGAGTTTTACTTTTACAATGTTTATGATAGTTTGAAGTTAAATTTTAGTTAATTTTCATCTTTTATACTTGACAGTTTGATGTTCTAGTAAGGGGGATGTAAATTGCCGATATTTTATTACAAAACAGTTAGTTCAAGTGAATTTAAATCTTTCGATTTCAGTTTGAGTGTCTATTTAGTAAAGGCTATAGCGGGATAAGGTGGTGAAAATTGCCCCCAGCGGAATCGCTACGACGGGTGGCGCTTTCGATAGCTTGTGTCAAAAGATGCCTCCATGCCAGTTTTTAGCCCTCTAAGTCTACAGTCACCGGTAAAATCGGTTTCGACCCATTTTTTCGAAAATAAATTCTTACGGCCGCAGTTTTTATCCAAAAATTCTGAAAATTTCCACAAACCTTTATTTTTATGTTACCAATAATCGTATAGATTTTTACCTTTAAAATTGGGGTCAAGAGAGCCATTTTAATTTTTCAAATTATTTCTAGGTTAGGAACCCTATTTTTCGCCAAGTTTTAAACCATTGTTTTTTAAGTCTTTTTTTCCGTTCTTTCGAATGGCGGAATCAAAATATCGAATTTCAGGGTGCGTCATTCCGAAAAATCGTAAAAACCTTTTTTTTTTTTGCATTTTGTCCACTTATTTAAGACATAACCTCAAAATTCAAGGGCGCAATACTTACCCATACAACCAAAAATAGTCCAGGACTCATTTTCAGTTGAAAACATGATTGCAGGATCGATTTTTATGTTTTAAAAATCGAAAAAACTATTTTTTTTCGGTATTTTAACCATTTACTTGATATACAACCTTGAAATTAAAGAGCGCAATGCTCACCCATGTGACCACACACACTCTAGGACTTATTTTTAGGTGAAAACATTCTTTTAGTATCGATTATTACGTCTCAAAACTCAAAAAAACTAAGTTTTTTGTCATTTTTACCATATATTTAAAGCATAACCACAAAAAGGCCTAATACTTGCCGATACGACAACGTTCAAGGACTCATTCTTAAGTGGAAAAATTGTTGCAGTATCAAAAAGTATCAATAATCAAAATTCCCTTTTCCAATATTTATTTGAGACGTAAACTCAACAGCTAAAATGATAGCGTTCTCCGGTACCCGGGATATTTTTTTGCCAAGGATAGATATCTTTCAAACATTTTTTTTTCATGTCGTGTGATGTCATATTCTCTCTTAGTGTCGTATTACATTTTGCATTTAAAGCATTCGACTCATCCAACATATCATTCGAACCAAGAGAATGTTAGCCTATGGTGTTTCGTATTTAGCCATACGGCTTAGCATAAGTATTCGACCGAGAGTACGCCATGGGTAGCACCTTGATATTCCCATTCGATTATTTAACTATTATTAATAATCAGATAATTCAATTTGCACAATTAATATTTTTCTTATTCACTTGTAAACTACTAAAACTAAAAATAGTTCATTATATTCAATATGCCGGCGGATGATATTTAATGTCCGGAAGAACTTTTTAAATTCTCCTCTCTAAAAGGGAGAAGATCTCAACAAATTATTGAATGGACCTACAAATGATATTGAGTAAAAAAAAACCAATTCTATTGGCTACAGTGGTATTTTGCGCTATACCTGTGACTGTGCTAATGGGTTAAGTACTGTCGGCTCTTCCTCCCATATTGCTGCTGTCATTTATTATCTAGCTAATGCTAGATATAAATCAAAGATTATTAGACCATCTAAGATTCTCTCTGAAATATTTTCAACTTCAGATATTAAGCCAGTCATAGAAGAAGTTAATGACGAAGATTGAGAATGTGGAGACGTGTTTTACTGCAGAATAAAACATTATTATTTTTTATTAAATACATACTGTTATAACTATGTTTTTATTACTTATATATTTAATAATACATACATATTTTTTATATTTTGATAGAAATTGAACTTGTTTTTTTGTATCTCATTATATATAAACGTTATTCCAGCCTAGATTGAAAATATATCCTTATTTCATGAAAATAAATTAATAATTCTATATATGAAGTTTCCCTCTGTTTCATGTTTGTTAAGATTCTAGTCGATATTGCAACAATTTTCCTATTTAAGGGGGACCACTAGTGTGACCGCCTCAAAAAAGGGTGATTTTTGGAATTTTTTTTAAAGACAACTACTGCATGGAATGTTTTAATATTTTAAGGATATATTTGTGGATATATAGTAAATACATGATAACATTTTTGGACCAAAAATTTGAAAATTCAGCAAATTATTCGCAATTTCCCAAAGCTCCAAAAAAAAAAGTGCCCCCACTGCTGCAGTTATAGAGACCTTCACCTTGCGTGAAATCAAAAAAACCAAAAAGAGTATTAAACTAGAAGATATTTCCCGTGCCACAAACCTCGAAAAAAACAAAAAAATTTAAATTTAAAAAAATGGCGGAGTTTAAAAAAAAAAATTCAAATTTCGCGCGAAAATTTCGTCATTTTTGGCTTGCCAAAATTACATTTTTTATTCGATCCGGAATATTGGAGGTTTATGGCACGGAGAAACATGTATAAAAGAAGTTGCAATAAGAATCAAATCGATCGGATAATTTGTCTTCGAGCTACAACTGCAGCAAATTTGAAAAAAGTAGTTTCGAGAAAAACGCGTTTAAAGTTTAATTTATACATTTCTCAGTACCTCGATACCATGAGCGGCTGCTCTTCTGATGGCTGTAACTCAAAAATTAATTGAGATATGCACTTGAAATTTTAGTATGTTATTTTTAAAGGTATAGACTATCGAAATATGCAAAACAAAAAAAATTTTTTTTTTAAAAATGTCACACTAGTGGTCCCCCTTAAGAATGAGTCCTTGAACGTTGTCGTATCGGCAAGTATTAGGCCTTTTTGTGGTTATGCTTTAAATATATGGTAAAAATGACAAAAAACTTAGTTTTTTTGAGTTTTGAGACGTAATAATCGATACTAAAAGAATGTTTTCACCTAAAAATAAGTCCTAGAGTGTGTGTGGTCACATGGGTGAGCATTGCGCTCTTTAATTTCAAGGTTGTATATCAAGTAAATGGTTAAAATACCGAAAAAAAATAGTTTTTTCGATTTTTAAAACATAAAAATCGATCCTGCAATCATGTTTTCAACTGAAAATGAGTCCTGGACTATTTTTGGTTGTATGGGTAAGTATTGCGCCCTTGAATTTTGAGGTTATGTCTTAAATAAGTGGACAAAATGCAAAAAAAAAAAAAGGTTTTTACGATTTTTCGGAATGACGCACCCTGAAATTCGATATTTTGATTCCGCCATTCGAAAGAACGGAAAAAAAGACTTAAAAAACAATGGTTTAAAACTTGGCGAAAAATAGGGTTCCTAACCTAGAAATAATTTGAAAAATTAAAATGGCTCTCTTGACCCCAATTTTAAAGGTAAAAATCTATACGATTATTGGTAACATAAAAATAAAGGTTTGTGGAAATTTTCAGAATTTTTGGATAAAAACTGCGGCCGTAAGAATTTATTTTCGAAAAAATGGGTCGAAACCGATTTTACCGGTGACTGTAGACTTAGAGGGCTAAAAACTAGCATGGAGGCATCTTTTGACACAAGCTATCGAAAGCGCCACCCGTCGTAGCGATTCCGCTGGGGGCAATTTTCACCACCTTATCCCGCTATAGCCTTTAGTGCTACAATTTCATACATGTAATTCATAGTTTTCATCTTCTATTATTAATTGTTATTTAATTTATTTATTTCAATTTATAATTTTACTGCAGGCTTTATTGATCTCGTAGAAGTTTTCAATTAAATTTAAATTTTAGTGATTTTACTAAAAGTATTAAATTAAGAACACGTTTTCACAAAAGGATCCACTTTTTTTGGGTATACATTTTCTAGTCATGTAGTTCATTATATAAATAAAAACCAATATTTTTCTTAATAGCAGGGAACAGGATTAGTAATAGTCATACTCCTTTTCGAATTTGGGGCTATAATGGAGTTATTAACGATCTTATAATGCGGTATAATAATATAATGTTTATTTATTTTATGTAATAACATGAAATGCATTTTTTGGGTTTGTAGTTTTTTCTGTTACATATAAGTATGTCAAGGCATTACATTATCGAAAATAATAATCCAACGCCAAAGCTTTTAAAGATGTTATTAAATAAACTACAAATTTGAATTACTTTAACAGATTTAATAATTAAAATATTGTGTGATACTCCTTTAATGATTTTTCATGCAAGTAGATACTGTTGTTTGTTTTTGTGAATAGGAAAGTCGAAATTTAAAACTTCAATTGAAATAATATGTTCTAAAACTCAACATACTAAATTTTTTCAGTTTTCTAAATTCTTGAAAAAAATCATGGTTCACTTTTTCGTGAATTTACATTTGGTTTTTTTGCACTTAATCGTTTTAAATAAGGAAATAGTTTCAAAAACGCCATATGTGTTGAAATTTGTAATGGCGTGTTCGTTCTGCGTGCTAATTTGAAAAGTGTTTGGAGATTTCTTGAAGTGAATCATTCAATAATTCATATAAGTGATAGTTATAATTGAATCGGTCATTTCAAAATCCTCATATGTCACTCAATTAGAATTTTTCAGGAATCAATAAAAACTGTTTCATACACAAACAAATGAGTTTTAAAGGACTTTTTTATGCTTAATTTAGTATTTGAGTAGTAAAAAATTAAAATAGCGAATAACCTTCACAGTTTATTAATAGAAATAATGAAAAAAACCTGAAAAACTGTTCTTGACTTATGTTGTTTTAGCGAGAAATAGGGTTAGTGGTATATAATTTAACCAAAACATTCGTAGTAATGTTTTAATATCTTTAAGGTACATAGTCATATTCTCCATCATTCTCATCTGGATTATCTTCAACATTTGCAGTTGGCCAGCTAAAAATGTTGTTATACAATGGCATATGCTCTTCCAGAATGCTATCCTGAACTTGTTTTAAATCGTCTATTTTTTTTTTATTGATGGGCACTTTTAAATCATAGGCTTTGGCTGATGGAAGTGAAACAGAAGTTGTAATTTTATTTATTAATAAGAATGAATGTTTAATCAATCCATCAATATATTCCTCGGCTATGATAGTTCCTTTTCGATCTGAATCATACTGAAAACTCATGTATGTCGAAGGTGCGAATGACTTTTTCTGGTCCTTTGGGACTTTTTTCCATAAGATATAGTTGACAAACATGTTTTTTTGTACAAATTTGGCCACTATTTCTTAAATTCCAAAACATCTTCAGTTTTTAGCTGTATGACTGTAAATGTTGAGCTGGAGTTCGAAACCAAATCAATGTATTCTCCTGGGACGTAGATATGATCATGCTTTCGAACACTTTTTTTTATGACTCCAAAATCACGATCATATGGTAAAAACGAATGACTACGTATGGTGATAAACTTTTTCCAATCTTTTAGAGTCAGTCAAAGCCAACATAAATCTCAACAATGTATTATTTTTATTTTGACCGGGGCAGCCGTCGGAAAAAAGATATAAATACTTAATATGTGGCCCAATATTATTTTTTATTTAATGCATCAACATTGAACAAACCTCATTGGCTCCTTTGGTAGCAATGCCTTCGTGATACATGTAAAATGTTGATTTGCCTGTTTTTAAATTCTTAATACCAAAATAGTGAACCCATAATTGCCGTAAATAAAAAATGTTTTGTATAGGTATGTGAGGCATTGGTATTATTTGTATAAAATCGAATGTTATAGTCTTTCACGCAGTATTATTGGAAGAGGAAGGAATGTATCGACTTACGTGGTTTTTACCCAGAATACGCATCTCCCTTTAAGGAACCATTTTCAGCAAAAAAAGCATGTTGGAAAAAAATGTGACTTAAGAGGTTTTTGAAATGACCGATTCAATTATTATTATTATTTTTTTTTTTTTTGCAAGAACAATAAAATTCAAAATGACTGAAAGTGGAAATGCAAAAACCCACTTGATACATGTACCTTTGCGAATAATTGCTCACATAGCCACTTGATCTAATTGACAGAATTTCCTAAATTTTCTATTCCGTTCACGTCAAGAAGCCGATGTATGCCACAGCTTCCCCCGGGCTCTTTTCAAAATCAAGAGCAACTTAGTGACATACAGCGGTGCTGGGACGCACACAAGTAACGCGCTAGTATCATAAATGCGTTATTATGAACGAAATCGTACTACTTGAAAATTGAGTCACAAATTGTATCTTAAATAGACAATTCTACTTTATTATAACGAGCGGGCAATTTTCAGACGTTATCAACCACGACCGACTACCCAAACATTGCGAGCTCACAAGTGAAGAAGTGGTGAATTTCTGCGATGAGCAGTTCATCTATCCAAAAGAGGGTTGCTCAGCCCCGATGCAATTAATATAAGCACATTTGATTCGGTTGGCTAAGACAGTTAGTACTGCGCGTTCTGGACCTGATCGATAGTCTTAGTATCACCTCAACTTGCTTCCAGCAGAGAATTACAAGCGGGCCGATCGGAGGAAGATTTAATTGAGTGGTTGGCTAAACCGCGGCTCTAGACGCGCGTGTGTGGAACGGCTAAGATATATTTCTCAAATTTCTTCGCGACACGGTGCGCAAACGTCTGGACTTGTCAAGGGTACAGTCGTCGTTCGGGTAATCGGAGACGTACAGTGCATTATCCAATAGGCGTCTAATTTACGGCCGTAATTACTTCCTAATTTTTTAGTCTTTCAATGCTGAATGATAAATCTAATCTCGTATTCTACTTCAGAGAAATTGAAGAAAAGTTCCAGAGCCGTTTTAAGTTCGCGAAGTAAAAGTGTTTTAAGGTAGCCGCGTAGTTTTATTAATGCATTCATAAACGCCTCTCGAGTGAACAATATCGTTGAATAGAAAAAAAACAAGTTCATACGTCTTATTATAAAAGGATGAAACCAATTAAAGTGATAGTCATTTCGCGCGATATGCCTTGCCGCGAATAGCTCCTGGCTGCTTATCATTTCCATCTGCTTGTGGTTGAAGATAGCCAATTTCGGAAAATAATGTTCTCATCGATAATCTAGTTCCTAGCTGGTAAACATCGGCTCAAACTCTCAGCAATTCATCAGTTGTTGAAAAGTGTGCTGAATAAAAGCAACATCGTCTTGAATTCAAGAAAGAAAACGGTGTTGTTGAAAAGAAATTTTGAAAAAAAAAAATAATAATTTGTTTGAAATATGAGTGCTACTAGTGATAATTCAAAAGATAATCGATATGCTGATCTCGCCGATTCCGAAAAATTATCTGGTGATGGCTATAACGTGAATCTAGAAAAAGGGAAGTTAACCAACAATTTGAAAAATGGCAACTACAAACAATATGCGAAGGAAGTTGACGAAAGGGAGAGTGCTGATATCGAACGAGTGCTCAGGAGTATGCCACTTACTGAAGAAACTACATGTGGATTTTGGATTTTCAAAGGATCATTCTTTCAAAAGTACGTTTCACATTATTTAAAATATTTTTCTTTAAAAGAGGACTTTTTACAAATACATTTCTAAGTAGATTTCTAATAATTTGAACAAAATATCGTACTAAGCTTAATTATCTAACACTAGGATAGTGGTGCGCCACTACTTTTGACTTAAAAGTAATTAATATTCTTCAAAAATATTGCTTTAGTGCCCATAATTGGGGCTTTATAATCACCAACTTCGAAAATCTTTATGTTCCCATTTCTGTATCAATTCCTCGAAGGGAAATTTTTATTTTAACTGGCATATTCGATCCGCCATCATAAATAAAATTAAAAACCAAAAAAAAAAAACTTTAGATACGACTGCCTAAAAATTTCTAAATGTAAAATTTAAACATAATTGCACTTTTTTTCCTGCATGGAACACTTTATAGAATTTAGTTCATTTAAAGAAAATGTTTCGCCGGGCGTAAAGTATAAATTAAATAATGGCATGTTATCTTTGTGCAATAATGGCATGTATGTAAAGTAAAAATAAATTCGCAAGATGTAAAGGAAAGTATGGACTGCTTAATTTTGAAATATTGCATTTCCATCAATTAAGTTTTTTCATTTTCGTTAATCTATGTGCATTTTACCATTAAAGTAATTCAAATTACATTGTAGACAATATTACGAAAAAGCTGCACAGATTTACCATCAGTTTATTAAAGTACACCATTACTTCTTTAATCAACTGATGTTTAAAATTTATTAAAATACATTTTTGATATTTTTCATAATTTGACAAGGCACACATATTCATGACATATATACATAGATAAGACTTCCGAAACTTTCGTATAAAACAAAAGTTTATAGCATACAACGTTAAATAAATATTGTCTTAATTTAATTTATGTAAGATGCAAAAGACTGTCGAACAGGAAAAAATGTCTTAAATAATTTATTGTATTAAAACAACGATGCAGAAATACAAATCTTATTATTGGGTGTACAAATAAGTTTCCGACCTTTTCAGATAGGTGTCGTTAGTATCACTGCTTGCATATTATTCAATCGGGCAATACATGTTTTTCGGAGGTTAGATGTCAAGCTTGAATAATTACTAGTGAAATTTGTTCAATGCGTAAACAAGAATTATTTTCATGTAATTGAAAATGTCGAATTTTGTGCCGAAAAAACAACATTTGCGGGAAGTTTTACTTCATTATTTTTTGTTGAAGAAAAGTGCAGCGGAAACAAATCGTTTGCTTGTGGAAGTTTACGGTGAACATGCGCCATCGAAAACAACCTGCAAAGAGTGGTTTCAACGATTCAAAGTTGGTGATTTTGACGTAAGAGACAAAGAACGTGAAGGCAGACCAAGAAAATTTGAAGATACAGAATTGGAAGAATTGCTTGATGTGGACTCTTGTCAGACTGAAAAACAATTGGCAGAAGAGTTGAATATTATCCAACAATGTGTTTCGCAACGTATACGAGCCTTGGGATTGATTTCGAAGATGGGAGCTTGGGTGCCACACATGCTGAAAGAAAGGGACATGGAACGTCGGAAAACCATGTGCGAATTGTTGCTTCGACGACAACAAAGGAAGGGGTTTTTGCATCGGATTATCACTGGGGATGAAAAATGGATCCATTATGACAATCCAAAGCGTAAACGAGCGTGGGTCAAGCCCGGTGAACCAGGGCCGTCGACGCCAAAAGCAAATATCCATGGTTCGAAAGTGATGCTTTGCATTTGGTGGGATGTGAAGGGTGTCGTATATTATGAGCTGCTGAAACAGGGTGAAACCATTACGGGAGAAGTTTATCGACGACAACTGATGGCTTTAAAGCAAGCTCTAGCTGCAAAACGACCGGAATGGGACAACAGGCACAATAAAATTATTTTGCAACAGGATAACGCTAGGCCACATGTTGCTATACCTGTCAAAAACTACTTGGATGGGCAGAACTGGGAAATTCTACCCCACCCGCCGTATTCACCAGACATTGCTCCCTCTGACTACCACTTGTTCCGGTCGATGCAATCAGCCCTGGCACAGCAGCACTTCACTTCACATGAAAACGTGAAAAAATGGGTCGATGACTGGATCGCCTCGAAACCACAAGACTTCTTTTCCCGGGGAATCCGTTTATTGCCTGAACGATGGGAGAAGGTTATATCTTCCGAAGGAGCATATTTTGAATAAAATATTCTTTAATTTTCTACACGAACTAATGTCTTTTATTTCAGTAAAATAGGTCGGAAACTTATTTGTACACCCAATATATTTGTGAAAAAGTAGAAATCGTTTTCTTCAAAATTCATTCCAATTAATATTTGATTGTCAAATTGTACTAAAGAAATTCCTTTATACAAATATATTTCAAAAAACTATTTAAAAGTAAATTAGGAGATATGATGTTCTAGTGTTTGTGAATGACATGGTTTCATAAATTTCTCTAAGAATTTATTTTAATAAAATAAAGACGGTGACACGCCATATTTCTTAAGACAAAATTTAAGAAACAACGTAATTTTGAAGTCTTTACGAAAGTTCCGGGGTAATTCCTTTTCCAAGACAAGCAACTCAATATTTGCCTGGCCTACAAAAATGCAAGAGAATAATGAAGAAAACGACGATGATGCGACTGATTAGTTCTGTAAATAAATGTATATTTTGTATTTTTCATTAAAATCTCATTCACTATTCATGACTTGCAATCCTTAATCAATCAAATAATTGGAAAAGGGCATAAATTCAGAAATTATAGAAAGAGATAAAAGTATTATGACTTACTGAGGGGACCTCAATAGTCAAGTTGGTAACAAGACACGAGATTTTTTAAGTTTATTAATTTAATTTTGAACAATTACGCAAGTTTACAATGAGCTTGTACTTTAAAATCCAACACGTGTCTTCTAATCTAAAGAAGAAATGGGTTATCATTTTGATGCCCTTGACTGTCAAAAAATTGCTACTGCTTATTTTTAGACTTCTATACAGGGTGTTCAGAGGTGGGAGGTCAATACTGCAGGGGGTGAAAGGTCAGACCGAGACAAGCAAAAAATCGTATGGGTGGGGGGGGGGGCATCTCGCACCGTTTGGCAGTTACAGGGTGATTCGTAAATCAGGATTTTGCCTTATATGGGAACCGCTCTTGTATTTTTATCTTTTTTTCTTCGCATCGCAGCGGCCCCAAACTGATTTCAGAAAATCACTATTTGGAAGCCCTTTCCAAAAAAGTTTACACCACCCCCCTATCCCCAACCCCTTGGCCACAATCCCCCCTGGAAGTTGAAAAAATTAACTTTTATTTCACGATTTTTCACCTTTCGCCCCACTTTTCTCCGAAATTCATGTCATTAACATACCTACTTTTTATTTTTTTTAAGTTGCCTATCTAATTACCTTTCCAAAAAGGTGCAACATGCCCAGGTAGGAAAAGGATACGAAAATTTATTTACAAAAATCCTTTTACAGAATATCATGATAATTCGAATTTTTAAGAAATTGTACTTAAGTTAACTAAAAAATACATTTTGTTCGCTTAAAAACTAATTACAATTAAAACGTATGTCCTTCAAAAGCTGTTCAAAATGTTCTCCGCCAGTTTCGATGCATGCAAGTAGCCTTCGTTTTATTTCACGTTTGAGGTCTATGGTAGCCAGTCTCTCCCGTATTTTCGTGGCTGCAGTCACAATCCTGGTAACTAATTCTTCTCTGGTGTTGATTGGTCTTGAGTAAACTTCATCTTTCATCATTCCCCATAAGAAAAAGGCCAGTGGAGTAAGGTCTGGTGACCTAGCAGGCCAAGGAATCGGTCCACCTCGTCCAATCCAGCGCTCTGGGTAATGTTCATTTAACCTTGCCCTAACAATGTTCCCAGTATGCGCAGGTGCTCCGTCGTGCTGTAAAGAAATTGCGTTTCTGGTGGCCAGGGGGATGTCCTCCAACAGATCCAGAAGAGTATTCTCCAAAAAGTCCGAATATAGCTGACTATTCAGCACTTGGGGCAAGATGAAGGGTTCTATCAACTGGTTGCCGATGATGCCACCCCAGACATTGACACTAAATCTTTGCTGGAAGGACCGACACCTGGTCCTATGTGGGTTCACATCTGACCAGGTGTGGAGGTTGTGGAAGTTTGTGATGCCATCCCGGGTGAACTGCGATTCATCCGTCCACAGAATTCGGTCTAGAAACCTTCTGTTTTCAATGTCAGACTCGAACAGCCAAGTGCAGAATTGCAATCGTCCTTCGGAATCTCCTTCCCTAGTGCTTGGACCGGGATATGGTGGTATGGATGTAGTCCCTCTCGGTTCACAACGGTCCAAACTCTCCCTGAAGACAATCCTGACCTTCGTGCGACGTGCCTGATGCTTATTACAGGGCTGTTCCTGACGATGTTGAGGATTTGTTGGTCGGGGTCCGCTGAATCGGCCGATTTTCCTGCTCGCGTTTCTGCTCTGGGGGCGGTTACACTTCCGGTTTCTTTTAACCTTCTGAAAGTCCTTGAAAATACCCTTCTGTTGGGTACCCGCCGATTCGGGAATCTCCTTTGGTATTCTCGTACGGCCTCACTATCATTTCTTCTCTTCTTCATCTTAACTTTTTCTATTAAACACCCGGTTTTATCGCTTGCTTCTTCAACTGTGGTCAATGTCCTTTCAAACTTACCCATTTTTATACCATAATTCATAGGAGGTATTAGAAACGGAGCGTCAGGATACTTAAGAGTCAATACTGGATATAATAAACTAATAACGCTATTTAACGAAATTACATTTATTATTTTATTACTGTTTTGCTGAAATAATAAAAATGTACTACCTCTGTTTCCTAAACAAACATTTCCGAACTTGCTGTCATAAAAATTGTTTACTTAACGACTTTTTCCATTATGGTGCAATAAAGTAATTAGGTACCTGTGAGGATGTTTTAATTTCAGGACTTTTGCAACCCTTTTCTACCTGGGCATGTTGCACCTTTTTGGAAAGGTAATTAGAAAGGCAACTTAAAAAAAATAAAAGGTAGGTATGTTAATAACATGAATTTCAGAGAAAAGTGGGGCGAAAGGTGAAAAATCGTGAAATAAAAGTTAATTTTTTCAACTTCCAGGGGGGATTGAGGCCAAGGGGTTGGGGCTAGGGGGGTGGTGTAAACTTTTTTGGAAAGGGCTTTCAAATAGTGATTTTTTGAAATCAGTTTGGGGCCGCTGCGATGCGTAGAAAAAAAGATAAAAATACAAGAGCGGTTCCCATATAAGGCAAAATCCTGATTTACGAATCACCCTGTAACTGCCAAACGGTGCGAGATGCCCCCCCCCCCCCCCCCACCCTACGATTTTTTACTTATCTCGGTCTGACCTTTCACCCCCTGCAGTATTGACCTCCCACCTCTGAACACCCTGTATATTAAAAAAAAAAAACCTTTTTACAAGACTTAAACCTTTTTTTTTAAAGTAAACACTGAAAGTGCAAGTCAGAGCATCATATAAATTAGGGTATTAAGAGATTTAAGACAATGAACAGACGTGTAGAAGTTTGCACAGCTTTATCTTTGGAGTGAGATGGGCTTTTCTGACAGTTAGATTTCTTTTGGCAAACACTGCTAATTTAGGATGCAGAGAACGCTGCATGTGAATAAAACCCAGTCACTATTGACGAAATTATATAATTTTTTGAACATATTACGTCGCTCTACAAACATTTTGGCGAAGAGTTCATTGTTACTAATCTAATCTCGAAATGTAAGTTGAAAGGACAAAGAAACAATAAACAGAGAGACACAGAGTTTATCCAGATTTCTTCGTATTATATGTAGATATATATTTAGCGATTTCGAGTTTTCACACCACCAAAGTCAAAATGTTCAATTTTCTTACATCATCGTCATCATGTTTTCAAAGATGTTTAATCAAATATTAACTAAAATAAAATAGTCTTAAGAGCAAATTGCTTTCAGGCTTATGGAGAATGAGATGAATTTAAAAAATATTTATAACTGAACCACTGTTTCTATGACAAAAAATATGGGTTTTATATAAAGCCTTGATACATAGTTATACTAAATACGTTAAGGGGGTAAATACAAATACACGGGCAAAAATTACGCATTAGAAAAAAATTTTTTTCACAAAGAAGGTTTAATGCAATCATTATAAAACTTTGTACACTTGTTAAGGTATAAATGAGGAATGAAAAAAAATGTTTTTCTTTTTAATTTTTGAAAACAAAATGGCGGCTGTACGCTAGCGTGAAGTTGACCTACAAAAAAAACTGCAACCACTCTGGACGTCGTGTTATTGATCTGTAACAGCCCATAAAAAAAAAATTGGCTTAAATATACATGTAATTTGTCGGTAAACCTCAAAAACTAAAAAAAAATAATAATTCTGCGTTTGGTAGAAGTTTTTGTAAAGAATCGATAATTTGCACTTTTTTTTTAGCCATTTTTGCATTAATTATTCCATTTTTTTGTAACAAAAAATAACAAAACAATTAGGCTTACAGACAAGCCTAAGGTATAAAGAAGAAACCCTAAAAATTTCAGCTAAATTGGACAAGTAGTTTTCGAGTAATCGTGGTTGCAAATTTTAAAAATGTTGTTTTGAGAAAAACGCGTTTAAAGTTTTGTAAACCTGTTATGCGCTGAACAAAGCGTTCTCGAAAAATGAAGAAAAAATATATAAGGAGTTCGATTTTCGACCTGAAACTTTGTGGAACGTATTCTACGGGAAATTTCCTAACTTTTTAGAGGAACAAAAAAAATCGATTTTTTTTACCTTCTAATTGTATTTACCCACTTAAGCAGCTCCTTGATTGTATGAATTTTAGATAACTGCCTCAACAATACATTGGACTATTTTAAAAAGTCTGTAATTTGTATGTGCACACTTACGAAAGACTCATTTTATCCGAAATTGTCGAGTTCAAAATACATTTCGTTAATATTTACCTCTATGTGTTGATATTCTACAAACTTTTCTAGTTTATGAAAACATCTCGCCTGATAGTAAAATTAGTAAACAGCTTATCATTCTATGTTTCAGATTTGCAAATAAGAAGGCGTACGTTGTGCTATATGGAATCGTTGGATGTGTATTTTCAATGACATATGGTTACTTTAATGGTACAATAACTACGATAGAGAAAAGGTTCAAGATCCCTTCAAAGAATACAGGAATAATATCAGTAGGATATGATATAAGTCAAATTTTTGTCTCAGCTGTGCTGAGCTATTACGCTGGAAAGGGACATCGTCCTCGTTGGATAGGATTTGGTAATTAGAGAATAATCAGCAGTATTTTTTAATTTTAGTTCCTAATATTTTTTATTCATATCTTTTTAGGTTTACTCACGATTGTGACATTCTGTGTGCTCACGGCTGTGCCGCACTTCCTCTATGGACCGGGTGAAGATGCACTGATGTTCACAACTGAATACGGAGCTAAGGCTGATGTGAATAGCACCATGGAAGCTTTGGAGGAGGAAAGATCAAAGATGCTTTGTAAAATAAAAGGTGACATCCGCTACCCGTCCACTTGAATTGCTGACTTAATCTTATTTAATGTAATTAGGTGGAAAAGGTGCTGAGTGTGAGGAAAGCGAGGGAAGCTTTGCCCCGCAGGTTATTCTGTTTATCGCACAATTCATATCCGGAATTGGTGGCTCTCTCTATTACACCCTAGGCGTTTCGTACATGGATGACAATATTAAAAAATCAAAAACTCCAGCTCTTCTCAGTAAGCGAACATCTTTTTTATTACTAAAAGTGTATTTTTTTTTTGTAAATTATAATTTAAAACTAAATATTAATGGTTGGCGTGTAACCGTAGAAAATATAGTATAGATACCATAATAATCTCTCTTTATGAAATCTAAAACGAGGTTAATAGAAAAATCGGAATTCCAATAAAAATCAACCTAAATCTGATTAATACATTACAGATATAAAATGTAAAATATCTATCAGCCAGACACCCTTGAAATTGGGTAGATAAGTACATAATAATGTTATCAATTTATCTCATGAAGCACTAATCATATCTAAATAGCAGATGAAATATTTTTAATCTTATAGTTAGATGAACGAAATTATATAGCTGAACTGTATTCAAAATTTACAACCTAATCAATTATCCAAGTTTGTTTGACAATAATCCAATATATGAGTATAATAAAATGATAACTAGGGTTGTGTCTGTACAAGCATCACGTAAAATCTATTGGACAAATTTTAAGAAAACTTGGCGTAGTTATGGCTTATCTCCTGAGCTAATTTACGATATTTGTTCTGATAAAATATAGGGTCTCAAGATGGCTACCAACAATTTTAAACTTCATGGAATTACAATAAAAATTGTTACCTGGTGGTTTTTGAGGACATTGCTTTCGAATCTTCTATCAAAATTTTGAATTTCAAAATAGTTAATCCAATATGGTGACTAAAATTCAATTAGTTCCAAAGGCATTTCGGAGCTTCTGATTTGGAATCCATTATCAAAATTTAGAAACTCGAAATTGTGGATCTGTTTGTCTGTTTGTGTACGCATCACGAAAAATTACAATCTGTGATGTAATTGGGTACTAATGAAGAGATTATTAATTTAGTATTCAATATAAGTGAAAATAAAATTAAAATATTGAAAAAGTCTTTACTAAATCTTAAAAGGTAAGAGGCACTTACTTAGGTACGAATTGCAATTTATACAATATATCCAGCGATTGAATCAAATTTTTCACTTTTTGGTGTGTAATATGTTTTTCGAGTGATAATTTTTTTTATCGAATGTGATAAGAAGGTATTTTAGCTCGTTACACCATTCAATAAGATGTGTGATAAGTGATAAGTTAATTTCAAGGTTTTGTTGAGGTAAAAAGATCTGTTTTCTTCTGCTGATAAAGAAAATGGCTTGTGGTTTACTGGAATTTATTTTTATATACTTATATCAAAGAAGATGAGATTATGTAGGAACATTTTTATAAAACGAAAAGCGTTTTCATCTTTGGGTTTTCGTGATAGTTTTAGAAAAAGAAAATAACAATTAAACTAAAGGAACAATATATAGAAAAACTAGATATACGTTTAAACTATTTGTTAAATAATTAAATGGTAAAAAACATTTCAAATAACATAGGCACACAAAAAATTTGTCGTTTCCACCGACCAGACTACCAACTTTTCATGTTTTGGGGGTTACTGATTCTGAGGTCTGTTTGTCGGTATCAGATCACGAAAATAATATGTGCAGTGGTTGGAACTATTTGCACTTTTAAATTAAATATTTGACACTTTGAAAATTCAAAGACTTGGTTTCAAACTTTAATTTGTTGGTAATTTTGGTAGATTTCATATTTTTGTTTTGAAAATAATAATAAATAAATAACAAAAAAACTACTAAACGCAATATGGATTACGAATAGTGTAATATTTGTTTGTTTTATTTTTATTTATTTTTCATTTTAGGTCTATCATATTTCATGAGGATGTTGGGTCCAGCCATTGGTTACGCACTAGCATCTTTCTGTCTCCGAGTCTACATTTCACCAAATCTAACTCCAGTTGTAAGCAATTCCGATCCCAGATGGCTTGGAGCATGGTGGTTGGGATGGCTTATACTTGGAGCTCTTTTATTCCTCTCGGGAATATTTTTGTCTATGTTTCCCGCAGTCCTTCCTAGAGCTGCCGCAAGAAAAATGTTAGAGGAAGAGAAGCTAAAGAAAGATGCTCGCAAAGACGAAGACGCTGAGTTACCGGCATCTTTCAAAGGTGCTTTTACATCTAGTTGAAAATTTAGAGAAATGTTACATTTTTATACAGGGTGTTCAGAGGTGGGAGGTCAATACTGCAGGGGGTGAAAGGTCAGACCGAGACAAGCAAAAAATCGTATGGGTGGGGGGGGGGGGGGGGGGGGGGGCATCTCGCACCGTTTCGCAGTTACAGGGTGATTCGTAAATCAGGATTTTGCCTTATATGGGAACCGGTCTTGTATTTTTATCTTTTTTCCTACGCATCGCAGCGGCCCCAAACTGATTTCAAAAAATCACTATTTGGAAGCCCTTTCCAAAAAAGTTTACACCACCCCCCTATCCCCAACCCCTTGGCCACAATCCCCCCTGGAAGTTGAAAAAATTAACTTTTATTTCACGATTTTTCACCTTTCGCCCCACTTTTCTCCGAAATTCATGTTATTAACATACCTACTTTTTATTTTTTTTAAGTTGCCTATCTAATTACCTTTCCAAAAAGGTGCAACATGCCCAGGTAGGAAAAGAATACGAAAATTTATTTACAAAAATCCTTTTACAGAATATCATGATAATTCAAATTTTTAAGAAATTATACTTAAGTTTACTAAAAAATACATTTTGTTCGCTTAAAAACTAATTACAATTAAAAAGTTTGTCCTTTAAAAGCTGTTCAAAATGTTCTCCGCCAGTTTCGATGCATGCAAGTAGCCTTAGTCTTATTTCGCGTTTGAGGTCTATGGTAGCCAGTCTCTCCCGTATTTTCGTGGCTGCAGTCCTAGTGCTGGCAACTAATTCTTCTCTGGTGTTGATTGGTCTTGAGTAAACTTCATCTTTCATCATTCCCCATAAGAAAAAGGCCAGTGAAGTAAGGAATCGGTCCACCTCGTCCAATCCAGCGCTCTGGGTAATGTTCATTCAACCTTGCCCTAACAATGGTCCCAGTATGCGCAGGTGCTCCGTCGAGCTGTAAATAAATTGCGCTTCTGGTGGCCAGGGGGATGTCCTCCAACAGATCCGGACGGGTATTCTCCGAAAAGTCCGAGTATAGCTGGCTATTCGGCACTTGGGGCAAGATGAAGGGTCCTATCAACTGGTTGCCGATGATGCCAGCCCAGACATTGACACTAAATCTTTGTTGGAAGGACCGACACCTTGTCCTATGTCTGTTCATATCTGACCAGGTGTGGAGGTTGTGGAAGTTTGTGATGCCACCCCGGGTGAATTGCGATTCATCCGTCCACAGAATTCGGTCTAGAAACCTTTTGTTTTCAATGTCAGACTCGAACAGCCAAGTGCAGAATTGCAATCGTCCTTCGGAATCTCCTTCCCTAGTGCTTGGACCGGGATATGGTGGTATGGATGTAGTCCCTCTCGGTTCACAACGGTCCAAACTCTCCCTGAAGACAATCCTGACCTTCGTGCGACGTGCCTGATGCTTATTACAGGGCTGTTCCTGACGATGTTGAGGATTTGTTGGTCGGGGTCCGCTGAATCGGCCGATTTTCCTGCTCGCGTTTCTGCTCTGGGGGCGGTTACACTTCCGGTTTCTTTTAACCTTCTGAAAGTCCTTGAAAATACCCTTCTGTTGGGTACCCGCCGATTCGGGAATCTCCTTTGGTATTCTCGTACGGCCTCACTATCATTTCTTCTCTTCTTCATCTTAACTTTTTCTATTAAACACCCGGTTTTATCGCTTGCTTCTTCAACTGTGGTCAATGTCCTTTCAAACTTACCCATTTTTATACCATAATTCATAGGAGGTATTAGAAACGGAGCGTCAGGATACTTAAGAGTCAATACTGGATATAATAAACTAATAACGCTATTTAACGAAATTACATTTATTATTTTATTACTGTTTTGCTGAAATAATAAAAATGTACTTCCTCTGTTTCCTAAACAAACATTTCCGAATTTGCTGTCATAAAAATTGTTTACTTAACGACTTTTTCCATTATGGTGCAATAAAGTAATTAGGTACCTGTGAGCATGTTTTAATTTCAGGACTTTTGCAACCCTTGGTATGTTGCACCTTTTTGGAAAGGTAATTAGAAAGGCAACTTAAAAAAAATAAAAAGTAGGTATGTTAATAACATGAATTTCAGAGAAAAGTGGGGCGAAAGGTGAAAAATCGTGAAATAAAAGTTAATTTTTCAACTTCCAGGGGGGATTGAGGCCAAGGGGTTGAGGATAGGGGGGTGGTGTAAACTTTTTTGGAAAGGGCTTCCAAATAGTGATTTTTTGAAATCAGTTTGGGGCCGCTGCGATGCGTAGAAAAAAAGATAAAAATACAAGAGCGGTTCCCATATAAGGCAAAATCCTGATTTACAAATCACCCTGTAACTGCCAAACGGTGCGAGATGCCCCCCCCCCCTAAGATTTTTTGCTTGTCTCGGTCTGACCTTTCACCCCCTGCAGTATTGACCTCCCACCTCTGAACACCCTGTATATTTTGACAGATATGATAAAAACATTCAAAAAACTCATCACCAACCCAACACTTATGTGCAATAACATTTCTTCAATTTTCTACTTGTTTGGTTATACACCTTATTGGATTTTTACTCCTAAGTATATTGAAATTCAATACAGACAGTCGGCAGCAACTTCAAGGTAAAAATATTTCACACAAAGACATAAATATTCATTGTTTTTAACTGGTTTGCGTAGTTTAGTAACAGGTACTGTAGCCCTGGCGTTTTCGGCTATTGGAGTTCTGGGAGCTGGTTTTGTAATTTCAAAGTATAAACCTAGGGCAAGGTACATGGCTGCATGGAATGTTGTTGTAGGATTCTTTTCAGTTGTAGGAATTCTAGGATATTCTTTCTTGGGCTGTCCGGGTAACGATTCGTCAACAATTATAATTAGGTAATAAACACTATTTTATTATGATTGAAGTTCTAAGTAATGAAGATTTTCCATGGTTTAGTAATTCATTAAGCCCAACATGCAATTCAGCTTGCGGATGTGATTACGTTCGATACTCCCCAGTTTGTGGAGAAGATGGAAATACTTATATTTCTCCATGTCATGCTGGATGTAAAAGTCAAATAATTTTTTCGGATAATAGAAAGGTTAATAGTTGCCTTATTATTGTAAAATTTTTATGAAATAATATTTTATCAAAAAAAAAGGTTTTCTACGATTGTTCATGTATAGCTGTACCAAACAGAACTTCACTAGCACAACCAATTTTTGAGAGGCTGACTGACTTCAGTAATGGAAGTTCAGCTTTAACATCAACACCTTTACCACCTACTCTCCAAAATGTAAGAAAATGTCCATCATAAATTAAGAGCTACTCAGAACTCCACTTTAAATTTTAGACAGACTATAGTGGACAGGCAATCCCCGGAGGATGTCCAGTGAACTGCTTTAAGCAATTTGTCCTGTTTCTAGCTGTGATGTGCTTTTTGAAATTTATAGGTGCTACAGGACGAGCTAGTAACTTCCTCGTTTCAGTTCGGTGTGTTCCCGAAAAAGATAAAATAGCAGCAATGGGATTCAGCTTGATGTTAATGAGCCTTTTCGCTTTCATACCTAGTCCAATATTCTTTGGATGGTTACTCGACAGATTTTGTCTCGTTTGGGGGAAAACTTGTACAAGCAAAGGCAATTGCTGGTTCTATGATGCAGAGGCTCTAAGGTAAATTAAAGTTTAAAGTTTTCTTATTTATTAATCAACTAAAAAAAAAACACAATTACCAACCCCTCAGATACAAATTAAATATTATCGCTTCCGTCTTTGTGTTCATTGGAACAATCTTTGACGTCAGCGTTTGGTACTACGTAAAGCATCTAAAAATATTTGACGAGGAAGTTAAGGAAACAGAGATGCAGGAGTTTGACAAAGAGGAAGAAGCCACCAATGAGAGAAAGGCGGAAATGTGAAATTTTTGCTTAAATATTTTCTAAGTATTCCTCTAATTAATTTTCTTCCTGCCAATATTGTGATTCATCATTAATTGAGGCAAAGTTCAAGAGCTACGTGTGTGATGTTTTTGCGAATGTTTTAGAGTCCTTACGGGTACAAATATTTAAGATGTGACGCTTTTATGTTTTGTGTTGAAGTTTTAGGCGTTGTAAATTTGCCGTTGTAAATATTTCTAAATATACCTTGTTTTAATAAAATCAGATATTTTTTAATATAAGTTTCCTTAAAGAGAATCTAATAATTATTAAGAGATCATGACAAAATGTCCAGAAGTGATTAAATCCAGAAGAATTTATAAAATCGAGAAACGACAAAATTCAGAAACGACAGAATCCAGAAAGTATAGAAGTGAATGTAATAACGACATTTTTTTACATTATGATTCCAATTTTTATAATCAAAATCCTAGAAAGGGCCTCTAATGAAAATAATTTCCGCAACTTAAAAATTGACTTTATTTTCCTTGGTATTTATTTTTGTAATAAATAAAGGTAATGGTTCAGAAGTGGGGTTCCCGAGCCTGAAATTTAAAACAGCATTAGATATGAAAGGGTTGTTTCCGTATTAGTAATTGGGCGCCTGTGGAGGAACAATTTTGTTCAAATCCACCTTATTCTTCTTGCCTGGGTCGGAAGTGACATTTAAAAAAGTTATAGGTGTCTGCATGCAACAATATTCAAACTCAAGTATTAAAAACATATGTACGTTGCCAGAAAAATACGGAAACAAACCTTATATTTAGTAATCAAATAAATAGGCAGATCTAAAACAACACGTATTTTC
Source organism: Dysmachus trigonus (assembly GCA_949715965.1). Classification (NCBI taxonomy): domain Eukaryota; kingdom Metazoa; phylum Arthropoda; class Insecta; order Diptera; family Asilidae; genus Dysmachus; species Dysmachus trigonus. The sequence continues at coordinate 34,344,378 of OX454319.1, forward strand.
AATGCCGGAACTTAATTTTTTATTTTTTATTATCTATCTTGTTTTTTTAAGAGGGGCTAGATTTGATGATAGGGGATAACTGCCAAATAAGCTTACGACAAATGTCATTGAGTGCCATTTTTATTCAGTAGGGTCCAACAAATAATCATGGAAACATATACACCACAACAATGATTTCAAATTGTGTAAATTTATTTCCGAAATCACGGTTCATTTATAAAAACTTACAGAAAACTTCAAGAATTTTATGGGACTGTCGCCGTCGATGGTACAGAGCAATGATCCGCGACTTTTTTTTCAAAAAATTTGAGACATTGATGTTGATGACTTGTGGTTTCAACAGAATGGTGCTATGTGCTATACAACGACCGAAACAATCGATTTATTAAACAATTTGGCGAAAATTTTACTTATTTCAAGAAATGGGCCTGTCAGTTGACTGCCAAGATCATGTGATTTGACACATTTTTAGGAGTTTTTTACCCTCTTCTCTCCCTCACGTGATTAAACATTATTTTTTCTTTAACGTGGTATTGTTAAAAGACTACAAAAAAAAAAAAAAACCATTAGAGATGTCGACTTGAAAATTTGTGTGTATCTTTATTGAGTCTTAAAGTTTACATTTTTTTTATTAAAAAAAAAAAACGGGCGTCCCACTGAGGCGCTCTAGCAATGCCACATGAAAAAATTAAATTGCGCTGCGTAAAATCCTGACAAAAATATCTATCCATAAGCATACACCAGAAAAACTTCTTTTAGTTTTTAGTACAATCTATGCCTTGAGCCTCAGCTTAGAGCAAAAAATAAATGTTTGGCTATTTGGTACACGTTTGAACACAGGTGTGTCGATTTTAGTCATGCTTTCAATTGAAAAGAGTGTTCTCAAATCACTGAAAAAGTTTGAGAAAAATGATCTTAATGTTTTAGGTTAAGTTGTTGTGGCTGCCAAAGGCCAACACAAGGCCCATTGTGATACCACACGGGACGACCCCAATTTAACCGTTTGAGTGCGGGGAGCGCGATAGCACTCCTCTAGTTATGTGCCAAAATTGCGGGAAGCGCGAAAGCGCTTCTCTTGTTTGATATTAAAATTGCAAAGAAAGAGACAGAGCTCCTATTTGTTTCTTGAATTTGGCTTAAATTTAATCTGGTTGTACTAGCGAAGTATTTGATTTCTTGGTTTTTAAGTAAAAATATAGTAAAGTGGTTAGATTTTTTTTTTTTTATATATATACCCAAAATCATCCGCATTTTTGGCATATACTCACAAAATTTGTTCCGCACTCAAACGGTTAACTAACCCTTTAACCACTTCGAGACTTTGATGAAGCGTTCAATGTCCCTGACGTTCTTCGAACTCAGGTCTGACAGGTCATCAAAGAAGGTAGCGCCCAGGTGCTGGTATCTATGCCGCGCAAGCGCTGGGCAATGACAAAGGAGGCTTAATGTTTTAGTGCAACACAAAGTAAAGTATAATAGAACGGACAGGGATTACAAGTGCCGTAGAATGAAAATGAGTTTATACATCAACTTAATATGTTAAACAGGCATTGTTAAGATACACATCTATAAAAAAAAAAACTTTAACACTGAGATAACAACCTCACAAAATATCAACTAAGAAATCGAGCATGCGGAATCATCTAAATACTTTCGAATATATCTGCAAACATTACCGCAAAAGTTAATTACCTAAATTAATAATTAGACAGTCACTACATGCCCTAAACTCCACAAAATTTCTTTTCATGAATCCCAGTTAGTGTTTACATGAACCAAAATTCCTCCTTCCTTTCAAACCTGAAAAAGGTACACCAACACTTCTACACCATATACTCGAACCAAAAAGCTTTGCTCAAATAAAACTTAAGACTTGATGTTGTGCCCTCTGTAACTCAATCGTTGAATTGCGACTTTGGGTTTAGATAAGAATAATTATTGTGATGACCTCGATTTAATATAGATGGCTTCAAAATGACGTAGTCCAGGGTTGAACATGAACAGTCTCCCGCCGGTTTATTCTGGAAATTTGTTTTAAACCTACATGTTTTGATATTATTAACTCTTTCATTACCAGCGCCGTTTTAGCCGGCATCGTGAGACCGCTTGATAACAACAGACCCAGTCTGTTGCAAACTTCCACTGACTTATGTACATATATTATATTGCCTGCAAAATCTCTAAATATGTAAAACTTAAATAAGAAAAGCCGAACGGCAGCTTACTACATACCATGCAATGTGCACAATTCGCGACGAGCTGCACCGTTCAGTAGCGTCACTTCGGCGGATTGGACTGTGGTAAGGAAAGGGTTAAAACAATAATTATACGTAAATAAGTGCAGCATTATTATGAGAATTTAATGTAGTATTACTATATTAATTACAATATACCAAATTTAGTAATATGTACTTCAGATGAAATAATTGTTTTTCCGCTTAATTGTAACACATTTTAGTAATTGTCATGTTTGTATTTTCGGAATGTTCATCATTTCGATTCAAAGGTCCTGAGCCCTTCTGCAGCACTGGCTGGTCTTCGTCCAAAGCTGTGATAGAAGAATGGGCCAGGAATCTACAGTATATATAGTGGGAAAACTTCCCTGGGATCCGGCAAGCTAAAGAGCTCCTCAGACCCTATACCTACACTGAAATCAATGCTTTGAGTAAAGCGGATCTCAGACTGTTGGTAGGTTACTTAACTGGCCACCATAGGTGGTATATACAATAGGTTTAACAATTGAGACAGAATGTCGTCTGTGTCTTGAAGACGACGAAACTACATCAAACATTTTGTGTGCTTGTCCTATTTTAGCACGGTTAATTACATTCAATATTCATATTAATTTTTTTATTAAATCTATTTAATTCAAACCATTAATTTAAAAATATAGTGAAGAACGTGAGTTATTGTATTAATATTTTCGAAATGAGAAATTTGTATAAATATCGAAGCGCTTTATAAAACTATTAAAAACATGTTCTAACGTTTCGTTTAAAATGCCATTGACGATCTTCCTGATTTCTTTAATTAAATCTGCTGATGTGTGAGTTTTTCGTACTCCAGTATTTTTCTGAATTCATTAGTCTGTAAGCAAGAGGCCTAGCGGTCAGTCACAATTTTGGATTAGGAGAAGATTGAATTTTTTCTGAATAAAGTGTTCCATTTTTTTGTTACGTACTCGTTTTTTTCTTTTGTACCTTTCCACACTGGTCCTCTGCGATAATTTGTTAACAGGTTATGGGCCTAGTCACCCAGTGTTAATTTTGCAGTGTGGAAGGCTTTATTTTTTTGTGGAAAAGAAAAAGGCGCGTAGTTGAGTCAGTCGATATAAAATGGCGGAAGAAATATCTGTTAAGCAAGTGACAAAATTCAATGGGACGAATTTCCAAGCCTGGAAATTTCAGATGACTCAAGTTTTTATAGCGTGTGGAATATTCGATATTGTGACTGGTGAGAGAAAAAAACCAGGGTTGGATAGTGGTGATAATCCAACGGAGACAGGTGCTGCGAGTAAATGGCAAAAAGAAAATGCCAAAGCTATGTTCGTACTTTCATCGTCGATGGAAGATTCTCAACTTGAATGTCTGTTAACTTGTACAACGGCATTTGAGATGTGGAATATATTGAGTACAGTACACGAGCAGAAAAGTGAATCAAACAAATTAATTCTCATGCAAAAATATCATGAAATGAAGATGGGCACTGGTGACTCGGTAGTACAATATGTGGCTAAAATACGAAACATGGTGTCGCAGCTGAAAGATCTCGGTGAAAATATTTCAGATTTGTCCGTTATGGCAAAAGTAATCGGCGGCTTACCATCTAAATATAACGGGTTCAAAACAGCCTGGGATAGTGTTGATGTCTCAAAACAAACGATGACATATTTGCTTGAAAGACTAATAAAAGAAGAGGGTCAGTTCGCAACAGACGATGATGGCAATAGTGCATTTACCGCGGTAAGTCGAACTGAAAGAAAAGACTCGAGACCGAATCAACAAGAAAAAGGACAAAAAAACTAAGAAGAACATGCGGTGTTATTATTGCAACAAAGTCGGACATATAGCGAATCAGTGCTTCAAGAAGAAAAGAGACAAACGATCGAATGAAAACAGTGGTCAAAACGGTGAGTTCAAAGACAATCGTGGTTGTGCCTTCGTAGCAACGTCAAGTAAAAATCAAGTAACGAATTCGAGTGAACTAGAAGACTAGGTGTGTAATGTAGAGGTGAATAAAATTCTAAATGCCAACACAACTGATGTTTGGATAACGGATAGTGGTGCCTCAAGACATATTACATTTAGAAAAGAGTGGTTTAGTGAATTTTACTCGTGTAATGACGGTAGTACCGTCGTGCTTGGTGACAATGGTGTGTGTAAAGTCGAAGGCACTGGCACTGTGTTGATCGAAAGATGGGTAAACAATGAATGGTGTGAAGGACGATTAGAAGATGTTCTATATGTTCCTAAATTGAGAAAGAACTTATTTTCTGTCGGTATGTGTACCAAGAAAGGCTTTGATGTCGCTTTCAAACAAAATCGAGTGGTAATCACACGAGACGATGATGTTATGGCGCTTGGAGTCAAACACAGCAATGAAGTATGTAGAATGATCTTTAGAGTTGGGCCTGCGAGTAACTGTGTGGGTGAAGTAAATGTATCCACTACAGATCTTCGAACTTGGCATGAAAGACTAGGGCATGTAAATGTGCAGAGAGTGTGTGATATGGCGAAGAAGGGGTTAATTCGAGGGTTAATAGAAACGAATACAGGCAATTTCTTTTGTGAAGCCTGTCAGCTGGGTAAAGCTCATCATTTGCCATTCAATAAGCAGAGTAGGAGAATACCTCACAAGCCTGGTGCATATATACACTCGGACGTTTGTGGTCCAATGTCAACACCGTCGTTGGCAGGCGCACGGTTCTTCCTAACGTTTAAGGATGATTCTACTGGGTTTCGTCACGTATATTTTCTGAAGCATAAATCAGATGTCTTCGAGAAATTCAAGGAGTATAATAACATGTTGATCAACAAGTTTCAAAGATCAATGAAAATCCTGAGGTGCGACAATGGCAGAGAATACTGCAATAACGAAATGAGAGAATACATGAAGGCCAAGGGAATAAGAATGGAAAATACGGCACCTAATACACCACAACAAAATGGAAAAGCCGAGCGAGACAACAGGACGATAGTCGAAAGTGCTCGAGCAATGATTCATGCTAAAAATATGTCGCTTACATTTTGGGCGGAAGCAGTCAACACTGCTGTTTATGTTCTCAATAGAACTACCTCTTCAGTACATCCTGATATTACACCATATGAAGCCTGGACGAGAAAAGAGATAGAAGTATCACATTTACGAATCTTTGGTTCAGAAGCATACATGCATATACCAAAGCAGTTCCGACGAAAGCTTGATCCGAAAGCGAAGAAAGTAATTTTTGTCGGGTATGAGGCCTAGTCCTCGAACAACAGAGTGTATGATACAAGTACCAAGCGTGTGTCAGTAACTAGAGACTTAGTGTTCCACGAGGATGTTTCCAGTGAGTCGTTGATACTCTGCAATCGTATAGATGATGATGCAATAGTCGAAAGTAGACAACAGGAAGAGGTTACGATACCTGTGAGTGAGAAAAGACAAATAGGAGAAGCAGTTAGTCAGACCCAAACACAAAGGCAAGCTCAAGGCCAGCCTGAAGTCGAAGCTGAAGCTGAAAATATATTAAAACGTCTTAGAGACAGAACAACTCTCCAACCCCCAAGAAGATTCGAGATAGATCTTACAGAGTATAACGCACCGACAACGTATCAGGAAGCTGTAAGTGGTCCAGAAGCCAGCAAGTGGAAAGAAGCGATTCAAGATGAACTAAAAGCTCACAAGGAAAATCAGACTTGGGTACTGGTACCAAGAAGTGAGGGGCGGAAGCCAATAGATTTCAAAGTGGGTCTTCAAGGTCATTCGAGACACAGCTGGTAATATTCATCGGTATAAAGCACGGTTGTGTGCTAGAGGCTTTCTTCAAGAAAAAGGTCTGGATTACACAGAGACATTTGCTCCAGTTATAAGGTATGATTCGTTGAGAGTCTTGCTAGCTCTAGTCGCAGTATATGACTTAGAGTTAGTTCAGTTTGATGTCAAAACGGCGTTTCTCTACGGTGAGCTGAAAGAAGAAATTTTCATGGAGGTTCCAGAGGGGCTAGCAGTTCCTGGTGATGGTGGTACAGTGTGTAAACTACAAAAGTCCTTATACGGGCTGAAGCAAGCTCCTCGGTGTTGGAATGAGACATTTTGTACATTCTTGAAGCAGTTTAGGTTCGAATCAAGTGAAGCTGACAGTTGTATTTTTCGGGGTGTTGTCAACAATAGTGTTGTGTTATTAGCGCTGTTTGTAGATGATGATTTGATAGCGTCTAACAAAGAGTCAGCTCTGACTGTTGTGATCGATTCTCTTCGAAAGGCGTTTGAAATCACGTTAGGTGACACGAAGTGTTTTGCTGGTTTACAAGTCGAGCGAAATCGAGAAACACGTAGTATATTTATTCATCAGAGTGCGTATGTAAAGAGAATTATAGAGAAGTTTAGTATGGGAGATGCCAAGAGCGTGAGTGTGCCGGCAGACCCTAATGTAATTTTGATGCCAATAGAATCTGATGAAAATGTTTACAATAGTGTACCGTATCGTGAAGCGGTTGGTTCTCTAATGTTCCTGGCGACTGTGTCACGCCCGGACATAGCATATTCTGTGAATGCAGTCAGTCGGTTTCTAAACAATCGTGATAATAGTCATTGGCAAGCGGTAAAACGAATCATCAGATATTTGATCAACACGAGTGATTTAGGGATAGAGTATTGTGTGGGAAAAGGTGATACACAACTAAAAGGTTTTACTGATGCGGATTACGCTGGAGATGTAGAGACTCGAAGATCAACTACAGGCTACGTTTTTGTGTTAGCAAATGGTGCAGTGACTTGGTCATCTCAAAGACAGAAACATGTCACATTGAGTACCACTGAAGCAGAATATGTTGCAGCAGCAGCAGGCGCTAAGGAAGCGTTGTGGCTCAGGAGGTTACTAGTGGATCTTGGGTGTCAGTGTGAAACAGCAACATTCTTATTTATTGACAATCAGAGTGCTATAAAATTAGTGAAAAACCCAGTGTATCACAAGCGTACAAAACATGTAGATGTAAAATATCATTATATTAGAGAAAAAGTTGAAAGTAAAGAAATCATAGTAGAATATGTTCCTACGAAAATGCAATATGCAGATATCCTAACCAAGTCATTATCTCGAGATCAATTCGAACGCTTGCGTGATAGTATTGGTTTAAGCAAATTATATATGGAGTACTCAAACGGCGGAGCTGTTGATGTGTGAGTTTTTCGTACTCCAGTATTTTTCTGAATTCATTAGTCTGTAAGCAAGAGGCCTAGCGGTCAGTCACAATTTTGGATTAGGAGAAGATTGAATTTTTTCTGAATAAAGTATTCCATTTTTTTGTTACGCACTCGTTTTTTTCTTTTGTGCCTTTCCACACTGGTCCTCTGCGATAATTTGTTAACAAAATCCTTTATTGTTTTTGTGTTATTTTCATAGGAATAAATCACATGGATTGCGATTTGGCGAGTAAGGTCGCCACTCTACTCATGTTTCCCTTCTTTATTTAAAAATTGTTAATTTTTGGTGATAGCTCCATTTGTTAAAAAATAATTACTCATTTATTTTCACACATTCCTATTGGACACCCTGTACATTGTGAAAATAAAACAAATCCAAATGTTACAATTCCTCATCACCCATTTGTTTTTAAAAATAAATTAAAGTTCATTAGTTTTCTAAAGTGTTCAGAATATTTGGTAGCGTATAACAAGAAGCATATAACTACAAGAATGATAAAGACTTATTTTTTAAGTTTTACATGCCTATAGAACGAAAATCTATGATGAGATTGATTTGGCTTCTCATTTGTGAACAAATAAATTTTTAACACTAGATTTGCGGACTATTACTTTTCGATTTATTTGTAGGGATTCTGAAAAATAAGTTTAGACATATGTATTTCCATTCGAAATAATAGGCTCAAGATGTAAGTAATTTGTGAGAACATATCCTTGTACATCATTTTTACGTCAATTAAATACAACATGTTTCACTAAAAATTAATAAAAATTGCTTGTGTAAGTTACGGCACGAAATTTCAAATCCGTCAAATTTACGTATCCTGTCAATCTAGTGTTAAAACTCATGTTGGTAAATGAAGAGTCCCTTTTTATTTAAATTTCTTACTAATTTTCTAAGAGATAAATAAGTGTGTGAATCATGTGAAGTGTGCCTGTGCGTGCCCTAAAAGTAGGATTAAATATGTTCTTTTGTTAGGTAAGCGGCAAATCGATTTGCTTTTTTTAAGTCCGCTAAAAAAAACAACTAATATCTTTCGTTGCATGAGAAAAAAAACCGTAGAACATTTTTTTTTACCGCAGTGGCAGTAGGTCGATGACGAATTATAAAACCATTTTCCTCAGGGCACCATAGATAAAATTAAGTTGAGTGCGAAACAAAAGCAAAAATATCTGTTTCCGCAGTAGGTAAAACTAGAAACAGTTAAATTGCAGAACAAGTGACTTTTACATTGCACCACACAGCGTAAACATTCTATTCCTTTGAGTAGCGTGCTACATGCTAAATGGATTTTCATGTGAATTCACTGCACTTGATAAGCTGGGATATGCTGCACATATGACGAATGAGGAAAAGTGGGAAGAGATAGATTTCATCAGCAAATTCGAGAAATGATTAATTTTTGACATGAATCGGACAAAACAAGGTCAGTAGATGTTGTTTCGGACAGACGGACGCATTTGCAATCTTGAGTTTCGGAGTAAATGATAAAAACTATTCTTATGAAATTCTTTTAGCACATTTTTCTTCGCGTGCTTCGAATTTTGTGTTATTTCTTCTACAAAACATTTAATAATAGTACATGACAAAGAAAATACTTACAACTAGCTTACTTACTTTCGAGTTTTTTATTTCTAAAATTGATAAAACATATTCTTGACATATTATTATTTTTTAATTATGCCAGTTCCAACTACAGCGGTATACTTCCTGAGTATAATGTTTTTTTCTTTTTAAGGGTGCCGTACTTCTAAAGGAAAAAAATGGGACCCATTAGCATGTATGGCCATCTATCTGTCTGTCAGTCTATCTGTCTGTCCGTCCAACACAGCCGTTTTTCACGGGATATAGAAATTTGAAATTTGGTATAGGAATGTCCATCCATCCATTTATTTTGAAAATAATTTAAGAGGTCTTTTAAATTTCTTGAAATTCTAGAAAGTATGGTAGGTCGCAACCTTCTGCGCGCGAGTCGAACTCGCAATTAACCGGCTTTTTTGACAAATACAACAGCTGTAATTTCATACATAATGGACATCTTAGCTCAAACTCAATATCTCCGAGAATAATACATGTTTTTTGTAAAATACTTCCCAACATACCAATAAATATGTCATATAAACAAAATCTTGATAGATAAAAATTTTAGCCGAAAAATAAATTTCTAAAAATTGTCTATTTTGTTACTAGTTTAATGAGAATATGCCTTAATAAATTTTCTGAATACTATAGTAAAACTAACATTTCGGAAAATGTAGCGAAAACCAAAGACCTTTTCTATGAAGAAACTCAAGTACATACATTGATTAAATTGGTTTTGTTGCTTGGTTATATTTCTAAACATTTGTCTTTGTTTTTCTAATGGTATTACTCAAGTTTATTTGTTGGTATATTACTATTTGTCTTAAAATATTAACTTCATTGTAGGTTAGTCTATCGTTGAGACTGTGAGTTAAGTCATTATGGTGTTTATCATGGGCGGAGTTAAGGGGGGCATGGGGGGGGCATTGCCCCCTCAAGATTTCAGAGCGTAATTCGGAAAATTAGTTCACTGCTCGTTTTTCAAATTATTTATTAAAAATCCAGAATTCCACAATCTCCTACCATCACTCTAATTAAATTTATTATTGCTTTTTTAAATATAACATTTTATTTTTATGCACACGTACACTAAAAAAATATCGAGCCCGCTTCCAATTATTTTCAAATAATTGGTTCAACTTTTCGAAATTATTCGATTCAACTATTCTTTGGGCATTGAAACAACCGCGGTATTACACAAACTCTTATCGTTTAAAAAGTGTTCGAAACACACCTCGCGTATCACATAGAGGTTCAACGTTATATATAAATCGTTACCAACTTAAGGGCCTTTTCGTTTCATTTTTGAAAGAAAATCGATTTTTTTTTTTTTTTTAACATAAAAGTGTTCTTTAAAATCATAGAAATACGGTCCTAAAACCGTTTTAAGAAATTCGCACAGGAAAAAAGTTATACCCATATTTGTATGCCAAAATTATATAACAAGAACTTTAAACGCGTTTTTCTCGAAACTACATTCTGTAACTTTAAAAATACTCAATGGATTTTAACAATTAAGGCTTTGAAAATATTGTGTTACATACCGAATTTTGATTTTTCAGAAAAATGTTTATAAAATGATAAAAATATTAACAATAAAATGTTTTTTAGGCTTAGTTATTAGAATTTAGTCTTATGACTAGAATCCCGTAGGAATTTTTACTCTATGTGATACAGGAAGACTTAGAAAATACAGATGTCTTAAAAGTCACTTTTGAAAGACGCCCTCTGCAGTGAACAAGACATGCTAAAAATGCAACAACATTTTTTTTATATATTTTACTATATTATCTAAAAGGAATTAGTTTAATAAATATAATAGCTTTTTTCACAACAACAAAATTAAAATGTGTATTTTTTCAAAAATGAAACCAAAAGTCCCCTTAAAGATATAAATCGTTTACAACTTAATGATTTATAATAGTCTATCTTCGATCTACAAATGAAAATAGATGCAATAAAAAAATAAATTTATTGACGATTTATATATTCAAACATAGAATAATTTAACAAATTTTAATTTTTTTTTGCGTTTGAAACAGCCTTTCCCCTGTGGGGAAATTTTAGAAATTTCATAAAATCATTTAAAAAAAGAAAAGAAAATCTGTACTAATCTAAAATACGCTTAAAAAAGAGAATTTTCATTTGAATAAAATCGTAAGGTAATCGGAAAAAAATTTCCTTTTTATTATTTCTTGATTTTTGGGCTTATTTTTCCATATACTTGATAAAAGTCTGCCCCCCCCCCAATAGATAACATCTGACTCCGCTCATGGTCTTTATAGAAAATTAAAATTATGAAACAGTGATTGAAATAAATGTTTTATCAGCTGGATCCAAATTAGTCTTTAAATCAATCAATCAGGATCATAGACAAATTAGAAGATCGTCTTTTCAAAAATCGCATAGTTACTAAAATGTATAATTTCAAATAACTTAGTCAAGCTCACCTTATTATTATTATTATATAACTAATATTTTACTCTTTTTCATTTGCGCTTAATTATCTTTTCTTGTAGTACCTGCTTTACAAAAAGAAAAGCCAAAACGTTTTTTTTCTATTTCGTAGCTTTCTAACAACGTATTTAGGTAATAAGTATCTCAAATTAAAAGACAGTAAATTTGAGCAATAGTGGAAACGCTATGAAAATCAGTTCAAGTAGTAAATTTTGAGTGCTTAGTGCAAAACAACAAATAGATAAACTTATAAAACTTAAATCTCCTGTGGTTATTGTAGAGCTGTAGTTCGAGAAAGTAACATAATGCGAATAAGAGAATGATTTCACATTTTAGGCGCATCTTTAGGGAACGAAGAAGCACATTTTACGTAATTGCCGTTGACAAATGCGATCCATCTCACTTTTCTCAGCTTTCAGAGGCTTTTTGTAATTTCCACTTGGTTGCCGAACAAGAAAAAATCTCCAAATTGGCCAGTTGGAGAAGGTTCGCCGAACAAAGACTAAATATTGTTTCTCCTCCTGTATAGCTGAAGCACATACATAAATTGAGATAAATAGACCAAATGAATGCTTAATGACCTCCAAGAGATCTATTTATTTCGTAGTTTTTCACCTCTCGCTGGGCGAATCACTCGTGGAACTGTTAATAAATCAAAATAGAAATGGACTTAGATTGTACCGCGTAATGTGTTTGGGGCTCAAGACTAATACATCTTCTGCAACGTTTCAATCATTGCTTACCGTATGGCTCTTGAACTATGTACTAATGTTGTAACTCACTTTTCCTTCGAAAATACATACATTTTATCCTTATCTATAATGTGAAAGAATCATTATTTCTCTTTTAGATAGAATAGATACAAAAATTAAGAATACATATAACATAAATAAGCATGTTTAAGCATTTTATTGAATTTATTAAGTGATTAACTCATCAAAGTTTTGTTGAGTTGTGAACAATACGAACAAAATAAAAGGGTTATTTTGGCGAGTCAGCATCCCTTGTCATGAAATTAAGCTCAACGTCGTTTATCAATCACTCATGGCGCCTATCTGCTTGGTATCCAGTGATATTTCCTTTTAATCCCAATTTAATTTTTCATCTGACGGGAAGCAGCAGCTGAATCACCCCCCAGTAGTGCAAAATTCGACAAAAACCATACAAAACGGCGCAAGCAACAAAAACAGGGGACGACGATACTATAAAAATACTCGAAGGGTCAAATAAACGTCTTGATCCTGTCTGTAATCGACATTTAAGGGCAGATAAGCGAATTATCAAATCCGAACAAGTATGTGACATACATAAAAACGATCCCACCAAAGCTGTGCGGGGTCGTGAATATAGTCCCGGGTCCCGGATCCCGGATCCCGGAGTCCCGTCCCGCCAACTGCCACTTCATATTTCGAGTTTTGCTAAAAAAGTAAAGGAAAACGTATATTTGTCGATGTCATTCGTTGTCGCTCCATTAAAATAAGGGGAGGTCGTCCGGTAGAGATTCACTGCACTTACCAGAAATAAAATCTGTGACCGACGACGACGACAGGATGATAGGGATGCTGCGCCGCCCTTTCTCAAAAATTCAAAGGGAATCTTATATTAGCGGGGTTATTCCGCTTTTTCTATTTATTTAACGTTCTCCTCTCCTGACCACTGTTGCTGGCAGTGAACTCGAGTAGAACACTACGAGGGTTGCATTTTTATATTTCAGTACGCTGTTCGAGGGCGTTTCTTTTCGGATTCTAATTCGAACAGTCGAGTAACAACTAGCGTGGAATTTATATCCTTCCGGCTTTCAATCAAATGCTGTGAGTAATGGTTCTACTGTAAACCAGCAGTGTTGGCATGATATCTACAATCAGCTACATAAATTTTTTGAATTCGGATCCTCCCATGTTAAAGATTAGTCATAAATCAATTTTCTGTGGCTTTTGCTGGAAAATTATATCAAATGGAGCAGAAATTAATGTTTCGTAAATTTAGGGATAGGATAGGAAATATTTTCTGCTTTTACGGTAACCAATCTGTGTGTTATAGTTTTTGTTAGGGTTTTTGTTGAATACCAATACATTTTCATCTTTATAATATGCCAAATTTCAAGCAAATTATTGTATTGTTGTCCAGATATATCTACGTATGGAGATATTATATTAAATACGTACATTCATATTATTGTCAATTTACTCAGGTTTTTTAATTCTTGATTCATTTCTTTAATTTAAGTGCAAAATTAAAACTTATTTTAGGATAGAAAAAATAATTAGAAGTGGTCAAAGTAGGATAAAGAAGGCGAATAAGTACTCTATATTTTGTCTTTAATTTCTATTAATATTAGTGGGAATTTTATCAAATACTAGTTCATATATTTGAACTTTAGAAAGATAATCATTTTTTTTACAGTAAAGATTTTGGTGTAAATTTGATCCAGGGTAATATATGAATAAATCTATAAAAATTCCGTGTAAATTTTATAGAAATACAATTTATTTGATGTAGATTATTATTTAGTAGGGTTAAAGGAAGGTTCATATTTAACGATAGTAAAATTCCAACTTTCCTAAATAATTTATATCTTTTCAATAGCTTAATAGAATTTGATGAAAAAAAATATATTATGTATGTATATACATATTATAGCTGATACACATTTAAGAAAAAATCGAAGCCTCTTCTCGATTAAAAATTATTAAAATAATAATAACAAATGTTTCTGAAAGATTTAGTAATCTTATATAATAGTGCTGGTACAATAAAAAAAATATTGTTAGTAGAATCGTCAGATACTATTATATAACATTCAATTTTTTAAATTTTTTAAAAGGTTACTTGGTAGGTACTTGGAAAATAAAATATTATTTTTATATATTTTTACCATCAAATTTTTGCTGAACGTCCAAACATTATATTTGAATACTAAACATCATGACCGGTTGTAAGTTTTTGAGTAGATCATTCGTATATAATGTTACTATTTTTCTCACATGACTTTACAACTTTTGCTCTTAGCATATATACAGGGTGTCCCATAGGAATGTGTGAAAACTTATGAGCCACTATTTTTTAACAAATGGAGAGATTGGTAAAATGTAAATACTTTTTAATAAAGGAAAGTCGTCATTTTTATTTCATGTCCATTTTATTATAAAAGAATTAAATCTATTTAATACAAACCATTAATTTAAAAATATAGTGAAAAACGTGAATTATTATTAATAATATATATTTGTGAAATGTGAACCATCTACATAAAAGGTATCTACCTGCATTTCTTTGAATCTTCTGTCGCCGGAGAGAAGTACAAAGGGATGTTAGAGACCAAATCCTTTCTCATGCGAAAAAGAGGAGCCGCGTTAAATCTTTTTTTTTTATTCAAGACGGAGCAGCACCTCATCGCACACAAGAAAAATCATCAATAAATTTTATGGCGATCGAGTTATTGGCCTAAGGTACCCACGCTTTGCAAGGGGAAAAGGAATAGAATAGCCACATTACTCGTCAGATCTCATTCGATTTGATTTCTTTTTATGGGGCTACATTAAAGATCTCTGCTATGAAAATAACCAAAAAACAGTTGAGGATTTTATTAAAGACATTGGGAAGATCGTCAATGGCATTTCAAATGAAACGTTAGAACATGTTTTTAATAGTTTTAGAATGCATATGGATATTTGTGGCAAATTAGATGGTTAAAATATCGAAAATATATATCATTAGTAACTAACGTTCTTCACTACTTTTTTAAATTAATAGTTTTGTATTAAATAGATTTAATTTTTTTATAATAAAATGGATTTTTTTTTTTTTTGTTTTCAAAGTGTATTTTATTCGGGTCTTATACATATACATAATTTTGCTTAAACCTAAAATACATTAAAAGTTTAACTTAATCTAGTTTCTTGTAACCCCTATGGCCCTTCGCGGACACTCAAGGGTAATCTTTAGCATTATTTATTTTTTAAATTCTTTATGCGTGTCCGCCTCCTTCATTGTTTTTAATCTATAAATATAAATCTAAATTTAATTTATTATTCTAAGAAACTTACCCTAAAGAAGAAAAACTTAGAACACTAATTTTTTTTTTTTTTTTTTTTTTTTTTTTTTTTTTTTTTTTTTTTTGGACATGAAATAAAAATGACGACTTTCCTTTATTAAAAAGTATTTACATTTTACCGATCTCTCCATTTGTTAAAAAATAGTGGCTCATAAGTTTTCACATATTCCTATGGGACACCCTGTAAATACAATGTCGATTTTAATTTTTCCCCTTTTTTTTTATAAATTAAAAAAATGGAAACTTTATAATAGTTCGATTATGTATATAAGTGTCAGTTAATTTATTATTAAGCAAACCCGAAATCTCTAGATAACGATTTATATTTTAAATTCAAAAAAGGTTAGCATTTGGCAGTCCGCCATTCAAAATTATGGAATGTTGTTATTGAATTGAAAAATATCTACCCTCAAAACACCCGCGTATCATTTGTATACAGAAATCAGCGACCCAAATATAATAAATATATAACCAGACGCCAATTATCATAACAAAAATTCAAATTAATATTTTTTATAAGCAATGAATATAACTTTTGAATTTTTCGTGCGAACTCTGTATACATACATACTTACATATTATCGTACTATAAACAATGATTTATCAGAATTAATTCAAAAGTGCTCCTTGCACACTTCTGGTTATAACTGATTTTCACTTTTAATTTTGTCGGTTAAATTATAAATTGGCTGATATCCAAATGGAACGAAAATTTCACAAACTCATCTACATATTTAATTTAAATAAGTGCCACTGCACAGCTGCAGTTCTCTCTTTTAGTCTACCCAATATGCAGCTTATCGGCCTTGGATAACGAGGAAGTTCATTTCTTTGTATATCTCACACTGTTTTTAATTTATTTGTGGTTTTTGTTTTTCTGTTCAAATAGAAAATAAATATTTAAATTTGTTCGGGTGTAAGCAATATATTTATTTAATTAAATAATGGAGACATTAAAGTATCGGAAAACTGTATTTATAGTGACGAGGCTAAAAATCATATCGAGTTATGGTACATGGACATGGAAGGCAAGTACTTAATATTAGTGCTGACATAACAATTGCATGTTAAATCCTTCCTTCGATCAATCAACATATTTGGAAATCATTTTGCTGCCATGTTTTGCTCTATAGTACCACTCAATTCATTCAACACATATATGTATGTGATATGCTCTGAATGTCAGTCACTTTTCAAACTAAATCGGTCATAATTCGCATCACTGGCCTAAACTGGTTAATCACAATGACTAGAGGAAAAGTCAGTTTTGAATTAATCATGCAGCTGCTGACGGGATAACTGGCAGCAATCATCCATATAATGGCAAAATCTAAATTTGTATACCATCCCGTGTTCCCGAGTAATTTTGCGGTCGGGATTTTGGTGGTGGTGAGAATAGCTGCCATGACTAAACAGCGGAGTCCTCTGATTGTAATAAATCATGCGCAACAGGTCCCAAACGACATGCTTTGAAGGACTGGGTTAATGAGATATCCTTTCCGATGTGCATTTCCTGTGAATATGCTTGGAAATTTTATGACTCCCACGGGTACAAAAAATTAGGTCATATTTCTTTTGTCTGTGACATTTTTAACTAGAACAAAGGTTTGACGAGCTTGAAGTTCGTTCACGTGTCTTTTTGAAATTGAAGTCCTTCTGGAAATAACATGCTTCTAATAGCCTATTTCTCTCGGGGTAAAAGCGCCAAAACAATTCGTGTACATTAAGCCTGGTTTTATATTAGCAGTGTTTTACTTTCCCCACCACATTCAGATTAGGATTAGGAAAGCGGGGTGCAGCCAGAACATGTTACTCTAAGTTCAGAGTAATAGGAGCTCCGTATTTCAAACAAAAACAGCAGTTGATAGCATCGTTTATAATGTTCATATCTAGAGGATGCCCCATGGGGAAGGCACATCATAATTTGCAATTGCTAAGTAGGCAAGCTATGTTAAAAAAAAAAAAAAATCCAAATGTCCTCCATAGAAAGTAGATTTGTTCGAATGTTGAGCAGAGTATATCTTAATGGCTCCAAAAGTCTCATAGCATACCTACTAATAGATAAGTGAGGTTTAAGGTATGTTTTAGAGAAGATTAAATGTATTCGACAATTTTAAACATTATTTGATAATATCTCTTATGAATATTTTCTTTCCAATATAATAACCGACAACATTTTAAAATTATTCAGGGTATGTAGCGATGTGAATATAAGAGGAAAGTTCTGGTACCCTCATAAATCATTCCCGCACAATTTATATTTAACTAATAGTTATTAGACCACAAGCATTTTTTTGGGTTATGAAAGCAGAAAATGTGTAAATAAAGAAAAAATACATATATGTATACATAAATGTAAATAACAAACCTGGGATGGGGCTGTGAAACCGACAATAGCAAAAATCAATAGAATAGTACGTTATATTGTTCTTTAATAAGGAAAACAATACGAATATTCCAATGCCTTTGAATGAATGAAATTATTAAATTTATTATCAGATTACACAAGATACATATAACACGGAGTCAACTTAAGTATCACATCTAATTATAGTCTGACTGAGGTAGAAATGTTCAAATGAGAACTCATATGAGCGTTTCTAGCACTTTCAGACTCTTAGATCTGTTACTTAATCCAATTCATTTGAGAACCTAAATGAACTCCTGAAGGGACCTTAAGAAATTGTTAGTAGAAATTTTTATTATTTATACCACTGTCCGTGCATCTGTCAGAGACTTTTAACTTTTTAAGCGTTTTTCGTATAAAGTTAAAATTTTGCACAGTTGTACACTATATGTTGAAAAAGTCGCATATTTGGTCAAAAGTTTAAGGAGATAATGCCATATTTGCTGCTGGTTTATTTCAAATCACAGTATTTTTCTCAAATAATACCAAGATTTTACACTTATCCCAAAATGCGTAAGAAAATTCAGGGATATTGCCAGAAAAGTTGTAACATTTATAAATAACTCCTTTAGAATTCTTAAAGATCATTAGTAGCCATGAAGTGGCGGATTAAATGAATCTGTTAAAGCGTTAGATTTCCTTAAGAGTTCTTCAAATAACTTCTAAGAATTGTCAAAATCAAAACTAAGGATATTACCTAAACAATGAACTTTAAATAAGATTGTGTGTTTCATTTTTAGAGTTTGTGTATTATATTTGGTATACTCTCGCAACACCTCTACAAGACTTTAAAAAAGTTTGAGTAAAAATATTTCTCTCATATGTTGGCCTCTTTATATGATTAATAAATTAACATTTTTATTACAATTTATTCATGAGAATATTACTACAAAAGGAATTACACTGATAATATTTGGTGTGATACCTCTAAAATGTACTTATGGCTCTTAAAATTTTGCAAATTGACATGAAATGATAGAAAACAATTTTTATTCTTAATTCAATTAATTAAAGAAAGTATATTTTTCATATTTTTGTTCAAAAAACAAAACAATGGCAAGTCAGTGTTACTTCTAAGGATTGCAATCAAGGCTAAATTCTCAGCGAATACCTTAAAAAGTATTATAAGAATAAGTTCTTAGGGAGGAAATACAGTAGAATTCGGATATAACGACTTCTTTTATAACGGCTAACCGTTTTTAGTGACGAAAATGCAAACTCTAGTTAGGTTTCATATATACTTACTATGAAACCATATTTGCTTAGTAACACTTCGGTTTATGCAACCAACTGCTTATAGCGACCTATTTTGTCAAGAAATCGTCCGCTTAGAACGACGCGCAGTGTTGTTTACACAAACAACACCTAACCGCTCCGTGTCCCGGCTTTCTCCTCTCTCCTATGTACGTATACTGTTTGGTGCGCTTAAATCAAAGACAGTGTTTATCATCTGATGTGCGTGTGCCCAAGGTGAAGGACCCATTACGTGCGCTAAAATAAGTTCCGAACCGGAGGCGACTAATTCGACTTCCAGTGCGTCTGACACTTGAACTCTAGATTAGCGCGTTTTAAAACTAAGAAAACTGTTCAAAAGGATATGTTAGATTTCAGATTCAAAAGGATATATTAGATTTATCAGGTATAGTAAAAATACATTGACAATGTGTAGGTTATTCACTAGGCGAAAAAATTGTCCTTATAGCGAAGATGAGAAGACAATTTCTTTAAGTTTATATTTCATCACTACACTCATCATATCATCATTACGCTCATTATATCATCATTACGCTCATCATATCATCATTACGCTCATCCCTATGTTCATCATATCATTATTACGCTCATCATATCATCATAACGCTCATCATATCATCATTACGCTCATCATATCATCATTGCGCTCATAAATATGCCCATCATAGCATCACTACGCTCATTATATCATCATTACACTCACCATATCTTCAGTACGCTCATCACTACGCTCATTATATCGTCATTACGGTCATCATAACATCATTACGCCATCATATCATCATTACGCTCATCACTACGCTCATCATATTATCATTACGCTCATCATATCATCATTACGGTCATCATTACGCTCATTATATCATCATCACGCTCATTATATCATCATTACGCTCATTATGTCATCATTACGCTCATCATATCATCACTACGCTCATCATATCATCATTATGCTCATCATTACGCTCATCATATCATCATTACGTTCATCACTACGCTCATCACTACGCTCATGACTACGCTCATCACTACGCTCATCATATCATCATTACGCTCATAAATATGCTCATCATATCATCACTACGCTCATTATATCATCATTACACTCATCATATCTTCAGAACGCTCATCACTACGCTCATTATATCATCATTACGCTCATAATATCATCATTACTCTCATCACTACGCTCATCATATCATCATTACGCTCATCATATCATCATTACGCTCATCACTACGCCCATCATATCATCATTACGCTCATCACTACGCTCATTATGTCATCATTACGCTCATCACATCATCATTACGCTCCTCATATCACCATTACACTCATGACTACGCTCATTATGTCATCATTACGCTCATCACATCATCATTACGCTCATCATATCATCATTACGCTCATCATATCATTATTACGCTCATCATATGTTCATTACGCTCATCATATCATCACTACGCTCATCATATCATCACTACGCTCATCATTACGTTCATCATATCATCATTACACTCATCATATCATCACTACGCTCATCATATCATCATTACGCTCATCATATTATTATTACGCTCATCATATCATCATTACACTCATCACATCATCACTACGCTCATCAGATTAACATTACGCTCATCATATCATCATTACACTCATCATATCATCATTACGCTCATCACTACGCTCATCATATCATCATTACGCTCAGCACTACGCTCATAATATCATTATTACGCTCATTATATCATCATTACGCTCATCATATCATCACTACGCTCATCATATCATCATTACGCTCATCACTACGCTCATATATATCATTCATTATGATGATATGAGCGTAATGATGTTATTATGAGTGTAATGATGAAATGATGAGCGTAATGATGATATATGAGCGTAATGATGATGTGATGAGCGTAATGATGATATGATGAGCGTAATGATGATATGACGAGCGTAATGATGATATATGAGCGTAATGATGATTTGATGAGCGTAATGATGATGTGATGAGCGTAAGGATGATGTGATGAGCGTAGTGATAAGCGTAATGATGATATGATGAGCGTAATGATGATATGAGCGTAATGATGATATATGAGCGTAATGATGATGTGATGAGCGTAGTGATGAGCGTAATGATAATATGGTGAGCGTAGTTATGAGCGTAATAATGATATGATGAGCGTAATGATGATATGATGAGCATAATGATGATATGATGAGCGTAGTGATGATATGATGAGCGTAGCGATGAGCGAATGACGATATGATGAGCGTAATTATGATGTGATGAGCGTAGTGGTGAGCGTAATGATGATGTGATGAGCGTAATGATGATATGGGCGTGATGATATTATGAGTGTAATGATGAAATGATAAGCGTAATGATGATATATGAACGTAATGATGATGTGATGAGCTTAGTGATGAGCGTAATGATGATATGATGAGCGTAATGATGATATGAGCGTATTGATGATATTATGAGTGTAATGATGAAATGGTGAGCGTAATGATGATATGATGAGCGTAGTAATGAGCGTAATGATGATATGATGCGAGCGATGAAATGATGAGCGTAATAATGATATGATGAGCGTAATGATGATATTATGAGCGTAGTGATGATATAATGAGCGTAGTGATGAGCGTAATGATGATGTGATGAGCGTAATGATGATATAATGAGCGTAGTGATGAGCGTAATGATGATATGATGAGCGTAATGATGATATGATGAGCGTAATGATGATACGATGAGCGTAGTGATGAGTGTAATGATAATATGGTGAGCGTAGTGATGAGCGTAATAATGATTTGATGAGCGTAATGATGATATGATGAGCATAATGATGATATGATGAGCGTAATGATGATATGATGAGCGAATGATGAGCGTAATGATCAGCGTAATGATGAGTGTATTGATGAGCGTAATGATGAGCGTAACGATGATATGATGATCGTAGTGTTGAGCGTAATGAGCGTAGTGATGAGCGTAATGATGATATGATGAGCGTAGTGATAAGCGTAATGATGATATGATGAGCATATTTATGAGCGTAATGATGATATGATGAGCGTAGTTATGAGCGTAATGATGATGTGATGAGCGTAATGATGATATAATGAGCGTAGTGATGAGCGTAATGATGATATGATGAGCGTAATGATGATATGATGAGCGTAATGATGATATGATGAGCGTAATGATGATACGATGAGCGTAGTGATGAGCGTAATGATGATATGATGAGCATAATGATGATATGATGAGCGTAATGATGATATATAAGCGTAATGATGATGTGATGAGCGTAGTGATGAGCGTAATGATAATATGGTGAGCGTAGTTATGAGCGTAATAATGATATGATGAGCGTAATGATGATATGGGCGTGATGATATTATGAGTATAATGATGAAATGATAAGCGTAATGATGATATATGAACGTAATGATGATGTGATGAGCTTAGTGATGAGCGTAATGATGATATGATGAGCGTAATGATGATATGAGCGTATTGATGATATTATGAGTGTAATGATGAAATGGTGAGCGTAATGATGATATGATGAGCGTAGTAATGAGCGTAATGATGATATGATGCGAGCGATGAAATGATGAGCGTAATGATGATATGATGAGCGTAATGATGATATTATGAGCGTATTGATGATATAATGAGCGTAGTGATGAGCGTAATGATGATGTGATGAGCGTAATGATGATATAATGAGCGTAGTGATGAGCGTAATGATGATATGATGAGCGTAATGATGATATGATGAGCGTAATGATGATACGATGAGCGTAGTGATGAGTGTAATGATAATATGGTGAGCGTAGTGATGAGCGTAATAATGATTTGATGAGCGTAATGATGATATGATGAGCATAATGATGATATGATGAGCGTAATGATGATATGATGAGCGAATGATGAGCGTAATGATCAGCGTAATGATGAGTGTATTGATGAGCGTAATGATGAGCGTAACGATGATATGATGATCGTAGTGTTGAGTGTAATGAGCGTAGTGATGAGCGTAATGATGATATGATGAGCGTAGTGATAAGCGTAATGATGATATGATGAGCATATTTATGAGCGTAATGATGATATGATGAGCGTAGTGATGAGCGTAATGATGATGTGATGAGCGTAATGATGATATAATGAGCGTAGTGATGAGCGTAATAATGATTTGATGAGCGTAATGATGATATGATGAGCATAATGATGATATGATGAGCGTAATGATGATATGATGATCAAATTAGAGAGAGGTTGGTTGGTTCGGACGTGCTCTTGTGCGATCGTGTAAATTTGATTTAAATACCGCGGTTTTTTCGTGTTCCTGGACTATTGACTGTGTTCTGGTTAATTTATGTTCATCGGCGAACACTTACTGTGATTTATTCGGTGCTATTAAACTGTGATCTTTGATTTTAGACTCTGACTGGTCTTGACTGTGATACGGGCATCTGGCCTATCTGGTTTGACTGTGCTGTTGATTTTTGTATTTCTCATTTATTTATTTACTCTGTAGTTATTAATTCTTGTGTCTGACGAGTGTCTTGATCAGCTGTGATAATCACTCCAACATCTGTGATATTAATTGTTTTATTGCTGGGCTTTTGACCTTGGCCTTTTTGCCCGGGCATTGACATTGAGACGAGGAGTGAGGTTATATTGTTTCCCGCCTTACTCTTCTATTTTAGCTTTGACAACTTAATCAATTATAGACGAGTTCAGCCTTGCCTCGCCCCATTTGTGCTTCGAAGCCAACCTCCTTTCTATTCGTTGTACTTTCGATCTGTTATACTTGGATATTACCCAGGAAGTCAACCGCCTGATCAACTCTCTACTGTTATACTATTATCCAGGACTCTAACTAACTTTCACCTTATCTTTATTCATGATGAATGTCTGCAAAGCTTGTGCCGGCAAGTTCTCTGGTGAATTAGTTAAATGCGATGGAATATGCAACAATTTCTTTCATGCCTCCTGCCTGAAGCGCAGCACTAGGAATCAGGCATCTGTGTCGGCCTCAACGTGCTCAGATTGCCTAGAATTAAAATCGTGCCATGTTCTCAAGTACTTGCTGAACTTCGCGGACACAATATCGGCTGAGCAATCCCTCCTTGCTAACAAAATGCACCAATTTTCTTCTAATTGGGCTTGCATTCAATCCTTGTCTGATGACTTATTTTCTTTGAACGAAAAATTAGATAAAGTTCTAAAATCTTCAACCACGGTGGAGGCTAATTCCTTCGCTCTGCTTGAGAAGTCGCATGAGCTTTCCACTAAGGTTTCGCTTATGTCTCATGCTACTGACGATCTACATGCCGTTATTTCTGGTGCTGATCTCCCGACGTCAGTTATGCCGGCCGTTGAGGACCTTCGTCGCAGCATGAGGCAGGTAAAGAGTGACCTTGGAACCTGGTCTGCGGCGGTTTCAGCTAATTCCGAGCTGGTGGGATCCCTTGCGGCGGATATCTGTTCTCTCTCATTGCGCTACTCATGCTCAGGACCTGCGTGTACGGATAATTCATCTAACGATGTGAACAATACTCCACATCTTACTTCCAGCGAGGAACTTTCTCGATGTCAGCTACTTGCTGATGCACCTTCTGAGGCGCCTTCCGCATCGGCTTCAACCTCGTCGTCTCCGCATAAAAAACGTCGAACTCACCGACGGTCTTCTGGGCCTAACCGGAGAAGCGGTTCTTCAAAGTTATGCGCAACTATCTCCAATAACTCAACTGAAGCAGCGCCGCCGAGAGACCAGCCTGCTTCTTCAACTTTGAGACCAGCTAGACGTCCGAACTGCATTTTTATATCTCGGGTTCATCCGGAAACTACGGAAGAGGAAATTGTACGGCATATATCGTCACACACGGGTGCTTCGCGTGACCTCATTGCTTGTAGAAAGCTTAGCAACTTTCGTAGTGGCGGCAGCCGTTCATTTACTTCATCCTTTAAGGTGCTCGTACCTGAGGAAATATTTCGAGCGACACTTTCACCCGACATCTGGCCTTCTAATGCCATTGCGCGTGAGTTCACTCCTAGGGGACGTCCCAGGACTGCGCCGGCAAAAAACGAATCAGCGAAATCTCCGTCTATTACGCAAACGTAACTGGGTTACGCTCCAAGACGTCTCGACTTTTTATTAACTCGACAAATTCTTGCTTTGACGTGGTTTGCTTGACCGAAACTTGGCTTTGCGGAAAGTTCGCTGATGCTGAGCTCTTTGGCTCCGAATTCTTAGTTTTTCGCCGGGACCGTCATCTCTCGGCTCTGGATGCTCCTGTGGGCGGAGGTGTCCTCTGCGCCGTTCGACGTGATTTGCCGTGTACGTTGGTCGACTTTATCGATTTTGGAGATCTGGAACTTATTTGTGTGGTCCTCAAGCTCCCTAATAGGTGCATTTACATTGCCACGGTTTATATACCACCCAGCTCGTCACCTGGGACCTTCACTAAGCTCGCATCCTGCGTTGATGAACTTGCTTCGGTTCTGTCACCGGCTGATGAGTTAGTGCTTCTGGGTGATTTCAACATGTCCTCCGTGGCTTGGGTGCAGTCTTCAGATGACGACGTTTTGCTGCCGTCCTTCTTTGCGTCACCACATCATTTTGCTACGTTCATCGATGAACTGGTTTCTTCTGGACTTTCTCAGGCGAATGGTATTTCCAATGAATCAGGTAGATTTCTGGATTTGGTGTTCTCCTCGGATCCGAGTGGGACTCATGTGAGACAATGTACGACACCTTTGGTCCCCGAAACTGCCTTTCATCCGGCTCTTCATCTCGTCCTCTTTTTCGACACCTTGGTTTCACCATCTTCTACATCGTATTTTTCTAACAACTTATGTTATAACTTTAAAAAGGCTGATTTTTGTAAAATGAATGATTGGCTCTCTGCTTGTGACTGGTCGAGGGTTGTGGGTGAGCGTGACATTGATGAAGCAGTTGAATGTTTTTATGACATGCTTTTTCTCTGTTTCGCACACTGTGTTCCTATTACTGTTACTAAATGTTCCGCGGCGTGTCAACCGTGGGTTAATAGCTCACTTAAGCACCTTAAAAATCTAAAAAATAAGGCGTGGAGGCGATTTTGCTCCTCAAGGAGTGATGCCGATTATAATGAATACTGTAATTTGCGCACTCACTACATTTCGGAATTAAATGATTCGTATAACGATTATCTTTCGAGTATGAAGGCAACCTTGCGCAGCGATCCTAAGCGGTTCTGGAGTTTTGTCAATTCAAAACGCAATTCTGATGGTTACCCCTCATGTCTGAAATTTGACGATATATTCAGCTCTGACCCAAAGAAAACCGCCAATCTCTTTGGTAACTTTTTTAAAACCGCGTTCTGTGATATTAGCTGTAACATTAATGTTGACGATTTTTCCCACTTAACGAGGCTTCCATTAACTTCCCTTCAAACCAAAGACCTCATACTTGACGAAGAATCTCTTTCTAATCATATTATGAAAATGGCTGATAGTTTTTCGTGCGGTCCTGATGGCATCCCTGCGACTGTGGTCAAACACTGTAGTTCGTCCCTTGTATCCGTTTTATGTTATTTATTTAATTTATCATTATCTTGTGGTGTCTTTCCTAAACAGTGGAAGCTATCTTTGATTATTCCTTTACATAAAAAAGGCAACAAGTGTGATATTTCCAATTATCGCCCTGTTGCTAATCTATGTTGCATTGCTAAAGTCTTTGAGGCATTAATTTGTGATGTCTTGTATTTTCATAGTAAACCTTTCTTGCGTTCCTTTCAACATGGATTTATGAAAGGCAAATCTACTACTACAAATTTAGTTCAGTTTACTAATTTTTGTATATCTACACTTGAAGCGGGAAGGCAAGTGGACTGTATCTTCACTGACTTTAGTAAAGCTTTTGACAAGATCAACCACAATATTCTTATTTATAAAATATCTGTACTTGGTTTTCCCACTGTTTTTGTGAATTGGCTCCGTTCTTACTTGACTGATCGTACGCAACGAGTTAAATTTCGTGAAGCTCTTTCTGACGAAATAAATAACAGTTCGGGCGTTCCTCAGGGTAGCCATCTCGGACCGCTGCTTTTTATTATTTACATCAATGATGTATCTCTGATCCTCAAAGACTCGCATATTCTCTGCTATGCGGACGATGCCAAAATTTTCCGATTAGTTTCCTCTGAACGAGATTGTGAAATTTTAAACTCGGACTTGGACCTCTTTAATAATTGGTGTTCTGTCAACTGTCTCCCTCTCAACATTAGTAAGTGCACTGTAATGTCTTTTTCCCGTAAAAGGTCTCCTTTGTACTATAGTTATACTTTAAATGATTGTTCTTTGCTGCGTGTTGATAAAACCAGGGATCTGGGGGTTGTTCTTAATTCCCGTATGTCGTTCGACGACCATATTGATGCTATTGTATCAAAGGCCAATGCTACATTAGGGTTCGTTAAAAGATGGGCTAAAGAATTTAATGATCCGCACATTACAAAGGTTCTTTACTGCACCTTTGTTCGCCCCATCTTAGAGTATGCTAGCCCTGTTTGGTCTCCTTTCTACGCGGTCCATATTAATCGTATTGAGGCGGTACAGAGGAGATTCATCCGCTTCGCATTCCGTGGTCTTCCCTGGAATGATCCGTTTTTCCTTCCCCCATATGCGGACAGGCTCAGACTGTTCCCTCTGCTCTCTCTTGAGACAAGGCGCAACAACTCCAGAATCCTTTTTGCATTCGACTGTATGCGGGGAACGATTAATTCTCCCGAATTGCTGGACTCATTTACATTTTCTGTCCCTTCTCGCTCCTTGAGGGGCTATGGCTTCCTCCACATTCCCCATCATAGAACCAACTATGGTATGTTTGGTCCGACTTCGTCAATGTCACGCCTTTTTAACCGACACTTTGACGTAATTGATTTTCACCTCACCAGAGACCAGTTAAAGAATCAGCTTGGTTAAGGTTACTTTGGCTTTTGTTTTTATTGTAGTAGTCAGATCTTTGGCGAAGTTGTTTATAATAAATAAATAAATAAATGAGCGAATGATGAGCGTAATGATCAGCGTAATGATGAGTGTATTGATGAGCGTAATGATGAGCGTAACGATGATATGATGATCGTAGTGTTGAGCGTAATGATGAGTGTAATGAGCGTAGTGATGAGCGTAATGATGATATGATGAGCATAGTGATAAGCATAATGATGATATGATGAGCGTAATCATATCATTATTACTATCATCATTACGCTCACCATTATGTGTAATTTGTTGATATTCATATAATGACCTGCAACTCAACTGAATATGTCGAACAGTTGACCATATTTTCATAAAAATAAATTAGTTAATTTTATTAAATTAAAAAATTGGAATAAAAAATGATTTGCCTAAGATACAAACATCTCTTTAACATATTTCATCATTCATCAAGAAAAGACAAGAGCGGAAATTTTATCCATCTGACCGTTCGACCCTTTCTTTCTCCATGCATTCTTTTCTGTTCTTAAAAAATCATGTTAATTTTTAGTTAAGTTTCAAAATTTCGGTTCTAACCCCCTGACCCCTCCGCTGGCTACGGCTCTGGTCTGAGGCTCTGAAGGCTGCAGAAACGCTCAGTGTGATTGCTCAAGCTAACTTTGATGATGATGTAATAAATATGATGTCTTTTATTCACAATGCTGTACGTAATTCTTAGTATCGAACAAAAATCAATCAAAAACAAACAAAAATCAGTCAAAAACAAACAAAAAATACAGACTTTTTACGTCAGTAAATCATATGAATTTTCATGCATAGAATGTGGTGTGCAATGTTTTAGTTCCATTAAAGTTATTTTTTGTTTATTTTAATATGAATTTGTTTTATTTATTTATATAAATTAATCCGACGTTTATTATTATTTCATAATTACAGTAATATTAATACATAAAAACAAGCTTAAATTCATTCTTCGGTGTTCTTTCGTTTTGTGCGTGCGTCGTCCGGTTAGTACGACTAACAAGGAAACGTTCTCAGGTGTGTCTCACCGATTTTGAAGAAATTCAAGTATCGAAAAATAAGAGACATGTATTTTGTTTTATCTGCGGATACGCACATTTAGGGGGTGAAAACCATCCCTAAAATTTACCCCCAAAAACAGTTTTTCCTAAATATTTCAAGTTCTAATGAATTTTTTCGAATGAAACAAAGTGGAAATGATGTCTCATAAATATGCTAACCTTTTGTAAGTAATCCGGTTCCCGGGGGTAGCAGCCCTTACTTCTTCTTGCAGAAAAACGATTTCTTTCTTATATTTTTGCGTCACAAAAATAACAGTTTTAGTTAAAAATCATTGAAAAATGTTTTTTTACATACGATTTGGAAAAATAAGGTTGACTTGTTTTTGCGTTTTCGTAAAAAAAAAGCTCCTCAAGAGGGTAAACAACCCCTAGCTTTAATACGTAAATTATGTATATTCTTTCAGACATCAGTTTTTTCGTGAAAACCAGTATTAAGGGGTTTTTGGAGTCGCTAATTACGAATCTGATGTTAAATTTAGAAAATTCAAAATGGCGGAACCAACATGGCGGAACCAACATGGCGGACAAACTTTTGAAAAAACAACAAGTTTTATAAAAAAAAAAAAACAATAAATAAAAGTATCCCCTAAATGTGCGTATCCGCAGATAAAAAAAAATACGTGTCTCTTATTTTTCGATAGACTATAACATATTTCAATTTCATCAAAATCGGTGAGACACACCTGAGAACGTTTCCTTGTAAGTGTCGCCGGTCCCTTGAGGGATTTTATATCCGCATTCTACTGTATATAAATACGCTATTAGAAAAAAATATTTAGGAAAATTTTTTATATTAAAAGGTTTATAAAGATTTCTTTATCAAAAAGCTAATAAGAGCTTTAAAAGTCTATTTCAAATTTTCCTAAGAATTATGTCTTGCAAATTGTTTGTTGGCCGTTCTATTAAAATAGTTTTCATAAGACGCTTCAGCATAACTAAATATTTCTTCGAGTAGATCAGAATACGCGTATATGCGATATTCAAAATAACAAGGCAATTCGGTGAAACACACACTTTTCACTATTTTCAATATTTTCACTTCCCCGTGAAATGACGTTCAATTATTAAGTTAATAGCAAAATCGTAGTTTATTGCAAAATGATAAAAGATACCGACAAAATTTTTGCGAAGTTCTTGTAAATGTGCATATCTTGACTATGGCGAAGAAACAACAAGCCAGTTAGATTTTGTTGCCTGCAAATAGTATCTGAGTAGAGTAATAAGTAGTGCGTTTATTATAATTTCCCCCACTGCATAAATAATATGAGATGGCGTAGACCCCAGAATCTTAATTTTTAATAATTTCACATGCTAATCCCGAGCTCGATATACTTTGCAGTGATCCATGATAGTCCCTGATTATGTTGCAGAGATCAGTATTCCTGTATGCGTTGTGTTGTTTGCCTCAAGTTTTGGTTAGAACAACTTGTTGTTATTTTTGTCACCCTTCCTGTTTTTGAGCCGGGCCAAAAAGGTGGTAGTAAATTTGCCGCCATCGTGATGTTTTACATAATTACACGTGCCGTAAGCACAAATGAGCGGGAGACAAGCACATTAGAGCGGCAGAAGGACGTGAACCAGAATTATTTACCGCCGTAATAAGGACAGCCGTGTTGAAGCTTAATAGCGTCTGTAAAACACATTAAACCGAATTTTTCCCATTTAACCTGCAAACATCGCACTTTTTGAGGGAAGATCGAGGGGGCGGTTAATGGAGGGTTGAGTCAAGCCCGGCTGGATGAAGATGGCAGCCTTCTAATGGTAGTCGCCTTTGTTGTCTCCTGGATGATTCAGCTGCTCCCAGATGACACATTATAAGTCCCCAATCTGGAGCAATTGCATTTCACTCAGACTGGGTAAACAAAATGGCTAGGGAAGCACCCCGGCCGCTCCGGTTTTGTCAAGATATCGGTAAGCCCTGCTCCCCACGCCCATCCCGGTAGTGCTAATAGATTCCAACACATTAATTATTTAACATGGTCAACTCGTGTCCACCCTTAATCTTATGGGTCTTTGATAAAAATATCTGAGGCCACGGATCTGCACCTTCTTCTGCGAGGTTGCGTATGGTGAGGACGTAGTTCAGTATCAATTTTTCTGTATGGACGTGCCTCATTAAAGTTAGATAGGGCCTGGCCTGGGCAGACCAAAACGTTTCTTTCTTTATTTCATGCTCCATTGGGGACTGCTTCCAATCAGGTCCCTTTGATGTTTTTGCTGATTTTGCAAGAAATGGAAATTGCGATTTTCGATGGCTTGTAAATACCTAAATGGCTACTGTATAGAATTTTTAAGCAGGTAGTGTCTTTGAGCTGTAAGATATATAGAAGAAAAACTATGTATACGGTTTATAAAAAACTGTGTTGAATAAAATATGAATATTTAAATATAATGGAATATTAATAATTATAAAATTGCCATATATTTGGAAAACTTGTATAGAGTAAAAATAAAAATTTATTTATTTATTTTATTTGCCTATAAAAACACAATTTCAAAGCCTAAGCAAACAAAAAAAAAACTGAAAGCTACATGCATATGGTATCATAATCAAAATACACACCGAAATCATGAACAACAATTGGGCGATTAATAATAAAGTCATAATGGAGTAAAATAGCAATTTTCAACCGATGTAAGAAATAAATTTTACATTTAGAAAGGTGCACCATGAGTTAAAACTTCCACCTTCAATGTATATCTGCGATTTTTCGAGGAATATTACACTATTCGTTCAAATTTTAAACAAAATTGGGTGTAATTTGACAAGTAGCCAAAATTGGTGTAATTTTACAGAACATACGTTGCAATGTTATGTCAATATAATGTAAATCTTCTTATTCAGTTGTTAGTTGACTTTTGATGCCTTTCGAATCAAAAAGGTTGCAACAGAAAGGCAATGTACACGTGTAATATATGTGAGTACAATATCTACCAAGTTAATTTATACCGTAAGGAAAATATTCGGAGTTTAATAACGTTTTTGAAGTGACAATAAATTATTTTTTAGTAAATTGACAACCTGCAAAATAGAATCGAATTGTCTTCTATACGCAAAAATTCTCAGAATCTTTAGAATGATTAAATTTAAAGAATACTGTGATGTATTTCAGTACAATTTGATCGCTGTTGAGGACTGGTGTGTCGTCAATCATTTTTCTGCTAATGTTGCTTTAAAAGCTCTTCTGCACAATGTTAGTATCGACTTTTTTCTCGGTGTAACTTTTGACAGTAAACTGAGTTTTGATGCTCGCATTGATTTAAAAAAGGACCTCAACTGATTTCTGCAACATATTCACTTTGCGACAGTTATTCATAGTACTTGTTCGAAGCATACTTGAGCATAATTGAGTATTGTTCACCTTGCCATCAAACCAAAGTTGACAGAGTTGAAAGCGTGCAAAGGAAATTTAATCGTCTCAGCTTGTTGACAGAAAACTTTATTTAGATGAATGTGTTCTTTATCGTATATATGTATAATGTTATGCTGCTCATATATCTAGCAAATTAATAAGCTTTGCGGGTGCCTGCGTTTAGCTTACTGTTCACTTTAATTCATCTATAATGTGTTCTAAAAGAAATCATGATAAGCTTCAATTTGGTCTTCTGAACTGCGTATCTAGCAAGCTGTCGTTAATAAATTAGATTTTTACTTATACATATTTTCCTTCAATTTTTTATTTTACACTTGGATATTTTTTTATTTTATATTTTCTTCTTGATAGCTTAGTTATAATTGGAAAATCATTTCTGTGGAAATCTTTCATTGTAAATAAGTAAATAAATAAAGTCGCTTTAATTTGGTAGCCATCTTGATGGCTTTTGACGCTTTTCAGACAGAACCCTTATAGGATCACTTTGTTGTCTGTCTGTCTGTCTGTCAAGACTACTTTTCTCAGGTATGGCTGGAGGTATTGAATTGAAATTAATACTAAAGTATACATCCTCATAGTCCTGTAAAAAGTTTCTATCTCGATGTAATAAAAAGGTACGGCCTGTCAAAATGTATTTTCTTACTGACAGAATAACTGACTGACTGACATATCAAAACCTATAGAGTACTTTCCGTTGACCTAGAATCTTGAAATTTGAGACGAAGGAAGGTGTCATAGCACAAGTAAAGGAAAAATTTGGGCAATCATTAATGTCTAAGGTTGTGTGGAATTATTACTTTTTTGTGGGTTTTTTTACGAATTCCCAAAAGTTATTCAATTACCGAAAAAGAGTGTCGTCATAAAATTATTAGAGGTAAGTTTTTAATAGCTTATATAACGGAACGGATTCCTTCTCGTACTTCTCCGTCTTTTTTTTTTAAAGTATGTATACCAGTACACCGCACTTTTCAAAAAAATTTTGGTGTCGAAGACAAGGGTGTTAAGACAACTTTAATGATATATCAATTACTAAAAACGGTCAAGTAATTTAACCTTCGTGATAATATAGATGAACTTACATGCGTATCTGCATAAATATTATAAATCAAGCATTTACTGCCAAAATCATAACCCTTTTTTCGCTTCGCCGTAGTTCGACAAAAAAAAACAAAAAACAAAAAAGACATTGAACATTATGATTATGTTTGCAGAATATTTTTTCTCGCAGAAACTTTAGCAAATTCATATTCTGGCACTAGAGCCATTTATCTTGCCCCTATTAAAAGGTGATAAAATCCATCAAAATAATACCACCATTATGAGAGTATTCATCATTTTCCAGATTCGTTCATTTCGGAATGAGCGCCAACTCCTTGAGGACAAATTTTAAGAAGCGGTCTTTGTCAGGTAACCCTTCGGAACGTCCCGTGATAAATCTTTTACGGACGCCCATCGTCTAGGAGGACCGGTCGGGTACAAAATAAACCACTTAAGACAGGAAAAATTAATATTCTCTCCATCGTAATTCATGGTCTGACTCCGCGCTTAGAAAGGATAATTCATAAATATTAAGTGGCCTATCCGCCATCATCCAGCTGTAATATGTTAAACCCTTCTGAATGTACGCTGGTTTCGGGGGAGGGATGGAAGAGTGTGAGGGAGGGGGGGAGGGGAAGTGGGGATTTTCCCACTCTGGTCTTCCCTTTTGAAAACACCAATTAACAAAGTTTCGTCAGAAATAACAAGAGCTGAATGGATAAGAAAAATCAAACCAAAAAGAATTTCTCCAGAAAAGGGCCACAGCCGGGTTTTCGGACCGGCCGGGCGGGGGTGGCGAGCGAAACTTTTTAATTCCCACCTTAAATTCGTGCCTAAAGTACGGAGGGCCGGAAACTTTGAAAGTAGCCGGGCAAGGAAAACAAAACACCACTTTGTGGGGTAATCTCGTTTCACTGAAAAAAGAAGATAAGGAGGTATCCTCAGCGGATGAAGGTCTGTGGGCCGACGTCCAGGTCTGATACCTTTCGCAAGGGCCTGCAGCCCTTGTGATTGCCGGTCGTAATGGCTGTAAATATGTTGGTTTTACAGTGTAGGCGCGTCTTAAGGAAATTATAATACGCGAGGGATTGCCGGGTTGAGTCCCTGCTGGAGCGACACAGTCGAGATGATCCAGGGCTGTAGGGATTTTCCTGCCATTCCAGCGGAAAGGGCTGAAAATTTCCATATTTTCATATTTTTATGTTTCGGATTGCATAATTTGTTTCCCTATATTATTTGAACGGATTTCTCTGTCGCCTGTAGTTTTGTTGCTTCGCGATAATGCTCCGTGGTAAAGTGGCCCTTAGAAATATATGAGCCCTTCGTCGTATATGCGGCTCCTTTGGGATCAGCAAAGAAGATGCTCCTCGAGACGTGTTTAACGGACAAGATATGCGGTGCAAATGAAGATTTACGCCGCAACGAGCACTTCCGGAATGCCAAGCTAAATAAATGAGAATGTGCCCAGCCAAATGATCCGCCTCATGGTTATGTGGCTGTTAATGGCACAATTAATAATTAAACTCTGAGCCCCGTTGCGATTACTTTTCGGCCCAAAGAGCCCCTCGATGGGCTCTGATGGAAGCACGGAGCGTTTAACATGTAACTGCTCTTACACTTTACCTGTGAGGCTGTTTTTGCGTCTGAATGGTTCCTGCGGGGCAGCGGAACACGCCGTGCGGAATCTTCCTGTCCCGGAAAAATTGCTCTCGCCGGGATTTGGCAACGACTTCCATAACATTTTAATAAGGAATTCCATGGGAACATGCTTTTCAGAGGAATGGCGTAATTCAGAGCAAATTCAACGTTTTAAATGCACGAGGAGGGAAAGCGCTTAATTGAAAATGCGTGTTTCAAAAACATTATCATTCACACAATGTTATCCGGACGGAAGCGTCTGCAGGATGAACAGGAAGTATTTGTTTTACCTTATGAACTCGGTGAATTCGGCTTCATTGTTGGTTTCATTTTAGGGATTGATGCAATCGCACTGCTAATGGATTCCGGTTACTTAATCCCAAATTAAATTGGCAGTCGTTCTTACGTGGGCCAAATTCTTTCGGTTGTTAATTATTAGTAGTAATAACATGGATTAGTGACAGCTCTCATAACACTTTACGAATTTTCTTATATCGAATTACACAACATCATACCATACAAATTGATCAGAAAAATCCAAGCACCGAAAATAAAGATTATTTCTGAAAATTAAAACAAGATAAAATCACTTATTTCTTAGTTCGATAACACTTTTTATAAACTGTTTAATTTACTTCGGCTCAATAAAAATTATAAATTAGATAACAACGATTACAATTATTTTTCAATCGTTCCATAACAATAAAGAATTACGTGTTACAAGTTATCAGGCGTGGGACTACAATACCACAGGACCCTGCAGGGGCTCCAAAGTCGGAAAGAGCCTAAAATATATTTCTAAATATGTAATTCCCATCCCCTAAAAAGTATAACAAAAATCTCAATCCCATAAAATTATCGAGAGAAAAACATTCTAAAATTAACATTTTTGACTATTTTTGTTATTTTCTACAAGTTTCTTTGAATAGATTTTGGTTATTCGTTTAAGGGGTTAGGTGTAGTCAGAGGCATAAAAAAATGACAATTTTAAATAATTTTTTTTTGCCACTAAATTATTTTGTTTTGTAAAAGTAAAAACATAGTATTATTAAATAAGGTTTCGACTTCTCCTGACAGAAATTTTGGAAAAAAAAAATTAATAATTTTAAAAGTTATGGCTGTTTGCTTTGACCCAGTTCCAACCGAAGCGCCTTGCGGTGACCATCATATATCCTTGGAGATTCATCCAAAATCAATTGGACAAAAAAAAAAAAATAGTTTTATTAATATCTAATCTAGTGCCTGATCGAAGTTTTTTTTTTTTTTTTTTTTAATTAACAAAATGGCGGCCTCAGGAAAAAAATTTCCAGATTTTTGGGAAAAAAATACAGTTAATTGTTTATAAAAAATCGAAATTAAAAAAAAAAAAAGAAATCCTTCGATCAGGCACTAGTTTTTTATGTTTTCAAAAATCTGTATAAATTTGATTAAAATCTACTGAGCGGTTTTGAGCTACAGTGGTCACCAGTTCAAAAAACATAGTTTTGAGAAAAACGCATTTGAAGTTTGTAAATTGTAAACAGAGCGCCCGAGAACCCTTTGTTAATTATCGAATAACTCGAAAAGTCAGATTTACTTAAAATTTTCAGAGAATATTTCTAAGATATTATACTTTAAGGGGTTATATACAGTCAGGATTTTCAGAAAATTGACTTTTTTTTTATTTTACTTTCGTAATGTACATATATTTAAGTACACCCACAGAAAATTGCATGTCAATCCAGTGAATATTCTCGAAGTTACACGCATATTTGTAATGACGTGTTCGAGTTTTTGTACTAAATGTAAAGTGCTTTTGAAACTTTAAACGCGTGTTTCTCAAAACTGTGTTCTTAAAGTCGGTGAGCAAGATTTCTCGGAAACGGCTGAACCGATCAATTTCAAATTTTAACACAAGTTTCTTAAGCATATTTTTTAGTAATTAATCGAAGCTTTTTGCTCACGGATAAATATTTTCCATTTTATAAACAATTTAGTGCCAAAATTGTTGTTCAAAATCGATTTTTTTTTTTAAGAAGCCGCCATTTTGTCAAAAATTCTTATTTTGCTTATTCCTTCGATTAATTACAAGATAAAACAATATCTTAACGAAATATTTTTGGTTTTTTCATTTTGGATGATCCAGTCCCGAGATATCGTGCACACCGCAAAACGCTTTTTTTTAAAGTTGCTCTCGGAGATCAGCTGTAGCAGCCTTTA
Source organism: Dysmachus trigonus (assembly GCA_949715965.1). Classification (NCBI taxonomy): domain Eukaryota; kingdom Metazoa; phylum Arthropoda; class Insecta; order Diptera; family Asilidae; genus Dysmachus; species Dysmachus trigonus. The sequence continues at coordinate 34,381,883 of OX454319.1, forward strand.
AAATAATTAATTTTACAAATAAAAACCATTAAAATACACTCAAGAGTTACCATAATATGTGTACAGATTTTCACATTAATAACTTAAAAGATCATCTCAAGAAAAATTCTTGAAAAATCGACATTTTTGGGCCTCCTGACTGTATATAACCCCTTAAGAAAATGCAAAAAAAAAATCGATTTTTTGAAAATCCTGACTACACCTAACCCCTTAAATTATTGCTAAATGAGGAGGTATTGTGTCACAATAAAGGAAAAAAGTATTGTTTTACAATAGCTAAAGAATCTTGTTATTTGTACAATCATTATTTATAATTTACTTTTGATGGAGTAGCGCCACTTCTACTACTTATGTTTATTTTATGAATGAACTAGTTATTATTATGTGAGAGATAAACTCAATAAACTCTAAGAAATACCCAACAAAATGTATGTAAGTATCTAGTCTTTCTTTTTATTCCTCTCCAACGTAACGCAGTTATTATGAATATAAATATTAACGGGTGATAATCGAAGAAAAACTGACAAGAAAAGATTCCGAGGTGTCCGGTGATTCAGTAGCGGTTACGATATGTTAATCTACATAAAAAATGATGAGGTACGTAATTTTGTTTTTTTTTTGCAAGTTACAATTTTTACAAACTAAAGGAAAGGAAATTTGCAAGGGTTGCAAATGAAAAAAAATACCGATAATACAAAAACTATCAATTATTTTTCAATGGAACCAATTCTAATCGAAAGAACGTAAAAACTAAATTTCTGAAGTAATTTTTACCCCTTAAAAATGTATATCCGCAAAAAAAGAAAAAAAAAATTAAATATCTCCTTATTTTGATGTAGATTAACAACATATTGCAGCCGTTACTGAATCGACAGCGAACACCTCCGAATTTTTCCTTGTAAGTGCATAAAAATAATAAAATTAAAAAGGGAGCAGGAGTGCTTCCCTAAACTACCAAAATTAACAAACTTCCTAAAACCTGTTACAACACAGCCGGAAAACCAAAACACCTTTACAAATGAAGAAAAGTTAGATAATAATTATAACAATCGAGTAAAACGTCCGGAGCTATGGTGTTCAGTTCACAGACATACGTGCGAATGGCCGGAAGGACATTTTCTAAAAATGGTCGAGATGATGAATTCAGGGAATCTCAGAACGTATATACATTTATTAAATTCTCGAAAACTCTGATCTGATACAACAGAAATTGGATTAAGACTAAAAATGAAGCACTTTCAAGAAAACCCGCTTTCATAAACCATAATGAATTCTGTCTTATTACCTTTTTCCTCTGTAGGGTATAGAGCTTGAAGTTATAACATTTAATTGTTTTTTAGATTTTTTTATTTTATTTCAAACAAAATATTTATTAAATGTACCATTGATTGATTTAAATAAAACCTTGTAAAAACTATGGGAAGACCATTAAATAAATAATTTAGGAATATGATTTGGGGCCAATGCCGAAAATTATTAATTTAACTTCATTTCACATTAAACTTTGGAGTTAACAATTTTCATCGTTAATTTGACAAAAAACAATTTTAAAACAACATTGTAACTTATTTAAAACAAATAGATTTATTTTTGTTATTGCTTATATTTATTGAAGCATTAAAATTGGATTTTGTTGAATGTCTTACTTAATGGGTTCCTTCGTTTTTTCAAATAAAACATTATTAAATGTGTAATATAATAATATAATTCGCAATCAGTTTTAAAAACGTGATAATCAAGAACGCGTATTTTTGATCCCACAATCCAATATTTTTCTCAGGTAGTTCATAATTTTCATAATTTGTTATATTGCAAGATTGAGCACCACAACTACTTATATATATATATATTCGTCACTTTTTCTTTTATTGTGCTGTTTTTAAAATTCATTCATATAATTAAATTTTTATATACAATAACAAAATCATATAAATAAAAATATAAATTCAGATTGTTCAAGGTAAATTTAAAAGAATATTATTATTAGCGCTCAACTAACCTATCTGCTGGTTGCGAGATTTTTCGAAACCCACTAATAATAATCAAATACACTCTTTCAGAGTTTTCAAAATGTAAAATTACATAGTTCTTTTATCAATTATTTGAAGAAGCAGCAATTAAAATTAAAGAAATCGAATTACATATCAACTCAAATGTTATTATTCATGCTCAATTTAACATATACATATTTTCAAGCTACAGGTATTTAAATTATAAAAATAATGAAGTTTTATTTGCCTTAGACTTAGAAGTTGTTAATTATTTGAAAGAGATGCATTTAACATTGATGAAAATAAATGTAAGTATAAAACCAAACGTTGTTATTCTATTTATTAAAAAAAAAAACGGTTCAGTCCAGTACATTAATTACAATGGTTTAACAAAAAATTGAATTGGATGATGGTTGGATTAATAATATTATATTCTTTAAAAAAAAGAGGGCATTTATAGCGTGAGTTCAATTCGTTTATTAAAAAAGATTTTTTGTGTACAATAAAAACCAGATTAACTGAAGAATAATTAGTGTAATTCATCAAGTTACCTTTCATAAGAATTAAAGGAGTTAAAGTATTTGTTGTATCTCTGCATCCCAAATCCTGGAATTCGGAGTAGACGGAACTAATGCAATTGGTGTAATCTAATTGCGGCAATCAATCACAATCCTTGAGAGGAACTGGGGCAGAGAGAAAATCCCTTATGTTCTAACTATTTTTGATGCGTGATTACTACTTAATAAGGGCATAATTCGAAGGTGAACTGCACGATGCCAATTAGCTGATAAAATTTGCACCTCGCAGAGCACCTTCCCGGGCGTAGATATTCGATTTACGAATCAATATTGGAGGCCCTTAGAAGTTCACCACCTGTCTGTCAGATTGCATTAGAGGCTCATTTCGTTAATCCGAATTAGTCTGTCTTTATTAGAGCCATACAGAGGTGGGTTATGGGGCTCGATGGGCTGCTGCCAAAACGCCAACTCGTCGCGCTGCACCACGCCCTGGAAGCCCCATTAAAAATATTGAATTATCGCGATTTAATCCAATTCGAAATATGCCAGTTTTCGGAATATGAACAAAGGATTATTGATTTAGTCCTTTAATTTCCTGACGTTAAAACCTATTAAAGTTCCAGAGGAGTGAAAATGGGGACTAGGTACTTTCGCCTTAGCCCGCTTTCGTGCTGCTCCCACCAGCCAGCCCTATTTCGACGTCCCTGCGCTCCCTTGTCCCTTGATATTTGCCGAGCAGCATACAGCGTTGGATGAAATATTTGGCTCCTTCGCCTTTGATTTCGGTTAAGCGAATTGAGGAGACGGCTGCCTTCCCAGCTCCCTCCATGGTAATGTAGGTCCTTCTAATTAAAAGAGATTCCATTTTTATGTTGTTATTATTCAATTTAAAAAGCTTTTAGATGTCGGTTAAAACCTTGTCAAAAGTCGTTTTGAATATTTCACGGTCTATGGAGGATTTTATTAAATGGAAATTTCACTTTGCTGGAAGAGGTCCTCGCTGTACTGCAACGTAATGCCATTGTCCGCTTAAATCTTTGCGTAAACTGCAAAGGCGCTCGGGCGATGAATTGATTTAAAAGAGATAGCGAAAGATTGCATTTTCAAAAGGCAGACACGAGCAGGAAATTAACAAATTTTTTGATTACGTTTCAATTTAAGTTGTTCTTTGAAGGAAATTTTCGAAGCTTTACCGAAAAAGTTGATTTATAACGCGAAAATTGAAGGAAAATTAAGATATACCTGACCATTAAATTTTTCATATCTTCCAGGAAATTCGTCTAGGTTTTGCAATTTGTGTGTATGAAACCAGAAACTGGGTAAAAATTTAGTTAAGACAATTAATAAAATAAAAAATACAGGTCATAATATATTTCGAACAAATTTGATGTTTAAGGGCCGTCGCAGGATAAGAGTGGGTGGGCTGCCCCGCATGTATCTTGCCCATTTTAATGTGGTACTTTGCTACGGTGATGGGATTAATTTGTGCTAAATATCCTTTCAAAAAATGTTTTTTACGCTAGTTCTAACGAATTTTTGGAAAATTGAAAAAATGAATTTTCTCGAAATTGGCTCAACCGATCTTGATGGTTAAAATATATGTTATACAGGATACCTGTCTTGGAAAAAAGTCAAAAATTAATTTCGTTAATTAGAAGGGGGTAGAAAAAATATATTTAAATTTTCAAGAAATAATTGTTTTATGATATCCTATTTGTACCGTCGCCAATTTTTTCCTACAATGCGCTTAGACCCAAAGCTACAACGTACATTTTGTTGGAAATTATCGAAAGGGTACTTCGTAGTTAAAAAACAAGAAAACTTTTTGTTTTCTACCAAATTCGAGTTTATAGTTGTGACTTTTGATAAAATAAACACACTTTAAAGAAATCAAACACCTTTATTTGAACTTCAGTAAAGATCTTACAATTTTAATTAAACTAATTTATATATATATATATATATATATTTAAAAAAGAACAAAACTGTTTTTTTTTTACACAATTGAAGTTTTTATTTATGATTTATACGATACCTTCATTTAATTGTGAATACAAAAAAATATATGCCGTAGCTTTGGATCTAAGTACACTGGCGACGGTACAAAAAGGGCAAGATACATACGGGGGCAACCCATCCAATCTTCTCTTGCTACGGCCTTTGTCGATATTGACGTCATTTAAAAGACTTCAGCCTTTGTTTCTAACTACATAAACATAGAGTAATTTGTTTCGACATGTTGTATAATCTATTTTTATAACTACGATAACCATTTTTTATTATTTTTACTATTATTATTATTTTATTATTTATTTATTTATTTAGAAAACAGAACTTTGCCCTGACTGTAAACAATTATAGAAAACAAAAAATATATAAAATAATCTTAATCTTAATTTTGTTATCTACAATCCTATTTTCCTAATCTCTATTTGATTTTTATCCAAATTAAAATTCAACTTATCGATATGCCTATTGTAAGACATTTTTGAAGAATAAATTATTCCAAGCATCGCATACAAGTTTGAGGAGTGTAATATGTAAGACATAAAATGATTGCAGATTTCTTGTCAGTACATTAATATTAAGAGATAATAACAACTCGGGACAGTTTTCTACCTCCATTAATAAAAAATGACAAAAACTTTGGAAATCTCACAACGTTGAAGTATCTGCAGATTTATTAGTTTCGATCTATTCTCTTAAGTAAGTAAGTCCAGGCGATTCTGCCAAGGTAAATCTTTCATTTCTCAAGTTATAGGGGAGAGGGTGGCAAGATGGGGTGCTTAAGGTTTGAAGATCAATAAAAGAAAACTTTACGTAGTGAGACAATCATATTTATGTTTTAATTAACAACTATTTATTACTCTTCTAATATTTGGTGAAATTAGGAACTTTTAATTATACATTTTAGAAAAAAAAAAAAAATAAAAATAAAAATAAGGTTTTGCCCCGTCTTGCCCCATAGTGCTTGTAAGATGGGGTAACCCCCTGAGGTAAGATGAGGTAATGAGGATTATCAGACAGAATGATGATTATTTCGACTGGCACAACTCGCAGGCGTGGAAGGCTTCGTCATCATCATCGTCGATTCCAGCACAGCTATTATGTGTCCATTTTCCACAATTTGAGCATGATATCCACCCTTCGATGGAAGCAGAATATACTTCTATACAATACATACATGGTGTGTAGTCATTACCCCATCTTGCCTACCGTGCCATTTTCTTATAATAATTAAAACAAAAAAGAAACAGTCGGCAATCTCAAGGAAACACAATGTTTACCTTATTGTAGGTTAGTTTAAGTGTCAATAGCAGTCACACCTCACCAGCTAGTATTATTTAACAAACCACAGTCACGTGTCAAACTGGAAGAAAATGTGATAAGCACTTTGCAGTAAAACAGTCTTTTTCGATTATTTCGCCACGCGTACACTTCCGAACAAATAATGGCCGGAAAACTGACAGGTGTCATGGCGGCGCATCGAACGATGCATGAACGAGAGTGATTGGTCAGTTTAAATTGTGAATTTCGCTGGGTACCCCGTCTTACCCGCTACCCCGTCTTACCTCCATCTCCCCTACGCAGAATAAAATGAAGACTTAACAACACATAAAAATTCAAAAACTGATCTAACAAGTCTCACATACATACAAAGCCCTCAGAATGCAAGGATCTCGGATCTTCTTAGAACGTCGCTGAAGAAGACCTAGAATAACATTGTTTCTAGTAATGATATAGTAGATATGTTGCCTGAAATATAATTTTCTGTTCAGTATCAACCCCAAATCCTTAATGTGATCTATATACGCCAAAGGGGATCCACGCAAAATATAGTTAAAGTTCACCAACAAAACGTTACGCGAAAAGGACACGACAGAGCATTTCGATTATTTGCTTTACTCTGAAATAAATAAATTGAAGGTATGTATATAGAAGACTATAATAACCTTGAACTACCATAAAACGCATGTAGATATGAAGGGAATTCGAAATTTACTTCGTTTTTCTAGCTATGTATATTTGCAGAATTTGTCGCCCCCACTTGTCACAAATTAATTGAGTTTCCGCTGTGGCCATACAAAGAATAAATATTCCCTCTACTGAAATTGTTACAGCCGCGAAACACAAAATGAGAACGAGTTCTAAATTAACAGAATGGAGGGAATTCCCTTACCTGAATATTCAATAATTTAGTACGCGAAGCCCCGAATCGAATATGCGAGTAAAAATACGACTGCATGTTCCAAATGAAAAACTAACATTGTTTGTCCATGTAAATGGGAGTAGCATACTCTAGTTTTGGCCACTTTTGGCACTTTGACAAAAACAAATGCATGAAAGTGCCAACAAAAAGCAATTAACTAGGGACTAGAGAGGCGATCATCATAAACCGCACGATAGAATCGAAAATCAATGAATGCCTTGTCCTATATATGGAAGGCCTGTGAAAGCCCAGGGACCTACACAAATTGGATATCTGTACCGATGTAGTATGTTATCCAATAAGTTCAGTGAGATTCTCCAAGCTTTTTACCGCCAATTTGCACCTTGATGTGGCAACAAATTTTATAATCTTTCTGAACACTACACTCCCTGCATCGACGTAAAACAAGCACTGAATATACCGTCTGCCAATAACAACCCTTTCTGGTATGTATATGAATCGGAATAACACTGACCCAATACCTGGTAGGTGGCTAGTAGAATTTGCAAGGACACCTTTAAAGGAAATTGCTCTACAATTTTAGAGTGACAAGTTTAATTTCTTTATCTATATTTGAATGTATTAAAGTTGAAAGCATATCAAACCATACTTTTGCTAATGCCATTTTGCATATTTAGTAAGACTTTTAATGTATCTTTTATATTTAATAGGACTTTAGAAGCTTATCTATTTCATTATATGACTAGTGTTAGCTATATTTATTTGAAAACAAAAGTTATTGGCCGTGATGTTTATAGTAGAGTCATAATCTCTTATAAGTAATCTAATTTTTCACATTCACTCTAAAAATGAAACCTGCTAAAATCCCGAATGGGTTACTAATTTAATGACCCGCCTTAATCTTGAATGGTTTATTAAATATTTCTGGACAGAGTGCGTAATTAAATAAAACATAGTAGTTTTACTTTATATTACATTACTTTAAAACTCTACTTCGGAACGAAGTTGGATGTGAATAAGTTCTTATTGTAATTAGCGTACATCATACCATAATTTAGAAAGTATTGTTTCTTGTACTATTTCTCTTAAAAAATAAAGTTTTAAAAAATAATCTTTAATTTAAAAGAATGTAAACGCAAATCGAATGGTACCCACAATGTTTCAGAGTCCTTTTTGAAGTATTTCTTAACACTGTCTTATTGATGAAGTGAGGTAAAAATTGTCACTCGGTCAGATTATGCAAAATTTGCAAAATAAAATAAAAATCTTGCATAATTAAAATGATTGAAATATACAATGCCTAGTCTTGACATTAATGTGACAGACTACGAAGGAGATTTATAATTTCGAGCGTACTCAAGTTCAAAATTATCTTATCATCTTTGAATTTCTTATTAAAATTCAAACAAATATTCCGTCAAACAAAGAGTTTGATACAAATTGCACTAATTTTGAAACGTTCGAGAAATCTAAATTTTGTTCGTAGTCTGTCCAGGGTATAAGCGTAATTGTTTGTAACTCACGAAATTATTTATAGTACTCTTGAGGAATTTTAAATTAAACTTTTGAGATAGGGTTGCTGAGGACCTAAGAAATGAAGTTACAATTTAAGTTTGTGTTGTGGAAATTTGTCAACCGCCCAATTTTTATGGAAACTGGTACACAATGATGTTTTCTGAAAATATACATTTACGTATTAAATTTTAACGGTTTAATTTGTTGGTATATTAACAAAAAGTTATTTTTAAAACATGTAATAATTACATGTTACTGCTTATAAAGAAATAAGTTAATCTTTAGTACACCTTTAGTGTGAAAAATGTATTTTACACATGATCATATTACATTTTTCGCACATATTACATCTTCATTCATTTTAATTTATTTACTTTTATATTAAGTTAGTTAAGGTTATTTTTGCCTTTCATTCTGGATTGTATCCCATCATATTTTGTAGTATTCAGTACTTGATGAAATTGAATAAATTAATAAATTTTACAGACAATCAAAATAATTTAAGAAAAATATGACTCTTGTTGATTATGTTTTCATAAGGGGCGGTCTTTTGTTTTGAAGTAAATTTTATTTTAAACCTAATACGACGACGGAAAATTAAAATGAAAGTTCCTTCTCTTGCTTTTAAAACGGATGATAGAGCTTAGGAAATTTTGCCACATAATTGATATCTGTAGAATTCACGAGTTGAAAATGTTAATTACATCAGAATCTGGTAATTACTGATAATTGCCAGGAACTTGAAGGAACTCAGATATAATTGAATTTTAAATTCTCCTAATTTTTCGTCTGCATTTAAATCAGATTCGTATCCCGTAGAATTCTGGAATTTTGATGGGAAGTAAATTATAATTGCTATTACATTGCTCTTGGGAATCATATTCTTAATGCGGTCGATTAGAAGAAGTCCAAAAGTTCAAGCATATGCATGTATGCTTTCCGAATGACATTTTAGAATTAATTTAATTCCTTGAAGATTTTGCTTATAACGATTTTCGTTATTTTAATATTTTCCTTTAAGAAGGACGCCACATTAGGAGGTCAAATTAAAAGTGTTTATTGGGATTTTTTTCTTTTAAACTTCCAGAATATTTAATTTATAATTTTATGTGTATGTCATTAAATTTTTAAATCATTTCATCAACAAATCACTAACGTATTACCAGTTAAACAAAGCAGATCTTCACCCGACTTGCTAATTTTCGTTCATCCTCGAGGTTGAAATTTTTATCAGAAATCAAAAACAAAATTTGTGTATGTTGTTAATATGTTTTTCAAGAATATGAACTTACTTGTGGTGAGAAAGGTTGAAATTTTAATGTTTTGTGACTGTATTCAATTTTTATCCTTTTTTTCAATAAAGTAAACGTATAAAAATTGTTAAAACGAACGGTCAATTATTTTTTGAGAAATTATGCAGACAAATTGAAAAAATTTCATTTTGAGAAAAAAAAAGAAAAGAATATGATTTTCGTTTTAAAACTTCGAGAATATATTCTTCGTTCTTCAGATGTTTTGTTGAGGATTGATTGATTGATGAAATAAATAAAAACGTTTTTTAACTGTCAAGTGTAGCTACTTTAAAAATAAAAAATAAAAATTGGTTCAAATCAATTCGCATTTTATGAAATAATCTACATTTTTGTCCGAATAATCCATAAATATTCATTTAACAAAAAATGTTCGGAACATATTTTGGTTAATTATGTAAAAACTTTTTATATAATATTAATAAAAGAATTTAGTGTAAGAATCTCTGAACTTTTTTGTCTTTTGAAACTCGATTTCTCGAAAAATGCTATAATGAACTTATCCGGTTATGGCAGGAAACAACAGAAATATTTACAATATAATTTTTAAAACTGTATTAATGCAATTTTAGTTGACTTTTACATTTAAAATTGTCTTTACAACGTTAAAAATTGTCATTAAAATTTGTCGTTTCGTAAAATATGGTAAGCTTATGATCGCAGGAATTGCGACGGCTATTTAAGGGGACGTGACACACCCAATTTTTTTATTTTTTATATTTGGAAAAATTGGAAAATTGAAGGGAAAAACAGTAGATACATTAATCAAACTTTGCATATTTATTAAAAAGGGTTAAAATAATACAAACAAATTTTTTTTTAATTTTTTGAATTAGTTTTTTTCTTTGTAAAATTTTTTTTGTAAAGAATCACAAAAACTGACTGTGGGCACGATTGGGAGCGAATGGAACGTCTGAAAAAAAAAAAAAAATATGGGGTTAATTGTTATCAAAATCCCCAGGGATTGAACCTAAATGGAACATTTTTCACGAAACAATTACAAAATGGCGGCATTTTTCCGGGACAAAAAAAAGTGAATATTTGAAAAAATGCCGCCATTTTGTAATTTTTTCGTGAAAAATGTTCCATTTAGGTTCAATCCCTGGGGATTGAAAAAAACGAATTCAAAAAATTAAAAAAAAATTTGTTTGTATTATTTTAACCCTTTTTAATAAATATGCAAAGTTTGACTAATGTATCTACTGTTTTTCCCTTCAATTTTCCAATTTTTCCAAATATAAAAAATAAAAAATTGGGTGTGTCACGTCCCCTTAAGTGAAATAAACTTTAATATTAGTAAATAAAGTAATACGATATTGCTTTTAGATCTAGATAAAAATCTCTATGCAATTAAAATGTTGGTTCCTTATACAATACCCACTAGTACTTAATGTGTCATGGTTATTAAAACATAAAATATAAAAACTTCTTAATAACATGAAAAATCTTGGAGTTTTCACTTGTGAGTTTCAAGAGAACCAAAGTGACAGAAGATTAAAGAGATTTACTAGCTAAAAGTTTTTCCCATCACCCCCCAGATTTGCTTTGAAATGTGTACCCTCGAAATGACCACCAAAATTAAATGTCAACTCAACATCCGGGCAGAGCTGGGAAAATTCTCTAACCGAAGTGCTAATTGCTTCCAGTAGCATCTCCTTAAGATTTCTGTAGCTGCTGGCAACTAGCCAGTTTATTATGCTTAACTGCAAACTTCCGGCCTTTTCTCCGAATTTCTCCCTTATACAATTTTCTTTAGCTGAAAAATTACTCGTTTTGACAAATATTTTTATATATATTTATCAGATTTCTTTCTTATAAATCATGAAGAGTATTTTGTGTAAATGAAGGTGATTTTAACACAGACTGATTCAATTTTCGTACTTGGAAAATATTGAATTGAAATTGAATTTCGTAAATATCACATATATGAATTAAAATAAATATATGGCAAAATTTTACTTAAAATTTAAATAAATTTGCTGAATACAATTGAAATTATTAAAGATAAAAATCGATCAATTGCGAGAACATAGAGAAAGACATTATAAATGTACTCTGTACCCTAGAATCTATAAATGTTATATACATCGCTTTGGTTTTTCCTGTAATCTGTTAAAACTCTCTGTTAGTGAAAAATAATTTTTAATTTGAAAAACAGCTTTGACAAAGTTTCGTAACTATTAGAAGATTATAATATAAATATACTTAAAAAATAATTAAATCTACCCTTACATTTTTCCATTTTCTTGCACGAAAAACTCTTAATAAATGGTTTTTCGTGTTCGTTTTATTAACCTCGTAAAGAAGTTTGGTAAATCCAGCTTTTACGGATTAATATCTTAACGTCTTTAATAAAAAATGCCACTAATTTCCTGGCAAGTGTAGCAAATAGAAGAACTCCTTTCTTGCATGGATTTAAACAAGGAAATTGGTTTTCATTCAAGAGGAAAGGCGCGGAAATTATGAACTTTAAGAAAGATTTGTGGCAAGTGGAGTGTAGCACGATATAGCTTCCCTCATCCAAAGGTAGCGAACTTAAGCTTCTTGGTGCTTAAGAAAATAGGAAAACAGCTCGTTGCTGCCGGTTTTTGCGGCTTAAGAAAAAATAGGATAAATCGGGTTTATTTTTCTATTTTCACCGGGCATATCCGTATTGTTGATGTATTTTTTTGTTTACTAAATTAATAAACATAAGATGCCTTATTAGAGATTACTCTCTGAAACATTAAGGAACTATGAATGTAGTTAATTACATTACGAAACAGGAGCAAAATCCTTTAGATCCAAGTACTAATGAAAAAATTGATAAAATTGTGTTCAAACAAAAACATATATTAAATCAAATGTTTTCGCGTTTGAAAACTCACTGAACTCGTAAATGTTTGTTTCAAACATATCGCCGACTTTAATTTCAAGGCGGTCTTAGTTATATTATAATAATTTGAAATAATTATAAAAGTATTTAATTCAAACCCGTGTAGTTGTTAAAGGTGGTTGAATATTTTCTTTAACAACGATTTATTATTTTATCATCTTCATCTCTTGCTAACTGCGGGGTAAAACTTATTTTTAAGAAGTCTTTGAAGAAATACTCAACCCATTTCCTGAGAAATTTAGAAATGTCGGTTTTGGTAACATATTTTTCCATATGTCGGCCATTTGTACACCAGTATCAATTATAATATTTATTCCGAAGTTTGAGCTTATACAAGAAGCCTTGTACGTCTAAATTTACATCACTTTATTAATGCTATATAAACAGCACACAATTATTTAAAAAGAGAACAACACTCTTTAATAAATTAGTATTCTCTTAAAAATCACCTAGATTTTTTTTTTTTTTATATTTTTTATATTTTAAGATCTGGAAATTAAGTTAAATTTAAAGTAATATGGTGATAACAATTTTCATTTTATTGGTTGACATGGTATCATGATTTATGGATAAAAGCCTTCTGTAGTAATGACACTAAACATTATTAAAAACCAGATCTGAATCGTTCAGCCATGGCATATTTAGGATTTTAGATACACAGCGTTATACCCTAAATAAATTTGTATCCTAAATAAATTTATATGAAATTTCGACTATCCAGACGCTTTATATAGGGTGTCCAGCAAGTAGAGCGCCAAAATTAAGGGGATGGTAGCTTGGGTCATGACCTACCAGAATATCAAAATATGATCTTACCAGAATATCAAAATATGACCTTAGTGATCTCACCGTTTTCGAGATATTTGGGTTTTTATGAAAAATTAAATTTGATTTAAAATGAACATGGCAATATTTTGTTATTCATGAATAAAATGGGTGATTCTGAAATCTGCATTAATTAAGCAATTTTTTGAATTGCTTTCCCATCACTGCCTAGTACATTTTTTTTTTCACCAGTTAAGGTCAAAGCAGAGTCAAATAATTTTGAACAGCAAAAAAAAAAAAAATTTGATTATTTTTTTTCTCGACGGTCTTGTGTTAGTAATAAAAAATGACATGCTTACCAGGTAGGGCAACTAATCTAGAATATTTTAGCAAAAAAAAAAATGAGAACATGTCTTTTTATGTGCACCAACTAGTCAATAATCTGAAATTTAATTTTTCATAAAAACCCAAATACTTCGAAAACGGTGAGGTTTTCACTGAGGTCATATTTTTATATTCTGGTAGGTCATGACCCAAGCTACCATCCCCTTAATTTTGGCGCACTATTCTTGGACACCCTGTATAAATGAAAATACACTTACGCATCTGGCTTACCTTATTCGAAAATGCGTCAGAAATTGTTCAAGGACAGATTAATATTAAAGAATATTACAATCGTACAAAATTATACAGCAATAAAATATGTATCAAAGGAAGACTCCACGCTTTCGAAACTATAATAGGTAGAATTACTTTCATATATAATGAGAGATAAATGTTACTAAAGCTTGATATCGGCCTTCCACATATGCTAAATTACGAAAATATGTCCAACAAGCTTAATGTTTAATAATCTCGGCAAATAAATAACACACTCAGCAGCAATAAATGTGAGTCATAAAACAACTGGCTATTGATTAATTCGCACATCTCTTGACCAACATTAATTGTGAATTGATAATTGATCCGTGTGTCGGATATGCATGTAGGTAGAAAAATCTTCATGGCAATTCAAAATATTTCATACATGAAAACAAAATATAAGAGTCACTTTATATTTACACTCAAAACATATGGGCTATTGTTTTGAAAAGGAAACACGTAAAACTATTCATATTTGTAGATCACTATTTGAAAATTGCGCTTGTACTACTAGCAATTATTAAACTTAGATTAACTATCTACTAAAAAATAATCAAATAAATCAAAATTGTGTCTAACACACCTATTTATAAGCTTTAAGTTCAGAGTAAAATCATGCATGCGTATTTGGCTATACTTATGTATGTGTGTAGATTTTGTGTTGTCATTAGCTTGTGCCGAAAACGAAACATAAGATCCAAAAGATATACTAAATTTTCCAGGATTTTATATCAAGCAAAAGAAAAAACAAAAGCTTTTATATTTTGCGTCATTATGCTGTGTATGAAGGCTCATCTTAATGGTTTCTGTATTATTTATTGTTTTTGTAACGTTGCGGGTGTTAGCATTAAGGGATATGTGGATATGATATTCAAGAAATCGAAACAATCGATGGAAGAACCTGTTGAGAGTTGATGGATGAAGATTATTTTGGCGACATAAAAACGCAAAGGAAGAAGCTGAAGGTTAATCAGTTTTAGAAGAATTTCGTAAGAAGAAAGATTGAGGTTATCTGTCCAAGGAAGGTTATGCAAAGCAAAGAGGATGAATCTACGTTGAACTAATTCAATTCTATTAATGAACAGAGATTGGGAGAGGTACCAAACCTAACAGGCGTACTCCAGTAGTGGCCTAACAACGACGATCTAGAGAGCTGTAGTAACATAAAGATTAGACAATTCCTTAGACTAGCATTTAACAAAGCCAATTGAAGAGCTGAATTGGTTCTGCTTACGATATTGTGGTGGTTGTCTCGGCTACAATCGTCGGTACAGTTCATTTTTATCATGGTGAATTAGTTTTGGTTTACATATCAAAATTTGGTGATATGTGTTAAAGAACGGTACTGGTATTTATTATTATTATTATTATTATTAGGGGCGACCCTCATGGTGGGCACTGCGACCAGACGGTCTTTTGTTCCGAAGCCCCTTTACAGTAAAAGACGATCTGCTACCCTAAGGAACGCCAGAAGGTCTTTTACAGAAGATGAACGAGCTTCAGCCGAGTCCATTAACTCCTGACCGAAGATCTTTCTTCTTAACCATACTAAAGCCGGACAATCACACAAAATGTGTGATGTAGTTTCGTCGTCTTCAAGACACAGACGACAATCCGTCTCATTTGACAGACCTATTTTATATAGGTGGTATCTTAGCCCATGGTGGCCAGTTAGGTAACCCACCAACAATCTGAGATCCGCTTTACTCAAAGCATTGATTTCAGTGTAGGTATAGGGTCTGACGAGCTCTTTAGCTTGGCGGATCCCAGGGAAGTTTTCCCAGTGTATGTACTGTAGATTCCTGGCCCATTCTTCTATCACAGCTTTGGACGAAGATCAGCTAATGCTGCAGAAGGGCTCGGGACCTTTGAATCGAGATGATGAACCTTCCCTAGCAAGTTCATCAGCAACCTCATTTCCCTCAACGCCGGAGTGTCCCGGTACCCAACAGAGGGTAACCCTGTTGGAAGTCGCTAAGTGTTGAAGGGTATCAAAGCATTCTTTAACAAGTCTAGACGAGAAACGCCTTGACGAGAGTGCCTTGAGGGCCGCTTGGCTATCGGAGAAGATAGTGATATTGGCAACTTTAAGTCTCTTGTTAATGAAAAAACGGTACTGGTATGTACAAGTAGAAATAGTATTCTATGTAGAAGTAGAAGTGGTATTGTATATAAAAGTAGAAGTAGTATTGATTTTTTTGGTTCTAGTTACTATAGAAATAGACAATTTTTCTTTGTACTTTGTATTTACTGTAACAAATTTTATGTAAATCTACTAGTATTATTCGTAGTAGCTTTTGGTGTAGGTTTTGGTTTTTATAAAGAATATTCATTCAGATTTGTGACTTAGGACAATTAAAACAGATATTTTTAAAGTTCTAAAAAAATATTTATCAAGGAAGAAAACAATAATTAAATTTCTTATTAAAAAAAATATTTTCTAATTTAAAGAAACAAATAATTTAAAGAATAATTTCAGATGTTTAAAAGAATAAAAAAATAAAAGAAGAGGATCAAATAAAATAAAGAATTCCAGGTGGACCTGCAAGATTCAATCACTTTTAAAAAAGGGATCAGTAAGACACTCCGCAATATGATCGATGTGGGAACGGAATTGGAGCTCGCAGTCATAGATAACACACAGTTCACTTACTGACTATGCATAGATTCATCAAAGAGCACATACATAGGTTCTAGGAGAAGTGAAGATACCTTTGCGGGAGTAAATATTGGGAGTATATTGTGAATCGAACATTATTTTAACTATTTAACCTTTTGAATTAACTTTACATTTGAACACTATTAAATTGCGTTGTCACCGAGAACAAGTATCTAGCTTATCGGAAAATGGGTGAAATATCTATTACAAAATTTGTAGCCAACGAACAAAACAAGTTAAATAGAAGCTTTTAAAATGGAAAATTTTGGATATTTTTTGTAACTGTCAATAATGGCCAGATTTTAATCAGACAGAATAAGTAATTTATTTAATTATGTAAAATAATAACTGACGTTAAGAAATAATAAAGTGCGTATTCCCTGCTTAGTCCAATGAACGACCCTTTTTTTTTATGTTCTTAAATATGGCGTTCAGTAAGCAGGCATTCACTTTAAGTGAACGTGAAATATTTCATGTCAAATTAACAAAGTCTCGCAACGTATTAGTTAGAGGGATTATCGAATCAATGAGTAAAACCAATTTAGAATTAATTTCCCTTTGTTCTAGGATCCTGAACGTTCGCACCCTATACTTAAGCTGGTGTGCAACATTTGCAAGGGAGCTGGATATGAACTCGATTCGTTTCCCGAATTACGAAAGGCACCCTTCTTCATTCAAAAGCCGATCACATACGTTTTAAAGAATTTTCTTTGTGGATTTTTGGGAAAACTTTATCGCCAAAGTTAACAAAATTCCTCCATAATTGCCCGTCCCGCACGTAAGAAAACTTCAAGGTAAAAGTTTAATGGCGAGAAGGAATTGTTAGACCAATTCCCCACATGAATTCAACCAGCGTAATTCGGAAACCCTTCGGAATTACAAACAGCCGGAAAAGTGTAGAAGCTGCTGTGCAACGAAAGGGTCGTTCGGTGGGGACGAGGGCGGAAGGAGGAGCTATATTAGCATATTTTCCTTTCGCATTGATACATCTAAAGTGCTGACTCATGTATGCATTAAATGAAATTTTTTGAATTTCCATACGGCGTGCCTTTTGAGTCCATAGCTCGAGATTCCTACGCACAGCACATTTTGTTCCTTGATCGTGAAGCATCCCGTTGTCTGCGTCCTCACTCCCGGTCCAGACACGCCATTTACAGGACATAGATATCATCGTCCCGACATCTACGAGTATTGTTGTGCAAACATTTATTGAAATCCGGTTACATATGCTCCGGGAAATCCCAAAAGTTTCTTCGTCCCGTTCTACAACTTGGGATTATGCTGTCAAAGTAGCCGGTCGCCGCAGTGGGGCTTGTTCAACTTTAACTCCTTTGTACAACTTTTGAGTGGACATGCCTTCTGCTGACTCCCCTGCAACTCAATTCCCGCTCCCTTGGCCCTCCACCGCTGCCCTATGTGCTCACCGACGGCGTTAAAAAATGTATTTTGCTGAGCTCATATTTAAATTTATGATTATGTCTCTTTTGCTGAGAGTTTAATTCAAATTTATGGACGACATGTTTCGGATCTGAATTTGTGGAGGGTCCCGTCCATAGAACTTCAGATTCGGTGTATATTTGCCTGTGTGCAGTACGCACGCAGTGTTCCGATACAATACAAACAGGAAGGCGCCTGATGACCATAGAAACTTTTTACCTCCGAAAACTTTTACGCAAATAGAAAAGTTGCGGTCTGATGTCAATTTGGGGCGAAAATAGTCAAAGTTTCCAGTAATATGGAAATGTTCAACTAACGAGTTGTTAAAATATTACGTCATATGCTTCCAAAATGAAAATTGCCAAAATCTCGAGGCATTTTATGTTCTTCCCTTCTTTTTTGTTAAATCGTTCTTTGATGGATTATCTCGACAACACAGACACACTTAAGATATTTTGGAATGTTTTCAAGTTTTTATAGAGGATCTTTCGGCACAGTTACTCTGTTTTATTGTTCGTCCAACAAGAGTGTGTATATAAACCTAAAATCTATGTATAAAAAATTATATCTTCACGGAAAAAAATTATGGCTAGGCGGACCTACGTTTATATAGTTCAGAATTTTAATTGTCACAATTATGTTGTACGATATACCATAAAATATGGTAGTATATGTAATAATTAAAACTTCAAAACCAAATCCACATATGTTTGTAACACTCAGTGCCTTATTAGATATTTTAGTACTGAAAACGAAACACTTCTGAATGAAGTTTCCATATATAATTTACTCAACTCAAATATATATTATTATTCAATCCATTACGTGCGTATTTTGCTCAATTTCGTGATCTATGCATGGAGACTTTCAAGATTTAATATATAGAAATCTTCAATAACTGTTATATTTATTCAACTTAGAATAAAAATAATTTCAGAACTTAATTTGAAGAGTTAAAAAATAAAAGTCTTTAATAACTCTTACTTAGCCAATTTAGAAAATTAATCTAGAGACTTTTTTTCTATGACTTAATAGGAAAAGTCTTCTATAACCTTTATTGAGCTAACTGAAAATAAAAGTGGGGAATCTTATTTTCGGACTCAGATAATACAATTGTTATAAATGATATATAAAATTAAATTGGATTTTAACTCTTTTAATATGATTTCAATAAAATAATCCACAAATGAAAAAAAATTGTTTCTGGTGAAACCCATGAGTATTGTAGTAGACCCGTACACAAGGGGTTTTCAAACTCCACAAAATTAGTGGAAAATTCTAAAACCATTTTTCTTACTTTGTTTAATGGAATTTCTTAATATATTTTGCGAAAAAATAATAATAGGTTTTTTCCCTATGACCCATTCCGTTTTTCAGATTTTGGGCATTAAAATGTAAAAAAATCTCTCTACGATCAATAGCCAGCTCAGCGCATCGATTTAACTTTAACTGCTCCACTCATTAACTTTAGCACTTTCAAATTATTTATTAAATCCCATTTCACTTTATTTTTACTAATTGACAAAGTACTGCCCTGTTCACCAATTTTCAATATTACAGGCTCCAACAAGAAACTTTTATTGTGGAAATAATTCAGAACAATCACAATACAAAATTATCAAATATGAAATGATACGGAAGCGTAAACTTACCTTTTCATACCTTTTTTTAACATTTGTGTAATTATTAGATTTTTTTACTATTGGTCAAACGAATAGTTGTTGTGCCGCGATAAATTGTTTGGACATTTCTAATTTAAGGGGGTATTCTAGTCTAGAAATTAAAAAAAATCGATTTTTTTTTGCTATTTTCAAAGTTTAACTATTCAAGAATATGTCTACAAGAGGATTTTTCAAAATTCAAATTATTTTCGGAGTTATAGGTATTTCATGACTTAGACTGCAAAAAACTTTACGCGAAACTTTAAACGCGTTTTTCTGGAAACTGTCTTTTTCAAAACGATACCCACTATTTCTCAGGTGCTACTGGACCGATTTACTTGAAATTTTTAGAGAGCCTTCTTTATAGACTTGTCTATGGCTGGAACTACCCCCATCCCCAAATTTTTACTATTTTTATAAAATTCGAAACAATCCGAAAAGTGGTCCAAAAAGTGTTTTTTTTTCAGGCAGTCGCCATTTCGTGAAAAAAATGTTTTGCCAACTTTTCTGTAGTTCCAGCCATTACGACATTATTCTAGATTAATAATTTTTTGCTTGGTTTCAGATTGCTAGGAGCGTTGAAATCGTGGGTATGGTCACGTGCCAATTTTTTGCGACCCCCCACTTCATCAGCTGCTAATTTGTGGAATTTTTTAATTTTTTTCTCTATTCTTATAATGTTAATAAATAACTTATAAAAAAATGGATACTAAAAATATTAATTGCCTTTTTTTTACGACACTTCAAAAATTACCTGAAATTCATGCCTCTAGACTAGAATACCCCTTTAATGGCATTAATCTTTATTTGTGTAAGTATTTGCCATTTATGCGTACTTTTTTTAAAGGTTTAGTAGGAACCTATACTTCTATTTATTTGTTATTGTAATTTAATTTTGCTAAATTCGTTGGAGCAAAGTTACATTTTTGTTTTTTACATAATAAGAATAGCTACTACTCTATTTTGTTCTACAAATTTTTTTGATCTAAAGATGTTGGTATTATTATATTGTTTGAGAAATTACTTCCAAGAAACCAATCCAATTTTCCTTTCCTTTTTAAATATATTTAACTAACTGACATAAAATTTCTGTTTAACTCTTGGGAGGTGCACTTATTTCCTACACTACACTGTTCCAAAAGGTGACAAGAAATTCGAAATGTGATTCTGCTGCCTCTTATTATTGTAGGACAATGATTTATGTAATGAAAGTTCTTGAATTCTGGTTTTAAAATTCAGATTTTTTCCAGTGTTTAAGGACGAACAATTTAAATTTTTTTTGTGTATTTCGTAGATTTTGTATCTTTTATTTGAGATAAGAGAATACAATTTCTAAGATTTATCAATAGTTTTTAATTTTAATTTTAAGTATTATATTCTTTTTAAAAGGTAAACTTGTAGACAAGTGTCACTGTCGCTGTCAGCCATCTACTAAAAATTGCTTATACAAATTGCCAATCTTTTAATTATATTTTCGTATTTTGAACAACCAGTAGCACTTTCTGTAATGAATATACTGTTTTAAAACAAGGGTTTGTATGTTTATATAAATTACACCGATTAACTATTGAATTAAGAGTTTGACTGGATAAAAACCATTGCATTGCAAGTTCTTAGATGAGATGCGTGTATTTTGGAATAAACCGTCATGAACAAACATTTATAAATAGACGATAGTATTAAAATTTGTATTTGCCAGGTCTCACTGATAGCTCATGCAACAATCACTTTACATATCAATTCGTGTATTACCACTACTTACTCATGAGATCAATTTTTCAATAATCTATTTAAAAAAATCCCAAGTTGACAATGTAAAGTCAATCGCATAAAGATAATCGCATCTAATCTCTAATTATTCGAGTGAATTTTAACAAGAAGAAAACTTTTTAATTTAGCTTCTAATTACAATGTGCGTTAGTTATTATCTCTCGAGTACATACTTTATCTCACCTGAAAGTTAAACTTAATTTACGTGCACTAGAATGCGACACCGTAGCGCAACTTTATTAAATAATGTTTCTTTCTTCAAAAAATTTAAAATTCGTTACGCAGACGTATAAAGAAAGAGATTAACTAAGATGGTATAGTATTTCCTATTTAGCTAAATACAATCGTGCTACTTTCCTCCGATAAAGATGTCACTTTTTGGAAAGATATAGATTATCTGTTTTATTATCATCCCCTCTTATAAACTTATTAGAAATAAGATTATCCATTGGTTTGAAAATTTGTTAGCGTTTATATAAAAAGCATTGTTTCAATTTGTCGGTCTTCAGTGTTTTTCAAAGAACTAGTAGAATAGAAAATGAAGTTTGCAGTTTTTGTACTTTTGGTTCTCTTGGGATCATGCTGGGCAAATCCGTTAGACGTGGATGCCTTCAGCAAGGATATAAAGGAATTCGAGCCTTTAATCCCAAAAACGAGTCTTGGTGTCATTTATGTGAAACACCTTATCTTCGACAGTGGCTTCAGAAAGGGAAAGAATTTTATTACGTCTGGTGAGAGCAAAGGCCTTCTTTTAAATATTATGAAAAGTCAACCATTCCGTGATTTGGTAAAAGATTTGAAAAAGAAAAATATCGATGCTCCTGAAATTATTGACATTTTCTCCTCAAAACTTGGCTTGCCATACTACCCAGAGGATTTTGAGGAAGGTAAATTACAACAATAATATGTGCAATATTTTATAATATTATTATTAATAATTATACTCGTACAAAATAATTATTAATTCTACTTTTCTTGTATAGACATTTTGATTCAACCTCGCACTTTGAACAGTTTTATTGATGAAGTTGTAAGTGCTCTTCCTAGAGACAAATTTGCAAAACTCATGCAGAAAAAAGTGCAATCAAGTCCTGTTTTTAGGAAAGTTTTGCAAGCTTTTGTAAGCCCTGACTTCAACAAACGAGTTGAGGCAATTCTGGTAAAATTGAATAATTTTCTTTTATAATTTGAAATATGATATCATTTAAAATTTTCCAGAACTATCCAACATTGCGTTCAACCTTCGCAAAATTCAACTCGGAGAATATTGACTTTAAGCATGTCTATGGAGCCATTAAGACTATTTTGAGTTGGGGAAGTTGGAGTCTTGATATCGCATAATTATAATTCTCGATATATCGAATATTTATTAAACAATTGATGTTACGAGATTGTTTTGTTTTCTTTTCCTTTTTCTGTACCATTCATCTTACTAAAATAAAATTGTCTTTTCTATTGACTTGATCAGCTTTTGATTCAAAGAAATAGATATACCTAATTCCATTATAAACAGCAATAATTAATAAGAAATATAAAAATATAAAAGTTTAAATTGAATTAATCCAGCAAACATTGGAGATATAATTCATAAAAGTCATGATAAAATAATTGAGGCAAATTACAGCAGGAAGAATGTGTTAGAATTATTTAGAATTCACTTCGTTTAATTTGAAATAGCTTTTGTAAATATATCTCAAGCACCCACATCATTTCATATTCAATAGATCATTTTTAGAAAAAAATAAATTTACGTAAACACGTTTTATTTATCATTAAACAACAAAAAAAAAAAACATATGGTCAAGACGTAATAATGAAGACACTAATTATTGTAGTTCAAGTGCAAAATAAACAATCTATTAAAATTTAAAATAATAGCTTACACTTATCTTCAAAAAACTTGTCATAATTGCGTAAGATATCGATGGTTAATTGCCAGTTTATCGTCCGTTGCTATTAGATATCTTTCAAATATTCTCGTCATATATAAAGAAAACTGTTTGAGTTTCTCGGCCTTCAGTGGTTGCACAAAACTTTAGCAAGTTATTTACAAAATGAAATTCTCAATTGTTGTCTTTTTCGCGGTTTTGGCATTTTGTGGCGCAAGCAAATCCGATCACGATGCTCTCAAAAATGATCTAAAGGAGTTCGAACCCTTAATTCCAAAAGTGAAAATTGGCCTAATTGTGGCAAAACACCTTATATTTGACAGAGAATTCAGAAGGGCAAAGAATTTCATTGGTACCCCTGAGAGCAATGCTCTTGGCTTGAATATCATGAGAGCTAAGCCATTCCGTGAAATGGTTGAGGAACTGAAAAGTAAAGACATCGATGCTGCCACAATTATTAACATTTTTGCCAGAACATTAAAGTTCCCACCCTACCCTGAGGATTTCGAAGATGGTAAAATACAATAAAATAAATATTTCATACAAATTGTAGAATTAATAAAATTTTATTTTATTGTAGAAATCTTGATCCAGCCTCGCAGTTTCAATAGCTTCATTGATGATGTTATCAATGCTTTTCCTAAGGAAGAGGTTTCAAGGCTAATGAAGAAAAAAATTGAAACAAGCCCCGTTTTTAGGAAATTTTATATGACTGCTACAACCCCAGATTTTGATAGACGTATTGAGGCTATTTTGGTAAAGCAAAACTCCGCTTTAAACTTTCATAAATACTTACGTATCATATCTTTTTGTAGAAATATCCGTTGCTGCAACCAACATTTAAAACATTCAAACAAAAAGGAATTGACTTCTGGCATATCTATGGTGCAGTCAAGACTATCTTGAGCTGGGGAAGATGAAGGTTTTATTTTATTTGATTATAGTGCAATAATCTAATATTCAAAAATATAATAAATGTATGTGAATTCATTTTTGTGTTGTGCTTTGCGCGATCGGTTATACAAAAATCACCAAACTCAGATGTTAATATAAAAAATTATGTTCGAAACTCGCACCCAAGATAACAATTTATTGAGTGAATATAAAGTAGCAAATATCATTTAAACAATTTACTTTTTGTCAGTTCGTATAATGATTTGTTGTGTTCCCTTTTTCTGTTAGTGATACAATTACAGAAAAAGATTGATAAAATATATATGTATAAACAAGTGTGAATTTTGATTTACGCTCGTTATCTAAAGTTGCCTCAATGAGTTGCATCACTTCATATCAATATAGAGATAGCGTAGATAGTCAAATGCTTCCAAACATGACTTTCAGAGTGCTCGGCACGTTTTATTTTGCACAGTAAGATAATTTTGAATGTAAAAATTATCATAAAAATTTAAATGAGTAGATAGCATGATTTAGCAATTAAAAATTTTTATAATTATTTCCACTTAAAGGACGGCAGAGAAGGAAAGTCGTTCATGATCTGAAGACCAGCAATTCGATGAAACAAGAATGCAGTGACATATCTTTGCACATATTAGATCCTATTGATACGAATAGAAAAGTACCGATTCGGCACGAAATGTCCCAAAAAGTGGTCTAAAATTGGATTGATTATAGGATGCGCTATGTAACTTGCAGCCGCGGCACTTATATGCACAAAATTTAATTTGAATATGAAATGTTAAAAAATTATGGATCGATTAAAATCAAATTTATGGTCATTTGCTCAAGTTTTTTTTACGGTTTTGCTGTTCAATATTTTACTCGAATTTTAACTCACTTTCTATTATCCGATTTTGATGAAATTTGACAAAGTTACGTAAGTCTCGTGACAATATAATATGGTATATTTAATATGGTTTGAAATCCGTTATGGCGGCCGCCCCAAAATGGCAAATTGTCTTTTTTTCTTTACAACCCCCTTGACACGGGTATTAAATTAACCGGCTTGAAGAGTAAAATTGATTTATATATATGTATTATTTATTCAAGCATAGGGTGTTACCATTTCTTTTCATCTGACAGCTATTGTAGGTATAACTTGTCATTAGTTGTCCATCTGAGTTAAATGCCTCAAGATTTTATAAATTATGCATATTATTAATTATACACAAGATGACAAATGGAAAGTTGCCTAAATTATACCTATGTCTTTACCCCTATAATATATTGTAGAAGATTGGGCCCCCGTAGTTATATACTAGAGTGTTGTCAGTTTCTGTTGAGACGTCATAACGAGAAAGTAATTTAAAATGAGCAACATTACAAACGAAGAAAAATCGAATGCTTTTATTCTAGAGGTAAAAACTATACTGAAGAATATAGAGAGGCCTTCATACCAAGTTTGGAATAAAAATGTAACTAGCCCAAACACTCTCAGAAGATAAGAATTAAAAAATCGTCATCGTATGACCACATTTATTAATAATGTTTTCAAGCAGTTATATAAATAGTTATCTTCTGGCCGAATTTCTTCGATTTTTTTAAATCTCAAAAATGTTTCAACTTTAACTAATTTCGAATAAAAATGAAATCTTTACTGAATTTATACGTATTTCTATTTTTTTTCTCTGCACTAATTTTAAAATTAGGAATGATGAGTTTAGGCAGCTTTCCATTGGTCACACTGTACATGTAAAGGCTTGATTTAAAATGTTTCTTTGTACTTTCATTTTTATGTGTTTTATTTAAATTCAAAATCTGCACGCGCTTAAAAGACAACGAATAGATTTCGAACATAAATATATGCTCTCTTTAAGTCTAGTTGTATACGAGCAAGTTTTACAGGCAAAATAGGAAATAAAGTCTTAAAAAATGTATTCATCTGCCTTCTTTACCTTAGGACCTATTGAAGGGAACTTGTCTTACTATTTTAAAGATATGTCCCGGTATACAAATAAGTATTTATAGTGAAAATCCGATTTCACTAGTAAAAACGAACGTCAGGTGTCAGCAATATGTGTTATTTTTTAATAGTGATATATAAATATTTTGGAAGAGAACATACATTTTGTAAAGAGAATCTTATGAACATACCAATTCCGAATTATCAAAATGTAAAATATGACTGTGGAATTCACAGAAAAAAGTGTGGATGATATCAAAAATCCCCAATGAATTCACAAATTTTTCGCCATTAGATTGAACCACATATGATGAAACAGTTGCAGATTTGGTCAAAAGTTGTCGAAGAAAACGTCAATATTTGTCGCTGGTTATTTAAAAACCTGTGGATCAGAAAATTCAGGTATATTGAGAGAAAAGACGGGATATTCATTACAATTTTCTTTCCGTGTTCTTTTAAATCGCGGATCTTTTTCTCCTGATTATTACTGAATTAATTTCTAGTTTTCATTATTTCACTTAAAACTCCTAATATCTGTGAGATGTTCCCTTCTTGGGCTTTATTGCAGCTAGAGCACTCGTTTCGTTGTCTCGATGTTAATAATTGCGATAAATTGCACAGCGTCTGAGTTCTGTCTGCTCGATGGAGAACAATGCAACGAAGCCGGTGAGCTCTACAGCTGCTATTTACTCTGTTGCAGTGCTGTGCAGAGTTTTTACAGGGCTGTCGCGACAAGTTGCGATTCTTGTGAACTCATTAAACGCAAAATAAGGCATAAGGCAAAAGGCAAAAGGCAGCCCGGTCGAGTTCGGGTGTAAGACATTCGCTGGGATATTTATCTCATCTTGTGCTTTCCCTGCTCCTTCGAGCGGAGTCAAGGGCTCACCACGAGCCGGGCGGACCCTTAGAACTTGGTCTCGTGCACCATAATGTCATTTAGTTCCCTTTCAAAGCCGCCAGTTCATTCCGCACTCCCGGCGCGACTTGGATCCCTGCTCAAGAACTGAAGACGGGAAGTGAATTCTGATTCAGATGAAAGGAAGAAAACTGCTCGTGCAAAAATTTTATGCTGACAAGTGAGACAATTACAGAATGGGAACACTCTGGGCCTTTTTTAATCTCAGTAAAAGAGTGAAAAGTCATTTAACTTTCTTTCTGCGAGCTAACACAATTTTGTGTCGCTATTGCGCACTTAGGACGCTGCTCCAGGTTTTGTCCGATTAAAATGAGAGTCAAGTTCAGAAATTTGCTTAAACACATTATGATTTGAGGACCTTTGTGCAACCCGACTCCGGTTGCGTACCTCATTTACGAATTCTTTTAGCAAATTACCTCTCTTTATACTTTGGAGTGCCTTATTTTTTAATTTAACTGGCTCTATTTTACCCTCTACCAAATTATGTTATTCATTGAAATGTTATTTTGAGGGGTGCTAAATATTTTTATAAAAATATAAAAGACCTCGTATGAATTTAATGAATTTTTTGAGTTAATGACTTCTTGCATTTTGGGTTAAATGCACATCATGTGCTCATTACAACATTAAACTTTTCTAGAAGTTGTTGACTTAATGAATGATAATTTTGTCAATAAACTCAATTCTTATTTTT
The DNA here is from genome assembly GCA_949715965.1 of Dysmachus trigonus. Classification (NCBI taxonomy): domain Eukaryota; kingdom Metazoa; phylum Arthropoda; class Insecta; order Diptera; family Asilidae; genus Dysmachus; species Dysmachus trigonus. The sequence continues at coordinate 34,409,556 of OX454319.1, forward strand.
GTAATAGTTATAAATAAAATAAAAGGCATCGAGTACCTTCTAACAATTAAATAAATTATAAATATTAATCCCTTATAACTAATTAAGAACATAGATTAGGAAAGTATCAATTATTAGTATACATAGTAGTATCATTAGGTAGTCTATAGACTTAATAGTTGAAGTGTATCGGAACTGCCAGTGAGTACTCAGTCGGGGACTAAGAAAGAAGTGCTTTTACCCACCAGTAGCGTATTTTATTACAAGCGTATTTATTTTTATAAAGCTCTGAATTAGTGATGAGCAAAGCAGGACCAAGACCGAGACTAGTCTTTGTATTGGTCTTGGCTTTGCAGACTTGTTTCGGTTTGGGTTTTGCATCAAAAGGCTTATTGTTAGTCTTGGTCTTGGTCTTCGCCTCATCTGTCAAATCTTGGCTCGTTTGCAAGACTCTTGCAATCTTTTATTTTCACAAGTTAGTTTGAGAAGATGGGGCGGTAGAAAATTGAAAAAATTTGGTTGCCGGGAGGAAAAAAAATAAAATGTAAAAATATACAAATTTGAGCGGTTCAAGGAAGCGGTGGAGGGTAGGAGGGCAATAACGTGATGAATAATTTTTTTCTAAACTTTAAAACAAAGTAGACATGAAGAAGAAGGATTTTGCGGAAGACGTCATTTCGACTACCTTAACGGGGGGTACTCTTTACTTTGGGGTCTTCATGAAAGAGGGGTCATCATTATCCGAATAATGAACAACTGCACTTGATACACAACCAGAAAAGCGACCGTTACTAACACTTCACGAAATTGCTTGAGCTAAATCGTCTCATGTCCAATCTTGTATAAGGCCCAGATCCTTAAATTTAGACTGATGTGCTACTACGATATTATCAGTATAGTAGATATTTTTGTGATTCTATATGGAATTATGGACTTTTTTTTCATAAATAATATGATATAACGATGCGGACGCCTTAGGGTGCGAATCCTACTCGCAATTTTTTGTCTGTTTTGTTTACATTGTCTTAAACTGGTGTTTATGATATTAAACAAGTGTTCTTCTTGCTGCTTGGTAAATTATAAATACCTGTACGCCCACTTCATTCAATTCTATATTTATACTGAACGAATATTTTTAATATATACTTTATAACGCAAATCTGTTAAAATTTGTCCGAAAATAGAAGCTTTCCTATTTGGTTCAGATTACGTGTTTTCGACAGTTTGAACGCGAGGAAAAGCAGAGCAAGTTCGTTCGTTCATTTTAATTAACAAGGCGAGCACGAGGCGCACACCCGACGGCCAAGTTTAATTAAAATGATCATCCGGAAAAAATCTGACATCGTGTGTTATCTTTAGTTGCAATCTGTTCCATTCAAGCGTAACAATTTACTTTTCCGAAGGTAGATTGTCTTAAAAAATGTTACAAATTTACCCATCTCGTTGGTATCTGCACGTGGAGATGAATGGGGGAGGGGGTGAGGTACCCGAAGCCCTACTTTACGGCGCTGAAAGTGAGGGTGTTCCGGGTGCGACCCATGCCACGGAAACTCTCGTGAAGTAACATCATTTATTTTCACTTCCAGCATTTCCCAACAAATAAGAACAATATTTCCGCGAGATCTTTTTGCACAGTTTGATGAGTTGCGAAGTTTTTTCCTATTTTTGCCAATTTTCCTTTCTCGGTTCTCCCCTTCGATTCATTCGCCAGTATTTTTACGTCAGTTTTTTTTGTTCGCGTAGCGCATTCCTTGTAAAAAGTTCAAATAAATCACTGTCACCAGCTGTTTTAATTAATTTAGGCTTTAGCGCCTTTTTTTTCTCATTTTCTTATGGGCACATCCCGGTAAAAATGTAAATTACCCAGTGAAAATAGAAAAGATAAGGAACTTGGCCCGTCCGGAACCCTCGGTGGCGCGGCAGCGACTCCTAGTAACTAAAGCAAACAAAGTAGACAATTCCAAATTCAGGGAACGTAAGCCGGCAGGTGAGAACGAATTTGAGGAAAATATTTTCACTTTCGACCTCAACCGATGGAACGTGCCACTCTTCATTTTGTTGAAATAAATTAACCCACCTGGCAGCTGGCATACGCGCGAATATATATGTATTATGTACATTATATAAATCTTTTGCCCATTCCGCCAGCATCTTGGGGCCAAAAAAGTAAAATAAAAATCCAGCGAAGTTTGAAAGTAATGGGGCGAACTATAGGGGCGGGGCGGGGCGTCGGCACGAATTGCTCCGGGTCTCGGGTCCCGGGAAGACGGGAGCGAAGAAAGTCCTGGCAGCTGGCCGGGATGAAGGTATGAAATTAGTACTTCTCGTCTGCGTGGAACTCCCTTAAATTAAAGATTTGTGCCGGTGCTTACATGGATTCACGCCTTCCCGGCAACCAGCCGTCCCCCCTCCCTCCCAACCCCTAGCAACGCAGGCTTCCTTCGAATTTTTTAATTAGCTATTTCGGAGGAAATTTGATACCTTTGAACAATCTTCTGGGAATATGTAAAGTGTTTGCTGTAATGGCTGCGGCAAAGAGGGTCAGAAAATTAATGGTTCGTGGATCTTTCCGCCCTTAAAGTTAGCGACGACGACGCTTAAAATTCCCCAAGCTCTGAGCTGAGGTGAAATACGGGATACCCTAAGACTTTATTAACCCCACGAATTAAACAACCATTTATTTTAAAATAATTAAAAGGACCGCTTCAAGTTAGAATACTGCTTTTAAGAACGCGATATTATAATAGATAGGCGTGAAATTGATACCAAAATAGAGTTTAGATAATACAGGTCAATAAGATTTTCCCTTTGATCATCTGTTAGCTAATTTCGATATAGGGTAGTTCGTAACTAAATTTTCCAACACATACCGATCGATTCTATGGTGTCCTGACAAACCCTTAACACGTCATTTTTCATTAGGATCTCGTCCCATAAAAATGGTGTATGATGTCCCACGCGATGTACTGCTATATTAACATTGTAGAAAATTGTACTTAAAAATTAACAACCGGTATATCTTGGCAAATACACAATGGAACTTGAACAATTTATAATGGCAACATTTTTCAATAGTTTGGTTTTGTTGGCAATATTCCCAAGTCAATCTACCATTAATTTAGTATCATTTCCTATATATTAAAGTAAAAATACCACAATTACTGGGTAATACTTTAAATAAAAGTGTTAATTTTCCCATAAGCAATTTTGGTAGGATTGGGTCATTTCATTTGGTGAATGTTTCCTAATGAATAGTTATAGAAATATGAATTAAGACCAAAGATCGAAACAGAGTGCGTATTATTTTCATTAATATAAAGAGTTTTTTTTTTAAAGCCCGGTAAAACTTTAAATTTACAGTAATAGCACAAAGAGTTAATTTTTGATTAAAAATTGTTTTTTGTTCGAAAGACCAATTCATGACATGAACATGACATTAAAAATTACTTCGGTCATATGGCCACCGCGACTATTCTTGACGAAGCGCATTTGTGTCGATTTTTCGAGCAATAACTAATACGCCACGAATATCACAAACAATGGTGAATTCCATTCTCGTTGATTTATCAGCATAGACCAGTGACTTCACGTAATGCCATTGGAAGTAGTCGAGAGGTGTCAGATCACACAACCTTAGAGGCCAATTTGTAGGGCTATTTCGATGGATTGTGTCGCTGTAGGGCACGTAGCGCCATCCTGTTGAAACCAAATCTCCCCAAGATCAATATCGTCTAAATTTTTTTTTAAGAAATATTAATTGATCATGGCCTGGTAATGATCTCTATTGAGCCTAATTTTTAAAGAAATAAGAACCAGTAATGGCACCAGTAAGCATTTATAGCAGTTAAGCATCTATAACAGTATAAGAATTACATATTGGTGTCCAATTCTCTGCGCAATCCCATATCGCCTGAAAGATAAAAGAAAACAAGGTTACGTTAACAAGCATCCAATTACTCATATGTGTTTTGGATGTGCAGGCTATAAAAAATGCAAGTATACTAATTCCATTGGACACTGTCCCATATATGTAAGTCACCATCTTCCCATTCAGCATAACAAGGATATCAGTCTAGGTTAGTACCACGTATTTTACATGACTTGTCAGATGAACTCGAAAAATAAAGCAGTTTGATACCTACTGACTATCACCAAAGGGGACTTGACACACCCATATTTTCAAAAAATCAGTATTGTTTTTATGATTTATTTTAACAGGAAATACTAATAAGAATTTTATTATATTAAAGTCGAATTCGGTTTCGGTGAAGGCATTGCAGATGAAATTTAGGTAAGGTTTTCCTTTAATAATATCTTTAAAAAACTTTAAACGCGATTTCCTCAAAAATTGGACCGATCGGTCTGAAATTTAAATATGTAATTTGGTACATGATTTTCCAAGGATTGAATCGCGGACAAAGAACACTTTCCGAAAATTTTCCGATTTTCATAAGATTTTCCGGGCCAAAATAGGCGTTTTTTTAAAAAACGCCGTAATTTTGTTATTTTTCAATGACAAACTTTCCTTTTGGTTCCATGCGTAGAGATTTTCATGCCAATTAAAACACTTTTTTCTATTTCTTTTTGTCAGACGTTCCAGTGACCCAAAATCGCGTACACCGTGATATTTTGAGGTTTTTTTGAAAAAAATCCACCAGCCAAAAAATAGCCTGGAAAAGTCTGAAAAGGTATTTTTTGTATTCTTTGAAGACTAGGAAATAAATATGCAAAGTTTCATTAATGTATTTCTTTTTTTCCCTTCAATGTTCCGATTTTCCAAAAACAAAAATCTCAAAATTTGGGTGAGTCAAGTCCTCTTGAAACTTTGGTATTGAGTGCCAACAAGAGGATATTTATGTTAATTTGCCAAACAGAAAGTTATCTCATGTTTTTAGTAATTCGACCAGTAAAATATCTATTAATGCAAAGTGGGAATAACCACAATTCAGTATTTTTCGTTGTAGCATTTACTACTTAGTAGTGCTTTTCCTTTAAGCAAATGTTTTTATTGAAACCATTTATTTATAGTAAATGCATGACGTTTATTCACTTGGACCTTTATCTACTCGTTTTCTATGAAGAAGTATACGAAGTGCTTTACATTTACAATGTTTCGGAACTGAATTTTTATCACTCTTCAAACATACAAATATAAAAGATTTAGTTGCGATAAACATAACACTTCTCTGCATTTTTGTATTCGTATGAAAATGATATACCAAACTTTTTAAAAGTATTCCGGGCATAAGTACATTTATTCAGGACCATGCAGATATTACAGAAGATAAAATGGTAAAGCGGATGCATTTTGCTTTCCCTGAAAAAAATTCTATACACGAGGATTACATTGAGGATGGCGGGCGCGGAAGCATTAAGCGAGTTTAAAAATCCGGACATAAATTTAATCTAAAGGTCGACCACAAAGAAATTCAAAAGCCTTTTGAGCGCGCCACCTCCACCTTAGAATCTTAAGTAATTTACAACATGGCTGTCAGTTCAGGGTAGCCCAAAATTATAAGATTGGTTTGCCTTGGAGCAACTTGGGGCGAAACAAGAAAACTGAAAACTATTTCAGAAGTTCACGGGCCCGAACTTTCTTTTTCTATTAGCATGTAACAAGGTAATGCCCGTTCATGGCAATTTTCACAGCGGCAAGACAGGTGATAGCCCGACGAGGGTATCTCTATGTCCTGAGTCTATTCTTTGCAAGATTCAAAAAGGTTGAAAATCCTTATAAAAGACTTTTAAAGTGCTTTGAATATTCATTAAAACGAGGAAAAAGTTTACAAAAGGCCTGAACTACTACTAAAGGAACCCAGTGGCCATATCCGAAAGCGAAGCAAAGACGGCGGAGTTCAAAATGTGGTTGACTTCCTGCAACATATATAGTCACCACCTGCTGAAGAGCTCGGCTTTCTATTTAAGTTTTGCCGAGGGTTTTTGCCGAACCGAAACACAAAAGGGCGCTCTGTCTCACGGCGGCGGTCGGAGCAACCTTAAAAAATAGAGTGAAGGGAAAACTTTACAAACTTTTATTACTTTGTCGTTTGTTATACCTGCCCTGTTGAGCAGCCCGATTAATGACACGTCAATGATTTCATGCGGGGGTACAAATCCCGCATCTAGATTCTAGACCAGCTCCAGTCCCTGGGGAGTCACCGTCCGTGTTTTAAAACTCCGAAAGTTTCTTCAATTAGGGGCACATTCGCTTAGAAAAATTAAATTATGTATTAGACACTTGCAGGAGCTCACTGGGGCCGTTTAGTATGTCACCCGGCCTCTGAATTTACCAACTCAGTTTGAGTCGGTGTGCTGGAACTGGAAGCCTATTTCGATCTCCTCCAGACGATATGTGCTATATATTGTGCCTGTGTCGGTTTGTCGGCTAATGGCAACATATTTCATGTCATTGTTCTACCATTTCCTTACTGGCTGGCTGTTCGCCCTGTCTGGGGGAGCATTGGAATTCCCCAAATCCCTGATGTAATTTTTTGTATCGTTTTATATCATAATGTCACGATTCGAAGAAGACATCTCGATGTCTGAACCAAAGTGGGATATGTCGAAATTATTGTACCAAAATGGATGATAATAACATGAGTTCTTGAAAGCGATTTATAACTTGTCATTCTTTCAATCTTCCCCAGAATAGTGATTGTAATGCCCTGATCCGGTCGAATGATATGTTATTGACTTTTGATGGGAGAGATTTTTTCGATGGTGCTGGGCCTCAAAGATTGTGGATTCTTGGAATAAGTTCCCTAACACAATTTACATTTCATTTTCTGGGAACAATTTTGATTGATTCTTAATTCTGTTTGCCTTCTGTTTTATTTATAGAAATCCATGTTTTCATTTTCTTTATTAACGTATGGAGTACCGGATTTAGAGTGAAGTAAGTGGAGAATATGAATATATAAAATAATTTATGATCTTTCAAGTACCCACATTTCGGTTCCAAATTTTCTTTTTTCATCTTCAATCCACTTTGTGTAATGAAAAGAAGAAACAACAGTTTTTCCTTCCCTTTAGAAACTTATGATAAAAAATACATTTGATACATACTTTAACTATATAAATAAAATTGAAGATAAAATCTAATTATTTGTTACAAGTTTTTATTTAACTTCACATGTTTCTTTGTATAGGTCAAATGTTGCAAGTCAATTTTGACCCACTTGCGGTTATCCGACTGGTTTGAAATTTTGCATACACCTGTAATTCCGATAACAATGCACTTTAGCGATTTTATATAAAATAGCTGTTTCAGCATAGCGGATGAATTTTGTCTATTATGTTCCAATCCAACTCCAAGTCGATATTTAAGGGTTTCCGGGTTTGCGGATTTCAAATATTTGATTAAAATTTAGAAATTCAAGATGGTCACTTCAATATGGCAGACGAATATTGTCATTTATGATCCGATCTAACACATTGTGGAATTCCTCAACGGCGAACAGTATACGCGTCGTGTTTGGTCTGGTTTTGATGGACTCGCAATATTAATGACAAAAAGTTAATGACATAAGCTTGACCGTCTTGTTCGTCATTAGCTCCGTGTAGAAGGGCAAGGGCTAATAATACAACACTCTGGTGCCATAAGGTGGTACGTTAACGACATCTCATCTTTATATACACTCTTGAACTCAAAGATTTTCGCTGTTGGACAATAATATGCATACTTAAGTAGGTTTAAGTCTCTGGATAGTCTTCTCATTGAAGAACTGGAAAACACCAAATTAACCAGAAAGATACCTTGATGCGTTACTGGTAGTGCATAGGTTGAGAAGTTTGTGCAACTTAGAACACTAAAAAAGAGTAAATCAATAAAACGTAAAGAAACCTTCTAAAAACACAATTTTATCAAAATTTGTTAAAATGATGGAAATAAATATAGAAGCTAATGATTGCCACGAAATTTTTAATTTGAAATGATTGTATTTCTAATTAATTAAATTGATACGAAAATCTTACGACAACCTTTGTCATCGTACCAAAATATTAAAATTCATAAATAAAAATAATAAGATTAGAAAAAAATTGCGACACTGTTATTAGTTTGTAAACTTTGGCAATTTGAAACTCATGATGAGAGCAGGATAGAGAAATTGTTGAAGACACATTGGAACGGAGAAGAATTCTCTTTCAACCGATACCTTAAAGGGTGTGTATTGAGAAAATTACAAAGTATTCTGCTCCTAAACAACTCACTTCATTACAACAGTTTTTCCTTCCCTTTAGAAACTTATGATAAAAAATACATTTGATACATACTTTAACTATATAAATAAAATTGAAGATAAAATCGAATTATTTGTTACAAGTTTTTATTTAACTTCACATGTTTCTTTGTATAGGTCAAATGTTGCAAGTCAATTTTGACCCACTTGCGGTTATCCGACTGGTTTGAAATTTTGCATACACCTGTAATTCCGATAACAATGCACTTTAACGATTTTATATAAAATAGCTGTTTCAGCATAGCGGATGAATTTTGTCTATTATGTTCCAATCCAACTCCAAGTCGATATTTAAGGGTTTCCGGGTTTGCGGATTTCAAATATTTGATTAAAATTTAGAAATTCAAGATGGTCGCTTCAATATGGCAGACGAATATTGTCATTTATGATCCGATCTAACACATTGTGGAATTCCTCAACGGCGAACAGTATACGCGTCGTGTTTGGTCTGGTTTTGATGGACTCGCAATATTAATGACTAAAAGTTAATGACATAAGCTTGACCGTCTTGTTCGTCATTAGCTCCGTGTAGAAGGGCAAGGGCTAATAATACAACACTCTGGTGCCATAAGGTGGTACGTTAACGACATCTCATCTTTATATACACTCTTGAACTCAAAGATTTTCGCTGTTGGACAATAATATGCATACTTAAGTAGGTTTAAGTCTCTGGATAGTCTTCTCATTGAAGAACTGGAAAACACCAAATTAACCAGAAAGATACCTTGATGCGTTACTGGTAGTGCATAGGTTGAGAAGTTTGTGCAACTTAGAACACTAAAAAAGAGTAAATCAATAAAACGTAAAGAAACCTTCTAAAAACACAATTTTATCAAAATTTGTTAAAATGATGGAAATAAATATAGAAGCTAATGATTGCCACGAAATTTTTAATTTGAAATGATTGTAAAGGGTCATCCAAAAAACGCGCCTACATGTTTCTTTTAAATAAAACACAAACTATTTGCAATTTTTTCAAGCTGTTTTTTTTTATTAAAAGTATGATCCATTACAATTATAAGTGGAATAGAATATCATTCAAATGTCCACCACGACTGCGTCTGCAGGCATCAATCCGAATATCGAAATTTTCAATGACTTTCCGACATGTTGCTGGTGTTATTTCACGAATTGCAACTTGAATGTTGTTCTTTAGATCATTAATTGTTTGTGGCTTGTTAGCATACACTCGACTTTTCAAAAAACCCCACAAAAAAAAATCTAATGGTGTTAGATCACATGACCTTGGAGGCCAATTGAAATCTGCATTTCGTGAAATTACACGTTGAGGAAATTTTGATCGCAAAAACGAAATGTTTTCTCGAGTTGTGTGACATGTAGCACCGTCTTGCTAGAAGTAGACGTCAGACACATCAATATGACTCAACTGTGTCCATAAAAAGCCTCTCAACATTGATTGGTATCGCTCAGCATTCACAGTAACAGCATTTCCAGCATCATCTTCGAAAAAAAATGGCCCAATGATTCCATTTGCCCAAAATGCACACCAAACAGTAACTTTTTGTGGGTGTAGAGATTTTTCATGAATAACACGAGGATTTTCATCACCCCAGATACGACAATTTTGCTTATTGACGAATCCATCCATTGTGAAATGAGCTTCATCACTAAACAAAATTTTGCTTGAAAACAATGGATCTGTCGTTCGTTGTTCAATAATCCAACTAGCGAAATTACGACGTTGTAAATGGTCTCTTTCTTTCAATTCCTGGGTTAATTGAATTTTATAAGCGTGTAAATGCAAATCTTTATGCAAAATCCTCCATAAGGAGCCATAAGATATGCCCAATTCTTGCGAACGACGCGAAATTGATGTTGTCGGTTCATTTTCAACACTTTCACTAACAGCAGCAATATTTTCATTTGTGCGTACAGACTTTGGTCTTCCACTTTTTGGTTTATCAGTAACACAACCAGTTTCTGCGAATTTTTTCACTAATCTTTGAATTGAAGATTGATTTGGCCGATTATTTACACCAAAAAAATCACGAATTTTGCGATGGGTATTTTTCAAAGAACGCCCATTTTCATAAAAAGTTTGAATGATGTAAACGCGTTGTTGCAATGTGTACCTGTCCATGGTTAAAATTGTACTACCTTCTAATAAAACAAAATGGCTTATGTCATTTGAAAATATGTCACGTGTAAAAATTATGTAGTGCTGACATCTAGGCGTCACATTTGGATGACCCTTTATTTCTAATTAATTAAATTGATACGAAAATCTTACGACAACCTTTGTCATCGTACCAAAATATTAAAATTCATAAATAAAAATAATAAGATTAGAAAAAAATTGCGACACTGTTATTAGTTTGTAAACTTTGGCAATTTGAAACTCATGATGAGAGCAGGATAGAGAAATTGTTGAAGACACATTGGAACGGAGAAGAATTCTCTTTCAACCGATACCTTAAAGGGTGTGTATTGAGAAAATTACAAAGTATTCTGCTCCTAAACAACTCACTTCATTACATTCACTAATACCAATTTTACACGTGGTAAATTTGACACGTTTGAAGTTGACAACATTTCTACCAACGTTTATCGTTGTAAAAGTTCTCTATTTTGTAGAGTGTAGACAATTGTACATAAAATCTCTATATGCAGCCTCATTAAGAAGACCTTCTGTAAAAAAATTTCTTTTTCTATATATTTTAAGAATGTGTAACCTAGCCCCTTAAGCTAATATTATAATTTATAGTATACTTCCAAGTGTTCCTTTTCCTTTCATTATTTTTGATAAGACGATAATTAAAGAGGCAAAGAGTTAGGGTGCTTTTCGCGCACGTGCTTGTTTGCATAGGAACTGCATAAAAACGTTGTACATCCCCATGAAAATCCAAACATTACTGCAAAGATTCCTCTGTTCCTGAGATGTTGAAGATACTTAAAATTCGTTCCCATTTGTGCAAACAACAGCTTTTGTTTAATAAGCTCTAATGAGCAAAGATTATGTGCTAAGTACGTTGTAAAGGTTGTATCCGCTACAGAGGAAAGACGCAGGGTTGACAATTGCATTAATCCCTGGGTAAACGGGCGCGTCTCTCCCCGCACACAGAGACGTGTTGGAGGTTTTATAAGGCTTTGTTGTCTCTGCCTTTATTGTCAACAAATGGAAAAGCAGAATAAGTTCATGACACTACGCCCCAATAGATATGATAACAATTCAAGCACTCCGCCAAGAATTGAATATATGTAAGTGTAGGGCTGATGGAGACCATTTATCTGATTCTACTCGTTGCTCCCTGCTCGGGCGGGCCGGGCGGAGCACTGGAGTCTTGAACTTTCTTTTCGTTAAAGCCGCAGAGTCACTGCGGGATCAGCACAAATGGAGGCAAATCTATAGTGGTTGGTGCCAGTCAAATCCCACAATTATAAAGGAGAGCTAACTGGAAACTTTGGATTCAGATAAAAAGCACTCGGCGGGATTTTGGCACTCGTCCCCGCTGGGACGGGCGTCCTGCGAATTTAGAGCGGAGTGTACAGAGATATCTTCGAATCGTGTTTCCGCATCAACGCAAAGAAATAAGATACCAGCTGAGACTTGGTGTGCTTTTTCCATTGCTTTCAAGTGAATTTCTCATTCAGCTAAAAGTTTCTCTTTTGTCGCTTTGTCCCTCTTTATTTGGTAGTGTCACGGTATTGAATTGTGAATGCAAATAGCTGGACCGAACACAAAGTATTAGGTGGTTGCATTAATTCCCGCTGTTCACATATATATGTGGGTAGCAATTTTAACAATGAAATATAATTACTGTGACATGTACATTTTTGAAGCTGGATCGCGATAAGTTGTTTTTCCACCGATTACCCGCGGAAACTTATGGGGAAACTTATTCGAAACGGTATGCACAGTTTGGTTAAGAAGGTTTAAAAGCGGTAATTGTGATGTTTATGACAAAGAACGGCCAGGTCAACCGAAAAAATTTGAAGATGAGGAATTTAAAGCGTTATTGGACGATAATCCCGCCCAATCGCTTAGAGAATTAGCTCAACAACTAATAAACAACAACTACTACGATAAATCAACTGTATCGCGACGTTTGTATGCCATTGGGAAGATACAGAAGGGAGGAAAATGGATGTCACATCAATTGACCGACAGTGCTATTGCGAATCGGCTAAACATCTGCATTTCATTACTTGCAAAGTAAAGAAACAAAAGTTTCTTATTGCGTATTGTGAGATTGTGAGATTCCAAAACGAAGAAAATCAGGGGTTGATCCTGGCCAACCGACAACATCGACTCCAAAGCGGTACATCCACGCTAATAAGACAATTTTCTGCATTTGGTGGGATATGGAAGGAGTTGTATATTACGATTTGTTAAAGCTGAATGAAACAATCACCGCTGAGTGTTATGAACAACAGTTGGAGAATTCGTACAAAAATTATTTGATGATTTTTCTTCATGATAACGCTCGGCCTCATGTTTAAAAAATATTCGGTTTCAAATACATCGAAGCTAAGGAAATACTAATTTCCGTTTTCTCACATTTCAAAAATATCAGAAAATTGGATATTTTCTTAATCTTATTAGTGATCAATGAAAGAATTCTACATCGTACAGAAATTAATTTGCTGATGCTCACAGAAAATTAATTTTACTTAAAAAAATCTTTGTTAACTTAAAACTTAACTGGAAGATTAGATTTACGCTTTGATTTGAGTCAGGTTGTGATTTATACCTTTTTTAAATACTTTTCGAAACGCTGTTTTTGTAATTTATTCGTTTACATTCTCTCTCTCTCTTTTAATTTCTCTTGATAAAATAGGCATGATACATAATCATAATCTATAGAAAAACTTTAGTTATGGCAAAGGAAGCCTCTTAATGTTGTTGAATATAATCATCCCAAAACGATGTGAGCTACCATTATGAAAATTATAATTCCAAGAATGCTTATCTTGAATTTTTTTTATTACTTTGAATTCGTTTTCTCAACAAGGATTTTCCTTACGATTGATCGCAATATCCCGAAAACACTTCTTTGAATTACTTGCTATTTAAAAAGGTTATTACATATTTGATTCATTATTTTAATATTTTTTATTAATTAATAGTGAAGGAATTTTAAAACGCAAAATTAAAATGCTAACTTAGAATGTCTACCTATTTTTCAGATATCAATAACTCGCAAAACTATTTATTTAGGGACTAAATAATTAACTTAATAATAAAAATCTTTTAAATTTCTTTGAATTTATTGCTGTTCACCGCATAATGTCTTCTTTCAAATGGCCTCGGGAAGAGATTTGATATGACATTGTATTTATTTATCGTTAGTTTATACATTTTAAACAAACTTCCGAGATTTCATAGTATTATAAAACAAATCAGTGTTTTCTTCCTGATTTACCATGTACCCTAAATTGGGAAAGATGAAATTCTACTTTTAAAGCGCTCAAAATGTCCCCCACAGCTTACTTTTAATATCATTTTCAATATTTTTCTGAGAAATAGAGATGACAATAAAGAGCAAGTGAATTTAATTCAGGGAAAGACAATTTCATAAAAAGAATAAAAACCAAATCCAATAAAATGCGTGACTCAAATTTCAGGTGAACATATATATTCCATAAAGATCTTTGAAGTACACTTCCACCCTGAATCATACCCTCGGGAGAATACCGTCTCTCTCACAAAAATGCTTTGTCTATTATATAATGGCGAATTCTATTGTTATTCGATATATTGTTGACGAAAATTGCCTTCGGAAGAAAGCAAAATTTAATAAGATCTTCCTCGCATTTCAGTGAATCCAATAGAGGGAGGGAAAGGATAAATTTCTGGACACAATTTTAATACAAACTTTGTGCTGCAACTAAAAGCGGAACGACGTCGATCGTACTCTCGCCCCCGAATGTGTTATATACTTTCTTCGGCACGACTTTGGAATCCCTTCAATTCTCTTTGTTTTCAACCTGAAGATGGAAAATTGATTTTCCCTTTAAGGAACCCTTTGTTGCGGTTCGATGGGTTTTCATATTGTCATAATACCCATTAAGTAAGAAAGTTATTTTCATCCATTTCCCTTGACACAATCAGAAAGTACTTATTGCCAGTTAATACCAGGTCTAGACCCCCTCGCCGTCTCTAACTACGATCGTATTACGAGGTGGATGCTGTGAAAGACGCCGAGGGGGAGGAGAATGTATCCCACGGTTCGTCATTATGCGCGCTGTTTGCCAGAGTAAATGCCTACAAAGATACAAAGATTCAAGAAATCGTTAGCGTCGTCCGGGCCCAAAGAAGATTTCTTCAATTATATAAACTCAATTCAGAGCCCTAAGCAGCCTCACCTTAATGAAATCGCATTCTTCCATCTTAAAGCTGAAATCAATTAACATCCCCTCTTTTCGGCAGAAAGGATGCTGGCAAACGAACTTTGGGGCTGATTTGTTAGGGTTGGAATAAAAAGACATCCCTGCCAGACTGTAAGGTGCACATTATTCTGCGTTTAATGGGTGAAATTTATGTCCCTTATCGTCCAGGTCCCAAAACCGGTGGAAGGTAGATAATCGAAGCTGCGGCCACCTACATACAAATATAGCAGTCTTTATGCGCACATGAGTGAGCAAAGCCGTCACTACTCCGGAATATTTGTTTCCGGTAAAGCGAACGAGGTGTAGTACTAAAGGAAATATTAAAATAATTGACCGTACAGGTCGGCCGTTCTCGTGTTATTGAAAACCTTTGATATTCGCTGCGGGGGTTTGATAAAGATTTCAAGTTTCAAAATAAGTTGAAATCACTATTATAGTAAATAAATTGGAGGAATAATTTTACCTTTTGATCATCCCTCAGTCGAATTTTAAGGGGGATTTTAATCTTCTTCACAGCGTGCAGCCGGAAACAGGACACTAATTTATGTAGCCTACAGGAAATGTTCAACTAGATGATAAGACAAGGCTATTATTATAAGTAATCATGTATAGGCATAGGCCACACATTATTCTAGATTGAGCTTAACATCAATTCAGGGATATTTATTTAGGTTTGATCATTATAATTATATATACTAGGATAATTAAAGAAGAACCTACAAAAAAAATAAAAATAAAATTTTTTTAGTAATCATAAAAAAAAACACTCTTCTAATTTATTTTCAAAGGAGAAGTCTCCATGGTAATTTAAAAAAAATACTAAGTATTTTTCTACATATCCTTTAGTAGTAAATCAAGTTTCATCAAAATGAAAAGGTATACAACATGTCAAAAAAATTTAAATGTATGGAACTAAATAATAAGTCCCATAAATTAAGCTGCTTTCAAAAAGATCTAGGTATGTAAAATGTCTTTATTAATTAAAACGTGAACATCATATTTAAAAAATATATTCATTAATATTTCTGCCGGACGAACTATCCGAGAGTTATGTCCGATAAATACATAACGCAAAAGATTTATGAAGTAAACAAAATATGTGTTTAGTAACAATTAGAAATACTTCAAACATTTTGCTTTAGACAGTTGATTTAATCAAATGATTAAAAATGTTTATAAAATTAAACTTTTACCAACCGTAATATAAAAATATCCCTCTTGGAAGCCAAAATCAACAAAACCTCATTGCGTTACACATACATATGTATAGCTATGCTTAATAAGGCTACTTCTATATGAAAATTAATAACAAAACAAAAATTCTAAAACTGTTAAGCGGGAAGCGGGGAATTTTCAAAACTAGCATTTTTAGCGGCGTACGAAAGCAGACTAGTATGAGTTTGTTTGCTATAATGTAAAAAGATAAATTATGTGTGCTGATTGCCATATGCCTACAGTTTCTACATCATCCTCCTGTTTCTCCAATACAATACAATTTTTCTCTTTAGAAGAAAAAAATGACTTGTTAAAAAAAAAAAATAACTAAAGTAGAATTCCGTTTTACTATGTAAGAGCTTTGTAGTTATTTCCGCATTAGTATGAAATGAATTTTTATACGAAAATGATTCAAGAGTTTTTAACTTTCTTACAAAACATAGGGGACTTAATTTGTAAAAGGAATGCCAATTTTGTTGGCCTATTACAAACTTTCATCAAACTAGTTTTAAATGGAAAAATATAGTACATCAAATCTCCAGAAGTTGGAAATTTTGAGAAACAGGGTGATTCAATATATTAAAATAATATCGCTATTTTATAAAAAGCTATGGCAGATAGCAGAAAAAAAAGTCATTCACATTTTTAGAGAACAAATTTTTTTTTTTTATAATCTTGCATTTCGAGATACACAGTGATTTCAGTAATAATACTATACATATATGTACTGTACGCATATATATTATATTTCGGAAACTATTCTTAACAAAATTAGATTGGTATGTAACTCGAAATCCAAGGTTATCACAATCGCCCATTATTGTCAAAAGATTTATCGCTCTAAAATTGTTTATGTTTTCTGCTATCTGCCATAGTTTCATAAATAAAAGTGATCACCCTGTATTCCCAGACTCCCAACTTCTAGAGCTTTGGTGTCATAGTATTTTTGTTTCAGAATAACGTGTTTTTCATTTAAAACTAGTTTGATTAGTGTTGGTGAAAAATATAAAATAGGCCTTTCCGATTCATTATGAGAGTCAGAATTCGTCAAGATACACGAAAGTGGATCAATAAATACCCGTGTTAGGAATGGAAGCGCAAGTTTTTCACATAATTTTTTTTTTTTTTTCGACGTAATCTCCCTTTAGAACGATGAAGTTTTTTCAACATCCGTGCTATTTCTTTAATACTCCAAAAATTACGATTTTTCACACTCTTCAAAATAGGCTTTTGTCTCGATGATGACCTCCTCGTTTAAGTTGAATTTTTTTCCTGTGAACCAAGGTTGTTTTCATGTTGGGAACAGAAAGAAGTCGCAGAGAGCCAGAACGGGAGAGTACAATGGATGCGGCAAATTCGTAGCGCAATCCATGCATTTTGGCCTCGACGATTCCGGATGTGTGAGCTTTTGTGTTATTATGGTGAAACATTACTTTTTTTTCTTTGTCGTGTCTCTTTCAATTTCTCATCGAATCAGTCCAATAAATAACTGGGCCCACAGCTTTCTAATTTTTAATTTATCATATAAAATGTTGATGCCGTTTCGAACAACACCCTTACAGCCTCTGCTACTTAGGCGTACTTTCGGTCGGCGATCAGCGAGAATAACGTCGTGGATTTTTTCAACGATTTGCTCAGTAAGTAAATCTGCCAAATGGGCACTCCTCATCAAAAACAGGTGTACGGCCACGTCTAATATCTCACGGTTGTGATAGATGGTGAAAAGTCCTCGTAGACAGCATCCAACTTCGCTTTTATTTCTTCACACGTTTTTCCATTCAAATATAAAAAGCGAATTACGGATCGATATTACTCTTTTTTCATAGTTTCGAAAAATAGTAAACATGTTTAATACAAATCGCTGCCAAATCAACATTAACCTTGTATGGTGTCGTTTGAAAGATGGTACTAAACGATGATAATGCCAACTTCCCTCAGCAACTCCATATTTCAAACGTCTTCAAACACGGGTACTTATTTATCCACCCTCGTAATTATCTTTAAATTAAATTGAGGACTTGTAAAAATTTCCCTTTCATACGAAATTAGTTTTGCACGAAAGTATGAACAAGAACCTAAGTAAGAGTATTTTCTCTAAGCTTTAAGTTGGACAAAAGTTGAGTAAATCGTACAAAGGTACAAAGATACTAAACATAACGAAAAATATATCGACTGTTGATTAAAAAAATCTTTCATTTCAAAGTCATTGTTTTAAAAAATCAGCTTTCGTTTATCAGACTGTATCTACATAAATACACCTATTTTGGAATTTTTTCGCGTACCCTAAACTGTATCCAGTTTCCACTCTAAATTAGAAACAGGATCCTTCATTCCCAACTAGCGGTAACTGCACCCTTTGTTTAGTTTTAGGAGTCAGCCATTCTGTGTTGTATGTGTCGCCGCCAGATATAGGTACAAAAATCCTTTGAAAATAGCAAAATATTTAGCCACACCAAAATTATTCCTTTGAAGTTCCCCTCCTTTAATTTTTGTTTAGTTTCTCCGTATTTAGGGCGCTCTTTTCATAAAAGGCTTATATTCCCCCGAACCTTTGATAAATTCGTCGACCCGGCCAATTTTCTATCGTAGTAAAATGAAAACGACGAAACATTTTTGAGTAAAAGGCATAGAGCTGTCAGTTAGATGACATGCAGAGCTACATGCTGAGATCTTATTTGAGAACCATTTGAAAATCGTCTTTGGTATACGCAAAAGAAAGTAGCTGAAGAAGGAAAAACGCCCGACATTATATATTAGGGGTCGGCCCTGTGACAGCACAATTTACCCCCGGACTTTCTTTAAATTGTGTTTGAATACATTAAAAATAATAGAAGTTTGCAAATAGACGCTCTTTTTCTTGTGTTTAATGTAAGAAAAACGCCTGCTATAGGGCGGAACAATTCTATGTTAGTCTAGCAATTCAGATTTTTCTTTTACATTGGTAAAGTATTTTTTGCATTTTCTTATGTTTATCGCTTAGAAAACCCAAGGCCACAAACACAAACACGAACATTCGCGCGAGTTTTGTTTAATTTATCAAATTGGAGTGACAGAGAAAAGATTGCGTTCAATTTTGTCGAATCACTTCCCTACACAAGATGCGGAAATTGCTCGAATCACGAGCCAGCAACCGTACCCTTGTCATATTGGACTAAAAATAAATTTAATATTTCTTAGCAAGTGTCACTCAATTGTCCTATCAAGAAAGGTTAATACCATTTGGGTTTGATTAGGTTGAATCTACTGCCAATTAAAAAGGCAGGACCACTCCATTAGCTTCCGTAGGTTAACCTATCCGAGCGGTGAAATAATATCCTAATGCAAACTGCGTTAATAATTAACGACTTTGCTGTTGGCTTTTAAAATCGGGACACCCTCCTGACATAATCACAGCCGGGAGAGTATTCCCGACTTGATGCCTTCTGCCTTCCCCCCTATGTACATGACATCAGGCGGGAAGCGGACAATCGACGTAACCTATCTCATTACTGGCGTTATTAAACTTCATCAAATATTAATCCTTCAATTGTATTATCGTGGGTGTATCTCAAGAAGAGGGGTGATCAGTAAATATGGCCACTGGATCGATATTAATGGTCCCATTCTAGCTGGAAGGGCCAAAGTACCTGCCTGAATCACCTGAATCAAAACTCCCAAAGGGAACAATGCAGGGAAGAAGGAAGCGCTTAATCGCATGCGACATGGCGGATTATACCTCTCGAGGGATTAGTGGTGTGCCGAACAGAATATGTCCATTTAGCGCTTACATGATGCAAAATTCATGCCTAGGAGCGCGCCTTTCTTTAAATTGATATTTATGCCATTTGCAAAGGTGAGAATGGAATGAAAAGCAGTGCATACATGCCCCGATCATTTCAGGAAATGTCTTCAGGCATATTGTCAGTGTTCGTTTGAAATGTGAACAGCTCTTAAACGCGACACTTGACAAGGTCTGACACGCAAGGTATAAAAAATACTACATGCCCAAGTGTCAGGCGAGGCTTGTAAATTCCATTTTACTACCTTGATTGATGAGCATTGATAAAAAAGGAATGATTTTCCTTCTTTTTTTATTAAAGTTTTATTTTTAAATGTATGTTGAATCGGATAAATGTGAAAACAATTATATACTATTTTAAGTTTTATTTTATTATATTTATTATTTAATAACTAAAAGAAAGCGACAGTAAGATAAATAAATGTCGCTACAGTAATGGGTGAAACCTTTTAGTATACCCGATATAACTTTTAGTTATAATCAATGACAGAAAAATTATATTATTCAAAATCAGAAAAATCATATTTGCCAGATCTGAAGATTGGAATATGAAAAGGCTCAAATTAAAGCTAACAAGGTTAACTGCTTAAAATTTCCTAAATAAAGTTTATGTCTAACATTTTTGTTGCAGTATAAGTACACATATAATTTTATAAGAGTTTTTTTCTTTAAATATTTCAGAATTTAGATCCTCTTCCCAGATACAGTATTTTAATAATCTCGGGTTGAGGCATCAAATCCTAATAATGATAATACTTTAAAAAAATTTAAAAAATTCTCAAAGTTAATTCAAAGAAAATTAATGAGTTTATAATTCTAAAGGAGCTTTTCTTGCTTTTTGGTTTGTTTTGAAACTACATACATACCTCAATCGTAGTTACTGCAAACATCGTTTTTAAAAATATACTTTGGCTGAAAGCCTATTGTAGTACTGTTACTACTGGATGTTTTCAGTAGGAATTTTTTTAGTATATTATATATACTATAAAATAAAATAGCAGATTTGCATTTTCGATGGTTTAGGGCACTGTTTTGGTAACGAGGCACTCAATTTAGAAATAAGCTTTCAATATTTCCCAAAGCTGTTCGTTTCGTACCGCGGAGACATGATACTGTGTTTCTGTTAATTTTTTTAGCGCGAAAGAAGCTGTCTGTGTCAAAATAGCACGTAATTTAAAAGGAAACCAAGAGATGGCTCACCCTTTTTAATTGAAAGATGTTGAAATTACTTACGCTCAAAAATAAAGGCATCATGATCTTAAATATAAAATTTTTGTCCGAAAAGTGGGCGTTGATTGACCTTTAGGAAAACCTTCATTAATTACCTAATGTCAGCACCAAATTTCAAAGCAAATATTAAAAAAAAAAAAATTATTTATTTTTTAAAAATGTTTTAAGGTGAGACTGACCGTAAAAAGTCTCCTCCATCATTGGATGAATAAAAAGAGATTTTAAATTTCAATTTTTTCATTAACCTTTCAGTTTTCTGAAGTTGTTGAAAGGAGTTAAGCTAATTATACATTTCTAAAAAGTATATCTATCTGCCTCAGAGATTAACATTTTTGGTTAAAAGTATATAAATTATTATTATTCATCGTAATTAGAACTTATTCCGAAGCAGATATTACAACCTTTCATACAGCTCTACACGAATTTCGCTTTATAAATTTAGTTAGTTATATCGTTAATAAAACCTTCATTTTTCGAAATAAAAAGGCGTGAATCAAAGAGTCTGAAAACTCCAAGGATACTACTGAAGTCTTTTTTATTATGAAATAGTACAACATTATATCTGCATATGGAGGTGAATCTTTACATTCCGAAAATTTAGAATTGGGTTAACGTAAATTTCAGTTTGTTTATATTACGAACTGCATTCAGGATATGTGAGGAAACTTTCCTCAGCATAAATGCACATAAAAAATTCGAATGCTCGAGTTTATCAAAACTAACAGCAAACTTTAGCTGTGCTCGCTATGGATTACCCACTTTTTTTTAAAAACAATCATAACACATAACATTTTCGGGAAATAAATTTGTGTTGGTCTCGGGCCAAGAAATTCTTCGTCTTGTAGAACATCTTGCTTGTGGCAGAAAATCCGACAGGAAAAAGTGAAAGACACTCAAACCCGCCGCCCGGCGTACATATGTAACCACTTTCGAAGCAAATGTCTTAGCTGAAAAACATATTATCCAGAAAATACACACACATGGTCCTATATATCATGTGCTCCGAGACAGATTTACACTTCTGCTTAAACACATAAATTTTCAAATGTAACCGGCTCCCCCGAACACTTTCTGGAAGGATGAAGCACTCCAGTGGAGCAGTATTAAAAAGATTCAAGACGAAAACATCCAACTGGCTAAGGTTGTTTTCCATAAGAAGTGGACAAAAAGAGGAGCACGAGAGCAAGCCCGGAACTTTTCCTAGTCCTCCTTGATTCCTGGATTTCTCCGCTTTTCGGTAGGAATCCATTAAAAGCAAATTTCAGAGCCACTCAAAGGGATGTTTCTGTCGAATGCTCAAATTTGTGTACAGGGCCAAATATTTGCATAAAAATTCACAACTGAAACATTTTAAGAGAAATTTCAGGAACAAAGAAGACACAAAGCGAAACAACTCGCGATCTTTGGAGGAAATTACTTTTCCGTCTGTACCGAAATGCATTAGTGCTAAATGACTAGATTTGCTATGTTAGGTTCACGAATGCTATAAAATTGCAGATCAGTATCGCAGGCAAGTAAAGTTTTAAACGTAGTTCCTTTCACTCTAGCAAGTGAAGTGATTGAATGCACTTCTGCCAGACTTCTTAAAACTTAAACGAAAGTCATTTTTCCTGGAAAACTTTAAGCCAGGCACCAGTTGAGACATCATGAACTCACTTAGCTGAATCCACAAACCACAATTTATCTTTCAAGTGTAATACAATTTTCATTCATGCGAAACAGTACAAACAATTTGACTACTACAAGCGAAAAGCAACTTTTAAGAATGAGTTCAGATAAAAACAAGCCCAAATTGCTCCGCAATAAATTACTTTGATGTAGATGAAATCTTCTACGATTTTGGTAAAAGGTATGAGCCACATAATTTTTAATCAAATCCAGAAAACGTATTCGAGTGAAGGTTTAATTTGCTTTTACTCTGTTAGTAGGAGCAATGTTTCAAAGATTTCCTTCTTACTTAAAAATATAAATTTAAATTCCTTATTTGAGAGGTATTATATTTTTGTTTAATTTGTTTAAAAATATTTTTAAACTTAAATCACTCTAACCTTATTTACAAGACGTTTATCACGAAACCCACTTAAGAAAATGTGAGGTTTAAAATGTTCAAGGAAATGAAATGCGAAGTTTTTGCATCTAATATTTATTTTAAGAATCTTTATCTTAAAACTCACAAACATAATCAAAAGAAAATTAACAATAAAAATAAGCTTACATTTTTCAAGTAAAAGGAACAATACAGCAACAATAATTTTTGGTATATTGGTTATAACAATTAAGACATACCTCTATCTTGTGCTCCCCAAACAAAGATTTATACAACTTAATAACTTCACTGAAAGAAAAACATGGTAAAAATAACAATGTTGTAAGAAACATTGCACAGTCCTTGATGAACTATTTAAAAGTTTTGTTAATTTTTTCTTTCACAATATTTCACTCTAAAATACCCTCTGAATTGTTCTCTAAACTAAGAATTTCGTCAAAATTGACTTCACAATGGTTAATAATTCGCTACAATATGAGCAGTTAAATACGCTTAGAATTATTTAAATATGTTTCAGTTCGTCGGATATTGTTTACATACGGTAAACCGAATAATGTAACCTGCTAAAGAATAAAAAATTTACAGAGTTTCACTAGAATGATATGGCATTTTCATAATTTATTTTGTTTAAATTGACCAACTTTACTTCTGTGAGTGTTTTAGTCATACTATGCTTCGCAGAAGGACAAGGCCTCTGCATTACATGTTGATAGTAAAAGTATAACTTTCTGGGATTTAGGTTTGTATGAAAGCAAAGTCCATTGTCGAAGCAAAATATTGCAGTTTCAATTTTTCTAGTCCAGTTGTTTTGTAATTTGGTGGAAATTTTCATCTTATCTTGTCGAATTGTCTACTAGCATACAATTTTTACCCCGTATTTATTTGATTTTGTGGTGAAAGTCACATCGTTTCATCATTGCAACGTTCATCCTTTTTAAATTTTCCGCTTTATCATTGTGCATCTCTTTGTTAATATGTGTGAAAGAAAGGTAATATGTAAATGGACTGTTTATGTAGTCATCGTTCGTCAAGGTAGTTCTCATGGTAATTTTAGTACATTGCTAAATTGTTTATCGTAAAATGACAAATAAAGGATAAAAAAACAATCGAAAGGATCCAACGCACTAAGATGGATCTACTACATTTCACTTCACGATGCAAAATAAAAAAGGTCAGTTCTCAAATTCGGAGATTTTTTAAATGATATTAAATTAATTAAATAAAATTTTATCGAGTTTGTTGAGAATACGATAAATCTTATGTTTGGTTACGATTGAGCGAGCCATATCGATGATATGGTAACATAAAATTTAGCCCATTTCTTGTTTCCGACAGCTTGTTTCAAAATATAGAAAATTGAAAGCAGACTGGAAGATTTAAAGCGTTTACCACGGATCGAGCTCCCCAACAGTATCAGCCTGCTTTAGAATATTCTATGTTCCGAATGGATTTAAAATCCATTGGATTCAAGAATACGGCAGAATATCATATATCAAACGCATGAACCTTATTCAAATTCCACAACGGGTAAAAAATTATATTTTTATTTATTTCTATTTCTAAAATTGTCACTTCTTCCCAAATATAGATGAAATTTTTCCAGACGAATATCAGACATCTGTAGACATCAGGACATAAAGTCATTCTAATCAAAATAACCTTTTATGAGAAATGAAAAGACTAACATCAGAAGAGCACGTGCAGAATTTCAGCGGTGGTAGACAAGCTCATTGCAGCAATATTTTTGTCGGTCAAAATATTTTTCGAATTTCTGGTTAAATTGTCTTCCGAATTAATCAAAATAAAGTATGTGTTGATCGCAAAAGAAAACATCATAGATCCGACATGTTTTGGGCGTGCGCAGTCGAAAACGCAACACTAACAAAAATTTTCCTGGAGGAAGTGTGGTCGCCAAAATGAAGCCACTCACGAAGTTTCAAGTAGTATGTGTTAATCAATTTCAAAACAGTGTTATGTACTGGGGACTATTAGTACGATATTCTTGTTTCACAAATAGTAATTGACGTTAAACAATAAAAGAAGCAAACTGAAAGAAAAATTCATTCTTCATAATATTTATTAAAAGGATTTGTTTCGGCAGGACAATTAACTAAAATACTGTGTCAGCAGTGTGCCCTATATCAGAGTTTTTTGGATGCACTTTTTCGGAAAATAAAAAGAAATACTCGCATAAACAAAATATATTTGAAAATAACAATTTTTTGTTGACAAAAGACGTAATTCAAAAAAAAAAAAAAACTATTCTATTGGTTAAATAGGTACTTTTCTGGTAATTTTGCATTTCCCGTGAGGAAAGGACCGCGTGGCAATGTGAATCGTCCCATTGGAATGCAAAACTCAATGTTTATACCTTTAGGACTTTAAAATTTTATACATCATGCATATAAAGAGTCTGATAGTTAGTGGATCTGTGGTTCAAATTAAAATAATACCTCATGACCTATTGGACTTAAAGTTCTGGGTCAAAGTCTATTAACAATACATTTTCTACAAAATTATTTAACAATTTGTCTGGATAATGGACATTTTTCATGGCATTCGAGTGAAAAGGGTAAAAAACGGCGATTTAAAAAAAATACAAATAGCAACACTTGAAAATTTGCATATTGATTTAGTTCGTCATTCTTCGTATTTAAAAAAATTGTAAGCTACGTTTCGAATTTTGAAGCGTATTGACTGTACTAATCGCTACTTCCCCGAGATGGAGTAATATAGATGTGTGGCGGAGTATTTTATTATTCATTCATAAGGACTGGGCTTTCATCAATATAACTTCAAAATATAAAACAATTATTTATTTATTTCAGTATTGACAAAGTAAACTTATGAATTTTTAAATATTGTTGTAATTTTGCCCGCCGAGCGGCTGGCCGGCAAAACTACACCATCTGCCTTCGCTACGTTTTGGCCGATTTGCCAAACGAACGGACAGACAACCGGACTTAGGGACATTTTTTATTCGGAATATTACTCGTCCACCGAAGTAGACGAGTCCAAAAAATCGATGAGTGTTTCGATCCGAGAAGCCAAGCTGATCTCGTCAGTATGGCGCTTGGCTTCTCTGCCATAGACACTCACAAAGGAGGGATCGAAAGCTAATCCCTATATCTGCCCGATCGCAACTTCAAGTGTGAAGTATAAGCGAAGGCAAATTCTGTAACAATATATACAGTATGAATTTAAGTTTTTAAGTTTACTCATGGATAATACTACGAATTTTTTGCTTAATCATGTTGAGGCCCCTCTGGTAAGTAGGATAACAAGTTCTATGTCAGAATATTTCTAGGAGAAGCAATACTACATAAAATAAAAATACTTGGTAATTAATTAACTTTATTAACTAAATCTAATCACATGCTAAAGTTTACAAGATCATAAAAAGTATTAATTTTCATTAATTTATCTCACATTTTATTGATGTACTAATAAGAGGATATATCCTTACATATTTCTTACCTATTGAATCCTTTATTATATAACGAAAGTATATTTAATGCATATTTTATTCATAAATATAATGTAATATTACTACATTTGATTAAATATACCTTGAAGAGCAACAATTCTTTCACAAGTTCTTGTATTTTCAATTTTCCTAAATATTGGCGCACAATTTAAAGAGAAATATTGAATTTATTAAACTTTTTCTTCATTCACTTTTATTCTAGACCTTTTAAATTAAGGACTTGTTGATCCGAAAGTATTTATCCAAAGCTTTTCATTTGCAGTTCTTTTTCTTTTTAGAGTTAAATTCCTAGTAAGAGGATTAAACGGACTAAATAAATCAAAATGAAATTGCGCTGCTTCCTGGCAGTCGTTTGTCGTTGTTGCTTCATAAGGTAGCCGCAGTAATGAAAGCACTCACAAAAACAGTCATCAAAAGCAATATTTCTTCTGGTACGACTATACGTAAATAGTGGCAAATATTAAAGTTTTATTAAAACAATTTTTACTCAGACGACTTCATCGAGACGTCAAGTTACAAGTGTTTGTTTGGTGGCGGTGGGCGGGAACAGTCAAAGGAATATAGGGCTGATAAAATAGGTCAGATCTGGTATGAGGTCGCAGGTTTGCTCCGGTGAAGGTAATTACGCCCGCAGTTATGCTTACAAATAATGCAGCTGCAAACTCAAAGTTTATCTCAAATTTGCGGGAGCAATATCGTGACATTTTACAGGGAAAACGAAAGCACTGCCTTCGGTCTCCTTAATTATTAATTCTGTGCCGCACCCAAAGTCTCAGAGAGTCTCGAAGATTTCATGGGATTATGTAGTTGGTAGAGAAAACCAATTTGTTTCCATTCCGGACATACTGTGCGAGCGGGGAGATAATTTATTTATTTTACTCAGGCCTTTCGTCCCGACTTCCGTCGCACGGAAAATCCCATAAAAATTTTCACCTCTTTTAATAGTCCTAGTTCTGCCCTCACGTAAATGCATCAAAGGAAAAGAAATTACATTCCCTCGCAGAAGGAACGTGACATATTTTCCAACCCTTTCTTGACCCTCGAACGCAGAGAAGCTTCGCATAAGGGCGAACCTCTCAAGATTTATTATAATCAAGATTAGCGTCTCCTGAAGAGCTCGAGGGATACTGCCGAGCTAAAAATTCAATTAACTGGCGAAGGCTACGAAGTGCAGCAATGTATGCCTAATTGAATTCGAAAGAAAAGCCCTCAGCTATCAGTTTCATAAGTGTCACGCAGCGGGGCCATTACACACGTTTCGCAGTGACACCCTCCGGGTTGACAAATTGTAACAAAGCCGTCACGCGAGATTACCTGACCCTTCGTCCACTGTTCTAATGCTGTTTTGAGGAATTATTTCCTCGGCGTTTGTGGCCAAATTGATGACAGTGAACACGACCAAGAAATTGGTCAACCTCTCAGCGGTCGGCGGGGTCTTGGCGGGGAGCAGCGTGCCGCGGCACGGCAGCGGAATGTGCGTAGCTGCAGTCGAAATTGCTTCCGGAAACGATAAAGCGTATTTCGGCCTTGTTTCTGGACTCCGTCGCACACTATGTCCAGTCGCTACGTTCATTTGTCCTGAAAAGAATAAGGGTCAGTTAACTTGTTTACCAACTCTAATGAGATTTCAGGGCCATATTTCTAGGGCAAGTACTCATTATTTCCTGGAATAATGAGGGGGGTGGATATTATTGTAGAATGCTCTGCAGCAGTCCTGCGCTGGTAATATTTCATTAGGCACCGATACACTTCTTCGAACTTCTTCCGCTCTATAATTTATATCGATAAAACTTGCCCATATCGATGCATATAGGGTGAGTCATAAAGTTCAATAATATAAACTTTCCAAGGGGAAAATATTATAAAAGTACGAATTGTTTTTATGAATACTTAATGGATGTATTTCTTACGAATCATTTAAGATATCTTTCTTGTTGTCGAATTTGCTCAGACAGTGACATTATAATGGGTGTTTTTTAAGTGCGTCCAGATTTTGGTTTTATAGAAAAACCATAAAAATTGAGCAAGCGACCATAAATTTGCCTATATCGAAAGATAATTTTTTAACATTTAACACTAGATTGCCGGATGTTGGGTATATATCTATTTTGCCTGAAATGAGTTAATTTTACTCAAACATCAAAATCGTAGTTTTTTAAAAACAATAAAATATTATTTTAAAGAAACTTTATTCAAAACAATATTTTTATATATATTCTGTTTTTAAACAAGAATTTTTCGCAGAATTTTTTAATACATTTAGCACAGATGCCTTTATTTTTATCTTTTTTGCATGATACTTGAACTTGACAATTCAACTGTTTTTCAATATTCTGTATATTAGACAGAGGCGTGAAAGTATTTTGGGCTTCATGATCATATCTTCGATATCTGATTGGCTTTCTCTTATTTGGGTCAATTTTTGTCGCAATTCAAGATCTCTTCGAAGTTTTACTATAATAGCAATCCTTATCTAAAACTAAAATATTTACATTTACGTATATAAATCTAATAAATAAATTCTAAAATTACCTTGATACGCAAAAATTCTTCAAAAAAAAAAAATTTTATACTTTTTTTTGTGTTAGTAAAAGTGCACTATTGTCTCCGATGCCACAAATCGAAATGGAAGTACACGAAAAATTGTTGTTATTAAAGTTTTAATAAAAGCTTTCAACAAAAAAGAATTGCAGCAAATAATTTCATAACATTAAATGTCCAACTTGGCAATAGATTTCTAACAAGTAAATTGGCAAATTTGAACATACAAATTTTCGCATCAGGTTGTTTATAAAAAAATTTTTATTCTAAAAAAAATAAGTTACATACCCACGATCAATTTTAAAAATATTTAGTGAGTCAATTTGACTCACATCCCTCAAAATAGGTATAGCACATATGGATTTCTGGAACTAAGGAGTGGGGGAGGAGTATTTATATACATAATAGAATTATGTATTATAAACCAACATTTGTTTATAAAAAAAATTATTTAAGTTTTTCTATATATATGGGTAGTTCTACAAACTAAGGAAGAATTCGAGTCTGATTTCGGCCCGACATTTTTTATACATTCTGGTGGCAGAATTCAGTCTAATAACTAGAGTACAGTGTCTTTTAGCTTATCCTAAAGGGAACAGTAAAAAAATTTAATATTTTTTGATTTATGTCCATTTAAACTTAAACTTAGACCACCACCAAAACTAAATAACTGTATATAAACAAATTATGAGAGTAAGTTCAATTTATTTATTAAATTATTTATTTGTAGTTTAATGTTTATGTGTAAAAAAATACTATTATTACACAGAAACAATATTTTTAATATGATCTTCTCAGGATCCTGGATGGTTCTCAGTACCAATTGGACAGGATCCTGAGGCCAGGTTCCTGAGAATTTCTGTCTAAAAATAAAATAAACAAACCAATTTATAACTTTCAACAAAAATTAACCTAAACTAGGCCTATGCGCTAGCATCTTACATATCAATACGCTAAAATTAGTCATATTCATTATTTATTTCGTAAATAAAAATCTTACCAGGATCCTGAGAACTTCACTGATTACGACACCACTTCACTCGCCGAACGCACTAGGCTCACTAAACAACGTGTTAAGTGAGAATAGATAGATGACATTCTTTATCTCTTTCGTAGGTACTATCGACTCAGCGGAATGGTAAAGACGCAAGGCAAATAGTCTAGTAAATATTTGCTAATTCAACAGCGAACAGGATACTGAGATAAAATGGTGGGGACAAAATGTAAACAAGATTTATTTAATATTTTTGAAGTAAATACTATAGTAATTGTTCTACCTAGCCAGGAAAAATAGTAAACTTATTAATTTGGGATTCTTTTAAGACCCTAATGTATAAGTAAACGTATCACGACGCACTTTGAACTAAAATTTGTACGAGGGACACTGCAGGATCCTGAGAATTCGGCACTTTGCACAGTAATTTTGTTCAGAAAAGAATTTTGAATCTTAATTATTTTTAGTGACCATCTAGAAACAATTGTAATTAATAGTATTCCATCCGAAAAAAATTGTTATTAACAATTTTTCTATCATATTTTGGCTGAGCCGCCAAAAATTCCTTAGTTTGTAGAACTACCCATATAGCAATTAAATATTGAATGATCAAATTGACTCGTTTCGGCAATCTATGTAGTGTTAATATTTAAATTTAATTTTAGCTATATGAGCATCGCGGCTGCCAATTAAATCACACACTTTATTAGTCCAATTTGTGACCAGTTTTTCGAGAATTTGGGACCATATATGCGCAATGACCTGTCTTATATTGACTTCCATTGCGTCAATCAAAAAACAGTCACACGATCTCGGTGACCAATTGACAGTTCCATTCATTGAAATAAGATTTTCACTGAATTATTCTTTCAATAAATCGATTGTTTCGGTCGCTGTAAGACAAGTAGCACCCTGATTTTTCAAAGTATTTTCCACGATTTGGAATCGTGGTTACACCTTTTTATGATGATTTATTCGACCTTACCGAATAAAACTCACATTTATAACAAATAAGACTTCATTTGACAGTTATTCATATCGGAAATCCGGCGTCTATTAAAAAATCAACCTTCTCATACATATGTATATGAAAGTTATCTCATACAAAAACTGTTTACATTTATTTATTTATTTATTATTATTTCATCAATAAAGTTCAACAACTTTACATAATACTCAACTAAACTAGAAATACCAATAATTAAATTATTAGGGATCAGAACTTGAAAAAGTAAATAATTCTTAACATAATATTTACTGGAAAAAAAAAAATTAAAATCAGCGAATCTGCTTTAAACGACAGGAGATAGACTCATTGTAAGCGAAATTTACTCTAAGTACTAGTCGATTTAATAACTAATAACATATCTTACAAACATAAAGCAAAATACGTTTTTTGTACCATTAAAGAATGAATACCAAGCAATAAGCACCTGGAGTTATACGTAGCAATTTCAAAGTCTTAATGTAACAAACGAATTGCAATCTTCGAGAAACGCGCTTGAATCTTTTCAATTTTCGATGATGGGAACGAATAAGAAGTCAGTAATGTTGATTGAGCTAGTTAAATTAAAAGAAATTATCCTCTGAATTGAAGTTTCTCATAAGTAGCATAGACAAGTTTTAAAATTTTTCAGTTCAAAATTTGATGTTTTTGATGGATGACAATTTGATCAAATCTTTGTTTTGAATAAGTAAGCTTCAGTTCAATACAAAATTTTTTATTGTTCTGCATAAACAAGAAAAACGCAACTAATAATATAATAAAATTACGAACTTATGCTATAAGATATGGTTCCGAAATTGTGCAATCTATCCTTTTCCAATTTCCAATGTATAGAGAATCGTTTTATTTAAATGCATTTGACTACAAGGCAAAACTTTAGTTTTATTCTCAGTAAACAATTTTATGAGGGTTTGTAAATTTCGAATAAAACCGAATGTTTTTAAAGCGGGAAAGCTACATGAAAGAATTGTTCACTTATTACGAAATATCGAAAATGTTTCCTGGAAAATGATGTCCCCTTTGAATATTATGAATAGTTAGACAAAGAGAAAGTGCAAAATTCAAAAGTGCATCAAAGAACTCATTTCGCAATAGGTTCAGTTAAGTGTAAATAATTTTTAAACAAATATTTTGATTTATTTCATATAAGTAATTTAAAATAATTAATTTGAATTTTTTGTTATTAAATATATAAATAAAACCAATATTCAACTATTGTTGATTAATTTTTACTTTTATATACATATTCTAGGTAGCTTATTTTAATAATATGTATTTATACATGTGTTTTTATCTGTGGAATATAATTTCAGTTTAAGTATGTATCGATTGTAATAAAGTTTTCAAAAATAAAGTCACATAATTAAAAACATTGGAAAAGAATCGAAAATTAATCATCTGTTGGACTATTTGGATTTCTTGAAGTTAATCGTTTTAAACGATTCTTTAATAAGTCGTGAAATTTTCGAGAAAAACAAATGTAATTCTTCTTATGTATTCGCGGAAACTAAATCCTAAGTGAATTAAAGTTTTGTCTGTATTAGTTTTAGGTGTGCAACTTTGCTTCCCCTTTTTTTTTAACGACATAAGGCTTTATTGTATAAAACTGGTTATGCATTTATGATTCAAAATATTGTCCATCGCTGGCCACAACTTTCTCCCATCTTTCGTGTAGCGTGCGAATTCCGCATCGAAAAAATTGGGCATCTTTTGCAACGATCCACGTATCGATCTAATTTTTGACTTTTTCATAAGAACGGATCGAAACAAGTGATAGTCTGAGAGAACAATGTCTGAGGACTACGGCGGGTGGGGTAGGACTTCTAATTTCATTGTTTCCAAGTATGTTTTGAGCGACTTTGCGTCGTAGAGTCTCGGCTTCAACTCGTACGGCACCCAATTTCCTTGTTTCGTAATCATTCCCATTGACGTTTTGAAATGGCTTACTAAGTCACTCCTAATGATCCTGCCAATTCTTCTTGCGTCTTCGCCAAGTAATATCTCAAATTCAGCAGTATTTTTAAAAACTCTCTTCCACTGCCTGCTGGTCTTCGATGTCAAAATAAGCGTTCTTGAAGCATTGAAACCACTCACGAGACTTTCTTTCACTAATAGCAGTCTCGCCATAAGTATTTTAGACCATTCGATGAGCCTCAGCTGCAGATTTCTTCATATTGAAGCAGAAAATTAAAACCTCACGAAAATTATGAGAATTTGGCTCGTAAACTGACATTTTCACTTGAGTATAGCTTTACAATGCGTACACAAATCACCTAATGTTTCGATGGGGTTATGTTGGCAAATGCCCAAGCTTATTGAATGACGTCTATATCCGTTTATTTCCATCACCACTGACCACTACAGCTACAGCCATTGGAAAAACGGCGGAAGCAAAGTTGTACATCTAGTAATTTAGTTCCGATTTAGTTTGCATGAGTAAAAGAAAGAGAATTTATTTGGTTTTTCCCGAAAGTTTCATGATTTAGAATCGTCTAAAACAATTCACTTACGAAAGTCCAAATAGTCCGACAGCTGATTGATTTTTGATTCTTTTGTCGATATGTTAACGAACTATATATACATATGTTCGCTTAAAATAATGCTTTTTCGATTCATTTACGAACCGTTTAGGTTGTTGGAATTTTTAACGATTACTTAATGATAAATTCTCAAAGTATTTTGAAATGATCTAAAATTCCAATAACTATACATCATTGCAAAGTATCAATAAAATTCAACAATTTAAATTAACCGCGGAAAGGGTGAAACAAGATCATAAAAAATGCATTGGGTGATAAAGCTTTGACGAAACTTTGTGAAAAACGTAAGCACGTCAAGATACGCGAAATATCTTGAGTCGAGGCAGTTCATTATTATTCATGCGGATGCCGCCATTCGCAAGTTTAGAGTAACTTAAATTTGTAATAAACTTCAAACGGGGTAATTTGAGCAATTTCACACCGCCCCGATGGGAATGCACATAAACTTCGGACCCAGGCCCACCACCACCACCACCACCCCCGACGCCCTGTCGCCAAAGTATCGTCAGTGTTCGTAACTGGCCACTTTTGGCCGGATACAGAAAGCCGGCAATGAACACTCCCCAGGATTTTTGTGAATAATAAATTTCGCCATATTTTTTGGCGAAATGAGCAATTTGCCCAAAAATTGTCCCTTTTGGTGCTTTCTTCGTTTTAGTGGCATTTTGTTGTTGTGAAGTCGCTCTTCCCATTTTGCTTTTGTACCTTCCGATGGGGAGAGCGATGAATATTTCATCTTTGATCGTAGGCAAAGGGTGAAGCTACGTTTTATAGTCAGTCGGCTTCTAATGGCTAAAACTGGGCACTCCACCTGACGGGGGTTTCTCGAGCGAATGACAAATCTCGCGAATAACAATCAGGTAGCCAGCTAATGTCTTGGGGGAGACAGACTGCGAAATTAATTTCCTGGAATTATTTTAGAATTTTTTTGTCGGTAAAATTTCCAGGAAAATAAAAGAGCCATTTGCGCCTTTACGCGAGAATAATTCAAAGCCTCTTGAATAACAAGAGCAGCCAGATTATTTCTTGTCCGCTCATTTAAGTACTCTCATGTAATGAACTTCAAAGGAATATAATATCCTTTTTTGTTCTCTAAGCGCATCTGATTCAGAGAACAAAAGTACCTTAAATTAAAGGGATTATTTTTTAAAATGCTTAAGCTGATTTTTTTATCTTTATGTTTTATTTTTAATGCCGGTTCTTTTTTCTGCAGAAATTTATATGACGCACTGCCCTTTTCGAAAATAGCTCTGTAAAGATATACACTAGTACTCGTCTCTAGACAATTCCTGCAAATGCACTCGCCATGAATTATTAAGGTCATGCCGTGTTAATCCAACAAAGTAACGCAAATTTTACACCTTGGTTACACGTTTCCGGCCTTCCACCGAGCAGGATTGTAGCCTATAAATTCAACGACTCCCACTTTTATAGGGTCTGCTAAATGATGCATGAGCACTCGTGTACTAGATTCTAGGGGAGAAATATATTGCATTATACGGGGCATGGTTATCTGCAAAAGTCTTTCACCGCAAGCCATTTCAGTAGGTAAAAATGCGTAAGTAACGACATACGGGCGTAAGAAGCTCATCAAGTATTAACCGAAATTCTGAATGAGCAAATGAAAAATCTGCAAGGAGAGTAAGGCCGCGTCGCACCGCCAAGCTTCGTTAAATTAAAGCGGGGAATGAAGTTTTATGGTTATTGCGGAGAGCTTCATAAGGAATTGAAAGAAGTTTTCAACTACTTATTATCTTGTTTGTGCTTCCGCAGAGGAAGGAAGATTAAAATGGTTTTGATGGAATTTATAAGCAGCCAAATGGGATATTCATGCACTTTGAGACGTGCAACCTCAAGTTCTAAGGATTAAATATAACACCAGCAGAGGAGCAACCAACACCAATTGATTTAAATATTCCACGAAAAGTAAGGATTTTAAGATTAAAAACTTACGAAGATTTTTTAATTTTTAAAAACTTATTAAAAAATCTAGTTAACAACATACTAATGGCTGATGATATCAGAAGGAAATATAATCTTGTAATAATTAACTAAAAGTACGTAATAGTGATGATGAGTTTGTTGTACGTAAGTTATTATTAATTTATGAAATAAGTTACAATACAAAATGAAGGCCCATTATACACCTGGGACCATATTATCTATTATAATATTATGATAATTTTCGTCGAAATCGACAATGTGGTGTTATCTACACTTTTATACTTATTTAATATATAACTAAAGTGAGTTTTTTTTATATGTAAGATGTAATTTCAGAAACTGCACAACCGACTTGATTAATTATTTTACCTCTGGCAAGATTGTGTTCCCCCCTTTGGGTATAGGCTATAAATAAACAATAGACAAATAAACACTTTTACACTAATTTACACTACTTTTTATGACAGAAATATTACTTTTATTGCTTCGGTGGGTTCTGTTGTTTTCTTTGATATGCTACATGGCAACATGACTTGATAGATGATATGACATAACACATGGCTCATTACATAAAACTTGTCATACGATATGACATACATAACACAAGACATGACGAATTACTTTACACAAGACACGTCATGTATATCACATATGACATGAGATATAAATGCTACCAATTTTAAATATAACATATATTTTAATTATAGTTGGCTTTACTGTATGCATTTTTGTACGTAAAAAACGAATATTCGAGTTTATTATATTGTTGTTTTATTATATTGTTTTATAATGAATTTATAAATAAACAAGTACGAAGAGTAAAATAATTCGTTAAGATAACTAATAATAACAAACTTATTCATATTTAAATGTTATATCTCTTTAGCTCTAGCATAGTGAAGTTTTTTTGGTGAATAGCATGTATGGCAGCAATAACATTTCACAGTTCAACTTCTTTTGATTAGCTTATGAGAATATTGTACACAATTGATTGTGTAATTATAAATATTAACATTAGATTTACGGATATTTATTGCATATTTTTTACGATTCCGAAAAAATATGTTAAGAATATATTCCTATTCGAAATAATTGGCTCGAGCGATAAGAAATTTATGAGAACATATCGTTGTATTACTATATCAAGTAAATATAACATACGGTATTTCACGAAAAATTGATAAATGTAATAGTTTTGCCACGAAATCTGAAACTAGTCATATTGACGGGCTCCGTAAATCGAGTGTTAACCATATATCTGACTAAAAATTGCTTTAATTCACTCTTTTCAAAAATTGACTTATACCACTTTAAGAAAAATGG
Organism: Dysmachus trigonus; assembly: GCA_949715965.1. Lineage (NCBI taxonomy): Eukaryota > Metazoa > Arthropoda > Insecta > Diptera > Asilidae > Dysmachus > Dysmachus trigonus. Next base: position 34,446,231 of record OX454319.1, read on the forward strand.
ATTAGATATGACATGATACTTAGTGACATAGCACATGATATAACATGGCGCATGACACGATGCATGGCATATGATATGATATCATATATGACACAAGAAATGGAAGGAGATGAAAAGTGTGACACGGTTATCTATTATTATAATGTTGAAAGAAAAATATCATTTTTTTGTATCAACTTTTTTACACGAGAGCAGTAATATTAAAAGTTTGGTAGGGAAATTGAATTTGAATTTTGGGAAACGCTGGATAACACAGCTCTTCTACTATAAAAGTGGTATTTAACATATTTTGTGTTAATGCTACTCTACTGTGTTTTTGTTATCGAACATAAAGCAAAATGTAAAAAAAAAACAATAAAATCGTATAGAAATATTGTTATTATATTATATTAGTTACTTGGAGGTTTACGGAAATAACAAAATGGCAATTAAATACCATTGTAAAGTATGTGGAACGTAATACCGAAGTAGCAAGATATTAAGTTAATGGCACAAATGTACGGAGAAAATCCAGAAGTCATTGGCAAATATTAGAAATGGATTTATTTACTTATTTATTGAAGAAGTCTATCGATCAAATCCTACAGAATAAAATAAACATTGCATAACAGATTACTTGACGTATTTGATGACTAGGAATATAAAAATTTATTTTGCTACTTAGATTACATTAGGTATGTTTCAAAAAGATGATTTACAAATTATTTATGCAATAAGAAGAATTATAACTTAGAGCCAGAATCCAGCTTCATTCATCTAAAATATTTTTAATGTAGACTAGCAAAAAAAAAAAGGTTTTGATTTTAAACATTTATAAATTTGGCAAATATTGAATTGAGAAAAACCCAGTGATATATTTTGTTAATAATTCCGGATATTCTATGTGACTAGACAAAATGTCGAATGCAAATAAAGAGTAAGTAACTTTGCTCTTTTTTCTAGAGTGGTGAATCTTGTTTTATTAACGTGCTAAAGCATTTTTGAACTGATTCTTGCCTATTAAGGGGGTATTCTAGTGTAGAAAATCGAAAAAATCGAAAAATTTTTTTTTCCATATTTATAAAGTTTCAACAATATGCCTTCAAAGGGATTTTTCAAAATTTCAATTATTTACCGAGTTATAGCGATTTTGGTGAAGCGACAACTAAACTGGTCCGACCGGAATGAATTGAACAATAGACGGTAGGCGCGGCCTGAGTACCTGCGGATAAATTCCCCCATGAAACTTCTTTTGTATTTTATACCTATATATTGTATATGTAATATATATTATGCTGAAGGTCGTAGTAACGTATTGTGTTGACATCGCCGATTAAAAATATGTAAGTATACCGTACGATTGTATGAGCGCAATTGCTTGAAACCTTATTCTAAACTTTAAACGCGTTTTTCTCGAAACTACTTTTTTCAAGTTGGCGGTAAGGATATCTCGAGATCTACTGAACCGAAAGTTGAAAATTTTAATTTTTAAAATTTTAAAAAAATTTAAAACTGTTGAAAAAATCGCAAAAAAAAAATTTTTTTTTCAACCGGCCGCCATTTTGTGAAAAAAAATTTTTTTTTTTTACTTTTTTGAGGATGATGCCATAGCGACAACATTACGAATTAAGAATCCATTGGATTTTTTTGTTTCAGGTGACTAGAACGGTTGTAATTTTGACCGCCGTCACACCCCCTTTTTTTTGAATCCCCCACTCTGCCAGGTGATAACTTTTGGAATTTTTGGGTTTTTTTTTTCATTTAATTTTTATGTATTCTTAAAATATCAATAAACAAATAAGAAAAAAATGGATCATAAAAATAATTTTTGTTCTTTTTTTACGAAACTTGAAAAAACGGCCGAAATTCGTGCCTCTACACTAGAATACCCCCTTAATATGGTAGTTAAAATATGGAGACTAGATAACCACTACATATTCTAAAATAGATCTAACTGAAGAGAGGTACAAAGTCTTAAACGTGAAAGGATCAATGAAATCATTAGCGTTTCCTTTTATAAATCCAGTAATTTTAAATGCTTTAGAGATTATATGATCAATATGTTAATTTTTTATCTAGAATAACTCCAAGATCATTTTAAATACTAACACTCTCCAAAGGTATACCATTTACATAGTATTATAATTGAAATTAATCGAACTCTTGTATCTTGTAATAGTCATAGATTAAAAATATGTAACTACTAAATCGTATTTTAGTTTACACCAAGATACTATATTGTTGATATCTTTTTGGATTTGTTGTCTTGTCTACAATCCGTAATACAATAAGTCTTTAAGTCGTCTGTAAATAACAGAAATTCATTTAAATGCAAGGAACATCGAATATCGTTAATGAATAATAGGAAAAGTAGTGGGGCACAGTGTTTTCGAATCGAATTGTAGAAAAAACTATTGAATGAAGAAGATATCCATGTAACGAAACTATTTTTATTTTAATTTTGTATTCCTCGTTAATATTTATCACTAATAAAAATTAAACGTACACTACCTCAAAAGGAAAATGTAAATGATTTGACTTTGCAGTGTTTTAGCTCTCTATATAAAATAACTTAGCGATATAATAATACTTATACCACTTACTGAATAATACCAAAGAGAAGCAATTCTATTAGAAAAAGACAAAACTATAAAATTATGAATGAACGAAGCAAGTGATCTATTGTGACCCTTAAAAGAGAATACAACACTAGAAAATGCTTTCAAGTCATGATTTGAATATAAAATAAAAATTTCCCTACTCTACATATATTTAGTTATTACGTCAGCATTTTATGTGGCATCGAACCGCAAGAAACTTTACCCTCTGCTCTGCTGCAAAATGCATTTGTCTTCCTTTAGGTCACACCTCAGAAGAAAGGCGGATAAACTTGATGGTGTGTGATGAGCTTAGCGTTGAATTTATAACATGGTGAAATATAGCGAAGGGTTAGAAGACATCCCTGGAAGTTGGCAATTGGCCGAAACAAAGTTTTCTACCAAAAAGGGAAGTTAAAGTGCATCAAATTGTTCTCATGCAAAGCGAATCAAGCAGTTATCAAGAGGATGTGTCATAATAATAGACGTTTACGCAATACCTTCAACTTTCTAGTTAAACTTGTTTGAGGATTGCGAATAGAATAACGCGGACACATATTATATACATGTAGTGTAATGTATTTTCAAAGACTGTACCTACGCATACATAGAATTCAGTTCACAGTAATTAGGGCTAGGTAAAATAGAGACTTAAAAGCTTTAAGACGGGATGGTGCAAAGAAAATCAAACTTATTTAAATTAGGAGCTAAAATTTTAATCCGAGATGGAACGATTTTCACTAAGTCCTTACTGCCCCTAGAATTTCAATAAGAGTTAACCTCTTGCATAAATATTTAACAGGTTTTGATTACTTATAAAACAAGACGCTGAAGTAGAGAAAGATTAAATTTAATTAGCTTTCAATACATCACGTACGAGGTAGGAAGTCAGGGAAGGAATTGCGAGTGGAGTACAAAGTTGAAAACGACTCAATACCACCTAACACCGGCGAGATGTGTAGCTATGGCCCTACAAGGCATAAGGTTAACTACAGGAACGCTGCTGCGCCCCTTTTCTTCCGAGCATGTAATTTCTTTTCTGGAAAGGTAGTCATGTCGTCCTCTACCAAATAGTCCAAGTCCATCAGGGAAAATTAGACAGGAAAGGAAGGAGCTGAATAAATAAAACTGATATACACGCTACGGCAAATGAATATTAATTGGGCGCTTTGGATGAGAACTAATAATTTCTGAAGTGATCCTATTGATTTGTCGGGCAGAAAAGCGAACTGATAGAAATTTAAGGCATTATTCTTTATTTTTTTTTTTTTTTTTTTATTATTCTACGCTTTGAATGAAAATGGACAAGAACAGACCACTCAATCAAAATTAACTCCAAACAGTAGGAGAAATGAACCGGAAAATAATTTACTCTTACAACACATTTTGACATGGAAAAGGTTGAACATTAATACTTCCATTATCATCTTTTGGATCTGGGGCTTCGATCGATCAATAGTGTACCACTTATCAACTATAAACCTATCACTATGGCTGCACTTAAATTGGATTTGATGTATAATGGACGTATGTATATATGTATGCACGAATGTAGTATTTGTGGTACTAATTCTGTCCGGAATAATTCATAGAAAAGGAGCTCGTTTTTTATATTCCTTAATTATAATTGCTTGTATCTATAGAGTAAATAAGTTATGAAATTTAATAGTATGCTTTGTAATCAAGTCTGAATGTTTTCTGATTAACTGAACTTAATTGAAACGGACCAATATATGTAGTAATCAAAATCAAAGTTTTACAGGTAAAATTTGTTACTTATCCTTCCTAATTTTGTACATTTTTTTTTTTTTTTATTGATTTTCAAATTAGTTTTTTTCATAATATCTCCTCAACAATTCATCCTGGGATAAAAATAGCTATTATCAATTTTGTAATAGTTATAGATATATATTTAAATAAACTTTCTACAGCTGTTTCTATCCTGGGGTCCATGGGCGAGGAAATGTTTTGAAAAACACTATTTTAAATCTTCTTTTTTCAGAATTTCCGCGATTCCGGATGATCGGCGAAGTTGAAAACTTGTATTAATTATAAGAAACCTAAAATATTAAACATAATCAAAAACAAGAACAAGGATTTTTCAAAGTTAAAGTACCCTAAAATAATATATATACTTTTTAGTCTTTATGAGACATGTTACAAAAACTTGCAGGTGACGTAAGTCCTCGACGGTTAACTCATAGAAGCTTTACAAGGATATTTAGAAATAATTTATAAGGCCTAGTTTAGGGGAAGTCTTAAAATTGGAGCATATGTATTAGGATGCTTTTTTTTCGAGACTATTTTTTTTTTTTTTCAGTTCCACCTCGAAATTTTGTGGCAAATATCTAAACAAAAATTTTCTGAAAATTGGAGCCCTTAATATTAATATTAAGTACTAGACCAAGGCGTATAAAGATTTCCCATATAAAATACACGTAAACTTTGATTATTTTTCTTCAAAACTCTACAGCTCAGAGGCATTTCATGGTATAATCTTGGTCAATGGTAGGGTTTCTTCAGAATTGAATGCTCTACAAAAGTGTCTATTGCAGTGTAACCCTAACTCCCACCAGCGAGGTAGTACGGGTCACTAACCCCAATTTTTCCATGAAATTCTCGCTAACATCGATATCTCTTGAGATATTGGGCTTTGAAGTTGAGGTAGTTACAATTAAGCTCAATAATCCATGGAAATTCCACACTACCTCAACTTCAAAGCCCAATATCTCAAGAAATATCGATGTTAGCGATTTGGTGTTTAGAACTTTTTTATAGGAAATTGAATTTCCTACAAGTTTGTCATATTCACTTTTTCTGTACCTCTTGTTGTTTAAAAGATAGGGGCAAAAAGCGAGAATTTCATGGAAAAATTAGGGCTAGTGACCCGTACTACCTCGCTGGTGTGAGTTAGGGTTACACCGCAATGGACACTTTTGGAGAGCATTCAATTCTGAAGAAACCCTACCATTGACCAAGATTATACCATAAAATGCCTCTGAGCTGTATAGTTGTGAAGAAAAATAATCAAAGTTTACGTGTATTTTATATGGGAAATCTTTATACGCCTTGGTCTAGTACTTAGGCCGTTTTCGAATTCACATGCACTTGCACTTAATTCTATTTTTCTCACTAAAAGTTCTCCTAAAAACTCCGAATAGTGCGCAGGTCGATCGAAAATACGCGTAGTTTGCTTTGCAATTGCACTATTTTATCTGTCGAATTTGAAGTGTTCTCCAAAGTAGGTACACTAAAAATGGTTGGGAAATAGTGCAAGTGCATGGGAATTCGAAAACGGCCTTAATATTAATATTAAGGGCTCCAATTTTCAGGGAATTTTTGTTTAGGTATTTACCACAAAATTTCGAGGGGGGACTGCAAAAAAAAAAAAAAATATTCGCGAAAAAAAAACACCTTAATATGTATGTAAGGACCGGGCCATATTAAGAGACTCGGGTACACAGTTTCAAGGATCAAGTGACAAATTCAAGTCCCAAAGGTCGAAGGATGAAAGACCAAGGTTGCTTTTAACTGCACCAATAAATAAATTTCTTTGCTTGATCCACACAAAAACCAAGTAAGCCACACAATAAAAAAGTAAACTCAAAATTCATCAATCACTTAAAGATCCACTTAACCGCTGATCGACTAATTGGGTTGCTAGAGTTTTCTTCAAATCAAAGACATTCAATCATCACAGAATTTTATGTTTATTAACAATTTCGGTTTACCAATGTCCGATTAGAGTTCAACTATAAAAGTTAAAAATATAAATGTACATAATCAAATTAACAATTGCTGGGATACATTTTATAAGCGAGATTTCTAGTTCAAAGCTTGTTAAAGAGCAATTAAGTCCGCTCTGAAATAAAGTCCCTTACGGGGGTTCATGGGTCTTAAATGACTAAACTTTGGACACATTTTTGAATGGTGCAATAAATACAATTATATTGAAACTATTGTTTATTGAAAAAAGCAATATATTTGAACAATATTTTGTGAAATTTTTGAAAATTGACCCTCTAGTGGCTATTTTTCGAAAACTTGGTGAAAATGCGGTAGGCATGATATCTTGCTTTAGATTTATCTGAAACAAAAAAATTTTTTTCTTTCTTGTAGTATACGTGTATAGCTCGGGGATGAACGAAGGATTTGTTAAAAAATCGAAATTTTAATTTTTGGCGGCGTTGCGCGCTAAAAAATCATTTTTCGGTATAAAAAATCAATCTATTTTGCCACATAAGTAAAGTTGTAATGCACCAGAAAGAAAATCCTTCGTTCACCCCCTAGAGAATACTATGTAGAAGAAGTATGCAAAATATTACGATGATCGGTGAAATAGTTTTTAAGAAATCGTGACTACCGACTTAAAAAATGTGTTTTCGAGAAAAACTGGACTGGAAATGAAGAAGAAACCAGCGTTGTGAATATACGGTTCGAGCAGGTGGTAGAGCTTAGTGGGGGAAATCGCTCGCTCTCTTAGAGTTTTGCTCCGATCGATTTGAAACTTTGAGAAAATACTCTTGTTATGATATACTTTAAAATCAAACAAAAAAAAATCGGTTTTTTCAAATTTTGAAACCCATGTACCCCCTTAAAACCTCATATTTCCCTCAACATTAATGCACTTTTTAGAACAATATACATCCATGTATATGATAAACAGTAAAATATTACATGTGCATAGCATACATCTTAATTTTTCTATCTCTCTAGCTGGAGCCCTTGAGCTACTTTCTATTTGGGACAGTTGAATGAGATTTATTAGAGATCGGTTTGACAAATGTTTAAGTTATATCGTCGTTGCGCGTGCAATACCGCGTATCTGCGTTTTCACGATTTTACAGGAGAAAGAAAAAACTTGCCGCCAACTCCAAGCAAGCAAGCAAGTGTAACGCGGTATTGTTTCTATGTCAAAAATGAGGTTTCTTATAGGCTAATTTAAATTCTGTGAGATCTATAAGGAGCGAAACCATGTTAAGAATCTGTAGGCGCGATATTTCAATTTTGCGCTTTTTGCTGTTACGCGGTATTGCACGCGCAACGACGATATGAAATGTGATTGGTAGAGACTGTAATAATCGCGAATTTTATAATTAAAATATAACACAAAGTAAATGAATTTATGAAAGGAATTGGGTTCATTTATAATATTAAGTCTACAGAAATATAAAATTAAATTAAAGTTATTAATAAAGCTCAATATTTGCTGCTTCATACTTTGAATTTGGGTTACTTTGATACCATTCACTAGCATCACTAAGCTTGATTATACTTCGCCTTAGTTTCTGAATCTCTGAATGTGGCTCGGCTCTGAATATGACGATTTTATAACTAATGCAAACCAGTATATGGTATTAATGATTTGGTATGTGCAAGTCAAGTAAATTTGTGCATTTTGTTTTGTGCAGTTAAATCACTAAGATTTCACTTTATATGTATATGCAGCTACATTTAAAGGTACAGAAATGTAGATACATCGCCTTAAATTCGAATACAGCAGTTATGCGATCGTTGGGTTCATTGAAACCTCCAGGACCGCATAGGTCTCGCCGCAGGAAAAGAGTGCGTAATTCAATACTTAGAAGTGAATATGGAAAACTGTAAAAAATGAGAAAAATGCTATAATGCAATGCCGTCTGTGTCGATTTTATTCTCTAGTGCACGACCTGCAAAAGTGTGATTAACCTGTAATGCTCTTTGAGAACGTATTTATTAAGGAAGGCATTAAGAGGCACTTGCGAAAACTCCACACCCGGTGCATCCGGGCGCTCCTGCGGTTTCATAAAAACTGCACTCGGAACATAAATAAGTAAACATTTGATAAAACCTCCAAGCTCCGAGCCAGGCGTCAAGGAACACTTTGCCACACATTACGTGTCTATGCTGCTCGACGCTGGCAGCCGTCTAGCCGGGAATCGGGACCTGAAAGGGAATATTCCTACCAGGAGCAGGAGCCCTCAGACTGCACCCGGCAAGCCCATGCCCTAGAGTAGTGCAGGGATATTCTACACCCGCCGCCCGCCGCGCAGCCTGGTGAAGAACACAAAAAGCAGGACGAAGACAATTTAGCTCGGTGGCAAATACTTTTTATGTTTTACACGTAACTTGGTGTTAAAATGAGATCCAATACGACGCACGAAACATGAGACTTTTGTTTAAATTGCTGCCTTAATTTGTCGCGTACAAGGGGCAACGAGGGCGGACTTGAATCGTGCCACCGTCTGTTGTAGAAGGGCTTAATAAGAAGGGCCTACAAGGACATCGTGTGGATATGTGAAAACAATACCAGCGCGAACGGAAGGAATGCGGTCTGAAACGGGGCTGACAAATAATATTTTCACACCATGTACTCGCAACGCCTTGCTGACGGGATTCTCACACCTTTCGCTTTTCGCATTATGCAACGCTTGAATGCACCTCATTTTTGCCAAGTGAGTAGGCCGCTCTTTGTTCGCCATCAGAAAGTTTTCTTTTTGTTCTTGTTCAACTTGCTTCACAGATTGTTTAAACTTATAATTAACTAGGAGTACTATTTTTCTTCTTCAATATCTCTGTTGGTCTTCTTTAATACGTGAAATTATATAGTAACTTTGCTGAATGATTTCCGGAATCTACCTTATAACTCAATATTAGAAACCTTAATATCGATTTTACCTTTTTTAACTATTAAATTTATTTAAGTCCCGATTTCTTTACTTTATGTTAACTTTAACTGGTGCGATTTTCTAGTCGGTTAGACTCTCGTGATGATTTTTGCATTTCTTCACCTCATATTAACAGTTTTTAATATGCGCATCGTCGGTAGGTTAACTAACCCTTCAAAAAATTAACTAGTCGAAATCAACTGGTTAGCAGAGATAACCGGACAAATATAGGTTTGATTTCTTCATTCACATGCGATTGGTAATATTCATGACAAATTAATCACTGCATTTTTGTCTTTTATTTGATAATGTAATAAAATAAAATGTCTTAATTTATGTATGTGTGGGATGAATGAAGCGACGATGAAGAGGAGACTGAACTGCAAATGGAGCGCTGCAAGTAAAAAATGTTGAAAGAAACAGATAATTTTAATAAGTGGGAAGGCGAGGGTTTTCTTACAAGATTTCATCTACAAAAGACTATTGGCGCGCCAGTTTTGGACTTAGCTCCATCTTTGGTATTTAATATAGACAGGCAGTTAATGATAAATGATTAAAGAAAAAAATGTTTCAGTAATTTGTTGGTTTATATGTTTTTTATATCGCACTATATCACACAAATTGCGTAACTTCTGAATTTAATGGAGTATCACAAGCTTCAGTTTGTTGCATTCTTCGAAGAGTTATCCAAGCGATTTGTGCCAAACGACAAAATTTTATAAAGATGCCGGAGCCTGGCGTTGAACTGCGGGCTAGCTGTTTGGAATTTTATCAAATAGCAAAATTCCCAAAGGCCATCGGAGGAATAGATTGGATTCATGTTAGAATTCAATTTTCCGGGAGCATAGATGCAGAAATTTCTCGTAATTGGAAATTTAGAAAAATCTTGTCTTGCTTTCAACATATCATGAAAAAAACTTACAACCAAAAGAAGAAATAAAAAATTAACAAAACGAAAATACTCGTGTGTCAATTCAATTGTGCAAAACAAAGCAAATCCAATGTCAACTTAACAGTTGACTAGGAAAATAATGGAAAACAGAGGTTAACTAACCGGAGCGAATTAATCGATGTGGATAATTTTATAAAATGTATATTCAGCTTAAATGATGTAAGTAAACCTAAGTTAACATTTGTGCGCAAACATATTAGCACTCCAACTGCGAGCAACATGGAATTCGCGTTCCAAATACTCGGAAAATATTAGCGGGCAACATTGTTATCGCGTTTATCACAATTTTTATAAAAAGAGTTTTATCCTTTCACTCTTTCCGAAAATGCAACACGATATTAATTAAAATTCTTATGTTTTTTTAAATTTTTTTTCTGTTTTTACATCTTTCTTAGCTCGCTAGTTTATACCGAAGATCAAAAATTTATCGTAGCAATATGTTTTGCCCGAAATTTTACTTTCCGTTGATGTACAAGGTTATGGTATACTCTCTAAATTAGCCCACTTACACCAGTAAGATATAGTTAATTTGTTAACGGACAATAGTAGCCTGTTAGTAATATCCACTTTAACATTTTCTGGGGATTAATTTTAAAATCAGGTTTGAAGGGGCAAAAGTTGAGTGAGTAGTTTTTCCGTAATTGTCACAAATGGCGCTAATTTCTAATAAGAATATAGGAAACATCGATTCATACATTTTCGAGATCGCGAAATTAATTATTGAGGTTATTTTTTACCAAGCCGGAGTAATTTTCTCTAAACTATAACTAATTAAAAGGTGTATATCATTTCATACGTTTTCGAGAACGTAGAACTCATTTCTGAGATTACTTTTTACCTAGGGGTTGAAAGTAGTTTTTCATATCAATTCTAAAAATCGCGAAAAATAGAAGAGAGAGAGAAAAGATTATGTTTACAAGGACCAATCCTTTTTATTTTATATATTGATGACATCTCACAACTTCTTAAATATTACCAATTATTAATTGGTAATATAGACTCAGCTTTCGAATTCATTTTCAAATTGAACGACCGTAATCTTAGGGTGTTGTCGCTTCTACAAACTAGTATATGTAAAAATAACTATAGTTTTTTTCAACCTATTAATCGGATGAGGTTAAATGTGAATAAGAATGCTGATTCGTTTGATGTTCGCGTCAGTAAGCATTCACTAAAGAAGAGTATGCTTGGTAGTTGTGGTCGCATGTCTACTAACATCGGACCAAATGATGAATAATCAGTCATACCACCTTGATCAAAAAGTTTCAGGAATTTATTCAGAAAATTTAAAATACAAGTTTATTCATCAAAATAGACATTGTTCCTTCAAAGTACTCTCCACCAACTGCAACGCACTTATGCCAGCGCTTGATTCAATCCTCAATCTTTTATTCTCCTTTTTCGGTATGGCCATCAGAGTCGTCTTCGATTTCACCATTATCTCGTGTTGGCTGCTAAAACGCGTTCCCCGAAGCGGGTTTTTAAGTCATACTCATAAATCCACATCTCATTCCTTGCAATTCTGCGTTGGATGCATGTTGGGTCGAAGCCAGCCATCAAAATCATCTCGTCTTTCGCAACGTCAACTCGGTCCCTTTTTTGCATGAAATTCAGTTCTTTCTGCACCAGCTTTGTAGTGACACGTCTGAAACCCAAAGTGCTTTGAACGGATCCATAAGCCATACTTAAGTCCTCTGCCTGCTCTCTAATGGTCAATTTGGGATTTTCGACAATCATTTCTTTGATTTTATCGATGTTTCCGTCGGTTTTCGATGTCGTAGGCCTGCCACTGTCATCCTCGACGGACTCACTCCCACCTCTGAAGCGTTTGTGTCACACATAAACATTTATTTTCGATAGAGTATCGTTGTCGAAACACTTCTCCGACATTTCCAAGGTCTTCGCACCGTTCAGGAAGTTTTTAACGCAAAATTTAACTCGTTAATGCAAAGTAGTAAAAATTGAAACACGCACAGAGGAAAATGTATTCAAAACGGTATCACTTTTACAAATATGAAGCTATAATACTATAATTTGGCGAGAATGTCAATGATAGACTTGGCAACCTTACAACAACAAAAAAAAAAAAAAAAAAAAAACTCAAATTGGGTGACAACGCCACACTGCGGTCTTCCTGACACTTTTTGATCAAGGCAGTATATACATTCATTTTACAAGGCTTTGACTAAACTGGTGGTTTATTTTTGAAAAAAGTTTGGAATTAAATATTCCTTTGAATATAACGGGTCCGCCAAATAACTTTTTTTTTTGAAAATGCTATAAAAAAAAAACTACTGAATATTTTTTCAAATTTCTTTTTTTATTTCAAATTACAATCCTTCCGGTTAATGATGGAAAATAATTTCATTCAAATGGCTGCCTCGGCTGGTCATGCAGTAGCCTACACGATCGGCTACGTGCCACACAGCCGACGCTACACTTGATGTTTTGCGCCCTGTTTTTGAAAATCGCAGTCGTTTGGCCACCTCGGAGCTGCGATTTGACACCGTTAGACTATTATTTGTGGGGTGCCGTCAAAGATAAGTGTTACGCCGACAAGCCAGAGACAATTGACGCTTTAAAGGACAATATTCGTGAAGCCATTGGTGAAATACAGCTGCACACAATCGATAATGTACTTAAAAATTGGACCGATCGTGTAGGCTACTGCATGGCCAGCCAAGGCAGCCATTTGAATGAAATTATTTTCCATCATTAACCGGAAGGATTGTAATTTGAAATAAAAAAAGAAATTTGAAAAGATATTCAGTAGTTTTTTTTTTTTATAGCATTTTCAAAAAAAAAAAGTTATTTGGCGGACCCTGTAGTATTTTGACAATACAGTTAAGGTGGTAAGAACGTTATCTCAAATGAATGGGATTAAATGAAGGCAAGAGTAGAAATAAGGTTATTTTAATAATAAATTCGCAATAGGTTATTTTTTGTTAAGTATTAAATAAACTCATAATAATAACCCATTTGATCTTATAGTATATAAAAATAAAATAATAAAAATGTTTTTCTCGCCCTTGCATTAAGGTGGGTGTAGGGTTAATTCGCTTCATTTGAATGAAATATAATTTGGTAATTTTTCCTGAGAATATGGTAAATTGAATTTATTTAAAAATTATACACATAATAAAGCATCATTTCAAGAATATTCAATTAAATGCTTAGCTTAAAATATTAAGAAAATAAGCCATTGAAAGCAAATATTCGAATACTCTTTAAAACACAAAGGCAGTTTGGGTGGACATCAGAACTCATTACTGGATTATCTTAAATTTAAAAATGGAAATATTTGGTTAGTTTCTCGAGGTAATGACGTCGAGATTTTTTTTTTTTATAATCTTTAAATTTTGAAGTTTAAAAAAACGAACTTAAAAAGAAAAAAACAATAAAAATCAGACTATTTTTCATAGTAAAACTAATTATAATGCACCAACAAATTTTTTCACTACCTCATATTTTTTGTACTTAAAGAGTGTGTCAAATTTGAAGAGAATTGAGTTACAGCGTCCACCGACTTTGAACATGGTAAGTGGGAGAAGAACGCGTTTAAAGTCTAAACACTGAATTTATAAGGCACAGAAATAGCCCGAAGCCGGATCGGAGTGGCGGAGACTTACAATTCCATATCTCCGTTAGTTTTACTCCAGTCGACTTGAAATGTTAACACAATAATCTTGAGACGTTGTACATTTATATGAGAAATTAAAAAAATACCCTACCCTCCAAGAACGTTATCTCTAATGAATGGGATTAAATGTAGTGAATAGTAGAAATAAAGTTATTTTAATAATAAATTCGCAATAGCTTATTGTTTGTTAAGTATTTAATAAACTCATAAAATTAAGACATATGAACTTATAGTAATATACATAAAAATAAAACAATAAAATCGTCCTTGTGTTAAAGTATTATGATTGGTATAAATGTATATATATCATATTTCATTTTTAAAGTTCCTTAATCTAGTTATTTTATCTTTAATGGAAATTACACTCTTCAAATAAAATGTTTTCTATAGCACGTCTTAACAAGGAATACAAAGTGATTGCGCATACATTTTGTTTGAATGAAAGAATTTAGTTTGTAGATTTACGTCAGTCTGATGTAATTTTACATATTCATGTGCACGTTTACACCAATTTGGTGTAAAATCACACAACATTTACAAAGTTAGATAAAGTTGGGTAAAGCTTTAAAATTGTGTAATTTCACATTTGTGATCACTTTTACGATCGTGATAAATTCTTACATAGAAAAAAATGTAAAATTGCTCTTAAGATCAGTGTAAAACGTTCGGTTTTTACAGTGAAATGTAAGGTAATTTGAGTGAAAATTCAGTTGGTTAAAGTAACTTTTCATACTTTCAAGGGGACATTCTCATTGGAAATGGGCAAAAAACGACTTTCCTTGGAATTTTTTTTTTAAACCTTATTGCTATTATTCAAAAAACTTTTTTCATATATTGAATATACAGGGTGTCCCAGAACTCAACGTCAAGCCGAAATCGAGCATTAGGCCAAGTCGTAACAGTTATCAGAAAAATATGAAAAAAAATCTTGGTCATGTACTTTTCAAATTATAAGGATTCAAAAATAAACTGACACCCTGTGATGATCTTTCAAGTCCTGTGACTGCAAATATTAACTTTTCGTCATTTTTTTTTCTACCGTATAACTATGAATAACCCTTCTGTCAAACACAGTTAAAAGTTAGAATATAACTGCCTCAGTTTCAAATAAAAAGTTAGATTTTTGCCCAACATTGAATGCAAAATAATTACAGTCGGTTAAAGTTAAAGTTGGGTGATGTAATTATTTTGAATTCAATGTTGGGTAAAAATCTAACTTTTTATTTGAAACTGAGGCAGTTATATTCTAACTTTTAACTGTGTTTGACAGAAGGGTTATTCATAGTTATACGGTAGAAAAAAAAATGACGAAAAGTTAATATTTGCAGTCACAGGACTTGAAAGATCATCACAGGGTGTCAGTTTATTTTTGAATCCTTATAATTTGAAAAGTACATGACCAAGATTTTTTTTCATATTTTTCTGATAACTGTTACGACTTGGCCTAATGCTCGATTTCGGCTTGACGTTGAGTTCTGGGACACCCTGTATAGGCATTGAAGTGTACAAAAAAAAAAAATTTTTTTTTTTTGTTACGTTTTGTGGCAATAGAGGGTGTTGTACGAAAAGTCCCTTTTTAGCTGGTACCAGTTCCTGCGGTCTTCCTGGAGAAAATAAAGCCAAAATTCAAAATGGGTTTTGTTCTTTAGACTTTTTTCAAGGACATAGACCTTTAAAAATGGTACTTTTAATTTTTTAAATTTTTTTAGGACTTTTTTTCTAAAAATTTTAAAAATTGGCCATTTTTTGGGGGGAAAGTATGTGTATAAAAAAGAGGGTGGAGTACTTTTGTGCATTTTTAAAGGTCTATGTCCTAGTATTTATGTTAATGAGTCGAATGCTTTTTGATTTTTTAAATCTATCGAGCAGAATTTGAGATATCACTGGTACCAGGTGAAAAAAAGTAGTTTCGAGAAAAACGTGTCTAAAGTTTTTGTGCGACGCTCCAAATCTATAGAAACCAGTATAGGTCGTTACGTATATATAGCTATAACTTTCGTTTTGTTTCGAATTTCTCACAATGGTTTGAGGACAGCATTTCTATGATGTTTAGGAATACTTTTATGTAAAAAAAAAAATCGATTTTTTTTTCATTGCTAATGAGAAAGTCCCCTTAAACTTAATTTTCTTGAAAAGTCTTGCTTTTCGACAAAAACAATCTGAGTGTTAGTACAAAGTTTCGTTAAAATCTGGAAGGTAAGGATTGTAAACTTATTCTAAAATATACATACATACATATATGTGGATATGTAGACAAGAGTACTCGTAAATATTTTTATAGTAGATTCTTAAAACGTAAAATTTTAGTGGTGTCGCTTTAAACAGTGATTTTATCGAAATATCGTTCAAGACCTATTTGTTTTAAAGTGCAACGTTACGAGCTGTCTTCCGGTGCAAGAACATTGCGACGAGCAAGTTAAGAGCCAAATATTAAGAAGAAACGGCAAAGATTCCCGGAAAAAGCGCCATGAAGTGTTCATAGGTCGCACGAAGTGACAAAAAAGGCAAAAATTGTTAAAGGAATTCCCTTCGGAGGCCAAAAGAAGCCAAAAGCAGAGGAAAAACCCGACAGACTGCTTAATATCGTTGCTCTCGCGAGCTGGAGCTGGCGACGGGAGGACCTGCGCACACGTTGGGGCTCTCTTCGCCGGGGGAAAGCGGCGAGAGTGTTCCCAGTTTTGAGGACGGTAACCCCAAATTTAGTACAGGTGAAAAGACTCTTAAGCCGTCTGTTCCCGGCAGAACGCTCCCCGGCCAGCCAGACGTCTGTTCAGCCGGCGTGCTAATTTAGTACAGCGTTGAATACCGTCGTCCGCAGATGTGCGCCGAACCGTCTCAAGAGTGACCTCGCGGCTTCTTACAATTCCGGTTTTCACGGCATTTTGTGTGGTGTTGTTAAGCTTGCAACCGGCGACTGGACCGTGCGGCGGCGGAACTGACCGTGTAATTAGATTCGCGGGGCTCAGTGATTGCAGGGCTCGGAGTCGTCTTGTACGTTTTTGGCGCAGATCCAGACTTAGGACTTACTTTTTGCATGTTTATCAGCAGGTGCGGTGCGGTGCGGTGTGCGGTCGTAGATTTGAATAATTGGTCGTCGAAAACGGCATGCCGGGGTCATATAGGATATAGGTTTTGAAAAGTCAGTCAATCGGGTCACTGTCTATTGGCCTGTCGGATGGAATCATTTATTAGATAAGTCCTGGTCTGCGAAATCGACTCCTGACCACCGGCAGCTCGTCCGATAGCTGCACAGGACCCCTCCTTCGGGCTCCGGTGGCTCAAAACTCGTTATGGTGTTCGCTTTCAATTCAAATGAAGATTGATGATAGAGCTTTCATGCTCTAATAAACTCCTGAAGAGGTTTCGCCCGGATTAGGGTTTCGTCAGTCGTTCTAATGAATGTGGCGATTCCGCAGACAGGAAAATTCTGATAAATAAATGGCCGGTCCGCGCCGTAATCCCTGCGAAGGCTCCCTTAAATCGCGGATTCTCTGAATATATTTATTTCAGGGGGGAGGACCGGCCACAGGAAATGACGTCTCATGAAATCTTCTCGCTCCAGTCGTCCACGAAGGACTTTCATTTTCGTTCTTCGTCCTTGCAACGTTTTGTATATATTTTAGGGTACTTGTTCGCCCTATGTATGGCCTGTTACCGGCTTTGATCTCACAAAATTAATTAATTTTCCTCGTCGCGAATTAATTCCCGGGCCAGCGAGATAAACCCGATGAAAAGTTTGTGTTTTCTGAAATTTACTCCTTTTCCCCCGGTATTTCTGTGTGAACCTCTCGTTCCGATTAATCAAATCCAATTTCCTCCGAACGAATTGATGCCGCGGGGTTTGGGAAATGAAAAACATTCTCATCAAACCTCAGCAACGAGCTGTAGATTAATTCGTAGAATCATTGAACTACTGAAATATGGGTGGCAATTTCAAAGTCTATATCTGCAATTGTGCCATATTTTTACGTTCCGTTCAGTGAGAGAATCATTTTTATTACAGTTTTTGAAAAAAAAAATCTAAAAATAAAATTTATTATTGAACTACAAAGTTGTATAAATGATAACTGGTACTAATTTATTTCTGGATATATCGTTTCCACGCTTTTAGGAACCATTAAATTAGTATGCAAACAAAAAGTTTAAACAGTTCTGAAGTTTATACAGAAAAAGTTTGTGAATGCTCTTTAATTGTCCATTACAATTTCGTTGAAAAACTCTCAAACCACAGTTTTATCATTTATTTTCAAACAAATTTATCAATTAAATTCTGTATTTATGACAAATATAAAAATTTCTAAAATTAAACGCAGAATAAAGTGCTTAAAAATGCAGAATAATTGGAAAAAGGAGAGATAATTTAATTTCCTCATTATATTCGTGCAAATGAAAATATGTATGCCAACTATATTTGTTAAATAACTTTCATTTGATATATTTGTAGTATAGTATGTACATATATATATTTATAAATATTTCAATCGGCACTGATTTTGGAGTCATTAAAAATAGTTTAATTTTGACTAGAGGCATATTTAATTTAAATTACTAAATAAATAAAAAATAGCAAACATTTTAATACCAACAAAAGAGATAAAAACATAATTGTGGGGTTTTATATTATAATTAAATTCATGCAATTCAGTAATTAATCCTGAATTATAATAGAACTTCTATAGGCCTAAAGTTTTACAAATCACTTTGTAGTATATACAACAGAATTTGAATTCATAATGTAGATAAATTTGAAATTTGAAAAATTATTTACAACAAAGTATGAGCGTAAAAAATTTGAAAACACATAGGGAAAGCAAAAAAGGTTTAAATTATGTTCATATCTCCAGACATAAGCAGAGGAACTTAAACAAGAAAAAAAATTGTATAATGCGCCTTACAAACAAAATACTTCAAATGTCACTTTGATTCATATATATTTTTTAATACAAGTTTTACTACATTCATTTTGTTGGTATATGTTGTATTTTAGTAAAATTGAGTAGGTATTTGGGAGCAGTTTCATTACTTAGTTGTATATTTTATATCGATCTTCCGAATAACCATTTGAAATTCTAAAACAATATTTTATATATCTGATACATCTGGCAGGTACTAGTTAAATTATTTTATTTTATTAAAAAAAGCTATTTATAGAATGAAAATATAACTAGTTGTTCTCTAAAGTTTTGGATGTAATTACGAGGGTACAATAAACTTTCTTCAGCCATTGACCATCTAAAATTCACATTCTATCATATGCCTATCTAAGTATTTGAACTTAATAAATCCCTACACCTTTATTTAGGTCACTTTTCTGAAAATCCAATTTTAGTGAAATCCAATAATCTTTCGAATTGTTTCCAGGAAAGGTAGCTTCTGACTTATGAAACTGTTACATACCAACAAAAAATGTGAAATCAATTTAAAGTTTCCGTCGCAGGCCGTCAATGACATGACTGTTCTGCACCCAGCACACGTACTTTCCTTTCAATTTCCATAAACTGCAAGAAGGCAATGTACGGATAAACTTTTTCTGTGAATGTTTTCCTTTTTTTTTTTTTAATGTATACATGTAGAACATAGAAAAATTGATTGAATCAGATATCGTTTCTGGAAGGTAGATCCATAAGAACTTGTGGGTAGCTTTTTATTAGATGATTTCTGTTATGCCTTCTGCAGGTCAATTTTTTCAATACGAGAACTATTTAAGTACTTGAAAAGTTAACTCACTTCAATTACTTTCTAATTTGTAAAGAAACTTTTCGAAAATTTATTTAAAGGTCAGATGTCATTATGCGTACAAGTTTAAGTACTTAGCTAATTAGTATTCTTATGAATGTACAAACTTATTTAAAAATGCTTAAGACTAATTAGAGAAAGTTGGACGATCCAAAGTTTTGCATAAAATATATAAGTTGACCTTCAAAGAAAACTTTTTAATATGTATTCCTTAAATTTCAATAATTTACTCGCTATAAAGAAGTTTTCATATTGTAGTCTAAAGTTATTTAACCTTTGGAGTTGCCATATTTAACAATAATGTTGGCTATCACATACGCAAGTAAATTTAAAAACTGCTTTAAAGTAATACAGACAGACAGAATATATTACTTCTATTTATCACCATACATATAAATAATTTAACCTAATCCATGTTATTAAAGGAAGAACATTTGTCAGAATGAAACTAATGTATGTCCATTTATGAATTTTAGTGTTTCAATAGAATTAGACAAAAATAAAAACGATTTATTAATGGCCAGTTCCGGTCCAGTGATATATAAATTGTGATGAATGTCCTTCAAAATTTTTCAAAGTTTATGAATAAGTGTGTCAAGAAAAAGATAGAAGAAATATAAACACATAAAATAGTTTTTGAATAATCCTAATTGGTGAACAAATTATTTTATGTTTGTTATTGGTTTTTGCAATAATATAATATATTGTATAAAATTCGAAAACAACATCAATTTCATAATTTTCCAAAAAAAATATCTTGTTCAACTAACAAATTTCGTGGTTTATTCAACTATTTTAACTTTTGATTTTCACCTAACAAGATTGGTGGTAAGCATAATGGAAAGTCTATTTAAAAACTATAAAACTTGTCTAATGAAAACTAGCAAAATTACCATCATAATAAAAACTAGTTAGAGTTAATTAGTGTTTTTCTATGATGGTCTAACTTGATTTGTTTTTAAAAGAGCTTGAGCATCCAAGATCACCTCAAAATCTTATTTGAAAGTTCTTATTATAAGGCGATTTTTTACATCTTTGTTGAAACAAACATGAACTTTTGAACATTGGAATACGGATTTAACATTATTCCGACTGGAAATCTATATAGGTAGTCCTAAATACGAATGTGGACATATTGAGGAAACTCTGAAGCCAACCAAAATATGCAAAGCCTAATTGTGACCTTATAAGATCTCCAGTAGTTTGCTCAAAACGAGGTATGCTTAAAAAAAGCCATATCAAGATTTGGTGTGAAGAATTATAGGCACATATTCGGGATTCTTGCGTTACTTTTGTGATAAGGTGGTTTGTTTAACATGCCCTAACGTGGAATTCTCTCGAACTTTAAATTCTAGTCGGGAGGAAGAACACTTGGTCAATTTAACTTGAAATTATCATTAATTTTGTTTAAAAATTAACAAATATGATGCATTCACTTTAACTTCAAAATTCTATTATAAAATTGACATTAAAATAATCAGATGAACTAGCATCTAGTAGACTAAAAGAGGAAATTTGTACCAGATGAAATATCATAGTGTCATTGTTGAATCAACTAGAAATATTTTTTCATTGTAGTAACTTCGAATAACTTTGGACCGAATAGCCCGATTTTGATGTAATTCTTTTATACGTCATAGAATATCGAGAAGGTTCTAAGATATATGAAATTTAAATATATGGCCACATCCTGGATTTTCCATTAAGGAATTCTCTAGAATTTTCCGATTTCGAAACGGATTTCTTCATATCGTAGTTGGGATCCTTTCGGTGCAATTGGCATACAAGAGTAATCATATAACTATTTTATTATTAAAGTTATTTGTCCCAATCATACATACAGTTATTGATTTCAACTCCCAAAAGTTAACGCAGTGTTCGCACTATATAAATAAAATAAATAAAATAAATCAATGTTTATTTAATCCCTTGACGATCCGTACACAATAAGGTGCATTCCCTCATTCTAATAATACTAATTATAATCTTCCCTGTTTTATCTGAATAATGCAAATGTCACTAACAAAGTTGTCCAACTTTAGCTAATAAGCTCATCTTTCCAATATATTATAAGTTGCGTTTTCATTCAAATTAAATCGGTGTGAAATGCTGAAGACACAATATGAAGAAGTTTGTTACGCTTGACTTCCAAAGAAAGGGTAGCGTGCCGCATCGACGAGCACACACTTTTTTACTTTATCAGCCACCTTACTCGGCAGTGATTCATTTTTAGACGATGCCTGTTAATAAGGCGCGTGTCATACCGCGAAGGGGAGGGTGTCGCGCGGCGCAACGTATGGCAATTAAGCGGGACCTGTAACCCCATATAGCCTGTGCAATAACCGTTAACGAATGCTGACAAGCAGTTAAATACTTGTAATCTTATAAGCTCCCGATTCGCTGCCCGTGAAGCCGGGAAAAGCCTGTCTTAATCATTTAACCCAAAGACCATTACTCGGACTAACACTCTGTTGTATATATAATATAAAAAAAAAAAGTATACACCAGGAGAAAGGTACCCTCTTGAATCCTTTGTTTGCAAAAAAGATCACCAACTGGTAAGAAATTAAACCTTTCGCACCCCTTTTTCCGTCCAAATAAGCAAAACAGGCACCCTCTCAGAAAGGTACAGGGTAGTAGACACAATGGCTAAAAAAAAAACCCACCCACCCTTCAGGAGTGTGGAGAAAATGTTTCCCAACACGACCGTGGCCGCACCACCGACCGTCGATGCCGCCGTCAGAGCAGTAGGGCAAGCCACCAAGTGCTTTCATTACGTTTTATGCAGTGAACTCCAGGACCCATCGATAGCTTCTCCTTCTTCTTCTTGTTCCTCGTCGTCGTCTGGAGAGAGGAGCAGGAATTCCTTGTTCCATCCCCCGGTCTGGCCGGGAGACAATTGGTGAAAAAAAAAACCTGCTGCGTTATGCTACACTTGGTGGTTTCGACTGCGATGGCTCACCTTGCTGCGGACCGGGGTCCAGAATGTATCTGGTTACCGGGTGAGGTCCTGTACCTTTTCCGGACGGTTTCGGGATAGAAAAGGGTACGGGAGCTCAACCGGAGAATGCGCAGACGTCCTGAGCATAATATGAGCATATAGTAGGAATCCTTATTCTCCAGATTCAGTATATCGAATCCTATAAATGGGGTGAAAGTGAACCACCACCGCATGTCGAGGAGTAGTCCTGCGAGAGAGTGAACCCAGTACAGGCGGTGATGCCAGGGGGCGGTGGAAGATACCGAAAACAAACAGGGAGCGACGACGACTGCGACGCCAGTAGCCACCTCTGAAAAGGACGACGACGACGCCGAAAACGTCGACGACGACGACGACAACGTCGGCGTCTACATTCGGTGGTGCTGTGGAAGAAGTGGTGAACAGATGATAGGGGGCGAAGTGTTTAATAACAACCGACTCAGCTCAGATTGAGCCAGTCTAAATGTAGATCCGCGACGGGATACTTTGCCAATGGCGTTCGGGATATGAGGATGGCCATCCAGGAAATGTGTTGAAAACTCCGTCAACTTCGTGTTATCCCTGTTCTCTGGTGGTGGTCAGTCCAACGTGGGCTCGCTATTGTGTTTCCCTCCGTTGTCGTTGGGTGGCGGTCGAATAAGTATATTGTCGAATTGTTTGTGCGGAGAAAAAAAATAAAAATATATTGAATATATATATATATATACGTTTCGAAGATGGATCACACCTGAGGTGGTGCTCCGCCACTATAATACAGTGCTCTTCTAGACATGGGAGTCTCAAGATCTCCGGTCGAGTGAGTTTCGAATCCATCATACAAAAATTTTTGTGTGCGCGGGGTTAAAAGACGTGCGGACGTGTCTTTTTTTGGTGCCGAATATAATTTTACTGTAACAACAACATATATATATATAAAATAAAAATTTAAGATAAAATAAAATAAAGCAAAAATGTGCAAATACGTGATCAATTTGTGTGCCCTGCTCGCCGTAACATTTGTGGATAACGCGCTCTGCGACTACGAGAACACATGGAACCTTTACTACGAGCAGCCCTGCTGCGGGAGTACTAATGGTCAGCACCACATAAGACACCATCGAGGTAAAGTACTTACTTACTTTCTTCTTCTTCCTCCTCCTCCTTTGCTTTCCAAAAGACGTTCCTCTTTTGTCTTCCTGCTTCGGTTTAAATTGTCGGTACGTGACGCTCGCCGGTGGCATGGCACAGCACGTCACGTCACGGCCGCTATCCCTAACTCACTACTAGTAGGATTTCGCTTTGCTTCACAAGGTACCTACAGAGCTTGGGTATTTGGGGCTTAACGGCCGACTCTTCCTTGGGGACCCTTCTTTCCGGAAAATTCACACAGGTCGGGCGGAAGACATGGTTTGCACGTTTAGCGCTAACTTTTGGTCGATGGAAGGATCAAACTTAATGGCACAGGAGAGCGACTAGTTGGTAAATATTTTATCACCGAACCGGGTTAATTGCAAAATATGGAGTCCGGTATCAGGGCCGCCACATGTTCCTTAAGGAACTCCCCATGTACTAGCAACAACAGTTGATCCCGGGGATTTTACGGGCATAAAAAGAGTTGTGCAAGACTTCCGTAAAATAAATTGCACCGAAGCTTCTGCTCAGGGGAGCACCTAAACTTTTTAGCCCCAGCCTTAGAGTTTAGACCTGGTGACCCATCTCTACTTGAATCTTTCGATTGATTTTAAGAGTTTTATGGTTCAACATAAATAAGGCATACCGTGATTATTAATTCAGCAAATTTTGATTTTTACGCTGACAGAAAGTTTAAAATAATTTCATTAAAACCATATGATACTACAATATATTTATATATTTAGATATTCAATTCCAAAATTCTCATATCTCATTGAAATGAAATTGCAATTTATGTCAAAATCTTTGTTTGACGGAATATTTGTCTCAATTTTCTTAAAAAATCCAAAGATTAAGTAAGTATAAGATATTTGTAAAATCGAGTATCTACGCAATTTTAAATTTTGTTCATAGTACGTTTAGGGCAGTATAAGAATCAAGATTATTTTAATGAATTGGCGCCAATCAAATATATGAGCACAAACTTAAGCAGGATGATCAAAAACGGTTTAAAATATAAATTAACTTTCAAGTTTTCCAATTGTTTTTATTTTATTTTATTAATTTATAATTTTTAAATACAAAAATAAACATTTTATTTTATTAATATGTGGGGTATAGATCAAGAGCATTTTATTTAAAATTTAATTTATTTTTGTATTTATTTATTTAAGAAATTATTTTAAAAAAAATTGTATTGTCACTTTATTCAAGATTTCCAGAAAATGTTGTAAAATCGTTCTTTTCTTGGGGTGAACTACCTCTGTAAAAAGGTAGGATTTCTATATATATAACTTTTTAGAGGTATATCCCGATTAAAGTATTTATTCGATAATTTTAAGATACGATAAGCGCAAGGTACCGCTAGAAATGTGTCTATAACTTTTTTTATATATTAAATTTCTCAAAAAGGTTTTGGGAGTACTTATACTTATTTCTGTGATGTTTTAATAATAGAACACATTTATGAAAAAAAAAAAATTGATTTTTTTTCGATTGAGAAAGTAAATGTCCCCTTAAAACATAATTGCAATTCTTAAGGTGGTCTACATAATATACTGTTATTTTCTTAATGGAACAATAATATTACCGCTAAATGTTAAATATGCCTACGAAAACCCAGTTATAAATAGCTCTAACATTTATTCAAAAGGGGAATCAAAGAAAAAAAAATCAATAAAATATAAATATACATTTTTATCTAAACTGTTTTCCAATCTGCAAACTGGATGTGGTGCTTTTAATAAACAACAAATTGATAAAAAGTTTGCCTAACGCCCTGTAAACAATTGAATGCATTATCACTGATCACTAGAATTTTGTTATAATATTAATTATTTTATTATTTATTTATTTAAAATATTTAATTTAAATGCTTTTGCCAGTGTTTCCCATATTATCTTTTATTATAAGCAAACTACTAAAATAACAAAATTTCCGCAGAAATTTTGAATTCCTTCCAGTATTTAATCTTGATTTTTTAATAAAAGTAAGAATTTTAGAAATTAATACTTTTATATCGTTATCAGGATTTATATTTCTATATATACATAAAAATAAATAATAATATTATTTAGTTAGTTTCTTCAAATTTAAAATTTTTAATTGTTAAGGTACTTTTCAAAATTTTTTTTTCTAGAAAAAATTTTCTTAAAAAAAAATGTTTTGACTATATATTAAAATTTATGGAAATTTAGGTTCATTAAAACGCAGATATGAAAGTGTTTTTCCAAAAATGTCATCTTGTTATGGCATTTATCCAAATTGAGAAATTATCCGAATTTGTCTTGCAAAGATATCCCATATTTATTTAACTGATTGATGTAGGGTTCTTATTACGTCAAAATATGTACAGAATAAAAGTAAAATGAAATTTATTCACTAAAATCCAAACAATGTAAAATAAAGCTCATTTAACTGAAAAACAATGTCATTTAGGTAGGAAAATCATGTCATAAAATAAAAATCCTCTTATTCTTAATGAATATGCGGTATGTTAAGCCATTTAGGTATTATACGTATCTGAAACCGGACTCAATTGTTCTTGCAATAAAACGAATAAAGGCTTATTCGTGGTGCACTTGTACAGCTTTGATTGAAGTGACTTTGTTGCAAAGTAAAGTCTCTGTTACTCTTTTAATGCAAAGGCGTAACTTAACGTTTGTAATTTTATTGTAATAATCACAGGAGCCTTGGGCGGAAGCACGTTTAGCTCTAAATTCTGAACGAAGCGATGTCAGTTCAAATGTAAAGGCACAGAAGAGCGACTAGTTGGTAAATATTTTATCACCGAACCGGGTTAATTGCGAAATATGTAGCTCGGAGCTGGAAGTGGCACATGCTTCTTAAAGAACTTGCCAAGTGATGTACAGCAGCACAGTTGATCTCGGAGATTTTACGGGCATAAAAAGAGTTGTACGAGACGTCCTTAAAATAAATTGCACGAAGCTGATGCTGGTGCTTTTTGGGAGCTGCTCTGTTACCTGGCGATCTAGCACCTGTCCCTTATATGCTCGTTTTCCAGTTACTATGTCGCTTGCATGCAAATATTTGATTTTCGCAGTTGTAGAAACTGCACCGTGCTCCCGTTCCTTTGAGACGAGTTGAGGAAAAGCACTGTGTCACTATTACTTTCGGCGCAAGATTAACTCGATTGGAGCGTGCATGGAAATTAATTAAAATAGGAGGAGCTAGCAGTTGAATTTCTAAAGGGCGCTAAAGTTAAATTATACTGCAAGACAGGGCCATAAATTCCGTATTCGCGCTAAGTAACAATACTTGCTGTACTGGTGCTCTCCTGCCCCGGATATAGGTTTTCTGTTCTATACCCAACAGGAAAAGTTATCTGACTCGTTACCATGGGAAATTCCGAGCGCCGTAAGACGAGGGATGCTGCGACGCTCCTGTGGGGGTGTGTATCAAGTCGCTAAAATCAATTTTCACTGCGATATTTTCGTGCGGTCTGCGGGGACCGGAGTAAGAGTATAAAGAATTTTTGCAGGAATGTTTTTATCAGGGTACTGGCAGGTGACAGGGTGGCTGCTCCCGTTCATATTGAAAGGGGAGTGTGCTC
The DNA here is from genome assembly GCA_949715965.1 of Dysmachus trigonus. Classification (NCBI taxonomy): domain Eukaryota; kingdom Metazoa; phylum Arthropoda; class Insecta; order Diptera; family Asilidae; genus Dysmachus; species Dysmachus trigonus. Next base: position 34,473,446 of record OX454319.1, read on the forward strand.
CGATCTCGGTGAAATTAACTGAAACTAAATGTGCAAAAGCTTTTTAAAGTGTTTCTTCGCGACATTGAGATGCCCCGAAATATTGAAAAAGAGCTAAATTTTTTATAAAATATAAGACTGCTTTTTTGGTTTTCTAGTATGTTAAAAACAACCATCAAAATCTAGTTCCCGAAAAGATGTGAAGATATTTTTTTCCTTTCAACAATATTTTGATTTTAATCGTTTAATAACTTCTGAAGAATTTCATTTCTTAGAATAAAGAAACATTATTGCTAAATTAATCCTAAAGCCTATTATGATGTTTTTCTAAAAAATCTGCTCAAGGAGTTTCTACACTTATTTCCAAATAAAAATTTGAAATTAGATCAAGAGATTTTGAATTAATATTTTGTCAGAGAAATTTATGTAAAATAGCGACAGTTTTGAGATATAGAGATAGAAAGGTTTAGACTAGGCTTAAAGCAGGATTTAGACCAAGTTTGAGACAGTCTTAGGTCAGGCTTGGGACAGACTTAAGTCAATCCCGAATTAAATTAAAGCCAGTCTTAAGGCATTCAAAGTTTGGGTCAGTACGCGATACATCTGCGGAATGAAGCTTGGTCGAATTTGTGTACCCATACAAAGGGAACTACTAGTTAAAGTCTAATAACAACAAAGACCGATATTTACACGATTCTGGAAAATAATTTAAGTAGGCATGGGTGAATTTTGCGAGGTAAAATCCTAGCATAAAATACATATTTTCATTACTGTATTATTGACGGATCATCGTTCATTAATTTTTATTTCAAAAATTCTGTATTTAAATTAAAACCTAATATTTTGTGATTATGATATGTCACACTTATTTGTTGTTAAGTGTTTTAGGTGTTGAATACTCTTATAATGATTTCTTAAGATTATTTTAGTAAAACCAATTTATCTATAATGCACCAAAAATGAATTTTGTAAATTCCTGCAACTTGATTTTGGTGAATTATAGATAAATGGGTTTTACATTGGGAGTACTACTACTATTGGTTAAGTAAAAAGTACAATAGATACATTTGTTGTAATAATTCAGGACATATCTCGAAGGCATGATCATGAAAAGGACAAACCATTGCACATTGAATTTCAATATGATGTGAATTTAAATATAGCAATTGTTCTTTTGTAGAATTAATAGCATTTGCAAACTTGAAAATTTAATATTATGAAACATATTGATGAAAAAGTGGCTTACGTCCTTTCAATTCAATAATTAATTAATTTGAAGAACAATACACAAATGAAGTGGCATTCAAAACAAAAACTGCATTGTTCCCTTAACCCGTTTTCCTTGTATGAAACTGAAAGAAGTTTATCACATGAATGCAAACGTCAATAAAATTGTCCTTAATTCCCCCGGGAAAACACACTAGTAAACTAATAAGCGACTTCCTATGAAAGAATTGAATTTTCAATTCTGCCGTGTCACACGTCATGTTTCATTCGCAGTCGTTACATTGTGGAAAAGCATTTTACTCTGTTGTGCTTTAGAGGCCGATTAAATTTTACTTAAATTTGTTGAAATTACATGTGGTTATAGGCAGTAATACGGTAACATGCACTAGACGGAACACGACAACAGAATGAACGTTTTCAGATATTTAAATTTCTCTTTTATTCGAAGTTAAAGTGAAGTCTGAAGAACTGTATAGAAGGAATTAATGAATAAGTTTTTCAGTAGATTTTATAAGAATAATTCTTAACATTTTTTTTTTATATTTTTCTAAAATATTGAATTTTTATTAGGTAATTATGGTAGGATAATATTCATATATGGGCTCTTGATATATTAAAACTCATAAGAGGGGCTTTTCTTAATTTAATGATTTGGATAAACGATGGTATTTAAATCACAAGTATAATCTTATTATTTTATTTTATTTAAAAAGAAAGCAAACATTTTTCTATTTAGGTATTATTGGATCAATTTCAAGAGAAAACATTTTTCTTCGCCACTACAATGCACTACCTTTTTCTCTTTCAAAGCATGAATATTTAACTCGTCACATCGATCGACAAGGACAATACTAAAATAAAAGTATTATCCTTGTCACAATTCTGAACATTTTTGGGTATATTAATTATATTTTGGGATCTGTAACCGAAATGGACCTTTGTGGGCAGTTTGCGTCGACAATGTACGTTTTTGTAATAAAAACTCTTAATCCTAAGAACTTTCTAAAGTGCACTTTCCGCTTTGTGTTAAAATTTCTATTATACATTTTCCGAGTGTCCGTAGAATTTTTTCAGTTTTCGCCTCCTGGCAGTTCATAAAGTAGAAAAAGGGACAAACGCTTCGGAACTTCATACTCCATAATAATGCAAAAGAACTGTTCAAATTGTTCTCAAAATAAAAATCGCAAAATCGTCGTAAATGTATGTTGAAAATGGTCCGTGGTCTTTTAATTTTATATGTTATTCTCACAAAAGTTTATGTATTATAGAAATTATTCAAACTTTTGTGTCGTTAAGTAGTAGACCTAACAAGATTTGATTTTTTAAATCGAACTAAAAACTATAAAAATCTTAAATTCGTAAAAGATAAAGAATTTATTCAAAATAAGTTGCCATCCCTTTGTTAAAGAGAGATTCAGCAATATGATTATTTGCAAATTTGCACTACTTCTACCACTCAAAACTTTTGCGTCTGACATCCATGCCCCAAAATATAGGGTCTGGGTTTATCTTTGAATAATTCATGAAAAGACATCGATACAATTTCTGAGTAGCAATAAGTGTAATAAAATTAAATGTGCAGCCCAACACTTAACAAGAAATAGAACAGATGTCATGAGTATGATAATGAACTTTTTGTGTGACTTTTATGATTATTAACTTTAATATTATGCTGTCACTAAAGGTAAACTCTTACGGGTGTATCCACTATGAAGCGGGGCCGATTCCCTCCTTTCTTTTCTATTTAGCAAGTTAAACAATGTAAATCATAATATGTAAATTCTTAATGAATTTCAAGAGGGAAAATTAATCTCAAGGGTGCATTCAAATGTTGAAAAGCTTCTTATGCAAAGAATGTAATTATAATTTATAATTTTCCAGACATGAACATTTTTTAATTAAAATGTTCTAAATTCAGTTTAGCGACTCCCTGCGTCTATGCATAAGCTGATTTAATTTTGTGGTTTCATCAAAAGTTTCCGTAGGAACAGTTCTTACAATAAGTATCTTTAAAGTAAATTTGGAGACAAAGAACTTAAAAACAACAGTCCTGACATGCATTTCACACAAAAGATCTTACGTGTAGAGGGACTTGTTATATAAGACTTGTTAGCAGGTTAGCAAGGCTAAGGACCAGTCTAAAATTATTCACTATATGGAAATGAATACAGTATTAACATTGAATAACAGATGAATGAATCACTTGCTTCTTTGCATATTGTCCGTATTTATGCTGTATCTGCAATAATATGAAAGTGAAATATACCCCCCGATTCTACATAAAAGATTTTTAATATATCTCTTAACCTCTTAAATTTCTCAAATAAGAGATATTAAAAAAATTGATATTCTGCATAAAAGTTTTTGGAGAAATTTTAAGTTTTAGAGATTAAGAGGTTTTGGAGAATCGGAACGCTATGAAATTCAAACAAAGTATGGTGTGATTTTGGGTAAATATTTCATATCAGTGATAGTGAAATGAAAAAAGTGCATTTAAGGGGGTAAATACAATTAGGTACACGGGCAAAAATTGCGCATTAGAAATCATATTTTTTCACAAAGAAGATTTAATGCAATCATTGTAAAACTTGGTACACTTGTTAAGGTATAAATGAGGAATGTAAACAAATTTTTTTTTTAATTTTTGAAAACAAAATGGCGGCTGTACGCTGGCTTGAAGTTGATCTACAAAAAAAAAAAAAAAAATTCAACCATAATAAAAATTTGGCTTAAATATACATGTAATTTGTCGGTAAACCTCAAAAATTAGAAAAAAAATAAAAAACTTCTGCGTTTGGTAGTAGTTTTTGTAAAAAATCGATAATTTTCACTATTTTTTCAGCCATTTTTGCATTAATAATTCAATTTTGCAACAAAAACTTCCAAAACAATTAGGCTTACAGACAAGCCTAAGGTATAAAGAAGAAACCCTAAAAATTTCAGCTAAAATGGACCAGTAGTTTTCGAGTAATCGTGGGTAATGGTAACCATTTTAAAAATGTTGTTTTGAGAAAAACGCGTTTAAAGTTTTGAAAACCTGCTATGCGCTGAAGAAAGCGTTCTCGAAAAATGAAGAAAAAATATATAAGGAGTTCGATTTTCGACCAGAAAGTTTTTGGAGCTTATTCTACGGGAAATTTCCTAACTTTTTAGAGGAACAAAAAAAAATAATCGATTTTTTTGACCTTCTAATTGTATTAATATTCCATGGAATTTGAAAAGTTGGGAATATAAGCTGAAGAACAAAAGGAGATACATAATTTCATCATTTCAATCATGGATATCCCGAATCTCCGAAAATCCAAGATTCGATCTGGGGTTCTATCTTCTGAATATGACGACGAACGGCGAAAGTCATCCCTATTCCACTGTCATGAAAGCTTCCGGCCAATTTAAGTCGCAAACCTGAAGTTTAAAATAAATTTAATAAAATTTTAAAATCCGAATTCACACAGCTTCCACAATGCTGCAGAAACCTTTTTCTGTTTGGATGTGCTCGTGGCGGGTGCATTTCGTTTGAAACAGCAGGGGCTATTATAGCTATGTGGGTGCAGTCTATACACCCTACTATATTTTCTATCCCGAATTTAGAACGAAAACTATTTTTTACCTCATTTATTTCCGAATTAGTTGAAGGGACCTTAAAGTAAAAATTTAAATGTTCTATTATTAATTGCGAAACATAAGTAATACACCTTGAAATAGAGGATTGACTTAAATCTAGTGAACTATTATGGCCAACAGGATTTTGGTAAGACCCAGTTGCGAAAAAATTTAATGCTGCTAATAATTTTAAATGAAAGTGTATTCTCGAATATTCCTGGTTATCAAAAGGTTTAAGAAGAGCATCTCTAAGTTTAAAAGCAATTCGTTAAGGCATTCTAAGGTTTCGAATGAATGCTGTACTGGACACACAAAAAGGATCAGCGATATCTCGTAGATTCCTACACACGATTCTTTGAGAATGTTTTAAAAAAATTCTTTTGATTGCTGTGAAATGATGACATAATTTCTTTGAATCACTTCCTACCATTTAAAAAGTCAGTAAATAAGTTATTTCTGTCATGAGCAAATTAGTCGTTCACCCTCTGTTTATTTAAATAAATTATATAAACCATAATATTTTAAAATTAAAATTAAATAAAATCTTCAACTTCTGCGGTGTCATGCCTCATGACCATGATGTATATTGTCGATTTTGATAATTCCTGTTTTGGATGCTTTTGTTTCTATAATTTAGACCACGACTGGTATTAACGAATACATATTGTAACTTACAATCGATTTGTATTATTTGTTATATGTATCATAGATAATTATTGTACAATTTAATGTGATATGGCACATCGACTTATTTATTGAAACTGTTTTACTTTAAGCCAACAAAATTATTAATATAAAAAATGTAAATATGTATATGTATTATATACGGCCTGTTTCTTCCCAAATAAATAAATAAATAAATATAAAGTCATATGCATATTCAATACTTTCATTCAATAATTTTATTTCTATCCTGATTTTCGCGAAACTTGTTAAAAATTATCAGTAACAGCACTTTTACTCTCGCTATCACTTTATTTTAAATGTCAATATATTATAACAGCTCCCCGACGAGGTCCTCTAAACTTAAGAGGTTTCCTAGGCTAAAAAAGTCTATTACACTTCGTTTCAGAATACGAAAATTTCTTAACAAAAGTCTCCACAAATAATAAGAGATCAGCTGATTACTGACTTCTCTTAAATGCTAAAGTAGAATACGAATTTCTGTTAACTGATTTTTGACAACGATATAAGAGGTTAAGAGCTAATAGCTTTTATGTAGAATCGGGGGGATAGTCACGTAATTAACGCATTTTTAATGTCAACATTTCTCGTCATTTCTGTATAAATTGAAAGTTATTTAAAGAAATTAACAAAAATGTGTTAATTTTCTCATTAACTTTCTATTTAAATAAAAGTTGACATCGTCGTAACCCTAACTCCCACCAGCGAGGTAGTACGGGTCACTAAACCCAATTATTTCAAGAAATTCTCGTTTTTTTGCCCCTATCTCGTAAATTACAAGGGCTACAGAAAAAATGTAAGTGACAAACTTGTAGGAAATTGAATTCCCTACAAAAAAGTTCTGGAACACCAAATCGCTAACATCGATATTTCTTGAGAAAAAAAAGTATGAAAAAGAATATAAATATGCCTTTTTATGACGCGGATAAAAATCGTCAATTACATATACAAAGCTGACTTTATTTTTATTTCCTGTTAATTTTTATTAGAAAAGAAATCTGTAAACCACATTCTGAATTTGAATTACTTTTGTAAGTTGACTACGATTGTACTTGAAATATTTGGGGAACTGTCAGATACGCATTTTATTTACATTATTTTAATCATTGTAGTTAAAATGTTGTTAGTTTAGACGAATTATTTCAGCACTTAACTAATGCTCTAGACATAAATTACTAATTAGTACTAATTACTAATTTAGGTGCTGTCTGTCAGCCGTTAATGACGAAAAACTTGATCATTTATGACTTGCTAAATAACCATAACTTTTAGATCATTTATACCTAAATGATGAAAAGTGTACTAGAATTCAGCTGAGTTTGTACTTCTATACCAGTTGTAACATTACATTGCGCTGTCCATTACAAAAAACAGGAAGAAGAAAAGTACAAAGACTATTGAATAACTTACAGCTGATAAATGATGATTAAGCAATGACTGTCTGTCACCACATCATTAATTAATAATTAGTGCTAATGACAATTTAGAGCATCACTCTTGTTACCTAATAGGAGTGGTGATTGCTCTGTAGAGTTCTGTGAATGAAGAAATTATTATTTATTTTTATTACTTTTGTGCTCTCTTTGTCTAAAAAGCTGCCTCTGGTTGTTTATATAGAAAAAAAAGATAATATTCATGCATAACAGATCGAGAAATATGCAGAAAAACTATTGCACTCATGCATTTCTAAAATCTGCAAGTCAAAGAAAATAAGAAATTGCTTCATCGATCGATGCCTATATAAAATTACTTTTTACTTGAATTTCTCAACTTCCCTAGCTTATCTGAGTTTGTTGAAATTTTCGTTTGAGTTCTACGAAAAACTGATTGAAACATTCAGAAGTCAATCTCTGTTACATCTACCGTCGATAAAAGCAAACATACAGTATGCAGTTCTTCAATTTTTTTTTTTTAATGATAGCTTTTCAGCAGCATGCATGCAGAACAGAGAGTTCAAAGGCGATTCAAATCAAAACACAGATCAGTGCAAACTTTGCAGAGTCATTCAAGCATGAAAAATAAAATTCCGGGAATATATACGTTGAATCTGAGGAGGTGGAATTCCTTCCTGTTTTCCATTTGAGTATCTCGCGGTTGTCGTTAACTTAACGAGAAAATAGTAAAAGAAGAAGAACTTTCATGCGACGATATCGTGTCGCGGTCGTGCGGGCCTTGGCGATGCGATGGCACATTTCCCATCCAGGGCCACGTACGCGAATTGGCTCCTGTTCCAATAAACCGCGGCACAAGCGATATATCACGCGGTATCTCATTCGCAGTGTTTTGCAGCAGTGCCACCAGATAAGATAAACGTGTCATCGGCGAAGTCGCTGTTCGGCATGCAGCCAGAGGAACGCATTTATGCAAAGTGAACTTGCTCCCCGACCGCAGCGAACTGACGAGCAATCCTGTTTGGGTACCCGTCGGAATGCATTCTAAGCAAGGACTCCAAGCTTTTGCACAAAATTAGCTGAACCAGAAATTATTCGGGCGAAATGCATCTCTAAGGCCTACGCAGGCCAAAATTGGACATTAAAACAAGAGTTTTGACTAAAATTTCTGCTTTGACTCACATAAAATCAGGCTTTTAGGAAATTCTTCCGGCTAATATTAAATGTCTTGTTTGTTATTCGGAGTGATCACATCATCACATAGTATAAGTCACACATCATTTCCATATTATCCGAGTAAAAAGGAACGGTGGATATACATTGCCCGCACCACGGCCGCACGGTTTCTAGACGGCGCGGTACAACGGCTGCACGCGGTTCATAGTGTTTTTGAAATAAGCGGCCGCACAGAGTAAACATAATATGTGAAACATTTTAACGGCCATACGCTCGGCCGTATTGAGGCAGAAATTGAATACAAATGATAACGGCCGCAGCTCGGCTGCACCACGGCTGAACTAATTTCTATAAATATAGATTTATAATATAAAGTGTTTCAGCCGATTATGCGGCCGTGGTAGCCTCTCAGGCTTACATGTACTAGCCTGTGCTGCGGCCTTTTTAAAAATGTTAGATATTTTTACTTGGAAAATTCTAGTTGTATTTTTTATAAAAATTTAATATTATACAAATATTCATCTATAGCATGGCTTTATTACAGCTTCGTTTTTTTTTATCTATTTAAAACGATGAAATCTTTTGTATTGAACGGAAGCTTACTAACAATTAAGAATAAAGATTTGATATAGTTATTTCGAAATATGCATCAAATTTCCACGATTTTCAGGTAGGAAAAACTACAAAATTTCAACTAATCCATTTTCGTAGTAATTTTTGACTCATATAACAATTTGAATTCATTTTAAAAAATACTTTAAATCTTGGTTGTGTTACTCATAAGGGGCTATTTCCTTATATTCTGGGTAGACGCAAAAAACTTATTCAGGTTACACTGTTACAGCTATACTATAAATGAGTATATGTGCTGCAGTATTTGAAATAGCACAAGATGAAATTATTAAAACATAACAACAATAGGTACCTTTAAGTAAAACTAAAAATGGTTTGAACGTATTTAATTTTCGTATTTTAGTGAAAACTACTGAAATTTTTAAACAAAATATTTTGGCTTTTCGCAAAGCGTATCTATAACTTTTTTATATGTTATATGATTATAATTATTATATATATATAATTATAATTATAAGGTAAGTATTTCAAATCAAAACTACTTGTTTAATTCCAAAGTAGTCTAACTTATTAGTAACAACAATGTCCCAGTTCAGAGACATAAAAATGTAAAATGTTGTTATATTGGCCTCAATTATATCTTTTATTCTTTCACATTTTATGTTCCTCCATGTGTAATATATATGTTATTGAAATCGCCTTTATGAAACCTATAGCTTGATAATGGGTTTCATGGGTGAATTATATTTTGGTGAAAAAATATTTTTTTAGCTATGTATAACAAGACGAACAATATGTATAGTATGGTCTAGTAGTCGAGGCTCTGAGAGAGGTCGCAGCTGGGTCAAAATTAACTCGTGATCCGACCGTGGGCAAACTGATGAACGATCCTGTTTGGTTATCATGCTGCATAAAGCGGAATGTATTCTAAGCAGGGGAGGTAAAGCGTTTGCAGAGAATTCACCGGACCAGGAATTATTCGGCCGAAGTGCATCTCTACACAGACCAAAGTTGGCCATTAATCTGGACATAGTGGTATCGGGATGTCTCTTCCTATGAAATTTAAATGAAAAATTAACATGGAAGTTGGACAATGAGGGAAGCCGCAGGAGCCTGTCGATTGGCCCAGCTCATCCTACAGCTCGACCAGAACTCGGCGGAACTTTGTCCTTCCCAGAGGTCTAAGGGCACATGTTGTAGTGGTTCCCGAGTCCAATATCAGCAAAGTCCGAAGAAAACTTCGCCCATGGCTCACAATAGAACTTCCAGGACTCATCGTCCGTTCCTGCGACAGTCTCACTCTACCGTAACACTGCCGGCGGGCATATCGGACCCAGCCCTCCCGGCCAACAGTCATGTAATTCCTGTCGTTTTGAGACGTGTAATTATGCCCGGGAAAACACTAATTCTGGGCTCTCCAAACTTCGGTAAGTCAGGTACGTGACGGTGTCATATCACACGCAGCTACCTACGGATACCTGCCCGAATCAGTCGACATTTCATGGTTTCGTGACAACAGGAGCACATTATGGACTCTGGGTCCGGGAACAACAATGAGTCCTGGACTTGCGTTCGTCGCTTATTTTAAAATCGTTTGCGGATAAGCCGCCCTGTTCGCAAGCATATTCCTTATTTATGCTGGGACATGATGTCTCTGCGGAAAGCAGCAGGCCCCAGTTTGCCCGAATTGCGTGTCGTGCGGCACCCGGGGTACTACTGTCAACATACAGTCCTAATAACAATCCATCACGACGCATAAATAAGTTGCGTGGGGCGCGTATCAGTATCGGCCAGCGGGAAGATTTTCGCCACCATCCCCGCGGGGGGCGATTACCCTGCCGAATTGCCGGAATCGGCGGCAAAACCAGCCAGAGAACTAATGCCAAGCTCAAATATACGGCCCAAACCCTAGCTTTTTGCTGGAGCGCCTACCGCCCCAACAAAAACAGCGCCACTTCGCTCCGTGATCCGAGACATAAATTACCATAAATACGACTTGTTAGCGCTACAATATAAACAATGAAATGTAGTTTTAATACTTTGCCCTTTTGCATTTCTTTTGTGCTTATTATTAGCGAAATTACACAAAGCTGCGAGCATCCAGGATTAAATGAGACATTCAGCGGTGCCATTATGGTTGCCGTTTGTTCCGAAATGGGTAAATTGTTTCGAATTAGGGTAATTGTCGAGACATTAAAAAGCAATACGAAGATCGTTTGAGGTGGTATTCCATTGATAAAATGTTAATGTTCGCTGCCTGCTATTTTTTTTTTTAATATTTTTTTTTCCCAGTGGTAACCTCGTCAGTTGTAGCAGCCATAAAGGATTAATTTCCAGGGCAAGGCAAAAGTATATCCGGCATCAAAGTTCGCTCGAGGGCGTACCATTTCCGGTGACGTTAACCCGAAATGGGCTTTATTTCATTTCGACAACAATTTGGCAATATCCAAGCATTGCTTAATTGAACTAATATTTCACTGTAAAGGTAGGTTTATTCGAAATTATTAAGGTCATCTCCCTCATCATGGCAAAGCAAGTTTCGTAATCTCAATACATACAACAACAGAGTCTTTTCTATAGCCTAAGGGGCGCGTCGTATGTATTCAGAACTACTGTTATACTGTTCCCGAAATTTTCTCTTAACCCACAATGGTATCACAAATGACAGTTGTTAACCAAATAACTAAATCTAAATTTTTTGTAATATTTTTATATGACAACATACGTGAACAGCCGCTGTATAGTACATCTGATTCGTGTGATGGCGATTGTTCGTTAATATGAGCGGATGACATCTGTCATCTACGCGACCGATTAGCCAGGCACGGATTACTTGTAAAGTTATCAAAAACGTTCTGTAATCTAGTACTAAATTTCACTACCTTTGTTGACCAGTTGTCAAAATAAATCTAAAACCAGCTGGACAATTAATTATGTCAGCAAAAATCAAAAAACTTGTAATGTTTTTTTAGGACAATAGCGTCCGCAAAGTGGGGATGACAAATATGTCATATGATATGCCACATGTTTTCACGTGAAAAGTATGTAATTTAACATTTAACATATATCGTCGTTGCGCGTGCAATACCGCGAAAGAGCAGTTTGTAAATACCGCGTAACAGCAAAAGGCGCAAAATTGAAATATTGCGCCTACGCATTCTTAACATAGTTTCGCTCTATATAGATCTCACAGAATTTAAATTAGCCTATAAAAAACCTCATTTTTGACATAAAAAAATTCAATTCTATATTAAAATTCATTTCAAACCCGCGTATCTGCTAATTCTAAACTACTTTTTCTGTAATTTGTTGTAACAAAACCGCGTAAGTGACTTTAAACAGAATCTAAGCAAGTTATTAAAGTTATTTTATATGGAATCTAAGCAAGTTATTAGTAAGCTAACGTTATTTTCCTATAAAATAGGTCGCAAAGAAGTAGCCTTAGAGTTCAGTCCATAAAATATAGTTAAATGGCTAAGATATTAAGTTTTTTCTTCCTCCTGTAAAATCGTGAAAACGCAGATACGCGGTATTTACAAACTGCTCTTTCGCGGTATTGCACGCGCAACGACGATATGTAGTTTTCTTTGCGTAATATCAGACCTTTGGGATACTCTGTCTCTATAGTTCTAGACAATTTATTTTTTCGAAATAGCTCTAATATTTGCCAAAGTTCCATTAAAATCTTAAGCGTTTCAAATTTATTTTAGTGGAAATGGCTATTCGTGAGACTGCGAGTTTACATATACATATATATATATAATATATATGGGACGATCCATGTCAAGTGGATCAGAGCTGTGGCCAAAATTGTAGGTGTCCAAAAAAATCAACCGAGGGCTCATTTTAAAGCTTATGACGTCTACTTTCGAATGCCGTGTGCGCCTTTGAAAAATCAAATATGGCGGTTTCAATATGGCGACCGGAAGTGGAATGAAAATTAAAAATTTTTGGAAAAAAGCTTATAGAAAAAAAAATTTGCAAGCTACAAGACCGTATTTCGACTCAAATTGTAGCAAATGAACAGCTCTTTAAGGCTGGTGCAGTTGAATAAGAAAATTCAAGATGGCGGATCCAATATGGCTGTGCAATATCCCACTTTATGGCCTAATTTTTCAAATCCAACCATTTTGCACCAAATCTTGTATACGGGGGTTTTTGGGGTCGCTGACCACGAATATAAGATTATATTTGAAAAATTCAAAATGGCGGATCCAAAATGGCGGACGGTTGTTTTCGAAAATCAACCGATTTGCACCAAATCAGGTATACGGGGGTTTTTGGGGTCGCTGACCACAAATATGAGATTATATTTGAAAAATTCAAAATGGCGGATCCGCCATCTTAATTTTTTTCGAAAATCAACCGATTTGCACCAAATCAGGTATACGGGGGTTTTTGGGGTCGCTGAACACGAATATAAAATCAGATTTGCGAAATTCAAAATAGCAGATCCAATATGGCGGACGGTTATTTCAAATCGAACGGCTTTCAGAAAACCTTTTAGCCATATTATATTCTCATAATGTATTTTGCAAATCTGACTTTGTATTCGTGATCAGCGACCCCAAAAACCCCCGTATACCTGATTTGGTGCAAATCGGTTGATTTTCGAAAAAAATTAAGATGGCGGATCCGCCATTTTGAATTTTTCAAATATAATCTCATATTTGTGGTCAGCGACCCCAAAAACCCCCGTATACCTGATTTGGTGCAAATCGGTTGATTTTCGAAAACAACCGTCCGCCATTTTGGATCCGCCATTTTGAATTTTTCAAATATAATCTTATATTCGTGGTCAGCGACCCCAAAAACCCCCGTATACAAGATTTGGTGCAAAATGGTTGGATTTGAAAAATTAGGCCATAAAGTGGGATATTGCACAGCCATATTGGATCCGCCATCTTGAATTTTCTTATTCAACTGCACCAGCCTTAAAGAGCTGTTCATTTGCTACAATTTGAGTCGAAATACGGTCTTGTAGCTTGCAAATTTTTTTTTCTATAAGCTTTTTTCCAAAAATTTTTAATTTTCATTCCACTTCCGGTCGCCATATTGAAACCGCCATATTTGATTTTTCAAAGGCGCACACGGCATTCGAAAGTAGACGTCATAAGCTTTAAAATGAGCCCTCGGTTGATTTTTTTGGACACCTACAATTTTGGCCACAGCTCTGATCCACTTGACATGGATCGTCCCATATATATATTGGGCATACAATATGGCAAATCAGTGTCAAAATTTAAAAATAGGTCGATTCTACGGACTTTCATAGCTCCAAAAATGAATTCTTACAAAATGAGAGTACGTTCTTTTTTATTGGTAATATAGTTGTATTAAGATTGTTTCAAATCACCAATGGATATTTTATTTTGTTGCTCTCTTAGTAATTTAATACTTAGTACCTTAAAAACAAATTTTTTCAATTTTTTTTCAATTTTTTTTATGATGTTCGAAATTCCTTCGGCTATTTGGCGAGTTGAATATGTTTAAGTTTATTTCATTGACAGCTTGTATTATTGTTTTTCATTTTGCGTTTTTAAATCTTGTCCATTATCTTTAGCAACCTCAGTAGTTTTTTCTTTGTTCAAGTTTTCGTCTTCAATAGCCTTGTAGAATCTGCAGCTGATGATATCATCAACCATGACCATTGTAAGCATTTCATCTCCACAGAATTCACGAATAATTGTAGTTAGTTTATGATCTTTCTGTTTGTGGATCAATTTGTTCTCTCCGTCAAATGTGCAAACACTTGTAACCTTGCGGCCGTCAAAGGTTTCTTCGTGAAATTTCACACCATCTTCGAATTCGATAACATTTTCATTGAAATCAGTCGAAATTTTAAGTATATACAAGCCGCGTATACGATCTTGAGAAAGTTCAACAATTGGGTAGACAGTGTTGCCCATTTTTCTCATTACCGGTCCAACTTGCAACGCCTTCAGAATTTCGTCGAATTTTTCAGACTTTTCCAATTTATACTTTTTTCCTTCCCAAAACGGCATTATTTAATTTTACTTACGGTGCAAAAATAGATGAAAAGAAATTTATAATTTATTTTGTGCCAAATAGTGTTTTTAAATTTTTGAACTGCTTAATAACTTAACCGTGCCACATTATTTTTATTTGCCGAACTGCGAGCGAGTTAGATTTCACAAAACTTAAATTTGATTAGAATTTACTTGTCAAAATTATTCGAACAGCTGTCTTTTGAGTTTCGGATTACTACATACCAACACTGTGTCACATCTAAAAAAAAAAAAAACACTTGACCTTTTCCTCGCGCTGATTGTATTATAGAACTATTATTTTCTAGCTCTACGCTTGATTTTGATCACGTGAACCTCAAGATTTTGTTTGAATAGGTTAATAAGATATTAAATATATTTAAAAAACAAATTGAATTCCTAAAATACCGTATTCCCAAATCAAATATTCAACGGTATGAGAACAGGCTAACATTAACTAAACCTATGCTAAGTTACATAAAAATCCATTCTGTGCTCTCCTCTTCCTTTCCTCTTTTTTGTTTGTCTGCAAAGACCTAACAAAGAAATTTTGACAATAGATTCCATATCGGAGGCCACAAAATGCATTTTGATAGTAGATTCAGAGTCAGTGCCCTCAGAACATTTACAGTATTAATTTTCATTAAAAGTATTAATTCTCATTAATTGGAAAAATGTGGAGCACTGCTTTGAAAACCTACAATTTGTCCGAATCTCCATTTCTCAAGTTATAGTCTATATTATTTCAAAATCTGGCTAAATCAGAAATCTAATTGGTATCCTACCTTTCCTTTGGTCCCTAAACTTTTTTTTGCAAAGGGTGGAGACTATTCGGAAATTTCTAAAATTACTGGCGAGTTGAAACTTTTTGCTTGAGTCTGACCCCTGCCTGTCTGGCATCGGAATGCTTGAATTTAAGTTTTAAACAATTTGGAGAAATTTAGCCTAGATCTGGGTTACATCTATTCTCAACTGCTTTAAGCCTGGTTTAATTTATATTTAAGTTTGGCTTAGTTTAAATTTGGTCACAATTGCAAGAACTTTTCATCGGCTAAACGAATTTTTCCAGATATATTGTACAATTCAATATTAATTCAAAATTCTTGGTCTTGAAGACACATACTCTATTATTTTCACCAAAATATAAAAACAGGTAATTTAAGTAACTGAGTTTTAAATAAATCGATACATAATCATATTCGTGTTCCAAAACACAATAATTTTCTTGACTTAAATTTTATATGGCAGCAGGAGCACTTAGTTTTTGCAATTCACGTTAAAGCAAATACTTGGGGAGATATGTGTTCCATAGCAATCTAAATTTAGCGCATATGTTCTATTTTTGAATATTACTTCCAATTTAGGGAATCTCCTCTGAGTCCTGTATCAATCACAGTAAAATCCCACAAGGAGATTCCCATGGTTGAAAGCGACGTACTGGAGGCTGAAGCCGACGTGAGTCTGCTGTAGACGAAACATCATTATCCTATTACCAGGAGAGGAATATCAGACTCAATAGTCTAATTCGAAAAGAAGTTCCATCTCGGGCTGATAAAAACGAAATCGTTTGATGATAAGCGCACACATCCGGCGCGGAACCTTTGTTGTATGCGGAATGTTTCATCCACTCAATCCATTTATGTATGCACGTACTATATATGTATGGATGTATGTCGCTGAGTTTAGAATATACGTCTGCATAAGATACAGCATAACCAAAAAAAAAAATGTATATGCGAGACTTTGGATTCGTGGATTTAACATAGACTCTCCGAAAGCACGTTGTCCGGATTTGCCACAACATCAATTTTATCCTTCGGTCTGAGCGTAGGAGTTGCAGGTAAACTGAAATTGGATAAAAGCTGAAGAGGCTTTCACCGACATAATGCCATTCAAGGATAAAAGCACTCGGCATCGCCTCCGAACGCTTTAATGTGGTCATATCGATTTGCCGGCCGCACATATGTTAAGACAAACGGCTGGTCCAGATCCTGGAGGAGGAGGAGGATGTCGAATTGAAAAGATGCTCCTTTTGTTCCGGGATCGTCAGCTTCCGTCCCTTCCCCCCCGCGTTCGGCTGAAAGAGTACTTTGTGCTGCCACTTGCACCGCATCCTTCTTGGACCAAATAGAAATTTGCTCCAATTTCTTTGAGTGCTTTCTCGGCGACACAGTGCAAGGAAAAAATATATAAGTATATATGTATGTGTTTTGCTTTTTTTTTAGGCGGAAGTTGATTGTTCACAAATTTCTAAATCCGCCGCTTGGCGGCGATAGATGAAAAAAAGAGAGGAGTCTCGGCGGGAACTTTATCAATAACCTCCATTTCGAGGGCTCGCACAAGGAACGTGTGAAACCTTTTCGTATTCATCGCGATGTCTGTATGTTTTGTATAATTCCACACTTAGGTGCATTCGTAGAAGCCTCCTCGGTCCTCTTGTTTTTTCCTTTTGTGCTTATCGCCCCTCAAAGAAAAATTCCCTTCAGCCCTTAGTATTTTTTCGCACCCAGCTTTCATTAGGATCGGGACGGGGGGGAAGAGGGAATTCCGGCCAGAGCCCGAGCTCGTCTGGGCCTCCGTTTAACAAGTTAAATGGAAAATAAAGGCGACACTTTAGGAGCGCCCTCTTTCGTCCTCGACTCGCATTTCGTCGTCCCTTAGCTCCAGCTCAGCTGATAAGAGGACAAAATCCGGTCCGAGGGCAACTTAAGGAATCTCATTTTGTGTGTATTAGAGGTATTCGGGGCCGATATTGTTTATGGGGAGGGATCAGAAACCCTATGGATGGCAGGGGATATTTTGTGGCTAGTTGCGGTCGTTTGGGACCTTCGACCAAACTCCATATTGAATTGAGTCGCAAACTAAGCTCAGTAAGTTCATTGATATTTAACAATATTTGATGCGCCCCATTGTGGTCGATGGCTCTGTCTGTGGACAGCCCCCGTCAGGGTCGGCAAACAACCGCACCCCAATGTTGGGGGGAGCAGCAACTGGTGTAGCTGCTTTATCTTGTTAGAAACTAATTTTATAGCCGATGATTATGTTCGAATAAAAGCACTTTTGTGGTTTATGTGAGAGCCTCATCATTAAAACAACCGCGATACTCCAGTAACCTATTTCGATTGCATTTTCGGGCTACAAATAATTGGTGAATGTAACATGAGACCGCAGGTGGGTCGCATCAATTTATCGGACATTTTCCGTTTATTTTCATTACCATACAATACAGTGGAGCAATTTGAGATAAAATCTCATTTAAAGAGCATTTCATTACATTCCACACTGTATTTAAATCAATCTATAAAGAGCAATTTTGTTAAATTTTGGAACACACGTTTACCAACAATTTAATTTTGAATCTTATTTAAACACTTCTTTAGTCCAAAAGATATATTTGTTTTAGTTTGCACAGAATTCTTAAAGGACACACGTTTATATATATTGGATCTTATCATAGCTATGAAACATCGTCCCGACAAAACAAATATATTGTGGGAATATTACCTCAATCGGTCAAGTCGTTTAAAAGTTATGCGATAGCAAACGCACCAACGATTATATATGTATAAAATTACACAAGTGGTGAATTTTTAGAATTCCAAAAAGGAGGACGTACAGAAGTCTGTATAGCTGAAACATTCTTCTAACATGTACATTAATTTTTGATGGAACAAAAACGTTTGGAGGCCATCCGAATATTACTGATTTATTTATTGTACAAATGAAATAAACTATCAATCACACAAAAATAAGAAGTAGAGTATAAGAAAGGAGAATCATAATGTTCAAAATTTTTAATTCTTCTTATAAAATTTGATTTTTTCTTTCGACATTAAAATTTATTAACAAATTGGTTTTTATTTGATTAAATCAAAATCTGAACTGCGACGATTTTGGTCAAAAAATGTAAATCCGGCCTGTGGCGGCTTTCAAAGTTAAATCAATGTTTTTTTATATTTTTCACATTTTATTTAAATTTAGTCTTGCACGAATGATGATAAGAAACTTAAATTAAAGTTTATAAAAAATAAAATATGCCAACAAAACCCTGATCCTTTATTATTAAGGGCTTTGTATATACTGAAGAGTTGTCTTTGAAACTATGAAACTTTTAGAAAATTTATTACATCTGTTTCTATTATTGTGATAATATCCAATTCTTTCTCGTAAATCTAAAGATATTGCTTTTTCATAAAAAACATTAAGAATACTTCCTCAGTAATCAAAGTTTTAATTTTATTTTAAACCTACTGGTGCCACTAACAACTTGGAGGAGCACATAAGAATTAAAACTATAGAGATTTTATTTAAATTAAGCCGTAGTCTGATCCGAAGAATGGTAGATACGGCCGCTTTAGAAGGGTTTATAAGGTGTTTATTAGAATTAGTTAATTCTAGTAAGCTTCTCTATTTCTCGATTTTAGAATGGGATATTATCTCTAATTTGATCCACAGTACATTTACATTTTTATTCAAATAAACTAATATGGTCCCAAAGATTCTCACGTAAAATGCCGATTCTTAATTAAATTACAATTATTCCATGGATATTTTATTTATTTTAGAATTAGGATTTCACCAAAGATCTATTTTGATCCTTTCAAACTTTTTCAAGGATCGAAAGGTTCAAAATTAGTGTTCAATTTTGAGCTACTGACTGAATAAAAAAATTCGTAATCTTTGGGCGTTAAACAGAACTAAATTTCCCACTCGAGTTTATTTTGCAATAATTCAGTGAGATAGAAATTTATTGATTTAACACCATTCATTTACAATTACATCATCCAATGGAACTGTAATCTCTGCCAAACATTTTTTCCACACAATTCAATGACAATAGAAGAAAGAAACGTTTATTATATTATATCTTCCATATGTATTCACGTAAATATACTCCTTATAAAAATTATATAATTTTACAAAAATTAAATCATATAAATTAAATTTACAAAAATTAAATTAAATAAATTAAAAATCTCTACGAAGTAGTTCGCTAGGCTGCTGGTCTGTATAGCGTCATAGGCTATATATAAATTTTAATATATTTATTGTTTATAAGGTTTTAATATAATTATTTATTTAATACAGCACTTTTTAATATTTTTATTATTATTTAATACAGCACTTTTTAATATTTTTATTATTATTTAATACAGCACTTTTTAATATTTTTATTATTCAGTTTTTAATATATTTATTTTATTTATAAGATTTTTAATATATTTATTGTTTACAAGATTTTAATTACTAATTTTTAAATGTAAAAGCTAATTTTTAAAATTTTACTTCCTGTCTTTCTAATATTTTCTCCCGAATCAATCTTATTGTTTTTCTAAGCCTGCTTCTGATTTTTATTTTTTTTTTTCGCCTACCGCCACAGTCTGGCTCTCATATTTGCTAATTTTATCAGATAATTTATGTTATAAGCCATAATATATACGTATACAATAGGTTAAGTATATTTTTACAAGAACTTTTCCTAGATATTGATAGATATTGATAAATAAATATTTTAATAAGTTTTCGCTTTATTTGATTTTCAATTTACTCCTAAATGTTTCTTTGAAAGCATCAATAACTCTCCCTTAAATTTTAGTTACCTCTTTCATATGTATAAGCTGTTTTGAAATTCATCAATTTAAAGTTATTCCATCTGCTTTAAAAACTTCTTCTTGGAAGTTTTGGCCCAAACAAAATTCAGCGACTTTCCGTTGGCCAACGACACATAAGTACCTGTGCACATAATCTCACGATTCTTGTGGAGCGCACCGAAGCTTATTTGCATATCCTGGCGTAGGGTAAATATTTTGACAGCTGTCATGGCTTGTGCACGTGCAGCAGCCGGAGTGTATGACACGATGACAAGATAAGTGAAATTTTTCTGATTTGGGAAAATGCTTTTCCTATTCGAAGGTATGCCGTGGTATATTGGATTGTGGCAGGATAACGCTGACTGGCCGTTGACGCATGAAATTGATCGAAATTCGTATGGAAATATTGCTCAAAGAAGCATCCCGCTCCGCTTGGATGTTTACCCCTTTTTTTATTTCATTGATATTGGAGTTAAATTGAAAGGGCTCGCGAATTTGGGAGTAGTTGTGAAAAGTCGAGAAAATTTCTGAAAAGGTAAAAAAGAATGTCGCTTGAATTTTAATGTCTCAACTATAACGAGGGTTCGGGTGCTTGACCCAGGCCACGGTTTGTTCCATTAGTTTCCTTTTAAACTTTGCTTCTGAAGTCAGTTGAATGCTTTAGGTGAGTTTCACCCACGTTGAACGCCCTCAGAAAGACTGAAGACAGCATTTTCTTCGCGCCGCGTCAGGTGAATGACAAATGCACCTGAGATAAATCTGCGAAAGTTTATTAAGACAAATGGGCACTGATGCGAGCAGTTGTTGTTGTAGCATTCGCTCTCAATTTATTTTTTTTTTTTTTTTCCGAAGAAAATTCCTGTCAACTTCTGCGAACCTCCGCCGTCTGGTTCCTTGCTTGATCCGGTGGCATTTGACAAAGGAGGCCATTAGCAAAGTTCAGACATGCCTTCTTATCGTAAATTAACTACGGATTTTTAAAGTGCTTAAGAGATGTTCGGGCGCAAAAGGGGAAATCGTTAAATATTTAGGGCAACCTCAAGCGATTCCCTGAGGATAGTCTGCACGAGACCGAAAGTTTTCTTCATTCTGCGCGCGGCAGAGTATTTAGCCGCAGATAACATCCCTGCGGTGAATGGCGGTCTTTTATGATTAATTCAGTTAAATTTTAATGAGACTTCGGCTCAACTTCCTATGGAATTTCCATGTTCACGTCATTAATCAGTCGGAATCACAACGAGACGGCGGAGGAGCCCAGCTCCGTCCAGAGCGTGAACTTGCTCCAAATGAAAATGGATATGGGAATAATTCCTGGCCTGGTCCTACCTGCAGAGCAGCACTGCATCCAAAGTGGCCATTGCCGGTGCTTCCACTGCATTTTTTCTACGTTTTAATAACAGTCAGACGTTTGCTTTCACAATCTTTAATTATGAACCTCGAAAGAGGGTAGTTATCATTTCGGGCTTAATTTAAATATCATTTCCCGTCTGCAGAGGTAGTATTTGGGTTTTCTATATTCTACCTCGGCGCTTTATGGAGCGCAGATGCACTTATTATTATAACTTTGTGCTCTGAAGAACGTGCATTGGCTTTGAGAAAAAATTCTCTTCTATGCTACTTATATACTACAATATACTACTTAAAAATGCGGACATTTTTATAACTATATATTTTTATTCTTTCTAGATCACATACGGGATTTCAGTTGCGGGAAGTTATACTACAAAACCTTTTATTTCGATGAGTCCAACAATGCTATTTACGTGGGTGCAATGTGAGTATCTTAATTTCTTAATTAATTTCATCAAGTGTTTCCACATTAGTTTGCCATTTCCATGTCCATTGACGTGATTAAGTGCGACGGCGACAAAAGAATATGTACTTGCGACGAAAGTAATGCAACTTCATTGTCGTCCCTAATATTGTAAATATTTAGCTACGGTTTGGGAGAGGTAGAAAAATATCATAAAAACAACAGGAATTATGCGAAACAATAAGGACGTTGATCTGGATACCGGAAGGAATCGATTGTTCATTATTCTCTGAATAGTGTTCATTTCATATGATGTTGATATGAAGTTGGAATGTTTGAAGTTAAATCAGACAAAGTTTAACTCAGGCAATAACATAACTCTTAAGTTAATCCTATTTAATTTTTTGAATTAACAAAATGCTGTTTTTTTTTTTTAAAGAAATTAAAGAAGCCTTTTAGCTTTGTGTATTTATTTTTATGCAAAATATTTAAAAATGATTATATGAGAAGAAAACGCATAATAAAGCATATTGTATGCAAAATAACTGATAGTTCGAGTCTTGCGATATTCAATTCCGACAAAATTTAAATCTGAAAAGCAGATTAAAATATTTTGAGCTTCAGTATTCAGTATTGTCAAGTATTTGAGCCAATAATGAGTCAATCTGCCCTTTTCACCTTTCCGAGGTTGACGCTATATCAATATGATTTTTATAAAACAAATTTCATAGATGCAGTTATATGTATAAGGGAAGAAAAATTTTATAAATAATCATCGTTTTACGATACATTATTTCGAATTGGAAATCCAAGATTATGAATCTAATATTGAGTCCAAAAATTCTTGACGTTTAGAGATATCCTATATTGTAGATGGGCTCTTTCTGACTTTCAAGATTAAGGGCATGGAATGTTTTAATATTTTAAGGATATATTTGTGGATATATAGTTAATACATGATCAAATTTTTGGACCAAAAATTTGAAAATTCAGCGAATTATTCGCAATTTCCAAAGGCTCCAAAAAAAAAGTGGCCCCACTGCTGCAGTTATAGAGAACTTCAAATTGCGTGAAATCAAAAAAATCAGAAAGTTTATTAAACTTGAAGGTATTTCCCGTGCCACAAACCTAAAAAAAAAAAATTAAATTTAAAAAAATGGCGGAGTATTAAAAAAAAAATTCAAATTTCGCGCGAAAATTTGGTGATATTTGGCCTGCCAAAATTATATTTTTTATTCGATTCGGAAAACTGGAGGTTTATGGTACGAAGAAACATGTATAAAAGAAGTTGCAATAAGAATCGACTCGATCGGATGATTTGTCTTCGACAACTGCAGCAAATTACAACTGCAGCAAATTTTAAAAAGTAGTTTCGAGAAAAACACGTTTCAAGTTTAATTTATACATTCCTCAGTACCTCGATACGATAAGCGGCTGCTCTTCTGATGGCTGTAACTCAAAAACTATTTGAGATATGCACTTAAAATTTTAGTATGTTATTTTTAATAGTATGGTTTATCGAAATATGCAAAACAAAATTTTTTTAAAAATGTCACACTAGTGGTTCCCCTTAAGTAATTCACAATTGTAGTGCACTGAAAAAAATATTTAGAATATTTACCAAAAAAACTGGGCAAATCATCTAATTTTCTTAGGTGTTTTTCAGCCAGCCGAGTCGATTAGCTGCTTCACCTAATTTGAAATAGGTGATCTGTGTTGTAGAAATTACCTACTGTTATAGCTAAATTACCTACCGACTGTAGGTGAAGGATCGATAAAAGGTAGACGAATTTCCTAAAGTTTTCAGGCAAATAGTCGAAAAGGTTTAGACGATTTTTCCATAACTTGTAGATGAATTTCCTATTAGGAAATAGGAAATTCATCTACAAGTTATGGAAATTAGGAAATAGGAAATTCATCTACAAGTTATGGAAAAATCGTCTAAACCTTTTCGACTATTTGCCTGAAAACTTTAGGAAATTCGTCTACCTTTTATCGATCCTTCACCTACAGTCGGTAGGTAATTTAGCTATAACAGTAGGTAATTTCTACAACACAGATAACCTATTTCAAATTAGGTGAAGCAGCTAATCGACTCGGCTGGCTGAAAAACACCTAAGAAAATTAGATGATTTGCCCAGTTTTTTAGGTAAATATTCTAAATATTTTTTTCAGTGTAGAAAAGTTTCTCTTAATTGTTTCAGAACCATTGTATTAAAAATGTATGAAGGAATAGGGATTTTGGGTGTGAAATTTAAATAAAAGATTAAAATATTTAATATAAAATAAATTCATATTTATTTCTTTTTAATATAATAATATTAAATCCTCAATTACAAATAGATTACATAGATTTTGTATTTAGAGAAATAATACGAAAATTGCGCCGATTTTTAATTAACCCAAATTTTCTAACTTATTTTATAATTCAAGATATATAGACATTTATAATACCAGGTACAAAGAAAAAGACATCGTAGCACTGAAGGAAAATATTTCTACGAGATTTTATTTAATACAAAGTATTTTTAAGCATATTGTTAAAGGATATTTTTTAGTTGGAAAAGAGATTCTTATAAAACGATTTGATTCTCATTACAATTGTTATGTAATCTCTGGTTTCGAAAATTATAATAAGCTTATAAATTTTGAAGATATCAAATATTTGCCTGTAAATGAAATTTTGTTACATAACAAAGAAAAAGTATTTAGATTGAAATCACCATTTATATAATTAATTAACCCATTAAGTATCTGCAATACTTGATGCAATTGAAAGGTTACAGAAACCGCTTTAAGTACACTATCTACGTTATATAAAATATCGTCAAAAAATATATAGACATCATCAAAATGTTCTTCGTCCTCCCCAATTACTAATATAAGAGGTTGTAATGTTGTTTTACGAGCCAAGCTGTCTGCCTTCCTTTGATTTGTGGTTGATAAAATAAAATTTTTATCCTGAAATAAAAACCAAAATGCGGCGTTATATTGGACTAGTGTTCTGTAAAATGCTGCATTAAATAATGGTAAGTATAACTAGGCAAAAGGCAAAAGAAAATAATATTTTTCTTGATAAAAAGTTACAATTAACAAGGTGAAGGAATGCTTTTCATATGAATGTCGAAATAAATGTTGATAGGATACGATGCTTCAAAAATCGATTGGTGATAACATCTTCGATAAATATGTAGTAATAGGAGCAAATATTTTACAAATTAATTTTGATATATATGCAAATATGTGGCTTACTGGTATATGAATAATGAATGATCTCTGACTATCTGCAATAGTCGGCTTCCATTGTTTTATTTTGCAAGATTTAATCGTCTGTGGAACCAAATAAGCAATCAGCAAAAGCAAAAATGCATAGTTTTGGGTATCTGTAATAAACTCCAATTATTAAAAAAGAAATTGTGGACTGTAATGTATTTACCGCTTTTTTCGTGATCAATGAATTGAATTAAATATTTATTTGAGGGGTCTCGAACTTCCTTTTTAAGTATTTCGCAACATCTCTGAACAAATTCTGGCCATTTTGTAAATAGAAGAGAGCTTTTCCCCGGATACAAAGTCTCGAAATCTAGTTCAACCTTGAATTGAAAAGAATATTTTATAGCTTTATGATGCGATTATATATAAACAGTTTAGAGACTTTTACTTTATTTTAAGTTTTTGTTTTTTGTTTTTAAGGAACAAACAATTACGATTATGAGTGCGTACCAGTGATGAACCAATTTGCTGTTTTAATGCTGGCCACTTTTCAATTATATTATTTTTATCGTTTTTTATGTCCAGGTATCGTAGGGCAAATGTGGCTTGCCATTTAGACAAAAGTAAACTTTGTGGACTTTTATTATGAAAGAGCCATTCAAAATTGGCACGATGCTCTAGAAGTAATTGGTCATAATCTAGGAAAAAAAAATCAATAAATTAAACATAAATTCAAAATATTCTACCTATTTCAGTTGAAATGTCGCAACTGGTAGCTTTTACTTCAGTTCTGTTATCGGTTGTTTTTGTGTTTCCTTCCAAATAACCTTCAGCTCTTAGTTTTTTCCGAATAGTGTAATATTTCTCGCGCAATTTTCCTCGATGATTTTCATCACCAACATAAGTTTCCTATAGTTAAAATAACAAAAGGTATTAAGGTTTTATAAAATTAGGTAATCACTCACCACTTGTTCCTTTGGAAAAATTTCTTTAATTTCGTGCGCAGCACTCTTATAGTCCTGATTTGTTACACGTTTTCTAGAATTTACCCAGTACTCGCAAATAATTGTGCAAAGTCTCTGACGGGAACTTTTTAGAAGAAAACCTTGTTTTTTGTAATTTTCCGTTATTGATTTTCCCACTAATGAACTTTCAAGTAAAACTGATAAATCCTAAATATTAAAAAGATTTCCTTTAAAACATATAAACAACATTAAATGATAAAGTGATTATCAGTACCAGTGAAGGGTCATTACTTTCCGATGTACAACTAGGCGAAGAACAAGTTACACTGCTTCCACAATTTTGTGATGAAATATTGTTTATCCAGTTTTCTAAAGGCAAAGATATAGTATCGCCTACACAAGAAAATCCCTAAATAAAAATATATCATAAAATTCGCGTGATAATAAAAACGCATGGAACTAACTTTTTCACTGCGCCATTCAAACAACTTAGTTCTAAATTTAACGCGTTGGCCGAACTCTTGATCAGGAATTAGGCGGTTTAAATCGTCGCCTGTTAAGTTTTTCAGTAGGGGAGAGGGGGGCATAATGGGGACGTTAAGGAAAATGCGCAGTAAAATAATCAACGCAATGTATTTATTAATTAAAAGTAATACAACACTTTGGTTACTTATTAAACTATCATTTGGCATAGAAATTGGTGATGTAAATAATCATATGACGTTATAATTTTAATTTTTTTAAACTATAATGAAAACCCCATTGTGCCCCAGGGTAGGGGCAATATGGGGTATGTATTTATTTTGCGTCACAGTACAAATAACAAACCAAATAAAATGAGTGACGTTTAGAGTATTTTTGTTCAAAACATATCAATAAGTAATTTATCTGCAAAAACAAAATAAATACATGATAGTAGCGACATAAACACTTATCTTTTTATATGAGTATTCGTAGTCACTCAAAATTACATAAAATTACGTTGAAAATCGTTTTTTTGTTTTAAAAATCAAACGCGCGCAGTCTAGTCGCCGGTCACTGTCAGACTAAAGAGAGATACAAAATGGCTACCTCTTAGCGAAAACAAAACACATCTAGAGCGTATAGTTTTTTGTAAGTGTGGGTGGCCCCGTCGTGCCTCGCGTCCCCGTTATGCCCCCCTCTCCCCTACTTCATAATCTAATACACCTTTTTCTAATGGAATAAGAATGAGAGATATTTTAAGGAAAACCACTAGATGTTTTTGGGGAAATAGGGTAAATTGCAAAGAAACTTTGCAAAAATACTTACCACGAAAATCTGAAACGAGAACTTCGTCAGAAAACCCCCAACTTTTCACTAATTGCTCGGCAGTAACATCTTCCACGTAAGCTAAATCCATTATAGAGAATCGAGTTAATTATGATACTTATTAGCAATTTTTTATTTAGAATGACATTAATTAATGCTATAACATACCTAGCACAAAGTAAGCACATGCCAGAACTGATCATATGCGTTCTTATGGGGTGCGCACACAACCCGACCGTTGGGTTGTGTGCAGAAATATATGTGCTGTTGCACCCGTGATTACGAGAAAGAGAAGCAATGTGAATCGGGCCATTCACCCACACGTCTAGGTGATTTTCTATATATGGTGCAATTTTTGGAAGTCATTCACCTACACTAATAGATGATTTTACGTTTCACTCAAAGGCTGTTATTTGGTAATAAATAGGAAATTCACCTACTTTTGTTTAGGTGACTTTGCCGCATTTGTAGATATTTCGGCTAGAAAAGTCGGTGAAATTCATCTTCTTCGCTATCCTGTCTGTATCTTTTTTTGTAATTCACCTATGCTTGTAGGTGAACTTCCTACTTCGTTTTCTTAACGCTTTTCATCTACAAACGTAGGAGATTTTACACTTTTGCTACTTAAATTGTATTTTAACTTTGTCAGTAAATTTTGTGGTATTGCCACTCTTTTAAAATTTTTAAATCGATAATAATCATTTAATAAATAGAAATGTAAGGAAACTTTATTAGAAACTTTATTAGAAACAAATTTATATTATAATTTTTTATTTATTTTATTTTATCTGTCAGTTGAGCATTTCAAATGAAAATGATTTACTTATATGTATAATTTGTGTGGAATAATTTAAGATGTTACAATTAGACCGAATTGACCTGGATTACTGAAATGTTAAATACTTTGAATTAAATTTTAGATATTTTACCTAAAATCTGGATCAATGCTCTGAAACTTTTAATCAAACGAAATATTTTATATGTACCTAAAATATGAGGTTTTCAACAATTGATTTTAGTCAATAATTACATATTTGTAGATTTTTCATCTATTTGCTTCTCACCTACACCGAAATAAGCGATTTTTCGAATTTTGTTTGTTCCTCTTTAGATGTTTCTTCTTAAATGTAGATAAATTCTCTACACACTAGGTTAATGTTAGCACCTAAACTGATTTAGGTGGTTCGTCGAATCAACAATGTAAATTTGCCGAGCGATAATGGACAAATTACCTAATTTGTAGGAAATTCATCTAAACTCTGTTCACCTAACTGACAGTAGACAATTTCTCTAAAATATTTTTTTCAGTGTGCTAATGCCGTGGACTAAAATTGAAATTTATGGTGCAAACTACATATGCATTGGGAGTTTTTATGGTTGGTGATTTCAAACATTAAGAACAAATTGTAAATTTATTTAATTCTGTAAATTATAAATTCATTCATGTACTTACATATACCTGCTATCTTATAATACAAGAATGATTACAGATCCGGTCTTCATTAAAGTCTCATATAAGGGCCCCAAATATTCAACATACCTAAAAATCAGAGTGACATTTTTGTTGATTTGCGCTTCACAAACCCATGCTGAAAAGAGCCTAAGAATGGTTTGCAATGGAAATAAAGAATATCGAAGAAACACCATTGGAGATAAAGAGATTAAATAAATAACATAAAACACTAATGCCCGGTTTCACAGTGTCGGTTTAAGCCCTCGTTCACGTTTAAGCTTTTGCTCAACTCATTTTACTGTTTCACAGTGGTGGTTCAAGTGTTGAATTTGGTTCAAAATTGTCTTGAACTTGAGGTACCGAATTTGGCCGCTTAAGCCCTAGCTCAGGGTTAAAGTGAGAGAAACACGAAAACTCAATCAAGATTTTAAGCAGGAGAATTTCTCCCATTTGTCTGAGCCCATTTTCCTCTTCGAATCATTTAAAATTTTGTTCTTTCTTGTCCCAAGTACAAATTTCCCACAAAATGACAGCGCATTCAACCACAGTATACTGCAAAAACCCGCTGAACAAACTTAAGCTGAGCTGAGCATAAAATCAAACTATGAAACAGTTTTGACTTTAGCTAGAGCTTAAACTTAAATCTCAGGTTCAACTGAGCGAAAGTTTAAACCGACACTGTGAAACCGGGCATAATAGTAAGTAAACGAAATTATTAAAAATAGAAAATACAAAATATTTTGACAATGATGCTATTTTCCGTGACACATATGAAGCTAATTTTGTTGTGAATGTTCCTTTCTATTAACTGTTGAGCATAAATGCCGACTAACAAGTTACAATGCTGAATTTGCTCGGCCTTTTACCCAATGTCAATCCAATTCAATGCTTTTTGCTGGCGATGAAAGCATTCAAAGGTCTGGTTTTCTCAAATTTCTAACCTCCCTCGTGGGAGTGAAAAAGGCATAGGGCTAACTCTGTTGTCACATACAAAACTAGCTTCAGAAAGACTTGTCCATAGAACAATACGCCAAATGGCATCATTGTGAGGATGTAATTTGGTACTTAAAGAAAATGGGTATGAACTATGAACCTCCGCAATATTCCATTCAATAATATTCAAACATTGTTAGCGAGCGAAGTAGGAAGCGTCCGGCAATAAGACAAATGACTGCTTCGAAATAGTCCTGGTCACATTAATTTGTATGTAGATTGTTTGCGGATAGTCTGGCCCTTGTTCAAAAACATAAAGAAGTACGCTTTTATCTCCAGCGAATCGAAAATTCCGCCACGAAATTACATAAAAGTTTGCCCGCTCTGAATTAAGATTAATGGTCTCAGCCGTACTTTCAACAAAAGGCCTTAGGAGAAGATATTCATCGCACCCTTCCCAAGATGGCTCAAGTTGATTCTGCGGCTTCTTAGCGGCGGTGGCGACCTCAACCGATCCGGGGTGAAATTTAATTTGAATAATTACGGTAATTAATAAGAAGTAAATTCTTCATTAAGAAATCGCATCATTTGTCAAAATTTGACAAGCACTTATTTATTTTTGTGGCCAAATACTCTGGACATTTATTGAGGTCGGAGTGGATTAAGGGATGATGGAATGCTTGAGATTTAAGCGCGACCCGTGGCCAATTTTTCAATTTTATGAGGGCGGCCTATCAATTTATGTGACATCCGACTTAATTGAAATTTTTATTTATGTAAGTCGCCTGTCTCCTTTTGCAATTTATAGTGGAGGTATAAGAGAAACAAATAAATAAAAAAAAAAAAAAAAATATATTTTCCTCTTTTTCAGGGATCGAGTTTTTCGCCTCAACCTGCAGAATATCAGCCAATCAGTATGCGAGGTAAGCATGGCTTTCAAACTTTTATATAAGCTTCTAACGGAACTTCCTCTATTGACATTTTAAGCACTTTTGAAGCCCGCACCCCCAATCCCGCCTAATCTCACCTTCAACACCTTTCAGCTAAACTTGGACTTTGTAGAACCTGTCACACAGGGAAACTTTTAAATTTTCTGCAAAAACAGAATTGAAATAAATTCCCCGACTGTCCTCGCCGGGGAATTCGAAAAGTTTCCGGGAATGTTTAGACGTGGAGGGCACACAGGGCCAACTCCAGGTTACACCATTGACGAATCAAGAGCGCTAGTGCTAAGATAGCTCCCTAAATGGATTGCTTATTGGAAAAGTTTTTATATTAAGTCACTTTGTTTTCTGAATGTGACGAACTCACGTTAGGGACTCTCACACGTTCGCTGCTATTTCCGGCTGATTCGATGAGTCAATCCCCCTGTCTGGTGAATTATGTGCGCACCTAAATGGCTTTCGCCGATTTGTTAATTTTCTCGCCTTTTGTGGCTTTGTTATTTTAAGTGCGCATTTCGGGAACTGAATATTCCGTGATTGTAACTTTCACTTGATTAATTACATTAATGGGAAAAGCTATTAATAAAGAAAATCTAATCCATTATTTACTAACTTGTTCATAATTGTTAAATTCTAGATAGTCCTTATCTTATAAATAGTAATTTCTACAGAATATAGGATCTATCTTTCAAACCAACTTCATTAGAGTGCTGTGATGTGACATGCGTTTGAACAAATTAATTTTCATAATATAGAACTGAATGTTTAGGGCCTGTCCGAATCCACGTCTTCGTCTTATTATATTATTATTATTTATAAGTTATTAGAAAGTTTATGACATTAGTGAACAAGCTGAACTATCGCAATATAACTTAACATTTGACATTTGAAGTTTACTTATTAAGTGGAGGACAAAACTGTAGCAATAAAAAATGGCTAACGAATCATCTAGTTTAAAAATATGGAATCCACATTATTCATGCAAGTGTCCCTGCACTGTACCACAATTATAGCAATAGTTCAAAGGGCTTACAATAAAAATAAGGGTAATCATTCAAGATCCGCTCCCTCCAAAGAGAGTTTAGCGATAATTTTTTCCTACAGTGGATTTTAGCAAGATACCCTTTGTTTTAAAAACGTCAATTTTAAAATGTTTTGAATATTCCATATTTACAATTTACTTTCCATTATACAAGAGAGACATGCTTTTATATGTATTACAGTATGTAAAAGATACATATATATATTTTAGCCTTTTGACAACAAGAAAAGATGATTGTTTAATAATTAACAAATATATTTGTCACGGTGACTAAAAAATTAGTTTTCTTTTTCATCATACAAAATTTATGATCAAGACCTTTAACATGTTATTAATAAATAATAGTTCGTATATTTATATTTATTAGTTTGTTATCATGTAAAAATTATGAAACATTAACATAACATCTTATTATTTTTTAATATGAACCTTTTTAAATTAAAATGATATGACATTAAATGTTAAAGATTATTTCACTTATATGCACTATGTTTGTTTACACGACATAGTTATTAATTTAATATTATGTATTATTACATTTCAAAAAGTTCAGTATTTAATATATTAAGATTAATTTCCCGTTACTCCAATATTCAGAAATGACGGATTGGAATATTGATTCAAAATTATATTCTATTATAAAAATGTTAAGATTATGTTGTACAACATAAATAGTGTTAATGCTTTCAGCACTATTCCTATATAGACCTAAAACATATTTTGGACTATATAATGTGATATTGTGACACTTTAGAAGTTATCATACTGAAACTATAGGAATCACAAACTAATTTGAATTGGCAACCAGGAGAGAAGTTTCCATGTCACAAAATAACACCAGTACTATGTGTTTTTTAAAATTTATTTCCATATTTACTTATTCATAAAAATAAAATTTTATCCCTTTATGATATAACATAAGATAAACTGAATACTTCCTTGTTAGCACGAACTTGTTTCACTGTTCCATTTTGCTGTCAAATGCTGTAACATTAAAGTTATATATGTGATACCACATTACAGAACATCGAATTATTTTTAATAGAAATCCCGTCATATTAATGTGGTTACACAGACAATTCATGTTAACTAGATGTCGTATTGATTTAATATGGAAATACAGGTTACAATTTTTAGTTTTCCAAGTGATTACACAATGAAATTTCTTCATAAATAGGATAGGATATCATTTTAAAATAATAATTGAGTATTGTTTAAAATAAAACTTTTTATGTGGTACACAATACATATATATATATATATATATTATACACAATATAATCTGAACACTTTAATCTTTTTTTTAATTATTTATATACGAATTCTTGTTTATTTATGGCACATAAAAATAATCACATTAAAGCCACCAAGAATGATTTTTCTGAGTGTAAAAGTTTTTATAATTTGCAATAAACTTGATTCCCTAAAAAAACATTTTTCGATCAGTAGGTAGGGATTATAGAAATCGATGATCCTAGACGAAAAACCATAAAAATTCTTATGATTTCTTCCCAAATTAGCTCCCACAGGGTAAATAATTTGACCGTGCGATTGACTAACTTACGACCATAATGCCTCAGCTTTAATACGAAGCGTATTTTTTCTGACTTTTTAGCTGAATCCCCTAAACTTTTCCTCACTCACCATCCCTTAATACTTTGGGATTTTCTTCACGATTGCTTTTATTTGACGTGAAATTTTCCTTATTCGTGCATAAAAGGTTATTCCCGTGCACAGGGATGTTAGATAGAATCGCAGACATATTCATCTAACTGTGTGTGTGTGTGTGTGCTCCCTCATATATTTGCAGAGAGACGTAATCATCCTGGAGCCCACAGGATCAGATATCCTCAACTGCGTTTCGAAAGGGAAGAGAGAGGTGAGTCATTTGATTGACAAGGAAAAATCAAGGACGTTCCTTTTTTAAAGACGGATCTCTTTCGTATATAGCTGTTCGAGTGCCGGAATCACATCAGAGTAATTCAGCCGATGGAAGGTGGCCGCAGGTTGTACATCTGTGGCACGAACGCTCATAATCCCAAGGACTATGTGATATTTGTAAGTAGGCCATCGCAGCTCGCGTCCCATGCCCCGGGGATCCCACGAGAGCCTCGGTAGCTGGGCAAAAACAAAGCGAGCGAGAGAATTGACAAATGTTCGATTTCTTTTTACGTTTCAGTCGAACTTAACACATTTACCGAGATCTGAATTCGTGCCAGGAATAGGTTTAGGCATCGCCAAATGTCCCTACGACCCATTGGACAACTCGACGGCCGTTTACGTGGAAAAGGGAAATCCGGGCGATTTACCTGCCTTGGTTAGTATTCCCCCACTCTTCCCAATCTCACCAAGTATTTATATATATATGTATACGTGTGTACGATTCACAAGGGCCAAAAAAGAAAAAAAAAAAAAAAAAAAACATTCAAAGGCGAGCGCCTTTGTGTGCGGAAGCAAATACAAGTTCCAGGAAGTTGGAGGCTTTATCAATGTCCTGGGGCTTGCTGCTGCTGCTCCCCATCCGTGCCCCGTCGCGCCGCTGGATTTTATTGATGCGATAAAATTGCTAAAATTTTTTTTATTTTTTTTTCGTTCCTTTTTCTTTTCAGTACTCGGGCACAAATGCGGAATTCACGAAAGCCGACTCAGTCATTTTCAGGTCTGATTTGTATAATTTAACATCCGGCCGGAAGGAGCATAATTTCAAAAGGACACTCAAATACGACTCAAAATGGCTTGACAGTAAGTTGTGATATTCTTCCTATTCTGACGTCTCATTTTCCTTATTCGTGGTGGGGAAAAAACATTTACCTTCTCGGAGGCGTCCGAAGAAGACGTGCGGCTATCGCACCCTTATACCCCCCGCCCCTACTGTTTTTTGTTAAGAAGATTTTTGGTCGCCTTTAGTGGTGCAAATTTAATGCTTTCCGTTGTTTAATTATTCAAATGTATTACCGCTTTGTTGGCTAAATACTGCAGCATAGCTTTTCCACTTCCTAGTCCTATAACAGACAGCCTTAACTTAACGTAAAATTTTAAGTAGGTATGTTGACAAATTTAAACTAAGTTGGAAAGAGGACATATTTTAGTTCTGATAGTCCAGTGATTGTACATATGGATCAAGTCATGAATATCAGCAATCTCATTTTGGGCCCTGATAATAACCAGTACGCCTGCATTTTCGGAGATTTCAACTTACCTAGTATCATACGGAACTGGTGCGAAATGTTATGTCTTCAACTGAGGTTACTACATACATATGTACAAGTTTTGAAAGCTTAAAGAAACAATTTGCCCTTCTTAGGGTTCTGGCAGAATACGTGTATTGAGTGTAGGAGGAACTGCCAAGCAGAAATTTTTATTGAACAATCTCAAAAGCTCCATTGTACGCCTTTATTTTTACTCACCTACATAAAGATCTCAGTGCCCATCTTACAATGGGATGAATGGTCTGCTCTTTTGAAACGCAACGCGCTTTATGCGAAATCATTGGGCATGTAAAGGCGAAATGAACTCGAAAACAAACTCCAGTGAGCAAATTATATCATTGTTGATATACAGTGCTTCTACTCCGCTCAATTTTTTATCGCGGCGTTCGGCCCTTTTGATATTCTTATTTATGCGAAGTGTTATTGGCTATGCCTTTCCAGCCAAGAGGAATGAGATGTGATGTAAGATGTAAGACCAATCTGTTTCTATTTGAGAGAATAAACTTTTGTTACATTTGTGCATCTCTTTGTGGTTTAGGTTTCAATTATTATGAAATGCTAGCTGTGCCCGTAACTTTATTCACGTTTACCAGAAGATTTGCGGGAATATGGCTTAAAATATGGTATGTTACAGAAAAATGAAACTATATATGAGCTACCCATGATAAATTTCAATTAAAAAGATAATTTTGGACGACAAAAACGTAGCTATAATAAAATAATAATAAAAACAATAATGGAGAATAATTCATGAAATTTATTCATGATCATGGCGACGTAGGATATTTCAGCCAAGCGCTTCCAATGTATTATATTATATATTTAACCGATTTTGGAACATGTGGCCGAGCGTTGTTGTGCAAAAAAATCACCTTATAATAATGTAATATTCAAAATCAGGTCGTTTTTGTTTCAATGCAATTGTCGTTTATAACGATCGGCTGTTTGATCCCACCAAACACCATACATAACAGTATGGATGTTTCTTTTTGTCGTCGATGTTGACATTGATCTTAGTGGTTGGCTACTTATTCCATATACTTTTACGAATAAAAAGTAGATTCATTCGTTATCGCAGTCATAATTCAATGTACAAATGAGTTCTTTTTTATCTTCGAAGAAAGATTGCACAAGTCACCAAATGTCCATCAATACTTTGTCAACATTTCCCTTCTCCCATGACTCGCAGATGTGTTCGACTGACATTTAATGCAGTTGTTAGTTGTTCTTGTTGTTTGATTTGGAACTTCATCCGATAATCCTTGCACTGCTGTCTCTTCAGATTGTTTCTGTTGATCTGGACGTTTTTATTTTCCATATTGAAATCACCACTTCTAATATTCTAAACCAGTATTTACATGTTGATATCGACAGAGTTCGAATTTAAATCCAATTTTGATCATTGAGATTGGGTTTAGATAAAGTTATTACCAGTTGTGTGGCCATAGTAAAATTAGTAAAATTCATTAGACAGATAACATTGTATGT
Organism: Dysmachus trigonus; assembly: GCA_949715965.1. NCBI lineage: Eukaryota > Metazoa > Arthropoda > Insecta > Diptera > Asilidae > Dysmachus > Dysmachus trigonus. Next base: position 34,509,968 of record OX454319.1, read on the forward strand.
TATTCAAATCACTTTCTTAATTCGATGAAAATACCAGGTTTATTTACTCACTGAGTTTCATTAACACGATGTTATCAATTTTTCTGGGTACAGTCATTAGAAAATAAAACCACCAATTAATGAATTGTCTTTATGCAAAGCAGTATACCACTTTTCATGTGTTTTCAGGAATTTTTCTAACTACACGTTAAATGCTCCCAATAAAGATTTAATTTGTTCATTATATTGTTTGAACCATTCCCTTGTCTACTTTATGTCCCCTATTTTGGCGTCTTTTTAGTACAAATAAAAGTTTAGAGTTCAGGTAGAAATTTATTTTGCTGGGAGAGCATTTCACCAACTCGTGGGCGAGGCATTAAGACAGACATCAATTCCAGGAGCAATTTCGTGCTAAGTTTTAACCTGCAGGAAATGGAATTGCACGTCGAAGTCAAGTGACTTTAAAATTCCGCTGACTGTGCACTATGATGGTCAGTGCAGCGTTTAAAATCCGATTATTCTGTGATGTTCAGTTTTTTTCTCCGGACGGGTGTCCCATGTATAGTGGACGCTGAGACACCCTTCTAATAAATTTGACATTTAGAGCGCAATTTCACAGGGTGGTCGGGGTAGTAGAGCGCCAAAGCCCTACACCAGTTCATTTCGATTTTCAACTTAAACTGATTTATTTCGGGAGATTTTGTCTTGTCCATCAGCTCGACCGGCTCTAGAGGTTGGGGGAGAGAGAAATAATTTGCTGGACGCAATTTACCACTGTCATCCAGGACAATCATTAATCAAACCCTATATCTTCCCGGCAGTATAGCCGCCTGCAAATTTGAGTTCTCTGCCCCGCCCTGTGGACCAATCTATTATTGCCCATTTTAATTCCTTTTTTCCGCAATTTAATATATATATGTATACCTCTTTTTCGCTTCGCAGAGCCGAACTTCGTGGGATCGTTCGATATTGGCGCTTACGTCTACTTCTTCTTCCGGGAACGTGCCGTTGAGTACATAAATTGCGGGAAAGCGATATATTCGCGAATTGCCCGCGTGTGCAAGAACGATAAAGGTGGCAAATATATGACCAGCCAGAATTGGGCGACGTACCTAAAGGCGCGCATCAACTGCAGTATATCAAGCGAGTTCCCCTTCTATTTCAACGAGATCCAGGCGGTGTACAAGATGCCCGCGGACGACACCAAATTCTATGCGACTTTCACGACCAACACCCATGGCATTGTTGGGTCCGCAATATGCAGCTATGACATCCGCGATATTAATGCGGCATTCGAAGGTAAGTGCGACTCTGTAAGGCAGCGGATCCCCGCGGAGAGTACCAGGCCCATGTTGGGGCTTTTTTTGCGACCTCTCTTAAACTATATCTGCATGAGCTGTTTGGCTGCGGGTCCGAAACCCGTTCCAGCTGCTCCAGTCCAGGATCCACCCGACATGTCTTGCAGGTGCCCCGCTTCGGCTTTTTATGCTCCTTCAGGAGCTGCTCGTATTCGAAGTGACACTCTTCGCGGCCTGCAGTTTTTATGTGAACGAGTGGTAGAGGGCCCAAACTGCATTCCGCTTGATACATGCACCACTTTATGTCTCCACAAAACGTGACAGCAGACAAGAAGTTTCATGGGGCCCCGAAATGACTCTTTGCATAACAAGATCTGATGCATTCCACTCTTCCATAAAAGGCGAATCATTGGTTTCGCCAGTTACCTTTATTCATACCTCCAGAACCGCGGGGTGTAGTTGGCATTGTTGTGGAGCTGATGATGAAATTGAAGCTGCAGTTCACTCGTACCGTCAATGAATTTTACAGCGATGTAAAAGGGAAAGAAGGTCGACTTTTGGACTGTTTTGTCGAACATTGACTGCTACCTGTTAGGTACTTGATGGAACCTTTTCGGTGGAAATAAAATACAACATTTTGTCTGAAACGTTTTTTTGGTCAAAATACCTTAAATTGTCTTAAGGTAGCATATATATGTATTGTATATACACATGTATTTACATCTGTATGTACACCTAGCAGGGTATAACAATCGATTCTTCGATTTTTAAACTATTCCATACTTAGTTTAAGGTTTAAGGAAAGACCATTCTGAAAATCTCGATTTTTGACCATTTTATCGATCTTTAGCTCTAAGCTCTTGAAAGGGCATGAGTAAATACTCCTTCCTTTTGTATTGAAGTTGAAAGGGTTTAAAGTCCAGTTGTTTTACTTTATTGTTTATATTGTTCCTTCCTTTTTTTGTTTTACTTACCTGAACATTAAAAATTCGAATTTTATTTTACCTCTTTTAGTGGATTAACAGTAAAGACCAAAATTTATAATTTTTTCCAAGTCTATAAGTAAAAATAAAAATATAATATAACTAGATTTCTTCTATACTACAGGAATTTTCCATTAAAAAATTTACCAAGTATTAAAATTACCATTGATTGATAATTAATCATACAATTACCAATTCTTTCGTAAGTATCGAGTATAAACATTTTGAAAGGGACACTTTCTAATTTCTAATGGCGTTGAAGATACTCCTCTACCATCATTATTTTGGGAGCTATCAAAGCTCAAAGTTTACAATTACATTTTTGTTTTGACAGTTTATAGCTCGGTTGAACAAAATCACAAGGAAATTAAAAAAAAAAAAACATGTTTAAAGGGGAAAATACCTGCTTCAAAATTCTTTTTGTTGTATTTAGTCGCAAATTATTTTTCCAGTCTACAAAAGCCGCAAATCAATTGAAAATTAAAATGTCATGTGTTACTTTTTTGGATTTTTTTTATGGAGCTATAATTTGTTGCTATCTGAGCACGTAATTAACCAGCTAAATGTATGAGAGGCAGGAAGGGCCAACTGTCCGAAACGGTTGAAAACATTTTAGTTTGCCGAATTTTTAAACCGCAGAACATTTTTTTTATAGAAATGATGATATTTGTTCACCGTCTAAACTGGTGTTGACCAGTTTTATTGGCAAAACTTTTAAAATAGATCTACTTATATTTACATACATTTACATAGTAACATTTCATGCTAAAGTGTTTTTCTATTCACAAAGGGTTTTCTAAAGTTTTATTACGAAAAAACTATAAAAGGTTTTCGCATAAAGATGGTTTAATTGAAAAAAAAAAAATTAACAAATATTGACTATTTATAATTTTGAACGAAGAATTTAAAAAATATTTATTTCTCCCCAATAGTATTCATGATCCTTGTTAAATATTTACTAATTTCTGTAACTAGTTTGTATATGGTGTACGTACAAAATTTAGTAGAATTCATAAGTAAAAATTGCTCCTTCATCTCCTCTGAATAACAAAAGAATATAATCAACCTAGATAACTCTAGATACTGGAGTTTCAAAGAAATTTCAAGTCCAAGTATTACCCAGCTCTATTACTATTACTCTATGAGATAACAATTCATAAGAGTATTATGTTTTTCAACAAAAACCTTTTTAGACACGTTTTTGAAGCCATATTACAGCCATATATGGTTATTTTTTATAAACAAATTGCAAAAGTTAACATATGATAATGATACATAAATTTTTAAGAACAAAATATCCCAATTTATTTACTCCAGTGGTCTTTAAAGAATAACTTTTCTTTTGAACTTTTAGGTGTACAAGTATATACGGTCTTACCAAAAAGTTTACTCATCATAAGTAATTGCAAATGCTTACTGTTTATTTAAATATTTTCAAAGAAAAATAAGATAAAAAAATTTGGTCTGATGGTTTAATAATTCAATCCCATGTAACCTTTTCCTTTTGACGAAAATGACTCCCAGCTATTTGCTGTTTCCCAACAGAAACACTCGCTGTATTTCGGTATTAGCATAAAAATAAGTTCCGGAGTATAATATGATTTGGCATCTCACAAAGTGAAAAACCTGTATGTAAAGGTCATATTAAGAATTAATTCAGTTCAGCTTTAGCCATAGCGCTTTGGCCTTTCAAAATATTGGGGAGGAGTTAAAAGCATCTACAGTTTCCAAGTTAATATGTATGAAATGGTAAAGATCAGGCAATGAGAGGAATTTCTCATGACCTTAATGAATAAATTAGAAGTGTCAGAAAATCTTGCGGTATGTCATTTTTACTTACGGCATTATACCATTTTAAGATAAATCAAAATCCCGAGACAGTAAATACGTTTGGTTTGGATTTTCTCGGAATATATTCAGAATAATTAAGTAATGGTAAAGAGTATATTATATATTTTGTTTTTGTAATTAACCATTCGGAAAATTAATTTCCCTAAATATAGATTCTTATAAATCAATACAGAAGTATCAATGCTTAAAATGATCAAATAACTAAATCGAACGGGCTTGTTATAGATATTATAATCCTGGCTCGTAGTGCACTTGAAAGTATGATGCACTTTTCCTAACAAATATAATATTATAAGGATATATTTATTTTTATATATACATACTTGTAAAATAATAAGTGGGCATTGTGCGTAGGTCTTATATTTAATAAAATCACTAAAGTTAAAAAATCTTCAAAAGCAAAGACATTTGGATAACAACAAATTCAATGGAAGTGGAAAACTTCTCTTATAATATCATTCATACAATGTGTGGTAGTGTTCTGTTAAGTACATGCAAACTGTTTAATGTTTCCATTTATATTTTCTAAATACACAACACGTAAGCTACAGATTTCATAATAAAAGCTGTTTTCCACGAGTGCAAATATAAACTTAATATGAAAAGAAAATATCATTGAGTCTACATTTTCGCCAAATGTACTGTAAGTAATATCAAAATTAAAATGGATGCAATCAGACACAGACCTCATTTTTTTAAGGAGTATTTTGCAAACATTTTTGCCTCCTCTAAGGATAAAGCAAGGTAACCTACTTTCATGAATTACAATTCTCCCAAGAACCTGGTTTTTCTACTTCCCTAAAGGTATCTTAGTTTTTTTTTCAGATTTTTTATTAAATGCAAAGATTTATCTCCTTTGCCTATTCCACATTCATAGCTTCAGATTCTGCTTTTCTCATAAAACTTAAGTGTGCCAAGGTACAGACTATTTGGAATACCAGGGCAAAGTTAAAAAAAATTCTATTTGAAGTATATTTTTTTGTTTCTTAAAAATAAAAATGAGATGAACTGGACTTTACATGTCTGCTAAAGTGCATGCTCTTAGGTTGTTTAAGAAACTAATGATAATAACTCGGGATGCTGAGAGCGGAAATATTCTGAGTAGAAAGGGCTCTTTTAATGTTTCACTTTATTTCTTACAGGTAAATTTAAGGAGCAGGCGACATCGAACTCTGCTTGGCTCCCCGTCCTCAATTCGAAAGTGCCAGAGCCACGTCCAGGCGTTTGCACAAACGACACGTCCAGCCTTCCTGACGCCGTCTTGAACTTTATAAGAAAGCATCCGCTAATGGACAAGGCGGTGGACCACGAGTTTGCCAACCCTGTCTTTTTCAAGCGGGACGTTATCCTCTCCAAGCTGGTTGTTGATAAGTAAGTAAGAAACTGTCACTTCAGCCCGACGATTTAAACACGAATAGGGCAAAAATGTCATACGTAATTTGCGTAATGGGCGAAAATTAAACTTAAACTATACTTTTTAATTTCGAAAATAATGCTAATTGCAAAAGGGATAAAATCGTGGTTCCAATAGAATGCACAATGCATGTATTTAATACTAGAACTACTGGAGCGCAAGCTGGTTAACAATTTTCTGCATCTTTAATGCAATATGTTTTCAATTTTGAATTAGTAATTATAAATAGAAAGGGTCTCTAATATGTCATAATTTGACGGATCTTAGTAGTTGTAGTTTTTGGACTACATATTATTAGTTATTATATTTATTATTAGTATTACTACTTTAAAAGCGTAACTTTATCAAGGTTTCAGATTATGCATTTTATTTAATTGTAAAATAATATATATTCATTCCGAAAAGTGCTGAAACTCCTTTAAAAAATATTGGAAATTAAAATTTTGTAAATTAGGCATGGTAATAATTTTGCCAAGATCTGCAAGATATCACAAACTTCTCTATGGGGTTTTACTCGAAATAAACAAAATAGGAACAAAATTATTCTAATTTCTTGTCGAAACGAATTTAAAACAAATATATGTACTGAGCATACAATAACCATGAAATTTCCACTAGAAGTTGACAAACCCTTTTGTTAAAAAAAAAAAAAAAAAAAAAAAAAAAAAAAAACAGTGTACGAATAGAAAATTACTTCAGTATAATTTAAAATTTTAATCCAAATCGGGCGGTTATTTTAGATACCTCATTCAAAGAAAAGTAAGTTTAAGTTTCGATGGACGGGTTCGTAAAACGCTAAAAAATTTTGTTATATTTACGTAGCTGATCGTTACAAAATTCTGAACAATTCGTATTGTCTGCAGTGTTCGAAAAAGTAATTAGGTTACCCTAGGCATTATTCACCTCATCTAAGGTCAACCTAGTGAAGAACATTGAGCATGTAAGCACTTGAGACAAAAATCATAATTCTGCAAATCAGTAACAACTTAAGTCAAACAATGCTCGTATTCACCTGCATTTGATGTTCACTGTTTGGTGTTCGTAAAATCAATTCCATAAAAAATTATCTTGCGTGATCATAACTTCCACAATCCAAAAATAATCTATAATGATAATTATAATACTATTTACGGTCTAGACATTTTTCTTTTTCTTCAAAACACACCGAGACATTGAAATATAAAAGCTGTCACTACCAAACGACAAAATTTGACAGGTGCCACAATAATGAATACGCCATAAAAAATAACAAAGCTACTAATTACACATATTGCTATGATGATAATTGTTTTAAAGATTATTTTATTTGAAGTATTTAAAAAAAATCACAAAGTTGAGTCATCTACAAGTGACACTGGGATTTGCCGAGTTAACAATTTATTTCAATCGATTAAATTTCATGCAGGTACTCTTATTTATAACACATCTTGACTTGCATTTTTACTTCACTTCTTATAAGTTATGATCTCTTTTCATTTGTTTAATAGGTACTCATTAATAGCAAACCGTAGATAAAACAAATAATTAGACTTAAAAGAATAATATGTTTATAATCTTTAATTCATTACATACACATAGTAAAAAAAAAAGTTGATTCTTTCTTCCGTTGATCTTTAAAACTGATTTCCGTACCTCAAAAGGAATAAACGGAAGCCTTGTAAGACCACTTTTGGGTCCGTCCGTCTATCTGTCAAAGACGCTTTTCTCCCCCTCAGAAAAAAATGTAAATGTGTTGTATCGTGTGGGGTATCGTAGGAAAGGGCTACTTGTGTGTGAAAAACAACGTCTAAAGGCGTGTGTCCACTTGCAAGTAACTTCTGCGAGTAGTTCTGCAAGTACTTGCTGAAGGAGTTTCAACTAACAGGAAAACTTTTGCAAGTTTACTTCCGCAAGTAACTTCTGCAAGTTCATTTCTGGGACTTGCTGCAAGTGCTTCCAGAAGTGTTTCCACTGAGTTGTTTATTGATGCGCCAGTGGTCATTTTTTTTAGAAAAATGTCATGCGTAAAAGTCAGAGCAGCTGTTGTCGTTGCTGCATTATTAATAAAGAAAAAGAGTGATGCAAATAAAATTGTGAAAAAAAAAAGAATTTGGGTGAGAAAGTTGATCCAGAGGCGTGTGGATTTAAGCTTTCAGGAGACACTATTGAACGAATTAAGACTAGAGGATCCAACTTATTCCGTTTTTTCCACTTTTCTGTTTTTTGACTTTATTTAACTCTTGAGAAAACTGTGTGCGTAAATTGTGTAGGGGAGATTGGGGATAGTTGACCATAGGGGTAGGTTGACTAATTATGAAAAACTCGACTAGTTCAAAAGTGTTGCATCATCCAACTAGGCGTGAGAAACCGTTACCTCCTCCCCCTCAGTCGTCTCGAATGCGGCATCGCGTACGCACGTAGTTCGGGAGAAGGAGCATAATATTGAAAAAGAATACACTTAAGTAATTTTTTTCCTTGTTATATTATTTGTAATGACGCCTATATACTTGTTATTGTTCATTTGCAAATAATTTAAAATAAAAGTTTGATTGTTAATCTTTATGTTACATATCATTCTTTTTAATTTCGCTGCAGTTTTGAGGTTATGACACGTGTGTAAAAATTGCAAAGTGATCCGGGGCTGGTTGACTACCTAGTCCCATACAAAATGTGTAAATGGCAATCTATTGTTTGTTTAATGTAAATATTGCACCTCTGATTTAGAAGACTGGTTTCATAATCTGATCTCATAAATGATATATCTATTCCTTTAAATCATATAATTATAATAATTATATCAGTTAAGACAAATAATTAAAATTAACAAAATTGTCATAGAGTTGATAATTATTTGTTTGAATGAAGAAAATGTTATTTCAATTACTTCTTGTTATTTTAATTTGATATATCCGTAGATCTTGCACTATTTAATTTGTAGGTCAACTTACTCCCAGTGACAAGTCAACCTACCCCATGTCTGGGGTAGGTTGACTCAAATTTCATATTCCACCAGATCATGCTTGTACTCTATATTATAACTGATGATTGCGAGACTTTTGTCATTTGTTTTTATAGCTTAATAGTGTACCTATCAAATTTATTGGTTTTTACAATAATATACACTAAAACAAAAAACATATAAGCATCTAAACTGAAATTTGGTCAACCATCCCCGGTCTCCCCTACTTTCTTTTTTATTTCTTCCTCAGTAGTATCAAACTCACCAGCAATATTTTCTATTATGTTGTTTTTTTACCCTATTTTTAAAGTCCGCACTTTTTGTATCCCACAATTCAGGAAAACACTCCACTTTTCCTATTAGTAGTTTTGTTTTTTTACTTGACCAAATAAATTTCTCTCTTTTCGCGGCCATTTTTCACTCACGAATAATATGACACAATAATGAAAACTTCTGCAAGTTCCTAAAAAACTTCCAGTCATCAGCAACTTCGGCAAGTTGTTGCAGCAAGTCAGCGAAAAGTGTTTCCACGTTTTTCTTTCAACTTGCAGGAGTCACTTCCGCAAGTCAGGAAAACTTCTGCAAGTCCACTTGCAGTGAGTGTTTCCACGGGAAAAAAAATTGCAGAAGCAGCTTCTGCAAGTGACTTCTGCAATTTTACTTGCAAGTGGACACACGCCTTAAAGTTAAAATGTTGATGACATCAGGATTAGTAAGTATTGAATTATAAATAACAGGAAAACTGAAGCCTTTTTCGTCTGTCTCATAGTTGTGGAAAAAATAAGTGTTTTGCGGAACCCTGATTGCGCGAACCCGACTCGCTCTTGCCTGGTTTTTATTATTTTATGTAATTAATTGCAAAAAAGTTTACCAGCTACGAAAAAGTAGTTTTAGAAAAGTGTTTCAAGTTTTAAAGTTCCCCTATTTTCAATTGCACGTTTTATGAATTTTAACCTATATTTTCGTAAAAATTAACGAATTCACAACATTAAAATTAGATTGGAATTTGTTTTTTTGTAAAACTGGTTAAGTGCTCCAATATCCCTTCGTACAAGATAGGCGATCATGTTAAATTATGACCGACACCAAACATATCCCTCTCATATCTTTCTCTCCAGGATCCGCATTGAGAAGCTGAACCACGAGTACTTGGTGTACTTTGTTGGCACGAACACCGGAAGCATTTATAAAATCGTGCAGTTCCTGAAGTTCGGACAGCGAATGTCGAACCTGCTGGACATATTGGAGATAGCAAAGAATGAGCCTATCAGGGAGATGGAAATAAGCCAAAAGACGGGCTCCTTGTACATAGCGACGGACCACAGCGTGAAACAAATCGACCTGGCAATGTGCAATAGAAGATACGACAGTTGCGTCAGATGTGTCAAGGACCCCTACTGTGGCTGGGACAAGGACACCGGCGCCTGCAAGCCCTATCAACTGGGTCTCCTTCAGGTGAGTTATCTCATTTCGAGGTGATTAATAGGTTCTCGCTCGTAACACTTATCATTGCACGGGGGGCGTAGGACGTTGCCAATGAGACCTCTGGCATTTGCGATACGAGCATCCTGAAGAAGAAGATAACAGCGTCATATGGACAGACACTGCATTTGTCATGCTTCGTCCGGGTACCGGAGGTGTGGCGGCAGAAGGTGGTTCGATGGTTCCACCACTCGACGGAGAAGGGGAGGTGGGTACTACCAACCAGAAATTCAAAAAGATGTTTCAATTAAATATTTCAAAGAAACCATCTGCTTTTACGACTTATATAATTCTTATGTTGGCGCTCTCTAACCGATCTCTAAATAATCCCCCAAAGGTACGAAATCGCCTACACCCCCTCCAAGTACATTGAGACGTCTGAGGGCGGCCTGGTTATAATATCTATAAACGAGGGCGATGGCGGGCGGTACGACAGCTACTTGGACGGAACGCTGCTCTGCAGCTACAGCGTTAATGTTGATGCTCACAGGTGGGTTTTACGAGCGGCGTTATGCTTTTCTATTAAAGATTATTGTTAAATTGAATGAACAACAGCACGGGCGTCTGTTCCAATACGGTCTGCGGAGCGGTAAATAGAATATTAATTCGTTCTTTTATGTTTCCACCCGCAATTAGGTGTACGCCGCCCACCAAGAAGAACGACTACCAGAAAATTTATTCGCACTGGTGTAACGAGTTCGAGAAGTACAAGTCAGCGATGAAGCATTGGCAGGAGCGACAGGAGGTAAGTGCCGCTGGCTGCGGTAATTGCCATGTTCTTTGCCCGATTTATGTTGAATTTCCACATTTCATTAATCGGAATAGAATATCCTATATTCAGGTTTAACGCGCAATTGGCGAGCGAAGCCTAATTGCTTCTTTTGCCGAACAATGAAACGAAACGATAAGCCAATTATTTTTGGCGCAGAAGCTCTGCTCGTGTATTGTTACTTTTAGCATGCTATTAAACATTTAATACCTTCTTTTAGGTTAATTACGGTTTAAATAATCCAACTGATGGCTTCGAACTCTCTCTCCTCTCGTGTAGTACACCAGCAATAATTCGAATTGCTCTCTTTTACCAATAAATCTTTTATAACACTTGAAAAACAAATCCAATAAAATACTGAAGATAACTCACAGTTTGCTATAATACATGTTGGAATATGGACCTCATTTATTTTCATTGCAGCTGGTAAGCATTTCATTCAGACGTCATTCTATCCAGGACTCAAGTTATTTCTGTTTCTTTCCTAAAATTGGTCGGGCAAATAAAGTAATTAAGCGAAAATCGTTCGTACTAATTATATTATCCTGTTTAATATTAATTTTAAACAAAACAATTAAATTCTATCAAGATAAAGGACTAAAGTAATAACAACCTTTTTATTGAATTCTACTTTAATCTTCAAAAGTTCCTTTTTATTGGAACTTAATTAGAAGGCTGTAGTTTTTGATGGTCTTTTAAAAAAAATTTTAATTTTTGAAATGGAAAACCGTGGGCGGTTATTTCTAAGAAGCAGTTAGTTTTTTTTTTTTTTTTGTTGATTGAGAATAATTTCATTCAATAATAATTGAATTTTAAGTCAACAGTCTTGAAAACAAGTTAATTGACGTAATTTGAATATACATGGTTAGTCAGAATAACTGTTGCCAAATAAAAAAGTTTTTAATCCAACTGTGTCTCCATTCCGAAATTCACTTCCAATCTGCGTTGTCTACTATACGTCTAAGATCACTTGCTACACATACAATGTCTTTTAAAATGCTTCCAGTGTAATAGTAGTTAAAATATGGATTCAAAGCGTGATCTTGTTATGAAACTTCATGTGCAAGGATTAAGAAATTGTGAGTGGTGTTCAGTGAATTTGTCTTGCTTTATAAGCAATGGTCCACATATTTGCTCGATTTAAATCCTCTAGATTTGTCCATTCGGGGATAAATGCTTAGTGAACTAAAAATCTGTTCGTTGAATGCTTACTGATAGTAGGTATATTGCTAATTTTAAATGAAATCCAATGCTATTAACGAGAAAATGTCAAGGAAATACTAAGAAAAACGTCATTTCTACAAATCTGCAAGTTTTTTTACTCCTCCTTATTCGAGATAAAAATAATTATAAAATGCAATATAAATCTCGGCATCGGCAAACAGCGCTAACATTTAAAATTGTTAAAAAAGTTTATAAAGTGGATAAAATCCTATTTTTTTTTATTTAAAAATTTAAAAGTTTTTCTCTTTTTAAATGTTAATTTTATTGCAATATTATTTTAATCGAATTTTTATGTTAAAAGGGAGTTTTACAGAAATAAGTGTAAGATAAGGCTTGCAAAAGTTATTTTTACGGTTTTTTTGTACTCGAGAACTGTAATATTGAGCTTTTACTTGCTTAACATAACAATCTCAAAGTTGTAATGGTTAATTAAAAAATAAACATAATATAAGTTTGGGTTTTGCTATGACAAAGAAAAACTACTTTTTAAAACATTAATTTTAAAATAAAAATATATATATACTAATATTTGGTACCGTAGTTAGAAGGCCTATATACTCAGTATCATGTATAAAAAATTTCATAGAAATATGTCAACAATCAAAAAAGTTACAGATTTATAACACGAAAAACGCCCGCTGGGCCCACTGTTCACCGTCTAGAAATGGTGCGGCTGAGGAGTAGCCACCGTTCATTTTTACTCATTTACTTTCACTTTAAAGTAAAAGAATGATATTAACGCTACATTCAGAAAAAAATAATAAGTATAATAAGTGTTGAAAGCAACAATTTGCACATTTGCTGTAACAACAACCAAAAAATAATAATTTTGAATTAAAGACGAAGTTGTTGATTTCTAAAAGTTTTCCGTGGTTAATTTAAGCGTGCTCCACTTGATTTGAGAACGTAAAAGTTGTTGAGAGATTAAGAATCACACTTTAACTTACAGCGCAGCGCACTATGTTAGAGGTTGTGGGTTCAATTACACCCAAAAATCCTGTTCACAAGAAGTGGTATTACAATTGCCTATAAATGGCAACTAAGTGAGTCTCCGAATAGCCACATCAAATATCAATCTCATAAAGTTCCATTATTTTTGAAGAAACCTTTCATTAACAACTTTTACATTATTAAAATAAAAATTGAAATTGTTGTTGAAGAATTTTTTCCTTGAAATTGCAGTGTTTTTGCTGAATACAGAACTCTTAATTTTAATTATTTTTATTATGAATTAATTCTTAATTTAAAGTCGAATCTCAAGAATTCCAAATAACATTGTTGAACATACAGTTAGGCTCAAAAGTGACGTATTAAAACTTTAGTTGGGTTTTTCGAAAAATCGTTTTTCGAATATTCTATTGAAATATGAAACTTTTTCAAATTCAATATATTGACGGAAAATTCGCAAATATAAAACCCTTAAAATCAATTTTCAATATCACCTACCTTAACCTTTAACCATCTATAATACGTCTTTATATTTGCAGAGTTGCCTTGCAAAAGAGAAAAAGGACAAGCACATAAATGAAGTCACAGGTCAGGACAAAAACGTCTGACCGTTAGGTAAGAATATATTTTAATATGATAATTAAGTCAATTTGTATATTATTATTTTGTCATTCTTATAATTATATAATTATGTTTAATTATAGATTCGAATTTTGTGTGGTTGAGATTAAAAATGAAGACATATTGATATATGCAAATTTATTTTTTATTTATATATTATAGATACCAAACTAGAATTAACAGTCGTGATGAATTTTTGTTGTAGTATATTTTTTAGTGTGGCTATTTATCAGAGAATTCTTCAAAATGTGATAGAATTATTTTTTACCAACAATTTTTGTCTTCTGATTTATTATAATTATTTTGGAATGCTCTGAATTAAACTTGAATTATATTAATTGAGTAACGATCGATTTTTTCTGTTGTTTTATAGGTTATGTTTCATCAACAAAAAGACTGACTTTTTAGCTTTCAAGGACAATATTTTGATTTGTTTTCTACAATTGAAATGAACTCAATTTTTTAACGGAGGAGATGTTCGGCAAGAAGGTGAACAATCCGCTTATATACCTTAACTTTTGTAAGCAGTACGTCATGCCGGTAAGAGTTATGTTTTTGCATCGCCTTTGTTTCTCAGAACAAATGTGAATGTGTACTTAGAAGCTTACTTTCTTCTCGCGATCTGATTGCCGAGATAAAACGCTATGGACCGAACGAATGAGCTATCAATTTGTTACAAATGCTAATCCTTGTAAATATGCTAGAGTAGTTTTTAACGTAGCTTAGGATCAAAGTATATGACAGTTCAGCTGTAAAAAACGCTAAATACCTAGCCGAAGCTAATTTTAAATGTGAGCAATAATTATAGAGGTAAAATTGTGCTTACGAATTAAAATCGTGGACGTGTGTAAAATGAGGAGTACTTGACAAATAGACAGAATGTACTCAAACCCTACTTTTGTAAATTGTGAAGAAAGGAGGCAGCGCAGAAGAGAGAGAGAGAGAGGGATGGAGGTAGCAGGAGCAAATGCCAAAGGGAATGAGAATCTGAATCGAGGCTTTCTCCCAAGCGAACGCTTAATGTAGCAATAAACAAACTGTGGATGCAATGAATGTATTATAAACTCAATACGAATACGAAGATGAATTTTATGTGTAGGTAAAGAAAGTCAGCAGATCTGTATATACAAGCTCTCTTAATTTTCTAAGTAGTCACCGAAATGTCCAGGTTAAATGTAAAATAGGAAAATTGCAGATTCCATTTTAACTGTTGTTTGAGGTTTTCACAGGCACCACGTCCTCTTTACTTTCTTAGACGGCGAGATATTCAGTTCCGCTCAATTTCTCGCTTAAAAGAATTGAACAGTTTTTTCTAAAGGTTCAAAACACAAACGTATTCGCTTCTTCGAAATTATTTTTTTGCCAAAAAAGAAAGAAAAAAGAGAACAGATACATATATACTCTAATCCTTGTTTTATATTTGTTTCGCTTATTGTCAGTAATTAGGAGTTAAACCGAACGCATTTTTTTTTATAGATTTTTAGATATATTTATGGTTTAGATTAAATAAGGCAAAAAAGTGAATTGTATTATAATTTATGTGAAAGTTTTGTATGACAATCACATAATGAGAAAATTTTTTCTAAAAAAAAAAGAAACTAAAATGAAAAGTCAATAAATGTGATAAGATTCCTTATTACATCTGTGTTTTATTAATATTTTTCCTGTCCCAATAAACAAAAACAAAACCGGAACCATCTACTTTATTTGACAAATTTTGTTAACAGCTTTATGGCATACTAAGGTTTTTCAGTCTGCATCAAAGGTAAGTAATTTATTGCATATGATTTTACGCTGAAGGTTAATGCCTACTCTCCAATGGGTGTTCGTACTCATCTTTATCAATGTAGAAGTGAGATGTAAAACGTTCTGCTTGTTTTGATCGGGAGTGAAATGGAACAAGAAGAAATTTATATTTCGTAATTTATGAACAAGGATGTTTATAAATTTCATCGTTTTTTACTTAACGCTCCAAATAAATACCATTTCCACTTAAAAATGCTTCTTAACTTTTGGCGTCATTTTTTTAAACACTTTAACCTCACTTTTTCTTAAGATTTGACGGAGTTCAGGTACTAAATATGTATCTAGGCTCAGAACCAGTACTAAAAATCGGCTGAATTTCATCAGGCAGTTCTAATGGTTTAACCTATACAAACGAAAAGTTAGACCATGCCAACCAAAACACGAGCGAGACGGAAAATTTATTTTGCAATGGGAAGGAAAAGGTAGAGGCATTTTTGTTGGTTGGTTCATGGTTGATTTGTTCATTGGAGAGTGGCATAAGGGAACACAAAAAGTATTGATGATTCATTTTAAAGCAAGTTTTTGTACATAAAATAAAATATTAAAGAATTTCTCATAAATCTTATGGAAAAATAATTTAGCCAATTTTTCTAAAAAGTTGATAATAGGTTGTTCAGTGTGATCAGTATGACTATATATGTATTAGGGTGCTTTTTTTTCGCGACTATTTTTTTTTTTCTCAGTCCCACCTCGAAATATTAATATTAAGTACTAGACCAAGGCGTATAAAGATTTTCCATATAAAATACACGTAAACTTTGATTATTTTTCTTCAAAACTCTACAGCTTAGAGGAACTTTATGGTATAATCTTGATCAATGGTAGGGTTTCTTCAGAATTCAATGCTCTACAAAAGTGTCCATTGCGGTGTAACCCTAACTCCCACCAGCGAGGTAGTACGGGTCAGTAACCCCAATTTTTCCATGAAATTCTCGCTTTTTGCCCCCATCTCGTAAACAACAAGAAGTACAAAAAAAGTGAATATGACAAACTTGTAGGAAATTCAATTTCCTCCAAAAAGTTCTTAAACACCAAATCGCTAACATCGATATTTCTTGAGATATTGGGCTTTGAATTTGAGGTAGTGTGGAATTTTCATGGATTATTGAACTAAATTGTAGAAACACTACCTCAACTTTAAAGCCCAATATCTCAAGAAATATCGATGTTAGCGATTTGGTGTTTAGAAGTTTTTTGTAGGAAATTTAATTTGCTACAAGTTTGTCATATTCACTTTTTCTGTACCTCTTGTTGTTTACGAAATAGGGGCAAAAGGCGAGAATTTCATGTAAAAATTGGGGTTAGTGACCCGTACTACCTCGCTGGGGGCTTACAAAAATATTCAATAATATATATAATATACGGGGTGTCCCAGACCACCCGTACACCTATTTTAAAACAAAATATATATATATCCACTTCCGGGATATTACCACTATGGTACGTATTTTTCGATGCTGAACACGTTCCCGTGGTCAAAACAAGCATGTTACATTTAAAAAAGTAGACTTCCGGTTGAAATTTCCCACTTCCGGTTAAAACCGGAAGTTGAAAATAGTGCCATTCGATAGAGTATCCTCGATTTACCTAAAAGGTGACCTCAGAATAGAAAAAAAATCTATATATTTTGTTTTAAAATGGGTGTACGGGTGGTCTGGGACACCCCGTATAATAAATATGTTCGGGAATAATTTTTCGTTGCACTCTCCCAATGCTTCAGTAGCACACGATGGTCGATCAATATCATTCTGCTTAACCCAATAGATTTTCCACAGTTCAAATTCTGTCTCTACGTTTATCGAAGAAGATTTAACGCATACTGACGGCAACAATTTCTTAACAAATCATGTAAATTTTTAGTTAAGTTTCAAAATTTCGAGGGGTTTCTAACCCCTAACTTTATACAATGCCCAGTGTCACCTGTAGGTGATCCTACTATAAAAAAAATGGGGGTAGTTAATTTAATTTTATAATACTTTTTTTTTCTAACCAAATTTAAGCTGCTTTACTTATAGAGAAAGGTAACAATTTTATTAATTTGGTCATGGGAGTGAAGAGCTAACTTATGCATCTATCTGTCTATGTCATTACCTTACTTTGTAACCTTACGATTTTCAACTATTCCCAAAACTGAAATTTGCATCAATTGAGAGGTTAAAATAAAATTGTTGTTTTGATGCAGCGCCTTTACATAGCAGGAGGAGGATAGAAGGAAGTGTATTGAGCTTAATGATGAATCGATTAACTTTATTATGCTTAGATTTTCAACTTTTCGATCCGCTGTTATAAAATAATTTTGAAGAATAAGGCACTAGTAACTCTGAATTGAACAAACATTTCAATTTTGTAAATAGTATATATAGCTTGTCTCATATGCCTGACACTTTAAAATGATATGACTCTTATGCATTTAAATTAAATGCGCCCATGAATTATAATAATTTATCGTCATTAGTTGCTCACTTTAAGGGACTCAACATCCCAAATGTGAGGTTATATTAGAGAAAATTACCAAAAATGTGTATGATACTGATGAAAATACAAACACTATTTAACGCATATTTGCACATTACTGCAAAGACAATTAAAAATTCTCAATATGTTGAGTCTCCCTCGTAGTCAGCATCTAAAAACAAAAAAAATGAAATCGTGAGCGAAGGCTCGAAATTGCGTGGACGACTCACCTTTCTGTGCGAGCACCTGTGGTCCTGATCTACAACCCAGCGATCCTTCGAGGCACATCCTAAAAATAAAAACAAATTTAAATCATTTAGTATGCATGAACACTGCAAAAGTCAACAAACTAAATGTAAACAAACACTGAAATCGCGCGAAAACTAATCGATTGCATGATGACGACAATTAGAACACATAACATCTTCTTATATTCACGCACGCATGATTAGCAATCAAGATCCCGGACAATTAAATTGAAAATAAAGAACAGAATTTAAGAAATACTCACCTCGATAAAATCCAAAGCCGGCTGCCATCACTTTCACTACACATTTGTCATTTTCAACTTGAAACATTGAAGTTGGCGATCGTTTCTAATCGGTTCGCTCAGGAACAGAGGGAAACGAATCGCCCAACAAGGACCAACGAACTATATATTAAGAGGATGGCATTAGAAGGAGGCTAAGGAGTTATTTCGAATTGTTTAAAGGGGAAATGTAGAGTAGCCGCAAGCATATGCGTAGGGGGTACCTGTGATTGGTGCTTCTGGCACGCATACCAGAGTAGCGACCACGGTACCCTTTCGCTACCGTTGACACGGCTCGGCTACCAGAGAGTTCCGGGATCTGGATTATTCGCGAAGTGAAGTAAGAAGGTGTTACACGGAGAAATTAAGTCGGAAAAAATAGTAAAAAAAGTATTTCAGTTTTTGTTCAGTTTCTTATTATAAATCGTTCTTTTTGCTTAATTTGTAAGTTCACATCATAGTTGGTTTTTAATTTCAGTCATTTAATTTGCATCAATATAGAATTTAATTCTTGCTTTTTTGTCCTCAAATTACGCTATTTTAATTGAATTTTCTTAGCTTAGATTCAAATTTAATTTTATTTAGAGTCATTTACATTAATTCAATTTTTTATTATTTGCATGAATTTAGAGTATTTATTTGTATTGCTTGTTTTTTTTTTTTTGAATATTAAATTAAGATTTAAGAAACACGCATTTATCATTTAATATACACTCATTTGCATGTGATCCATATAGTGCAAACTCGAAAAAAAAGGGCAAGGGGAGGAAAAAAGGTTCAAAAATTCGTTCGCGGTTTTTTCACGTTCAGCGGCGCCTGAACATTTGGTCCTTCGGAGCCGGATCCGTTACGGAAGATCCAGCTATTTCTTAACGGTCGGTCCGCGAGTGAATTTTCCTTGCATATTGTGCAACTAGTCTCCTGTACGGAGAAAACTAATCACTAATTAAAATGGAAGCGCTTATTAAAAAGCAAAGGGCTCTCAAAAAGACGTTTGAAATTATCGTACGTAACTTTCGGAAAACTTCCAAAAGCCGCTATACGAGTGGCTATCTCAAAGGTCGTCTTGAGGCCCTCAGCGAAATTTGGCAATCCTATCACGAGAATTTTCTGGCAGGATGTGAAGAATTTGATTCCGATACAGATTATGCAGTCGTAGAAACCGAATATGCTCAATTCGAGGATCAATTTTCCGATTTCAAAGGAGAATTGGAGGAGTTATCAAGTAAACTCCTATCAACGTCGTCGCAAACGACACAAAACAGTGTTCAAAAAATAAACTCAATACAGAGTGAATTCAAACTTCCTCCCATCAGCATTCCTAAGTTCGACGGAAAATACGGTAGTTGGAGTTCCTTCAAAGATTTATTTATATCTCTTATTCATCAGAATAATATCTTGTCACCGGTGCAAAAGTTGCATTATTTGAAATCAAACATTTCAGGTGATGCCGAGCAAATGCTCAGACATCTGCAAATGACTGATGGCAATTATCAGATAGCGTGGACCGCACTAACAGATCGCTATGAAAACAAACGCATGCTTGTGGAAGACCAATTATCGCGCTTAATGGCAATTTCTAAAATTTCTAAAGAAAACGCTCAGAGTTTGCAACAATTATTGGACACTACAAATGAGTGTTTAGCGAGCCTCAAAAATCTCGGTATGAAAACGGACGACTGGGATCCTCTGATCGTTTTTATAACTGCACGAAAGCTGCCGTCTGAAACGTATCGGCTGTGGGAGACAAAATATGAGACAAGCAAGGAAGTTTTAACTTATAATCAATTAAAGCAATTTTTAGAAGGCAGGTATCAAACGCTGCAGAGGATCTCAGCCGTAACACAAGCACAAGTGACACCTTCTGCTTCGCCCACGAATTCGCGAACTAATGCGACACCAAACAAAGCGGTGAAATCCTTCCACCGCTCTGTTTCCCACGAATGTGCAGTGTGTAAAAAACAACACACTGTACGACAATGTCCTGAATTTCAGAAGCTTAATGGGAAAAAGAGGCGCGAACTGACCCAGGCAAAGGGTCTATGCCTCAATTGTCTTTCACGAAGACACCAGACTAAAGAGTGTAAAAGCTCCAGCGCATGCTACATCTGCAGCGCGAAACATCACACTCTTCTGCACGAAGGCTTTCAAAATCAGGACTTGAATCAAACTGATTCCAAGGTGAAAACCACTCAACCTTCTGCTTCTTCGCAGCCGAAGACAACTCCCGTGAAGGACAAAACGTCGTCCGAAGAATCACGTGAAGTCCGCGCACTTTGCACGACAGAACTTATTTCTGCCTGCACCTTATTGCCTACCGCTCTAGTCAAAGCACACGCACCCAATGGCGAAACTGGGGTTTTCCGAGCTTTGATCGATCAAGGCTCTCAGGCTTCATTCATTTCCGAGGCTGCTGCACAGTCGCTGAACTTAAAACGCCAGCATGCTGCAGCCACGATAAATGGAATTAGCCAAACTCGATCGATCAGGGCAAGGGGATCTGTTTCGCTGACCATCGGCTCTTACACAAATGAAATGAACATAGTACAAACGGAGCTATTGGTCATTCCGTCTATCACAAGCAATCTGCCTTCTTCTAAAATATATCAGATTCCAACCTTGATTGCTGAGCTGGAATTAGCGGACCCCAGTTTTCAGAATCCAGGCAGAATCGATCTGCTTCTGGGTGCAGACTTGTATCCCCAAATTATTTTAGAAGGAATGATCAAGGAGCCCGATGGTCAATTACTTGCGCAAAAAACAATTTTCGGTTGGATCATTTCTGGTCCAACTAATACACGAAGGCCTAACGAAGGTCTTACAAGTCTTCACATCACGAACGGCTTGGAGAGTATTCTCCGAAAATTCTGGGAACTCGAAGAAATAAGTTCCAACCGCGTATGGACGAAAGAAGAACAATTATGTGAGGACATATACAAGACAACAACAAAAAGAGACAAAATAAACGGCCGTTACACAGTCAGGTTACCGTTCAAACATCCGGATGGCGAAGCAGCACTTCTGGGACGATCCAGGGAACAAGCCATGAAAAGACTGCAGCATCTGGAGCATAAATTCGCTCGCAATCCAGAATTCGGCGAACGATATAGTGCCTGCATCCAAGAATATCTCGATCTGGGACATATGGCCGAGATAAAGTTTCCTAAAGAAGAACACGGTCAAACGCCTGAAGGCAAAAAATATTACAAATGTGCATACCTGCCACATCACGGGGTCCTGAAAGAGAGTAGTACCACCACGAAGTTGCGTGTGGTGTTCGATGCTTCGGCTAAGACGTCTTCTGGTGTGAGTCTGAACGAAGAGCTGCTCACTGGTCCCACAATACAGGAGGAGTTAATCCAAATTCTTTCACGATGGCGCACACATAAAATCGCTCTCACGGCTGATGTGGAGAAGATGTACCGACAAATCCGGGTTGATTCTCAGCACACGCCTTATCAACGAATTCTCTGGCGTTGTAACCCAAACGAAGAAATAAAAGAATTTGAGTTGCGCACCGTCACTTTCGGCACATCTGCAGCACCATTCTTGGCGATTCGAACGCTGCATCAGTTGGCGACGGACGAAAGGAACAACTACCCAAAGGCATCAATCATAGCACTAAGGGACTTTTACGTTGATGATCTGATGACCGGAGCTGACAGTGTTGAAGAAGCATCGAATCTTCGTATCGAACTCACGGGTCTGACTAGCTCCGGAGGCTTTCATCTGCGCAAGTGGGTTTCAAGTCACCCCAAAGCTCTCACCGGATTGGGTCAAGAAGACAAGGAAGAGAATCTCGCAATCGATCTCAGCCTAGATGAGAACGTGAAGGCCCTTGGGATCTTATGGCAACCGATTAAAGATGAATTCCAATTTAAAATTAAATTTTCACCTTTACAGGACCTCGTGACTAAGCGAAATGTGTTGTCAGATGTCGCTCGTCTTTTTGACCCGCTTGGCTGGCTAGCACCTGTGATAATCAAGGCTAAAATCATAATGCAGTCATTATGGTTAGAAGGACTTAATTGGGACGACAAATTACCTCCGAAATTATCCAGCGAATGGACAGCATACCGAGAAGCCTTACCGCAACTGGAAGAGATTCGAATTCCCCGCTGGCTGAAGACATCACGAAATCAACCGTGCGAGCTCCATGGGTTCAGTGATGCCTCAGACGATGCCTATGCCGCTGCATTATATGTGAGGGTGAGTAATGGTGAAGGTGTGGTACATGTGCACTTACTTACAGCAAAGACGAGAGTGTCTCCAATCAAGAAGGTATCCACACCGAGGCTCGAACTGTGTGGCGCTGTTCTCTTGGCCAGATTAGTACGAAAAGTAAGAGATATTCTACACGTTGATATCTCAGCCATACACGCCTGGACGGATTCGGCGATAACATTAGCCTGGATTCGAGGCTCGCCGAATCGGTGGAAATGTTTTGTGGCCAACAGGGTGACAGAAATAATTGCAGCCCTCACTCCCGAAATGTGGCATCACGTGAAATCGGAAGATAATCCGGCCGATTGTGCCTCAAGAGGTATCACTCCCAAGGAGCTCTCGGTCCACAACCTCTGGTGGCACGGTCCAGAATGGCTACGAAAACCCCCGAACGAATGGCCAATCACCAAAGCAGTCTTCTCCACCGATGAAGAACTGCGTAAAGAAAAGGTCGGTACAAAAACAAACCTCGACGAAAAGGTGACGAGCTTGGTCGCGACGAAAGAAACTCCCGAATTTTGTATGTTTCAACGGTTCTCGTCACTCAAAAGGCTCGTCAGAGTTGCGGCTCATATTTTTCGGTACTTTAGCAACCTTCGAAAGCCAAAGGACGAAAGGACGAATTATAAAAATAAAGCTTTAACGGCTCCTGAATTAAAAGACGCCTTTCAAGCTTTGATTAAAATTTCGCAGAGAGAAATATATACGAGCGAAATTCGCAGCCTCTCTAAAGAAAGATCAGTGCCAGATAAGAGCAGGCTAAGCTCGTTGCACCCTTATCTGGATGATCACGGTGTGATGAGAGTTGGAGGACGTCTACAACACGCAAATCTGTCTGATGAAGAAAAACACCCGATAATTATGTCGCCGAAGCATCATTTGACGAAGTTAATCATCGCGCAAGCTCACCAGACCACACAGCATGGAGGCCCGCAATTGATGCTAGCACATCTGCGTCAACAATTTTGGGTCATTGATGCGAGAAATGCCTTGAGGAATCACTACCATCAGTGCTTAAAATGCTTCAGACAGTCCGCGGCGTCCAGCAAACAACTGATGGGACAACTTCCACGACCTAGGGTGTCGCCTACCAGACCATTCGCGCATGCAGGTTTGGATTACGCCGGTCCTATTGACATTCGCGTATCGAAAGGAAGAGGCAACAAATCGTACAAGGGATATATAGCCTTATTCGTTTGTTTATGTACCAAGGCACTTCACTTAGAAGCAGTAAGCGACTTGACTAGTGAAGCGTTCTTAGCAGCATTCCGTCGCTTCGTCGCTCGTCGCGGTCTTCCAAGTCATCTCTACAGCGACTGCGGCACCAACTTCATAGGCGCTGAAAGGCAATTAAAAAAGGAGCTCAAACAAGCCGGGATAGAAGAAAACGCGGCGAACCTGTTCGCAAATGACGGCGTGGAGTGGAATTTCATACCTCCAGCTTCACCACATTTCGGCGGACTGTGGGAGGCTGGAGTCAAATCAACGAAGTACCACCTCAGAAGAGTCATAGGGAACTCTACTCTCACCTATGAAGAACTGGCAACAGTGCTTTGTCAGATTGAGGCTTCGTTGAACTCAAGGCCTCTGTGTCCACTCACAAATGATCCGTCTGACCTCAACGCACTTACTCCGGGACATTTTTTAATGGGAGTGGCCCCACTGGCACCACCGGAGCCTCGGCTGATAGACCTCAGCCAACATTCCTTAACTCGATGGCAAGTCCTTAAACAGATGCACCAACACTTCTGGAACAGATGGAGCAAGGAATACTTGAGCAGACTTCAACAAAGACCAAAGTGGACGAAGGAATTCGCGAATCTAGAGCCAAATGCGCTTGTTCTCGTGAAGGACGAACGATTTCCTCCTTCAAAATGGCCTTTGGGCCGAATTATAGAGGTTCATCCCGGTAGTGACGGTCTTGTTCGAGTAGTCACTGTCAAAACTGCGACTTCGACGTTAAAACGGCCTATAAGTAAAATTTGCGCGCTGCCCGAAGCCGATACATTAACAAATTAACATGAAAATTTAACGAGCCACCCCTTTTCAAAACATAAAAACCGCACGTACGTCACACCAAACAACTAAACGAACGAGACAAGACATGGACAAAGCGTACCTTAAATTGAAATACCATATCCACCGGCATTTCAAGGAGGCGGAGGAATGTTGAGTCTCCCTCGTAGTCAGCATCTAAAAACAAAAAAAATGAAATCGTGAGCGAAGGCTCGAAATTGCGTGGACGACTCACCTTTCTGTGCGAGCACCTGTGGTCCTGATCTACAACCCAGCGATCCTTCGAGGCACATCCTAAAAATAAAAACAAATTTAAATCATTTAGTATGCATGAACACTGCAAAAGTCAACAAACTAAATGTAAACAAACACTGAAATCGCGCGAAAACTAATCGATTGCATGATGACGACAATTAGAACACATAACATCTTCTTATATTCACGCACGCATGATTAGCAATCAAGATCCCGGACAATTAAATTGAAAATAAAGAACAGAATTTAAGAAATACTCACCTCGATAAAATCCAAAGCCGGCTGCCATCACTTTCACTACACATTTGTCATTTTCAACTTGAAACATTGAAGTTGGCGATCGTTTCTAATCGGTTCGCTCAGGAACAGAGGGAAACGAATCGCCCAACAAGGACCAACGAACTATATATTAAGAGGATGGCATTAGAAGGAGGCTAAGGAGTTATTTCGAATTGTTTAAAGGGGAAATGTAGAGTAGCCGCAAGCATATGCGTAGGGGGTACCTGTGATTGGTGCTTCTGGCACGCATACCAGAGTAGCGACCACGGTACCCTTTCGCTACCGTTGACACGGCTCGGCTACCAGAGAGTTCCGGGATCTGGATTATTCGCGAAGTGAAGTAAGAAGGTGTTACACGGAGAAATTAAGTCGGAAAAAATAGTAAAAAAAGTATTTCAGTTTTTGTTCAGTTTCTTATTATAAATCGTTCTTTTTGCTTAATTTGTAAGTTCACATCATAGTTGGTTTTTAATTTCAGTCATTTAATTTGCATCAATATAGAATTTAATTCTTGCTTTTTTGTCCTCAAATTACGCTATTTTAATTGAATTTTCTTAGCTTAGATTCAAATTTAATTTTATTTAGAGTCATTTACATTAATTCAATTTTTTATTATTTGCATGAATTTAGAGTATTTATTTGTATTGCTTGTTTTTTTTTTTTTGAATATTAAATTAAGATTTAAGAAACACGCATTTGTCATTTAATATACACTCATTTGCATGTGATCCATATAGTGCAAACTCGAAAAAAAAGGGCAAGGGGAGGAAAAAAGGTTCAAAAATTCGTTCGCGGTTTTTTCACGTTCAGCGGCGCCTGAACACAATACGAAATTGTTGAAAGCTGCATGAAATTCCATGATAGCTTTTCCTACTAACAAAGGAGCTTTTAGGGTCATTAATTTCAACTGAAGTCTCAAGTACTCAAATATGCATGAGGGCAGGCTATATAAATAATATAATAAAAGTATATATGCATTATATATATGTGTGTATTTTTTTATAGCAAAATCTTAAAGTTTATAGATTTTCACCTGCCATCCTAAACTCGAAACAGCATATTAAATGTAAAGACTGGAAGACTCCTTAAATACCTGAAAAAGGTAGGTTATGAACCTGGAAAATCTGGGAACTAGTTGATATACTTTGATTAATTATCTTATAATTTGTTTAAAGAACTCCGTTTAAGTTGCACCCTATTCACAAGCATGAAGTAATACTTCGCTAGAAAATTGAATAACATTTTTACACGACAAAAGTTGGCTTACAAATGGGAAAGTGTCAACCTTTCGGATACGTAATCAAGGACCATAGTTCTTCAAATAGCATCGGAGGCATCATTGCGAAGCGCGTCTTCTTTCCTGGGAGCACATCAACTGGAAAGTGTAATCTGACGGGTTATTGTCTACCTTGAAAAGCCCCCCCACTCCCATTGTATCCGATACAATGTAAATTTATGAACTTCCCATTCAGCGCCCAACTCAAAGCGAGTAGCTGCTGAAAATTCCACTCGTTCGGGAGCGCGTTCCGCTGAAAGAGCTGGCATATCCCTAAAGAGGTCACAAATTCATTTCGCTTACATATGCAAATTTTCCGAGTCGCTATCACGAAAGGGTTTGTAATCACAGCTCCTACAGCCGGGTTAATCGCAAGATGTGAAGGTCGATTTCGATGAAGGGCTTCTATTTTTGGGAGGGCAGAGCAAATATTGTGATAGAAAGTCTTATTTGGGAACATTGTCTGCCAGCAAATAAACCGATGTAAATTGGATTCTTGTACGTCAGGAAGGGAGTGCTTATCTAGACTTACGTTCGGATCACTTGTTCTGCGCTTTGTCTGAATGTCAGTCAGCTAGAAGTGTGCCTGGATTGAGCTTATTTGCACAGCTACTCACTTTCCTATTTGTTCTTAATTGTGGAAATAAAAGAAACCGCTTGTCAGCAGCACGCCGCCGTGGATTCTTGAGGAGCAAATGCTCCTTCTTTTCGAGTACCGCCCTTAAAAGTTGTCTTTATTCAACAAGGCATTAAAGGAAGTAAATGGACCAATACTGCTTAGTTAATTTAATGGTAGGCTTTTTAAATTTACATAGATTCAAATTAAATAAGATTTTTCAGTTTAACTAACTAATAACATTAAAGTGAATCAATGAAAATCGTTTTTAATTTAAACTGATGGTTTTAAAGTACAAAAGTTGAATAAACCCATATTCGCTTAAATATTTCAACTGGATCGATATTTCTAATAATGAAGGTGTATATTCGGCAGCTTATTGCTGTTTTTGCTGATATCATAATATCCTATGCTTAATATGCGTTAAAAATTAAGGTTTCCATTCCGCAATTGCATAATCTAGTGATCTGATGTGACAGAACACCATGTTGTTTATAAACATGTATTCGCTCCAATAGGATTTAAAGGTTCTTCCAGGCGCGGATCTAGAATATTTTTCCGGAGGGGGTCACGGGATAGAAAAAAATCAAAAATAACAAGAATAACCAAATAAACAATGTAAGCCAAATTTCTTCAGTGAATAAAAAACAAAGCCTAAATAACCTTATGCAAAAACCCGTCCAATTTGTTTTACTTGAAAATTCATTACATTCATATATAAATTTATTGTTTATATAAAATTATAATTTGTAAAATGTACTCTTATAACTAAAAAATGTCTGAATGTTTTTATTTCGAATTTTCTTCTGAAACGTTACCTCGAAACAAAATAGAAGATTGGATTTTGTTCTATAAATGATGCTTTTATAGTTGGAACTTTTAAACAGATTGTAAACAGTATATGAAATAGATAGTATATGAAGTATAGCTAAAATCCAAATATAGAAAAAATAATAAAAAAGGCAGTCTCATTTTTTGATTCCAATTTTTCAGAGTGCAAAAAAGTAAGTTAATTTTGGTCGTTTGGTTAGTTTCAGGTTTTTAAGTTTGCAAAACCTAGTTTTGTTCGTTCGTTTTTTTTTTGTTTTTCGGTTTGCAAAATATTGTTTCAGCTCTATTTTTTGAAATTCGGGCTGTTTTGGGGGGGGGGGGGTCATGACCCCCGTGACCCCCCCCCCCCCCCCCCCCCCCCCCCCTTGGATCCGCGCCTGGGTTCTTCAACGTCATGCAATAATATATTTGAGATAGCGGATCTACTACTGTGATCAAAAAATAAGATGAATTTGTTAATAAAATGACACATCTTTATCTATTCTTCTGAATCAATTTCATACCCTTCAAAGTAATCCGATCTGGATACAATACACATATTTCAAGTTTTTTTTCCACTCTTCGAAACAGTTGTTGAAGTCGATTTCCGGAATGGCCTTCATAACCTTTTTCATTTCGGTTTGTATCTCTTCAATCGAGTAAAAAGCGATGTCCTCAGAGCGGTCTTTGGAATTTCAGGAATAGCCAGAAATCAGGCGGAGCTAATTCAGGCGAAAAGGGCAACTGATGACGTTATGGTAGTCCGAAATCATTGTTTCACAGTTCACAGTAAAAAAAAATTGAATGTTTTTGGAACCAAGAGGGATTTGACGTGTTTGAGGCACAAAACATCTATTAAAGTGGTTTGGGTTGATCCAAATGAAATGGCCACAGCATCAGAAAGGTCTCTAATTGTCAGCCGATGATTTTCGAGCACAAAATCTTTATAGCCTCATTCCACAAACAAAATTTAATACAAATTCTTTGCTCAAAAAAATCAAATATAGTAAAAATAGAAAAACTCACTTTTATATGCTTAGAAAAACAGGTGTAACTCTGCAGCAATTGAATATATTGATATGAAACTCTGCATAGATATCCAATCCACAACAAAAATAATTTCATGATTTCATAATACCCGAGAAGTTGAAATGAAAAATTCACCTTATTTCTTTATCACAGTAGCAATTCTTTAAGCATAACATAAATATTTTTATCACTAAAAATTTCGATACAACATATCTTGATAAATTAGTTTTTCAGAAGTCGTCGTGCATGAATTAAAATTTTCAGAGTGAAATTAAAATAGTTAAAACTGTGGTATCCATTTAAGACTGAAAAACGAAACACAATTCAATTATTTCCCAAAGTTGATTTCAAAAATTTGAAAAAGATTGAAATACACATGTAATTCCAGTGAAATTGAAAATCGGTTTCAAATTAATTTCGATCGAATTGTAGATTATAGTTTTTTCTTTCTTTGGCATAATAATAAGTAAGTACTATAACTATTTAAGACATTTGCAAACACTTTTTAGCAGCTTTTAGATTGAAGATTACAATATGCGACTATATTTAACTATTTTCTACTTAATATGTAGATTGGCTGAATCTCGCACATTATCTGGTCGAAATAAAATTATATAATGATTTTTCTTGGTAAAAAGTTGCTTATTGTTTATAAGTTTGAAATTTTGCCAAAACTTAAATGACAAACTAATTATAATATAAGAAAGGATTTCCTTTTGTGTATTGCTTTGATTACATTTACCTTTCAAGTTTTATAGAAAAAAAAAATTAATTTCGTGACAAATTTTCGAGAAAATATTACCAAAGATAATTATTACTGATTTTTTCCTGCTCTAAAATTTGATTACATAAATTTTATTTCCATCTCAAAAGTCAACCTGAAGGGGTGTACATTCAATTCAAAAGTTTTGAGGAAAGTTTTTAACCTTTGCGCTATCAAGCCCAACGCTATGATTTTAAAGCACTTCAATAAAAATATAACGAAGAAGCATTTAACTGAATAAAAAAAGCAATTTCTCCGGTATTAGCATGATAAAATTGCAGAAAATAGAGATCGCAATGGCAACGATTTTCCACAATTCCCTGGCCCGCCCAGAATCCCCAAGGAGAATTTTTAGTGAATCAAACCCCCCATTAAGGGGGATTTTCAAACTTGCGTAATTTATAATAGGGTTAGAGGGTATAAGTTGCTCCTTCAGTTCCCCAGCAACTTCAGCCGTCAGTGCCCTCTTCGGTCGGATACCCGTAGTAAATACTTTGTTTCCTGATGCGTGCAGTCGATGGAGTCCCAAGAGACATATATATTATTCACCTAGCTCCAATATATTTTGGGAAGTAGGTGAATAATTCAATGGAATAGTTTATTAGGATGACCTTCTATTTACCTAACTGCTTTTATCGATTAGAAACCGGTAGATGCCGGTGTATGTGTCCGTCAACCGTACGGTGGTAGTTTTTCTAACTTCATTAGGGAGCCAGTCCAGAGAGTTGGCGGACTTCGCATCCCACTTCTGATTCGGACAGAAAGAGGCAATCTCGTTGGCCACCTACCGCCACCCACTAAATGGTTCATTGTATCAATTATGAGGTTGATTAATCAGTGACCATTATTGGTCAGACGGAACAAGTCGTCGCTTGTGGTTACATCGGTCTTTAAGGTCTGCTGAGCTCCATGTCAATTTGCCATGTTCCGCCATTATGGCGAGAGCTCCTCTGTAATTCTCCTGGCAATAAAAAGGTAGCAGCTTTAGTGTGCTCCTGCATTATATATGGCCCGAGTTACTTTGCCAACGAACTCCGACTGTGCTTGACGTCGAGAGCAGCAGATGCAACTTGAGGCCTTTTAATTTTTGAACAACTTCTCGATTTTGAAATATGCAATTCGCTAAATTGCTGCAAGTCGGCATGAACCTATTCAACTTCCAAATGTTAAAGTTTTTGAGGAAGAAATTATATCTGCAGACACAGAAGTTTCTCTTGAATGAGCCATGCAAAATGGAATTTCAGAAAACATGCACAGTATTGAGTAGCGCTGCCTTTTCGCTTGATGAAATTGATGAAATTCTGAAACATGTATAGCTCAACATTTTGACTGGCATCGAAATGGTGCGTCATTTTCTTATGAACTTAATTTTTCGGAGAAAATCACTGTTAAACAAAATTACACAATATTAAAATGAGAAAATTAAAAATTCAGTCCAATTTATTTAAGTGATCATATATGAATCGTTGCGAAAGAAAAGAATAATACCATCGACACATTACACTTCATTATGAACTGGGACGTCATTATGATGTTACTTCTAATCTACACACCATTTTACTGCATTTTATTTCATTAAATCTGACGTTTTTACCAATCTTTCGCGACTGGCTTGATCCAGTTCGCAGCTTATTCTGTGTTCTGTTTTTGAATGTCAAAAACCTTTTATTTAACTACTTTAGGAAATAAATGGCTTAGAAAAACTCATTAGTAATAGTAGCTTTTTTCATCATTCTCGAACAAGTTAAGTAGCTTGGGATTCATTTTGCCAATTTTTCTTCATAATGAAATAATACTTAATAATGAAGCATAGTGTGTCGATGGTAGAAAGTTAAATATCATTACCCTTAACATGAGACTAAATACAAGTAGCTAATACACAAAAATTATATATTTTTTCTTCAAATTCAAACCCCTATTTTGTATTAAAACCTTCGCCATGATTAATAGCAACTTTTTTAAATATGTTTTTTTTTTTTTTATATATTTATGTTTCATTGTTCTTCATAGACGAACAATCGCAGCTAGTATAATATAAGATATATAATAGGGTGTCCATATGTCAACAAGGGTAAAGAGGACATTGTTCGAAAAAAAGATGACTTTTCAAGAGATAATCGATATTTCAAACTAAAGCTTTTATTATTAAAACTACATACAGGGTGTTCAGAGGTGGGAGGGAAATATTGCAGGGGGTGAAAGGTCAGACCGTGACAAGCAAAAAATCGTACGGGTGGGGGGGGGGGGGGGGGGGGGGGACATCTCGCACCGTTTGGCAGTTACAAGGTGATTCGTAAATCAGGATTTTGCCTTATATGGGAACCGCTCTTGTATTTTTATCTTTTTTTTCTACGCATCGCAGCAGCCCTAAACTGATCTCAAAAAATTACTATTTCGAAGCCCTTTCCAAAAAGGTCAACACCACCCCCATATCCCCAACCCCTTGGCCTCAATCCCTCCTGGAAGCTGAAAAAATTAACTTTTATTTCACGATTTTTCACCTTTCGCCCCCACCCCCACCCATACGATTTTTTGCTTGTCACGGTCTGACCTTTCACCCCCTGAAATATTTCCCTCCCACCTCTGAACACCCTGTATATTTGGGATTGGTTTACTTCTCTTCAAAACTCAAGTCGGAATGACTCGAGGGAATTGATAATCAGCCGAGTTGGTTAGAAAATCGAAGCGCGTAAATAAAAAACATTTCAAAGTTATTGCGTGAAGTACTTAACTACTAAACTAATATACGTACTAATAAATTATGTTGGAAAACATGTTAAACCAATTTGTTTATAATATTTGTTATACTAATATTTTCAGCTATTAAACAACAACGGACAAAATCAATAAGGCAAAACCTAAGTTTCATTAAAGTTATTGTCTATTTTCAGTTTTTAGACATTTAAACTGTATCTTGAAACAAAATTTTACAAAGAGTTAATAAGGTAAAAAGAAAATAATCAAAATATAAAATCAACAAATATCCTAATAAAAAAAGAGCTTATGTCCTCTAGCCATCATATGAGGAGTTAAATGTTAAATTTAATTTTCCTACTTTTAAGAGAAGGAACTGATATCGAAACTTACGCTTGTATTGCTCAAATAGTTTGTTCTTACAAGGAAACGTTCTCAGGTGTGTCTCACCGATTTTAATGAAATTGAAATATGTTATAGAATATCGAAAAATAAGAGACACGTTTTTTTTTTTATCTGCGGATACGCACATTTAGGGGGTGAAAACCACCTCTAAAGTTTACCCCCAAAAACAGTTTTTTTTAAGTTCTAATGAAGTTTTTCGAATGAAACAAAATAGAAATGATGTCTCATAAATATACATGGTAAGTAATCCGGTTCCCGGGCGTGGCAACCCTTATTTTTTATTGTAGAAAAACGATTTATTTTTTATATTTTTGCGTCACAAAAATAACAGTTTTAGTTAAAAACCATTCAAAAATATTTTTTTACATACGATTTTGAAAAATAAAGTTGACGTGTTTTTGGGTTTTCATAAAAAGAGCTCCTCAAGGGGGTAAACAACCTCTAGCACTAATACGTAAATGATGTATATTCTTTCAGACATCAGTTTTTTCGTGAAAACCAGTATTAAGGTGTTTTTGGAGTCGATGATTACGAATCTGATATTAAATTTAAAAAATTCAAAATGGCAGATCCAACATGGCGGACAAACTTTTGAAAAATACACCCATTTTTATAAAAAAAAAAACAATAAATAAAAGTACCCATTAACGCACATTTAATCCGCAGATAATAATTTCTTTTACTGACAAATTCAAAAATCTTGAGTCCATCGAAATTCAAATCCGTTCGACAGATAGAAAATTTCAAAGCAACCTTTAAACTTTTAATTAAGCTTAGGAAATAAAGTATGTTTAAAATTCTATTACGAAAAAAATTCATTTCATAAAAATTGAACTAAAATAACAACTGTTCAAATTAAATTAAAGCCAACTTGTTGAGGATTAAAAAATTTTATTAATTTGAGCCCATAAACACAAATTTCACAATCGTCAGTATGCTAATATGTATAGCTTAATAAACATTTTTTTTAAATTAAGCTCCGTGGTCGATTAACTACATTTAAAACAAACAAATCAAATGAAAACCCAAAATATGTTTAGAATAACCATCCTTAAATTGTTAAATTTAATCAAAATCTCAAAATTTGTTTTAGGGAATAGGTAACTGATAATTTAACATAGTAGGTATGCATAATATTTCTGATTAACTCTACATTGAAATCTCAGAACGAGCCTAAAAAATTGGAGTAGCTTTTTGAATTAATCAATTACGTATAGAATTAAATTCTAAAGTAATCAATAGTAACGATAACCATGTATTCTCAATTAGAAGTAATACAATTATCAAGTCATTTCAATTACTTATCATTATAAGTTTATCAGTAATCATGATTACAAAGTTACTTAATGTTGTAATTGAGACTAATTGTGAGAAATTATTATTATGTTTTCTTCCATATCCCATGAGGATATTGTTTTCAAACAATTTCTAACTAATATGCGTCGAGATATGTACAACTTATAGCATAATATGTATAACATTACTCAAATAAAAATTCTTGAACATTTCCTTTTCGCTAGTTCTTATAAATACATAAATAAAGCCAAATAAAAAAAGCGAAGCGCTTTAAGGGTAAAATAATAAGTAATAAGGTATGATTGCTTAAGTCTTTCCGTAATATACGTGCTATTAATTATTTAACCAATTAAGGATTGAAGCCAAATTTTGGCTCGAAAATGGTTCTGCCGTGCGATACAAAGACTGTTACGTTCTCGCATCAAATATTAAGCACATAACTTTATGATTCCTTGAAATTTGCTGACTTTTCCGAGAACAATGTGAAAGTATAAATCAGAGGAGAATTACGAGGCCATATATAAGCAGCTTTCCAGCTGGATCTAATATACTCCTTCACAAACAAATATGAGAGGCTCCTTCTGACGATGCCATTAATTCATACCCAACCAGGCTTCTGACATCATTAACAAAAGGTCATAAGAAAATATTGCTCACCCGAAACGGGCCAAAACAAAGCCTTCTACACTCATTTATTAGTCATGTATGTATCCGGCATTTTATCTTACCGAGGGAGTTGAGCCCAATAATTACCTAAACTCCTGATAATGACGGCTGGAAAAATTAACAATTAAATTATGAACCTGCACTTATCCCTTACACCATAACGATAATTACCGGCCTGTTGTGAGTGCCAATTTAATTTTATCCGGTAGGCTGCACAGGGCAGGCAACTTTCGCGGCCAGAGGTGTAAAAATAATCGTGCGTCTTACGAGCTCAAAGTATACGAAGGATACGTGTGCTTAGCCCCGTTGCCCTAAAAATGGATTCCTCTACCGCCACCAAGACGATTAATCCTAAGGTTGCCTGGTTAAAGACGTATAGTACAGGATATATGCGGAGAAGGTAGGGCTGTGCCCTACATCGGCTCAGGTGGATATCTTTCGGTAGAAATTGCGAGAGCTCTCGGCTCGTAGACGGAACCATAGCCCTGGATGGCAGGCTCAGCAGAAATGAGTTTAAAAAGGGACCCATCAGCCCTGCTGGAGACTGTGGAGATGAATATGAAATTATCCAGGAACGGAGCCCGGCAAATGGCATGGGAACTAAGCCCTGAACGTTAGGGTTTGTCAAGTGCGAGTGGACGACTGAAACAGTCTCAACTTCACCCTATAGTGAGACTGACGTTCGCCACACCTGCTCCCTCGTCTCTGGAGCCTAGTTATGTAATACACGTACTGTAACCCCGACCCCGGCAGCTAGGTCCCATATACTTTCCACTCACCGCACGTTATACAGAGATATTTTTCCCTCCCCGTTTTTAATTTGAACAGCAAAACGCTTTTCAATTTGGCCCTCTTTGAATTTTCAGATGATTTAACAAGTTGAGTAGAGCGTCCTTATCAAAATATATTGAAATATAAGAAACTAATCATCTGCAAGTAATTCAATGCTCATCACGCTCCAGTGGCAATGCAATGGCAAAGCTTTATAGGTGCGGGATTCCAATACTCGACCGCATCAACAGAAGTACTCATTTCTTCCTTGTCTCCGGGCCGGCAATTTGAATAAGACATCCGGACTCATCTTCGGAACAAGGACCCTCAATGGGATCAAAGCATCTTTTTCAAAGTGCTTTACTACTACCTAAAAGAAATTTACAAATTTTTTAATAATTGAATTAGAATCAGTATCCTTATGAAGCACTCCACTTCCTTTTAAAAAGGGTCGACATGTCTGAAGTAGGTACCCTATTTACGAAATGTGTTAAGCACTCTAACATTATTTAAAATTCAACATTTCTTTCGAGGAATAAACCTTTATTATAAAATGTTTAAAATATTAATAGTGCTGCCTACGTTTAAAGAAAAATCGTATTAATCGAAACTGTGTAAAACGAGACACCGCATACATATAAAAAAGAGGATAGTATACTTTAGACCGTGTAAATCGAATCAAAAAATATAAAGAAAAGTCGTAGATACGTTAATAATAAGCGTGTAAAGTGAGTCCAACAAGAAAACGAAGATTGGTTCTACTGGATACTAAGGCTCAAAATCTAAGCTTTAATATTCATATAAAATATTCAAAGAGTCACAAATTTTACATTACGTACTACTTCAATTCATTTTTCAATAAAACAAACAACCAAGAAATAACCATGTTTTATGATTTTATTCACTTGACGAATCTGCTGACAACTTCTCTTCCAAAGACGTTGTAGTTGACGAAGCTAGGGATCCGCGATGCCAAAAACCCCGATAAACGACAGTGGCTTGAGTAAAATTAATGCTACGGATTTTCAAATTTTCATTCCTTACTCACCCCCTACCAACCCTTTTCGCCATAAAGAAAAGATTGTAGAGCTAGTGTATATAAAAATTTGAAAAATGTCACATTTGGACGCAAAACGTCCACTCTTTGCAAATCCGCAGTAATAATGCAGGTTCCTCTTTAAAGAGCCATCTTGACCTTGATATGACCTTCGAGTTCATTGTGAAGGTCATAGTCAGACGTAACATGTTCCGCTCTTTCCATTTCCGCGGTCAAAAATATGGGTACACGTTTAAAAAAATCAACTTAACCTTGAAATGACCTTCAAGGCCATTGTCAAGGTCTAATCTAAGGTCACTATTGAATAGCCAGGGAAAGTTCCTAAAACTTTTGTTTAATACTTTTTTCTCCAAAATGCATTCCCCGAAAGTTATTTTGCGTTTCCATACTTTTGGATCACTCTGTATACCGTGCATCTTCCGGTTTTCGTCCCTGATAACAACCAAAAAGGGATGGGAAGTATTTTTAACTCTATCATTAGCATTGACACTAGTATATAAGACCATAAGATTCAATGTTATTTATTTTCAGAATTTAATTTATTCACAGCTCTTTAGTTCTTAAAACAGTGTTTTTGAAAATTTACCGAATTTTACCACTTTTGGGATAAAATTTGACCTTAGATAACAAAACAATTGAGGTTCTTATTCTCCCTATTTTCCCATATTTTTGAAAGCCAAAACCAATTTTTTTTTTAAAAAATACATAAGATAGCGAGTCAGCTTAAAAATGTTGATTTCAGGAATGGTTTACAAATTTTTAATGATAAAAATCATACCTCCGGGTTTAATAACTTTATTAATTGGACATTTTGAGACGGAGTTTTTGTGGTTTTTGGCTTTTTCCAAAATTTCTTTCATATCGAAAATTTAAATTTTTTTATAAAATTCATAAATCAGAAATCAAATCGGTATTTTTTCCTTAAAATCAAAAATACAATAGGATGGGGTCTTTTTTTTAATTTGCATGTGATATGCTAAAAGAGCACTATTGAAAATACACGGGTATGAATTTTCAGAAATTTTTGAAAATAAATAACAAAGTTGTCCGAGCTTAAAATTGACGGATAAATTGGGACAATAAAGATTAATACAATAAGTTTTTTTTTAAATGTTCTATTGCAGTATTAAAAGTCATTACATACTAAAGAGATTTTATTTTAATACTTGCCAATTTCCCAAAACGGACTTTTTTCATACCGCGCGATTTCTAATGTAATATATTTCAAAAAACTTTTGTGGCATTTTTAGATATAATTAAAATGTTCACTTTTACAAATATTTTATATATTGTATATTTTTTTATATCCCTTATTTGAAAAACCATGTAAAGCCGAAATCATGTAAAAAAAGTACTGGGAAAATAGAGGGGTAGGTAAATATTTGAAATATATTTTTATCAATCCCACCGTTTTGAATTATTATCAATCATAATAAATCCAATTTTCACTCTTTTTACCCCCTGCCAAATTACATTCAAGGACTTTGTTGATGAAGAAACTTTTTTACTATAAAAAATACTTTTTTACTGTACTATTATACTATTTCATTATTTATTTGCGAAAATATGTAATTAGGAATAAAGACGTTTAAGTGGGTTTATTAACTTTGTACAGTGGGAATTGATTTAAGGATAAACAAATCAAAATTTAAATATTGTCTACGTTAGTAATAGCACCGGAAAATCAAATATTTAAAAAAAAAAAGTTATAGTAGGACAGAAAAGATATTTGTAATAACTGAGTAAGGAGAATATGAGAAAACTTCTTTTGCTAAGGATTATTTCACAATTACCTTTTTACTAAATAATGTCGAAGGTATTAAAAAACAACTTGTGACTCTTGTTCATTTCCTCATACGACTTTCTCTGCGGGGATAATCGTATCTGTGCCTCGAGGTAAGAAGAGTCGATAAATTTAAAGATATTCAATTGCTGCTGTTGTGGGCCGATAGAAACTTATCACAGCGTAACTGATTTGCATGGCAAATGAGCATGGCAGCAATTTTGTAATTCCCGCAAAAATTCTATGTCTGATGGCCTCAAGCATCGAAGCACCATCAGAATAAGGGTGGGATAGTAGTAAATATAAAAGTAAGGGTAGCTCTTATACTAACATCGAGCACAGCCTTGAATTGAAACTATTCTGTGGAAATGCTCAACCGAAATAAATTCGACGGCTTCACGGCGGCAACTTTGCGGAAACCTCATAAACTAGCACCTGAGTTGAACGAAGGAGACGAGACACGCGAGGGATCTTGGGCAACAGAACTCCTCTCGTTTCGGCTTTTTGTTTGGCAGCAGAATATAAATTGCTTCGTTGTTTTGGATACGATTTTGGTGAGGAAAAATGAAGTGACGAGACGAGTTTGGGTGCGTTTTTCGATTTCCTTTTATCCCGGAGGCAGAAACTCATATATTGGAAATTGATTTCATTACGTCACTTTCGATTTGTTGCAGGTGTGTATTGGATGAAGCTCGGCTACACAAGTCTGCAGGTGTTGCTCTACTCTCGACGAAACGTAGCACGTATAATAAATATATGAATTCTCCCTCTCCCCAATGTCAAAGCAGTCGGGCTGCATCCCCTCGGAGAAAAGGAGCGGTTGTGTTTCCCGTGCCAATTGAAAACTTGGTCCTTGTAATAGCCTGCGGCCTCGAGTTACGTCTCTTCAGATATTTACATAATTTCCGATGTAAATTGGACAAATTGAAAAAGAAAAGATGTAAACTTAAGGCTGAAATAAGGGTAACACTTGTTATGATATTCAGAGGACTAACCCGGTCGCATATTCATTCCGATGGGTGACCCAAACCCCATGCGGATTGCCGCCTCGTTTGCAATTCAAGTCAATACCCAAGCAATTTAAATAATCCCCAAAAATACTTAGACAGATAGCGCCTGGGAGTGGCTGGGCGGGAAAACTGGGATTTCAGGGATAATGGAAAAACTGTGAAATTCTAAGGAGCGCCTCACAACAGTATCAAAAGTTTGCCCGCCCTTAGCCCTTGCGGTTACTCCCTGTTGGCTTTTTGGTGAGCGGGTCGTGTACACCTCGATAGCTTAACTTTTCCTTTCTCTGCGTCGAGTAGAGCAGCATACATCTGTCCTTTTATGATAGTAAATTGAATCCCCGGGCATTTACATATTCAATCAAAGTGTGAAATAATATGCAAATTTCAAGCGCGGTTACTTATGTGGGTGATGCACGGAGAGGCATTCGCATCCCAAGCACCCCCGAAGGTCCTGATCGATCGATCGATAGGGACGAAATAATTAACGAGCTCAGTCTGCAATTCTCGGGCGCTCTAGGCTACTTCTGATTGTGGCCTGATTTGAATCGCCTTAACAAAGCTCTGAGGGTGCCTCGTATAGTCGCCGGATGTTTTCTTTAGACAGATTCCTTCCAGCCCAACGGAGACAAACCCTTTTCTTGAAAAAGCAAATGCCTGAACTGCTGAGGATTGGAGCATTCACATCTCTTCCTTAATTTATCACTGGATTCTAATTTTTAATTAGCTTCAGATGTTCTCGTGCAAGCATACCTGCATGTATCCATCCAATTCTACTTTAGGTATCTTGTCCACGTCAGTTACCGGTAATTTATAATTTGCTTAAATGTTCAACATTTGTTCTTTTGTGTTGATGAATTTCTGTTGGCGCTAGAATGAAGCAAGCACGTGTCGTGTATATACTACTTATAAGGGTTATATAGTAACTAGCGAAGTGCCGCCTGGCTTTCCCTATAAAAGTAAACTAAGTGCACCTGCATTTTAAGTAATGTTAAGTTTCCAAATAAAAAGTTTTGAGGCTTTGTATCCTATATATTCAACTTCATCATGCTACCTACTATTTGGAAAGTGAAAGAGCTTAAGAGTAGCGGAGAGCGCTACAGAAGCATGATAACCTATTTTTTTTTGTTTTGTTTTTTGTTTTTTTCCCAGAAATTGAGAAATCGGATTTGGGCCACTTTTGATTCCAGCTCAATGGCGCGAGGTGCCACACAACCCATGCAACAATCGATCTGTTCTGTCTAGACCTGTGAATAAGAAATGAATTAAATTATAACAACAAAAAGGCAAGAACTAAAATGAATTACCTGGAAACATGCAATTGTTTTTCAATTAGGAGCTCTCCAGGATGTTGGGTCTCAATGCAGATAGAGTCACATATGTCATATTATAGCTAAAAAAATGAATTTAATTAAATTAAAAAAAAAAAAAAAAAAAACAATAAAATGCTTAAAATGTGTTCATAAAAATTGAATATATTGTGTAGGAAAGAAGAATAAAAATCTTACCCCGGTTGATCAGCGGAGTCTCATGAAATCCCGTTTTTCAATTAATCACCTTTAATGTGTTGATTTCAAACACGATTTTTTGCGTACTAAGTTCAATAATTGTGTAATCAGCCGTTTTAGTGATGTGCTATAGGCATCGCGTAGCTACGATTTGACGCCATTAGACTTTTTTGTGTGGGGTGCCCATGGGCGTACCCAGGTTCTGGGCCAGGGGGGGGCAAATCAGATTTTTTATAAGCACCTAGGCAAATTAATAAACATAAATTCAAATAGTTAATTTTTTATATATATTCTTTAATTATACAATAGCTATTTTAAAAGTAACTTTCGAGGGTCTTCAGCAAAACGGTTTATAACATTTTCTGTGAAAGAATCGCCCATAGCGTTAACAAAATTGCTATGTACACTGAGCCACAGACCGAGTCACCGCACAATGGGCCCAGCGGGACTTTTTCGTGTCATAAATCTGAAACTATTTTGTTTGTTAACATATCTGTATGACATTTTTTACATACATGGTGATCCTAAAGTATGGAAACGGCTAAATAACATTCGAGGAGTGCATTTTGGAGAAAAAAGTTTTAGACAAAAGTTTTAGGGATTTTCCCTGGCTATTCAATGGTGGCCGTAGATTTGATCTTGACCATGGCATTGAAGATCATTTCAAGGTCAGGTTGATTTTTTTAAATGGGAACCCATATTTTCAACCACCTCCCCTTCAAAAAACCCCTGTGACCTTGATGTGACCTTCGAGGTTATGGTCAAGGTCATGGCCAAGATCAAGGTTGTGGTCAAGGTCACATTTGCACGTAAAACTTCCACGCTTTCCAAATCCGCAGTAACAATGCAGGTTCCCTTTTAAAGAGCCATCTTGACCTTGATATGACCTTCGAGGCCATGGTTAAGATCACAGTCGGACGTAAAATTTTCCGCTTTTTCCATTTCCGTGGTCAAAAATATGGGTTCGAATTTAAAAAAGTCAACTTGACCTTGAAATGACCTTCAAGGTCATGGTCAAGGTCAAATCTACGGCCACCATTGAATAGGCAGGAAAAATTCCTAAGACTTTTGTCTAAAACTTTTTTCTCCAAAATGCATTCCTCGAAAGTTATTTAGCCGTTTCCATCATTTTGGATCACTCTGTATAATATTAGGAATATAGACTTTCTAAAGATAGTGCGAAATATAAATA
The DNA here is from genome assembly GCA_949715965.1 of Dysmachus trigonus. Lineage (NCBI taxonomy): Eukaryota > Metazoa > Arthropoda > Insecta > Diptera > Asilidae > Dysmachus > Dysmachus trigonus. Next base: position 34,551,911 of record OX454319.1, read on the forward strand.
TTTTTTTTTTTTAATTTAAAAATAAATATTTGAAAAAGCAGTTTCACTTTGTCACAGTAAAACCTAAGCTTATATTATGTGTATTTTTTAATTAACCATTACAACTTTAAGATTGCTATGTTTAGCAATTATAAACTCAATATTACAGTTCTCGAGTACACAGAACTCATAAAAATAACTACGTGAAAAATTAACCTTATTTTATACTTATCGGTGTAAAACTCCCTTTTAACAACAAAATTCGTTAAAAATAATACTGTAATAAAATTAACAGTTAAAAAGAGAACCCTGAAAAAAACGTTCAAATTTTTAAATAAAAAAATATAGGGTTTTATTCACTTTATAAAGTTTGTTAAAAATGTTAAATGTTAGCGCTGTTTGCCGATATCGAGATTTATATTGCACTCTATAGTTAATTTTATCTAAAATAAGGAGGAGCAAAAAAAAACTTGCGGATTTTTTGCGCTTTTTTTTTAGAATTAAAAATTATAGAAAAGACGATTTTCTTAGTATTTCCTTGAAATTTTCTCCTTAATTTCATTGGATTTCATTTAAAATTAGCAATATACTATGAGTAAATCTTCAACGAATTTATCCAATAAAAAAATACTAATAATAAATAGACAACAAAAATTAATTAATTTATTTAAAAAAACTAATTACATCGGCAAACAGCGCTAACATTTAAAATTTTTAACAAACTTTATAAAGTGAATAAAACCCTATATTTTTTTATTTAAAAATTTTAAAGTTTGTTTCAGGGTTCTCTTTTTAACTGTTAATTTTATTACAATATTATTTTTAACGAATTTTGTTTTTAAACGGGAGTTTTACACCGATAAGTATAAAATAAGGTTAATTTTTCACGTAGTTATTTTTATGAGTTCTGTGTACTGAGAACTGTAATATTGAGTTTATAATTGCTAAACATAGCAATCTTAAAGTTGTAATGGTTAATTAAAAAATACACATAATATAAGCTTAGGTTTTACTATGACAAAGTGAAACTGCTTTTACAAATTTTTATTTTTAAATTAAAAAAAATAAAATAAATATTTATATTTTTCATTATAGTTAAAAAGCCTACATTCTTAATATTTTATGTAAAAAAAGTCATACAGATATGTCGACAAACAAAAAAGTTACAGATTTATGAGACGAAAAAGTCCCGCTGGGCCCACTGTGCGCCGGCAGCCGAACGCTGCATTTCTGCTTGCAGCGCTGCTAGCGAGTAGGTAGAACAGACGCGTCGCACGATTTTTAAAAGTTGTATATTGTATTGCAACTGGCAAAAAGTTCTTTTTCTTAACTTTTATCGACAAAAGTACATAGTTAGTAGGGACGTAACCAAAATCCAGGGGGGGGGCAGCTGCCCCCCCCTGCCCCTCCCTGGGTACGCCCATGGGGGTGCCATTAAAGATCAATGTAAGGTTGGAAATCCAGAAACAATTGGGGAACTTCAGCAGATCGAACTAATGTAAAAAATTAAAACAGGACCCCAAACCATCAAATATCTGCTGCAAAATTGGGTTTAGAGGATGGGATATTGTCAGGCAGCCATTTCAATGAGATCATATTCTGTAACTATTCGGGAGTTTGACTATTTTCAAAAAACCAAAAAGCATTGAAAAATATTGAAAAGTGTTTATTTTATAGCATTTTTCAAAAGATACCAACTTATGGCCCACCCTTTATAAAACTATAAACATTTAATTTCTTAATTTTTTTGGGTAAATATATTGTAATAAATGTATAATATATATTGCTTATTGGTATTCATCACATAACTTATGTATAGCAGTTTTTCTATTCTGTAATAATTGTCTTACATTTGATCATGCATCCTATATGTTATGTAGATAGATACAGGTGAATGCTGATGAGATGCACTCTTTATTTGGGTTTGTATCACATTACATTGTAATTTGTGGTCATAACTGAAATCGCTTCTAATATGCGGATTTACATAGGTTAGTTTCTTGAAAAGTAGTAAATAGCGCTACGTATAGATGTAGAATGTATCCTTTGGGAAGATTCCTGCCAGCGTACAAAGGAGATAGAATAACACATTTCCTTGAAAAAGCAAATGCATATGCTGAGGGCCGGGGCATTCACATCTCTTCCCTAATATATCACCGAATTCTAATTTTTCATTAGTTTCAGATACAGATACGTATATATCCAGCTCTAGTGTAGGTACCTTGACCACCTCGGTTACTGGTAATTTATGACTTTCGTAAATGTTCAACGTTTGTTCTTTCGGTTGCTTTCGAGAATCGAGAACCCTCTGGTGGTGCGAGAATAAAGCATATATGTATAGGAAAAGCGGGCAGACCTCGGTCGGTACCTATGCTGCGTTTCTATTTCTCAGATGATTAAGTTTTGTCATTAATCTGCCGGAGGACGGAGCGAAGAAAAACCCTACTGGAAAGTTCAAAAACATTAAGGGCAAGGTGCGAACTGCTCTGGGAGCAGAAACTGTACAGGGCGCCGAGCTCTACAGAATTAATTTTTAAGGGCCAGCAGGACATAATGGGGTGTGGAGTTATTAACAGGCAATCAGAAACTTCAAACACGGAAATGGTCAACTTGAGCCGAAACCTGTTCAAATATTTGCCAAACGTGTCAGACATATTATCGGCGCACAGCAAACTCCGCCGAGGGTGTAATTGAGAAGTCTAGGTGAACTCTCTGCAGCCCCGAACACGCTGCATGTTGCTATGTGGCTGGCTAGGTGCGCTGCGCTGAGTCGGGGAGCAAATGGAAAAGTGCTATATTCACTTTCAGCTGAATTTTCTATTCAGGAAACCATGAAAGGGACCGCAATCAATACTGGCACAGGAACTTTTCGGCAAAGTTGCTTCAAGTTAAATTTACGTTGTTCGCTTCTATTTGTTTTCGTTTCGTTACCAGACTGAGGCTTATTTCTCGCTTTGTTTGCGGAGCTATTAAAACAACATCGCCATAATAACTTGAAGTTTGTGGCGGAGTTTTAAGCACTCTTTGTAGTTCTTTCCGTGTTGAAGATATGCAAATTGTTATCAAAATCTCTGTTCGCCATAAACATAGTGATTGCAATTTTGAAGGACCAGGTACAGAATATCAACACAGCCAGCTGTTGTTTCTGTATCTGAATAACTTATCTTTTAAAAAATTTAGCTATATTGGCTGTAACCAAAATTCGTTTTTTTTATATAGTAAATATCATACATATGTCTTTTCCTCTCTAATATGTCGTAGAAGGTTGGGACCCCGTAGTTATATACTAGAGTGTTGTCATATTCTGTTGAGACGTCATAAAGAGAAATACGTGTACTTTAAAATGAGTAACCCTACAAACGAAGAAATATCTAGTGGTAGAAACTATACTGAAGCATATAGAGACTTCTTCATACCAAGTTTGGAAGTAAAAATGTAGCCAGCCAAAACACTCAGAAGGTAAGAATTATAAAAAAATTATTTGATTTCATCGTATGAACTCATTTATTAATAATGTTTTCAAGCATTTATGTAAATAGTTACCCCCTGGCTGGCTGAATTTTGTCGATTTTTTTAAAACTCAATAAGTATCTGTCAAAAATGTCTGATTCATCTGGAACTAATTTCAAATAAAAATTACATCTTTACTGAACTTGTACGTATTTTTATTTTTTTTCCCCTGCACTCATTTTAAAATTATGAATGATTAGTTTAGGCAACTTTCCATTTGTCACCCTGTATAAGATTTATAATCTTCGAAAGAAAGCCAGAAAGAAATATTATTATTAGTGTTATTGAAATATTAATATTGTTATTAGACTCGCTTTAGCTATTTGGAATAATTAATTCAAATCAAAAGAAGTTCACATTTATTTATTTATAACTCCCCACATCCTTCCACTGGTGTCTTCAATTTCACTATGTACTAATTGCATATCACACCGATAAAATTATACTTTCTCTGAAATAAACATTAACTATAAATTTCGTAATGACTGAACGCGATCGATCTCTTTGAAGTCCACTGAAAATGCAATGAAATACAGAACAAGAATAAATAGGCACAATTCTTTCTTGTTTGTACAGAGATTTTAAATTCCTTATTGATTCCTATTACATATATGAAGTTTTCACAGACTGTGTTGTAAAATTGGTTCGAAGATTGCTTTTCTAAATTTCTCGGTATGTAATTTTAATCTCTATTCTGAGTTTTAAATGTTTTATGTATTGTTCATGTAATGTTACCCCTAAAATCCCATGTCAATATTTAATGTTGTAGTTTTCCGCAATCTTTTTACTGTGTACAACTTCCATGTCCAAAATTATCAAATTGAACTAAATCTGGAAAATATGGTAAATAAGAGAATTGGTTGGCAACAGGTTATTATATACATATAAATAAGACATGGCAAGCTTTCAGCCCCAAAATTAAATTTTACTAAAAAAACAAAAAATATTTTTATATTGTATTAATAGATATACGTACGCATACCAGCTTTAATATACTGAAATATTTTTGTAACGTTACACTTTGTGATCGACCTCTTTAAGCCACTTGGATAAAGCAATGACAGGGCTTGAAATCTTTTGAAACCTTAATATTGCCCAAGACAGGAAATTCCACGAATTCTCTGACATCTAATATTTTAGCCCTGTTGGGTTACCATCGAGAATAAGGTAATATAAAGTTGCGTAAATAGCATACGATTTATCATTTCTAGGAGGGAGGAATAAAAAGCGTCAGTCGTTTTACGTAATGACCCCTTCATTTATTTTAATAAAGTTAGCAGCGGGCAATGCACACCCTTTTTGGAATTTGACCTCCTTGGAAGTGCGTGAACCTATCTTTCTAGCGCACAGGAAAATTCATCCCCAATTTGCATCTCAACTCCGGCATGAGAAGACTAATGTCTTCTAAAGGGGGGAAAAATAACATTCCACCTTTAGGTTTTACCCCTGAAATGGAGGTTTAATTTTTCATACCATTCGACTTGGTAAAAAATTTTTATGCAGAAATATTCATCATGTTTCAGTGTCGTGGTTAATTTATGCCTCAGACCTCCAATTAGATGTGACAAATTTCTTGATGGAGATGAAAAGTTACGAAGCCATTTTCCGTCGACTGTGGCTTATGTTTGGGGGTAGGGGAAAGACCCAAAAATTACAAGATTGGCACTTTTCGGTTTGCCTCCGAGGCTAATGCATTTTGATTCGAGGGGTTGGCAAATCATTTCGAAAGAATGGCTTTACCCGTAAGTAATTATGGGGAATCTTTCAAATCATTTGTCTCAACTTTTGCTTCAATGACTCTTGAGAAAATTGCTCTTTATGGGGAACTTTCGCAAAGTTATTAATAAATTAGGGTTATTTGCCGTCAGCGTTTTAACTCAAATATTAAAAGGTTTCAACATTAATCAAAAGGTTTTTGTGCCAATAATTAAGTTGGTGTAATTTTACGCACTTAAGCGTAATTTGAAATAAATAAATATTGATTTTAATAGCTAATTGAATGTAATTTTTAAACCAAAAATTTAAAAAACAATTATAAGGCATACTGTATTTTCTGCTAGACTCAGGCGTGTTAATTAGAATTATCTATAACTCACATTTGGAACAAGTAGTTTGGTGTTTCTGAAAGTTTTGGATGGCAGTCTTTAAGATTATGATTTTCAAATTCCTCAAGACGTTTCTAGTTCAATTTGCAGAAAATATAATTAAAATTAGGAAATTTTTAATAAAGTAAGTTATTTTTACCGAATAATGAAATGATAATAATCGAATGGATAAGGAAAGGATCTGCAAATATTTATTTAGTTTTTTCATTTTCACCAAAAAACGTAGTCAAGAAATAAAGTCCTACCCGAATAAAAAAATTATTCAATTTTTTCTAAAAATTACGATCTGTTCTTTTGTGTACACATACTTTTTTCATTCAACACCCTATAATTTTCTTAACGAACACCCTCCGAACCTCTTTAAGGTATCAATTAATAGAGAACTCTTTCTCCATTCCAATGAGCCGTCACCCACATCGTTACGAATCACCCTGTATATTCCACATATACATTAGCTCTTTCACTAGAAATTGCAAGATTTCAAATTTCTTGTTGCAGAACTCCCAACTTGACTTAATACTTTTATAAGAAGTTTAAGGGAAAGTTAATTTCAATATTAGTATTGAAAATAATCCCAGAATTGGGATTAAAATTATATGTTCATGAAACTTAAACTAAAACGAATTGAATTAATTTTGTATTATATAAACTCGTCTAACTGATTTTTACCCATATACATACTTCATATAATTTTTATTGTTTAAGGTAGGGTCGCCAAATATCGTACCCTTTTTGTAAAACAAATCTAAAAAAATAAAAAAAAAATACTACAGTAATAAATGAAACGTCAAACACTAGGTTCAATACTCCTTTATTCATAAAAATAATCAAAAACCCGTTAACATAGTCAGACAAAATTATAAAATAGCTTTAACAAAAATACTCAAATTATGAAAGTATATTTTTGGGCTCCTAATATCGTCCCGGGGACAATATTTAGATCACGTGAACTGGAGTTGTACTTACTCCTTTTCTATTATATAAAATTAAACCTAACTATCATATTAATATCTAAACAGCCCTTTCTTAATTATTTTAATCATTTTTTCGGCATCTAAAAAATAAAAAAATAAAACATTCTAAAGTTACATGTTACGATATAAGGTTCACGTAAGGGGACGATATTAGGAAATTTCTATTTATTTTGTCGCATCCATTTAAGCAAAAAACGTGTCATAAAGCTGAAAATTTTACTTAATCGATTAACATCTGAGATATTAATAGTTAGTTTGACAAAAAAATTTTATCAATAAGTCAGGTATCTCAATATTTTATGGAACTCGAGAATATTTCAATGAAAAACTCACCTTGAACACTTTTTTTGATTTTCGAATTTCTGTCGATACGAATGTCGTGACGCACTCACTTCTACACAATGGCCGATTGATGCAACTAGCTGTCGGTTCGGGTCACTGATAATAGATGGCGGTTTTTAAAAGAGTAGATATTGAAGGGGACGAAATTAGGGTAGGGGACGATATTTGGCGACTCTACCTTATAGTTCATTTTTTGTATCTTGATAAGAATAATAGTACAAAAGTTAAAAGTATATTTTATATAAATATCAGAGGAGGATACCACCTCCCAAGAATTTCCGAATGTAATCATACGTAACAAAAAGCGGCCAAGTGCGAGTCGGACTCGCCCATGAAGGGTTCCGTAGCAGCAAGTAACATAATATAAAAGTTCTTGATTGCATAAGGTTTATGTTTATGAAATTAAATGTTTTTTTCTTATTTTTATATTTGAGTTGATTGAATGAAAGGTAAGTTGCGGTTTACGATTTATGACGTATTAAAAAAAACTACGCACTAGATCTCGTTCAAACTAATTTCCGGTGGAAGTTTGCATGGTAATGTACATCATATATTTTTTTTAGTCTTATCATTCTCTTATTTTAGAAGTTACAGGGGGGGGGGGGGGGGGCACACATTTTACCACTTTGGAAGTGTCTCTCGCGCAAACTATTCAGTTTAGAAAAAAAATGATATTAGAAACCTCAATATCATTTTTTAAGACTTATCCATAGATACCCCACACGTATGGGTTTGATGAAAAAAAATTTTTGAGTTTCAGTTCTAAGCATGGGGAACCTCCAAAATTTATTGTTTTTTTCTATTTTTGTGTGAAAATCTTAATGCGGTTCACAGAATACATCTACTTACCAAGTTTCAACAGTATAGTTCTTATAGTTTCGGAAAAAAGTGGCTGTGACATACGGGCGGACAGACAGACAGACAGATATGGCGAATCCATAAGGGTTCCGTTTTTGCCATTTGGCTACGGAACCCTAAAAATGAATGGGATTTAAATCTCACTTGAGAAGATCTTATAATAATTTTTATTTTGTAGGTATAGATTGTTAAAACGGATCATATTTAAGGCTCTTAAGCAAGAAAAATATGGGTATACAAATGTTAATAGTAGATATTAAATTACAGATTTACATACATTGAATTTCATTTTCCGAAATCTTACTTTATTTTTGTTGAAATGAGTAATCAAATATTTCTTGTTCAGCATAATAATCATAAAAACCAAACCAAGCCGAGCTTGAAAATACGAATGTAAATGCTCATTAATTATGTGCTTATATTGTGTGCCTGATACAGGACAGAATCAAATTGACAAGTTAACGGCTCAAGCACCCTTGATAACGATATATTCCGAAACCAAATGCTCCATCTTGTTACATAGATTCGATCTATATGCTCAATTATTTGTGCCCGCAATCTCGAATGCACTGAAACACTTCCCCACATTAGGACTTAAGCACTCCGTTCCGCTTTGTGCACCAATGTTACAATTGACATAATAACAAGCAAATAGTCGTATATATTCCGGACGGGCATGTCTTTCTCTGTGTATTCTTCGAATTTCGGCAGGGCAAAGGTGGAAGGTGCCCTTAATCAGCGCCGGAACCAAAATGGAACCCAAGGTCCTATTAATGTCCTGTGAACATTCATAAATTCAGTAATCAGGACGGATCAACGACTGTTCAAACATGAGTGCGGCTCAATGCATATTTGCAAAGAAACCAGATGCACCTCCGGCGGAGATGTGTTAAACTTCATAAGCTCCTGATAAAAATGTCATGTCAGGACCTTTTCGCAAAAGGACCCAAAGTCCCGAAAACGGTCTGACAAAGTGAAAAACTGGCAACTCGACTTTGAGACCCAATGCTCACTCAAAGGATTTCATTAGTAAAACTCATGCATATTCGGAAAGTTTGCCGAGGAGAAACCTTTGACCAAACCTGGTTGGATCTGGTGATTAATTCAATCAGAGTTTTAGGACGTGATGAAGTATCTCCTCCCAGGAGTTGCCTTTGTTGTGGCCTGTTAAATTTCCATGCATACCTTGCTTGGCGGCAAATTCCCCTTAAGGTCTGCAGTTTACGTGATATGTACCGAACCGAATCTTCCATCGGTGCAAGAATTTCGCTTCCAGGGCCAGACTGAAGTGATATTTGCCTGACGTTTAAGATATAAAAGACGACTGGACTTGATATGATAACAACAGCATGCACAATGTGTATGTTATATATCTGTGATAATTTAAAACATATCAATTATGAAATCTCTGTCTTGGACTTGTTACTTCTGTCTCAGTGCAGAAATTGTAGTCGATTATGGGTGCATATTGCAGATTCAGGCCAGTTGCTAGAAATTTTTGATGTTTAGAAAGGCAATGGGATACGAATTGGTATCAGAATTCCTCTAAAAGGGCATCGTATATATTAGGTAAAATAATATATCTGAAACGGATTTGACATAGTCAATAAGTGGAGCTGTCGAACAAATATATAAATGTATAAAAATAAATTGAACATCCTCTTATGTCCGCAAACAAGAAATTTGGAACCAATTATTTTATTAAATTGGTCACGTATTTGAAATTACGATACTACTTCCTAGTTGCTTTTTCGCAGAATATTATCATAATTTGGTCACAAAATATAGGGTGGGCCATCTGCTGTTTTCTTTTTATATTTCATGTTATTTTGATACAAAATCTCTTTCGCACTCAAAAAGTTGATAGAAATACAACATCATATCTCCGCGGTACGATATTAATAGTTTTATGCTGGAAGAATGTTCAGAAATATTTAAAACGTACTTTCAAACTCAGCGCTTTGTCGCCGAAAGAGTAAGAATTCTGAGAAGAAATTTCGATTGCAAAATTGGGTTGACAGGATGGGCTATTTACTGCTGAGCCAGCCGAGATAGCCATTTAAATGAAATCAAATTCAATAAATAACCGGAAAGTTACTCGGAACAGTATTTCTTAAAAAAAAAAAAAAAAAAAAAACAGCATATACCCAACTTTTTAACATAGGTATTTGGCAAAATTTTGGTTATTAATAATCATTTTTATTTCTAAAATATTACAATAATTAGGATATACTTATTTGAATTGGATCAAATTTCTTTCTCAGGTGGATTCTGGTTTGATAATATAATTGAAAAAGAACCAGAACACAAAATATCGTACTGATGACAGAATATGTTATCTTATTTGATATTTTCACACAAAAGATGGTAAGTCAAATATTTTGAAAATTCAGTTCTCTTGCCTCATAGCCTCAATATAGGTAGCCCCTTCTTCTACTTGTGTATTCAACTTAAAATTTTCTTTTTCAGCTCGAGAAAATTGCTATTATTTTCTAATCTCAATTTTTCCTACTAGCCAATTTGATATTTTTCTATTTAAGAAAATGTACGTAGTTTTTATAAAACGCAGAAATTTTCCTCGTGCGAACTATTTTTCGGTAACATATCGAAATTAAAGTTATTGAAAGGACGAATCTGGCGAAAATATTATTTCAAAAATGGACGAGTGAATTCGCAACTAAGATCATGTGATTTGACACCGCTGGGCTATATCAGATATTGAAGTCTCGGGTCCATGCTGATAAACAAGCTTCGATTGACGCATTGGAAGACGTGTCATTGCGGATATACGACCATAAATGCTCGAAAAATGTTCAAACATTGGACTAATAGGATGCGCTTAATTGGCAGCTGCGGTGTTTATATGCCCGAAATTTAAATCTATCTGATAAAATCAAATTTATGGTCACTTGCTCAATGTTTATATATTTATTTCAATTCAAATTCTGAATGCGCTTAAAGAAACACCCTTTATAAGACAAAAACTGGAAAGGTTTCAACATAAATAACATATAGACCTAATTTGTATCACTGTGTAAATTTGGAAATAACTGATTACATTATTATCCTGTGAGCCCATGTCCCATCAATCTCTTTAGAGAGAATTGAATTAAAAATCGAGTTTTTTAATCAAAAAAAAAAAAAATTTGTTGACCTGTCCCAAACCCTGTTGTTAAAAGAATGACCCTTAAAAATGGTCAGCGTGAAAATTGTACACCTTTTTAAGGACGCTGGCAACTGGTCGATGATCCCAAAGAAAACCGTCCCGACGTTTGCTCCCTTATTACTTAACGCTGTTATTTACCGAAGGAATTTTCTGACAAAATCACTCAGGCGTTAATGTGTTTTGATATACAGAGCTAAGAGCGTCTACAAACATTTTGAAATGAAGTTCCGATTGCGAAACTGGAGATGAATGCTATCGCGACAACGTGGAGCCAAAAGTCCAAAAAAAAAATCAAAAAAAAGGAAAATTTTTATCTGATTAAGTCCCTAGGAAGGGGGAAAATGATAAGGAAGGAGCGAAAATAGAAAAAAGCAAAAATCCGGGAAGAATTAGATATACATAGCAGTCACGGGGGGCACTGGTGTGAAGCAGATGGAGTCTTTAAAAAGATGACAATGTCAAAGGAAACCCAGCGGAGTGATCAAAGCGAGGTCGCTCCTGGGAACGACAACTTGTTAAGGGAGTTCATTTGGAACCCTTTCAACGCGGCAAGCGTCCCTCATTCATTCTTCCCGGCGAGTTCTATTTGCTCTATTACTAGCACTTAACCGCCCGGAGCTATTCGCTTGTAATTATTGAGAATTGTGTTGGCAATTTAAAAGGACAAAGTTAAAATATTCGCCCTAAATCGCGCAGAACTTTATGCTTGAGCATCTGGCGTGCGGGGCCCCCGCAGCACCGCGCTGTGTCTTTCCTTTCAAATCTTTTAAGTGGAAAATACTTTCTTAAGACTAACAGCAACATTACTACACTTAGTCTTACGAATTGAGGACGCTTTTAATTGTTATTAACCGCTGCCTGGAAGCGCAATAATCCGCACGTGATTAAATAGAAGGATCTAAGCGGCATCGGGGCGGAGTATCTCGCTTTTAGTACGTCTGTATTAGTCTGCTCTGCGTTCCCGGAGATACCCGGAAGCGATTCTTGTTTTAATTACGACCAGCTCTATTCTGTTTCTGTTCGAAAAATATAAAATTCTCACGATCTCGGAGTCTGTCCGCTTTAGCACTTGAGGCCCTTCAAACGAATCCGTTTTGTATCACGCTTTAAGCGAAAACCGAACGCGGCGTGGCGGCTACTTTTAGCAACACTATTCGCTGCAGGCTGGCAGCCGCCGAACGCATTTTAATTTCATTCAAATTGCTTCCACATAATTGCACGCGGTGTATATTTACTTTCAGCAACAGAACTCACTTTGGGAAATATGCCGAGCGGTGAGTTGCATTTTTAACTTTTTGATATTTAACCATATCGCATTTTTGCAGGATGCAAACTGAATAATTTCACAAAATCGTCACATTGAACGGGGGAAATGGCTCTGATTTACATTTTTAATTGCGTGGAAGTAATCAAAAACCCCAAAAATTACACCGCTGCAAATGATTACCCGTGATTATCATCAAAACGCCAGCCGAATCGCGAATAACCGCGACGCTCGGATAGCTCATGCAGGCAAATTAATTCAATGTTAATAACAGCAATATAAGTTGCGAGCATTTTTGATGATTTTATAATTAAAATTGTCTGGATTTTATTCCGAGATTATTTTACTGTTGAGAGCGCGCCGCCTATGCTGAATTTGCAAGATGTGCAACTGGTTCGGTTCAGAGGGATGTTACATAAACCCTTCCTGTGGATTTACTTGCTCCATCGTGATTTAACGCGGGTCGTTGCAGCTAAGTGCAACATGGCAACTAAGTGCGTAGGTGGTGTTCATTTAATGCTTGCTGAGGGCCAAACTTTGCCGAGTCAAGCAGGTCTTCATTCAGGACACGCCAAGCAAACTAGGGCACCGAGGCACCATAATTTTGCTGAAAAGACCTTCTAAATTTGGATTAGTCAGGACTTCAGCTCTGCACTTCTGATGTCTGAGCTTTAATTCAATTAACGATTTATACTGCACGAAAATTTCGGTGCTGTAAGCTTACATAGTACAAATAGTCGGGGTGCCAGAGGTTTTCATTTCGTTGTTGGACGGAATTTGATGAAAAATGGCAGAAAGGGAAGGTCATTGCCCGTACAGTGACCCATTAAAAAAGTTAGAATGAGCGATGTCGGGAAGGTACTTTGTTATTGCAAAATAACTTTGATAACCCGTTATTTTTCAGTTTTCTTGGAATAACTCGAAAACGAAGCGTTTCAGCGAAAAATATTAAATACAAAAGTTGTTCAGCTGATGATTTTACGTAGGAATACGGTTTTTTGATTAATTAAAAAATTGTTTTTCCGACCGAAAACCAGCAGAAAAGTAACAAAAATGCAAAAACAATAAGCATTAAAAAATAAAGGAAAAAAACGATTTCCATCGTTGATATTTGGGTTATTGATAGGTATTGGTATTGTTAACCAAATGCACCCGGTCCGGTTTTTCAAAAACAATATGGCGACCTATTGCAACATTGTTAAGTTAAAACTTTGGAACGCTGTAAATTCTGCATGAACAAACGGATCTTGATGAAACAAATTGGAATCGGTAGGTATTAACGGTATCTTTGAGTGTGCCAAATTTCAAAATTTTTCAACAATTACTTTTTTTGTTATTAACCAATGTGTATTCGTAATTTCGTCAATTTACAACATTAAGCTTTGCAACAAAATGCATCAAATCATCAAAACTCGCTATTTTCGCGTTTTTAGTCACCACTGTAGGATGTTAAGAGTAATCAAATGCATTTTGTTATTGTTGTAATGTTGTAAATTGACGAAATTACGAAGCACAGCAAATGGATTTTGGTTAATAACAAAAAAAGTAATTGTTGAAAAATTTTGAAATTTGGCACACTCAAAGATGCCGTTAATACCTACCGATTCCAATTTGTTTCATCAAGATCCGTTTGTTCATGCAGAATTTACAGCGTTCCAAAGTTTTAACTTAACAATGTTGCAATAGGTCGCCATATTGTTTTTGAAAAACCGGACCGAGTGCATTTGGTTAACAATACCAATACCTATCAATAACCCAAATATCAACGATGGAAATCGTTTTTTTCCTTTATTTTTTAATGCTTATTGTTTTTGCATTTTTGTTACTTTTCTGCTGGTTTTCGGTCGGAAAAACAATTTTTTAATTAATCAAAAAACCGTATTCCTACGTAAAATCATCAGCTGAACAACTTTTGTATTTAATATTTTTCGCTGAAACGCTTCGTTTTCGAGTTATTCCAAGAAAACTGAAAAATAACGGGTTATCAAAGTTATTTTGCAATAACAAAGTACCTTCCCGACATCGCTCATTCTAACTTTTTTAATGGGTCACTGTACGGGCAATGACCTTCCCTTTCTGCCATTTTTCATCAAATTCCGTCCAACAACGAAATAACCCATTTTTTGAACCTCTGGCACCCCGACTAAAAAGTTTTAGACAAGAGATGTATTTCACTTTAATGATCAATTTTGTTAACATGAGTTACCTACATGTATTTACATTTACTCAGAAACTCCTATAGAAAACAGACATTCAAATGAAATAATAATTGTACGAATCTTTATACCTTAGAACTTTTATTGTTTTGTCGTTATTCTCAACCTTTGGAAATACGTTTTACAAATTAATTTCTTAATAAAACTTAAGACATTCGCTTTTGATGAATTAAGAATAATATAAAATAACACAAAATTAATTTTTTATTTCAGTTAACAATTAATTGTTTTTAAAACTAATTATAATTGCTAAAAAAAGGCATTAATAACAAGTTTTCAATTATTCATCTATCCCTATAGTTAGAAACCTATAAACTTCCAATTCTAATTAATAGGTCTGTTTGTTTTTATTTTCACGAAAAACAATCTGTGTAAAAATTAAGTAAAATGCATTTTTCTGATATATAGTAGGTACATAAACTATCAAATTTTTATTCAAACGACAAGAGCGTGGTGACAAAGGGTCTAGCCGGTTAAGGAGGTGAAAAGTGCCCCCAGCGCTTTTGAAAAACAAGAAATATCCTCACGTAGTACATAAAAAAGTACATCTTTGCTGAAATTTTCAGACCCATAGACCCTCACATAACCACAAAAAACATTAAAACGTGATTTTCAGTGTTTTGGCGATATCTCGGCTTCTTGTAGACGTAGAGAATTCTTTTTTGTCTCAAATTATAGGGTCTTTTGTCAGCTACAACACGATATTTTTTTTAACATTTTTGGCGGGAAATTCAAATTTTGATACAAGTTTGAAATTTTTAAAATTCAATTAAAAAAAACGACAAAAATAGAAACGACGAAAAAAAAAATGTTATTCTCTGGATGTCAAGCTATATCCATGAATGAATTATATTGTTTTTTGTTTTTTGTTTTTTTTTGAGGTTATGTTAGGATCTTTGGGTCTGAAAATTTCCGCAAAGACGTACTTTTTTATGTACTACATGAGGATATTTTGTTTTTCAAAAGCGCTGGGGGCACTTTTCACCTCCTTAACCGGCTAGACCCTTTCCAAATCTATGTAAAAACTTTTAAGATAACATGCATACATACATAATTTAATCAGACTTCTGCAACCATTATTTCCCAATATTATTTTTGTAAGGAAATTCCTTATTTATAATACCATCAGCTTAGTCTAAGCTACAAACAGCCGAACTGCATGAGTATGGGAGTGTTATCATCTTTTAGTTCTGTTAGTATAACCAGAACAAACATACAACATGCAGAATAAAAATTAATGTGTATTGTATCAAAGTTTTTTGAGTGCACGCTTAATAACACATGCAGTACATAAGTCAGCATGCTTGATAACTCTTTAGCAGAAAAAAAAAAATCTAAATCGATTACGATATTTTAAACCAAATAAACAGCATTTAATTCAATTCATAAAATACAATGTTACAACAACAAAAATATTAAAATTGAACTCCCTCCGATATTTTAAGGGGTTATATACAGTCAGGAGGCCCAAAAAAGTCGATTTTTCAAAAATTGTTCTTGAGATAACCTTTTAACTTATTAATGTAAAAATTTGCACACATATTATGGTAACTCTTGAGTGTACATATTTTAAAGTTTTTTATTTGTAAAAATAATTGTTTTAAAAGCTGCTACAGCTGATATCTGGGAGTAACTCTAAAAAAAGACGTCTTGCGGTGAGCACGATATCTCTGGACTGGATCATCGAAAATGAAAAAACCAAAAATATTTCGTTAACATATTGTTTTGTCTTATAATTAATCGAAGGAATAAGCAAAATAAGGACTTTTGACAAAATGGCGGCTTCTTAAAAAAAAAAATTGATTTTGGCCTTAAATTGTTTATAAAATGGACAATATTTATCGGTGAGCAAAAACCTTCGATTAATTACTAAAAAATATACCTAAGAAGCTTGTGTTAAAATTTGAAACTGATTGGTTCAGCAATTTCCGAGAAATCTTGCTCACCGACTTTAAGAAGACAGTTTTGAGAAAAACGCGTTTAAAGATTCAAAAGCACTTTACATATAGTGAAAAACTCGGACACGTCATTACATATATGCGTGTAACTTCGAGAATATTCACCGGATTGACATTAAATTGTCTGTGAGTGTACTTTAATATATGTACATTACGAAAATAAAATAATAAACAACTTTATACATAGGTGACAAGTGCTGTGATGTTTTACAAAAAGTAGGGTTAAGTGGATTGAAATCAAGTCAATCAGAATTAGTTTTGTTTCATAAAACACATACTTTTAAATTTGATTTTGATAGCCTCTGTCTCCTTCAGATTTTTGGTTCGAACTATCGAAAATACATCTCATCGTTTAAAAAAAAAAAAAATGTTTACTGAGAAACCACACATAAAAAACTTTAAATTTAAAATTGGGAAGCAACGTGTAATTAAAACAGAAAATATAAAAAAAAAATAAGGACTGGTTTCACAATATTCGCCATGGCATTCTCACCGCATGCATATTTTGAATTACTTTATTTTAATTTTAATTAGAAAATATTGTTTGCGGAAAACACAAAATTTTAAAAGATATTATAAAGCCAAGTCCAGTATTGATATAATGGGCTAAGTGACTTTTCAAAAAATATGGTTTTCGAATTAAATCGTGAAACGAAAAACATGTGCCTCGAAAGATCCCTTATAGAGATTCCCGATAGCTTCGATATCGATATTTACCCTAGAATGTGCATGCTTTTAAATATTATAGAAACGTCAGGGCACTGCAGAAAGATCATTTTCGACCTTGCGATTAAAATTTTTGTTGTGAACACGAACTGAATACGACAGGTTGACTGGATTGCTATTGTTGCATATCTATAAACATATACCAATAAGCACTAACTCAGCATAGAACGTTTTGCTAAAAAATCCAAAAGAAAAATCAATTTTTTATAATATAACTAGTAGTTCACTCTCAGTTATTTAATTGTACACAATATACTAGGTGATTTGAAAACTTTCTATACTACCGCATAGATACCGCTGATATCAGAAAACATATTCTATTGCTGCAATGTTCCATCCTTCTTGTGAACACATGTGAAATTTCAAGTCGATCTATCGAATATTTTTTTTCTACTCTTTTAGGTAGACGTGTTTTGCTTTTCCCTTAAAAATGGAAAAATTGGAAATTCGTACAGTAATAAAATATTTATATAAAAAAGGTTTGAAGGGAGATGAAATTCATACTGATATGGTAAATGTACACATGACGAAACAATGCTCTTTCACTAGCCACAGTATTTAATTAGTTTGCTAAATTTAAACTTGGTTGTACAGACATCAGGGATGAGGCACGCAGTGGACGTCCAAACTGCTACCAATGGAGAAATTATTGATTCTAAACATGATATGGCTTAGATAATAAACAAACAACTACGTAAGATATTGCTGAGGCTGTGGACATCTCAAATGAACGGGTGTTTCATATTTTGAAAATGAATTAGGTTTCAGAAAGCTATTGACAAGGTGGGATCGTTAACTTTGGATCAAAAATGCATTCGAATGAGACTTTCACAAAATTTGAATCGATTTACGAAGAACAAAACTGATTTTGTGCGTCGATTTATAACTATGAATGAGACTTGGGTTTGCTACTATGATCGTAAATTTCGAACACAACCCCAGCGGGGGCTGAACCTGGTTGTTCTGCCCCGAAGCAGGCAAAGGGGTCAAAATCGGCCAAAAAGGTTATGGCATCAGTTTTTTGGTATGCAAAAGGAATATTGTTAATTAATATCTGCAAACAAATAAAACAATAAGAGGAGAATATTATTGCAACCTTCGAGACCACGTTGATGTAAGAATTCAGGAGAAAACACCTGGTTTACAGACGCAAAAAAAAAAAAAAACATCTTTCATCAGGACAATGCACCTGCTCACAAAGGCGTTTTGATGATGGCGAAAATCCGTAAATTACAGTTCGAATTGCTTAAACATCAACCTTATTCACCAGATTTAACTCCTTCGGACTTCCATCTGTTTCCACACCTTAAAAGATTTCAGCGCGGAGAGCATTTTTCGTATTTTGAAAATTTTTCGGAAAATCTGGAAAAAAGTGTATTGAATTCAAGGGAGATTATACTGAAGAATAATCGTATTTTTAATCATTAACTAATGTTGTTTTATGTGTTGTCTAAAACTTTTTAAATCACTTAGTAATCATTCAAACAATACTGACCTTATGAATTTAATTTTTTTAAACATACATGTAAACAAAATAAGTATTCCTATCGTCGAATTTTATAGAGAATTCTTAAAAATCGACATGTCCTTTATACAATGTTTCGATATAATTCTTCGAGTTCAGGCAACGCATTCTCGTATTTACAGGAAACACTTACCCGTCTTGATGTCTCAAATGAATAAAAAGGTTCGTAGCAAGTTTTGTAAATGCTTCAAATTACAAAGTCAAAAATAGTCTATAAGAATTTTTGGAATTGATGAACTAGAGGAAAATATCGTTTTCAACAACAAGCACTCGTTTGTCATATGAAATGAAAGATCGAAGAAGTGAAAAATTTTCTATTTCATTCTTCACAATTTTAAAGTTAAATATCCAGCGACCAACATAACTCGTCTCTTTTCAACGTTCCTAAAAGTTTCATCATAAACCGTGAGGAGGCCTCAACTCAATTTAAGCCGAATTTTGAAAGAGAATATTACAATACGTATTAACCAGCATGACTTGTTTTAATTTTCTCAGCCAGAGTTTGGATTTGCGGCATTCGAATTATTAGCGTAACGTAAGGTTGAGGAAATTACCTCGGTCTTTATTGCAAGTATCCTCACAAACTATTTGAAAGTTCTTATTACGTCTTAAAGGAACCATTGTCCTTATAATGAAACCCAAACGAAAGTGGATGATTACATTAAATCAAAAATTTCATGCTCTCCGTCATACTCATAATCTGCTTGATTAAAATTAATATAGACGGCTCTGCCGAAATATACCCGCATAAACTTTATGTGATACACAACTGGCCTCCTTTGAGTGAAAAATCCCTCAAATGAACTATAAAATTTTAATCTTGTAATCCCCCGGCGTTATAACTCTTCCTAAACAATAGAATTTCGAAAGTGCTTAAAACTTGGCTGTGTGCACTCTATACGGCACTTGTTTAAAATTTACGATCAGGATCCCGAAATTATAGCGCCTTTACAACTAGAGAGGATCCTTATCGGGCGGATGATTGCAGGGCCGTATGGTGGGTGGGCCGGGCTAATAAGGAAGCGCCTTAATGCGCCTCCGCTACTTGAAGGTGATGGGGCCCCGTCACATTCGATGCGGCCCGCCGCGTCACCTTCCTGGCCCGCAGCTCCAGACCGCGCGATGGGTGCGAACTGCAAAGAAAAATTAAAATATTATTCATTAGGGCGTAATTTATGACTGCTTCCCAAGAGTTGTACTTTGTGTTTATTCTAGCGATTTTGGTCGACAAGAAATTTTAAGGGACTGATAACGAGACATTGCCGCCGATGTGTGGCGCTTTCACGTAAGCTTGTAGCCGGCGGGTACACGCAGGCAGCTCCTCAAGATATTTGCAGATTAGGGACGATAATAGGACAAAATTAATTATTTAAAGCTTCCAGATAAGTAATCATTATTTATTAGGAATGTGATGCTGGCACGGTGCTCGCGGGAGGGCGTTTTGAGGGTTCCTGTTTACTCAGAAGTTGTTAGTTAATATGTCATAAATCACGGAGTATTTCGCAAACTTGGATATAACTTATGAATATCATTCAACCAGCCACCGCCCCCTTATATGATAGGGTGGTTTTTGTGCAGGGGTAGCGTTCTACAGCAAACATAATTGTATTCTATCTGGGATTTTTGTTATGATGGAAATGTGGGGAGAAACAACTTTAAATGTTCTATAGAAATCAGTGACAGACTAGGGGATGAGATATCTTTAGAAAGGAAGTACATCTTTTTAGCAACTTTGTTAATCAACATATACACTATATGACATATATAGACAAATTATGAAAATATTTTGCATAAGCAAGCAAAAGTTTGATTTTTATATATATGTCTTTTTAATGAATTCCAAAAGAGAAGATTGTATGCATTTTTTATGTAATCCTCCAATAATTACTTAATGTGTGGATTGAATCGGATACTTTTTTTAGCATAAAGTATGGATCAATCGAGAAGAAGAATAATAAAAATCAAAACTTCTCATGACAATCAATTTTTTGGGCTAATACTATTTTTAGATCTTCATATTTTATCCAAATTTCTGTAAAACTGCATGATTTCACTGAATGTTATTAAAATACATACATATACATAGTACGCATTCATTAGCAAATATGTTGCACTTTCGATTACACTTAAATAAATTTTTAAATTTTATAAGGGTTAAAGCGTGACGTCACTACATACTCTACATGAGGAGCAAATGTCCTATTATATCGATTGGCGAGGGTTGGCGCGATAATTGCAACAGGAAGGTAATCTCTTATAGACGATTAATATGAGATATAAAATTCAGTGGTAGCAAATTCACATTTAAGCCACGTTTACATCCCTATGTATGCATATACAACGATGTCGAAATCGTAATTTCCTTGGCCAATGTTCTAAAAGTACATCGTTGATTTTGAAGTGGTTTTTCCCATTGCATAGCTAATTTATCAGGCCTTAATGTATAATATAATACTTTTAGTTTTGAGATTCGAAATAAAGAATCCAATATGGTGAACCGAAATTGCAAAACTTTGTGTTTTTATGAAAATTAGCATAAAGGGATTTTAGAACTTGCTAATTCCAGATATACAATATTAAAATTGAAAATAACGAAATGTTACGGTCCGAAATTGCAAAACTTAATCAAATTCTTATACAATTTGGTATATACACTGTTTTTAACCTTAAAATGTTGATCGGCATTCAATCAAATCACTAAAAACCTCCTTATCCTATCCTTATTGGATTCGCGATGTTTCATTCGACTCCATCAACACCATTTTGATATCAGCGCTGAAATAAGTTACCCCAAAAACCCCTACATAGCATTTTTTGTGAAAATCCGATTGAATTGAATTTCCCAGTTTTGATCACATGTTATATTTGAAATGCCAAACACTAAAAACCCCTGCATTCTGGCTTAAAATTTGGTGTATGATCTTAAAAATTCAATATGGCCATATCCTAAATAGCGGTTGGGTTGCCTGCTTTTAAATTCAATACTTAATTTTGAAAATGTAATAAAACAATTTTAATGAAATAGGTAAGTTAATGGAGAGTTTTATGGTTGTTAATTTTAAATTTAATAGTTAACTTTGCAAATTGTAGATATGGGTCTAATACGAAAGTCGAGAAATACTAATTTGTAATTAGTTTTATTAAATTAATGTCGAGTATCCCGTATGGGACATCTACGTATTAAATTTAACTTAATTTTCCCTAAATTATGAAACAAAAAAATGTATTCTAATGTATTCTTAAACTTCTAGTTTGTTTCTTAAATTTTTTTTTTTTCTATTAAAGTAAATAAGTATATTTGCTAAAATTCCTACAATTTAAGTAAAATAGGACTATATTAAGGGTCTCAAAATAAATTGCTCTTCGATTTCGTTCTGCCCTGATTTAAATGCTTGCGGTCTAATCCCTGTGCGACCAAAACTTGGCATACAAAATAGATGCAAGGGAACCCTCCTTTCGAATACCATATGTCGCCAAAAGAGAAGTGAAAACGGCGACAGTTTTCAGTGATTTGCTTTAAATACGGCGGGCAGCAGCAGAGGCGTGCAAAAAACCTGTAAGACTGATTAGAATTTTTACCACGAGGAAAGCTGAAGAGGAAAGCATTAAAATTTTTCCGCACCTGTGGTCCTCGTAAAGCGAGAACAAATTTTCCCCTGCCACAGAGGGCTTTTTATGTAAGTGAAATGCAAGCCCCAAATTCCTGCAGCTTTAGCGCTCGCCCCCACTTCGCTTGGGAGCAGGAGAGAAATGAAATTGTCAATGCTATTGCTATTTGGCTACTGGCGAAATACTGACAAGTAAAAATGCATATATTTGAAATATTGGGACTATTTGAGGCACCCGGAGTGCGAGCGAACTGATGCAGCACATTTGACTTATATATAGTGGAAATGTTGCCGCTTGGCAGAGTCGCCACTTTACGTTAAGGGAATGCAAAATTTCACGCAAATGTTGAATTTTCACTTGACAGGTTTGAATAAAATATTCCCGATCGAAAACTATGAAAATTCGTCTTTAAAAAGATTTTATTTCTTAGATTCAGTGCTTTGCAAAGATTTCCTTTTCCGAAATTTATAGTTTTTCAATCGAATTTTGCATTGGGAGGTGAATGTAAATTCAAAACGACATGTACTTGTAAATTTCAAGAATCTCCACGCTTCTAAAATTCGTAATAGGTAAGATATTCATATTTGTGCAGAGAACCAAAAGTTCTTTTAAATACCTTTTCTGTGTTCAAAAATACGACGAAAGGATTCGAAGAGATTTGCAGTTCATTGATTTTCGAGGAATATAGGAAAATCGAATTATACCAGACATTGAGTGGTATAGGAAAAGTCCTCTATCTTGTGTACCTTATGATGTCCTTTAAACCCTGAAACCTTTAAAAGGAGTTTGCAGTACCATATATCGGGTTGTTTATGGTTCAGTGATCTTTTCATACTTTTGTCTACGTTAATGTGGATAACAACATAAAACAACATAAAGCAAGTACATCGCCAAAACGAGGTCAAATGGACATGGTTAGTTTAATGCAAATCGGACTGCAATGAATTTTTCACTTAAAAAACTTCGGAAAAAACAGAAAAATGTATAGGTATCTTCTTAACATCTCATCATGAATCATTTAATTATTGAAATCGGCAATCGATACCTCCAATGCCACATTTTGGAAATCTAAAGAATTATCAATAGAAATGTATTTTAGAGGGGTTTTTACCTTGTCGGATAAAAAAGATCCATTTATTTAATTTGTCTATTTTTAAAATGAATATCCTGTCAAAAATATATTGGCAAATTTTTAAGACGAAACTTGTAATATTTACGAAGTTATAATCAATCAAAGTAGTCGATATGAAGGTTCAATTTTAAAAATTTTAAATAAGTTTTTTTCTCAACTGGCGGAAGTCTTTAGCGCCCTTTGGATTATTCTAGGTTTAAAATGCTGAGAAATATCGTGGTATGGTATACCTAAGGATAACAAAAATATATTGAAAACTTTATTTTATATATATTAATAAAAAAGACATTGAAAATATTCAGAAAATTTTTGTCTTCGTCATAATTCAGCCAACTCTTCTTCATTCTAGTATTTACCATGCGCATATATTTATTGATTATAAAAATGCTTAACTTTTTATTTTCAGACAATTCCTGCAAGAGCTATTAAATTCACCATGTTGTGAAAACGTTTTCTTTCAAACTTAAATTTAAATCTCAACTGTTTGACCTGCCATATTGGCAGCTCTAGTACTACCCAAAAGGGAGTAGCTTTTCAACCATCATTGAAAAGCTACTTCCTTGTCTCACTCTGGATTTGGCGCGCATGGTGAGTGGATCATTTTTGTTATAATATTTTTGATTTTTCATTTACATCGATTTTTGTAATCGGAATCTTTGCATTAAATCTCGATGGTATTTTCACAACATTCCGCGTTTCTTGAATTGATTTAGTTTAAGTAAACTTGATGTAGTTTGGAGTTAATATTAAATGGTGTAATCGAGGTTGCATTTTTCTATTGTGCTCGGAGGTGTTGTGCAAACCCACTAAAAGGGGGATTTTATAACAGTGGTGGCAGCGGTGGGATCCCGCATTATCCCAAAATTTCATTTTGTTAAGAATAGATTCCCGGCTTTAGGAGCAATAAATGTGGAATCACAACTAACCTAATCACGGCACATGGTTTTTTCAATCTTACAACCTCTATGATCTCTATAGTACATATTCAATTTGCTTAGTCAAAATCAATTCAATTTAAAAATTTAATAATTAAATAAAATTCTAATACATGATCCATTTCGATTTTATCCACTCACCATTGCCTATCATCATGCCTGGAGATAATATAACCACGGCATATTAAAAAAAAAAAAAAAAAAATACAAAAGGCACCTAATTGCAAACTAATTGCCTATTGCGTGACCTCGAGCTGGAGCCAGCATCTCTACGCAGTCCAGTCACAAACACGCCATCCTTCGTATTCTGACCAGAATAAGGCACTTCAGTAGTTATCAGCGAGCTTATCAGTGCAGTTACGACTCCTCACCAGACAATAAGTACCGTCAGCTTACATTCTTGTTGGATTTGGCTAGTTCACCTCACGCATCTTTATCACGCTGGACCTGGTCGGATCTTGCCGCAAATTCAAACCAAAATCGCACAGCATACCAGCATCAGTTCCGTCTTCTGTCATCTACACCTAGTTCATCAGCATCAATTCTTTTATCTGCGAGATACCTAAGGCTAATCCTACTATGTAAATCAGTGAGTAGTTCATATAGTTTTCTTAAATTTCTAATTTGCTTATATGTACATGATTTAATTTAGTTAGTAAGATTAAGTTTTGTGCATGCATAAGTGCTTAGTGCTGATTCCCCTGTGCATATTAAAATAGTGAACGGAACCATATAATATCCTATGCCTTTAACAAGAGCCGGTCTTAAAAAATTATTTGAAGAAGAAGATAATTATTCTACAGCCTCCTCTGCTGAAGAAGATAACGTCATGGCTGCTCTAGATTTAACGCTAGCCTTGAAAGTCATTCCTGAGTTTGATGGCACTTCATCACAATTACATAGGTTCCTTGCGTGTTGCGATCTAATCGTCAAAGGTATTAACGATGAGGAAAAACCTAATTTTGTAAATTTTCTCTCTACCAAACTTATACAAAAGGCGTACGAAGTAGTGAAGTACCAAAACTTTAGTAGTTGGGAAGATTTAAGGGAAGCATTGAAAAGACAGTTTAGTGAGCAAAGATCTTTGGAATCCCTACAAATCGAGTTAATTAGTATATCTCAAAATAAAGATGAAAATGTAAGAAATTATGCCAATCGTGTTGAGGAGCTCTTGTCTTCGTTAAATGAGGTGTCCACTCGTGAGTTTACTGCTAAAAGGCAAAATGAAATTAAAGCTTTAACCGGTCTAAACGAAAAAACCGCGCTCAAGTCATTTACGCAAGGGTTAAGAGAACCAGTGAAAATTGTTGTTAAGGCCAGAAATCCTAGTTCACTTAAGGATGCCATCTCAATCGCTGGTGAAGAAGAGATATTAATGCAGAATAAGTTTCGAAACACCGCATCTCCTCTTTCTAGTTCAGTTTCCACAAAATGTCAGTTATGCAATAAAGTAGGGCATGTTGCTTCAAAATGTTTTCGTCTGTCTAGTAGCATATCAACCTCTAACAATCATGTTGTCGCTAACCGATCCAGTGCTCCAAATCAGTCTTGCTCTAATAACCGTCCTTTCCCAAAGGTAAATATTATATGTGCCTACTGTCGAAAAACAGGCCATCATATATCAGAGTGTCAAACAAAGAAGCGTAAGGACGAAAAACGTTCTTCTGAAGGTTCATCTAACACATCTATTCCGTCTGATAATCACAGAACCTCAAATCAGGGAAACTCTTCGGGACTCGCCAGGGCATCTCCAGACACTCACTTGCGAGTCTGCGAAACAAAGTAGAGTGTCCTAATCATTCTAACACGATTAAAGCCGAAGACCAGCTTACTAAGAAAAGGGAACCTCGTGCTAACAGCACTACCTCGCCTTGTAAAGAATCTAGTGGCAGTCTTATACCGTCAAGACCTTCACATCAGCCGTCTTCTTATCTGCTTGACGTCATTTCTCATTACCCTGCCAATATTAGCTCAAAAAATTTCTCTAATTGTGCTAGCTCCAAATCTTCATTGTTAAAGCACCCCTCTCGTGCAATTAATAATCCAATTTCAACCCAAGAGTTCCCTATTTCTCGCATTCTAAATCTGACTACAGAAGGTACGGCTGATAATCGTTTTATTCAATTAAATTTCAATGAACTTAACACTAAAAATCCTCTTTTTCTTATTGATACTGGTTCTGATTTGAGTATTATAAAACGTGACTGTGTTGATGGTAACACTTTATGTAACCCTAACAACAGGTGCAAGATCAAGGGAATTTCATCTGAAATGATAGAGACTGTAGCGACTTGCAATATGACATTTACTATTAACCCTAAATTAACACTAAATCATATATTTCACTTGGTTCGTGAAGATTTTCCAATTTCTTATAGTGGAATCCTAGGCAAGGACTTTTTAATGAAATTTCAATGTCAGCTAGATTTTAAACGACAGATACTAATAACTTCGTATCCTACTCAGTTGACCTTTAACTTATGTTCCAATTATCCCAATATAATACTACCTCCTAGGTCTGAAAGGGTTGTAAATATTTCCCTAAACTATCCTGAAAATTCAGAGCTTCTGTGCCTATCCAAAGAAATCTCATCTAATGTTTATGCAGCTAATTGTTTAATGAAAATTACAAACGGAAATGCCATTTGTAGTTTCGTCAATGCATCGGAAGAACCTTTTGAACTTACTCCAGCAGTATTAAGTAACAGTCTTAATATAAAATCTCCTGAAGATTTTGAAATTTTTCATATTGATTCAACTCAGAATAAAATTTCCGATCGTTTGAAGCGTCTCGAGTCTAAATTATCTCTTGGTCATTTGCATTCTCAGGAAAGGGAGTCGATATTAAATATATGTCGATCATTCAACGATATTTTTCATTTAGATGGAGATAAATTGTCCGTTTCTGACGCTGCATACCATGCTATCCCTGTAAAGCCAAATTCAGGTCCTATATACGTCAAGCCCTACAGATTACCTGAAGCTACTAAGGGTGAAATACATAAACAGGTATCCGACATGTTACATGACGGCATCATTGAACCCAGTAGAAGCCCTTGGAATTTCCCACTCTTAATAGTTCCAAAAAAATCAGTCGATGGAAATAAAAAGTGGCGCTTAGTTGTAGATTATCGAAAACTAAACGAAATTACTATTGACGACATTTTTCCACTTCCTAATATCCCAGAAATTTTAGATCAGTTAGGCAAAGCTAGTTATTTTTCCACTATTGATCTGGCAACCGGATACCACCAGATTCCTATGGATCCGAAAGATAGCGCCAAAACAGCTTTTAGCACTTCCACTGGCCATTTTCAATTTACGCGGATGCCCTTTGGTCTTAAAGGGGCACCTGCAACTTTTCAGCGCCTTATGAATGCTGTCCTTACTGGATTAAACGGCGTCAAGTGTTTTGTATACCTTGACGATATTGTTGTATACGGTGTTAATCTAAACGACCACAATTCTAGGCTTCACGATGTATTTCAATGCTTACGAAAAAATAAATTAAAAATCAACCCCAGTAAATGTCAATTCCTAAGGAAGGAAGTTTTGTATCTTGGCCATATAATTACGCCTGAAGGCATAAAACCAGACCCGTCGAAGGTTTCAGCTATTGAACATTTTCCAGTTCCCGAAGACCAAAAACAAGTCAAGTCTTTTTTGGGTCTCGCTGGATATTATCGTCGTTTTATTAAAAATTATTCCAAAATAACTAAACCTATAAATGATTTGTTGAAAAAGGATAGACCCTTTATATGGGATGCTTTTTGTGATGAGGCATTTAAATCTCTTAAGCAGTCTTTAACTAATACTCCCATCCTTCAGTACCCAGATTTTAACCAGACTTTTTACGTAACATGTGATGCCAGTGATTTTGCTATAGGAAGCATTTTGTCCCAAAAAGTAAATAATTCCGATCTCCCGATAGCATTTGCCAGTCGAATCCTAAATCGAGCAGAAAGAAATTATTCTGTTATTGAAAAGGAGCTCCTTGCTATCGTGTGGGCAGTCACACATTTTAGGCCATACCTGTATGGACGAAAATTTGTTATAATTACTGATCATAAACCGCTTATTTGGTTAAACAATTTGAAAACACCGTCTTCCCGTTTAATTCGTTGGAAAATTAAGCTAGACGAATATGATTATACAATTGAATACAAGTCTGGACATCTTAACACTAATGCAGATGCTTTAAGTCGTGCTAGAATTAATTCAAGTAACGTAAATATCGTCACCAGATCACAGTCTAAGAAAAAAAACGAAAGGAAATCTTCTAATAATGATTCTGATACCGAAATTTCTTGCGTGATATCTCCTGAAGAGTCTTATAGTCTAACCGATCCTAGTAGTTCTCAAATAAAGATATTACATGATAAAGAAGAAATTTTAAGGATTATAAAAGAATTTCATTTAAGTCCGTTGGGAGCTCATCAAGGTGTTTACCGAACTTATAAACGCTTACGAGCATATTTTTACTTTCCCAAAATGATCGCACAAATTTCAAAATTTATTAATAATTGCGAGTATTGCCAGAAAAATAAGGGTTCTTTCAAGCATCGTATTCCAATGAAAATCACCTCGACTTCATGCCGGCCTTTCCAAAAAATTTTTCTTGATATTGTCGGTCCTTTTAATCCATCTTATAACAACAATAAATATATACTAACTATGCAAGATGACCTTACAAAATTCTCTTGTGCATTCGCCATACCCAATCAGGAAAGTGAAACTATTGCCCGCGTATTTTGCGAACATTTCATTTGTAATTTCGGCGCACCCGAATCGATTTTAACCGATCAAGGTTCCAACTTCATGAGCGAAGTCTTCCGAAAAATTTGCAAATTATTGCGAATTACGAAGCTTAACACTAGCGCTTATCATCCTCAGACAAATGGGGCTCTGGAGCGAACACATCGGACTATTGGTGACTTTTTACGAAATTTTTGTCAAGGGGATCCAACAAATTGGGATTCATGGATTCCCTATGCAATGTTTTCTTTCAATTCTACTCCACATTCGTCTACGGGATTCATGCCATTTGAGCTGATATACGGTTTCAAGCCCAATATACCAAACTCCCTGTCTGAATCAGTAGAACCTCTAAACAATTATGAAGATTATTTTTTTGATCTTAAATTTAAACTCCAGACATCATTTGCGCTAGCTAAAGAAAACTTACTTAAATCAAAGAATAAATCAAAGGATTACTACGATAGAAATTGTAGGGATTCTGCCTTCTCATTAGGCGAATTGGTTTTATTAAGGAATGAAGCCCGGAAGGGAAAACTTGATCCATATTGGTTGGGACCCTATGAAATTGTTGATATTTTGTCAAACGAAAATAGTGCCATCAAGATCGGAAAATCGACCAAGGTTGTTCATAATAATAGACTTAAATCTTTTCGAAAGGTATAAACTCTTACTAATGTTTGATTTCTATTGATAACACTTAATACTTTTGGTTCCGATTACTCGTAGATAAGGTAATGTGATTATAATGAATATACTTATTGCTAGATTTAAATTATGACATCCGAGATAATAATTACAATTTTTCAAGAAATGAATATAAACCATATTATCTATAAGCTTGGAATTGTAACTATAACTAATATAACAGAAAAAAAAAATGGAATTTCTTATATACATTTTAAATAATTGACAAATTTGAAACTTAGAATAGAATGTAAAACAATATAAATATAAATTTTATAATATGAATTTCATAACATGAACTTTCAAATAATGCTATTTTGAACTTTAGAAAAATTAATAAATAAATATGTTGCCTAATTGGAATTGTAGACGTAGTATAGTAGTAAACGTAGTTACATAAGTAAGCGCATCTTAGGAAGAGCGCATCTCAAGGGGTGAGGGATGTTGTGAAAACGTTTTCTTTCAAACTTAAATTTAAATCTCAACTGTTTGACCTGCCATATTGGCAGCTCTAGTACTACCCAAAAGGGAGTAGCTTTTCAACCATCATTGAAAA
The DNA here is from genome assembly GCA_949715965.1 of Dysmachus trigonus. Taxonomy (NCBI): domain Eukaryota; kingdom Metazoa; phylum Arthropoda; class Insecta; order Diptera; family Asilidae; genus Dysmachus; species Dysmachus trigonus. The sequence continues at coordinate 34,582,208 of OX454319.1, forward strand.
GCTACTTCCTTGTCTCACTCTGGATTTGGCGCGCATGGTGAGTGGATCATTTTTGTTATAATATTTTTGATTTTTCATTTACATCGATTTTTGTAATCGGAATCTTTGCATTAAATCTCGATGGTATTTTCACAACATTCCGCGTTTCTTGAATTGATTTAGTTTAAGTAAACTTGATGTAGTTTGGAGTTAATATTAAATGGTGTAATCGAGGTTGCATTTTTCTATTGTGCTCGGAGGTGTTGTGCAAACCCACTAAAAGGGGGATTTTATAACAACCAGTAACCGAGATATCCTGTATTGTCAATTCTCCTGAGCTCTGTATTGCTCAAAAAATGTTTTTTTTTTTTCCAATAAATTTTCATTTTTTCCAACCAAATTTGGTTCATGCATCTACATATATAAGTTGCTTAATTATAATTTTTTGAAAACAGCTTAATTTTAAAACTCAAAAAATAGAAAACCTCCATAAAAATCTAATCTATGCTTTAAAAATATACAGAAAAAGACACATCGATGTTTTAATTATTTGTGAAATTTTTCGTTAGTTTACGATTTTATCCAATTTTGGTTACAAATCATATAATTAATAAAATTATAATATTACAATATTTCAAAAAAGTTTTGTTTATTTACAGGGTGCGGCAAAATAACCGGGACAAATTCCAAAATATCTTGAAACGAGAGAATAGCAAAACATTTTAAAAGACATTGGGAACATTCATTCAAAAAGTTCCAGGACTAATTTTTTTTTACAAAAGAAAAACGTAGTTTAGAAAAAGGTTTAGATTTAATTTTCAACATAATCACCACCTCGTTCTATACAAATTGCTGTGATAAGACAGAAATGGCAGAGGCCTGGTTACATTTCTTTGAATCGCTTCAACATCTTTAAAACGTTCTTCCTTCATCACGATATTCAATTTGAAATTAAAAAAGTCTGGCGAGTAGGGCAGGTGGTGAAACATGATGACCGACTTTTGGGATAAAAATTGTGTGACGAGTATCAAGGAATGGGCACTATACGCGGTTTTCCAATAATATGAGTGTGAACTACTTTTTCCCAATTTGAAACAAAATTTGATTGCGGCTCGTTGCTCCATCGCGAAAATTGTGACGCAGTAAATCTACTATAAACGAACGCTTGCCACTAAATAAAGTTACAGCATTAAAATCTCCACTGGGGGTAACTAAGGAATAGAACATAGTTCCTCCGTCTGATATCGGTTAGCGCTAGTTGTAGATTTTATACAAAATTAGTCCCGGACCTTTTTGAATGAACTGTGTACAGTGTACATATTATTAATAGGAAACCAAGCTTGCATTCTCTCCACTGCTGCTTTTTTGAATTTTGTTTGTTTAACATAAATTCGACTAAAATGCGTGTCTTCGTTATTTTGCCTCACCCTGTACATAGTATATAACAAGTGGTCAAATTTGCTTGAATTTACAGCATTTTATAAGTTCTATGTGTACAAACCGAGTTCCATTCGTGTAAACACAATTATATTTCTAGCCACACATTTTCACTTGACAAGATGTTGCTAGTATTTTCGATAATTACTTCAGATATTAATATTATATATGTAGTTTTGAAGAGATGTTATTATACAACAATTTAAAAATTTAAATTGCTATACTGCTACTTGATAATGTCAAAATATACTTACAGAAATACTTATAAGAAATGATAAATGATTGCTGTTTGGTATTTACACAACTTTTTAACTATAAGCATCAAACAAATAAAACAAGAAATAACTAATCAAAATTATAAATTAATTATTGTCAAAATACATTGTAAAATCCTGTCTAAAAAATAGATATTTTCTAGGCGAACAAAAGGGGGATAAATCTCGTAAATCGATGCAACCTGATTGTTATGACATGAAGTAGCCCATCACATCTGGACTGATGTGACATGCAACAATTAATCACCCTAAAATAGGACATCACCAGCTTATTGGGTCGTAAAGATATTTTCCCTGTTTTTCGACATCAACCCCTCTTATTGTTCTGAAAAGCGGCAAAACTTTGAAGAATTACTTTGACATTATATTATGAAACAACAAGTCTTTTTAGATGCGTGATGGCTTTGGGTGGGTTCGTTAGAGCAGTAATTCCTTTGTTGCTGTCAACTGAAATCATTTTTAAAAACAGTGTTTAATGAATTTTTTAAATTTTTTTTTATTTGCCGTGAAAAAGCGAACCCTTAATATTTTTAATGTAGTAAAAGACTGTCGTAAATCCATACCGATAATTAAATATTCAAGATGTTCGAATGATTTTCAATCCAAAATTGCTTTGCTTTCACTCCATTTAATAAGTTATCAGCTAGAGACGCTGATGAAGTAAAAATTAATATTAAAGCAGAAGATTTATTTAGTAAGACTGTTTTCAGTGATTTAGCACTTTATACTTTATTTATATCATCATTTTTATTTGGCTACACCCTCAACAATTAACAATTTATTGCCTACTGAAAATATGCCACATATTTATATAAAATGTTCCGAAAATGTATGCCTATGACAACATAAGAAATGGTCAGTAGTTTTTACTACCCCATCAAAGTGGAAATGATGTCGAGTTGATGTCAAATGGTCCTCTCCTAATATTTCTCCAGCAGTCATGTCTACATTATGCTCTAAGAAAATTATTTTCGATAAATCATCAAGTGGACAATAGCTTGTGACAAACAAGCTCGAAGAGAGCACAGATGGGGTTAATCTATTTAAGAGAGTGATTTATTGCTGACCCAGTCACTTGTATCACATTAGATTGTCATTGTTAGCCATACTTTGTTTGACATTGAACTACAAGATATTGATAAAAGGAGTTACAGTCATCCCTAATTCATCTCAAGATGGAGTTCATTTGACTAAGTCAGCTTTGATGGAAACTATTTGGGAATGATATATTTCCTGCTGGGTTGTCGTCGCTGAATTGTTCAGTAATAGGTTTAGTTTAGATGTGTCGCCGTTGTCTGGTGGTGCAGTTGTAATCATCAGTGTTGTTGAAAGTTCCTTTTTCTTTACTTCTTCGAATGTGTTCATGGAGTTCTCGTAAAATATAAAGCATACAGAATTAAATTTAAGTTTTTAAAATACTGAATTATAAACTTGCACACGTGAAGACTCAACTGGTACCTCCAATATACTCTAAAATTTATGAAATAAATCTTAAATGGAAACAAAATGAATTGAAAATGAACTGTTCTGAATTGTTAATTATTAGAAATTAATTAAGTAGTAAGCAATAGAGCATTTACCGTAAAAATTGAACTTCCAATGAATGTAAAAAAAAGTCTTTTCCCAGACAAAAAAAAACAACAACATGTAAAACTGGACGTAGACAAAACTCATTGAATATTAATATTCACTTGATCGAAACATGAAATACGGACTAAAAAGGACTTGAACTTTCACACTGAACATGAATTGACACCTGAATTCAACACAAAAACATAAAATTACCGAAAATGTATCCAATGTGACAGATCTAACCTGTACACAAATCTAGACCAATTTATGAACAAAGAAAACACACGCACCTTTGTCTTTGCATACTCTTTTCACACCTCAAAATAAATCACACCGCGAAAATTCACCATAGAAAAACAACGTTCACGCACTTTCGAAATGTCATTTTCTGAGTGACAGTAGGTAATCGATTACACCTAATCCAAAAAAAACCAGAATTTAAATCAATCCCACGATTATCGAGATATCACTAAATTTTGATATTATAATCGGTGTAGACCCCAAAGAGAGAAAGAGAGAAACATAAAAAATTGTGAAGGAGACCTTCCTGAAAGAAACGAGATGAACATAGAAGCTTTCAAAATGACCGTTCGGAAAAAAGGCCAAATTTCAACATGGAGTCTTCAGAAAGGGGTAAATTGACTAATGCAGACTACATCCTGTTTGGAAACATATAAAAGCCCAACATCAGAGACGCTCGTCCTCATTCTTTATTCACCACATGCGGACTTTACTTGGATTATTCACTGCGCGTCGTTATATTTTCGAAAGCTAGATTTTTAAATAGCAGAAAAACGCATAAGGTAAAAGTAATGCTCTTTGAGTTATTTTTACCAATAATGTGTTTCTGGTGTTAAGATTTTTAGAATTCAAAATTGTATTGTATTATTAGAATAGACAATAGATTTTTTTTAGATTAGTAAGGCTTTGTGTTAATTACTGAAAATCAATTTCTTTTAACCGACCGTACCGTATAAAATATGCGAAAAACAAAACTACACACAGCTACTGTGTATTTTGATGTGTATTTCTCAAGTTGGCATATAGTACTCGTGGATTACTGTTCTCACTAAACAATTTACTTGAATAGCTCAATTTTAAAATTACTCACAGAAAATGTAAACAAATGAAATTTTTAAGTCTATAAATATATGGCATAAAATATCATTATTAAGGGACAATTTCGAAACGATAATATGTTTCACTATTACACACCTTCCGATTATTAATGTCGTGAACGATGATCTTCCCGTCGGTCACGTTCTCGTTCTCGTTCACGTTCACGGTCACGATCCCGGTCACGATTAGAAGGACGATATCGTTCGTTATAGTAGGCTCGCTTCAATGGTTCACTTGCTGCTTCTGGAGGAACTCCAAGTGATTTCCTTGGACGTCCGGAACGATTTCCGCTGTCGTCCCTGTAATGATCATTTGCACCACCACAACCACGTAATCTAGATTCCGAGATTGCTTAACCCATTAATGCCGGAATAACAAAAAATTTTAGGGTAACTTCGAGACCCTAACTTTTATCGAAGGGGTGGTCAATTCTCATCGAGACCCACTCTTCTAGACGTATTTTTAGTCGCCCGACACGATCCAATACAAAAAAAGTGAAAAAATTATTATTATTGTTTTTTTGCAATACTATGTAAATAAATACCTTTATCACGTAATTTTTTTCGAAAAACGACGATTTAGTGAGGAAAAAGAAACTTGCTACTGCAATAAAGTGCATAAAACGTGTTATTAGGACTTAAACATCAAAAATATGCAGGCATTTAATCAGTATTCAGTGACCCCAAAAACTCCGGATACCCACTTTTTTTCGAAGAAATTGAAAATTTTGAAAAAAATTTACCGCCATCTTGGATCCGCTATTTTGAATTACGAAAATCTGATAGCAAATTCGTAATCAGTGACCCTCAAAACTAGTGTATATATATTTTTGGGAATAGTCGAACATAGTGAAATAAAAAAAGTGATCTAAAGTAACGCAAATATGCGTAGAAGATCATTTACAATGTTGCAATTTGTATGCAGCCTAATATTTTTAACGAATAAAATGCCTGCATATTTTTTTTAAGTTTAAGTCCTAATAGCACGTTTTTATTGCATCCTTACAGAGTTGGAGTGGGACCACCGAGGGATGATCGTCTTTCATTTAAAAAATGTATCAAAATCGGACAAACAAATAAAATACAAAAAAAAACATATAAACAGGGAAAAGTCGATTAAAAATCAAACACAGGAATGCTAAAGAAGAAAGTTAAAAAACGATTTTAATATTTGTATAGGCTATTAATTACATTTAAGGGGTTAGGGGTAATCAGGATTTTCAAAAAAATTTTCTTAAAGTACATATAATGTTTCGAAAATATTCCGAACATTTAAAATAAATCCAATGAACAGTTTTCGAGTTATCCTACAATTACTGAAGGGCTCTCCGCCCCTCAATGGTAGGTAGCTGACGGCAGCTGCAAATCGAGTGTAAAACTTTAAATGAATTTTTCTCGAAACTATGTTTTCAAAGTCGATGATCAATGTAATTCAAAAACCACTTAACGGAGTTGAATAAAATGTATACAGGTTATAGAAAACAAAAAAAAACCAGGGTTTGATCAAAGGACTTCTTGTTTTTTTTTATTAATACTTAAATTTTTTTATAAACAATAAACGAGTGCTTTTTTTCTTGAAAATCCACGACTAAATTATCAGAGGCCGCCACTTATTATTTAAAATACTAATTTTTTTACGCCGCTGACTACCACTAACCCCTTAAAAAAATTAAATAGTGCAATTTCTACGTAAGAAAGTGTGCAGACAAAGGCTTTATTTTCATTTCGTTCGTTCAATCGTTTCTTTTTATATTTCGAATGTGCTGAGTATAAAACCATGAATTTGCGTACGTCGTTGTGGTAAATCCAGCCAAAATGTCGGCAAACCGTTGCCTCGAAGCAAATTAAAAAGAACCGAAAACGGTGTGAAAAGTTCACACGTTCGGAGGCCAATTTTAAATGGAAATCCGATTTTCCGATAAAACTGGCCGGAATGGCCACCGTTCTATCTGCATTGCAATTTGAAAGGTTCCCGCAGCATCGCAGTAGGTCAATCACGTTAGCATTCATCCGCTCGTCTCGGCCGATCCAAGCCGAGGCCTACGGGCGCGGCAGATCTAAAGACGGGTGAGCAGACCGATTCAATGGCGTCAAATTGCATATCGGGTTCATTGCAGCGAGCGAACCGAACCGAACCGAACCGAGAACGACGACGTCCTTGCAAATAAGGAGTGCAGTGTGCGAAATCGACAGATTTATGCAAGTGCTCAGCCTGCTAAATGCAGTGCCGCAGAGGCGCGCGCCCTGCCCGAGGAGCTGGGAAATTGCGAAACAAATATTTGAATTTGTAAAGCGAAAGCAGTTCCGTTGACAAATTTGCATATTCTGCAACAATCGCATTTTCGAGGAACAACACACACGCTCCGCAACCCTGCACACACAGGTGCAATCAGATACGCTTCCGGGCGATTTGCATTGTTTGGGGAGCGCGCAAGGATGTGCAGAAGTATTTGTCCTTCCGTCACAAGATGACGATAATGCGGAGCTTCTACGCGCGAAGCAGTGCATCCCCATAATAAGGGAAACAATGGAGCCAAATTGAGATAATGGAATGATAATTCGCCGGGTCTCCGGGGATCGCAAATATTATATCCCCCACCGTGCGGTATGGCGTGTGCTTGGTTCCGCGAGCGATGCCAGAGGTATTACCGCTCAATTGAGGGGTTATTTGGAAAATGAGCTTGCTACACTTACCATATTCATGCTTTTGAAGAAACCACGAAAAACGTGTGATGTTAATTTTGTCGAGAATTAGATTTAAGCCAGGTTTCCGCTTATCACTACTTATCTCAACTCTCTGTTTGTCGCTGGCGTTTGTGCTTAGTTTTGTACTGAATTTTCTTCAAAATTAATACTAAGACCCCTATTCTAGTTTTCGTACGAGAATTAATTTGCCGAATTTCGAAAATTTAGCGTTCTCATTTTCGTTCGAAATGAATTCAATGCGAAATGGAGACAACTTCATTTGTTCTAAAATTCAGACGAAACGGAAATTCACTGAAAGTTCACACTTTTATTTTTGTTGCTGTTGCAGTTAGCAAATCAAATATTTTTACGAGTCTAAAATTTAAAACAATCAAAGCATAATATTCCTAGAACAAACACACAAATTCAAACCAATTCAAAGCGCTTGTGGAATTTATGGAGAAAATCCCCGAAGTGACCCTATTCAGTAAAGGATATGATGACACCAGGAGCCTTCTTTTAATTCTCTATCTACTTTGTCGAGAATATAGCGAAATACTTCTTTGTAAAACCGTAAGTATTCCCTAAATCTCTTTATGTTAATTTTAGATGGGACTTCCAAAGGATTATTCTTATCCCGAATGATTCGCAAGTATCTTTTTAAATGGGTATATTTATACCTTTCCTTCTCTTCTTCCTCCATTTCAGCATTCAAATATAAAATATGTGAATCTTTCGGAATCAATTTGATAATTATAACAATTATAAAAAATAGTTTCTTTGACACGGGAAATGATATATCCGAATTGATTTTGAAATCAGCTGTTGCCTACAAGTACTTTGCAATTCGTCTGAAAATGAGAACACGTTAGTTATTTTCGTTCGAATCTAATTTTCGTATTCATACGAAAATAAGTACAAGTCCTTAGGCGGTTTTGAGGTCTGGAATCAATATTCAGAAATTCAACATATCTTATCTAATTAAATTCTAAATTTTAATTCATTGTACGTATTTCCAATTGTATCGTTTTAATAAAGCGTGAGTGCCCCTAATATTTTAATAGAATTCTATACTAATTTCTTAAAACAAATAGAATATTTCGTTTTTGCAATTTAGTTTCTGCATATTGATAAATATTCTTGAACAAAATCGCTAGGAAATCATGAAATTCATTTTACTAGGAACGATATAATTTCTAGAATTTATGCTTTAATTTATTTTTAGTAGGTAATTCGTCCCGCATGAACTTTAGTAGTAGATTCTAGATTCTTTCGTCGAATTCAATCTAGATTTTAACGATGGTTAGAATTGTAATTCTAAATTTTTTTTTATTTTTTTATGAATTATATTAAATTGAAAAAAAAAATATATATATATATTAGGGTGCTTTTTTTTCGCGACTATTTTTTTTTTTCAGTCCCACCTCGAAATTTTGTGGCGAATACCTAAACATACATTCCCTGAAAATTGTAGCCCAAAAAAATAGTATTTAGTACTAGACCAGGACGCATAAAGATTTCCCATATAAAATACACACAAAAATTCTACAAAAGTGTACATTGCGGTATAACCCTAACTCCTACCAGCGAGGTAGTACGGGTCACTAACCCCAATTTTTCCATGAAATTCTCGCTTTTTGCCCCTATCTCGTAAACAACAGGAGGTACAGAAAAAGTGAATATGGCAAACTTGTAGGAAATTCAATTTCCTACAAAAAAGTTGTAAACGCCAAATCGCTAACATCGATATTTCTTGAGATATTGGGCTTTGAATTTGAGGTAGTGTGAAATTTTCATGGATTATTGAGCTAAATTGTAGAAACACTACCTGAATTTCAAAATCCAATATCTCAAGAAATATTAATGTTAGCGATTTGGTGTTCTAGAAGTTTTTATTGGAAATTGAATTTCCTACAAGTTTGTCATTTACATTTTTTCTGTACCTCTTGTTGTCTACGAGATAGGGGTAAAAAGCGAGAATTTCATGGAAACATTGGGGTTAGTGACCCGTACTACCTCGCTGGTGGGAGTTAGGGTTACACAGCAATGGACACTTTTGTAGAGCATTTAATTCTGAAGAAACCCTACCATTGACCAAGATTATACCATAAAATGCCTCTGAGCTGTAGAGTTTTGAAGAAAAATAATCAAAGTTGACGTGTATTTTATATGGGAAATCTTTATACGCCTTGGTCTAGTACTTAATATTAATATTAAGAGCTCCAATTGTCAGGGAATTTTTGTTTAGGTATTTGCCACAAAATTTCGAGGTGGGACTTAAAAAAAAAAGTAGTCGCGAAAAAAAAAACACCCTAATATATATAAATAAATAATACTTTATAATAATTCATATTTTAATTACATCTACTACTAGAAGAAATTGGAGCAAATAATTATTTTTTTTGCGGAACTCCTGCAGAATTATTTGTAGAAAATAGCAACACCTTTAATTTAAGAATTTTCTAAAATTTACGGGAAAATTTTACTATGTAGAAAATAGAGACGGAAAAAAGTTACATTTAAAAATTTTAAAGTTAAATATCACCTTTTTCATGTTCGTCATTTTTTACCCCAATATTTTTAATACAATGTGTAATCAAAGCCTCACGGGAACTCTAACCCAATTTAAGCGTAGTAATAGATATTGCACATTTTTGCACTACCACTTTACTATCATTGAATTGTTAAGTGGAAGTTCTTAACACAAATTCACTATCACCAAGTTGCAGAGGGAGACTATACTTAAATACCACTATAACTAAACTGTTCAGAGATAAGAAATAAAAAGTCATTACCACTAAATTGTCAAGTTTAGTGCACTGAGAATTTATTTCTGAAATTGAATTTCACTACCACTAAACAATTTAGTGATCGTAATAGCACAGTTAAAAATTTCCAAGGTAATAATACACAGCAACGTGGAGTTTGCTGTGTTTTAACCCATTCGGTGCAAATAAAATCCAAAAAACCCCACACGTCTGGTGTTTCATTTAAGGCATATCCTTAACGAATAAATTAACTCGGTATACACCTCGCAAAAAGAATGAAGTTCATAAATGTGTACAAAATTAGATCACGTCAGTGTTAAAATTATGTTATGATTTAACCTGCCTTAAAATACACCGTTTGGTGTAGAAAATAATACTAATTTGATGTAAATGTGAAAGTATGTTTAAACACGTCTTGCTGTGAAGGTTCTCGTAAAAAGTGCTGAGAGCTATGAGAAATCAAAATGAAGAAAGTTTTTAAAGTGTGATGTAACTCAACCCAAAAATTAATTTTAGCCGAAAGTGAAAGAGAAAATATAATATATTTAAACTTTATTACATCGTGTAAATACGTGAATAAGAAAATTCCCTTTTTGCTGAACAATATTTTTTCGTAGTCATAAATAAATTTCGTTGTTTAAGGTTATCATAAATGTCAACAGTCGGTAAATAGCTGCGAATCCATAACATCCAATAAAATATGAAGAATTGGTAGGTGCGGGAAATAAATTATAATGAACATATTTATTATATCATCGATATATATCTCTCGCTAACTTATATGCTCGATGCAAAGTCTTTCAGTTAGTTTTCACTTGAGTTGATGTTGTGGACAACACTTAACAAAGACAATTGCTCCATTCAAAGTCCATTATAGATTTATTTCCTAATAAGAGTTAGTTACTAAAGCGTCTCCTAATCTGTCAATACGGTTTCCCAAGAAACTTTCTTTTTCTTTACCCGTTGGTATTCTTCATTCCTATTTTCAAACACCACAATCGAGGCTTTTCTTCCATCGTCAGTCATAGTCTAAGAGCTGGTCGCCACTTCGACTAAGGTACAGCTACAAAGCTGAAACTTGTTATACATACTATTTAATGTTAATGAAGTAAGAAAATCACTTCTGGCAAAATCATTGCGGTTGCAAAAATACCTGCTAGGTTTTCCAAGTTGTCAATTTATAATTAAAAAAAATGTACTACCACAAGTCTGGCATCTGAGTATATCTTAATTTACACTATTTTGAATAAAAAAAAATTGCAAGACGTTTTTCTCGGTTACAAATACCTGTAAGATGGATCTAAAGGTGCTAAAATGGGTAACACTGTATTCAAAGCTGATGGGTAACACTGTATTCAAAGCTGACTTCTACTGAAAATATTCTAGGAAATATACTTACTTGTTCTTGTATTCAAAATAGTGTAAATTAAGATATACTCAGATGCCAGACTTGTAGTTGTACATTTTTTTAAATTATAAATTGGCAACTTTGAAAAAACAGTAGGTATTTTTGCAACCGCGATAATCCTGCCAGAAGTGGATTTTCTTACTTCAATTACATTAAATAGTATGTATAAAAAGTTTCAAATTTGTAGCTGTACCTTAGTTCAAGTGGCGACCAGCTCTCCGACTATCAGTTTTTGTTTAATGCTTTGAGATTCCTTCAAATATCGTATATGAAAAAAAAAAGGAAATTCCTAAAATTTTTATAAATATTGCATTACTCATCGTATTTTCCACAACTCATCTAAAACACCGCCAACAAGTACTGCTACCAAATGTCAAACTGACAGTGTCGTGAAAAGAAATAGTGTTCCATTGACAAAGTACGCCGGCGTAATCTGCATGGTCCAATGCAGCTATTGTAGTTCACTATGGTTATCACCGACGCATGTCCAATCGAAGAGTCCTGATCGATATAATCATATAAGAACTATATATACGGTGTAAGGCTAATGCGACTCTGGGTATAATTAAGAGGTATTCCAAGGAGTTCAGTGATTCCTATTTCTCACGATTGCTGTACTGTGCCTTTGTTCGTCCTGTATTAGGATATGCTAGTCCGGTGTGGTCTCCTTTTTATGAGAATCACATTCTATATATCTCATTAAGACTGTCCAACAATTTTTTTATGATTCGGTCTTCGAGGTCTTGGAGAATAGTCTTATCTTGCTCCCACAGTCTCAGAGCTTAAAACTTATTTCACGCACATCACTTAAACATAGACGGAACAACTCGAGAACTTTCTATGTTTCTACAGGGTGTTGTCAACTTTTTTGAGTTGTTAGTACGCCTAACCATATCTATAACTGCACACAATTTGTCGGGAAATCGGGATTTCTTCTACTTGAAGTATCTTCGTACTAATTACGATCTAAATGAGCCTGTAGCATCGATGCCATTCAATTTATGCAATTTATGCTAACCTTGTACTGATTTTAATTTATCTAGAGAAGAGATAAAAGGTCGACTTTTATTAATACGTAATTAGACTTTCGTGAACTGTTAAATAAATAAATAAATAAGTAATACATGTGACAATTACTCGGAAAAATCCGGTCTGACACGGTCTTCATCGAACCTGTATTCTTTGAATTGGCGCTTCGATCCTCTTATCGGTGGCCGGATGCCGATGTCTTCGAGTAATTCCGGTGTTCTGATGAGAAGTGCGACATACGTTTACACCTGCTTAACACCTACAATCGGGGTTATATTTATTCACATAAACGATGCTTAAATTATTCTTTCAGTGTAAATTTAATAAAGTGTAGTGTAATGCTGTTCGAATGTATAAGTAATAGTCCTTTCGAACATACCAGATCCATTTTTTCCAAATTTGTTTAATTCATTGTATCACAAATTATAATATGAAAGGTGTTTATTGACTTTTCGGTCAGATAAAATGTTGTACATTTTTGGAGTACACCTATTTGCACGGTATTTTTTTTACACGATTTCGCTTTCACACGGTTTTTAAAATAAGGGATATTAAAAAAAAAAGTATTGGTAAAAGTGAACATTTTAATTACATACTTATTGCTCGTGGAATTTTTGAATTTCGTTCACAATAAAAATCATCTAAGTAAGAGTTTATTTAGGATTGAAATAAGGAAACAATTTTTACCAATATATTCCGAATCTTTAACGACCTCTTCGATTACATCAACATATTAACAAATACTTAACTCAATATGAGGAGGTCTGTAAAGATTTAACACTAAGTTTACCGAGGCGTAATTTTCAACCGTGTTAGTTTATTTTAAATTTATTTATCAAAAAAGAATTATACCTTACTTTTTATAAATTTCTTGATTAATCATTAGTTATACATGTCTTATAAAGATTAATCAAGATATTTTGAGAAAATACAACATGCATTGTTCTGGAGAAAATAAATTCAAATTAAAATACAATGGGTCGAAATGACCACTCTGTAAACCTAGTGTTAAACAAAAACCAAACCACTTGTTAATTACGGATTTCATTACCAAGTCTCACCGATTCGAGATTTTTTCTTACTCCTCTATCATCGAATCAGAATCGCCTTAAGTACTATCGAATAATAAAAGTTAATATCAATCCGAAAGAAAGGATTTATACGCTGTGGAAGTGATGACATAAATTCAATTTTTGGTTAAAATTTTTAGAATTTTGATTTCTTCCTTCTATATGTAAAATGAATTAAATATTTATACCTTACATATTTTTCATTTTATAAATACATTGCTATTTTTAACCGACTTCAAAAAAAGGAGGTGGTTCTCAATTCGACTGTATTTTTATTTTTTTATATGTCACGCAATTGTGTAACGATTTTAATGTTTTTTTTTATTGAATAGGCTATATCTCGAGGTTAGACGCACGTAAATTTGAAAGAAATATCCCCCTTGCATTCATGGACAATATACAAAATTATTGATAATTAAATATCTACAATATCCAATTAGCTATTTTTGGAGTCGGCGACAGCCAAGGCAAGTTTATAAACTCAAATTACTGTAGGTTTATAAACTTGCCTTGGCTGACACCGACTCCAAAAATAGCTGATTGGATATTGTAAATATTTAAGTATCAATAATTTTGTGTATTGTCCTTGAATGCTCTTTTCTTTGAAGTAATAACAAATATTATTTTTAACTTTTAAGTTTAACTTTATATAGGCAAAGTTTTGAAAACGGTTTTTATTTTTTTGTAAAATTTTTTATTATGTTGTTTTTTAAAATATATTTACTTCTATTTTAGGTTGAAATAAATAACTGAATTATGCACATTTTACTTTTTTTCGATTTACACGGTTTTACGTATACGAAAACTCGACTTCGACTTACACCGTTTTCTGAGGGACATATCTACCAGTGTAAATCGGGGGATTGATGTACTTACTTTTATTATTCGAAAAGTGTTAATAAAATACACTCACATATACCTACTCAATCGAACGCCGTTTTTGCGTTTTAGTTAATACTGATTTGTTATACTGTAAGTGCACTACGCACAACTTTGTTGAAATTACCTTTCAAAAGGTCAGTCTATAAAACAATTAAATTGTTTAACTTTATTTTCACGCTCAAGACCACTAGTGACTGTTTGTGTAGATGACACAAGGAAATGATTTGATATCATTATCTCATTTTCCCCTATCACTTTTTTTTTTGTAGTAAGCGTATTTTGCAGATTGTTTCACTTTAAATCCGTGCTGCAGCGAACGGATCATGTGTTTATTTTGACTCGCGATTAGATCGACGGTCGAGGGCGTATGCTGCTCGGTGGGGGCAGCGATTTGAATATTATTTTCATGAGGGGTCAGTAGCATCCCATGCGGTCTCCCCAATTTAATATTCCCCCGCTGGTGGACCAGAACGTAACAAAGCAGGTCCAATTTACGAATCGCACCCAGGGGTTGGGAATCGGGGAGGTGTCGGCGGCGCTCCAAGACGGACGTGAAACACGCTAATTGAATTAGACCCAACCGAGGGGCTCCGGCGGACGGCTCTGCATGGGATGGATTATCAAATTTAAGTCGGCTCGCCAGTGTGAATCCAAACAAGATCGGAGCTGGACAGAGGCTCCGACGACGAGTGGGTGCTCTGCTAAGACTGGTCCTAATCCTGTTAAAGTGCCGTCGCCCGCCCCGGGCAGTTCAGTTGCTGCAGTTAATTGCAAAATGCTGGCTTATAGTCTCGTGCTGTTAACACCCATTGTAATTGGCTTCGAGATTTCCCATCACTATTCGGGGAACAACATGGGCATCAACTCCTCAGACGATTTAATTTATCCGGAGACACAGCCCATCGCAATTACGGATGTCGGGAATCGAATTGATGGCCTACGCACCGATGTTAACGATTTTATTGCCCTGATCTCGGTGAAGAAGGTCCAGCAGGTGGTGGCCAGCTACTACCATAACGACATGGAGGTGCAGCGGGCGTACACATACCTGGAGGGCAAGGACTTCATGGAGCTGAAGGAGCGCATACTTGGCATTCAGCAAGTCAGCCACTTTCTCAAATATTTAAATCGGACCGGACTAGACGTATTGGGCCTGATGAATACTTTAGTCAATCTTGCCGGCGACCCCCGGCGCCCTGACGAGGCACTTCAAAGCGGTAACAAACACTTTTGTATTCCATTTGGCTCTCAAGGAGCACTAACGAAAAAAAAAAAAAACACTATTTTGCATGATTTCATCTGTCTCGGGCTCCGGGGGCTTCTTTCTTTATGTGCGCGCCGCGTCGTCTTTCGTCGGAAAACTTTCCATTTCACCTTAACGCCCCCCGAACAGAGGAGTTCATGAATTCCACAATCGTCGGTGGCCTGCACGGGCTCGTCGATGATGTCCTGGATACCATCCCTCAGGATCAAATTCTATCGCTTTTCTTTGAAAAACTCGAGACGAGCGATGAATTCGCAAAGTTCGTCCATAACATCGGCAGCGAAGAGTTCAGTGGAATCCTCGACAGCATGGAGGTATGTTAAACATTCTTTAAGAAGGTCAGATTATGCGCACCGCTTTGAGAGAAGGTATGAAAGGATTCGTCGGTGACACCATTTTTTCGGATATGCTAAGTAATGAAACCGTACTGATGCGGCTTGGGCGTGTGAGCGAACCGGCGGCGCGGGCGGCGACGGTGTGAATGGGTTATGAAGGAACCTTTACTATTTTTATCCAGAACAGAAAGAGGAGACGATTTTAATATAGAAATTTTTTTCCAGGAATCGAAAGAGCTGAGAAATTTGGTTTATACCCTGCACAATAATGGAATTTACGTAGGAAGAATTGTGGACTCACTCAAAGGTTATTTCTTTTTGGGATCCTTTTGATATTCAAAGGTGAACTGAAAGCCATTTTAACCTCTCAATATGTGTTCACTAGGTTTTCATTTCAGTTTGTATCTGATTATTACTTTTTTTTTAATAAACTGTCATTCTCTGAAAGCCAATTTATAGTGGAGTTTTAATTAATCCTGGAATCCTGTTCGAGTCAATATTTTACAATTAGATTATTTTGGAATAGAAGGTGGCTATAAAGAAATTTGTCGTATTTTTAATTGTATATATTTAGAAATTTGATCGAATTTTGATAAAATGAGTAATAACCGATATTCTCAAAACTTCCAGATTATTTGCTTAAAAAGTTTGCAAAGCCCTGTAGTTGATTTATATTTTGTAAAGGACATTTTTATATTGATATTGAATAATTTGTTGCACATGCATTGAACTGAAAAATCCAAAGCGGATAGTGACTTCTTCGATCTTAATCTGGAAATTTATGAAAGTAATGAAATATATATAGTATTACCATTCAAAGAAGAATTATTAGAAAGAGATCCTTCAGAATTTTTAATTTTTCTGATATAGAATAAATTGAATTTTAGAATGTCCAAAAATTGGCAGCCGATATAAATTACCTACAAATTTAATTTTTGGACCCTTTGTGCTTATTAAAATTTAATAACATAGCTTTTTTAGTTTTAAGAACAATGTTCGACTAAATTAAGCCGTCTTTTCCTGCATATTGGAAAGAATCAGTGGAGAATTTTTCCTGTAATACTCTCGTCATCCGAAATCTTAGGGCTTTTTTCGACGTACATATTCTTGGCAATTTCAGGATTTTCTATTGGTCTACTAACCGACTAAATTGCTTCCGGTTAGTGGTTTTCTTCCCAAATATGAATGTAAAAAATAAATAAATAATTTTGGGTTCTGTTTTTACACAATATATTTTATTTATATATAATATATACAGGGTGATCCAAAAGTATGGAAACGGCTAAATAACTTTCGAGGAATGCATTTTGGAGAACAAAGTTTTAGACAAAATTTTTAGGAATTTTCCCTGGCTATTCAATGGTGGCCATAGATTTCACCTTGATTATGACCTTGATGGTCATGTCAAGGTCAAGTTGACTTTTTTAAATGAGAACCCATATTATTGACCACGGAAATGGAAAGAGCGGAAAATTGCACGTCCGACTATGATCTTAGCCATGACCTGGAAGGTCATATCAAGGTCAAGATGGCTCTTTAAAGGGGAACCTGCATTGTTGCTGCGGATTTGAAAAGAGCAGAAGTTTTGCGTCCAAATGTGACCTTGACTACAACCTTGACCTTTACCATGACCATGACCTAGAAGGTCATATCAAAGTCAAGGTGGTTTTTGAAAGGGAAACCATATTTTTGGCCACGGAAATGGAAAGAGCGGAAAATTTTACGTTCCCCTTTAAAGAACCATCTTGACGTTGATATGACCTTCGAGGTCATGGTCAAGGTCATAGTCTTTCCATTTCCGTGGCCAAAAGTATTGTAATATAAAATATAGTAATATATAATAAAAGACTAAAATTTCTTGAACTAAGGAAATCTTACAATGATAGTAAGAACTATTTCCGAGGACCTTCGATGTTCAATAAATCAATAAATTTTAACCTGACAAGCATAAATCTGCAAACCAAATCATCGTATCACATTTATCTTAAAAAATTTTACTAAATATACAATAGAGTAAAACAATTAAAAATACAGGTCTCATAGGTTGAAGTATAAAAAATAATTGATGTTTACTTTATATCTTATCGTTAATATTTAAATTAATAGTCGGCAATATTAAACACTATTTTAACATCATCTTTAATATTAAAAATATTGTAGTTATAGCACTCTACTGAACATTTTTGTAAATAATAATTTAAAGATAATTGGTTATTTTTCATATTTACGAAAAAAACAAAAACTTTCATCCATTGAGAATATTGTGGTATTTTTTTACTTCAATCCCATACCAGTGTTAAGAAAGAATTATGCTGTCTGCCTGTCTACATGCCTACCCGTACAGCATAGATTCATATGAGTTATTTTATGACTTTCTGAAAGCTTCTGGGCAAGTTTTGGAATATATCATTCCAATACGACGTGTAGGGGATGAGGATTGAACGAAAGTGAGCTTAGCATATGTACCGGAAAAGGTGACGATGGAGGCTGAGGCATGTCTCAATGCGTCGAAGTTTGTGTCAGCGCTAAACGCATGATAAGAGCGAAGTTTTACTTATAACTCAAGCTGAATCCTAGATTATTGTGTTTTACTTTACTTTGGTTTTGCTCCATTTCCTTAAAGAGCTACATACAATTAGAGTTTTTAAGAATTATCACGTTTTGAAATTTATCCTTTGTTAATGTGATTTTATTTCCCTGTAAAAGTCCGACTTCACTTTTGTCCAAATTTCATCCCAACACTTTGAATAACCTTTACAGTTTGCATAAATCATTTTTCAAGCTAATCAAGAGAAGAAGAAACAAATTATACCAATGTCATGACTAATAACATATTATTTGAATTTTATTGGACATATTTTCAGTACATGGGTCAATATTTGATAATTGGCCAAAACAGGTCCCCATAACTATTTTGTAATTTTAATGTAATATTTAAACTTAATAGTATTTTCATAATGTAGTGCAATACTTTGTTTACATATCCAAACACTTTGGTGAGTATATGTTTGGTTTTCATATAGTAAAAATAAACAAAAAGTGCTAGATGTCATATTTCCTGTCGGTGGAATTTTCCTTTTTGGTGACATTTTTTAATAATAACATGGAGAATTAAAAATAAATTATAAAAGCTTGATTATATTTACATTGTATGCACATTAATCTAAAACTGTTCAATATTTTATTTCAGATAATATGATATTAAACTAAAAAAAATCATAAAAAATCTAAGCGAATGGTCACGGCGTCATTAGGCTGCCGAAATTTAAATTTGAATTTACCGCGTTTTATAATGTCGCGGACAACGAATGAGCGCATTCTAAATGGACGCGGTGTCCATGTTTGTGATTGGTGAGAAGAGAGACGTGGTGTCGGCCGTTGCTTCGGCGTTGCAAACTGATTATGGCATGTGCGTGCGTATAGTTGATACACTTTGTCATTTACCTGTGAGGCAATTAGGAGGTGAATCGTAAGTAAATTATTCTACTTTTTGTAATAAACTTTCACGAATTAAGATATAATTCGTATCACCTGATGATTTTGCTGTTATATTAGTTATTAGAATGTATGAGAAATATAATGTGCATTTTTGTCATTTTCCTGTTATTTTCTTGACAGGAAAATGACAACACAAGGTAAGTAATGTTATTAATTTATTGTAATTTTGTTTCAGTGTGCAATAATTATGGCTCCAAAGAAAAAAACCCCAGAAGAAGTGTTAGAAAGAAAGCGAGAATTGGAGAAAATGAGATACCAATGAAGAGTGATATAATTTTGTTTTCTGTTATACTGATTATTATTCTTGGATTAATAATGAATATAATAATTACTAATAATGGATTATTTTCATTTTCTTGATGTTTTAATCATTTTCCTGCTGTCCTGTCATCAATCTGTCGGTCCATTTCATTATCCTGCCACGTATATTTGCAAATATTGCTCAAAAATCCCTAAAATCGAATAAAGTGTATCGATTTGATAGTTATTATATAGATTTAACTTGGCTTTATTACTTAGACATCAATTACGTATAAAATACGACAAAAAATATATTTTTTTTTTGTAGTCGTTTTCGACCGATTATCAAATATTGACTCACATATGAAAATGAAAGGAATTAA
The DNA here is from genome assembly GCA_949715965.1 of Dysmachus trigonus. Classification (NCBI taxonomy): domain Eukaryota; kingdom Metazoa; phylum Arthropoda; class Insecta; order Diptera; family Asilidae; genus Dysmachus; species Dysmachus trigonus. Next base: position 34,602,151 of record OX454319.1, read on the forward strand.
AAATTGATAAATTTAAATACATCTGAACAGCACTAAATCCTTGACATTATAAATTATTCCGTCTCTCATTTTGCGTTCTGCCTAATTGATCATTTTACAGCGGATTACAGTAGCTCGGGAATCAGTCAGTTGTATTCAACTTTCTGCGCGGCAGACCATAATTTATTTTATTGTGACCCAAATAAAAACCATTTCTATTATTCACTTGCACGAACTTTTCATCGTAAAAATTCTGTATATCAGCATTTTGTAAATCATAAATCATAAAATCATATTTTAACTGGAGGCCTATGGTCTCTCGTTGAAATGGTTGGTCGCTTCCATAATTGCGGAAAGAAATCAAATATAAACACATGAATAAAACTAGAAATGTCCTCTGGAGTTACTTTTAACAGGACAAACTTAAGTACTAGCTTTAAATTGTTGCTTTAATTTTTTTGATATTCACAGATCTGGGCAGTAAAGCTATGTAAAATAAAGACAGACACCTATAAAAAGCAACGAATAAACGTTTAACATTTTTTAATTGTTGCGTGTAATCTTATTCTTAGAAATAAGGACGTTTTTACTAATTTTGTAACGAAAACGCAAAAATAGCGTTTGGTTGATTAAAACTGCTTCACAAATCATCTCGAGAAGTTCAACTCGAACATAGCAACCACCTAACAACCGCCACCCCAGTTCTGCGACGACGCGGGGAAATTTAACCAAACGCATCGCCCCCACCCCAAGCCAGTGTATAAAAGGCCGTTGAGTCAGAGGTTGAACACGCAGCTTCCCTTTCCGGCCACGTGTCTGATGTTAATCTAGACATGGCCTTCCGTCAGAAACTATAGTATAATCCCGTAAAATATAAATGTAATATACACGCATTGTAATAATACCGAAACATATCGCGGCCTGTAAGTATATTGTAATGCCGAGATATTATTATTATTAGAATAGGAATATGAAAATACTGTACTTACAACTTATTGAAATATAAGATATGAAGATAAATAATAATACCGAAACACGACAAGGCTATACATGAATTGTAAATGTAACATAAATATAAGTACCAAATCCTATTAAACCCGTAATGTAAAAATATTGTAATAGAATTATATAGAAATAAGCGCTTTTATAATAGAAATATAGCAAAATAAACTGAATTATTTTGTACACAATTGGTATTCTCACTCCAACAACCCTGAACATCTCTAGAGCTCCCGGTAACAACCTCAATAGCGATATAAATACCTAACGATGGAAATTGTACTTAAAATTTTATAAGATAAATTGTATATAGTATTCTTAATATTTACTACAATCGTTTTTATATTTCCAATTTTTAAAGAAAAGACTTTATTCAGTTGAGTTGATACCACAAAATTGTGACAGTAGATTTAATAATAGTCCCTCGTTAGACACTTCATTTTTATATCATAGGAGTAATCTGAGAGTGCTATGTACAGTGCTAAAAACTGTAATTTTAGACATACGGCATAAATGTGCTGCAAATGGAAAATCAACTTCAACTCGCTTTCCAGTTGCAAGTCTAAATAAACTAGCCACAAATGGAATTATACATAAATATAAGTAAAACTACACTAGCAAAAGGATTACATTACATGCTGTAATTTTACTAAACCGTTGTAGGAATATGTAACATTTTCAAATCAAAAGTAACATAATTAACATGAAGAACAATTAATTCAAATTTAAATGAAACTAATACAAAATCAATAATAACCAATAATTTAACAATAACGAATCAAGCAATTAATTAATAAAATGTTATATTGTATGGGAAAATAGTTTTAAGATTATATAAATATATCTACACCACCGTCAAAAAGCTTAGGACCAGTTGGATATTATCCGGAAATTCAGACAAAATGGTAAAATAAATAATAATTATTTTTGTTTAATAATTTTAAGTTGTGCCTATGTATTGATAGTGTGTTCTAAGATAAATTAAAAATAAACAGTAGTGAATTGCGGTTTTTCTTCAATAATGAAAATAAATTAAACATTTTTCTCGTCAAAAACCACTCCCTAACATTTTATGACTTCTGCACAAATAGGTTCTATACTTTCAGATGGAAGTGTGTATTACAAATAAAAATAATAATAATAAATAACAAAAAAATATCACTATAACATAAATATAAATATACTTTATACACCGAAATGTAAAATTAATCTTAAATCAATGAATGATATCTTGTTATTAAATGCCTTACACACAATTCACATTTACACTGTCTATTAATGATATTACTCAAATTAAAAAGAAGGTTCATATTTATACAAAAATACACTGGTAGTCGAAAGCTTCTTAACGCTGTAGAACGGTTGCCTTGAATAAATAGATTAAATTATTATTATAGTAACTGTTCATATTCATTGTAATAAAATTGCAGCGCTCAATATATGTAGTAATGTAGTTCAGAGTTCAATTATAATTTTGGACGCACATAAAAAAATTACGTTCCACATTGTAAGTGTTTAACGGTGAATATTGTTATATCAGAATGGTTGTGGCTTTGTGAATTAAGACAGCAATTTTAAAAGAAAAATTTTAAAAATTGTTTGTGGTATTTTTACGTGAGATGGTATTACAAAATCGTGTTAAAATTGGCTATGAATAATTTGAACTTTTCCGTGTAAGTAAATATAATTCTTATAACTTTTCAATTCTAGGTATATATATATTTAGGTATTGTTTACTCATTACGCAAACCTTTATCGTTTGTTTTTTTGTGTTTTTTTTTTTTTCTCATATCCCACATGAAAATAGAATTTATCTGAAAAGCTATCGGAATGCCATAGTAGAATGTCGAAATAAGGGCAATGCAAGATTAAATTTCCTCCATGTACTCAATATGATTCCATAGCATGGTGGCATAATGGCATCAGTCGGAAATTATTAAAATCGCAGCATCTCTCAATATTGAACAATTCTTGATTAGGAATTCGCCATATTGTGGTTACTATTTCGATAAATTAGCGACCTTGTACAATTAGTATTGGCGGGAAACGCAGTTAATTGCACCCATTCTATGTTTAAATAAAATTTAGCGACCCAACCACGAAGACAAATAGCCGCGATAGGACCCTGACCGTGCAACTGTCTGCAGCAGTCTCAGTGGGGCTCAGCTGTTGCGGCTCCCTTGAATTGCGGCGAAATTAGTACACTTCGCGTGTAGTTCTCTATAGTTGTTCTACATAATTGGCAAACAGGATATTACATCATAGTGGCGGCGGTCCCGGGATAAATTTAATATACGAGTGCATTGTTTCATTATGAGCCGCCGAACATGCCATTGAGGCCGCAATAACGAGCTCGCAGGACCATATTTGAGCAGATGAAATTTAATGTCACTGTCAGTATGCGTGGTCGCGGCCGACAAACAGGAGGGCTCGGGAACAATTATACGCACCATACCCGGAAGGATGGAGCCCCGGGACAGTAGCATTCGCCGCCGAGTCCAAAACAAATGATTCCCAGCGCATTAGAATATTAATTACTCGATGGACGCACTGTGAATGATTGATTCGGTTTTTATGTCTGGGACCTCAAATGATGGACTGTAATTGCACCGTTTAAGTGCACACGATGCGGCCATCAGTCAAAGTGGCAAAGAAAGGGGCCACCGGTGTACAATTATCCAAAAACTCGTATAATCCTACAATTCGGACCTAAGTTATTTCTCCCAAAGGAAAAGTTGCTGATGGCCATACTGGAGATTTATGGGGCACCGATATCGACGCCACTGTTTGATTGTAAATCAGTCCGCTCCTTACGATTTCGTTAAACATATTAGAAGTATTTTTATTCTCATGGAGGGCCAATAAATTTTCATAGGGCGGGATGCAGTACTCAGGGAAGATTTGTTAATAGTTTCTCACTTCGAAATCAGTCGTCTTTGAGTAAATTATTTGCCAAATGTCAAAAGTATAAAGAAGATGCCCAGAGATGTGTTATTAATTTCTATTTTTATAAATAATAAATAAGTACCATAGATAATTTTTTAAACCACCATGTGATAAATAATATTTATTTGATTTTCGAGTCCAGGCATTAGGAGATGTTTTTTTTTGAAAAACAGACTCGTTTTCTAAATTTTCAATAAAACTCTAACGACGTGTGCCAACTTAGTTTTCGAAAATTAAATTTGTATGATAGTTTACTTTGCATGATGCTTATTGATTTTTGAAGGTTTCGATTTGTTTTCTATGTTTACTTATTGAGACAAATTCTCAAAGAAAAGTGAACGTTATGAATTGACACATTGCAAATTTTAAAAGAATGTTGGTAAAAGAATAGTTCGAAAAACTGAATCTTGAATAATATAGAGAATGCCTTCACTTATTATTATTATTCTTGTCTACAGAAAGAACAAAGTTTCTACGCTAAAAAATTTATAAACTAGCAACTTTCAGAAGAATGACTTCACAACAATTCCCATCTCAGTTGGGATTTAAAGCAATACATATTGTATTAAATGTAAAATACCTTTGAAAATTTCACTGGTGAAGTGAACTTGTCCTTCAAGTAGAAATCGTTCCCTAGAAGTCATCATATTACCATAAAGCTCAGTAAGTAAAATAGGTACGTTACAAATATACAAAAATAAGTACTACACAGTTGAAAATTTTAGCATTAATTTTAAACTTTTTCGTATTTATAAATATTAAGAAGGAAATAATATTACTGGTATCGAATTTATCTTTCTTCGTATAAATAAATTAATAAGAGTCAACGTGAAAACTTGACTGATGTTAATCCAATACTCAGTAATGAAGACAAACAATTTGTCTTGACTCCTTAGTACTGGATTAATATTAGTTAGGTTTACGCTTCGACTAACATCTAGGATAATCTTAAGATTCATTATTGAAATGAAGTATGGAGTAGCATTGGAGCCTTGAGACTTTTTTGATGGACTTCTATTTTTTAAAGCCTTTTTCTGTATCATATATAATCAGAACACACCAAAAATATATTAAATCGGAGTACCTAAACCTTGAAAAAAACAGATCAAAAATGGTAAGCTTATTTATTTATTTTATTTATTTATTTAAAAGTCTGTACAAAAAGGCTTAACCTTAATTACAGAGTTTAGGTAGCGCGCACTCGCGTGCAAGCCCATATGGCGCTTATACTTATAAAACTATGAAACTATGTGTTCTTAATCCTAGTTGACTTAATAATAACATAATGAAAAAATGGTAAACGTAAGGTGATTAGGTAGTAAGGCGGTTTTGTGATTCAAAAATCCTGAACTTCTTCCTTTGCAAATTTGGCAAATATACTTATATATGAATTTACTATTTTTCCCTACAAAACCGAACTATAGAAATATTTTCATGATTAAACAGCGACCGTAATAATCTTTAATAAATTAAGTTATCAAATAAAAATCTATATGAAATAAAAAGGAAACAAAATATAATAAAATAAAAAAAGGAATGTAGAAAGAAAGGTAGATCTAAATGATTTTACTATCATAAGTGAGTGATTATGTATGGTTATATTTCCGGATTACAAACGAGCACATACTGTACATATTAACATGTTTCGTGGTAAAAACGTAAGGATAAGGATTTTTACTTGCATATTAAAAATTATTTAGTTCTGTATATACCAGCATTCCTCGCATAATTAGTCTGTGGTAAGTTTTATAATTCGTGTATAATTATATACCACAAATTATATTACCTGATAGTATTAGCGTCATCAGAAACAAATCGACTTTCAATATATCTGTTTAACCATTTCTCTAACCTCTGCCTCGAAATTTGTTTTTAAAATGTTCATGTATGTATTTCCTTATTTGATATAATCTTTTTCCAGCCGCCTTGGCGCCTTGGCTAGAATCGATATTTTTGATTTTATACAGGGTATTGTAAACAAAGTTATTTAGATTTTATATATATATAATACAGGTTTGTTTGTGGACGAAGGACGATTACTCTGACTCATAACTACCCCAAATGCCTTTAAATAGGTAGATATGTATGTATGCGTGAATATTAAGGTCTGTATAAATCCGCGAAAGTGTAAATAAAATTTTCTTCATATTGTTTATTTATGAAAAGAAATGGAAATTAGCAGATGTTTATGCTGACCTCAATTTCGTTCAAATCTGGCACCTTTCACGGTACGGTGCCATAATCAAGTCGCAGCCGGTAAACAGATTTCCAGGGGAAGTTTATCAAAGAGCTCATTTCATAAGTACAAACAAAGTAGTGGCACCATATTTCAAAATGAACAAGTTTACTGTTTTGTTAGCATAAAAGTTTGGGAAAGGAAACTTTGTTGCTACATAAGGAAAATATCATCGTCTTGCGCCAATGGTAAAAACCCGACCAGGGCGTATCTGCAGGGCGCCATGCAACAAGATACAAATAGAAAAACTAGCAAACTGAACCTCTCGTAAATTAGGGCTGACATCCTTAATAATTTATGTTCGTGCAGGACTAATTACAATAGTCGGTGGCAAACTTGCAAACTTTTCGCTGCGGTTAGTCAAGTTCAGCCGGGATAGGAATGGAGATGAAATATTTATGACAGGGCCCATTAAATGAAATCTTAGAGCGCATTCCGTACAGCCTCACATACTCCGACTACGACTGTGTAAGATAGAGGCATATAGTTGTAGAACTTTATCTTCTACATACTGTTTTAGAAAATTGTAGGATAAACTGCATAATCAGCTGCACGAGCCTTGGTCGAACTCCAACGGCCGCGCCGCGCCGCGCCGCCTCAAAAATGTAAGACTGGAGGCAGTCAACGCACTTAAAGACGACTAGTGGCAAATTGCCAGGAAAGGAATTATCGTCACGAAATACCCAGATATATTCCTGCAAACAAGAAATTTTCCCTCGAATTGTAGGGAGCACGGCACACGAAAGGTCTTTATGACCTGTAATTTTCGGCTTTTAGCTGGGTGCATTTTTGAAAAGCCACGAGCTGCCACAGACATCACGACACCGAACGAAAGTCCTTTTCCGCATAATTACTAATCAAATTCTGGGAAATGCCACAAATCCTAGAGGAAAGCTAGAAACGAATTGATTGTGCAAGAGTGCGCTGCTCGATGATTACAAGTTGTGGCAGTACGCGTTTTGATAATTGAGATATTCCACGGGAGCCATGTTAATTGTTTTATTTTTATTTTGATGTCTGCTCAGCTACCCAAAAAAAAACAATAGCTCCTTCAATAAAATTTGAATCTAAACAACTACTATGCGGACAATGGTAATGAAGACAGGTCTGTCCTAAAGTATTGTGTAGTTTTTATCGTTGGTCACGCAACCACTATTCCTTGAAGTTGGAGTATTTATACTCTTCGTCTGTTAGCAGCTTTATAAAGAAGGGTATTTTTGAACGCTTACTATTCTTTTATTTTTCTTATTCGACATTTTCATTGCGTGCTAACTTCCCAAAATTCATTGTTACGAAAAGGTGACACGGAACAAATAAAGAATCGTTTCATGTATTCTAGAGCGATTTTCACACTTTTATTATTATTTATAACTGAACTGATAAATTGAAATAGTTTACTTTATAGTTCCCAGTTTCTGTGCTAGACCATTGGGTCCTCGTGCAGTTATATCGATAATAAGTTGATTAAGAAATTATCAAGATGCCTCAATTATTTAAAAAAAAATATATGAAAAATCATTTACATTATTATTAATCTAGTAAATTAACAAGAAAAAGAGGGTGTCTGCTGAAAAAAAATGTTCTTGAAAAAGGTCCTCATTGATATCACATCAAAGTCCAAAATCACGAAAAGTAATATTTCGTAAATATCTCGCTTAATATTGCTCCACCGATAATTTAAGTTAAAATAAAAATTACATATTGGATAACTTACACCAAAAAAAATTATAACCACCTTGACCAGAATGTTTCAGGAACGACCAACGTGTGTTGCTCTCAGCCACCCTATTTGAGTTCTGACTGTTTTGTAAGGTTGCCTTTGTCTGTTTTCGATTTTTACGAGCTTAAAAATGGAATCGACTTTGCTTCAACGAGTTGGCATTAAATTATGCGTTAAAATCGGATTCAACGGTGCGAAGACCTTTGAAATGTTGGACAAGTGTTTCGGAAACTATACTCTATCAAAACCAACGTTTTTGTATGGCACAAACACTTTTGAGCTGGGTGTGAATCCGTCGAGGATGACGAATGCAGTGGCAGGTCTTCAACATTGAAAACAGAAGAAAACATCGATCAAATCAAAAAAATTATTGCCGAAAGCCACATATATACCATTAAAGAGCTGGCAGAGGACTTGAACAAGACTTATGGATCCGTTTAAAACATTGTGGTTGATGATTTGGGCTTCAAACGTGTCGCTACAAAGCTGGTGCAGAAAGAACTGAATTTGATGCAAAAAATCCAACATTCATCCAACGTATAATTACTAGAGACAAGACGTGGTTTTATGAGTATGACACACAATCCAGGAATGAAGCAAGTGAATGGCGTTCACCGAATGATCCAAAACCGAAAAAAGCACATCATTTTCAGTCGAAAAAAGGGCGATGCTCACGGTTTTCATGGATTACAACGGTGTTGTGCATCATAAATTCTTGCCCCAAGGTCAGACAGTTAGCAAGAAGTATTATTTCGGAGTTATGAGACGTTTGTATGAAGCAGTTCGCCAAAAAATACCGATTTTGCATCACGATAAGCACCGTCGCATAATGCCATGGTTATCCGCAATTTTTTGACCAAGATCCGAACGAACACAATCTAGCAGCCACCAAATTCGTTTGATTTCGCTCCCTGCGACTTCTTTCAGTTCGGTCGAAAAACCGCTCCGGGGAAGGCATTTTAGCAGCCAAGAGGATATAATGGAAAAATCGAAGACGGCTTTGATGACCATACCGAAAAAGGAGTATCAAAAATGTTTCGAGGATCAAACATACTAACGCTTGCGTGCGTTGCAGTTGATGGAGAATACTTTGAAGGGAACAATGTCTATTTTGTTGAATAAACTTGTATTTTTAATTTTTTTGAATATATTCCTGAAACTTTTTGATCAAAGTGGTATGTTTTATGTATGACTAGCTGTTTTCAAGATATAAAGCCAAGAATGCATAAATAGTATACGATGCAATACTTACCACACCACTCGGAATGTAAAATGCAAAGAGAGTTTTTTACATCGTTTCCTACCTAATCCGATGTTATAAAGAATTAATATTCTTCATTTTTGCGCATATATTTTTTTCCACTATCACTTTATTTCTCTGATGCACTATTGAGCAGTTAAAGCTGTGTAAGTAAATGGTTAAAAATTTGTTACATGCAAGTTTTGTTGATTTGGTGGATTCTTATGTAGAATATCTGGGCTAATAAATGAACGTAACAGTTTCAGAACAAATTGTTGGTGCCTTACAAGAAACTGTCAAAGTAAATTGGAAAATTCACATTGCTCTATAGTTCGATTTTAATTATGGACTCGAAGATTTTTAATTGGCTGTCCTAACATAAATAATGAATGAGATTTGGTTTAAGGGGAGGTTCCTTTGATCGGCGATGAAAAAATCGATTTTTTTTTTTTTTACATATTATCAATCTATAATATGTTAAAAACATGATCCAAAAACCGTTTTGCGTTTTATGCAGTTTTTAGAAAGTTACAGCGCTTCAAAGAGAAGCGTGCAACTGTCAACGCGGCACAACTAGCGAACAAGGCGAAATTGGTTCTAAAACTTCAAACGCGTTTTCCCGAAAGTTGATATTTTCAGTGCGCGAGACAGTGTATCTCGAGAACCACTGATCGGATCCACTTGAAATATTAAAGTCATGTGTAAAATTCAATTTCGGAGCCCTTGAACCATTATTAACAATATATTTTAATAATAAACAATGTTTACGCCTGTCTTAAACAACTAAAACACACCCCAAAACACGACCTTAATTATCAAGTGGATAACTTTCTCTGTTTTTTTTATCAAAATTTCGAAATTTTTGGTTGAAGGGCCGCTACATATGTTTATTTAACTAACTTAAAAAATGTTCATGTTTCAGTGACCCCTACGACCCTCGGGGACGTCCCGCGCAGACGCATATATGGCGCGCAAGGCCTCGCGGAGATATGGCTGGAGCCGCCATTTTGAATTGAAAGAGGGGGGAAAAAATAAATTTAGGGACTCTTTTTATCAATAAACATTGTACAAAAAACCGTTTGTTCATATCACATTTCTTTATACCTCAAAAAAATTCATAAAAGTGACGAACTTTTCAGAGTCGATCAGAGGAACCTCCCCTTAATGGGGTTTCAACAACAATTCTGATAATTGCTTCCCAGATATTTATTGATGTGGGCACTTTTCAAAGGGTTAACTATGAAATTGAAACTTGTTTTGGAGAATTTTACCTTTACCAGTCAAAACATAAGTCCATCTGAATGAATTTGTTTTGAGGTAAGCTATTGTATTGAATCTTATTAAACAGTGGTTCGCTATTTTTATGACATTGACAACAATTGTGCCAGTTTTTCGTAGAAAGGAAAAGTTATCCAATCAAGTTAAATAAATATAATAAATAAAATAATATGTACATATTATAGATCTTTGTTTGTTTATCAGTACCTGTATGTATGTAAATTCGGTCAATAGAGAAATACTGTAGTTATAGTTACACTTTGTAAAAAATCAATTAGTAGTCGTAAGATTGTATCGTTTTTATAAAAAAAAAAAACAGTTTTGTGTGTTCAAAATGTAGTCCTTATGTCAAGTCAAACAGAAAGGATAGGATACTGAAATATTTAATTTTTAGTCTAAAAAACGTAGACCCCCAACAATTCATAGGAAAATATATTTTAAGCTCTTAATTTATTTGCAGGTAAGCAACTTTTATGACTTTATTTTAAGATTGATACCTTTATTCGTTCCAAAGAAATTTGATTGAAATATGCCATACCTACGTCAGGGGCGGAACTGAAAACTATAAACTTGTACCGGTACAATTTTATCTATAATTTCTATAGTTTTATGCAACTTTTCTGTTTATCCAAACTTGACGAACTAGCAAAAATTGCAAAGCTACCGCATATAAAAACTTTATTGTAGCCTACTTTGAAACATAACAAAAACTTTCTTGCATCTGTACTCGTATTTTAAAATAAAAATAAATCGATTTCAAGCGAGTTGCTGTAACCTTACTACACCTCGATACATAAATATATTTTACGCTACGTACATTCTCTTCGTAAAAGTCATTTCCGGTCTATTATTTATACGACTCCTCTACGATAAATGATATTTGTTACTCTTACCCGTTCAGGTAAAGATAAATAGTACAGATAAAGTTCTTTGATGGTTTGTGAAAGCTCCTGTTTGCAGCATAATTATGAAAGAAAAAAAGAATTTAGATTCAATGACGATAGCAAAGCAAACTAATTTCGTTATAATAATGGAAGAGTCTAGTCCCGTCAAAGACAATCCGAAAATAATTGCTTTCGATTTTCCCTAATTATAATCGAATTGCGGCTTAATTTTTCAGGGAGCAAATAAACAATGGCACTTCACCGTAACACTTAAATAATAAATTTTTGTCAAAAATTCATAGATTGGCCTGCGATACTAAGTCGCATTAGGGGATCAGACAGGTGGAAAGATAAACAGAGAATGAAGGAAATGATAAACTTTAAACACGGATCACCATAAAAGGCAAGCCATCAGGGTCTGTGGCCCCATAAAAACATTCCAAACACGACATTGATCGAATAGTACAATGCTATCCGGCATTGTATCGGGTATTGATTATGTGCTAATGGTCATATCGCATGCAAATGATTGTTTACCGAAATGATACTGCTGGTATCCAAGTACAAAATAGGATACAGCGGCAACAACAGGTTCGGGCGAATTTTCTATTCGACTTAGCATAAAACTCTACGTACAGCGGACGTGACGCGTCGCGATGGCGGGATAAAATGGTAAATTGTACGCAATCAGAGAAAATGAAAAGTGAAAACTATCCAGGTGCAAACAATATGTTCTACGAAAAATTGTTCACTTTGCGAAATTTATGACGACCCCTTTGAAGATTTATTGGCTGGATTGACAGGAGCTCACTTAAGCTTGTCAGGGTAAGCGCGATTGATTGAACGTTTATCTCCGTGACATCACAATTCTCGCACACACATGGTTTTAATGTTAAGCCCAATAGAATTTACGAATCATTTAAATCCTTTTAAATTGTCCCAGCTCTTCGAATTCTATTAGCACATTTTACACCCTGATTGCTCCTATCTACGGATAATAGTACAATGGAAATTGAGTAAATTTGTCTACGCTGAACCATCGGCTCTAAAATTTTGTTTAGATGACTCAGGATGAGGCGTCTAATATTTGAAACGCTATAAATTTACCCCTTTGAAAAGAAAATTGAATACCCTTTAGACAAACAAAATATCTTCAGAATTTTCACAAACAAAGGCAATTTTCAAATAATGAAAAGTATATTTTTCATCCAAATAATGAATTGCAAGATTTAGTACCAAAATATTGATCTATTTATTTATATAGAAAGGACTTCCCCATCTACAGTGAGCATTCTCCAATTATATAGCAATTGAGAATTCTATTTATTATAAAATACGAAAGAGGTCCAGTGGGTGTTAAAAATAAAAGGACTTACTCATTTTACTATTTTATCATCTGTATTCACCTGAAAATTTTCTAAAGCACTTCTTTTTCTTTTATAAAACACTTATATATTTAATAAAAAACTAATATTTTATAAAACACTAATATTCGCTAAAGTTCTAAAGTTCTCAGAAAATATTTCTATTTTAGGTTTCCGTACCTCTAAAGGAAAGAACTGAACAGGAAAACGCGCAAGTCAAGATTGCACCTGATTTTCATTCCTCTTTCCTTAGATCGTTATATTATACTATATAATAAATTCAACACCACGAATGATGACTTAAAATGTTTCTTAATTTTTTTTCTAGATTCTCTACAAAACTTTGTTTTCTCTTCTAAAAAATAATTTCGTGTGCTTTTCATATAACTCTTTTATATTTTATTGTATTTTAAAATAGAACAAAAAACTTCAAGGATCCGAAAATATTTTGTTTTAAATTGGTAGTCGCTTGTAAGTAAGACTTTGGACAAAGGCATTTCGTGATCTTTTATCACTTGTAAGATCCGTGCTAGAGTACTACTACTACTACAGTGTTCATACAGATGGGTTTGAATCGGTACAAAAAAAAAAAAAAATTGTTGTGTTTTGCTCTGCATCAACTTCCGTGGATTGATCGAACTTATGCTATAACTTTATAAAAAATGCGAAATGCATTTATGTTATTTGGTCACAAAGTTTTGGCTGTCTATTTCCTTTTATGCAGGTAACGAATCGTGCGTTCGCGAACTTTCCTTTTCACTATGTAAAAGTCATCGAGCTAGTTATGAATTTTTTGAACCATTAACTGCCATATGTAAATTCTATAATAAATATTTTAAGTCTATCAGTTTAAATCTTGATATATGGTATACAAAATTAAACAAAAGCTTCTCTTCAGTAGTTAACTTTCTTAGATCAGATTACTCTCTTCAATATACAGGGTCATCCAAAAATATGGAAACGGCTAAATAACTTTTGAGGAATGCATTTTGGAGAAAAAAGTTTTAGACAGAAGTTTTAGGAATTTTCCCTGGCTATTCAATGGTGGCCGTAGATGTGACATTTACCATGGCCTTGAAGGTCATTTCAAGGTCAAATTGACCTTTTTAAACGGGAACCCATATTTTTGACCACCAAAATGGAAAGAGCAGAAAATTTTGAGTCCAACTATGACCTTCACCACCTCGAAGGTCATATCAAGGTGAAGATGGCTCTTTAAAGAGGAACCTGCATTGTTACTGCAGATTTGCAAAGAGTGTCAGTTTTGCGTCCAAATGTGACCTTGACCTTGACCATGATCTTGGCAATGACCTCGAAGGTCATATCAAGGTCAAGATTGTTTTTTGAAGGGGAAACCATTTTTTGACCACGGAAGTGGAAAAAGCGGAAAATTTTACGTTCCCCTTTGAAGAACCATCTTGACCTTGATATGACCTTCGAGGTCATAGTCAAGCTCATAGCCTTTCCATTTCCGTGGCCAAAAATATGGTTTCCCCTTCAAAAAACCACCTTTACTTTGATATAACCGGCCAACAATCGGGAACATTTTTAAAATGTAACATTATTACACATGTATTTATAAGTCATATATATTTTATACTATTTCGTTTTAGACAAATGAAAATAGTTGGTCTTCAACAACATATAACATTCTTGGTACATTATTATTTTTAACATTTTTCTTTTCGGGCGATATGTCTGAAAATAATGTAAGAACAATATAAAAACAAGTTTTGCCTTCCACTTTCTTAATTTAAAATAAAGTACAATATATAAATTTTTTTATGGTGTAAACTTTATTTCCAAATATATTACCTCTTCAAAAAATTGAATCTCCTTTTTTTCTTCTCTTTGTTTGCTTATAATATTTCGATTCATAAATTAAATCTGAAATTTCAACTTTAGGTTAACATTTAAGGGAGAGTTTCGGTAAAAATAAATGACACTCTTCAAAACAAGTTTTAATTAATTTTATTCTTATAATTTTTTTTTTATTTGAAGCGTACTTCTTAAGAATAGGGAGTTTTCTGTTTAGACGGTATTTAAAAATTATATTGCAAAATTGTAGTTAAGCATTTTTAATGTAGACGCCCTATAAAACTACCACGATTAAGATAACTATAATAAAATTTTAAATGGAAGCATTGAATGCATTAGTCTCAAAGAATGCTAGTTGCTATAATAACAACTGAAATATGCATTAGGTATTTATACATGTTCCATAAAGGCCATGATGCAAGATTAAGTGATAAAGATAAGAGTTGGGAAGAAACAACCGCCAGGTTCATTATCAACTTCCTCATAAGCACGTTAATTTTCTATGATTTCGTAAGGGGATTTTCTGACATAAAAGACAGGGCAAATCTAGGGCCTGAAAACTTTTCATAGAGAACAAAGCAAGAATATCTTTAGAAGCTATTGCGTGTCCACTGCGAGCTCAATTTTTTCCGTGATAAAAGCCATTTCTGTAATAAAAAAGCATTTTTATTTATATTTTATATTTACTATTGTTAGTGTACGCGAAAATTGCCCTAGAAAAATGGAAACAACAGAAGAGATTTCGAGCTCGTTTGCATTTATTAAAACTTTTACGTTCAGCAGGGAAAAAAAATATGAGGCGGTTAGTTCATATAGGGCAAGAGCACCTCCTTTGGGGCACCATCATATTTTTCCGGGGAAAAAAGGAAACTGCGAAAAAAGGTAAAACTCCATGCTGAAGTTTGTACAAGAGCAACCTCCTGGTAATGAAAGATTCACTGTCATTTGTTCTTGAATTAAATGTTAAAATATTTTGTGTTGTTTCAGGGCTTGCGTGTGCTCCTGCGACCAAGGATTTGGCCTTCCAGAATATTTTACACCAGTTCGTGATAAAACTCAGTTTATAAAGCTCTTTTGGGAGGTAATGAAAATTTAAGTTTCTGTTAAAAATTAGACCTATTAAAAATATTCGTGAGAATTAGCAGACAGTGCTTGCAGTAATAATTCATTCAGATCCTTTGTTACTTTACATTAGGATGTTGCTTATTCTCTGAATAGCGAAATTTTTAATTAAAAACAGACTTAATTAAAAATTTCGCTCGGTTTATATCTAAATTACTCTCTTCCATGAAAATGATTAGGAATTTTATACAGGTGCACTTTTTAATGAGATATATTAAGTTAACCCAAACATGAAATAGCCGATTTTGATATAGGGTAGAAAATAACAACAAAAGTTAAATTTAACGGATTTTTTCAATCCTACAATTAAACATTTCAATTCCATTTATGCAGGTGCCTTTTTCATTAATTTATTTACACACAGTTTGAAATATAAAATCCAGTGTGTGTTGATTATACTTATTTGTCGTGAACTATGTTTTTTCCTTAAACTTTACTTACTTTTATTTGTTCACTGCTTTACATAGTTACTTACAGTAGAAATTCAAAATGATAGATTCAGAATTGTACAAAGATACCAAAATTTAACAGATTTTAAAAATATATACGATTACAAATTTAATACCAAGAAAATTGTTAGCACGCAAAATTCAATTATATTGTATAATTTTCAAAGATGTTTTCTTTGATAATTGAGAAATTCTAGATGGTATAATCAAAAAATTAACCAAAAATTATTAATTTTACGTTGTTCTAATGAAAAGTAAAGGGAGTGCTTTTATGGTTGCTGATTTAAATTTGTATTTTCTTTTTTGAGGAATTTAAAACAGCGGAGTTAATATGTCGGACCAAACTTACAAAAATATAGGTGTGTATGTTGTGGACGTAATACAGGTAAAATTAGGCTGTAAAGGTTTTTATGAAGCAAAACTTCTGTTATTTTTTAGCCAAAAATCTAAAAGTATTAAACTTTTCTTATGTTACAAAAGTACAGCCCAGAAGGATAAACAAGGAAGACTATATGTTGTAATAAAAAATATTTGCCTTTGCACAGTGTGTTTAGGAAAACGATTTTTTACATACAAGCAATGAAAGAGGTCGTCTTGGAAACGACAAACTCTCGAAGGGACTCGATCACAAGAAAAATTTAACTTTAAAATTTCTTCTTTTACTCTAAATCGTTTGCTTTATATATCCTGATGTATTATAATTAGTTTTCTTTTTTGATTTCAATAAAAATAATTAAATTTGAAAGAATTAGTGATAATACTACCGGTTTTTAAACTTGTGATCGGAATGGGATTGAGCAATGGTCAAAGAATCATTGGAATCGAGAAAGAGCTCTCTACCAATTACCTTCATATACCTTAAAAGTTCACATGGAGTGCGTTATAAAAATTACAGGGTGTTGTCCTTATACATAAAATTACCTGTAGCTTATAAACGATGTATTTTAGAGGGTGGGTCTCGAAAGGAAGATCGGGAAATTCCTTAGAATCGATTGGCATCTATTGGAACTTATCGTCAATCTGTATATTATATGTATGTATATACTTACATTATTATTATTATGGAAAATGTACCGGTTTGTATGGAGGTAAAGGAGCAGGTTTTCCTATAATTTTAAAGCGTTTCGCTAAATTATATTTAGTATGAACTCGAGCCACAAAACGATTATGAATGTCATCTTCTCTTTGGATAAAAACGTTGAAATTGTACTCACCAATTTCGCGTACCAATCTCCGGAGCTGGTCAAATGAATATTTTGCAAATGCAAACCGAAACGCAGTACAAGTTGCAATCAGTGCATTTTACTGCAACGGAGAAGCACGTGAGAACGTGCAAATATTGCATCTCTTAGATGAATATGATGAAGATATCGACAGTGAGAGCCCTGTGGACTTCCGAAAAATATTTCGTCAAAATCGACACTTCCATAACACCTAAGGAGCCTGTAATTTATTGTTACATTATAATTATTATTTACTTCGTGCGAAAATTGTAGTTTAGATGGTTAAGCAAACTACCTTCTATGGTGTGTCAAACAAAAAAAAATTAACGTGCTGGATATAAAGAATATAAAATTAGTATTATTGAATAATATTGCTGTTAGACTCATAAGAATTGCAAATAAAATGCCATTAACAGGCAGTGTAAATAAGGATATCCTTGTAATGGCAAAAATCACATGAAAGCCAGAAAAAATATTTTGTTTGCACGTGAAAACATCGCTCACTTCTGTGGCGGCAGTGGTTTCCTTATCTGAACGAGAAGCGACCAGGCGCTCGGCGGGCTATCAACCTTCTTTAAGTGGGAACATGCTCGTTAGATCATGTGGAAAGATATCCACTACAAGGCATTAATTAATTATTTGATAAGCAGAAAGATTTTTACCTGTGTCGGACTGTCGCAGGGCCTATTACTCAGGTAAAGAAGTTGTATTAGGTGTGTGTGTGTATGTGTGCTCACGGTAGCGCAAGTATTGTGCTTGCTAATTTTTCTGCGTGATAACGAGCTTTTCTGGCACGAATCCCTTTATTTTGGGACCGTGCTGTTTATTACGTGCAACACTGCGTTTGTTCCCCTTAACGGAAATTGTATTGTTTTGTTTAGGCCGAGAGCTCGAATTTTGATGTGATGAATGAATTATATTTATTATTTCATATTACTAGGCCACTTGACCAGGTGCGAGTCATTGTAAATTATGCATATTTCGCCAGGTAAATGATTGACATCCAGATACCAGGAGAAATTTATGTCATCAGGCGCCAGTTTATGCCCAAATTTCTGGAATCATGGGGCAGCCAAGTCAAGCTGAAATTATAATAGTGTAATCAATCGAGTCTGATTAAGCGTGATTAATGTCACAAACATGAAAAAAAGCTTTCAAAGCATCCTGCTGCGAGAGATAAATATATTATTGCAAAATTGCCTTTTGTATGCCAAGAGCATGCTCAAACTGGCGCAAAACGATTATTTCCCTCTTTGATTAAATCCTCTTCCCGCAGAGTTTGGCTATAGCGATAAAAAATTTTATTACTCCAATTTAGAAGGCGAACACATAGTCTCCTAGTCTTTCGCATTTTCGACGGAGTACACAATTTATAATGTTCGAAATGCATAAGGACCATAACATGCCCAGCATGGTGCCAAGGCATCTTCCAAAAACAATTCTTTTACAAACAGAACGATATAAAGGGCTTCCTCGTCAAGTTAATAAAACTATCAAATTGAATAGGAATGATGGTCCATAATTTCCATGAGCCATCAAATAACATGCATCCTCCGCTCTATTATGTGTTCCAAGAGCCACGCAAATATCCATATCCTCACATTGCAGCTCGATGAAATGGGCTAGCTGAAAATTATTGGAAGATGCAGTTTTTGAGCACTTGCCAAAACGCTGTATCCTCTCGAGGCGGACGAATTTTCATGGAGGAACTCCAAGAAAGTTTTATGGCTCAATAGCCAGAGCTCTGTGTGCCCCTTTGTCCTGGCCATGTATTCAGAGGAAACAAAAATTTTTACTCGCTCCAATGAGTTCAAAATTATTTTTCTGAGAGATTTATTGAAACCGATGATCCCAGCCAATTTCGAAAGGAGCAAGTCAAACAGAAGAGGATTCGGATATTGTGCGTTTCATTTCAACGCTGGACTAAAGTTGCCCTTACTTTCAACACCTGAATAGGAACACATCACCTTTAAGACATCTCTCTGAAATATGAGGTACGTATCGAACGCGAAGTAACTCATAAACAATTCAGCCCTTATGTATCTGTTGTTACTTTATTGCCGGTCATGTCTTTATAGCAATAGCCTGACCATACCCATAAAGCCTTGTGGCGCAATAAAATTAATATATTTTATAGCTTGTTCCCGTGATTGAAATACAATCATCAGAATTTCTGCGAGTATTCATCTATATGGTCAATATAAAAAGGCTGCTCCTTTTTGGTTGTGTATGTATTTTCTTATACAGACTTTTTTATTCTTTACTTTTCTTATGCTTGCTATACAATGAGGTAAATTATACACAATAAAATAGAAAAATCAAAATATTCTCCAATATAAAAAAATATACAAAATTTGAAGATTACTGAAGTAAAGAAAATATAAAGAAGGTGCTTAACAATACAAAAACCCATCATTTCAGTGTAAAACAGCATCAATGGAGATAAAGTAGGTTCTCCTCTTAATTAAAATTTTGCATTTGATTTTTTTGATAGACACACTCTAAATGTGAATCAATGAATTTAGATTTTACTATATTTGGAATTTTAAATGTTCGGTTATTTTTACTTTTTGTAACTTTTTGGTGTTACTTTTTACATTGACTTATGTTAAAATTAAAAACATAAACTCGTAACAAAATTTAACATTTTTAACTTGAATAAAAATACTCATCCCAATTTTTCCAAATAAACATAAAATTTTTAATTATTTTATGTAGCTTAATATATAACTATTTCAAGGATGAACAAAATAATGTAGAAATATAGAAAAAAATCGTCTGAACTCGACAACTCAAGACTCAAGTATCCTCAATATCCTCCTTGATCATGTGTTATTGTACTTTGAATAAATATAATGCCCTAATTTTCTATTTCTAAGGTCACTTTTAAATAGTAGCACTCATAAAATATAGCTAAGCAACGATTTAACCTTCCTTCATGATCAAAAAAAGATAATATTATTACATTTCTTGGTTTCTTTAGAATAATATAAGCTAATATAATATTTCTGTACAATGGTTGCTCTTTTCAATAAAATAATAATAATATTCGCTAAAGTATCTATATCCATACTTCTGTACTAATCTATACTTCTATCCTGTCTATTCTTCTATACTTATATACTAATATATAAATAAAAAGAATTTATTTATATATAAGAGGTAATCTCCAAAACTAGTGAGCCGATTTAAATAATTTTTTCACCTTTAGTAAGCTAATGTCTTCCTGGTGGATAGAGGCTTTAAATAAAGACGAATGAAATCTTTTACACTAACTAACACTATTTTTCATGACTTATACATTATTTTTGGCTTAGGTTTGCTATTTTTTTTACTTTGACATAGTACATGACAACATAACTTGACACATGACATGATACATGATAAGACAAGAGACATAATATGATACATTATTTAACACGATACATGAGATGAGGACATGGCACGATACCTTACATCACATATGACATGACATGACACAAGACATAACATATGATACATGACATGACATAAGACATGATATAATACGTGGAAGAAGATGACAGAAAAATCTATTATTATATTATTAAAATAAAAAGTATCATTCTGTTATATCAAATCAATATTTTAAACGTGACCATTAATACTAAATGAGCCGTTATTTATGCAAGTGGTGTAATATGTGTATATCCATTTATCAAAAAATTCCATGAGAACTATCTACAGATATTAAGATTTAATCTGAGAAAAGTGGCCTTAAAGCAAGGTGGGCAAATATGTAGGTATTGAATTTTGGGCCTTGATTTCAAGCATTTTTCAGGACCAGACTTTCTTTTCATTTGGCACTTCGAGCACTTTTTTACCTTCCCATAAATAATTTTTTTTTGCACTTTTAATACCTTCTTTTAGTCATACTTTAATTAAGTTTTGCTTTTCTTTAGATGCGCATTAAGAATTTCTACATAGACGACTGCGGTCTATGTCGAATCAGTTTTCTACGATATATTGCATATTTCATATATTATTGATTATATTAAGTTATTCTGAATTCATCTCTTTTAGGTTGGTTAAGTTCTTACCGTTTTGATCGTAAATAAGTTGTCTGTGTCGAAAACACTCTTTCAAGAGAAATAATGGTACATACCTCAAGGATTCCAGTGTACTCCATTCTTCTTCCTATTATTTACATATAATGATCTTCGAGTATTCTCCCATTATACTAAATTTCTAATATTTAAAATAATTTGCCTCAGAGAGCTGCATTAATAACTGTTATAAATTCATAATGACCTTGATAACATGGAAAAAATTGTATGGAATAAAAGGTCTTACGGCAAACATATTGTTACAGAATTTGCCTTCGCTTATACTTCACACTTGAAGTTTCGATCGGGCAGATATAGGGATTAGCTTTCGATCACTCCTTTGTGAGTGTCTATGGCAGAGAAGCCAAGCGCCATACTGAAGAGATCAGCTTGGCTTCTCGGATCGAAACACTCATCGATTTTTTTGGCTCGTCTACTTCGGTGGACGAGTAATATTCTTAATAAAAATGTCCCTACGTCCGTCTGTCTGTTCGTTAGTCGCGGAATTTTGGCGAAGGCGAAGGGACATTTTTTTAGGAATATTACTCGTCCACCGAAGTAGACGAGCCCAAAAAAGATCGATGAGTGTTTCGATCCGAGAAGCCAAGCTGATCTCATCAGTATGGCGCTTGGCTTCTCTGCCATAGACACTCACAAAGGAGGGATCGAAAGCTAATCCCTATATCTGCCCGATCGCAACTTCAAGTGTGAAGTATAAGCGAAGGCAAATTCTGTAACAGTACAACCTCGTCAGAAGCTCGAAGTTCCATCCGAGCAACTTCATGCGGCATTCAGGACGCCATGGCCAATGCTACAATGGATGCAGCGACGGCATGGCTGCAGCCGCGATACGCGCGCGAAATACAACTACCACAACATCACTGCGGCAGTGAAAAACGCGGCCATTGTGGCAGAGGACAAGAGCGCGGGAGGCGCACGCGGGTACGAAATACAACTGCCACAACGTCACTGCGGCAGTGAAAAACGCGGGCTTTGTGGCAGAGGAGAACCGCGACTGCATCAACGGTCGGCTGCCGAAGATGGCTGCACGATCGCCGTCATCGACGCCCTGAACGCTAGAGGGTTTGTGGGGTTGCCCCCGGTTAGGAGGGCTCCGGGAACCCCACACCTGGCACTAGTGTTACAATTTTGCCCGCCGAGCGGCTGGCCGGCAAAATTACATCATCTGCCTTCGCTATAATTTGGCGAATTTGCCAACGAACGGACAAACAGACGGACTTAGGGACATTTTTTTAGGAATATTACTCGTCCACCGAAGTAGACGAGCCCAAAAAAGATCGATGAGTGTTTCGATCCGAGAAGCCAAGCTGATCTCATCAGTATGGCGCTTGGCTTCTCTGCCATAGACACTCACAAAGGAGGGATCGAAAGCTAATCCCTATATCTACCCGATCGCAACTTCAAGTGTGAAGTATAAGCGAAGGCAAATTCTGTAACAATATAAAAGTATAAATCTATGACTATCCCAAGATGTGAGAATTCAGTTAACTTCACTTACAAAATTAAGGATATACCTTTAGAAAACGACCTAGAAAGACCTACGAAACTTATATTTTATCTTCATATTGAATTAATCATTAATAAAGCTGTAAAACTGATTGGATTTATTAAAAGAAACGTGACGCAATTTAGTGATCTGTTCACGTTTAGGTTTATGTATTTTTCTTTAGTTCGATCCATCGTAGAATATGCAGTTGTTGTCTGGTCACCAAATTATAATCATTACATAGGTAGACTTGAATCACTACAAAAATCTTCATAGTCTGGAAGATGAACTTCTGGTCAAATTATACTTCTTATAAAACAAGGTGCTTATTATTCGTATAAACATTGCTAGAGGAGAGACGGAGTGTTACATGTACACTACTATATTTGCATTCGATATAGTGACGAATGATATATGTAGATTCCCCAGAAGTACTTCAAAATATGTATTTATATTATAATTTTTAATATAATAGTCGTTCAAGAAAACTTTTAAAAATCACGGAACAAATTATGGTTTTCAAGAACAAATTTTCTATTTTTATTTTATATTGGCTTCGACACATATCTTTGTAAATTAAAGCAAATCCTTTATAGAAGTATTTAAGTTATCACAATATTCTCCCAGTCTATTATGATGTTATGCTGTAGACTGAAATAAAAAATATATAAATATAAAATTAAAATACAATTAAATTATTATTGGAATTTCCTAACCGAGTAATAAATTGAAGAAATTTTAAAGTTCAAACTGTATGAACACATTCCAGTTCTCAATACATGAAATTTTAAAGTCACAAAAACGCTGGAAATCTGTAAAAACTCGAGAATTCGAGTGGGAAATCGTATTGGCACCGGGCGTTCGTCAGACGACTTTTCCTCTCGAAAATTAATCCAAGCGAATACGCTGATAAAAGCAATCCCGACTATTGTTCATTTTGAAGAACTCTACAGAGTATGAACTTTTTGAAGGATGAAACACACGTAACAACGAGATCAGCAATTATCCAGTTATCGCACCTTTTCCAATCCCCTGCAGCCGCTCTAATTGAAAAATTATGGCACTGAGCCCTTTGCTAATTTCAGTCTGGATCTAGAATCGAAAGTCAAAGGCAACTGAAAAGAATCTGCCGGGGGCGGGACGGGCGCAGCGCTATTCGACTGCTCGGAGAATGCGAATTGAAATTATATTGTGTCGGATAAAACCCTTTCTTGGGAAATATGGCGCAAATTAGTCGATTTGTATTCACTCGAAGTGCGAATGGCAATATTGAAGTTTCAAAATACAAACACAGGCAAAATGGAATAATTTTAAGAGGCTGCGAGCCATTGTGCCGGGGGCCGAACAGGTGCACGCCGATGGCGCAGGTAGTTGAGGCGAAAAGAAATTTTCTTTGCAGTGCTTCGCAGGGGTGAGAAAGACTGTCGTTCTCGTAAAAGGAATCCATCGTTATTGTGATACAAAGTAATCTGTAGACGATGCGGGAGACAGGAAATGACAAGAGGAAAAAATATTTTATTCCCTCCAATGCAGGAAATGTTCTTTTCTGGAGAACAACCCTGCCAGCATCTTTTTGTTTTCTTTCTGAATTTAAAGTGCATTATTAGAGTTGAGCTTGAATATTATAGACTGACTGCTCAACTCAGTAAGGTTTATTATTATAAAATGTTGACAATCATTTTGATACTTCGAATTAAAGTTAAATCATAATTCCTGGTTTTTTATGTCAGCTGAATACATAAATAGAGTACTATTTTTCTACTCAATAAAAACGATGTGCCAAGTATTGGTTTCTTTTTAAATTAAATGCTATTTTGACACAGACAGCACCTTTGTGCACAAAAAATTAATAGCAACATAGTATCACATATCCGCAGTACGAAATAGACTTACGCTTCAACAACATTAGGAAATATTTAAAACTTATTACCAAATTTAGTACTGTGTTGCCGAACCAGATCGAATTTTGAAAAGAAATTTCCGTCCAAATAATACACAAACTGCCGCGGTGCGGTACGCAAGTTTATAAAGAAAGTTCTTAAAAGTGGCATGCTAATTGGTAACACAAACGAAAGAACCTCAATTCGCCTCAGATCTTAGCAACTAAACATTAGCTGCACTGCACTAGCCTGAGGAGAATTTTGCATAAAGACTTCGGATTGTTCCTTTACAAGGTCCAAATGACTGAGGAATTTAAGTAAAGTGACCACTGCATCGTAATCGCTTCTCTATTTGGGGATTACGTAGTTGTAGAAAAGCCGTATTTTTTGCGCAGTTGTAGAAAAGCCATTGCATCCCCAACGCGTGACTTTTTGGTGTGGTTTTTGGAGTGGCAGCGTTATTGGCCCATTTTTCTTCGAAAATGAAGAAGGAAACAACGTTACGATCAACGGAGGGCGCTTAAAAGACATACAACCATTTTTTTTTTTTTTTTTGTCTTTTTTTGCTCGAAATTGAGAAATTGGACTTGGGCGAGATCTGGCTCCAGCAAGATGGCGCTATGTGCCATACAAGCCATGCCACAACCAGTCATGTGCTCATTACGTTCAGTACTTATATAATAAGTTGTTTTGAAGATGTGCTATAGCCACCAGGGAGCTGCGACTTGACACAATTGGACTTATTTTTGTAGCGTGCTGTTAAAGATCGATGTTATGCTGATAATCCAAAAAACAAACACCACTTAAACACAATATAGAACGAACTATTTGTGAAATAGGACCTCAAGCCATCGAAAATGTGCTGCAAAATTGGGTTGAGAGGATTGGCTACTGCCAAGCTAGCTAGGTAGCCATTTAAATGAAATCATATTCTGTGAATAATCGAGAGGTTTATTCTTTTCAATAAATTAACAAACTTTGAAAAATATTTAACAGTATTTATTTTATAGTATTTTTAAAAAGAAACCAGCACCTCCCTTTACATATTCAATGCATCTCGTGTTATTAATTAGCATAGAGCTAGAAGCCTCGACATGTTCACAGTTCAAGGTATATATATGTATATATACACAATGCATAAGTAGAAATGCTAAAGAAACCGTAATAGCTTTTATAAAACACATAAGCATAGAATACTTAACAGAAGAAAAGGTAGACATGAGAATATATTAATAGCATAACTTTCACTTATCATAAGTTATATTATGCCAAAGCAGACTACATATTGAACTATGAGGAAACTTTGAAAATGCGATTATATTATAGACCTTAGGAGCTCGATGCCACTACGAAACTATTGATAAATAATTTTATTTGACTTTAAGCTTTAAAACGAATGGCACGAGGGAAGTTCTGCCGAATTCAAGACCTACCACTGCCTTCCTACTCCAAACATAAAGCGGCGAGGAAACATTTTGCGCTTGTAGACTTAGGAGTCGGAGCTGGTCGACAACTTTGTAGCACTTTGTAACAAGGTGAAACTTTAAGCCTGGTAATAACTTAATGAGTAATTTCAATTAGAGTTTAATAATCCTTTGGTCCCAAAGTTGCCGTGCAAAGCCATTCATTACCCTATATCTTACGCGTTCTGTGTAGAAATCTGAAGGATGAAAATTAATCCTTCCTGACGCATCTAACAACTTTGCAGCAACTGTAAGCTGAGCAGCAAATAATTAAATTCAACTACCTTCATTCGGTGTGGTAGAAGGATAATACTTGTGGCAATCAACCACAAGGACAAATTATTCCGCAGGAAAAATTGTTTTTGCGAGGTCTAAAGTGTAAATGTGATAATCTTGTAAACAGTCGTTAGAACAACCCATGAACCTACGCAGTATCCGAGCTATGCTGAAAGCCCACATATACCTCAGGCTTTTCCCTTAATTCCAGTTTTCAATTAAAGCTCAACCAACTGCAAGTAATTTGTCTGATGGAAGCGCCTGTGAAATCCTGCACTTGCCTTAAACCAAGTGTGTCAGATAAACAAGCTTTTTGCGTCAACATGCAAGTTCACGTTTGTCCACCTCCGCACAAAAACCCGTATTCAGAATATCGCAAAAAGCTCACAAACAAAATTACAGGTGAACCATGATACCTATGATAGCACAAGCACTTTCAGATTATCTTGTAGTCAAATTACCAAATTTTATGCACTCGTGGTTCTACAGGATTTCAGAAGATTTTACATATTTAAGCCTTTCAACGAAAAATTTTAAAATGTTTTTTGTCGGACTTAATTGATTTTGGTTCGAAACCATTTTTTTTTTCTGCCCTAAATACAGCGGAATAATATTTAACTTTTAACTCTTTCTAGACATTAGTTTTCATCAAGAAGTGACACAGGTGCGGTGTATTTTGATTATAATTTTTAGCACAGACTTGTAAAATAATGAATTTTATTATTATTATTTATTTATTTATTTGTTTAATTGCGGACATCTGGATGTTTGTTATAAAAGTTTATAAAATTTTTCAGAGTTTAGGGCCTCTGACCTTTTACAGCTGTAAATTATTTTTATCGGTATGGGACACTAAGTGATTATTTATTCAAAAAAAAAAAAAAAAAAAAAAAAACAAGGGAAAAAGCTAAAAAAACCCAAGATTTGATAACAAAATAATGAATTAATAATTATATAATAATTAATAAATAATATTTTTTTTTTTAATTTTTTATTTTTTTCCTTTTTTTTTTACAAATTTTTCTTATAAATGTACAACATCTCAAGATTATTGTGTTAAAATTTGAAGTCGATTGGAGTAAAACTAACGGATATATGGAGTTGTAAGTCTCCCCCGCTCCGATCCGGCTTCGAGCTATTCGTGTGCCTTATAAATTCAGCGTTTTTCTCCCACATGTTCAAAGCCGGTGGATACTGCAACTCAAAATCTTCTTGACCGAACCTCTTCAAATTTAATACACTCTTTAAGTACATAAAGTACAGGGTGTCTAATGGGAAATTGCGAAAACTAATGGGTCACAATTTTTTAACAAATGGAGAGATCGGTAAAATGTAAATACTTTTTAATAAAGGAAAGTCGTCATTTTTATTTCATGTCCATTTTATTATAAAAAAATTAAATCTATTTAATACAAAACAATTAATTTAAAAATATAGTGAAAAACGTTAATTACTAATGATATATATTTTCGATATTTTATCCATCTAATTTGCCACAAATATCCATATGCTTTCTAAAACTATTAAAAACATGTTCTAACGTTTCATTTGAAATGCCATTGACGATCTTCCCAATATCTTTAATAAAATCCTCAACTGTTTTTTGGTTATTTTCATAGCAGAGATCTTTAATGTAGCCCCATAAAAAGAAATCACATTACCGTGGGTACCCTAGGCCAATAACTCGATCGCCATAAAATTTATTGATGATACTTCTTGTGTGCGATGAGGTGCTGCTCCGTCTAGAATAAAAAAAAAAAAAGATTTAACGCGGCTTCTCTTTTTCGCATGAGAAAGGATTTGGTCTCTAACATCCCTTTGTACTTCTTTCCGGCGACAGAAGATTCAAAGAAATGCAGGTAGATACCTTTTATTTCAAAAATATATATTATTAATAATTCACGTTTTTCACTATATTTTTAAATTAATGGTTTGTATTAAATAGACTTAATTTTTTTACAATAAAATGGACATGAAATAAAAATGACGACTTTCCTTTATTAAAAAGTATTACATTTTTTTCTTAATATCTTCTTTAATATTCTTGAAATGATGCTTTATTATGTATACAATTTTTAAATAAATTCAATTTACCATATGCCCAGGAAAAATTATAAAAAATATGCTTAAAATGAAGCGAATTAACCCTGCCTTAACATTTCAAGGAATTATCAGTTGAAAATATGTTTTCCGTCATTGTCTTAAAAGAAGAACGTTTTCTAAGAAAAATTAAAGGGATCAAGTTTTCATAGTAATACTATTTAGAACAGACAGATCAGCTACCCAATATGTGTAATTTACTATTTTAGACGTGATTTAAAGTTTGAACTAAGTCAAAGCCATACCTGCAAAAAATTTATTTTTCTTATAAAAGCCTCCCAACAATAACAACAGCTAGAATTAAAAAAGGCTTTAGCTAAAATAATAATATCAAAAAATTAATTTTTTTAAGTTCTTAAGTTCTTTAAGTATTAACTAAGAAATAGCGTATGAAATGAATCTGTTAAGACACTTATAAGAATATGACAAAAAAAAAAAAATAGAGCATTATCTACATGATGAACTTCAAATAAGATTGTTGATGTTTTTTCATACACGTGATTCATTTTAATGTTCTAAGAAGTTCTTATAAAAATCTTAACTTATTACGACTACTTTTTTTTGGCAATGAACAATATATATTTAAACAACTGTTCTGGCGTTCCCTAAAGATATTGTAAGAATATTTGTGTTTTTTTTTTTAAGAAAACGTTATTATTGTATTAAACTTATTTTAACTTCATATAAAATCATGAGCACATAATTATTTTATAAAAGATCTTTATGAGATAATACATATAAGAACAAATTATTAAAGAGTTAAAATAAAAATGTGCTAAGAAATATGACCTGTCCTTAAGAATCTTTGTAGAAATTTTTATGGTACTAATTTTACTTGCTGATGTTTTTTCCTAAATACGAAAAATTTTCAATTATAATAAAATTGCAAATTTTCTGAAAGAACGCCTGTTTTACTAAACATTTACCTCTTTAAAAATCATTCTGAAGCATTAAAAGGTTAAAATCTTAATTTGATTATATTTAATATGTCAAAGTGAAAACCATCTCAATATTTAAAATTGATATTTTTTTAGCAACAAAAATAACCTTAAATTTTTATTTTTATGAATGTATATTAGCAAATAGCACACAAAATAACATCGATTCACCTTTAGTCCCTTTAATAATAAACTAAATGCATATTTCCCGTTCGGCGCCGCGTTTATTGACATACAGTAAAATAAATACAAAAATGTAAACGAAAAAGCCTCGCCGTATGATTTCATTATAAATATTCGGGGCGTTGATAAGCCCATTAACATCACAATAAAACAACCCCAGATATAACGTACATGTCATCGCCAGAGTTTACTTCTCGATTAAATTTTTATCTTTATAATTTCGCACCAATTTTAGCCCACTTCTATCCAGAGGGTGCACGGACCATTGTAAATTTAATACATGCAAATTACGGAACAATGGCAAGAGTCCTTAAGGCTCCATATGCCAAACCCTCAACATTTTAATATACGTTTGTTATGATTATCCTCTTCAGTGCTTTTGTAAAGCAGGGACCATTCAGGGCCATGCTCTTCTATACCTATGCCTATTTCCAGATATGTAAATTTGTATATAGACAGTTTTGCGGTGCTTACAGCGATGAATGCGCAAATGTACGCATCCCGATGGCCAATTTCAATTAAATTTAAGTGGTGGATTTAAGTTGACAAATCAAATTTTTGGAATACCTCCTCAGCTGAGGTGAAAGTAGGAACCTTTGTCATATTGCGAGGGCTGGCAGATTATTGCTTCTATATTCTATATAGTTTGTCGGCAATTCTGGAATCGTTTCAAACTTATTCAAGTGCCAGTTGAGATTGACACTAAATTGAATATGGAATATGAGTTAGTGCCCATTGGTCTTAAGTGGGTTAATTTGGTTAATAGGACCTAATCGTAGTTATCAGTTATCTGTTGTCTCAATTGATATGCTAAATAATAGGACCTTGAGAACACTTACAACAATAGTACTACTATTTTGAGATAAAGGGAACATTAAATCAACAAAATTGGGAGAGAATTAGGTAAAGTGATGAGATAATTTCTGAACTTTTGCTTTTTTAATTTCCACTTCACGTTTTATTGACACAATAAACTTTGCCTTAGCTTTAAGAAATTCCACTTAGCCTACTAAGCTTTCATTGATTTTGGCACAGACTGGGCTTGTATAAAATGAAACCGTGCACTTACCCACAAATTCAATCGATTTAATGACCCAAAAACACCGAAAGTGTAACAATATGAAAATAACTTAAAATTTATATACAACTTCCGGGCACCGCAGTGGTTATTGAAAACTTACTGCATCCCCTTCATCAATTTTTCAAAAGTGCTATACATTTATGGAAATGAGTTCTGCTTTAGAAAAAGCATTTAAATAATAGAAGGCATCTAAGGATTTCATTTTAAAATATATAGAACGTTATTATTTGGGTCGTTCTCCAGGGACTTGGGCAATTTTCATAAAACCATGGGGTTTTAACTAGGCAATTTTTGTTTCCCCCCTAATTGCTTATAAGAGTGTTGCTTTGAATGTATTCATTTTTTATAATGTTTGCTTGCGAAATGACGAAAAGGGCTCTTTATTTCTTGTTAGTCTGAATAGAATCGTTTTAATATTTAAAATTGAATATGTTTCAATTATGCGAAGAACAACTGAATGTATTTTTGAATAATTTGATAGGTGGTAGTATCATTTTAAAGCACTGAAATATTGATTAACTTTTTTTTAGAAAGCATTAATACTATATGTAATACCCAATTCCATAATTTGTTTTCTGATGATTGTTGAAGTTGTGCATTAATAACAAATATAATTAAGGAGTCATTGCAGTGGGATGAAGAGTTGATTCTACGTCATTGTCTTATCTGTATTCTCATATTAGACCATATTCAGAAACTTTTCAAGCTGAACAAGCAGCAACGTTTTCTACGTATTTTTACCAAAATGACTGTTAAGTAGGTAATCAAAATATTTGAAAAAATTGTTTTTCAATAGCAACAATTATAATTTAAAGCAAGATTAGCAACAATTCAATTCATGAAAGTTTTCGGAATATAGTATTTAAAAAATCATAGTTTTGTTGATACTTACGATAATAAAAAGACTAATTTTCAAATAAAAATGCGTTGTCATAAAATTTTCATTATACTTCATAAATGCAATTTTGTTGAGTTTAACTTCTCTTATGCACGCAAATAAAATTAGTCAAAATATAGTTCAATATTTGTGTAAATGTTATTTTCGCCTTTTTCAGCGCTATAACCTATTTTTAATTATTTTTACAGAGCTGTATCTCCATTTAAGAAAATTTAAGTTAATCTCAATATCAGTGAAATATTCCAATTCAAGACAATTAAATCTACATATTAAAAATAACAATATTACTATGCATATGAGCACTTTTAATATCTCGCTGTTTAAATTTACTCTTTATAAAATTCCTTTACTCAATCGAACAGTATTTTTACAAGTTCTGAATGAAAATTTTCTGTTGAATATTTACATTCACTTATACCAATTTTACAGATTGCTGTATCATCATTACACTGTTTTACACATTTTAAAGGTTTATGGTTGACAATTTTGTGGCAAAGTTACTTGTTGTAAAAGTAATACTACTTAATTATTTTTTAAAGAGTATGTATAGTATTAATATTTTTTGAATAACGTTTCGAAGCGTTTTTAAGCGTATAAAACTATGGTAAAAATATAAATTGAGCGGAAAATAAACTATTCTCAATTAGATTTGAAGATCTTTTTAATTCGATACTATTTTGATATTAGATTTTAGAATTTTCAATTGTTCGTTAAAAATTATCCGATTCTGACTGCAGATTCAAAAAGAGGAGTCAATTTTAGAAAAGTGACTTTTGGAATTTTGTATTATTATTATTTTTACATTTTCGTAGGTAAAAAACCAATCGATACCAAAATGTTATCTTAGGAAGAAATGGATGAAAAGGGCTACGTCATTATCCCAATAGGCTTCTTATTCGATTAATTTTTAATTTGAAAGGATTAACTTTTTAATTAAAAAAAGCTTCCTTATTGCACATATGGTATATATATATTTTACTGCACATTCCTTTTGCCTGGCAATTTATAGCGATACACTTTTAGCTGTACATGACTCATATTTCTATTAACAATTCGTTTTCCTATTGGCTTAAAAAGATAAACATACTTTAAAAGATTGCTGCACTATTACATTGATGGTCGTGACCATTATCTGAATTTTTAAACTAATTAAATTAGAAATATATTACAATTATAAGATTTATAGTTTGAAAAAAATTTGATAATGAGATTAAAATAATTAACTAAAAATAATTGGAAATGCTATTAAAAAGGTTTTAAATATTAAGTGACTCTTTTGTCTGTCCTCTCTCCTTTTTCAGTCGTAAGTATCTTATATTAAAGCTGTTTCAACTTTTGTATTGTAAAAATCTATGCAACAATCCTTAAAATTAAAAACATTAAAGGGAAACATCTTTTAAACTTATCGACTGTGAAGAGCACGCATTTATCTCGTGAAATAGCAGATCGGAGAAATTATTTTCAGGACTTTTGCGGAACTATTTATAGAAGGAAAATTAAAACATCTGGGACGAACTTAAAGTTTTTTTGTAATTTTTAAATTTAATTTTTAAATATCTGGAAAGTACAAGCGACCAACACAATTTTTTTGCCATATGCTATTCAGCACTCTAACTCAAAATTAACGTTCCAAGAAAATTTCATCAAAATCCTTAAGGAGACCTGCAATGGAAAAATCCAACAGTTGAATAATTTTCTAATTACTTTATAAAAGTAACGACTGAACTAGAATGAAGTTCTTAAACACCTGTAATCGCTAAATAAATGTTTAGCTCATGTTTTGCCTATTCAATAAATTTATTTTAAACTCCGACCGCTGTTCGCAATTCTATTTAATTTGTCAAGGATAAAATCTTGTTTGTGATAGCTGCTTGATATTGCTCTCATAAATAGCTCTTGTCCTTGGGATTACCCTCATTCACACTAAAATTTAATGCAAAATTTCCGGCTGGGGCAGAGCAGCGTAATCACAGAGAGGACACCTTCATTTTATTTAATCCACCTCAGCACCCTGCTTCCGGGAATCCAATTTCATGTCCTTTCATTATTTGTTTCGTAAACACAGGACCGAATCCATGGGCTTCAGCTAAGTAGTCGAATAAGAGCAAGAAGTGGCGAATGGACGAGAAAATTGCAATTAAAATAATTTCTTCCTTCATTTCGTCTTTCATTTACATAAGAAAATGTCCAATTTGCATACGTACGAGAAATCCGGTAAGACCAATTCTCGTTTTGTGCAATCCCCGTCCGCCAGAAGGCTTATGCCTCCTTTGACGCCGAGCGCTTTTTCAGGGATGGCAAATCTCTTCGATTGGGGCAGAGGACGGTGCCACCTTGGAGATCTTGGATCTGGTGCAGAGTTCCTTTGGCATACTTTTTATTCTTCGGGATAATTGTATTTCGTGGACAATTAATTTTTTCATCGCCCATTAGTAATTAAATTCGACCGTCTTCTCAGGGTTTTTCCGAGTAATTTAAGGAGATAAGTTCGGGCCGGAGCGATTTTTAATTGTCCGCTTCACGGGTAGGTGAAAAAATTGTCCTGCAGAGAAACTGTGCTCGCTCCTTATTGCTTCTTATAATAGTTTTTTACGAGTCACTTGAAATGCAAAGGGAATGGCAATTGCTTGGACCATTCCAACTCAGATTTTGTGACCCGGAAAATTTTAAAAGTTTCAGATTCATAAAGACGTCACGCCTCAGCTCCCCTTGTTAATTTGAGATTTCAGCAGCAAAATAATGGGGGATAATCGAGAAGATCTGTAGAATAATACTTAACCCATACCTTTTTATGTATATTATACTAATGACTTCTGTAACCCTTGTTAAAAGATCCCGAAAATTTTATGTTTCAAAAACTTTCAAGACATTATAATCTGCTAGATATACTCTTTATACTATATGTATGAGCTTCTCTATTCTCTATAAAAAACAACCAAAGAACATACTTTATGTTTAAGCGATAGCTTCTAAGTGGAAAAGCTACGTGAGAGGCAGTGAAAATATATTTAAGTATTTGTTATTCAGAAGATGCAAAAGATTTAGTCAATATATTGTACAATATGTCCCTACTTTTTGCAAACTGTGTTTTGCACAAAATATCCCAATTGTTACTTTAGGTCAGCACTCTAATATATACATAAGTATAAATTGCGCAGTTTAAATGAACTTAAAAAACCTTCGATACGAATAAAATACATTTTTTCACTCTTTTTTCTTTACGATAAGTCAAAACAAAATTAGCTTTGGACATTTATAAAACATCTTAGACATAAAAACAATAACTACATTATCTCCAATTTTATAATTTTTCAAATCTCATCAACAGATCTAAAGAAAATACTAAAATAATTTATTCACTGAGAAAAAGTTTGCGTTTTTGATTATCACGTTTTTTAAACTGGTTGTAGATCATTGTACCTTTAATAATATTTTATTTGAAATAACTATGGAACACATTATGTAAGTATGTAAATTCAATTTTAATGTTAACATAGGCAATAAAGAAAATGAAGCATTTTGTTTTGAGTACGATACAATGTTGTTTCTAATTTGTTTTTTTGTCAAATTCTCGAAAGTTTAATGTGAAACATACTTAAATTAATAATTTTCGCCATTGACGCCAAATCATATTTGAAAATTATTGATTTAATGTTTTTCCCATTGTTTTTACAACGTTTTTTTTCTGTGTGTTGAATTAAAAAAAAAACATCAATAAATAAAAAATAACAAAAATATAATAAATAACGAATTTCACGTAATTAAGTTTCTAACGAATATTTTCCATAAAAACCCAATTTAATAACCAAATAAAACGTTTTCAAAAAAGGTAAAGACAGTCAGCACCATGTAAAGAAAAAAATTTTGAAATGTTGAAATGTTCCTATCTAATTTTATTAAATTAAAAATATGTGCGGATTATTTTAGACATTAAAATTAAAAAAACATGAAAATTTTATTGCAAAATGTTAATATTTCTATATTGGAAATTTGTAAATTTAACAAAATAACAATTTTCTTGAGAGAGAATATTTTTAGAAATTCTTGTTCCATAAGGTGGGGAACTACTATGAAAAAATTCCAATATAACTGATATAATGAAAGAAATTTAAAAAGTTCCATAACTGGAGAGTACAAATAATATAAAAATCACTCACTCACTGAGGTCATATTCGCAGAATATATTGCTTTTGTAAAGACGATTGTTCAAAGCTATGCTAAGATCCGATAGGTGGCGCTGTAGCCAAGTTATTTCATAATTACATAACTTTGAAACGATTTTCGTGAAAATTGGTACTTAGTGGTTTTGGGGAATGCTGACTTCAAATTCGCTGTCCAAATTCAGATATTCAAGATGGCGAGTCCAAAAGGGCGCTTGAACATTTATCAAATTAATTTTTGCAGCAAAACGTTGAACGAATATATTGGAATTCTAAATAGATTATATTTCCACTTTTAACGTTTTGAAAATGTTACGTAACTTACTTTTGTCAAACATTGGTATATAACCAATTTCAAAAATTAATATTTTTTCCGCTACTGATCAAATTACAAATATTCGTATGGATTGATCATAAATAAATTTGTTTTACGGATGTAAACCCCACATTGAGTTTACTATCTTTCATATAAATTCTTTTTATATTAGCACAGATATTCCAACCTCATCAAGATAGTATCATATCATATTTTTTACCTGGCTTCCAGAAGGAGGGTTATGTTTTTCGAGTGTATGTATGTATATTTCTTTGACACGCTCTGTAGCCTTAGCGGTTTGATGGATTTTAGCTTGAGAGGAGTCGTTAGTCTACTTGAGTCTCAATTATGAGGTAACACTGGGTATATCCAAATTATGAAAATTAAAACGGCCAATTTTTGGCGCCATTTGTCTTTTTTTTTTTTGTCAAAACCTATCGAGTAGGGTATCAAAATAAAGAGTTTCTTAAATAGCTTGCAAAAATACATATGTACAACTTATATGTTTACATGGAATTTGGAATGAGAAATGCTAAAATAAAAATATTATTGAAAAAAACAAAACCCCACTGCGTGAAAAATTGTAAAATTAAAATGTTTAAACTTACTTAATAAATGAACTAAAAAGATAGAAATAAAAATATTATTGAAAAAAACAAAAACCAGACTGAGTGAAAAATTGCTTACCAAACCACAAAAGTGAAAGAGAAAGACTATTTTTAAATGTATTTTCTTGGCTAAACGCTTACATTATTAAACATTGTTTGAAAAGTATGTTTTAATTATGTTATTTGTTACTGGTGAGCAACCACGAGCATGTACATACACGCATAAATTCAGAACTATGAGTAATTAATTATCCTGGAGTGTTTCCGGGATTTCCCCACTTTAAGTTGTGTCATATGCTTAACTTTGAATCTCCAAGGCCGGTGTACAAAGACACAAAGCCCCAAAGGCAACTTCACAGGAAATTCCTCTGAGTAATTGTGCTTGATTTAGTTATAAATCATTAATTAGGATTGATTAGTTTGGAGTCTGACAATGCACTGGTCCTGGGGAACTTGTGTCCATCTGCAACTGTCATAAGTGGGATAGGAGGAAGCATTTCTTGTGAGTCCTGTGGCCATCGCCTTCTGCGCACGCAATTCCTCTGCGAACCTAAGCCCCCTCCGCACTCCATGTCGTCTACCAGTGACTTCTGAAATGAAGTCAGCTGGATTTGAATCAATCAGACACCTTAGCGAGGGCATAATGCGGGGCAACTCCGGATCTACCCCCGAAACAATGTATGCAACCGTCTGGATGAAGAGTGGCTGGAACGAGGGCCCTGAACTTGTGAGGATTAGGAACAATCGCCGTAATATATTCGCCTTAATTTGCATAGTACTCAAAGTTTTGATTGAATATGCAAAACCATTTGAATCCAAAGTGGAGTTATTGCATTTTCGGGACCTACGAGTGGCATTTTTGTTAGCAGTTTCAAATTGTGTTGGGCCACCGAACGACTAGTGTAAATATAAGCGAATTCCTGAAATAATTTCAGCTCTGGAAGTCACCAGAAGGCATAAATTAAAATTATCATTTGATTTAATTGAAAATGTTTATTAATCTGCTTAAAAAGGTGTTTGAAATAGAGAGCCTGGCCACTGCTGTGAAGCAATTGAATGCAATATTTATGCTAAACGATTTTTCGACTCATGCGTACATTGCCAAAGCAACTAATAGATTCCTGTGTATGTTATTTTAAATAAAATTAAAAAATTAAAGGAAACAAGAGAAGTTTCTAGTGCTGAAATATATTCATACTCACTGATTTTTAAATTATGAACTACGCAATTATAAAATAAATTTAAACTTTGCATGAAATCATTTACTTTATATTTCGGTTTAATGTCGGCAAAATTAAAATATTTGTCCTGTTTTCAAATTCAAATATTCATGAATTTAAATGAAAATTTATTAATACTAAACAATTTACGTTAGATTTATATATTTATATACTAAAAAGGTATCATATCATCAAATAATTAATTCTGGTCAAAGATAGTTATATTATTAAATATTGCTATAGCACCATTTCACAGCAAGGATATATTAGGGTGCTTTTTTTTTCGCGACTATTTTTTTTTTTAAGTCCCACCTCGAAATTTTGTGGCAAATACCTAAACAAAAATTCCCTGAAAACTGGAGCCCTTAATATTAATATTAAGTACTAGACCAAGGCGTATAAAGATTTCCCATATAAAATACATGTAAACTTTGATTATTTTTCTTCAAAACTCTACAGCTCAGAGGCATTATATGGCATAATCTTGGTCAATGGTAGGGTTTCTTCAGAATTGAATGGTCTACAAAAGTGTCCATTGCGTGTAACCCTAAGTCCCACCAGTGAGGTAGTACGGGTCACTAACCCCAATTTTTCCATGAAAATCTCGCTTTTTGCCCCTATCTCGTAAACAACAAGAGCTACAGAAAAAGTGAATATGACAAACTTGTAGGAAATTCAATTTCCTACAAAAAAGTTCTGAACACCAAATAGCTAACATCGACATCTCTTGAGATATTGGACTTTGAATTTGGGTAGTGTGGTACTTTCATGGATTATTGAGCTAAATTTTAGAAACACTACCTCAACTTCAAAACCCAATATCTCAAGAAATATCGATGTTAGCGATTTCGTGTTCTAGAGCTTTTTGGAGGAAATTCAATTTCCTACAAGTTTATCATTCACATGTTTTCTATAGCTCTTGTTACTTACAAGATAGGGGCAAAAAAACGAGGATTTCATGAAATAATCTGGTGGGACTTAGGGTTACGCCGCACTGGACACTTTTTTACAGCTTTGAATTCTGAAGAAACCCTACCATTGACCAAGATTATACCATAAAATGCCTCTGAGCTGTAGAGTTTTGAAGAAAAATAATCAAAGTTTACGTGTATTTTATATGGGAATTCTTTATACGCCTTGGTCTAGTACTTAATATAAATATTAAGGGCTCCAATTTTCAGGGAATTTTTGTTTAGGTATTTGCCACAAAATTTCGAGGTGGGACTGATAAAAAAAAATAGTCGCAAAAAAAAGCACCCTAATATACAGGGTGTTCAGAGGTAAGAGGTCAATACTGCAGGGGGTGAAAGGTCAGACCGAGACAAGCAAAAAATCGTATGGGTGGGGGGGGGGGGGGCATCTCGCACCGTTTGGCAGTTACAGGGTGATTCGTAAATCAGGATTTTGCCTTATATGGGAACCGCTCTTGTATTTTTATCTTTTTTTCTACGCATCGCAGCGGCCCCAAACTGATTTCAAAAAATCACTATTTGGAAGCCCTTTCCAAAAAAGTTTACACCACCCCCCTATCCCCAACCCCTTGGCCAAAATCCCCCCTGGAAGTTGAAAAAATTAACTTTTATTTCACGATTTTTCACCTTTCGCCCCACTTTTCTCCGAAATTCATGTTATTAACATACCTACTTTTTATTTTTTTTAAGTTGCCTATCTAATTACCTTTCTAAAAAGGTGCAACATGCCCAGGTAGAAAAGAGTTGCAAAAGTCCTGAAATTAAAACATCCTCACAGGTACCTAATTACTTTATTGCACCATAATGGAAAAAGTCGTTACGTAAACAATTTTTATGACAGCAAGTTCGGAAATGTTTGTTTAGGAAACAGAGGTAATACATTTTTATTTTTTCAGCAAAACAGTAATAAAATAATAAATGTAATCTCGTTAAATAGCGTTATTAGATTATTATATCCAGTATTGACTCCTAAGTATCCTGACGCTCCGTTTCTAATACCTCCTATGAATTATGGTATAAAAATGGGTGAGTTTGAAAGGACATTGACCACAGTTGAAGAAGCAAGCGAAAAGAACGGGTGTTTAATAAAAAAAATTAAGATAAAATGGCAGAATTCAGTGTTGACGAGTATGTCGATATAATTTACGTGCACGGTTTAGTAGAAGGAAATGATAGTGAGGCCGTACGAGAATACCAAAGGAGATTCCCGAATCGGCGGGTACTCAACAGAAGGGTATTTTCAAGGACTTTCAGAAGGTTAAAAGAAACCGGAAGTGTAACCGCCCCCAGAGCAGAAACGCGAGCAGGAAAATCGGCCGATTCAGCGGACCCCGACCAACAAATCCTCAACATCGTCAGGAACAGCCCTGTAATAAGCATCAGGCAGGTCGCACGAAGGTCAAGATTGTCTTCAGGGAGAGTTTGGACCGTTGTGAACCGAGAGGGACTACATCCATACCACCATATCCCGGTCCAAGCACTAGGGAAGGAGATTCCGAAGGACGATTGCAATTCTGCACTTGGCTGTTCGAGTCTGACATCGAAAACCGAAGGTTTCTAGACCGAATTCTGTGGACGGATGAATCGCAATTCACCCGGGATGGCATCACAAACTTACACAACCTCCACACCTGGTCATAGGTGAACCCACATAGGACCACGTGTCGGTCCTTCCAGCAAAGATTTAGTGTCAATATCTAGGCTGGCATCATCGGCAACTAGTTGATAGGACCCTTCATCTTGCCCCAAGTGCTGAATAGTCAGCTATACTCGGACTTTTTGGACAATACCCTTCCGGATCTGTTGGAGGACATCCCCCTGGCCACCAGAAGCGCAATTTATTTACAGCTCGACGGAGCACCTGCGCATACTGGGAAGATTGTTAGGGCAAGGTTGAATGAGCATTACCCAGAGCGCTGGATTGAACGAGGTGGACCGATTCCTTGGCCTGCTAGGTCACCGGACCTTACTCCACTGGACTTTTTCTTATAGGGAATGATGAAAGGTGAAGCTTACTCAAGACCAATCAACACCAGAGAAGGATTAGTTACCAGGATTGTGACTGCAGCCACGAAAATACGGGTGAGACTGGCTACCATAGACCTCAAACGTGAAATAAAACGAAGGCTACTTGCATGCACCGAAACTAGCGGAGAACATTTTGAACAGCTTTTAAAGGACAAACGTTTTAATTGTAATTAGTTTTTAAGCGAACAAAATGTATTTTTTAGTAAACTTAAGTTTAATTTCCTAAAAATTCGAATTATCATGATATTCTGTAAAAGGATTTTTGTAAATAAATTTTCGTATCCTTTTCCTACCTGGGCATGTTGCACCTTTTTGGAAAGGTAATTAGATAGGCAACTTAAAAAAAAAATTTTGAAAATTTAAAAAATTTTGAAAATTTCAAAAATTTTGAAAATTTAAAAAATTTTGAAAATTTAAAAAATTTTGAAAATTTAAAAAATTTTGAAAATTTAAAAAATTTTGAAAATTTAAAAAATTTTGGAAATTTAAAAAATTTTGAAAATTTAAAAAATTTTGAAAATTTAAAAAATTTTGAAAATTTAAAAAATTTTGAAAATTTAA
The DNA here is from genome assembly GCA_949715965.1 of Dysmachus trigonus. Lineage (NCBI taxonomy): Eukaryota > Metazoa > Arthropoda > Insecta > Diptera > Asilidae > Dysmachus > Dysmachus trigonus. The sequence goes on from OX454319.1 coordinate 34,643,663, forward strand.
AAAATTTTGAAAATTTAAAAAATTTTGAAAATTTAAAAAATTTTGAAAATTTAAAAAATTTTGAAAATTTGAAAACTTTTAAAAATTTTGAAAATTTAAAAAATTTTGAAAATTTAAAAATTTTTGAACTTTTAAAAATTTTTGGAAATTTGAATTTTCGTTACCGTCGGAAATTGTGAACGAATCTCCCGCACAACGTCCCAAAGGAAGCTAATATTATTTTCGTTACTTTTTTTCGTTACTTTTTTTCGTTACTTTTTTTCGTTACCGTCGGAAATTGTGAACGAATCTCCCGCACAACGTCCCAAAGGAAGCAAAGCTTCAATAAAAACTAGGTATGTTAATAACATGAATTTCGGAGAAAAGTGGGGCGAGAGGTGAAAAATTGTGAAATAAAAGTTAATTTTTTCAACTTCCAGGGGGGATTGCGGCCAAGGGGTTGGGGATAGGGGGGTGGTGTTGACCGTTTTGGAAAGCCTTCCCAATAGTGATTTTTTGAAATCAGTTTGGGGCCGCTGCGATGCGTAGAAAAAAAGATAAAAATACAAGAGCGGTTCCCATATAAGGCAAAATCCTGATTTACGAATCACCCTGTAACTGCCAAACGGTGCGAGATGCCCCCCCCCCCCACCCATACGATTTTTTGCTTGTCTCGGTCTGACCTTTCACCCCCTGCAGTATTGACCTCTTACCTCTGAACACCCTGTATATATTATAAATTTAAATTATTTTTTCTCTGAATATTATTCATTCAAATAAACGAGAATATGAAAATGCAATACAGTGGTGGAAACAGTGGCGGATTTGCCCTAAGGCCCAGTAGGCCCGGGCCTAGGGCGGCCAGATATTAAGGGCGGCAAATCGTGCCAAAAAAAAAAATCACTGATGATAACAAGATTAACAAGAAATAACTCAAATGCAAAGTATCTTAATATTTTAAAGGCTTGCGCACCGTACCGTATGATTATAATCTTCCTAAATCACTATTTTTGCGTATCAAAGTATAAATAATTTCTTACATCGTACATATTAAATAGTTCGTACGTTTAGTTTAATATAAGTGATCTAGGAAGAATAGGTAGGTACTTATTGTTATTACGCGCGTGTCAGTCAAGCTCGTGCGGTCGGACAAATAATATCCGATAGTGATGATAGTGATAGTGAATTCGAATGGGAGGAAAAAAATGGAACACCAAGAGTTCACAAATTTTTAAGTGCTGGCAGTATAAACAAAGATATTTCAAATTTTACCAGACAAAATGTTTTCGAATTATTTTTGAATGAAGACATTCTGGAAGATATTGTAACGGAAACAAACAGGTTTGATGAAAATAATAATCATTTTGAAGAGATTAGTGTAGAAGAAATAAAAGTTTATTTTGCTTTAATTATTTTGATGCCTTTAGTATATAAACCAACGCTTGAAAGTTATTGGTCCACATATGCTAGCACAGAAACACCATTTTTCAAAACAGTTTCCAAAAATTTGCATTTCGTAAATAATGAATTTCTACAACCTGATGATCCGTTGCGAAAAATAAGACCAATACTTGAAAAAATTACTACAGCATTCAAAGAAGTATGTACACCAGGGAGTGATATTTCCATAGACGAATCGTTGATGAAGTGTAGAAATAGATTGCACTATATTCAGTTCAACAAATCAGATCGGGCCAGATTCGGGATAAAGTTTTATAAATTGTGTGATTCAAAAACAAAATATATACACAATTTTAGAATATATACTATATAGGAAAGGATAAACCTGAACAAGAGCTAGACAGCACGAAGATTGTATTAGATCTCATGAAAGTAAGTAGTTTGTTACGAAAGGGTTATTGCCTGTATATAGACAATTGGTATAGTTCCCCAGATTTATATAATAAATTATACAAACTACAAACTAATGTTTGCGGCACAGTAAGGATGGACAGGAAAGGAATGGCAAAAGCTTTAGCGACAAAAAAACTCAACAAAGGAGAAGCTACTATTGTTCAAAGTAAAAACATATCAGCAATAAAATGGAAAGACAAAAAGGCTCGCTCTCGAGTTAGTTGATACGGGAAAAATTGATTACAAAACCAAAGCAAAAATTTTAAAGCCTACTGCAGTTTTAGATTACAATAAAAATATGGGAGGAATTGATGGAGGTGATCAAATGCTAAGCAAATTTCATATTATGCGACGGTATCACAAAGCATACAAAAAGATTTTTTTTTATTGCGTCGATATGATGCTTTTGAATAGTTATATTATTTTCAAGAACATTCATAAAGACAGATCATTTCACGTGTTCAAACAAAAACTTGCTGAAGAAATTATTGCAAATAATATAGGAAAAATAAAGACACCAACAAAAACACGAACAGTTACAACGTCCGCATCATTGCCACCAAGATTTTCTGGACAACATTTTCCAATGGTCATACCATCAACTTCGTCAAAACAAGCTCAAAAGCGTTGCGTTATTTGTTTACAAGAAAAGAAAAGGAGGGGAACTATTTACCAGTGTGAAAATTGTGAAGTGCCTATATGCATCCCACATTTCAAATATTACCACACTGAACAAAATTTCTAACAAACAATGCTCAAAAATGATTTTTTTCTACTTTTATACAATTTTACACCTAAATATGAAATAACATTTTTTCCGTGATATGGGCCTTTTTTTCATATTTTCATATGATGCAAATGGGTTAAACAATTTTCTGAATCAATTAAAAGTGGGAATAAAGTAAATTCATGAATTATGTATCTAGTCTATAATGATGGGTGCTGAGAAAGGGGCGGCACATGGCCTGGGGCCTAGAGCGGCTAGGACTACAAATCCGCCAATGGGTGGAAATAGCTATAATTCCACTGAATAAAAGTTATGCCAAAGGTTTGTATTTTGAGAGAGAAAAATGAAAACTGCACTCCTCGGTTTTGTGCGCATGCTCAATCAATTTGGTCAGAATTTGTGTCAAATTGGTTAGTGTTAACGGTTTTTGGGTGAGTTTTAATCATTTTCGTTGTGATTGCGCGTGGAAATTACTATAATTCCAGAAGTGTTGAAGTGCCGCTGGCGGATTAAAACAAGGAGTTATTGATTCATTAAGATATAAAAAATAATTTTGGAGGTAATTTAAATATTTTAGCACAAAAAAAAAAAAAAAGGAGTACTATATTTTATCCAGGAAAATTATTAACTAAAGAAGAGCAGACGAAAGTGGTTGCGTTCAAAACAGCAAGTTTTTCACTGCGAAGAATTGCTCAGATGTTGGGAAATGGAAGAACTCACACAGCTGTACGAAATTTCCTGTGTTTATGCGAAAATTATGGTAAAACTAACAAAAAAGGACCTCCGCCAAAACTTACCAACATGGACCGGGGTTCTATATTGGGTTAAAAGGAAGAAAACATTTAAGTTCTTTTCAAATTGTGAATGACCTTAAGTTGCCCGTGACTTCTAGATGTGTTCGGCAGATTTTGCATACCAGTGGGACGTTAGAATGGAGAAAAAGTATATCAAAACCGGCAATGAACAAACAGCATAAGGAAGCCAGACTTCGATTTGCAAAAAATCATATGTCTTGGACCAGTGAATGGAGGAAAGTGATTTTTAGCGACGAAAAGAAGTTCAATTTAGACGGTCCAGATGGCTGTCAATTTTACTGACACGACCTTAGAAAAGATACAGAGGTCGCTATGAGTCGCAATATTTGGAGGTGGTACGGTAATGGTTTGGGCTGCTTTTTGCAGCCAAGCGAAGACACCCATTTTTTGGATATCTACCAGAATGAAATCCAGCGATTATATTCAACTACTGGATAGTATCCTAATTGACTTCGGCGATGATAATCTCAGCAATGAGTGGATCTTTCAGCAAGACAATGCTGCTATCCACTCATCTCGCGAAACGTAATCGTGGTTTCAGACCAGGAACATACCTGTTTTGGATTGACCGTCGCGTAGTGCTGATCTGAACCCAATTGAAAATCTATGGGCAATATTGATTCGGCAAGTTTACTCAAATGGAAGGCAATTTACAACGATTCAGGAGTTGAAAGCGGCCATAAAACATGCTTGGGCGCAATTTTCTCAATCGCAGCTACAAAAGTTGGTAGACAGCATGCCAACGAGAATTTTCGAAGTAATTCAGGCTAATGGAGGCAGTACACGTTATAAAAAAAAAAAGTTGTATTGTATTTCTTAAAATATGAATAGTGGATTTATAGATATTTCCATGCTAAAAATTGTTTTTTTTAATATTACTTAAAATTTTGCTTTCAACTAATGATATTTTTGTTTTTTACGTTAGATTTTAGAAATGATACAATAAACGGAAATAAAATGGCTCACTTCGAATTATAAATTAGCAGTCAGTTGCTTTCAATAGAAAAAAAGCTCAGTGGAATTATAGCTATTTCCACCACTGTATGTAAAATTGGTATGAGTTATATAAATTTGTTGAACTAAAACTCTCAAGTACAAAGGTTTATTCCGTACTGATAAGTTCGATAATACAAAAATATAGAGATGAAATTTAACAGTTGACTCCTGAGTTTATGAATACAGTTAGCACACATATATAAAGTGAGTTAGAGATAGAGTGCATTGATACTTAAACGAAGTAATTCTTAACAAAATTAAAATCTTCTTCATCCTCTTCATTCTGTTGTTACTACATCCAATGCTATTACGGATTTTTGTAAAAGTTTTCTTCGATTATTTATTGTTTTCTGATTTTAACCCTCTGTAGCCATACGGGTGCAAATCGGGCATACCAAAAATTTCAAATATCTCTCTCTCATAGGACACTCACTATAGAGCTCTCGCTGTTGTACGACAATTATGTCTATACATTAGTGTAACGATCGAGCAGTAGCGTGGTGCCCGCCGCTCAATAGCTGTTGCGCTAGAAACATCGAAAAGTAACCATTAGCCATATTTGCACCCCTTTGGCCTTGGCGTAACAAAATCGGTTCATACAGAAATAAGTTATTTAGAATTGTTTTGAGAAATGTAGTTACCTACTAGCCTAAAATTGTTGGTAATCAAAGGGAAGACAGGATAAGGTAAACTCATTCCTCAGAAAGGATGCTCGCCTCGCTTATCTGTGACGCCAGGTAACATAATAAATGTACCTAATATCGGGCATGTTTTGAAATTAGCTCAACTAGCGTTCAGTGAATGCAAAGGAGCACACATCGACACAAGGAAAATACAACAAACAATATTCTTGTATTTATTATAGTCTAATAGGTAAGTTTTAAATTTTTTTGTGGTAAAATTTAAATTTTATTTATTGGATCAGAACGGAATCAATGCCTTTATATTGCACACTTTGCGTGCCGAGAATGAGAGACTAAATAGATACAAATTTTTGAAACTCAACTTCGCCGACGTTTGTAGTCACGAAATTTGCGAACATATTTGCGTAAAAAAGTACAAAAATTATTAGAAGTAGCCACTAGCTAGTATCAGCATCGGAAGAGCAGAAACGAGAACTAAATGCGGGCTGTGTGAAAAATAGCAAGCAACTCTAACATGAATGAAATGCGCCTCCACAGCACAGGGCCGGCTTATGCATTAATTGAGTCAATACCACCGAATAATGTTTTTCTTTTTAAAATTTACCTAAATAATGTAAAGTTTAATGATTAATATATGTATTATTAACAAAAATGCCTAAAATAAACCATTTTTTGTATGTAACATAATTTTTTACTTTTTTAAAATTATCCTGTTTTCAAATACTTGTTAAAAACATTTAACATATATATTATTAAACAAACAATTTTTTTTATTTTAATATAGGTATTTATCTTTGTTTTTCCGAAGTTTCATTGCCACATTTATAAATAAAAAAAAATATATAATTTTTGGCGTAAAAATCGAATTTTTGAAAAAGTTTGTTTAAAAATCGTCGTTTTTTATGTGATAAAGCACTTTAACGGTTTCGGTAATAAAATATTTGAATTCCCACGAAAATTTTATCCCAAAATCATATCTTTATCGATAACAAATACTAAACCACATAGAATGTGTAATAAAATAAAATAGTGAAACCATATTTGCACCCATATGGCCTTCACGTTACTGGAAAGAGGTATGGCCACAGAGGGTTAATTTACTTCATCAGATATTGAGATAGAGCATTTATATGAATTAAATGTGTTAATTATTGATATTATTTTTAAAAAATAATTAAATCAGCTATTCTTAAAATTTAAAAATTATATCAGTCAATAAAATTTCGAATAAAAATAGCCAAATATTTTCTATAGTAAGGTGGAATAATAATCTTCAAAAAAAAAGAGAAATTAAATATATTTATTGGAATCATCCATTTTTTATGCTCAACTTAAAAAAAAGGTTTATATTTTTAGATGAAGTTACAATTCCTGTATCAGAATTTAGTGTGAAATAGATACCATAATTAAAATACAAATACTCCTATTGGGCATAATATTTCCATAAATAAAAAATAAGGGTTTGTTGGTTTTTTCTTCCCAAATTTTTGTATACATTACAATCAAAATAAGAAACGTAATCAATCTATCACCATATACCCAGAGGTTACAGACTAGACAATTTTCCCACATTTCCAAAATTAGATCTTTATTTAGTGTCCAATGTCCACACTTGAAATTTGCAAGGCAAAATGTTTCCTTTTTTTTGTTTTCTTCAGGGAAGAAAGTGTACATTAAAATATTCCAATATTATTATCTTTTTTATGGCATCTATAGATTATATTAACATGAATAAGTGCTACGCAGATGGAGTCAATATTTAAATTTTTACTTAGACAAAAACATGAACAAGTTTTTGGTATATGAAGTAAAATATTAAATTTAAATTTTCTCAGAAAATGTACAAAACTTCACGGAATCCCTTTTGCAGGGTGTTAGTATGTATGATCTTTCATAAGTTGGCGAATGAATCGCATGCTTTGGTTTGCACTTTGTCAAGTTATGATTTATTGAAATTTTGAATTTTTTTGATTTTTGTAGGTATGAACATATTTATTTATGTGAAAAATAATTTTTTGTTTTTACCTTTTGTAATATATGCATAGAGACGATTCTCATATTTACATTCAATATTGTATCATATTACCAAAACTAAAAAGAGTTTTATAAAATATATTAAAAAAACCTTCAAAAACAATGCATTTATAAATGTACTATACGAAGTTATTTTTGTTTTGATCTTATAAAATATTTTTTGTTTGTTTGTTTCCTAATAAAATCGGTCTCATAACCGTGAACTACAACCAATTCTTAATATGTTTTAAATTACGGAAGAAATAATAAAATTATATCAAAATAAAACTTTTCAAGCCTGCACTCTAAAAATTTTAAAATCTCTCGCAAAAAATAAAGAAATTACAAATTTTTTGGAAAACTGTAAAACTATGTTTGGTTGAAAAATAATCAAGTAAATAAAACTTTTTATAGTGGAAATGTGGGTTAATGTGTAACAGTACATATATTTCTTAAAATGAACGTATAATATGTAAATACAGGGTGTTTGGCAGAAGGACAGACAAAATTTGTTGGTGGGTTGGTGGGTTAAATTCTAATTTTTTACTGATGAGACCTAAATCGTATGTGATCCGGTTACTGATATACGACTTGTTCCAGTTTATATAAAAAAATGCCCTAAATTTCCCCTTCAAACCCTCATAACTGTTTTGTTTGTGGTCACAATAGCATGAAATTATTTGTTATTGCATGTTTGATTTATGTTTTCCATCTAAACAACAAAATTTGATGTAGTTTATTAACAACAAAAGGACATATGAGCTTCCAAAATCCAAAAAACAGGTAATTGCATGAAGAAATAGCTTCTTTCAAAATTAATTTTAAAATAACAAGCTGCAACTGAGAGCTTCGTTTTCTTTTAAAAAGTTCCTTGGTTCGCCCGTTCCAACGATATGCCACATGTAAAATAAAGTCATTCATTAAAGCGGTAAAAATTAAGGATTCACTGCAAGGTCCTAACAATTTATTGATAAACAAAATTGATTACAAAACCAGTTTACGTACAAAAAAAAAGCGGTGATCATAATCAACTATTTTTTTTATTTTAACTGTTTTATTTATCAGTAAAAAATTAGAAATGAACCCACCAACAAATTTTGTCGGTCCTTCTGCCAAACACCCTGTATATACGACTGTAATGAAATAATCAGCGCAATTACTTTTACAAGTTTTACATGTTTCTATGTTTAGCTTTCCCTATTTTGTGTAATACTAGTTATGCGTGGAAATTAGCGTTAAATTTGTTGGTGTAATTTAACTTATATTATAATAAATGTAAAATTACGAAAATGTTTGTTATGTAGAAAAAATTTGTGAAAATGTGTCCAAAAATACTTACAACACGCTGTCAATAGGTTTTTAGTAATCTAGATTTATCCCACTCGTTTCAAGGGTCCTCGATATTCAAATAGTTTTTATTCGTCCAACGAAATTCCGAAAATCCTCTCTAAAAGCAATCCTGGAAAGTTGGGCTGACCGGACTAAGCGTTTACTTTAAGGTACACAGAAGTTATTTGCATTTTTATTAATTTCCCGAAAGTTCGCATTTGCATGGAAAAGGAGGTCTGCGGCTATTGATCCTCGTGCCAACTGGCTGTCGAGACGTGTCAATGGGACTTCGCCGTGCCAGCGCTGTGCAGGAAGCGGTAACAAATATCGAAGATGGCCAGAAAGCGGCGGAACTCCTTTTGCATAAATGGTAATCAGGACTCCTTCAGTATGACAAAAACGGATCCTGTAACGAGCGGACGGACATTCAACAATTACTTCGTCTGCAGCCACACCGCGCCGCATCGGCCACGAAGTCGAGCTTATCTCGATGCTACTAAATTAAGCACGTCATTAAGTTTGGATGTAAATTGTGGAACTAACGCAAAAACGGCCGGCAGTCTTTATCTTAATTGAGACGATTTTAATCTTGGACTATAATTTAAGGGAGCCGTGATGAGGCGGCCCAAGTCAGCAGTTCTGGCAACCTTGGATTCGGGATCTCCATAAACCAGCGTTGTACACATCTCAAATCCAGGCAAGAAGAGGGGACCTGCAACAGGAAATTTAATTTCCCATACGCATAAATTTTATTTTTAAATCTCCCCGTGTGATGTCTCATTTGTTATCCGTCCCGAGGCCCCTTTCAACAGACAACTTTTTCAGTACGCAGATAAGCGATTCCATTAACCAGTTTAGGACGGCTAGGACTAGGGTCCTGCTAATAAATCAATCTGGCTTCAGAGCGTGCCCCTTTGTTAACCCGTTTAATTATTAATGCTCAAAGTTTTGGTGTGATATCGTTTAACAGCTTCCCTGATATGAGGTTTCCTTATTTGGGGAAAGCGCCTCCTTGGCCTTCCTGCCGTTCCTATTCTGGAACACGTAGGGTAAATATTTACTCAATTTTGCATCCGCCGCCGCCGTAATTACAACCGCGCCGAGGTGAATATTAAAATTTCACTCTCTCACTGCGGAAAATTTTAAATTTAAGCATCACTGCATTACCTTGAACTTTTTCCAGATTTTGTTGAGCATATTAAAGGAAAAATCGTGAGATTTTAGACTTTTTCTGGAAAATAAACAAACGAAAAGAAAAAGACACATTTTTTAAGCGTGGGAAGATGTAGGAATTGAAATAAATTCATGCACTTTTAATTTTAATTTTAAACAATTTAAAAGAAAAATTTGGATGGAGTTTAGAACTCTTTAACTCTAAGCGAAAACGAATAATAGCAAACCCTAATGACAAGTACTCATATCGATTTAAAATTTCATGACATTTGATCTTTACATACACCTATAATTGAGTCTCTCTGAGAAAGATTAAAATCAGTCAGCCCTTTTTCAGCTGCCAAACCTTTGTCACATAAAAGCAGAAATGTGGTTTTATTAGACCATTTTAACCTCCTTTCTGGAATCTATTAACCAAGTAAGTATTAGGTACTCAATATTAACACCATCTGGTTGATATTAATGCTTATAACATCTGATACTTTATAAATCAACATTGAAGAAGAAACATCGTGGTCCAAAAATGTGCCAATCAATAAAGTTGGTATTTTTGAAAAGCAAAAATTTGTGTATCTGCTAATATAAGCTAATATAAGAAAATTATGTACCAAACATTTCTTGATTAACTTGAAATTGAATTTGAATGTTAACTAACTCGTATGTTAATTAGCTTACTATGTGCAAGTTACTACTACATTTCTCATTGTTAGATGACTGTTTAATTGTAAATTGATATTTTCTCTAAATAAGTGAAATGGACAGTTTTTCGGATTTGCTTGAAATGCATGTTGTTTTGTTGCATTGTGTTGCTTTGTTCATTGTTTCTATGAATATTTAAGTAATATTTCATTCAAAAATATTAATACTTCTTTTCGAAAACTACTCAATGCTGTGCGATGTGAAAATTTCATTCAAAAATATTAATACCTCTTTTCAAAAACTACCCAATATTATGCGATGCGAAAATTTCATTAAAAATTTTTAATACTACTTTTTAAAATCTGCTCAATGTTGTGCGATGATGATCAACATGGAATCATTATATGTCAATATTTTCTAAATATGAGAAACTAGTGTTTAATAAAAGAATTTAGAAAAAAAATTCTTGTTTACAATGTGGTAAATTTCAAAAACGAAATGACCTCTTAAGAAAAAATTTAAAAGCGATAGTTCCTTGTATATAATGAAAAAATAAGCGATACAAAACAACAAACGAATATTATTTGAATTTAACTATTTTTGGTAGTTGGTATTGAAAAACGAAAATTTTTAAAAATTTGTTAAACATTATTTCTGTTAAATTTTTCGAAGGACTGCATCTTAGCAAAAAATGGTCGTAGAAGGATGAGTTCACAGTCTTAAGCCTATATATTCTTCATTAAGTTTCTGATGAAATCGACCCTATTTTAAAAGAATTTGTTTATAGAAAAAATTACATTTTATTTATTGTAGAGCCTTCTTATACATAAAATATATAGTTTAAAGTTTACAAGAAAAAAAATTAGTTTTTATTTTTCATCAGAACTTTTTTTAAAATGGCGGTGTGAACACAATGACTACGTCTACGAGATGTGTTGACTTTTTGTTTTTTGTTGAGACAAACAATTATAAAAATCGTAAATGTTGAACTATTCCGAATAATTTGCTTTTTTTTAAAGAGTTTTGCGATCATTAGCACTTTAAAAAAACGTATTTTTAACTTTGAACCTAAATAACTCGAAAACCTGAAATGTTTTGGAAAATTCAAAATTCCCCCACAAAACTCTTGTCGAAAAGAATTTTCTAGTTCGTTTAAATAATTTTTTATTATTGTTGTAAAAAAAAGTGAAAAACAAGCACTTTGAGTTCCCTTTAATTTTTTGGAAAAAATAGCAAAATGGTATATTTTTACTTAAATTGTACCTTGAAACATTTGCCAAACGCCAACTCAATGCGATTATTTTTTCCTGAATGTCAACAGCAGTCAAAGTTTAAGAAAAAATGGAAGGGTCGTCATGCTCTCATTCTAAAGCCCATTTGATTAATTTTATTTTCCTTCATATGGAATGAGGTTATAAACATTTTTGAGCCCGATATTTCCAAAATTCAGAAAAAAACCCTAATTTTACTATACATTATTCTATGAATCGAAAAAATGATTGGCTTCGAAAGAATAAATTAAAGAGCTGAAATGTTTGTACGATAATTTGTTCTTGAGTTACTCAAGTTGAAAATTGAAAAATACTTTTGTTTTTTCAAGCAATAATAAAATAAGTTATTTAAAAAAATCCAAATTTTGCGATTTTTATCGGCGTCTGTCTAAAAAAACAATGAAATTATTCCTCGGACTTTCAAAAAGATAAAGAAATTAAGGGATCTATTTCTTTTTCCTTTGAATGAATTTTTGAGGCTTAATTTGAGATTAGAAAACGATCATTTATCGCTGAGATATAGTTCTTTGAAAATTTAAAATAAAATTGAATGTTATCTATGATCCCTTAATTTTTGTTGGAAGTTTATGTATTTGGTTAAATTGACCAACTTTATTTTTGTGAGTTATAATAATATAGAATAGAAAAATTTTCGAGCACTAAAATTTTAGGTGAACAATGCAGCTGCACAGACACTAATTGATCATGAATTATGCCATCTATTCCAGTAAAGTAAGATTTGGCAAAGAAAGTAAATGCATTCGTTATTCTCTTTGATAATTATTTTCCTAAATTTAAAATTATTATTAAAAAACTGTTTGTGCGCATAACCTCACAGTTGGAGTATAAATTAGTATAATTGAGTGAAAACAATACTTTTCTACGATCAAGTGGTATTGAGATAACATTATAACTAATCATCACATTTATTGCGATACCTTTGCTTACTTAACTTTAGTAATTTTCGTCAAAGTTAAAGATTCACATAGCAGTTTTTCCCTCGTCGGCTTTTTCTATCTCAAGTATTTCTTCTTGTTGAAATCGTAATCACATAGCGAGTCATTAATTTTCACCCAACCAAGCGAATTTCCTGCAAATGACCTCTTATGGACCGTTTTGCAGAATCCCCGCCTTCACTGCCTCTTTTCTTGTAACATTAAGCACAGCCCAGCTCGGGCGGTTATCATAAGTTAATAAGCAAAGTCACAATGATTTCTGCGGCAATAACATTACTCCCCTCATCCCCGGCCTATAAAGTTCCTGCAAGTAAATGAGGGCGAAGGCACAGGGTGGCTCACCAGCAGGCTCGTAAGGTCAGAGGAGGATTGAGTAGGCCAATGTGTCGGGGCTTTTGACGGAGGCCGCCTGCACAACGGGGGCATTTGTTTGGCAGCCAAAGCAAGAGTTTATTAGAGGCGAGAGATAGTAAAAATGTAAATGGAATTCTATGGGTGCTGCTTCTGTTATGCTTCGTGCTGGTTTTATGGATATTTATATGACACACGCCACAAACGCAACCAATGCACACGCAATGTTGCGTTTTTCGCATAATTAAGTAAATATTGGTTACAGGAAGGCGCCCCTTATTTATGCGGTGAAGTGTCTTTAACGCATTGGCAGCTCCTGCGAAGGAACGGTACGAGAGGCATTAATCAGGATCACGAATATTAGCTATACTCCCCCGCAGCTCATTACTTAGCTTAGCTGCAGTGCTGCTTTCACGACCGTTTCTTCTAAATTTTTCCTCGAATCGAGAGGGGTGCACAAATAGATTAAAAGATAAAAAACAAAATACTGACTTTATTCCAAGAAATGTAATTAAATTAAGAAAAATGTAGCCGCTGCTTTCTGATTATTATCTTAAGTGTGAAGGAAAAGACTCAATTTATTACATGCATAGTAAAAAAAATCACTTTTTCGACATACCTTACTAGTTCAAAAAGTTAAAAAAAATCAGGTTTTCAACTAAAATTTTGTCCGTGGAACTTCACCCGCGCCTATTTAAGCTCTTTTCCAGAATCGGTTAATTGTATATTTTTTTGGTATGGACAAGCTTTCTCGCTAGAACAACAGTACAAACTCTCTAGTTGTTTAACTTTGACTGAAATTTGGCTCTTAACTGGCTTAAATTTTACTCAAGCCGGCTTAAACCATTTACAAGCTTGATTTAAACCTGACCAAGTCTCTCTTAAGTCTGATTCACGCTGACCTAAGCTTGACTCAAGTTAGACTAATTTTGGCTCAAGCAAGACTACGTTTACCTCAAACCAACTGAACTTCGGCTCAAACCTATTTAAAGCCGGATAATACGTATGTAGTCTTTCGTCCACAGTATGAGTTCAAGAGTGTAATTAATTTTGCAAGTATTTCTATATAATTTTTATGCAGATATATTGTCATAAGCAAGATTTGAAAGTATCCCCGATGTTCTTTGTTCTGTAACTGATACATCTAAATATTCGCAAACGTTTCCAAACAGTGCTACTGCCAAACAAAGCCCTGAAAATACTAATCATTTGATCGATTTAATCTTTGGTACATTTATTGAAGGATTAATTATGCACAATGTTCATCTACTTTGTTTAAACATATAAAATCAAAGAGAGTAGGTTAGATATACTTAAAATATCTTATTTACCAAAAATTATTAATTTATTCAAAATCGGCAATATTTGTTGAGGTATCCACACAACTTTACTCTTTTATTTTATTTCCAATAAAATCAGAAAAGAGATATGAAATGCGAGAATTTGTTATGGAATAACCACCGAAATTGAATGATGACCAAACATTTTCGACTTCAATAAATTTCTATGAACATGTGCATACATAGGTTTTTAAGACAACTGATTTGCAGATGTGCAATTGTAATTTTAAATTTTAAATGAATGATTCAAATATGACAATGTAATATTCTCAATAACGATGTTTTTCAATAAAAATTGTAGATTAGGCTAAGTTAACTTGGCTACTTTCAAGGCGTACTTCAGACAGTTAAAGAAGCCCATCGTGATATTACACAGGACAACCCCAATGTCTAACCAGAGAATCATTTCGAGTTTTTGATAAAGTTTTCAAGCTTCCTCATAATGTTTGGACTCAAGTCTGAGAGGTAATCGAAGAAAGAAGCGCCCAAATGTTGACGCGGATTCTATACATAAACCTTGTTTTTTAATCTTATAATGAAATACGGAAAATTAAAGTAAAAGATTTAATACAGTGACAGTGAATCGAAACAATTTAGTCTGGACAGCTAAAAAATTTTTATTCTATTTTCATGGGAAGTTGGCAGAAACATTCATTTTGAACTTGTCTACATTTTAAAAGAACCCAAAATGGCAGATTTATTTGACAGATGAAAATGATGCCAAACTATATTAATGGTTTTATGATTTTTACCTTGAACGTATCGAGGATTTTTCTGGTTGAATATAGCTTTAAATATGTTTGTACTTACTATCATCTATTTCTCAAAATTAAAATGTGTAGTAAAATGGTTTGCAGTAATTTCGTCTAATAAAAAACAATGAAATTTATTTTCATTTTCATTTTTCAAAAGTGGCCTCGGTGCGAACAGTTTTTCACTTCAGTTCTATGTGGTGTGACATGGACACCATTTATAATATCCCCCTTTCGTGGAGCAATGCAACAGGGCGCAGCCGGGGAGTGACAAACGATACAATCCCCCATTAGGAAATTATTACGTCAATAATGTAGTGAAGCCATATCATGTCAGTTTTATGCCCTGCACTCTTGAAAAATCAATTTTCGGCCAAAATGGAAAAACGTTCGGTGCTCGCATGTATTCGCTGCCAAACATGGACGGCCATTAATCACAAACACGGCGGTTCTTGGACGCGGACGGCACGCGGAATGGGAAAGTGCATTAGTACGACCTGGCGACGCTCGCGCTGTGGGGTCTACAAATTGAAAATCTCTGGAGAATGTCATGAACATAAAACAAAATTAGGTTATGATTTATAAGTCAGGGCTTAGGGGATAACGTACGTTTTTGCGCCTCAGCTAGAGCCGCCCGCGAAGCCCCTGCATTGTGGCCTGGAATGAAGCAGGACCTTTACGACAGCCTTCGGAGGGGAGTCTTTGTCCTTTGAACAACGGATACAAAGAATCGCAGCAAATATCCCATTTACGTCGCTGGACTGGAGGCCCATTGTGAGCCTTATTCCGATACGTGATTGATATCCTTTGGCGCTCCTTCTGCATGTCCCCGGGGAGGACTCGTGTCACATGCTGTCTTCTGCATACTAAAAGTACCTTTGTTTCATACACAGCACATATTTTATAATATTGTGGCTCTATATTCAGAAGTTAATTCTTTATACGAGTATTCATAGGGCTTCTGGGACCCTTTCAAGTTGAATCTGTGACAATCTCAGCAAAACCAACCAACTGATTATGAAAAAGTCTATACTATGATGCAGAAAAAAAAAAAAAACACTATCACGGCGTTTCTGAACTTTGTCAGAATATAAATAAATCCTTCGTTCGGAGAGTAGCGATTCCAAATTTCATTCCGCTGGCACTTCTGATTCGAAGCTCCAGCGAAATTTGTTATTTGATATACTTTACCTCTGTCGAAAAATATTTGCACTTTTATACCAGTTGTCATAATTTAAATAAAGTTTTGAATATATTCCAATATTTTAAAATTGTCCTGCACTACCCGTCCTGATAGTCACTAGATTTTGCGAGATGTTTACTAAAAAATAAAAACCTACTTCAAAACTTTACCTATATGTACAACTTAAACTTACTTTGAAGAAGAAAAAAAAAACTTTAAAGTACAATATACAAAATTAATGATACTTATAATTTACAATATCTAACCAGCTATTTTTGAAGTCGGTACCAGCCAAGGCAAGTTTATAAACCTACAGTAATGTTAGTTTATAAACTTGCCTTGGCGGGCAACGACTCCAAAAATATCTGATTATATACCATATTGTAAATATTTAAGTATCTATAATTTTGTATATAATACAGTAATAAAAAAATATTATTTTTAACTTTTTAGTTCAGTTTTACTTATGTGTAAAGTTTTGTAGTCGGTTTTTATTTCTTTGTAAAAATTTACTTCATTTTTCAATTTATATTTTTTCAACAAACCGAATTTATACCCTAATTTTCCACCTTTAGAGCTGGGATATTTTTTTTTCAAATTTAAATAGAACCACCCTTGAAATACAGGCTATTCAATAAAAAAAAATAATCATTAAAATCGGTTCAAAATCGGCGAAAAAATCGAGTAACATACATACAAAAAATAATAATACAGGTTAAAAATTGCGCTAATTTTTATTGGGGTGTAAGCCCATGTATTTTACTCCCTGGTATTCTATCATCCAATTTAGATAGTAAATTTAAAAATGCGGACTCGAAAATTATTTTAAAACTGTAACCGTTTAATAACTTTTAAGATATGAATAATAGCAATAGTTTTGGGCTGTCAAGTCAGCTATATATCTGCTGATATTTTTTTGCATTGTTGCCATCATTCTCCAGATTTTTCAAATTTTCTCTTTATTCTGTTTATTTTCAAGTGAAGTTTTCTCAAAAGATTGTATTTATATATATGTTCCATTATGCTTTTTCAAATACGAATATCTCCTAAATCGGTAGCTTTACGCGAAAACTAATAGCACCATCGTTTTCCTAAGGCCCCTTCTTATCCTTAATTATGTGCTTTTAGTGCTTGTGCACATGAAGTTTGGTGTTTGTACAAATTACAGACATCTGTTTGCCGCCTATTATATGTTACGTTTCACTTGTCGTTTTACGTAGTGCACATTTGTTTATGCTTTTTAATGTTTTGTATCATTACGTGTATCGTTGTGTGTGTGAAAATCTGCTAAATAAATCAATGTTGTCCTTAGACTTCAATTTGAGGTGACCTCTTAATTCGTTTATTTCTTCCGACTTTATTTGCTCTCAAATTTGTTTATTTTTACAGGAAGATTATTATTTACACAACTCATATAATATTTGTTTTGTTATTACTCTTATACTGGTTACAATAAAGTGGCATGTATTGCATATAGTGATTTCTGTTGTAGTGTTGTATGATAAAATAAAAGTTAAAAAAATATCTTTTTGTTATTATAATAAGCTCAGTCATTTTTAGTTTAAAATTATAACAATTTATGGGTATCTTCAATAAAAAAAAAAGTTTTGCATCTGCATATATTCAGTGTAGTCAGTACCCATTTGCGTTCAGCGAACACAATAATCCCTCAAGTATTTATTTCAATTCATTAAAAATGGCGCAAACAGATTTCAATTTTGCAAAAAGGTTTTCTCACTATTTTTATGCTAGCTGGTATCGATTTTCTGAAACAATGTTCATATTTAAAGCGAGCAATTAAAGTTCCGCAGCAATTTAAAATAAACATGCCCGCTGCGACCTACTCAGCATAAATTTGAATTTTGCAGCCTCAGCGGAGAGAAGCCCCAGCTTCCTTCTACTGATAAATCACAATTCTTTCAATGCTCGAAGAAATGAAAACGTTTCGGGAAAAAACTATTTCAAGTAGACGTAAAGTGCACGCCCTGATTTACGTACGAGCTGGAAGGGATTAGCGAATGTGCTCGATCCGTCTGCGCGCATATTGCGAACTACGTTCCCACTTTAAGGTAAATACATTTCAATTGATCTTCGGTTTTTCAACCCTTATTTAAGGGATGAAGTACTACTTACATATTCCTGAAGGGATTTCCTCGAGGGTAAGTAGATAGGTCTGCGCCGGTATATGGGCAATTGAGCGCGATAAATCGAAAAGTCTGCTCGGCTCCAGGAAATTCAATTTCCCATACGCATTTTCCTCTTCGCACGCTTCAAAGGAGGAAGAAACTTTTATTAATGGCTTTTGCAACTGGAGCATAGTCCCGGTCTCGCTTCCTGCGACCGTTTTTGCACCACTCATACGGCTTAACTAGAAGACATTAAAAAGACATTTTTAAGTTTTTCAACGACGGTTAACATAAGTTCAGCCCCTCTCGGTATAAAATGTTCTCCCTGGAAACATTCTGTTTCTCTGGCGCTTTTTCCTAGACCCTGTCAACATGTCTTTAAAAATCCGAGCGGTGCCGACGCGATCTCGAGGTACTTCGCTAAACACCAAAGTTTTTTCCTCTAAGTTTGGTGCTTCTTGGAAAAAGTTTCAAGATCTGATTTTAGCGCAATGTTTCGTGCAGAAATATGGAAATTCTGCGCCTGCCGTTTTGGAACGCTTAAATGGCCCGCCTTCTTCGCGGGCCGCCGGGTGGTATGGCATGGGTACGCCGCGTAAGTGGGTGTCAAGTTATTAGGAATTAATTATGAAAAGTTTGTTCGGGCAATTCTGGAGTTTTAAATTAACCATCCAAGTTGTTTTTAGGATTCATTTACAAGAAATAATTTAATTTCAGCCAGAAGTTTTCGCAGCGCCCGCCAGCGCAGGGATGAGACTTCGAAATTATTTTGCAGAAGCATCGGCGATTAATTTTACCTCCTGGAGTGCGCCATATGGTTTCCAACTTTAAAGAGAGAATAATGGAAAAATTTTGATGGGGGAATAATTAGGGACAATTTGTCGTGCAGCGTAATAAATTACATTTTGCCTGTTCTTGAGTAGCTGATATTTTATATTAAATTTACGTTACCAATTAAAATTTTCATTATTAGCCCTGATTCACATTCCAAATTTCTTGGTTCATGGCCGCTGGAAAATAGAAGAGAGAAAAGTTAGACAAATTTTCCCTTTCTCCAAGTATCTTGCCTTCAAAATATTATAAATATAAAGTCATATCTTCTAAAAGTAACAATTTAGGTACATTTTATTTCTAAAGAATTCATGAAATGATAAACTTTAAGATAATCTTTGGGCCTAATGAGACGGGTTGAGCTGAGTTTAATCTTATCAACAGAACTAAAATGTACATAATAAGGAAGGTATTTATGAAAATTAAAATGAGATTAATGAAAGTTAAAACATTTTCTATAATACAAAATCAATTATACTATTTTTTTTTACATAATAAAAAATATCGTTAAATTATCGAATAAGATTATATAAGTTTTGGTATTGGGAAGCGATTGTGGTTGTAGCGTTCCATTGTAATCGTTTGGAATTTATATTTTGAGGATTATTTTAGGAGAAAACTGAGTATCTAAATGGTACATAGTGGAATTCCTCAGGGTTCTGTTTTGGATCCACACCTCTTTAGTTTATTTTTTAATGACCTACCTTCAGTTGTTAAGGATGCATCAATACATATAGGTGTTGGCAATGACCAAATATGTTTAAGTAGCCCTCTTGAACTTATGGATGACTGTAGCGCGCGTCTTCTGACAGTGTATATCTGGTTTTATGGCAAAACAGTCGATAAGATTGATATTTCAACTGTCTCTCTAAACAGTCACACGCTGTCTGCTCTTAATAAAGTGACTAGCCTGGACATTTTATTCAGACTGATACTTCGAAAAGTGTATGCTGATTTGCGAATATTGTGGCTCTCAGCGAACTTTTTGAGCACTAATGTGAAGATTACGATGGTAAGGGCATTCATTCTGCCTTATTTCACGTTTGGAAGCAGTATTTTCCCGAAGTTAGACAGCAAATGTAATAGGAAAATCGAAGTTGCTTGCAACGATTCCATTCGCTTCGTTTTTAGACTTCCTCGATTTGACTATATTTCCCCATATAAAACCGCTTTACTTGGGTGTATAATCTTGCCTCCTCCTTGAAGCATCGACTGCTTGTTCAAACGTTCAATATTTGAAAGAACAATCAACCTGATTACCTTAGGGAACTCACTACTTTTAAGCATATGTGCAGTATTATTATTATTATTATTATTATTGTCATGAAATGAAGTCAATGGAAATAACGTCAATTGAGTTTATTTCCCAAAAAGAGGGAATTTCAATTGACTTCATTTTCAATTCAAGAAGGAAAGAATGAAAATGGATTTTTTGAATTTATATCAGTTGACTTTATTTTCACCAAAGTTCACGAAAAATTGGAAAAAAATTTCAAAATTCTTCAATAATATTAAAATTCTATGAACATTTAATTTTGTTAATGCGCTAAGGTGCAGGATGTGTAATATTAACTGTTTATTATAATTATAATTATTATAATGTTTTCAATCCAATATAACGGAAAAGAAGGATATTAATTTATAAAAATAATTCCATACAGTATTATTGATGCAAATGGATGAATTTTGAAACTATACGAATTTATTACATGGATTTTTGAGATTAATAAGGTTTATCAATTAATCAATCTGACTGATATTGTTTGTTATAAGTTATTCTGCATTTTGAAAAAAAATTTTCTCGGAAGTTATTTGACTTCACATTTATACTATAAATATATATAAGTAGGAAAACTATACAAATATAAAATTCAAAGCAATGTTCAAATAATATATTATTCAAAAATTCGTCACAAAATGCGATATTGAACATAGAAGAACCTCTTGAGTATTCTAGTCAAAACTGGTATGTCAAGGTTTTGTTTGCACATGAAAGCTTAATTTTTCACAATTGTCACCTTTCATTTATTTAAGTAAAACGGTCCAATTTCAACATTGAAAAAATTAAAATATGACTGGCAGTAAATATAAATATAGAATCCATTAGTTTAGTCCTTATCTTAAGCGATAAATGTCGGTACTATTAAGTTCTGTTTTCCAATACACGTCTTTCCTTATCTAAAGGAAGTAAAACTTAAAAAAAAATTGGAGTTGGATGTTCAAATGTTCAAAATATTTGAAAATAGACATTTTTCTTGTCATTACAAACAATAACTCATTTTCTTTCGACAAGCAAAAAATTCAAGAATGAAATAGTTAAGAAGGACGCCATGAATTTTCCAATCCAGGATTCAATGAATACTTCTCTAAAGATGGTTCGACCACCACGAGCAGCTAGAGGCCGAATGAACCCACTCAACTGAAAGGAATCTGCTCCAGAATCGCCAATATGCCTATGTTGTGTGGTATGTGCCTGCTGAGATGTGACTAGAGCCTTTCGAACCATAATTACAGTGATGCAACTATTCTGGGGTAATTTATTGGGGGCGCTAAGATTGGCGAGAAAATCCCTAGTGAACAGCTAACTCGTAAAGGTGTTGGTCATGATAGATATATTCCGCATCTGACCTACAGCGATTATTGACTTCGCTCGGATTCCTTTCTTGGAGCGGGGAGCAAAAAGCGAAATCATTTGCCCCATATAGAGCTTGCCCTCGAGCCCCAAGTGTGCTCGACTTGCTCCTTCAGTGCTGTTGGCTTTCTTCCTTACGTTTTCCCCATTTCCTGTCTGGTTAGTTTTTTTTGCACTCCCTTTCCCTAAGCGGGAACGTACACAGGGATACACACACCCTCCGATTGATAGTAAATGCTGCTCGTACAGGATATTTATAGGTAAATAAAATACGTTAAGTACGTTCACCCCTGCGAGAAGGGAGACGCATTTAACCTGGACATGTTTGTCTTTCATCCGCCAGAGAGCAAATCCCAAAGAGGTTTCAGAATTGAAATGTTTCTTTCCAGGTTCTGCTGGCCAAACCATCGTCTACATATACTTTCAATTGGAAATCTGGATTTCCATTACTTTTAGGTAAATATTCAGTGTGGTGAAAGGATCGAGATTATGCAGATATTCGAACTGAAGTGCATTTCTCTAAAGCACTACCATTATTTCGAATTTGGTTATTTCCAAAGCTCGGGCAATCTCCTTAAGGTGATTTAAAACTGTTTGTTGAAAAATCCTGCTCTTTAGGTATTAGGTTTCTGTATGCGGAAATTTGATTTCAAAATATCCTTTCGACCATAATACCTTCTAACACAATATTTATTTTTAAGCTACTAGTAAGATAAGCCTCTGCCTTTACTATTTCATAAAATTGTGATTGACTATGATGTTGAATTGAAAGACTCACAAGGAAACGTTCTCAGGTGTGTCTCACCGATTTTGATGAAATTGAAATATGTTATAGGGTATCGAAAAATAAAAGACACGTTTTTTTTTTATCTGCGGATACGCGTATTTAGGGTGCGAATACCACCCCTAAAGTTTACCCCCAAAAACAGTTTTTCCTAAATATTTCAAGTTCTATTGAATTTTTTCGATTAAAACAAAATGGAAAAGATGTCTCATAAATATACTAACCTCTTGTAAGTAATCCAGTTCCCGGGGGTGGCAACCCTCATTTTTTGTTGCAAAAAACCACTTTTTTTTTTTTTTTGTCACAAAAATATCAGTTATAGTTAAAAATCATTGAAAAATATTTTTTTACATACGATTTTGAAAAATAAAGTTGCCCTGTTTTTGCGATTTCGTAAATAAAGCTCCTCAAGGGGGTAAACAACCCCTAGCACTAATACGTAAATGCAGTGGCGGACTAACAGTGGGGCGGAAGGGGCGGCCCGCCCCGGGCCTCCGGTCTTGGGGGGCCCCCAAATGCCTTCGCGTTCCCCTGATCAAATCCTAAACAAGACTTTAAAAATGTGCTTAGTACCTACATAATTTGATCAAGATCAAAACACTACAGCCATCTAGACTTTTTACGCGGTATTAACCCATTAATGCCTGAATATCAAAAAAATTAACGGCAACTTCGAGGCCCTAACTTTTATCGAAGGGGTGGTCAATTCTCATTGAGACCAAGTTTTCTAGACGTATTTTGAGTCGCCCGACACGATCCAACCAAAAAAAAAAGTGAAAAAAAAAATTATTATTATTCTTTTTGTACAATATTATGCAAATAAATAACTTTTTCGAAAAACGACAGATTTAGTGGGGAAAAAGCAACTTTTTACTGCAATAAAGTGCATAAAACGTGTTATTAGGACTTAAACTTCAAAAATAAGCAGGCATTTAATCAGTAATCAGTGACCCCAAAAACTCCGAATACCCACTTTTTTTTCGAAGAAATTGAGAATTTTGCCAAAAATTGTTCACCATCTTGGATCTGCCATTTTGAATTACGAAAATCTGATAGCAAATTCGTAATCAGTGACCCTTAAAACTAGTGTATATAAGGTGTAACATTATTAGATACGGATATTTTGAGAGGGGTATGTACATGTCCTAATAAACGCTTTGAGTGTAAAATCAACATTATCAGAGGACATTTTATTTTTCATACAAAAAATAAAATAATAATTGTCACAAAACGTAATCATCCTGTACACCACTAACGTTCCGAGAAACATTCCTACTACCTACACTACTACAAACAGGGCCGCAGCTGCAGGCAGGCTCCAATTCGCGTAGCGATAACATATCACCATGTTCAGGTATTCGGCGTTCGTGTACCGGTACGGCATTTTGAATGTTTTTGCGAACAGACACGCGACACGTACAAAGCATTTAATGCAATTGCGCAATCGTGCGGGCGTTCCGTCCGCGCCAGCTGATGACCCGCGCGGTGGGGGCGCTCGGGGGTTGCGCTAGTGTCACATGGCGCTGGAAACTACCGACCGCCGCTGCCGCCATCGGCCGCGTTTGTTTGTAGTAGTGTAGGTAGTAGGAATGTTTCTCGGAACGTTAGTGGTGTACAGGGTGATTAAGTTTTGTGAAAATTATTATTTTATTTTTTGTATGAAAAATAAAATGTCCTCTGATAATGTTGATTTTTCACTCAAAGCGTTTATTAGGACGTATACATACCCCTCTCAAAATATCCGTATCTAATAATGTTACACCCTGTATACATTTTTGGGAATAGTCGACTATAGTGAGATAAAAAAAGTGATCGAAAGTTATGCAAATATGCGTTACAATGTTGTAATTTTTATGCAGCCTAATATTTTTAACAAAAAAAATGCCTGCATATTTTTGAAGTTTAAGTACTAATAACACGTTTTATACACTTTATTGCAGTAAAAAGTTGCTTTTTCCCCACTAAATCTGTCGTTTTTTCGAAAAAAATAACGTGGAAAAGGTATTTATTTACGGAATATTGCAAAAAAACAATAATAATAATTTATTTTTCACTTTGTTTTTTGTTGGATCGTGTCGGGCGACTCAAAATACGTCTAGAAAACTTGGTCTCGTTGAGAATTGACCACCCCTTCGATAAAAGTTAGGGCCTCGAAGTTGCCGTAAATTTTTTTGTTATTCAGGCATTAATGGGTTAATATTCTTTTAACTTTGCTGAACGCGTCCAATACGCTGAGGGAATTCCCGTCTTTGTAGCGGGTACTTCCCCAGGAATCCCTGAATGAATGAAGTGCAAATAATTCGCTCTTGTACGCCTACATTTACATTCACTACATTCTATTTACGTCGAAAAATAAATATTGGCCTCATTTAAAATCTATTAAATTTCATTACGTTGATATTGATGCATATCATATGAATGCATAGACCGATTTATACAAGAATTGTCTACACGATACGGGGCCATGAAACAAATCAATGATATTTTCCAAATTATTGAAACAAAGTTTATGCTAGAAGCTTCAGATGACGCTCTAGCTGTAGCAGTTGACAATCTGATACAAATTTATGATGAATTTGACAAGGAGCAAGTTTCCCAAGAAATAAAAATGTACCGCAGGCATGTAAAAGCCACCGACACGAGTATGGACGTTGCTGCCAAATTGAGAGTCGAAGAAATCCTTCAATTTATAATAAAATGGGACTTCAGTGAATCGTTACCCTGTATACTTCAATACTTCTTGACCATTTGCATCTCGGTTGCATCATGCGAGAGGAGTTTTTCGAAACTTAAACTAATTAAAAATTATCTTCGATCTACAATGGATCAAGAGCGACTGGTTAATCTAGCCGTGCTTTCAATAGAAAGAAAAATTTCCAAAGAAATCGATTTCACAGAAGTTATTGAGGAGTTCAGTAAATTGAAGGCACGAAAACACATATAACACGCTACAAAAAATAAAAAAACTATCTTTGATTTATTTTATCTATTTTTTTTTTTTCGATCGATTCGTATTTTATTTTCCTCATCCATATCCATTCCATATTGTAGGTATGTATATTTATTTAGCCTAAATAATTTAATTCGAATTTAAATTTCACTTGCCAGATTTTAACGAAATAAACATAAACACTTATTTATACATACAATTAATGTGAACTAAATAAAAAGCTTGTAAAACTACATTTTTTCTAAAGCTGGGGGGCCTCATTCAGCTTTGCCGCCCCGGGCCTCTGCCGGGCTTAGTCCGCCACTGCGTAAATGATGTATGTTCTTTCCGACATCAGTTTTTTCGTGAAAACCAGTATTAAGTGGTTTTTGGAGTCGCTGATTATGAATCTGATGTTAAATTTAAAAAATTCAAAATGGCGGATACAACATCGTGAACAAACTTTTGAAAAATACACCAATTTTTATAAAGAAAAAACAATAAATAAAAGTACCCCCTAAATGTGCGTATCCGCAATTATAAAAAAATACGTGTCTCTTATTTTTCGATACTCTATAACATATTTCAATTTCATCAAAATCGGTGAGACACATCTGAGAACGTTTCCTTGTCAGTAGGGAAATGGAAATTAAGAATTCATTAAGATTTTATAATATGTATTTACGCATTATATACAAACATTACTTACAATTCACTTTTGTAGTCATAATTTATCTGTGGACTAAACACAAAGAGGTGCAGTTTAGTGACTAATTACCCAAAAATTAAGCGAATCAACATAATTTTGTTAGACATCTATACATATAATAAAATTGTCCACTCTATGTTTCTTTACATTGAAAATATTTCCAAACAAATTAATTGAGGGATGAAGATTAAGAAGGATTAAAATAATTGTTAGAATTTTTTTATACTTCAGGTAAAATCTACTGACCCAATTCTGATCGAATTTTAAGAAAAACGTAAGGGCATAACTTCAAGTAATACTTCGTTTTCATTTCATCGCAATCAGATCACTTAATCAAAAGATAAACGAATTTGAAGTTTTCCAAAACTCACTTCTGCGCACATAAAATCCAGTATTGTATATGATATAAGCTTACTTCGTTTCCTCTATTTGCTTAAAATTTCAATCTGTTGTCAGTATATAAGTACGAATAGCTTTCACACATGTGGCATTGATATTATAAGTACTACGTCACCTAATATTAACAATAGCCTAGGGATATAACCTAATATATGGGTAATATTGAGATTTATAAAATTGCGGTGGTATTAACGTAGTATACATCATTTTTACTGTGCACAACGCCTCTCCTGGTTTGCTTTACAACACAGATGCAATTGCAATCAGCTCTTGTTAGTTTGGAGCATTTTATTGAATAAAATGGAATCCGAAGACACAAAGAAAAAAGCCTTAACCCTTTATAGCCCAAGATCATAAAACATTAAAATTATGTTAAAAATGGACAGGTTTAGGGAAATAAAAAATACGTATTTCTCAGAAATTAAAAAAATATGTATTATTAATTATTTATTTCACATTTAAGGGAGTGTAAAATTGAGTTAAACGTAAACAAAAAAAACTAATTTGGTATGGAAGGAACATATTCATTCACTTATCTATAGGTTTCCAAGAAAATAACACAATTTTACACACTTTTTGTATTTTTTTTGTAAAATTTAAAATTTGTACGAATTTCAACTTGTCACTTGCAATTACGGGCGAAATTCTAATCGGTTAAGGGTAGTATGCTGTTCGCGCTAAACGAAATTTTCCATACAAAATTCCGCCTGGCGAAATGAAAAGCTAAAATTCCGCTGCGGAATTTAGCGAAGTAGTACGCTGTTCCTTCGCTAAATGGCTTGTTTCACGGATAAGCCACTAGGAGCGCTGCAAAACTCTCCCCAAGATTTTAGCTAGCCTGTGAATGTACCTAGCATTTATTCGCGGCGGAATTTTGACATTTGAAGAATTTGCGGCATTTGAATTTGAATTTGAATTCTCATTGAAATTGTTTTTGAAGAACGAAGAGGTAAGTAAGCGATAAAACAAAATAGAATAATAATTAATAGAATAATAAATAAATATATGAACATAGATGGAAAACACTGTAGACGAGGTTTTTTTTGAAGAATATTTAATTAATGAAATACCCAAGAAAAAGCCTTCGAAAAGGAAGACATCCGTGTTAAACACTGGAGAGAGACATTTTTCCAATGCATTTATTGCATCAGGATGCGTGTTCCTTTTTGGAAGCAATTCTGGCTCTATCATCCTGAGCAAAGTATGGAAAGTTTTTAGGTCCATATGAACATTTTCTCTGAAAACGCTAGGATTTTGTACCATGTCGAAGAACTAAATTAAAGTGTAAATTAATATCAAATTATGAAATTTACTAATGTAAACTTGATTCATTTACCTTTTATATATTGACGTTAAACGCTATGTTGTGCCAAATGCGAACTCTCTACCATCAATTCTACAAAAAAAATTTCGCGAGTGTTTATCTTCGGTTTTCACGCGTTTTTTTGGAGACCGGTGAAATTTTAGCTTAGCGCGAACAGCATACTACCCTTTAACTGTTAACAGTTTACGCTGTCTATGATGATTTCCGTGGATACTACATTGTTCAATAATATTTGACAGCAAAGTGGCGCCGATTTGAATGAACTAAATACATTTGGTGCTTATTCTGGCGGGATTTTTGAGATTTGTTACAGAAATGTCACACGGGGCTATAAAGGGTTAAAAAATGAAATATTATACCCCTGTCAAATAGTGAATTTCACATCAAGATTTTCATTTTTTCCACTTACTTACACTCCAAATAAAATTCCACAATAGGTTTTCTTTTGGATCAGATTAAATAGAAAATTTTGCATTGAATTAAATATTTTTAACCATTACCAAGAATTCTAGGTCACTGGTCAGAGTTATAATTATAAGAATATATTTTCATACATTTAGTAGATCCACATAGCGTCTGAAGATTTTTTTTTTTTTTTAATAAAAAATTTTAGAGATTTTATCTTGTGTCGAAAGGGGTTATGTATTGTGGAAACCCATAGTGTAAATATTCAAACATTATAGCAATAAGTATATGCACTTGGCTGTTTTCAGACCTTCTAAGGCTTATTAACGTATTCTTGAACTTGTAGAATCAATAAACATATTTTTAGTTAAAAAGTTATCAGTTCCTCCTTTTTGGTAAAATAGCGAAATAAATAATGAAATATTACGAACATTATTTATCCAAAAAAGAAAAAATTAAATACAGCAAATCGAAAGATATAAAAAAGGTACAGAAAAGATGACTCCATACTCTCATATAACTATTTTACCTCGCATATGAATTTTGAAAACTATGGTAATTCTAATTTTGAAGGCACTAATTTTTACATTTACACTAGTCAATGAAATTTAATGTTTTATTTTGCACCGGAAAAGTCATATATCAGTTTGTTTTTACGCTTTTGAGAAAAATAAGTTTGAAAAATACAAAGGTTCCCATCTTGGCAATTTCTGAAAATTTATTAGAAAATAAAGCAGTCTGAAAATATATCGTAATATGATTCCAATGAAACTCTGACTCCTTTACTACATTTACTAAGCATCTTGGAGTACACATTTTTCATTAGTATACGCCAATTGCGATCTTCATTCACTACAAAAAGTTTTATTTTTTATTAATGTTCAATATTCAATGTTTTCAAAACATATTTTTTCAAAAAGTTGACATGATGGAACCTTTTCGTTTGCGAATTTTACAAAAACATATTCTATAGAAATAATATACAGTATGTATATGACTTTTTCGATACAAAAATTGGTGTCGATCAGTGTTATTAAAAAGTAGGTAAAGAAATCCACATTTATTATTTACATAGTATGAGGAGTAAAAAAATGAAATGGAATGCATCCACTCCAATCTATCAATCGAGTAAGCAAAAAATTTGATTTTGTGAGATCTTATCAAAAGGAGTGGTTTTTACCCTATAGATTGTAATGCGTTACCTGAAAACTTTGATGGAAATGTATCATAAAATGAGCCAGACGCAAAAAGTATAATCGGAAAACCATGTAAGTGTGTCAAATGTAAAAAATGGAGAGGAGCTGCAAAATCCTGAGGGAATCCCCGAAAACATTTTTTACGTTCTCGGTACCTGTCAAGGCAGCCGACAATAAATCGCAAATCCACAAGAGACAAAGCCTCTCCTCCGACACACATCCTAGGCAAAGTAAATATCCTGGGTCGGTTCCCGTTTTAAAAAAGGGATGCATGGGATATTCTCTCGCAACCCAAATCCTATAGCGATTGCACTCCTAGCTGAGAGAGAAACGTAGGTTTTAAGAGCTCCCTTTTGTCGAAGGGAGAATCACATTGTATTCAGGGTTTAAGTTTAGGGTTCGTTTCGTGCGTATCCTATAGAAATGTGCGATTGCAAAGGGTTGCTGACGAGCCGAGGTGCGCCATATTGGGACGGGAACATGCGCACAACTACTCTAGGGCAGCACTGTCGTGCGGTATTGGGTTTTTGTCGGGTCTATTAATTAAATATTCCGAACTTTCTGAAACATTTATGACGCCCGAATAGTGTTAATTTCTATAGATGAATCTCAGAAGATTCAATATTGTATCCTCTATCAATTGTACGAAAGGATTTTTGTAATTTTCGCCTGTATATCGTCCCGTCACTGGAATATCTCAGCCATTGCAGCTCTCCCGAATTGTGCAGTTCTGAGTTCTGGTTTCGTGTTCTGGACGTGCTTTGTGTTTATCAGCATTGAAATGAAATAATATTCCAAATATTCACACAAAAAATGCAATTTTGTGTTTAACAAGATGTTCTTGTGTTCCTAGTGAAAGAGGTGTGTCGATTTGATCAAGTTTAAAAATTTAGTTTGGATAAAATCCCTAGGAAAGATCCGCAGTGCTTTCAGAATCTTGACAAGAACACTGCGGCTGTGTCAGTGTCAGAGGTGTATACTTTACAGTGCGGTGATTCTGTGTGTGTTCATTTCTACGTGTAGTTGTAAAAATTTATAACAAAAACAAACCATTAAGCGCAAATAACAACCAAAAGGTAAATAATAGTTTCCCGGGCGCGATAATCGCTGAGTTTTGAAGGCCTTACATTACTGTTTGCAAATTTTTGCTGTAAGTACATGTTTCCATTCTAATAACCTTACATAATTTCCACTCTTTCCCAATGAAAGAGCAACCTGTTCAATGTCGTTACCACGCCATTTATTCCGGTTCTAAGACCCAAAACCCTGTTTATAATGGCTCTGCTCGACTCGTTTACAAATACTCGAGACCGAACTTAACCTAACTTTTCTCTTTTTATCGATTTGACAAAAGGTAATGCCCTTCCTGTTAACTTTCATTGTTGTACCTCTTCACCGTGAGATAACAAATAAGCTGCGAAATTCCCCTCTGTATGCCATCAAAGGAGAATATGCCTAAATGCAAAAAGCATTCAGGAAGTGTGAGGTTGTAGCAAAGTCTATGGGAATTTTTATATGGAAATTGATTAACTTTCATGGGAATTGGTGAAACCTTTCTCGATGTCTATAAATAACTGAATAAATGATTCTTTTCAAAAGTGTCTTTGAATACATCGATCTTTTCCAATTGTGCAAATATAAAAATAAGAGTAATGTTTTACGTATTTTATATTATATACCGAGAAGGGAGTTTATTCATCGATGTCGCGCGCAGTTAATGAGAACTATTCTAATTTTGACTTTTTATAATTTCTTGTTAACTTGTTAATTAGTAATTTTCCTTTACACTCAATTTTATTTTGTAGTAGTCAGCTTTTGACGAACTTTTGTACAAATAAATAAATAAATAAATAAATAAATAAATAAATAAATAATTGCCAAATAAAAACTGGGTTACTGCTAACAACACGGGTATCAGTTATAAGCTTTGCTAACTTTCATTAAATTTAAGTATATAAATATAGTTTTAAAAAAGGAATCGAGTTTTGGGCTATAATACACTAGAAAAAATAATTCTAGACGATTTTATGAAAACACTTTGTTATTTAATCTAGTAAGAATTTTCTGTTTTAATCAACTAATTCATCTAACTATTATATTAGCTGTTTCTTTTCACCTATTCGGCTCAGGATTTGGATCATAAATATTTTGCATAAAATTGGAATTTAAAAGCGACTACTTATAGCTCATAAAAACCATTAAATTTCCATGAGTCACGCCCATACAAACCGTCAAAACTTGACCCAAGAATGTTCATGTTCAAATTTTATCAATTTTTATGTGTCGCATAATGGAAATTTGATGGATCCTACCTATAAGTATTCGCTTTTAAATTCCAATTGCATGCAATATTTTCCTCATTCATGCAGATCCTGATTCAGACAGGTGAAAAAAACAGCTAATATCAATTTTAGAAGAAAACTGTTGAAGTAAGCGGAATGCATGTCAATTTTACTATTATAGAATAAATTTGTTAATTTTTTGGTAGAAATCGTGTCAATTTAAATTTAATTCATGCTTAATGCTCATAACTTAACATGGTCAATGTTTGTTTCAACAAGCATGTAAAATCATTGCTACTACACGGATAAAAAAGCGTAGCAATAATATAAAACCTTCTCATAATGAAAATTTTCAAATATAAATTTGGGATGTTCTCTAGTATAGTAGTTTGAGGTTGTTTTAAGAACAAATTGAGTTATACTTTCAATAAAAAAAAACATTATTTAATTAGCTCTCGTTTTTTTGCCCCTATCTTGTAAATAACAAGAGCTACGGAAAAAAAGTACATGATAAACTTGTTGGAAATTCAATTTTCTACAAAAAAGTTCTAGAACACCAAATCGCTAACATCGATATTTCTTGAGATATTGGGAAACTAAAAAATCAACAATTTACCTTAATAATCCATGACAATTCTGCACTACCTCAACTTCAAAGCCCAATATGTCAAGAAATATGGATGTTAGCGATTTCATGTTTAGAACTTTTTTGTAGGAAATTTAATTTCCTACAAGTTTGTCATATTCACTTTTTCTGTACCTCTTGTTATTTAAGAGATAGGGCTAAAAAACGAGAAATTCATGGAAAAATTGGGGTTAGTGACCCGTACATACGTAGGGTTACACCGCAATGGAGACTTTTGTAGAGCATTCAATTCTGAAGAAACCCTACCATTGACCAAGATTATACCATGAAATGCCTCTGAGCTGTAGAGTTTTGAAGAAAAATAATCAAAGTTTACGTGTATTTTATATGGGTAATCTTTATACCCCTTGGTCTGGTACTAAATATTAATATTAAGGGCTTCAATTTTCAGGGAATTTTTGTTTAGGTATTTGCCACAAAATTTCGAGGTGGGACTGAAAAAAGAATAGTCGCAAAAAAAAAATCACCCTAGTAAGTATATATCAGCGCACAGAGTAAGCAATTTTCAGGGTTTTCAACATTTTAGTTTTTTTTTGTTAGTCAATTCGACACTTAAGGAAATTTAGCCTTAAAGCTTCTGTTATTCAGTTAATGTTGACTATTCGATTTAATTTTTGATACTATCTATTTTAATATACCTGTATTACATTTTGCTTAATTCTCAAATTATGGACACAAAAAATATTAAAAAATAACATTGTCCGGACGCTTTGGGCGAGTATTCGGACAACTTTTACTACAGTGCGCAAACAAATCTCGGATATTTTTTAATTTTCCATCAAAGCATTTTTGTTTATTTGTATTAAAGGGTATGAAACATTCATTATGCAATATAACAACAGCAAATAATTTACACTTAAGAAATTACCTATTTTTTTACATCTGTGCTAAAATAAAACAATTAATTATATATTTATATTATCAAATTAATTTGAAATGTCCAAGCAGGGTCGCTGTCTGGACATTTAATTATTTATCTCTAATATAACTTCTGAATAAATTGACTTAAAAATCATCTAACATATGCGACAACTGATTAATCAAAAAATTCTAATAAAACATACAAGCAAAAATGCCGTACTCTGAATTTACTAGTCCGATAGTGAAAAGAGTTCTAGAAAATAAAAAAATATACATATATTAATTGTATAATGAGCCAAAATGCGCCTTATCAACCTTACCCTTTAATCAAAAATTAAATACCTTGGAGGTATTGTTACTTTCCCAGTGGAGATTAATTCTCTGAATTTTTATTACATAACATATATACTAATTTTTTAAATTTACAACTTTAACTGCGGTTTTATTTCTCATTTTTGATTTGTCATTAATACATGTGGGATCAGTCGCATTTTTCATTAGAACTCAAATTGGAATTACTGAAAGCCGTCAGTGACTGGCAAGCAGTTAGAAAATCGCAAATCGAAGGACACAGGTTCGATTCCAGCAATATATCACTTTAATTTGTAAATTTGCACCAATTCCTAGAAAATTCAAAGCAATAGCCTAAAGAGCAAATCTAGATTTTATTTTTTTTTCCCCAAAAATGTTTCACGATTCGAACATGATAATATGAAATAGTTTGTGTTCCAAAGAGGTGTTTTACGTGAGCAGCCCTAACAGAGAAATGCGGAATATAAAGCAAACAATGTACGTTCGAGAGGAACTAAATGCTTTTCCTAAAGGACCGGGCAAAGAGCTTTCCTCTATCCTTAAAAGTAAACAATTTTCGACCAAAACCTGCCTGGCATATTAAATGTGTTTTTACAGCCTATTCACCCCAAAAATTATCCGGAATATCCAACGAGCTCTTACGTTATACTACAACCCAGGAAAATTTAATTATTGAACCAAAGCGAATAGTGTACCTCTCGTTATGTTTAGGAGACCTTCAGGGCCGATAAGCCCATACACAAAAATGAGCTTAAATTTAAAATTCGAAGCTGATCACTTTAATCCTATTACCTTAAGGGCCAATTTAAATGACTTTTCGTGCGCAAGTAGACTGAAATTTACCTACTACTGGTTTGCATACATTAATGCATTAGTCCTTACCCTTCGTAAATAGGAGCTTATCCCCAACATATTTTATGTTAGACAGATTATTACATTGCCGGGTGCGTGATCTGCACAAACAATGGTCACTTTTGTAAATGTTCAATTTTTTTTTTTATGAAGTTATTTAAAATTCTTTAAAATCTCAGCAGATTGAAGTTATACGTAAAATATCATGCAAGTTAAATGCAATTATGTTTGCTACCAAACCTTTTATTAGCTCAACATTTTTTTAAACTAATAATTTATAAGATGAAACCATGCAAACATGGAAACGCAAACAAAACGCCATTTTCGTCGTAAATGCAGCTGTCCTGTATGTGCTTTAAATAGTTCGCCAGAATCCCCATTAAATAAAGGATTAAAAAAGAACTCCATTCATTTGGCGCCAGACAGCCTGAACATTTTAATTTTGGACATACACATAAATTTGCGTCGTATATGCTCAATCAAAATCCTTT
The DNA here is from genome assembly GCA_949715965.1 of Dysmachus trigonus. Classification (NCBI taxonomy): domain Eukaryota; kingdom Metazoa; phylum Arthropoda; class Insecta; order Diptera; family Asilidae; genus Dysmachus; species Dysmachus trigonus. The sequence goes on from OX454319.1 coordinate 34,678,464, forward strand.
CTGCTTCATATTGCTCGCCAGTGCAGTAATAACACTATAAATTCCAATCAAGTGAAAAAAACGAAATTACACTAAAAATTATGACCGAAGCAAATTAAATCGATTTTTCGCATTATTTCCGTTTTTCTTCGTTTCCTGTTCGAATCAATCTTCCTGCAGAGGTCACTTTATTAGTTTATCAACTTTGGAATCGATTTTAGGGACCAGCATGTCCAATAAAAATTCAATCAACGAACAAGGAAATAAAACGATTAATGACTTTTAAAATTAAATCGCCAGGATTTATTCAGCTTAAATTTTTGCACTCCAATGGGCGGCGCTTTATGCATTTGGCAGAAGCAGAACAGAACTTTCCATTCATGTTCCAGAAAAAATTACATATTACTCAAATAAGGTTTCCGAAATTATGCTCAATAAAGTGCTTTTATATGCTAGCTATTTCAAGACTTAACGATGCAGTGATATATGAAGACTACATAATTAAAAGGAAGACTGTTGTTAGGGGAATTTAAGGATAAGTTTGATCATTTCAAAATTACTGAATTTACAGGCATTAAGGGGGTATTCTCATGTAAACGCAAAAATGTTACCTCTTTTTAGGGAATTTTTTTTTTGTATAAGAGAATAAAACTCAATCACTTTAATTTTTTTATATGTTTTTATTTGTATCTTAAACTGTATAAAAAAAAAATTTTTTTTCTTTTTTACATTTTTTTATATATTTTTCTTTAAATTAAATTAGACACAAAAAAAAAAGCAGGTCACTGATCAGGGTAATAGCGGCTGTCTCAAATAAAAAAATCGAATTGATTATTGTTCAGTAGGTCTGTCGCTATCGTCCCTACCAGAATTAATCAATTTCATTGAAAAAAAAAAAAAAAATGGCGGACTGTAGAAAAAAAAGTTACGAAAATCTTGTTGTTTTTTGTTAAAAATCGTTTAAAAAAAATAAGAAAATATTTTCGAAAATAAGCAATTCTGGCACGGACGATAACTATTAATGAGTAGAAGAACATATATAAATTTCAAAGCAATCGGTTGAATAGTTTTTTTTAGGACCCTGACAGTGTTAGAAAATGATGTTTCGAGAAAAATGCGTTTAAAGTTTCAAGAGCAGAACAAGTCGCTTACGGCGTGTCGGCGACTATGAGTTATAACTTATGTAATACTAGGAATTTCGGTCTGAATTTTTCACAACATATTTTCGATAGGTTTTACTATCGAAATATGAAAAAAAAAAAAATCGATTTTTCGAAGTGGTCACATGAGAATACCCCCTTAAAAACTACTTTATAAATACATGTTCTAGAAAATCTAAATTTTCAGTCTTAATATTGGATCTGTCATCCCAAATTTGTATGGAAGATTCCAAATAAGTATTTCAGACGGTATACTCAATTTATTATTCAAAATAACCTGCGATTCATGCTCCATAAAACAACAATCTTCAACTTCCTTCCACGTTCTCATTCTTGCCAATCGATTGTTTGAAAATTTCAAAGTAGCATACCCCTTAAGTGATAGTACTTACTTAAATGAATGTCTATTATTAAAATCTGACCAAAACACGTGTATAATTCGAGATTTTATGATCTTATAGAATTACAATATCAAGTATTTATATAGGTTGGGACTTCTGTTGGTTTTTATTTTAATTAAATATGAAATAGACAGTTCTTTGGCACTCAAAAATTTGACAGAAATACAGTATCATATCTTCGCTGTACGAAGGAAATAGATTTATACTTGAAAAATGATAAAAGATATAAAAAATTATTTCCAAAATGAGTACTGTATTGCAGAAACAATGGGATTTTTTTTTTTTTGTTATATCTTTAAATATCAGTGTTATGCTGTCAATCCAGAAACAATTGAGGCATTTAAGCACAATCTTGATCGCGCTAATAGTGAAATAGTGCCCCAAAACATCGAAAATATTTTGCAAAATTGGGTTGACAAAATTGGCTACTGCCAAGCCAGTCAAATCAGCCGTTTAAATGAAATAATATTTCATAACTAATCGGAAGAATTATTGTTTTCAAGAAATCAACAAACTTTGAAAAATATTGAACAGTGTTTATTTTATAGTACTTTTAAAAAGAAACCACCCGGTTTCCCACCCTTGATATTAGACTGTATAAATATTAAACTTCAATGGGAAGATCAGAGTTGGTAAGAAGATAAATTTTTCTAAACATGCTAATAATATTTGATTCTCATAGTCTCGTCAAAGTCACATTGCCTTACCCTTCAATAACTTCTCTAGTCCAAGTCACGTACCCAAACTCGAAAGTGAGGAGGTCAAAATTTATCTTGCTCCTGCCTAACTTCGAAAAGGCCATCAGAGGCTTTGATAAAATACTCTCGACTTTCGACTGCCTCCAGGAATAAGCGTTGCTGTCAGGGAGGCATTAGCCTCTGCTGGAACCCAGGGCTCCTTGGGTTTCCTGGAGTGCGGGCTCGACGAGCAATCCATCGATCCAATTTCCATAGGCCATCAGTTAAATTTGAGGCAAGGCAACTCCTCTGGCATCAAAAATGTGCTTCCAGGAGCCATACCCTTCTCATCATTACAAAGTTGAACCCATGTCACGAAAAGGAGGCACGAAAGCATGTGTTCGCACATCCGGGGAGTTTCAAAGACCTTGGCAATATTTCTTTTGAGTTGCTCCGAAAACTCGCTCTAAATTTAGCCGGAAAAAATTGTGCACGGAGCTGTATAGAATGAAACGGGGCTGGGCGGGGCTGGGCCGGGCCGAGACCGGGCTTCGGCTCATGATGGAGAAATTACCTCCGAAGCAGCTAAATAATTGATTCGAGACGTCTGGCCAGCAGCCCTTTATGTCAAAACAATATGCGGACAGTGGCACCATATGAGCTGGCCGGGCCAGCGGGCGGCGGCGGCGGCGACGACGGCGGGCATGTTCGTAGCTGTCACCCGCTACTCCCGGGTGCTTGTAATCACTCCTGAAGTCCTAAAGTCCTGAATCCTGGACTCTGCATCTAGCAAATTTTGAGCGCTTGGTGGAAAATTATTTTAGAGGCAACATTGAATTTCATTTTCAGATGCACAAGAGGCACCCAGAACGACGACGACGCACTGCTCGTACTTGAATTCAATGGATGGGAAAATGGACAGAAAGCGAGTCTGGACCGAAATTAATTGAAGTGGACACGTGCGAACAAATTGCTTGAGTTCCCCCGAATTTGTACTCTTCAGAAACGACCGTAGTTTATTAGCAGTGCGAGCGAGGCATGTGTTCTGCTGCTGCTGCTGCTTGGCTATAATTTGCGACAGTCCGTGTAGCAGCGGTCCTAATCCCGCGTTCGTGCATCCGAGCGAGTACATCCAGAATCCAGCTTTCAGACAACCGGACCCGAGCAGCCTCCAGCTTTCAGGTAATTTATATTATTTTTATGTGAATCGTGTGAGTTTTCATTTCTTGCTCCTTTTCGCTCGGCACACCTTACCTGCTAGATTTACGGGGTCCTGTTGACAGCACATTCGTTGAATCGCTCTACACTGACCATGAAACCCTTTTTCCTCGAGTGGCAACCTCCTGGGAGCATTAGTCACAGATTAAAGCGCTAAGCTGTCTGGGTATCGTTCATTAAAAAGAAATCGAAATATAACGTGCACAGCATTCATTCCCTCTAGACGTGTTCGGAACTCGGAGTTCCATTTACTGGGATGAAATTGAATCTTTGCTTGTTTTTACTACATCCCAATTGTGTAAATTCTTAGATAATCCCCAAAGTAAAAGAAAGTCCTCTAATAGGACTTCTAGAAGGCACTGTATGAGGATAACTTTCTATGCCTTCACATCCTTCTTACGCTTCTTTGGGCGATAATTTGAAGCTATAAGGTAAGGAATTAATTAACTCTGTTATGACGAGTTTGGTTAATTTTTTTTTTAGCTCGTAGACTGAGTTTTTTTTTCAAAACCCTACATTTTACTTTTTTTCCGCATTATGTACAGTGGTGGAAATAGCTATAATTCCACTGAATAAAAGTTATGCCATAGCTTTGTATTTTGAGAGAAAAAAATGAAAACTGCACTCCTCGGCTTTGTGCGCATGCTCAATCAATTTAGTCAGAATTCGTGTCAAATTGGTTAGTGTTAACGGTTTCTGGGTGAGTTTTAATCATTTTCGTTGTGATTGCGCGTGGAAATTGCTATAATTCCAGAAGTGTTGAAGTTCCGCTGGCGGATTAAAACAAGGAGTTATTGATTCATTAAGATATAAAAAATAATTTTGGAGGTAATTTAAATATTTTAGCAAAAAAAAAAAAAAAAGGGAGTACTATATTTTATCCAGGAAAATTATTAACTAAAGAAGAGCAGACGAAAGTGGTTGCGTTCAAAACAGCAAATTTTTCACTGTGAAGAATTGCTCAGATGTTGGGAAATGGAAGGACTCACACAGCTGTACGAAATTTCCTGTGTTTATGTGCAAATTATGGTAAAACTAACAAAAAAAAACCTCCGCCAAAACTTACCAACATGGACCGGCGTTCTATAATTGGGTTAGCAGGAAGAAAACATTTAAGTTCTTTTCCAATTGTGAATGACCTTAAGTTGTCCGTGACTTCTAGACGCGTTCGGCAGATTTTGCATACCAGTGGAACGTTAGAATGGAGAAAAAGAATATCAAAACCGGCAATGAACAAGCAGCATAAGGAAGCCAGACTTCAATTTGCTAAAAATCATATGTCTTGGACCAGGGAATGGACGAAAGTGATTTTTAGCAACGAAAAGAAGTTCAATTTAGACGGTCCAGATGGATGTCAATTTTACTGGCACGACCTTAGAAAAGATACAGAGGTCGCTATGAGTCGCAATTTTGGAGGTGGTACGGTAATGGTTTGGGCTGCTTTTTGCAGCCAAGCGAAGACACCCATTTTTTGGATATCTACCAGAATGAAATCCAGCGATTATATTCAACTACTGGATAGTATCCTAATTGACTTCGGCGATGATAATCTCAGCAAGGAGTGGATCTTTCAGCAAGACAATGCACTCATCCACTCATCTCGCGAAACGAAATCGTGGTTTCAGACCAGGAACATACCTGTTTTGGATTGACCGTCCCATAGTGCTGATCTGAACCCAATTGAAAATCTATGGGCAATATTGATTCGGCAGGTTTACTCAAATGGAAGGCAGTTTACAACGATTCAGGAGTTGAAAGCGGCCATAAAACATGCTTGGGCGCAATTGTCTCAATCGCAGCTACAAAAGTTGATAAACAGCATGCCAACGAGAATTTTCGAAGTAATTCAGGCTAATGGAGGCAGTACACGTTTTAAAAAAAAAAAATTGTGTTGTACTTCTTAAAATATGAATAGTGGATTTATAGTTATTTCCATGCTAAAAATTGTTTTTTTTAATATTACTTAAAATTTTGCTTTCAACTAGTGATATTTTTGTTTTTTACGTTAGATTTTAGAAATGATACAATAAACGGAAATAAAACGGCTCACTTCGAATTATAAATTAGCAGTCAGTTGCTTTCAATAGAAAAAAACTCAGTGGAATTATAGTTATTTCCACTACTGTATGTATTTGAATCTATTATAAAAGAGATACATTTTTTCTTCTGTAACTAAGGACATGATCGCTAAGCAATGATCATATGAAGTTTTGTTTTTTACTAAACTTCAGTTTAATAACCCTAATTATAATTTCAAATAATAGGAATACTGTTTGGTAAATTTATTATGTTTGGTATTCTTTAATAAACCTATTAAAATAAGTAAAAACCACCATATGTACTCGAATTTCTAAATGAGTTATCTTTCTCTTGGTCAACACAACGTTTTGAAAAATAGAATATTCGTAGAGTATTTCTCTACGGTTACAATTAACACTATTTAAGCATTCATTTTTTCAGATAAACAGATCTTTTTATATTACATATATATTTAGGGTTTTAGAAATGATTGATGATGATTCAATTGGTCTTCTTTGTTCCAAAAATAGTATTACATGTAATAACATATTTAAGCCTTTTACTTATTTTAAGACTAGCTTCATAGGTATTATTATTTTATTACCTACTAATTGTCTCCACTTTGGATCCATTACTATGACATTGGTTATTCTGATAGTATAGTAAGGTACAGTCGCCAAATTTCGTCCCCAAACCTAATTTCGTCCCCTTCAATATCTACTCTTGTAAAAACCGCCATCTATTATCAGTGACCCGAACCGACAGCTAGTTGCATCAGTCGGCCATTGTGTAGAAGTGAGTGCGTCACGACGTTCGTACCGACAAAAATTCAAAAATCAAAAAAAGTGTTCAAGGTGAGTTTTTCATTGAAATATTCTCGGATTCCATAAAATATTGAGATACCTGACTTATTGATAAAATTTTTTTGTCAAACTAACTATTAATATCTCAGATGTTAATCGATTAAGTAAAATTTTCAGGTTATGACACGTTTTTTGCTTAAATGGATGCGACAAAATAAATAGAAATTTCCTAATATCGTCCCCTTACGTGAACCTTATATCGTCCCCAGGACGGTATTAGGATCTCGTATGGTGAACACAACGGTCATGTCACTTAATACCTTAATACCTTACCAATGATTAAAATAATTAAGAAAGGGCTGATTAGATATTAATATGATAGTTAGGTTCAATTTTATATAATAGAAAAGGAGTAAGCACAACTCCAATTCACGTACTGATTTTAGTGATCTCAATATCGTCCCCGGGACGTAATTAGGAGCCCAAAAATATATTTTCATACTTTGAGTATTTTTATGATAAACAACTTTTCCAACATTATTTCAGTAAATTACCACACGGTCAAATATCTTGGAATATTACATATACGTAGTGCATGACCACACCTTATATACATATATTAAGTATTATAACACTTTCCATATATTAAAAACCAGTTTATACTTTCAACTTTACTCAAATATATGTCTAACAAATATTGCAACATTAAAATATGAGTAATTATTACAATTGAATCGATTATTTTGATATAAATACGCAATCAGTATTCATGGATATTTATAAGCAATGGCACACATAAAATGTGTTATTTTAGCCCTTTTCAAAATAACTGATTGAATTGTATTAGAAATGTGTCAAAATAAGTTAAGTAAATCGAAAATATTCTATTTTATATTTGAACTGTATTGAAAATCGCTTTAATCTTCAAAAATATTTTTTTTTTTACAATGCATATATTGTACAATCATATTGCGTTTCATAATATCATCCAGAGAAATAATTCAATATTCTTAGAATACGCATTGAGAAAAGTTTTTCTGCAGAAATCACAAAAACACTTTGTACTTGCCTTTTATAGTAATTTGAACAAAAATGTATTATATTTTAGAATCACTTTGTAATTAATACAACATATTTTTAAATTCAAGAAGTAATCGCAAGAAATCCTTTTCAGTAATTGTTGTAAATTGCAAAAAATAGCAATATTTACTTTGCATCTTTAATATATGGGGAATTCTTTTTCAAATCAGCCACCCCCCTAGGCCATTACCAAAAAATCTGTCAGAAAGTCTAGTTTTTAAAGCCGTTTGGTGTTTTTTGAAAAAAAAAATTCTAACCTCAAAAAAACTGTTTAAAGTGAGGCACCTCGCAAAAAAATGCCATTTTTCAGTCAAAAATGATTGAGAAAATTATAATTTTTCAATAATTTTAACCAAATTACTCAGAAAAAGTGTTTTGGGGGTCGCTGAACAAGAATCCGTTGTCAGATTTAAAATTCAAAATGGCGGATCCAATATGGCGGACGAAATTTTTGAAAATAATTCCGATTTACACCAAAATTGGTTTAGAGTGGTTTTTAGGGTCTCTGATCACGAATCCGAGGTCAGATTTGCAAAATGCAAAATGGCGGATCCAAGATGGCGGATTAAAATTTTGAAAATCAACAGATTTACGCCAAAATTTGTATAAGGGTGTTTTTGGGTCTCTGATCACAAATCCAAGGTTAATATCGGAAATTAAAAAAAAGTTAAAAACAATACAAAAAATCTATTATTGCACTGATGGCGCTAAGCAGGATGAAAATTTTTATTTAGTTATCTTTCTTTTAATAACAGGAAAAACAAGAAAATCTTAGCCCACGTGAAGTATTAGTAATGTTTGATTTTTCAGAAAATTATGCGTTCGTGTGTCAGGATGTTTCCCAGGCATTCCATTTCAAAAACAATAAATGTACAGTGGTACCTGTGATTTTCTATTACAAAAACAATAATGAACTTAAACATCAGAGTATGGTTTTTTGTCTGATAGCCTAAAACACGATACTGCCGCTGTATATGCTATTCAGTCGCTACTGATACCGGAAATTAAAAAAAAGGTTAAAACAATACAAAAATCTATTATTGTACTGATGGCGCTAAGCAACATTTTAAAAATAAATATCAAATAAGCAATTTGATTAATCATTTTAATATTGAAGCAGAATGGCATTACACAGCAACTGCACATGGAAAAAGCATGTATGATGGAATAGGTGCTACTTTCAAAAGGTCAGTCTACAAAGCCTTACGGCTAAACCATCTGAAGCAATATTAACTCCCAAAGCACTATTCAATTGGGCAGAAAAACATTTCGATAAAATATCTATTTTATATTTTGATAAAGTATTTCATGACAAAATGAGGCGGAAATTGAATCAAAGACATCTTAATTGCAAGAGTTTTTTTGAGATTTCAAAAAACCACGGCTTTATAGTACAGAAAAATGGAATTGTTTTAATTAAAAATTTTTCTAATGATACGGAAAAAAATGCAGATCACTGGTCACCAAATCAATAAAGTGATTCATTGGAAAATTTTATTAAAAGTAAGATAACTAAGTAAAAAATTTCATCCTGCTTAGCGCCCGCCATCAGTACAATAATAGATTTTCTGTATTGTTTTTAACTTTTTTTTAATTTCCGATATTAACCTCGGATTTGTGATCAGAGACCCAAAAACCCCCTTATACCAATTTTGGCGTAAATCTGTTGATTTTCAAAATTTTCATCCGCCATCTTAGATCCGGCATTTTGAATTTTGCAAATCTGACCTCGGATTCGTGATCCGAGACTCTAAAAACCACTTTAAACCAAATTTGGTGTAAATCGGAATTATTTTCAAAAATTTCGTACGCCATATTGGATCCGCCATTTTGAATTTTAAATCTGACAACGGATTCTTGTTCAGCGACCCCCAAAACACTTTTTCTGAATAATTTGGTTAAAATTATTGAAAAATTATAATTTTCTCAATCATTTTTGACTGAAAAATGGCATTTTTTGCGAGGTGCCTCACTTTAAACAGTTTTTTTGAGGCTAGAATTTTTTTTTTTTTCAAAAAACACCAAACAGATTTTTTGGTGTGCTCAAAAAATTTTTTACCCCAAAATTGTAATGGCCTAGGGGGGTGGCTGATTTGAAAAAGAATTCCCCATATGCAAAAATTTTTTTAATTCCTACAAAAGCTAACTTGTAACTTCACAATAATTACAAATAAAATACAAAGTTTTGTATTTCCTTCAATACGATAGTAAGATGCTTTTCGATAACTTACAGTGTCGTAAAATTACAAATAGGTTAATAATTTCTACAATACATATTGTTACATCTAAAAATTACTAATCGAACATTTCCACAAAAGACTTTTGTAATTCCTAGTAAATAATATATTTTTCACTATTTTGTATTTAAGCTAATTATTCTGATGTAACAATCACTTTTTAGTAAAAATTTAGGTCGATCTGTCAAGAAATTACAAAAATCAAATACTAGGAATTACAGAGGACACTTATAATTATAAAACATTGCATTTGTTATTTTTAGAAATCACGTTTGGAATTACAAACCATCTTAGTATTACTAAGCTACACGTTTGGAATGACAAAGTGATCTGACTAAAATCCATTTGTAAACTTTTACAATGCTTTTGTTGTCGTGGGCATTACTTGTATTTTAATAATAATTATGGTATTTTATTATATATTTTTTTTTTTGTCTCAGTGTGTGTAGTAGAGTAAGACGGGACGGGACAGTCATCTTAAGCTAATACTCTTCATTCAGCTGCCATTGCAACTTGGTAAATATCCTAGATTAATAAATCTGTTCCTCGGTCACATACGTAGCATGTTTGCAAAGTGCCAATTTTAAATGTAATAAAGCTCAAAACGTTTCCACCCATGATTTCAGTGCAACGTTTTAATCTTCCACCCTCGAGAAGAAGCGAAGTAAAGCGAGATTAGCTCCTTGAGGTGCCCTGCACCCACTGGGAGCAGTCACAGCATTGCAAGTGGTAGCCCGAGGCGAAACCCACTGCCTGTGAAGGGTTCCATATTCCGCATTAAAGTTCCCATGAAGTGTTTAATCAAAAGCCAATAAGGCCGGGAGCTGGGCTGATACCGACTTTTCACTTTTAAATAACTTCTTTTATTTATTTCTAATTACGATCTCCACAAACAAACGGCCCCGCGTCTGTCACGTGCTAAGTGTAATCAGAAAGCACTTCGGCATGCGATTATCAAGACTAAGGAGCGCGCGTGGGTAACGAGTGAAGTGTATCTTGAAACGGCAATATCGACATATATAAGCACCTCGGTGGGACTGGAAACACCGGGTCTATATCTTTGCCTGTGTTCATCTCATTGTATGTAAATCAATTTCAATACCGCCATGTCACGAGCTAAGAAGGGTTCGGAGAAATTTCAGCTCGAAATCTCCCTCAAAGTAAACATTTGATAAAATTAAACGACGGCTTTAGTTCGGGGTTCGGATTCGAGGGATGGTGGGGGCTTCTCAAATGCTATACCTTCGAAATTGCGCCTGACACCCCCTCAAAAACCACCCATTTTTCTGATAACGAAGTCAAAGTGGATGGATAGGAGGAAGACAAACATTTTCGCAGGAGACGAAAATCACAGAGCACTCGGCGCTCTCGAATCTCGAATTCCTTAAACACTTATCCCTTGATTTGAATCAAAACCCAATACGAAAGTTAAATAGCACACAGTTCGTCAAATTAAATTAAAAAAGTACGAGTGGAATGCGTGCTAGCTAGAAGGACTAGTGCTTTCCTCTCATTTTCCCATCGGGGACTATTTCCTTCTCCCCGATATTGGTTTTGGTTGTTTCAGGGTATAGAGGGGTCTTCTACACCATAATCAGATAGAAGAACCCATCGAGTGCAAATGGGGTAAGATGGATCTCGTTTTAAATGTTTGCACGGTCGAGAGCTACTTCTCTGGCTCTAATCTGCTAGAAAAGAGCCCTAGTGCATAAGGTGACACAAAAATCATTGTGCACTTTGTCAGCTGGTCCTTTGGGATTTTGGGTAAAGCGATTTTGATTCGAAATTCAAAACTTTGAGGGTGCATGCTTCGACGGGTGCAGCCTTGTCGTCGCCGTCTGCTCTGATTTTCATCATCCACCCCCAGACATCCGGAAGGTTCAAAAAACAAAATTATTTTGGGAGTTGATCTGTCCTGAAAAAACAAAACTATGGAATATAGTGGCACTCAAAAAAAAAAAAAAAAAAAGTTGCCCGTCGATATTATTCGTTGTTGTTCCAAGCCGTCTGTCTGGCTCTACGGTCATATTCGGCTCTAATGCAGTAGACGGACATCATTTTGTCTGATAACCTTAACCAACATCGTAACATTAAACTTTCAGCTGCATATATCACAACCACCAGCAAAAGTGCACATTTACTGTATCTAGACTGCTGGCTGCCCGCATTCAAAACCCTTTTTTTGAATTTCGTTTCGCACAAAGGATGCGCAAATACCTGGCAACGTGTTCCACCATTCGTTGCCGCGTATATCGTCCATCATAGGCTCGGGCAAATCTTTTTGCCAACAATTCACGTTAGAGTTTTCGTTATTGCATAAATCTCTGCGGTTATTGTCTGTTGAATATGGTCTGCGCGAGTATGAAATTATGAGGGCTGCGGGCCGATGCTCGCATAATTCCGCATTCATGCAGAAGAGGTTGTTTAGCTGTAGACAGAAGAACCTTTGGTAGATAATCGCTATTTTATTATTTTTTTTTATTGATGAGTTTTTTACATTCAAAGCATTAAAAAGCAGAAGCCGACTGATAACTTGATTATTTCACCCTCATGGTAGCCGATTATCTCTTTTCGACACATGAAAACACTAATTTATCGTTAATGTTTATACAGGATACTGACATAAACCATAAAAAACTAAAAAGCAAGGGATAGTATCCAACCACCTAATGTAGTGTGCCTTTTTATACGAGAAACTAAACATTGTAATTTCAGTAGATTTCTTTCTTATTTTAATTACAGAAAGCTTAAATCATATACAATTAAAAAACAAAACATAAACTAAAGCCGTTTCACTTTTTTTTTACCAAAGGCATTAGGCATTTTTTTGAATTCGTGCTTAAATACTACATAGAACAAAGTTTAGTATGTGCCAATATTTTTTCAACGAAACATGTATAAATTTAGTTAAAAAAAAACAAAAAACCGTTTTCCCTTAAAATAGATCAGCCTAATTAACATAAAGCAAACTAATTTCGTAACAAAGCAGCCTCGCGATGGGCTTTGTGCCTAGCAAATAACTTAACTAACCTTTTTCCTATATTTTTTAATAACATGGTATATTTCTAAGAACACAGATGATTTTATAATTTTAATTTTATGATGCACACCATGAATCGATTGAGTATAATATTTTGAACACCTACCTGAGGTGGAATTTCTATATAAAATGGGCACTTTACGTTAGATATTTCTAATCAACTATTAGGTTTCGATATTTTAAGGCATGGTTCACAAAATTTTGTGAAAACTAAATAATTTTAATAACACTGTTAGTGGTTATAAGTACGCTAAACTGATTTTAGGTTTTGATAGTATATGTATATGGAATTATAAATAAACGAGCCCATTTTTATGAAAATCTAGTATTTGGCTTATACCACAATTTTATTTCATCCATCTATGACAGATTTCATTCTATGTACAAAAAACAAACACATCAGTCCAAAACTGTGTGCGTGAACACCTAATCCAAAACTCGCAAGCCATATGTCGTGGTAGCAAAACGCTTTTAAAGGGTGGGCCATCTGTTGGCTTTTTTTTTAAAAATTACATGTTATTTTGACACGGACAGTTCTTCTAGCTAAATAAATTTACAGGATCACAGTATCATATACATATACGCGGTACGAGGTGAATATAGTAGATTTACGCTTGAATAACATTGGAAAATATTGAAAACTTATTTTCAAAGTAAGTAAGTGCTGTGTTACCGAAGATTTGTCAATTTTAAAAAGGAATTTCGTAAAGTGAAGAAAGTTCGTTATACAAGTTATCGCAGTGTTCGTCCTCTACGCTCAGCCGAAAATATTGCTGGTGTTGCCGAAAGTGTGCACCAAACCCCGAGAACCTCAACTCGCCATGGAACTAAGCAACTGAAGAACTTACGGGGAGCACTACAGAGGCATAATAACCTTTTTTTTCCAGAAATTAAGGAATCGTACTTGGGCGAAGTCTTGTTGCAACAGGATGGCTCTACGTGCCACACCAGCCGTGTAACAATCAATGTTTTGCACACTTAGTTCAATAATCGTGTAATCAGCTGTTTTGGAGATGTGCCATGGTTACTGTGCAGTTTTGATTTGACGCCTTTGCCTGGTGCCTTTAAAGATCAATGTTATGCTGACAATCCAGAAACGATTCAGGCATTTAAACACAATATTGATATTGGGTTGTCAGGATGAGCTACTGGCAAGCCAGCCGATGCAGCTATTATAAATAATCGACAGATTTATTCTTTTCCATTAATCTGCAAACTTCGAAAAATATTGAACAGTGATATTTTATAGTATTTTTAAAAAAACACCAACCAATGACCCATACTTTAGATTCAAAGATATTGCACATATACATATTAAGGTGATTCAAATTTATTTATTTTCTTTTTTTTCTTTTTCAAACAGGTTCAACCGTTGCTAGGACAGGAGAGAAAAGTCCTGGCCCAACCCCAGCTCATAATATCAATGTTTACTGATCGCTCATCGAACTTTTTTGTTTTCCATAAAAATAACATGGGAAAAAATGCATCACTAGACGTTTTTGTCTGAATCTCGTGAAAAAATTATCATATGTGAATGGGACCAATTTTATTAGAAAGAGTATATAATTTTCTACGAAAAAGTATTCTTGCATTTTTTTTGTAAAGTTAACACAATATTAGTTTATTAGCATTCAAACTCGAGGCATAAATTCAAGATTGAGGAAAAAATCGATTTTGTGACTTCTTCAATGAAACTATGAATATTATTGATTAACCTATTGAACCTATGCTCTTTCTAATGAAATTGGTCCCATTCATGTCTGATCATTTCTTCACGAGATACAGACAAAAACAACTAGTGATGCATTCTTTCCCATGTTATTCTTATGGAAAACAAAAAAGTTCGATGAGCCACCAGTAAATATTGATATTATGAGCTGAGGTTGGGCCATGACTTTTCTTTCCTGTCCTAGCAACGGTTGAACCTGTTTGAAGAAAACGAAAAAAAATTTGAATCACCCTAATACATTATATTTTTTTAAATCAAATGAGTGCAAGAAACTTACTATTTTTTCTCTCCTTAAACTTTCGAATTCTACTCTTAGAGTGTTCTTCAGGAATATTCTGAAGTCTTAAATAAGACAAAATATTTTGTTGCGTTTTTATTAAGTTTTGTAAGAATTTCTTATTCTGTAAATATTAAATTTTTTTCCTGCTAGCTTATGTCATCCTTTATAGCTAGTCACATAATATCTCTCCCCTCTCAATAAGCATCGTAAGGCAGATTTCTAAAGTATATATTCTTTTGATATGCCACAATTTGCCATCTTCCGTATTTTTGGCACAGTCTGCAGCTGATTTAAAGGTGAAATGCTTTGGCGTCACAGGTGTCATAGCTGTAAACGTTCCTTTCGTACCTTCGCTGCTCCGTGGTTGGTCTCCTTCATAAATTTGCCACAGACTTCGCCAGAGTTTAATAAAGTTTTCATGCAGAAGCCAACAGTAAAAGCTTTTAGTGTTTTGGCACTGTCAACTTGTCAGAGTTTATCAAATTTTTTGAATGTTGACACTTTAGCATCCGAGCGAAGTGTCATAAATACGTCCAGAGCAGCGCTAGCGAAGTGCTCCCGTACAGCGTCATAAAGTCCTAGCAAGACTTAGCAGATATCCCGGAAATTGTATGCGCACGTACCCTAGAAACACGGATGGCAGAGTGTCAGTGCTCGAGCACACGTACCTTATACAGCCGCCATTCGCAGAAATAAACTACTATGTCAAGTTATTAATTAAAAAGTATTAAGGTGGTTGCCCTTTTGTGACGTTAAGTTTATTTGTATTTCGCTTCACTTGTGCATGGTTGCCCGCTCTGCTGCCTTGCTTTTGCATATAGCAGCGGTGGCTGAAAATGGCAACAAAAGCTCTACTAGATTAAAACTGTCCGATTTTATGAAAGAGTGGCTTGTGGGTGGCTTATTAATTTTAAAATAAGGTGGAGTGGAACCGTGCCTTCATAAATGCGAAGTCCTGGTAAAAAATTCATATCTTTTGTTTTGTTCACCCATTTTACTCTGACTGTGAATAAAACACACAAGGATTATATAAAATTGAAAACTGAAATTCCCTTAATAAAATAATATTAGTCTTAATCCCCTAGATCCCCTAGATTTTCTTTTTACCTACTTAGACAGTAGTACCAAGATTTTAATCAGTCGGATTAGATTCAAGGATATGATTTTCAGGTATTTTGCCAAGAATCTACCTACAAAAGAAAACGTTTGACATACCAGATAAAGAAAAGTTTAATTTTAGTTCGAAATATATTCTATATATATTACAGTAAATCGCTTGTTTGTAGAAACGAATAGCTATGAAATGTCATATTCAAAATAATCTCTGAATTATGTAATAATTGACTTTCAAACACATTTGAAACAAATTTTGTTTTTATTCTTTGTCCGTAACTTTTAAATTACTGAAGTTTAGTTTAATTGGAAAAAGTCGACTTGAACCCTTTTTCACTCCAGGCGTTTTTCCTAATCAATCCGCCATATACTTAACCCGGCGTGCTTAAGGTTTAAATTTGTAACACTCAGCGTAAGGTAGGTGAAAAAAACCCAGAGGATTTACTGAAACCACTTAACGTCATAAACTTCGTTTATTTTATTTTTATTTAATAATATTCTACTTTTTTTTAATTTTTATATGAAAATAGACAAAAGGAAATAAAACATATTTTATTCGTTCTGTTACCTTTATTATCAAAACCAACCTTTTGAGTTTTAATTAATTTCTCATAACCTAACCTTAGACTAGCCTGGTTAAAGGAAAAAATTAACTAAGCTTATTAAAAAAAAAAAAAAAAAAATTTAATGGGAATGTTTGATATCGTTTTACATGTTAGAAGTGTAATATTTAAACCTTAAGCTCTATAATTTTGTTTGGTCACGGTTAAAATCAATGTAAATTATTCATTTAAATGCAGATGGTCAGTGACACTCACCGTTGCAGTGGTGAAGGGTTAAGTTTGATAAATTGTATATACAGTTGACTCCCGTATAACGCGCTTAATATATATATAATACATTACGCGTTGTATGAAATCGTGTTATAGGAAATCATGTTACATGCGAATTTTGCTCTAACATAACATCCCAGTGATCCAAAAGTATGAAAACGGCTAAATAACTTTCGAGGAATGCATTTTGGAGAAAAAAGTTTTAGGCAACAGTTGTAGGAATTTTCCCTGACTATTGACAATGTTGACTTTAGATTTTACCTTGACGGTGTCCTTAAGGGTCATTTCAAGGTGAAGTTAACTTTTTCAAATAGCAACCCACATTTTTGACCACGGAAATGGAAAGAGCGGAAAATTCTACGTCGGACTATGACCTTCACCATGACCTTGAAGGTCATATCAAGTCAAGATGGTTCTTTAAAGGGGAACCTGCATTGTTGCTGCGGGTTTGGAAAGAGCAGAAGTTTTGCGTCCGAATGTGACCGCAACCTTGACCAATGAAATCGAGCCATTTCTGAAACATCTAATAACCGATGATGAAAAATGGATCATATACGACAATCGAAAGCGTAAAAGATTGTGGACAAAGGATGGTGAGCCATCACAAGCGTTCGCGAAGCCAGGAAGCACAGGGAATCGTGCACCATGAGCTACTTCCAGTTGGTCAGGCGATTAATTCTCAAGTCTACTGTACACAACTAGAGAGATTACGCCAAGCAATTGAAAGAAAACGGCCCGAAGTGAATAATATACAGCGTTGTCTTCTATCACTATAACGCCAGGCCACACACATCTTTGATGACTCGCCAAAAATTGCGAGATCTTGTTTGGGAGGTTTTGATGCATCCACCATATAGTCCAGACATAGCACCCTCTGACTATCACTTGTTTCGATCGCTGCAGAACTCTCTCAATGGAATTAAACTGGTTTAAAAAAATCCTGTGAAAACCACTTCATTCAATTTTTCAACCAGAAACCACGAAAGATCTTCACCGATGGCATTATGGTTCTACCCGAAAAATGGCGAAACATTGCCGATAATAATGGAGCATATTTGGTTTAAATAAATTTATTTTCACACTATAAGAAAACCAGTTGAATTTTACTAAAAAAAAACCACCAACTTTTCCCCACGACCAGTGTTTAGGGTTTCAAAATGGCGGAATCAAGATGGCGACTGACAATTTTAAATTTGATGCAATTTTCATGAAAATTAGTACTTAGGGATTTTGCGGAATTCTGATTTCAAATCTGCTGTCCAAATTTAGAAATTCAAGATGGTGGATCCAATATGACGATCAAGATTTCTCGATTTCAACTGATTTTAATGGAACCTAATACAATGATTGTTTTGAAGTCACTGATTTTGAATATTATCAAAATTTGCAAATCCAAGATAGCATACCCAAGTGTTTAATTAGTTAGTATTTACCCAACGCCGGGTGAAACCGGGTAACCCACCTAGCAAATAATACATACAGTGCTGTGCAAAACATTTGCAACTAAAACCCCAATTTTCTATGTCTTACTACAACAAACCTTAAATTCTTAAAAACAAAAAAGTTAATACGGTATTTTATTCTTTATTATATCTAATTTAAGAATATTAAAAAACTAAAGGTAACTATTCAATAAAAAAGGAGAAATATTCGTTTTTTCATACTAAGATACAAAACTGACTGTGCAAAACATTTGCAACTCCTTGACATTAACAATGTTGGCGACTTTAAATACATATTATCATTAATATTTGGTTGAATAGCCTTTATTTACGATAACTGCTGCACATCTTCTTGGCACAGAATTAAATAGCGACTCAATATGCAAAGAAGTTATATCATTCCAAGCCTTTTTTATACCATGAAAGAGTTCGTCACGGTTGTTGTAAAATTGACTCCTCATATTCTTCTTAACCAGTTGCCATAGCTTTTCTATGGGGTTGAGATCTGGAGACTGTCCGAGCCATTTCAAAACTTCAATGTTTTGCTGCGAAAACCAAGCCTGAAGAAGTCTAGAGGTGTGCTTGGGATCATTTTCCTGTTCGAAGCGCCAGTGCAGGGGCATTTCTTCCTCTGCGTAAGGGAGCATAACATTTTCCATAATGTTTTTGTAGTCCTCCGCTTTCATTATCAGTGGTATTTCATAAATAGGTCCCACGCCCTGAGCTGATAAACACCCCCAGACCATTGTATTACCACTTCCATGCTTCATAGTTACCACAGTTTATTGCGGATTTAGTCGTTTGTTCGTCGGTCGTCCAACTTTTTGCCCTCCATCTAGACCCACTAAGTTAAACTTAAAGTTAAACACTCATCCGAAAAAAGGACAGTTCTCCATTTTTCTAGGGCCCATTCTAAATGACTTTGAGCAAAGACAAGTCGAGCTCAGCCATTTTTTTCGGAAAGTAGTGGCTTTTTCGCTGGCCTGTATGTCTTAAGATCGATTTCTATGGCTCCTCTTCTTACTGTCGAAGGATCCACATCCAGGTTTTATTCGAAAGACGGAGATTTAATTAAAATTTAAATTCTACGATCCTCAGCCTTTGTCGTTTTCCTTGGTCTACCACCCTTTATGAATATTTTCAATACTCCCAGTCTTTTTAAAACTGCTTATAATTCTGGATATGGTGGATTTAGCTATTTTATATTTTTCACTAATGTCTTTTTAGGTTATACCATCTGTGTAAACAAATATTATTCGGTTTTTTATTTCGTTTTAAAATTAATTACCTCCATTTTAAGAACTTTCAGTTTAATTGCGTTTAAAGGAAAAAAATATTTTAATAATACACTCCCGCGCATGGATCGGAATAGAAAATTATTATTATTATTTTTTATTAACTATATATGGAATAGAAAATAACAGTTAACTAACAAAGTACTGCCAATTCTCATTTATTCCTAGAAAAGTATTTGTTGATATATAAAGTTGCAAATGTTTTGCACAGGCAAAATCGTTAAGTTGAATAAAAAAATTGATATTGCTCCCTTATTACGGGATATTACATCCTGCTATTGTTATATCTGGAAACTAGACATAATAAAGAATAATGCACTGTAAAACTTTTTTTGGTATCAGTGGTTTAGGAAATTTTATAATGATCTGTAAGAAACTATGATTTTAGTTGCAAATGTTTTACACAGCACTGTATAAATAACATGTCAGGGATGAATATTGTCATATTAAGTTTTGTTTTGTATATTTTATCGATATATGCGACTATTTTTTTTTTTAGTCCCACCTCGAAATTTTGTGGCAAATACCTAAACAAAAATTTCCTGAAAATTGGAGCCCTTAATATTAATATTAAGTACTAGACCAAGGCGTATAAAGATTTTCCATATAAAATACACGTAAACTTTGATTATTTTTCTTCAAAACTCTACAGCTCAGAGGCATTTTATGGTATAAACTTGGTCAATGGTAGGTTTTCTTCAGAATTGAATGCTCTACAAAAGTGTCCATTGCGGTGTAACCCTAACTCCCACCAGCGAGCTAGTACGGGTCACTAACCCCAATTTTTCCACGAAATTCTCGCTTTTTGCCCCTATCTCGTAAACAACAAGAGGTACAGAAAAAGTGAATATGACAAAAACCTTTATACGCCTTGGTCTAGTACTTAATATTAATATTAAGGGCTCCAATTTTTAGGGAATTTTTGTTTAGGTATTTGCCACAAAATTTCGAGGTGGGACTAAAAAAAAAAATAGTCACGAAAAAAAAAGCACCCTAATGCACATGTAGTACTTAGGTATTTTAAGTCTAACACTTTCGATACGGCTATCTATAACTAGTATTCTTCCGCTGTATTCCGAATTTTTTTATATTGCGCGTTTTAAGAGAATCGCATTATATAAAAAAAAAGTCGTCCCAATATTCTTAGCGAGTTGTAGCAATTCAAGTTGTAGCAATTCGCGTTATACAGGAATCTACTGTGCACTAAATTCTTGACGTTTTCCAATAATTCAGTCAGCATCCGTCCAAGTCTAAATTTTAATCACAACTCGCATACGGCTTTAAAGTCGATTTAGCGCGAGTTTAACTCACGACGAGGTATTGTTATTAAAACAAGAGTTTTCCCTACAAATTAAAAAAATTATATATGTGATATATGTGCGAGAATTCTTTTAAAAAAAAAAAATGTTTTTTGTAACTCAACAGAATTTTAGGAGGAAATGAAGTACACTTAAGATTAATACCATAAAAGGCAATTTCTACGATGCTCCACTATCTGTTTATCAAGTTTCATAAATACGAAGGCCTTTTCACTTTTTAACCTCACTTTTATAATATAAATAGCTACTACTACGAATTTGAGATTACAGAAAAACTTCTATAGAAATCACCTATATATTGTTCGCGCTAAAAACAAAAATGTACGGATCTAAGCTGTTCTGTTCATTGATTGATATCTTTAAAATAATTACATTAAATAATAAAAACAGAATAGATATAAGTTGTATCAAACATAAAGTACACGAAAACAGAGTAAATTTAAGTAATAACTATTTGCTAAACTCCCCTATAAGAAGCTGGAGAATGTTTGTAGCTATGTATTATAATAGAAACACACTTCTAACGTTCACCAGATATGGCAGGTTGACTGTCAATTCCGTAAATATCTTGTGGGATTCATTTAGCAAGCGTGTGCGGATGAGTTCAGGAATTCAGTTCTTAATGCGAAAGGAGCAATTTATATATTTTTTCCTTATTTTTTAGAAAAGAAAAACCTTTGTACTGCCCTTTGAAAGGGTACAGCAGGAACCAAGAGCCAGACGATGCCTCGCATTCGTATTCAGTGCATGCTTGCACGTTCTTACATAGTCGTTTCGAGACGTTTGCATAGAATGGGCTTACATTCTGGCTTACATCAGGGTTGTATGTATTATTTTGCTTTCCTCGTACCTACAAACCACAAAAAGTTTTTTGTCTCTCATGCTTTCTTTTGCCTGCCGCCGGGCTGCTTTTATATTTTTATATTGACATTAAAGTTTCCTTCTTTTTTTTACTTGCTTTCAGGGAGGTCTTTGGTGCTTTCAACTGGCAGTCTACCTGCATTCGGGGTTCTCACCTGAGAGAAAAGCCAAAACAATTAGTTTACCTGCTCAAAGAGTGAAATTAGTACATGATCTATATGAAGAATACAATGACTTTTCTGCGGATTGTCCTCTTTCTGAGCTTAGTGGCTGCAATTCATTGTGTAACGGAGGAGCTATCACCAGGTAAGTTTTCATTGTTTTCGAAGTAAAAAATTGCTCACAATTTAGAGAGTAGAGTGGCACTTTAATGGGATTTCAGGCAGTATTTGTGCCTTTTCGTTGTCGTTCGTCAACCTCGTATTGAACTGAGAATATCTTAAAAAGCAATGAATTCAAAAGCTTTTCAAAACTCATATGCAGTGGGTTCAACCTTTTTGTCGTGAACAGAGTGCCTAGTGGGGCACCATTTTCGTTTTATTTATAAAACCGAATAAAAAATGAACTTTCAGGACGTTTTTAGTAATTCTCAGTACACATTTTGTAAAAATATTGAACATTTTTTTAGATAGATAAACCCTATATATAGTTTTATGTATGCATATCTGCCATATTTTGTATCAATTCGAATTATTTAATTGATTAATTACGTCGCAAAAGTCTATATTTATGGAAAGTTTGGAAGTTTGATAATAATTTTTAGTGTATGCATGTCATGCTCGATAGAACAAAACTCACAGCGTGCGCATCGCGTTTTGAAGGGAATTTTCTGTTTAGACGCCCCAAAGGGCCGAAGCTGAAAATAGCAGCCGGTGTTTAACATGGCCGTCTCAATCGCCTGATCGAACACTAGAAGGCTTCAGGGAAAGCAAAGCGTGTGTTTATATATAAGCAACTGTCTCGGCAGGTAAGAACAATATGGCGATCCCTTCCTAAATCATACACGGAAAATCTTGTAGCAAGCATACCTCATCGGTGTCAGGTCATACTTGACAGGAATGGCGACTTCACTATGTATAAAATAAAATGCATCCTTGTTCACTTAAATTCGTTTTATTTCTCATTTTTATTTTCTTTCTTCATGTTACGTTCTTTGAAATATTCACGCCACACTCTTGTGACAATAACTGTATACAGATAGAGCAACTATTGCTATATTCAAATTATTCGCTCCTATATAAGAGATTTCCGGTTTGAAAGTTGGATCAAAACTCGTTTCTTTTTCGACAATGTCTACTTTCAAAAACTACAATTTTTTTTCTCTCAACGCGTGACCTAATTTTTAATTCTTGTTTTGTTAAAACACCCGCGCCCTACATAGACAAGTGTGTATATGTATATCTCAGACAGAATTTATGTAGTTTAATTTTTATTAGAATTTTTTACAAGGTTTCTCCAATTAAATATATATATGGTTCTTTATATGATTTAACACGCTAACGTATGTACCGTATAAAAAGAGAGTTGTATGTATTCTTTTTATATCTTTCTTGAAAAGCTATGTATCTACGCCTTTCAAAATCTTTTATCACTACGTACATCAATAGGGAATAATAACACAAGACTAGTTAGAGGGCATAAATCAACGTCAAATGATAGCGTAATACCTCCGAATTCAGGTGAAATTCGTTTAAAAATAATCTGATAGTTATTAAAAAAAAAAAAAAAAATGCGATTGTGTAATTCGATAGTGTTGTAAAACTTACGAGCTTTCAACTGCAACTGTGTCAAAAATGCAATTAGATTCGGTTGAATGGTCAGGGAGAACGTGGTGACGGCACAGTCCCCTAGTTGCAGTAACATGCGTCTCTAATAAGTCACGACCACATAAAGAGCGGTTTCCTTTTATATTTAAACGCATCCTTGACAGATCTAATACGGATCCCAACCTGCACTATCAACATTTCTTATAAATCTTTCCAACAAAGGGCACCATTCGTCGTCGTTGTCGTCGTTTCGAATGTTCCTGTTGCGTTCAGCTGCTTCGGTCCACTGGGCTGCGCTCCCAGAAACTACAAAGCGGTGGGGCGGAGGTTGCCAAAAAACGTCGAGATTTGCGAAATATCTTTTCGGTGAAAATCCCTTCCCCAGGGTAACTTCATACAATCGAATGCAATAAATTTAATTCTTCAAACAGTTGCAAGAATGCAATTTATCCGAAGGACCATCCGCTGCTCTATCTGCGCTGGTGACGGTACACTTATTCAGGCCGTTTCGACTCCTTTCACCGACATATTTCTGCCATTCGATTGCCATTTCAATTTTTATCTGCCATCAAGCCAAAGTTTTTTTGCAACTCCCATCTTCAACTTCTTGGTCGGCAGCGCGTCCGCCCCCATTGTTGCCCTTCTGCAGCACGACGCCGCCGCCGCCACTGTACGAGAGAGATTGTTCTTCGCTGATACTAGGAAAAGTGGTGTAAGTCACTCCCATAGTTTGAAGTTATTTATGCCGAGTCAGGGTTTACACGGGAAATTGTTGCCCTTTTGATTGAAGCAGAAGACATGAGTTTTTCCGATATTTTCCTCCGCTGACATTTATATCTTTCTTTCCGAGTTCTTCTTTTTTCTTCTATATCAAAGCGATAGTCTTGTCACCTGAATGAATTATTATGGCGGAGACGAACGACCTGGCATCGAACTTTGAAAACGGAACTACCCGGGAAATGAATGATGGCGCAGGTATGGAGCACCATTGTAACGTCCATGTAGAATTAGATTCGCGCATAGTGCAATGGACATTTCAATTTACTTTTTGCTCAGTGATTTGAATAAAGTCAGGAGTCCCCTATAATATCCCAGGGAAGTGAAAATGCCCCCCAAAAAGTTGATAACAAAGTTCCATGCCCGAAAATTTACTTGTACTTGAGAGCAGTAGAGGAGTATATTCTTTCTTTTGTGCAAACTCCCCAGGGACTCTGCCCGACATTCATATGTGAAATTCGGGCACTATTTGCTCAACAAAAAACTTCTCTAATACAACAAAGTAATTCTTTCTGCGTTTGATAAGAGCCTGATCCCATTAGTCCCCTAGCAGCGTCAAACCGCCCCCCACCTGCCTTCACCTATCATTCTTAAGTGTATATTGTCGGGAATTCAACAGCTCTAAGAAACTTCACAAGCCTGTGCGGTGGGGAGGTTTTGCACAGCTCTTTAAATTTGTTAAAGAAGCGTAAGTGAACACGAGGACGCAATCTAAAACTTTTCTTTTAAGACTTCACTCAGCGGTAATCTAACGCCGAATGGGTATGCGGCACGGCGCCGAGGGGTTGAAAAAACATAATTTTCCCAAGCTAAGAAGATTTTGACTTGCTTTATCCGAAAGCAAATTTTCCCACCCACTCGCGTCTGCTTGGGAGAATCGGTAGAATCAGGGGGGAGTCAGGCAAAAGGACTCTTCCTTTTTCCATCATCATCAAAGCATGTCGTCGGAAATAGATTAGAATCTCCATAAACCTCTAACATTCTTTGAGTCAAATTTAATTTTCACTCTGAAAGCCCGTAGTGTACCTCTCGCGTGGCTAATGCCATTTCGGCTTAATCTCCATTTAGATGGAGTGTGAACATCCATTCAGGCCCGGCCGAGACTTCATTTCTCGGTTTTTCCTTTTGATGTTTGGCTATTGGAATATTGTCCCTAGCGTCTTTGAAGATTTCCAATGAAATCACTTTTAGAATTTGGCAACATACACATCATTCCTCCTTCTGCGCCTTCCTTCTGAGTGTTTACCTAAGCAGATTTACTCCTGATTGCCAAACAAATAATTTTTAATTATTCCTTTGCTTTCAATTTTTTTCTCTTTTTTCTTTTTCAATTTTACACAAGTTTACTCAAGGAGCAAACGAAGAAAATATAAAGTAAAATTAGGATACTGAATAAGAGGTCGTTGCAACTTTTGACTTTGATATAAATTTTTTGATGACAACCACCAAACGCTAAAAAGAGATCTTTAGAATTGAGTTTCACCCAAATGGACTGGTAATAAGCAGTAAAAGTCAACATTTCTGTCACAAGCGATTTAGTTCTCGCCAAGAAAAAAATTATCTTTCTGGATTACTTTTTTCAACTTTGTCCTTCATCTTTTAGGAAAAGGAGGTGCCTTTGAAAATATAATTTCCATTTCTTTAACTTTCTTAGCAATTGACATTTTAATTTCTTCTAAGGGAAAAGCTTGTTAAAGAAACTTAACCTATCAAAACAAAATATTTTAGGTCTAAAAAATTATGAAATAACTTTGATGAAGTAGAAAGAATAGAAATTAATAAGTAAGAAAATCTGATTAGCAAAATATGAATATTTTTCTAATCAGATTTTCTTACTTATTAATTTCTATTCTTACTCGGTGACCGAAGATATCTTGAGCACGCTTAAAACAGAATTATTAAAAAAAATCTTAAAAGTAAGAAACGGCCAAACTCCCGCTGACATATTAATGAAGTGAAAATTCTTATTAAGTTCAAAGTGAAATGAAATGTTCACATGAGAGAGAGACAGAAAGATAAAGAGAGAGAGGGAGCAGAAACTATGCGTATTAGATGTGCGCACAGCTTATGAATAGGTTGAAAAGAGAGATAGAGTGTGAGACAGAATGTGAGGAAGTGAGAGTTTCCTTAACCTTCTGATCGTGTTTGCTTATTTCCGTGTTTGGGGCGTACAGCGCCCGTAGTTAATTTTATAAGGGAATTAGCTGTTGTTCAATGAAATTCAACGAATAAATTCAATAATATTAAGAATTATTAGTTGTTCTTTAATTTTATTCTCATTTTGACCTGTATTAGACAAGAAATAATGGATTAAGTATGCATGTACCATATATGCTTTTTTAAGTTGAATTCTGCATGGGGCGCTGTACGCCCCAAACACGATCAGAAGGTTAAGTAGAAGAAATATAGAAGGGAGAGCGAGAGTAATAGAGTCAACATGACTTCAAGTCCAACATACTTTAATATAAAAAAAAACCTGATTAAGCTTTGAGCCAATGAGAATTCAATGGGACATCTCAAAATTCCAGCTCAAAGCCCCCCAAAGGTGAAATAACACTACTCTAAAAATTAACTAAATATCTAGTTTTTTTTTTATATCGTTAGCCTACTCTTATCATATTCCCCACTAGAGCTTATTTTGAGGAGAAAATGCTTCACTAACGGTATGTCCCATCCTTTCTGGCTATGATCTAAGAAGCTACAAGCAGCTTTTTTTCAATTTTGTAAAAAGAATCGTAAATGAATAAGCTATTTGAATTTTGGTTAGTGAATCGATTTAAAGGATTTCGAAAAATAACTACATTAACAGATTGAAATTCAACAGGACTTGATAATGTACATAAATTATAATTTAATTTATTCAAAGGTATATTTTAAGAATTGTTTTACGATGAGAAGCAAAAACTAAGAGACATGCTTAGCTAAGCTTAATCAAGGATATTATACCAATTTTAACATTTCAATGGATCAATAACTGTAATCAGTTTAAAATTACAAAGGCTTATATCGAAACAGAAATTGATTAAACGCTGGTTTAGCAATCTTGATTTATACGGGGCTTAAACTAAAACCTAAAAACTGAGCCTAAGTAGATTTCCGTCATCCAAGAGTTGTTGATGTCTAACAATTATTATTCAAAAGTTAACCATCTTTTCTAAAAGCGCAATTGAAAAGTAATTTTCAAACACTGTAAATGAAGTAGCAATTTACTATTTTTATTGAAATAATATTTAAAAATCCATAATGTCATATTTGTTATTTTATTATCTTTATGCAATATTTCAATATAATACTATTCGGTTACAGCCTGATTCAAAATTCAAATACCGATAATAGATGCGATCAATTCATACTCCGAGTTTTTTATGTCTGGTGTTATAAAAATAACCAACTTGATTAGCTTTTATACCTGTTTTCAAGCTTATCAACTAAGCCTACCGCATAACATGAAATAATAATCAATAAACAATCAATAGTCAGTGATTGGATTTATTGTATTAGAATTCCTGCTCTAAGTTAAAAATTTAAAATGTCGGTAAAGTTTAAATTTCCAGTGGATTTTTTATTAAGATAGGAAAAACATTTAATTTGAATTTTCCCTATTTTGGTGCTGTTCATTTGAAGCACGTTATTGCAATAATCGAATTAATTCTTTTTCAGACAATTAAAAAGGCCATTTATCAAAGCAATTCTGCTCATGAGATTAAATTTTAATTTTCGTTCACAGGGACGTGCGTGCAATTTAAATCATCGAGTCCCCCAGAAAAAATTGCGCCCTAAGTGAAATTTAACCATTCTTTTTAGATTTCATGCATGCCAGTTGGTTGTTTTTATTAATTAACTTGAGCGCATAAATCAAACATGTGCACACACACATGTACAAGGTAATAGCATAATATTTTATGTAAACTGTGATCAACTGTGACCGAGCACTTGAAAGCCGCTTTTGAAACATTTATGCTGATTGTAGACAGTGGGCAACCAAAGGGGCGTTTATGTTGTTCGTGCAAATAAAACTGCTTTTATCTAGCATTGTAAGAACAAATTCGATGCTAAATACAATTAACAGCCTTACTTTGATGACATGGTGAAGAATCAGCATCGCTAAATGGGCTGGCAAATGTGGACTAAAATAAATGGGGCGCCCAGCATCAAATATTCAAATTGGGCTGCTTTTAATGGGGGAACGCAGAAATTAATAAAACCAGAATGTGACCAAGGGCATTGATTGCTACCCAAAATGAATTTCATTAAGCCGTAGAGGGTGCAAGGATTTAACAAAAACTTGATTCTCTCGTCGTGTGGACGGTTAAAGCTTGACAGAAAAAATCGTTGTTCAAATATACATATTTTGTTATTCTTTCAGACTCTCCAAACGGACTCTAATAAAGCTTACAAAACGTCGTTGTTCCAAACTTCACTTCATCTTAGTTCTGGAAACCATAAAATAAACATCATCTTCTAAAGACACTCCAGTGAAGTTATAAGATTTTGTTAAGGTTTCCTTCATAGTCAAAATATATAGTATGACCATCAAGAAAACCACTTTTTGACCGAATTGTAAAAAAGAGGCTATTCGATTTTAAATATAGTCTATTAATGGAAACTTATTACACAAGTTGCGAAAGAGTAAAGAGTTAATTAAAGTACACTTGTTCTTCATATTTCTGGTAATTCATTTGAAGGCAGAGCCTTCCGAAACTCCTAAATCTTCATTTTTTTTAATAATATATCATGAAATAAAAGAGTCTTGTTCCACTACAATGAATATGATATACTATATTTGATTTGAAGTTATAATTATTTTCAAAATACTAATTTATGTTGAGTGTTTTTTTTTTTTTAATGAAAAATTTGCTTAACATCTGTTTTGAAAACTATGCCACCATTGATTACTATGTCTGGGGGCTTCTCACCATCTTTTGTGTCGCCAAAAAACGAAGGCCAAAGTATTTTTTAAATATTTCTTTAAAATAATTTGATATGATTACTATTTCTTAATTAACATGATTGAAGAAGTTCCTAGTTTTATTTTAAGAGTAACATAAAGACAGGAATTTTGTTTTTTGGTATTTTTATTTGCAATTCACTTAAGGGGTTACGTGGGTTTTGAATTCCCAAAAAAACCACATACTTTTCGGATTTTTTTTTACGAAATTTATAATAGTGGTTTATTTCAACTATAAGGATATAAAAGTACATCACATGAAGATGTTGCAAAAAAATTTTCATGAAAAAAAAAAAAATTAAAATTATGCCATTGACAGCTGGTTTACGAAAATCGATGATTTTTTACCGTAGGCAGAATATCTCGAGATAGGCTTATCCCTTCCTCGTTTGAAATTAAAAAACAAATTTTTTCTAATAGTAGATGCGTTCAAGTGCAATTCAATACTATGTAGAAGAAGTGTGTAAAATTTCAGTAAAATTGGATTATTGGTTTTTGAGAAATCATGCCTACCGGATTCAAAAATGTAGTTTTGAGAAAAACGCGTTTAAAGTAAAATTACTTTTAAAACTAAAAAAATAAAAAAATTTAAAACTTGTTCAAGTGATGAGCTTTTACATCCTAATAGTTGAAATAAATCCACTTTTAAATTTTTCGTAAAAAAAAATCCGAAATATTGTGATTTTTTTAAGAATTCAAAACCCACGTAACCCCTTTAGTGTCCGGGGCTACTCGACCTTCCCCTACACTTGATAAAAATCTATATTGAACAGTAAGTGCACTTGATCTATATTTGCAATTTCGCTTAAAATAATTTATGAAACGTTTATTTTTTAACTGTGACGGGAAATTAAGTTTTATGCTAAAACCAAAAAATATATATATATAGGAAGAGGATCAAGTGCCGAACAGTATGAAAGATTTGATCCCAGGAAGGGGTAAATTTTTTATTGTGGGTCACAAACAAAATGTCAACATTTTGGCTAAAATTTAATTATTATAACTGAATTGAAAATAATTAA
Source organism: Dysmachus trigonus (assembly GCA_949715965.1). NCBI lineage: Eukaryota > Metazoa > Arthropoda > Insecta > Diptera > Asilidae > Dysmachus > Dysmachus trigonus. The sequence continues at coordinate 34,708,463 of OX454319.1, forward strand.
TTTGCGAATTGAGTTATGACATCATCAACTTACCGATGGTATAACAATGTTTGGTCGACCTCAGCGATAGCACCATTGTTGTTTTTTAAATCCAGAAACGTTTTTGCTATTTCTCGCAACAATTAGTTTTAAATTTTCTGAGAGAATTACATTAATTGCGAAAATGAGTGTTGGTGATGGCTGAACATAATTTTATGATTGAAAATCTATACCGGAAGATAGCTTTATATGTATGTAACACTTCGACCCAGATGCCAAACACAGTAAAGCTGCCAATGCGAAAAAAAAAAAATATATGTAAGTAACACAATTTCGTTTCATAATCATAAACGTTTTAAAGTTTTCTTTTCGCCGCACTGTAGACAAATAGGAAAATTTGCCTCTAATGGTTGGTATGTAAAGCGTTTTGATGAACTCGACAATTTTGTGTTGCTGGAATGTTTCAAGGTCATGCAACAATTGTGAAACAAAGTGGAACGAAAATTATGTTCAATTTTGGCGTTTCTGGAAAAGAACCAAATATTTTAGGTAATCATTTTTAGGATTCCATATCTCCAAAAGAAGAAAAACGGAAAGCGTAACGCTTATAAGATCAATCGGATGTCTTTCCATCGATCCGTGTGTCCCAATAATAATAAGGAAATTCCAAAGGTCACTTTACCCGCGTAAAATTTCCTGTCATCTCCAAAATTGCGTCTTCAATATGGCGGTGGCGTGAATAGATAGAAAATGTTCCATAAATAATCTTTTTATAGGTATTTGATGTCGCTCATTACCGACCTTGAGTTTGATATTTGATCTTATGAATGTCGTATTCAATAAAGCATCTGATTATATAAAAATATTTGTTTTGATGGAAATATGATAAAAAAAAATTTCTTCACCGTCCCGTCGATTTCACCGCGATTTGCTGAAATAATTATAATGTTGTTCTCGAGTTCGTGAATACTATTTATTATGAGCTCAAGATAAAAATATATAAAAATAATGGTTAAATACGGTTTTTTCCGCTAACGCTAAGTGACTTTTCGAATATAATTTTTCCATGTTCCTAGTAAAAAACAAATCGATACCAATATTTCGTTTAAGGAAGAAATGGGTTAAGCCACATACTATATTTAGCACTAGTTAATTCTTTAAAATATTCATATAAGAATTAAAGAAGGGGCAAATTAATAATTGTAAAAATGTTTTTTTAATCTGATATATCATATTGGATATCATTTAAAAAGGCTTGCTTGTTATGTGGAATAAAAGCATATTTTTTTGCATAGTTTTTAATAGCATATTTGAAAAGATATTATCTGAAAAATATGTGGAATAGACGTAAAATTTTAAAAATATCGGAATTATAACGCCTTACTTGAATTTTACAGGAAAATTAAAACGAAACTCCTACGGAAACTTCTGAGCGCGATTCAAATTGGGACTTGACCGGGTTTTTAAAATATATATTTGGGTTATTCCAAAATTTTACTACCAAAACTGTTTCCAATTGATCTGAGAATAACTTGTGCCAATTTTTTTAAGTGAAAGGTAAAATGTTTCACGCGGAAATTTCAAGCTCTTTGGGATGGCGTAAGCAGAATTTGGATGATATAGTGCCCATAAACTCTTCCAAATTCCTCCTGAGCATCTGATCCTTTAATTCGCACGGGTATATCCTGTTATTTTAAGGCAATCAAGCGCAAGAATCCTTAAGCTCCTCCAAAAATAAAAATAACATAAAATTGTGGGCTGCCCGCCACCACTGACTGTATTTGTGGGCCGAAAGGAAGCTGTGGATGATGAGGGTTATGCATAACTCATTCCACTAATAAACATCACTCGAAGAAGGCAGAGATTCTGGATTCGTGGGAAATAGACTTTGTAAGCCCGCAAATAAAGTGGAAACTCCTGTAGAGCAGTAAATCATGCCCCTGTGAATAATTCGGGGCCGACCCGGGCGCTCCAGCATCAATCGATACCTGAAGTTAATAAATGGCGAGGGAATCCCCGAATATCAAAATGATGAATACCCGTGCCACCCTGGTAAACATTATTAAGCCCATTAAAGTATCAAATTTTTCGACTAATTTACCGTTTAACACGCTCCGATGGGTCCTTGCTGCGCCGGAGATTTCCATTCCAAATTTGCTGAGACATGAAGATACCGGGCGTAGCTCCTCCTCGAAAGGATGGGGTCCTTCGAAAGGCCTCGGTCGGCAATACATTGACAAACACAAAAAGATGAATGGTGACCCAGATGAACCTGCCAATTTATCATTAAGACTTTCATAAATAAAGTGGGGCAATCACGAAGCTATATAGTCCTGCTGGGTGCGTTCGTTTCCTTCTGCCCAATTGGAGTCCTTTGGAATAATTTAGTGCGAGGAGCTCTTCTCGTCCTCATCCTGCACTGGGGTCCTGGATGACGTCCTGCTTACGTTGTACAATTTTCATCATTTCCACTTGAGGATCTGATTGGCGCTCCTTCTGCTTTTGAGTTCAAACTTAGGTCCTGGGCTAAGCAACGCACAACCCGTGCAAAATTTTATCGAACGTAATGGCCCGGAACGGGCCTAATTCGGGATCTCCTTTTATATATAATATACCTTTAGAAATGATGTTTTCTCCGTATAGAACCTAACAAGGTCTCTTTGTCTTCCTCAAGAGTATCAAGTTGAAAACTACTTTGCATCGATATCCTTGCAAGTGATAGCAACGACTGCTCTGGACTTTTCAGTAACATCAGCTTCATCAAATGATCCCTTCCTCCTTTGCTATTCATGCGGCTCAGAATGGTTTTGTGGTGCCCTCCGCTCCTCTTAATTAGGATTTGCAGCCTCTATTTATTTCTTTATTCAAAGCCCCATATACGAAGGCACCTCTGGCTCTCGTCTATCCAGGTCGCATTCATATGTCGGGTACTAAATATGAAGCAGAGTATCCATTTCTAGCACCGGACAGCCAAGTGTCTTTTGTCTTTGCGTGCTGTGGTAATTGGTAGCTTTACGCTTTAATTAAGTAATATGCCGTTGTTAGGACGAATTGCATACCTGGCAACACTACACTACTCATGTTTCTGATTCAAATTTAGTTTGACCTCCTTTTGTAGAAGCTCCATCCTACAGGAAACATGCTGCAGACAAAAAATAAGAAAAATTGTAACAAGCTGCGTCAAGAGATGTGCAATGCATTGTGGATCACGTACGAACTTGATTATAAATATTAATTTCAAGATATGATATATCGCAACGAACTAGTTTCGGTGTAACAATGCGACAAAGCAGATAATACACATTATTAGGAAACATTCTATTCATATATTTTGTATAAATCTATCTTTTAGGTTTCACTGAATTTAGTAATGGTTAACCGAGATCAGTCCAACTGTTTTGTTTTTTTTTTCGCTTAATCTGACAATTATCAGAGATTTGCTATGGTACCATCCTAAAATGAAAATATTCAATAATCCTCCATTACCCATTAACTCGTCGATTTTATGGAGAAATGTGTGAAGTTGTACCCACTCTTTGAGATATTTTCAAAATGTATTATAGTTTTAAAGAATACCCTCTGTTATATTATTTAATAAGACAACATTTTGGAGAATATGTGAAACTTTTTAAGCAAAAATGTAACTCAATGCAACAATAATAAAAATTTTGTGTATTGTGCCAAAAAGATTTATTTCGATATTCATATATTGATTTCATTTCACTTACATGACAATTTGATTTCGCAATGTTTTTTAACTAATTTCGGAAAACCCTTTAGAACTAATATTAAAAGTATTTTTCCTGATTTATACACTAAACAAATTATTTGGATTTGACAAGTAAAATAGGATGAGCCATGTGACGTCATCTAAATATAATATGACGGAATTTCCTTCACAACCCCTCTATGTGGGTATCAAATAAGAGGTTCGACGAGAAGGGTGCGATTAACCCGGCGTGTGCATACTCTATTTTTAAGGGCACGTTGTGTACACTGGGTCTTTGAGGAAACAGTCGGGTTTACAAGGTTTTCTCGACTTCAGGAAAATCTGAAAAAATTCTGAGGTACTTATTGTAGTGTCTACTACGTGGCCTAGTAGTTGCCAAAGTCAAACAATTTAAAACTGTTGTTTTTAAAAATTGCAGAATGTGAAAAATGTCGAAAAAAATTCGTTACTCTGTAATAAATTATTTAAAAAAAATCGGTTTCAGAATTTTGTAGTTGAAAGTACGAGCTTTCAAATGCATGTGGTCTCATTCGTGTGGGTTGCAAAAAGTGGTATTATTTGAACACCTGAAAGTGAGGAATATTTTAAGAACTGATAAACCAAAAATAAAAAGGATTTTTGTTATTCAGATTGTAATTCGTAAAAAGTAGCCGCAACAGCATCAAACTACATTAAACATTCATTTTAGTTACAAAGAAAAAACTACAAAAAAAAAAAGAACAACAACGTTCACTTACCTTCAAAAATATGCTGACGTGGCGTGTACGCTGGGTCTTTTAGGGAACAATCGTGACTTTCACTCGCTGGCGTTTACAGGTAAACTGTCAGACCCGGGAGTCCCTTAGGCACTTAGTCTTTACTACTACCTAGATTTTTTAGGGGGGCCCCCGGATCCAATTTCAAAAATAAAAAGGTCAGACGTAACTACATACATGTGTATTAATAAAATGTCTGTAACTACGTTTTTATTTGTTTAAGACACAAAAGAGGAGATGAATTAAATTTAGTTAAATTCAAATTTGAGTAATTTGTGGTGCATTTTCACCAGTTGAAAAAAAAATTATGTTACTAACAGCAAAAGATAATATCATTATGTTTGAAACTTACATTATCGTTTAAGAATTGAAATTTGCTCATCATAATGGTCCCAATAAAATTTGTAAAGTTATGAAAAAGCTTTGACAAAATTTGAATTATTCAAAACTGAATATTTCTTGCGTACAACAAATAAGGCACGATTGAATAATCAATTGAAAGCTTGCGCAGTCTAGCATTTCAGTAAATTTGAAAACCCAGAAAAATAGACCTCTGTATTTTGATTATATTGTTGATTAACTATGGGCTGCTATAGAGATATTAACGAGTTATTAAATGTGTATAATTATGATATAATTATTAGTTCTTTGAAGTTCCGGTTGCGTACAGATTTTAAATTACAGCACAGGTTATATAAAAAGATTTTTGTAAATGTGTACAACTACAAAAACAGCACAAATCTTCTTTGTAATATTTGCAGCTTCAAATAGACAAATTTCATAATATTTTCCTTAAAGAAGTTACTATCCTCAGAGTAGTGTACTCTTAAAAATTTTCTCAAACAAATGTTACACGTAAATGTAAGTCTTATCTGAGTGCAACCAAATGTGGAACGAAGAAGAATTAAGAAGTAGGTTTGCTTTCCTTAATTCATAGGGAAGAGGAGCAGTGTATAAATTAAAAGCGAGTCGTAAATTTAGCTAAAATTTAACGTAATCTGACAGTGAGCCCCATTAACCTACCAGGCACACCTTGTGAGAACCACTAAGGCTTTGAGACGTCTGAAAAAGAATCTTAGAAGCATGCAACAGCCCCAAGGCAGGCATTATTTACAAAAACTCATCCCTGTTAAGCGCTGCCGGGGTGTCATTTGTTTTTCTCCTTAACTTCATGTAATAAGCGGTTCAAGGAAGCATAAAATAAGAAAATGTCCCCGAGGCTCGGCGAATTGAAATATCTCTGTAATTAGACAGGAATATTTGCACAGCCAATCCGTGCTGTGCTCGCGGGGGCAGGGAAGTGTTAAGAGAGGTGGTCGAAGACGCAGTACACCTTTGTTTTTTTTAATGAAATTTTTAATTACGAACTTTTGTCGGGAAGCGCGTTTTGGCACGAATTTCGTCCGGTGCTCAGCAGTTGGAACAGGGTGCGCAATTAAATTCATTTTAATTAGACGAATAAACCTGCCTGTAGGAAATAATCAATTTTGAATGATATAGTCCCTGGGAAAAGTGGTCGTAATTGATACTTTGCCGCCCAAGGTTTCCCGCCAGAGGGCCAGAGGGCGTTTAGCGGTAACGCATAAAACACCCGGCCTTAACACGCGCGCCCCTTTAATCTTGCCTGCGTAGTTTCATTTGCAGTTTTGTTTGTTAAGTTCACGAAGTTTGAAGGTGATTTTATGGAAAACTTTTTGCAAACTTTTTAAATCTATTCATTTCGGGTAGGGCGGAAGCGCTAGATAAAGTTTCGTTGACGATTTGCATAATTACAAAAGTCTCCCCAAAAAACTTTTACTTCGTCATTTCGCTTTATTTTGGCCCTTTTCGGTTGGCCAAAATTTTAATTTTCTTGTTCAATGACGCTGATTGAACTTGAAGATATACTGCCGCAGACATCCCAGCTTGAGCAAAATAAAAAAAGTATATTCGTTTGGTCCGCTTCTCTTTGTTCCTTTTGTTTTCAATTAGGCACTTGTAGATCTCCTTTGCATACCTTCTGGCGCTGATACCGATGGAGACCAAGAGGAAATTTGAAAAGTTCTATCGAGTTTGTGTACGCTTATCTAATTTCGTATATCCGGATTTGACGAAAAAATAATTGAATAAAGGACAAAATGTATGTACGTCATTATGTTTATCGATATTTATATAAGTCAGTATACTTACTTTTTACCCCTATTTCCTCTAAAGACTCTGTAGTATCCACCTAATCCCTTCAGTCTGAATTCTTAACGTCCTGAGAGTTTTTCATTAAACTAAAGTAAAGAACGAATGACCAAAAACTTAAACAAATTTTTTTCCATTAAGTGTTCAGAAACAGAAACCAAGAAATGTTTAATAAAATAAATAATAGTGACAAAAATTAAATTTGTAAGTAAAACAATGAAATGTATAAAGGTATAAAAATATCATCAGATAACTTCAATGGTTCTGTAATATTCTATTGTCATCTAAGCCACATGTAATTGTGAAATTTGAGATCAATCCGGTAATGGAAAATGGATGAAAAATCGATCAAAAGATTTGATTGTTAGTTAGACAGATCTGAAATTGTTTAATTATATTTTTCATGAAATATGTTTTAAAAAATATTTTTATTTAAACTTCTTTAAACTTTATTTAGATTTAGATGAATGATAACTCCTTTTCAAGCTCGCATTGTGTAATTTGAAACATATGTATCGAAAATTTCTTTTATCTTATACTGCGTAGCTGGAGACAAAAAATAGAAAAAAGAAATTATCCCTTAATTATTGTAAAGTTTAGCGACTTCTATGGGCTGGGAGACAAATTTGCGAGTAAATCCAAGTGAAGAATTTTAAAGGAGGTACTTTCTCTTTTAAAACGTTTTTTAGGAAATTTGCCTGTGACTTTGTTCAATTCAACTATGAGCTGTCAAAGTAAAAAAGTTATTTGCAAAATTTGAGCTTTCATGACTCGAACACTAATGATCGTACAGTAATTTATCGGACTTAATTGGAAAGCTGAAAGTATCTTCTTCAAATTGCTTTCACTCGATTTACTCGAATATATTTTTTTTGTACTGTGTCTTCAATATTTGGATTACATTAAAACCCCTATTTTTGACATTTTTTAGTTTATCAGCTACCATTTTGAAAATAATGGCGGGATCACGAACGTTTCCAGGCTTTTTTTCATGTAAACCTGAAACAATCCCAGACAGCAAGTTGCTGCAATCTTTGAATCTTTGTTAATACAAATATTACTAGCTAACTATATTCTATATCAAAAATTGTAAAACTATTCAAAAACTATTTAGATAGACCACAAAACTTTTTGTAAGTAAATAATTGCAAATAAGTACTTTCACACTTTCCCCATACTTAAAATTGTATAAATTAAAAACAGAGATGTAGGCTGTTCTCACAACTTGAAGGGCGGTATTTACAAAAAAAGCATTTGCCACTAGGTTTTTGATCATTTTGAACTTTGTGTACGTTAAATTTTGGTGTATTATTGAGAATCATATATTTTGACAGTATATTTTAAAGAGCTGTCGGGTTATTCTTGCAAAGTAATCTTAACAGCGAAAATAAGGACAACTTTTACTTTAATTGAGTCGTTTTTTTTTTTTTTTTTTAAAGTAAGTATATTAAATACGCCATATTTACGCCGGCATAAAATACTAATGTAATCCTCCAATGTAGGATTATCGTGTCAAAAGGATATAGGGTCTTTTACCCAAACTTCATAAGCACTTACATTTTTTAGGGGTGGCTGGAATCACCCTAATACCATTAGTTCTTGAAACTAACGAACATTAGATGGCGGACACGAGCTACCTAAGTTGGGGGGATTAGAGCTAATAATCTCTTCAACATAGGTTTCGCGTGATTAACCTAAAAAATTATATAATTATGAATCTTCAAGTGAAAACAACTAAGATTTTCTGAATATTTCATCTGAAAATCTATTTTTTAGTGAATCTATATTCATTGGAAAAGGAAAATTAAATCTGTTTTATTTATTCAAAAATCATATCACAATCTGAAAAAAGGACGAGAACCTATAAAAATACTGTCCACGTGCATCTATGCCTGCGTCACAAATTTCAGTCGACAGTGTTCAAAGCGGTGAATTTATTAAAATTAGAATCTTGAATGTGAATAAAAGGCCCTCGGGGCTATTCAGAAATTTAAGTAACTGTAACAGGTGTGGGTTATTATGCTACAAAGCAACCCCAAAAATTATTCGAGGGTTCCTCACCACATAGCCAAGTAAGAACGTGTTCGAGCAGAGCCGCAGAGCATATTTTATGGTGCTTTGGACATAAGGACGCAGGATGTCTTCTCCTGTTTCTAAACAGGACGCTGGTGTGTCCCTGTCCTGTCTCTTAACTACACACACTGCCACGAAATTGAGGGAACGAAGACCACCACGTAAGTAAGCCAGGAGCGCCTTAAAGATACATCAAGTGAAGTTCTCAGCCCCCTCTAAATGCATTTTTACGGGCTTTTATAAAAGTTGCAACATGTTGCGTAATGGAAATTTATAGCATTTGAAACTTTCCGGTTTAGAGTATATTAAGACATAAAAGGAATTTTCAATTACCCTCTGATTGAAGGCTCCAGCAGACTGTTTTATATTTTAACAGCTCCATTAGGTACAGCCACCGCAAAGTGGAGAATATTTGATTGATCTGTTGCCGAGCCAAAACGTACAGCTTTGTGGGCTGAGGCAGAAAGCTTCTCTTAATTTATTGCCAGTACCTGCCTTAAGTTCTTTAACGTCTCTAATAAGCAGCGCAGAATTTTCCTAAATATTTAGATCCCCAACGTCAGAGCCAACAAGACGCGGAGAAAAGCAATTTACTGGAATCTCCATCCCCAAAGAAGGGCGATCGCAAAAGCGCCAAAAATAGAAAAATTATTAAAGACATTTGAGTATTTTTAAAAGATTTCTAGAATTATAATTCTAAGATTTATATTTCTCACTCGAGCGTAAGCATTTTTAAGATGTTATGTTGGTGCAGATTATTAGACTGTTTTGAAAAAATATATCATAATATTTGAATATGTAAATTCTGATGAGAAGAAAATACTCAATTAATTAACTATTAATTAAGCAAAGAAAAATTTCATTGTACAACATTAGGCAATCAAAATTAGTTCTTACCAGGACCAATTTCGAAAAAAAGGAATATTGGACCCTACTTTTACTACTAAAGAAGAATGTACGAATTAAACATTCTTCTTTTGGTAATAAAGTAGGGAATTGAAAAATTACTTTATTATGAACTAGATTATCATCAAAAGGATAATATTAACAAGTTTTATTTTAATCATGATCAAAAACAAAGGGGAATATTGACGTACATTGTTATCTGTAGTCCGATTGTAATACTTTTTTTTATGTGATTGGTAGAACCTTCATTGACATTCTCTATAATTTCTGGCATTAAATTATGTATTGAAAGCTAGTGGTCCAAAAACTTTGCAAATATTATAAAAGTGCTTTAGCAACGTTTCTCTGGGACGATCAAAGGTTATCAAGTGGAATGAACGCGTCAGAAGTGGACTATCGACGACGACGATCGTTCTGTCTTTTCGTCAACCACTGATAAGAGCATCGATCAAAATCAACAATTCTTTCAAACCGTAAATTAACCATGAGAGAGTTAACAGAGGAGATTAACGGCTCGTTTTGATTCATTGAAGGCAATTGGGCTTGAGACCTGTCGCTGCAAGACTGGTGCCGAAAGAATCGAATTTTTTGCAAAAAAAAGATCGTGTTGACATCGCAAAAGACATACTTTCCGAAGCTAATTCCGACCAAACAACATCAAACGTATCATTACTGTGTTGGCAAGATATGGGTTTATGAGTTCGACCCGCAAACCACACATCAAGCGAGAGATTGAACAAAACTCTGTGATTATTACAAATATCAGTGTATGACGCCACAAAGTATAGAGAAAGTCAATGAAAGTTCTACCAATATGCAAAACAAAAATTTATTACAATTGGACAATAGATAGCTGTGTATGGTCAAAAGTAACTTTTCTTTTTAATAATGGTAGTATAAATAGATGATGATATTTCTGGTTCCTAACAAAAGAGCGTTTGACTCTGACTACGACATCATGCAACAAACAGCAATAGATTTTGCACATACTTTTCACTTTCTTATGAATAACTTATTTTACGTTTTCTCTAATTTTAACTTCGAGAAAATATGACCGTATTTTAGAACTGCCAAAATATATTGTTCTTGAAATTTTACACATGTTTTTTTCAATACAGCAGTTTAAAAATTACGCTTATCGAAAACTATTTAATTCATTTAATAAAAGATTAAATTTGAGCGTCCATATTTGAACTTGAAAACCAAAAGGTTAAAGATTGTATAGTTAACCCTCAGTCACACAAGGCCTTTTCCATTTAGAATTCACAAAGGCGGGTATGGTCTACCCGTCCAGAGTTTGGACGTGAATACCGTATAGTGAAAGTATTCGTTAGCAATTTCGATGCTACTTTTTCATTTGTTTGGGATATTAACCTTTCGTTCCCAACATAAAAAATTATTAATTGTAAAAATTACACAGCAATAAACAAAAAAAAAAAAAGCAAAATTTCAGAAAAACATTTTTTTTTCAAAAAATTATAAAACATATCAAGTACGATTTTTAAAAAGTATAAACCATCAATCCTTGTAAACAAATGTTCGAACTATCATAAAAACAGCACGACTTAGTATTTTACTCCAAAAACCATATTTTTTTTGTAATTTGAAAATGAGCAATTTTCCAAAGAAGTGGAAGAGCAAATTACAAGGCAATTTCAACCGCATTCCTTCGTGCACGGGTTTCCATACTAAAAGCAAGGATTTATTATAGTTTAATAGTTCAAGAAACACCAACTTAAATTGTTTTACATAAAAAATTATGTCTTCATACTTTAGAAATAGGCCTCCATATACGAATTTACTATCCTTAAACTGTCACAGAAAACACGCATCTTGCACATTTTTTGATCGCTAGAAAGAAAAAAAAATGATAAAATATTATTTGTATACTAAAAATATACATCAAAAGTTGATGTAATTGCTCTTTTGTACGCATTTTTACTTACTTGTCAAATTTTGATTATCGACGTTTTCTAACGAATTCACACATGGCGGGTATAAAATACCCAGACCAATATTCGGACAAATTAAACAGTATGCTAGGTGACACTAATAACTTTGACGAAGCACTAATTAGGTACTTTGGTACCTCTACTTTTTTTACGCATGCGCTTTAGACATGTACCCCTTCCCCCTGGAAAATGCTACGCGTTTCTAAAAGGCTCTGGGTATGGTATACCCGACCTTTGTGACTGAGGGTTAAATATACAGCAGAAACCACTTATAACAACATTCAAGGGACCAAATTGACAACGCAGTAAGTAGTTCATTTAAAAATTTTGACTTACAAAAACAAACTCATTTTAACCGACTTGAAAAAAAAAAAAGGAGCGGGCTCTCAATTCGATTCTTTTTGTTTTTTTTTTAACCAAAGATTTCGAAGTAACATATATGTAGATATCATAAAATTTCCATACTATATCGTAAAATATCCATACTATATCGTAGCATGCATTACATACAATGTATGGACATACGTAGTTAGTAACTAATATTTTTTTGAATTTTGATAATTGTTAATTTAATGATTGTGAGTCATATTGTGTTATTTTGGATTGCTTTTGACATTTTTTAGATAAAAATATTTGCTCGATGTTACCTTCACATTTTATTAACAATTGAACTGTTGTTTGATCAAAAGTATTTTCATTTAGTAAAAGAAATTTTCTTAGAGTACGATTAGATGTCAGTGTTTGTCAGTCAGTGGGTTCCTAAATATTATCCAGTTCATTACTCTCAACTTCGGTATCGTTAATTCCAGGATCTTCTACAAATTGTGCAATAAGTTGTTCCTGCGAGAAATTTGTAGCTTCGGCCTCCTCTCAAATATAAAATCAACAATAAATTATTATTGTTTAACTTGCTTTATTTTTTGATATCTTTAAATTTTATAAGCTTTACTATAAATTATATAATTTCGCATTGCAGCCAAATGTTTCTTTGATTATAAATTTATTCTTTACGGTTCACCGTACAGACCGAGGAAAAATTTATTTGATAGTGTCCCAAATAAATTATTCTTCGTGTTAATGCGACGAAAATTGCAGTTAGTAATAGTAACAGTAAAAGTAAAACTTGGAGCCGAAGTGGTCAAGGTGATATTTGTACTAAAATTGAAATAACGTCATTTCTGCAGGTAATTAAGTCCAATTTATTTTGTCGCAGTGATTCAAGCAATCATAGGTCACTTTACTTTAAACAAAATCAGAATTCAATTGTAAGTTATTAAAACATATTCATAGCTACATCAAACACGTTTGGCTTATTTTCACAGAATCAATAAAATATTACTGGAATCAATTTTGCTCCAAACTATTTAATTAATATACAAATATCAATTTAATAAATTCAAAACGCAGTAATTTGATTTCGAAAAATTTCAGTTGGTAATTTCCCCAACCTGAAATTTTCTAATTGTAAAAATAATATACGAGGTATAATAAAAGAGAAATTTTAAAAACTCAATAGATTGATTAGGAAAGATTGGATCAATTGGTAATTTCCCAAAACTAACATATTTCTAAATATGAAAAATTGCAAATTTTTATAAATTCAAATATAATCAAAAATGCAATATTTTCATGTCCGAAATGGATTTTATTAATTCATAAGTCCTAAATGGCGTATATTAAAATCCTTTAAATACTAAACGCGTTATAGTAAAACCTTCCGTCCCAAACAAGAGTATGATATGTAACAAAGAGCTTCGAACAAAATAAAATGGGACTTTCAGAATTTGTCGTTATAACTAGATGTTGTCATCTCCATTTCTAAAAAACAAAAATTATTTAATCTTTAATTATATGTTGTATAACATTTTTATTACAAAATTACATTTGTCCGAATATCTCTATATATTAATTCTTTAACTGAACGAAGAAAAAAATATTTGTTGGAAACATTTTTAATTGCATCGTTGTGGTATGCAAAGCAAAAAAGTCTCATTTGTAAAAAGAAATAAATATGAAAAGCATTAAATCTTCTGTGGTCCCTTAAATCACAGTCCCGTCTAGTTTTTGCATGAATCTTTTTTAAAAATTTAATTTTAGTTTTGAATGTTTGCAATGGCACCGAAAATATTTTGTTAATTTATCCTGAAGCAAGCAGATGTGCACTGGAGTATGAGGGCCTGGAAATTTCATGAATCATTTACTTGGAATTATGCGTTCATCCAGCATGGTGGTAGTACGAGTTAATCTAGTGGCAACGTTTTTATTAACTTGGGGTTCACGCTAAATGCGAAAAGTACTTCCCCGGCTGAATGCCCAAGATATACCGCAGATTCCGGACAGACAACGTTGCGAGCAATTTCGGCTCTTGGCGAGGAGTTTAATTAAGAGCTTCTGATAATGCTGGAAAATTTAAACGAAGCACATCAACATTGTTCTAGGGGATATTTTAAATTACGGTTTTGGTATTTGGACATCAGAAATTTCATCTTTTATTAGCAGCTGATTCCTAAAAGTTAAATTCGTTTAAACTATTTCTTTTAATACTTAATTTAATATGCATCAATTTGTAGTATTAACTGTTATAACGAATAAAATTAACAACTCTCAATCTCTAATCCAATTAGGCGAAAACTAAAGATTTCTTAATCTTGATCAAACCCTAGGATCTTTTTCGACCCAATTCGAGAATAATTTTTGACTAACTAGAATAAATAGACTTAACAATTGTATGATTTTATTTATGGACTAGTCACTATGCCGCTACAAAAAAAGACAAAACGTTTATTGGGTCAAAAATTACTAAAATTAGACCATGGGTCAAAAATACCCTACTACGATTTTTTTAAGAGGCTGATAAGGGGCCGTTCAAATATTACGTAAGCAGATTTATTACAATTATTTACCCCCCCATCCCCCTTGTCAGCAAAAGTAAGCAAAGCTCTTACCCCCTCCCCCCATGCTTACGTAAACATTTTTCAATTATAAATGTTTTTTTTTTTATATTATAATTATAATGTTATAATTATAATTTAAAAAATAAGAAAATAGATTTAGGATAGAGATTAGATTTTACTGATACAGTATTCAACATAGAGTAAGGGACAAAAATATTATAAAGTAAATAACTACCGATGACGTAATCATCACCTAGACTCCCCTACCCCCATGTCATCCAAAATAAGCAAAACAAAGACCCCCCCCCCCCATAGTGCTTACGTAATACTTGAACGGCCCCTAAGGGTTAATAACATCGTACAAAATTATTTGGCGAGAGGAAAAATTACTTATGTCACTTGTATCCACTCCAAAATACTTAGCACCATTTATGTCTTCGTAGTACCTTTTTAAACCTACATATTAAATATATGTATTTGATTTGAAAATAGTGCTCAGAAACGATTTAAAAAACTTCTGATTAAAAACCACATTCTCTTTAAACAAAATATTATTTAACCAATTTTTTTGTTTATTGGTTTGTCATAATCTGACCCGGAGCAATTCATAGCAACTATTAACTGAATTGAAATTTTTGAATAGCAGAGAGTATGTACATAAATATCCATAGGAAAACTTCTTAATTTTGCGAAAAGATCATCAAATTGCATTGACTTATGCCCATTTTGCGTCAAAAAATTAAACCAATGATTTTTTAGGTCAACATTTGAAGTTTGGATAAGTAAAAATTAGGGCAATTTGATGGAATTCGTGTAATCTTTCCTATAACTAACGGCTTAAAAAGTTCAAATCAATGTAAAATTCCTTATTCAAATCACATCATTAAATAACGCAGCTAATTTTTCTTATAAATGTGTGAAATTAATGTTATAAAAGTAGCAAATACAATAACAAGAAAATTTCCGCCACTATAAAAATACACTCTAAAGTAAGTACATGCGTATTGTAATAAAACTGATGTCCTCTGCATGAGGTTTAAATTATTCATGAGAATTTCTGAATGGGGAATGCAGTCACAACACAAACCAAACTCAAATCCTCAGATTACAATTGGAACAAGACTTTTGCATTACCATGACCATTTTCTTTATTTTAGAATTCCTTAATTTATCTACATATTCCTTTGATTTATTTGCCGTGGTGAGATAACTAGAAATTCAAAGATGTTTTATTCACATTCATTACATGCACTTCATTATAAATACGAATCGAGAAAGAATTTATGGCTGTGTATAAGTCAGTTTTCTGCGCACAGAAGGTGTATGCAATTAGAATGACTATGTCATAAATGTTAAGTTCGGTGAAGATAAAGTACGTGTTGTTTGCATTTTGATATTAACGCAGCTGAATAAAATATTTCAAATCGGATTAACATCTAATGTCAAATCTATATTTAGTAGTAGTTAGATGCACCAATTCCTCATTTCCTTTGCATGTAACCATTACCTTTACGTAATTACATTGTTAAAATTGAAACGATAGTGCATACTGCAGAAGGCAAACAACCAGCAGCTTATTACATCTTTCCTATCCCTAATAAAAAGAATAATAATTTAACTAAGATGAAGTTATGCTTCAATTTATTCTTAAACACTTTAATTAACTTTATTATAATAACTCATGATGTGGCTCAAATAAGAGCCTAAACTTTAAGCTATTCCTATAAAGAAAAACTTCAAGGTTAACCAAATAAGTTTGCACTCTAGAATCGGCCTAAGTTTAAATACTGCCTATAAAAAGCCTATTCGAGGAAAAATAGAGCTTAAGCATTCAGGATTACTTTATTTTCAGACAAAGCTTTGAATTCAAGATTACATGTGAGATCATCTGGTATTAAGGGATTACGGTGAACATTTTACGGGATTGGAAAATTGTGAGAGATTTTTTCCCACTTAAACTGCCAGAATTAATACACGTAGAATAAGCTCTTCACATGGTTTCAGAAGGATACAAACATTTGCTATATCGATACTACGGATAAGAAAACCATTTATTTATTTATAGCTAATAGTGTACAAATAAATTTCTATTCTACCCTAAACGCACATTCGGAAGCTGAGCCCATATGGCACTTTCTATGTAAGCTCAATATACAAAACTTATTACATATTATTATCATAATTTTTTTTTTTTTTTTAAGTAAAACCTGTTCAAATCAACTAAAACATATTTGAATTAAAAATGTCCAACTAAATTTGATCGTACATACATTTCTAATAACTATTAAATCAAAACTTTTTAGAAACAATATTTCGTAGATACATTTCAAAAAATTTTACTTTAATTTAATTTTTAAGATGGACGAAGTTTTTGCAAAATTTATTATAGGAGTACTAGCTGGCCCAACAGACCTTGTACTGCCCTTTCCGGTACATTTCGATTATGACATGTGTGTCAACCAATATTTGAGCGTGTTCTAATATAAGAAAACAGTGTTTCGTTTTCATATCCCTAATTAATATAGTGAACAAAATTAACGTTGTTTAATATTTGCAAAACCGTTTTACACTTCACAAATTTTGGAAAATATTTTCAGTTTCACAAATGGATACTTTAATTATCTGAAAATGATACGTCTTTATTGTATTAAATGATTGTTGATTGAAGTTAGATTAAATTCCGGCATATATTGAGCTACTGTATGCATTGTAATAGGTACATCCCAGTACGACTTTACATTATTCAAGATATTTATTTAAATCATTTACCTTTTATTTTGATTATAATATCATTTTTTTTTTTTTCTAATAATTAATATTATTTTCCTTTTTTTAAACAATAAATAATGAAAAATTTGAATTGATTAATGCATTAACACAGAAATGGTGTTCATGTTATTATTATTAGATTGTATTTATTGGCCCTGAAATCCTATTTGTTGACCATCTGTTGTATTTAAAATGATGTTCATATGTCATATTGTGTAAATAGAAATAACTTGACTACAGCGTCACTTATCGGAGCCTAGAATAGCTATGAACCTTCGCCTCGACAAACCATATATATTGTGGGAATATTACCTCAATTGGTCAAGTCGTTGAGAAGTTACACGATTACAAAGGGATGTACCAACGATTATACAATATATATATAAGGATTTTCAAGAATTGTAACTGCGGCTATATGCCAATATCTATTCTTTTAGGTTATTTCTTTGTATAACTTATCACAGAAAATCTAAAGAAAACCAACAGCAAGAGTAACATCATCTGGATGATAAGTTGTTAGACATAATTTTTACAAATGTAGCATAATGGCATAAAGTTGCATAGTAGCTACATTTCGTTTTAAGTAAAATTCAACTAAGTTAAGAGGTTTAGCTTTAATACCACAAGTAGTTTGAATTTTACTTTAAACCAAAAGTGTCATTCTTTCGGGAAAACCATAACAGATTATTTTAAATGAATTAATTTCGGCCGATTGAAGCTTTAATCTTATATTGGTAACTTATTGAATATTGGGTCAATATAAAAATCTAGAGTCGGAAGAAAGCGAACCATATTTTCGGAGACATTAATTCAGGGATTATTACCCCATTCAATATCAGTTTTTGTGTACACTTTCTTTCTCAAATATTTACATCCTCTTGCAATTACGTTCGATTTTGACTGTTGTGCAAATAGTGTTGCAGAATTTTATGACAAAAATTTTTCGGGATGAGGGAATTCTGTTTGCCCTTTTGAATGCCCCTAGGACTAATTTACGGCTGATGTTTTCCACAGTATTTCCACATAAACAATTTTCTATTTATATGAGTCTGGGAAACAGAAGCTGGGCTGGGTCGGGATCCGGAGTTCTCATCAAACGTACAAAACACGTTTTTCGTACCAGGAATGCCCGGGGGATTTCAGTGCAATATCCCGTTCAAATGCAAGCGCATAAAATGATGGAAGCGCTACATGCACCATGCTATATCTGCAGGTTCTCGATAATTAATGGAGAGTTATAAAAGTTGTTCCTCACTACAAATAATTTGTTCAAAAATTCATGGTGCACTGGCTGACCAGGAGGGTGGACCCTGCCGCCGCCACGTGGGACACAAACATAAGAGTTGACCGGGGGACCAGCATGAATAGATGATTGCAATATACACGAATTCCCTGGAGGAAAGGGTCAGCCGGGTTAGAGGGACTAACGTTGGGGCGAAAATTAAAAGGAATTCCAAAGGAATGGGCTCCATACCGTTCCCGAACTCCCGGACTACGAAGTCTGGCACATACTCGTACATATGCAGACGGGCAAGAGAGCCGAACTGCAGCCATCATATTCGGCATAAATGTCATGTTTAATACCAGGCCCAAATGTTAACATTGCCTCCACGTTGGAAATTAAATTCCTCGGAGTTGACCAAAGGTATTGAGAGCAATATTGGCACTTCGTCATCCGCGCACATAGTATAGAACACAGCCATGCGAGAAGATATTCACGTAATATTTAATTCAGAAAATATATCGGGGGCGCACACGATGTCGTCCACTTCTATACTAAAGTATAATACCTATCATGCCCACCGTGCCACCAGCCCTCGTAGTAAACATATCCAATAATGGTACTAAACGTAATAGGCATAAGGCGTAGGGCTGGCGGCATTTACGTATATTTTGGGGTTAAATTGATAAATGCAGTTTTGTTGGGGGATGGTGTGCCATAGGGACACGATTTGATGCTTTACTGATTATGAGGACAGCTCCTGATTGGACGTGTGCAGAGCGGCCCTAACACCACTAATACCGGCGCACGCGATGAATTATGCTGTGACCGAAGGGGAATTTATCTATAGTTGTAAGGTGAGTAAATGCCAAAATGCCTGGAGGGTCAGGAATTATACCTACAGGTCAAACAGTATTTACGTGCATTATCGCCTATTTGCTAAGATTGCTGGCAATGTTATGGGACAAAGGCTATGATATGGGTATTTCATCAATTCGTGGAGCAGTGAACTGGATGTAAAATGACATTTTTCGTAGACAAAAGATACAGCCAGAGTTGCTTGCAATTACGTTAAATAACAAATTCAGAGCAGTAAAACAGCTTTAGAAAGGCAATGCTACTGACAGTTTCAATGATGGGTCCTAACACCTTAGATTTTTGGGTAATTTAAATGGTCGCAAAATGTCTACACGAATTTCTAGCTTTATCTGCCCTTCATATTAACTAAATTCCTTATTGTTTTTCTATGACTGTAAAAGTATTGTAGATATTTACTATATTTTATAGCTTTTTATCAAATGAAGATTTGTAGATTTCTTTTCAGTTATTGTAGCTTACGTTATGGGTTTATTTGCGGGAAACAAAATTTATTTGAAATAAATCTTCCTCATGACATCGTGAAATCATTATAAGACTCATAATAAAAATCTTCATTTCAATGTAAGAGTAAAAATGAATGCTTTAATATTTTAAAATAATAAAGGTGGACAGTAAAAGTGATAAAAGCATCATATATCTTTAAAATTGGATTTTTAAGATGAAATCTGGTACCATACGATATTACTGGGACAAATGTTGAAAATAAATTCTTTGATCTATAATAACTTCATGTAATTGGGTAAAATAGTCTAATTTAATTTAATCTACCCAGCATTATTTCCTGTAATTTTTGTTACCAAAAGATAAACCACTAATGTAATTTATTTTTATCTTACACTTATTGCTGATCCATAGTCATATGGAAAAGGGAATTTCTTTTATCCAAGAAGATACTATATGTGTATATATCAAAGAAATTTTAATTTGTAATTACAACATTTTGGAACTATTTTTTGTTAAAGAAAATTTTATCTAATATTCTATCAAAATGCTATAAAATATGTAACTACACACTTTCATTTTCATTTTTGGAGCTTAAATAAATAAGATAATGTTTAACTTAGGTTTCTATTTGCCTGGTCCTTGTGTGTTTCCTTATAATGTAAGATATTATTTCTGACTGATTTGCTTAAATTCAATGGTGACCATTAAAACGATCTACTAGCCATTTTCTAAAAAAATGGGAAGATTGTAAACGTAAATGTAAATGTTTTAATTGAAAACATGTTAGCATTTTATTTTAAAATACTCAAGTGTTTTATTTTATGAATTTTCCTTCAATTATAATTCACAATTGGTATTTTAATCGGGCAGATACGTAATAAATAATCTCGTATAGAGATGTGCTGTCGCTCCCTCCCTTGCGAGTGTCTATGGCAGAGAAGCCAAACACTCTTCGATCCTTTTGAGCTCGTCTATTTCGGTGGATGAGATATTTCTCAAGAAATTCACCGATTTGTAGCAAAAGTGGGTTTTGTAGCTTTGCCTGCTAGCCACTCGGTGGGCCAAATTACAATACAATATTATATAGAATATATGCAAAACGCCTAAGACGTCTTAAATTAAAACACTTCAGACATTTTAATATTTAAAACGCTCAAATACGTTTTAAAATTGGGCACATCATTTTAAACACTTAAACGTTTAGTCGTTGTAAATTAAAGCTCTAGAATAGAAAAAGTGTAGATAAGATGTATGTGGGGTATTAATTTCGACAAATATAACACCATTGTAACAATTTCTGTCTTTTTTTTTATAAGGTTTGTAAATTTAGTATTATGTTGTAGGTGGACTGAATTTGACTAAAGCCTTTATTAGATATTCAGTTTATTGTTATATACCTTTTCAAAAAAAACTATACTCAGCTAATACATATATAGAGCTGAATTATCATAAACTGAAAGCAAATGCCAATAATCTTGCCATGGTTAGCATAACATGTACTAGAAAAAGCCCGCCAGTCTGTCTGTCTGCAATAAAAGTACGTCAGAAGTCAATCCTACTAATACAATTTATTGCCCACGACTTCCTCAGTTTTTTTTTGCATTTACAAATGTCGCCTATCAATTCATCCCCCGTACATCAGTATAATGAAACAAAAAGGATAACACTTCAGACACATACATTTTGCATATCCAGGCGCTTTCATAGGACACTTTAAAGTGTTCTTCAATTTGTTACGCATTGTGACAAATTGTCTCTTAAAGCTGCGCCTATGTATCCTGCTGTGGTCTTTCATTCATCCTCGCATTCGGTTCTTGAACCCAAGAAAAAACGCTCTTCAGTATGATTATGCTCTGTCGTCCTTTTTAAACCCAGACGGTGCCCCTCAGCCGAGGACGGTAGGCACGCATTAATGCAGCAATCATTCACGGGCTTTGAACCAAACATAGTTTAGTACAGTAAAGGCCTATGCGGGAACCTTCCGCGGAAATAATGTGACCCAGTTGTTGCGTACACCGGCGAGACGGCGGCGGTACCGCAGACGACTAGTCACCGTCCAGAAATTACAAAAAGGGGCAAATTAATTCTTTCAGCATGACCGGGGAGAGCGCAGAGAAGGGTTTAATTCCTTGTACCTGAGTTTAGTTATTGCTCCCCAGACTAGAAAAATTGTACGCAAATAGATAGCCAGACACAGGTCAAGGCCCACAGCTGAGCAGCCTTTGTCTTCCCATTCCCATAATCCGCTCCAGAGCCTCCCATTCTGGCATCCAGGTATGAATGTTCTTAAATAGTCCGTAATTATTGAAGCGGAAATATTTGGCTGAAATAAATTTTCTTAGCAGTAAGAACGATTTCTAAGACGGGACTCGGCGGCTAGAGTTCGAGCCCGAAGGAAGCACGGAGGAACAGGAATGCGAGGAGGACTTCATTGAATCCGACGGCAGTTGCCATTTCCCCCAGGAGCTCTAGGATACTGCAAATGTGCTGGTACGACCGTATAATGATTCCCGAGGAGGAAGATACAAAGAGTGAAATTCTGTCTGCACTATACTCCTTACTTAGGTACTTATGGGTACTGTAAACTTATAGAATTTCGTTGGCTCCGCAGATGGGGACCGGATAAGTTAAAAGTAATGCGAGGGCCTCGAAATGAGAATGGCGCACAGACGGCAGTTTGCTTTCGAGAATCAGCCGAAAATAAAAAACTCAAACGTCGAATAATTCTTTGATTGCGACATTTGCTCTTGTGCACCGAACGTTTACTTTTCTTCAGACGGGGAAATCAGAGCCCGATGGTGGAGATAAGGAGCTCTATGGTAGATTAGTTCCCTTATAATCAGTTGAGCGCTCTTGCGAATGCCGGGAATTTTCACCCTTATTATATTTGTGCATTCAGTAATGTTTGCGGCAATAACTGAGTCCGTAATTAAAATACTTTTGCCCTTTAATAAACGATGTCTGCGTCCCCTTACGTTTTAAACATTCCATTCAAATTGCAATTAAATAACTGCAATTATGTTATATTAAAGTAGGTATATTTGGTATACTTTGGACTAAACTGGCACTACCTTTCTAATGAATAAATGCTAATACTGCTGTTTAAAATTACGAAAAAATTATTTTTTGTTCCACATAATAAGCCCTTTTAAATGATACCCCACACATACATAAAAAAAAAAAAAAATAAAGTACCTACCTAACTTGCATTTTCTTTAATTTTTATAGAAATATTTTAAAATGTTAACTTGTACAAAATATGTTGATTATTAATTTCAAATTTCAAGTTTTTGTGTCGCATGGTTTCTGAGAAAATCTATTGTGACAAACGGACAAATATGCGAATGATTTACCTATTAGAACTTGTTAAATGTTTTAGTTTGTTATTGTATTGTATTATTATGATCAAAATCTATCGTTTCACGTTAAAACTAACATCGTAGCTTGGAGTCTTCATCTGTACCGATTTGAAACTTTTACAGGCGCCGAAATTCTCGTTTTGCTTCGAACTCTTCTCCCTTCACATACTGCACATTCGCACTGGTGACTTCCATCTTATCAGAAATGGAACTATATTCCGATTAGAATGATATCGAAATCAATGCAGTGGGTTTTATAATTTCCAAGTTAAGTATTTACGTAAAAAAAAAAAAAATTTAAATTCATAACTTGCTTAATTAATGCGAATAAAGAATTCAAAATTTAAAGCTTGGCAAATATACTCCGTATCGAAAAGAAACTTTGATTACATCGGCTTTTGCATTTTTTATTTGTTTTACGCAGTGAGGTCTCAGACTGGGTATACATACCATATGTTGTATTTGAAAAATGTGAAGAACACAGTCCCGGATAATCAAAAACGGTTTTGGAGCTTCATAAACCTTAAGAAACATTCCGATGTCTACCCTTTGACCTTTCGCTATAAATACGAAAGCAGGAACAATAATTTTGTAATCTGTGGCTTTCTCCACGAGTTCTTCAGCTCTGCTACCTGTGATATCTCTTTTTTCATGACTTGACCAAATTACCATTCACTACTCATGAAACCAAAGATCTTTACTTTAATATCGGGACAATTTCACGATATCTGAATGAACTTAGCCTTAACTACTTCCAGCTGCTGTTCTTGGTTAAAATTTTGATATTAATCCTATACATAAAAAATGGCAGAAAGATACTTTCTAAACTTACTGCCTTCATACTATTGAAAATAATGAATGGCTTTAATTCTTAAGCTTATTCGATTTGGGTTTCCTCATTTTTTATTGAATGGCAATCGTCTACTTAAATAATCGACGTCACTTTATCATTTTTCGAGGCACTTCGTCCTCTAAAAATAATGCCTCGAGTGCCCCACAAAGAAGCCATCTTAATCCCCCTCTTATTCATTTTATTTATAAAGGACGTGGCTTTTTCTCACTTTAGAATTTTAATATATGCTGATGATACAAAAATATTCCGCACTATTAACAATGCAAATGATTGCCGTTGCTTAATGACGACCTAAATGATTTCCTCAAATTTTATGCCTTTAAATTTGAACAAATGCACGTCCATGACGTATTGTGGGAGTAGATCGCTTATCAGATATCGTTATGTAATGAATAGAAATGAATTATCCAGACTCGGTTACGGTTATGGAACTGTCCACAGTATAATCAATTTTGAATCCTGGTTTGTTCGGTCTTGAATGATCGTTTTTTATTTATTTTTCCTTATTTATAGATACAGTAAATACAAAATATACTTTTCGTAAACAATTGATATAATTTTAAATTCTTAAATTTTCAAATTTCGTCACTGCATAACTCCTGTACACATATTTTGAGGACTTATCCAAAATCAAACCATTTGATTGATCCAAGCTAAAATATGTCAAATTTCACAAATATAATTATGTAAAAATGTTTTAAAAAAGTTAATACAAACTGTGGAAGATTATTGTCCGATAGCCTGAGATGCTCATTTAAATGAAGTGATAGGTAAATTCCGGTGCATTGTGTATCACAATTAATCAATGAAAATATGTGAAATAAAAATATAAATCTGTGCACGAAAAAATACGATGAACTTGGACCTGCTTTTAGAATTATTTGATAGCATTTTAAAGTAAATGATTAAAACTAAGGATTTTTCAATAAAGTCATTCTTATTTATAATGTAATTATTAAAAAATTCAAATATGTCGTGAAAAATTATTTTTTCTAATTATTATGTGGTATACTAGACATACTTTGAAAGACTTTTTTCGAATTAAAATTTTTAGAATTTCACCTGTCATTGGGATTATCTTTCTATTAATGGTACTTCGCGAATCTAGACTAATCCTTTGATCAGAATCAACCTACGAGATTTATTTATTGAGTAAAATAAGTACAAATATCAACTTACATTACTTAAATTAGGAAAAAAATTATACAACCCTGAAAAAAGGGGTAAATTAAAGAACAAATAAAACTAGCTTACTTAGTTTAAAATAGCTTCTAAATATTGCACAGATTACCCATAAAGAAGGAGTTTAGGTATTAATATTTGCTTTTAATTAGGGTATATTTTACACCATAGAAAATGACTGTCACTAATTTTCTATATTAAAAAATACTAAGAAATGCTGGGTCGATGAAATTCTAACAAGAAAACTCTGAAGTTACAGTAACCGCTGCCACCAAGCTCAGCAATTATTTAAGTACATAAAAGCATATTTAGCATTGAAAATCCTCCTTGATTTCTTGGTAAAAGTAATTTAAATCTGCCTGTTTTTCCATCTATTGCAATTTTTCGCAATGCAAACTTCAGAGAAAGCGTAAAAATAGGAATAATAAATATTTAATCGTAATCATCTTTCAAATTCGACTTCAAGCGCAATTCGTCCTTTAATCTTGTTATTTACGTTTTAACGAAACCCTGTGGTTTCTATGTGATAAATAAAGTCCTAATTTCAGCATCGGGTATTTCACTTACGTAGCCGCTCAATTGATTCATAAAACCACAACTTGCAATAAATAAAAGAGGCTTCTTGCTGAAAACATCAGGCCGCAACCCCAACTATAAAAATATATCATTCCTTAAATCTTTTTAGGCTGACCGAAACGCTGTGTAACCCTTCACAGTTTTTCATCACCGCCATTTACACAAAGAAACATTAATCCTGGTGACGTCCATATAATACGTAGGTGGGTATCTCGAGCGAAAAAAAACAATCTATTGGTTCTCTCCATGGGCGCAAGGTACATAATCCTCGGTCCGAGGCATTATTTATGGTGGTAGGTGTCATAATTTAGAACAATAGGCAATTTTTTATACTAAACGGACGTCATATTGTGAGTGCGGCCGTTACACGGTCTGTGATCAACGAATATGAGGACCGCATATGAACAGCCACCACATACGCGCCCTTGTTTAATGGACGTTGGACTTTCATTCACCTGCTGGGACCCTCCAGGTATAGGCCCACTCAGCCGTAGCTTCGTTAGCTCTTTGTTTGCCCCAACTTAACGTCTAGGTGGCTGCTATTCCTACATGACAATTCAATTTAAATAAACTCCAGTCCGCTGTTTGATTTCATCCGGGATGGACCTTTATCCCGGCAAAGTAATTCACTTTTATTTATATGCAAGCAAAAACTGTATACCATAAAGTACAAAAGCACCCACAAAGCCGCAGTTTGATGGCCCCTAGGGAAGGTGTGAGCGGGACTCGGATGTATCTGAAAAAAGAATATGCGAAATTGCCAAAAAAAAAAAAAAGCAAAGGCCCCCTCTATTCGAACAGCTAGCGTTTTCCTTTCTCTCCTCCGCTGTTACGGTGGAAAAAATTAAATCCATATATCTCATATGCAGATTTCTGGAAGTGATACTCCAGATAAATACCACCAGAAGGTACTGCTGGAAACAAACGGGCAAATGCCGGATAGACTTACCTGAAAATATCTAAAAGTAAATTCGACGTGATTGATGAACTGCCGGCCGCCAAACCGTATTACGTTTCGTTTCGTGGAAATTTTGGTGGGGGGTTTTAATTATAACAAGAGATTAGCTGGTCCATATGCATACACATTCAGGGAAGCTGATTATTCTATTCGCAGAGGAAACCGCGCGAAAAGCTTGCGATTTAAGGGAGGTTTACAATTAATTTTTTATCGTGCATTGCTTGTTTTTCTTTCTCCTATGTTAGGGGAATCGAAATTGGAAACATGTTTGGTGCTTTTACCTATTTATTTAAACGAGATGGATTTTTGGTACATTGGTATGTTTAGGTAGTATCCCAGTAGGAAAAGAAGCGCTTTAAAAGACTTTTCCAAGTACTCCCACTGAAGCACAAAGTGTTTCGTTTGCGCTTCAGTTTTACAATATACAACTTTAAATATATGATTGTCCACAGAAGTAAGCATTTTATATGAGCTCCTTGAGAAGCACTTTTTCGAAGCATATAATGAAATGTGGATAAAGCGCTTCGAATCGGCTTTACTTCGAATTTCCCCACTAGGATTATACAACCGTACATGGCTTTTTCCGATTCTTCAACCATCTTCATCATAAGCGCATACATATCACTGAAACGAGGGCGTGTTGTGAAACTTAATGTTTTTTTTTTTTTTATACTAGCGCATTTGTTCCTTTTATATTGGTTAATATTTGCTAGTAGGTTTCAGGCCTGTTCTACTTTTCCTTCCTTTT
This sequence comes from Dysmachus trigonus, assembly GCA_949715965.1. Classification (NCBI taxonomy): domain Eukaryota; kingdom Metazoa; phylum Arthropoda; class Insecta; order Diptera; family Asilidae; genus Dysmachus; species Dysmachus trigonus. The sequence goes on from OX454319.1 coordinate 34,735,911, forward strand.
TTTTATTATGAAAAATAATAAAATCGTGAATATAACTATACAGAACGAAAGATTAATGATCAGAACATTTCATAATATTACATACCAATATTCATTAAGTTTTGATTATTGTGCAATAAAGGTCATTTAATATTTAACCGGCTGGTCGGGTATTAATACCAGTTTAGACTCTGTTGTAGATTGTGCTTCTCTTAGCTTATTAATCAAAACGATTATTGATTTATTTATAATCTTATTTAGTAGACAGTAGTAGCTGTCATAAAACGATACTAAAATATTTTATTCTTACAATGATCATATATATTCATTATTACTTTAAACATTCTAAGCACAGACATAAATTTTGTTGCTCTTCGTTGTCATTTTCTTACAAAAATTATAATTGAGCAAATTTTTATAACTAATTTAAAATTAATTTCCTTCATGCCATTTTAAATACTGTACATACATTTGAAAAAGTAAAATATCTACAATCAAGGACTGTTAACCTTTTAAGGACGGGGAAAATTACGTTAAAATTGACCTTTTATTAGACATGAATATTATAAATATATTGAATGAACTTCTTATGTGGAGTCCCCCCCCCCCCCCCCCCCCCCCCCCTCCTTGCTGGTCGATATATCGACCAGGCCCGTCCGCAACGGAAAGTCCCATGTAAAAAATTTGGCGCAACGGTTTGAAAGTATTTTTCTAAGTAATTTGATGCGCTGAATTCGGGAAAAATCGTGAAAGTTTCAATTTTTGACCTTGAATTCACCTTGCAGATGAGTTTCGCGATTCGTGGTACTATATTTTTCTTACTCAGTACATAAAAAAAGGTAGGGATGCCAACTTTCAGGGCGAAATAGCAAATAAAAATTTGACTTGAAAATAGCAATTTTCAAGGACAAGGATGCCTTCAGGAATTTTAACACTCTTTTTCCCATATTCAGCGCATCAAAAAATTTAGGTATGCCAACTTTCAGGGCTAAATAGCAGAAAAAATCTGACATTAAAAACCGCCATTTTCAAAGTCAAGGATGCTTCCAGGAATTTCTATACTATTTTTCCCATATTTAGCGCATAACATTTTCCCTGAAAAACATCAAATATTATGTGTCCTCTGGCTGGTCCATATATCGACCACTCCCGTCCTTAAAAGGTTAAATGTGCTCATATAAAATTTCTTAGGAAAATGTTGATAAATGCGAAAATTACTATATTATAGATGTCATAGTTCACTTCCTTTTTCTGCAAACTTACAAAATATTGTTCGCCATTAGCGAAAATTCTATCACATAAACACCGGCCTGTTAAATAAGATCAATATGAAGCCGATTTTTTAAACAGGCTTAAATAATTTAACTCAAACTCTCTACATGCTCCTCAAACAGACGATATGTTGACGTAATCGGATACATGCATGCCATACTTGTTTCAACTATAAGGAGAAAATCATAAATTCTCAAGGAGCGAGAGAGAGTTAATTACTGCTTGTAGGATGTCAGAAATGACAAACAATTTGGATATATCATAGCTCTTTTCAAGCGTATCTAAAGAAATTAATTAGTATCTATCCTGGTAAGGCTATCTAGCCAAGGAAGCCCACGGGAAGTGAATCGGTCAACATGTACTACGTAGAAAGGAGCCCAGACAGGATTAGCCTAGCATATTCCAAAATGGGTCTTCTATAAAAATGCATTGAATTGTTTTCGATATAATTTTTTATAATAAACCTTTGCGTTATGATAATATGAAGCTATGAAAACGTTTGAGAATCTATATACCCCTAGCGGGGGAATAAATAAGCTTGAATTTAATTTATTTATTTTTGCATGCGCTGAAAGAAAAATATTGGTAAAAATAACCAAAACTGTAGGTTAAAAATAATAATTAAATAAGAGTTTGAATATGCAATTTACAATTTGGATGTTAACAAACATTATCGTTAGTGAATTGAATTGGTCTTAAACTAATAATATCGCGCAAATTTACCTTACAATTGTTAATGAACTATAAAAATAGTAAGTTTTTTATTTTTGTTTAAATCCAATAGCAAATAAACCAGAAGACTGATATGAGGAGTGGAAGTCGCTTAAAACTATTAATAATGATGAAATTTGAGCCTTGTTTATTTATAAAAAAAAAAAAAAAAAAAAAAAGACTATGTATATTATTTAAAAAAATCTATCGACAATTACTAGATAATTGTATAATGTTATGTGCACAACTACAACTAAATCTGTTGATTAGTTAGATATTTAGGCCCTAGCTACCGGAGAACTTGTCTTTCTAAAGCTTTAACTTTGTCAATTCTTTGAATTTTTCAATGGTATTTTCAGGATATATAGTTTAAAGGATATACAATCCAAAATCGATTGATTATTCTGATTCATTTAGCTGTATGTAGCTGTCATCTTCTCGATTCAAATGTAACTACACAGCAGGTATTTTAAGTAAGAATTTACAAAGTTTTCCTTATGTTTATTTCTAATTTTCGTTCATAACGATCTAATGTTAGCTGAACGCAATATCAGTTGCTTAAAAAAAATACCATCACTTACAGACATTTAGTTGATTACAAAAATAAAAATCCTTTGTTCTAATTTTTATATGCAAGACTAAAAAATCGACTTTCAACTGTTGTAGTTTTATATTATGCAGATAAAATTGTTGGCCTCTGTTAAGTATATTCCGGTGGGAATATTCTTAATATTATTAAAGGGCTCCAGGGTAGCTTCTGTACTCGAACTGGTATCGGCGGTACGGGACGGATGAGGTTTAGTCGGATGAAAAGGTTACTCGTCGGGTATACTTCATTTATTTTACACTCTTGTATCTTAAACACTATAACTCAGGTTACACCGACTTTGAACTTAGAAGTAACTCTCTACCGACTAACCGGTCCCGACCTTTTACTTCGCGTCCGCGCGCTGTTGATGATGGGAAATGACTCTTACTTACTTCTTACTTGAGTTCTTAATGTCACCTCGGAATTGTTACTCGGAAGTTAGCATCGATGCACTCATTTCTGTTATGTACCAAAATCTTTGGTACGTTACATATCGGCATATCTATACGATTTCCCGATATGTAACTCTAATTAAATAAATAAATTTGTTACGCATTAATTGTTGAAATGAAGTACCTAGCAAAAAATGCATTGCTGCCTGAGGTAATGTACACCTGCAACGCCCAGGTGTCAACGGTGTTTCCCAACAATTAATGCGGAAGAAAAACAAATGATGCAAAAATGCGCGATGAGTGCATCGATGCTAACTTCCGAGTAACAATTCCGAGGTGACATTAAGAACTCAAGTAAGAAGTAAGTAAGAGTCGTTTTCCATCACCAACAGCGCGCGGACGCGAAGAAAAAGGTCGGGACCGGTTAGTCGGTGAAGAGATATTCCTAAGTACAAAGTCGGTAAAACCTAAGTTATAGTGTTTAAGATTCAAGAGTGTAAAATAAATGAAGTATACCCGACGAGTAACTCTTTCATCCGACTAAACCTCATCCGTCCCGTACAACCGATACCAGTCCGAGTACAGAAGATACCCTGGAGCCATTTAATAATATTAAGAATATTCCCGCGGGAATATACTTAACACCTCCAAATTCAGGCATCAAAACTTATTTCAGTCATTGCGACACTTTTTACATTAATGTACGCAGGGAAGTCTTTTAACAGTATTATGAGAAAAATTAATGAGCTTAGTCGGGTTATAAGGCAAAACACTCGAAAATGGTATTAATCCCTATATATATATAAACATGAAAGTTCGTTTGTTTGTTTGTTTGTTTGTTTGTTTGTTGCTCAATCACGCCTAAACACTTGCATCGATATTTTTCATTTTTTGTCCAAAGGTAGTACATATTCCGACTTAACATATAGGCTAATTTTTTTTCGGAGAACACGTAGGGTTTCAAAATGGCGGATCCAAAATGGCGGCGGAAATTTTTAAATTTTAAGCGATTTTCATGAAAATTGGTACAAAGGGGTTTTGCGGGATGGGAATTTCAAATCCGCTGTCCAAATTTAGAAATTCAAGATGGCGGATCCAATATGGCGACCAAGATTTCATGATTTCAACGGATTTTAATGAAAATTAGTACAATGATTGTTTTGAGGCCACTGATTTTGAATATTATCAAAATTTAGAAATCCAAGATGGCGGATCCAAAATGGCGACCATATTCCTCGATTTCAACGGATTTTAATGAAAATTAGTACAATGATTATCTTGAGGTCACTGATTTTGAATGTTATCAACATTTACAAACCAAAGATGGCGGATCCAATATGGCGACCAATATTTCTCGATTTCAAGGGATTTTAATGAAAATTAGTACAATGATTATATTGAGGTCACTGATTTTGAATGTTATCAAAATTTACAAATCCAAGATGGCGGACCCAATATGGTGACCAAGATTTCTCGATTTCAACGGATTTTAATGAAAATTGGTACAACGATTATTCTGAGACCACTAATTTTGAATATTAGCAAAATTTCCAAATCCAACACGGCGGATCCAACATGGCGACCAGAATGTCTCGTTTTCAACGGATTTTAATGAAAATTGGTAGAATGATTATTCTGAGGATACAAGTTCCGAATATTATCAAAAGTTGTAAGTCCAAGATGGCGGATCCAATATGGCAACCGAATGTCTCGATTTCAACGGATTTTAATTAAAATTAGTACAATGATTATTCCGGAGCCACTAATGTCGAATATTAGAAAAATTTCCAAACTCAATATGGCGGATCCAATATGGCGACCAAAATTTCTCGATTTCGACGGATTTGAATGAAAATTGGTACAACAATTTTAAGGCCACTAATTTTTAATATTATTAAGATTTGGAAATACAAGATAGCGGATCCATAAAGGAGTTTTCTGGTTGAAACAATTTCTAGCATATAACAAACTAGAACATTTGAGAAGTGTTTAATTAGTAAGTATTTACCCAACGCCGGGTGAAACCGGGTAACCCAGCTAGTATATTATATAAGTAAGAAAAATCGGGCTAATGTAATTTGCTTTTTCCCTTGCTTTTCCTATATGAAACTAAAAACTTATATGGGTAGTTCTACAAACTAAGGAAGAATTCGAATCTGATTTCGGCCCGACATTTTTTATACATTCTGGTGGCAGAATTCAGTCTAATAACTAGAGTACAGTGTCTTTTAGTTTATCCTAAAGGGAACAGTCAGAAACATTAAATGTTTGTTTATTTTATACATTTAATCCGACGTTTCGAAAAAATTATAAGAATACCTGGGTACCAATTGGACAGGATACTGAGGCCAGGTTCCTGATAATTTCTGTCTAAAAATAAAATAAACAAACCAATTTATAACTTTCAACAAAAATTAACCTAAACTAGGCCTATGCGCTAGCATCTTACATATCAATACGTTAAAATTAGTCATATTCATTATTTATTTCGTAAATAAAAATCTTACCAGGATTCTGTGAACTTCACTGATTACGACACTACTTCACTCGCCGAAGGCACTGGGCTCACTAAACAATAGTGACGTCCAATACGTATCGAAATATCGATATATCGATATTTTCTCCCCAAAAATATCGTGCTAAAAGGCGATATTTCATATCCGATATTTATCGGATATTTATATCGAAATGGGCGATAATATCGAAAGCAAGGAAAAGGAAGACATCATTTATTAAGTCAACAAAATCCGTCATTTGAGGAAAAGCTCGAAAGTTTGTTGACGATATCTCGGAGAGACTCTACTCAATGAACAATTGTGTTTCCGTTTTCTGTTTTATTATTGTTTTTTGTTGCTTTTTATCTCATAAAAATGTAAAGGAATTTATTTTTGTTAAATAAAATTATCTATATAGACACTCAGGTAAATTTTTATTAAATAATTAACAATAGGAAAATTATGTATTACACTTTAGTCTAGCGACTAGTCTTCATCTGATATATCGATATATCGATACAACTACGCCGATATTATCGGCTTATCGATACAATGGGCTCATGATACGATAAATATCGAATATCGATACTTATGTGCGATATTTAACATCACTACTAAACAACGTGCTAGGTGAGAATAGATAGATGACATTCTTTATCTCTTTCGTAGGTACTATCGACTCAGCGGAACGGTAAAGACTCACGGCAAATAGTCTAGTAAATATTTGCTAATTCAACAGCGAACAGGATACTGATATAAAATGGTGGGGACAAAATGTAAACAAGATTTATTCAATATTTTTCAAGGAAATACTATAGTAATTGTTCTACCTAGCCAGGAAAAATAGTAAACTTATTAATTTGGGATTCTTTTAAGACCCTAATGTAGAAGTAAACGTATCACGACGCACTTTGAACTAAAATTTGTACGAGGGACACTGCAGGATCTTGAGAATTCGGCACTTTGAACAGTAATTTTATTCAGAAAAGAATTGTGAATCTTAATTATTTTTAGTGACCATCTAGAAACAATTGTAATTAATAGTATTCCATCCAAAAAAATTTTTATTAACAATTTTTCTATCATATTTTGGCTGAGCCGCCAAAAATTCCTTAGTTTGTAGAACTACCCATATCACAATAATACATACCAAAATGTGAATGATGCTTATTTGCGCATGTTAAAAAGAGGATTTTTTGTGACCCTATATAGCTAAGTTATATATGTATTTAGCCACATACAAACCTTAAAAATCGAGTTGAAGTAAAAAAATGAGGAATAGCAATGAGTTGAAACAAAAAAACATTATAGAACACATGCATTTGTGGTAATATGGAAATATGAACAGTTTTAAAATAAATTTGGAATATTATTATCTTTTTGGCTTTAACTTAGCCAATTTGAATATTTATGTATAATCCGTATAAACTTAAAAGTTGTAGAAAGGGTAATAATGTACCTACTCAATTTAGTTTGGTGTCAGAGTGCTTTTAAATTTCAAATTTATTAGAAGAGAAAGATGGGAGAAGAACTAGAAGAAAACATCTATTCGCATATATTTTTTTGGTAGAATTTATTTTACTAAATTATTTTTATTACCATCTCTCCATCATAAAAGTAGATATACCTGGATGAAGTTCAAATAATATGAATATATAATGAAATCCTTTGTAGTCGCTTACCTCACTTCGTATATTTAACTTATCTCGACTGACGTAAATTGCAAAATGCGGTTGAACTTGTTATTTGAAGCTTTCTAACTATTTTAAACCTCCTTCACCGGTCCTTCAGGCAGACCATTAGAATATTTTGTTTCCAGGAGCATTTCAGGTCAAAATGTGGTGGAGTGCACGTAATCGATATGCCCAAGATCATCCCTTCACCGGAAAGTTAAAATCAACCAGAGACAGTTGCTTGTCCTGTCCTCAGGTAGGTTTTATTCAATTTCATCTCACATATGAAATGTGGTAACAGGTCGAGACAGAACCAAATCAACTTCCCGCTCCGAAGCCCGGCTGCTAAAGAGTCTCGGTCATTTTAGCCGGACCGTGTTGCCGGCTCCTGGGCCCCCGGTCCCGGAAAATGGTCGTGCTAGTGCGGTTGGGCCATTTTAATTGATATGCCTTGGATCCTTTTTGCTAGGAATACCTTCATTAAGGGAAAAGGATGGCTGACCGTCAGTTCAAAGGCTAATTACGCCTGCATTTGACATGACATGTTTATTCAATCCAAATTATTCCGTTGACATATGTGCTAACCGGGATTATGCTTGGATATACAAAGCCTGGACGGGGTCGGTAGCGTTCCGAAATCAACAAATTAGGGCCACGCTCAGGATGCATTCATTGTCTCTGCCTGGGGGCCAGATGGCTCCTGGGCAGCTGCATAGCTCCAGATAGGAGGCGGGATTAAAACTTTATGGAGAAAATTGCCACAATTACGTTGTGATAAATTTTTGATACATTGAATCCAATGTAAACGAAGTTAACCTTTGTCAAAGAGTTCGACTCGATCCGGCTCATCTGGGAAAGCACATCTCCATTTGACGAGGAGCCGTCACTTCACCAATTCTATTCTGCACCGAAAGTAAAAATTGGCAATTAGAGCTACCTCAAAAGGCAGGCAGCTCCCCTCGTTGGAGCCAGTCGAGGAGCATGAAAAGAACCAGTTGGGATCAATTAAGCACAGACTTGCCTATAAAAGGAGAAGTTTAATTAACCGAGAAAAAATCAATTACAGAAGAGATTTCACCAGTGCACACATCCTCCATCCTGAATCTCTGGGGGGAGGGATCCGGAGCCAGAATCAGCTGAAATTTTTCCCAGATCTGCCCGCCTTCTTTCATAAAAATTATTTCAGCCTGGTGGCAGTTAAATGCATGTCGTGTGCGTTCGTACCTTGACAGTAATTATTTTTAGCGTCGACGTTTCGGATACATCGTTCAAAAAAGACAAGACGAGACAGACACGTGTATTCACGGGGAAGACTAAGACCTTTTCATGATTGGCATGAACAAAATTTTGGGGAATTCAAATTTAATTAAAACAAGTCATGTGTTAACATAGGGACTTCGAAAATTCATGGAGAATTAAAAGTTGTTCAGCTGTTTGTCGTTAACAACAATTGGGATATAAAACTTTGCATTTCAAAGTAGGTACATTTCTTAAAATGAAGCTAATTTAGAAGGATTGACGGTAATACATAGTACATACGATCAAGGAATATTACAATAATATTATTCGTTCCTTTTAGATATAAGTTCTTAATTCAAATATTCACATTAACTCGTGCACTTCTTGAGTACGTTCTACAAAATACCTTAATCACAGAAAAAAAGTAATACTCCATAAACAAGAAATCGGTGATCTTTATTTTAAAAACTATGGAGAAAATTAAATTAGTCTTTAAATTCAATCAATTTTAATTTAATTTAAAATATTGTTTCAACGTTATAGACAAGAATAATATAATTCAAGCAAAAATGCTGCTATTTTTATAAAAGCCGCACGTATCTGGCCCATATTAATGTGATAAGGTGCTAATGCAATGGTATTTATTTATGCCAAATTTCCACTTCCAAAAATTAGTTTCACACTAGTTATGAAGGAATTTTGACAAATTAAAGATTTTAATTCTCCCCAAATTAGCTGACAAGACCTTAGTGGCTAAAATATATGTGTTAAAATATATACAGAGTAAAAACAATCTTTAATTTACAATCAAATAAAGGTATTGCTGTGATGACTTCCAAGTGGTGCATCTTGGATAAACCCAAAATTAGTTAGGTGAGCATACCAGAAATAAACTATTTTGTAAGCTGCTTTCAAATAAAGGTATTCGATTTATTTAAAATATGCTAATTTTATAGAGTCATAACCAAAATCTTAGTTGAGGAAAACAAAAGCAGTTTTCTTTGTTTTTTAAGTACGAAATACCCTTTCTTACTCATCTTAATCAACTATATGAAGTGCTCACATAAAAGACCTGGATTATTTACCTACAACCTGAAATATTTAAAAAAAAAATCATTCCACCGTTTTGAGTTATAAATGCAAGATAATCTTCATTTCTAGCCTCTAAAATGGAGATAATTTAGAACATATTTAACACGATCAACCCGGCATGGACCAATTGCGGTCCGCGATCATTTCTAGCCTCTAAAATGGAGATAATTCAGAACATATTTAACACGATCAACCCGGCATGGACCAATTGCGGTCCGCGATCATTTCTTTTCCCTGGCGGTGTGGACCACAAATTGAGTTGTATATGCACCTGCTAACAATTTCACCAAACTAATCAGACAGTTATAATTTAGGAATTCACTTCTTGCGATAAACTAAGCGCACTGATAACGTAAAGAAGCAATGAAGCAAGTGCCTCCAGAATAATAAGCAACTCATAATCTCGTACTCTCATCCATTATGTAGACTTCGAATAAGCGCGCCGGGTTGAACATGTTAATATAACCATACCTATACCAAATGCTCATATGCAAAGTATCTGTATCGTTTTCTATATGAGATAAGAATGCTTAGATAAGTTATATTAATTAGCCTGTCAGAATTAATTTTAACATTATTCTAACTATACCTTTTTAACTGGTGCAGTATATACCTACCATTATAGGTGTCATATGTCAGATGCAATTTTCAAGATCATTTCTTTTGCAAAAATAATTGTTTTCTTGACAACAATGTCTGTCTGTATGTCATACCTGTTTTTCATAGAAACTTACGTAGTTATAAAAGCTTTTGCTTAGATATTGTAATTTTTGATATTATGTATTAGTAAAAATGTACCTACTAAGTCAGAGTGAGGATTTTAAGAAAATTAAAACGATGTGCGTTATTCAATTCATAATTTTGAAGAAATATAAAAAAAACAAGGACCCTATATCTGCAAACTTGTTGATTTTACAGGGAGAAAAATCAGTCAAATGTGAATTCCAAGTTATCTGCAACGAAGAACACTTTTTTAGTTTTAATTGCATTTGTGAGGATAGATTGCCAGGTTATTAAAATATAAAAAAAGCAGGCTTTTAAAAAAGGTTACAGGTTGTCAGGTTGTTAAAAGCTAAAAAAGTAGGCTTTTAAAACAGAAGCGAACATTTTTGGAAGAAGTAGACGTCGAAAATAAAAAATAAAATTTTAGTTTTGGAAGAATATTTTAAAATTCAGGAGAATGTTCTAATTAAATTTAATTAACTGAAGAAATCAATAAAAAATAAAAATATTACACAAAAGATCTTTTTAACGATAACCCCAGCTGCTACACACTGTTAAGAATTCTCGGCGTGCAAATTCAACTCGCATATGACTGGATTATTTTTAAGCAAAAAATGCATTTATAAATGCCTACCATTGATTATATATTATAGTATTGACTTATACTTGAACGAAGGATTTTTAATTTCGTTTATTACAATCACCAAAATATAAAAAATGTGCACAGAAATTTAAAAAAAAGTCAATTTTTCATTAAAAAACGTAAAAAATTCCAATATTATTTTTTTTTTCAAATCCTTCGTTCAAGTTCAAGTCAATACTATGTAGAAGAAGTGTGGAAAATTTCAGTAAGATTGGATTATTAGTTTTTGAGAAATCATGTCCACGGTAAAAAATCATCGATTTTCGTAAACCAGCCGTCAATGGCTCAACTTGTTAAAGCGATGTACTTTTCAAACAAAGCATTTTTCATTCTTACACGCATTCTTAATGCGTAAAATTTTATAAAGAAGTTTTCAAAGAAAAAAATAAAGGTATGATATTTGTGAGTTTTCCAGCTGAGTAGTAACTATATTTACTAGATAATATTCAAGATCTTCTACAGATAATTCATGAGTAACTTACTTACAAATCTGCATTCAAGAACAATTTAAATTACGACTGACTTTAGCATAAAACTGAACTGAAAAATATTCAAGCACAATTCATGCGTAACGCTCGAGATTGTAAGCTTCAACAATTAATTTGCATTCGTGATGATTATAACAGATCTTTAACTCATACCTTAAAATTGCTTTTCATTTATACATAATAAGAAATTTATTCATGGTCACTGATTATATTATTATTTTCTACGCAGGGTTTATCCCATTTAATTATAAGAGTTATGATGTGTTAAAGCATATTATTATTAATTTAAATCGTAATATAACGTGTTGCATATACATATCAGTAATATAGTGCCCATATTCTTCCATATATACGCACTACGCCCCTCTAAAATATTAATTAAAGGCAATGTATCTGTTACTATTAACTATGACAGCGACGAAGATTAAACATACTCTTCATGTTTTTATTTTTTAATATGTTCCATCCTTTTTATAAAAACGAAATTTTAGGGCATACAAGAATTTTTTACGAGCTTTTTTGCTGGTAATAAGAAAGTGGTCACTCTTGTATAACTAACTAAAATAATCAAATGAATTTTTTTTGCACATATTAAAAATAGTATGTAATGTTTATTTTGCATAGAAAAAATATATAATAAAGTACTGAAAATATGAAATAATACTGCGTTGGTTTCATTATTTTATCTGTATAATAGTTCATGAGCAAAAAAAAGTTTGAGTAAGAGTTTCATTTTTTGGTATTTTGTATAATAATTTGGCGAAATTCAAATATAATGAAAAAAACCTATACGAGATGTTTACTCTCTCACTAAGCTGTTCAACACCATACCTGTAGTTGAATTTGCTTTCTTGGGCAAATTACCTATGGTAGGTAATGGTTATAAGTTATGAAATTTATACTATACATATGGATTTTAGGTCATAGTGTGTATCTAATCAGAGGTGCATACGTGAAAACGCCAAAATGTATGCAACAAGTTTAGAGCAGCTAAACAAAGTAATCGAAAATAAAAATAGGTTTTGTTTATAACATTGTTAAAAAAAGATTCTTGTTAGCTTATAAAGTCCTCTTTACATTAATAACATCAATTTCTTTCTTCTGTTACAAATAAACGCGTGTAAAATGTGAAAGCCATTTCACGGGTTTCTAGTGAAAGCAGCCTATCCCAAAGCATACTTTTTGGCGCAGATCACATTTGGTCCACTTCAGGAGGCAAACTTCCTCGAATTCTTTAATAAAAGGTGCCCAAGTCCCGTTAGCACTCCATTAAACTATTCCGAGGTTAGCTAACTTCCATCCGCCGCTGCGACCGTTTTTTCACCTGCCCTGACCCCCGGAGATGCCAAAAAATTCGCAAACAGAGCTGCCGTCGTCTGTTCGTTTCGCAGAAAGCGAACAAGTCAAACATTTATCATCAAACCCAGTGGCTGGCGGCGTTCTTTTTATTGCAGCGGCTCCAGTGGAGCACCGGACCGCTTTGACCCTCATTTCGGGCACACAGCCGAGAGGAAGCGTCGCGCCGCGTCGTGGGGAAGCGTTATCGTAAATAGCGCTCAAACGAGAGCGCCCTCTGGTTCCTCGCCCGAACAGGAGCCGAACTTGCGCCCGACGGCGGCCACGAGCGGGGAGAAGCTGCCGACTGCCACCCACACACAGCCACGCCAGGACCGTACACAGGCACACGTCTGCTGAACCGGGTCACTATCTGGGCCAGGAAGCGAGACTATCTATCACTGCAGGCGGCCCTGCTTTGTGGATCGTGTGCGGACAATGTGCGCCCGCCGTCCCCGGCCCCCGCGGCGAACAGAGTGATTTCTTTGCTCAAACTTCCGCAAATTAGAATTTCGGCGCTCAGTTTTGTTTCGGTGCCGGCAAAGGACGTTCGAAGCGGGACAACGCGGCGTGCATGCGTGCAAAGGACCTGCCGGGTCACGAGGAACAACACACGTAATCGTGATAACGGGACGACGAGGACGTGAGGTGAAGGCGCGACATGGCCACCGGTGGGCCCGCGACCCTCCCCCTTGCCGCACGCGGGTGACTTTTGTCATGCGGACTGCCAAGGCTCCGGCCGATTACCGAAAAGTGCATACGTGAACCGTTCGCTGCAGCGGGGCTCCGCTGGGTCATGGAATGGAGAATGAACGTGTCCATTGCCGCCACAATGCTGCCCTTTATCAGGACGAAACAGGACCGCGCCAGCTCGGCCCGGGAAAATTAGACCGAGGCCAAAATTAAAATAAATCTGCGAGCCTCCACTCTGCAGCGGGGGCGGCTCAGTGCTGAGGGACACTTTCGAGTGCAAAATCGGCGATAAGATTCCTAATGCCCACCTTTCGAATTTCGAATTGTTTCTGTTTGTTCAGCGGTCCGGTTGGCGTCGTTCCACTTTATCCGATTAAAGGAGCTAATTGTGAATGTCTTTAGGGCCTTTTGGAGCATACACGAACCTCTGTGAATTGGCGCCAAGATTAAGATTCGAGGAAGCGATTAACTAGTGATTGAACGTTTTTTTAATACAGTGTAATTATAACGATTGCATGCAGTTCCTTAAAAAGTTGCGGTAAAGGTTTGTAAGGGCTACAGGGGCTAATTTCATGAACATAACCTTTTGACTGTGTCAACTCACTTTCAGTTTTTTGTTTTTTTTTTGCGTCACTTCCTGAGAGATTATATTTAATGTTCATCATAACCTTTTCGTTTCTTCATTCAGTATCACTGACATATAAGAACTGGACTTCTAACCCACGTCTGAAAAACGAGACCATTGTTAGCATAACCTCAATCCTAATGGGGCAAATAATACTGTTAAAAATTCCAGATAATATTGCACAATTTGTTTAAATAGAAGTAAATAAAAAATAATTTAATTGTCACGAACCGATTTCTCTTACGCCGGCCATACACGCTCAGTTATATTGCACAATAAAACTGCGTGACGTCAGAACTGATGGAAAAACTGAAGAAAGCTCAGGTCACATGCACAATTTACTCAGTTATTAGCACAGTTTTTGATCTGCGCAAAGTCGTCGTGAGTACGCAGTTAAATTCGCAGGTCGCATGAATTGCTTTCAATATAACGGTGCAATTCTGTGTGACAGTAGCCATGGATTCAAGTGAAGTGAAAACGAAACTTCTTGATTTTATAGAAGCGTAACATTTCCTTCTATTTCTTTTCGCTTTTAAAACTGCAGCACCTAATAACACATAAATTAATACTTTTCTCTGACACATTATGGCTGGCTATTAATTTACTTCAAAATGAATTCTTCACGTGTTGATTCTCACGAAAAATAAGCAAATAACTGTGTGTGGACACCATATAGCGCGGTTTTTTGCGCAATCGCTGTGGATTTATGATTAACCAAAATAGATATAAAATGATAAAATTAATAACAAAGATAGATACAAAAATCATTGTTTTTGCCTTGGTCTAACCTTCATATTTCACCTATATACCAAACCAAAATCTAAAATTTGCAGTATAAAATAATTTATAATCGCTTTTATGAAAACCAAGTTATAGTGCAGAAAGTATGTGTTTATTTCTCGATCAACAAGATGTATCACACGCGAAGATACTAAAACAAAAACAAAACAAGTGCACATACATAGCGCCACCTTCATTTGACTATTGGAATGAATTTGTGGTAAATTTGTTTACTTCAGTGATTCAGTATCCACCAACTGATTACTACAAAGTATTATACAATTCGCAGAAAAATTAAGAATTCATAAAATCTGTCCTTTTTCAAATTTTCAAAGAGCTTTATTTCAGCGAAAAGAGGTCGAAGAAGGATGAGTTTAGGCACAAATTAAAGCTTATTTAAAATCATTCACTAAAAATTTAAAATGAAAAATTCATTCAAAGGAAAAACAAATTTGAATTTTTTTTTTTTTAATCTTTTCTAAGGATGTTTCATTTTGACAACAAGTGCATGAAAGTCCTTCAATTTCAAAATGATTGCAACGATTTGGCGTTTGTCAAGTCTTTTGTGATGTACAATTTAAATAAAAAAAAGAATGTTTACAAATATTTTTTCGCCATTTTACCTGTTAAAAGAAAAAATACAGTATGCTTTTTTTTTTTTTTTTTTTTTAATTAGAATGAGTTGGAAAGTTTTTTTTTTCTAACAAGGAATTCTCTAATAATTTCATATACATTTTTGTACGATTACTTTGTTCTCGATTTATTTAGGTTCAAAGTTGACAAAGCGTTTTGCTTCAACATCTAATAACTAAGTGAAAATGAATCGCAAAAAGCTTTAAAAAATAAAACAAATTATTCAGAATAGTACAAATTTGGTATAAAAATATACCAATCGTCAAGATCTCGTTTTTTCGATGTTGAGAAGACTTAAATTTAAAATTGAATTTTTTGAAAATATCTTGATTAATCTTCATAAGACATATAAATATGGATTTATCAAGATATTCATAACAGCAAACACGACATTCAAATTTTCTTGGAGAGAATAAATTTAAAATAAACTGAAAGGATTCATAATGACTCCTGATAAATCTAATGTTAAAATGCAATTTATGTCAACATATTTACTAATCTTAAAATTTGTTATACGTCTATTTTATATTAAAGCTGCTCTTACCAAATTTGTTCACACACATAAAATTTATAGTCGAGAGATTTTTTCGGAATCTGAAAAATGAAGCATGAAAAAATACTGTTCTTGTGAATTTTTATTAGTATACAAATTCTAAACGCATTGGGCTAACATGTTGAATAAAAAACGAACAACTAAACCCATCTACTCACTTTTAAATTGGGCATATTTAATAAAGCTAATGCAATTTTACGATATGAAATTAGATACATTTAAAATTGTCGATTATATGTGATAATTTTGTAGGTTATGTATCTGACGACATATATCTACATATTTAATTTTAATTAATTAATTTATATAAACATACAGTGAGGAGCAAAACTTTAACATAATGTAGTATGGTGAAATAAAATTTGCATATATATTTTAAAAAAAAATAAAATCCTTTTTTATTTTTTGTGCTTATTCACTTTATTACACTTAAAGAAACTAAAATAACTTCACTGAATTTGTGATAGTTGAATTTAAAAAAATGGTTGATAATTTACTAATCAGTCCAGTATCCTTCAGACTTTTCTAACTTTGATATCCTTGTGGCCATACTGTGGTATAATTCTCAACAATTTGTGGAGTAATATTATACCACGCATCCTTAGTGCTTTCTCATAGCTCATGCATCCCTTAATAGTCCAGGCTACCAAGGTAAAAAAGAGGTATTACCTCCGAATTTTTTGAGCATGCATCGATTTTAATGAAATTTTGACAGCATGTAGGGAATACCTCAAAAAGCAAAATCTACCCTATCCCGATGTGTGCTTTTTCCCTTGGGGTGAGTTACACCCCAACTAGGGGATGAAAATTTTTTTGTGGAAAATAACCACGGAAATCGATAGAGGAACAAATTTTAAGCAAAAATTGCTCTTAGCATTTTTTTTGAAAACTCAATAGTTTTCGAGTTATACGCGATTGAAAATTGGCATTTTTCGTGAAAAAAACCACGTTTTTAATCGATTTTTTATGAATAACTCAAAAACTATTCATTTTATCAACAAAAGTGTAAGAACCAAAAATGAAGCTTATAAAAAAACAAAGAGAAAGAAAAGGTGCCTTTTAATTGATTGTAGGCCTAATACAAACCGAGTAATGATTTATTGAAGGTTGAATACATTATTTGAACGAAAATTTTTTAAAATTCAACGTCAAATAACGGAAAAATGGTCAATTTTTCGAGAAAATTGCATAGAACCTTTTTCAAAGTACTTTTAAAAAGCTTTAAACTGAGGGTTACTAGAACTCTCTAGCATGAAAACTAAGAGAGTTATGGCCGAAATAAAATTGATTTATATTTTTTTTGTAGAAATTTGTTTTTTGTTTTTTGGCCATATCTCGGTTAATTTTCAAGCTATTTAGTCGCTCAAAACGTAGTTTTAAAGGGAATTTCATAAGCTATAAGCATATAAAAGTTTTACATTTTTTGAGCCCTTTATTTTTAAAAGGGCAACGTTTAAAGGGTTCTAAAATGGCAAAAGTCATACGTTAGGGCAAGCTTTGGAAGGTCATATCTCAGTTATTTTACATGCTAAAAAAAATTTAAAAAAAGCAAAATGTTTGTTAAAAAAAAAGCTAACTTTTTGTTCCGTACTAATTTTTACGTATATCCTATAGTTTTTCCGAAATTTTGAAAAAAAAGAAAAAATTTTGAAAATTTCGAAAATAATTTTTCGACTTTAATCATAATTTTTTTCGAAATTATGCATTCTAAATCGTTCAAACTCTCTCAAATCATTGTGAGTACATAAATGAAGTAAATTGACCATGAATTATCTTATTATTGCAATTTGGGTACTATTGCCAAGGGTGACATTGAGTTTTTTTTCTACAAAAAAAATATAAATCAATTTTATTTCGGCCATAATTCTCTTAGTTTTCATGCTAGAGAGTTCTAGTAACCCTCAGTTTAAAGCTTTTTAAAAATACTTTGAAAAAGGTTCTATGCAATTTTCTCGAAAAATTGACCATTTTTCCGTTATTTGACGTTGAATTTTAAAAAATTTTCGTTCAAATAATGTATTCAACATTCAATAAATCATTACTCGGTTTGTATTAGGCCTACAATCAATTAAAAGGCACCAATCTCTTTGTTTTTTTATAAGCTTCATTTTTGGTTCTTACACTTTTGTTGATAAAATGAATAGTTTTTGAGTTATTCATAAAAAATCGATTAAAAACGTGGTTTTTTTCACGAAAAATGCCAATTTTCAATCGCGTATAACTCGAAAACTATTGAGTTTTCAAAAAAAATGCTAAGAACAATTAAAATTTGTTCCTCTATCGACTTCCGTGGTTATTTTCCACAAAAAAATTTTCACCCCCTAGTTGGGGTGTAACTCACCCCCAGGGAAAAAGCACACATCGGGATAGGGTAGATTTTGCTTTTTGAGGTATTCCCTACATGCTGTCAAAATTTCATTAAAATCGATGCATGCTCAAAAAATTCGGAGGTGAAAACCTTCGTAGTCTGGACTGTAAGGCGACCAGCTTTTTTCATTTCAGCTTACGACATTAGCGTGGATAATTTTTGATTTTTGAACCAGTTTTTTACAATGTACAACTGCGGTGTGCTTCGGATTTCCGTCATACTGAAAAAATATATATTTTCCCTTAAATTTTGCTTGATGATTAGCATCCGGAAGGTTATTCTGGCGTATATCTAAATATTGCTCCTTTTACATTATCCCCTCCACTCTCTGTAATACATGCTTCTATGCTTCATGCTTTCTTTGACATTAATCAGGTGATATTTTTCAGGATTTCTAGCCCAGTATCAGTTCTTTCCATCAGTTAATTTTGGGTCCGTCACACTAAATAAGTCGATAAATGTAGAAATAATTGAAAATCTTACCGCATTTAGTAATTTTACCTGCTTCCAGTCTTCAGTTTTTGAACGAAATAGCCTCTTTCTTCTTCCTCGCCATTGGCTTAATCCCAATTATATTTAAAGCTGGTTGTACTGTCTATTCACATAAGCACTTGCACACTAGCATTCGATCCAATGCTTTGGCTAATTTTAGGACATTTTTAGATCCTGAAGCTACAAGTCGAACAATTGAAAGTCTTCCTCCGGATGTATTGCTGGGTAAAATTCCATGAATAATCATTAATTCTCGTGACAATTTGTTAACTAATTTCAAGCTTATTTGCAATTTTTCTTAATGATTCACGGTTTTTTAAACAGGTTATTACCGAATATTTAAGTGCTGCGTTTATGTTTTTCGTTTTAAGGTAACACACCACTAGTGTGACTGTCTGAAAAAAGGTGGAAAGGAGGAAATTTGCAAAAAGTAGTTTCGAGAAAAACGCGTTTAAAGTTTAATTTCATACATTTCTCAATACCTCTATATGAAGAGCGGCTGTTTTTCAGATGGCTGTAACTCAAAAACTATTTGAGATATGCACTTGCAATTTTAGTATGTTATTTCTAAAGGTATAGACACTATCGAAATATGAAAATTGATTTTTTCAAAATTGCACACTAGTGGTGCCTCTTAATTTTTTAAATATCTAAGCAATTGTTACCACAAATAGAAGTTCAAGAGTGTTACGACGCTGTTTTTCTAAGAATAAAAGGGTCCTCTGTAGGGTGCAAAGGTATAACAATGTACTTAATACAGAACTATTAATGATAATTTTTTATAAATTCAAATATCAAGCAAGCAACTTAACGCTTTAATTTCTTGAAGTGTAATAAAGCGAATAAGTGATACAAATAAGAAAGAATTTTATTTATTTTTAAAGATATATTATATGAGCACTTTATTCAGTCATACCACATTCTGTTACAGTTTTTCTCCTCACTGTAAATATTTTAATGTAATTTACATGCAGTGGTCCCAAAGTGTGCATATCGTTAATTCCCCTGTGGATGTATTTGTGCTGATTCTTCAATTTTTCCAAATAATAAACTAACCCCTGACGAGAAGAGATTAGTATATATAAAGGCCAGCGGGATTGCCGAGGGCTTAAACCCTAACAACCGTGTTCACCTTGCTGGCCACAAATTAATTTATCGCGCATATTAAAACTTCTCATTGCGTATGCATGTTTCTATAAATATTAAAACTTTTCGAATGGTCAACAAAAAAGAGTGACCAGAGCGTTTATCACGTGCTTGTTCGCGCTGTCAAAAGTAAAATATTTGTCCCGGCGGTGTCTAACCCGCGCCGCGTTCACCAAATTAGCAGAGCGAATGCATAATGGATAAAATAAAATACTCCAGCTCCAGCTCGAATTGTTCATCACTTCAGCGCTGCAGTAAGCAAACATTGATTATATTGCTGCTCTTCTTGCTGGATTTTCCGATTTTGCGGGGCTGTCTCGAGGGCTTTTATCGTGCATCCATTTGGCCTAGACTGAAGACCCCGTCCCGTGCAAACACGGAATTAATGTGAATTAATGGTGGGTCTCGCATTTTAAAAAACGCCGTCCAAAGCATTAATTTCGGTTTAAAAGCTGAAACTTGTGCCCCATTGCTGCTGGTCTGTGGGGCTCCTGCTCAGCGGTGCTCTGGACTGGATACAGTGAGAGCCCCAAATTGTCCACTTTTAGATTCAGAAGGAGTTTTTTGCATTTTTCTGTCTACTGAGCGAAATTTTTTGTTTTTTTCCGTCTGCTCGTTTTTTGGACCGAAAGTGTTCATGATTTGTTGTAACCAGTGTTTCGGACATGCAGCCCAAGTATCCTCCGAACTGGCAACCGTGGCTCTCGGAACCACTAAATGAATATTTAAATCGAGAAACTTTTACTAGTCTGGTTTCCATGCTGGATGGACATACTTTACTTTTTCCTCAAAAAAGTTTCATTATGTGTTGGAACAGTGGGAAGTCCGCGTGAAAATGTTAACCTTCCCTTTTTACAACGACCTTACGTTAAAAATTTCGCATTATTACAATCAATCGTCTTTCAACATTATCCCGATTATCCGCATTAAGTGCTAATTTGGCAGTTTCAGCCTGTGTAGACATTGTACCGATTAAACAAACAATTTAACATAATCTGCCTTCGAGGAGGTGTGGCCTACTCAAACAATACTAGCTCAATCTCCTTTTTACCCGAAGGCATGTAAAAGCATAATTAAGTCATATTACAGGGCCTTTTGATGTGCTGTGCTCCAGCAATTATCCGGCTCAATAAACCACTTTTCTAGCCCTAAGAGGCCTTAGCATTTGTTACCTAATTGAGATAATAACCATTCAAACTGGTGCAATTTCTGCTTATTGCCTTAGCTTTTTTTCAGTCCTAGGATTACCGATAAAATTGCTATTAGTCTTTAAAGGCTTTAATTACCTAGGATTACTGCGAATAAAAAGATCGACCCAATTAATTAGATTTTATCTTATCTTCCTCGTTTACCAATAAGAACTTTTAAAGCATTTTAACCCTTCGAGCGCATATGGAGCTGTTGTAATCTCACAAAAATCGTATAAATATAGAAATTTTTTTGGAACATGATTATTTTTTTTTTTTAAATCTTTTCAAAAGTTTGCTTACGTTAGTGCATAAAATGTAATTTAATGTAATGTAATAATTATTTCAATTAGAAAACTGCTTAGGTTCATATGGATCTGATATGGAATTTAAAATTAATCATATACATATGATTTTTCCTGAATTTATAAATTTATTTCAAAAACTACACAAGTATTTATAAAAAGAGAATAGTTTACTATTGCAAAAAAAATACTGTCTATATTCAAATGGCCTTCACTTTGCTTACACTTTGATTAAAATGATCGTATTCAAATTCGAAAAAAAAACATATATAAATGGTTATTATATTTTCTTATCGCCAGGGCTAACACAAGTAACGACTTGGCGAAATTTCATCCCTTAATAAAACCTGCTAAAAAGATATTGTTTTCGAAATTTTTAAAATTAATTCTCACCCCTTGTCGGTTAATTATTAAGGGATGACAAACGACCAAAAAAATGTAAAGGCCATAATCGGCGTGTGGGAACTTTACCCGTTCTTATCCCTCTATGGCTTTTGTATATTTTGTATCAGTTTTATCCCGTGAGACTTTTATGCGTTGTTTTTTCTGTCGAGTCATCGTAATATTCAAAAGTCGATCTTATTTAACTTTTGAGCAAGATGACAACAAAGAATCGTAAAGCAATCAAAAAACAAAAAGAATTAGGTTTCAATACTTTTTTAAAGCTTTCAGATACTGCATTTATTTTTAGAAACATGTTTTCGAAAGGTAAACATAAAATCAAGGCAAATCTTGAAAATAAACCATACAAATAAAATAACAGCGCATACGTACGCAAAAACATTCAATATGTGTGACTTCTCAGAATTTCTTCAAAACGCTCTTTTTAATTTTTACTCTACGATAATTATTTGGTATTCGCTGCTATAACGATTAGTTTTACATATGAAAATGAATAACATCTTTTCTTTCTTTTCGTAACATAAAGATTACATTTCTTCTTCAATAAAAGAAGCTTTTAGGTTTCTTGTGTGTCACATGAAAGAAGGTAAACTTTTCAACGCGATGCTTTACATTTGTATTTTAAACTGACACTGGTAAATGCAAGAAAAGTGTATTTTTTAGCAATCTTATTTTTATTATTATTACTTATTATTATCCAAAATATCAGAGGTTATTGCCGGTATTAGAATTACATTTTTATTTAACAATTCGTAATTCTTCCAGAGCAAAATACCTAGCAAATTGTGTTAAATTCCAAAATTTCTACTTGACCAATTAGTTCATGTTTGTCATTTTGTCAGCCTACGATGTCTGTTTGTCTGTCTGTCCGTTTGTACCAGGCTGTGTCTCAATAACGGTAAATTTCACGGATTGTGTGTTGTTATAAAATGAATCTTGGCAAATAATAAAAAATTAAATTAAATTTGCTTGCATTTCAAACTTTGGAAATGTGAAACACCCTTAGAATATATATAGTAGTTAAATTAGCGTGCTACGCAAGCCTCAATACGCGAGTATAACTCACACTTGGCCTGTTTTACTTAACGTTTCGCTTATTTGTTTCAAATCTTACGAGAGATTTTTAAAATACTTCTACTTAACCAATTTTCATGAAATTTCACACACGTATAATGCTACTGTGATACGACCTGCCTAAATCATGAGAGTTGAGGATCTGCTGCTTTTATATTATATTATGGGTCCCAAAGATTTTGTCATTGAACTCCAACTGGTCCAACTTCATATTGTAGTCAAATTGTTTGTAATAACGTAACATAGAACAGTATGATTGTGAACCTCCAACTAAAGAACGTTTTCTACTAAATGCGTCCCACGATTTTTTTTGAAGTCTAATCAAAGCTTTAGATTGATAATTCATAATTACACAGGCCGACAAAATTTAACCGACCTTCTAAACCAGACAATTTACTTTTCCAAAAGTTTGGGACATCGCGTCAGTTTTTCGAGAGATTCTAACCTAAAACTGGAAAAGTATAGTCTGCTTTCTGATTTAAAATGTTGTCGGTCTGTGTTATTTTCTATCTTTTAGTACATGAACGACAAAACCGTTGAACTTGAAAACTTGAAAAGCTTTTTTAACCTTTATTTTTTTCATTAATAACGTTAAAATTTATACTTTTTTAAATCGTAACGATTCCAAAGACAGAGGTGCTCATCAAAATTTAAACAAATCGTTTGAATTAAAAATATTCTTTTCTTTTTAGCTTGTTAAATTAGAAATGGTTTATTTTGAGTTATATGTATATACATACATATAATATATTTATTCATTTTATTTCATTTTCCCATGTATCAATTCCATCCATAAGTTAACGAATGAAAGTCACTTAAAACACTTCATCAGGTTAATAAAAAACAATAAATAATAAATGTTTGAGAAAAAATATAATTAATTGCCCTCAAAATAGTTAGGGACACAGTCCTCTTCTCTAATTAACTCTCTTTAGCAAGTTTAAAAATATGAGCTCACACACTCCCCATTTCAAGAAAACAATTTAAAAGCAATTCCCATGTGACTAATATGTTGGCAAGAAAGTAATCTTATTTCCGCATGCAACAGATTAAAAAACACTTTGTCAACACGCCGCCATATATCATGTTGGGGCGTAAAGGGCAACACATTATCACGGGCAGCCCCTGCTGATTGTCATCGGCTTGTTTTACTTTTGCCCTTTTCAGCACTTTTATGTAACTCCGACTTCCGATTGTTACTTGTCTGCCATTTTTCATCCGATAGTTCGCGCGAGCTAATGTTATGATTTTAATTATACCGGCGAGTTGTTCTTAATGATTTAATTCACATGGCTATTTCCGAGGTGTAGGTATGTTAATACACGCAAAGCAGCAATTATAGTATGACATTTTTTCCATCAATTGTTTTTAAAGAAGACTTGAATTAAATAACTTTGTATTGAACGTAGAGTACAATTCCGATTTTTTTTTTTTTTCTGTTAAGGGATTGAGTTAAACGAATCATATGATACTGGAAAAAAGGTATTTTTTTTAAAACAAAGTATTGTATAATAATATTTGCGAAGTTTACGGTTAACTCATACATTAAATAATATATTTAAATACAATAATTGGATTCAATTTACGTGCAATCGTAGATTATACAGACTAGAAAAAAGAGTTACAATAATAATAATAACCTCATACTTTTAAATTTTCCAAATAAACTAATCTACTTCTATATTCTACTCTAGAAATTGTGAAATCTACATGAACATTGAAAATATTAAACTTATTACAACATCTGTTCATAACTTCACATAATCCATAATTTGTTGGATGTGAGGGGACAATCAACAAATTTCTTGAACGGAGAGGTCTATCCAATGCAAAAACATTTATCAAATTCATTAACTCAGGGCAATTATTATCCTTGTACAATAAGTCCTTAACAAATAAAGCCCAATTACAGTCACGTCTATAACGAAAGGATTGGTATACCAAATAACAGACGTCTTGAATCATAGCTTGGTAAATTTAATTTCCACCAATTTAATTTATAACACAAAAATCTGGTAAAAGCATTTCACAACGCTTCTATTCTTTTGACATGTATAGCATATATTGGACTCCATATAATAGCACCATATTCAATAATTGATCTCACAAAAGATGTTTACAAAGTTTTAAAGCAAGAAATGTTTGAAAATTATTTAGTATTTCTTTTAATAAAGCCAAGTGATTTATTTGCTTTACATATGACATTATGAATATGTTTAGAGGAAGAAAACTGCCTATCTAAAAGTATTCCCAAGTTAGTAATGTCATTAACCCGTTCTAGCACCTGACCATTTAAGGATAGTGAAATGAAATGCAAGTGGTCAGACGATAAAAAGAAATGTAATGGCACTTAGATATTTTCAGTTGAAGTTTATTAGTATTGCAACAACAGATTTACCTACCTAAATTCTCCTGTAACCTTAAGCAACTAGTGGAATTGCGCGCAACAGAAATCAACAAAATTCAATAATTATGTTGGCACTAATTTATAATTTTGGTATTAGTTTAAAAAATTTGTAATATGCAGGAAGTCTAAGTTCAGTAATTTTCAAGTATTTGAGCAGGAATATTTTATTAAAAAAATTTTTTTCTGATTAAAAATGCCGTACATGACAACTTTTATCATCAACTATATGCAACGAATAAAAGTTAACTTTAATTACCATATAATTATGAGGAATCTTAGATAAGGATTATAGATAACTGCAATATAAGATATCGAAATAAAATCGAATTACTCCTAAACCTCTTATGCGAATTTTTTTACTCGGTTTCAAAGTTACGCGTATAGCGTGCATAGTGAAAATATATTGTATAGCGTGCATAGTGAAAATATAAAAAAATTTTACGCGATTTTTATTCACGTTTACGTGATCAACCTCAAGTCTAAGTTGGGAAGAAATCTATAATACAAGGAAACTTTAAGTATTTTGTAAATTTTGTATTCTCGTTTCAATTAAGAAAATTCTAAATTATAAATTTCCCGAATTACATAACTGACTAAATCAGTATTTAGTTCTTTTTAAGCGAATTCTGTACACGCGTAATTTTTAGGAAAGTATCTGTCGTTGAAAAAGAGATTTAGGGGTATTGAAAACACAAGTCGATTTCATTCGGTAATCCGTCAGCGGTCTTTACTTAACGATTTTGACGACTTAATTTTTTTTTTTTTAATTTTTCTAAAAATTCTATAGTATTAAAAAGAATGTTAAGTTTGTCTTATTGCATTTATACCACCAAAGCAAAATATGATCTAATTTTACTTCTCTAACGTTTTAAGTTGTTTACGACTACGCAAGCTTGTAAATATTTACATATTTAAGAAAATTGGAAACAAAAACAACATTTTCCTTCTAATCCGCTACAAGAGTAGTATGAAAATTAAAAGAGGCTTTAACTGAGATAATAAATTGGTAATTGGAGCATTACTAGCCAAGAAGTGGCGTATGAAATGAATTTGTTAATGCGTTACAAGATTCCCTGATTATGCTCTTCAAATCACTTATAAAAATTTTGACTCACTTGACTCAAAAATAAGAGCACGATAAACTTAAAATAAGATTGTTTGTTTTGTTAAGGAAGAGATAAATTCATTTTCATGTTTTTATCTTTAAAGAATTTAAAAAAGTCGTAGTAAACATAGTTCTCTTATATTTCCAAATTTTATATCATAAAATCATAAGTTTTATTAGGAATATTATTGTGAAATATGGTGTGATAACTCAAAAAGTTCTCATGGTAAGTCTCCAAAACAACTCATTACACAAGTCGACACGATTTTTAATTCTAATTATTATATGGTCATGTAGCTTTCGTTGTACAAGTCAAGAAAATCGACATGACCATTCTAGTAAAAAACTCCATGAAATTGCAAGTTTTCAGACGAAATATTTCATTCTCCATTTTGGAACCCAACCCAAACAAGAAAATCCTATACTGTATTTTGGAGTATGACGTACGTTTTGGCAAAAAATCAGAAATATCGCAGCACGCATTTAGTTGTAATTGAGGATCAAACTATCTATACGAATGACCACTTTTTCCTTCATTTTGGACACAAGCAACAAGAAAATAGCATTCATAACTCAGACTCAAAAAAAGTTTAAATTTATCGATTTGGCTTACCCAATAATCGTGTGTAATAAAAGTACGCAAAATATAGCTTGTGTGGGACGTAGCGCCATCCTCTTCGAACCAGAACTCACCCAAGTCCAATTCCTGATATCTTGTAAGGAAATAATCGGAGGTCTTTATTCTCCTCAGACTACTCCGACTAATAATGTTCACTTGCTGAGATTTGTGGTGAGTTGAGGTTCACGAGTTTAGGCGCACACTTTGGGCAACAGCAGCAATATTCTAGGCTGAGTACATAGGACGAAGATAACTTTTGTTATCAATTAGCATGCCTATCTCACGAACTATCTTCAAAAACTTGCGTAGAACAGGCGCAGTTGGTGCATTATTTTGACCAAAAATTTCTTCTTAAAAATTCAACTCTGTTCAAGGGTAAGTGAATTTATTTCGTAGCGCTGAGATATGATACTATATTTCTGTACATTTTTTAAGCGCGAAAAAGCTGTTCTAGTCAAAATAACATCTAATTTAAGAAGAAACCAACAGATGGCCCATCTTTTATAAGAACAATTTCTTAGAGAAGGAAAATATAAATACGTTAATATAGAATTGGGTTTTGGAAAATGCCTTTAAAAAAGTTTTAAACAGAACACCTATTTATGAAAAACCCAATGTAAAAGTTTTATAAGTCTATTTCAGATTTTTCTAGAAATTGACTATTACAAATTATCTACTTTGAAAATTATTATTACCTCTGTTATTATTGTTATCTCTATTACCGCATCATTGACTTCCAAATTTCTACTATAATTAAAAGTAGAACGGTATTAATCAATGTTTATTCTTTTAAAACATCCATAAATTAAGGTTTTCATCAGTAATCAAAATAAAGTGTTTGCCATTCTTTCATGTGCCTATTTCAGAATTTTTGATTGAAAATTAATATCTTTTGTTCTTTATTTATTATCGGAAAAAGAAACTGAAGGGAAATATTGCTGCTATAAATTATATTCTGAAAATTATTTTCCGTTTGTTATTGATTGAGTTTGTGTCCAAATTTACATCTTTATTAATGTCAAACAACAAAATGCCGACTAAACACCAAAATAGACATCGACTTGAATATGAAGCAGATTAAGATAACAATTCCGGGCTTCCAAGAAAATCGAAACACCGAAAACATTTTCCCTGACTAATATTTGTATCATCATCGATAGAGAGATTCCTAAGACGCCGCCTGCCCCGTCTTGATGTACACATCACTGAATAATTGCATGAGTGTGTCGGCCACTCTGCGGCCACGAATACCTCTTTAGATTAGACTGCAGCGCCGCCGCCTCCTATTCCATTTCTTGCAAGAATCGAAACTCCAGATGGTAAATGATATGATACCCGAGGGCGAGCCAAGCCGGCTAACACCGACAGTCGACAGTGGGTTCAAAATTCTCGGAAACCGGTTCGACCTGAAAGAAGCATTCATGGGAAGTGACCAACCACCACAACTGAATTTTACCTTTACCTGAGGTGTTCCAACAGGAAAAGTACCAACTCATTTGCGACCTACCTGAGATACAATGAAACTCCATTTAGCTTTCTAGCTATGAAGCATTGAATGCAATGATTCAGTGACAGTGTGTTTGCAATTAACGAAAAATACCGCGCACAAAACAGTCGTCTATCTTTAAGATGCCGATATTTTGCAATTTCGCGACGAATATCCGATGAGAGTTGGGATCAGCCGGGGTCTTGTGAAGTGCCTCTTTCTTTAGTTCGGTGGATCTATTGCCTGTTGAAACGATTTTCACTGGATCAGTCGATCGCGGCATCTTTTGTTTGGCTGCACACATTGCCACTAGACCTTCTTGGTGTGGTGGGCTATTTTTAGTTTTTATGCTCTTCAACATAAACATATAGCCGCACCGACACTCCGACTAAGCAGCTCCCTGCTGTTAACCAAGGAATTCTCGATTCGATTTAGTGATCCTCGCCATGTTGCCACAGATCGACGCGTCGGAGGGAGTTTAATGGATTGCCGTTTTCTTTTGTTTGGTGATCTGTAGTGTTCAGAATTTCATTCGTTTTCTTCGCTATTTGCCTCATTCGAAGGGAGGCTTTTAGTTTAATTGGTGTATTGAGTGATCCGGTCATTTCCCCCAGTATTGCTGAATGACCTTTGTTTTATGAAATGTGTTTACATTTGCGATATTTGTGTAGTTGCAATGTGAGTGCTCCCTAAATCAGGTTTTTAACCAATACTAAAAGAAGAATCCATTGCAGCATACCTGTCAAGCTTTCAAATGCAGAAGTCGATACAAATTCTGTGAATTGGTATTTTACAATTGTAACGATCAAGTATAAAATTTTAGATTATGAAAATAATGCATATAAAGAAATATGATAGATACTTTTGTAGAGAAAATTTCAGAATTCTCAATTCATTGACTTTATTTTTTCTTCTAATCTCCATTATTTTATCGTTTGCCACTTTCGGCGAAATTGTTATACAGAGTGCGGGTGCACCCAGGCAGAAATTAAGATGGAGTACATAATTGATCTGCCTAAACAGTTGACATTCTTATTTCTTATAGTTCATTAAAATATGTGACCAGACTTGTGGATACATTCTACTCAATCATTTAAACATATTCTATTCAAACATTAAAATACATATTTACATAGAGTAAAGATTTTTATTATTATAATTATGATACTCATATTATTATGTTATAACAAAACTAGATTATTAAATATATTAGTACTTCGTATTTTATTATATAATCTATTTATTCATAAATATTTAATCAAAGCAATAGTTATTAAAATTTGTACTAATCATCTGCATACCATTAATGGGAATAATAATATTGGATTTAATTTCAAATTTATCCATTCCAAAGAAAGAAGAGAGAACTAGTATCAGTCTTTTCAACTAAATAAGCAAAATACTGAGGATAAAAGTAATTTTCAGAAAAAATAAAAACCGACTTCAAAACTTTGCATAATAAACCTACAGTAATTTGAGTTTATAAACTTGTTTTGGCAAGATTTTGAAGTTGATTTTTATTTTTTTGTACTTACTTTATTTTTTAGGGAAGTGGGTGAAATTCAATAAACGGAATTCATCCCCTAATAGCCTTTAGAGGTGGGATATTTTCTTCGAATTTCAATGGCGAAGGCGTCGTGTAACACACACAAAAAATGGGATAATTTCGTCAAATTTAAATGTAACCACCCTCGAGATATACAGGGTGTTTGGCCGAAGGACCGACAAAATTTGTTGGTGGGTTCATTTCTAATTTTTTACCGATGAGACCTAAGTCGCATGTGATCCGGTTACTGATATACGACTTGTTCCAGTTTATTTAAAAAAATGCCCTAAATTCCCCCTTCAAACCCTCATAACTGTTTTGTTTGTGATCACAATAGCATGAAATTATTTTTTATTGCATGTTTGATTTATGTTTTCCATCTAAACAACAAAATTTGATGTAGTTTATTAACAAAAAAAGTACACGTGAGCTTCCAAAATCCAAAAAACAGGTAATTGCGTGAAGAAATAGCTTTTTTCAAAATTAATTTTAAAATAACAAGCTGCAACTGAGAGCTTCGTTTTATTTAAAAAAGTTCCTTGGTTTACGCCCATCCCAACGATATGCCACATGTAAAATAAAGCCATTCATTAAAGCGGCACAAATTAAGGATTCACTGCAAGGTCCTAAACATTTTTTTATCAATTGCTGATTACGAAACCAGTTTACGTACAAAAAAAAGCGGTGATCGTAAGCAACTATTTATATATTTTAACTATTTTATTTATCGGTAAACAATTAGAAATGAACCCACCAACAAATTTTGTCGATCCTTCTGCCAAACACCCTGTATATAGCCTCTTCAAAATAACCGATTTTAATCGGTTCACAATCGGGCAAGATATTACGTAATATAAAAAAAAAACAGTCGAATTGAGAATATCCTCCTTTTTTTGAAGTCGGTTACAAAGCAAATTATTTTTAATAGATAGGGACAGACATAAATTCGTCTTTATACTTCAATATGAAGTCAATTTGAGCAAACTCTTCATAGCTATCGGCACTACAGGACCAGTTTTGATATGATATCCATCAAAATTTACAAAATCAGTATAAAGTATTGTACTTATACATTGACGTCGACAATGTTTACCACAATTAATAGGAAGTTGAATTGTTACGACTATGATACAGTTGAACCAATATTATGGTTAGTTTTTTAACCATGTAATGTTTATAGCAATCATACAACATCAGCAGGAATGCCACAAATTCAAATGATATCTTTGAGAACAAAGATTCTTCATAGAGTAATCAGAGAACACCCGAAATGAAAAGTGGATTAATGATATTTTTAGTAAAACTATTTTTAACTTTTAAATATTTTACTAGTTTTGAGTATCGTAACATTTTTAACGCATTCCCATATATTGTTTATATATTTTATGTAATTTAAATGTTGACCGTTAGCGCAAACTAATACATGAGAAGTATTCAATAACCCGCAGTGAAATCCTCAAAACCACTTTCATTGAAAATTACATTTATGACGAAAAAATCGATTTTGGTTAGGTTACACAAGGGACTACCATGACAATTTTTATATACTATATGTTATAGATATATCACGTATATCAATATCTTTTTGGTACTCGACTGCGTTGTAAGGAAAATATATGTATGAAAATTAAGGATTTTTTTGAAACAATCTACTTTTAGGGTCAGAAAAGAGCCTTTACTCATTATGGAGAGCACCTTTCGTGCGTGTCTGAGTACAAAGTTATACAAAGTCTGTTGGAGTACCCAGTTTCTGACAAACTCTAACAATTTATTCGAACCTTTTGCCAAATAAAGTTCATGTACTGAGAATTTGGGTAAAATTGGTGGAGAATTTTCTTACGTCACGATTTGTCACCTTACATGATTTTGTAAATAAAAAATCAAATAAGAAAACTGATAAATATAATAAATAAAACTTTACAAATTCGCTCTTGATTTCCAAAAGGATCTGTCGAAACTTTAAATTATCTTCGAATTCCGAAGGTACTATTTCATTTTCGAACGAATTATATTTTATTCTCATAAATTTAATTCCTCTTAAATTTATCAAAGACAATACCCAATTTTTTGCTTCGAAGATTTATGTTATATATTGATTCCAGTATTTTAGCAATACGATTTCTATCATCTGTTGCATGGTTAAATTATTCAGAAGCAAGGATAATATGTAGTTTTCTAATCAATTACTGTCATTATTATTCTATGACTCTAGAACTCAATCAACTATTTCAAATAGTAATTTTTCACTAACAACTCCTATAAATGGTTGCAGTGTTAATTTGAAATTCCAATTCACTCGTCTGTATAACAGAGTTAAAATGTTGGAGCCCACTTGTGGTAAAATGCAAAACTCAATTTTGTTTTACCGCCTGTCTGCAACAGGTTCAGTAGCAATTATTTTACAAATTCGCGTGTATTTCTATTAATTGTGCTAAAATATTTGTGACATACATCCGGTCGTTGTTGGCCCACTGTCACCCTGGTCATTGGATCAATATTTGCAGCCCACGTACCTTCGTACCGGCTTTCGCCGCAAAAACCCTGTATATTTCACATTTTATAAAATTTGTAATTATTTTTCTCGGTTTGCAGCAGTGACCAAAATAATCATTTGCTATGGTACAATTTCCGGTGTAGGAAATATCCAAAGGATTTTTTGCCGAGTATGCGAGTTTCATTAATTATGCGAATTAAGGAGTCAGATTGAATTTTCCGCGAGTAATGAATTTTCTGAATGTGTTGGGTTTCGAGAACAACTTCAATTTTATGCATTGGGCTTGTGGTAGAATGTTTTTCTGAAAACTCTACAGAAAATATAGTTATATGTTAATTCAAAAAAAAAAATAAAAAGTGTTCACATTTTTCCCAGGTGTAAATGGATATTCGTTAAACATTTTGTTGTTTCTGAAAAACTTCTTCAAAAATATAAAGAAGTATGCCTATAATTAGATCATTTTTAATATAAAATAAAAACAAAATTACTCAAGAATTTAATTTTTCATATTTTGCGCTAATTCACAGAGTTTCTGTAATGCTCAATTTTTATAACAGCTATATTTTTGAAAAATTCTTCAACAGAACCTTAACGTGTATTATTAATTTATGCTAAAGTAATTAACGATCTGTGCGTCCAAGTGAAAAGCGTATTGGTGCAATAGTTGCAAAAAAAAAAAAATAAAAAAAAAATTATTACCATATCAAGGAAGGATGCATGTTTATGTGAAATGATGTGTTATTTTGGTTTTTTGTTCCTGTTTATGGCATATTTTGCCACAAATGTTTCGTGTGATTACGAGAACACATGGAATTTCTACTACGAGCAGCCCTGCTGTAAGGCTACAAACAATATTCATCACAAAAGGCATCATAGAGGTAATTTTTGTTTTAATTATTTTATTACAACATTTATTTATTAAGAATTGCTAATGACATTCCATAATTTGCATTGCCATTGCGACAAATAAATTAGATAAATAGAATCCTTGTATATTAACTTTTACCTGCATTGCGGATGTTACAAAATATATCAAATGCATTCGCAGCCGTAGTTTCTCTTTAATTTTAAATGGAGGAAAATAATTGCTATCACATCAATATTTATGGATTATCATTTTAATTTGTACATAAAAAAAGAATATACAGTTTTGATTGATTTTTTTACATTATTATATTCAGAGAATAGTATGTACACAGAGAAAATCCATTTAAATTAATTGTAAACCTAAATTCATTGAAATTTAACAGAATAAAAAAATGTTCAATAGAGAGAAATAACTTTCCTTCGATATATAGTAGGTCAACATTTTTATCAAATTAAAGGAAATATTAAATAAAGTGATACACTTTAAACATAAAAATTTAAAATTTAAACTTTTGGCGAAATCAGGAATAAAATCAACTGTAACTCAAAATTTGCTTTTACATATCGAAAAAAAACCTACATATTTCTCTAGAGAATTTAATTTTCTAGGTACTGTTAAAATTTCAATAACTAACTTAAAAATTGTTTAAGATCTTGTGTTAGCGACTTTTAAAAATACTATTTTGAAAAAAACGTGTATCAAGCTCTCAGACCGGATAGCAGAACTGTGAGGTGCTGAGTGTAGCAGCTTATAACTTTAAAAAAAATAAATTCAACAAATTCTCAGTCTATACATATAGTATATATTCATATTTCTGCCTTAATCGAAATTCAACTAAAAAAAAAACGTGTGTATAGAAAAACGTATTTAAAGTTTGTCATCAATTGTATGTTGATGATACGTATATAAAATAAATTTAATTAGTAAAAAGTGAAACATACTATACTGACCGTCGTCTTTCGATAGTTGACCTGAAGAGATCGCGTTTGGGATGTACTTACTTTTAAAATTTATACTAATAATATTATAGTTTGGATCTAACTTTTTAACACGATGCTTTTGATATGTTAAAAATAATATTGAAAAAAGCGACTATTTCAAGAATTTGTTCCACTCTAGAGAACACAAAAAATGGTAAATTTGAAATTTGTTTATAACAATGTATTACAAAATCTAATTGGAGGCTTTTATTGTACGTTTTTAGAGTGTATAAAGATGGTCACTCAATATTTGGTTTTTTTAAAGATGGCAGCACATGAGTTCATCGAATTGAACTTCCTTTTCGAAATAATGCTCCGCAGCCGGACAATTTTCGATCAGGAACAAATAACCAAGTTTTTTCCTATTCTGTGTAAGCCTAACTTCGACTTCACCTTAGATCATAGAGAATAGGATTGGACATAAGTCGGTTTAGTTGAGGCAATTTCGTGATGTAGTGGTAGCCTTATTGCATCCTTGCATAAAGCATTAAATTTATTTGAAATGAGTGATTGTTCGTTACAGATAGATGCGTTGGAACCTTCACAAGTCTCAATACATGGCAGCGTTTAATGTTAAGGCACTAATCTTAAGCTCGGGGAGGACTGTGAAATCGTCTATGTGGGAGAAAATTGTGCTGCCATCATAATTTACAGCACCTGATATCTTCTTGCAGATGAAGTCAGTGATGTCATTATTTCTGCGAAATTGATCAAATTACAAAGTAAATTGCGCTCCACTTAGGCCTCTATAGTTAGTAGCATGTTTCAATTTCAGCGGCAAACAAACAGACGTTATAACAAGGTTTAAGCCTAAACAGTGTTTGGCTTTCATATGGAACGTAATTAGGTACTAACTAGGCACCCATACTTCAATGCAGTTACCCGCATCGCACGTTGTCCACACGAAAGCGACATTTAATTACACGTGTAAAAACTGGCCCTTGTTTTCCTTCTGCTATTGGGCGCAATTATGCAAAATAAAAGAAAGCCGTAAATCTCCTGCTAACAGCGGGAACGCCGCATGCAAATGCCTGAAATTTATTTCAATTGCTGCATCCAGCGTGTGTCTCCGGATTCGGTCAGATCGCCGGGAAGCTTATCGCTAGCGAAAATCTCAGGCGAGCGTGTAGCTACACATTAATCCCGGTAAGCTTCGAGCAATAACTGCATGCTTTTCACGTTTCCCATTTATTGACAACATGTGTCATGTTCACATCAATTTAAGTCCCTGTAAGGACGACGGCCGACATAACTTTTACGTTGTCACCAATCCTCATAACTCCTCCTTTTTTGTGTTTCGCCTTTTGATACATATGAAATCATTAAACCGACAAAATATGGCCAGTCGCGGTTTTACTCGCCACAGTCTACTTTTTTTTTTTTTTTCTGAAAGGTTTTCTTGCTGATGAACGAGGCGTCTGTTCATCAATTTCCCGGGCGCATATTAACAAGGCGTAATTGGCTCAGTCCTTTCTTCGCCGTAAGCATAAAATGCAGCAATCCCTGCATGGGATCCCATTTCAATTAAATCTCAAAAATTATTTCTTTTCCATCTAGGAGCATCCGTTTCACCAAATTGTATACTCGTTCGAAACAAAAAAGGGGAAACATAAAAAACCGCCGCATCGCACGTAGGAAGTTCAATTTCTTTTGGATGCTCACTGCACCACGATGTACATTTCAAAGCGGTTGCAATTTCGAATATAAAGTGAACAATTTTTCGCGAAATTAACAAGTTTTCATTCAGATGGGTTTTTCTAATCTCGCCGCAGAGTTGCATGAATAGTTGCTGTCTGATTTTGCACCACACATTTCCTGGAGCATGTTAAAAACTGGCGCAGACGAGATAGCATGGAATTTGATCTCTTTGGACTGGTGTCGGGCTTATTTCTGTACTATGTACTATGTACGGGCTGCGGAGGCTGGAACATCTCCTCTCAGATCCCAGCATCCAGAACCCAGGTTCAGCCAAGTAAGCTCGATTTAGTTGGGTCCATGCTCTTTACTCTTCCCATCATCATCCCGGCAGAAGCGAGTCCAGGCACCAGGCAGGTCTGTCTCCGGGCTGTGTATAGGCATCTATGATTCTTTTATTTGCTGTCCGTACCTAGGAAAAGTTGAGAATCGAGTCACGTAATCCAAAGTGTTATACTATGTCTGAATTATAAGATGCCGGCAAAAGGAGCCTGGACATCTTAGTGAAGGAGCATTTCTAGCGAGCGTGTTTGCATAAATTTTATATTAGTGCATAAGACGCTTTTTTCACCGACCCATCCCCATTTATAGATTAAAATACACACCAATGACAGGGTGCAAAGATAAAATCCCGGAAGGGCGGACCCGAATTCCTCCTGGTGTGCCATTACTTTCAGACTTTACACAGATAGCCAATTCCTGCTCTCAAAATTGCGACATTTCGCCTTCTTCATTTTGGCACAGCAGCCGGGGGCTAGCTACAGACAATTTTTACCTTCTTCTCGAAAACGTTTTGTTCGCGCAATTTTACACCTTCACCCTTTGTCGATTGTCATCAATAATTTAACCGACCACCCAGGAACATTTCCACTTTCTTCATTGAATGTTCCTCTCTGTCATTTCAATTTTAGAAAATTATCTTGGCGTCGTCGCTATCGTCGTTGCTAGCGGCCACAGTGCAACTTTAATGGGAGAATCGTTTTTACAGAACTTTTGTTCTAGTTTAGCCGCCTATTGGTAAGATATCAATTCATTTAAAACAAATGAAAATCATACAGACGATCTTGCTATGAAGCTAGGGATTGTCTCATTTCTCAAGCAATCAAACGTCGAAATATGTCAACGATAAACAAAATTGTTATGCGAAATGAATTTAGATTCGAATGCGATAGTGACTCAAATATTTTGTAATGTTTTGAATTTCTCTAGGAAACATAATGATCAGGTTAAGCGTAGAAACATATGTCTCAGAGACGTATGCCACATTTACAGAGTATTTTATATTTTTTTATAGGTTTTATTAGATTATAATGTTTTTATTAAAAAGATTAGGTATTTTTTAATAAATAAGTTTACTGAAAAAACAAATATTTTTAAAATACAAAAGATAACTTTTTAAATCCTCTTACAAAATCAACTAAAATTACAACAGTCTTCTTTTAAAGGTATTTTGTGTTTCACAAACAGTCTATAAGTTTTTGGTATTAACTTGGTGAAATGATCTTCCCACAGTTGTTCTGGCTGAGGAAAACACTGCACAACGTTATCTAGTTAGAAAGAAATAGCAATCTTTTCCATTGATCCTTCTACAGGGTGGGCCATTTAAGATTTGGAATTTGAATCGGCTATAAAAAAAAAAACAAATGAATATTTTTTCATAGTTATGAGTTTATTAGAAAGATTGAACCTTTCCATTTAGGAATGGAAGACAACATCATTCAAATGACTGCCACGGTTAGCCTTACAATACCTCATTCGATCAGTCCAATTTTTCAGTACATTTTCGATTGTTTGCGCCTCTATTTCGTCAATGGCAACTCTGGATGGTTAGCGTAACACTTGTCCCTAACGGCTCCCCACAAAAAAAAGTCTAACGGAGTTAAATCGCAGCTTAGAGGTGGCCAATTGACATCAGCATTTCGGCTGATTATGCGATTTCCGAAAACAGTGCGCAAAAGATCGATTGTTACGTTGGCTGTGTGGCACGTTGCGCCGTCCTGTTGAAACCAATTGTCGTCTGTGTTGTTGTCTCTTCAATTTTGGGAAACAAAAAATCGCTTAGCATGGCGCGGTAGCGATCGCCATTCACTGTAACGGCGTTTCCTTGCTCATTTTCGAAGAAAAATGATCCAATAATGCCGCCAGACCAAAATCCGCACCAGACAGTCACTCGTTGTGGATGCATTGGTTTCTCCACGATGACGTGTGGATTTTCTGAGCCCCAGGTATGACAATTTTGTTTATTGACGTATCCTCCGAGGTGGAAATGAGCTTCATCTGAAAAAATGATTTTTCGGTAAAAATGCCCATCTTCGATCAAGCGGTCTTTGGCCCATTAAGCAAACCGAAAACGCATCGGATGGTCATGCGGCTTCAGCTCTTATACTAATTGAACTTTGTACGTATTCATACCGAGATCTTTATGCAGAATTCTTCTCAAAGAAGTGCGTGAAATGTTCAATTCTTGAAAACGATGACGAGT
Source organism: Dysmachus trigonus (assembly GCA_949715965.1). NCBI lineage: Eukaryota > Metazoa > Arthropoda > Insecta > Diptera > Asilidae > Dysmachus > Dysmachus trigonus. The sequence goes on from OX454319.1 coordinate 34,774,482, forward strand.
TGATGTTGATGGTTGTTCACGCACACTCTGAGCAACAGCAGCGATGTTTTCGGTTGAGCGCACTGGACGAGTACGTACACGGGTTGTTTTATCCAACAACAATCCAGTTTCACGAACTCGCTTCACAAATTGATCCACAAACTTCGTTTTTGGCACATCCTTTTTGTCAAATTTTTTCCGTAAATTTCTTACAGTTTGAGTAGAAGATTCACCACTTTGGAAATAAGTTTTTAATATTTCCCAACTTTGTTCAAGTGAAAAGCGACCCATTTCATAAATGTCAAATATAAAACTAACTTTCTGTCACATCGGAAATGTCATCAAACCTTCCAAGCTCAAAATAACCTATAGTTCCAATTCAAAACGTTAGATGGCCCACCCTGTATATTGCGCCAACTTGAAGTTAATTATCTCAGAAACTATACTGCACTTTTCAATAAATGAATCTGAAATAGAGAAGGCTTATGGTGTAAAAAAAAGTTGTTCAAGATATTGGGTTTTCAAATAATAAACTTCATGGAGTTTAATAAAAAAACATTTAAATAAGTAATAAATGGAATCACCTTCAAAAACTTCCACCCCGTAAAAAGTAGGTAGGATAAAGATTTCAATTAAGATTTGTCCGTTGCTGTATCTGTAGATATGTAGGAATAATATATGCTTACATATAATATAATTTTATATTTTGCCAATGTCTGAAGTGGAATCGAAAACTAAAAAACTGCCGTTGGCGTTTAACTTATAATTAAAGCAGATATTGTTCGATCGATCAATAGAGAAATCCAGAATAGAATATATACTATAGTAGTATAATAGTAGAATTATTAAATATTAAATTATTTAGCTTCAGATTTCAGCGATTTCACATTTTATGTAAAAGCTTCTATTTTTATATTTTTAAGTAAGATCAATACTTTTTAATGAATATCTTAAGATCCTTTATTTTAGCGGAAAATTATTTGATTTAATGTATGAGAGTTAGAGTTTGACTTTAAATAAAATGGAAAATTATATTGGTATATTGTAAAAACACTTCTATAGTTTACCCAAACATTAACGTGTCTTACATTTTAGCCTTGAGAGTGTTGAGTGTGATGAATAACAAATTTATTAATTATAAATTTGATAATTATAACATATAGTATTAGAACACAGTTTGAGGTCTAATGTCTAAATTATAGGAATAGAATGAGTATAATTGCAATTAGAACTTAAATTAATTATAATAATATTATGCAATTATACCCATCAATTTTATTACACTGAGGATATCGATTCATGGATTTTTATAAATTAAAATATGCATAATTCAGTCATTTATTTCAACGTAAAATAAAAGTAAGATAGCTTGGAAAACATAAAAATAACAGTTATTGATAAAATTAAAAATTTTTATAAGTATGTAATTCATTTTATAGAACGAGAAATATAAAATTCTTAAAGAACTTAACCAAAACTGTCTTCCTTCTTCATATTCATTATTAAATCCATTATTCCTGATTGGTATGATGTCATATGTATCGCTTTAAACTCTCTATCGAGTGATAGAAATGAATCACTGATATCGTATCAGTTCGCTGGTTCGATGGTCGATGAATTAATGACAATTTAAGATCGCAGAGATTTGGTAATTAAATCTTAACACTTAACGGACGGGTCGAATCTGCTCTGTCTTTCCTAGTTTCCGGGAATTTTTCAGGGGAATTAAATAAACATGAATGTATGGATTTAAAGCGTTGTAACTACAATAAAACTTTATTAAATCAATTATATTTCGTATAATATTTCATAACAATATTTATTAAAGCGTTTAGTATTTTTTAAGTGTGTGATATGCTGTTCTCAAACTCAACATCACTTCCGGATAAGTTTTCTAAAAACTCTGCTGCTTGCCATTTTTACCGTTATAAAATTATTTAGAAATATTTGCTAAAATCAAAACTACGCCATAGGAGCAACAGGCAGATAGTACTATAAACAATAGTATCAAAAAAAAAAAATAACAGTGTGCATAAAAGACAACTCCAAATGCAACATACTAAAACTTCATGCAAAAACGTAGATCTACGTGGCCCGTCCTAGGAAGTCAGAATGGAAAAACGTAAATCGTAAATAAAAATGGCAATTTACAGACGAAAACATCCATACAAAATTGAATATTGAAATTTTATTTAAATACTGTGAGCATTATATATAATAATACGGGTATGGAGGATTTAAATATCCCCAAAGTTGATCAGTTGTGTTCTCATACAGGTCTTTTGCTTAAGATTTATCTTGGAATTCTAAAAAGACATATTAAAATAACGTAATGCGTAGATGCATTTGAATACCGATTTAACTCAGTTTTTTTTATATTTATATTTATTGGCGAATTCACCAAAAAATCTGATTACTTACAAGGAAAAAATAATAACAAAACCACGGCAGCAAGAAGTAAACCTAAACGAAGCTGACCCTTAACTTTATCTTTCTTTAGTACCAACCTTGGATACCTCAATTCTGGTTGAGACAACTAAATTCCAAAAATATTCCACAGGAAATGCCCTCTTTTACGAAAGAGATAGGTACAAGTGCTACTATTTTTGGGAAAATATGGTCTACGTATCGTTTAATTACATACACATACATATATGTACTTGGAGCTTGAATAAGACATATTTTCCAGCATCCATTGAGGCTAGCCTTCGATATGCATTTCCTTCTAAGCCCCTGGGCTATTAAAGCTGGAATATAAACAAAATCCACTTGAAATTCTCAAGGTGGTCAGAGACTCGAAATGCGGCGTGGGTGGCTCCTTATCGCTTTCGTAGCTCCCTGACGCAACCCAAGCAGTATTATTCAAGAAGCAGAAGTAGTCCAGCACTCTGCATCTTATCAGTTTCCACTAACCCAATATCCAGAGCTCGGGAGCCGTAGCTCGGCGACTTCTGGGACGATATCGCTAATTCTTATTCCTCGAGCTCCCCAATCGGGTGACCAATGAAGCATAAAAGTGATATCTTCTACGTGGTCATTATTGCCCTGCCTTTTAAATGTAGGTGCCCTGCTCCGGAAGTGTAATCTCGCCCGCCAATACAAGGTGGCGAGGATTCCGGGGGTAATTAATTCCATTCACGATGTCGAATTAGAGTCAGTGACTTGCATTCTCCTCCTGCTCCGTAGGAACCTATAGGTAAAGATGAATCCCTGATGAATTGGGCGGAGGCGAACAAAATGCAATCTTAATGGCAAAAGAAAAGCTGATTATATCATCAGAGCTGCAAATTGCCAGCTGCATTTTAATTAAAGGCAATTGGAATAATTTCGTGCAGGTCCTCAGGCCGACAGAATTGATAATTGAAAAAGGATCTTTGAACTCATCGCTCTCGGCGTATTAAGGCCAATCCTTTAGCTTTGTCCTCACTGTCTGCAAAAAATCATCCGCTTATCGTTCTTTGGTTAAAAAAAAAAACGTTTCGAATGGTATGCTTATAACCTCTCTAAATTTCTCTTTTGCGCAAATATGGATGTTTTACCATTGCACCAAAGAAAAGTTTATTCAGCAGCTCGTTCTTTTCTATTCGTTGTAAATTCTCAAATTGCTGACGAAATAAAAAAGGCTTCATTGAGCCAAAAAATGTTTCCTTGTTTTCCACTTTACAAAATGCTAAAGGCAGAACAGTTTGCCTTTTTCAGACACGAAATCCCGAATAATCCGAAAGTTCTGTACTTCAAACAAATAATTACACCAAGTGTTTTCAGAAACTTTTCTGAAAGTATATATGGCTAAAGCGCTGCTATCGACTTTTGGTTGATTATCGAAAAAGAACTTGCTCGCTTTATGAAGTTAAAAAACTTTTCAATATTATGAAGAAAATTTAAATTAGGACCAAGTTAACTTTCCTGCAGGAGAACACATTCTTGTGTTTTATTTTGTAACTCTTCCAGAGCTATTTCACTCTTTAAGAATTTTCGATACATTTTTGAAAAACAGTCAACTGCTTTTTTTCTGAAGATATGTACAAAAATGCTCTAGTTCAAACGTGGTAGCACTGATTTTTTCATATTGTTCATCAACTGATACGTGAAATGTGAAAATACGGAAAATTAATTAACTAGTGAATTACCTAAACTGTAATCGAAATTATTAAGTTCTCGATTATATAGAGAAAGAAGTTATTGTTATCATTCAGAAAATCGAAATTCAAAAACCCTTTTCGGGGCTCTAATATTTTTTTAGAAGCAAATTTGAAAAGTAGCAAATGTTTACCTTTGAAACTTTTACTGCAAAACTTAATATACACAAACATTTCGTACGTTTTGGGCTTTTTTAAACTTTAGGCCATTCTTAATTTTTAATCTTTCTTGACCCATTAAGCGTTCCAATAAACGCCCTAAAATTTCTTGGAATTAAACATTGACTGCAAATGAGCCAATAATTTTCTTTGTAACAAAGCATATATTTAAATGTTTAATAGTAATTTTATAATAAAAAAACTCGGACTTTTACGGAACACTTGAGAATGAGTTCAATATTTGAAAGATTAAATAAAAGAATCCAACGAAAATAAGCGCATAAATGCTTAAAAATACATAAATCATATTTATTCATGTCACCGCCGCGCCGGCTTGTAATAAAACCTTTAGAAACCTGTTTGCCATAATTCATGCGAAAGATATTAGATGTAGAAATAAATGAAAATATTCTTGTTTTTTAAGAAAAAATCTCATCGGAAACTTCTCAAACAAATATAATAAGTAAACAACAAAAATCCTTTTCGACCTAATTTTGCACTCTGAGGTTGGTACGTGCCTCGCGTAGACTTTTGAAGATTCCGAAACGAAAACTATTTGTGTTTCGTGTGATTCCTAAATAAATATAAATATAAACCTTAGAGAGAAGCGACGATTCTTTATAAATATACTGCAAATTTCCTGGGAATTTTGACCATTAGAAAAATATTTACTTCAATTTTATTCGGAACTTGCGGTCGCTATCATAGAAGACCTTATGTGTGTGTGTGTGTATGACAAGACGTATTAAGTTTTAATAAACGTATAACTATTCGTCCTCATGTTTTAATTTAAAAAAAAAAAAATTTAAAAATTGTGGCATTATATTATTCAATGATGAATTGTAAAAAATATTTCCATAGGTGCCAATGTATCCATTACCAGCTATAAAAAATTCAAGCAGTCCAAATCAACATGTAGCATCTAGTTTTTAAAGAGGAATAAATTCAAAAGCAAAAAAGGTATCAATTTCAATTTATAGCAAACTCACTGCTCAACAAAAAATTTGGTATATAAAAATGTTTTCATTTATTTTGAATTGTTTGAAATAATACATTACTCCCAGTTGAGTATAGTTGAAAATTTAATAGTTTAGTCATTGAAATTTTAGAGGGCTTTCGATGTTACCTTTCAATAAACAAGCTGCTGCAGATAGTTATTCAATTAGTTCTGATTGGCTTAACAGAAATAAATTACTTCTATTCATTCCGGTGCAACCAATAAATTGTGCTAATTGAGGTTACTCGGTCTTTGTAATTGTACAATTGAAAATCGTTGCGAATCTTAGATAAATAGGTATATTATGCATTAAAAATGCAGGGCATGTGGCACGAGTAGTAATAAAACCTTTAGGAAAATTCCATGTGTAAAAGAACCATTCCAATCTTAGCATTAAAACCTAACTCCCGGATATTTCTGCCGGTGCATGTGTTTGCAAAACATAATTTCTATAAAACTGCACTTTCATTCTCTTAAGCGGAATAGGTGCATCTATACACATTTTTCTGATTTCAGAGTGCACTCAATGCAAAATTATGGCAAAATCAAGCCTCGAGCTCAGGCCATTCGATAGCGGAGGAAGAGAAGCCATAAACGAATTTATGATTTTCCTACTGTACTGAATCTGTATCCTGCCGCAATATTCCTTCAATCAGGAGAATTACCGAAGGTTATTCGAGTCATCTTTTCTAGAAATAAAATGTTCCCATCCTTTCTGCAGGCACTGTGGCACATGTGTGCCTCGTATTATTTTGCCATTCGAGGAATATTTTTTTTTTTGCTGTCTTACCATGTACACGATATAAAAAAGGTACTCTAATCTCGGTAGTTATAATTCCATTTCGAATAGCAGTAAGGAAAGAATCCCATTTCGGTTTTAAGGAATCGGAAAGATTTAAGAGGGTATCCTAATTTGAGATGAAGATTGACATTTATGCTTCTTTTAACAACAAAATGTGCGGGAGTTTGGTTTTATGGCAACCCTATACCATCTTAACGCCATTTCGGTTGTATTAAAATATTTTATTTGTATTAAAATGGTATTTCCTTAGATATAAATAAACAATAGCCTACTTTTATGGTACAATAAAATATTAGTATCATACATATGAAACGTACAGCATTATAATCCGCATATACGAATTATTTACTGCAAAAATCGAATAGCAGTCTTACTTGATAAAAAACCAAAAAAAAAAACTTAATAATCCAGCAACAAAACTGATTGATTCAGTAATTGTCTATAATATGCAATGGCTGGAATTTGAGCCTATTCTCCTGAAATATGTGTCTTATGACAGCAAAACGATTAAACCTGATAAGCTTGACTTTTAATTTTCTTATTAAGAAGTGTCTTTATCGGTCATAATATGATTTCCGCTTTTTGCAGATATTTGAAATCTGAAACAATCTTATGCTAGGTTTATTTACGGATTATCTTGCTGGTTTTTTAAACATTTCCATTGAAAGGGAAAATTTGTACATGGATTTTTTTAATGGTTCAACTAGTCATGGAATGGTGAATTATATTCATACTTACCTTTTTAAATACAAATATTTTGCGCAGTGACGGCTCGTCAGAGAAGAAGAAGAATCGCAAAGAAATTAAAGTACAAATTACCTCTTTAACAGATGATTTAGCAATATTGACTTTATAAATCCCAGCGGGTTTTCACAGAGAATTTTCGCAATTGCAATAATTGCCTTCTATTGCTTGTGAAAATTATCATTGCCTTTCAAGTTAACACAAAAATGCGAGGAGGAACTAGAATTCTATGTGTGCTTAGCAGAGTAGGCTAGCTTACGAGCTTACAAAGCATATATAACACGTATAAGTAGGTGGTGGGGACATAGGTAAGGTACAAAAGAGTGAGGGAACACAGCTCTAATGCTGGGGCCACATTAATGGCAAACGTTAATACCTATCAACGCCATTAAAAACGGCAACAAAATTAACGCGGTAACGAGATGGCCACACTACAAATTCAACGCGATAACGAGATGGTCACACTACAAATTCAACGTCAATGCCCATCATCGACAATAAAAATGACCTTAAATATGACATGGTACAGTTTGAAATATTTCAAAGAACTCATTCACTTTTTCATTTGACTAAATCATAGCCATAGAATACTCAACCGTAGTTATCGTCGATCAACTGTCACTACTGTCACTGTCATCAATACGGCGCACAATGAACGTAAGTGTGGCCACACAAGCAGTAATTATCACGTTAAATTTCTTTGATGTACCAAAAAAGACCGTCACCTGAGTTATCGCCTAACGTCAAACGGCATTAAGAATGGCGTTGAAAAATTATCGCTTTAAATTTTCTGTTCTGTATGTGTGGCAGGGAAGGGCTAGCTTCCGATCGGCTTATGAATAAATTGATGAATGTATTGGCATATGCGTTAATTTTGTTGATTAATTCATGCTGTTTTTAATGGCGTTGATAGGCATTGACGTCGACCGTTAGTGTGGCCCCAGCATAATAAGAAGGGGCACACAAACACATTCTTAGAATAAAAAAGTACACCTAGCATACTTACTACCTTTGTAAATTCTTATATAGCATAGAGAGAGAGTAATAGTCACAAAAAAAAAAATCTCACTATAAAGTGAAACATTTTTAATTATTATTAATTTTTATGGCGCCTGGGACGATTGCATTGGTTTTGATGCTCAATTCTTCCTCCCCTGTTAAGTCATAGATAAATGGCGAATGGAAAAAGGGAAAAAGACAGCTAGCAGACACATAGCATAAATACGGAAAAAATGTAATGTAATGCTTTTTAAAGGCGACCTGGAACGGACATTGTTGTATGCGTCGATTAAGAATAGTATACATATGTAGTGTTGATTTAATTATAAATTAGAACGATTTCAAAAGTTTTAAAATAAAAAGTATATTTTGAAATACAATTAATTCGATAAAAATTAATTTGTTTTAAATAAATAATAAATAAACCTTCATATAGTGTTTGGTGTGTGGTTGTGGAAAAGGCAATGTGTAGTGCGGTCGGGACAGAGTGTGGGTTACCAAGTGGTCAGTTTTTAGTGTTTCTAAATCTCACTCTTAACAATAAGACATTTTATTAAATAAAAGAGAATTTAAGGATGTGTTCCTAATAAATAAAAAATGCCCAGATAATATTTTTAAGTTCCATTTATGTAGTCCTATTATCAAATTTTTAAAAATCATTTGCATTATCTGCAACAATAAAAATATTAGAATTTTATTAGTAAGCGAAAAAAAAGCGTTTGAACTTTTAGAAGAATAAACGGTTTTAGAAAAGAATGACCTTTATTTATCAAATATGGGCCTTTTGAATATAGAAAATTGTTTGTTAAGAAACTTTAAAAACCATAGATATTAAAATTCCCTTTGCATCTATAAAAGAACGTATATTAGAAAATATATGGATTAAAAATTAATTTAATTTATTAATATTTCATTGTTTCTGGTGGGCTTGGGGTACCAAACTAAATTTTTGAATTTTCTGCGTCCTCTGTCGAGGAGACCACAAGGCGCCGGTGATTTTGAGCCTTTTCATGTCTCCTTATCACGGCCCTTCTTAAGTTATAAGGTATACCATAAAAATCGTCCTACCTTGACAAATTGTCTCAGCGATATATAACTCGTTCATGTCCTGTTTATTGCAGAGGTAAACATTGTACAAGGAAACAATATAAAGACAATTGCATAAATGTTAGAATTTTATCACCCTATCTCCTGTGCATCATGTCTATTTCGGATCTATTCCGTTTTGCCTCGGCTTTATTTTCTGTCATAAAACTTAAAATTGATTGGACACGAAGCAGGCCTCTTCGAGCTTTATTGCCGCTAAATTGCTGCAAATATTTATTTCGTTATCAGGGAGTAGTTAAATGCGGCAGCCAGCGTTTCTACGATCTTTTAACTTTAAGACGAGGCCGATGAATTATTCATGGCCCCATCCTTGGTCCAATTACAGTAAATCAAAACATAGGAGCGAGATGCTGAAAGACAGAAAACACTACTGCAAAACAAAAATGTATGGGTGGAAAATTCAATTACTGCAGGGAGAAGGGCGGCCCTTAAATTCGAGTGTAGGGGCTGTTGTAACTCTCCTGCAAGGACAAGAAATTGCCCCTAGTTCAGGACAATTGGGGAGCGAGACTTGGATCAACAGAAAAATAGCTGCACGTCTTAAAACATGAGGTTTTCGAGTTGATTTAGGAAGTCGACCCCCTCCGTCCCCGAATGCAGAATGAAATGGAAATTACATATGACGTGTCGGCACTTTGCCCTAGGATCTAGTTACATCTCGTTTATGCGGAAAACGTTAATATTTTGTATGTAATATGTGCCGGGCAGGGGCGCTGGCGGGGGCGGCTGGGCAATGTTATCTTACTGCAGAGTGAATCATATCACGCAAGTTGGAGACTTATTTTCTCCCCTAGTTTGCCTGCTACGAGGGGTTAAAAATATCATTTTCCGTATCGTGCAGACGCACTTGTTTATTTTGTTATTATCTCATTTCGAGTCGTATTATTTTTTCATTTCGAATTTATTACGAAGGCGCGCTGTTGTGACTCTTTGAATATTCCTGGTAACAACTACTGCCTGGCATTATTGTTTGCTGCCGTCTTTTGCTTTTCATATATTGTCTTTTTATTTCCTAGACTCATTTCAACAATAATATCTTTTGTTTCAAAGTCATATTCTAATTTATGAGGTTTTCATAAAACAACTAAATTACTTGATAGGCCAGTTGCAATGTCAATTAATCAAATTCATTGAGACCAGAGGCAATTAATAATTTCCTTACCTATTAAGTGAGCTTGATGTATGTTCTGTTTCCCACAATAAATTCGTTTTAGGTTTAATTAACGGTAGTAGTATGGGAAACCATTTAATATAATGTATCGGAAATTAGCGAGCTTAGTTATAATTGATGGGTTTTTTTTTTTAATATCCATATTTGTAAGATAAGTTACTTTAAAAGAAGTCCTCGAATTTAAGCATCAATGCAATTTTCTACCATATAAATCAACCCTACGAAGTTACGTGATAATTTTTTAAATTTTCTAACAAGTCCTTTCTGCAACCAAAGGGGAAACGCTGGCGGCGACTTATTGGTCATTTATATTCATGAGATTGCATTGTAGACATATGCAGAAATAACAAGAGATCTTATCTGCTTTAATCAACCTATTTATTTTAGTTTTGATTTGTTTTTCTACTGGAGCGATAATCCCTATACATGTAATCGAAAATTTGTTCAATCACGTCTTAACGCCTATATCGATAATTTTCATCTTTTGATATTTACTTCATATTTCAACTTAAGGGGGAACACCACTGTGAAAAATAGCTAATTTTTGCAGTTTTAATCATTTTTATGAATTATTTAGTAATTCTAGCAAAGATATGTTATAATTTCAACGATTACTGGGATGCTATTATTACCACACGGGTAACTCGACTTTAGGTTTTGTTAAGAGATGGTCTAAGAAGTTTGATGATCCTACTGTAACGAAACTCCTTTTGTGCACTTTTGTTCTTTTGTGCTGTATTGGTATACGTAAGTCCGGCTATGGCTCCTTTTCATGTGGTTCATATTAACCGCATTGAAGCCGTCCAACGTAGTTTTGTTCATTTTGCTCTCCGTAGTTTACATTGGGGCAATTCTTCCGCCTTATGAAAATAGGCTTAAACTTTCGCCTTTGTACTCTTTTGAGGTTAGACGTAAGTATGCCAGAATTGCTTGCTTTTGCTTTTTACTGCATGAGTGCATGCAATGTAGGGCAGTATTATTCCACTAAATTGCTGTCAGCGTTCAACATTTCTGTTCCTCCTCGCTGTTTTAAGAACTATAACTTTTTGCATTTTCCTCGACATAGTGCTAATTAGGAGATGCACATGCTAACCTCATCAATGTCTCGTTTATTTAATAGCAAATCCAATGTTATTGATTTTAATTTTAATTAAACACAATTAAGTGGTAGCCTTTTAACCAAATTTATCATATTTTCGATAACTTTTTTTCTTTCAAACGACCTTAAAAATTAGTAATTCTTAAAATTTTGAAAAACGGCTAGGCTTAACGAAAGCAATTGTGAATATTTTCATAAAAAAAGAAAAAAAAAAAATAGATTATTACTTTTCGGATTTTCAAGTGTATGATATCGAGAACACAGTTGTTTTGAGAAAAAAATATCTGACAAGGGGAGTATCAAACATGTTAATCACAGATTCCGATCAATTTTATATATGTTATAGACTCGAGTCCCCTCATTAATTCCCTAAAGCGACAGGACGCCATTCGCTTTCATTCTCGTGAAAAATCAATTTAAAGTTCTACGTGTAAGTTAACCCATTAATGCGCAAAACGAGGATTCTGTACGAGGATGATCGTACGATTCGAATAGCAAATTGAGGCGAATTTCCTCCAAATTCGTATATAAGGGGTTTTTGAGGGTGCTCTTTCAGAATCTGGCATTTATTTTGCATAAAAACTTCAAAAACCCTATTATTTTTTGGATTTTTCAAAAATTGGCCAAATCCAAAAAACCAAAAATAGTCCAAAAAATTCTGAAAAAATTTACATGTTTTCCTTGGCTAATTATAAGCACTTTTTGTCATAGAAATTTTTTTTGTAAAGTTGATGCTTTGCGTGTAAAAAAATCGGGACGTTTTATATTACATTGCTGTACAAAATAGCCATTTTGAAAAAACCAAAGTAAAAAAAAAAATTCAAAACCATGGTTTGACAAAGTGTAGACATTTGGATCGCGATTTCTGGTAGTTATATGTTCTTACAATTGCAGCAACGACAAGATAATCGACTTTGAGACGAAAAATGACCAAAAAAAACTGCACTTTTTTAAAAAAAAACAAAAAATAATCGGGTTTTTGAAGCTTTTATGCAAAACAAATGCCAGATTCTGAAAGAGCACCCTCAAAAACCCCTTATATACGAATTTGGAGGAAATTCGCCTCAATTTGCTATTCGAATCGTACAATCATCCTCGTACAAAAACCTCGTTTTGCGCATTAATGGGTTAACTTACACGTAGAACTTTAAATTGATTTTTCTCGAGAATGAAAGCGAATGGCGTCCTGCCGCTTTAGGGAATTAATGAGGGGACTCGAGTCTATAACATATATAAAATTGATCGGAATCTGTGATTAACATGTTTGATACTCCCCTTGTGAGAAATATCTGATTCCAACAACTAATGTTGGGGTTTATTTAACTATGTTTGCTTATTATTATGAAATTTATAAAACTAATTTGTTATTTAAACCACTTATCTAGTTCAAACAATATGACGGAATTAGTTCAGACAACAACTCTAACTTATATAAAACCTGATTTTTCCTGACATTGTGGCATTATATTGATTCTTATATCTGTGCACTTAATTCTTTAGCAGTAATGGGAAAACACAGAGAAATTATATAAAATTAAGCCAGGATTAAACATTTGAGGTCACGCTTGTTTAAATTTCAAACAGGCATCTAATGGTAACTACTAAACATGCTTGTCGAAACAAACATCGACTAAACATCAATGTAACATGCACTAAAAGTTAAATTAAAATGATATCTGCTTAAAAATTAACAAAAGTACAACTGACATGCATTACTTTTATTTCAAGTATTCTAATAAAATCGACATTAAAACATATAGATGAACTATAAGCTAGTTTATTGAAACAGATAATACGTTTAATAAGTCCTCATTGTTAAATCAATTAGAAATATTTTTTTCAGTGTGCGATATGCCGACGAACACATAGTGAATTTGAAATATTTTGACTTAAAAAATTGCCTAGATATTTTCGAATATGTAAAAAAAAAATTGATTTTGTTGTCTTATAATATAGAAGGTAACAAACTGTCAGATCCGAAGAGGAGACTCAACATTTTTAACTTATGAAAAATCAACACTTGTAATTTTTCGAAGTTGTTCATTTCGTATTTGCTCCCAAAATTTATAATTTTAATTTTCTAAATTTCAACGATAATGCACATATATTTTCACGACCATTGACATTAGTTTGAATCTATCATCAACGATTCCATTTTGTAGACAAAAATTCCGGCGATTCAAGATATTTTCGTGAAGATAAAAGTACATTTTGAGATTTAGAATTGATTTGTAGATTGATGATTAAACTAACGATTCCATTATTTATTAAATAAAATACCATTATTAACTAAAAAAACAATTTTGCTTCTAAACTCCTAATATATGCATTAACGCAAATTTTCCATCAGTTTAACTCCGTTAATCATATCTTTTCGAATATAAAAGCCAGAATTCTTATACTATACAGAAAAATACTAAAAAAACATATTTTATGTAAAGAAAATCTTAGAAATTTTACTGACTGTTAAAAGTCATAGCTACAAATCGATAAACATTTAAGCATATACTATATGTTTTATCTTATTCGTTATGATATTGGAACAAAAATTCTTTGTTATGTATGTTCCTTCTAAAGGAGTCTAGTTATTCCTTATTTTTTTATTTTTCCATAATTTTTTTTATTTATATTATATAAATTATACAGACCTATTTTATTGAATAGAACACACTGAAAATAATTTCCTATCTACGACTACTAATTTAATTTTCAGAGTCGTTATGACAACTAAATCACTAGATTCTTTAACTATAACTACGGTAATTTTACAGAAAAGAGTTTAAAAAATATTGAAATTACCGTAGAAAGTGCTTTTGACAAACAATGATTACATAAACGGTCAATTTACCTACTACCTTTTTTTCACACATATTAAAAAAAGGTTCACAATGATAATGCGGGGAATTTAAAAGGAATGAACATAAAACAGTCACGATACTTCAATTAAAAAAAGGTCCAAACGATTCCATTGTGTTGGGTAATCATTAATAACTTTAGTAGGTATGCTGCAATTTTTGCATTTCATGGCTTGTTGAACAGGATTATTATTTCTATGGTACTAGTAAATTGCAACGATTCCTAACAGTTGCTCCTGAAGAACAGCGAAGAGTAAAAATGATCAAAAGAACTTGCACACGTACTTCGTTAAATATGAGCTCTGAGGTTGCTTCCCTCCGATTTTTAAATGAAATTCCAGAAGAGTCCAAGAATTTCGCAGTGGAGAAATATCTCACTGATTTTCTTTTTATTTCAGCAATCTTTTTTCGCTTAGGTACAGAACATAGTTTGCAGATTTTAGAAGTTTTCTGCAGCAGCCACTTCCCACTTCGCACCCTACTTGAATGTAACAAGTTACCTGACCGGTAGCTTTAGTAAAGACGCCCTTTGGTCTGAGTTCTGACACCAGTTAATAAAGGCACTGCTGCTGGGGAAGTTATTAAATTTTTTCGAGATTGGAGTCGAAACTTTTTCCGGCTGAGACATGGTGAACTCAATTTCGCCGGCTGGGTGGACGTCAGCAGCTCACAGAATTTTCAATGAACTGACATTCGCAAGGAAAACCACCGCATATTTCGCTACGAGAATGAAATTGTCGAATGATAGAGTAAAATTAGGAGCTCATCACGTTGTGTAATGAAAAGATGTCCAACTAGTTACGTTGAATAGTTCGCATAGCTGATAACATGACTGAACAGGCACACCCCATGCTTTCGGGTCGAAAATGTACACCATTGACTCTATCCAGTTTGTATAATGTAGGCCCTTCGTGCCAGAGACTCGCTAGTTAGTTGAGGTTTGGACCGATGCAACTTCCCAGATTATGTGCAGTGGGGTTTTCGGGTTCGCTGGGTAGGGACAACGAAACATCTAGAAATGGCACGGAAGTGTTTTCAATTTACGAGTTCATCACGGAGATGGGCGCTACTCGAAATTGGGCTATAATAAGCGACGTAATTTTGTTATAGCGAATTTCAAACATATTCCCTCTATCGGCAACCGCTGCTGCATGCGCGTCTGCCTCTACACTCATAAATATTTTGCGAGTTTTCATCACAATAATTAAATTTTCGCCCAATTCTGCCATTTGTGTTTGTGCAATCCCACAGAGGTACTATTCGAGTGCGAGTCGATATGCAAATGCAGCAAGATTCCGCAGGGCTTAATTACTCGACCCGGTCTCTACAAAATTCCCTTCAATTATAAATTGGTACAATAACATCCGATTGTAAAAGTTGACGCGTTACATTATTACTTTTTAATAAATTTTTCTTAAAATTTTGGAGACGGTGTTTGAGAAAGTGTTCCAGTTAAAAAATAATGTTTAATTATATATTTATATATTAATTATATTATTTATAAGAGTAGCTGAAACTTGATTGAGTGATTCCGATGAAATAAAAACTATTATTTGAGGTTAAGCGCTATATTTTTCTGAAAACTCTATCCGAATTGGGTCAGTAGTTTTTACGTGATGCGTCAAACAAGCTAAAAAAAAAAATTAATTTAATTCTTCTTAATCTCCATCCCAAACTTAATTTGTTTTGCAGATATTTGCAATGGGTGTGTGCAGACCCAAATCCTTGGTTAGAAAGATATGATTATTTAAAAGCAAAACCAATTTTTAAAGCTTATAACTAGTCTCTTAACATAATATGGAACCCAATTATAACAAAAACTATACTATAATAAGTTACATTCAGTACACAGTACCTTAGGTCTGTATGTATTTATCATGTGTACGTCAGTGAGGCATGTAAACGTGGAAAGGTTCTGTAATCGAAGAAAAGGATTTTCCGTAATTATGGAGAAACTACAATTCAATTACGCTTGAGGACGTCAATGCAAATGTTAGCTGTCTCCAGATAATAGGGAAAGTCGTTTCTTCTGTCCATATATGTTTACAGAAAGAAATGTTCCTCGCAAGGAGGGAAATAAGAGCGCAAGAATATAAAGCAAATATTGTTACAGGAGAAGAAAAAACATTTACTTGCCGCTTTTCTGTTTCAATGCGAGCACTCTCGTAGGGTCAAAGGCTTTGTAAATTTGTAGGCCCTAGACGTCCGGGCTTCTTCGAAAAAGGGTCGAATTTGATAACATGCTCAAACACATAGCCCCAAAACAACCCTATATAAAGGCAAATCCGTCCGGGCGGCTGGAGGATACCAATATGTCGAAAAAAGTGGGCAAAGCCGTCGATCCTATTACTTCTGTCAAAGCATCCGATGATTTATTTGCGAGGAAAGGAGCCGAATCACGCCATAAACGCAGTCGAGCGTTGAACGTAAAAAGTCTGATTTAACGAACACATGCAAATATTTATGCAGGAAATGGGGATTTATGCCGCGACCGGGACTCGGGAGGGATGCCTGCAACAGTAGTACACAAAAAAGAGAATATAATGAATTTAATACGAATAAATTTAAGAAGCGGTGGAACTCCTTAATTGCAGCGCCACCAGGTACTGGGTGCTTACCGTCGGCGCGGAATCGGGGTAAGAACACGGCATACATAATTGGATTATATTGGAGCTGGTGTCCTTCAGGAAGTGCAGACGCTTCTAAACAGATCAATATAGAAAGTGGCTACAATAAATATTGTGTTCTTTAAAGGAACATTTTCACCATTTAGACTTATAATGAATTTTTAAGGAATCGAGCTATATAAATGCAATAGCTGCGTTTTTTTCATCTGGATCTGGTTCTGGATCAGTATCAAATGAAAAAAACGATTCAGGTTAATCACTGGGATAACGATTTTGGGTTTGAGGAGCTGGAATTCCTGTTTTTGCTAATCTAATAAGAATTGGGGATTAGACGACAGCTTTCGTCAAAGAAAATTCAAAAATGGCCTTCAAAGTTTTGTTTTGTATTAAATGCCATAATCAGAAAAACGATTTGATTTATTTTGCTACTATAAATTACTTTCTCTTTGTGTGGTCAGAACCAATCGACTACAATTTTCATTGCTGCCATCATTTCAGAAAAGAAAAACTACAGCAGCGACTCTGTTAGAAATTTCCAAACTATTCATCCGACACTAGCACTTCTCGTAGAATTTTTTGTAACCACTTCTTGCGGATCATTGATTCTAATCCGAATGAAAGTGTGGATCACGAGTTGTTGTTGTATGTCAATGTTAAGAGATTGATCCAAATCCTGATCCGATTGAAAAAAACGCAGCTAATATCTCTGCATAAATAAGATTGGCTTAACTTATGTTCAAATAATCGCATGCACCAATCGGCCTTAAAAAAGCTGCATAAACGTCATGAAGTATTCGAAATGCCAGTGGCATTTCAGTCGAGTTTTGTCCAGAAAATCTACTTTTATTGTTCCCTTCCATAACTCTAAAGGGAAAAAATTGCGAAATAAACAGAGCGGCTTAAGATTTAACTTTGCTGTAGTTTACTTTGACACTTCTCTTAAATAAGCTGATATTCACTTTCAAGCTTAAGACACCTCTAACACATCTTAAATTTTAAGTCTAGCTTAAGTAGGGTTAGTGCTTAGAGGTAAGCGAAATTCAAGGACTACAACATTTACAATTTATGTAAAATGAATAATTAATTAATTAATTAATAATAAATTAAACGTCAGAAAGAGTGAAAGTGTAATTTTGTTTTGCTGTTTTCGTGGAAAGATTCTTTTTAGCCGAGAATGTTTTACTAATTTGAAAGCTTTGACTTATTTTTCGTCAGCTTTCCAATTGCTAAGATTATTTTAACTAATTTCATGAAGAAATTGATATTTCTGGTCAATTCTTGAGTGTATCTAGTTAATCCAACTATCTATGGATAACTTTGGGTAGCAAAAATATCCTTGAATATTGAGTATCGCTGAATCATCTTCTGATTCCCACAAATTGTTTTCCAACTTCCACAAATGACGAATTCAAATTTGCAATTTCATGGAATTACTATTTAAATAGATACAAACGGTTTTAAGATCGCAAACCGATTGTCCATTTTAAGAAAAGCAGTGAGATAGATTTATAAAAATTAAAGAATGATTTAAACATTTTTAATTTTTATAATTTGTTTTTTTTTTAGTCAATTGAGTTATTATTAAAAAAAACCTATAACCTTTTTATTGCAAGCGTATTAAAATTTAATTAAAAAGTTCAAATTTAGCTTGAACTTATCCAGAACAGCTTTTACAATACTTTTTTTTAAATAGGAAATTTTGTCTTTTATGTAGATGATTTCTTTAAATATAAAATGCTCATTTTTCTGAGTGTATGAAAATATCAAAGCTAATAAAATTTACTCAGTGACGCCAAAAATAATGGAAAATTACGACTTTTAAGTTTAAATGAATCCATTGTATTACTTTTAATCTTCCATAGCAAGCTAATATATTTTTATAATATTTGTTAATGAGCTAGCTTTTTTGTGATATTTTATTTTCTTGTAAAAAATAAATTTAAGTAAAATGATGTATTTCCACTTAGTAGTTTATTTTAGAAATGCGTAAGTATATGAAACTAATGTTAAAAGTTAATTTTAATATATACATATAAAGTCTTATTCTTTTTTTCTTTCTTCCTTCGATCATATACTTACTTTATTAAAAGACCATGTACTTTAAATAGCAAATCTGTAACGTCCAATATTAGTAGACTGTTAATAAATAACAAAAATGTATTTTTCAAAATTAAATATTCAATGCCCTACTTAGAAATTTTGACAAAGGTGGCAACACATTTTGCATTACTTAATATAAAAAATTTAAAAAGATATTCAATCATTCGATATCTACATTTATAACCGCAGGATACTGGAAAAAGAGATAGAAATCTTGTATAATTTTTCATATTCAACATAATAGTATCATACTGAAACAAAACTATACATCAGATTAGATATTAATTTACAAATCCCTTAAGGAAACGTTTTAAATTTAAAATATTATATACTATAACGAACTTGAAGAGAATTCAACACAACAAAGTTTCCGAAATGAACGTTTGTAATAATATTTTAGTGTTTAGTTTGTAACAAATTTATTTGCACCCCAACCTTTCCTTTTGTAATTAACTCTTTCCACAATTTCTTAATTAGGGTTGATTAATTTCACACGAACAGCAAAGTTCCTTAGGAAACACAAAAACTTAATTGTGAGAGAGAAAAACTCCTTTGAGCGGGCAAGTGCAAAAAGTAGAAGAAAGGATGAAAACTTGAGTCCCGAGGACAGGACGAGGGCACTGCAGGGAGTAACAAAGCTCATCCGAGTATAAAATTAGAAGCTGAAAATCTTTAAAAAAATTTTTATCTCACTTTAACACTTAAGGCGGTATACGGTTCGGACGGACTGGCAAAAATTGAGATCTTGGGTTGCTTGCAATCCAAGCTGCCGGGCGCAATGATTCGAGATGAAGGATAATTTGATGCTCTCGTATCCGCCGGCACTTTTCAATTTTTGCTAAGCAAACGATGGACGAGACAACAGAAAAGGCGTGGATAATTTCACTCTAAAGGTTCATTTCGTATTCTGCCCCCGTCCCCCGGCGAGCACTCTTCTTCGTTCGTTGGTGTCGAGTCGAGGAGATGAGATTTGTAGATGCCTCAATATTCGCTACTCAAAATCAATGTCGCCTTCATTTGCATCATTTGGAATTATCTAATGTTTCTGCAAACAACAAATAGCTCGCAATTTTAAATCCACAAAGTGTATTAGCGCTATAACAGAGATGCTGATGGCGGGTTAGGGAAGGAAGGTCAGCCCCAATGCGAGAGCGTTCTGCGCGGGCGAACCCAAAATATTTATGCGGCAGAATATACCCGAAAAGTCCTTCCCCTCTAAACGAAGTTCGTGGCTAGGACTCGCAGGCGTGAGGAAAATCCTTCCTCCGAAGAGTGCTCCGAGGAGCTGCACGGCACACGAGCAGAATTACAAATAGTCTTGCGGAGATGAACTTAATGATACTCCGAAACTTCCGCTACAATTTGTGAAATTTCATTATTTTTAATTCTATTTGGAGCGGTGCAGACTTAAGCTTGATTGACAGATATTTTTAGCCAGTCGGGAAACTCGGCTGGCAGATTTGCATAATTACACTGAAAATATAACTGTAAATATACATTTTTGCTGAAGCAATATCAACTTCTGCAACATTAATTCAGTTTTCGTTCGTAAAAGTCAGGTGTTTGTTAAGCTCACTGATACTGAGGAAGGTACGGATCAGAAAATGATTGCCTGTCAACTCTACTTTTAGTTTTTCCCCATATTCTTTTCATAACTGTCATTCTGTCAGCTCTATGTGATATTTATGTTCAGTTAAGTCTGGCAAATATTCATAAATAGACTCACGCTTGAGGAACGGTTACGAATTATCCAAATTTACTTACACCGATTGTCATCGCTTCTTTTTATGATTCGTGATTTTTATGGTACACGTAATCGTCACTCACTTTTGACTTAAGGTTTATTAATAAGCAAAATAGTCGCTTTGGAAGAGTTCCCATAACAATCAGGAAAATGCACCGTTATATGCGGTTTACACGCTGCTGGTCTTATTTCTTAAAAAGTTAAGCAGTGCTCGCGTTACGGTCAATGGGCATCGTTACCGGATCATAATCAATGAACATTTCTTTGAAAATATGCACGACATTGATCCTAGAGAGATGTGGTTTCAACAGGTTGGCGCTACGTGCCATACAGCGAAACAAACCATCAATTTCTTGAAACCATGATTTGGCGATAAAGTGATTTCGAGAAATGGCCCTGTAAATTAGCGTCAGAATGTGAAACGAGTAGTCTGGTAAAAGGATCATGCGAAAAATGTGGTAGAATGCGATCCAATCAATTTAGTTCAAATTTTAACTGATGTACATAGTATAGATCATCCTTAACAAAAGTAATTGAGGCTAAAAAGTGGTTTAATTTGTGAGTAACATAGGGTGATTCATTTTAATTGACATATACAGTGAATGTTTCATTTTGATCCTTACCTTTGGGTAAAACTTAGAGTTATATTATATTTGAAATACCTTGTCTTGATAGGTGAGCTGCAATTTTATTAACGTACAACCTGTGCAGCTCGTTAGGAGTTTTTTGAATTTGTGATGAAATAGTTAAAGTCTTCTCTTTTGTAATGTTTTCTTTTGAATCGTTGTTTAGTATCAATGTCACTTACTAAAATAAAAGTTTTAAAATATAATAGTTTTTTCACGATATGTTACAAATTTGTGAAAAAACGTCCAGTAACTTCCTTCATAAGATTCAAATATTCGGGTACGTGAGTGATTTTATATGTGTTAAGTTTTCTCCTTTTATTACAGGGACAGGAAAAAGGGAAATCAGGAATAATAAAATATTCCCAGAAGACCAAACAACGTTTAAAATCAGTTCGGATCAAAAACTTTTGAGTAAAGCTGTCGGGATTGTAATAAAGCGCCAAAAATATGTACCTACATATGTTTGTAACTAACAGAGCAAAACAACCGGGGAGAAATAAACCACCTCCTTCAGAGATTTAATATATTTTTGAAAGACGCGTGAAATATTAAAAACAACATGTCTGCGAGTTCTGTAGAATCATTTACAACATATTCATAATTTGGTATAAGCAGGGAGCATAGAAGATTTTAGACATTGTGAGTACGAAGTGGGGAATGGTGAAAAGTGTACCCTATTCAAGACAGACTTCACGGGGTTTATAAACGTATGTCAGTGCAATATGTTGCTTCCTCAGCTTTTAACTGTCAACATAATACATGGAACCTTTATTTTTTTCCCAGAATATCTTGCGCGCAGTACGCTCCTGTGATCCTTTTCACATTTTAACTTTTCCCTGCGAGTTTTGGCTGAAGGATTTCTAGAGGAAATTTCAACTGTGCACCCATAAATAGTGACGCTGAATGTAAGCGGGAGAATGAACAGGTGGAGGTAAAGGGCGGAAAATCTTCATGAACTTTATACAATATTTATTGCGTCTATTTGGATATGCGAATTCGGGTCGAATCTCATCGGAAAATCCCAAATCTTTTAAGTTACCAGAGCTTTGGGGTTAAGAGCGTTAAAGCAACTTTTAAAACTCCAAACCCTTGCATATGCGTTGCTAAGATATCTAGAGAGTAGAGAGATTAGGCTAAAATTTCTATTCACCCTTATTTGGCAGAAATTCGTGCCTAACTCGACCAAAGCAATTAGAAGCAACCTCATAATGGAGTTTGGGTCTAAAAACTGCACAAAATCACACTGTTGAAATAAGTATTGTATATCCGTTCGTAATTAATGATGTAACTGAGCTCACTGTTAATAATTCCAAACAATGTTTAAATGTGGAATGTAACGAGATATTTCTTGTATTGTCAGTTAGTTTCACTGCGTTTATTCAGTTTTGCATATTCCTTACCCTATTGTAAAGACCTTTTCTTACCTTTTGTAGGCGGAACATTTCTGCGAAAATATGAGATGCTCTTTCATTCGATATTCAAAAATGTTTACAATTTGTAAAATTTCTTATCCAACGTACAGCGAAAATTTCGAAAATGAATATGATGATTGTAACTACTTATAAAAAATTGTAAAATCTTATAAATTTGTTGTAATTCAAAATTACATAAGGCCATTACGTTTAATAATAAAGTTGAACTAGTGATCTTGTTGGTGCAAATTGGAAGCTAATTTTGATATGTTACAAAAATGAGAATTTTCTCATCTTTCGAATTTTGACTGACGATGTATCTATTTTCATAATACTTGTCGTAAAAAAGTGTATGGAAAAAGAGGCAAACCACTACAATCAACATCAATATCGATACCATTTATGCTGCAATAGTTATGCTGTGTGTTTAATAGCATCAGAAGGGCATATTGGTTTATGAGCGTTACTATTACAGTCGATCGTCATAAACAATATTTAATCGCATTAAAGTAAAATCGCCCTGAATATGCCAAAAGACATGAAAAGGTAATAAGGTAATATTTTTTCCACGACAATGCTCGGTCACATGTTGCGAAGTCGGTTAAAGATACATTGAATATTCTTGGCTAGGATGTCCTACCTCACCCGCCGCATTCACTTGACACTGCTTCTTCATCATTTATTTCGGTCAAGAACGCTACACAGTACTTTCATTCTTGTGACGAAGTCAAAAAATGGACCGAAGATTGTATTGTTTCAAAGGATATTCAATTTTCCCAACACAGAATCCATCTGTTGCCAGAAATATGGCTATGGGTTTTTTTAATTTAAATGTGTTAATTTTCCTTATTTTATTTTATTTTATTATAATCAAAATAATGTAGCTGAAATATTTAACTTTTAGTGTTTATTCCTAATTTGAAGCAAAGTAGAACCTCTTTAAGATAATTTATGAGATATTAGTGTAAAAATGCTTTTATCCACCATTTTCGAAAACCAAGAAATTATTAATTGTAAGAAAACCATTTTCTTGAACTCGTTTTCGGGTACCAAATATCCTTAGAGAATTGTGACTAAAACTTAAATTTGGTCAGATACTGACTAAAGTTGGAAAATGTTAACGATGCAGTGCACTGCATTCAAATTGAAAATGCAATTAGCTGAATTGTAGTACTTTTCCGACTTGATTTAATTTTAATCGCTTTGTTAATAGTAAAGGCATGAGAATAAATAAAGAAAATAGTTAAATTTTTAACTTTATACGTTTTATAAATAAATAAATAAATAGGCAAATTTTACTACTTCTTTCAGGAAGAATTTATTTTCTAATTATTCTTTCAATTATATTGTTTGAAATTTAATATCTCGGGGTATTTGTGATCCCTGATTACGAACCCGATATTCGATTTTTAAAATTCAATAAATATCTCATACAAAAATTAAAAAAAAAAAACAGCGTAGGTATGCATCAAAGCATTAAATATTTGTTTAAAATGAAATCATTGGAAAGTAGACTTACAGATCTGGAACAAATAAGCCAATGATTAGATTTTAGTCGAAATTTTCCCAGGCCTGTTGTATGAAATTAGGCACGGAGCTCAGGAGTTAAGAGCGGTAAAGCAATTTTTAATTCTCAAAATACCTGCATATGCATTGTTATGTTGGCTTAATAGAAAGATTTGCTCAAAATATCTGTGTATTAATAATGCAAGGTACTTTTCCTGTATCTGAATTTATATCTCTCCAGCAGCCATTCTTCAACATAAATAAATTTGTGAACGGGTTAAAATAAACTCGGACCAATCTACGGAAGCTAGGGCTGCTTACCGAGAGGAGAGGGAGGTTTACGAGGAGGTCGGTTGCGCAACCATTTGTCATAGAAGATGAGCAAGTGCAACTGAGAAAATTGCTAGTCTGTTAAAATCACTTACACGTCCAGTTGCACACCCACCAGCATCCGGATCGAGTGTCCTCGCACGCAGCGCCCTCGCCCGGTTGAAGTATTTTTCACGGATGTTTTATTTACGAATTTATGCCTGCGAGTCCGAGATACACACCCCTACCCTCCCCGCCCCGACGCTCCGGAGAGGTAGTGCCATCTCGAGGTTCGGGCCTGAGGTCCTTTTGAGACTCGACGGCATCGGCCCTATGTATGGACATTGTCCGCCGCTATGCAAACACACAGCAATAACAAAGGGCTGAAGAAGTGAAAAAGCGCAGACTGGTTTGAGCGGAGGGGAGGGGCGGAGGGGAAGGGGCGTCCCGTAGAAGTCGCAGGAAAAAATGCAAACAAACTCTGATTCCAATTGTGTTTCCTTCCCGGGTTCTTCCGCCCCTTGGACAATTGTTTGCCTGCTCTTGAACTGGTGACGGCCAGGCGGAGCAGTATAGTGCCGGGAGGGATGGAGCGGGGGAAGAAGAGGGAAGGGATTCATTTATGTGCCTGCTGTGCCTGATCCAGCCGTCCTCGGTGTCGCCTTGGTATGTGTACATTACGATTTCCGAGGAGTATGTTTTCCATTATCTCATAAATAACGTAAACAGCAAAACTTCCCTTATTCATTGAGGGGTCGTTGGTGAACAATGAAAAATTTGCATACATTCGAATGTCACGGCAACTGAAGAAAAACCTTGACATGCATTACACCACCAGGAAGTGCTGATGTTTGTTGTTTGCAACTGGTTTGCATAGCTGAGCTCTGATTGACCACTGGAATTCAAGCTCGGACACACAGGCGATTGTTTGCTCCTCATCCTTTACAAAACGATTCTGTCTGAGCGAAAAATAAAATAATAAATTTTTAAATTTTCATACCAACAGGAAGCTACTTTACACGTTTGAAACAAACAAAAAGTTAATATGGAGAAAAACATACATGATTTCCATGGTCCCCAATGAAATAAAGTTTATTGAAAATTTTATAGACCGCCATGTTAAATTCATAAAAGTTTACAGAAGATTTTAAATCAACGACTCCGAAAACCTCCATGTACTTATTTTTATGAAATTCGTACAAAGTTTAAAATTTGGCAGTATACCATTTTGAAAACGACGTATCAATTTGACATCACAATCAATGATAAGACAGACAAATCCCAGAAATCATTCTTCTACACATTTTAATTGTAGTACAGAATCTACGATTAACTCGAACCTCATATTTTTTACCCCTAAAACATATACTACTTCCATTTTGTATGGAACTTGGAACTAAAACTAAAAAATTTATTACTAAAACATTAAAAAATGGGAAGCGTCAATTTCCTACCAAAATCGGCGAAAAATTGTAATTCTTTTTTGAAAATATATTATAGACTGATTTAATGTTAAAACAAAAAGTTAGTGCCACATTGGCCACACAGTCATAGCAAATTTTGCAGTTTTCTATAAAAACGCTATTTTTCAGTTTTTGTGTAAGATTTTAGCATGGGGCATTTTATTTAGCTATTAATTATTAATTGATGTAAAACATATTAAGAATTGATTATGGTTCACGGCTACTCTTATATAGAACGATTTTCTTAGGAAAGTGACACCTTTCCTTTATCGAAATAAAAGCATCTTATGAGGACGTAAGTAGTTCTATGAATCTGTCCACAACTAATCAATATCTTGCCTGTCCAAGAAAATTTTAAATAAAAGTTAAATTAAAAATTCGGGGAAGACTCTGGACGAAAAAAGGTTAAATTAATTAAAAAAGTAAGTTACGAAGCCTTACCTTACCACAGATAAAACTATATTCTGAGAAAAATGGAAACTGTTGAGCCAATTTTGACCATGGCTGAAAACTTCATCACGAACATAAATTTTTAAACAAAAAAAGTATCCAAATCACTCATTAATGAGCGACAATGCCAAGGATAAATAGACACGCGCGTCAAACTTTTGTGTAAGGAATTGAAATGTGTAAAGAATTGTAGAAATATCTTTGTCTACCTTCATTTTGAATAAAGCTAAAAGAAACAATGATAAACACAACTAGTTTCTTCCCCTACCTCTCGATTATCTTTTCTAATTCATTAATAAAACTTTGTAGGTGGAACTAATGTATTAAAAAAAAAAATCCATAAAAAATAAACGTCAACCACATTATAGTTAGTCATATGTGATTAAGTATAGAAAATTGACTGCACATGATTTTTTATTATTTTTAATCATATATACATAGTACATACCTTGAATGTGGAAGAAGAAAAAAAAATACGTTTTTACTTTTTAATGCATTTTTGAATAAAATTGGGCTACTTTATTTTATATAATTTAATGTTAAGTATATTTTTTAGTCTTTAGATTGTTATTTTGCGACCATCACATCTTGTGGAGTTTTTCGACAAGATGTTTTTTTTTTGCATTAATTTGGTAGATTGGTTGGTTGGTATAAGTACCTCAGATGCATACAAACATACACATTTTATTGTTGCCTATTAAGATTTAGAACTGGAAAAATTTCAACAAAATTGAATCTACTGAATTTTGTAAAAAATGTACACCAAATTTTGACTCAAACAGACTGACGATATATAAGTTAAATAAATTGTTGTTCCCAAGACTAGGACTCTTTATCAGTCGTCCACTACTAGCAATTTTGATATTATCGCGTTAACCGAAACGTGGCTCCATCATGGTTTTCATGATGCAGAGATTTTTGATTCATCCTATCAAGTGTTTCGCAAGGATAGGTTTGCTGACTCAGAGGCACGAGGAGGAGGAGTTCTCATAGCCTGCAAAGCTCATCTCAATTGCAGCTTGATTTCATCACTCGACCTTTCTGCTTCTTCTGACATTGAGCTAATTAATCTTAAAATAACATTAGCCAGAAATTCTTTATTTATTATGTGTTGCTATATACCTCCTGATCTAATTAACACCCTAGACAGGAATGGAGATAGTATCTATGATATACTAGTCTCAAATTTAGAAATCATTATTGATTTAATGAATCCAGATGACGATCTCATTTTACTGGGTGATTTTAATTTACCCAATGTTCAATGGGTAGCCAATTCTGATGACGATGGTTGCCATCCCTCTAATAAATTGAATTTTAGAGAATCTTCATTTCTGGGATCGGTTTTCTCTTCAGGTCTCAGTCAGATAAGTTCCATAAAGAATGATATGGGTCGGCAGCTTGATCTTGTATTCTCCTCTGACTGCGACAATACAATTGTTGATCAAAGTCCAATTCTTCTGTCCACTCTGGACAAATTTCACCCGCCTCTCCAAATCGATTATTTTTATAGTCCTGAAAATACTAAGCAATGTGTTGCCGTTAGCGACTACGTTTACAATTTTAGGAAGGCGGATACGAACGAACTTTCCAGAAGAATATCCTCCATTGATTTCACTACGCTTTTATCTCATAATGATATTGACAGTACCTTGTCCAAGTTCTATGCCTTGCTTTTCAATATTTTCGATTCGTGCGTTCCTTACGAGCGCCAGCGTTCCCTTACTTCTTCACCTCCCTGGTTCAATAGCGATCTTCGGAGGCTTAGAAACAAGAAGAATAAATTGTGGAGGGCATATCTTTTGGATAGGAATAACTCTTCGTACGATGAATTCGTTGAATATTATAATAAATTTCGGGAATATTCTATACAATTATATAACGAATACGTACAACGAATGACAACTGAATTCTACAGCAATCCACGCGCATTTTATAAATTTATTAATACTAAAAGAAAGGTGGACGACTACCCTGCTAATATGCAATATGAAGGGGTCTCTAGTGACACTCCATCTACAATATGCGATATGTTTGCGTCCTTTTTCGAAAAATCCTTCTCCCCTGACTTTCAACCCGACCTTAATAATTTTAATCACTTAAACCAAAACCCTGTTCCTATTAATCTATCCGTCTGTATTACTGCGAATGATGTCCTCAAGCATATCAATGAGCTCCCACTTGATTTCACATCAGGACCCGATGGCATTCCGCCTGCCATTCTTAAGGCATGTTCCAATGAGCTAGTCACACCTCTCACATTAATCTTCCAAAAGTCACTCAAGACCGGGAAATTCCCTGAGCTCTGGAAGAACTCCTTCATCACTCCAATTCATAAAAAAGGCAGCAAAAGCGAGGTATGCAATTATAGGCCCATTGCGAAACTTTCGTGTATTCCAAAACTTTTTGAATCAATTGTATACTCACAATTTTCTACTGTTTGCAAGCGACTTGTCTCAACAAACCAGCACGGCTTTCTTCCGGGGCGGTCTACATCTACGAATCTCCTTGAGTTTGTTACCTTTGCTACTGAAGGTTTCCAAAAGGGTCTGCAAACAGATTGTATCTATACTGATTTCAGCAAGGCTTTTGATAAGCTTTCTCATTCCATAATAATCCTTAAATTAGTATCTTTAGGCTTTCCATCTCTGCTTATTAAGTGGATTCGTTCGTATTTGCTCAACAGGACATACCAGGTTTCTTTTCGTCGTACCACCTCGAAGAAGATTTTAGCTACATCAGGAGTCCCGCAGGGTAGTCACTTGGGTCCACTTCTTTTTATTTTATCTATCGATGACATCTCACAACTTCTTAAAATCTGTAAAATCTTAATCTACGCAGACGACATGAAAATATTCTTTTGTACCAAAAATATTAACGACTGCCACGTGGTTCAAAAGGACTTAGACTTATTCCACTTGTGGTGTACACACAACGATTTGGAACTGAATATTAGTAAATGCGAAGTCATGACTTTCTGTAGAGGACGCAACCCCCTGCGTTTCGACTATACCTTATCAAATTATGCTCTACGACGTGTTCATTCTGTCCGTGACTTGGGAGTTATCCTGGATTGCAAATTGGACTTCATTGAGCATATTAACTCTATGGTGACTAAGGCCAACTCTATGTTGGGTTTCATCAAAAGATGGTCACGTGAATTTTCCAATAGGGCTGTGTTGAAACAGCTTTATTTTTCTTTTGTAAGACCACTTCTTGAATATGCGAGTCAAGTTTGGTCGCCCTATTATCAAGTTCATATTGATTGTATTGAATCTGTACAAAGGAAATTTGTCAGATTCGCTCTTAAAGATTTACCTTGGAGCAATCCAGTTCTTCTCCCCCCTTATAATGATCGTCTGAGGCTTCTTGATATGCACTCTCTGCACAAGCGCCGGGAGATTGCAGACACTGTTTTTGTTCACCAATTATTAATTGGTAGTATTGATTCAGCTTCCCTTAAAAGCAAATTCACTTTCAGACTTAATGAGCGTAATCTTAGGATGGTGTCGCTTCTACAAACTAGTTTATGTAAAAATAATTATAGTTTTTTCCAACCTATTAATCGCATGAGGTTAAATGTGAATAGAAATGCTGATTTGTTTGATCTACGTGTCAGTAAGCATGCACTAAAGAAAAGTCTGTTTGGTGGTTGTGGTCGCATGTCTACTAACATCGGACCAAATGATGAATAATCAGTCATATGCTACAGATTAATTTCTGATATTTTACAAGGCTTTGACTAAGCTGATGGTTCGTAAAAAAAAAAAAAAAAAAAAAAAAAAAACTATATAGTTTTTATTGTCTTAGATAATTATAGGTGTAAGAATAAGCACTTAATAATATAAAAAGGCATAATTTCCAAAAACTGTGAGTAGTGTCTTCGAATCGTTTATTAAGGGGACATTCTCTTTCGAAATTGAAAAAAAAAGCACTTTTTAAAAATTTTATTATGAAAAAACTATTATATTTACTGACAAAATTTCTTTTGGACATTGTTCAACTGTGTCTTAAGAATATAAAAAAAATTTTTTTTTTCATTTTTAGTTTCCCTTGGCTCCTGTAGAGGGCGTCGTCCAAAAGTGACGTTTTATACGGTAGGACAATTTGTGGACCTCCTGTAACAGATTTTTGAAAAATTCAAAATGGATTCTATTCTTGAGACTCTAAACTAAGGGATATGCCTCTAAAACTCATACTTTTTCATATTTTGAAGTTTTCATATGTATATTTCAGAAAAATGCGAAAAAAAAGCAATTTTTTTTTGGGGTAAGTTACCCCCGTAAAAAAAGGGGTTTTTTGTTTTTAAATTTTAGAGGCATATCCTCTAGTATTTTCAATAAGTAATCGAATGCTCTTTGGTTTTTTAAAATCGGTCAAGTAGATTCGGAGAAAACCGTCCTACCAGTTTGAAAAAGGTAGTTTCGAGAAAAACGCGTTTAAAGATTTTTTATCATAATTTTATTGAATAGAAACCGGTTGTTACTCATGGGTGAGCGCTCTTACAAATATAGCTGTAACTTTTTTTCTATT
The DNA here is from genome assembly GCA_949715965.1 of Dysmachus trigonus. Taxonomy (NCBI): domain Eukaryota; kingdom Metazoa; phylum Arthropoda; class Insecta; order Diptera; family Asilidae; genus Dysmachus; species Dysmachus trigonus. The sequence goes on from OX454319.1 coordinate 34,805,306, forward strand.
ACGAATTTCTTGATGAAATTTTAGGAGGGAACTTTTGAAAGTATATAGAATCCAAATATGTAAAAATCTCAAAATCGATTTTTTGAAAATTTCGAAAGAGAATGTCCCCTTAAACAAACAAAAAACATGAATCTCTGGAAAGACCCAATTCTTGTGAAATTAACATAAAATCTGGATTATACAATTGGTCTACAAAATGTTTAAATGCAACATGTAAAATCTTTTTCTTTGAAGCTACATGCAAGGGAAATTACTCAAACAATATGCGGGTATATTTTTGAACATATGCGATATAAAAAGTCAACAAAAGTACGTGCAGGCTTCAAAGTAATTGGAGTCGACTTTTTGCTCACATATAACGAAAAATAACCGCCACATGTGGTCTTTAGGTCTTAAAGTTACTAAAAAATTAAACCTCTTAATGCATGACTCTTTATGACTGCAACATATAAAAGAAGAGTTCTTTATTAATTAAAATTTCTTTCTTTATTTTCAGATCATGTGCGTGAGTTCAGCTGTGGAACTCTTTACTACAGAACTTTTTATTTGGACGAGAGAAGAGACTCACTTTTCGTCGGGTCTATGTAAGTAATTAATTATTACCAAAATTGCTCAGGTTTTACTTATATCTGTATATTTTCGATTACAGGAATCATGTCTTTAGGCTCAATCTTAAAAATATTAGTTTAACAGACTGTCAGGTGAGTCAATATGTACTACATTATATTTATTTTCTTGCGATACAAAAATAAGCCATTTAATACCCCTTTTTAAAAAGCATTTACTTTCAATTTTGTTGTTTTACCCCGAGAAAAATACTCTTTTAAAACTTTTCAATAATCAACAATTTCATTTACTTTGAAGTGCAAGAACTTAGTATCAGTTAGTTAGTTAGTATCAGTGCCGGCGCATTACTCACCCACTGTTACGATGTGAGATAATTATTTTCTCAAGGGATGGTAATCAGCATAATTTATAACTGAAGTGTTGAATACTTAAGCGTGATTTAATTCATAAACATGAGTTGCTAAAGGGATTTCACACCTTTGGAAGTAGATGCCATATCTCATATCAGAAAGTGGACGTGAAAGTGCTAATGATATTTTGAAGAGAATTTCATAATAGTATACACATAATAATTATTAGGGTATGAAAACAGGGAGATAATAAAAACTATTATGAAAGGATTTAGTTACTTAGCGAAATTTCACAAATACAAATATACAAAATATAATACATTTTTAGAATATTTATTGAAAATACAAAATAGGATAAAACAAAAGACATTTTTTCATAGTTTTTCAACTATGTATATTAGGGTGCTTTTTTTTTCGCGACTATTTTTTTTTTTTTCAGTCCCACCTCGAAATTTTGTGGCTAATGCCTAAACATACATTCCCTGAAAATTGGAGCCCAAAAAAATAATATTTAGTACTAGACCAAGACGCATAAAGATTTTCCATATAAAATACACGTGAACTTTGATTATTTTTCTTCAAATCTCTACAACTCAGAGGCATTTTATGGCACAATCTTGGGCAATGGTAGGGTTTCTTCAGAATTGAATGCTCTACAAAAGTGTCCAGTGCGATGTAACCCTAACTCCCACCAGCGAGGTAGTACGGGTCATTAACCCCAATTTTTCCACGAAATTCTCGCTTTTTGCCCCTATCTCCTAAATAACAAGAGTTGCAGAAAAAATGAATATGACAAACTTGTAGGAAATTCAATTTCCTACAAAAAAGTTCTGAACACCAAATTGCTAACATCAATATTTCTTGAGATATTGGGCTTTGAAGTTGAGGTAGTGTTTCTACAATTTAGCTCAATAATCCTTGAAACTTCCACACTACCTCAACTTCAAAGCCTAATATCTCAAGAAATATCGATGTTAGCGATTTGGGGTTCTAGAACTTTTTGGAGGAATTTGAATTTGCTACAAGTTTGTAATATTCACTTTTTCTGTACCTCTTGTTGTTTACGAGATAGGGGCAAAAAGCGAGAATTTCGTGGAAAAATTAGGGTCAATAACCTGTACTACCTCGCTGATGGGAGTTAGGGTTACATCGCAATGGACACTTTTGTAGAGTATTCAATTCTGAAGAAACCCTACCATTGCCCAAGATTGTGCCATAAAATGCCTCTGAGTTGTAGAGATTTGAAGAAAAATAATCAAAGTTCACGTGTATTTTATATGGGAAATTTTTATGCGGCTTGGTCTAGTACTAAATATTATTTTTTTGGGCTCCAATTTTCAGGTAATGTATGTTTAGGTATTAGCCACAAAATTTCGGGGTGGGACTGAAAAAAAAAAATAGTCGCAAAAAAAAAGCACCCTAATGTATATCTATGCACAAAAACTGCATCAAGCTTCAAACCATTCAAGTAATGGTTTAAAAAAGAAGGATGTATTACCTATTTTAAAATATCGATACCTCGGTGATATCCTGGTAAAATTATCGTCTAATCGAATTGTGCACACATTTTTTTTTCTGTATATTTTGATTAATTTTTGAGACGTCGCTTGAATAACGACCGAGGTTTGAACATATTACAATATTATCTACAAAAACTACAATCATTTATCGTCTGAAAAAGATTTAGTTCCGACCATTTTAAAATAAGCCGCATCAAAGCGAAACATTTTTCCCTCTGCTTGATTTAAATAGTGCACATTATCCGTAAAATAAATGAATAAAGCTTTGCTGAAAGGTATGCGATGGTTTTCCTGGAATAATAATAAAAAGGACAACAACTCGAAACGACCAATTCGGCTGGAAACATTATTATCACTTTAGTTCGATTGAATTGAATTTACATTTTTACGTTTTCATATTTTCAGCCAGTCTCTCTCTCTTTCGTTCTGAATCAGGACGATATCCAAAATTTGGCCATCTGCAAAATGGCTTTGCAATGGCCTCGAATATCACTTCCGTGTCGCCTAAGTAATTAGCATAACGTGCATTTTTTGGGCGTGCGAAGTGAATTCGGTGAATGAAAATTAAATTTAAAAAAAAAAAAAAAATTACTGAAATGCTTGACGTGAATTTATATTCATAGGCCGCATATAAAATAAAGTCACTTTCAGCGGTATAAATATTTATTTAAGAGGATTTTCCAGTTTAACTAAAATTTGGAATATTTTTATGGTCACTGCGTTAGTCAGGGAAAAATTGCTTTATTGAAATAAATAATGCCCTTTGATAAAAGTGTAAGCTAAATTCCAGAATTAAAATATGAAAGCCGACATTTTAAATAGAAAATGGACAAATAAATGAGATCTTAAAACCTCACTTTTTATGTCAACAAAAACGAGAAACGCTTAACTGCGACAATAGAAGTTTTTTGGTATATTAAATGTTCAGTGCGAAATTCAAAATTATTTGTTTTAATATGATTTTTATATTTACTGCGACATTTTTAGTAATCGTTCTTGATCATCTTCACATAAGTTATAATGAAAAAACACAGACTCGGTGCTAATTTCAGAAATCTCTAATCCCAAGTCTAAAATGGAATAAACCATACTTATGGAAATATTTTCTTTGTAAGGAAGAACTACTTATGTATGTAAGCAAATAAACATATATATGTATACATATATACAGGGTGTCCGTGAAGTAGTGCGCCAAAATTAAGGGGATGGTAGGTTGGGTCATGACCTACCAGAATATCAAAATATGACCTTAGTGAAAACCTCACCGTTTTCAAGATATTTGGGTTTTTATGAAAAATTAAATTCCAGTTTATTGACTAGTTGGTGCACATAAAAAGACATGTTCTAATTTTTTTTTTTTTTTGCTAAAATATTCTAGATAAGTTGCCCTACCTGGTAAGCATGTAATTTTTTATTACTAACACAAGACCGTCGAGAAAAAAAATAATCACATTTGTTTTTTTTGCTGTTCAAAATTATTTGACTCTGCTTTGACCTTAACTGGTGAAAAAAAAAATGTACTAGGCAGTGATGGGAAAGCAATTCAAAAAATTGCTTAATTAATGCAGATTTCAGAATCACCCATTTTATTCATGAATAACAAGATATTGCCATGTTCATTTTAAATCAAATTTAATTTTTCATAAAAATCCAAATATCTCGAAAACGGTGAGGTTTTCACTAAGGTCATATTTTGATATTCTGGTAGGTCATGACCCAAGCTACCATCCCCTTAATTTTGGCGCACTACTTCCCGGACACCCTGTATATAGTTTGTTTTTGATAAACCATGCCAAAATACGTTTTTATCAATATCATTCATTCTGAGCTGGAGGTTAGATTCCGACAAAATTCAATATTTTCAAATATGTATTAAGATAATTTCTTTCCTACAGTTCACACTAAGTGACACCTGTTTAGTTTAACTTAAACAGAAAATTGCTCCCAGATTACTGGGATCATATTTGTTTCATCGTGACTAAAACTAAAATACGCACCAATTTTTATTCTTAATTTTAATTTTAATTATTTAATTAATTTATTTATAATTTAATTAATAAACATCAGAGGTAATGAAGTTTATCTGTGTTTTAATTAGCCAGTGGCTAACATAATATTTACAATCATATAATCATACGTTGCAATTATCAGTTAAAATTTCTTATAAATGTTTAAACATGTTCGTTGGTTACTACATTCTAATTCGAATAAAATTTAGATTTGACGATTTTTGGTAATTAGTATTGAACAGCGAAAATGATTTAAAATTTACAAACTATTAGCAATATGTATGACGTAATTTTTTAATAATTTATTTTATTTAAATCGATCAACTTTATTTTTGTGAGTGTAAATATAAAAAGTTTATAGTTTATATAACATGTTGATGCGTAAAATTGAACCATGCGCGATTTACTGCGCTCCCTTTTTGAAGGAGTTTATAGTTTTTGTTAATTATTTTTATAATAAATGACATTGATTACAAAATGCTTATACTTTTTGTTTCATTAATATCTGATAAAAACAAAAAAAATTCCTGTTTGGGAACAAATCAAATAATAATAACATAACATAATAATTAATAACAATTTAAGGGGACTTTTCCTTTCTAAATTGGAAAAAAAAGACAATTTTTAAATATTTAAAAAAAAAAAACTATTATATTTATGGTTATAATTTTTTTTACACATTGTTAAGGAGGTTTTGAGGCATACAAAATAAAATTTTTTGGCTCTTAGTTGTTTTTCACCACTGCAGAGGGCGTCTTCCAAAAGATGCATTTTAATTTATGAGACACTTTTCTGCCTTCCTGTAACAAATTTTTTTTTAATTCCAACGGGATTCAATTCGTAGACTTAAAACTAATAAGTAAACCTTTAAAAAGTTATTTTTTTTTATTTTTATGGCCTTTATACGCGATTTTATAACTTCTTAGAGGTTTATTTAGTAGTCGTATATATAAAGTATCAAACAAAATTTGGTTTACTTAGATTGGTTTAGTAGATTTTGAGAAAAACGTCTCCCAGTTTTGAAAAATGTGATTTCGAGAAAAGTATTTTTACTGTAATTTTATCGAGTAAAATGGTCATATTATGGTTATAAATACAGCTATAACTTCGTTTATATTTCGAATTTCTTAATAAAATTTTAGAACAGTATTTCTATGATACTAAGAAATGTTTTTCCGTTAAAAAAAAAAGGTTTTTTGAAAATTTAGAAAGTAAAAGTCCCCTTAACTCATGCATTAATTTTAAGATTATCTTTTATGATTGTCTTTAAAGTACATCAAAGAATGATTATCCTCTAGGCTTATATAAATAAAATATATACCCACAAATTAAAATAATTACGAATTCTCGCTTTTCAAACAAAATCCCGAAAAGCAAAATCTCGCATTTACAAAAACTCGCATTTAAAATTTGCTCATAATGAAAATTTTACATAAGCAAAATCTCGTTTTGATAGACGAAAATTTCACAGTAAAAGAAAACCTTTTGAAGTTTACACCATTTTCTGCATATCCGGGTGGAAAACATCATCAGAAAATTTTTACGTTAAAGATGTTTCCATTCTTTCTGTGGAAATAATTCTTGAAATATATATATTAGGGTGCTTTTTTTTCGCGACTATTTTTTTTTTTTCAGTCCCACCTCGAAATTTTGTGGCAAATACCTAAACAAAAATTCCCTGAAAATTGGAACCCTTAAAAATAAAATTTAGTACTAGACCAAGACGCATAAAGATTTCCCATATAAATCCCAAATCTCTACAACTCAGAGGCATTTTATGGCACAATCTTGGGCAATGGTAAGGTTTCTTCAGAATTGAATGCTCTACAAAAGTGTCCATTGCGGTGTAACCCTAACTCCCACCAGCGAGGTAGTACGGGTCATTGACCCGAATTTTTCCACGAAATTCTCGCTTTTTGCCCCTATCTCGTAAACAACAAGAGGTACAGAAAAAGTGAATATGACAAACTTGTAGCAAATTCAATTTGCTACAAAAAAGTTCTGAACACCAAATTGCTAACATCGATATTTCTTGAGATATTGGGTTTTGAAGTTGAGGTAGTGTTTCTACAATTTAGCTAAATAATCCATGACAATTCCACACTACCTCAACTTCAAAGCCCAATATCTCAAGAAATATCGACGTTACCGATTTGGTGTTCAAGAACTTTTTGGAGGAAATTGAATTTACTACAAGTTTGTAATATTCACTTTTTCCGTACCTCTTGTTGTTTACGAGATAGGGGTAAAAAGCGAGAATTTCATGGACAAATTGGGGTTACTGACCCGTACTACCTCGCTGGTGGGAGTTAGGGTTACACCGCAATGGACACTTTTGTAGAGCATTCATTTCTGAAGAAACCCTACCATTGCCCAAGATTGTTCCATAAAATGCCTCTGAGTTGTAGAGATTTGAAGAAAAATAATCAAAGTTCACGTGTATTTTATATGGGAAATCTTTATGCGTCTTGGTCTAGTACTAAATATTATTTTTAAGGGCTCCAATTTTCAGGGAATGTTTGTTTAGGTATTAGCCACAAAATTTCGTGGTGGGACTAAAAAAAAAAAAAATAGTCGCGAAAAAAAAGCACCCTAATATATATATATCTTAAATCTTGAATATATACAAAAAAAATACTAAATTAGGTTCATCGATCTTTCCTTTACCACGACAAATTAGTGCTTATCACCGCCGATTAGTTGTATGAGTTTTCAAATTAATTGCAGTTTTACGAAATGTTTCATGAAATATTCTGGAAACCGTTGCGAAAAAATGTCACTAAACGAGTTTTAAGCTTGCGGTCTATCGTACTCAACCCGAAAATTTTTAATTAAAAAACGTTCCAGTTGATTTATATTTCATTTTTTGATTTTCTAAACATCTTTTTAAGATTCATCGTATTCAATTCAGTATAGACTTCAACCGAAAAGTTTTTGCACGAATAATTTCGAAAAGGATCACAGAGCTGTTAAGAAAAATTTTACTTAGTTAAATTCTGCAGAAGTAACTAAATCATTTTGATGTAGGGTTGCGTGAGTGACATTCGTTCTGGCGTCGGCGGTGCTATTACCAGACGCCAAAGCCTTATGCAAATATTCTGGGAGCAATTTTGCGCGCAACATGTTAGCTTTTAAGCCCAACATTTCAACTTATGACTGTAAATATGTGCACCGTCTGGCTCGCAAAATACAGCTCTCCAGCGGCGATGGCGAAACAGGACCAACCCGTCAGAGGGGAATTCAATAACATTTCTATCACTGAATGTACCACATCCTGCTTTCAGGTTAGCGAGACATCCTCAGAGGGAAGTCATTTACAATTTGTAGTTTTCTTGAGTGCCGCATAAAATAGTTGAATCCTAAAGGGTCCATAACGCCCTGCCCTGTTACAACTGCTGCTTCCCTTAAAAACAGAATATTTGTACATAAATGCAGAAAATATTCGGGCTAGCCCGCGCCGTTGATAGAAACACTCCGGTCTCACAGAGGCGGAGAACGTACACATGCTCCCGAAATATGGTTATTATAATAAATTTTAAGAAGGGTTTGGGACCGGAGCTAGTTCTCCGGTGAGCATATAAAAAAAAAAAAGTCAGGACCGGGATGATGCGACGTCTAGTTTCGGGCGGCGCAAGAGAGACGACAAGCGTCAGGATGCATAAATCCCTCTAAATGGGATGAAAGTAACAACAGGGTGAAGCAGGAGCGAGGGCTGCGTTCGGTGAACATTTCCATGATGGAGAACCCAGATTTCGGGAATCTTAAACGTGCGGTTTTATGAAGCAGACGGTAATAACATACAATACCTTTTATCTAAGGTTGTCATACATCATCTACTTAATTGACAGTAAAATGAGTGCGCAAATATTCGAGGCTGCGAGACACGTCGCACCGGCGATATCAGACTCATGCGGTGACACCTAGTCGCCCTGTTGCGGTATTGTGTACGCCTATGCGTTCCAGAGGGATGCTCTTATGACTGAAGGGTTCCTAAAATACTTGGAAATATATAAATACGCAATATACCCCGAAAATTGCCTTCAGCTCATAAATATTTATAGTAATCTATCGCTATTACCATGGGGATTAGCGGTTAGCAATTTGGTGGAAAATTACTTAAGTAGATATGCCGATAATCTATAACATTGTGAATAATTCGTCGAATCGACTTTATCCAAAATATCCAAATTCTAACACTTAAATCAAACTATACATAATAAATTCGTTGATTATATCTACCTATTAAAATCTATTATTTTAAAGTCAATTCAACAATAAATACACTTCAAAAACTTTGTTAAACACTCATTTTCGGAAAAAATCATCGGAGGTATGGTGATATTTGAAAAAACCTTGAGGTTTAACAATAATAATAGCTGCGTTTTTTCACAATCTGATCCGGATTAAACAAACATTTAAAAAGAACATCAAATACTTTGATTTATAATAGTGCAGGAAAAGCGGCGATAAAAAGAGTCAAATTTTGCTTAAACAAATTTTTGTCATAATTTTGCGCTCGGCGCCTTACCGAAAACTACCTACCAGCAACTCGGCGGCACTTTGCCGCGAGAATGTGGACCTAGGTGTCGCGTTATATTATATAGTATAACTTTTGAACTAAGTAATGTATGTATTGTAATAATGTTTGATTTATATGGGAAAAATACATTAACCAAAAAGTCGTGGTGGAATAAGTTCATCTTCCGTATTCACTAATAAACTCTGTGTCCCCTCAGAAGGGACATTCGAATGCAAAGAGTTAATAATAAAGAAGTTATGAACAATTAAATAAAAAAATAGATGGATGAAGAGCTTTAACTTTAAATATCTTTGTTTTTTTATTTTTTATAAAAAAAAAACGCATACGAGCCTTTTTTGTAGAGCACTTTATCACGAATTATTTGACTACTATACTATACTATACTAGTACGCTACTATAAGTGTAGCATTATTATTATGGACTATACCTAATTTGCATCAAAAAATGTATCCAATAGTTTTTCCAGATCAAGATCAAGAAGGGTAATATGACAAGCTTAACCTTTTTTTCTTTAAGATTTAAAAGAAATGATCTTCTTCCTTTTGCATTCCTCATTTAATTTTCTCATAATACTTTTCATATATTATAATTTTAGCATTATCTTCATGATTTCTACTTCATTTGGCATATTACATCGCTATCTCGTCCAGATTTTGCACGATTTTCTTACTTCTATTCCCAAAATTGTACAATAAAACCAAAAATCGAATGCTATTCATTAAAGGAAAATTTAAGTTATGAGCGTATGTTGCAAAAGCGAACATAGATTTCTATTCAAAAATTCAATTTCTTTTACATATTTTAAAGAAACTAAGTGTACAACAATTTTAACATAACAAACTGTCAAACTTCACAATTTTTCGGTTTCATTTCCGATCGCTAAGATCGCTCCAACTTCTAGTCTGTACATAATTTTGTGCCGTAGATAAGCCACAGCACGTGTAGCATTCTCTAAAGAAAAAATCTGCCAATATTTCAAGAAAAGAAGGAAGAAGAAATACAATATTGAACGGGTTCCTATAAGTATTCAAAAAAAAATCTCGTACCGAAAGAATCGAATTGGAAAAATGAAATTTAATGTTTAAATAGAAAATTCAATACTTCAGAAACTCCGACTGTTAATGTTTAATACATTTTAAACTGAACATAAGACTTTTACTAGATGTCTGATTTCAATAGACAGTTTGGCTTTCAAATCTACTTCGAACGTGCAGTCAAAATCTTGAGATATATTGTTAATAGCAACAAAGAAATCTTACTTTAAAACCAATTCATTTTTTTCTTTAAAAGTTATTTAAAACTTATATCACTTCATATATATTTCTGATTCTGATTGTTTTCGTTACATGGATATATATGTAACTAGTACGTATATACATTACGTATCAATATCACTACTCTATCTCGAAAAAGAATAGAATAGTTGGTTTAAAACGAAGGATAGTAAGAAATCTATCTAATGCAATATATTGTATGGTATATTATAAATATATAATACATATATATATGCTTAAAGCATGTATGTCCTATAAATCTTTTATAAATATATGTACAGTACATATTATACTTACATATGTTTTCGAGTTGAAGGATAATTGATATTGATTATGAGTTTGGATAAAATTGCTTAATTCTCTTTGTATTTTCGTGCTTTTAGTAGAAAAGAAGTTGCTAACTTGTAAGTTTTTCTGCTTTTTCCAGAGAGATCACATTCTGCTCACGCCAACACCAGAAGATGTAGTCAGTTGCATTTCAAAGGGCAAAAGTGAGGTAAGTTCACCAACTGAAATAATCTGTTTTTGAAGAAATCTCGTGATATCAATTATAGTTCTACGTCATGTTGTCATTTTGAAAGAAACTGTGACACGTACGTGTCATCCGTGATAGAATATTATATAAAAAAATATTTCATCTCTTCACTTTCAGCTTTTTGACTGCAGAAACCATATCCGCGTAGTTCAGCCGATGGAGAACGGCAACAGGCTCTACATCTGCGGAACTAATGCTCATAATCCCAAGGATTATGTCATATATGTGAGTAGCAATTTCCTCGTAATCTCATTTTTGTATCAAACTTAAATCCTGCATGAAATAAATTTTCATTTTTCGTCGAGAGTATTGCCATGGGATATGAATTCTCGGATTGGCACAACAACAGTTGACGTCGAGGGAGGCTCACGTTTTGGAAAATTGTCCCCTCGTTGGCGTTCTGTTTTATTGAGACAAGAAAAACGTGTTCGGCTTGGAGAGAAGGTCTGCTTCGAAGCAACCTGACCAAATCCGTCATTGAACCTTTCCCTCTGCGATTTTTACAAACTTTCCGCCCCGGCTGCTTATGTGTATATTTACAGAACGTGTACCGAAGCCGTTTTACTTAATACTTATTTCGTCCACTTTTTTTTTTCTTGCAGTCGAATTTAACCCATTTACCGAGATCAGAGTACGTGCCAGGAATTGGCTTAGGAATCGCCAAATGTCCCTACGATCCACTCGATAATTCAACTGCAATTTATGTTGAGCACGGAAATCCTGGAGGTTTACCGGGACTTGTAAGTATTTAAAACATCCTTGAAAATGGACCTGCCTGCAATCGTAGGTACTAAACTGTACGAAAACTTTTCATTTCTCAACCCGCAGTACTCGGGCACCAACGCGGAATTTACAAAAGCTGATACTGTGATATTCCGGACAGATTTGTACAACATGACGGCCAAGAAGAAGGAGTACGGCTTCAAACGTACCTTGAAATACGACTCCAAGTGGCTCGATAGTAAGTATGCGTCCTCCTCATTGATGCTGTATGATTCCTTGCGGCAAACACAGTGAATTATGACGCTTGAGAATGCGATATACACAAGAGCTTGATACTGTGTTTATGGCGTATAAATTTGAACGTGTCAGAATACCGCCCCAAGTCAAACTTTCAATTAGATTTACACAGAATGGTGTGTGTCTGCATCTGATAACATTAGCAGCATATTAAAGATGAAGGATGCTCCTACAGCTTGCCTTTCTCTTTGTTCCCTTGTAATTATCTAAATTTTATTGATAACTCAAACTTTCAATGAATTTACCATCAGGATGAAAATGAGAAAAGTCAAGGGTATACGATACACGTAGGTGCGTCTTTCAGTCTTTTCATCTCTTTAAAGATAAACTCGTTTCAAATTTATAGCCGACTCTGCTTTGAAAGATTTAATTCATATTCGTTTCTTTGAAGACACCTACATTTCCTAAATATTCCTAACACAAGTAGATACATAAAGGGTATAATATATTGTTTTAAATGTCTTAGAATTTAATTTAAGAATCGTAGGAATCATATTTTATAAGTTATTGCTTTAAAAGCATGAATCTTAATATTAGACACCAATTTTCAAAACTTTCGGTTGCCAGATATTAGCTTCCGTTTTTATGTACGATGTAAAGCAAACATGTCTTCTTACTTTTTTTGTAGTCTTATTTAGCTAAATATGATTACAAGTTTGTTCTGCAGACCCCGAGTTATTACTGAAACCACTTTTGATTGATTGGACAAAACTTAACGTTCACCAAATTTTTGTCAACTATCGCGTAACTAGAAATAATATAATTTTGATTCATAATATAAAACACATTAGCTGCGTTTTTTTCAATCGGATCAGGATCTGGATCAATCTCTTAACATTGACATACAACAACAACTCGTGATCCACACTTTCATTTGGATTAGAATCAATGATCCGCAAGAAGTGGTTACAAAAAATTCTACGAGAAGTGCAAGTGTCGGATGAATAGTTCGGAAATTTCTAACAGAGTCGGTGCTGTAGTTTTTCTTGTCTGAAATGATGGCAGCATTGAAATTTGTAGTCGATTGGTTCTGAGCACACAAAGAAAAAGTAATTTATAGTAACAAAAAAAATCAAATCGTTTTTCTGATTATGGGATTTAATAAAAAACAAAACGTTGAAGGCTATTTTTGAGTTTTCTTTGACGAAAGCTGTCGTCTAATCCCCAATTCTTATTAGATTAGCAAAAACAGGAATTCCAGCTCCTCAAACCCAAAATCGTGATCCCGGTGATTAATCTGAATCGTTTTTTTTCATTTGATCCTGATCCAGAGCCAGATCCAGATGAAAAAAACGCAGCTATTGTTTCAAAAGTTCAGCCAATAGATAAGATAGTCAATCGAAAAATAATAGTGCCTTTAAAAATCTGATGCTTTCATTCAGGACTGTTAATCAAAAAGTTTAAAGAAACATGAACGATTCGAAATATTTTGGTACAAAATATTGTGTATTCTTGAAGTGAAAGGTATTTTTCGAAAATGAAAACGCTCCCAGTGCAATATAAATAAAAAACAGTCAGTCCTTCTTAAGTGTTCGATGGACCCCACCATCTTTCGTACTTCGTTAAATTTTGAGAGCTCTATAAGCCAGTTTAAACGATTGTATTAGATTTACTTTTAATCTGCGCAAATTCAAGTTGAAGATGTAAAATGTGCTATGGATTTTTTATTTTTTCAAGAACCGGCTTATAGTACAGAAATTATTTAGGATTTAAGTGCGCAGCTGCTCTAATTCCAGAATAAGCTTTTATTCCAGTTGTAAACAATCAAACCTGCCTCATTGACCTCAGCTTTAAAAAAACCCTGAAGAATTGAGGAAAAAATTATTTAAATATTTTTCCTTTTTTAAATTCGGATTTAAGATCTTCATCAAAACCTTTTTTGTTCAATTACGCTAGTTGAAAACGATTCTATTCAAATTATTAGACTCTAATCGGGTTAGATCGAAATAATAATAACTTTAAAATAATTTATGAGAACCCATCAGCGTGTATTTAAAGTCAGTAATTACGTTAAAATGATTTTATTTTAAAATAGCATATTTTAGTACAGTAAACCACTGCTAACTTATAATCGGACAAAGGTGAAACAATTGTACAATATAAGTGAGATGTACTTTTTTTTTTTTAATTTTCTACATTTTTAAAATATAGTACATACAAGAAAAATCCATACAAAACAACAAATAACTCAATTTTTCAAGTCAAACAAACAATACTAATCGACACAATTTTTGATTCCTACAATTGAAGAAAATCGACATGATCCTTCAAAAATTTTTCTTTTATGCCCAGGATAGAAATTTTGAAATTACCAACCAAACTTAATACAAGCGACTCTTTGATTAATTTTAATAAAAAATATCATCAAATAGCAAATGTTCAGACGTCATATTGGATTCGCCATTTTATAATCCAAATAAAAAAAAATTGTATACTGTAATTTGGAGTATGATCTACGTTCTGGCATAAAATCAGAAATATTTATGCATTTGCATATGCATTTAATTGTAATTGAGGATCAAACAAACCAAACGAATGTCCATTTTTCCAAAATAATGGCAATTTTTCCTTTCTTTTAGACACAAGCAACAAAAAAATAGCAGTTGGAAGTCAAAATCGAAACAATAGTTTAAATTTGTTAATTTGTGTAGTTACACAAATATGAAATATATGAGAAATAATGAACTTTAAATATTTTAAATACTAAGTTGCAAATCTCTTGGATTCAATATCACTCCACAATTGATGAGCCGTCGATTTAATAACATTATGAAAAACTGCAGGTTCAATATTCGTAAGGTTTTTTTTCACTGGTTGATGTTACGAAATATTATAATTGAAAAGTTTGAAAAGCCACCCAAGAAGAGGTTCTGCCGTTTTCCAAAATTCATCGTTTTTCCAAAAATTCGTTCGCAAATTACAATCGCATTTCTTTATTCTTTAAGGGCTTATAAATAGTTTCTTTCTTGCATCTCTTTCATTGTAGTTGTTTCTTCTTAACATATTTTGCGCAATTTCAGCACAAACTTTGTCTTTTATATTCCCTTATACAATGTTTTTTGGTTCTTAGTGGTCGATTTAAAAGGGTTTTCTTGTACTTCTTTCATAATTCGTTTTTCGACAAGTGCTACCATCTGTTTCCAATTTGTTCGATTGTTTGTTTGATTTGAAATATGAAGCTATTGTTTTTTTTTTCTTATATTTATTAAAAATCAATTATTTCGTAAGTATATTTTTGTTGTAACCCTTTGTAAGATAAAATAAGCATTGTAAAGGGTTTTCCAATAGAGACTTGACAACTTTGAATTCAATTTGTGAACGCAACCTTTCACTAATCATCGAACTGTCACTGTCAATTTATTTAATAAACTTAACATTTTCATCATGGTAAAGTACACGAACGAACAACGTCTGCAAATTATAAAAATTTACTACAGAAATTCGGAGTCGGTGACCGCTACTTTAAGAGCGTTAACTCCGATTTTCGGTCGTAATTCTCGCCCTAGTCGACAGGCAGTAACAAGTTTAGTGCAAAAATTTGAGTCTACATATTCGTTGTGTGATGTTGCCGTGCCAGTGAGACAACGGGTTGGTCGAAGTGTCGAAAATATCGCTGCCGTTGAAACGTCCGTAGCAAATGATCCAAATCAGTCAATTCCACGGCGTTCTCAAGAGTTGGGCATCGCCCAGACCACTTTATGGCGAATTTTACGCAAGGATCTTGGTTTACATCCATACAAGATCAAGCTGACTCAAGAATTGAAGCCGATGGACCATTTGAAGCGATTCTCTGATTGGGCTCTGGAATAGATGCGCCAAGATGATCAATTTCATCGCAAAATCATCTTCAGTGACGAAGCTCATTTTTGGCTCAATGGGTTCGTCAATAAGCAAAACATGTGTTATTGGTCGGGTGAAAATCTACATGTGCTTCATGAAACACCACTTCATCCAAAAAAAATAACTGTTTGGTGCGGTTTGCATGCCGGCGGCGTCATAGGGCCATATTTTTTCGTCGACGATAATGATCGTCACGTTACTGTGAATGGTAATCGTTATCGCGCCATGGTTACCGTTTATTTTTGGCCCGAATTGGAAGATATGGACTTGGACAACATGTGGTTTCAACAGGACAGAGCCACAAGCCACACAGCACACGTTACAATCGATTTATTGAAGAGTAAGTTTGATGAGCGTGTTATCTCAAGAAATGCACCAGTCCATTGGCCGCCTCGTTCGTGGGATTTAACGCCTCTAGACTTTTTTCTTTGGGGCTACGTCAAGTCATTGGTCTATGCCAACAAGCCGACGACGTTGGAAGAGCTCAGAGCCAACATTGCACGCGAAATAGCAGCCGTTTCGGCCGAAATGTGTGGCCGAGTCATCGAAAATTGGGTCCAAAGAATCGACCGCTGCAAACGTGCCCGCGGTGGCCATATGAACGAAGTCGAGTTCCATTCATAAATGTTTTGATTCTACTTCAACCCGATAATAAAGTTTTTGAAATATCTCAAATGGTTTGCATTTTATTTTGAAAAAAATTTGTCAAGTCCTTATTGGAAAACCTTTTATAAGAGAGGGAGTATAAGATGTAAGCATTCCTTTAAGAAACTATATTTTATTTACTCAGTTGTACCAAAGATAATATAAACTACAAATACAAATTATACAAATTTTAAATCAGTTACTCTGAGCACCTTGGTGTTTTCATTCTAAAAGATGTCCATTCAAGTTTAAAGTTATCAGTCGTCATCATATCTATAGCTTGAATTTTAATTCCAAATACATGTATTTATTTCCATGAAGGTTTTCGTTGTAATTCGGAAATTTCTAATATTTTGTCCTCTCAATTTTGGTACTTAAGAAAACTAAACTTTTGTACTATATTATATGGAGCCCTTTCTATAATGTCTATGTGCAGCAGATAGAGTCCGTCCAAAGGCGTTTCACTAGAATTTTGTTACTGAAAATAGACGGCCGTTACCTAGATTATTTTGCCCGTCTTGATCGATTTAATTTGCCTTCCCTTGAGAAGCGCCGATATTATCTTGATGAAATTTTTATTTACAAAGTTGTCCATAGCCATTTTAGTACGCCCGCTTTACTGGACAATGTTAACTTTTTTACTCCGCCGAGAATTTCACGCTCTTTCTTAATTTTTAAACTTCCAATTGCTAGAACTAATATCCGTCAAAAATCACCTTCATTTAGAGTTCAAAAACAGCATAATGACTTATTCAATAACGTTGACATCTTCAGTCCTAGTCTCTACTCCTTTAAAATATCTTTAAGAGATGAGATTTTCACCCCCCTCACGTAATCTTCGCCCGACAATAATATTTGCTTCGCTCAGTTTTTCTTTTCTTTTCCTTTTCAGTTTTATTTTAAAATTTTGTTTTGGACTTATCTATATTTAATTATTATTATTATTATTATTTTTTTTTTTTTCTTTTGTCTCATTTTTCCGCATTTTTACATTAATTATTTTCTTCTTTATTTTATTTCAATTTAATTTTTTATTTCTAAAGTATCGGTAGCCTTTAATTGGATTTATTCTGTAGGCTATCGCCGCAACATTTTTGTAAATAAATAAATAAATAAATAAATAAACATCATTTTCATGTATCAAAATAATCGGAATTTTTAAAACCGCACGCTAAGAGCTGTTCTTTATTCTTAATTTGTTTGAGAAAACTACCCTCTCCATTTATCAGTAAAAAAAAAAAAAATCTCTTCCTGAAATTGCTTCTTGATAATATTGTGCAATTATTTCACTGTATCTTTATGTTTTCTACTTTATAACTACCTTTTTCTGATCATTCGTTTGAACCACTGTATATATCTAATTAAATATTTTACATGTTTGTTCTCCTAATTAAATAAATTTTCAATCTGTCGTGTAATTAAAGATGGTAGTTCCCATGCCACTTAAGTATTACAGCATTTGTAAAAGTATTTCATTTTTGGAGAAGCCCTAACTACCGTCTTATTATTGGCTTTCTTCCTTTTTGGGGCTCATTACGTTGCCAGATGTTACGTAATTAATAGTCATCTGGCGGAGGAATTCGAATCACAAAATGTCGGACGAGTATGCCCGCCGTGGTGTTAAGGGCATATTTAGCGACCTGCCGGGCTCCAACCCTCCTCAATCTAGGCTGAAAATTGAATACGAATCGACCATAAAATTTCTCGCTTTGTGTCTTGGAAAATTAATTATGCAAATCAGACTCGGGTGGTCGCCGTTTGCCTGCAGATCTGATTTCTGATCAAATTGAATTTTGTTTTCTCTTTTTCCTCTTGCAGAGGCAGACTTCGTTGGGGCTTTCGACATTGGCGATTATGTGTATTTCTTCTTCCGTGAAACAGCTGTCGAGTACATAAATTGCGGGAAGGCTGTTTATTCCCGCATCGCACGGGTCTGCAAGAAGGATACCGGGGGCAAGAACATCCTTGCCCAGAATTGGGCAACCTACTTAAAGGCGCGCCTCAACTGTAGCATATCCGGGGAATTCCCTTTTTACTTCAACGAGATCCAGTCGGTGTATCAATTGCCGACTGATAAGAGCAAGTTCTTTGCCACCTTTACGACCAGCACGAACGGCCTTATCGGATCAGCCGTATGCAGCTTTGATATAAACGAGGTTCATGCAGCCTTCTCAGGTCGGCATGGCAAATCCGAATTGAGTGAAAATTTATTTAATCATATATTAAATTATTATTACAGGAAAATTCAAGGAGCAGGCGTCATCAAACTCCGCTTGGTTGCCTGTCTTGAACTCGAAAATTCCTGAGCCCAGGCCCGGGACATGTGTCAACGACACCTCCAGCTTACCAGATACTGTTCTCAACTTCATTAGATCCCATCCTCTGATGGATAAAGCTGTTAATCATGAACACAACAATCCTGTCTATTACAAAAGGGATTTAGTGTTTACAAAGCTAGTTGTCGACAAGTAAGTAAATATGTGCCTGGTTGGCAGGGGCGAACGAAAAACAAGAGATTTACGCCACACGAATCCAGACCTATCCTTGTATATTGA
Source organism: Dysmachus trigonus (assembly GCA_949715965.1). Lineage (NCBI taxonomy): Eukaryota > Metazoa > Arthropoda > Insecta > Diptera > Asilidae > Dysmachus > Dysmachus trigonus. The sequence goes on from OX454319.1 coordinate 34,824,161, forward strand.
CTGTATGTCAGCGACTCTTCCACAAAATATATCGATTCCCAACCACATGAAGGGAAAAACAAAAAAAAATCAAGTAATCCCGAAATATTTCATAGTCACTTTAAATATTATTTTTGTTTGTTATTTCCTAATTTTGGAAACTTTTTCTACCTTTTTCACAGTGCTATAAATATGCACACCTAGAAGATACGAATGAAATTAAATTAGAGGAAATACTTTAATATATTTTTCTAACATTACCAACTCTTTAATCCTTTTTACACAATGGTTTGCCATACTCTTTATATTTTTGACACATAGGTTTAAACTCTTGAAACTTTGGAAATACTTTATACTTTACTCATTTCTCAAAATGTTTTCTAAAGATTTTAAGAGAAATGTTTTCTTTCTTTTACATAAAACTGAAATTTCTTGAATTTTTTTTTTTTTTTTAAGTGAGTACTTAAAACTATTTTAGGAATTAATTGATATTGAAAAAAAAAGTTTTATACTGCAGCTTATTAAAAAAAATTAAAATTTAGGTATATGTACTTAAAATGAAACTTTCTTAGCTGAACAATATAAAAAATAATACCAAGACACTGCAGTAGCCAACTTCAGGACTAATACTATCAAAACACATAGTTTCAAGAAAATCTGATTTAATACTGCAATGTATGTATGTAGAGCCAAAAACCACAATTACCGGAAAATATTAAAATTTTAATATTCGATAATTAAAATCTTCTGAATATGTATTATATATGATGAGCCATTGGCTGGTTTCTTTAAAAAAATGCTATATAATAAATAATTCTCAATATTTTTCAAAGTTTGTTGATTTATTGAAAAGAGTAAATATTCCGATTAGTTGGAGAATACAATTTCATTTAAATGGCTGATCGACTGGCTTAACTTTAATGAACTTTAACTGCACTCCACAAACAAAAGTCCAACTTGCGTACAGCAGGCGCGGTTTGTACGTTTGTGCGTTACTTGGACAGAAATTTCTTTTTAAAATTCGCACTGTTTCGGCAACACAGCACTTAAATACTTTGGAAAGAAGTTTTTAATATTTTCCGCCATTGTTCAAGCGTAAACCTATTCATTTCACACCGCGGATATATGATACTGTGTTTCTGTAAATTTCTTGAGCTGTATTTTTTTTAAATATGTAAATTAAAAAGAAACCAACACATGGCCCACCCCAAATAAGACATTTTTTTTTTTAATTATAGTAGTCAAAACAGGGCATTTGACTAGTAGGTTAAATAAATTGCTGTGATACTTAATTAGATATAAGTATTCATAAATACCTTTTTTGCAATTACGGAATTTATTATGAATTTCTTTTCGATATTTCATTTATTTTCAATCAAAGTCAGAGCTTATTTGATTTTATTAGAATTTTGTCATGGGATGTTACCTCCTGGAACCGAATATACTCACACTATCGACATTCGCCAATTTCGGGTCTTATAAAAATGAGGCCTTCGCCTATGTCTCTTTTAGCAGCATTTTATGAGCGAATAATCGCACAGCAATAATCCCACATTGCCTTTCAATGAATATGTTGGAATTGGCGGGAATCGAGCTCGAATCCCCGACCTCGATTCAATCCCAAATATTTACGAGGCCTGATTTTATTACGCCGTTCATTCTTCCATGTGAGCAATTTTAGAGCGAATGGCTGCGCACCCCATCCGATGTGGGGCCTTTGTGGGATGCGAAACTTTTCGGGGGGAGGCGGTGTACCTACATTATTGGGGCGCGCTAAATTGCGCCTCGCGCTTTATTAGATTAATTTCGGAAATAAGCAACACTTAGGGCGCGCAGTCGGTGGATCGTTTCCCTAAAATAAGGTATAGTTTGCCTACGGGAACCGCTTACACAGCGAAATTTTGCCGCTGTGCGCTATTTTACAACCACTCCGAACATAGCCACAGGACGTGAATATATTTAGTTCTATTCTCGCCGCAGAATTAAAATTGACATCCTCAACCAGGAGTATACCGTCTATTACGTGGGATCGAATATGGGGCGGGTGTACAAAATTGTCCAATACTTCAGAGATGGCGAACCCAAATCGAAATTGCTGGACATTTTTGAAATAGCGCCGAACGAAGCCATCCAGGTGATGGAAATAAGTCAGACACGTAAATCTCTGTACGTCGCCACAGACCACCGCATTAAGCAGATCGATCTGGCGATGTGCAACCGGAGGTACGATAGCTGCTTCCGGTGTGTTAAGGACCCCTATTGTGGATGGGACAAGGAAGCGAACACCTGCAAACCTTATGAATTGGGCTTATTGCAGGTAATGTAGATGTCACAGCCCATATGTATTTATGGATTGCATCGGCTCATATCAAATGTATCATTCCAGGATGTGGGCAACGAGACCAGCAACATCTGCGACTCCAGTGTCCTCAAGAAGAAAATTGTGGTCACATACGGTCAGAGTGTACATCTCGGTTGCTTTGTGAAGATACCGGAGGTCCTCAAAAATGAACAAGTTACGTGGTATCATCATTCCAAGGACAAGGGCAGGTAAGTGCTTTCGTTAATTTTTATTTAGATGAGGACCTTACTTAAGAAAATAAAGTTACAAGTGGTATTAAATGAAAGTAAATTATTACGAAGAGTTTAAACGATATTCATTTATTTAGTTATTAAACGGGTGTGTACACTTATAAAGAAAATTTACAGATGACTGATGTTTATCGGCTAGTTCCTAATAACAATAAAAAAACATACAGAGTATTACTAATGGACCGATATTGTATTATTTTCTGAGTTGCGGAGAAAAAACCTAATCAAACGGTATGTGACAACATGGCTGTGAGATTGTATTTTGTACCTGCTTATCAAAACAGGCTGATTTTGTATGATGTGCTCTGCACCACGGCGGCAAAGGAGAGACATTCGAACATCTTTGCTCAGAATTTTATATGCTTAGATATCTTCTTCCACGAATTTTATTGCTTTTGTTCGAAGATAGGCCGACAGAAAAGAATTCCTAAATATATTATTATAGATACCCCGTGTTTAGAGCTACTTGAAAATACTTAAGTTTGCTCCTAAATACACAAAGCAGCGTATATATTGTTGTAAGAAACAACCAGTTAATGGGCCAGCACATTAAATTTTTTAAGAGGAAATATATTTCCGAACCATTTTTGCTTAACAGCTTTAATATTTTACCAGTTGTTGGTTCGCATGCAAATGTTTGAAAAACAGACTCGGAATATTTTTTGGAAAACCTCTGCTGTGTCGGCTGTGAGAAAAAAGGCGTGAGGCAATGTGAAGCGGGCCGACTATCTACAAAACTTCAAAATAATTTCATATGTACACACAAAACAGAAGTAATTAATTTAAAAGTGGTAAAATATAGTATAAAGTGCGGTGCCTAAAATTTTTCTTATATAAAAAGTAGATTATTTCAAATTTTCCTTTTTAATCCTAAAAGCATAAACTAATATTTACAAACTACACAACAGTTTTAAATATTTACTAAAGAACTAGGCTGATTGATAGACTTTAAATTAATTATTACGAATGACCCTTATGGCGGTCAATGCAAACGGTCACAAACCCCTGCAAAAGTTCAACAGATGGGTATTTGTAGAATATTGATTTTAGCTGCATTCATCCCAGCTGTTAAAAAATTGTTCTATACAAAAGTAGGATAAAGCCGTATTCATGATTTCGACGGAATTAAAACTTTGAATATGAATAAATAAGAATATGGCCAATAAAGCCAGAAACAGAACAGAGGGCAGTGGTAGCGAAGCGCGCGACTTCTCAAAGTCTAAGAAAATCAAGATTTTCTTGATTTTTCAACAGCAGAATGGCGAAGAATTATTCAAGATTTTACTCAAAATAAAATCATATAAAATGTTGATTCTCCTGCAATATAATCTAGTTCGAAATCATATATTATTGTAAAGTTATATATATCCGAGTATATATCGATTACTCGATAATCCTGCATATTGCATTAAACATACAATGCAAATTAACGTAATTCTACGAGAGCCACAGATAATAGAATTTCTTACACCAATTATAAAAACAATGTCTAACGAGTTTTCTATTGTCATTTAATATTAACTCCGGGTAGGTTAGTCAGATTTGATGAGAGAGAATTTGAAGGCATTACATAATAAATCTGTCGATATCATGTAAATGCATTCAACTATTACATTTCTTAGACTCCTGAGGGAGTGAATTAAATAGATATTTCGATGCTCATCGGACAAGCTCTCCTGTTTGTTCGATTGGTCTAATTGGGTTCGGTTTGCATACTGATGCGATTAACGTTAGAGATAGTACAGGTATTTGACTTAAACTTAACAGAATATAATTTCGATATCGTGTATCGTGTGTATAAAGTGTACAGGATATTTAGAGTAGTTTATGCCTATATAGTGAATAAAATTATAGTGTTCAAGTAAGAACTAAAGGAAACATGTATGCAAAACCGGAATTACTTTCATTTGTTCTCCTTGCATTTTTTTTGGACTATGGTTTTTTGCGAAAATATAAATTTGACACTTTTATGTATTATAAGGAGAATTAGCAATAAAACGATCTGAGAAATCTATTTAAAAATTTGAGAACCTTTTAATTTTCTCATTTTATTTTTGAACAAATAATGTTCCGATAAATTTTATCTTTAACTTGTTGGTTAAAAACTGCAACAAACCAAAAATTTACCTTTTTCTGTTTTAATTTCGTAAAAATTTCATATACCAACATAGTTTTTAATTGGGAAATTGGGCATATCTAAGAGGGTAACACAAATTCCACAGAAAACAATGTAGGCTCATTTTGGCATGAAACAGCTTCACAATTACAATGTGATAACGTATCGATGATATCTCATAAAGAGAGAGAAAGAGACAAAAATATTTAAAGTAGGAAGGGGGAGGAGGAGTGGATATTACCTACAGGTATGCGCATTATGATTAAAGTATCATTCTGTATTGGAGTTTCTGCGAATAAAAGCAATTTTCAAAATAAGTTCCTTGTACTATAAACATTTTGAAGCTTTGTTTCCTTGTCCTCATCCAGAAGGACCTGGTAGGGATGGAGTTACGCCCCGCTGGAAAAATACATGGTTTTAAAAGTTTTTGGAGAAAAAAAATGTCAACAACTTGCAGGGGAGAGGTAAGACAAGAAAACCTTAAAAAAGAAGGGACATTTTGAAGCTTTTTGAGAGCAATTCATAGTTGATGCTGAGGCGAGCTAGACGCAAAATAGAGGAAAAAGGTATCAGCATGTCTGCGTACACCAAACGCCAAAGAATTAAGGAAAATTCCATCAAATACCGTAGTACCACAATCAAACCACTTGGAAAAATTTTCACTTTCATCAGAAAGACGCCTAGAAAATCACTTAAGATGGGCAAATGATAAATTGAACTGTGAATGGAGTTTATCGATAAGACATTTTGATTTGGGCATATCAAGGACGAGAATGGCGTGTATAGTTTAAAAAATAAGACGGTTATACATCGTACGTACATTAAAACACCCATTAAAAATACATGTGTACAAATGCGTTCACTAGGATTCGGCAAGTTAGTGGCTTTTATTGGAAACCTAATTGATAAACTTTATTCGGTGTATTCGAGTCCACAGTTCAGTAAAGACTGAAGTACATGTAAGTTACAAAAAATAGAGCAGAGCAATTAACTGTTATAATTCACTTATGTATATGAGCTCATGTTTAACAGTGTGAATATAAATCAAAGTACAAAAAAGGATATGTGTTAAGTGCATTGATTGTGGGATTAACAGAACTTCTAGATATTTCTTTATCATTTCAACACTCCCCCTATCGATGCATTTTACACATAAATTGATATATGTAATTCAGTAACTTCAATATAGGTTTAACATTTTAATACAGACTTCATGTTTTGCTCTCGTTAAACCCTTGGTTAATAGGTCTGAAATCATTCTTTCGCTTGGTATATGTTTGATGATAACTTCTCCCTTATTTTGCATGTCCCTGCAGAAGTGATACCTGATGTCTACGTGTTTTGACCTCTCATGTGCTATACTGTCTTGTGAAAACTTAACGGCGCTTTGGTTGTCGCAGTAGATGGTGGTTCCTTTCTCGCAGTATGTTTGGAATCCCAGTTCTTTTAGTAGTCTCCTTAAGTAAATGACCTCTTTTGTAATTTCTGATAAGGCGATATATTCGGCTTCCACTGTGGATAGAGCAACCGAACGTTGTTTCTGCGCTTTCCACCGTATAGCACCACCTGCAAGGATTATGACATAGCCGGAACATGATCTGCGATCCGTTACATCTCCTGCCCAATCCGCATCAACATAGCAATCTAAATCTTTACCAGTCTTGTGAAATTTTATGCTGTATTCCATCGTGCCCTTTAGGTATCTTAGGGCTTGTCCGAATCCAAGTCTTCGTCTTCATCTTCGTCTTGTTATGACACTTCATGACGTCACACTGAGCTAAGCTCTGTCCGAATTCATGTCTATGTCAGTGAGCTTAGCTACTCAGTATAACAGTTAAGTCACTTGGTTAGCTTGATGAGCGAGTCAAGGTTTGCGTTGACTTTCTGGTGCAATATGAGTATTTTGTTTGAAAATGTCAGCTAAAAAGTGTAAGTAATTATCGTACATTTTTGCAATTACTCGGGGACTAGTTTAGTGAAAACTGTTTTATATTTCAGGGCCTAAAGACAAAGTGTTGAGATTAATTGAGCTACGCGGAAGAGTTCACAAACAACTTTTTAAAGGGAAAACCTTCAACAAGCAAATAGCTTGGCAGTAAGGGTTACTTAAAAATTAATTTATTTGCAAAATTTAATTTCCCGTGTTTTTTACTTGACAAATGAAAAGCTAAGCCAACGAATTCGTACATCTTAGCTTTGTCTTTGCCTTATTTGCTATAATAGCTTAGCTTGTTTGTTGACGTCACAAACTGTCATAACGAGACGAAGACGAAGACGAAGACATGAATTCGGACAGGCCCTTAGTATCCTTTTTGCAGCATTCCAATGCATAATACGTGGCTTAGAGCAGAATCTGGCTAACAGATTAACAGCAAACGATATATCAGGTCGTGTTGTGCTTGAAAGGTAGGTTAATCCTCCAATGAGTTCCCTGTATAGCTTTTTCTCCATTTCACTTACTTCTTGCTCTGAAATTGGTTCCTTGATCTCCATCAATTTTTGGTTAATGTCAAGAGGAGTAGTCACTGGATTAGCATCTTTCATTTTAAATTCTTCCAAAATGCAGAAAAGATGCTGAAAATTCATAAATACGGTTTACTCAAGTCTAAAAAATCTTGGGTTGGAGCAGGGAATCGATCGTAGGTACTGCAAAAACACAACAATTCATAACATAGAAGTCGTTTTTATACCAAGTGGAAAGTGAAGGAAGACATCAATGTAATTGAATACGTCTAGGATTTATGAAGGCAAAGCTTCAGCGGAAAAATGTATTTACTTTGCGACTTAAATCATCGGTAAAAAAAAGTCTGGAAGGATTTACCGTCGAACTATGCCGAAAAATTAGTTGAAAATATGTACATATAATAGAAAAAAAGCTATTATAGAAAATAACGGTGACCACTCCAAATGTTAAATAAATATGAGAGAATAAATTAAATAACAAAAATCATCATTGGATTCTGATCGATATGCTCTTACTAAAAAGACTGTAATGTTAAGAATCATTCGAATTTTGGAAAATTCCTCTTATTAGTTTTTAGTTAGAAAATTATTTATTCTCAAATTTTTTATCAGCTCACCCATCACAGTATACCAAATTGGAGAAAAACAACCAACAAGAATAACATGGAAAATGTTAAATATCTTTATAACAACTAATAATTAGTTCTCTTCTTCGAATTACTTTAATTCATTTGTATTTAGTTTAGTTTTCCAAAATGATCGAATCTTTTATACATAGGCATTTTTCTTTTATTTTAAAAATACTTTGGAAAAATTTTCGTTTGGCGACACAGTTTTTCAAATAATGTCCAATATTTACTTTTAAAAATTAATTTTATACCTTGTTTTTTTTTCTGGATTCATGGGTTCCCAAAATTCTACTGGTTGCTCTTAAAATGTACTGGACCAAATAAATTTTATTTAGAACTGTAGCAGTAATTGTATGCATTTTTAACTATTGACTTTAATTATTTGTCACAATAACAAAACTGAAAATAAAATATGTCGATTAATACTCTTCTAGATTTTTTACAATAAGTTTTAAATGCTGAAGTCATCATCAGAAAATATTTGCGTAAAAATAGGAGAAGGTATTCAATATAATGTTTATAAAGAATCACAAATTTTGTAATAGCTTTCAAACCAAACTATGCTAAACTTAGCAGAGTTTCGTAGGTACATTACAAACTTTTATATAACTCGTAATATTAATTAATCCGGAACATGAAAAGTTTGAATGAATTTAAAACGACGCAGTCTGTAGGTGATTTAATGGAGAACTTTGAATATAATTTCTTCCAGGTACGAGATCAAATACAGTCCAACGAAATACATTGAGACGACAGAAAGAGGACTGGTTGTGATTTCTGTTAACGAAGCTGATGGAGGGCGGTACGATTGTCATCTGGGCGGATCATTGCTGTGCAGCTACAACATAACAGTCGATTCCCACCGGTAAGAAGAGATCCCAGTGTGGAACGCGCCTACCACGCTCTTAACTAAAGATGTTTTAATTAATGATACAACTTTTAATTGTAGGTGCACTCCACCCAACAAGAGCAACGACTACCAGAAGATATACTCGGACTGGTGCCACGAGTTCGAAAAGTATAAAACTGCCATGAAGTCCTGGGAAAGGAAACAAGCGGTAAGTCACATTCATTACTTATTAATGCATCAGATAGTGTAGATAAATAGCAACCCTGCGAAGAAGGATATCTCTTCTGTGATAAATAATCCAGGGGTGACAACGGAAGCACTCTGTAATATGTATGTGTGTGCGTCTTTAATTACTTGCCAAGGTCTCTGTTTTCAAATAGAACTCTAATTGTGTTCGGGTGACTGACAGCTATTGTCAGGCATTTCAAATTCCCAACAATTCTACACTTGTCAACTTCTAATTCAATATTAAATGATGGTTCAATGACGTTAATGACTAAACCGAGCTGGATGAGTTCGGGAAATTAATAGATCCTTAAATGATGAAGAACGAGTTGATAGATTCTATTTTTGGATAATCGAAACCACAAAACATCTACTATGCAGAAGCTCTATTTCGAAATCGAAACGCTACAGCACTTTGTAGAAGTGTGAAATTTTTACTTTTCTATTTTTAGCGGCAAAATATCCATTAATTAACACTTTTTATGGGATTTTTTTGCGGCGAGAGATAAATAATGCAATTTAGATAGTTCTGCAAAGTTTGATATTTTCGATTGAACGAAAATAAGTGTATAAAGTGCAAATTTTCCCTTTAACACTAAGCGCGTTGCTAAAACTTGAAAATACAAAAATTGATTAAAAAAATCCTTTTGTTTTCAGCAATGTTCCTCAAGGCAAAATTATAGCAATCAACACCCCAACGAAGTGTTCCACTGAAACTATAAAACGCTCATAAATAGGCCGATTTAATAATAAACGTCCATTAAGCTTCCTCCACTCAGTCAGTAAGGATCTACAAAGTTTATTAACAGAAATTAGACAAAACAAAAGATTTCATATCGTCAGAACTTTGCATATAAAAAAAAAAACACACAAAATTCTAAGTAAATAGACAAAATAATAATTATATAATAAAATGAATACAAAAAAAAAAAAAAAAAAAAAAAAAAAGTGACGAATTAGCATCAGGATTGGCAATGAACTGATAGTCTAAGGTCGTTTTATCACTAGTATTATATCACTCTTGACTCATCAGGAGCATTATCGCGATCATGATCATCTCCATTACTGTAATAAAACAAAGAAAATTTTTAAGGCGCTTTTACTTCAATTTTTTCATAAACAATAGTAAAAGTGAACAGAAAATTTTTTAAACTAAAACAAATTTATGTTAAGGTACAGCCGAGGGGTTTGAAGCCTACTTCTCAAGTAAGTTAATTTACCACATAAGGAATGTAATCAAGCAATGTGATGTTAAGTTTTGATAAATTTATTTATCTAGGGTTAATTGAAATTTTTTTACTTAGACTCGGTTCACCTCTTTTATGATAGTTTTCATGTTGAACTGTCTTAAGACCAACTCACTCGATTTAAGGTTTATTCATTTGTCCTACTATCCCTTTTTTGTATACTTTAATTATGTAATTTTTTTAAATATATCTAGATAAAACCTATTCACAAAAAAAATTTCGTTTGATTTATCCTATTCTTGAACTTTTGTAAGTTCCACCCACAATTTTTTACAGCTTAAAAAACAGTCGATTAATGTGGTAAGTACTATGACTTATTTAAATATGTATTTAGTTTTTGTAAATATTCATTTTGAGCCGTGCTCAAAAATATTATTAATCTTTTCTTCTTTCTCTGTAATGCGGCACAAAAAGAAATTTGTACATTAATCAGCAATATTTCAGTATTAAATATTAGCTACTTATTGCAGCACAAAAATATTGATAAAATATAATCGATTTTTTAGATCCTCTTTTGTATATACATATGTATTAGGAGGCTTGTTTTTCGCGAATTTTTTTTTTTTTTCAGTCCCACCTCGAAATTTTGTGGGAAATACAAAAATTTCTTAAAAATTGGAGCTCTTAATATTAATATTAATATATAATTAATTATTAGGTAGTGTGGAATTTTCATGGATTATTTGGAATTTTCATGGATTATTAAGCTAAATTGTAGAAATACTACCTCAACTTTAACGCCCAATATCTCAAGAAATATCGATGATAGCGATTTGGTGTTCTAGAACTGTTTGGAGAAAATTGAATTTCCTACAAGTTTGTCATTTACATTTTTGCTGTAGCTCTTGTTATTTACAAGATAGGGGCAAAAAAATGAGAATTTCATGAAAAAATAGGGTTAATGACCGATAGTACGGGTGGTGGGAGTTAGAGTTACGCCGCAATGGACACTTTTGTAGAGCATTCAGTTCTGAAGAAACCCTATCATTGACCAAGATTATACATAAAATGCCTCTGAGCTGTAGAGTTTTGAAGAATAAAAATCAAAGTTTATGCGTATTTTATATGGGAAATCTTTATACGCCTTGGTCGAGCACTTAATATTAATATTAAGGGCTCCAATTTTCAGGGAATTTTTGTTAGGTATTTCCCACAAAATGTCGAGGTGGGACTGAAAAACAAAATAGTTGCGAAAAAAAAGCACCCTAATATGTATGTATATTAGGGTGCTTTTTTTTTCGCGACTATTTTTTTTTTTTCAGTCCCACCTCGAAATTTTGTGGCTAATACCTAAACAAACATTCCCTGAAAATTGGACCCCTTAAAAAGAATATTTAGTACTAGACCAAGACGCATAAAGATTTCCCATATAAAATACACGTGAACTTTGATTATTTTTCTTCAAATCTCTACAACTCAGAGGCATTTTATGGCACAATCTTGAACAATGGTAGGGTTTCTTCAGAATTGAATGCTCTACAAAAGTGTCCATTGCGGTGTAACCCCAACTCCCACCAGCGAGGTAGTACGGGTCATTGACCCCAATTTTTCCACGAAATTCTCGCTTTTTGACCCTATCTCGTAAACAACAAGAGGTACAGAAAAAGTGAATATGACAAACTTGTAGCAAATTCAATTTCCTCCAAAAAGTTCTTGAACACTAAATCGCTAACATCGATATTTCTTGAGATATTGGGCTTTGAAGTTGAGGTAGTGTGGAAGTTTCATGGATTATTTAGCTAAATTGTAGAAACACTACCTCAACTTCAAAACCCAATATCTCAAGAAATATCGATGTTAGCGATTTGGTGTTCTAGAACTTTTTGGAGGAAATTGAATTTGCTACAAGTTTATAATATTCACTTTTTCTGTACCTCTTGTTGTTTACGAGATAGGGGCAAAAAGCGAGAATTTCGTGGAAAAATTGGGGTCAATGACCCGTATTACCTCGCTGGTGGGAGTTGGGGTTACACCGCAATGGACACTTTTGTAGAGCATTCAATTCTGAAGAAACCCTACCATTGCTCAAGATTGTGCCATAAAATGCCTCTGAGTTGTAGAGATTTGAAGAAAAATAATCAAAGTTCACGTGTATTTTATATGGGAAATCTTTATGCGTCTTGGTCTGGTACTAAATATTATTTTTAAGGGCTCCAATTTTCAGGGAATGTTTGTTTAGGTATTAGCCACAAAATTTCGAGGTGGGACTGAAAAACAAAAATAGTCGCGAAAAAAAAGCACCCTAATGTATATATTAGAAATAATTTTGGGTTACTAGGGTGGGTTATTGGGTTATTAGAAGAACTAAATTACTATTATGATTGACGTTTTTATAAAATTTGAAATTTAGGCGGGTACACTGATTGAATTGAAGAAATTGAGAAAAATTATATGACTTAGAAAAACTTATTAGACTGTTATATTTGTTAGATCTGCAAATGGCCTTGATATTTCCGGTTAATGTAAATGTTTGTTTTCGAATTAACACTTGTATTTTTTATTATTAACTCTTGACGACTCTACAGAAAAGACATATTCCAAAGACATTCGCAACATACTCCTTATTTTTCATATAATAGGGAATAACTTTGTATAAAGGAAATCTAAAAACCCTTTTTCTATATTAGTCTATTTGCAATCGCTTGAGCGAGCAGATTTCGTAGATTACGCCCTGAAAACTCGCGCACAAGATCACAATTGTGGATACATCTTCAGACGTACGAGCGGAAAGAAAAAGATTTAAAGAAATTGAATTCCACTTAGTTTTAGCTCTTACCCTCTTCTCCATTAATGTTGACTACTGAAGTCTATTATTGGACGTTTAAGTAGTTAGTTTAGTTTAACAAAAACTATTAAATAAATTTTAGGCTAGATCTGTCTAATCGGTCTTAATCCCCAGATCACAAAGAGCGCGCTCGAAATGATCTGCATTGAATTTACGAACAGAAATCAGACTATTCTGCGCACTCAGATTGTACTCGTATAAATGGACACAAACGGAGTGCTTGGATCAATCCGATCATAATTAATAAAAAAAAAAAAGTGAATTATTAAACATAAAAAGCAATACAATTTTTCTTCATATATATCAAGTAAAAAGACAAGCGATTCTGTTTCATTTTACATGCTTTGTTTTAATTTAATATAATTTAGATTTTATGAAAAATCTATCTTTGAAGATTGATAAAAACGCAAATGTAAACTTTAGTGTTAACTTTGTGTTTCATATTTTAATTCATAAATCAAAATTATTATTCTTAATTCCAATCTATTTTAGCAAAAATCCACTCAACTAAGAACAGTGCTAAAGAAAATAAGTTCCCGTATTTTCAAAACTGCTTTCATATAACGCAAAAAGATAGTAATTATTCAGATTTCATACTTGTTACGAACATTCGTTCCCATTCCCACTAAATGCAAAATTATCATTTCATTAAATAATTTAGATGACAATTGTTTCTAATAGTCGAAGTATTTTTGTTGTATCACAGGCGTTTTTATTACGATCAAAAGCATAGTTTAATGCTACGTTTAATCGTCGTTCAGAAACTCCTCCTCTTATCTAATTGTGTGAACAGTGAGTTACAGTCTTGAAAACTCAGTAAATAATAATGAACATTAAGAATGGCAGTAGTTTTCTGACATCGCCTGCAATTAACCCAGAATGCTTGCTTTCTGCAATGGCGCAGTGGCGATAGAAGCGTATCAGAAAACTTCTTGCACAGCCCGTTCCAGCGAAGTTGGGTTGAATTGTTAAAGTAAATGATTGACGGATTGGAAAACACGTCCTCCATAATTTATCTTTTGCTGCGGATAAATTGCCATCGCTGTGTATGCTCTACCTTTACCCTACTATGAAACCAGGGTTCAATAAAAGGCTTCCGTCGTCGTTTGGCGGGCTTGAATTAAACATTTGTTTTCCGCTTTCAATTTACCCGAGCAATCTATCGTGCCTGGGAATTTTTGATTTATTTCTAAGAGCGAACGTTGGGTTATTAGAAAATGCTGGTCCACCAACTTTATCACATTGTATACAGTGAACGTTTTGTAAAAAGATATATGAAGAATTAACCCATTAAACTTGTTTCAAGCTAGATAAATAAGTGATATATTACCATCACACAGGAAAAAGTTATTTAACTTAAACATATTGATAGCATTTTCTATCGGCGTGCATACTCTTGCGATCATTTTTTATTCAAGAAGAATAAAACGAATTCATCTTCAGCTGGCTCTCTACATACACATGTATAAATCGATAAATAATGAAATTTTTTAAAACTATATTTACTTTTTATTTTGGACTTACTTGTTTACACTTTTTGTATTAATAAAACATATCTTCAAAAGACTTTATATAATAAAATAAAACAATACTCTAACCACTATTAATAAATGTAGAACACATTTTGATATTCTTAAATTTTAACCTAGCTAAAAGATTCTCGGATAACGAAGAAACTAACGAAACATCATTTATTAAGATCGTTTTATATATATATATATTCGGATAGAGTGTTTCCTTGGTCTGGTAAAAAAGAAGCGGATGATAGAACAAATCTACAAAAACAAAAAATTTCATAAAAAGGAATGACTTCAAATGTTTCCGTGGTACAGGGTGCTTATTAAATTCAAAATAAATATACATATTAATAAACATAAACATATTGTTTCTACTAATTATCACAGCGACATCAATCTAACACAAAAGCCATATTAACAAAATACCCTTTTCAAAATAAAACAAAATTTATCTATCTGATATCACTAGAGATACAGTCACATAAAAAATTTAAACATTAATTTTTAATCAACAAAATTTCGGTTTTCCACAATTATTTTAACAAATTAATATAAATAACATATTTTTCTTTTATTTTTATTGAATTTATTGTTTTATTACCTTACCAACAATTTGTTAAATGACGGAAAGAGTGGTTCTTACATTTGAACTTAATGAATATTGTTGGTAAGGATTTTACATTAATGTCATTATGCTGAAAAAGTTCTTCCATAATGATTAAATTTGGATCATGAATTTTGTATTATTACAAGTACATCAAAGTGAGCAAAAAAAAAATCTCTCTTTAATATAGAAAATGTTCAAAGTGACCATCATTTTGATGAATGCAAGGACTGAATTCACCAAATTAGCAAAAATTCAATCATTGGAGGAGAACTTTTTCAGCGAGTTAAATGTAAAATTCTTACCTACAATCTTCATTAATTTCAAAAGTAAGGACTTCCATCTCAATTATTTATCAACGGATTATGAAAGGTATTATTGGAAAGTGAAAAGTGCCTACTTTCTAACCCACCCTTCTTTATCATCAATACAATATCCTTCGAAAAAGTTATAACGATTTATGTAAACGCACCTCCATTCAATAACATAAAACTTTCAATAGCGATTTTGGTGATGAAGGGGGCTTGTTCTCACAAGTGTTTATCAGGACACTTCTTAAACTCGATCGGTATATGTTGGAATACTTATTTGCGAATCACCCTGTATTTTGGTGCACCCTATATCCCAGGATTTTGATTCTTATCTTTTTATACCAACGACACACGGACGAGTTAAATGATTCTTTTCCGTAAATCTTGTTTTCTTCGACCGGGCGTCACCCTCCAAATGCTATTCAAAAGCTTATTTCTTAAGTAGTTTGTAAGAACTTCATTTTCGGTAAATGAAGATGAGAAAACTGACATTTTCAACTATCAGACCTTTCAGTTGCCATTGTTTTTATAGTTGTTGACTCAATCAAGTCAAAACATCTACTTTTAGACTAGCTTTGAAGATATCACTAAATTGCCTAGAAATCTCTTATCTATATTTAACAAATTATATAGAACAAATGATTGCACCACGAAATAGATTCCGAAGGTTAAGTGACATAGTGGATTTGACAATTGAAATACAACTTGCCGACTTGCTGTGTGTCACGCGAATTTCTTAGTAACATTTGACGAAGTATTATTTAGAAATGATTATTTGATAATACATATATTAGTTTAAAGATGTAGACAATGGCATTCCCTTAACCTTTATTTAGTAGGGTATTTATTATTTGTTGTCTTATTGCTATTGTATTATTTTTATAGGTTTAAAGAAATTGGTTGCCATTGTAACAATTATGATGAGATAACATTTTACTATCGACACGATCTGAACGAAAATTCCACATTCCGTGAATATCCCTATTGAAAAGTTAAACCGTAAAACAGAGATACGTAACGTAGCGTGCTATTTATAATACATATGTAGTATGTATATCAATTATGTCATGTATATACATATATGTGTCAATATGAGCCTGATGACATTTTTCTTCATTTTATTGTCCGTTATTAACTAATTAACCCAGAAGCAAAATATTAACAAAATGTAAATTGATCATCGACACGGAAAATGAGGTGTAAATTGAAATTGTGAACAACAGAATCAATCACGCGGTTAATAAAATATTAGCGCACACGCACGACACCGCGATATTAATCAAAAAATGTTCACATTAATCATGGGGCACCTGAAAGCACATCGAAATTCACACCGAGAGGAGCGTTTTCATCTTATTGAAAAATTATGTAATTTTATCTTGGCGCTCGAATGAAAATCCGCAAATTGCTTACAAAGAGTGTAAAATTCAGTTAAGGTAGCAAGACGCTTTGAATTTTGAAAGGAACATAACAGGAGGGAACTAGCCCCCGGAGCGGATGACAAAGATGAAGAAAATCCATAAAAATTAATCTGTAGAAAATTCCTGTGCAAATTATTCCTTTATTCTGCCATCAGGCACAAATAAGACTCATTTTCGGGACTTTATAGCCTCAGAAATATTCATTTTAATTTTCTAGCTGGATGACTATAAAATTAACCTATTGTGTTAGACGGGGCCAAAGATAGAGCGACTGGCGCTCCGCAGAAGGGAGGACACGCTCAATGAAGGTATATCGTAATTCGTACTACGCCCCTAGCCCCAGACCGAAATTATTTGCTGAAGACCCGCCTCACCAGCCGAATTTTCGTGGTCGGACGCCTTCGCCGTAATGTGCTGCAAAAGCGAATCCCATCAGATGAAGACGAGGCATTAAAAGTCTCATATTTAATAAAGTTAGATTAAATCTTGGTCCTTGCGCGAGCTCGCTGGAGGAGAAAACAACGCATTCCTCCATTTATTTAATTGAGTAATGTGCAGAACCCCCCGAACTCAGAGCTGGCGTTGATTGTCTCTGGAGACAACTCCGAGATGATTGAAATTAATTGTACGAACTCCTTCCTCTCCACCGGTCATCTCATAATTCGATTTGTTTCCGCGAATTCAAGCAGTAGAAGTGGAATTGCGAAATTCACATAAATGAAATCCGGAATAAATGCAATTACCTCCTTGTTCTAAGGATCAGCGAGTATCTATTAATATGAGGTACCTGAGTAAAAATCAACGGTGGTCACACCTCGGCTGTACCACGGCCGCACGGTTTCTAGACAGCGATACGAAGGCTACAGGCGGTCCCTATCGTTTTTGCAAAACAGGAAATAGCTGCACGAAAAAAAATGGTTTGTGAAAAATTTTAATGGCCGCACTAAGGCTAAACTTGAGTGCAAAAAACAACAACGGCCGCACCTCGACTGAACCACGGCCAAAACAATTCATGTTCATTCATATGTTTATAAATTGGTTCAACCGAGTTGTGCTTTTAAATGACAGAGCTACGGTCTGATATCTACTAGTCCCATTTTTGATATACTATATTTTATAGTGCGGCTTTGGTGCGGATGTATATGTATTCGTAAAAATATGTGAATCAAAACTTTATCCGTTTTGTTCCCGGTGCCTCCTTACCTTAGTTAGAGTCCTCTTATAGAATTCAGCAAAAGGTGTACGTGTAACTAATTTTACTACCACGGTATGAACTGACATACCTTAAGAGTATTTTTGAGATAGTTTAGGGTTTAGAAGAAAGATATACCTTATAAGGATCCAATTTTGAAATATGAAACTACAAATTTTTACGAACTTCAAGTAGATATCATCTAAATCGAATATTTAAAACATTTTCACTATGAATTTAAATAGACTTTAAGATCGCTGACAAAAAGTAACATCTCCAAATCTCAACCTGAAATAACTTGGTTACTATAAGACCTTTAAAATGCCCATGGTACTATAATAACTATATTTAAACTTTTTTTATATGGTATAATTATATTTTTTAATTATATTCTCTGCGTTTTATATTATACATGTTTAGTTCATATCTAGGAAAAAATGTATTCCTCAAATGTCCTTTATATTAAGAATAAATCGACTACTATGAAAATACTGTACTTTTTAATATAATATATAGAGAGAAGATAAAATCTATTTACTATTGGAGTTATTATCTGTAATAAGAGGGAGCTTCATAGTATTAGTGGCTTAGCAGAAGGTCTATTTATTTGGATGACTTTATTTACCAGCAAGAAACCTCCTCTGCTGAGGGTGGATTAACAGCTTATAATGCTAAAAAATGCAAATGACCAAACACTTTAAGACGTAACGCGGAACTGTGGTCGTCAACAACTAAATCTCCGTCAAAATCCGATCAACGGCAGCCATCTGAAAAACGCTTCCCGCGGAGGTCGCGAGTAGCGAGCGTTTTTGTTTTTCATGGATAAATTTGATCCTTAACCTCTGATAACAGCGCTTTGAAGTGTTTGCTCACCTTTTCACCAAGAGGAATGATTTTAATTAATTCAAGTAGAAGCATCCACATCTACCGGTACAGGAAGGAGCGGAACCCGGCGATCCCCACGACCTTTGGGCGGCACCAAGTAATTTAAATCATTCCTCTCTCCGGTGTTTATTTAGTTTCTTCGCAGCTTTGAAGGTGTTTTATCATTATCTTGGTGCAAAGGAGATTACAGCGGGGCTCTGACAATAAAACGTTTCTTTCAAGATTACCTAAATAGCGGATCGTTTATCTTGGGGCTATTGTAGACGTTATTGAACTGATAACATCAGCTCTCCAAACAATTTGCACGACACTTGGCATTAATTCAGTTGTGATACAGCCAGTGATTAAGTAAACTTCTATCATTACTTATTTTCGGAGATCCAAGAATGGTCCATTCCTTGCGGATGCCGAAATTATTCCTAATAGAACAATCCTGAGTCCCAATGGCTTTCACGAGTTCCATCAATACTCATTAAAACGTACGACAGAATGCACTACCAGAAATCCTTCCATTTGGTTTCAGCAGCATTAAATCGCTCGTTTTTCTTCATTTGACTGAACTGCGTTTCGATTTTGAAGGGTAAATTTAGGCGTAGAACGTGCTTCTTTTCGTTGAAACATATCTGGCATTTTGACAAAAAAATATATATTTATATATTATATATTGGATATATGCACATCGTATCGTATCGTACAAACTTAAATTGACAAAAAGATAACCTTTATTTACAGAATATTATTGTTATAACTATGCAAACTGTTTTTACTATTTTTTTTCAGATGATGTTATATTTCTAACACATAGTCCATGAATGTCTTAAAATAAGCTATGCAACTTAATTTTTGATTCAAATATACGCAAAAAATACAGTGAAAAATTATTTGTATTTGACTCAACAATGAGGAATTGTTTGTTCATCTGGTACAAATTTTCCACTTCAATCGACTAGGTTCTAGTTCACCTAATGCTTTTTTCAAAATTAAGATCGAGAGAAAACTAAATTTTCGGTAGATAATAAAGCAGCTTGAAATCTATTGACAACTTGGAAATTTCACTAAACTATTTTTCTGTTCGAATTCACTGAAATTCAAGTTATCTGATTATTGAGGATAATAACAATTTAATTCTTTATTTGTTTAATTCTTTTGAATTGTAAAAAAAATAATGTTAGACTTAGGCTTACATAGATTTATATACTTATATCTAAATATTTATTTGTGCTTTTAAGTATTTGTAAATTTATTATCATATATGATTTATTTTAATTTCATTTTTATTTTTTGTTTACTTCGTTTACTTCTTTTATTGATTGTTTCAAAATATTTTTTTGATTAGTAGAGAGAGCTTAAAGTATCGAAAAGTTATTTAAAAATCGGTCAGCCTGATTATATAATTGTGGTAATAATCTTGTTCTAATTGCACTGATCTTTTCATATTTTCAATCTCTCAAAATGAACGAGTTATATTTGGAGCATAAGTGGTAGTAAACATATTCGTTAACTGTAAATATACCTTTTTTTGTAATTATTCTGCTGTTGAATTTTTTAATTAGTCTTATTTGTGCGACAACTCTTTTTTCCTATAAGGAGATACTAAATTGCAGATATTTTTAATTGCCTGTTTGTACCGCAACAAAGGATGAATGTCAGGAAACCTAGATTAAATGCTTTTTTGTGAATCAAGATTTGTTAAGTAATATTTATATTTTTCAAGTAGGTTTATCTTTTCCCTCAAAACGGTTTCTAGGTTTAAATTATTCCAAATGTCGAGGGCAAACAAAAAAGTATTCCTAAACTTGAGTTATCCAGTTGTTCTTTGCTGCGTTCTCTTTTTGAATTAAGGCCAGTTCTCGAATCCTTAAAAAGCTAAGTTTAGTTGGCATTCTGTATATATTTTCTATAAGATTTGAAATAAGTTTAAATATTTTGATTTTTACATCAAATATGGCCTCACAGCATACCCAGGGGTATTATTGGGAAGGCGCGGTAGATTAGATATCTAAACTAAACTAAACTTATTTTGTACAACATGTAAATTGTCCATGTATCGTAGGCTACATACAGGGGCTGCATAAAGAGCAACCGAGGACACTGATGACTCGAATAATTTATCACAAGTCGGCCAATTTAGAGTGCCTCTTTAAAATTGCTACAGTTTTAGGGATTATTGAGGATATTAATTACTAATTTAGATAAAAATAGACTGCATATCTAGCAACAAAATTTACAAATCTTGATGTATGAAAGATTTTAAAAACCCAGTGAATTTGGACGTAATTCAAGTTAAAAAAAAGCTAATAGAAATCTGGCTTTTAATTTTTTTATTCAGTGAATTTAGACATAAGAGAAATTAATTGGAATTCTATCGCTTGTAATTCAATTTTTAGTAATTCTATCGTTTATACATGAAAACTTTGTAAATTTCGTAATAACTAGTATATCTAGTCGAAATAAGTAAATAGAATTCTAATGTCTATATTTTAGCTATATTTATTATTGGAAATCCTAGATTCTACTTGGAAAACATTTTAAGTGTACAGAATCAATATGTCACAAAGTCTGTTTATATGTACAGATATTAAAATCAACATGTCACAAAGTCACGTTTTATATACGTTAGAGTAAATTATTTAAGAAGTTAAGATTATTCAATTTGACGGGTTCGTGGTCCCATATTATTTCAGCTAGTGGTTCAAAAAACAAAATTGTTTATAATTTTTAAATTGATTTCTCTAGAAATGCCTACCAACATTCTTGTTAAGTGAAAATTATAAGCAAAAACGTTTAAATTAACCAAGAAATTAGTTGTTTGAAACGTATATTTTTTTGGATGCAATGTCCTGGTTGACCAAAATTATTTATTAGACTTAATTTCATGTGATTGCGAATGTTGTCTTTAAGGGGGTATCCCACTCTAGAGGCCCTTGAATTGAACGTTTTTTTCAGGGAATTGAACAAGAAAATATAAAACATTTAGAGTTAAACATAAGAATCCTCTTATTATATGATCTTTAATGAATATTTTGAGAAAAAATAAAATAAAATTTTATTGAGTGGTTGGGTCAGGGCAGGCCTTCTACTGGGACTCATACCTTAGGAACGGTGTGCACGATAACAGCCAAACAAATAATCTGAAATTATGAGATT
This sequence comes from Dysmachus trigonus, assembly GCA_949715965.1. NCBI lineage: Eukaryota > Metazoa > Arthropoda > Insecta > Diptera > Asilidae > Dysmachus > Dysmachus trigonus. Next base: position 34,846,124 of record OX454319.1, read on the forward strand.
GCACATTAGTACTCTTTATATATGTGGCTATGGCATGGCTATGGCTCATTATATATGTGGCTACTATAAGTTTTATATTTTAGTTGATTTTTTACTGTGAAAACACGGTATACAAGCTATGTAAATGTAAAAATCCCAGATTTGCTCCACTTAGGTCATAGAGACACAGCTTGTACCAAAATCTGAAAATTTTCAGATGAACGGTTTTCCCAGAATGCTGCACACCATTCATCAAGACGGTGTTTTGAGAAAAACGGCATTTAAGTTAAAGTTAAGAGTGGTGGACAGCGCGTAGCTGGGGACGGAATCGCCTGTAGCGGCGCGAGCTTTTCAACTTTCGCGGCAAGAGATAGCTTAAACGATTCAGAAAAGAACACAGAATTTTTCAAAACTAAAAGAAAAATGCATTTTTTGAACGTTCTAGAGTGGGATACCCCTTAAGTTGACAGAACGAGCTCTTTCAAACTACGTAGGTACTTTTCTCAATGTCTACCAACTAATTTTTAAACATTTTTTTTAGAATACATACATTGTTAAAGATTAGAAGCTTTCATATTAAATTTGCCAAATTTTCACTGTGCACTTGTTATGTAATGTACTGAAAGTAATACAAACATAATAACATCCTGTCAAAGTAGTTTAATTCGTTTTAAGACAACCCATTCTTTTATTATTCAGAAGTTGTATCACAAAGATATAAAGGTCTATTCGGATTTTTTACATTAACTAGGAATGTATTATATTATCACGAAAATGTTAATTGATCGTATGCTTACATGAAATTAAATATTATTAATAATTTTCTTTTCGTTATAGTACAGAATTCTATAAGTAAAATGTTAATTTAACAATGATTTTAACAAACAATTCTTGTCAGTGCCAAAATCGTACTGTAATTGAAATGTTTTATTCAAAAATAAAGACTTGTTATTCCACAAGTCCATAAGAATTTTTTTTTTTCATTTATTATATAAAATTATCCGTTTATAAAAACACGAATTCCATGACTTATTTTGTACGATTTTTTATGCTTTCTGTATTTCGATATAAGTAATAGCTTAAGGTTCAAACTTTTAATTAAGTCCGTAGAATTTACAAGCTCCTACGTATCAACTCAGTTTCCTTTTTACAATTTGGTAATTTCGTACTTGGTAATATTTTTCTCGAAATCTCAACTTGATGGAAAATTTAGAAAATTTTGATTTTTTGATTAATATATTGAATATATTCAGAAATTTTTTAGCTAGTGTTCTAAAATTGAAAAAACCGGCAAACCAACCTAACATTATATGGTTTCAAGGCTATTTTTAAAAAAATATCTGGGCATAATTCAAATTTTGTTCATATTTCTGTAGTATAGTTTTCAAAGCACGTTTCACTAAAATTAAACAAGAAAAATCGCAACAATTTTGCATAGGAATATTCCGGGTGCGGGGATTTAGTATATCATAATTTATGTTCAGCTAGTTTAAGGGGTTATATACAGTCAGGATTTTCAGAAAATCGAATTTTTTTTTATTTTATTTTCGTAATGTACATATATTTAAGTAGACCCACAAAAAAATTCATGTCAATCCAGTGAATATTCTCGAAGTTACACGTATATTTGTAATGACGTGTTCGAGTATTTGTACTATATGTAAAGTGCTTTTGAAACTTTAAACGCGTTTTTCTCAAAACTGTGTTCTTAAAGTCGGTGAGCAAGATTTCTAGGAAACGGCTGAACTGATTAGTTTCAAATTTTAACACAAGCTTCTTAAGCATATTTTTTAGTAATTAATCGAAGCTTCTTGCTCACCGATAAATATTTTCCATTTTATATACAATTTAGAGCGAAAATTGTTGTTAAAAACCGACTTTTTTTTTTAAGACGCCGCCATTTTCTCAAAAATTCCTATTTTGCTTATTCCTTCGATTAATTACAAGATAAAATAATATACTAAAGAAATATTTTTAGTTTTTTCATGTTGGATGATCCAGTCGAGAGATATCGTGCACACCGCAAAATGCTTTTTTTTACAGTTGCTCCCGGAGATCAGCTGTAGCAGCTTTTAAAATAATTATTTTTACAAATAAAAAACATTAAAATACACTCAAGAGTTACCATTATATGTGTACAGAATTTTACATTAATAACTTAAAAGATCATCTCAAGAAAAATTCTTGAAAAATCGACTTTTTTAGGCCTCCTGACTGTATATAACCCCTTAACAGAGCAGAACAGGTGTAACCTCATGTTATTGGAACATGTAATAAACAGAGCCACGTAAACCGTGCGAGAGAAAATTTCGTCCATATACCCAGCAACCGAGAGCAGTGCCGGGGAAAATTCGGTTCACATTTCCAGATAATCTTTTTAGTCGGATATAAATTCGGGTGTCTCTCTAACGAATATTCATGTTGTAATTAGGAATTTCGGCGAATAGATCCATGAATCAAATTTATTGCTAAACAGGGCTAATTACGTTGTTGTTGTTCCAGGAATTAATCTAGGTTACGTCGCTGGAGCACTTACTGCTTTTAAAAACTTACAATGTTTGGTGTTATTATCATAATTATTGCTAATTTGCATATTTAAGGTGCAATTAATACAAAAGCACCTAGTTAATGGAATATTTTCTTTGTTTACTGCAAACAAAGCCCAATACACGTCCAACATCTCACTCCAGGCGATAAACTTATTGTTCGATTGAGGTCCCAAAGGTAGCACTTCGGATTCACAGCTTTCATTTCCTTGGACCTGACGTACAAGGTGTCCCTGTTAGATCCCGGCTCAATGTGGCCCGACCATTGTATTCCGTATTGATGAAACGATGGTTCATGCAGTCATTTACATGAATCTCGCCTGCATCTCACCATGCATTCAATTTCAAATTATCAACATTTCATTGGAGCCTACGTACCTACGACTGATCAATTTTATGAGACCTACGGTGACAGAATCTGTTTTCAGTGTTCAAACACAATTTCACACCAGGGTTAGTATTTCAATTTACCTTAAATTAATTATTGAGATGGCCTCCTAGGCCCTGAGGAATTAGCAGGCCATTTTAACGTTTTGCTAATTAAAATGGCGCTGAAATGGGCTCTAAGTGTACTTTATGCTCCGGTGTTTATTGCTAATTTCTTAAAAGTCCTTTTTTCTCCGACACCTTTATTCTTGCCTTGCAGTAATTAGCTAATGAATTAGCTTAACGTAGATCCACATAAATAAAAGTAATTGCCTCTGTCGCGTAAATCAGGTTTAAGATAAAAATGCACCATTAACCGTGAAGAGCAAGCACATTATTCATAGCTTCACCCATAAAGTATCTGGACTGTGACTTTTCGTTTTATTGCGTCTTTTATGAGTCGACAGGTCTTTTATTTTCTACCGGTTACGAATCATTTTATTTGAATAAATTATAATCCTGGCCTTGTTTCCTAAGTGTACTAGGCAGTTGAAATTCGATGTTCCTTAGATCATAAATCGAAAGAAAGCGCTACCCTGAGTATAATAAAAGTTATTAAAGTTTCAAAAATTTATCCATTTGGAAGTGGAATCTAGCTGAAATTAAAAAATCTGTGCCTAAATAATGGAAATATTTTATATATTTTTATAGAGATAGGTACAGGGTGTCCAATAGGAAATTGCGGAAACTAATTAGACACTATTTTGTAACAAATTGAGAGATCGGTAAAAGGTAAATATTTTTTAATAAAGGAAAGTCGTCATTTTTATTTCATGTCCATTTTATTATAAAAAAATTAAATATATTTAATACAAATCATTAATTTAAAAATTTAGTGAAAAACGTGAATTATTAATAATTTATATTTTTGAAATGTGAACCATCTACATAAAAGGTATCTACTTGCATTTCTTTGAATCTTCTGTCGCTGGAGAGAAGTACAAAGGGATGTTAGAGACCAAATTCTTTCTCACGCGAAAAAGAGGAGCCGCGTTAAATCTTTTTTTTTTTTATTCAAGACGGAGCAGCACCTCATCGCACACAAGAAGTATCATCAATAAATTATTTATTATTTATTATTTATGGCGATCGAGTTATTGGCCCTGGATACCCACGCTTTGCTAGGGGAAAAGGAATAGAATAGCCACCTTACTCGTCAGATCTCACTTACTGTGATTTCTTTTTATAGGGCTACATTAAAGATCTCTGCGATGAAAATAACCAAAAAACAGTTGAGGATTTTATTAAAGACATTGTTTTAGAAAGCATATGGATATTTGTGCCAAATTAGATGGTTAAAATATCGAAAATATATATCATTAGTAACTAACGTTCTTCACTACTTTTTTAAATTAATGGTTTGTATTAAATAGATTTAATTTTTTTATAATAAAATGCACATGAAATAAAAATGACGACTTTCCTTTATTAAAAAGTATTTACATTTTACCGATCTCTCCATTTGTTAAAAAATTGTGACCCATTAGTTTTCGCAATTTCCTATTGGACACCCTGTATTTTGAAAGATATCTTAACGAAATCTTCACTAAATTTGTGTTCTGCTTTTTTTTTGCAAAATTATTATACTTACCATTGGTATCATTTGTGAACTTAAACATCATAGTGATTTGGATTTGGTTTTACAAAATAACTTTTATTCAATGGAAGAAATTCAAATTCGCATTCTGACTGCAACAAAATGCAGTACAAACCTATCATTTATATTTGGCATTTTGCAATTCTCACAATTTTCAATATATTAAATTTTTGAAAAAAGCACCTACTTTTTAGATTTCATTAAAACTTACTAAAAATAAAACAAATAAATCAAAAGGATCCAATACAAAAAAATTATAATTTCACTTATCACCTGGCTTAAACCCAATAAAAAATCTTATTTTACAAAATCACGCTAAAAAACATAATTTAGTAGTAGTTTTATTTATTTATTGCACATTCATCAATGATCTGATTACTACAATTTTCAATTAAATAAGGAATAGATAGATCAACCGCAACGAAGCTGATTTTTTATCCAATCTCTCGTACAATTAAAGTCAATATGGACGTACCTACAGTTAAAAGCGCGCGACATTGACGTAATAGGCTCAGATTTGCCATAATTCGTGCGGTGGAACGGAACATGGAAGAAAGAATGGTCTCTCAATGAACGTGCGGGGACTGAAATACTAAAGAATGAGATAATCTCGGGCGAGTTAACATTACCCATCATGCAGTCTAGGGCGAAGATTAATCTAGCGTCAGTGCGGCGTTGCTCTAGAGTTTGTAACGGGAGCAGTTTGAGTCTATCAACGTAAGGAGGCAATGTGAGGGGATAGGTCCAAGGAAGACCTCTAAGAGCGAACCTAAGAAATCTTCTCTGGACCGCCTCAATACGGTTCACCTGAGTCCTACATGACGGAGACCAAACCAAGCTAGCGTACTCAAGAATTGGTCTAACAAAAGTACAGTAGAGAATCTTTGTGACGTGAGGGTCATTGAATTCCTTTGACCAGCGCTTGACAAAACCGAGGGTAGAGTTGGCTTTTCGGACCGTGGCGTCAATGTGGTCATCAAAAGAGAAACGGCTATTCAACCAGACACCTAGATCCTTGGATATGTCAAGTCTCCGTAACGAGCATCCGTCAATAGAATAGATAAAAGATGTCAAGTGTTTGGAGCGTGAGAAGCACATATATGTGCATTTGTCAATATTTAGAGGTAATTGGTTCAGCACACACCATTCAAAAAAGGAAGTGAGGTCAGAGTTTAAAAGTGTACAGTCATGCTCGTTACAGATAACTCGAAAGATCTTCGCGTCATCGGCGTAGCAAAGGATTCTTGAGTTGGGCAGGACCAAGGATACGTCATTGATAAAGATGGCGAAAAGAAGAGGACCCAAGTGACTGCCCTGTGGCACGCCAGAAGTATTGAAAATTTCCCTAGATAAGACACCGCGAAATGATACACGCTGGGAGCGTCCAGACAGGTAGGAATGGAGCCATTTCACAAAAAGAGAAGGGAAACCCAGCAGTGATAATTTGAGGAGTAATATGCGGTGGTTGATCCTGTCAAATGCTTTGCTGAAGTCAGTGAAGACACAGTCAATCTGTTTGCCGTTTTCAACATTATTCAGACAAAAGTGAGAGAACTCAAGCAAATTAGTGCTGGTAGACTTTCCTTTAAGGAAGCCATGCTGGAATGACTGTAGAAAAGGTTTACAGTGGAAGCTCAGAGTATCACAGATAAGGGATTCGAATACCTTAGCCAAGCAGCAGAGGTTCGCAATGGGACGGTAATTCGATATATTGCACTTAGATCCTTTCTTATGCAGAGGGATTATATGCGAGAGCTTCCACGATCTCGGAAAAATACCGGTCGAGATGGATAGGTTAAATAAATAACAAAGGACAGGGGCAAGAGGAACACAACAACGCTTAACGAAGGTGGCAGGGATACCATCAGGACCGAGAGAGAAACTATCCGCTACGCTCGAGATACGCTGCAAGAGCAGAGCTTCGTCAATAAATATATCCTTAAAAGTAAGGGAAGTCGGCGGAAGCTTCGTCAAGTTCGAAAAAGCTACAGAACTAATATCACAGTTAGAAATATCACAGTTATCAGCTATAAAAGCAGTTTCAAAAAAATCACCAAAGAGATTAGAAATCGTCTGAGGATCGTCACTAGCAATTCCATTAAAATTCAGAGAAGAAGGATAACCATCCGAGTTGCGCTTTGAGTTGACAAAACTCCAAAATCGCCTGGGATCGTCCTTTAGGGAAAACTTCATATTTTCGAGATAAAATTTATATGAAGATTCAAGAAGGGAGAGAAATTGACATCGCAAAGCAGAATAGGAATTGTAATCCTCGTCAGTTCGTGAGTTGCAAAATCTCTTCCACGCTTTACATTTTAAGTTTTTCAAATGTCGTAACTCATCATTAAACCACGGTGGACCAGGTCGTGAGCCTTTGGACTTACAAATTGGAACACAGTGTAAAAAACATTTAGATAAAATCGAATAAAAAGCAACAACAGCGGAGTCAATGTCGCGCTCGTCCAGAACAGAGTTCCAATCGCAAGTCAAAAGGAAGGAGTTAAGACGCGAAAAATCAGCTTTTTTGAAGTTGTAACAAAAATCTAGCGGTGGAGAAGAGTTCATCACGATGGGGTCGGACGATAGTATCACATGTAGAGCAGGATGGTGTCCAGTTTCAGGAACTAGAGGTGTCTGACAATGTCTGATTGAAATATTTGAGGAGTCGGAAGAGAAAACGAGGTCCAGAAGTCTACCATTGTCGTTAAAAATCCTTGATGATTGTGACAAGCCAGAAGAGAACAAGCTCTCTATAAAGTTGACCACATAATGAGGAGCAGCGGTAAAATTCGGCGAAATTTCGCAGTCGTCAGTAGCTGCCAACCAATCAATGGATGGTAAATTAAAATCACCTACAAGCAGAAGCTCGTCTCGAGGAAGCATGGATCCCGTGAGCGCGTCGATGCAGTTGGCTAGTCGTTCATAGATCGCTGGCGGAGAGCGGGGCGGAACGTAAACGACCACTATATAAATGCATCTATGTGGAAGTGCAAGTGAGACGCAGACTAGTTCCAGATCGTCGCAGCAAGGAACGACCACACAACGGCAGGAGATGTCGCGGCGAACGGCGCAGAGTACTCCACCACCAACAGGAGAATCGAAGAGTTCGCCATGGCGGTCCCGACGAAATACCAGGTAGTCCGAACTCAGCAACTCAGCATCAGAGATCCCTCCACATAGCCATGTCTCGGTAAGGCAGATAATGTCAAAAGAAGCATCAGCGGAACCATTAAAGAGGCGCGTTGTCTTTGAGCGTAGACCTGTTACATTGGCGTAGTAGAGGGACAATTCCGCGACGCGTTTTTTGGCAAGACCGGAGCAGATGGTCTAGATCTAGGTTTATGTATGAATTCGCGGACGATGGAATTAGTAGGCCAAATGGTAGGAGATACGACCGCAGCAAAGAGATCGTCCGGGACCAAAACCTTAAAAGAAGCGGAGAAGGAGTGGCCGTTTCGAGTGTGTAAGGGTGTAATACGTCTGCAGGCGACAAGACCCCTCGAGGCGTTGACATGAGAGGAAATGTGTTCAGTAATTTCCTCCTCCGTAGTGTCCGGGTGTACACGAGAGATAAAAATCTGCCGCGGAATCCTAGCTGGACGAAGTGCAACGACGCATTTTGAAGTAGGGGCCTCACTGATAGGGTCAGCCTGAGAAGGCAAAGCGGAAGACGACGCAGTATTACAATTTGAGGACCCGTCCATGACTGATGCCAGCGTAGTGGGAGAAGTGACTGATGCTACTCTTCCACGAGTCCTAGCGTGCTTGGCCTTACGACGTATAGTAGTTGGTGCAGGTGTTGACGAGGAAGAGCAGGACGGCACAGAAACAGCAGCGGCGAGGGGAAGCTGAGGGTCATCCGGAGACGGAGGATTCTGACAGTTCTCCATCGGAACGATCGCGGCGGCTGGAGCGTCAGTATTACGGGTGACGAGGGTCCTCACGTCGGACGCAATTGTACGCGCCAAATCGGAATTTAGCGAAGCCATGCCATTCCAGGAGCCAACATCAGTTTTTAGCTGTTTGATACCACGTCGTATATCCTCGAGAGCTGGCAAGACAGTAATAGAACCAGTAGGCGAGGTTTGGGCACTCTCGGCAAGACTCTCACGCAATTCATCAATCGAGGACGAGGCAGCAGAAATCTTGCTGGAAACAGCATGAAGCTTTGATAGCATTTCCGACGAATTCGTGTTGAGGACGGCGGCCGAATCAAGAATTCGGTCCAGTTTATCATGAAGTTGATTCATGTCGTCGGAAAGTAACTGAAAGCCTCCCAGGCTAGATGAAATTGAATTTACTTTGGTGGCGATGATGGAATGCTCACTGTAGATTTTATCGGCGAAAGTACTGATAAAGCGAAGGATGTGGCAAGGCTTAATGTCAGAGCACTCGTCGCAAGTGATTAAGCCGTCAGAGCTGATTTTCGTCCCACGCTTCAGGCAAGAGGCATGAAAAGCGCGAGTGCATACGCCCGTGCATTCAATCTTGCGGTAAGTAATGGGCTCTGAGCAAACATTACAGACAGCCATAGTCAACAAAATAAAATAAAATAAATAAAACAAAAATTAACAAAAAACAAGGTTGTAAGCCCCTGGCCAGCGAGGATTATATCCAATTATGGCGATGAAGCTAGTCACTGCAAAGGATGAGATGGTTGGAGCCCAGGGTGACGCAAGGATCGTGTCGCAGCTCGTGATCCAGATGAGTAGGGCGGGAAGGCCGAAAACCAAAATCCTTGGGAAAGAAATTGATCCGTGTGTAACGTGTATAGTTCTATAGGCGGAAGAACTGGGTTGGGGCCGGGCAAAAAATCCGCACCAAATTCAGGATCAAGCGGCCACTCCAGAGAAAATCCTCCAGCTGCACACAAAACTGGAACACAAAACGAGGAAGTCGCAAACACAACAGCGAAAATAAATAAGTGCGAACAAAAGAAAACTAAGAAAAACACGGAGCAACCAAATGAACGATCATAACAAACAGCTGTCACAGTGAACATATTACTGACATGTTTGTCTATTTGTAATCTCCTATAAAAAATATGTCTAAATTGATTGAACGAAAGAATTAAATTAAATTAAATCAACTTGAAACTAAATATTGTAAATATTGCCAACCTACTGTTATATTTTTCAAAAGGATTGGACATGAAAAGACTTCAAATTATATTGGGTTTTACATATTCTTATATTTAAAATTGTTTAAAACTAAATTGATGAGAAAAAACACTTTAGCAATAATAACATATCGTGCAAATGTGTTTATTTCTTTCTCTTTGTATATTAGTAAGCAAGTAAAAGTCACTGTATGCAACTCTTATTATCAGCTCGAGTGTTTATTTAGTGTAAAAGTTAGGGAACTATTCCAAATTTACACATTACGGGAGAAGGAGTAACCACGTAAATTATTTCGAAAGTTCCTACAGGTTATATATAACATTGGATGTCCCTCCGACTGTTGGTCTTTGCATAATAAAAGTTGGGGCAGTTTCAGTACGTGAAAAAGGAAAATAGCCAAAAACAATTTGCAACAACTTTTCAACACCATAGAGTCAGATTCGGACCAGCCAGTCGGCAAATAGCCATTATAACAAATTAGGATTAACATTTCTTGGTAATTAAGAAGGAAACTCATTAAATTTATTACTGACCAGAGAGTAAACTTAAGCACTTATGCTCCAGGAGCCGACAACTGGTGGCAGTTTCTATGTATGTCCCCATGTAATCGTATAGTATACCTTTCGAGGTCCTTGCATGCATATGCCTAACCAATCCTCAAGTTACTGGGGAAGGAGCCCGACAAAAGCGATGATGTATGAACTTTTCCTCAGAGCTAAACTTTAAATTTATCTCAACCGCAGCTATACCCGGCAATTTAATTGTGGCCAGGCTTTCACTTTTCGTACGAAGGGCTTAACTGCAACTAAACTAAACGTACTTTGCCTCAGTGAGCAAAGGTTATCAAATACTTACTCAATGTATTTTGGGGTGGTGCTTTCCACTCCAAACCGAATTCAATTTCGCCCTCTGAAATGGTAGAATCTTCTTGAATATGGATTTTAGAATAGAGGAGGCCAAATAATGAATTCTTGCCGAGTTGTTTGCCGCCAAATCCTATTACTCTTAAAAGTTTCCCATTTTCGAGGGAGAAAGCCTCTTGTTAAACATTCAGAATTTTAACATACCTATCAATCACGAGGTTTTGTTTGAAATCGTCTTTAATTTGCAAAATATCCAATTAGTGCCATTAATTATAATACTTTAGAGAGATTGCTAGCAGATACTTCTGAGTCTTTGGTTTTTCAGCATCTTTGCTTCTATAAGAATCTGACTTGAAGTAAAGTAATTGTAAGTAGGGGTACAAACATTGTTCTTTCACCAAAGTGTAATAATAAACGTGAGCTCTATTCATATTTTATTTTATTTGTTATTATTTAGTTCTAAAAGGTGTTAAACAATTCGGTTCCCATAGAAATATCTACGAAAATAGAACATTCGGTTCAATAATAAAATATTTCCACTAACTCTTCAAATTTCTAAAGAGGAATGACATTTAATTCGCTTATTTTTAGTTTAAAGTACAATGCTAAATATTGGTTTTGGTTTTGCTTCTCGCCAGAAAGGTTTAAACCTTTTGGACAAAAATTACTCTTAATAACCAAAATTGTGAGACTCTTTTTATGTTTAAACGAATGCTTAATTTAAATAAAGGATACAGGTAATTTAAATTAAGTCCTGTGTTCTAAAATTTCTTATCGCTAATAATATAATATATAATACTATAATAAAATACTAAATTTCTAGCCCAAAAAAATCATACTGCATTGTAAAAATATTTTAAACATAAATGGTTGGATAAATCATATTATTCCAAAGTGATCAAAAAATTGAAAAACGTTAGGCTTGTGTATTGAACTAAATGGGGACTTTGTTGAAAAATGAAATGAATTTTTACCCAATTTTTTTCTGGACGAGGCTAATTGCTTATTATAGATCCTTCGTCTGTCGAGAGCGTATCAAATTGTAGGGTCAAATATGAGGAATTTAAAATCAGAATCACTGGACTTGGTCAAAGTATTTAATATGAACTATACAGTGACATACTGTATACTTTGCATAAAAATTTATAATAAAGAAAAATTTTTACTAATACTTTGTTATTTTGTACCAAACTAAGGTTTCCTAAGATTGAGTAAATCACCTAACCAACATTGTTGGTTTGTCCTAGAATTTAGGAAAAAGTTTGCAGAAGTTTTAGGTAAAATTCCTTCGTAATTGTATAATTTATCTAACTACTTGATATAAAATGTTGGAAAAAGTATTTGAGTGAATTGTCAAAATTTTTTCAGTAAAAGTATAATTTGCAATCGGTACTCATCAATCATTTTGTTTTTACTAAGGAAATTTTTCTTAACAAATTAGTATGTTTTAACTAACAAGTAAGTAATAGACTATAAGTTGCAAATAAATACTTGATAATATAAATGATTAGGGAATTTACAATCCGCGCTATGTTCATTGATGTTAAATGTTCGAAAAATAAAAATCCAGCTGATCCATTGCTATTCAAGCCGTTAGGGTAGTTCACTAACACAAAAAATGAGAAAGGATAGTCCAGAAATTGAACCAAAATAACATTACATTTTAAGGGCATAAATATTTTATTTAATATAAATATTTAATACTTCAAGGTATTGTGCGGATATCGTTGGCAGAGAGTACTCGGACGTTGAACTTGACAAAAGTAAAATTAGAAAATTACTAGCCTATTCACAAAAATCACTAATATAAACATTCTCCTTCGTATACTATAATATACATATATAAATTTTAAAATAATTTAAAAAGTGAAAATATATATATTTTATTAGAGATTTAAAATTTTTAAGAGAGATGTTTATGAAATAAGAGAGAAAGAGGAAATGTTTATGAAACGGAACTTATCTGCTTATTTTTTTTTCTATTTATCTTTCCATTTTCCGACTTTTCAGTAATGACTGACAATGTGACAGCTTAAAATTTTGATATTTTCTTAATTAAGAAACCAATTACCTTATTGAAACAAAGTTGTAATTGTAAAAATTCGGCGTTTATAACCTGTGCTAGATGCAGAAATAATTACTGTTTTCCCTGCTTCTATAATGAATATCATCCCGCCAAATGTAAATCATCATCATGAAAAATAATAAAAGTTTGAATCTTAATGTACAGTCTTTTGGTATGCGCTTTAATTACAATCCTTTGTTGAAAAGTCCGCAATCCCAATTTTTTCCTTATCTATGCCTTTTGTGTATAAATAAATAAAAAATATAAAAAATTTATCACTTCGCTTAATTGCGGACCCGAATCTTATAAAAATTGGGAAAGATCCGAAAAAAAGCCTTCCCACGCAGGAATTCGAACCCGTGACCACTCAATCACAAGCCCAAATGTTAACCACTACACCAGCCGCCGCTTTGGGAAAGTGTTACAATGAATGGGATTTAGAGCCGCGTGAACATTTTTGTATACTATTATTTTGAAAACGCTTGGCCATCTGGATCCCACTTCGGGTACTTTCATTTGTAGCCAAGCCCTACATGTGCTATAAATTTGAGCGAAATCGGTAATGACGAGAAGGTGCCTTCTCCTTGTCAGTGTATACATTGCAAATTAAAGTGTGTCAAAAGTATGCACTTGAAGTGTATGCATTTATTTTAAGTATGTATTTAAAGTGTTTTATAATAACACACTTAGATGCGTCAGATCGGTCAAAGAGGATTAAGTGTGTAATAATAACACGCAATAAGTAGTTCACTCATATGAAACACCAGAAGCATTTTATATTAAGGTTTAAATCTGCATTAAATATTAAAAACACCATAAGTGTGTAATAATAACACATTTATTACGCATCAAATAAAAAAAACAATTTCACATGTTTATATAGTATATGTATCACTGTAAATCTAAGTGTCTTAATTCAAAACATGTTTGCATTTTATTTATGGTTTCGCATTTTATTTTAAAACACTTAAGTGTTTTATTTGATGAACTGTTTTAAATAAAAACAGCATCAGCATTTTTTTACTTATTTGATACATTGAAATGTTTTATTATAAAAAAAATTGGCAGAGAAGCCAAACCAGGCGCGGATCCAAGGGGGGGGTCACGGGGGTCATGACCCCCCCCAAAACAGCCAATTCTTGATTACAAACTTGATTACATACTACAAAGCAGTGTTGAAAAAACTGTAAACAAATAAAAGCCATGTAATGTTTAAAAAGATTCTATGAAAAACATCACTTTAATTTAAATTTCAAAATTAGACAAATATGGTTATACATTTGGTCCTTCCAATGTTATTTCACATATTATGAAAATGAATTTACCTTGAAGCATCCGTGAAATGAATCCTAGTTTTATCTTCTTACTTTTGTTGTTTATTTTCTGGTTTTCGTTTTGTTACCTTCTTTTTTTTATTGCGAAATGCACTAAAAACTATCCTGGTTTCAACGACACTGAAATCAACAATGGACTGTTGTGTTTTCAATGTTTTGATTGCAAACTGTGAAGTTAGCCACGCTGCCATAAAAGGCGCCAAGTCATTTGAAAACACACGAGGTAACGTTTCAGAAGAAAATTCGAAATAAAAACATTCAGACATTTTTTAGTTATAAGAGTACATTTTTTATATAAAAAAATTATAATTTTATATAAACAATAAATTTATATATGAATGTAATGAATTTTCAAGTAAAACAAATTGGACGGGTTTTTGCATAAGGTTATTCAGGCTTTGTTTTTTATTCACTGAAGAAATTTTACATTGTTTATTTGGTTATTCTTGTTATTTTTGTTATTTTTGATTTTTTTCTATCCCGTGACCCCCCCCGGAAAAAAATTCTAGATCCGCGCCTGAGCCAAACACTCGTCGATCTTTTTGAGCTCGTCTACTTCGGTGGACGATATATTTCTCAAGAAATTCGCCGAATTGTAGCAAAGGCGGGTTTTGTAGCTTTGCCAACTAGGCGCTCGGCGGGCAAAATTACAACAGTATTTTATAGAATATATTCAAAACGCCTAAGTCGTCTTAACTTAAACACTTCAGACGTTTTAATATTTAAAACGCTCAAAAATGTTATAAATTTAATTAAATACATTTAGTCGTTTTAAATTATTGCAGTGTAAAAACCACACTAAAAGTATGTTAAGATTAAACTCTTATAGTGTTTCAAAAGCGTTCTTCAAAATAAGGCGCTTATGGGTAGATATGGCGAAAAAGAAAAATGCACCTGTGTCTCATTTTAAGGCACTTGAAATTCGCAGTGCTTAAATAGGGAATAATTAGTTAAAACAAAAGTATCTATCTTTCGTATCCTACAAATAAATTTTAATACAATAACAATAAGCCTGCTTCGAATATTTCAAGCTACAACCTCTATTATTATTATTAAAACTCATTAACTCTTGGTTACTAACATCTCCTTTGGAACAACAGACCAAAGAGGCGAAAGTACGATGTTAAGCATTTAGGCGTATTGGAAATATCCTTTTCCACTTTTAATTAGTTCCCAAGCTGGCGGGGGAGTACCGATGGCGTCGTGCTTATATAGTATGTATGTGTGAACCTGTCGGCTGGGAACAAAATACACTAATTAACCAGTTATATGGACCAGTAATTGCCAAGTAGGCTGAAACAGCGCGGGCCTAATTCTACGCCGTCATTACTTGAAAAGAAATTAATTCGAGAATGACGGGCGAGTCTCCGCCGGCTCGCAAGTTGGCTGGCTGGCGGTAAAGTTCCCTTTATGAGGCCACTTTTTAGGCTAACTGGTTTCGAGCGAAAAGCCTTAAGTGAGGTTTTATTCGCCTCCTGCGGCCCTTTGTTGTGCGGGAGCCCTTTGACTGCGTGGTAATTGGTCGACAAGTTTTTGCAACTCTGCTGCACTTACCTTTGACTCCAGACGGCAGCACTGTGCAATTTTTAGCCACGTATGGCAGCCGTTTGTGCAATCAAGATTGTGCACATTTTACTATTAGTAAAAGCGCGTTTGTTCCGTTACTACATTGCGACCGCGCCGCGACGGGGCGAGGACGTCGAGCGCCATCAAGCGCCGTCGAGCCAAGTGACGAGGAATTACAAATGCGTATGCTCTTGATTACAAAAAGCTGCCATTATGTCGGTTCGCAGTGAACTCATTCAAAGTTCTAAATTAAAACTGTTTGAGGGCGCTCAATGCTGGCGAGTGCGGTTACAATAAAGTTGCCGTGCTCCAGTGATATGCTGCAAATTTTCAGTTTATCCTCTCGGGCTTGAATTTTTATTTACACTTTCCTCGACTGCCAGCAGCATGACTCGAGTGTTAAGCACACCGAAGGACTCATGTAGCTCTGTATGAAAAAGATGCTATAATTTCTCAAAAGAGGTCACATTTTTGGGTCATGTGAAATTTCACAAATTAACGTCATTCAGTTACGATGTTTTCAAGGATGCTTTATTGTAGTTTGCTTTTTCAAAATTAACATTTAATGTTTGATAATATTTAATAATTTACATATTGAACGAACCACTGACATGTATAGTAGGTATATATGTAGTATGGTATGTACTACTCAATCGATCCGTGTGAAATGGAAGATATTTTGTGCTTTTGGATTTTTAAAAAATTGGCCAAATCCAAAAAACCAAAAATAGTCGAAAAAATCCTGAAGAATTCGCATGTGTTCTTTGGCTAATTTCAAGTATTTGCTTACATTTTTTTGTACAGTTGATCCTTTTAGTGTAAAAAAATCGCGAAGTTTTTATTATATTGCTGTACAAAATGGCCATTTTGCAAAAGTCAAAGAAAAAAAAACTTTCAAAACCATGGTTTGAGAAAATTTAGACATTCGGACCACGATTTCTGGTGGTTATATGATTATTCAATAGCAGCAACGTCAAGAACACCGACTTTGAAAAGAAAAAAGACCAAAAAAAATCAACCCTTTTTAAAAAACCCCAAAAAATAATAGAGTTTTTGAAGCTTTTATATAAAATAAATGCCAAATTGTGAAAGGGTATCCAATATCAATCAATAGAACTTTAAATTTTAAAAAGTAGCACAAAGAGTTAACTTTTGTTTAAAAAATTTTTTATTCGAAAGACGAATTAATATCATTAATATTTAAAAATAACTTGGAGTATATGACCACTGTGACTATTCTTGATGAAGCGCATTCTGTCAGTCCAATTTTGGGTAACTTTTTCGAGCAATGTCTGCCGTATGGCACGAATATAGTAACATGAACAATTTTGACTTCCAAGTTGTCAATTGTTGCAAATTTTTGTCTCATTTGTAGCGCTCTTTGTTGACCGCAACGTTGTTGCCATTATCATCTTTAAAGAAAAATGAGCCAACAATGCCGTCATTTAAAAAACTATACCAAACTGTCACCCGCTGACTACTGCTTGTTTACACAGCCGGCGGATGAAATTGCACCTCCTCTGAAAAGATTATGTTTTGTAGCAAAATTAACCTTTGTCAGTCGAACCTTGTAAGGGAATAATCCGAGATTTTTATACAGAATTCCCCACAGTTCAAGGATAAATCTATTCATTTCGTATCACGGATATATAATATTGTGTTTATCTAAATTTTGTGAGTACAAAGAGCTATTTGTGTTAAAATCACATATATTTAAAAAGAAATCAACAAATGGCCCACCCTTAATCCGCTTTCATATTTCATAGGTACAATGTATTGTATTGCTTTATACATTTTTTAAATGACCTCTTTCAATATACCTATATATTATATTTTGATCCTCATATTATAGTTAGGGGAGATGGGGGTAAGACGGGGTAGCGGGTAAGACGGGGTACCCAGCGAAATTCACAGTTTAAACTGGCCAATCACGCTCGTTCATGCATCGTTCGATGCGCCGTCATGACACCTGTCAGTTGTCCGGCCATTATTTGTTCGTAAGTGTACGCGTGGCGAAATAATTTAAAAAAACTGTTTTACTGCAAAGTGCTTATCACATTTTCTTCCAGTTTGACACGTGACTGTGGGTTACTAAATTAAATAATACTAGCTGGTGAGGTGTGACTGCTATTGACGCTTAAACTAACCTACAATAAGGTAAACATTGTGTTTCCTTGAGATTGCCGACAGTTTCTTTTTTGTTTTAATTATTATTAGAAAATGGCACGGTAGGCAAGATGGGGTAATGACTACACATCATGTATGTATTGTATAGAAGTATATTCCGCTTCCATTGAAGGGTGGATATCATGCTCAAATTGTGGAAAATGGGCACATAATAGCTGTGCAGGAATCGACGATGATGATGACGAAGCCTTCCACGTCTGCGAGTTGTGCCAGTCGAAATAATCATCATTCTGTCTGATAATTCTCATTACCCCATCTTACCTCAGGGGGGTACGCCATCTTACCAGCACCATGGGGCAAGACGGGGCAAAACACCTTTATTTTTAGTTTGATTTTTTTTTTCTAAAATGTATAATTAAAAGTTCCTAATTTTACCAAATATTAGAAGAGTAATAAATAGTTGTTAATTAAAACATAAATATGAATGTCTCACTACGTAAAGTTTTCTTTTATTGATCTTCAAACCTTAAGTACCCCATCTTGCCACCCTCTCCCCTAATTAAAATAAAAAATATCGAATAGGCTTTTTGTCTTAGCTAAGAATTGGGATTAAGTGTAAACAATTTTATACATGTTTTAAGCATGAATTATTCATTTAAACAAAATTCATACTTATTGAAAGTGTAAGCTAAAGTACAAATTATTATTAACTGCATTTAGCCTGCTCAAAACGTTCCTTGTTTTCTACACTAATTGCGTGAAAATATCTACTATAGTACAATTAAAAAAAAACGAAATATTGAGATTTGACAAAGTTATGAAAAGGACAGAATATTTCTCACTTCCGAATTTAACGGATACACAACAAAATAGGACGAAATTTATCTACTATTCCACGATGCACAAATCTTATTCTTCTCATTGAATTTTTCGCTCACTAAAGCTCTGATGTTTGATAAAGCCAAAGTTTTTGAAATGGCCTCAAATGCAAAACGACTGCCTCTGCAGAATGCCAACAGCAGCGGTCAGATACAGCTGACCAGCGTACATTTTTTTGCGACCAGCGCCTCGTTACCAATCGAGAACAGAAATTTTAGCAAAACTGGACGCAGCACAGAAAGGTTTTGCAGGGTTCGGTTCGGCCACAAGGGCGGATAAAAAATATAATAAATTCCTAACCTTGATGTGGAGAAGATTTGATAGTGTGGGCAACTGAGTAAAAGGCTTAAAACCGTAAATCACTAGAGCTTAGCACGAAACTGACCCGCCCGAAAATTTATATCGCCGCATACTTTTGGCTCCATATTCGTTTTCGGGTCCCTCTGTTCCAGGATGCAGGATTTCGGAGGATGTGAATCGTTTCGAGTAATTGTGTGTAAGTTTGAAATTCCTCGAACGTTTGCTAATTTCACATAGCGAACCGAAGAGGAATCCTCTGCCCGTCCGACGGCGAACTTTCACTTTTACTCTTTGCTGAATGTTTACAGGGTTTTACTATGTACATACATAGATATGTAGTCGAAGGTGGTGTGAGTTACGCTGCCTGATGACTTCACACGGCGGAAACTAGCCGTAAATTTTCGGGGTTTTAAAATGGCGTCGGCAAAGACCAATTTGTTTAGCACAGATAAGTGCTTCATTTTGATTATAAAACGCAAATAAATTTACATTATTTATGGTTTCGATAAAACTCATGTAATATGTATCTTCACAAGTAGAATTAAGATAAACCGAAATCAGGTGTCTGTATAGGGCGAAATCGTCGAAATTGTGCTTTTAATATTTTTCATTTATTTTCCTTGTTTCCAGTTTATTTTGTAATCTTCTTAAAAGCAATCCAAATCCTCTGAAATGCACATAAAGAAATCGTTCAAAGTCTTTAGATGACAGCCTTTTACTGGAAAAGGTTTTAATGCTTTTTTTCGCTTTTCATTGAAAAAATTCATTTTCTCCATTTATTTATTTTCTCTGCATCTGGTCTCTAAATAGGAAAACTAATGTAAACGTCTTATGAAGTAATTTTTAAATGTCCTTACTTTTGAGATTTTTGTTCTTTATTATTGCAGTTGAAATACATAAATACTCCCACTTCGCATTATGAACCCTTAACTTAAATACATGTTAAAATTTCTGAACGATTACCTCATTCGTTTTCTGCTTATTTTTACTAACACTAGTTTAATAGCGTCATTTTGACAAAATGTTTTGATATTTTTTTTTATTGAATTGGGATTGAATTTTAAGTAGTTGAGCTAACAATGACAGAACTCAACCCAATCTGTCCATAAACATTTGAAGGGTTGATCTGATGTAAAATAAAAGTTCATGTGTTTTTTTCTAAAAATGAATAAACATCGAGAAATTAATATTCTATTCCTCGTAGCGCAAAAAATTAACAATTACTATCATTACCACTAACAGAGCAAATAATTATCTGCTAATCAAATCCAACTCAACGCGACTAGTTTCGTGGAGTTTTAGCCAACTTAATGAAAACCCGTGTTTCCATGGGACAAACACGAATTCAACTGTGGTTCAACCCCACATGGAAACATAGTACATATATATCTCTGAAAGCAAAGAATGAAGAGGATAAAAAACAAATGTGTCGAGTTTAAATTTCAAAACCTGATCTGAATCAGATTAAATAACAAAGAGTGACTGCAAAAATCGCCTGTTTTTGCACATTTCACAGCGAACTAAGGAAGAGACATAAAAAAGTGTATCAGGTATCAAATTAATCGTCGTAAAAGACAGGCATTGCTTTTAGTTTTACGAAAATATTAAAAATCACCTCTAATTCAACAAATTATCATTTAGTACAAAGATGTTTCTTATTAGATTATTTATGATGATAATGTGTTTTCAACAAAGAAGGGTTAAAAATCCACCTGTAGGCACTAAAAATATTGGGTATTGGAATAATCTGGAATACTTTTCAAAATTCTAAATGTAACATACTTCTGTGCTTCGAGTGATAAAAAACACGTGATTGGCAATTCTTGCCAATTTTTATGACCCCCAACCTAGTACAGCTACTCTCTAAGGGGGTAAAATTATCCCCTTAATATGAAAATACTGTAAAATGTTTTTGAAAAACTAAGAGTAAGAGACTTAGAGTGATGAGAGAATATATACACAACTACTATACTAAAGTATTATAAAAAAAAAATTCCATAAGCTTAGTGACTACAATCCTAGCCTAAAAATTTTAGATCTGAAAAAGTATCCACAGTAGGTGATTAATGAATTAAAAACACTAGAATTTTTTTTAAAGCTTTTGAGAATTTGTGGATATTTAAAAAATTTAGTAAACATTATGTAAAATTGACACTACATATTTATTACTCAGCTTAATCTGGTGTACATAAAGTTTTAAAAATTTAATATTTCGTCGTTCCCCTTTGGCTTTAATGACTTTTTTTATTCTATCTGCCATACTTTCAATACAACTCTTGATCATTTCCTTAATTTCAGCGTCGTTATTCCATATACCTTCGATATTATTTTTCAAAATTTGTATTGTATTGTTTGACCTCGAGTATATTTTACATTTTAGAAAGGTCCAACAATTCTCAATGGGATTGAAATCAGGGGAATTGCTCAACCAAGGAAGAAAAAAATATTTTTCGAACTGAAAAAATTATTCACATTATTATGCTGTATGGCATGTTGGCCCATCCTGCATAAATGTGTAGGAAGACCTTCTGGAACCCAGGAAGTCCATATAAGGAAGACTGTTTCCAGGACACGTTTATCTTGTTCCGAGCGTAAAATTCCTTCGACGAATTAAATAGGACCGGGGCCTACTGAGGTGATGCAACTCCAAATCATTGTTTCTGGTGGATGTTTTACCGTTTTTATAAGGCGATCTTCTTTAAAACATTTACTGGGTCTAATTCTAACAAAATGAGCTGCTTCCGTGACAGCCTCTAAGCGACATTCGTCACTAAATATGACCTGAATTTAAAAGAAAATATAAAAAATCGATATTTTTGACAAACATACGGGTCAATGCAATAATTTCCCGGTCAGTTCTCGCAGCGGTTTTGTTTCTACTCCTACAGTTTTCCCGTTTATTATGACGAGGACTTCAATATTTTTTGAAATTCCGCGTACTGTGGCCGCAGAAACTTCAGCTCTTCTAGCTATTTCTCGAAGAGAAAACATTTGCATTCTTAACAATGTTGCAATTTCGATTTTTTTTTCACAAGTTATGTCTTTTCGTCGTCCCACTATTAAAAATTGACAAATTAACAAAAATGGATTCATACACAACCTAAAACAAAACTTTTTAACTTTTTGTTACACACTTCGTTAGAAGATTACTTCGCTAACAGTAACTGTTTATTTTTGTCTACAGAAACACTTTAATTCCTCTATAATCACTTCACTCGATAACTTCCTTAATGCAAATGACTGCACTTTAGTTCGCCCTTTTTATACCCTTTTTATACCTCTTTTTTACTCATTCTAGGCAGGATATTATGAAATTTACCTAGCTAAACCAATGCGGGAGATTCCATTACTTGATTTATGGAAAAATCTTTTCATCAGACTTCATCAGAAATACATATTACACATTATAAATTGAAAATATGTTAAAATTTTCGAGTGTTCCTAATTCATTGATCACCTACTGTAGACTGAAGTTATGAAGTTATACGCCGAATTGCTTCGAAATAGGGTAAGGTAGGGCTGTTTTCATAAGGATGTATAGATTTTTCGAGCCTACTCTATTATGATATACTAGGAATAAAATCGTTACTAGTACAGAGTTTCCATAACAGTATTATATTTATTTAAAAAAAAAAAAGTATTTATAATCGGATATAATTAAGACCTAACGCCTTAATTTATAGTTAAACTCCCAACTAAGTAAAACAACTTTTAGGACATTTACTCTTCATGTATACAAAAATCTAACTTAAGCTCCCTTTGATAAAGTCGGACACTTCAGCACAACAAATTCAGTAACGTAAGAATGCTAATAATATTTAAATGACAAAACTTAAATGTACGTAATTCCAGTTTTTATAATTGATACTTATCGATTTAACATTTCACGTAATGCTGAGATTTCGCATCGTACAAAGAATAATTTTTGAAACCAATCTAACAGAAAATGAATAAAAGTTGCGAATATATAATACCTACATAGTACCTATATGAAATGAATAATTTCTCCAGATAATTTTGTTGAGATTAAAAACACATTAGATATTTGTTGCATATCGATAATATTCTATATGCCACCGAGTAAAAGGAAACCGATGGATTCCGTCCATGTAATCAATTAATAAAATATCGTAGTGCCATTATTGAAGAAACTTGGATGCGGATGTGCTGTAAAATATTCAGTACTCGGTGGAATTGTGGTAAAAACGACATGAAACTGCTCTCTTGAGTACATCTGCCTCTTCAATAAAATTCATTGCATCTGAGAAATCTCATTGGGACTACTTAGCCATCCTGTATACGTTGCTAGTTCCCTGTCTCGGGCTGGACACATTGAGCCAGTGTTGCAGCAGAGAGTTGTGAGATTTCAATTCTTTCGAAATCAGTAATGGAAATTTGAAATGAAATCAGGCCTCAGGGAGATATTTATTTTTTATGTTAAGAGATAGTGCTGATGGAAGGAAAGTGTATATTTCACTCACGTCGAGCGAGGAGACTGTGACCTGACAAATAACGTGGGTTTATATAATACACCGCGAAGTTGACAGGAGCCTGTCAAAATATTTAAAGTTCATTTGTTTCATGACTATCCCTCCCCCCTTCACAATTCTCGGTTTATGAGTACACGTGATTATCTGCGTCGAGCCGAACGTGGCTTTTAATTCAGAACGACTAAACCCTAATCTTATTTGCTCTTATATCTTTGCTTAGCTTACGAACTTCTAATTGCGTTAGAAGGAAAAGGTGCCTGTCGTTTGCACGTAAATTTGTACGTAGACTTTTGTGCCGAGATGTGATTACGTCTGTACCGAACTGTACCTACGGCTACATACACCTAAAAAGACGGTTCGGTTCATTATAGTGCGTCTGAAATCGTCGGCGTAACAGCGGTTCACCGCCGGATGATTCGAAGGCACATAATTTCCCTTTCGAAACAGCCAAAGTAGGAGGGATGAATAATCACCTTTTTAGGCCAGAACCAAATTTGCAAGCCCTCGCACTTCTTGTTAACCCCGAAGTGGTGATATGGCTTAGTTCTAAAAGAAGAGTTTTTTCCCTTCTCGGCATTGAATAACCCTTCTCTAAATACATACCAGGCTCGGTGCACGTAGGAGGGAAAATTTAATTATCCGCTTCCCTGGGCTCTTTCGCTATCTTTTGCATACCTCTGGTCTATCTAATACCGAATGGGTTATGCATACAAAAATGGACGTGAATACAGTGAACCTTAAAATGGGCAAGGGTTCGGCAAATTTTCGAGTTTTTCTGTCATGTCATACTCTCAACTGAACAAAATTGAAATAAAATTAGGTCCAAGTGACACAAAAGATTTTTAACCATGTAATTGCACACTCTTGATTAGGGCTGGGTGTTTTTCTGACCTGGCAACATTGATTCACTGGAGTTAAAAAAATTTATTTAGTTTTTGACAAGGGGAATAACACAAAGAACACAATTTTTTAGAAAATATATAAACTTAATGATTGTTAAACTAATTTTGGGTCTCAAGTAGTATCAACAGAAGAACAAAACCTTCAAAATTTAAATTGACGGTATTCAAAAGCAATTTAGAAACTATTGTGTAATAGTAAAGATATTGTTATACGAAACACGTCTTATTAAGGGAAATGAAATAATAATACTGGAACTAATCCGATCTTTTTTAGTCTTCGCCTTAATTATTATAGTATTTATTGTAGAGTATACCCACTTGGATTGTCATTGAATTGTCGGCTTTCAATAATATAATTCCTGAAAAATTTACTGCATGAAAAATAAAATACATTTTAATCTAACATGTTTTTACCTTGTCGTCATTAAAACGATTTGCTATTCTTTCAGCTATTAATGCATTGCTTCGAAGAAAACTGTACGAAAGTTGTATACTTAAATAAGTATATGGTATATAATATAGTTAAAATATTTGATTATAACATTTGACCGGATGCGACAAGACTTCTTACAAGCTCGTTAAAAGTGTCTCATTTCCTGGACCCAATCTCTAAAAAGCGAAAAACGACGGTAGGCTAAATAAAGTGACGACGCCATCAATAATAAAGCACGTTGGCGGCCCGGTCGGTGCCAATTCAAATGCAATATCGTCGGCGTGGGCGGTGACAAGTCAAACAACAAGAAGGCTCAAAGATAACGTTATGGAAAAAAGAAACTTTGGGCGAGGCAATAAATTGGGGTTGTTGATGTTCCGAATCAGTGAATCCTGTGATTTCAATCTACGCATGATTTGACAATTGAATCTGATACCATGTGTTTCTGGCAAATTGATACCATTTCATCTAGAAAAAGGGGGACACTGAGCCAAGAACTATTATCGAAAGTCGTTTATTGCTGCGAGTAAATAAATGACTTCTTTTTGACTTTCTCCCGGCGCTTCATATCTCCCTAAATCGTTGTGACTGTGCAAAACAACTCATATCAATGACTCAGATATGGGCGTTTACAGGGTGTGTTGGAGCTCAGCGGGGAGGTCACCAATCCTACCCAGATGAATTACCGGCAATGAATCAAGTCAACGAATGTAAGAGTTCGGACCGTTCCAATATTCATTTCAATAAAAATCAGTCACTCTTCTGAGTTTACTTTTAGTGGAAAGTTAAACCCCTTGATGACTTTATGATGTATGACTTATTGAATCCTTTAACAGTTCAATCCAGCATGCATTACCGCACATTGAAAATATTTGCAAAGAAATTAATTGGAAGATGAAGATTGAAGGATTAAGATACTTTTTTTCTTGAGGTTGCTTGTACAAGCATTAGGTAAAAACTACTGACCCATAAAACATAGGGCTTAACTTAATATTTGGTTTTTATTTCATCGCAGTCGGATAGCTCAATCAAAAGATATGCGATTTAAAAATTACCAAAAATTCACTATGCTTACTTCCTTCCTGAAGGACAAGCGTATATAAAGCTATACAATTTCGCCCACTAATTTCATAAAAATAAAAAATGATCCTCTTAACTATTAAACGTTATTTATTTATAGTTTAACATATGATCTTTATGTTTCTATACGTTTTAGATTTAAAAAAAAAAAACAGTAAGTCGTAATAATAGCATTTCAAAGTAAGCATGTTTGCAGTTTTATTGTAATTTTTGACGTTTTTTCGACTTTTAAAGTATATTTCAATTAGATGCGCTCTATGAATCAAGCGAATATGTACATTTCGTCTCACAATTGAGCATTTAAGCTATTAAATAATAGTAAATTTATGTTGGTTCATCAAGCGCTTCAGTGCATAAAACACAAAATCGTTTCCGCCAGGAAAATCTTAAGTCAATAGACATTTCGAAGATAATATATAAAAATATATATATATATATATATATGTATATATATGGGACGTTTCACGCAGAACGGATCACCTGCATACCCAAAAATGGTGCTAATGAACCTTGACGTTCGAGATATCAAAATGTTCGTCTGGACAAGAGCTTTTGAAAAATTACCGGCGAAATTAAAAATTCAATATGGCGGCCGGAACCTGGAAAAGCTTGTAGAAAAAAAAAATACGCGGCAGATCCGTTGGTTTTTGGGTCATTACGGTAACCATTACGATAACCATTACGGTAACCATTACAGTAACGATTACGGTAACCATTACTGTAAGGGTTACCGTAATGCATACTGTAATGGTTAATGAATTGTTACTGTAATAGTTACTGTAATGCTTACAATAATGATTACAGTAATCATTACATTAATCATTACAGTAACCATTACAGTAACCATTACAGTAACCATTGCAGTAAGCATTACAGTAATCATTACGGTAACCATTCCAGTAACCATTACAGTAAGCATTACGGTAATCATTACGGTAACCCTTACAGTAAGCATTACGGTACTCATTATGGTAACCCTTACAGTAATCATTACAATAATGGTTACTGTAATTGTTAATGTAATGTTTACTGTAATGGTTACCGTAATGATTACTGTAATGTTTACTCTAATGCTTACAATAATGATTCAGTAATCATTACAGTAATCATTACAGTAACCATTACAGGCCCCAAAATGGGTCATTTAGAGGTTCTCCGAAGAGAGATAATTGAATAACTATTCACAGATCAACATTTCATTCCGTTGGTATCACCAGACTTAGCGGCATTATACATTAGTTTTCGGAGTCCCTTAATCCGAATGTAGTTTTTGAAATGACATTTTTTTTTGGGAAGACCTAATCTTTAAGCTGGTTTAATAAAGGCAATTTATAGAATTGTTTCATGATGAAAGGAATAATAGAATTTGTACTATAGTTGGCGGTATTTAAGAAGAAAGAATAATAGCTCCATTAATTCCAATACTTCCAAATTCAAACACTGCAAATTCTAGTGTTTTAATTTAAAACGACTAAACGTTTTATTTTAGAAAATTTAAGTGTTTAAATTTATGTTCTCAATTTTGACACGTTTTAAATATTAAAATGTTTGAAGTGTTTTAATTTAAAACTTTTTAAGCGTTTTGAATATATTCTATACAATACCGTTGTAATTTTTCTCGCTGATCGGCTAGCTACAAAACCCGCTACAATTCGGCGAATTTCTTTCGAAATATCTAGACGAACTCAAAACGACGCTTCTCTGCCATAAACACTCGCAAAGGTGGGATCGAAAGCACATCTCTATATTTGTCTGATTAAAATACCAAGTGTGAATTATAAACGAAGGAACATTTTTGTATAATAAAATATTTCAATGTCAGTTCATCAAATAAACCACTTGAGTGTTTTAAAACATTAAAATAAGGTTATAATTACCGACGAACTATATAAATCTTAGAAATACAAAAAAAAATGTTTTATCGAATTTTGTTATAATGCAAATTTTAAAATTCTTTAAAACTCCAAGAAATTAAGATCTTCGAATATCCCTTGAACAGAACCTGATTTCACCCGCCAAAATCCAATTTGTTTCTGTTTATCTCTTTGAATGACTTTTGAAACTAAAATTTAAGATATCTTAGGATAAGTTTACGCATACAATTTTTTGTTAGCTTACCCGCTCCTTTTTATCTAATGCTAGGGGCTGTCTTTATAGTCGAAAAGTCAGACTGATATTTTTCAATTTAGCCCGGTGAGCAGCAGAAATGAACGAGCGCGTTGCTATACGACAAAACAAATTACCAAGTCAATTCTCTGCGCGCAGACCCATAAAAAGAGAAACGATAAAAAATTAAATCGTTCATGCCCCACGATCCGGAGGCTCGTCCTGGAAGAGGATAGGATTTTCGAGCGGGGGCGAGGGCCGACGTAGAGCTTATTCTCGGATGCAGTCATAAAAGTACACTCCGAACATTTTTCACCTTAAAATTTTAGAAGGCTTTCCACTTTGGGCGGCTACATATCCCTCGAAAAATAAACCCGGCTCCTAGTGCTGGGAATATGAAGTTTATAGCACTCCTGTTGCGCTAGACTCACAAAGTACTTTTATGTTTCACTCTCCCGACTGTGTACGCCTGTTTGGGCGATAAATTTGGCGAAGCCCTGCACAGAATGGAGTTCGGTGTTTGGAGTCCGGGTATGTGTACCATATTGTCAGGTCGATCTCACCTAAAATCTAATGACAAATGTTAGCGAGTCCGTGCGCCCGAGGAGCGCCCGACGCGACGCCAGTGGATTTTGAAGATACCTATACTGTTCATCGCGAGCTACCTGATTTTATTATATCAGCGTCTCCGAGACACGAGGAGTCGAGGACGCTCCAAGTACGTTATGGGATACCTGGGAATTTTAAGAAATGTAAATATGGCACCGCACAGCTTACGGCCCTCGGACGTGAAGGGATTTTGCAAAAATGTTCGCATAAGCCACTCTTAGAAATTTGAGCATAAAAAATTTATCGATCCCTAATGGAGGGCTATTGGCTGTATGCTCCAGTCGACAAATATGTAAAGACGCCCGGAGCCCTATGTACATAGACCGGTTGGCGAATAAACGGTCCCCGAGGTACATCTTACCGGCTCTACGCACTGTGTGACATACACACGGGAGCTGATCCCCACGACAGGTAAATGTTTAATACAGGTAAATAGCTTTTAGCAATGGTAAACTTTGAGGCGTTTATCCAAGTTTAAGGGGTTTAATTATTTATTGTCTGTGAAAGTTTCGCCTTGCAGATTTCTGTCTTCAAATAATAGACTCCTCCCTGCCTCAGATAGCACAATGGATTACTTATTTATAGGGAAACTAGTCTGCCCTTTGACTCAAAACTCGAATATTCCTCAGCTTGCCTACGTTTCTGAGCCTGGTACTGTACAATACAACCGTAGACTGTTCTTTGGACTGTTTTGAGCCAGAACTCCATCTCTGTAAATAATTTTCAATGTCGAAACTCGAAAGCGCAAGCAAAATGACAGAGGTCAATTGTTCTCTTTTGAATATTGATCTAAATAAATTCTACATCGAGAAGTCACGTCGAGCTTTGGTGTTCTTTTCACTGCTTTTATAATGTTAAAATAAGAAAAATGCGGGTCAGCTACGACCGAAACAAGAACATGAAAAATGGAAAATACATTTTTTCTTCTTGAATATGAAATTAACGAGAAAATTGCTTCACCGAAGAGATCATATTTGAAACCATTCTGAATTTAAACAAAGTAATTTTCAGTAGCGCACGAGAATTTTCACATTAAGGATTTTATTCAATTCATTTGAGTGGAACGCAAAGGTACGCTTTCGGCATATTTTTTACCGCATAAAATAGAACTGACAGTCGCTTTTGCCACGCTGACTTTTATATTTTCAAAATACAGAGCGAAATATGAGCATAAACCTTTTATCAGGAACAGAGCAGCCATTTAAGTAGCCAACTGTTTTTGTCACATTTATCCTACTGTGGGTTTTCTTTTATAAATTACCAGCTGACCATAACCCAGTTTTTACACATTTAGCATTTTAAAATTAAAAAAAAAAAAATAATTTGTGTGCCAGGTTTGAAAAAAAGTTGATTATAGTGTAAATTACATGTCTTTTGTTTACAGGAAGACATTAAGTGTCCCAAAGGTGAAAAGAAGAATTAAGTTCAAAGAAGTAAAAGAATTAATCTGTCTATCATAAAAAAGTAATGCAAATTAGCAGGGATCGTAACTGTTATAAGATATATATAAAAAATCTAAAATTAATTATTACTTTGAAACTTATATGATTTAAGACAAAATGAACCAATTATATTTCACCAAAAATATTTTAAGTTATTTTTAACTATAATCTTCGCCTACTATTAGTTTAAATCTTTTAAAACTGTTATGAACGATTTTTATTTTTTTTTGTTAAAAATTATGATTTACAATGGACTTTAATTTTTTAAATTAAAAATAACTGTTAAAAAAAACTTTTATTTTTTTCTGTCTTATATAAAAGTCTTTTGAAGATTTTTATTTTTTTAGTTTTTTATAAAAGTCTTTGAAGACTTTTATTTTTAAAATATAAAAATAAAAGTCTTTGAAGACTTTTATTTTTAAAATATAAAAATAAAAGTCTTTTGCAGAAGATAAACAAAAAAATCATCGTGATTAGGGTGTCACACTATAAAAGCAATCATAATACTGTACTTAATTGTTTGAGTATCTTATCCTGTCTTATCCTATAATCCTTCCTATATATGTTCGTACAGTGTAAACTGCAAAGTTCAGTTTCTATATTGATATCGATTTCGATTTTGTAATATAATTTATTAATGTCCTAATCCAAGCAAACATTTTAAATTGAGTGAAACCATTTCTACGACCTAAATTTACAAAAAAAAAAAAAACAAATTGTGGGATTTGTGAAGTTTTTAATATACATACATAGTCGGGGTGCCAGAGGTTCAAAAAATGGGTTATTTCGTTGTTGGACGGAATTTGATGAAAAATGGCAGAAAGGGAAGGTCATTGCCCGTACAGTGACCCATTAAAAAAGTTAGAATGAGCGATGTCGGGAAGGTACTTTGTTATTGCAAAATAACTTTGATAACCCGTTATTTTTCAGTTTTCTTGGAATAACTCGAAAACGAAGCGTTTCAGCGAAAAATATTAAATACAAAAGTTGTTCAGCTGATGATTTTACGTAGGAATACGGTTTTTTGATTAATTAAAAAATTGTTTTTCCGACCGAAAACCAGCAGAAAAGTAACAAAAATGCAAAAACAATAAGCATTAAAAAATAAAGGAAAAAAACAATTTCCATCGTTGATATTTGGGTTATTGATAGGTATTGGTATTGTTAACCAAATGCACCCGGTCCGGTTTTTCAAAAACAATATGGCGACCTATTGCAACATTGTTAAGTTAAAACTTTGGAACGCTGTAAATTCTGCATGAACAAACGGATCTTGATGAAACAAATTGGAATCGGTAGGTATTAACGGCATCTTTGAGTGTGCCAAATTTCAAAATTTTTCAACAATTACTTTTTTTGTTATTAACCAAAAACCATTTGCTGTGCTTCGTAATTTCGTCAATTTACAACATTACAACAATAACAAAATGCATTTGATTACTCTTAACATCCTACAGTGGTGACTAAAAACGCGAAAATAGCGAGTTTTGATGATTTGATGCATTTTGTTGCAAAGCTTAATGTTGTAAATTGACGAAATTACGAATACACATTGGTTAATAACAAAAAAAGTAATTGTTGAAAAATTTTGAAATTTGGCACACTCAAAGATGCCGTTAATACCTACCGATTCCAATTTGTTTCATCAAGATCCGTTTGTTCATGCAGAATTTACAGCGTTCCAAAGTTTTAACTTAACAATGTTGCAATAGGTCGCCATATTGTTTTTGAAAAACCGGACCGGGTGCATTTGGTTAACAATACCAATACCTATCAATAACCCAAATATCAACGATGGAAATCGTTTTTTTCCTTTATTTTTTAATGCTTATTGTTTTTGCATTTTTGTTACTTTTCTGCTGGTTTTCGGTCGGAAAAACAATTTTTTAATTAATCAAAAAACCGTATTCCTACGTAAAATCATCAGCTGAACAACTTTTGTATTTAATATTTTTCGCTGAAACGCTTCGTTTTCGAGTTATTCCAAGAAAACTGAAAAATAACGGGTTATCAAAGTTATTTTGCAATAACAAAGTACCTTCCCGACATCGCTCATTCTAACTTTTTTAATGGGTCACTGTACGGGCAATGACCTTCCCTTTCTGCCATTTTTCATCAAATTCCGTCCAACAACGAAATGAAAACCTCTGGCACCCCGACTAACATCCCTGTATATATATATAAAAATGAAAGTTCGTTTGTTTGTTTGTTTGTTGCTCAATCACTCCTAAACGGTTGCATCGATATTTTTCATTTTTAGTCCGAAGGTAGTACATATTCCAACTTAAATATAGGCTAATTTTTTTTCGGATAATACATAAGGTTTAAAAATGGCGGATCCAAGATGGCGGCTGAAAATTTTAAATTTGAAGCAATTTTCATGAAAATTGGTACATAGGGGTTTTACGGTACGCTGATTTCAAATCCGATCTCCAAATTTAGAAATTCAAGATGGCGGATCCAATATGGCGACCAAGATTTCTCGAATTCAACGGATTTCAATGAAAATCAGTACAGTGATTGTTTTGAGTTCACTGATTTTGAATATTATCAAAATTTAGAAATCCAAGATGGCGGATCCAATATGGCGACCAGTATTTCTCAATTTCAACTGTTTCTAACATTGATTATCTTGAGGTCACTGATTTTGAATGTTATCAAAATTTAAAAATTCAAAATGGCGGACCCAATATGGCGACCAATATTTCTAGATTTCAACTGATTTTAATGAAAATTAGTGCAATGGTTATCTTGAAGTAACAGATTTTGAATGTTATCAAAATTTAAAAATCCAAGATGGCGGACCCAATATGGAGAATTCTCGATCTCAACGGATTTGAATGACAATTAGTACAATGATTATCTTCAGGTAACTGATTTTGAATGTTATCAAAATTTACAATTCCAAAATGGCGGACCCAATATGGCGACCAATATTTCTCGATTTCAACGGATTTTAATGAAAATTAGTACATTGATTATATTGAGGTCACTGAGTTTGAATGTTATCAAAATTTAGATATCCAAGATGGTGGACCCAATATGGTAGCCACTATTTCTCGATATCAACGGATTTTAATGAAAATTAGTACAATGATTATCTTGAGGTCGCTGATTTTGAATGTTATCAAAATTTACAAATCCAAGATGGCGGACCCAATATGGTGACCAATATTTCTCGATTTCAACGGATTTTATTGAAAATTAGTACAATGCTTATCTTGAGGACACTGATTTTGAATATTATCAAAATTTACAAATCCAAAATGGCGGACCCAATATGGCGACCAATATTTCTCGATTTCAACGGATTTTAATTAAAATTAGTACAATGATTATTCCGGAACCACTAATTTAGAATATTATAAAAATTTCCAAATCCAACATGGCGTCCAGAATGTCTTGATTTCGACGGATTTTAATGAAAATTGGTACAATGATTATTATGAGGCTAAAAATTTCGAATATTATCAAAATTTGTAAATCCAAGGTGGCGGATCCAATATGCAAATTTTTCAATAAAATTACCGTTTTTGAGAAAAAAATTCATGAATTTTAAAAATTTTCTATCTTGATGAAATCCATATTGGCCATATTGGATCCGACATTTTGAATTTTTTTGACATCTGACATTGCATTCATCACTAACAACCTCCTAATACCTGAGTATTTTTTAAATCTTTCTAATATGCCAATTGTCAATTTTTTCCTATATAAAAATTTTTAAAAATGCATGAATTTTTTCTCAAAAACGGCAATTTTATTCAAAAATTTGCAAAAGACATTTCTTACTTAGAAGTGTATGCAGAATATCATAGTATTTTTTTTATTCAAATTTCGTTCAATTTTGAAAATTTGGCCGCCATATTGGATCCGCCATTTTGAATTTTTCAAAACGTCAGGTCAATTTCTGAAGAGTAAAGATAGACCAAAAATTTAAGCCCAAAAACAATTTTCTAGTTCTCCATGATTTTTGGTCATTTAGGTGGCCCGGTTGACGTGGAATGTCCCATATATAGAACAGTACATATGTATAAAGGATACGGCAGGATAACTTAAAATTGGCATTGAACAGTTAAGTAAAATGTTATGATTTTTTTTATAGTGTGATTTCCTAATCGTGATGATTATTTTACTTATCTTCTGCAAAAGACTTTTATTTTTATATTTTAAAAATAAAAGTCTTCAAAGACTTTTATTTTTATATTTTATAAATAAAATTCTTCAAAGACTTTTATAAAAAACTGAAAAAATAAAAATCTTAAAAAGACTTTTATACAAGACAGAAAAAAATAAAAGTCTTTTTTAATAGTTATTTTTGATTTAAAAAATAAAAGTCTTTCCATAACAGTTTTGAACGGCTTGAGAAAATAAAGAACAAAAATAAGTGTCTTTAATGACCTAAAACTTTTTCAATTAATTTTAACTAGTATTTTTGATTGAAAGAAATTGAAATCTATAATAATTATTAAGTTTGACTTTTATAATAAAAGTATAAAATTTAAAAGTGACCATGTCATCGTAAAGTACTCGTAATGTTGGGTATCGTGTATAAGTTTTATGCAAATCAAACAACTCTTACTACTTGATTTTTTATATCAAAAATATAAAAATAACAGTTATTTGCGGTCCCTGCAAATTAGTGTTAAAGTGTTAATTTATAGCTTATACTACATATATACACCGGAAAGATATAAGCTTCCCAAAGGTGAAATAATTATTCGAATAGGTTCAGTAATTTCTGAGATTACCTCTTACATATAAATAAACTTACTCTGTTTGGACTCCTCTCTAAAAACAACAACAAAGGGGACGTACAAAATAATTTAAATCCTTTTTAATTTCTTTACAGGCTTTAAAACCATGATGATTTGTTTAAGTTGGTCTCTGACAGTTCCTAACTCGGCTCCTGCTGACATCCTTTATTTTCAGCAATCAACACTTATATGTATGCAATCAACATTTTTACCCGACTACGGCAAAGCCAAAACAAAGGGTTATGATTTTAGCAGTCTATGTATGTATATGTATGTTTGTATATACTGTGTTCCACCGTAGCGCCTAAACTACTGAGCCGATTTTCATGAATGAGGAGTCAATCGATTCGTTATTATGGTCCGGGTGACATAGACTACATTTTATATGAAAAAAATCAATATGAACATTCTTTGTGAGGCTGCGTTCTTTGGTTAGTATCGCTCCGGGTATCGACTTCATACTTCGACATATTTCCCAAGTGTTTCGGGAATCGTCTGGGCACTTTCCTTCTTCCCTCAATAGCTGATTAGTAGCCCGACGCGTTAGCTGCGAGCCAGTACCGCGCTAGAAGTTATGTGTTCAAGTCCTACCAGAAACCCTGGTCACAAAAAATGGTTATATGTAAAAGAATTCTTGTGTGATATTGAATTATGAATAATAGTCTGAACTAAATAATTCTGAAACTTCTTTTATTTTTTTTATTTTTCTTCTTTTACATTATGTAATGAATAATATAATGTTAAATATATACTGAAGGTTAATGGTACAACACAACAACAAAACTTTATGGCAATTGATATTTATATTGTATATATTTCTGCCTATCCATTTTTTATTCAATGGGAAATTTTTATTAAGGTTTTTATAATATTAAGAAAAACTTTTAAAACCTGAGTAAATAAAAAAGAATCCAAAACACGATTTTAAAAAGTGTTATGAATCTTGATGGTTCTTTTCCATTCGTCATTTACATTAACCCATTAATGCGCAAAACGAGGATTTTGTGCACGCAAGTTCAATTGTACGATTCGAATAGCAAATTGGGGCGAATTTCCTCCAAATTCGTATATAAGGGGTTTTTGGGGGTGCTCTTTCAGAATCTGGCATTTGTTTTGCATAAAAACTATAAAAACCCTATTATTTTTTGGGTTTTTTCAAAAAAGTGCCGATTTTTTTTGGTCATTTTTCGTCTCAAAGTCGATTATATTGTCGATGCTGCTATTGAATGATCATATAACTACCATAAATCGCGGTCCGAATGTCTACACTTTCTCAAACCGTGGTTTTGAATTTTTTTTTCGCTTTAGTTTTTGCAAAATTGCCACTTTGTACAGCAATGTAATAAAAAACGTCGTGATTTTTTTACACGAAAAGCATCAACGTTACAAAAAAAATATTTATATGACAAAAAGTGGTTATAATTAGCCAAGGAAGACATGTAAATTTTTCAAAAATTTTTGGACTATTTTTGGTTTTTTGGATTTGGGCAATTTTTCAAAAATCCAAAAATGTCCCGAAAAATTCTGAAAAAATTCACACGTGTTCTTTGGCTAATTATAAGCACTTTTAGTCATTATAAAATTTATTCGTATAATTGATCCTTTTTGAGTAAAAATATCACAAAATTTCATCATAAAAAAACTTGGTGATATTTTTACTCAAAAAGGATCAATTATACGAATAAATTTTATATGACAAAAGTTATAATTAGCCAAGGAAAACATGTAAATTTTTTCAGAATTTTTCGGGTCATTTTTGGATTTTTCCAAATCCAAAAAACCAAAAATAGTCCAAAAATTCTGAAAAAATTTACGTTTTCCTTGGCTAATTATAAGCACTTTTTGTCATATAAATTTTTTTTTGTAACGTTGATGCTTTTCGTGTAAAAAAATCACGACGTTTTTTATTACATTGCTGTACAAAGTGGCCATTTTGAAAAAACCAAAGCGAAAAAAAAATTCAAAACCATGGTTTGAGAAAGTGTAGACATTCGGACCACGATTTCTGGTAGTTATATGATCATTCAATAGTAGCATCGACAATATAATCGACTTAGAGACGAGAAATGACCAAATAAAATCGACACTTTTTTGAAAAAAACCAAAAAATAATAGGATTTTTGAAGTTCTTATGCAAAACAAATGCCAGATTCTGAAAGAGCATCCTTAAAAACCCCTTATATACGAATTTGGAGGAAATTCGCCCCAATTTGCTATTCGAATCGTACAATTGAACTTG
Source organism: Dysmachus trigonus (assembly GCA_949715965.1). Classification (NCBI taxonomy): domain Eukaryota; kingdom Metazoa; phylum Arthropoda; class Insecta; order Diptera; family Asilidae; genus Dysmachus; species Dysmachus trigonus. The sequence continues at coordinate 34,882,984 of OX454319.1, forward strand.
CGTGCACAAAATCCTTGTTTTGCGCATTAATGGGTTAAACAGCCCGTGTTTGAGTTGAAATATGTAAATTGCATAAAAACTTTTTATAACATTGTCTCAAATCAAGCAATCCTGTAATATTTTCCTCTATATTAGAACTTCTTAGTTTTCACATTTCAGTATGCATAGAGTTTATTGCAGTAAATAATCTTAGTTAGAGCAAAAATCATTCAGTCATAGTTCAATTTGTTTTAGCCTTCCGATTGATATAAGCTGTGTGATATTTGCAAAAAGCTAAATAAACTGCAGGCAAGGTAAATTTATTTTAATTTTTGCCTTTTCAGTAAATAATTGTTGAATTGAAAGTTAATTTTCTTCGGGGTATTTTAATTTTGATTTTATTCTCAATTATTATTTTATATCAAGTTATTTTTAAAGGCAAACTTATATATTCCACACTTTTAAATTCCTGTAAACTTTATATAAATTTTGTTAGTATATATTTCTCCTAAACAAGGGCAATTTAATTCCTGCATATCATTTATAATCCGATAATATCAACTAATAGGTTGATACCCATTTATTAGGCTTTGGGAAATAGATGAAATATAATTGCTTTCATGAGAACGATGGGAATATTCGTTATTAGTTATAATTAGTTTAATTATATGTAAGCAAATCTCCGCTTGTTTTTTGTTATTATCCAATCAGAAGAACGTATGCATAGTAAGGACTTATAATTAAAAAATTAATAATTCATGCATTTATAATTGGGCAATCTGGCAACTATTCGTGACAGAGGTTCAAAGTCGCACAGAATCGCATGAATGAATACAGGTAGAAGATTGTGTCAGCATGTTTTACAAATTCTCTTCCCGTAGCACATCTGGACAACAGTTACTAAGCCAAAATCGAGCGATTTATTTATTTTGTAGCGACCTTACTCCTTAAGAAAATTGCGAAATTTTATGTGCGTTCAACGTGGAACGGTCCACAGAAGTGCTCGCCATATCGCAAGGATACACTGCGCCTTTGTTCGGTTCTCATCAGGCTGATGGGATTATAAAAGAATTAAATTGGGCGTTTAAACTTTATTGGACTTTCTGAATTTCTCGAGGACAATCAATGGCGACAATAAAACGCTACATTTACGTCGACGTTTTACCTAATAAAAGTCCTTTCGATGAAAGAAACAGCATGGCTACAGGATCCCGTCATCCACCTTGCTCTTCGGCAATTCCTCTATTCTATACCATAGAGCACGGCGCGGAATGACTAGTTGCCAAGCTATTTGTCATCGCTTATTGGAAATTTCATTTACCCATCGATTCCAGGATGCGGGGTGCAGTAAAGGGCTCCATCGTTTGATCCCGGGCTCCCTCCTTCGGAAATAAATGATGTAATGCAATTAGTTTTTCTGTAGACTCAACAGTTTTGATATTATTTGAAGGGCCCCGGTCCCAACGACGAGCTTAACCCAACGAACGAGGGCGGTCGGAATTTTATAGCGGCATTTAACTGCTTTGTGTTTCGATAATATTTCCTGTGTCTTATAAAAGGCTCTGCGGACATGATGAGTTATGTTCTCGCATTAAACTGGATAATGATTGCCCATTACGGTCTGGACTTTGAACCTTAATTTTATTTATCAGCCTGAATGGGCATTATTCTGCGGTTTTGATCTTGGGCTTTATCAGCTAGATTAAGTGTTCAGACGGTCTTGTAGTCCTTTTGATTAAATACCTATATTAGTCTCCATCGTTGGCATTAGACACCATGAGCTAGCTATTAGCATTTTATATAACGAGCGCCGAGCGCATTTTAAATTTATTGATCCTTATACGTTTTTCATTTATTGTTTTACAAATAAATGATTATTCTTATTACCGATTTGAATTGCTTTGTGTACAGTTGTAAAAACCCAAAATTAGACTCAAACATTTAGTTCGCTCAGATTTTGAACACATGGTCTAAACTCAAATGTTGACTGGACTCATATTTTGAGGTAACGTACTCAAACCAGTAACCGCCTCGAACATTGAGGGTCGTATGCCACAAACTGGTTTAAGATCAAACGTGGGTTTAATTTATGTTCGAACAATCGTATACACTCACAGAAAAGTTGTTGTAAAATTGGCAAAATACATATATGAACATACTATTTTTCACTACAAAATCGAACCATAGAGATTTTTCGTGTTTCAAATATAATAATATTTAACAAATTAGATTATCATATTTAAATCTATACAAAATAACAACCAACCACTTTATAAATCTGCTACCACAATGCTATAAAATAATAAAGGGAAATGAAAAAACAAAAGTTGGTCTAAATCAATCTATGATTATCAGTTTCACTGATGATGCACCACTAATATTTTCCCGCCCCAAAAACTCCGAATTTGGACTAAATATAATACCTTACAATTAATACTTCTTAAAAAATATTAATTTTCACATCATAGGTCGAGAAAAAAGCCATGGTTTAGGTAGAAAATCGATTTTCGAATATTATTTTACACTCCTTGTAATAAAGGTTAAAAAAATGTCAAGAAATGAGTTTTTATCTTTTAGTGGAAATATAAGTGCACGTTTTTTCCGATTTATAAGGTCAGTTGATTAAGAAGGATAGAATTAAATTTTCTGATCTAAGGTTTAAAGAGTAGTGCATCACTTGCTTTTATCTACGTTATTTAATTTAAATTTTCTTGATAACGTTTAAGGAGTGTAATACTCGCTTTACTCACGTCTATTGGTTTTGTCAATTCTTTCTCCTTGATTTTTGCATACACTCGCAAAATACTTTATCACTTGATAAACATTGTTTTTAATTTTTGTTTTATATTTTTCCAACAAATGTTTCAATTTTTTCTTAAGTTTTGTATATTTTTTCCTGAAAATTTGCCTCCTTTTAGAAATCTGCCGCCCTACACCATGGTGTACTTGGCGTCACGTATAATCCGGCTCTGATGATTATAAGTGAATTATTATATATTAATATTGCTATATTAGAAAGAGGCATGTACTCTGTTACATGTTAAGTGATAAATTCTAGTATCACAAATATAAATTTTTACGTTCACCTTTTCAAATTATGTGTGCAAAAGTGTTTAATGCTACAATTTTTTATATCGTACGTAGCGGAGTGTCTCCAAATAAATAGTCTGTGGTAAGTCATGTAGTTCGTTTATCAATATATACCACAAATTAATTGTTCGGGGACACCCAGAGTATTGTATGGAAATTATAGTATTAATAAATATTGCGTTATAATTATAAAAGATACAATTAAAAATCACTACATAACATTTACGAATTCACTTATCCTCATATTATTTATCACAATATTTACAACATTAAAAATGGAACACCAAAAAAACAATTACAGTTTCATTCTTGTAGTTCTTGATTTTACTTTTGACATTTTGAAAATACAGAGAAAATTATTCATGGACAAATAGTACAATATATCCATGTTAAATGTACAGTGACACTTGTAAAATTTACATTTAGTTTTCAATTTAAAAAGTCGTAATGATAATTGAAGCCTCTGGTGGAAGAAGGTGTTAACTCACTTTTTCAGAAAAAAATTGTTTTCCCGCCAAACTATTTTCCGTGGCGCTAAATTTCATTTTGTAATATAAAAATATCATCATGTGATTTTTATATGGGTAAAACAACGTTTTACTCCAAGCAAAATGATGGGTTCTTGAATTAGTTTATTGCAAGAAGGTGTTAACTCATTAAACTATGCAGTTGGTAAAAAGTGAGTTAACACCTTCTTCCACCAGAGGCTTCAATTTCAAATGTAAATCTTATAAAGGGACATTTTGCACTGTAACAAAACGAATGTTTTAATTTACACTGATTTGGTATGTTTATACAATGCCATTTTTGTCTGTGTGTATGCACCATTTGGTCTTAAAAAAAGCTGCATATATGTCATAAAACATATTCGAAATGTCATTCCATTGGGTTTAACAGAAACTTCAGTGGTATTTCAATCAAATATTAATAAAAAAAAATCTACCTTTATTGTTACCTTCCGTAGCTCTTATGAAAAATAAATACAAAAAAGACAGAACGGCTCGCAAATACAATTAGAAGGTCAAAAAAATCTATTTTTTTTGTTCCTCTAAAAAGTTAGGAAATTTCCCGTAGAATACGCTCCAAAAAGTTTCAGGTCGAAAATCAAACTCTTTATATATTTTTTCTTCATTTTTCGAGAACGCCTTTTTCAGCGCATAGCAGGTTTTTAAAACTTTAAACGCGTTTTTCTCAAAACAACATTTTTAAAATTGGCAACCACGATTACTCGAAAACTAATTGTCCAATTTAACTGAAATTTTTAGGGTTCCTTCTTTATACCTTAGGCTTTTCTGTTAAACCTAATTGTTTTGGAATTGTATGTTGCAAAATTGAATTATTAATGCAAAAATGGCTGAAAAAATAGTGAAAATTATCGATTTTATTATTATTTTATTTTTAATTTTTGAGGTTTACCGACAAATTAAATGTATATTTAAACCACATTTTTTTTTATGGGCTGTTACAGATCAATAACACGACGTCCAGAGTGGTTGCCGTTTTTTTTGTAGGTCAACTTCACGCCAGCGTACAGCCGCCATTTTATTTTCAAAAATTAAAATTTTTTTTTACATTCCTCATTTATACCTTAACAAGCGTACAAAGTTTTATAACCATTGCATTAAACCTTCTTTGTGAAATAAAATGTTTTTTAATGCGTAACTTTTGCCCGTATAATTGTATTTACCCCCTTGAATTTGACTTTGTGCTACTTTATCTTGACACTTCTCTAAAATCTGATATTTTCAAAAGTTGTTATAATTTTCATTAACTTATGTCTATATTATTCTACACGGAAAAAAATCCACATATCTTCATTTGATAAAAACTGTAGCAAAGCGTTTATGTCACAGAAAGCTATAAATTATAGCAAGCCAAGTTATGTTATCACAAAACGGCTAAAACATTTTAACAGTCCTAGGAAAACAATAACGGCAACAGCTATTCATATAGCCAAATAAGTATATTGCAATGTTAGTCAAATACACAGCATAATTTGATATTAAATGTGCAAAATCCGCCACAATTGTATGCAAGAGATGTTATACTTTGATTACCAATTAAATGATGCACATATAGCTCCTTGTGAAATAACCCAACACAGTTTAAGCATTAAAACTTAGTAGATATTTGCTATACAGTATTATATACCTATAATTGAAACCATGCTATAAAATGTAAGACTTTACTTATAAATAAAATAGCATCAGTACTATAAAGTATTCTACTTGATCAATGTCTACCTCTCCTGAAAAAAGAAATGTTTGCAACTTCTGCGTGCGGCCTTGTAGCCCCATAAGAAGCACTGTTATTTCTCTCTAATTCTCAATGTTATTTCTCTCTAATTCTCAATGTTATTTCTCTCTAATTCTTATACATCACTGCATTAACAATTTCTCTTTTATATATACGGCTTGTATATTTATATCCATTCCCGTAAAGCCCGGCGCAAAGTATATTATATCTTTTCACATACATTATAACAGCGTGCGCAATTGCATATAACGTAGCGAGCTTTTGTGTGTATTGCCTACAGTTATGCATATATTCGCTTGAGTATTGTTTATAAGAGCACGCGTATTAAGGATTTGTGTAAGTTGCGTGCGTTTTACCATTCAGTTGTGAATGCTCAGCGTGGTAGGTTCGCCATTCGAAACTAGTAAAACTTCTCAATTCGATTGGTCGAATTATAAACATTATATTACGTCAATAAATAACCCTAAATTTTTTAACTGGATATCTGTTAATAATCAAAAAATTAAAGTAGGAGTTGTTCTACAAGTTGGAAGTAAAGACAATTTACCATTATTTGCTTTATTAGAAGGAATTATTGTTTTAGAAAAAACTAAAATTTATTTTTGTATGAACGAAATTAATTCTCTATATTTTGATGTACACCGATATTGTCATGTGGTTTCCAAAACAAATAATTTTAGAGTTGTTAAATATTATCTTGATCATGTTAATATTTACAACTTAATTGAAATCCATTCCGTTTTAACAATTCTCTAAAAAGTATTAGAATAAACTTATATGTACTCTTTATCCCATAATAAAGGAAATCGTTTTGTTTACATATTTGCTTGTTTGTTTTTTATTTTAATTTTAAATTTTGGTGGATTACAATTGAAGTTTTCAGTGTTGCTGATTTCGGATCATCAAAGTTTGAGATTTCTCTGGATGCAGCTGTTTTAGGTGGATCAATTATATCATTTTCGCGCTTGGTTCTTATTGCGGAGTTGTTTTATATAACTCTTGATGGAATGAAAACATATCGTAATGCCCAATTTAATATACGTTTTCTAGATAAAATATATATGAAAACGTATATTAAATTATATCAGTAAATGCCACAAATATTCTTGTTTTGCTACTACATATATATCACTAAATGCTAAACAATATAGCTATGTACGCAGTGTTTGTAGCTGTTTGTATTATATCCGTTGAAGACTTTCTATGTTTTTATGTTACATTTAGCGTTAAATTTATTGCATTTTATGCATTTCTCATCAGGCGGCTTGAGCTTTTTCATTAGCGAGAAATAATATATGTAATGACGTATCGAAATATAAAATATTTTAAAAAAAGCTTTATTATATTGCATAGGTTGTCACATATAAATAACTGAACAAGCTACAAACGATTACCTTCCGGTGTATATTATGGATAGCATTAAGAAATATATTAGATGGCATATACGCTGATAACTATAAGATTTAAATGTGCTATAAAGCAATAGCTAGTGTAGCTACATATGGCCACAATCCTGATTTGAGTGATGTGAATAGCCGTACGGATATATAAAAAATGACAGATGAAGCTATTATTTTTTTCCGTGTATGAGAAATTTATAATTATTCAAAAAAATAAAAACTTGTTTGTCATTCATAAAGTTTAAATTAAAGAATTCAATTTCAAAAAGCCATTAAAATTTAAGATTTATGCTTTCAAATCATTATTTGAATCCAGCAGGCTCAGTTTTTGAGTGGAGCGGTAAGTTGATCGACATTTTTGAGTCTTTTACAACACTGATTTTTTTGGGCTTTGTATATACATATGCATCCACAGAAATGCCGAAATAACGGCTTAGAAGATACTCTATCTTTAACTTGAATTGAGTTTTTATATGTTTCCTATATTTTACATGTTTCTTATGCTAGGTGTTTCACCTAAATTCGGTTTTTTTCGAAATAGCTAATTCAACACCCTCTAGCCAAAGGTTTTCCATTTTCAAGTTCCAAAATAATACAATTTCTGATGACTTCCTTACTCAAGGGAAATCTTTATCCACAAAGCCATTTCTTCGTGACCTCGGACACAACAAACTCCCTTCATAATCGAAGATAGAATATTCACAAAATATTGATCATAGCTTCACATGCATAATGCAAATGCATGAATCATGTATCGCGATCGTAATTTCAAAATACGAGCATATATAGTTGAGGGCTTATACATTTTTTACTGCATAATTCAATAATTCAAACTGCAAACACTTGTCCATTGTCCAATTAGCTGTTAAGATGTATCATTATTGAAAACAATTCCGGTGGTTCTGTGAAAATTTATAGCGTCCGCAAATTACATTAAATCAACAAAACGAAATCATGGCATATGGTGGGTTTTACAGAAAGGCATCACTTCATGTACATAATCAGCACTTAACGAACCGACTTCATAAATATGCACTCGTCTCGTCGAACCATGTCAATAGGCTAAATGGAAAATATTAATTTTACGCTTTGTGTATATGACAATTAATGGCACCGGTAATCTACACCGAAAAAAAAAAATTAAATTTATTTCTCATCCGTCTGCAGACAAAGCGACGGTTGCAAGAGTGTTTGGTGCCTATTAATATGCGTAATTATTATTCTCTCATTAAGGATTAATAAATTGAAATTCGGCACAATTTTAAAATGAGACGTAATATCAGACTTTTTGCCATCAGCCACTATTATGGACCATCGTTTCATTCAATTTCGGTGAAAGTCCAGAGTTATGTTGTAGCGTTGACATAGCAATTGCTCAGCATTTCTCCCCTTTTACATTTTGTTTAATTTATGTTAACTTTAATTTAAGCTCCAGAATGAGCACTGCCACTCAGTGGTTTCAAAATGAAAACATCTCAAAAATATTTTGTGAGAGATGCGCACTTTTAAAAAGTTGGTTTAAATCCCTTTTAAAGTAATTTGATATGAATTCGAAATATAAACAAGCAGTAACGCTTTTAATGAAATTAATATCTTAATTTTGGGGTTATTAATTTAAAATTTTGGATTATGTAACCCTCTCATATAGAAAGAAGTTTTCAATCTAATTTACATGCAGAAATTGGATCCAAACCACACATATTTTAACACCACTTTTCTTAGGTTCAAAGCACATTCAGCTCAAAATGAAATTTGAGGTTGGATGACGTGGAATAAATTCAACAAAAAAACGACAATTGCGTGTCGTATTGTGCCTATTATAGAAGTAGATGGAAATTTAATTCATGAGCCTATGTCTCTGAAACCTGTTTTTGTAAAATGTATTTAGTTGAAAATGTTTAATAAGTGCTAATTTTTCAATATTTTTTTCACATTTTTCATGCTATAGTTTTTTCCTTTTGATTTTTAAGTAGGATTAGAAAGCAAGGTAAGTAATAAATTTTATAGGACTTTTTTACACAAAAATTTAGGAAAAAATGTCTATACTTTACCGTTACAAGAAAATAACTTCGAGGGATATAGGAATAAATCTTCTTAAATGTAACCTATGAAAAAGTGCTATGTAATTTTGCTCTCAATTCTTATTTAAGGATAAAAAAAGTTGTAAAAATTATTATTCAGTCTATTTTTTCCCCTGTAAAAATTAAATAATGTTGTATATACATAATTCATTTTGGGTAATTACTCACTTACTCAAATATAACAACATATATAAAAATCATTGAAATCGAAAGCGGACAATCTTGGCGGTCTCCTTGTTAGTTCTTACATTTTGTTTTTATAAATACTATTGTTTTATACATAGTTCTATACAACTATATCCCAAGTAGCAATTGTTGTAGATCAGTCCATAGAATTATTCTTCATAACTGTGCAGTTGCTATGAACCATTCGGAAATGGGTACGGCAACCGCTTTTACAATAATTTCACAATCAAATTCGAGGAAATATCCTGGTTCGTACATAGTGGTGTCAACCAATAGGAGTGACAACTACTACTAATACATATGCACTAATCCTTCTCGCCATCCGAGAGCAAAACATTCACAAAAATAATTCTAATCAATGAAACAAACGAAAGAGAACCATATAAGATATTGACTTTCTTATATGAGTATAGCATTGACAACATAACGAAACTAACAGATATTTTTCGCTCTTATAAGTCTAAAAAGGAATATTGTTTGGTTAATATGTGATGTTTCGATTTGCCAACAAGCAAATTTTATAAGCAATATTATTTTTAATGTATAGTATGCTATATACTTCGGTAAATAAAAAAATACGCCTCATGAATGCTAGGTATTTATAAAGTATAAATGTTTATTAATTTAAACTAAAAAATTTAAATTACTGATACCCGTGATTATAAAGCTTTTAATGGATAAATTGAAAATTCATAAAGTATCTCTTTATATTGCTAAAATAGGTTGGTTGGTTGGTTCAGGTGGCGATTCTGACGTCTCGTCGGAACCCAATTAAAGTTACAAAGGCGCGATTTTGACCACAACAAACTATGATCTGGTTATTAATGTGTTTGGGGTAGTTTAGTGGACAAAGAAACTTCGCCTTGGGCAAAAATAGAACTAAATTAGTAATTCATTAAAATTTTAAGTGTAAAATATTGCTCCAAAATGAAAAATTAGCCATTTTAGTTAATCAATATGGTGTTTCATCCATAGTTGTCATCTACAACTTTTTAGTTGGGGCTCACAACTACAAAACTGAAGCTCACAATTATGTCGTTATAAATCGTAGTCATTCGTTCGTTTTTGATAGCTAGAGTCTCAAACGTTCGCTAATTTGACAACCAATCTGCCACAGTGGGAGGAAAGAAAATGTATACGATACAGGTCTTCCCAGCAGCTATCCAGAATAGCAAATATGTTAGTCTTGTTCAGAACCAATTAAAGGTTGTGGTAAAGTTGAAGGAACCAATCCAGTTTTCCCAATGACATTTTTTTCCAATGAACACTTGTCCAAAAAACTTTTCCCAATGCCCTATTTTCCCAATTAAAAAAAATATATATACACGGAGAAAAATATAGAGGAAAAAATACTGTTCTACCACAGTAACCGTGCAGCATTATCTCTTTTTAGAGATTTTTATGCGAAAGAATATTAAAAAGTAATGGTCAAATATTTTTATTTAACAGTCGGTCTAAGAATTTTTACAATCTATCTAGGAATTTTTACAGTCAGAACTGTAAATTTTTAGGTGCTAGGAATTTTTATCGAGAAATTTGAGAAAAATTACGAAACAAAATATATATAATACAGTATACTCTATAATTTCTACAATACAACACTGGAATTTTTACAGTTCTGGCTCATTAATTTTTCCTATGCCGAAAAGTTCATTCGGACAAACTCGGAAGCCGTAGCGTATATTTTGATTACATTTGCGTGTATATATACACAATGAGCTACTCATATGCATGAATACGTATATTATACATTTGGTATATGTATATTGTATCGTTAGGTCGTACATGATTCATGTTCAAACGTGTTTTTAGTGACGCAGTAATGCAACAAACTTGAAAACAGACGTATTTTTCTTGGTAAGATTTTATATTTATTTCTTAATTTCTATTTATAATATAATAGAAGTTTTAGTGAATTAATCATGAAAATTTAATAATTAATCAACTATTTTATCAATTACATATCCAAGAAAGTGAAAAAGTAAAGTTCAGCTTAGCACTGTCATTTTTACAGTTCTGGCACTGTAACTTTCGTAGTGCTTACCTCAATTTTTACTATTTGACTGTTAAATTTTGGATTGTATTACTATAAATTTTGCTATTTCTACATTAATTTTTATTAGAATAGAAGAATACTTTTTACTTTGAATGTTCATCAAAAAGTAACAAACATTTCTGGAATTTTACATATACAAAAATTATTTTTTATCGTGACGGAAAAATGCTGCAAGATTACAGTACAAAACAATAATTTTTACTGGAATTTCTTTATACTTTTTCTAGTTTATTTTTCTCCGTGTATATATGTATATAGGTATAGTGTGAAAAATGTCATTTCTGGGGGATGGTGGCGACAGAAACATATCACAAATACTTACACAACGACGAAATTTTCGATTATCTAAGAACTTTGGGTTACTACATAAAATTCGAATAAAAAACAATTAAACTTAGTTTTCATACTTTTCTTCTTTAAAATTGATCATTTTGGGAAAATAGGTCATAGGGAAAAGCCTTTTTTGGGACAAATGGTCATTGTGAAAACTGGATTGGCAACAAAACCCAGCCCTGATGGTTCGCAAATATTTGTTGAGATATATTTCCAAGCAATTCTAACATCACGTAACTCGAACCAATTAGTTTTTCCAACTAAATAGTTCTGAAAAATGGTTTGTATAGAGCTCTCACAACTTGTTAAGCGAAAAAAATGTCGTGATTCTTATTTGGTTTGAAAATAGGCTCACCTATAGATGTTAGAACTACTTATCAAACTAGTTGTTGTCATACCATAATTAAATGGTTCGATAAAATAATTCGTACAACTTTTTAACAGCCGCAAATAGTTGTTTAACACATACATTAATTTTATGACCAAATTCACTATTGTAAGTAAGTTCTAGCAACAAGAGTTATAGTTCGCGCCTTGTTATTTGGGATAACAATACCACTGAAATTACCTTTATTTCCACATTTAAATTACCGCAGACAAATTGTGTAAAACGTTACTACGAAAAGACAGCTTCACAACTATGAACATATTTGATGTTTAACTAAAATAACCATTGATCCATGTAAAATAAGCGAAACAAATGAATAGAAATGAACAGATTTACCCTTTTCTTGGATTTTAGGAGATTTCCAGTTTTCCCAAATGTATTGAGTTTTATGGCTGGTTTAAGGGTACAACAAGAAATCTTTGTGCCAAATTCCACAGGATTCTGGCAAGAGACACCACTTCATTTTAGTTTATTCGAGTTTTACCACGGGCTTCTTAAAATTTTACGTTGAATTCTTCTAGTAAACATTTTCTTCAAGAAAAATACTGAGAAACTTTGATTAAAGTAAATTACAAGAACTTTACAGAGTCCCGGCTCTGTCATAAAATTTAGTGAGCCTAGAAATTAGATTGCGGACTTCTTAATGAAAGGCGAAATGCCATTTCTCACTGCAGCAAACATATACGCACGCAACTAGTCTGTCTGGTCGGAGTGTATAGTCAAAGTCGAGTAACCCAACAAGTGTAAAGAACTTATGGCTTCGTTCGCCTTTGAAAGAGTTAAGTGCTTTTAGAGAAGTTAAATTAATGCTGCAACATCTGAAAGGAGAAAATATGTCCTGCACAAAGAAACTTCAAGAAAGTCGTCTGCTATTTAATTCCCATACAAAATTTGCGAGCGGTGGTTCTTGTCGTAGCATGCGGGCGTCGAAGAAGCTGGCCCAGTAAATGCCCTTTCGTGATTTATGACCATATTGGCGGTAACTCTTTTTGGAGAAACAAATTGTTTGCCAAACAACATTTTATTATACGAAAATGATGCGATAATGAATCGCGTCGTCGCCGCCGAAAAACCGAACCTCATTTCGACAGTCAGACAAAGAAATTAGAAAAGTAAAAGGAGCCCGCTGCCGTATAGACGAGCTGTTGGCACAATGGGTAAAATCGGGCGAGGCGGATGAAATGGGCGTTTTAAGCAAGGGAAACTTCTACCAGAAAAATTAGAAAACTTTTTAATTTATATCCAAAGTTGCCCACAATTTCAGACCCCTTCGCCTCGTTTCGGTAACATTAGTCTGCGTAACAGCGAAGACTCTGGTGGTCGTAATGGTCGATAACCGAACCGTTTACCAAGTGATAGGCTAGTAATTAAGGGCTCCAAATACATTGGTTAACTTTCAACCCCCGTTAAGGGAGAACGGCTAAAGGCCGGGAAACTCTGAAGCTGCTAATTAATGGATGAAGTGCACTTTTCTGTCGATTCTAAATTATTATAATTGAGGCACACCGCTGGAAATTTGTGATTTTAATTCCTCCTCCTTACCTTGGTTTCCCTCAGCTGTACAGAAAATGCAAAATCAACCGAGGTAAAGATTTTCCATTGTACTGTAAAGTTTTAATGTCTTTGAGCGCAAAGATTAGGAAATTTATCGTTAAGTACGGTCACGCTGGCCATAAATATTTGTCTGGTTAAAGTAATTTTTAATTTATTCATATCCCAAGGTAAGGAATAAAAATGTTTCTTGCTGATGATGAAGAATGAACTTACAGTCCAGAATTAGTTTTTATTGAATGACTTTAATTTTTATATTGCAAATATTTTCAAACCACTGTCAGTTCGACATGTCTCACACTAAAAACCGTCAAGTTCGAATTCTACTATTTAAGACTTTGGCATAATTTTTCTGTAAACTAAGGCGTTATATTCCCTGATTTTATAAAATTTTAGGTCCAATAGTTTCGGAAATCAGCAACGGTGCAACTCACTATTTTTCTATATTTTTCAGAATATCTATTTAAATATTCTATTTAAATTTATTACAAAACTAATTTTGTATTCCACATAAAATGCCATTTTAAGGGGAGGTTCTCATCTAGAACGTCAAAAAGTAGGTAAAGTTCGTGATTTTTTTGAAGGCAAATGACAAGACATAGGGAAATGATATTTGGCATTATCTTTTATTGTACATTTATCTGTACGAAAAAATTTTTTTATTAAAAAAAAAAAACGAAATGGCGCCCGTTATTCAACTTCTCCGGAGGCATGTTTTTCGAAAGTTGCCCAGCTGCGTACAATTTAGGGGTCGCAGATTGGTCTGAAATCAAATAATGATGACATTATTATAAACTAGAATAAATTTGTCTCAGAAAGAGTGGACGACTTTCAAAAAAAATTTAAAATTGATGGAATGGCGCGATTTTGAAATTTTAAGGCCGTTTTCGGCCTTTTTTTTTCATAGTTTATCACTTACAAAAAGGAGATAATGTTACAATTTTCAAAATGTGCTCCACTCTTTCTATGAAGAAAATTGTTTACTTTAATATGCACGAAACTAGAAGTTGATCGGTTGAACCGTTTTTGAGTTATCTTGTACGCAAATTTGAAAAATCTTGAAAAACAAAGTTCCGAGATAATCGTGATTGAACGGCACGGCACAGGCTGAGCGCCCCGCTACGATCATGACACCGTCACAATCAATGGGCTGTAGAATCCGTTCTAGTGCTCGGATCAACTAAATATTTTAAAGCAACATTCTAGACATATTAAACTTTAATAATATGAAATAAAAAAAAAATCTAAAATTTCAAGATTCTAGATGAGAACCTCCCCTTAAATGATATCCCACATAATATATACAAAATTCAAAACAAAGATTTTCAAGTCCCTGATTTGCCATTACTGATGAATTACTAATTGCTTAAATTAAATTGCTTATTACCGTATACTAAATATTTAAATAATTGAAAAATGTTTCATTATTTTGTTGAATATTTCGATAATTATGGTATTGGTTATGATCATCGAAAATATTGACGAAAATTATATTTTTTTCGACTTCTGGTTACGATTTCGTCTTTTCGTTGTAGCTTGCAGTTTTAATTTTAGTGTCAAAAATTAAAAAACCACTGCTGCTTAGAAAGCAAATAAAAACGATGGACACAAAGTAAAACAGAAAATCTTTCATCCCTGAAAATGGTCACGATTCTAAGCCTTAAGAAAGAAATTGGAAGGTGGTAGAAAATGTCGTGGCCACTCTAAAATACATGTAAAAAGTTGATAAAATGTAGTGGAAGGCATAGTGTTCATAGACTTTTCTGTTCAATCTGCTTCTAGCATAAGATTACTCTGGTATTTTTAAGTAATTAGCCGAAATTGTTAGTTAATTCACTCTAATTTTTTAGGTAATTTTCTGGAGGTTTTACTTAATTCAACTAAACTATAGTTTTAGTGAGTTTTCCTTAGCTTCCTGTATATTTTCTCGACGTTTTTAGTTAATTGTCCTAAGCTTTACCTAATTTTTCTTGGGTGTCTTGCCTAAAACTTACCAGACCTATTATACGTGTTTTTGAACAAGTTTATATAAGTTTTTCTCTTAGTATGAATACTTATAACATTTTCAAATTTCCTAACAATAATCAATTGGAGTCAGTCATAAAATGTTATAGGAAAAACTAATAACTAAGCTGTGGATTTAAAACCATTTAAATCAATGCCTAATGTTCGACTAGAAAACAAGCGTTTTACTAATGACCACGGTTTGTGTGCTTCCACAGCTGAAGGGATTTACCTCCAGTGGGGTAGGGGCGACGAAAATATGAAAGTGTTTTGTGTAAAGCCGCATGCATGCACTGGGCACATTCCATGGACTCTTTGAGGCTAAAACAAATGCAGGGCGGCTCTGAAAGCCGTCCTTTGAAACGATTTCACAGTACGCCTCGGAAAATGCACACGAACGGCTCCATTATATCCTTGTTCATTCCCCATCTAATCTACTTACAGTATTCAATTCCATCAATTCTATAAATTTGAATAGGCGCTCGCAGCAGCACAACACGGCGCGGCGCGGAGCGGACAAAACAATTTCCTGCGCTCCAAATCCAATGTAAAAATTTATTCGTATTAGCGCATTCATTGAATTCAATAATCGGAGGATAATTTATTTATTTATTTGTAATGAAAATTGTTTTCGCAATCAAATCACAACAGGAAACAGTTTTAACCATTCAGAGGGGATTGCGGCCTGCGTTCGAATGGTGGCCGGCAAGGTGACTGCTTAAAATATGAATTCGCTCGCGGTCTCTGTTATGCGGCGATAAAAACAAAATTATGTGGCAATTTGAATTCCGAACAATTATTTCAGTTACGGGTGATCAAAGATTGATTCCTGCCCCGCAGCCCTATGGGGGTTCAGTGCAATCGCCCCGCCCGCCGCCGCCGAGCCTTGTTCTTCGGTGCAGCGATATTTAATGCACGCAGTAATTATCGCGGCAAGTTAAACTGATTACGATTGGACTGTAAAATTAATTATAGTATTCTGGGTGAATTGGTTTCTTTATCGTTGAAAAATTCCCCATTAAATATCAAATTACAGAAAATTAAGTGTGGATTTTTTCATTCATTTTCATTCATGCTGTCAGTCCATCAGCACTCATTAATCGCAATATTTTTTATTTCCTTATTCCGCGAATGTAAACATAATTAATACTAGCAAGTCTTTTGTGCTCAGTATTATAAAATTATCAAGTCCATTTAATTAATACAATTTTGTCCAATTTAAGAAAGTGTAACAGATTAACCCGACCTTTACACGGGTCAGTTTCACTGCCAGTCAGCACTGACTTCGATTGTCACAATTACCTACTTTCACTGACAAGTTTGCGTTCGTTCAACTGACAAATCAGTATATTTGTTAAAATGTCGTCGACCAGTTTAAATGATTGCAGATATTTGCTTGTTTTGCTTTATTCGGATAATAAAGAGCATACCAACTTTTTGAAACTCCCTTACAAGAAGTTTTGCAAACTAGATGAATTGTTAAGCATTATTTAAGGGGTTATATACAGTCAGGATTTTCAGAAAATCGACTTTTTTTTTTTTATTTTCGTAATCTAATATATAAAATTCTTCTGTCACAGTGTTAGTGGTCATACTCCTCCGAAACGGCTTGACCGATTTTGATGAAATTTAATATATATATATTCAGTAGGTATGAGAATAGGTTTATAACTAATTTTTATACCCCTAGATGTTAAGGGTGGGTCACCCTAAAAAAAGTTTTTTTATTTTTTGGACAAATTTTTTTTTTGTAATTTTTTTATGGTGTGGCATTAAAAAACACATTTAGTCCTAAATTTTTACCCTTCTACCACCAACCCCTACTTTTTAATAGCATTTTTTTATTTTATACTTCGCGATTTTGACGGTTCGCGCGTTCGCGATTTCAACGGATTTTAATGAAAATTAGTACAATGATTGTTTTTGGGTCACTGATTTTGAATATTATCAAATTTTCCAAATCCAAGATGACGGATCCAACATGGTCTTGATTATAACGGATTTTAATGAAAATTATAACAATGATTATTCTTATTAAACTAATTTAGAACATTACCAAAATTTCCAAATCCAAGATGGCGGATCCAACATGGCTATTAAAATGTCTCAATTACAACGGATTTTTGTGAAAATTAGTACAATGGTTATTCTGAGGCAACTAATTTAGAATATTATCGAGATTTCCAAATCCAAGATTGTGACCAACAATTTCTCGATTTTAACGGATTTTAATGGAAATTAGTACTATAATTATTTTTAGGCCCTAATTTGAATGTTATCAAAATTTCGAAATTCAAGATGGCGGATCCAACACAGTGACCAACATGTCTCAATTTGGACGGATTTTAATGAAAATTGGTATAATGATTATTCTGAGGCCACTAATTTCGAATATTAGTAAAATTTGTAAATCCAAGATGGCGGGTCCAATAGGGAGACCAAAATGTCTCGATTTCAACAGATTCTAATGAAAATTTATACAATGATTATTCTGATACCACTAATTTTAAATATTATCAAAATTTCCAAATCCAAGATGGCGGATCCAATATGGTGATGCAAATTTCTCGACTTCAACGGATTTTCATGAAAATTAGTACGATTTGTTTGGTGCCACTAATTTTGATCATTATCGAATTATCAATGTTTCTATGTAGATCCAAGATGGCGGACCCAATATATATAAAAAAATTTCTCGATTTCAACGGGTTTTAATGAAATTTGGTACAATATTGTGTTAATGCCACTAATTTTAAAAATTATCAAGATTTGGATATTCAAGATGACGGATCCATAAAAGGGTTTTCGGGTTGAATCAATTTCTAGGATATAACAAACTAGAACATTTGAGAAGTGTTTAATTAGTAAGTATTTACCTAACGTCGGATGAAACCGGGTAATGTTCCAATATTTGTGAAGTGTAAAACGGTTTACTTAATATTAAACAACGTGTAAGTTTGTTCAATAAATTAATTAGGGATATGAAACGGAAACACTGTTTTCTTATATTAATAATATTATTTGTAGAAACATGCGAAAAGAAAGAACACGATCAAATATTGGTCAACGCACAGGGCATAATGAAAATGTACCGTAAAGGGCAGTACAACGTCTGCCGGACCAGCTAGTATATATATATTTAAGTACACCCACAAAAAATTTCATGTCAATCCAGTGAATATTCTCGAAGTTACACGCATATTTGTAATGACGTGTTCGAGTTTTTGTACTAAATGTAAAGTGCTTTTGAAACTTTAAACGCGTTTTTCTCAAAACTGTGTTCTTAAAGTCGGTGAGCAAGATTTTTCGGAAACGGCTGAACCGATCAGTTTCAAATTTTAACACAAGCTTCTTAAGCATATTTTTTAGTAACTAATCGAAGCTTTTTACTCACGGATAAATATTTTCCATTTTATAAACAATTTAGTGCCAAAATTGTTGTTCAAAATCGATTTTTTTTTTAAGAAGCTCCCATTTTGTCAAAAATTCTTATTTTGCTTATTCCTTCGATTAACGAAATATTTTTGGTTTTTTCATTTTGGATGATCCAGTCCAGAGATATCGTGCACACCGCAAAACGCTTTTTTTTAGAGTTGCTCCCGGAGATCAGCTGTAGCAGCTTTTAAAATAATTATTTTTACAAATAAAAAACATTAAAATACACTCAAGAGTTACCATAATATGTATATAGCTTTTTACATTAATAACTTAAAAGATCATATCAAGAAAAATTCTTGAAAAATCGACATTTTTGGGCCTCCTGACTGTATATAACCCCTTAACACGTCAAAATGTAAATAATCGATTTTTTCACATTTTTAGTTTCGTCAATTATCAAGTTATATCCTATAACAATTATTTTCCTAATATATGTTAACGAATTCTAATAACTCCACACGACTTATGTTCTTTTTTGTCATTTCTTTCTAAAATAAACAAATGTTTTACATTTTTAAATTATTTTTATTACCACGATTTTGTCTGTACCTATTTCGACCAAAAAGTATCTTTTGACACCATTGCGTTTAAAAACAAATATCTTAGGAATAATTAAAATTCTTATTACACTGGTCGACACCAATTTTGCCGTAGAATAAGTATTATATCATTTTTTTAGGAATTTTTCGTAGATTACGAATTCGCAAACGAAAATGTCCTATCACGTCACGTTTTTGAAAAAAATGGGTTTGAAAAGTACAAAAGACCGTATTTTGGCCATTTTTGCAAATTAATTAAAAAATAACGAATTCTTGTAAGAGCTTGTAAAGTAGTTCAAATAAAAGCATGAACCTTTAATTCTTATATTAAAAAACGAGAGGCTATAATACTTTTCGAAATATTCCGTGGAATTCATTTTTCTGCATAAGCCGCTTACTTCATACAATAGATAAATGAATGAAGATCACTGCTTGCGCACGCTCATGAAAATCGTATTCCCGAAGACGCTTTATAAGTGCTATAGATTAGTGCTATTTTATATATATCGATAAGGATTCACGCTCTCTTTTGAGTCATGTTACGAGTTTTTTCCACGTTCCGTTATTTTGTAATGAATTTTTAACAATGGCCGAAATACGATATTTTGTATTTTTCAACCCTATTTTTTCCAAAAAGTAGACGTGATAGAATATTTTTGTTTACATATTCGTAATATACGGGAAAAATCCTATAAAAATGATATATGACTTATTATTGGAAAAATTAAATATTAAATTTTGTCGACCAGTGTTATTAGAAATAAATTAAAATAAATAAAAAAAAAATAAAAAAAGCAACAAACAAATAAAATAAATATTCCAACAAACTTTTCATGATTGTGTGAATGAATTTAAGTTACTGCGAAGTAAATGTCAGAAGTCGACTTAGAACTTATCAGTTATCACTGCAATGATCTGTAGTAATATGCAAAATAGTAAACATTCGAATTGCTATAACGAAAATTCCTTTCTGATTTGTTACCGAAATCAGAACTCCTTAGAATTCAAATGGTATTGATGTTTATATGTAAATGATTTAAGATCATTTAAACAATGTTATAAAATTGTTAATTATTAAAAGACACCTCATGGTAGAAATACGTATACCACATACGTATTTTAGATCCAGAAGGAGAGTGATGGAAAAATATATCGTATAATTAATTTAACAAGCATTATAGGAAAACTAAAAACTTTAATTGAGCAAAAATAATTAAACTAATGATAATAATTTAAAGTTAACATTTCAAAAGGTGTATTTTGACACCTTTGGTAGAAAACTTTCCAAAATATTCGACAATAGCGACTTGTTCTTTAATTTATTTAACATTTCGTTTTATCTGTTATTAAATAAAACCTTGTTTCTTTTTTTGCACCGCGAATCTCTTCTAGCAAATTTATTACCTAGACTATAATCTAATTTGTAGTTTTTACAATTTTTTAGCTGGCTGTTTATATGTCCGTAAGAGTCAAATTTCGTAATGCTGTTTAATTTTAACATTTTTCCAAAATAATGTTCTTATCCATTCCTATTTATTATGTCTATACATATTACATATGGTACATATATTCAAATATAACACAAGGTAATGTTATTTATTCACAGACCCAGGCCCGGTTCTTCAAAGCCACAATCTTTAGACGAGTCTTTTGCAAACAAACTTTATAATTTTATTTAAAGGTTATTTTCTTCACTAGAAACTTGCTGGATGCACTGAGAAGAACTGAAACAAAATTAGATTGGAAACTAACACGCACTTGAGATACAATCGGATAAAATGGTCACAAACAAGAAAGCTAAAGATATATCGAGTGAGTAAATGAATCAAAAAACCCAATGATAAGAATTCCTACATAACCAGAAATCTTAAAGTTGAAGAGATGATATACATTGAGAAGGTAAGATTTTTATCCAAAATTAACAACGCACAAATTAAGACAAACAATTTGTTAAAAAATTCAGACATTTATGACTACAGCATCAGAACTAACGAGGACAAGAGATTGAAGAAAGTGAAGACTACACGCATTAGTAAGGGTCTAATTAAGATGGCACAGCATTCATACAAATACCTAAGGATTTAAAACAGCAGCGTATACCTCAGCGGGTTATAGTCGCAATCAGGAAATTCATTCATTCATTTTCTTTAATATTAATTAAAAGCCTGTTTATTAATTTTTCAGTTTTTTATTAAAAAACTGTAAACAGTTCTATTCAACCTTGTTTTATAAACTTCCATCACCACTTCCAGTAAAATTAAACAAGAAAAGAGCAAAACTTCGAAGAAATTCCAACCAAGCTGAATTTCTGTGAAGACCTTTATATTAATATCCTAAGAATGTCCAAAAAAGTACTCTTAATTTGAACCATGTGTTTTTTTAGGAGTGAATTCTAGTCTAAAAATAACCAATTTTTTAAAACAAATAGTTCTGACCAAAATTTTAGTTTATAAAATTCTTCCCTAGACTTTTTTCATAATATCAATCGTTTTTGAGAAGTATGGGAAAGTTGCAATATCTATTTTTCTTTTTTACCGCGGGGGTAGTTTTTTCATCTTCGTCGATATCTCAATTGTTTTCTTTCTTCATTCTCAGCGTTTAAACACAATCCCCGTATACTGAAGAACAGCGGAGACCTATTTTTCTGCAATTACTACTCACATTACAAGGAGGGGGTAAGGTTTTCAACACTTTATTCCGATTTTTTTTTTATAAATATGGATTGAGCAAAGTTATTGAAACATTTTGTACATTATTAAGTATGATTTCAATAATACTCAGTAATTTTTTTATGTGGAAATATTAACAAACCTTAATACAGTTTCAAAATACATTATTTATTAATGTTCAGCGAAACGTGAGTGAATGGATTCTAATCTATTATTGTTAATTGTCCAACCCCGACACTGAATGTGGTTTGGATAATTTTACTCGTTTATTAAGTCTGGTTGCCTTTAAAAATGAATAATATCTCTATTTATCTATCGATTTTTAATCCGGTAAATAATGTGCACAAAATTACTTATTTTTTTTAAAGTGCAACCTTTACTAAAAAACTATAACTTCTATGCCTATGTTAAAATTTTATAAATTACAATTTTTGTCATAATTAAATTGTTCAAGATATATGCGAAAACTACAATACAACCCCAAAAAAAATGGTTTAAATGAAGGGGGGGGGGGGGGGGGGGGGGGGGGGGGGGGGGGGAAGTATGGGAAGTATGGCTACATTATTTTATTTTTAAATTAAATAGGCTTTTTAAGTATAATTCAAAGAATAATTATATGAATTTTCAAGTAAAAATATTAAGAATTGTGGCAACGGTAGCCATTTTTCGCAGACACGTCCAAAAAAAATGAATTTGCGGTACATCAGAACTCGTCACTGGATCATCTGAAACAAAAAATTCAAAAAGATTATGTTAGTTTATGAGTTTCTCGAGGGAGTGACGTCCATACTTAAAACATAAAAAGACCTTTTTCAAACTGGTTGGTAAGAAATCTCAGCTCTGGAACGTCTGAAACAAAAAATTCAAGGTACATATAAAAATATAAGTCAGCTGCTATCGTGTGAACCACGATGATGTATTTTGGCAAAAAAACAACAAAATGGCGGGAGTTTTAACTTTTTAGACTTTAATTTTTAATTTTTTTTAGTAAAATATTTATAAAAAAAAGGGTTCAATATTAACCTATATTAATAATAATGGTTCACACCATAAGCAAACATATATGGAATAAGTCCGCAAAATTTGAGCCCAATCGGACCATTAGTTTTTTCAAAAAACTGCCAACCAGGTCAAAAAACGTAGTTTCGAGAAAAACGCGTTTAAAGTTTTTTTTTTATTCAATTCGCCTTTGGACACCATCTATTGTATCGCGATATATATATATATTTTTCGGCCTTTTCAATCGATTTAACATATTATAAAATACTTTTGGAGGTATATAGTATATAAATTTGATGTTTTAGAAAAATCGATTTTTTCAAAAAATAAAAGTGTACTGCCCCCTTAAGGGATATTTTCAGAACATGCTTAAGATATCAAATGTCTTCACAAAGTTCCAACTTAGTTGGGATTTTGCCGAATCAAAGTCTAATATTACTAATTAATATTTATTTGTACTATTAACACTAAACTTTAGTTAAAAGTATTTGTAATATCTCTTTTTACCTAAACTTGCTATTCAAATGCGAGTTAAAAATTTTTGTATCTCATCTTTTAGTTGTGGAATTGTTGTATAACTCATATTGTTATAACATTATCATAAAGAACCAGTCAACATACCTTTTTTAAAGTCTCCCTTTAAAACCTTAGTGAACGACGATATCTGTCTAAGATTGGGATTTTCTTTGTTTATATTCTCTTTTCTTACTTTTGAAGAACGACGAGGAGTAAAAGAAACGAGCTTAAGACACCCTCTCAAAGTCTCTGAAAAAACTGCATATATCCCTCTTCAGTTATTTCAAGCGCTTTGCAATATATCCGGTCGTTGTACACCCTGGGTACTTAAATTCTCACCACGAATTACCTCTCGGCAAAGTCTGATAAAATTTAATAAACTTAACCAAATTCTTCACAATTCAAGAGACATCCCAGCACACGAAGTAGTAAATACGGGAAATGTTTCTTGAATTCGTGTGGCGTTTCCAGAATTCGTCCCGATTGCGAGGAGCAAATATAGCCCGAAGGCAACACAAAGGAGCCGGGAGAGCTCCAGTTTCACAGCTTGAATTATAATTAACTTAGTTAACTCTAACTATTCATTAGACAGTGTCACGCTTCGATGAATCAACTAATCAATCAAATAACGAAAGTGTTTTCGAAAACCTTTCCTTGATTACGTTATCTGACAGCAGATATCTGAGGGAACAGGTTAATTTGCTTTCAAGCAGCAATTTTAGGGATCTCGGTACTTTACTTAGCTTAGAACTCTCCGTAGAAGGGTTGGTTTCAGCTTCGCAGGTTAAATTAAACAGGAATTTAAATAAAAGGAAAGCTTGGATGGAGCATTAAACCGCTTCTTGTTGGCGGTCTAGAAGAACAGATTAATTCCGCACTTGGAGGTTACCTTTGCTTTCCCAAATAAAGAAATTCAATTACTTCGGGGGCGATTTACGACAATCTAAACATTCCAGACTTATTTAATTACCAACAAAGTACAATTCTTACTATTGCGTGTTTCATTGCAAGCAATGAAACGCAAACCGTCTAGACAGGCTTCAATTTGATTTCGGCGCTGTAAATATTAAATGACTTAGAAGCGCCAAGCAATTCCCCGCGAGTAAGGCTGAAGCCCATGAATTCTTTATTGAAAGCGCGTAAACAGGGTGCACAGTAAAAGTCATTACATGAAAGGCTGGCCACGTTGTCCAGTAAATGGCCATTTCAATTTATGTCGGCTAGCCGCCAAATGCAGCCATCTGCTCATCTGTTAACAACCATCAGCGGCCCATCTATCTAAAAAGATTCCGAAGTCCAATTCGATGACAAAATTGAAATATGCGGTTGCGGCGGCCTCTTTTCATAGTGGAATCTGGCGTTCGCTGTTTATCAGTTTTGAACAACTTTCGGCAAATATTGCCATTTATTGCGTAAGTGATTTACACTTTTTACATGCACGTGACCCAAGTAAATGATTCATATAATGGTTGGTAAATCGCCCTAACTAAAATAGCATTAATTCTTGATGAGCTTAAACAAGTTTTATTGGCTTTCAACCGGCTCCATTTTCCAATATTAGCAGAGTTTTCATGGTAAATCTGTTTGATGTTTAAAAAGGGAAGCGACTGTGTACATAATTCCCAAAATGGTACAGTTTACCAGGAGTTTTATCATAGCCTGAATTGATCAATTTTATCTCGGCGTAATACAATAAATCCACCATCCTCTCTCCCTTCTCTGTTTCGCGCTAAAGTTTGAATTTCAGGTTTAGTGACATATGGCATTTTACTCCTCAGTGATCCCAGGAGAGCGCCAATTGCTTGCTTAGGATCTTAAATTAAAAAAGTTTTCAGAAATTACGATATCCCTCTCTGCCATTCTCCATTTAATTTATAATGTCGCCTGCATAGTCTTCTTGGAACTTCCACTTTAATCTAAATGAGAATTCTTTGTCTTTTCAGAAAAAATTGCGAAGGATTCTTTCAAAAATTTATACAAACGCTAAATGACCCAGAAAGTTTTATTTACTCTTTATCTAAACAGAAATTTGTTTAATTAAAGTAAAATTTTTGCAAAATTAATTTTTTTTAGCCTACTTATTTCCTGCAGATATTATTTCTTCAAGGTTTCTGATAACTTATTCATTATGGGACTATACGAGGTAATTCGGAACCCTACAAAGTGTTGTATTGATAATATTTCAATTACAAATAGTGGGCCAAGTATTGGTTTTTTTTTAAATTACATGTACTTTTGACACTCAAAAAAATGACAAATAGATAGAAAGAAAAGATTTGTCGTGGCAATTGCGACGCTGCTATTGGACACCGTTGGACTTTTGTCTTGTGGCGTGCCGTTAAAGATCAACGCTATACTGACAATAGAGAAACGATTCAAGTTCGAGCACAATATTGATCGAGCAATTTGTGAAATAGGGTCCCTAAACCATCACAAATACACTGCAAAATTGGGTTGACAGGAGGGGCTACTTCTAAGCCAACCGGACTGCCATTTAAGGTACTACTACCGTCTAGAGAGCAAAAAAATGACAGGATTTTTTCTCAACCTCTTTATTCGATATTACAATCAAATTTATTTTACAATAAATTTGATCCTTGTAGATGGAAAAAAAGAAATTTTATTTAATTAATTTATTTAATTAGTCTGTACAGAGGGCGATGAAACCGGCAGCTCGAAAATATGCTAATCCCATTGCCCACAGATAATCTCAGGTCTGAAACAAAAAATTCAAACGGGATTTTAGAAAGAAAGGTCCCTTACCTTGTAATTTACCACATTTAGTCGAAAAATGCAAAAAAAAAAAAAAATTAATGTCCAAAGCTTGAAAAAAAAAAAATTAAAAAAATAGTTTTTTTTTTCCAATTTTTCTCTTGCCAAAATTGTTCTCTTTTAATTTTTGGGATGAATTGTGGTAAATTACAATAGAGGCAACCTAAATGAACAAAACGCGCCAAGGTTTATTCAAATCAGTTCGGTAGGGACGGAGATTATTTAGGGGCAAACTCAAAAAATGTTATTTCGAGAAAAAAGCGTTTAAAGTTTAGAGAGGCATCAGAGCCCATCCGCTTGCTTTCGCTGTATAATGTTATAACTTTGTTTCTATTACGAATTTGTCAACAAAAATTTAGAAGATGATTTCTGAGACTATGAGCAATTGAAAAATTAAAAAAAAATAAAAATGATTTTTGAAAATTCTAGACGGTAGTAGTACCTTAAATGAAATCATATTCCATAACTAATTGGAGTTAACTAAAGAGTAAACTTTCAATAAATCAACATGTTTTGAAAAATACTGAACAGGGTTTACTTGATATTACTTTAAAAAAAAAGCCAGCCGATGGCCCACGGTTTATAAAAGAATTAAATTGACCATGATCGTGGTTATTAGTGTGTATGTATGTGTATGTATTATGACGTATCTAATATTACTTCACAGGTTCATCCGAGAAATTGAGTAGTACAGATTTTTAGAATACGTTTTAAAAATAATTTCATACACGGAAAAACTTGACATTAATAGCATTACTAATACGACACTTTCATGATATAATATACCAACCAAAATAAAGTAGAAATATTTTGTGTAATTTGGAATAAACAAAAAGTGCTCGCTAAATTCCTATCTTCTTAGAGTTATTTTGCTATGGACAAACTGCATTTAAGAAGCTGAAATAAAATATTTTTTCCCCTGCTAAGGTATTCAACAATCTCTAATAACTATAAAACGCAATGTCTCTCTGTCTGTCTGTCCCTCCGTTAGTGCGCTTATAACTCGAGAACACTGATCCGAATTACATGTTTTTTTTTTTAGTAGACAGTTATGCTCTCTGTTTTATCATAGTATATATTTTGTTATTAAGCCAGGTGACGTGAGATGATACGCCTAAATCAATATGCGGGAAAAAATAGAAAATAAATACGAGGAAGAGCAAAATCAAAACACGACCGTGACTAGTTTGACTACTTGCACGAGCAATTCACATTTGTTACAACGTCCAGATAAGGAGCTACATCGTACATTTCAATAAATACTTAGACTTTTGTATATATGCACTTACTTTCTTTTAACATCAAGTCACAAAAATAGGAAACGGTGTAATTGCTCTAAGAACGAGAAACAATTGGCTGATATTTCAAAAGTATGTAATAACTTAAGAGAACTTACTATCACTAATATGAATAAACCACGCATGAAATCAAATGTTGAGAGCATTTTTAACAGATTTTATGAAAAACTGTAGCTAATATTTCTTTCCCGTACACTTCCATATATAACTTTAATGTTTTTGTTTATTTATTGTTGTTTTTTACGTTTTTTTAAAATATAATATATAATAAATGATTTTTAAAGTAAGTATTACGATTGTCTTCAAGGAAAAGGAAGTGTACATTATTTTAAAGCGATATGCATATATGTATATAGTTTTCGAACTCATAGACCGATACACGCGATATTTCATGTAGACGCACCCTACAATATGTTGCCTGGAGATAGATAATAATCTCATCCTGGCATTAAGTGGTTTCATCTCCCTATGTCACCAAGTACCCTAGGGTGAAAACGGCTTTCCAGTAACTATGGAGGGTAAGCAATGTGAAAGGCTTGATAGCGGCCTGTCTTAAAAACCGATAACACGAATGCAAACCCTTTTGATACTTTTTAGCACCTTAAACCCTTGTACCTTGCTAAAAGACTTAAATTTATTCCTAGTCGGCTTCCCAATTTTAGGTATTTGATGACGTGGGGCGATGAAGCGGCTTAACGCCTGGTTTAGGGTTATCGCTCATCTCTAAGCATATAAGAGTATTTATGTATGAAAAATAAGGAAATGGGTCGGAACGTTGTTTGCCTCTAAAAACGTGTATCGTTAATTATTTTTGATAAAAGGTATGTCGATTTAAGGAATTTAAACTGTATTTTTTCTAAAGATATATGAAAAAAATTATTTTCTAATTTTTTAATTTTTTTTTTATTCATGCACTGGACAAAAATAGCAAATAATTCTTATTTTCAAGGTATATTATTTATGAACAAGGAAATTATTATGCAAAATATCGAGTATGTATAGTATGTAGTAGAGTAGTAAGAGACACTTGCAAGACATACATAGATTCAAGCAAAACAAAAATCGTGTTAAATATATATTTGTTACAATGATAGTTATAGAAAGTTTATTTTGCAACAAAAAATATTTGTATCCAACATTTTCCTACATTTTTAAAAGGAAAAGTTGCATGGCAACAAAAAAGGAAAAACTACACTAACTATTTCTAAATATCGCGTGCTTTAGAAGTTTCTGGATACCACACTTCATAAAATCTAGTTGCATAATATGAAATTCCTCCCTTTCTACATTCGTTTGAACATCATGGCTCATTCCCGCAAGGCAGGTATTAATGGCCAGCCCAAATTGTTAAGGGTAACTTTTAGAATATCAGAAAAAGAACATTCATGCCAACATTCGGCTTTATAATTGCTCGTATTGCCCGAGCTATGTAATTGTTGAATCCCATTTTCCCAACTTTGCCCTATATAAATACTTTATACTATATAATTGTCCTTTAAGAGATAAGATATCGAAATTCAAAAGTCATCCTCATTTTAAAAATCTAGTTTATAGTTAGTTATTATAACGTGCTTAAGAAAATTATGAGGGATTGTATTATTGTTATAGATTATTAGGGTAAGAAATGATAATTAATTCTGTTCAGTATAAAATATTATCTTGGGATTACATTATCTTATAGATGAAATAAGATATATCGTATAGGTACTTGAGTTTATTACTAATCAGAGAAAAATCAAGAATTTTAATTGATATTAGAAATAACATTTCTATTTCATACAAGAACTTAAATATTCTGATATAATGCGGTTTTTATCTTGCATTTGAAATTATCAAAATATGATATATCATGACAACCAATCATGACTGTTAGAATTTCATAAATATTTAAATAATATATAGTGAAAAAGCTATAAACAATTTAAAGTTGTATTTCGTAAATATTTAAATAATATATAGTGAAAAGCTATAAACAATTTAAAGTTGTAAATATGTAAATATATGCAAAAAAAGAAAAAAAAAACCTGAAAGACAATTTGTCTGGCACCTTCTAAACTCCTTTTATTGGTATTATATCGATTTTAGCGACATCTAGTCTGACTGTAAAAGTATGAGGCGTTTCGCCTTAAAGATTTATTCTCCTAAACAGCAATGGTGGACTTTTAAACCTTAATTAGGCCAAAAAAATGTATATCCTTTTAGATCCGCTCTCATTAACTATTCAGGAAAATCAATTTTTGTGCTAAGTTCACTTTTCCTACGGTTTTTTGTCGCAAAGAGTGAATACATTCAATCTTGATTCTTTGCAGAATAAAGAACTCAGCACTCAGGTTAAAATCTCAAAAAATTAAAGTTGTTTGAAATTTTGTACAGCAGAACGGTGTTATTAAAATCAACAGTCCGAGTATAAACCGAAAACTCACCGATATAAAATTGACAAGCCTCTAGCAAACCAAGAAATAGCCGATTAAACCAAGAAGCCTAGAACAAGACGACCAAAAGTCGACACTGGCCCAATAGTTGTCCAATATAACGAACACCGATGTAACGAATAATCGGTTCCACGAATGCTATTTTCAAACGCATTTATGTCTCTGCATAAAAAGTTGATGTGAATTCGATATATACTTTCTCTACATTTGTACACTGGATCATGCAAGTTTAGTTTTGTCCATATATTTTAGATTTGATTTTCGTGCTTCACTTCGTTTATTTTTGTCTGAGTTGAGTGGTTTGTTTCCTATTTTTGTTTCTATTTTTTAAAATATTTAACTATTGTTTTTTCGTTTACTAGTTAGGAATATTTTCGGTAAATTAATAATTGTTCACTGTAAGTCGATCTAGTAATAAAAAATTAAAAAAATTCGAAAATTTTGGGGAAACTTTTTAATCTTTATTACAGAATGTATTATTATTGAATAATTGTTTATATCGCTGTAGATTCAATTTTAATTTTTAATAGATATTACTAAAAAATTAAATAAATCTGAGTTAAAAACTTCCAATATTAAAATTAATGTATTAAATACAGTAAAATTTGATTTTAATTTATTTAACTTAAAAATTCTATTGAATCCCGCATTTATTGAATTTTGTGTGTCATTTGATAAGCCTCTATATTTTTTGAAGACTAATTGTTAATGTTTTAAAAAATACACTTGCAAATTAAAAACCTATCTATTAAGATTATAACAGGTAATGTACCAACATTTGATTAACTTCCAGTGTAATTGGTTTCGTTTTTAGTCATATGGATTAAAATGTAATCCAAAAGGATTACAAATGATTTATTGTGGTTTAAACTTTAATTCAAATTTTGTGTGCATTCTCAAATGAGTTTCCTCTGTTGACACATATACATGTTATAATGCTCTGTATTTTTCTTGTGGCAAATGGGTTTCATGAGCTTTTTTCTCAATTGAAATAATTATAAACAATGAGACAATTCTTAATACAACTTGGATAGATTGTGGTTAACTTTATATAGTAATGGGTTTCCATATCAGTCTGCGAAAAAAAGAAAAAATCCCGAAGTTTGACTAAATTAAGATCGCAGAATTTATAAAAAATAATAAATATTTTTATTTTTTTTGATATTTATAAAACAGAACTATTAAATGAGAAAACGCTTTAAAAGTCCCCAATGAAATCGAGAACTTAATAAATTTTAATAATTTACAGTATAAACAGCTTTATGAACGTTTTTATATGAAAAAAAGTTGTACATAATTTTACTTTTTATGTTAGTATGAATTACATTCTATTTTTGTTTATAGAAGAAGGACCAGTAAATAAAAATTAAAAAGAATATAATATATATAAAATATATTAGCTGAATAATCCATGAAAATTCCACACTACCTCAACTTCAAAGCCCAATATCTCAAGAAATATCGATGTTTGCGATTTGGTGTTCAAGAACTTTTTGGAGAAAATTGATTTCCTACAAGTTTGTCATATTCACTTTTTCTGTACCTCTTTTTGTTTACGAGATAGGGGCAAAAAGCGAGAATTTCATGGAAAAATTGGGGTTAGTGACCCGTACTACCTCGCTGGTGGGAGTTAGGGTTATATCGCAATAGACACTTTTGTAGAGCATTCAATTCTGAAGAAATCCTACCATTGACCAAGATTATACCATAAAATGCCTCTGAGCTGTAGAGTTTTGAAGAAAAATAATCAAAGTTTACGTGTATTTTATATGGGAAATCTTTATACGCCTTGGTCTAGTACTTAATATTAATATTAAGGGCTCCAATTTTTAGGGAATTTTTGTTTAGGTATTTGCCACAAAATTCCGAGGTGGGACTGGAAAAAAAAATAGTCACAAAAAAACAAGCAGCCTAATATATATATATATATATATTTTTTTTTTTTTTTTTTTTAAGAAGTGACCAGAGACGGGTGACAAGGGTACAGATCACCCGGATCGCACATTTTGCTTATAATAAATGTCTATTTACAGAAGATTTTCCTTCCAAAATCATTATTGATATACAATCTAATATGTTTTTGATGTGGTAATATATACAATACAAAAAAGTTTACATTTATTTCAAAACTTTCGACCATGCATTTAGGCGTATTTGGACTGCATATCTATGCGTCGGCGTTCGTTCGGCTTAGTTTCGGTTTTTATTTGCATGTCGGCGTGTATTCAATGTTATTAAGACGTTTTATCGGCCTTGTGTCCACTACCGAAACTAGTTTTCGACATATGCTCAGCCATGTACTTTATAAGCCTAAAATAAGTCGAATTTCTCTTATTTTTCAGCCTCTTATTTTCATCCTGACCAAAACGTACCCATATTGATTTTCGTGATTTTCCTACGCAGCAAGTTGCAGAATCCTTCATGCTTTTACTTGGAAAAGAATCATAAAAAACTGTTGATTTTTTCGCAAGATATTCTACTTAAAAGTAATTGGATTAGACAGACCCAGGTAAGTAGGATGCTGTTTTTGAAGTCTGTATAAAAAGTGTTCTTCATTATTTTGGTCATAAATTGTAGCAGGAGGTGGGAAAAATTTAAAATAATTCGAATTAGTGAACGCTTTTTATAGACAGCCTTGACACTGTTCGTCGGTTACTTAAGATATCAGAGTATAAGATAACGTCTTCCAATTTGCACTGAATAAAGGTTTCAATCTTCTAGATGCATATCTACAGAGAGTGTATACTAAACTTTTTGGCATAAAATACAAAAGGTAGCATCGCGACAGCAGGATATCAAATTAAAATTTAAATCTCTTTGTTTGGCGTAACCGGACGAGATTATTGGCAATAAAATTTTATTTCCGACATTAAACCTTAACTGCGCGTTACAAAGTCTCTACTATATATTTACTCAGGATCCCGGAAAAAAGCGGACAAGCTGCGCCTCCATTCTGCAGATATTTAAAGCAGCTCCAAAATTCCATCCAAACTTGGCGCTTTACGGGAGGCAGGGAATTGATGACCCCTGCATTAATCATTTAACTTTCACAAATGAATCTGCTCGGTGGCGAGGTCATAACTTTTTCGGATAATTCGTTTTTCTTAATTAAATGGTTATGCAGTGCGCGCCTGATTCTGCACAAAACTGCGCACCCCAAAATCAAAATTTGTTTAATGCGGAAGGCGAGGACGAAAGTTCAACATCAGTTAGACTGCTAAAATATTCACCGAGAATGTGTAACTTTTAGCACTTCTCCATCGTCAACAATTTTCTGTTTCATGGCATAACCTTCTAAACTCATATTTAAGCGGAGACGTGGGTGTAGCGTTGCATTAAACTTTCTTCACACCCTGTCGCTGGAACAGGGAAGCTCTGCAGCTAAAATTTACGTCGGGCTCAGTTTTCGTTGAATAATTTCCTTCCTCTTTGTGTATGCATGTGTCGTGATTTTGGTCCTTTACTCCTTGCCGGTGCAGTACCTTGAATGAGGCGGGCTGGATGTCGTCGGGCACTTTTGAAACACAAAACCCATCCACCTGAGCAGATGCGACGACTAGTGTGCGCTTTAAGCGACGGCTTTAAATAAAACTAAATAAAATTCAATCCGGCAAAATTGCACCTTAGGTATCAATATATTCGGATCTGGCGCCTGTTAAGCAGTCTGTTCTGTGGGTAATTCCGAGCTTAGCCAGTCATGCCCTTTTCGATTTTCCACCATCAAGAAAAAATAGTTACATTTTTCTCCTTGGAGGCGACTTGTGGACAAAATGCCCGAGTGAAAGCTTTTGATCCTGCACTCGGAAGGGAAAACAAAGGCCTCTAATGGGACATAAAACTCAGCCATGAGTAAAAATCAGGCTTATGTAAATACCTGTAGTAAATCGCTTTGTTGTTTTCCATTTATTTGCATACATGCTCCGCGCTGTGCTGGTGAGTCTCGCCTGACTTACTAGACAATTTAATCGAATTTATTAAATGCACAAAGCCCAAGCGAAAGAAGAGACGGTTTTTATTTTTTTTCTTTAAGCCAAAACATGACTTATTCAGGTGGAAAGAATGAATTCGGCCTTAATTTCCTTCTTGAATTTTTATACTCACTTTAATTTTTAAGTAAAATGCATTCCACTATTTTTATTTCTCACTGCAAAGCTGTTTGGTATAAAAACCATAAAAAACGTAAAAATGATGTCAATGAAATAGAAGCACCAAACGTTTTTAAATATAATAAAAAGCGTGGCAAAACGTTTTTAATTCCATTACTAACACTACCAAAATTTGCTTTATCATATCATAGATTATTATGGAACAATACGGAAAACTCAAATTGAATTTCCTCTATTCAGAAACAAAAATTCTTATTTTAGACTAAGTTTATACGGACACACTAGTACAAAGAGAAGAAACTAACAAAAATTATTTTATTTGGCAGGAACAAACAAAAATTAGCAACCCCGCTTAAGTGCACCACGTATAAGCGCTCAATTCGTTTTATTTCACTACCGCTTAAACCCGGCTCACTCTTTCTCATAGTATGTTTCTTACCTTTCCCAGAATTTCACTATTGATTTTTTTTTTAATAATAATATATTTATTTCGCCATTCTCAGCATGATGCTGGAAATATTCACGTAATACTGAGCTGCCTAGGTATTAGAATTTAAGCTCTGACTTTCTGATATTCTTTTAAGCTAAATAACAATTTTCAAAAATTAAAGTTAATCCAATTTTGTGTTCCCCAGACAAATAATATTTGGTATAAAGGGTCATAAATGTATATATATAATATTATTATTATTAATTTTTAATGCTGTTTAGTTATTCGATTTAACGTAAATTTTAATTAAATTATAATAATTAACTGAAGATAAAATTAGATCATATTTCCGGTCGGTTAGTCTTTGGTGCAGGTACATTATGACTTCCCATCATTCCTTTCTTTGTAATATAGCATATCCGTGAAATTCCGTTCTCAAAACTAGGTTAATAAATGATTTTGTATGTCTTTTTTGTAATTTTATTTGTAATGTTATAAATGGCCTTAGCCTGTTCTACCTCTGTTCGCTGCTTCAGATTAAATATGTTAATTTTTTATATTATCTAGCGTTTAAGTTATAAGCTTGTTTTTTGTATGCATGTATAGCTTATACTAAGCTTAATAAATAAATGTCTGTACTTTCCTAAATCAAAAATTACTTTAAACTATTTCTTGTTCAATACTTGAAATTTTTAATTTCTCCAAAAATTTAAAATCTATATTCGTTAGTAAGTTGTTCTACATGGACGTAAAGCCCGAGCTATTTATAAAAAAACTATTGAGAAAATCCAATGTAAAGTTATATGAAACATTTTAAAGATTTAATCTGAGAAATCGATATTCAATCGGTCGAAGACTTTTTGAGAAATCCTTCGTGCAAGTCCGAAAACACATGATGTATGATAAAAGTGCGTTCAATGTTACAACAATACTGTATGAATTAAATTATCGGCAGCAAACCATTTTAACTCAACAATTACACTCTTCCAAGAATCGGTAAATGTAGTAAATATGTGCGTATATGTTTTTTTTTTCGAAAAAGGGCGCTGTAGATAAGCTTAATGGTTAAAATCAGCAGACCAGCAATATTTGCAGATATCTTCAATTCCTCAAGGGCGATAAATGTAAAAATTACACCAATTAAGGGAAAGTTACATTAATAAACGCATACGCAAAATTCCACAGCAAAAAAGGGGTTGTGTGCACCGACCCTTGCATCGTCCGTATATTTTGGTATACTCCATGATTTGGGCCTTTGTTACACACGGAAAAGGGGTTCGAGTGCTTTAGACAATAGCT
Organism: Dysmachus trigonus; assembly: GCA_949715965.1. Lineage (NCBI taxonomy): Eukaryota > Metazoa > Arthropoda > Insecta > Diptera > Asilidae > Dysmachus > Dysmachus trigonus. The sequence continues at coordinate 34,918,806 of OX454319.1, forward strand.
CCGAATTACCACTCGGAAATAAAGATTTCGCCTAACCCTAAATCCCGAAATAACTTCCTGAGGGTGCCGTGCATCGGGCATCATACAGTCAACAGAATCGCCTATGCCTTTATTATTGAGAGCAATTCAAGTTGAAATTTGCATCTGCATCGGACCTCCAAAATACATAAATTTCACCGACCTTTCGGGCGTACCGAAAATAATCGATTTGACTTAATTCAGTGGAAATTAACGGCCCCACCCCGGCATGGGAGTCCTCTCATTCGAGGACGCACAATGAGCACCAAATTCATGCACTCAGGAAGCCCCCTGCTCTTAGAACAATTATCGAAATTCAAGAAAATTTACATTTGTGGGGATGCAGAGTTGCCACGTGATTGTACACAATGAAAACTCTGGCTGGGAATTCAACTTGATCCGGCGGTATTGTCCTACGGAGTATGATAAATACCTGCATATGATAAACAGGAATTCTGCGGTAAGCATTTGTATTTGCAGCCGTAACCCTGAGGAGCCCGATATGAGGGTGGCCTTTTATTGTTTCCCCTCATGACATGTCTTTGAGTTATGACCCATTTCGGCAAGTTAAATCAAATATTAGGATTGGCCGGCTACGTACAGAGACAGTGGTCGGGTTTGTTGCATGCCTCCTGACTCGCAATAATGTGTTTGCTGATTTATTACACAAATGACCAGACTGTGATAAGCTATCAGGAAGTTACTGCCGCAAGGTAAGAAAATTCTGAAATACTCAGACATATTCCGGTTTCAATCTACCCAGGTGAATACTGGCTTATGTCCGTATGAAATATTTGGCCTGATAGACAATTTTCCTAAGCTGGGATTTTCATATTAGGTATCTTAGGGACTTATTAGGCTTAGGTTTCTATCTATTTTGTTATTGATTGGTATTATAGACCCACGAAGAACAAAGTAAAAAAGTAATAGCGTAGGTGCTGTAATATACAATAAATAATACAAATAGTTGATAACCTTATCCCCTGTTCCCTTCTGTCCACTAAAGTATCTCAAATACCAATTTGGAAAATATAAAAAAAAAAATATTATCTGTCAACTACGAATAGGACTGGCGCGTCGAGGATGGCCCATCGGCTAGTTTTTTTTTAATTGCTATGAAATAAACACTGCTCAATATTTTTCAAAGTTTGTTGATTTATTAAAAATAATAAATCTTCCAATAATTCGTTATGAAATATGATTTCATTTAAATGGCTGCCTTGACTGGCTTTGCAGTAGCCCATCTTGTCAACTTAATTTTGGAGTGCATTTCCGATGGTTTGGGGCCCTATTTCACGATTAATATTGTGTTAAAGTAGCTGAATCGTTTCTGGATTATTAGCAGAGCATCGATCTTTAACGGAACCCCACAAAAAAAGTGAAATCGCAGCTACGCAGTGGCCATGGTACATCTCAGCAAATTTCTTTTAAAAATCTGCAGTGTTTCGCCAACACAACACTTACTTTGGATCCGTTTACTCTTGTACTTTACGACATGTCTTAAGTTTGGAGCTCTAGTGAGTATGCATATTTTTTCTTCATAATATATTATATATATGATACCTAGTTGCCTTCAACAGACATATTTAAAAATCTGTGTCGTTCTTCTCAAATGGCCCTATAGACCAACATTATTTTTCGTCATAATAAAGAACAATAATAGAAATTAGAGCATGTAAAAAAAAAATATAAGCAATTTAAAGCAAATAAAGAAGATCGTGTAACATTCACTTTTCTCCCATCTTTGACACCTAGTTTTGCCGTGTGAGCATTAAAAACTTCAGGAAAGAGTCCATTTCAATTAAACTACTCAAACTCAGAGGATTACACGTTCGTGTGAGTGTTCTCCTGAACAGTCGACAGAGCAAAAACCATAAAGTGGCGGGTGCAATGCCTGCAGAGGCGCCCGCTCCTGTGACACCGGCGAGACGAGGCCAAAGAAGAGTCCTTACAGCTCCTGTCATATCCCAGGGAAGCGCAACGCGTAATAAAAAGTTCCGCCTTGCGAAATATATTTCGAGTTTTTCCTTTATGAGCTGATACTCGCGGCCATTTTTCAGGACGAAACGGTATTTCCTCCTTCTAATTTTACGGCTGGTAACTTCTTGTCGTGCAACATACATCATGCATATGCTCGCTGGATATGCGGTTATGATCCCGGATATTCCCCACGCCCGGGAGATGGCTCAGCAGCGGTAATGTGTCGTGCGGTTTCTTCCAGCTCCAGCTTCAGCTCCCTCGTTACAGGGAAATAAAACTGGGAATGATAAAGTTTAGGGATCCGGAGACGTACCGGAGGGAATAAGGACCTAAACCTGCTAGACACTGTACATATATTAAATCTTTATTATTGATATAAGTAACGTCTTTACTCCGATGCAAGCAGTTTTATGTGCAAGTCATAAAAGTTCGGGCGCTACTAACAAATTTCTAGCCAAATACCTGTCTACTTTACTCACCTTAAAATAAATAAAAGGAAATCCGTGTAAATTGCTTAACAATGGCGGTTATTAAACTTAGTAGCCTTTTGGAAGAACTCAGCTAGTTTTCACCTGCTTTATTTGCTATTACTTTTAAACCTTCAGAAAGAGCGGTGTTCATAAAAATTTAAAATTAAGTTTTAAATAAAAAGAGGAAAATAAATACAGCAACAAATAAAAACGGTAAATACTCCGCACAATAATTAAACAAATAATAAATAATACAATTTTAAGGTACTTTTAACCCATGCAAAAGCTTAAGGGGTTGTTTGAGAATTTATTTAATCCACGCAGTTACAATACGCCGATGCGTCCTGTTTGGCTGTCACACAAGAAGAGCAAGAAATGATGGCGAACGCGAACAATTTAAAGGCAAGGCGGTACTAGATTAAGGGTGCGGTTACAATGATGAACTTAGAGATTAGTATACAATTGAATTTCAAATAATTCTGAATATAAATTCAAATAATTCTAAACATACTCCCTCCGTTAAGAGGGTACCTCTTAACTTATAGGTAATTTACAAAGTTTTACAATAGGCCTTTTTATTACGCCCCTAGCAGTTTTCAGTGTGACTACTCTGACTAAATTGTCGTTTCCGGTATGAGTGTTGAGGACACGGGCCAGTAACCATGATGTTGGGGGTAAATTTTCTTCCTTCACGAGCACAAGATCGTCAATGTTGATGTTGTCCGAGACAGAGGCCCATCTTGGTCGTTGTTGTAGCGTAGTCAAGTATTCGATGTGCCATCGTCGCCAGAAAGTTTGATGGAGCTTTTGAAGGAGGCGCCACCGTGAAGTTATTGAAGCAGAGCCGGTTTCTATTGGTTGTTCAGGTAAGGCGACCATAGGTTGACCTATCAGGAAGTGGGCTGGAGTCAAAGCGTCTAGGCTGTGGACATCGCTGGACATCTGTACTAGTGGCCGGGAGTTGACCAGGGCTTCTATCTGGCATAAAAGTGTAGAAAGTTCCTCGAAGGTCAGGCTCGAATCACCAACGGTTCTGCGTAAATGATGTTTGATGAGCTTGACGCCTGATTCCCAACTTCCTCCGAAATGGGGTGCAGCAGGGGGGGTGAAATGCCATGTTACTCTACGAGAGGATAGGAAATCTGCAATGATACTGTTATGGTTGTTAGAGGAGATTTGTTTAAAAACTTCATTCAATTTACGATTAGCACCGACAAAATTGGTACCATTGTCGCTGTAAATGTTGGTAGGTAGGCCCCTTCTAGATATGAATCGGTTTAGGCATGCAATGAATGCATCTGAGGTCAGCTCACTGACCGCTTCCAAATGAATGGCTCGGGTTCCTAGGCAGGTAAATAAAGCGATGTATCCTTTGACCTTCTTCGCACCTCTTCCTCGGTGTCTCAACAAGTGTAGTGGGCCGGCATAGTCAACTCCAACGTTATCGAACGCTCTCGTTAATGAAACACGAGGTTCAGGAAGATCAGCCATTTGCTGTTCCATGGTCTGAGCTCGATGACGAATGCACTTAATGCATTTATTGATATGCCTTTTGATAGCAGTGCGAGCAGAGATGATCCAATAGGTCTGGCGAATGATGTTTAACAACAAAGACACACCTGCGTGTAGATGCAGTGTATGTAGGTGAGAGATCAGATGCAGAGTAAATATGTGATTTTTTGGAAGAATTAGTGGATGTTTTGCATTGTAGGAACATGTCGAATTATCGAGTCTGCCTTTTACTCGAAGGAGACCGTCAGAATCCAGAAATGGCGAAAGCGTGTTTAAGGTGCTCGACCTTGGCACCGGTTTTCCGACCCGAATGTTTTTGATTTCACTTTCAAATGAACACAGCTGAGCCCATCGTATACAAATAGTCCATGCCTTGTTTAATTCTGTAGTTGAGATCCATGAATGCATAGTTTGAGACTTATTTCCTTTTGAGTGATGAGCAAATCTAAGACAGCGTGCTATGATGCGGACGATTTTGGTGATCGATGAAATTCTCCTGAAGAGGTTCTCCAGTGTATTATTTTCTATGCTGACTACATATGAGGTAACGAAGCGGGGTCGAAGTTCCTTTTGAGCAGTAACTGTTGACTCTGTAAGAGTCTCGTCACGAAGGTGTTCTTGCCAATTGGATTGAAGCCACGGTGGACCGTTCCACCACAAAGATGAAGTGAGCAGTTCGGATGTGGATATACCACGTGATGCTAAGTCCGCCGGATTGTCCTCCGAAGAAACATGATGCCAAGCATGTCGTGGAAGTGATGATAGAACTTCTGCCGTTCTGTTCCCTATGAAGCATTTCCATCTTCTCGGTTCCGAAGATAGCCATGCGAGTACTACTGTAGAATCAGTCCACGCTATGCATTTTACGTTGTTATTTTGGAATGCACATTTGACTGAGCCCAATAACCGGGTGAGTAAAACTACGCCACACAACTCCAATCGTGGAATAGACACTTGTTTAATGGGAGCTACCTTGGTTTTTGAGGTTACAAGAGTTACAGAAATGTCACCATCAGTGGAAATAGAACGACAGTATACGACTGCAGCGTACGCGTCTTCGGATGCATCTGCAAATCCGTGTAATTCAAATGCACATTGAGTGGTTCGTAACCAGCGAGGAATGCGGAGAGTCTGACGAGAAGGTAGATTGAGGGCAATATTTCTCCATTTTTGCGCAATCTGATCAGGCAATGGCTCATCCCATTGATAACCTCCCTTCCAAATTTCTTGTAATAGGATTTTACACCGAACTATCACTGGAGAGATGAGGCCAAGCGGGTCAAAGATTCGACTAGAATCTGAGAGTATGCGTCGTTTAGTCATTATGAGTTGGTTCGGCAGGTTTACATCGAAAGTGAATACGTCTTCTGATGGGATCCAGGTTAATCCCAGAACCTTGATCGTATCTGGATGCTCAGCGACCTGCACTGGTGATGATGAGTGATGATCCGGAAGGGCGTTTAGAAATTCCTTGGAATTGGAGGTCCACTTTCGAAGAGAAAAACCTCGTAGTTGAAGCAACGTAGTAAGCTCCTTATACAAAGTTACAGCTGTTGGAACTTCGTCGGCTCCAGACATGAGATCATCCACGTAGAATGAATTGTTCAGTGCTATTTCTGCAAGTGGAAACTTGTTTTTGAAGTCTATGGTTAGTTGTTTCAACGCTCGAGTGGCCAAAAAAGGTGCAGAAGCCGTGCCATATGTCACGGTAGTTAACCATAGATGTTGTTCAGGCTTGTTGGGTTCGTCTCGCCAGACAATCCGTTGATAATTCCGATCAGATCTATCGACCAGTATTTGCCTATACATTTTTTCGATGTCAGCCGTAATAGCCACCTTGAAAAGTCGAAAATTCAAAAGTATTGGGTACAGGTCTGGTTGCACCCTGGGACCAACACACAATTTGCTGTTGAGCGAAATACCTGACGATGACTTTGCAGATCCATTGAACACAACTCGTAATTTAGTGCTTGTGCTGGAAGGCTTCAGGACCGCATGATGCGGCAAATACGCATGTTCATTGGGAGACGTTAGAACCTGTTGTGGAATAGGCTCTAGATGCTTGAGAACTTCGTACTCCTTGAGGAATTTGATATACTCTTCTTGAAGCTTAGGTTGAGATTTGAATCTGCGTTCTAATGATTGTAATTGTGATATGGCAGCACTTGCAGTGTTTCCCAAAGGTGGTGTATTGGATTTAAAGGGCAGACGAACCACGTACCTACCAGTTTCCTCATCGATGTAATGTGTTGAGGCGAAGTGAGTTTCACAATACTTCTCTTCTTCTGAGAGTTGTGCGTTTTGGCTTGGGAGCTCCTCCAGTTCCCAGAATTTTTTGAGTAGGTTTTCAACATCTTCAACATCTGCATGAAGCGAGAGAGTTGTTGACTGTGGCGTTGAAATGTTTCCAGCAATGATATGACCGAATATGGTGTTCTGAATGACCGGAAGATCAGGGGAAATTGTGTGATGTCCGTCCCTTAATATTGATAGAGCATGATCCGCTCCTAATAAAATGTCGATTTTGCTTGGGATGTTAAATGCAGGATCAGCCAGGTCAAACGCGTTGAGAAAAGTCCAATCATTGCACCTGAATGTGATTGTTGGAAGCCTTGAAGTCAGTTTTGAGAGGATAAGGGCCGTAATAGTGATTTGTTGGCTAGCGTCAAACCTTGAACATAACGTCAATGACACGCTACCCTTGGTGAATCCTGGGCTTGCGAGACCTAATCCGTTTACCCTTACTCGAGAGTGCTCCCGTTGAAGTCCTAGACGCTGCGCACAGCTGTCCGTGATAAATGATGAGGTGGAACCTGAGTCGACTAGAACTCGACATGGTTGGAGACGTCCATATGAGTCAACAACTTGAACAAGTGCGGTTGGAAGGAGACACAAGGGAACCCATGGTGGGCTTGATGAAACAAGTGAAGTGACTTGTGAGGTTGAACGCAGTTCTGGCCTGGATATATTGGTTGAAGAACTGGGAATGTACTGATTGGTTGATGGGTGCGAGTTGGCATTGATTGGCTTTAACTGGTCATTGGAGGTTAAACTCTGAGGAGGCACGTGACTTGCAGAAGCTGTTTCTTTTAAGTGGAGGGTGGTATGATGAAGCTTACTGCAGCGGTGACAACGAGACTTTGATTTACAGTTTTGTGCTGAATGTCCTGAGCCAAGACAATTAAAACACAAAGAGGTTTTGTGTACGAATGATCTTTTCGTTGGGGTGTCCATATGCTTGAAGTCGGGACAATGAAATAATGCATGAGATTGAGTGCATTTTGGGCATTGAGTGGTGGTTTTAGCATGCAAGGTGCGAACAGATCGTACAGAGGGCTTCCGAATTGCAGAATCATTGGATTCTAAGGCATCGCAACGTTTATTTAGAAACTTTATAAGGCAGTCAAATGTAGGCAGGTCAATTTCCGCAGTTTCTTCTGACCAGGCTTGGCGAGTTTCCGGGTCACATTTAGTTAATAACAAGAATATGAGCCACGGATCCCTAGAAGATGCATCAGATCCCAACGATTTGATTCCTCGAATTAACTCGTCTGATGAATCTGTGAGTTTACGTAGCGACATAGATGAGGAATGTGAGACAAGTGGTTGATTAACGAATGATTTTATGTACGAATTCAGAATTTGTTTCTTCTTATCGTACCGGGCGTTAAGCTTGTTCCAGGCCTCAATATAGTTGCTATCGGTGATTGTGATATGCTTGATCAGAGATGCCGCTTCGTCTTTAAGGGCACTCATCAGATATTGAAATTTGTGAACGTTTGATAGCGACGACTTTTCATGAACCGAGGATGTAAATAGATCTTTAAACGAAGGCCAATTCTTATAATCGCCGTTGAAAGTTGGAATGTGGATTTTTGGAAGCTTGACCTCAAGAGAATTGCCGTTAGAACTTTGAGAGAAACCAGAAAAACTTTGAGAGAAACAATCAAAGGCATTTTTCTGCTGTTCAAGAACACGAATCATCGTCGAATGAACGTCATCATTCGTTGATGCGGCTGGACCCGTGGTATCTGGTGGGAGCCTTTGTCTTAACTCTCTCCGTAGTTTTGCCTTAGCGTTATAATATTTTTCTTCAACTTCATCGACCTCTGATGGTATCTCTCTGGTTGTTAGTTCATCATCAATTCCGACGAACGCGTTCCAAATTTCCTCCAACTTTTCCAGCCTAGCGGTAATGTCATCAATCGCGGTGTCAGCATTTATTCTTTCTGCGAATGTCTGGATTTTGGTTAACGAACCTTTTAAACGACCTCTTTGAGTTTTCAAAATTTGTGTATCTGGCATTTTTACGCACTTTTATACCTAATTGTTCTTAAAAGTTCGCAACCGAGTGGGAACAAGCCGTTGTAAAAGTCAATCCCGTTGGATCTTGCACGCGAGTGCAGAATCTGAACCGTTATGAATGTCAATCCCGTTAGGGCGAACACGCGTGATAAACCGTTATGATAGTCAATACCGACGCTCACAATATACCCAGCACAACACCACCTGGCTATTTGAGTCTTTGCATAAATTGAAACTGAAAATGGTACTTAGCTGTTTTTGATTGATTCCCGCGAAGATCATCCTTTAGTTGCCAAATCACCTGTATTTCCTATAATATTATTTTACAGCATTTAGCTGGAGATGCTCTAATTGTGTCTCGTTGATTCCCGCGAAGACCAGCCTCGAGTCGCACCGACAACTGATGTCTCGCCTCCTTTATGACACAGGAACCTCATGGGGACTGCCAACTGCCAGCAATTGTTGCTTCTCGCGTTCTTTGTATTTCCTTCCTTATGTAAGGGCAATAAGCGGCGATATCCCACATCCACTTACGTCTCGACACCAGAATAAGCCACTTATTCCCGGGTTTCGGCACCAAACAAATGTTTGAGAATTTATTTAATCCACGCAGTTACAATACGCCGATGCGTCCTGTTTGGCTGTCACACAAGAAGAGCAAGAAATGATGGCGAACGCGAACAATTTAAAGGCAAGGCGGTACTAGATTAAGGGTGCGGTTACAATGATGAACTTAGAGATTAGTATACAATTGAATTTCAAATAATTCTGAATATAAATTCAAATAATTCTAAACAGGGGTTATATGCAGTCAGGAGGCCCAAAAAAGTAGATTTTTCAAGAATTTTTCTTGAGATGACCTTTCAAGTTATTAATGTAAAAATGTGTACACATATTACGGTAAACCTTGAGTGTATTTTAATGTTTTTTATTTGTAAAACTAATTATTTTAAAAGCTGCTACAGCTGATCACCGAGAGCAACTCTAAAAAAATGCATCTTGCGGTGAGCACGATATTTCTGAAGTGGATCATCCAAAATGAAAAAACCAGAAATATTTCGTTAACATATTGTTTTATCTTGTAACTGATCGAAGGAATAAGCAAAATAAGAGTTTTTGACAAAATGGCGGCTTCTTAAAAAAAAAAATCGATATTTAACAAAAATGTTGGCCTTAAATTGTTTATAAAATGGAAAATATTTATCGATGAGCAAAAACCTTCGTTTAATTACTTAAGAAGCTTGTGTTAAAATTTGAAACCTTCGTTTAATTACTTAAGAAGCTTGTGTTAAAATTTGAAACTAATCGGCTCAGCCGTTTCCGAGGAATCTTGCTCACCGACCTTAAGAACACCGTTTTGAGAAAAACGCGTTTAAAGATTCAAAAACACTTTACATATAAAAAAAAATCTCGGACTTCGGAATCTTCATCATTACGAATGTTTCCGTGCTCTGACCATTCTCTAATATGACCTTCAGAGGTCACATTTTTAAAATGGTGAAGGTCATATTTGAACGTAAAATGTCCTGCTCTTTCAGTTTCCGGGGTCAAAAGTAGGGGTTGGAATTTAAAAAAATCGACTTGACCTCGAAATGACCTTGAAGACCGAGTTGCAGGTCAAATATAAGTTCACCGTTTAATTGCAAGGGAAAAATCCTACAACTTTTGTCTAAGTGGTTTTTCTCTGTGAAGCCTACTTTTCAAGTTATTCTGCCGCCCCCGTACTTAATTGGAACGCGCTGTATAACCCTTTAAAGCTAATGTTTTTACTTTAATACAAAATGTGAAAAATTTTTAAAATGTAAAATAAATTCAAAATTTCTCGTAGATTAAAGATAAGTATTGAAGGCTCCAGTTAGCTTGTATTTTATTATAAAATAATATATATTTTTACTTGCATTGAAATAGTGCGAAATTACTTAAACATTAAACTTATTAATTATTAAAAATTACTAAGACTTAATATTGAAACAAAGTACTACTTATTACGCACCTACATAAATATTAAAATGTTATAAGTATTTTTTTATCGAATTGTTTGTTAATTTTATGTTTTGCAAATTAAAAAATTCTTTTTAAGTGTAAAATGTCTAAGCTCGAAATCGATCACGTACACTTGCGTCACTGCATGCTATTTTTTTCGATGAAGGACTTAATGGATTAAACATAACTATGGAGAAGTTCTAAAAGTCAACAGATGTCAATCCTGGTTTGGAAAGTTAAAATTGGATAACCGAAGCTTGACGGGTCTTCCTAGAAGTAGAATATACGTTCGGATATTAATGAAGACAAATTAAAATCTCTGGATTCGGAATCGGAATCGATCATCTTCAAACCATCGACGAGTTAAGCCAGAAACTCTGATCTTTGGTGACTACAGTGCAGTTTTATTTAAACCGGATCAGGAAAGTGAAAAAGATGGATTTTTGGATAAACCACATTATCACTATTATTTTTCCCAAAATATAAAATTTAATATATAAATTTCTTTTCCGCTAAGCTACGTTATTTTAATTGTAGATGAATGAAATTTTATATTGCATATATGAATGTTGTTAACTTGAAATAAAATGAAATAATAATAATTTATTATTACAACAAATAACCCACCCTTTTTTCTCTCAGTTTGTAACAAGAGACGATAAGTAGATAATACAAGGCAATATAAATTGAAATTAAAATCAAACATCCATTCCGATTACGAAACGGGGATTAACGTTATGCAAGTTTTTTTTGTGCATATGATGGCATATTCGAAGTATCATTCACTTTAAATTAAAGAAATTGGGCGAAACAATAACATCAACCTATGTATTGTCGTCTATAAACGTCTGAATTTAGTCAGCCGAAGAGGAGTAATATTACAACATGAAAACTGAAAATGAGAGCAATTCTGTTTTTTGATTTTTAAAAATAGTTTTTTTTTTTTTAATAACGTTGCATTACAAAATAACTTCCTGGTCCACCTAATTTTAGATGATGTCCATAGCCAACCTCAAATAGTTAAATTGATATATATTTTAAATATATATTTTTTTTAAATATTTTCAGTAATTTGCTTAACAAAGGCCCTGTATATGTGCTTACTAAGTAACTCTACCAATATAGCACTGCCAAAATTAACATTGATTTTTCTGCATTTAAAGCATTTCTATCAAATTGTGTGACTGCACTAACCGGCTTTGTTACGTTAACCACACATAAACACATAAACTCGTGTACTTTAGTACAGCCTATTACTTTAGCTCTGTCAAATTTGTACACATAAACCGGGCTAAAGTTTCTCCAAAAACTATTATATATGTAGGATTTGTTTGAATTTCCTAAGGTACAAAATATATCCCATTTGATGGGTAAAAATTGCTGATTTGTTTTTAAGCCCCGGTATTTAAACAAAATTAACCTCAATTTGAAATGATATGAAACGTCTTCCTTTCCTTGGACCATGCACATCTATTTAATTTTTTCGTTAATTATTTCTTCAAAACATTACTAATATTGTAATATAGTTTTTTTTACAAGCCTCAAATTAAATGTTCAATTTTTGTATGCAGAAAGAATAAAAATCGATTTGCAAAAAAAATATAGTACAGTCACATCTTTTCGCATGCAACAATTGAAAATCTAATTTGAAACTTTTGTAAAAAAAAAAACTATATTACATATAGTACTGCTTTGAATAAAAAACCTGTAAAAAATAGAAAATGAAATTTTCAGGCCATTTCCGTATTTCTTTAAAAACAATAAAAATTTCAAAGAAGACTTTAAGTATGTTTGCATTAAGATGCTTGAATTTTATTTATATTATTTAAACCATGTATTAACTGCAATTTGCATTGATTGAGCACAGGGGGTCTCTTACCTTTTGTTTTAAGTGTGTGAAAATCTAGTATATAGTATAATACATCTATAGTATATGAAGGTATTTAGTTTCCAATGATTATGCATCTTAAAACTAATAGCTTGGAATATTTTATTTAGGATTCAACATGAATTTTCAAAAATTGTTTTCTTGTATTTTTGAGTATTCTGAAAAACTGAAAAAATCCTGGCGAAATCATTCACTGTCACTGCTTGATAGTCCGCAAAACCTAAAACGTTTAAAAATTTACACTACTGATTTCATTGAACGAACTTTAAAAGAATTAGAATGGCTTAGAATTATTACCACTAAATAGCTTAAGAGCAAAAACCAATAATTCAAATGACAATGATTCATGTTTCTATTTAATTGGAACTAGAAAAAAATATTCGCTTTTTACTAGTCAATTGAGAACTATTTTCATATTACTCGAGAGCTGTAATAAATTATCCCCAACATCAAAAAAAACTTTATTAACATCAATTGAAGACATTTAATCAATTTTTTGCATTTTCAATTTTATTGACTCCTAACTTTCTCATTTTAAAGTAATGCAAAAAACAAATCGCACACATTGTCATAATGTAACATATATTTTCTGCCAACTGTGTGGTAACATCAAACTTTTTTTATGAAGTTTTTATGTGAAAAATATTTTACACCCTTTAAGTTTTTCATGACACTTTTTGCTTGCAGTCATTCCCTTAAAAAACTTGTGCAAAATATTAGTTCATTTCGAGTTTTATGAAATGGTTTTAGCTAAGCATCTGACAACTAGGGAATCTGCGTGAAGTTTAATAGTATGTCATAAAAGCGAATTTACGATGTCTTTACCAGGACAATTTCGAAAAGAGTTACTTTTACTTATAAACGCCCATAAACAAATTTATAATGCTAACAAAATCTCGCGTTAAGCGGTTACAGAGCTTGTTATAAACTTTCTGTGTTATATGACTTGGAAAATGCACATACGTAAATCTATAAAGGTGTAATACATAAAGTTTAAACTTTGTCAACAATTTTAATATTTTTAAAGAAATCTTTTTCAGATTGTTTTTATCGCATATTTAGTTTCATTAGAAATCTTTACTACTGTTTGAAGGTATAAAATTCACTTATTTCGTATATATAAGTCTCCAATTTTCATTTCAATTAAATTGTTCTCTGGAAATTCGTTATTTTTGTAAATTATTATTTTGAAAAGCAGAACGGTGTCTTATAATAAGTTAAAGTGTGACCTTGTTTTGAAAACACAATTATTTTGAATTTTTATATTTCTAAATCAATGAATGAATTCAAATAAATTATTTAAACAAAAATCTATAAGCAGAGGAATATTTCACATTTTAAAAGCTCTTTTCTTTCTTTGGTTATGTTATAAATACGGTGATAATGTATATTGAAATAATCAATATTTATTATTTTGAAATGTCTGTGATAAGACTAATGCATTGTTATAAATTAAAAGGCTCCACTCTTTTCAGGACTTCAGTACATTTTTAGTGTATGCCTTAGGACTACTGGCAAACTACTAACTAAGCTAATTCAAAGAGAGACAAACCTAACCTAGGAAAATAATAACTATGATAAAATAATGTATAGAAACTATTTTAGTTATATGTATACAATTGTTATTTCTGCCTGTGATAGATGTTGTGATATTTATTTAGATAATATATTAGCCTTTTAATACGTACATACATATATACATATTCAATATATGTCATGTTTACCTATTCAGTATACTCTGGCAAGTAATCATGCATAGAATCACGCTTGAGGAACGCTTAAGAATTATCCAAATTTACTTTAAAAATCGGTCGTCGGTTCGCGAGACTATAGATGACTTCGTGATTTTTATGGTGCATATAATCGCCCCTCATTTTTTACTTTAGGTTTGTTAATAAGCAAAATTGGCACTTATCGAATAATACCAATCCAAAAGAGACTTCAGAGAGCCCACTGCATCCAGAATTATACACCGTTTAATGCAAAATACGGATAATATTGAACCTGGCGAGATATAGTTTCAACAGGATAGCGCTACGTGCCATACAGCTACGCAAATCATCGACTTATTGAAATCACGATCTAGCGATAAAGTGATGTCGATGTCGGCCCTGTAAATTGGCCTCTAAGGTAGTGTGATCTGACACCTCTGGACTATTTCCTATAGGGCTTATAAAACTATTGATTGAAGCCAACATTTTTTGGCATTGCTCGAAATAGTGGCCCAAAGTTTGACTTATAAAATGCAGTTCGTCAAGTATAGTCACGGTGGTCATATTCTCGAATACATTTTGAAGTACCATATTAAAGTCATGAATCTAATTTTCGAATAAAAAAAATAGTTCATCTAATGTTAACCCTTCGTGTTACTTTTTTTAATTTAAAGCTCTGTCGGGCTTAAGAAAACGCACATTATTTTTAACCGACGAAAAAAAGGAGAAGGTTCTCAAATCAAAGCGTATATTTTTTACAGAGGAGTACAAGTTTGATGATTCTTCTTTTACTGGATAAGGTATACATCGAAGTTGGTCCTAGTTAAATTAGAAAAAAAGTGTACCCTATGGGTAGCAAAAAATAGAGGATACATAACTTGGCACTGGGTTATGCGATTTCGATGATTCTTTTTTTATTGAATAGATTATACCTCGAAATTGGTCCCATTTGAATTTGAAAAAAAATCCACCCTAATTAGTAGTTAACAATTAAAAAATTAAAACTTCTTAACAATTAAACCGACAAAAAAGTAAGTCAAAGGAGAAAAATAAAATAAACGTTTTTAGTCTTAAGGGGTTATTCTACTGTTAAACGGGTAAAAAGCAGTATCTTTTTAAAAGTGTTGTAAAAAAAAACTATTAGAGATATTAATTTGAAATTTTGCATGCATCTTTATTAATTTAAACCGAAGTAGACGAGTCCAAAAAATCGATGAGTGTTTCGATCCGAGAAGCCAAGCTGATCTCGTCAGTATGGCGCTTGGCTTCTCTGCCATAGACACTCACAAAGGAGGGATCGAAAGCTAATCCCTATATCTGCCCGATCGCAACTTCAAGTGTGAAGTATAAGCGAAGGCAAATTCTGTAACAATACTCCCTCGTCAGAAGCTCGAAGTTCCATCCGAGCAACCTCATGCGGCATTCAGGACGACAAGGCTGATGCAGCGATGGATGCAGCTGCGGCATGGCTGCAGCCGGGATAGACGCCGGCGAAATACAACTGCCACAACGTTACTGCGGCAGTGAAAAATCGGCCGTTGTGGCAGAGGAGAAGAGCCGCGGCAGCGCAGGAGAAATACAACCACCACAACGTCACTGTGGAAGTGAAAAAATCGGCCGTTGTGGCGGAGGAGAAGGGCCGCGGATGCGCTGGCGGCGGCGAAATACAACTGCCACAACGTCACTGCGGCAGTGGAAAAAGTAGGCCGTTGTGGCAGAGGAGGATCGCTGTCATCGACGCCCTGGACGCTAGAGGGTTTGTGGGGTTGCCCCCGGTTAGGAGGGCTCCGGGAACCCCACACCTGGCACCATTGTTGTAATTTTGCCCGCCGAGCGGCTGGCCGGCAAAACTACTCCATTTGCCTTCGCTACGTTTTGGCCGATTTGCCAAACGAACGGACAGACAGACGGACATAGGGACATTTTTTGTTAGGAATCTTACTCGTCCACCGAAGTAGACGAGTCCAAAAAATCGATGAGTGTTTCGATCCGAGAAGCCAAGCTGATCTCGTCAGTATGGCGCTTGGCTTCTCTGCCATAGACACTCACAAAGGAGGGATCGAAAGCTAATCCCTATATCTGCCCGATCGCAACTTCAAGTGTGAAGTATAAGCGAAGGCAAATTCTGTAACAATACGATCCATAGTTTCAGCTTAATCTAGCAGTAACTCAAAGCCAGGTGATTTTGTAAGAGAAGTTTCCAGTTGCTGCTTGCAAAATAAATAATGAACGAACACTAAAGGTACAATGTGATCCAATCCCATTCGATGTACACTCAAATTTGCCAATTATTTAAATGCAGCTTCCCATTTCCTCCGCG
The DNA here is from genome assembly GCA_949715965.1 of Dysmachus trigonus. Lineage (NCBI taxonomy): Eukaryota > Metazoa > Arthropoda > Insecta > Diptera > Asilidae > Dysmachus > Dysmachus trigonus. The sequence continues at coordinate 34,934,994 of OX454319.1, forward strand.
GTATCTTTTCCAGCACTAGGGAAAATCGACTTCGAACAATGGCGAACAATCAGCTCATACATTAACAAGCGGATTTCATCATGAAACTATTGGTAATTTTCCCGTCGATACTCCCCTTTCGAGCTGCCAATAAAAGTTGTGTGCGGCATAGCCCTTCGGAGCGCTTTTTCCATATTGTTTCACGTTGTTTGCTTATGTCTAATTCACTTAACGAAAAGATATTTCTCACGGACGATTAGGTCCGCCTCCAGCCAAGCTGAGCTACTGTAGGAAATATGGCTGAACGGGCGAGCGCACCCTCAGAAATTTTTTATGCTTGAACTGGAGTAATTTTGAAATCAGTGCAGTTCAATAAAGTTTTATTATACTACAAATTGCACAGTGGTACGGTATGGTTGTGCCCTAACTCCTGCATGATGCCATTTATGGATTCAAATAGGGAGCTCGCTTGCTCTTTGTTCGGAAGTAAGTGACCCCATAAGGGGGGAATTTTGTGCGAACCAATAATCATATTAGATATTCAAACACCTTAACGCTTCGGTGATGGGGTTGTAATCAGTTAGGGCTAAGCCGAGCTTTAAGCGCGTTGCTAAGCACTAATCGAAGAGTTTTACTGAATCACACTTTAGCATGTATTATTTTATACATAGGTGCAATTTTTTTAAATTGTATCAACCGTAGACTGAATCAATGAGAAATTTATATAAAAGGGAATCTGATAAAACGTTCGAATCACGTTTGAACGAAAAGCGATTTAATAGGATTCCCATTACCCAATTAAGCATAGATTTCTGCACACAGGAAGATACTATACAAAAGCAAAACCGTACGTAATCCAGTAAAATGCATGTTGGATGCTCACGTTAGTGTTTTCAAAAATATCCGGTCGATGCTCGATTTGATCTGTCGAAATGTTACCCTCATTGAAACCCTAGAGTAGTCGATTTTTCATGAATTCCCTAAATCCAAAATCTATACAAAATTTCGATTAAGGAGAACTCCCTTAAATTACTTCGAGTTAACGTGAAACAATTGGAAAGACCGCACTTCTTGTTAAACATTTAAATATATTGGAATGGTGAAATGGAAAAAATAGCTACTTATTGAATCAAGGTAATCCAAATGTTATTAAGCAAATATACTTTGACATAGTTTTTATTATTATTTATATTCTCGTGTAGAAAATTAATAATTAAATTAATTAATTAATTTAAGGAGTAAGATTCCTAACAAAAAATGTCCCTATGTCCGTCTGTCTGTCCGTTCGTTTGGCAAATCGGCCAAAACGTAGCGAAGGCAAATGGAGTAGTTTTGCCGGCCAGCCGCTCGGCGGGCAAAATTACAACAGTATGAATAAATATTTGAGTAAATGCTAAATAATGCTAATACTAGATAATACTTAACAGTTGGTACCACGTAGCATTAGGGAGTATTAATCAGTATTAGTGAGTTTCAGATATAATTAACTAATATCAGTAAGCATTTGTTATTAGCTGCAAGTTCTTTCGAATAAATGAGAACACAGAATTAAATTGACTTAAATTTTAATCAGATGTCCAAAATTGAACTTGATAAAATCGGGATCATTTCATATCTTTGAGAGTCATAGCAATTTGATCCGTTTTTCTGTTTATTCGAAATTACTTATTTTTGAACTTACTAGTAACCATTCCAGAAATTTACATACTGCCTGAGCATTTGTAGACCCTTCTAATTAATACTCGTATATTCGTTTCCATGTTCGTGTGGTTTCATAATCCATACCTACGTGAGTAAAATTGATAGCACATAATATGGACGCTCTTTCTCCGAAGACCACTACATAACAGCTGCTTCCATTTCATCATCACTTGATGGAAACTTATGATACGGTAGACTAATGGCAACCTTTAACTATGCCAATACTTATTTGAAAGCCAAGATTTTCTAGTACTCTTAAAATAATTTTCATTGGTTACGGTTGGACCCATTTTTACGGTAGAGTCACCTAGCAAATCTGTAAGCATCCAAGTATTATTCTTATACAATCTTTACTTATACGATTGCCAATAATCGATAGCACGGTGCACCCAAAAAAATATTTGGTTCCAACGATCAATTTCATAGCTCATTTAACTACTTTTGCTTATGATTTTCCTAACAAGATTGCTGAGTAGTACGAGCAGAGAAATCTATTTAAAATTTATAACATTATCTTGTTAGTTATACAACATATCTAATTGAAACGATATTACGGAATTAGTTCGGACAATAAAGCGCATTGTTAACTTTAAAATTACCAACCTGTCAAAATGATGGGTCCCACACTTATTTAATAATTTACTCTAACTTACATTAAATTTTGTTTCCTGACTTTGTGGCGTTATATTGATTCTGATCTCAATGCACTTAATTCTTTAGAAGTAGCGGGCTAACTTGGAGAAAATAAATAAAATTAAGCTATTTTATAAAAATGAATCTAGGGTTCAACATTCTAGGCCACAATTATTCAAGTAATAAACTAACTTTTGAGCAAGCATCTAGGAGCAAAAATTATAGGTGTTTGTTGAAATAAATTTTAACCATGTGAACCCATTAATGCGCAAAACGAGGATTTTGTGCACGCAAGTTTAATTGTACGATTCGAATAGAAAATTGGGGCGAATTTCCTCCAAATCTTTTTTCTTTGTTTTTAGGGGTACTCTTTCAGAATTTGGCATTTGTTTTGCATAAAAACTTCAAAAACCCTATTATTTTTTGGGTTTTTTAAAAAAAGTGCCGATTTTTTTTGGTCATTTTTTGTCTCAAAGTCGATTATCTTGTCGTTGCTGCTATTGAATGATCATATAACTACCAGAAATCGCGGTCCGAATGTCTACACTTTCTCAAACCATGGTCCATCTTTTTTTTTTGCTTTGGTTTTAGCAAAATGGCTATTTTGTACAGCAATGTAAGAAAAAGCTTCGCGATTTTTTTACACGAAAAGGATCAACTTTACAAAAAAAATGTATATGACAAAATGTGCTTACAATTAGCCAAGGAAAAGATATAAATTTTTTCAGAATGGACTAGTTTTGGTTTTTAGGATTTGGACAATTTTTGAAAAATCCAAAAATGTCCCGAAAAATTATGAAAAAATTCACACGTGTTCTTTGGCTAATTATAAGCACTTTTTGTTGTATAAAATTTATTCGTATAATTTGTCCTTTTTGAGTAAAAATATCACCTTTCATCATAAAAAAACTTTTACTCAAAAAGAATCAGGAAAAGTTATGAGTAATACCTGATTAATTTAATGTGAACTAAAAATTATGTTTAAGTGATTTCTATTTAAAAATTAACAAGTATAATTGACATGCATTCCCTTTATTTCAACAATTCTCCAGTTAAATAGACATTAAAATAATTAATGAACTAGTATCTAATCGATTGAAACAGGAAGTTCATTCTGATGAAAACTATCAAGTCGTCATTATTTCATCTACTAAAAATATTTTTTACCGAAATACTGAAGTCAATATTACTGTGGTGTTCAGCGATCCAACTCCGTTCCGGTAAAGTTATATTATATAGTGTTGACGCAATATTTATTTTTATGACTTTGTTTTTGTACCACCCCCAATTTAGGAAATAATAAAAAGACATTTTAGAAAATATCAATATTGTTTTTTATTCCCTTCTATAATAACTACCGAAATTATTTTGGATTTTTTTTCAAGATTGTTTTGATACTCTAAATAAACATATATTTTAGCCATCAAAATCGGTTCAGCCAATTTAGGGAATTTCGAGTTAATTAGAAAAGTATGAAAATCTTGTGATATGTTTTATGAGTGCATATTTAAAAACCATAAATCTTAACATATTAATGCAGTTATTTTTGGATTGACTGTGAGGTGCCTTTTCAAGAATTTTAATGAAACATTGTAGAAACATTTGTAGTGACGACTATGCACAAACATTTATTTTTTTATTAATTTTGTGCATAGATATTCTCTTAAAGTTTCATTGTATTGTTCTGCAAGAATCCTTGAAACAACCGGAACAAACACACATTTGTCGAATAAAGTGATAGAAGTAAAAGAAACGGAATATGTTCGTTTAAGTTTTTCTTCTTTTTGGATTTTTAGATCCCTGTATACAGGGTGTTCAGAGGTGGGAGGTCAATACTGCAGGGGGTGAAAGGTCAGACCGAGACAAGCAAAAAATCGTATGGGTGGGGGGGGGGGCATCTCGCACCGTTTGGCAGTTACAGGGTGATTCGTAAATCAGGATTTTGCCTTATATGGGAACCGCTCCTGTATTTTCATCTTTTTTTCTACGCATCGCAGCGGCCCCAAACTGATTTCAAAAAATCACTATTTGGAAGCGCTTTCCAAAAAAGTTTACACCACCCCCCTATCCCCAACCCCTTGGCCCCAATCCCCCCTGGAAGTTGAAAAAATTAACTTTTATTTCACGATTTTTCACCTTTCGCCCCACTTTTCTCCGAAATTCATGTTATTAACATACCTACTTTTTATTTTTTTTAAATTGCCTATCTAATTACCTTTCCAAAAAGGTGCAACATGTCCAGGTAGAAAAGGGTTGCAAAAGTCCTGAAATTAAAACATCCTCACAGGTACCTAATTACTTTATTACACCATAATGGAAAAAGTCGTTAAGTAAACAATTTTTATGACAGCAAGTTCGGAAATGTTTGTTTAGGGAACAGAGGTAGTACATTTTTATTTTTTCAGCAAAACAGTAATAAAATAATAAATGTAATCTCGTTAAATAGCGTTATTAGTTTATTATATCCAGTATTGACTCTTAAGTATTCTGACGCTCCGTTTCTAATACCTCCTATGAATTATGGTATAAAAATGGGTAAGTTTGAAAGGACATTGACCACAGTTGAAGAAGCAAGCGATAAAACCGGGTGTTTAATAGAAAAAATTAAGATAAAATGGCAGAATGCAGTGTTGAAGAGTCTGCCGATATAATTTACGTGCACGGTTTAGTAGACGGAAATGATAGTGAGGCCGTACGACAATACCAAAGGAGATTCCCGAATCGGCGGGTACCCGACAGAAGGGTATTTTCAAGGACTTTCAGAAGGTTAAAAGAAACCGGAAGTGTAACCGCCCCCAGAGCATAAACACGAGCAGGAAAATCGGCCGATTCAGCGGACCCCGACCAACAAATCCTCAACATCGTCAGGAACAGCCCTGTAATAAGCATCAGGCAGGTCGCACGAAGGTCAGGATTGTTTTCAGGGAGAGCTTGGACCGTTGTGAACCGAGAGGGACTACATCCATACCACCATATCCCGGTCCAAGAACTACAGGAAGGAGATTCCGAAAGACGATTGCAATTTGCACTTGGCTGTTCGAGTCTGACATCGAGAACAGAAGGTTTCTAGACCGAATTCTGTGGACGGATGAATCGCAATTCACCCGGGATGGCATCACAAACTTACACAACCTCCACACCTGGTCAGATGTGAACCCACATAGGACCAGGTGTCGGTCCTTCCAGCAAAGATTTAGTGTCAATGTCTGGGCTGGCATCATCGGCAACCAGTTGATAGGACCCTTCATCTTGCCCCAAGTGCTGAATAGTCAGCTATACTCGGACTTTTTGGAGAATACCCTTCCGGATCTGTTGGAGGACCTGGCCCTGGCCACCAGAAGCGCAATTTATTTACAGCTCGACGGAGCACCTGCGCATACTGGGAACATTGTTAGGGCAACGTTGAATGAACATTACCCAGAGCGCTGGATTGGACGAGGTGGACCGATTCCTTGGCCTGCTAGGTCACCGGACCTTACTCCACTGGACTTTTTCTTATGGGGAAAGATGAAAGATGAAGTTTACTCAAGACCAATCAACACCAGAGAAGAATTAGTTACCAGGATTGTGACTGCAGCCACGAAAATACGGGAGAGACTGGCTACCATAGACCTCAAACGTGAAATAAAACGAAGGCTACTTGCATGCATCGAAACTAGCGGAGAACATTTTGAACAGCTTTTAAAGGACAAACGTTTTAATTGTAATTAGTTTTTAAGCGAACAAAATGTATTTTTTAGTAAAGTTAAGTATAATTTCTTAAAAATTCGAATTATCATGATATTCTGTAAAAGGATTGGGGATAGGGAGGTGGTGTAAACTTTTTTGGAAAGCGCTTCCAAATAGTGATTTTTTGAAATCAGTTTGGGGTCGCTGCGATGCGTAGAAAAAAAGATAAAAATACAGGAGCGGTTCCCATATAAGGCAAAATCCTGATTTACGAATCACCCTGTAACTGCCAAACGGTGCGAGATGCCCCCCCCCCCACCCATACGATTTTTTGCTTGTCTCGGTCTGACCTTTCACCCCCTGCAGTATTGACCTCCCACCTCTGAACACCCTGTATATATAAAAAGTTCGTATAAAGTTCGTTTGTTTGTTTGTTTGTTGCTCAATCGCACCTAAACGCTTGCATCGATATTTTTCATTATTTGTCCTAAGGTAATACATATTCCAACTTAACATATAGGCTAATTTTTTTTCGAATAATATGTAGGGTTTCAAAATCGCGGATCCAAAATGGCGGTTCAAAATTTTAAATGTGAAGCGATTTTCATAAAAATTGGTACTTAGGGGTTTTGTGGAACGCTGATTTCAAATCCGCTGTCCAAATTTAGAAATTCAAGATGGAGGATCCAATATCGCGACCAATATTTCTCGATTTCAACGAATTTTAATGAAAATTAATGCAATGATTGTTTTGCGTTCACTGATTTTGAATATTACCAAAATTTACAAATCCAAGATGGCCGATCCAATATGGCGACCAAGATTTCTCGATTTCAATAGATTTTAATGAAAATTAGTACAATGATTGTTGTGAGGTCATTGATTTTGAATATTATCAGCATTTAAAAATCCAAGATGGCGGATCCAATATGGCGACCAATAATTCTCGATTTCAAAGGATTTTAATGAAAATGAGTACAATGATTGTTTTGATGTAACTGACTTTGAATATTATCAAAATTTACAAATCCAAGATGGCGGACCCAATATGGCAACCAAGATTTCTTGATTTCAACGGATTTGAGTGAAAATTGGTAAAATGATTATTCTGAGGCCACTAATTTTGAATATTATAAAAATTTCCAAATCCAAGATGACGGATCCAACATGACAACCAGAATGTCTCGATTTCGACGGATTTTAATGAAAATTGGTACAATGATTATTCTGAGGCTACAAGTTTCGAATATTATCAAAATTTGTAAATCCAAGATGGCGGATCCAATATGAAACCAAATGTCTCGATTTCAACGGATTTTAATGAAAATTAGTACAATGATTATTCCGGAGCCACTAATTTCGATCCAATATTGCGGGAAAAATTTCTTGATTTCAACGCATTTTAATTAAAACTACAATGATTATTTGAAGGCTACTAATTTCAAATATTATTAAAGTTTGGAAATTCAAAATGGCGGATCCATAAAGGCGTTTTCGGGTTGAAACAATTTCTAGGATATAACATACTAGAACATTTGACAAGTGTTTAATTAGTAAGTATTTATTCAACGCCGGTATTAAATAAAAATAGAAGTTTTTAAAAAAATTTGTCAAGCATTTGTGTGTTCAGAGATCACAACGGTATGTATCTCTTTTCGAAATGTCAATTTAAACATGAAATTTTAATGATTCATGAAAACTTCTCTATGTACATATTTATATCCGTACCTGACATGCATTCAGGACGATTAAGCATTTACAGAAACACACATTCTACGGAATTCTCACGAATGAAACGAATGAACGATAAATGGAGCGTTAATCAATTTTATATTAGACAAAATTAGCATTTGGGTCCGCAGTAAAATTAAAATGAAAATGAAAAACAAAACGGGCGCTTCGAATTGCGGAATAACAGCGAGCTCCGTCTAATTAGAGACCAATAAAGGAGTTGATTTGATCTGAAATTGCGAGGTGCATGTTTCCGCTAACGAACGTATGTGCCCGGGGGGGAGCAACGTAACAATTTACTTAATAGCCGGCAGCAATAAAAAAACTTATAGGGCGAAATAAAAGCCGCTGACGCTCGGGCACAAAGCCCGAAGACTTGTCAATAGTTTGAGCCTTTTCGTGAGGATAATTTGCAGTAAGTACTGCTGCGAGTGCTTTCAATGGAAAAGGCGGAATAGTTTACAAACACGGCGAGGGCGAAGCATCGACCCGGCGCTGTGTCGGGCCGGAGGGAGGGATATTTTGAGCCCCATTCGGGGCTCGCCTTTTATGCAGCATGAATTTTATTCAGCTGTGGAAGTGTAAGCGCTGCCCCCGGACAATGACCAGTGTTATTCGTGCCTTCGGTACTGCTAAACATTTTATCGGATCTTGGCGGAACAATTTCGAAACTATTCCATCAGAACGACATCTCACCTGAATCGAACGCCAGGTCGGGCCGATCCTTGAGGGCTTCCCATGATTGCGAATGTCATTCCTTTCGCCTTTCGTGCCCTCAAGTGTCTTGAACTCTTATATCGACAATTTTCGATCCAAGTTAGTGTTTCCGACCATTCTAAATGCATATCCATCCGAATTCTCTGGAGGGCGTTCAGAATTGCTCGGGAATTGGAATTTTGAATGGCATTTAAAGTTCAAACTGCCAAAGGACCTGGCCTGCAATAAGCTACTCACAAATTTGGAAAATATTAGTATTTTGTATTTCCCAATTGGGGAAAAGTGAATAAGATATAAGATCCAATATCTGAAACAAAACCTTTCGATATTTGTATTGCACTTCGTAATTAACTATGGTATTAAAAAAGGAACGTAGTTAGTAGGTAGTATTTTCTATTTCTATACCCGAATAAAAATATTTATACATATATTTTTAAGAAGGCTATGTGTGTGTGCGCCGGCACTTTGAATGTTTTGCGAGGTCCGTTTATGGGACAAATTCGAGTATGTAAAATATTTCGAAAATGGAACTAGACTACCACGGCCGCACCTTCAATTGAACTAGTATATACCATAAATATATATCTATATAAATCGGTCCAACCGAGGTGCGGCTGAAATTTGTTGTACTCCAGTACCCTCATATGAGCCATTCCGCGTCCATTTCATATTTTTCAAAAACATTACGGAGCACTTGCAATCGTCGTGCTGAAGTGCAGCCGAGGTACATCCACCATTAATTTTTAATTGGATACGCTGAGAAAAATACCGCATTGTAATATCAAATATGCCCGTTTTAGATTGTTACGTTTTTAAAATTGGTTGCTGATCGTTGTACATTTAATAATACGTTATTCGAAACAAATATAAAAGGCATTAAATAAGACATTCAACAAAGTTAAATTTTAATGCAACATTATTTGCACTAGTCAACAAATTAAACTGGTTTTCTCTGCTTCTAAACAAGTGATATGTCAATAAGATTTTCTCCATAAATTATGAATGTGCAAACGAAAATGTTTCATTTTTTAATAATTTTCCAAAAAAGCCACTGTAAGTCGTTTTGTAATTTCTAACCCTATTTTCTTCGAAAGGGGAAAGAACTACGAAAAAAATGCTAATTCCCTAACAGGTAATCGAGGGCAAAAACCTTGTTAGCCTGTGTTATTAATTCAACAATGTTTTGTTATAAAACTTTGTAAAACAATCTGGCACCATGTTATTTTAAATACTTGCCCCGACGTAGTTGCAAGTATGTGTGCTATATATTCTCACATTTGTGAAAACAACAATTTTCGTTGGTATAATTACAACACAAACTTTTAAAAGAAGAGAATACTCCATCGATTGGTATATATTGGCATACATTATTCGGGATACCCTATATAAAGCAATTACGGAAACGTTTTGTAACCAAAAACTGAAAAAAACTACTAAATTTGCTATTATGATCTACGTAAGCATACTTAAATATATATCTACAAATATCAGAAAGCATATTTTGAAGTAAATACAAAAAATAGTTGAATTAAAAGCTCTATGTAGTTTATTTTACTACGAAATGTATTGCTCCAAAATGATTGATTGAAAAACAAATATCGTTAATAAACATTTTGTTTTGAATAAGTTTACAATGTTCTTTTAAAATTGTTTTTGTCAAATTAACGATAGATATTGTTAACTCTAAAGTTTAATGTGAAATATAGTTAAATTACCAATTTTTGACATTGACACCAAGTTATATTTGAAAGTTATTGATTTAATGTTGTTTTCAATGTTTTTACATTTTTTTTTTCGCAGTGCAAATGCAAATATTGTGTAACCTTAATGTTCCATTGCAATTCAAATTAAACATTAAAATGTAATTTCAATGTTGTTATCAACTTCACTTAACAAATTTTGACAATATGCCATATTTCAATATTATTTATTATCTTATCAATTTTTCATGCACTCATTTAAAATTAGTAGTACGGTCTATAAATCTTCGTCAGAATTCCATTAACTTGAAAATTTAACGGTCAATCATCATTATTATCATAAATTTGGATAACATATTAGAAATCAGCATTGACATCAGCATGGACATTATTTACATTTTATTCAGTCGAAAGCATATCAAATTTTAATGCGTTCTGAACCATCCCCTCTGTTCTCTTCCAATGTAAGAAAGGGGTTTTAATCAAAGCCTATCGACATTTTTCTAAAAAAAAATAATGGTTTTCCAGAAAACTGTGTAAGCGAAATAAAGTTTTAATTAATATCTTGGACCCAATACTTTTACGTATATTTAAAAGTAGTGGGTTATTCGCTAACACAGTTTTCCAACCATTATTTTGTTGTTGTAATGTTCAGATTTTTTTAATAACATTAATATCAAAAAATATTAATAGTGAGTTATACTGAATGAAAAATTTCAAAAAGTACTAATAGAATAGTAAATCCGAGGAAATTAAGAATATTATTGAGTAAAAGTTCCGATGACCTATGCAAAGTTATTTACCTCAATTTAATCAATCATTAAAACAGCTTCTAAGTTGTAGAGACAACAAGACTGTGACAACCGAATAGGTGGATGCACATATCGATTTTTCAATATAAGCGTAAGAATTCTTAAATATTTTTCTGTTGGAGGAATACAAATAATTGTTTTGGAGTTTTGCATCCCCTAATTTCATTATCTTGGCTTCCAAGACACTACAGCATACTTCAATTAATTATTTACCAATGCTTTAAACAATTTTCTAAAACCTACAGAAGTTCTCATTAAGACCTCACAGTCTTTTAATTTAATTCTATGAACTAACAAACCGTAATAGAAAAATGTTAGGATACTGCAAACACCGACTCAAGGGAATGTAAAGTCTTCATTACTTTTTCTCTTATTTACAAAAGCGTACTTCAGAACAATTGAACTTGTAAAAGAGATTGTTAAAAAGTAATAAGCTTTAAAAATCTTGAAGAATCTCTCGCTTTTAAAATTTTCAAAGAAAAACTAAAAAACTTATACTTGAAAATATCTTAATCGGATTCTAACGAAGGACTCTTTTCTCATTCTCCGGCAGCAACAAGAAATACGGAAAGTCTGAAACAAAAAGTTTTTTTCTCACTTGAAGAACAGAAAATCGCTTTTTAATAATTAATTTGAAAAGGTCATCATCCTCGACCCTTTTTACGATATTTTTCAGCAGCCCAGAGTTCAGGAAAATGTCATTCAATTGCTAATAATTTATTCAGGTTGGGTTGGAAAAATCTTTCAAAGGCTTTTATTTGTTGAACTCACGCTACTGGGATTACCGCGAAATACCTTTTTGAGAGAAGACGTTTTTCTGACAAACCACTAAGTGTATTTTATAAATATCAATGTGCTATTTTTGGGTAACGTGGAACCTGACTTAAATTTTTAATTCTATTTCGGGGCGATTATTACTCTGAGATACTATGGAACTTGTCAAAAATATAAGTTTTCTCTTTGTCTGTTAATAAAAGATGGTAGAAAGTTCGAAAATTGATATACTCGTATACTGAAAATTAAAAAGATATAAAGCTCGGTTACATACCTTTCTTAATTCTTTATCAAGGCTCCAAACTCTTTCAAGATATCAGAAACATTATTATTAGTCATTGAACTTCAGAACATATAACATTTCCCACGTATACTGGCGAGCAACTGGTTAGATACACCCTAATATTTTCAGTTTCCCAGAAGCCGGGGAGATATAGCAAAATAAATCGATAAAGGTTTTATTACTTATGGGAATCCCAACCATAAAATGCAGTTTCGAGAACAATCACACATACGCGCGTTTACCTAGTTGCATTTATCTAAAATTGTGCATATAAAAGCGGAGCAACTGATTAGGTACATTGCCAGTGTATATAAACTTATTTGTGAATTCTAGACTTAAAACTTTTAAATAAATAAAGTAACAAAAGTAGTATAAAATCATGGACTTTTGTGTTAGAAATTCTAAATTTTTTTCGTTTTTTAGTACTCCGTTCCGAATATGGAAAAATCCGAAAACTACGGTTTTGTCTGTCCGTCCGTCACAACTTATTATCTAACAGACCGTGCAACTAACAGAGTTCAATTGAAATATATACTAATATTGGCCCAAACATAAAGTAATGTAGAAAAATATTAATTTGCAATTTAAAGAGTAACTTTTGTAGGATTAAGGCGAACCTCAAATTTTTGTTTGTTCTCGTGTGGGGTATGAAATGAAAGCTTATCAAATGAATATTCTAAAAATAATATTAATATTACTAAGCGCTGTTCTAAATCAAATAAATTACTTAAACTAAAATCTATTGCTATATATACAATCTTAGATATCTCTCGACGACATTCTAGTGTCTGTAAATTTATTAATCTAAATCAAGTTTCATTGAACAGTAATTCGAAAAGATTTTGCCATGCCAAATCATACAAAGCAAAAAGGAGGAAATTTTATAAATTCAATACTTGATTTGTGTACAGCATAAAGCGAACACCACAAAATATTTTCATATTCAAGGACTGGTTTAACAAATCCTAATTAAAAGATAAAGTTTTTTGTGGGCAAAACAGCTTAATACATAGAAATGAAATTATCGTCCATATCAAGCAATATATTACGTTACATAAAGGATGATGCAAAAAAACGAAGCGGTTTGAACAGTCTGTAATTTCTTTATTTCAAAGTCAATTCAAATTTTTCTTTTAAATACACTATATTAATGGAGAATTTGTTTAATTTAAACAAATAACGCCGTGTAAGTCGTTCCAATTCTTAGCCTTGCAAGGTCACCTTCTTTCCAAGACATTTTTCATAACTTTTTGGAGTGAAAAGGGAGTTATCACTCCGAAATCCTATTTGAATATTATTTTGCAGTTGGGGTATAGTATCTGGTTTATAGACGTACATATGTTCTGTCAAACCAAAAGTCAATGCACCTTCAGCTTGGTGTAATTTTTGGAGTAATGGCATTATTGGCCTATTTTTCTTTGAAGATAATCGATCAATTCACGATCAATGGAGAGTGCTAAGGAGTCATGGCAATGGTTTTTTTTTTTTTTTTTTTGACCAAAAATTGAGGAATTGGATTTAGGCGAAGTTTTGTTCTAGCAGGATGGCACAATCGTGCAAGAAATGTTCAATAATCGTGTAATCAGCCTTTTTGAAGATATGGACACGGTTCCAACATTTTTTTTTTTTTTTTTTTTGGTGCCGTTCAAGGTTGGTTTTATGCTGACAATCCAGAAATGATTCACGCACTTAAGGGGGTAAGTACCTACAATTAGAAGATCAAAAAAATCGATTTTTTTTTTATTCCTCTAAAAAGTTAAAAAATTTCCCGTAGAATACACTCCAAAAAGTTTCAGGTCGAAATTCGAACTCCTTATATATTTTTTCTTCATTTTTCGAGAACACCTTTTTCAGCGCATAGAAGGTTTTCAAAACTTTAACCGCGTTTTTCTCAAAACAACATTTTTAAAATTGGCAACCGCGATTACTCGAAAACTACTCGTCCAATTTAGCTGAAATTTTTAGGGTTTCTTCTTTATACCTTAGGCTTGTCTGTAAACCTAATTGTTTTGGAATTTTATGTTTCAAAATTGAATTATTAATGCAAAAATGGGTGAAAAAATAGTGAAAATTATCGATTTTTTACAAAAACTTCTACCAAACGTAGAATTATTTTTTTTTTTTTAATTTTTGAGGTTTACCGAAAACTTACATGTATATTTAAGACAATTTTTTTTATGGGCTGTTACAGATCAATACCACGACGTCCAGAGTGGTTGCCGTTTTTTTTTGTAGGTCAACTTCACGCCAGCGTACAGTCGCCATTTTGTTTTCAAAAATAAATTTTTTTACATTCGTCATTTATACCTTAACAAGTGTACAAAGTTTTACAATGATAGCATTAAACCTTCTTTGTGAAAAAAAAATGTTTTTTGATGCGTAATTTTTTCCCTTGTAATTGTATTTAAGAACAATATTGATGAAACTATCATCGAAAATGTGCTGCAAGATTGGATTGACAAATGGGCTAGTACCAAGCCCAAGCCAAATCATATTTTATAACTAATAGGAAGATTTACTCTTTTCAATAACTTAATAAACTTTGAAAATATTCAATAGTGTTTATTTCATATTTTACAAAGAAACCAGAAACTCAGTAGTTTATTTCTTTTATGAGCTAGAGAAGATTCTGACAGACGGATTTACAGATAAATATTGTAGCAAGACTAATAAGGTTCCATCTTTGAGAACGGAACCCTAAAAATTAGTATCTGTCCAAAAACGTAGTACGTTTATCAAATTTAAAGCAAAATAAGTGAGAATGATAAAATAACTACAGTTTGTCTTCGTACGAACTGGTCATATTTCCTCAAGCACAGCTATTTTTTACAACCCACCCGTGAAGTAAAATTTTTCTTTCCCTTTAAATTAATTTTTTCTGGGAAAATGTGTAATTTGCTTCGCTTTCATTAAACGAACTCTTACCTACCGATTTTTGCGAATATGCAAATACCGCAAAATGAAAACGAATCTGAAACGTATGGCTGGGGCCTGACTCCCCTCAGTCTTCACTCAATCAAGGTTGCGCAGAGCCTTGGCTTGACGGAGCACAAAAAATAATCATCCGGCAAACAAATGAATAATAAAAGGAGCTAAGTTTTGTTATTACTGAGCGGTGAGCAGGTGGTCATTAAGCAAACGAGCAATCCCGGCAAACGAAGAAAACTTGGAGGAAGTTACACTGCGGAGGATATAAAAAGGCGACGTGTACTGTTCTGCTGTGTATAAACTAGAAGTGGGATGGCTGGCGTCTGGCTCCGTGTCTTGCGGTCGTCCTAGCGCAGCGTTCCCTGGAAGGCCTACGAGCTGGAAGGGGACGGAAAACCTCTCGAGCAGATTAATCCGCTCAAAACGCTGTCTCGGGCCATCGTACATGCAAGAAATGAAAAATGACGGATACTCTGGAAATCCTATTGCCGTAATTTTAATTTCCCGCTAAGGCGAAGTGAATACACCGCGCCGAGACGGACGCGACTGATGGAATGTCAGTAAATTAGGGGCCGCCTTATAAATGATTACAATTCTGAGCGTACTTAGCCTTATTATGCTAAATTGGGATTTTTTAATAAGCTCTGCGGAATTTTGGATGAATTTGGGCAACGTGTTCCAAGTGACTTTAAGTTCATCCAGAAGGACAAAAATATGAGGCCGTGTCCTGGTTTGAAGATTTTTTAGAGAATGACAAATAATTGGAGCACTCTTATATGATAGACTTTGTATATTTGAGTACCTTTAGTTAGTGACAGTTATGGTTTAACAAAATTAAACTGAAATCTTTATTAATATCACTGTGCGACAAAATTTAATATTTAATTTGTTACAGAACAAGTCATATATCATTTCTATAGAATTTTTTCCGTAGATTACGAATATGCAAACAAAAATGTTGTATCACGTCACATTTTTGAAAAAAATAAGTTTGAAAAGTACAAAATACCGTATTTTGGCCATTTTTTAAAATTCATTACAAAATAACGAAAGGTGGAAAAAGCTCGTGACATGACTCAAAAGAGAGCCTGAATCCTTATCTATATATATAAAATACCACTAACCTATAGCACTTACAAAGCGTCTTCGGGAATAAGATTTTCATGAGCGTGCACAAACAGTAATTTCCATTCACTATCTATTATATGAAACAGTCGACTTATGGAAAAAAATGAGTTCCACGGAATATTTCGGAAAGTATTAAAGCTTCTCGTATTTTACTACAATAAGTAAAGGTTCATACTTTTATTTGAGCTGCTATACAAGCGCCTAAATTATTTTGAAAATTTTTAATTAATTTGCCAAAATGGCCAAAATACGGTATTTTGTACTTTTCAAACCAATTTTTTTCAAAAACTCTACGTGATAGGACATTTTTATTTGCGAATCCGCAATCTACGAGAAAGATCCGAGTGAAATGACATGTTACTTGTTTTGGTACGAAATCACTGTCACACAGTGTATTTATATGTAATTAACTTGAAACATTACATATTTGTTTATGGTTAGATAACAAATAAAATCGCATATATATATATTGCATATTCCTTTGAAGGTCAAACGAGACAGTTCACCGTTTAAATATGAAAATTTACTGTAAAAACTGATATATACATGCTTCAAATGTAAAGAACCATCAGTTTAGTGAAAGCAACAAGGCTGCACCCAGGGAAAAAAGTATGGAAAAATGTAAAATTAATCTATATTCTTCGTCAAAATCAACCCTACTGCCATTGTTGTCAATATGAAAGTTTGTTGGTTGTAAAACTAATAACTGTGTAAGTTTGACTACATTAGATATAATTGGATTGCTTAACTCTGACATTTACAGTTTTATATTTTGATTTTTACATGCAAAAGTTGTTTTAATCACAAAGCCAATTTGTAATCTTTACAAGAAAATTTATAATTTTTACAACACAGCGCTGTAGAATCTACATCTTGTTGACAACCTTTTCTGCAAAATTTACAGCATCATATTTTATGCCTACTGAAAGAACTGTTGAAACAGCAGAGCCAATTTGTTGTACTGACAAGAAAAATTTTAGCGTTTATAACGTAACCCTGTAGAACCTACAATCACTTTATATTAATTTAACGTTACAAGGTCTTAAGTATTATATAATAATTTTTTAAATTTGACATTCACTAGCATTATCCAATAAGTAGCAGGTTGCAACGGTTCAACATACACGCAATACAGCCGATTAACTCGACATTAACAAACGTACTAATGCCAGATTAATTTCGAATCAAGTAGCCTAGTTCAAGGAGTGATATATGCTACCGTATGTAATTTGTTACTTTTAGTAAATACTAACTTAAATTAAATATTTAAAATATGTCTATTATATTCAATTAAAATTTTAGAACAGTAAATTACCTCTACAATTAGCTGCAGACTGCATTTTAGACTTGATTTTTAATTAAAACGGTATTTTTTTTTTTGTTATTCAATGAAAACAAATTAAGATCTTATATTAATACAATTACAAAGTTTTATTTCGAAAAATGTTTTCAATTAGGATAATATTCACAATTAGTGGCCCAACATTGTCATGGTACCAATTTTCATTAAAATCCGTTGAAATTGGGAAATTTTGGTCGCCATATTGGATGCGTCATCTTGGATTTTCAAATTTACGAGTGCAGTATATTCTCTATTCTCGTGACTGTCGTTTTTCAACACATACCAATAACTTGCAATAAGCAGTTTTCGCTTCAAAAATGTATACAATTACGTGCTAAAAAAGGCACCACTGATTTTGATAAATTGAAATTGCTAACTATATTGAACATTTCACTATGAATAAGAATTCCGTCCCTCTCAAATGTCCTCGCATTAAACTCTTCCATTCTATTAATTACAAACGACAACCTCTTACTAGTACCTGCGAACTACAAATAAACCTTTTTACTTTCTTTTGACAACTGATAGTGAAACCAATTTCGTATTCATTTCAGTAGTATCCATTTTACGACGAAATGACTATACTTCAAATGTTGTAAATTTTACAATAAAACACTTTAATCTGAATAAGTTTGTAATTGTAATTACTATTTAGCTCAATAATCCGTGAAAATTCCACACTATCTCAACTTCGAAGCCCAATATCTCAAGAAATATCGATGTTAGCGATTTGGTGTTCATAACATTTTTGTAGAAAATTGAATTTCCTACAAGTTTGTCATATTCACTTTTTCTGTACCTCTTGTTGTTTACGAGATAGGGGCAAAAAGCGAGAATTTCAGGGAAAAATTGGGGTTAGTGACCCGTACTACCTCGCTGGTGGGAGTTAGGGTTACACCGTAATGGACACTTTTGTAGAGCATTCAATTCTGAAGAAACCCTTGACCAAGATTATACCATAAAATGCCTCTGAGCTGTAGAGTTTTGAAGAAAAATACGTGTATTTTATATGGGAAATCTTTATACGCCTTGGTGTAGTACTTAATATTAATATTAAGGGCTCCAATTTTCAGAGAATTTTTGTTTAGGTATTTGCCACAAAATTTCGAGGTGGGACTGAACAAAAAAAAATAGTCGCGAAAAAAAAGCACCCTAATAAATATATATGTCGAATATACAACAAACTTTTCTCTGGGTGTACGAACACATTACTAAATAGTTATCAAGCCAGTCGAAAATAGTCCGAATCATGTAGTCGAGACACTTATGTGACAGTAAGAGTCAAGTTGAAATTATGTTAACGTACGTAATGTTTACAACTAGTTAAATCAAGAAGACATAATTAGTGAGTGCGGACAAAAATTGACGTTTTCGTTGAACTGATTCAATGTTGTGAATGTGGACTATATATGAAGACCAAATTTGCCTCTAATATTCAAACAAACGTCTAACAAAGGAAAAGTAGGGAAGCTTGAAAACCTTCGATCGGGAAACCATATAATATATGGCATATTATTGTAATATCCAAATTATAGACGGAGTGACCTTGTCGAAGAGTGCAATCCAATAAAACATAGTCAAATTGAAGAAACTGCGGCTTCTGCTTAATTTATCACCTCACATTTGTCAATATTAGGGTGTAGATTATTATATATAAAAACCACATTTGAAAATTGTCTAGATCGTTTTGAACTGATCGACTGTGAACTGATGGTTTAATGTAGAGAAATAACTTAATGTCATCAGCATATAACAAGATTTTACTAAAACTGTTGTCTAACAAATTGGTGGGTATGGACAGTCCGAAAGAAAATTCATGATGATTCAAGAATATCAATTTTTTACAAAGTGGAAAAATTTGAAGAATAGATAATAGTTTCGAACAATTTGGAAATACATGACAATTTTGCTAATAGTATACGAAAAATTTCATTAACTATAATTTTTTCTTTACCAACAAAAATTCTTAACTAGTTCGTTATTTTTAAACTGTTTGAATATAATCAAAACAAGTAGCTAAGAGAATATAAACTAAAGAAATGAGCTATTAATGAAATTTCGATCAGATTGTAACAAGATAACAACCCCATAAGTTTCTTGGAAATTTACTTCACGTTAAGTACTATAATTTATATAAGTAATATATAATTTCTCTGTTATTTACTTAATTTAAATTCTATAATTCAATTAATGTATGCAATTGATACAAAATTTTCTCAAAAATAATACTGGATACTGTTATAAGATATAAATCCTTAAAAAGGTAATTAAATGATAATTTGTATTTTAATTGTGAGGTATTGTCTTTTGCATATTTACTCTATTCAAGTTCTACTGATTTTACAATAATAAACAACAGAAATACTATTGCATGTAGGGGAGAGTTGCCTTATTTGGGCCGGCTCCTATTTCGGGCCACCCATTTTTTTCAATTTTACCCAATTTTTGACAATTAATTAATGTCAAAATTTGATTGAAAATGAATGTAGAACAAAATAATGAAAGAAATACTAATTTTAATACAAAATTAATAATGTTACAACAATCTCGTAAAAATGGTATCTGCCGACTTAAAAATCTGACATTTTTGCTCGTCGATAAAAACAAATTGATACATCTAATGAATCGAAAATTTGTTCTGATGCGAAGTGTATTATATGTTTATTAGCGAAAAATCGTGTATTTGCAATTTAAAAACTATAACAATACTAATTAATTTAAACAATCTGGAAAAACGTCATTTCCCCTAATTTGGGCCACTGTGCAATTCGAAAGGGCGCCTAATACGGGCCACTCACTAAAGTTACTAAAAATAAGTTGTAGGTATATGTAATATGTAATGTTTTATATTTTATGAAAATTCTTATTTTATGCCTTGCTGTTACTATTACATATTTTATCATATTTACCTATATAATAAATTATGAAGAAAAATGAAATCTTTGGTTTTTCATTCATCAACGTACAAACTTGTTCCCTTAAATTAACTCTTTATTGAGAATTTAAATTTCAAATATATTTCTGATCAACGAATTAATTAACGTCAATTCATTGTTTCATTAAATATAATAAGTAACGGTGTTTTAAACAATATGTCGAACCATTTTCGCATTTTTCAGATATTTTACGTGCTATTAAATAGGTGGCCCACATTAGGTGACTCGTCACCTAAAGTGGGCCACTTGCACGTTTTTTTCAAACGTTATTTTTTATTGTAAAAGAAAGTCAAACTTGCCTTAAACTTTCCACAAAGGTAAATTATCATCCAAATTTTAATATTGCGCTATTAATTATGTAAAGGAAACGTTTACAATGATTTTAAATGCATTTAACCTTAGGTGGCCCACAAATGGCGACTCTCCCCTACATAGTTATTCTAAAAGATAATTTTTTAACATAGAGTTTTCAAAATTTCAATTTTTGACTAAAAAGTTGTTGTAAGTCATGGTATTATAAAAATATTTTAAATCTTAGCTGTGTTACTCATGAAACATTTCAATTCAAGGAATAATTTCTTTATCTTATGGACGAAAAACGTAGCTATAAATAAAAGTCTTAAGAATCATTTGATTCATCATTAATTCCAAAAATTGCTTGAATTTTAGCAATTTGAAGTCTTGATCTTCCTCGAAAATACATGTTTCAGTGGACTTTAACGAATTTTTGAACGTCAAGGTAGTGTAATTCCTTAATATAAAATTTATTGCAATAAGATAACCTTATTAATTTCGGAAGAGGTATTTTTTCATTGTATATTGGATTATAGATATATACATATATATAGTAATAACATGAAAACTCTTTCACCCTTACTCCAAAATTTACTACTTAATAAAGCAAAATCCTTGCTAATTACATTAATTTGTGTATTTTATGTTGTTGAAGTATGCACGATGTTTATATTACACAGTAGTAATGAACGAACACTACTACGCTGGCCGCGAGCTCGGTGCTTTAATCCAAAGCCCCGAGTGCTTTTATTAGCAGAGCTCCAA
This sequence comes from Dysmachus trigonus, assembly GCA_949715965.1. Taxonomy (NCBI): domain Eukaryota; kingdom Metazoa; phylum Arthropoda; class Insecta; order Diptera; family Asilidae; genus Dysmachus; species Dysmachus trigonus. Next base: position 34,956,386 of record OX454319.1, read on the forward strand.
TGAAATTCTATTAACAAGCCCTCAGACATACATATTTCTTGGCAGGATGTAAGATTGGTTTTTCATTGCTCCAGCACTCAACTATGGATGAGTTTTGGATTTTAATTAATTAGTGCAGGAGTTATGACGTTTCCGTGCAGCATGCCTTTCACAAGGTGTACAGAAGTTGGACAATTTGTGCTAAACAAGTACCTATACAACTCAGACTTGAAAGGGCAAGGCAGGTGATATCATAAAATCTGTCACCATAAAATTAGCTGCAGCTCTCTATCCTCGGTCCTAATGTTTAATGCACAACTCGGCGGTAAACAGAACTAATGAGATTCCATTGGAAAGTGAAGGACTATGGAAGTCTAGGTTAGTGCTACAGACGGAATAATATGTAGATATGTATACGAAACTCGAAACAACTATCGTATGGCTTTTTGTAATAGTGTTCATTATTAGGGACGAGATACAATAGAGATATATAGAGATATTCGAGGGCGGGCGAAAACTTTCTGAGGGCATAAAATTCATGTAAGTAATTACTTTTCCACGCTTGTACCAGTCTCATTGTTTCAGCCCTCGTTGCAAGAAGTTGCTTAATGCCGTTTTGATTCTTCACCGGCAAAGAAAACTTTGATTCGGATGCTTCTTGTGGATGAGGAGTTTCCTGGTACGCCCCCCTTCCCCCAGACGGCGCCCACAGACAAGAGAGAAGCCGCCTAAAGGGCAAACCCCCAGCAAGATATACTCGCATCGAGTTTTGTTTTCTTTCAATAACAATAAACCCCAGCAAATATATCCATAAAAAGTTTTTCTATCAACACTCGCACGAAGCCCCAGAATAATTACGGGGTGTCGGTGGATGAGGTCGCCCCAGGGCAGCTCGCCGGCTAATGCGAGTACGAGAGACGAATCATACGACTTTTCGCAGGGATAACAATATTTTTATAGGTCCTTACACTTGTTAGGCCGCATCACGACTCCGGCGACTTCGATTCCGATCCTGATGGCGTATTGATAGGAGTAACTGCTGTAAATGGGCGACTCCTCCGCATAAGGGTCGGATGGATGTACTCAGCCTAGATGAACTCTTTTATAGAGGATTTATGCCATTTGAATTTTCCGTAAAATGACACCATAAAGTGGGTGGCTTCGGCTTCTGTGTGAAGGCTCATTGAGGCTCTACACAAACATACCCTTTGTCGGAACGGGAGGGGACGGGGGCGTGCGAATCACCGAGCCACTCGGGGCGGATTTATGGAGATGAAGTGAATGGACGTAAAGCATATTGGTCATGGGTTATGTCATGGAGGAATTCACCCTTGGAATTGAATGGAATCTTATCCTGAGTTTATAATCAATTGCCCTATTCATGGCCCTAATAAAAATATAAAAAGCACGGTGAAGAGCTCGCTCCAAGCAATTTTATTGTCTTATTGGGATAAGATGTACGATTGAGTTTTTGAGAGCATATTTCCATTCAAGCGATTGATAGAGTGGATAAGTTCTATGAAATTTTGTCACAAAATGTAAACCGAACAAGGAATCCACAAATTCAAGGACTGGATAACGATTTTATACGTTATATATACAATATATATAACTTTGCACTGTGATTTTTTTGGTGAATTCATACATACAGAATGGAAGTTTATAAAGTCGTTTTCTCTTGATAGTACTAAAGTAAGTTTTATTATTAGAGTAACTTCGGGTAATATGGCACACCATAAGCCTTTTTTGAAATAAAACACGAAATTTATGAGATCAAACGGTCTTTATTGGTTAATTCAGTCTTAGAACTTAATGGTAATCAACAGTTGGAAATTTAAGGTAATTAACGTCAATGTATAATTTTAATAAACTTTTTTCGTAATCTTGAATAATCATTCAAATTTAAAGATGGTAAGGCATTATGGCCTAGGGTCCTAGCGAATGAAGTTCCTGTTGGGCGGCGAAAAGAACGTTCCGGGTCCTTTTCTAAAAAATATTTTAGCCAATCTTTACCGGCGCTAAGCATTGTATCGGCTGGTAGATCTATTTTAGCTGCCAAACGTTTAAAAGTTGTTCGGGGTACTTTATACAGCTTTTAGTGAGCCCATTTCCTTATTTCTCACATCTTCGATAGCCTTTTTATTGAATCTTTGCACTAAGTTTAGCGTTTTCTTTGTGAAATTGATTTTCGTGGAGCCATTACCTTAAAAGTAAAAATACCAACATGTAGAAAGATTATATGTGGCCAATATGGCCTGGTAGACCATATTGGCCATCTATCTGGTAAGCCATAATGGCCACAAGGAAATTTTTGACAAGTAAGAATCTAACCTAAAAACTAGTGAATAATATGCTTAAAAAATGTCACCACACTATAGATTAAAAGTTTACCTAAAAAACTATGCACTGGCAATGTAAAAACAATGATAATTTGAGGAACTGGTGAAACTTACCAACAAATAACATCAAATCACGTAATTTTCGATCTTTGCACGCGCTGGACACATGCGCACTCGCGCAACACAGGGATTGACTGAGGAGGTGAAGGGGAAGGGGCGCGCCAATATGCCGAATACGTACACCGCTGCTGTTGGTTTGTTTCGGAGAAATAATTATGTGCCATATTGGCCGACTAGGCCATAATACCCGAAACTACCCTATATACTTATTTTATTTAGAGTATCTACTATAATAAATATTTGATTTTATAAATAATATTAGGAAGACTGATTGAGACTCCCTTAATTCTTTTTTAACCCATTTCCATAAATAAGAAGGTTCCCAATTTTTATTTTTTATGTATATTATGTACAAATACTATTACTGAGAAATTCTGCGATCGATTTGCGTGATTCTTTTTTTAATTAAAAGGAGATACTCGCGAGAAAACCCTTCGAGGTACTCTCAGTAACTTGGTGTTTTTTTATGTTTTTTTGGTGAATAGAATCGGTTTTTCGAGGTTACCAGGCCGGAATCCTGCAAGTTTTTTTGTTTAATTGTTTAAATGGCTATAATTAATAAACTAAGAACGATACGGAAATTTTGCCAAATAATTTTTGTTTCTTATGAAAAAACGAGCGTAAAGGAAAGGCGGGAAATCCTTTCTGCTTAAAATTCTAACTATTTTAATGACAAAGTACATTTTTGGTTATTTCATTCGGTTATGTTTTGTTTCATTAAGTTGGTTATAGGTTTTGATAAACACTCTGTTTTTTTTTCTAGGTTTAATGTATGAACAAATTTAAAGATATCAGAATATTCTTTAAAAAACCCAAATCGTCGGTGATACATGATAATGAAAAGATGGGAAATACAAGTAATTCTAATTCTTCTATACAACCTACAGCATCAACAAGTACATCTGAAGAAAATTGCCGAAAAACTGAGGTAGACAGTGTAGAAGTTTTTATAAATATCAACTATTCTAATTAAAAAACAACGTATTAGATTTTCGCTTAGGAATGAAATATTTTTCCACGGTAAAAAGTAGTGTATGTCCTTCCCCAGGATATTATTATATCTTCTTGCCAAATTTTATCGAAATTCGTTCAGCCGTTTAGGTGTAAAAAGACAACAGACAGACACACATAGTTACTTTCGCATTTATAATATTAGTATGCAGTGTCGGCCTTAGGCTTTTGCATTTAGTGGAGCAAAATTTCCTTCGGAGCCTCTTGTAAAGTTAAAGTATCCAAATAATTTTAATATTATAATAAGCTAAAAGTTATAGTTTAAAAAACTAAAAATCACGCTTTTATAAGTAGCGCAATAAAAAGTTAAAAAATTATCGCATATTCAAAAATTTTTTTAATTTGAGTCATCAAAAATTTAGCAGTTTGCAATATTTCAAGACTTTGGCTTTATGCGAACATATTTAAAATTCGATTTCTAATTTTGAACTTCAGAGAAAATTCACAGACGGACGGACAACACAGTCAAATTAAATAAAAGCTTTAAAAATATTAAAAAATAAGTAAAATATTAAAATTTTATAATCATTGTTAATAAGCTTTGGTCTTATTCCTATAGATTCTTTATAAAATCTTTGTAAAGTTAATTTTAATGTATAAAATATCAAAATTTTATAAACATGGTTATAAATAAACTTTTGCTCCTATTCAGAGTGTCCCAAAAGTACGGAAACAGCTAAATAACTTTCGAGGAATGCAGTTTGGAGAAAAAAGCTTTAGACAAAAGTTTTAGGAATTTTCCCTGGCTATTCAATGCTGGCCGTAGATTTAACCTTGACCATGACCTTGAAGGTCATTTCTGGGTCAAATTGACTTTTTTAAATTGGAACCCATATTTTTGACCACGGAAATAGAAACACTATGACCTTGACCATGACCTCGAAGGTCATATCAGGGTCAAGATGTTTCTTTAAAGGGGAACGTCCAATTTTCCGCTCTTTCCATTTCCATTGCCAAAAATATGGTTTGCCCTTCAAAAAACCACCTTGACCTTGATGTGACCTTCGAGGTCATGGTCAAGGTCATGGCCAAGATTAAGGTTGTGGTCAAGGTCACATTCGGACGTAAAACGTCCACTCTTTCCAAATCCGCAGTAACAATGCAGGTTCCCTTTTAAAGAGCCATCTTGACCCTGATATGACCTTCGAGGTCATGGTTAAGATCATAGTCGGGCGTAAAATTTTCCGCTCTTTCCATTTCCGTGGTCAAATATATGGGTTCCAATTTAAAAAAGTCAACTTGACCCAGAAATGACCTTCAAGGTCATGGTCAAGGTCAAATCTACGGAATCTTCAATGCTTCTTCTGAGAATAACATTTACTGTATCCGAGTAGTGTATCTATGAGAATCAGTAGGTTAAGGCTATTTTTAATTTCATGATGTTCGAAACGTATTTTAGAATCCCTGAAATAATCTGTATATGCATTTAAATATAACTTTCCAATTGCTTTTTAATTGAATTACGAATCTTTACCACGACAACTTGCAATAATAATCAATTGAACTAATAAATTCTTCAAACGCAGTTTGATATTACGCTGAAATCTGCAGTTTCAAAATAAACTATTGGAAAAATTGAAAAAATAAATTCCGTATTTACATTTCATAAATTATGCATTTTAATAACATAACTTCTAATAAAGTAGAATAACTGAATGTCATCAGAAACAAATACGAACATAAATGTATAATAATGACACTGGTCAACCCCAAATTTTTTTCCGAACAAGTGGCAAATAATTTATATACGATTTTGTCCGTAGATTATGAATTCGTAAATGAAAATGCTCAATCAGCTCCCGTTTTCAAGGAATAGTTGTGTGAAAAAGTCAAAAGACCTTATTTTGACCATATTTGAAAAATCATTAAAATATAACGGATTATTATAGAAGCTTGTAACGTGGCTAAAATCAAAGTTGGAAACTTGAGCTATTATCTCAAAACACTAAAGGTCTTAAAAATGTTTTTTTTTTTGTGTTTTTTTTTTTTTAATTTTCTCATATAAATGTACAACATCTGAAGATTATTGTGTTAAAATTTGAAGTCGGTTGGAGTAAAACTAACGGTAGTATGGAGTTGTAAGTCTCCGTCGCACCAATCCCGCTTCGAGCTATTCCTGTGCCTTATAAATTCAGTCTTTAGACTTTAAACGCGTTTTTCTCCCACTTAACATGTTCAAAAGTCGGTGGGCAGTGTAACTTGAAATCTAGTTGACCGATCCTCTTTAACCCTTAGCGGCCACATGGGGTAACTAGTTACCTCAGGCTCAGAAAAAGTGAAATTAGAGGTCTAAAACCTTTGAAATCGATACAACTAACGACATCTGCCGGTAGTAGACAAGTATGAGATTTGACTTCATTGCATTCGTTTTCTCGACGTGGGGTAACTAGTTACCCCAGTCTGGCCGCATAATCGCCGTCAAATCGACTTGTTTGTGGTGTCAATAGACAAAATAAAGGTAAGTTTTTGATATTCTAGTAAAAAAAAAATTTCTCAAATGCCCATAAATAAAAAGAATTTACAAGATACTTTCCAAACAATTTTTTGACTAAAAGAGTTCCGCGTCTACATGCGAGAAGTGAAATAGATTTTTTTTTTCTTTGATTACTGCGTTTTGGCTTTTTTGTCATCTATTCCCGCGTAAGAATGTATACGTGTCCACGGGCAACGAAGATAGAGTCTCATAGAAGCACACGTCTTACCGGCCGTTTAAAGCCAAAAAGTTGGGATAGCCTGTGCTTGTGTTCGCTCACGTACAGTACGCATATTTGTATGTGTGGAGGTGCGTACTGTGCGACCGAAAGAAGGACAAAAAAACGCGTGGTGGGTGTTCGGCCTATAGAAGACCGGTTTGCTAGGAACATCGGTTCCCTTTGTGCATGATGTGTGCTGATCAATAAAATAGGATTCAAAATAAATCTTTTTTGTTCAAATCTCATAAAAATAATAATTTTTTCACTTTTGCGTACGGAGATATATATTTAGAAACTAATAAAACACAAAAAAAAAAAAAAAATTTATGATTTGTAATTTTTTTCATTTTGCCCTCCAGTAGTTTTGCAAAATAAATATATGTTTTGAATGATCGGCGGATACTCTTATTTTGTGAGGGTAGTGATATATTTTGTGTGTACAATCGTAAAATTTTAGCCTTTAATATTGAAAAATGGCGGACCAAAGGAGTAATGAATTATTTTCTGAAGAAAGCCATTTTTGCTGAATTTTCAAATATATGACCAGTTTTTAGAACGTCATCTATAATTTGACCGATAAAAATCATTAGAAATGTTGAAAAACTCTTGAACAAACATGAAACAATCAGTTAGAGTACGTACACACTAGGCGTTTTTCAACGCGCGCTTTGGTAACGCGCGTTTTAAGAACTATGAAGAAGCGCGCGTTTGAATGTGTACACCGTAATGGGACTTCATAGTTCTTAAAACGCGCGTTAGCAAAGCGCGCGTTGAAAAACGCCTAGTGTGTACCAGGCCTAAAACGCACGTTACCAAAGCGCGCGTTGAAAAACGACTAGTGTGTACGTATTCTTAGAAGCCTTAAAACACCCATATGTCTTGTACAACTAGGTTTTTCAGCGTGGGGTAATGAGTTAACTCATGTGGCCTCTATGTGGCCTGGCTGTGGTGTGGCCGCTAAGGGTGAAGTTCATAAAATATGAGGTAGTGACGTCGAGATAATTTTTTTTGTGTGCATTATAATTAGTTTTACTATGAAAAATAGGCTGATTTGTACCGGTTTTTTCTTTTTAAATTCGTTTTTTTACTTCAAAAATATGCAAAAAATTGGAAAATCGTCAAAAAAAAATATCGATGTCATTACCTCGAGAAACTCATAAACTAACCAAATTTTTCGGTTTTTTTGATTTAAGATAAGGGGCATTTCACGTGAAGCGGACAACGAAAAAAATGTCAAGTCCTGGATTTTGTTCATAATTGGGTTAATTGTACTTCTATGGAACCTGATGTACATGATTGTTTCTATTTTTTTAGCTTAGTTACCAATTTATGAGACTTCAAAGAATTGGAAAAATTTGAGGAACGGATTTTTCGAATGCTAGTAATACAGTTAAACAAATGGATTGAATAATAAATAAATCATGTTTATTGGAGAACATTAATTGTTTCTCTTAGAAATTAATTAAAATTTGAAATTTGATTTTTTTTCGTATAGTAAACCGTATTAGAATTTGAATTGTTTGTAAATTGTATTTTGATAATATAATTAAGTTTAACACCTAAGATTATTATATCGTTAGCCTCTGAACGCGAATTAAACGCGTGCTGATTTCGTAAATTAAGTCGCTCTTACAAATTCATTTCTTTTCTTTTTATACATATCTTTACTGAAAATATATTTTATTCTTCTTTTTATTTAAAGTATAAATACAGTGTTTTCATTTACAGAAGTAAGGACCTTGCACACTTATTGTTAGATATAAGTATATTATTTTAACTGATAATACATAATTTGAATAAATAGAAATAAATAAATCACTTATACGAATACCGCCATCTTCGACATAATCGAGAGGCGGCTTTCATGGTCCATCAAAAAGTATTAACATATTATACAGTAAAAATTGAAAAAATTATATTATATTAACAGTGACTAATTCTTACCCTGCTACACTTTGCTCAGATATTTATATAAACCAAAAATACGATATATACTGCTTTTGTTTGAATATCAATTATTTTTAAAAGCATCAAGAGTTAAAATCGAAAAAATTTACACAGCCACACACACGCAAATGCGTATTACATGGCTATACAGATTATTAATTAAAATAAATTTAAATACTAGTGTTTATAATTCCATACTTTCAATAAAAAATTTAGGCTGCAAAATTCTTTTCTCAAATAGTTAAAAAAATAAGTAATCAATACTATTCTCATCTGATATTTCAACATTGAATTAATAGACCAAAGGATAGTATTAATCATATTCTAAGTTAGTAAAAAAAAAAATTCAATTGGGGAAAATGTAAACTGCTATAAAATCGAAGATGTTTTATAGGGGCGCGGTTGATTCTTTATAGGTGTGACATTAGAAAATCCCTGAATCACGTCAACTTTATTTTCATTCCTGCCAATGAGTAACATATATTTTTTCCAAAATTTATTCCAGATGTCTCAAATTCTTTAGAAATTTTTTTCAATTTTAACAATAACCCCTGAAAATAAGTGATATTCAAACTAAAGGAGTACTTATCATAGTTGTGGGTTACAGAAATATTTGAGCAAGTAAGGGTAGTTCATCCCCTCCAAGTGAAGAGTTTCGAAAAATGCTGGTATCTTGCTTTTTATTCCGCACGATCATAAATTTTTTCCAGAAATTTTCCTAAATATTTCGAAATATTTGCAACTTTATCGTTTACCACCACTATTAGGGGATGTTTTAACCCCTAAAAATTATTGGTATACATAGGATATGATAGTTTTAATAATATTCGAGGATAATAAAAAACTTCTAGTCGGAGAGACTTTTTTCCCTACGGATACTTCAAGATTCACCATGGTGTTAACGCCCTACTGAGGGGAGATTTCAAAAAATCCTGAAACACGTGAACATTAATTTTCTCTGTTGATTAACATATATTTATTTCGTAAATTATCCCGGAAATTTAGAAATTTTATCTGATTGTTTTGATATTTTTACCCCTTTTAGGGGGTGTTTCACCCCCTAAAGAGTGTCAAAATTTTTTCAAAAAATATAATGTAGTATAACTTATTGCAATACATATTTTATTATACATTTTTTCCAGATTTTCTTGAGTTTTCTGGGTAAAAGGATTAAGAATTTGTTTTTCATCGCCAACTTTAGAGGGCTGTTTCAACCGCTTAGAGCAGCGGTCGGCAACAAGCGGCCCGCGGACGTCTTACTTGCGGCCCGTGAATGTTTTGTAAATAAGTTATAAATATCAATATAAATGCATTAATTAATGAGTAAGCGCAGCTCTTAAGAACGAGCTTCGCTCTGCCGCGGAACAACTTCCCCGCTACCTCCGATTGAAACGAACGTCAGCGAACGACAATTGAAGCCTCTGGTGGAAGAAGGTGTTAACTCACTTTTTCAGAAAAAAATTTCTTTCCCTTTCAAACTATTTTCCGTGGCGCTAAATTTCATTTTGTAATATAAAAATATCATCATGTGATTCTTATATGGGTAAAACAACGTTTTACTCCAAGCAAAATGATGGGTTCTTGAATTAGTTTATTGCAAGGAGGTGTTAACTCATTAAACTATGCAGTTGGTAAAAAGTGAGTTAACACCTTCTTCCACCAGAGGCTTCAATTGCTTTCCGCGCTCCGTCAATTTCGCTTCTCTGCGTCATTGGTGCAACAAGTTATTTCATCTGTGCCGTACGAATACTATTTTTTGATTTAATTTCGGTAAGTGTGAGATTCCTATTTGTTTTACACTTATCTAAGGTTACGATCTACGTAAGTAAGCGATTCGAAACAAATGCAATCGCGAAGCGTTTGGTCATGTAATAAGCCACTTTAATAGGCGGGGAGCCCACAATCCTGAAAGTGCACTTACACGTATTTCAATATTTTTTATATGAAGAGATAGTCCATAGAAATACGAATAAAATAAGCCCGGTATGACGAGGTCTATCCTGACACCAATATTTTTTACAAATTTTTTTATTATTAATGAACATTTATAATTTGCACTTATCGCGGAAATTAATTTCTACCAGTGCATTTTATTCTAAATTTAATGTACTTTCAGAAAAAAATGGTATGACAGCTGCTATTGTGGCAAAAATGTCTGTCATACCTACTTTAAAAACATATTAGTGATAGAGTTTTACCCTTATCACGGAATAACTTTTTTTTTTTTTTTAGTTTGTTCCTTTTTTTGTCTACTTTCAAATTATTTCGGTATGACGGCTCAAAACTTGACAAAAACATCTGTCATACCATTTCAAACAAGCGAAGTAGGGGCGTAGATTCGTGCAATAGCTAATATATTACCCGGGCCATTTCTAGGCTATTATTTTCTATAATTTCTTATCAATAAATGAAGCCTTTTAATGACGTTTTTTGGAATACAAATATAAATATATATATTTGTTTTCGTTGTATTTTCAACTTTATTCTCAATAAAAGACATCTTGACAAGTATAAGGTAAAAAAAGTGTAGGTTAGGTAATTAATCTTTATTTATTATTGAAATACCATTTATTAATATAATGTGAAAATAGGTTAATTTAAGTCTAGATTACATAAAAAATCTTAATTTATTATTTAAAAAAATGAATATCAATATAATGTTATATTTTGTTTATTCGAAATCATCAGAATCATCACAATCATAATGTTGATTTGTTTTCGTCATCATCTTCAGAATTTTTAGTAATTTCCTCCACGGTTAGAGGAGCTGCTTGGCCAGTATACCATAATGGTTCAAGTCTGTTGTTTTCGCTAAGCTGCCATCCACACGTTGTCGGGTCATGTAAAATGCACGATTCTTCAGTCGCATTTTGTCACATTGCATTGATAAATATTGTTCTTAGCAGCAAGGAGGAATATTGCTAGAATTGAAGTTTATTATGCCCTTGTAAAATGCCTCGTTGTTACTCGTGCTAGCGAAACATTTCAAAAATATATCAAATCTGGCCTTATTAACATTATTGCGGCTCACTCCATAAAATTCATTAGTAAATTTCTGTATAGTGTTTATTTTATCTTCATTCGAAATATCTTCGGGATTTATAAGATTTCGAAAAACATTTTGATATTCATCATTTTTGAAGAGAAGACTGTATGCTTTTATTTTGCCTTTACGTACGAACGCTGCTGTGTAGTCACTACCTGTAAAGGCACGGAAGCCTGGCAAAGCTGATTAAATCCGTAGATACTGATGTTTTGATTATTTGCCTTGGAAACAATCATAAATTTGATGGTCTTGAAATATGGATGACTACCAAAAATAATAATGAAATTGGATATGTAAATTGTAAAAAATTTATGTTCCTCACTTTGCCAAGCTTTGCCAGGCTTCCATGCCTTTACGGTTAAATTCACAAGTGCGGCCCGCCTTTAGTTTATTTTGCCACCTTGTGGCCCTTGCCTGCCAAAAGGTTGCCGACCCTTGGCTTAGAGTGTTTTTCCGCCGATAAAAAAAAACACGTGTTTCTATTTTTCGGTCTACTTTAATTTACCATACTTTCAGCGAAATCGAAGAGGGACACTGTGGCGGCGCTAGGAATGAAGGTTCCCAAGCGACAGCAGCGCCAACAGTTTGCAGAGTTGCCGAGAGACAGAAGCTGCCAGAAGAAGAAGAAGATCGGACTTTGTACAAGCAACGTGCACAGAGTTTTTCCGTTAAACACCTTTTAATAAAGCATTTTATTTGTAACGTGTCTTTCTAATTCAAACCTCTTTTATCTGTGACGAAGGTCCCCACAGATAACTGGTGACCCCGGACGTACGTTGAAAAACTAAGAAAAGTAGTTTTACACGGGCCAAACAGCAGCGAAGCGATGACCGACGCCGACGGAGCGAACAAAGCTCCCACCGATTTACCTGGTGCAGATGCTGAGGATGAGCAATCTAAAATGCTCAGTCACGGACAACTGCAGCATAATGCTGCTCAGGTGCAAGTCAACCCTATCACGAAACTGCATTTGCCTACTTTTCAGACAGGCGACCCTCGTACCTGGTTCAAATTAGCCGACAACGCTTTTAGCCTGGCCCGCATAACGAACGAAAAAACAAAGTTCCAGCACGCGATTTTAGCGCTGGACCCCGACACGTTACAGCTGGTGTTAGATCTTCTCGACGCCCCTCCCACGGAAAATGCGTATCAGATGCTGCGCAGTCGAATTGTCGGAGCTCTGGGCGAATCTACCGAGCATAAGTTGCAGCGATTGTTGAGGGGCATCGACAGACGCGACGAGAAGCCCTCAATTTTGCTGCAGAGGATGCGAAATTTGGCTGAGGGTCAATGCAGCGACGGAGTAATGAGGACTCTCTTTCTCGAGCAGCTTCCAGAACGCACACGGGAGATTCTGGTAGCTAACGAAGCAGCGGACTTAGCGACAGTGGCACAGCAGGCCGACAGAATCAACGAAGTCAGCCAATCTTCGGTCCACACGGTTAAAACAGACACCACGACCAACGAGGAGGACCCCGACTCGCTGGAGGGGCTCCGCAAGGTAATTAACAAATTATCTTTTGAAATTGACAGATTAAGCAGACGACAGGACCGCTCCCCAGCACGCAGGAGTTTTGTTCCCCGCAACGAACCAAAGAATGGCGATCTTTGCTATTTTCATCAAAGATTCGGTAACCAAGCACGGAAATGCAGACAGCCGTGTGCGATGGCTCCGAAACAAAAAAACTAAGGCACTCCGCGTGCAGCACGGCGGATGCACGCGGAAACAACCCTAATCTACGCCTACAAGTTTTCGACAAAAAAACTGGTAAAAATTTCCTTGTAGACACCGGGGCCGACGTCTCAGTTTTGCCTAGGTCAAGTTTGCCACGAAATCAAACAAAACTCAGCCACTTGTCGAGTCTCTACGCTGCGAACGGCACCAAAATTAACACCTACGGCACAAGGATACTCGCACTTGAGCTTGGGTTACGACGAAATTTCCAGTGGGTGTTCACGGTCGCCGATGTCACGGTACCGATTATCGGTGCAGATTTCATTCACCACCATGGCCTGCTGGTGGACCTTAAAAACAGGCGACTCGTGGATCCCGATACAAAAATCGAAGCAAAGATTAAACTGATCTGTACGAGTCAGCCATCAGTTAGCACGGTCAACCAGAATAATCCCTACCGCGATCTGCTGCATGAATACGTCGAAATTACAAGATTTTCTGAGCGCAAAACGCCCAAACATCATGTTCAGCACCATATCAAAGTCAATGGACCACCTGTCGCCGAAAGGGCCCGACGACTGACGGGCGAAAAACTAAAAACTGCCAAAGAGGAGTTCGAATTTATGCTCCGCCAGGGAATTTGTGAGCCTTCACAGAGCGAATGGGCTTCACCCCTACACATGGCAAAGAAGAAACCAAATAATTGGAGACCTTGCGGGGATTATAGACGTTTAAACAATATAACTACGCCAGACCGATACCCAATTCCACATCTTCGCGATTTCACGTACAAGGTCGCGGGATGCAAGCTTTTTACGGTGCTGGATCTCGTCCGCGCATACCATCAGATACCGGTGGCTCCCGAGGACCGTCCAAAGACTGCCGTCATCACGCCCTTCGGTTTATACCAATTTAACGTCATGACATTTGGATTGTGCAATGCAGCCCAGACCTTTCAAAGGTTCATGGACGAGGTCCTGCGCGGAATAGAGTTTTGCCATTGCTATATAGACGACATCTTGATCGCCTCCAAGGATGAGAAAGAGCATCGTGGGCATCTCAAGCTGATTTTTGAACGACTTAGGAATTTCGGCCTCACGATCAACGTCGACAAGTGCAGTTTCGGGAAACGAGAGGTGACCTATTTGGGTTATACGGTTAATGCCCAAGGCGTCGCACCCCCCCAGGAGCGTGTAAAGGCCATCGTGGATTTTCCCAGACCCAAAACAATCGAAGAACTACGACGCTTTGTGGGTTCGTGGAATTTTTATCGCTCATGTATGCCAGGAGCTGCGGAGGCACAGGCGCCTCTGGACGGACTCATGCTGAAGGCAAGAAAACGAGACAAAAGGCCCGTTCCCTGGACGCCCGAGACTGAGAAGGCTTTCGAGAGTTGTAAGCAGCTTATGAAGCGAGCAATCCAGCTGGCGCATCCCATCACGGGCGCACAGCTCACTTTACGGTGCGACGTTTCAGACGTAGCGATGGGGGCGGTTCTGGATCAGACCCACAACGGCCAACGACAATGGCTAGGCTGTTTTTCAAGAAAGCTCGACAAAACTCAGAAGAATTACAGCGTGTATGATAGAGAGCTGCTCGCAATATACAAGGCAATAAAATTCTTCCGCCATTTCATCGAAGGAAGTCAGCTGACTATTACAACGGATCACAAGCCTATCGTGTACGCGTTCCAACAGAAATCAGACAAGGCCTCACCACGGCAATTACGACAGTTGGACTTTATTGGCCAATTTACAACACGAATAATACACGTGAAGGGTTCCGATAATATCGTCGCCGACGCTTTTTCACGAATTGAGGCCATTCAGTTTCGCAATGAGGCCATGAGTGTGGAGGAGCTGGCCGAGGCTCAAGCGAGCGATCCGGAGTTGATTAACCTGATCGCGTCACCAACTACAGCGTTGGAATTACAGTCGACTCGTGTCGTCGGCTCGGATGTAACTATCTACTGCGACTATTCCACTAGCGACGTTCGACCATTTATTCCGAAACCACTTCGACGACGGGTTTTCGATTCGATTCATGGTTTGGCGCATCCGAGCGGAAGAGTGACCAACAAAATGATAGCAAAGCGGTTTGTATGGCCACGAATGCGTAGCGACATAACCAGCTGGGCTCGAACTTGCCTGGCCTGCCAACGTAGCAAGATACATCGACATGTCAGGATTTTGCCGGAGCACATTCCCATTCCGAACGAGAGGTTCCGTCACGTCCACATCGACATCATTATGATGCCAAGATCTCGTGGCTATGCGTATTGTTTGACGATGATCGACCGTTACACGCGTTGGCCAGAGGCGATACCAATCAAGGATCTGGAAGCCGAAACAATCTCCACAGCGTTCTATGGAGCATGGGTTGCACGATATGGATCACCATCGACAATAACCACCGATAGAGGCTCTCAGTTCGAGTCTCGAGTTTTCAGGGCACTGATGCATTTGATAGGCAGCGAGCGCAACAGAACAACAGCATATCATCCGGCATCGAATGGAATGGTGGAGAGATGGCATCGATCTTTAAAGACAGCGATAATGTGCCGCGACACCACGGACTGGGTCGACATCTTGCCCACAGTTTTGTTGGGATTGCGCGCATGTTTTAAGGAAGACATCAACGCATCAGCTGCGGAGTTGGTCTACGGGACGACGCTTAGATTGCCAGGCGAATTGTTCCTCGAAGGGGAACCAGCAATGGAATCCAATATGTTCGCCAGAAAAATTAGAGGACACATGCGACAAATCAAACCTGTTCCAACTGCACATCATACAAGGCGCAAACCATTCACATTCCGACATCTAGACACTTGCTCACACGTCTTTGTGAGAGTGGATGCTGTGAAGAAACCCATTGAGCAGCCTTACGATGGACCTTACGAGGTACTCGAGCGGATCTCGGACAGAGTGTTCAGAGTAAACGTGAAAGGCGTACCAACCACCATATCTCTTGAGCGACTAAAGCCAGCATTTTTTGAACACAGCGAACAGGACCACGGCAACACGGACTCGCAGATGAACACATCACAGCCTTCCACAGCAGTTCAGGCGGGCTCAGCCGGACCATCTCAGCGGCCAGCCAACCAAGAGGTATCAACGTCGGTAACGACACCGCCTCGACCGCAGGTCCAGTTTTATCCAGGAAGCAGGGTAAGATTCGTACCTGAAGCACAGTTCAGCCACTCGGGAGGGGGTAATGTGGCGGCGCTAGGAATGAAGGTTCCCAAGCGACAGCAGCGCCAACAGTTTGCAGAGTTGCCGAGAGACAGAAGCTGCCAGAAGAAGAAGAAGATCGGACTTTGTACAAGCAACGTGCACAGAGTTTTTCCGTTAAACACCTTTTAATAAAGCATTTTATTTGTAACGTGTCTTTCTAATTCAAACCTCTTTTATCTGTGACGAAGGTCCCCACAACACTTTGCGGCCCTTCCTTATCAGTGGCTTATTTATTAATATTTTAGACTAAAAATTTAATTGAATACTCCTGAAATAATGCCTTATTATGTGTCAATAAAAAGCTTAAAACGGAAAAAAAATTCTGAGGCAATTTCCGGTAATTTAATCCGACTTCAGTGCAATCTCCTTGTGAAAGTTGAAAGTTCACGACGCTTTTCTAGGATTACCCCCATCCAGAAGCTGGAAGCTTCTTAGTTCCTGTTGACAACTGCGGGTTGAGAGCTCGGAAATTGAGCAAACGCCGCAGAAAGCGTCTAGCTCCGAGGCAACCACCAAAATGAAGCGAAAGCCCGCTGCGTCAGCTGTTCCCGCCGCCCTGGCGGCGAGTAGCGCCGTCGCCCGGGAAATTCCCAGATGGTAGAGAATTGGAGGGAAATTACCTCCAGAGCGAATGTTTCCAAACAGACGGGGCCCAGAATGGCCGTCGCGAATTATGAGGAAGGAGCTGTCAGGCGCGAGTGGTGAATTTTCGGAGCAGGGTCCCAGTGAGTGCTAAAGAAATCCGTTTCCGCACCGCGACCGGACAGTGGACAGTGCCACGAACAAGCAGCGGGCCCGCAACTTCGCAGACAGGTGATCGGAATGTGCGAAAGTGTCCGCTCGGGCGTGTGATCCGCGCGCGGAGGGTGCGGTGGCGAACTGTTGTGCTCTGGTGCAGCTCCTGATTTTGTTCGATCCGACTGGGAAGCAGAAGAAAAATCGTAAGTACTCCACGCACTGTTTACTAACTCTCGTCGGGAGGGGGTCTGGGGCTCCGGGAAGGGCCAGTCTTCGCGCTAATTGTGGGCACCGCGACAGGCGAGGGCCGAGGACTCGGTGCCAGGCGGAGGAGGTATAAATAACGCTCCCGGGGCTCTGTCCTTCGCACGAGAAATCAATAAAAGAGCGAAAAATCCTGCTCCGTGCGTAGAGCAATCCTTCGGCTGGATTAGGAGGATGTCATGCATAATTGACGGCGAGCCCGATTCGCCCTCCTTACGAATTTATGTGCTTAATAAAGGAATAATCGGCAGGCGACCCCGCACCGCGCGCCCCCCGGAACGCTTGCTGTTTCGCTCCGCTGCCCGAGGAGTATCAGCAGCACGATGACACTTTTATATTCCGAACCACATCCTCCGTGGGAATCTTCGGGGCATTACTGATTCATGGCAGGCACGAATGCCAATGCGGAGCACTAGCAACATGCACGGAGCCAAAATCCCTGTCCAGGTCCAGAGCTCCCTCCGCCTAGTTCCGGGCTCCTGTCGCAAAACGTTTCCATTTTCGGGATTTGACTCTTGTAGCGAGCCACGGACCAACCGTGTCCCCAATGTCAGACGATTTGAATAAGATCTTCCTCCGTGTCGGTCGCATCGGGACCCCATACGTAACTCAGCACGCCCGCATACCGCGTCTTCTGGTGGAGCCTCCGAGAACGGCCCCAGATGAACAGGTCACGCCGAGGCTGCCTTGCCGAGATGGTCGATAATGTGGCTCTCGCCTCGCAAGCTGCTCGATGTAAACATGACCTTCCGTTCCGTGCTTACGTTAGCCGCGACCTTAGCGGAACGTTATATAACGTGATGTGGGACTCCGGGACGGAAGATGGATCTTATTGTAAACTCCGGAAACCGGGAAGAATTGCCAAGTGCCAGTGGGGAGCCCGACTAGGCAAAAAAGAAACTCCACTTCTACCTGCATTCTGAACTCGCGAAGTTACGCGAGATTCACCCGCCGTAGTGGTGGCAATTGCCCAGTTTTCCAGACAAAAATCAGGGTGACCAAGGCCTGGAAAAAATCGCCCCTAAAAACCAATCTAAATAAACAAAAAAAACCTGTATATTTAAAGAAATATTCTATATACAGGGTGTCCAATAGGAATTTGTGAAAATGTATAAGTCAAAGTTGGCATAAACATCCAAATGCTTTCTAAAAATATTAAAAACGTTTCATTTTAAATGCCATTGACAATCCTCCTGATGTCTTTAATAAAATCGTCAATTGTTTTTGGGTTATTTTCTTAGCAGTGATCTTTAATGTAGCCCCATAAACAGAAATCACATTGAGTGAGATCTGACGAGTAAGGTGGCTATTCTATTCCTTTTTCTCTAGCAAAGCGTGGGTACCCTAGGCCAATAACTCGATCGCCATAAAATTTATTGATGGCTTCTTGTGTGCATTGAGGTGCTGCTCCGTCTTGAATAAAATAAAAAGATTTAACGAGACCTCTCTTTTTCGCATGAGAAAGGATTTGGTCTCTAACATCTCTTTCTACTTCTCTCCGACGATGGAAGATTCCAAGAAATGCAGGTAGATACCTTTTATGTAGAGGGTTCACATTTCAAAAATATATATCATTAATAATTGACGTTCTTCACTATATTTTTGACATAATATGATACATGACATAGCAGAAGATGAGAAGAGTGGTACAGACATCTATTATATTATTAAAATAAAACATATAATTCTGTTATATCAAATCACACTTATTACAAATGACCCGGTGATTTTGTAGCCTTAATTTGAAGCATTTTTTAGGACACTTGCAATTTTTCTATTTACCTTCGCAACGTCATCACAAAATGGAGCAGCAGTAGCTGAATTCTGTACTTGTATGCATGGGGTCCCGATTCAACGTCAACTGTCCTTATCAATGTTTGTTCTGAGATCCCTCCCCCTCCCCTTCTCCCCTTAAATGCGATCTTCCCCCTTACAATCGCCGTTGAAGGTTTTTTAGAGGTTCGCTCACTTAAGTCTCTATAGGTCCTTGTAAGGACATCGCAGAGAGTATCAAGCTCAAAATTTATCGCAATTTTTATTAAAAAATTGCGGTTTTATCCTGTTTTCATCGGAACTTTCTATGGAAAGGATTACTTTTTTTTTTTTTAATTATTATGGACCCTCTGCCTTTCACATGTTTGGATATATCCTAACAAGTGGGATATCGTTGGAAAGGTGCTCTCTTCCTCTTTTGTCCTTGCTCGATGTCCTTATAAGTGCCTATAAGAAATTAAATGAGTGAACCCTTAAAAAACAATCTCAATTTCATCTGTAGAAAAAAATATATTTATCCAAACAAACGATATTTACATTCTATTTCCTTCAAAGCCCTGTTGATTAAATGTTCTTATAATTTTCCTAAATAGATATTAGAATTAAGAACAAAATTGTCATATCATCGTTTTCTACATTGTATAACGATTAAAATCACGTCACGCATACAATATTTCAATTTGCTGTCTATACTTATATTTGATATGCCGGTTGCTAACCTTTCTGCGAGTATATTTAGGAATAACTCTAAATATACTCGTAGAAAGGTTAGCAACCGGCATATCGAATATAAGTATAGACATTGGCCTTCGCAATAGTACAGTATAAAGTTAAAGCCGATTTACAGGGTGACGTACACACACTGGCCAATCATCGTTAAACAAATTAAAGCTGATCCTCGTTAATTAATGTTTGAATTGAGCTACAAAAAAATTGATCTGCTCTACTCTGCGCTTTCGAAAACGTATGAAATGATATACATCTTGCTACTAGCTATAAATTAGGAAAAACTACCCTCTCTATTTTCGCCCCTTCGGCCCGAAAGTAAAAAATAACCCCCAAAGATGGATGCGACAACCTCAATAACTTAATAATTGCTTTTTGTATATAAGTGTGTGCATAAATCAGGAATCGGAATCGTAAATTCAGACCACTGTAAAAAGTGTTTTTGAAACAAAAAAATGGAACACTCGGAAAAAAATTCACTGTTGAAAGCAAGAATTTGATGTTACAACATGTAAAAGTTCTTAAACCAAGAAAAATAATTTTGAATTAAAGACACATTTTTTGATATTTAAGTGTTTTCCGGAGTTAATTGATTCGAGAACGTAAAAATTGTTCAGATATTAAGCATAACATTTTAACTTCCAACAGCTATATTTTTTTATTCAATAGTCGCACTTTTTAAATTTGGTCAGTTCTTCATTTAGATAGTAATTTTCTTGAAAACAACAACGTTTACGCTTAAACTATGAATTTTCTTTCTTTTGGGGTAAACTTGTGCGCCAAATTATCTAACTACATACTTGCATATTTAAAATAAAAACTTATGTTATTGTGTTGACGAAAGCCGCTGTTATCTACAGAAGCACTTTTACATTGGTAAAAAAAAAAACCTAAGGTATGATCTGACTGAAATCTATAACTTTTTCCTTGAAATTATGTTTTTCTTGTATTGCAGTATGTATACCCAAACCAAAGATCGTATAATAGTGTGCCAGTAGTAAAAAACGGGTACCCCATTGAAAAAATTGAAAATCCGAACTTGATTTTATGATGATTTTATCGAACAAATATTGAGTATTGAGAAATTGGCTCTAAGAATATCTAAACTACACTATATACTTACTCGTATATCTAAATTTCCAAACAGTAATGATTTCCTGTATACTAAGAATTCATCTTTTTAAAATTCCTTTCATGGGCATTGAACAAATCTTTGCAGCATATTTCAAAACTATGGTTTAATTGTCATTCTGTGAAGTACTAAAGTGTGCATAATTTATCTAATCAGCAATAAATCTAATAATAGCTCTAGATATTCGCTAGAATAAATCAACACCGCTTAGGGATATTCTCGGGAGACGATTTACAAAATTCAGATGTTTTGTTGTCTTTTGGATTTCAAACGCGGATTTATTCCAATTCATAAAAAGCTGCATTCGAAGCTTTAAAGTAGTTTTTCACGAAACTATATTTTTCGAAACGACCAATTGGGTCCAAAATTCGCATACAATTTAAGCGCGTACAACTTTTAGAGCTCTTCAAAGATAAAAAAGTGTGCCAAACATCTAAATCGAATTGTCCTCATTTCTTTGATACTCAACATTCATTTTTCATTCTCCATATAGGTAAACTCATACAAATTTAGATTTACTTTGAATTTTTTATTTCCGAAGTAAATAAATTGTAAATGATCTTTAAATGGCAATACTTTATTGTAAAAATAATTACGCTTTAAACGACTGATGGGCTTTTTATAATATGTTTTTTAATGAAAGCTCTAGAAAAACTTTGTTTGGCTAAAATACCTTTTTAAATTACAGCAACATTTTCCCGAACTAAGAACCTTTAAAAAAATTGCAAGAACTAGTATATTAATTTTATTCGTAGAAGGTATAATATTATATATTCTGCACAAAACATTTTGAAAATAATTTGTTTGAATTTTAATAACAATTACTTATAACTTTATATATAACACAAACACACTGATGTTTCATTTTAAAACACTTTAATGTTTAACGAATTCAAACCCTTTGAAATAAAACACATAAAATGTTTTGAGAGTAATTTTCAACTGACTCATGTAATACATTTTTAATGTTTAATGATAAATAATGAGACCCTTTTTGCGGTTTGTTTTCTAATGCATACATGATTGAAATGTTTTACAATAAAACATTTCTTTACAAATATAACATAAAATCTTTTAGCACTTAACCCATTAATGCGCAAAACGAGAATTTGGTGCACATAAGTTCAATTGTACGATTCGAATAGCAAATTTGGGCGATTTTCTTCCAAATTCGTATATAAAGGGTTTTTGGGGATGCTCTTTCAGAATCTGGCACTTATTTTGCATAAAAGCTTCAAAAACCCTATTATTTTTTGGGTTTTTAAAAAAAACTGCTTTTTTTTTTTGGCCATTTTTCTTTTCAAAGTTGATTATCTTATTGTTGCTGCTATTGAATGATCATATAACCACAAGAAATTGCGGTCCAAATGTCCAAACTTTTTCAAACCATGGTTTTGAAAGTTTTTTTTTGCTTTGGTTTTTGCAAAATGGCCATTTTGTACAGCAATGTAATAAAAAATTCGCGATTTTTTTTACACGAAAAGGATCAACTTTACAAAAAATTCATAGAACAGAAAATGCTTAGAATTAGCCAAAGAATACGTGTGAATTTTCTCAGAATTTTTTGGGACATTTGTGGATTTTTGAAAAATTGACTAAATTCAAATAAACCAAAAATAGTCCAAAAAATTCTGAAAAATTTCACACGTATTCTTTGGCTAATGTAAAGTAAAAGTTTTGTTTCATTCAAACATTACTGATTAATCTTTGAAGTAATTATGCGCATATTTAACCGAATAAAAAGAATAATTTCTTTAAAGAAAGGAATCAACTTTTTAATGAATAAAAAAAAAATTAAAAAAATTACATTATACAATTTATTCTATAAACTCACATCGTTCACACTTAATTAGTGGAATAAAGTGTGGGTTTCTAAGCCTAAAGCTAAAGATAAGATGTGGGAATATTAAATTCTTTACATCAATAACTCTATTTTCACAATTACTTTATGGTTGGATCATTTCATAGGTAATTAATCTTGATTCAAAATGTATTGTCTTCAGCAATGAAACTGTAAGTAATATATTATCGGCTACAATGCAAATATCAAATATGTAGTATATTAAGCAGTTAAAGCGTTTACTAATAAAACATTTATTCAGTTTCGATATAGTTAAGGCATTTTCAATATTTTTGATTTTTAAGCACCCTCAAATGCTTAACGCTAAACTACAAGAAAGAAACCACTGAAAGAGTTTTTAAAATTAACGCTTTTTTAAACTATTAATATTTGCAGTGTAATTTTAATTACTTAGTTATCAAATCAATTAATGCAGGGAGCGTCATTTAAGATAATGTAAGAGGATCACCCATTCCCTACTTTCGTCGAGTAAATGGTTATATTGCAGATTTTTTAAGTAACAACTATTTTTGTCACGTTTATCTAAATTAAAACCCCATGAATAGACCTTAAAGTTAAATAGTATGTTATATTTATAGAAAACTTTCCTTATTTTCGATAAAATGTTTTACTCAAAAGTTATGGCGAATTGAAATTGCTTTAGGTAAAATTCACCCTGCTATGAATCATCATCAACATCTAAAATTTTCAAATGTTAATGATAGGTTTGACTACAAAGTCTTATATCAACTGAGATTACATCAAATCAAACTCGTTATTTATGTGCGTAAGAGTTTTGTTCGGAAAAAAAAAATGAGCTTCGTTATCCACGACCTTAATTGAGTATTATGTAGTTGTTGCTCCGGGGGAAAGATGGATCTGATCGCAATAATCCTGAAACTAGGAGGGACAGTGGGAAAAAAAATTACGTCTACCTGGCCCTACCTGACGAAATTACGCGAGATGCACCGGTCGCTAAACTAACCAGCCTCTTGTTGCTCTTTATGGCGTAACAGCGGCTCCGCGCGCCAGACCGCTCCGTTTTGGGTACAATTGCCAGAATTGAAAGCCCGGCGATCGCCAAAACATGACAGCCGCCGTAATTGGGAGTGTGCCATATAAAAATGCTAAAATTGACCTCTCACACTTCGTGCCGATTTTACGTGGCGGCGGACCCGATTCAGGTGGGCTTTGGCGTGATTTACTCCGAACGACTCGCCAGTGGCCTCGCCGCAGGTTTTTGTCGGAAGCTAATTTATCGCGGCTCGTGAATAGGAGCCCTGAGAAATGTCTGCGGTCTTTTGTGGACCAGGGCATCAATACTTAATAGCCTACCTTCTTGAGCAGTTGGATCGGATTATAAATGAGTTATCAATTGTGGATCTTATTTCTGGGACACACCTCACTTACGTGAGAATTCACTGCTCGTCTTTTATTATTCTTTGTTATCGAAGGTATTTCGAAATTTTCAATAATTTATTGTGATAATTTTTGAATGATTTAATCTTAAAACTCATAATCACATTCCCACGCAGATTTGACGTATCTATGGTATATAACGAAAATGACGTTATTATTGTTAATAATTATAATGCACATGTACATACTTTCTTGTGTTAAATGATGGGTAAATTTTAAAATTCAATTAAATTGTTTATGGTTTTGTTTCAAAAATTTTCAAAAACTAAACAAATCTTTCTGTGTACATATTTTTATAGAAAACATTTGAAAGACTTTCATTGCTTTTTATAAATTTGTACTATAAAATTGTCATTATTAAATCCGATACCTGACAGTTTACTAATGGTATAGTTTAGCAATTGTAATAGTTTCTAATAGAAAACGGATAAAAAGTAATAGTACAGTTTAACAATAGCATACAGT
This sequence comes from Dysmachus trigonus, assembly GCA_949715965.1. NCBI lineage: Eukaryota > Metazoa > Arthropoda > Insecta > Diptera > Asilidae > Dysmachus > Dysmachus trigonus. Next base: position 34,980,786 of record OX454319.1, read on the forward strand.
AACATACTAACCCTCAAAAAGGGCTTCACATTTTTTTAAATCAACAAAAATAATAAATAAATAATAATTTCCTAAATTATAGCTTTTAAATGTGTAAATACTTCAAACTTAAGCCGTGTTAAGCGCTACCCTTTGATTGTTCCGAAATTTTATACACCTTTGGTTATCGCAGAAAATAGAATTATGTTAATGTCTGAAAAATAATATTTTTCTAACAACCAAAAACTCTGAAAAGGCTTTGAAGAACTCCACATAAGAAGTTCATTGAATTTATTTATATACAGTAGAAACCGTTTATAACGACATTCAAGGGACCAAGCGTATCAGGTCGTTTTAAACGGGCGACGCAGTAAGCAGTTCACTTAAAAATTTAGACTTAGGAAAACAAATTGCTTTTTAACCAAAGATTTTTTATTTCGAAGTAACATATGTGTACATATTTATTTACAAATCGTAAGATAGATAAGATACATTTCTCTTTTATAAGTTACATTTTAAAGGAACTCTCTTCGTATACCTACATATACATATATGTTTGGACATCCAAATGTGGTTATTAACTGATAATTTTATAAAATTAGGTTATTGTTAATTCAAAGATTGTGAGTAATATTCTGTTATTTTGGATTGCTTCTGGCACTTTTTAGATAAAAATATTTGTTCGATGTTATCTTCAAGTTTTGTTAACAATTGAACTGTTGTTTGATCAAAAGCATTTTCATTTAGTACAACAAATTTTTTTAGAGTCCAAATAGATGTCAGTGTTTCGGATACAGTTGGCTCCTGAATATTGTCCAGTTCATTGTTCTCAACTTCGGTATCGCTGGTTCCAGGACAAATTGTGCAATCAGTTGTTCGCTCGGGAGTTCCTCTGTTGTCATGACATTCTCAACCAAAACGAATTCATCCCAACTAACTTCCATGTGCATATCTTCTCGCAATTGTTCAATAGAAGAAATTTGGTCAGCGATCCTTGCTAGGGGTATATCGTCCTCTACTGTGAAATTGGAGTCCTCCACAGCTGCCGAAAACCCGGCATGACGAAAACAATTTTTTATTGTGTCCGTTGTTACCCGTTCCCATGCTTTCGCAATCATTAATAGTGCATCTAAAACATTTAAGTTAAATGGCTTTTTCTCTTCCAATACGAAGAACTTGAAACTGTCTGAAATGATGCTTTAGAGATTTTATAATACCCTGGTCCAAGGGTTGAAGAATCGCAGTCGTGTTTGCAGGTAGGAAAACAATCTTGATTGCTTTAAGGTTCTCAAGATTTGGATGCGCTGGACAGTTATCTATCACCAGCAAAATCTTCTTATTTTTCCTGTAAAGTTCACAATCCCACTCTCGCAATATTTTTTCGAATAGGTTAGAGGTCATAAAGGCTTTTTTGTTACTCTCATAAGAAACAGGAAGAGATCGAATATTCTTGAAGCATCGAGGTTTGGCTGATTTTCCGATGACAGTGAGTTTTCTTTTTTCAGTTCCGCTTAAATTAGCTGCAACCAATATCGTTAATCTCTCTTTAGACATGTTTCCTCCTGAACATTTTTCGCCTTTAAAACGAAGTGTTTTGTCGGGAGTCATCCTGTAAAAAAGAGCTGTTTCGTCGGCGTTAAATATTTCGTCATCCGTATAACATTCACGAAGCTTAGGCCAGACATTCAATAACCACTCCTGTGGAATTCTTTCATCAACACTCGCTGCTTCGCCGCTTATTTTGCCGAAAACGATGTTATGTCTGCAACGGAAACGTTGTATCCAGCTTTTACAACAAACGAAATCTTTCCCCAAATCTCTAGCGAATTGATTAGCTTTCTCCAAAAGAATAGTACCGGTGATAGGTACATTGTTACTTCTTTGTTCTCGGAACCACTTCAATAAAATAGCGTCAATATCTTCATGTTTTGTTTCTTTCAGTTTTTTCGTTTTTAAAGATTTTTGTTCAAAAGCTTCTTTGATTTTATTTCTATTTTTCAAAATTGTTGAAATTGTTGTGTGAGCTATTCCTAGTTCTTTAGATAAAACAGAATTTTTCTCACCCGCTTCTAGCCTCCACAAAATTTTAGCCTTTTCCTCTATAGTCAGTGCCTTCCTTTTTTGAGCCATAACTCATAACGCTTACTTTTACACAACTTCAATTATACCTAGCTCAGCCTTACAAAAGCAAACGTCTTCAGTCCAGCCGAAATATGCAGAAACTGATCAAAGTGAGAAATAACGCACTATGAAAGAACAACACACAAAATCAAGAAATGTACATACATACTATAAATGTGGAAGTAGTCACAGTTTCACATTCCAGGAAAAATGCCATCATAGAGAAGGAAGAAAGTAAAAACAAAGAAAAGTGTTTTCAGAACGGTCGTTACATCCAATATTTTATCTACAAAGTACGCACAGATGTAGACGCTTTAAGCGGTGCGTCGTTATAAGCAATGACGTAAAAAACGATACATGATAACATAGAGCCTTGAACAAAATAAAACGTGACTTTCAGAATTCGACGTTATATCCAGATCGACGTATTAAGCGATGTCGTTATATTCGGTTTCTACTGTATAATATTAATGTCTAATAAAAGGCCGATTTTGACGTAATTTTCCCCGTCATTAAAAGGTGAACGGTAGCTTTTTAAAAAGCAAATTACGTTTTGAATGAATAACAAAAATCTGGAATATTCACACACATTTCCCAAGTTCAAACTGATTCCCTTAATCAATAATTTTTCAAGAAAAGGAAACTATTCAATTCGACGAAATTTCTGGTCAACAAAATCAATGTTTTTTTTTCTATTTCCAAACGAGCACCAGATCATTTCTAAAGGATTCCGTGTATTACGAATTCATAAATGAAAATGCGCAGTCAGCTTTTTGAGGAAAATAGGGAGAAAAAATATAGAAGGCAACATTTTGGGATTTTTTTTTTTTTTTTAATATCAGATAGTCATAGAAGTTGTAACATGCCTCAAATCAAAGCCTGAGTCTTATTCTACAAATAACAAATACCACAAATCTCTATATTGCTTTTTTTAAACATCTTCAAAAATTTGAATTGCAAAGCATATTTCGAACATTCTTAAGACTTTTGATCTATTAGCTCAAGATTTCCACTTTGATTTTACCCACGTTACCAACTTCTATAATAATTTTTTATATTTTAATGATTATTCCAATATTTTCAAAAAAAAATTGTTTTGACTTTTCACTCTAATATTCCTTGAAAATGAGTTCATTGAGCAATTTCATTTAGGAATTCGTAATCTAATAATCTACGGAAAAGTTCGTAAATAAATTATCTGCCACTTGTTCGGAAAAAAAAAATTGTTTTGACTAGCGACTTCAAAGGTTAATGTTAGCTGAGCTACGAAACCAAAATTACACTTATTTTTATTTGCTCGGCTAAAATCTAGTAAACTCAAATTTGAATAAAACAGCAGCTTTATTCTCTCATTATGCTAAAACGAGAATCCTAGTCATTTTAAATTAAATTTCATTGCAAATTACGTTTCAAGTTTTGAGATATTTACTGTTACGTGATGTTGTAATTTCAAATTATAGAAAAGCCTAATAACTCAATTACACTTGCACCTGTACCCGATCATGGACAATTCATTATTTATCTCGAATGAAATTACCATAGAAACGATTTTCGATCAATTTCGATATATAATAATTTCACGAAAATAATTGGTAACCCTTTAACAGAATATTTAATGAATTGTCATGGGGAATCAATTGCAAGGGGGATACAATTTAATTATTTGCTTCTATTTTTACGTTTTCAGTGTGCTCGTCTGCCCATTTCAAGCCCTAATAAAGCTCCAACTGCGACGAAAAGCTATCGTTCAAATCTGCTAACAATTTGCAAATTAGATTTTACTTCTCGGAATTTTATTTGCGTTTTCATGTAGCATGTTACAAGTCCTAAAAGCGAAAATTGTGCACCAGTGGATGTCTGGCGAAGTAAATCTTCAATAGATGTTGGTATTTCGTAGAAAATTCTCGAAAAATAGAATATGCATATAACATCATTTTGTTATAATATTTTAGTATCTGCTGAGAGAAGCATCTAAATTTAAATAAAACACATAAAAATTGGGCAAGTGACCAAGATAATTTCTTAACATTTAATTTTTAAATTTAATTTCGGGCATATGGCTGCCAGTTACATAACTCATCCTATCAGTACAATTTTTTTGATTACTTTGTCGAGCATCTGGGGCATTATATCTGCAATGACACGTCCTATGTTGACTTCCAATGCGTCAGTCGAAGCTGGTTTATCAGCATAGACTGGAAAATAGAGAAATAGTCCAGTCTTTATTTTGCAGGTTTTCTTGTCTTCCCTAAAGTCGTTGTAAGAATATTTGTAAAAAATATATTTCTTAAAGGAAACCTAACCTTATAAGAATCTTATTTTAACTTCGTATAAAGCCATGAGCTCATAGCATAGTAATTTTATCAAATTGGACTCATAATGATCTTATAAGATCGTTGTCCCAGAGATCAATCATTTGTTCTTAAAAACCTTCGAACTGAAACTATTAAAAGAACTTTTTTCTTACTTTATTATTACTTATAATAGACTAATACATAATGATTGTTTGAAAAAGTTTCTATCAACGACGAACTCTTTGCGAATGCTTTTAAAAGTAATATAAAAAATAATTCTTATAAAAAGATTATTTGAAATGATTTTTAGAAAAATTAAAACGAAACATTACTTTATGAAAAACGAATAAGAATTTTATAATTTTTTAATTTAGTAAGTAATTATTCGAATCGAACCTTTCAAGTATGTACAACAGAAGTCATACAATTTAGTGCTAGAATTCAAATTCATTCAATTTTGTTATTAATAGTTATGAATAAGCGATTAAATGCTTAAATAATACTATTCAGGTTTTATTAAGATTTCTATAATTCTTAATTAATATGTTTTGGAACCAAGAACACCTTGTGAAAAATGTGTCCGTAATGCGATTTAATTTAATAGAGCTATGAGCTCTAATTCAGCCCTTTCGTACATTTCTGTGGTGGTAGATTTAGCATCGTTTTTAAAATTTTGTTTTGGGTAACTTGAATTTTGTTTATGTGCATTTTGGCATATTAAAACAACACGAGTGCTCCATGCAGCATAAGGGATTGAAATATCACTTTATGAATTATTAGCTTATTTTCCAGGTTCAGTGCGGATTGCCTATTTATCAATAAATTATATAATAACTGATGTTACATATATGTTTCTTGAAAGTTAATATTTTATCAAAAATGATGCCTAAATATTTGATGTGGTCAGCCTATGAAATAGGAGAACCGTTCAAGCTCAGGTTGGTATTGGGAAGATTACGTGGAATTTGTTTGCGAAAGAAAAAAACACGCATTGTATTTTGTTCGTATTTAGTTTAATTTTTCGAATCCAAATTATAGACGGGGACAAATGAAATGTACAAAGCTCTATTATGTGTACAAAAAATTGCTTTATCATCTACAAAGATTGAGGAAGGATAGCTTGAAATTTCTGGAAAATTAGTCATGTAAATTTTATATAAAATTTGTCCGAAAACCGAACCTTGGAGAATTCCTGCAGTAATGGAAAGTTCAGTGGAGAAAGTATTTCCACTGTAAACTTTAAAGGTACAACTATACAAAAAAAATTTTAATTATTAAAACAAGCACAGGATGGATAAGAATTTTATATTTCTTTTTTCAAATTTTTGGCAAGTTGTAAGTTAGGCCAGAGCCTTGACTTATAGACGTCAGTTTTTGTTTTCTAATATACTGAAGCAATTTATTCATGGGATATACAACTGTTTATCATTTTGTATTTGCTTTACAATTTTTTCTTATTTTTCTTAATATTTGTTTTCTCTTTATTCATTACTTTGATTTTTAGTTTTTTTCTTTCTCTTCTATTGCTTACTTTTTCCCACCTGATGAATCTAACAATATTCTAAATAAGATTGTATGTCTTGCGAATTTTACCATTGTAAAGTTGTAATAATTATTAATAAATAATAATAGTAATAATCAGAATTTTGCTAAGGAGGATTTTTGGCGAAATAAAATGATAAGATAAATTTTTTATCAATGTTGTTTGTATACTTATTTTAAGAACACTTTTTATGTGTTGTGTAATGTGATATTTCTACAAATTTCATGCAAAATAAATTAAATAAATTTTTCGTGGAATAAATAATTATACGGCAATACCACTCTTTGATTTATTGTATAAAATGGCAACTATTTGAAATTTTTCTCGAAAAAGATCTGAATTATTCATTGTAGATACACAAAAGGTCTTTATATTCTGCATGTATATAATCCCTCCTTTGAGTTCCCTTACTTATATTTATTTATTGAAATTTAATTTCTTCCTTCATAGTCAAAATTATTTGAATGGCAGATGCTTTTCCAAGTATCCCAAAACTCCATTTCAGTTCACAGTAAAGCTTAAAACCAATTACTAGGGAGCATTCCTAAGAGGAAAGCAATTTAACATCCCTCTAGCAATTAATTCAATCACAAAGCTTGTTTTGTTTGGAACCTCTGCTCCTCTCGTCGTTCTAATTAAAAAAAAACCAAAAAAAATCCCTTAAGTTCCATTGCAAAAAAAAAACAAAAACAAAAAAAAAATTATCAATTTTCTCCAATGCAAAGAAAAAATAATAAGGGAATGTACATGATAAAATAAAGGCGTTCTAAGAATTTTATTCAGCGAAAGATCTTTCTTCCTCGCTCTTCAGGGACCTTCCAGAAGAATGGAGTCTTTGAGCCTCATCCAAGGGTTGGTGACCCACCTCTCTCTTAGCATGGGATATGACATGTCAGCCGGGGGCGAATCTGTCACAGCAGATATCTGAAGATGAAATCAAAACTTCATTATACTTCTCCTTCGTGCCCAACTCGAAGATTTGTTGGATCTGGAACGTGCCAGCCAATCTGCCGTCGTCATGCAGCCAGACCAAAAGAACAATGTATCGCATCGCATTCTATGCAAGCGCTAGGATCAATAAAGATTTGCATTTGAATTTCAAACCCAAGAAGCTATTTATCTTCTGTCGCATGCACGTTACGTGAACAGATAACTTTTCAAGAAGTGCTGACTCGACATACTATAATTTGCGTTCAAAGGTGGCGAATGTGCTGCGACCTTTTCACACCCTCATTATTTTAAGGTTCTAATAGTCTTAATTGGGTTTAATTCGTCCACTTCGCTCTGCTGGTCGGGCTTTCTTGCGGTGGTTTTTCATTCCTTTCATTCAATTTTAATTAATTTCGAACTTTTATCACATGACGTACAAGCGAATTTATACTTACTCATGTCTAATTATATTAGTTTCTTGTTGCGCAATTTGTAGTATATACCCGGAATGTTTAATAAGATAGTGACTTTTTTTTACCGAAATTCGAAGTTTCTCTCTGTGTAGTTTGTAAACTTTGCACTATGGTGCTGTAACTTTGAAATTAAGCGAAGATTCTCAAGACATGGTAGTTTGAAAATTATGCTCGTCATGGCTCATCTTTGAATAACTCTATTTAACTGTATCAAATAGATACATACCCAGCAAAGCAAATGATTCGTCAATGAATCGAAAAATAATTATTTTAAGCGAGCATTGTAGTTCGTTAACGATATCGAAAAAATAAATCATCTGTCGAACTATTAACACCTAGTTTTCGCGAGAGCATAAGAAGAATTACATTATTTTTTCTCGAAAGTTTTACGGCTAAGTAATGAATTGTTTAAAACGATTCACTTAAGGGGAGGTTCCTTTGATCGGCGATGAAAAAATCGAATTTTCTTTTTTTTTACATATTATCAATCTATAATATGTTAAAAACATGATCCTAAAACCGTTTTGCGTTTCATGCAGAAAGTTACAGCGCTTCAAAGAGAAGCGTGCAACTGTCAACGCGGCACAACTAGCCGCGCGCTCGGCGGTTGTCCGTTTGGTCCCTTGCCCATCGGGATACCTCTATTCTATACCTCTGTTACAATGACAATTAAATTCTTTCTAGGAAGGTGTTTTTCTACGGTATAAAGTGTAAGTTCAAAATTGTCGTCACAAACGCATTTTCACAAGGCGAAATTGGTTCTAAAACTTCAAACGCGTTTTCCCGAAAGTTGATATTTTCAGTGCGCGGGACAGTGTATCTCGAGAACCACTGATCGGATCCACTTGAAATTTTAAAGTCATGTGTAAAATTCAATCTGGGAGCCTTTGATCTATTATTAACAATATATTTTAATAATAAACAATGTTTACGCCTGTCTTAAACAACTAAAACACACCCCAAAACACGACCTTAATTTTCAAGTGGATAACTTTCTCTGTTTTTTTTATCAAAATTTCGAAATTTTTAGTTGAAGGGCCGCTACATATGTTTATTTAACTAACTTAAAAAATGTTCATGTTTCAGTGACCCCTACGACCCTCGGGAACGTCCAGCGCAGACGCATGTATAGCGCGGCGCGCTAGGCCTCGCGGAGATATGGCTGGAGCCGCCATTTTGAATTGAAAGAGGGGGGAAAAAATAAATTTAGGGACTCTTTTTATCAATAAACATTGTACAAAAAACCGTTTGTTCATATCACATTTCTTTATACCTCAAACAAATTCATAAAAGTGACGAACTTTTCAGAGTCGATCAGAAAGAAAGTCCAAATAGTTCGACAACTGATTTTTTTTTTTGATTCCTTCCCAATGTTTTTAATAATGTGAACTTATTAATTTCTTTTTCTTGTAGAAGTGCTTTCGATACAAGCATTTGGTATGAAATAGTGAAAATAAGAGTTGCGAAATTAATATTATATCTATATAATATTTATTAATATTAATTCATTATATTCCATCGATAAAAAGACCTAACTCCTCTGAAGCTGTTGCGAAATGAGTCCTGTTGCGCATTTTTGACGCACTTGCCTCCGGCATGCACTTTACATGAAAACAACCATTTTCTCTTTGTCTAATTCATAATACTCAAGAGCGACATTATTTTTCAGGAAACATTTTCCATATATTCGTAAAGAGCTCGCCATACTTCGTAAAAAGTGAACAATTCTACAATCCTTATTTTTTCTCCGTATACGTTCACTTTTAATCGAAATTTACGAACCCTCGTAAAATTGTTTGCTGTGTACAAATAGAACATACCAACATTTCGTTAAAAGTATTGAAAATTCACAAAATGCTAATAGCAGCCGTAGACTATTTAAACAAAGCCACGTTACTAGAATTTCGTTGGCATAAAATGAAAAATTGAAACATATTCAGTGAGAAAAATGAGTGGAGGAATTTCTTTGAAATTCAGTGCTTAGGGGTTTTCGATGTATCTAATTTGGAATTTACTATTAAAATAGCATTCAATGTGATGAACAAAAACTCATAAGTTAAGTAGATTTCCCTGGAATTGCTGTAAAGGTAAAATACACTCAATATATTTTATCACGAATTGTATTTCTTTTATTCATTTACAGTGGTGGACAAATAAATAGAGCCATAGTAGCATATTTTTGTTTTCGTTGCATTTCAAGTTTATTATATAACAAAATTAAAAGAATATCTTTCTCATATATTCATCACATTACTCCAAGAGAATATACGAATTCATTTACTGAACATTTAGCATTTATAATATGTTAAATTAAAAAATAATTAATAATAACGAAATTGGCTTGGACATATCCTGTGCGACAAAACAAAGAGAAAGTAATATATTTTAGGAGAATTCATCTAATGAATAACTAAATTTCCGATTGTTTTATTTTTTTGAAAGGGCATTGTGTTGGTAATAGTCACCTACATTTTTAACTGATTTAACCGTTATCTGAAGGAGAATACAAAAAACAACGCCTAATTGTGCATTTCGGGTGCGACAAAACAAAGAGAATATTTTTAATTTTAAACTCTTCTTTCGGGTTTCGTGCAGATAAGTGTATTTTTCAGATTTTGGGTAATTCTATAAATTTCTAATTATTGAAAAATAGAGTGTCAAGCTTATTTTTAACAATGCCAAGAGGAAAATATGTTACTAAATCGGAGTTGGAGAGATTGGAGAAGTTAATTGAAGAAAAGTGGAAACCTTCAGATATTGCGACGGCTTTAGGAAAAGGATTATCAACAATATACAGATATTTAAAAAAACACAATATTTCCGGACAAAAACTTAAAATTGGAAGACCAACGGAAATTACTCAGAGGGAAAAAAGGACTATTCTGAGAAAAGCATCCAATACAATGAAGTCCGCTGCGAAAATAAAGAGTGAATTAAACGTCAAAGCATCCGTTAGAACAGTTCAAAGGATAATAAAAGCCTGTAACCATCTAAAACGAAAAAAAAAATCAAGCGTACTCCCGCACTGAAACCCAGACATGTTAAAGCTCGTTTGTCCTGGGCTAAAGAACATATGTCCTGGACAGAGGAATGGAAGAAAGTAGTCTTCCCAGATGAAAAGAAATTCAATCTGGATGGTCCAGATGGTTACGACTATTACTTCCATGATTTAAGGTAAGATCCGCTAGTATTACATAAGCGTCAAATGGGTGGAGGCTCAGTAATGGTATGGGCTGCCATTTCCTATTACGGATGTATTGACTTATTATTTGTCAGTGGCCGCCAGAATAGCCAAAAATATTTGGAATTGTTAAAGCTACAAATAATTAAAATTCGGTAAAAATTTGAGTCTAATAACTTCATTTTTCAACACGATAACGCTGCAATTCATTCAGCAAGGATTGTGAAAACGCATCTTATAAACAGCAACGTTAATATTCTTCAGGGGTCAGCAGTTTCCCCTGACCTCAATATTATCGAGGATGTCTGGGGTTACCTATCAAGGAGAGTATACGCGGAAGGGAAACAGTTTGATGGAGTGGAAGAGCTCAAAAATGCAATAATTAACGAATGGAAAAGAATACCTTCAGATTTCCTAAAGAAGTTGTACGAATCGCTTCCAAGAAGGGTTTTTTCGTTAATTAAAGCAAAAGTAGGGAAAACTCCTTACTAATATTTTTTGAATTTAGTTGATTTTACTTCTTTTTTCGAATTTGAAATTAAATTCTCTTTGTTTTGTCGCACTCGAAATGCACAATTAGGCGTTGTTTTTTTTATTCTCCTTCAGATAACGGTTAAATCAGATAAAAATTTTGGTGAGTATTACCAACACAATGCCCTTTCAAAAAAATAAAACAATCGGAAATTTAGTTATTCATTTGTTGAATTCTTCTAAAATAAATTGTTTTCTCTTTGTTTTGTCGCACAGGATATAATTAGAGCCAGTCAAAAAAATATCACGAATTCACAGCATTTTTGGTTTTTATGATAGCTTACTCTTAGTACTTGATTGGAAAACCACGTTGCTTCAAAACTTCGTGGCATCGGCTCTGCATAGACTCGATCAAACGTTGGCATCAGTCAACTGGAATGGCATACCAGTGCTCTTTGACTTTTTCAAAAAGTTCGTCCAAATTCTTGCATTTTTCTTGACTTACCGCAACTTTGACGTCCCTCCACAAGTGCTCAATCGGATTAAGGTCAGCACTGCTCGCTGCCCATTCGAGAACATCGATATGATTTTGATGGAAGAATTGTTTTGTGATGTTGGCCGTGTGCTTTGGGTCGTTATCTTATTGAAATTTCCAGGTAACTGGCATGTTTTCCTCAGCCCACGGCAACATCACATCTCTCAGGATTTCAACATACAAAATAGCTGTCAACAACAACATGCGAAGTGTATCTGGGATTGAATTCTTCACCTTTTGGTCGTCTAATAGCGTATTGGACTGGGGGCCATTCTGTCGATCTTGGACTCATCACTCCATAGTACAAATTTCCATTGATTCGATGTCCAGCTCATATGGGAGCGCGCAAACTCTACTCGCTTTTTTCGTTGGCGTGCTGTTGTTAGGCCGCTTTCGCGCGACTCGTCCATGCAAGCCAGCTTCAACCAATCGACGTCTGACGGTGCGATCTGATATTGGAGCTTCAGTTTCATCGGAAATTGGACGATTAATATCTTGCGAGGACAATCGAGGGTCTGATTTGGACATCCTTATGATCTTTCGATCGATGCGAACTGAAGTTTTGCGCTTATAATCTTTTCTTGCGACATTGTCAGTGATCTGATAATTCCGATAATACTTTAACGCATTCTCCACCATCTTTTTGGAGCAGTTTAATTGAAGTGCAATTTGCCGTTGTGATCTCCCTGACCTGCTGAGCTCTACAATCGATGTCCGCTGATTTGGTGTACAATGTTTGCCTCTTCCCATATTTTCATGTACTATTGTTGTCGATTTTGTACATTAGCAAAATGATTTCTTTGAGAATTATCAATTACTTACCGAAAACAATGAAAAAAATATCACAAAACGAAAATTCCAACCGATTTTCAAACAGGCTCTATTTTTTTGTCCAAGTAAAATCTGAGGTTTACTAATTTTTCTGAAAACACTTTTATAACAATGTATTAATCAGTCTCAAAACGCATCAGTTCTAATAAGTAGAATGTGCGCAATCTACTGACAGCAATAAAATGCACCGTTATATTAGTCAATGTCGTAAAATGTGGTAAACGAGGCAATAGAGTGCGGTGAGTCTATTTATTTGTCCACCACTGTATATATTGGGTTAATTTTTCATAATGTTTAGAAAGTCGAATGTCCTGCATTCTGATATTTCAATTCAAGGCTGCTATTCTTATATAATGTAATTTTAAGTGTAAAAAACATAAATTCAGAAAATATTATTAATGAGTTTTACCTTTATATTAACGGCGTGGGTGCTTGTGTGGTGGCTGATTTTGATTTTTCTTTCAAAGTTTGGAGATGCAAAATACTTGATGCAATATGACGAACTTGTCACATCGAGCGATGTTAAAAATGTTCAATGTCATTTGAAAGTCACGGGTTTATCAAACATTTCACATATTTGAAAATTAACAAGTGAACTCTTAGTAAAGCTACTTAGGGGATATAGTCCTCATAAGAAAATGTATTTTTGCAGTAATTAGTGGCTTCGCATAAAAGTAAATTGCTCCTTAGACTAGGTAAAGCAAATGAATTTATCATGTACCAACCCTAGTAAAGTAGCTATCGCATACCTTTTTAATGAAGTCGTACTCACAAGGTGAACATTGTTTTAACATGAAGTGAGTTGAAACAAGCTGAAACATAAAGTTTGAAATTGCTGTCACATGGTTCGTACAGATTACGGGTCGCTACACTTTAGTTGCCCAGATGTAATCTGAAAATAATCAACTGAGTACTTTTACTGTTGGACTGAATCAATTCGCCAACTTAATTAGCGCAGGTAACTACTTCTTCTTTGCTCTTTAATGAAATAAAACATACTCGTAAAACAAAAAAAAATAAATAGTTTCTCGATAAATGAACGATCTAAGAAGGAAACTTTAATTTGTGTTAAGTACCTTAAACATGTACAAGTGTATAGGGGCTTTCAAAGCATGCGGAAAACAAAAAACGAGGAAATCAGGGCACTGGCAAACTTACACAATGCTTTGAAATTTAAGTCCCTTTTATCAGGAGTGCTTACTAATCTTGTCGACTTAGAACCCATGAGAAGAACATCAGGGCAACGAGCCATTGTATTTTCGTAAAGTTCATCATTTTGAGTATGCAAGTTGTTTTCAAGGTGAAATTCACAAAGATAGGTCGATTGTTAGATATTAAATATGTAAAAATTTTAATTTCTTCTCAATGCATTGTCTATGATATTGTTTTTCGACTTCGGATAGAACAAACACCTATTCAAATTCGTTGTCGATATTATCGTACCGTTTTTAACCGATTTCGAGAAAAGGGAATATTATCAATTTTTTTTATTTTACATATATTTTTTTATCTCTATCTATCATTAACTAATGATAACTATAATATCCGCACATCTGAAAATTGTAAATACTGAATTTTATACCGATATTCAATAATTTACTCTGACTTGAATTCAACTTGATTTCTAATACCGATAATTTGCAACTAAATTACTTTGAATGTATCTTTGAACATTTAAAAAAAATAAAAATAAAAATAAGAAAAGTTAATGACTATTTTTAATGACCTTCAAAACTACAATATTAAATGGATTTGGATGCTAATTGATGAAACTCATTAAGTAATAAAAAAGCTACACAGATACCTTGCTTTGTTACTGACAGGTGTCTTTAGTGGTTCATAAAGAGAAAGAAAAGTAATATAGAAATGTTGTAAAAATAAGTCTGTTAGTTTTACGTATACCTATTTATATTCTTAAGTAATTTCATCCCGTTTCTGGTCATTCAACTTTAAATATCTACAAATTGATTAGAAATTTTTTCTTAAAAAGGTTTTGAAACATAAAAGCTGATTACAGCAAGCCAGTAAACTTAATAGGTAAGACAGCTACGACTTTTATGCATGCAAACCGTCTCAACGGATTGTATGTCTTCTGTGATTTTTGCTTTCATGCATAGAGCATATAAGCTGCTTAAGAAAATCGAATGCAATGAACTTTGTGTCTTTTTATGCTATAGTTTCATTTTCCGAGCAATTGAGCAACGTGGGAATTCAAGTTTGTAGAAATATTCTGCAAATAATTTTTAATGCTTCAATTTAACTCATTTTTATTTACAAATCCTTTTTTTATTTCTAACAAATTTGCATCAGAAATGACTTTGTGAAGATTCTTATATTCATATTTTTTTTTTTTTACTCTGGCAGGAGACAGATTAATGGGAAAACAGAATTATTATCCTGAACCCTACTTGTGCCCCAATCCCAAATTAGCATACAAATTGAATAATTCAAATATGAATTTTCATGCATTTAAAGTAAGTTTGGGGGAAACTTGTTCACTAATGTTGAGTAGTACCAGTTCGCGAAGCTCTCTGTGTTACATAACACTCGCTCTGTTTTCCTCGAGCATTGAACTTTTATATCAAGTTGCCATCTTGACGATGTCTGGCTCCAATACCCCAGATTCAATTGAGTTGGCTCCACAGTAAAAATTCAAAATTATAATAACTAGGAAAAGCTGGAAACGATCCAATCTTTAGTCACATACATTACGGTGTGGTGTGCACATGTGAGTAAAATTTCAGATCGACCTTGTTAATGTAGAATTATGGAATACGGCGGGAAATAATAAGTCGGATCGAATTTATTGGCCCTCTGGTAACAATGTTTATAATAACAGGGTTATGGTCTTGATTTATATAACTTATATATGCGCTCGCAATGCTCATTAAGCCCTCATCAATAATCTCGGCTATTGCACTTTGGTCAAGTGCCGCGGAAACGACGCGGGGGGCGCTGCCGTCTAACAATGGACTAAGCCTTAGCCTTAGGTATCTTGGACGTCATGCAATGGGTCGTTCATTGAGCACGCGACGCACTAAACAATCGGCATTTGGTCAGGTGGGTTTACTTGGACATTCTTAAGATTCCCTGTCCGTTGCCGCAATCGATTGGCCAAGAATTACGACGACGGAATTTCTGTTTGTAGTGGAGGGCAACTTCGGGCCATTGTACTATGTTGCCAAGGAATGAATTTGACAATTCTTTTTTTTTTTCTGTAAAGAACTTTGAACCCTAACAAGGGTTTTTTTTTTCCCTTTCATTTACTTTAGAGTCGATCCAAACTCTTTTGTGATTGCCGGAATGCGCGCACTGTTGAGGTGGTTATAAAAGCAGACGCCCTTCATCGCAATCGCACAACACCACGTCGCACACGTTACGTATTTGCGGTGCTGATTTCTAGGAACAGGTGAATATCGTTGAGAATGGCATTATGCTACTTCCTGCAATACCGCATATAATAGTATATGCAATATATGCATGTGTGCTATTTCCTCAGCCGAGGTTTCATTTTTAGAAACATCGCCGGTAGCGAGAAAGCAATGTTTCCATGTTTGCACTTAATATTTGCGGAGACTGTTTCATTCTAGAGCTAGAACGATAGTGCCCGATCTGGGTGGAGTTTGAAATAATTTGACTGGCTGGGCACATACTCACCGGTGATTCTAGATTTAGCTTTAGCTCGACCACTTTTTCCTTGAAAAAAAGGAAGAAGAGAAAAACAAATTCCAGCTTTTAGCTCATAATAAAAAGTGTCGTACATTGGGACTTTCATGCTCTTTACGATGTGGCACGTTTTAGGAGGCAATCCCTTAATGCTGGGTATGTACCACCGCCCAAAAAGGGGATAAGCGAAATCAAAAGGATTTGGGAAAAAATAAGATGTTAGTTAAACCTATATATGTTCAAAATGTTCCGGCGGACTGTTTTTCTGCTCTGACATTCACGTGGGACGGCAATGTTGGTGGTAAAAGCGTATTTTCATTAAAGAGGATGATTTTTTTAGTTGGAAATTAGGCGGATGCTTCCATAATTCCTTGTGGGGAATAAAACCTTTTCAGCTTTCTTTTTGGTATTCCAGAGAGTTTTCAGAAGTAGCATAAAATATGAATATAATAATATATTCATCGAAATAATATCAATATATATATAACGGAATTTAATTTCTAATCAAAGGACGATGTAAATTGTAACTTTATCTTTTAGAATATCAGTTACATGTAAATATGTTAGTCGAACGAATTTTGACTAAAACCAAAATTTGTTAGACCTACGTAAGTAAAATCTTATGTTGAATGGTACAATACAATTCTACAATTACAATTATATAGGTTTTAATTACAAAAAAGTAAGTGATCATGAGTTTAAAAGTATTTTCCTCATTTTCGAGTGACTTGGCTTGACATTAAATACAAACGAATTATAGTATTTTTGGTAGCATATCTAATTTTTGTTATGCGGAAAGAAAATTTTACTATGCCGCTTGACGACGTCTTAAAGTAAATTTAAAATAAACAAATTCTAAAAAATAATACAGTAATTATATATTGAGATAAGAAACAAAAATTCATAATACCTAATATAAAATTTGCCATTTTAATGGAGTTAGTACATAGATTCTGATGGTTAACCCGTTCAATTCGGCGTGGACCACCAGTGGCCCACAGGCGAATGGTTCATCTGGCGACGTGTACCACAGGTGACTCACATCACATCACATGTTTTTTTTTTATTGAAAAATTAAAAAGCTTATTTTTACAGGTAGGCTATAATAGATTTAATGTATTTACATACTTATTTGTTTTTATGGTTTTTTTTTTTAAATTTGTGCAAGGCGCCGCCAGATAAAGCAAAATACGATTTGTACTGCCGCCCGATGAAGTGAAGTATAAAAAACTGCGCCGGGTTGAACGTGTTAAATTTCTCTTGATGCAGTTCTTACGAAGATGTTATTAAGTTTAGTCGTTTTAGGTTCCAAGTTGTTGTGAAATGAACTGATATAGCATTGAAATATGTCTATAATACATAGACACATACATAAAATAAGAAAAATATAGACTTTTAACAATGGGCCATAGAGTGATTGATCTGATAAATCGAATAAAAAGTACTTAAACTCGTTTGGTCTCGTTCGAAGGAAGACAACAAATTTTAGCATTCTATTGAAGGACCCCTGCATTTTATTTCATAGCTGTGAGAGATCCCAGCATAGACCTCTGTTACAATAGAATATTTTAAACAAAGGTTCTCGGTATTTGATGAATAAATATATGGTTTATGCGGTTTTTTTGTTCATGATAATTAACTGATTTTGATCGTGATTCCAATGAAAAGTTACGCAGATATTCAGCCATGTTTTTAAATTTCTCTCTTTGTGAATTAGGAACATGAAAATGAAATTTTGTATTCCTAGTTTCAATCAAAATATGAAAAATTTATTTAAGGGGACATTCTCTTTCGAAATTTTCAAAAAATCGATTTTGAGATTTTTACATATTTGGATTCTATATACTTTCAAAAGTTCCCTCCTAAAATTTCATCAAGAAATTCGTAATAGAAAAAAAGTTACAGCTATATTTGTAAGAGCGCTCACCCATGAGTAAACACCGGTTTCTATTCAATAAAATTATGGTAAAAAACCTTTAAACGCGTTTTTCTCGAAACTACCTTTTTCAAACTGGTAGGACGGTTTTCTCCGAATCTACTTGACCGATTTTAAAAAACCAAAGAGCATTCGATTACTTATTGAAAATACTAGAGGATATGCCTCTAAAATTTAACAACAAAAAACCCCTTTTTTTACGGGGGTAACTTACCCCAAAACAAAATTGCTTTTTTTTCGCATTTTTCTGAAATATACATATGAAAACTTCAAAATATGAAAAAGTATGAGTTTTAGAGGCATATCCCTTAGTTTAGAGTCTCAAGAATAGAATCCATTTTGAATTTTTCAAAAATCTGTTACAGGAGGTCCACAAATTGTCCTACCGTATTAAACGTCACTTTTGGACGACGCCCTCTACAGGAGCCAAGGGAAACTAAAAATGAAAAAAAAAATTTTTTTTATATTCTTAAGACACAGTTGAACAATGTCCAAAAGAAATTTTGTCAGTAAATATAATAGTTTTTTCATAATAAAATTTTTAAAAAGTGCTTTTTTCTTCAATTTCGAAAGAGAATGTCCCCTTAATATTTTCAAATCCCGAGAGCGTTAGTAGGGTAGGTTAAGGAACTCATTATTTCGCCTATCTATAATAAATATATAATTAAATAATATTCTCAATATGGGAAATTGACGTTTTCTTGAATTTTCTATACTTTTAGAATCTATTTTTTTATGGGGGGGGGGGGGGGATTACATAGTTAAACATGCATTTTTTGGACCCATTTTTAAAATTTTTTTTTAAGAGTATTCCAAAAAAAATTGTTATTAAATAATATTGAAAATTGAGTTTTTGACATAAATTGTAAGTTGACGCTCCGAAAAAAAAGTCGATTTGCGGTGAGACACATACTAATAGCTGGATCATCTAAAACAAAAAATAACAACAAGATTTTGTTAGGTAATAAGTTTCTTGAGGTAACGCTGTCGAGTTTTTTTATTTATTTCGATTATTGAATTTTTGGTGTGAGTTTAAAGTCAAAAAAACGAAAAAAAAGGAAATTTTTTGTTTGGAATTTCTGTTTTCAATCGGGAAAAATTCTATTAAAAAAAAAAGACATTGAAAAAAAAAATATCTCGACAGGAATACCTTGTAAATTGTCTACAGAAAAAGTGTGCATAATTTCAAAAGGATGGGTCAAGTAATTTTCGAGTTACGTGTCTCACCACAAATCGACTTTTTTTTTTGAGCGTCAATTTACAATTAATGTCAAAAACTCAATTTTCAATAATTTTTAATAAAAATTTTTTTGAATAGGTACTCTTAAAAAGTTGTTCTTTAGTATAGGCCTTCGCCCATTTACCTTACTTTTACCAGATCGATAAAAAAAATAATCTTAAAAATGGGTCCAAAAAATGCATGTTTGACTATACCCCCCTTAATTGAGATGAAAATTCTCAATGTTCTTGTTTCATATGTACAAAAAGGAGCTAAATTAACATTCTCTGACTTACAATGTATTAAAAGTTATAGTTAAATTTCATTTGTTTTTTTAAACATTTTGAATAGAATGCCATAATATTTCCAATACATAAATTTCGCTGGACAACTAATTAGAAATACTCGTTTTGGATGGAATAAAAATTGTTTTTTTTTCCAATATTTCGTAGGGAAACCTGTTTGTAATATTATTTGTTCGTACCTCTTCTTTATTGAAAGTATAAGTCGGCTACATCTCTTCACAGGTATATTTTCCCATGCTAATTTAATTGCAGTAAAAAGTTCGTCAAAATTTTTGAAGTTTTTTGAAGAAACTGATTTCTGTACGTCGCCCCACATGTATTCAATAGGATTGAGGTGCGCATTTGATGCAGGCCACTCCAGCACACTAATAAAGTTGTCTTCAAAAGAGTTCTTGGTATGCTTTGCTGTGTGCTTAGGATCGTTTTCCTGTTGGAATGTCTAGATCACAGGCAAATTTCCCTCAGCCCATGACAGTATTACGTTTTCAAGTATGTCGACGTACTTTTCCTTCATCAGGGTGCCTTCTATGCTATGAATGGGACCAACTCCATACCAGGAGAAGCAGCTCCACACAATAATCGATCATCCGCCATACTTTACAACAAGAGTAGTATACCTGGAATCAAATGCAGCGGCTTTAGGTCGACGAACAGACATTTTAGCGTCTGGACCCGTTCTATTAAATTTTGTTTCGTCACTCCCTAACATACATACATATATTTCCATTGGTATGTTGTCCAGGCCAAATGAGGCTTGTCAAAATTCGCTCCTTTTTTTCCGGTTGCTTGCAGACACTAATGGTTTCTTCCGTGAAACTCTGCCGTGCAACTCAGCCTCAGCCAAACACCTTCTAACGGTTCTCGCTGAAACTGCCGTTACGTTATCACCGAAAATTTGGCAGTGGTTGTCAGCAGAATTCTTCAAAGTGTCCTTTTTCTTTGCTCTGATGATTTTTCGATCTGTTAGCTCAGACATTTTCCGGGATCTTATTTTTCTTAGAACATTTTCCATTGTTGCGTGTGCTTGGAAATGTTTTACTGCTCCATAAATAAGTTTTAAAGAGCATATCAATTGGTTTGCAATTTGGCAATAAGACATTTTTGCTTACCAAAGACTACTTCCATGTGCATGGAAGCGTTACAATTTTTGTTTTTTTTGCCCATGTTTATAAACAAAGTATTGACAAAAATAGTGTCTTAACATGAATATTTAATGTAACTTTAATATTTACCAATGCAATTATTCAAAATATATCAATTTTTGTTTAATAAAATGGAAAAATGAATACTGTTTCTAATTAGTTGTCCACATAAAATAGCATTCACGCGAAATGATATAACCACAGGATGTTTGTGTGGGCACGAACTACTACTAAAAGTGCAGTTTTTAAGTAGCACGTGGTCGCTAGGTTTTCGCTGGTATCATACCGTTTGATTTGAAACTAAGGCGAAAGAAGGAGAGCAAAAAGCAGTGCTGATCAAACTGTTTCTAATTATTTTTCCACGGGTGTATCTTACTTTTGAATTTACCATCAATACAAATCGTCTCAGGGATTTGCTATCGAGTCCATTAAAAACTGGAATATAAGACGTAATGTGCGGTAAAAAAAGACTTTCGCTAATCTTATGCAAATATTATTATATGGCTTACATGATTGTTTCAAGAAAGAACTTCCTTAAAAATGACGCCTAAGTACCTAACGTGGTTGGTCCACATAAGAGACAGGTTCCCAATTAAAAAAAAAACCGGCCAAGTGCGAGTCGGACTCGCGCACCGAGGGTTCTGTACAAACCTGTAGGTATATAAGTAAAAGTTCACCCAAAAAATATGTGATGTAACTAAAAATTTAAGGTTTTCGGAATTTTTCCTTTATATGTGCTATAAAACATTGCTTCATGCCAAACAAGATTCTAGGTCGACTGGAAGTACCCTTTAGGTTTTGATTCCCTTGCGAGTAGTTGCGAGTTTGAAAATATGCGGCTTAAATTGCTGTTTCTTTTGATTGCGTTGACATAGAAGTTTGATTTTGTTACAGCTTAAAGGTATTATAGACCTGAGTATTTGATATGAATTTCAATTTAATACCTCTACGCGTTCATGAGGAAAGGGGTAGTAAGTTTAAAATTATTAAAAATATTTTTATTATATGATGTAACTAAAAATTTACGGTTTTCGCAATTTTTCCTTTATCTGTGCTATAAGACGTTGCTTCGTACCAAATTTCAAGATTCTGAGTTCATGTAGGTTTTGATTCCCTTGCGAGTCTCGAAAATTTGCGGAAATTTGCGGCATAAACGGCTGTATCTTTTGATTGCGTTGGCTTAGAAGTTTGATTTTTTCACAGCTCCAAGGGACAGTAGACCTGAGTATTTGATATAAATTCCAGCTTGATACCTCCACGCGAAAAAGGGTCTTGACAGACAGACAGACGGACAACAAAGTGATCCTATAAGGGTTCCGTTTTTTCCTTTCGAGGTACGGAACCCTAAAAATGTTCAGTACAGTCAAGTCTCCTATAACGCGGTGTTTTTATAGCGCGATTCCCATATAACGCGGTGTGAAAAATGCGACAAGTTCTCCTATAACGCGGTCTCTTTATAACGCGTTTTTGATATAAGAACATTCCAACAACTCAAATGGCTTGAAAAATGTATCCATGGCAACACATATTCGATGTGTTAAATTTTTTTAACATTAACATTAACATTTTCCATAGAACGCATATCCTGATTTGAATTAATTTGAAGTCTCTCATAGCGCGGTTTCCATATAACGCGGTACGAATCAATCGCGTTATAGGAGACTTGACTGTACTCAGTTTTTTTCCTGTACTTTCTTAAATATAACTATGAATTGTGACTTATTCGCTTTGAGAATCAAATTATTTGTCAAAGCCCAATAAAATATTAATCGTAAGTTGACGTTATCGTCATACATGTGAAATTCACAGAAGTTGACAGACAACAAGGAGCTCTGAGGAACGCCAGTAGTGACATTAGTACCGAAAATTTGTTGTCGGATTATACGGCCTGACACAGTTTTTAAAAATAATTTAAAATCAGTGAATTTGATATTCAAATCGGTGGTATAGTTAAGTTTAAAAGAAAAAAGGAAGAAAACGGTTTATTTATTTCACAATTGACATTTGAACGTGAAGTTCCAAATGAAAACGACCGAATTATGGAACATGTAACATCAGTTAAAGTGAATATCGATTTCAATCGAAATGTAGAACATAGATAACTTATGAAAAGATAAAAATTCCTTTCGTAAATTTATATCATACAATAAAGAATAAACAGTTTGGCATAATTTTTAGTTTCTGTATACAATGAGAAGAAAACATTTTTTTACTCAGAAAGGAAAGCAATCAGAACTTTAATTCAGATATTGCAAGTAATTTCCCGTAGAGCAATAGATAAATAAAAATATCGGGCACCTAGATTTGTTTGTTTTACTCTCATAAAGTACTAGAGAAGATGAAATTAAAACTGCGGATGTCGGTTGAATACTATTTAAAAAGGACTTAAAGCTCACAAAGGTAAATTTAATTATGTTTACATTTTGTCTGAAGAATACTTCATTGCAATAACAATGGCAGCGCAGCGCCCTGAAAGCGCATCCTTCGTCTAGAATTTTAATAAAGGAGGAATAATGAAGAGAGAAAGGATATGACATTTCCTGTGTTGTTGTTGTGAACAGTCTCACCCGTCGTCGTGAAACTTCTGACTACTTTGCTTTTCTTTAAAAAAGCGTCACCGTTCTAATTATGCGCGTGATGCTCCTGGGAATCGATTTTTTATCTCTCATCCTAACCACACCATTAATTTTTTTCTTCCCTGCTCCTTTCGATGGATTGTTTACTCAAACTAGAGTCATACTTACTTACACATGCGAATCCGGAACTCTGAAGCCAGAGCCAGAGCCAGAGCTTCATAATAATTTTCCACAAGGCCGGAAATTATATACTTACATTTGGGTCAAAGTTATTCAAAAGCACTGTCGTTTGAGCGAAAACAAATTTTTAATTTTTAAAATTCTCATCCCGGGCACAGTTGCAAACGCTCAGTAAATATGAATTTTATCGCTGCTCCCAAGTGATTTCCCCCGGGAACTGAAAAGCGCTCCTTTTGTTTAAATTTTCGCAATATTAAGTGCTTGAATTGTTTTCCATGACAGTGAAGCACTGAATTAGTTGCAGTTCGCAAAACTCCGCATTTCCGCAGGATAACATTTAACTCCATTATACCGACTGTTATACATGGGTATAGGATATTATGAATATTTATGTGCTAAATATCCATTTTTTTTTAACTCGCCTAGGGTACTGAAGTAGGAAGCAGACACAGGAACAGACCCGGGGAAAAAAAGTCTAATAAGTGAACTTATAAAAGCCTTGAAGTCAGAGTACAATTAAAAGTGAACGAAACGTGAACTTTAATGAAATTTTTACGTAGTAATTTTACTGTAAAATATGAAAACTTTTGTGGGCTATCAAATTTAAGATAAAAGAGGTTAAATGATAAAAACTGAGAGGAAACTTTTCGAATAGGATGTAAGGCAGAAGTTTTAAGTTTTTTAAACATATAACTAATTATGAAAAAATTGTGTTTAGAGTAGGTGTACTTGATATATGAATATAAAATATATCTACAAGTTAATTTTTTTCTTCTCTTTGGCTTAAAAAGATATCTTTCCCATTTATTGCTTCTTGGGATTTGCGTTAAAACTCACGAAGAAAACTTAAATCCCCCTTAGAAACAGACTAATGAATATCTTGATGATGCTTTATTCCAGTTCCAAGATAATACCCAGGAGCACTTAGTATATAAAAATTCGGATAATGAGGAACTTTTTGTGTAAGCCCTCTTCTAGGGCTCGCTGTATGAATATGCGGCACGAGCAAGCAATATAAAAACCAACCTCATTAAATTTCAAAAGGTGGCAAAGTACCCGAGAGACTGAGAAAGAATGAACAAATTCAAAGACGGTAGAGAGCTTTAAATTATTTTATAAAATATTAGATTTTCTTGTATTTTTTAGCGATATAATTGTATTGCTCTCAATCGAAATATAGAACGGTTAGTCGGGACTTCAATAAAGATTAAATAACTTAAGACCTAAATATTCCAAAAATAAGCTTCTTGAAGGATTATTCCGCTGAACACAAAAAACAATATCCTTCTTTGTTCGTGTATTGCCGGAATAATAAAAATGCGATTATCCTACTTCTTCTGAAGTATCTAAAAGGCTAGATACCGATTTAAAGGACTTTAATAGCTAATTCATGTAAAATGCGTATAACTTAAGTGAAGCAGGAGGCAAAATAACATTTGGGAAGATGTTTAATGCAGGAGTATATTAGGAAGAAAGAAGGAATATAATAAACTTAATCATTAAGTTTTTCACATGAAGTTGCTTACTTTGCGATATTCCTCAGGGAAACTTTGGAACTTTTCATACTTATTTAAAAATAAAACTTTTGATAAAATGACGTCCAAAATGAGTTTCGTATTTTTAATTTATTAAGACAGCTGCTGCAATAAATACCAAATTTTAAACTGTGTGCATTTTCATTAACTTCTTGTTATGTACGGGAAATATTTAATACATTATTTAGTAAGAAATTTATGACATTTGATATTTTTGACCGCGTTCGAAAGTGAATACATATTTGTTTCTTTATTTCAATTCACAACAAAAAATGTGCATCAGCTTTCAGCATCTGCAATTTACATATGATTCAAGCAGGGGAAAAATAATTCGGTGGAACAAGAATGAAAAATTTATTGTATTCTGATAAACAAATCCTGCTCTCTTGTGTAGTTATTATCTGTCAATGATAAAGGAAATTGTTTACAGATGTTTGCATGTTCAGTTGGATTTGTTTAAGTAGTGTCTTTAGTGTCTTGTTACGTATTTACATAATGGCTAAAACTTTTGCTGAAAAATTCACAATAGTACATAGAATCTTAAATTTGACTTTCTCGAAACATAAATTTCTGTCGAAGTTTTGACATTCTATTCTATCGGTATTGAAACTTTTTTACTTTTAATCAACAGTCCTGGTCTGCACTTTTAACGTATGTGTTATTTACAGATTAATGTTTGATATCAACAAATCTTCAAAGAAGCAGGAAATGTTTATGTGATTTCTTTATTTTTTCTTTTACCGATGGTAAATATACTCATACAGATTGAATTTTTGTTCTTATTAAGTGGACATGTTCTTTCTAAATTGGAAAAAAAAGCATTTTTTTAAAACTTTTTTTTTTTCAAATCTATAGTATTTATTGAAAAACTGTTTATTGATTCTATATATGTATGTATTAAAGTACCTAAAAAATAATTTTTTTTTATGATTTTTGACTCTTCGTATTGGCGGTAGAGGGCGTATTTGAAAAGGCACGTTTTTGACGGTCAGACAGTTTTTGAGCTTCCTAAAAAAAATTAAGCCAAAATTCGAAATGATTTTATGTTCCTGAGAAATTTTTCTAGGGGTTATACCTAAAAAATTATAAAAAAAAATTGTTTTTCGTTACTTTACAGAAGATTTTCAAAAAGTGTTGAAAAATCGACGAATTTTTTAGGTGAACTACCCTTGTAAATGGGGTGGATTTATATAAATATAAGTTTTTAGAGGTATATCCCCTAGTATATTGCATAAAGAATCGAATACTTTTTGGTTTTTTCAAATCGGATGATTAGAACCTGAGAAAAGTGTCTGACAAGTTCAAAAAATGTAGTTTCGAGAAAAACGAGTTTAAAGTTTTTATTTGATAATTTTAAGGTACAATAAGCGTAAGGGACTGCTACAAATCTGTCTATAACTTTTTTTATATGTTGAATTTCTCAAAAGGGTTTTGGGAGAACATTTCTGTGATATATTAGAACCCATTTATGAAATAAAAAAAAAATAAAAAATCGATTTTTTCAAATTTAGAAAGTAAATGTCCCCTTAACTTCGAAGTTCACTTTATTAATAGTTAAGATTTTAAGTTAATTTGTTCTAGGTTTTTGTTTAGAATAGATATGAATTAAAGTCAATTTACATTGTCATAATTTAAAAAAATAAAAAATCCTATTCTCTGCTCTTACTCGAAAGTCTGACAAACCGACATACATATAGTATATGTATAATCTAGTCAAAAAATACATCATAATGAATTATCAAAAATCGCCATTGATAACTATGTTAAACTTTACCCAAGGTCAAAATTCACAAGAAAAAAATTATTGCAAATATCTCTTTAATGGGTGATCTTATGGTAAGAATACTTGTTATCAGTTTTATAGCTCATGAAATTGCCCAAAAAAATCGCCTTATTACTTTTTTTCATACAATTGATCGTTGATGAGATATGGCGGTGTAAAATATATTAAATATCAATATTATATGATGTCCATATATTCCTATTATCATTACAATATTAATAATGCATTACTCATTAAATTACCTATTATAAACACATAATAATTATTTGGACTCGACTATATATTCGAAAATTTGTTCCAAATTGGGGCGGAAATTGGAATTTATCTATATTATTCTATAAGTTAGTTGGTTAGTCTAAAAAGACTCAACAAGAAAGATACGGATTGATAGAAACAAATTGTATCTACGTTACAGAGGTGGGTTGAAGATTTTTTAGAAATAAACGGTGGATCTGTTGGTTTTTTATTTATTTACAAGTTATTTTGCCACATACACCTCTTTGAAAGAAATTTAAAGAAGCACAGGATCATATCTCCGCGGTACGAAATTAATGAATTTACGATTGAACAATGTTGGGAAATATTGACAACTTATTTCAGTATTGTGTTACGAATTTTGACAATAAACTGTTGTACGCAATTTGTATGAAGCTGCGATTTTATGTCATTGACTTTATTTTTTGCGGGGTGTCGTTAAAGATCGATGTCATGCTGACAATCCAGCATCGATTAAGTCAGCTAAGCACAATATTGATCAAGCTGTTATTGAAATAGGGTTGCAAACTATCGAAAATGTACTGCAAAATTGGGTTAAGAATATAGGCTGCTGCCAAGCGAGCCGAAGCAACCATTTAAATGAAATCATATTCCATAACTAATCGGAAGGTTTACTCTTTTCAATAAATCAACAAACTATGAAAAATATCACAGTGTTTATTTTTTAGCACTTTTAATCCTATTAAACCAGCCAATGACCCACCCATTTTACATGTGGAGTCGGTGGAACTTCTCATAAGAACGTCGCAATAACTTGAAGGTATCGGCAACCGGTAACCGGTAGCTCAGTTGGTTGGAGTATCGAAGCGCGACTTCGAAGATTGCAAGTTCGTGCCCTGCCCATGTCCAGTCCGTATATTTCGAGTAATTTCCACATACATGTCACTCTTAAATCACAGTTTATATTTCGGCCAACTGCCTTTGCTTCAGTCCTACATTCAATTTTTTTTACTTTAAATTCAGGGTATGCTTTACCATTTAGTCCCAGGATGCAGATCGAATCAGAAGTCGCAAGTATTTACTGCACGGAATGGATGCAAAAAGCCCTGCTGCATAGTCAGCTGCTGCTGTTTTCAGCAATTTTGCCGCATTGAGTCCTCAAGGAAAGGAAAGGGTTAATTGGGATGGCGGGCACGTGGCCTACGAGTCGATTTTAACTCCTTGAGGCTCCGATCGATTTGGGCTGTTTACTCTATTCGAGTGGCAAACATTGCGGTCGTTGCAGACTTGCCAACGAAGTGTTCGATGTGCCTTGTTAATTAGTAACTCCTGGCATTGCTTTTACGGCAAATATTTAATAAGCCCCAATGATAAGTATTAATAAATTAATAGCTGGAAGCCCAGGGAATTAACTCAAATTTCAAACTGACTCCAGGAAACAGCTGTAGAAGGAATAGATTTGTACTGAGGTAGGTTAGCAACTCCATTTAGCCTTATCGCCTGAAGCAGTAGATTGAATTAAAAAGTCTTCCGGATAAACTTTTCTCGTATGCGACTTTATCCTTTCTTTTACTTAATTTCTCAAAACTCGTAAAGTTCTGCTAAAAGGTTTACAATTTGTTTTCACTTGAGGCTGTTAAAAGCAAAGTCATGAGAGGGTACCTACATTGAGTGCTCCTGTTGGAAGCTCTTTTTCCAGAAATATACCTACTCTTTCAAATGCAACATGATAAAATCCACGCATTTGATATGTTGGTTCCTTGAAGGAAGTTGATGTACAAGACTGGAAAGCCTGTCGTATAGCTTTTTGAGTTCGGAAACAATTTTTACTTTATGAATCCGAAATAAGATTCTGCTACATTTCATCTCTATTGATCGATAAAAATGTTCTTGCATTTTAAATGCTTTGCTGGAGGTTTGCTTTGGAAAGTTTTATTATAGAAGAGGGAAAGTTTCGAATTGGTCGAGTATTTCGTTCTGAATTGAATTTGAAATAGAAGTTCTTGATGCATTAAATATTTTTAATTAAAATTCCACATTACAAATGTGAAAAGCAGGCTAGAATCCAATTTAACAACTTAAATCGAGATATGTTTGCCTGGGAAAAAAATTGAAATAAAACTAAAATAACAATAATCCTAAATCCAAATTCTCATATTTTGCCTTTCCACAAGATGTAACAACAAATCGAAATTTTATGCAAATCAAAATTTGTAAAAGTATTCAGAAATGATGCAAAAAGCAAATCAGTCAAATTTATGTAGTCTTGATAAATATCGTTGTAGAATTGGTTGGTAAAGTAAAAATTACGTGGGAAAATATTCCAATGGAAAAATGAAAAAACTTAGTAGACAGCTTGCCTAGTACGATGAAGGCTGTGATTGAGCGTGTGATGGATAAACGAAGTATTATAAAGCTTTGAATATTTATTATTACTTGAACCGTATGGTATGTATATTAACATTTATAGTAATCACAGCGTTCTGTTAACATCATCTTTTTGCCTCTCTTTGATTTTTTGCGTTTTTTAAAGTAGATATAAAATTATCACGCTTGGTGTCTGATTTGCGTGCTTTACTCATAAACCCGCGTAGTCATCGCCAGTAATCAATCGAAAATTGGAATTGGTCACTATCAGCCTCGGGAAACACGTCTATGTCGGTAAAGTCTCTTTCTTGCATAAAATTAACCCCTTTCAGCACCAGTCTTGCAGCAACACGGCTAAAGCCGATATTCATCTCCTCTGCTGGTGATCATGTTGCAGTTTTCGGCCAATAATTGTTGAATTTTATTGATGTTGTTATCAATTGTCGACGTCGATGGCTTGCCAGAACCATCGTCATAGTTAACGGACCTTCGATCGCCCCAGTAAATCGTTGCCAAAACACTTTAGCAACATTTTTAACGTTTTCGAACCCTTCATTTCATATTTAACACAACATTTAATGCAAACTCATTGCTCAATTTTCATTTCCATTTTAAAAATCGCTAAAATTCGGAGAGAGGCAGAAATATGATGTCAATAAAACGCTGTGATTACTAAAAATGTCAATACATAACGTCATAAATTATAGAGAATGTCAATGAAAGTTCTACCAATCTAACAAAAAAAAGCTATTACAATCAGACAACAGATGGCACTGTACGGTCAGAAATTCCCCTTTCTTTTTGATCATGGTAATCATGTAAGATTCCTTAGTCATATAAAATATCTTACTGCTTTGCCTTGTCTGTTTTGATAAAAACAAAAATTGATAATATCTCATCATTACGTCCAGGGATCAGGTTGCAGATGTACAATATTATTTTTCAGACAACGCAATCGTGCAAGTGAACATCGCAATCAGCAGGCATCTTTCTCGCGGGCAATTTTTATGTATTTGCTTGAAATTGAAAATGCGAAAGTGGGCACAATTCCATGGGAACAGCAACAGCGGCGGAGGAGGCGAAGAAAAAGGCAAATTGAGTAGCTCTTCCATTCAACAACGTTTCTATTTAGCAGAACAAGGAGCATAAAGCCATTGTCGCTGAAAACAAGTCAATAGATGAATGTCTCGCAGCTTGCATGTGCCATTGTAGGGCTCGAGGCTTTTTGCACTTACTCTGCGAAATATGCAGTTATTTGTATCATGCGGTATAGCATCCCTTACTTACTTCACGCTCGAGAGGATAGATAGAGGCTCCGAGTGATATGTTGACCTACATTATACATCAGCTGCGATCTATGCAAATTGTGCACTTTCAGGGCCCTGGGCCTAATAAAAGCAGATGTCTGTTTACGTTTTAAATTTCCTACGAGGAAGTCAAGACGCCGGCAATTTAAAATTTATACCCCGCGAGGTGTGCGCTCCTCCGACCGTAGAAGGAACCTCAGCGCATAGAGTAGAATGACGTGATGCACTTTTTCCTTGCATCCATTGTGTTATGCTTAATTGCCACGAATGCAAATAGACGGTTTCATTTCAGCTTGCCCGGCACGCCTTCTCTTATCCTTCTCTAAAATGTCAGTTAAGGAAGCCAGGGGCGTTTTGCGTCCCCCGATGCAAATCTAGGGCATGCACAAAATCGAAGGCAATAATGCATGCCGCCCCTGCACGCTTACAGTTTTCGAGAAAAGCCCTTATTTTATGTCAGCATGATTGCGAGGTGAGGAGTCTTTAATAAGATTCACCAACGTGACAAGGGGTACATCCGTCACAAATATTTATGCCATCAAGATGACTTCATACCTTTGATAAAACAGTGGCGAGTGATTTGAATAGCCCTTTCTGGAAACGTGTTGCGTGTTGAACACGAGAGGGTGTTTCAGCTCTAATTACAACCAGCATGGCATCAGTAGGCGCGAATTAAAATGTACTTTTCAGGTGTAACTCTCGAACTCGACTTTGGACAGGAAATCTGAATGGAGTTCAGCGTAAATACATTTTAATTGCAATTAAAATTGTATGCGAACAAACTGAATCCACGTTATTTGATTTGGGTTTGAAAATACGAAACCTTTGAAATCATGATTTTATTTGGGAGCTGAATGAGCCTATAGATTTGATTGAACAAATATAATATTTCCCGAATCTTATTTCAAGGAAAAATTTAATTTAAGTACCGCAAAAAAGGTCGATTTTATAATAATTGGAAAATCGACTTTCGATTATCCTTAAAGAAATTCCAGATCCCAAAAGCAGAGCCAGGTGAATTAAAGGGTCTAGCCGGTTAAGGAGGTGAAAAGTGCCCCCAGCGCTTTTGAAAAACAAAAAATATTCTCATGTAGTACATGAAAAAGTACATCTTTGCTGAAATTTTCAGACCCACAGACCCTCACATAACCTCAAAAAAAATTAAAACGTGATTTTCAGTGTTTTGGCGATATCTCGGCTTCTTGTAGACGTACAAAATTCTTTTTTTTCTCAAATTATAGGGTCTTTTGTCAGCTACAAAATAATATTTTTTTCAAAATTTTTGGCGGGAAATTCAAATTTTTATACAAGTTCGAAATTTTCAAAATTCAATTAAAAAAAACAAAAAAAATAGAAACGACGAAAAAAAAATATGTTATTCTCTGGATGTCAAGCTATATCCATGAATTATTTCAGATTTTTAGATTTGGTGCAACAGTGTCAAAATATCGAAAAACCGTTTTTTCAGCATTTTTCGGTATTTTTACATCTTTTTTAAGTCTGAATATTCTTTAAGTATGCATTTTTTTAAGTCATTTCCTACCTTGATAAATTCACAAAGAGATCATATTTTCAACCTGGCGTGACATCATGGCTGAATTACACTCACCCCACCGTTCATTCATATTTGTCATGCAAACTCATTCACGCATATTTGAAACTGAGCGGAGTAATAACAATTCCAAATAGTTGCAATATATTTCTTAATAAAATACCTCACAAAGTAATAATATTGCCCCACTCTCTTCTGCACTCACTTATAATATAAAATTGTATTATACAAATTAATACGTATAAAAATAAATATAGGATCACCTGAAAAAGAAGAAAAGTCTGAAAACATACATGTATTATACCGAACCTGAAAACATAAGTCAATAGATAAAATCCAGTATTTGAGATATGAATAGGATAATTAATCTTCATCATTATCTTCTACAATAACTGGTTCAACACCTTCGGTTTCAAATATTTTCTTCAATTTAAATTTTTTAGTTATATATCATGCATGAGATAAGTAATATATTACAGCTGCTACATGCGAACAGGAACCGAGGGGGTATCCCACTCTAGAGGCCCTTGAATTGAACGCTTTTTTCAGGGTGTTGAACAAGAAAATATAAAACATTTATAGTTATACATAATAATCCTTTTATTATCTGATCTTTAATGAACATTTTGAGAAAATTTTTTTTTTTTTTTTATTGAGTAGTTGGGTCATGGCAGGAACTTAGGAACGCAAGCTCGTGGTGTGCGCCATAACAGCCAAACAAATAATCCGAAAAAAGTGAGATTGCACATTAGTACTCTTTATATATGTGGCTATGGCAAGAGTGTGCCATATTTAGAACAAAAATTTTTTATTCATTTCTTTAATTTTTCCTACTTATTCGTTATATTGATTGAGTTGATTTTTACTGTTAAAACATGGGATATAAGCTATGTAGATGTAAAAATGCCTGATTTGCTCCACTTAGGTTATAGAAGCAAAGCTAACACAGCTTTTACCAAAATCTGAATTTTTTCGGATGAATGGTTTTCTCAGAATGCTGCACACCATTCATCAAAACGGTATTTTGAGAAAAACGGCATTTAAGTTAAAGATAAAGGCAACGAGGAGTGGTGTGGAGCGCCAGCTGCGCACGGAATTGCCTGTAGCGGCGCGGGCTTTTCAAATTCGCGACAAGAGATAGCTTAAACGATTCAGAAAAGAACACAGAATTTTTCAAAACTAAAAAAAAATTCATTTTTTTAACGTTTTAGGGTGGGATACCCCCTTAAGCCATTTACTGTAAGCTTGGGAAAATCTAAAACGTATGTTGAAGTCAAACGAGTGAATAAAGATTTTCTTCTGCTCCAATTGCCATTTTGTGATTCTACAGCTACAGAAAAAGTTTTGAAAATATTTCTCACTGGTAAGTATCAAACGCAATAGGCGATTTTGTATTTAGCAGAAATGCTAGATGAAGTCAATCCACAGTATTTAAAAAAATCAAAAGATATAATTAAGATACAAGTTCGTTCCGGGCACATTAGCAGTAAAACTTACAATTGTTATATCCATTATAAATCGGAATCAATAGTTTATAAAAATATTCTCAGATACTATTGGGAATGTGCAAATGGCTTAAGAACAGTCTGTTCCCGTAAGCTGTAATGTATTACGATTTTTTCCGTAGATTATGAACTCGTAAATGAAAATGATCAATCAACTCCCGTTTTCAAGGAATAGGTGAGTGAAAAAGTCAAAAGAACTTATTTTGACCATATTTGAAAACTCGTTCAAATATAACGGATTATTATAGAACCTCGTAATGTGGCTAAAACCAAAATTAGAACCTTGAGCTATTATCTCAAAATAGTAAAGGTCTTAAAAATGTTCGAAAAATGCCTTGAAAATCAAATGTTTGACCAAACCGATTATATCATACAACAGATGCTGAAAGAAGACTATAATAAATACACGCTCATGAAAAACCTTTTCGCGAGAATGTTTAGATAAGCTATAGAAATTAGTTGTTTCAGTTACAGTTAGTTTCAGTGACTATCTGTTAGTTTTTGATGATTTTTCAAAAATGGCAAGAATTCGATATTTTGAATTTTCCACTCAATTTTTCTCGAAAACGGGAGCTGATTGAGAATTTTCATTTAAGAATTCTTAATATACGGAAAAAATCCTGTAGAAATAATCTGGTACTCTTTTGGAAGATTGTTGATGTTATTGAAGAATATAGTTATGCAGATTAATTGTCCTATTCATATCTCAAATACTGGATTTTATCTATTGTCTTGTGTTTTCAGGTTCGGTATAATACATGTATGTTTTCAGACTTTTCTTCTTTTTCAGGTGATCCTATATTTATTTTTATACGAATTAATTTGTATAATACAATTTTATATTATAAGTGAGTGCAGAAGAGAGTGGGGCAATATTATTACTTTGTGAGGTCTTTTATTAAGAAATATATTGCAACTATTTGGAATTGTTATTATTCCGCTCAGTTTCAAATATGCGTGAATGAATGTGCATGACAAATATGAATGAACGGTGGGGCGAGTGTAATTCAGCCATGATGTCACGCCAGGTTGAAAATATGATGTCTTTGTGAATTTATCAAGGTAGGAAATGACTTAAAAAAATGCATACTTAAAGAATATTCAGACTTGTAAAAATACCGAAAAATGCTGAAAAAACGGTTTTTCGATATTTTGACACTGTTGCACCAAATCTAAAAATCTGAAATAATTCATGGATATAGCTTGACATCCAGAGAATAACATATTTTTTTTCGTCGTTTCTATTTTTTTTGTTTTTTTTTTAATTGAATTTTGAAAATTTCGAACTTGTATAAAAATTTGAATTTCCCGCCAAAAATTTTGAAAAAAATATTATTTTGTAGCTGACAAAAGAACCTATAATTTGAGAAAAAAAGAATTTTGTACGTCTACAAGAAGCCGAGATATCGCCAAAACACTGAAAATCACGTTTTAATTTTTTTTGAGGTTATGTGAGGGTCTGTGGGTCTGAAAATTTCAGCAAAGATGTACTTTTTCATGTACTACATGAGGATATTTTTTGTTTTTCAAAAGCGCTGGGGGCACTTTTCACCTCCTTAACCGGCTAGATTTGTTTTGAGCGGGTCTGTTTTGTGTTCTTTTACCGTACTACATTTTGTAAACGAGAACTTAGCCCTTATGCTACTATGATTTTTTAAGGGACTACAATTCCTTGAAAATTGGCACGCTTTTATAAAGTCAGATTTTTTTAATCAAGGCTCTGTACGCTGTAGTTTTATATTTGTATGATAGGTCAATATTGATAATGTTATCATATCTTTAAAGACCAGTATTGGACCGATTTGTATGAAATTTTAATTATTTTCTAAAAAGCAAAAGTAAGTAGCTCCTAAGTAAGCTATATTTTTAAATTCTATAGTTTTTTTCTATCAAGTTTTAAATTCTCAAGGTACTTTTTCGAGAAGTTCTAAGAGCTAGTTTTTGGATGAAAAATTAACATGAATATATTAAACTGAGTTTAAAATTCAATTTCATTTTTTCGAAAAATTTAACGATAGGTAAATGTAGTATAACAATGAAGCTAGAGATTTAAATCTCCATGAATTTTTACTTAATTGACAGTGAATTTCAAAGCAACCAGACCAACAGTGTGAAATTCAACAGTATTTGACAACATAAATTAAGATAGGTTTTAACCTATGCGAATTGTGAAAATTATAACCACTGGTTAATTCTTTCTAAACTTACAAATCGACTAAAATTACTAAATTTTAAACATATTTTAATAACTAAAATTTGGGTCTGGTCAGAAAAACACTAAAAATTTAGTCATTTGCATTATCGATTTCAGTAAGTTTGTAAGTTGGACGAATTAGAAGTGTACTGCATACATTTGCGGGTTAAGATTTTTAAAGACCGAAACCTAGAAGTTTCGTGGGACTCTGATTCGTTTAATTAGAATTACTTATTTATAGTAAAATCAATATTATGAATCTTAATAAAATTAAAATAAGATAAGAATTTATTTCGTGGTGTCAATATCGTACGAGATGAGTTCCAAAGAATTAATTGGACTAGTCCATTTGATTTGAACTTTAGTTGCAATCAAGTAATAAGTATATGTATACCAACGATGTTGCTTAATGCCAGAAAAATTTTAAATGTACAAAGTCCTTTTTATTACTTTTTCCATTTTTAAAAACAATTAGAAAAGAAGAAATGTTTAAATTCATTCATTTGATTAGTACTCAATTAAAGATTTCAAACAAGGGTATGAATATACAAAATGAATTACCATGATTAGCCACCCTAAGTTTGTAAAACCATTCGTACTTAATTGAAGATTATATACAGGAAAATCGAACCTTCTACGTTTCTCGATATTTCAGTTTAACCCATTAATGCGCAAAACGAGGATTTTGTGCACGCAAGTTCAATTGTACGATTGGAATAGAAAATTGAGACGCATTTCCTCCAAATTCGTATATAAGGGGTTTTTGGGGGTGGTTTTTCAGAATCTGGCATTTGTTTTGCATAAAAACTTCAAAACCCCTATTATTTTTTGGGTTTTTTCAAAAAAGTGCCGATTTTTTTGGGTCATTTTTCGTCTCAACATCGATTATCTTGTCGTTGCTGCTATTGAATGATCATATAACTACCCGAAATCGCGGTCCGAATGTCTACACTTTCTCAAATCATGATTTTGAATTTTTTTTTTTTGCTTTGGTTTTTGCAAAATGGCCATTTGATACAGCAATGTAATAAAAACCTTCGCGATTTTTTTACACGAAAAGGATCAACTTTACAAAAAAATTGTGTATGACAAAAAGTGCTTATAATTAGCCAAGGAAAACATGTAAATTTTTTCAGAATTGTTTGGACTATTTTTGGTTTTTTGGATTTGGCCAATTTTTCAAAAATCCAAAAATGTCCCGAAAAATTCTGAAGAAATTCACACGTGTTTCTTGGCTAATTATAATCACTTTTGGTCATATAAAATTTATTCGTATAATTCGTCCTTTTTGAGTAAAAATATCACCAAATTTCATCATAAAAAAACTTGGTGATATAATTAGCCAAGGAACACGTGGGAATTTTTTCAGAATTTTTCGAGACATTTTTGGATTTTTCAAAAATTGGCCAAATCCAAAAAACCAAAAATAGTCCAAAAAATTCTGAAAAAATTTACATGTTTTCCTTGGCGGCTAATTATAAGTACTTTTTGTCATATAATTTTTTTTTTTGTAAAGTTGATCCTTTTCGTGTAAAAAAATCCAAAGTTTTTTATTACATTGCTGTACAAAATGGCCATTTTGTAAAAACGAAAGCGAAAAAAAAAATTCAAAACTATGGTTTGAGAAAGTGTAAACATTCGGACCGCGATTTCTGGTAGTTATATGATCATTCAATAGCAGCAACGACAAGATAATCGACTTTGAGACGAAAAATTACCAAAAAAATCGGCACTTTTTTGAAGAAACCCAAAAAATAATAGGGTTTTTGAAGCTTTTATGCAAAACAAATGCCAGATTCTGAAAGAGCACCCCCAAAAACCCCTTACATACGAATTTGGAGGAAATTCGCCCCAATTTTCTATTCGAATCGTACAATTGAACTTGCGTGCACAAAATCCTCGTTT
The DNA here is from genome assembly GCA_949715965.1 of Dysmachus trigonus. Taxonomy (NCBI): domain Eukaryota; kingdom Metazoa; phylum Arthropoda; class Insecta; order Diptera; family Asilidae; genus Dysmachus; species Dysmachus trigonus. Next base: position 35,018,532 of record OX454319.1, read on the forward strand.
TGCGGATTAATGGGTTAAACTTAACATTTATGTACTTTTATATATTATATTTATATCATATAAAATAATTTTAATTGTGTATAGTAAATTAATAGCTTTGACAGAAGAGGGGCCAGTGAAGACATAGGGCTTCATGCACTTACTTGTGTTTATTGACAGTAATTAGAAGTATATTATACCAATTTTGAAATACGCTACTTTTCATAGAAAAAAAAATAATAATATCCCATTTCATGATCCTAGATTCCCTTTAGATAAAAAAAATATATCCCCAACATAATTTTGTTAAGAATAATAAAACCTTTTTATGATTTGTATTTCCAGGTAAAAACAGTAATATATTATAAACTTTGCGGAAACAAAATTGTCGACAAAAACGCGACACTTTTGTATCATTCATAATAAAATAATATCGAATTAATGAAGAGTCTATTTTATGAAGGTTTATTTATTTTTGATAAAACAAAGTAGAAAATTGTCCAATTAATCCGCCTCCAAACAACTCAGAACAGCACTACTCTCAGCTCCGCCGAGCGCATAATTTTTAATTCACGGAACGGCTGCAACGACAGCAGGTACCCAATTATTAAATATGCCACCATTAATGATTTATTAGAGCGCAGAACGTTGTTTATTTCAAGCGTATAACTAATATTTCATGCAAACATTTGATATTGTGAATGAAATTATTTTGAAGTGCATAATCCTATACAATGTCTGTGATGTAAAAAAGCATCAATTAGGTGTACGATTACTGGCGATTGAATTAATTGAAATTGAATGCCTGATTAATATTTTAAGCCACTTAAAAACAATCAATCAAATCTGAGACTGCAATCACCGAGTGTAGGAAAAAAACAATAATCCCACTTCTGTTAACAGCGCATAAATTAGGGGTTACATTGACGCAATTTTTGTTATCGAGTCCATTGGTTCGTGTGCGTTTGTCGTATTCTGTGCGAAAATTTCGAGGTAGATATTCCGCGAAATGATCAAAAACTACGAAACATCGACACTTTAGAGCTTTATGTCACCTATCAAACAGGTTACAAATTGTTGTGTCATTAGTTTTTTATGGGCGCGTATTCTCAGGCCAAGGACTGGTTCTTGCAACAGACCGACTCAACTAAAAACGTTTTTGCTATTATCTCAGTTTGTACGTTCCCATCGAAGATTGCTGTCCAGATAAATTTGGATCTGCTCCAAACATAAGCTGGAGTAATATTTGCGCTCGAGCATGGACTCAAGTGCGTTATGTTTTATGGTGTTTCTCAATTAACGTGAAGTGCCCCCACAATCGAAATGCGTGTTTTGCCTTTTGCTTCAATAAAGTTGCACCATACCTCGCCGTGTCTGCTTGTCTTATGTTTTATTATAGATACGCAAAAGCAATTAAATTGAAAAGTAAAATGCATTTGGAACTATGTCTTTTCTTGGTGATTCACATTTTGTACCTAAAAATATTTATATGTGCCAATAAACATCTTGTCATAAACGATTATTGAACACTGAATCATATTTATTTTTTTTCATTTTCAGAAAATATGAAGATCAATGCATCAAAAATGGCAACTCCGATTGAGGAAAAAGTGGACCAAAACTTGAAGGTAAGACTCAATTAATCATGTCTTAAACCTACAAACATGCCGTATAACATAAACAAGTTTATTGCTATTTCGAAACAAAATGAAACAAAACCGGCTCTTTTTATAATTTCAACCAAACAATAGCAGCAAAAGACTTAATGAATGTTTAAATTAAACGGTACACGATTCGAGATCAATGGAATTGGTAAATTATTCATCAGATCAAGGATACCGGTGGTCGCCGCAGTTTCTCTTTTCCTTTCCTTAAAAGTCAAACATATATTTTGTTGAATATTTCATGGAGTCTTTTATTTGAAATTGCCTTGTTGTCGAGGTATGCAACAATATTGAAAGGTAGAAAGATTTTCTTGCGGTAACAGCCTTAAAAGGTATTGTTTTTTTCAACTTTGCCTTACTTAATTATTAAACTCATTTCATGTAATTAAAGGTACAGTGGTTTCGGATGCATTTGCAATTCTAATTTATGTTTTATTTTAAAAATAATTCATCAGTAGACTCTACAAACCATTCAACCACCCCATTGCTTCATTCTATAATGGTATTATAAAACAGCATATACCCTTTCTAGAAAATATGATATTTTCTTTCTAGATATGATTTTTGACTAATTTTGGCCCTCCAGTTTAGAATTAATCCTATGGTAGGATTTAAATTTGTATTTATATAAAGATTCAATTTTTATTTCCGGGTTTTTTCGACTCTATATAAGATAGATCGATATCCACTCAAAATTTGAATTTTTTACCGATCACAATACTTTCCTTACTCAAGTAAAATAAATGAAAACCTCCACCCTATCGCAGATTGAAATTAAGGGAAAACCTATTTCGATTATTTTTAAATATTGCATAATCATATTTTAAATTGTTAATTAAAAAAAAAAAAAATTATTTTTATCCGTTATTATAAATTGTAATGAAATCTATAGATGATATAATGTGAGCTGGAATTAACCTTACAAAACGTAGGCTTCCACAAGAAAGTTTTATTAAATCACAAATTAAATAGGCCTTTTTATTAAGAAGGAAAAGATTATTGCAAGGCAATTTCAGTTTTACAACAAAAATCCCGCATTTGGAAAAACATAAGTTAAATTTAAAGAAAAAGAAATGAGTCCTCAATAAATGAGGTTTGGTTTGGCTTTTGGTTAGGAGTACAAGTAATCCGTATAACACGGTTGTTTGGTTCCTAAATTTTGCCGTGGTATACGAATCTGTATTATACAAAACAAAGAACCAGTACGAAAATTTGAGTTAGGTTCCAAAAATTAAAAAAAAAACATACTATTATATTTTTATAATTAAGAAAAATATCTTTATGAAAGCAGTTTTCATCAAAAGTATTATATAATATACATATTAATAAGAATTAAATAATGTTTTCTTCGTCATTGCCAAGCACCATTAACCGAGAGCATTTTCTAATTGATGAGGTATTTTCATCCTCTGAATTTTCTTTTGCATTATCTTGATTTTCATGGACCAATTTTTGTAAAAAATTTGTTATTCTAGATTACTTGCTTTTAGTTAAGAGATCTTTATAAATTTCCTCATATAATGCTATGCACTTCTGAAGTTCTCTCATAAACGGTGTGCTCCTTTCAGATGAAAGATCTTCATTTAAAACATATGATTCGGCTAAATCTCTAGGTCTTTAATTACCCTTTTTAGAGTAAACTGTTATACTTCTTCGTTTCCACCTATACTATCGTCTCCTGTGTTTTCTTGAAATATCCTAGGTGTCATTTAAAATGTCAAACCTACTATATCAGTATTTTCTTTCGTTCTTGTTGTACGAGGGCATTATCCAATTCTCAAACCGTGTTAGAGCGAAATATAGAAGTATTGTGCTAAAATTAAATCTTTTTAGCGCTGGTGTTTACTTGCTGATACAAAATTTTCTATGTAATTATATTAATTCAAGGCAATTTCATCAATCATAGCCTTTTAAGGTCCAGTTATTCTTCCAAATTTCTTTTAAGGGGAGGTTCTCATCTAGAACGTCAAAAAGTAGGTAAAGTTCGTGATTTTTTTGAAGGCAAATGACAAGACATAGGGAAATGATATTTGGCATTATCTTTTATTGTACATTTATCTGTACGAAAAAATTTTTTTATTCAAAAAAAAAACAAAATGGCGCCCGTTATTCAACTTCTCCGGAGGCATGTTGTTCGAAAATTGCCCAGCTGCGTACAATTTAGGGGTCGCAGATTGGTCTGAAATCAAATAACGATGACATTATTATAAACTATAATAAATTTGTCTCAGAATGAGTGGACGACTTTCAAAAAAAATTTAAAATTGACGGAATGGCGCGATTTTGAAATTTTAAGGCCGTTTTCGGCCGTTTTTTTCATAGTTTATCACTTACAAAAAGGAGATAATGTTACAATTTTCAAAATGTGCTACACTCTTTCTATGAAGAAAATTGTTTACTTTAATATGCACGAAACTAGAAGTTGATCGGTTGAACCGTTTTTGAGTTATCTTGTACGCAAATTGTACACAAACATGCCTCCGGAGAAGTTGAATAACGGGCGCCATTTTGTTTTTTTTTTAATAAAAAAATTTTTCGTACAGATAAATGTACAATAAAAGATAATGCCAAATATCATTTCCCTATGTCTTGTCATTTGCCTTCAAAAAAAATCACGAACTTTACCTTTTTTTTTGACGTTCTAGATGAGAACCTCCCCTTAACTCGGCATTACCAAATTTTATTAAGACTTATTAACTTTGCTAACACGACTGGGAAAAAACGGGCTAGATTAGAGGCCGGATTTGGCCAACCTGAGATTTACTATACTCTGATCAGACAGCGTGAGTAGGCATGATCAGTTATGTAACGTCATTTTTGGCCCAGCAAGCATCTGGCTGACAGATGCAATCATGCCCAGACTACTGTATATCGCCCTGATTAAAAACGTATTATTTTAGAAGGCCCTGATAACAATATGTAATGAAAAATATTGGAACTATTGCTCGACAGCACTGCATGAATGTAACCCATTCCAAGTTGGACAATTATGTCAGCACAGAACAAATTAAAAACCCTCACTAGATCACATCAGGGTCGTATGAAATAAACTAGGGTTGAGCCTAAATGGGTGTAAATCTGGAGATTACATCAGGGTCTGATCAGATAAATTAGAGTTAACCTTAAAAGGGCCGAAATCAGACGGCCTCATCAGGGCCGTATAAAATAAACTCGAGCTGATCCTAAAAGGGCCATATTCAGGAGATCACACCGGGGTTGGATAAGACAAAGGGTTAGAATCAGATTATCATATCATAGCCTGATAAAGACAAAATAGGGTATTCCGTATTAAGGGAATAGGGATATTAAATCCGGCCCTGATCAGGACTCCGTGCGATTTTCCGTAGTAGGACATTTCCTTTGGAACCCTGATCCGTCTCTGGCTGTACTCCGGCTTACCCTAGTTCATTTCTAGTCTGTAAATGGTAAAATGAAGAATTTTGCTTTCTAAGAAGATTTTTTAAATCTTGCATTAATTCATACAAACTTTATAATTCTACTTTGGTTAACGACAAATTACATTTGGGTTAGATTTATGCCAAGTTTTAGCTCAACAAACTGAAGGAGTTTGCGAATGCAAATCTCCTTAGAAGAGTCCTTAATCCCAAATCGCTGCTTTCTTGGATATGTTTCGAGTAAACGAGGAAACAATTTGTTCATCGTGATATAACTCAAAAGAGATTTACATCGCACAGGAGCCATTTATCACTCAACCGTTTCCATAAATCGTCTTCTTAAAGATTCGCCTCACTCAACCTTTGGCGGACGCGAAATTATTTAAATCTTTTGAAACGTTCGCACTCGCCAAGTCTTCGTGAATTAATTGCCTGAAATGATTTGAGCCCGTTTAACCATTGATCTGAATTCATTTTTCGTTAACTTGAATCGCGTTCGGTCCAGCGAAATCCACCGGAGGTAAAAAAAAATATTGAAGCAAATCAAATTATCGTTTTTTACTGGAAAATTAAGTAATTCACTCTATAGAAGTCTCCCTCTTGAACTATATTCATGTTATAGAACGTACTCTGGGCATAGAAATTTGCTCTATGATGAAATCATCCAGCAAACAATTTGCGTTTAAGAAAGTTATTGATTTGGTTTTCCCACGAGCACTCTAATTTCATGCTCAAATAAATTTGCATTTCGATTGTGAACTTGTTGAAATTTAAAACTACTCCCAGTCACGAATTCCCAGCGGTGGGGGTCCAGATTCAGGTTAGTTTACCGCGACTTTGTTTAGAAATAGCATAAAATCTATTCGTTTATCCAAACATTGAAAATTAGAGAACAGTCAGAAAGGCCAACTCAGGTGCGCCATTTAGCTATTTAGTTCCGGTAGGTTAATTGCGCCTTTTCAGGTGCAAGGTAAACACTTTGCAGGCATGAATTAATAAACGAATAGCGAATGACTTTAGATTATTTAACGAACCACATCATATCCACAATTGACCAAATTGTGTAATTTCTCCTAAAACAATAATTAATCATATTTTTTTGTTATATTATTTCCGGATCCCATTAATCATTTCAGATTCGAACCGGGATGGTTACCGTGAGCGATGGGAAGAGCAAACCGGAGCCGGTGCGCCTTAATCTTACGATGGAGCTCTTAACACTCCAAAAATTAGAGATCGTCACACCCACAAATTCAACAAATGGACCACCTATTGAATCTAAGGTAAGACCACCGGATTATCTCCTGAGAAGGTATTTAGCATTACAACAATAAATCTAGCGTAAATATTTAAAAGCGAAATACATCACGCCCTGCAACAGCTTAAAAGTCTTGGGAATTCTTTTTTTTTTTTTTTTTGTGCTTACAGCTTAAAGGGTTCCCAAGCGAGGCAGACAACTATGCACAAAGTGCTTGATACTTATTTATGCTAATTTTCATAATGAAATGTTCGTATGGAGCTCCCAAGGCAAGACCCCGCTATAAGATAAATGACTAGGGAAGGTTCAGGATGATATTCCCCTCTCTAAGATTTGAATAATTAAGCTGTGAGCATTTCGGGCAGCGCATAACTTTCAGGATTATGTTAACAACATTAATGATGAAGGATTACTTGAACGACCAATCTCTGCCCAGGTCTAATCTAATATTGACAAATTGCTCGTGAAATCGAATTCCCCATTTGCGTTAGTCTTTGGCAATATAAGTTTGCAATATGCTCAAGTAATTGTAATATAATCCTCAAACTCGTAGCCACTTGTTCGTAATGGCTATCGATAAGAAGGAATTCCATTTCAAAGTGTTCAAGTGGAAAAGGTATTGATGGTGAAACTGCAAATTTACTTCTTCGTAATTTCTGTTTATGCAAATTAATGTTTTTTTTTTTATAAAATCAAATGTCTCGCTCAACGCTTTATTCTTTACCTTTATGTCTATCCATATCAAAAATTCAGCCAAGTATGGACTTTATGCACTGAAATCTCGTACATTTTGTTTAAACGTAAAATTTATTGTGTAAAACTTTGAAAGAACTTTAAGTACAGATCATTTAAAGCTAAGATAATCAATTTCTTTAAATTTAAATTTAAATGATTTTAATGTATATGAAGTATTTTTTAAGCAAGTCCGAATATTCAATTTAGATAAAACACATAAAAATTGAGCAACCATAAATGTTGTTTTATTCGGAAGATAATTTTTTAATATTTACTTTCAAAATTAGCCATATGTGCTTCGGGGCTGCCAATTTTTACCACTTTTTCGAGAATTTGGAGCCGGTATATTCGCAAGACACATGTGTTTGTTGGCTTTCAATGCGCCAATTGAAGCTGGTTTATCAGCATAGACCAGAGACCTCACATATCCCCACAAAAAAATGTCCAGCGGTTTGAAATCGCACGATTTTGTGACTCATTGGCAGGTTCCTTTCCTGAAATAAGATTTTCACCACATTGTCCTGTCGCTGTATGGCATGTAGCGCCATCCTGTTGAAATCACAAGTCGTCAGCATCAATCAACCGAAGTTTTGAAAACTGGAAATGCTCACGAAACTACATATAAGTTTTCATAACTGAACCTGAACTAATAAATATGGCATTGACACTTACAAGAAATGGCAGCTCATTTGACAGTTATCGCTATCGATAATCTGGCACCTCTTAAAAGAATACCCCTTTACATAGAAAATATTATAAAACTTCGATTTTTAGAAAAATGTAGTTAGCATTTTCAAAATGATACTCTAGCATAAAATATTAAATACTAGTTGTATTTACAGAGAGTTTTGACTTTATACGATTGATTGTTTAGAAGTTTATAATTAATCTCCAATAGACGATATTTCCTTATTATCTATATACACGAAATACACTAATCTATACTACTTACTATGTATCTTCGGGAATAAGATTTTCATGAGCCTGCCCCAGTTGTGATCTTTATTCACTATTTATTGTATGAAGTAATCGGTAAAAGTGTATTCGACGTAATATTTCAGAAAGTATTAAAACCTCTCGTATTAATAACTAAATCCTCATAATTTTATTTGAACTACTTTACAAACTCCTGTGGCACTTCTTTATTTTTTAATTAATGTGCAAAAATAGCCACAATACTTTTTGTACTTTTCAAACCTATTTGTTTCAAAAAAGTGACGTGATAAAAGAATTTATTTTGCAAATTTCTTATCTACGAAAAAATGCTATAGAAATGGTACAAGACTTGCTTTGTATAAAGTGGGTGTCCACCAGTGTTATATATTAAGCGTATATTTTTAAAATTTTAAAATTCAATTTAAATTTACTTATCTACTATAATATATTCCCTACATTTGTAAAGAAATAAAACAAAGTTGAAATATCAGAGATGAACTCCCAATTTATTTCTCCTAATTTCTATCGTAATGAATCAGGGTTTACTCGACTTATTTTCGCACATTAACACTTTGCTCCACAGGGTACGCGATAAATGTTTTGATTTTAAATATTTATTGTTTGACGTAATATCTAAAAGTATGTGAAAAATTTACTCTAAAGTGAAGTTGATTGAAGTTGCGATAAATCGATTATTTTACTCCAATTAACAAGTACATATAGACAGTATCTCATCTGGTGGCATTAAAGCTTGAAAAATTTATCTCAGTGGCGCAAAGTTAAATATTTCGAGCATAATATTCAATGATTAATATACATACAGGATACATACATATAAAATTAAACAGTACTCGCTTCATTTTGCGCATCACAATTCAGCGAAATGCTGTGAATTATGCAAATTGCTCAAATATTCATTTCTCGCAGGAACGCATGGTGCAGATTACCCGACAAAAAGTGGGCGGTCTGGGACTGAGCATAAAGGGTGGAGCCGAGCACAAATTGCCTATTCTGATTTCCCGAATATACAAAGACCAGGCGGCCGACATAACCGGCCAATTATTTGTAGGCGACGCAATTATCAAGGTGAATGGCGAATATATCACAGCTTGTCCGCACGATGATGCCGTCAACATCCTCCGAAATGCAGGCGACATTGTTGTCCTCACCGTTAAGCACTACAGGGCGGCAACTCCTTTCCTACAGAAACAATGTAAGATATAGAAAATTATATTTTATTAGTAATTCCATTGAACATCGACAAAATTTTGTGAATGTATCCTCTCCATTGTTGTAGCCTTTGTTATTCTTACTACCTTATTTCAATCTGTACAAAGAAGATAGCGCTGTGTTATGGAAGAATGTTATGAGTTTTTTTAATCTTTATTCTAAAATTCTACAGACGATAAGCATACTGTTGGTATCATAATTTTGTTATTATTTTGCGTTTTTATGAATAAAATCCATGACAGTGTTTTCAGGACAACTTCAGAAACAAAAGATACGTACCCCATCATTAAACAATCGCATATAAATATAAAAAATCAAAATATTTCTCCGTGACGTAATTATTTAAGCCTGGACTGATTTGTAAGCTTGATGATTCACTAATATTGATGAGATGATAGTTCCAGTGATCATTGTCCTCATAAAGCACGTCTCTGTGGCTTATGTTATTAGATATTCTTGATGGTACTCCAATTATTATAATGATGGCATTGATGAGATGCTGAACAAATTTCGGTATCAGCAACATAATGCGACTCCTGAGTCTCTTTAGAGCGCAAAAATCACGATTTCTTTTGTATTCGGTCCGCCGCTCAAAATTGAACTCTCTCTTTTTAAACCTTTAGATCTTTGAAAAGCATCAAAATAGTGTATAGTTTATTCGTGACTTCTTAATTCTTATTTGAACCTTTGGATCCTTGAAATATATATGTGGAATCGGTCGCACTTCTCTTCAGAACTTGCAGTTACTATCGGCAACCATAACTCAATTGATAAGAGCATCGGAGGGCAAATCCGAAGATCGCAGGTTCGAGCCCTGCTCGTGCCCGATCCGATCTTTTCGAGTAATTCCCACATATATTTAGTATGACTGCATATTTAGTATTATTTATTTTATTAGAATATCTTTTTCATTATTATATAAATTTATTACAATATTACGTTTACTATATATACTATAATAAGTCAAATTTATGGATACGATAGGATTTCCACGATCAAATTAGAGCTTATATTCTATACAAAAATCTGTTTAGCTCCTTCTAAAGCGGACGCATCTACCATCTTGGGGATCAAAATATGGCTTAATTTGTATAGAATCGGTGTTAATTCTTATTTACTCCTCCAGTTTTTTAATGGGACAAATGGGTTTAAAATAAAAAAAACTGGTCAAGTGCAAGTATAATTTTCCTGTAAACTTCAATGTGGTTTAATGGTTTCTGGGAAAATCAGCTGTGATAGGCGGAGATTTCCGTTTTTCCTCCTTTGACGGTACGATACCCTAATTTTGATACGCATCAAGTGATCACAATTGGTTTTTCTTTTTGGATTGAGTGTAGCACAAAAACGAGTTTTATCTCAACCACTAAAAAAAGCTTCAAAACAATTCATCTACATTGTGCATAGATTCGAACGAATAATAAAACTTATAGACGAAAATACGTAAAGTTTTATTAAATGTATATACAAAAATCATCTAAGGTAAGTAATTAATGCACTTTTTAACTTTATAAACAATTTCAAAGTCAAAGTGCATTATTTATTACTTGATTAAATATCTTACCATCGTCAGCATATTACTGGATCCTAAACCCGAATAGTATCAGAGGTAAACAAATATTCCAAATGGAAATAAACCGGCAAATTAAATGACAAAGCAAAATTTACTGAATAAGATTATGTAGTAAAAATTATTAGTAAGAAGAAGAAGAAAACCCATACTCGGACAATTTTCAAAGTAGACTTACATATATTTTATATTTGTTCATGATTACAAGTTTTTTCATCGAAATTTTAATTGAATAATGCCTACATACAAAATACAGTATACCTTGTCTGATAAGCACGATCACGAATTCCTTGCATCTAGTGGGCGCTGTTCAAAATTCTACAATTTAATTTCACAAACAAAAAATTAATAAACTAGAAAAAAGTTTCTAAAGGACTTGGCCAAAAAAATACCCAGAATCGCCAGCAACGAAATGTATACCAATGTGTTCAGTAAGTTGAACATATCACGTCACCAAAAAATCAGCCTTCTAAACCATGTAGTATAGGAGTTATGAACCTAAATAAAATAATTGGAATCATAATACATAGTTACATTAATTTTTATTGAGTTTTATTTAATATATCACTATTATAGTGTTATTAAACGATGATATATTTTATTATAGTATATATTATATTTATAAAGACAAAAATATATAATAATAATTATTATTTAATTAGATATATATATACAGGGTGTCCAAAAATACCCGGCCACCTCTTCTAAATCAGGCAAAAACATTTTTTTTGCCAAGGCGATTACTCCATTTAAGTAAAATGGATACGCTCTATCGACTGGCGCTATTTTCAGCTTCCGATCTCGACCGGAAGTGCGTTATTTAGACCGGAAGTATATATTTTTTTAAATGGATGGGTACATTTTGACCTCGAATTCGGATTCCACGATGAAAAATACACAACTTTCATTCAGCAAATTTTTCAAAAAAGTGACGTTTTCGCCCTCTAAATGACCTTTGAAGTTGTTCAAGCTGGAAGTAGACCTTTAACTCCGGAATTGCAATATTTTACAGCGAATTCACATTCTTCGTCATAAGTTGTGAATGCTGGGTTTAAATGGGGAATTTATCGTCTCCACCTCCTACCGGAAGTGGGTTTCCACGCCAGAAGTAGACTTTCAACCGCACATATTTATGACGTAGAATGTGAATTTGCCGCAATTTTGCTGTTAAGAGGCCTACTTCCGGTCTGAATATTCCACTCCCGGTAGCAGGTGGAAGTCCCCATCTAAACCCAGCATGCATAAGTTATGGCATATAATGTGAATTCGCTGTAAAAAAACACAATTCTGCTGTTGAACGGACTACTTCCGGTCTGAATATTCCACTTCCGGTAGGAAGCGGAGGCGACAAAGTCCCCATTTAAACCCAGCATGCACGAATTGTGACGTAGAACGTGAATTCGTTGTAAAATATTGCAATTCCAGAGTTAAAGGTCTACTTCCAACTTGAACAACTTCAAAGGTCATTTAGAAGGCGAAAACGTTATTTTTTTGAAAAATGTGCTGAATGAAAGTTATGTATTTTTCATCGTGGAATCCGAATTCGAGGTCAAAATGTACCCATCCGTTTAAAAAATATATACTTCCGGTCTAAATAACGCACTTCCGGTCGAGATCGGAAGCTGGAAATAGCGCCAGTCGATAGAGCGTATCCATTTTACTTAAATGGAGTAATCGCCGTGGCGAAAAAAATGTTTTTGCCTGATTTAGAAGAGGTGGCCGGGTATTTTTGGACACCCTGTATATATATTAGGGTGCTTTTTTTTCGTGACTATTTTTTTTTTTGTCAGTCCCACCTCGAAATTTTGTGACAAATACCTAAACAAAAATTCCCTGAAAATTGGAGCCCTTAATATTAATATTAAGTACTAGACCAAGGCGTATAAAGATTTCCCATATAAAATACACGTAAACTTTGATTATTTTTCTTCAAAACTCTACAGCTCAGAGGCATTTTATGGTATAATCTTGGACAATGGTAGGATTACTTCAGAATTGAATGCTCTACAAAAGTGTCTATTGCAGTGTAACCCTAACTCCCACCAGCGAGGTAGTACGGGTCATTGACCCCAATTTTTCCACGAAATTCTCGCTTTTTGCCCCTATCTCGTAAACAACAAGAGATACAGAAAAAGTGAATATGACAAACTTGTAGCAAATTCAATTTCCTACAAAAAAGTTCCGAACACCAAATTGCTAACATCTATATTTCTTGAGATATTGGGCTTTGAAGTTGAGGTAGTGTTTCTACAATTTAGCTCAATAATCCATGAAAATTCCACTCTAACTCAACTTCAAAGCCCAATATCTCAAGAAATATCGATGTTAGCGATTTGGTGTTCAAGAACTTTTTTGTAGGAAATTGAATTTCCTACAAGTTTGTAATATTCACTTTTTCTGTCCCTTTTGTTGTTTACGAGATAGGGGCAAAAAGCGAGAATTTCGTGGAAAAATTGGGGTCAATGGCCCGTACTACCTCGCTGGTGGGAGTTAGGGTTACACCGCAATAGACACTTTTGTAGAGCATTCAATTCTGAAGAAATCCTACCATTGACCAAGATTATACCATAAAATGCCTCTGAGCTGTAGAGTTTTGAAGAAAAATAATCAAAGTTTACGTGTATTTTATATGGGAAATCTTTATACGCTTTGGTCTAGTACTTAATATTAATATTAAGGGCTCCAATTTTCAGGGAATTTTTGTTTAGGTATTTGCCACAAAATTTCGAGGTGGGACTGAAAAAAAAAAATATAGTCGCGAAAAAAAAGCACCCTAATATATATATATAATTATAATAATTATAATTATATAATTATAATTATAGATTTTCGTCTTTATAAATATAATATATACTATAATAAAACATATCATCGTTTAATAACACTGTAATAGTGATATATTAAATAAAACTCAATAAAAATGAATGTAACTATTATGATTCCAATTATTTTATTTAGGTTTATAACTCCTATACTACATGGTTTAGAAGGCTGATTTTTTGGTGACGTGATATGTTCAACTTACTGAACACATTGGTATACATTTCGTTGCTGGCGATTCTGGGTATTTTCTCTATGAATTTTTGGCCAAGTCCTTTGATATGGTTATCTTTAGAGTTGATTCTTACTATGTATATAAAAAGGTAAGAATGTATTGTGGAATCTTAAAGAATAACAAAATGCTAAAACCTTGAAAGAATGACTTTACTGACGCAAAAAAGCTAATAGACACCACAAGCTACTAAATTATAGCTAATAACAAAAATTTACAACTTTCTAAATTCCTTTTTATTATTAACCAATTGAGTGATAGTAAATTCACTGCACTATTAGCCATTGTGAATTTGTAGTGTTCACTACAACTTAACAATTTGATAATAGTGGATAATAGTACATTGTACACTGCCACATTCTGAAAAAAAATAAAAAGTAAATCGCATTTACATTGCGAAATAAACTTTTGTGTTTCAAAAATTTGAAAATGTGACCACCAATGTCTTTTGGATACCAAGAATAGTGTAACTTCTTTCTACGTCATCTGGCGATAACAAGTTAACACACACTTAGCAATGCTGTACAGAGTACGAATTTTGAAAAAAAGTATTCTCTTAATATTAACACTTCCGCGGACGCTAAAAATTTCAATGAGCTGCAAAAGTAGACAGGTGATTTTTTAAAAAAATTAATTGTGATATCCGAAAAAATGAAAATTGTTTTAAGGGGTTAGGTGTAGTCAGAGGCATAAAAATATGACAATTTAAAATAATTTTTTTTTGCCACTAAATTATTTTATTTTATAAAAGTAAAAACATAGCATTATTAAATAAGGTTTCGACTTGACTTGACAGAAATTTTAGAAAAAAAAATTAATAATTTTAAAAGTTATGGCTGTTTGTTTTGATCCAGTTTCAACCGAAGCGCCTTGCGGTGACCATCACTTATCCTTGGAGATTCATCCAAAATCAATTGGACAAAAAAAATTAGTTTTATTAATAGATAATCTAGTGCCTGATCGAAGCTTTTTTTTTTAAATTAACAAAATGGCGGCCTCAGGAAAAAATTTTCCAGATTTTTGGGAAAAAAACAGTTAATTGTTTATAAAAAATCGAAATTAAAAAAAAAAAAAATCCTTCGATCAGGCACTAGTTTTTTATGTTTTCAAAAATCTGTATAAATTTCATTAAAATCTACCGAGCGGTTTTTGAGCTACAGTGGTCACCAGTTCAAAAAACATAGTTTTGAGAAAAACGCATTTGAAGTTTTACACTCAATTTACGTAAAGTAATACGTATTATTTAATTACTTACACCAAGTCATCTATTCCTGGGCTATATAATAGTTCTTCAGCCGTTGTAGCAGCTTCCAAACTATCTATTTGATGTTGTCTACGTAGCATTGTACCTTCTCGAGTGTTGTCGTTAGCGCGCATATCTGCCACTTTCACACGTGCAGTATCGGTTTTTTTGTTCCAGAGCGCCCGAGAACCCTTTGTTAATTATCGAATAACTCGAAAAGTATTTGTCGGATTTACTTAAAATTTTCAGAGAATATTTCTAAGATATTAACTTCAAGAAAATGCAAAAAAAAAATCGATTTTTTGAAAATTCTGACTACACCTAACCCCTTAAAAAGAGACATTTGTTTTTAATTGCACTACAATATTTGGTCATAGTTAGATCTTTATCCATCAATATATAAATAAAACCCAAAGTATACAGATATGTATTCTAGCATTCACGTCAAGTTTTGTATTTCTAATATGCACAATAGGTATGCCATCTAACAGAAATTTTTAAGTACAGAAATAAAAGACAATACAAAATGAAAATATTCAGAAGGACAGTTAAACATGATACAATACATTGAAGAATATAATAGTATCAACAAATTAACGCTATAAAGAATTGAATGCCGATAATGCGACTTATGAATTTGAATACTATAGCATTCACGTCATATTGCGTCACCACGAAAATGAATGCATTATTAGTATTAGCATTAGTGTTCACGAACGTGCTAAAAAACAGGAACTGTGTTTATCAACAAGAAAAATGTGTTTCGACATATCCATTCATGAATTTCTTCTTGTAAAATAAACGAGAAGAAATTGCGCTACTAGACCTATATGAATTATTATTGTTATGTTGTTTCCCATAATCCTTTCAAAGCATCAAAAAAGTCCCAAAAAGATCTTCTCAACTTGTCGATTTTCAATGGAATGACCCAGATGTCTTTTATGAGTTTACTCAGTCCTAAAATCTTCCAGTGTCGAAGGAAACTCCCGACTCAGACAACGATGCAACATGTGCAGAACTGAAGGCCGACGAAGGTTTCAAATCGTCCGTCTACAATGGTAGTCGGCCGGCATCGATTAGTTCAGAGCCCGAAAAAAAGTGGGTTGACGTTGTATCAGGTAAGCCAAAAATAATCCGAACAGACCACAAGCAAAAAAAATAAAAAAAAACAGGGAAACCTAAAATCGCGGCATTGAACGAAAGGGCCGGCCGAAATTAAAACCGAGTTGAGCAAAGCGATATTAAATTGTCTTTCTAAAAGCTAGAGTAATGGGATTTTCTCGTTTCGCCTACAGTGCCCTTGATGATGGCGTACGTCACGCGATACATTTACGGCACCGACAAGCTGCGACCGAACGCCTTCGAGGTTAGAGGCCTCAACGGAGCCTCGACGGGAATAATTCAGTGCGATGACTTGGCTATTTTGAGTCAATGGCTGAAACTAATTACCGATAACGTAACCGGCTTAACACATCTCCAGGTAAGCGCTGGATGAGCTCATTACGAATTACCTATCCTCCGCTGGGCGAGCTGCTGGCTGGCTGGCTGGTGCTTCTTACATTAACAGCCTCCTCCTTCTTATATTTGCAGATGAAGCTCTACAACAGAAATTTCGCCGTCGGCGAACGGATCGAGTATATGGGATGGGTGAACGAAGGTGTTATTAACAACAATATTTCCTGGCAGAGCTACAAGCCGAGATTTCTAATTCTGAAGGGTACCGAAGTAATGCTCTTCGAGTCACCGCCGGTACGTATATATTGTATTGATTTTCGGAATTCAGAAAAAAAAAGAAAAAAACCTACGGCGGTGAGAGGTGACCTGATTCCTGGCCGCCTTTTATACTTATTCGAGCCTTAATTACCGCCGGCAATTGCTCACGTACCTTTTTTATTTACTCCTCTACATTGCGTTTAATGCGACTTCGCTGAATGTTAGCCGAGTAGCACGTCTGCAACTCAAGCTTTTTGCTGAATTCTTCTACTGTTAATTTGGCACTTTATTGCCAGTCGAGAGGAGAAAATGACTCCCAATGAGCTTGCCTCGAGGGTGATGCAAATTAAAAGGGAAATGAACACTGCCATACGCATTTCCCTTAATTATTTTTGCTTAAACGCAATGCAAAGAGTTGTCTCGTTTATGCTAAACACACTGTGGTGCACCGACGACACGGGCTTTTGTATGCCTTGTCGCTTCCTAGAAAAGAAGAAAAATATATAAAAAGTGTAGCCAATTAGCACACCCCCGCCGCCGCCGTACGTAGCACTAAATTGCCTTAATTGTGTTTGAGCATTCATCTTGAACTTTATCCATTGCAGCTGAATGTAGCTGGACTATCAAAAGCACTTGTTACCTACAAAGTTTACCAAACAATGTTCCGAGTTGTGAAGGAGTCGGAAACTGTGGACTGCCGCCAACACTGTTTCCTGCTCCAGAGTTCGGGTCACGAGCCGCGGTATTTGAGCGTCGAAACCCGACAGGAGTTGCTCCGAATTGAAAACAGCTGGAATGCAGCGATAGTAACAAGTGTTATAAAACTTGGGGTAAATTTTGATATTTTAAAGCTTATGAAGCCTTTAGGCCTTACGTAACTCTATCATGATCCCTTTTTTTTTCTATTTGTCTTTTTTTTTTTTTGTATACTTTTCCCTTTGCAGAGGAAAACTTTTGCCGTTTCACATCACGGAAAAAGCGGAGGTTTAACACTAGACTGGCAATCAGGATTTTCACTGGCTGAGGGTGCTGACGCAACAATTGTATGGCAGTATAAATTCTCTCAGTTGCGGGGTTCCAGCGATGATGGAAAATCAAAATTAAAATTACATTTCCAAGACCACGAAACTCGTGCTATAGAAACCAAAGTAAGTAACAGATTGAGATCATTCATCATGAAATTATGTATTTCAATTATTTTACGAGCTAATTTACAAGAAAGCTTTGTTGTTTTGAGATGTAGATAATTATTGAAAAATATTACATTCTTAACATGTTTGCTTGCATAACTGAGGCAGTAAGTAACAATTCACGACATTCTTTTGAAATTTACAACGACTGGAACTCATAAAGTTTTACATCCCCAATTGAAGGTTTTTAAAAAAAAAAAAACAATATTACAAAATTGTATTCATACACATTACTTATTACATCAGCATTATATCCTAATATAGAATGAATTATATATTAGAAACCATATCATTACGATTTTAAATATTTTATAGGGTTAGGTGTTTATTTAATATTTAATTATAGTTATACACTAACAATTCAGGAGAATTGTAAAAATTAAAAATAGGAATAAAGAGGAAAAGGAGTCATTCAAGTACTACGTAAGCATATTTTTTATGTTTTTGGGTCCAATTCACCCTTTGAAAGATAAAATATGCCTAATAAGAAGGTATAACATACAAAACTTGCATGCCAAACAAAATATTTTGTACGAAAATGTGGCTAAGAAGAAGTGACATAACTGCTTCTCAGGCAACTTTCCCGACTCGATTCTTTTCCTTCTTCTTTTTTACCCCCCCACGACGGGATTGGAGGCAAGGTCTTCGACTTTCGTTTCCCTAATAACCAGGAATAGAAGAAGTTACTCTGAATCAATGGCATAATCGCTTATGCTGAATGACTATTATAGGACGTGTTAGGTAAGCGCTTCTGCAATACTTTCGCTTCCCCAATAACCAGAAGAAGTCAAAATAAGTGGAATAATAGGGCGTATTTTAATAAACTGAGCAAAAGACTTGTCTCAATTTTTATATAGAAAAACAAAACTTCATTTGAATCTAATTAAAAATCGAGACAGAGCTGTTGAGGCACTCATTCAATTAATAAAAATTAAAACAACCTGTCATGCGCACTTTCTCTTCCAGAGTTAAAAGAAAACTCGTAGATGCAAGCGCATCGCACGATGACGAAATCTTCTTAAAACAAAACAAGTTTTTAGGTAAAACTCATTTACTCCTTACCCAATCGATTCTCAGGAAGCAGGGATTTAAGAGGTACCTGTACAGTCCCTGGCCAAAAAATTACAAACACCTTTAAAATTTCATAAAGTTTTCATTCATATATATTTTATAGTAGAAAAAATTATATATTTGTCAAAAATTTATACATAACATCAAAGAACAATACATTAGGGAAGTGATATCAATAATAATAATAATATTAATTAATATTTAGTGGTGCCACCCTTTACTAATTTGACTGCATTGATTCTTCTTGGCATACTCTCTATGCAAGCTTTGATACAATATTTTATCTCAGGCGCCTCATGCCATATTTTTGTAATATTTTCGATCAAGATTTGTTGATTGGTATTATTTTCTTTGTAAACTAGCCTCTTAAGTTCATGCCACACATTTTCAATAGGGTTCAAATCCGGTGAATTTCCTGGCCATGGCAGTAAAGGAATATTTTTATCGGAAATGAATTTTTTTACAAATTTCGCGGTGTGGCATGGGGCGCCATCTTGCATAAAGGTGAACGAAGATGTCCAAAAGCCAATTTCATCAAAATATGGCAATGCTACGGTCTCCAAAACTTTTTTATATTGGTCCTGCTTTATGGTCCCCTCGACGAAATAAAGTGGTCCTGGTCCGTTAACTGTAATTGCTCCCCATACCATTACAGATGGCGGATGCTTGATGGTTCTCTGAATACATGACGAATGAAACTTCTCTCCCGTGCGCCTTCTCACAAATCCACCGGCTTCTGTAAGGCATTGGAACGTCGATTCGTCTGAAAACACTATCTGAAAAATATTTAAAAAAATTAAATATTACAATTAACGCTTGTAAACTTATGGATTCTGGAGGAATATCAATATTTACCTTTTTCCAGTATTCTACACTGAATTGCGAATATTCAGTAGCAAATGCAAGTCTCGCTTTCTTCATTCTATTAGTTAAACGTGGTTTTTTTACCGGTCGCCTGCATTGAAAATTGGCATCCTTCAATCTTCTTCGCAAAGTTCGATCCGAAATTTCAACGCCAGCATCATGGACCATTTTATTTAGTTCCCGCAAGGGTGCCCTGCGACTCGCAGCAGCAATTGACACCACCTTGAGTTCTGCTCTAGGCGTAGTTTTTTTTTTTCGTCCACAGTTTGCCCGCTTTGACGATGTTACTGAAGAATTTTCCTTCATTTTTTTCGAAATTTGAACCACGACATAAGGTGAAACACCTTGGAGACGAGCAATTTCTCTCATTGAGTGGTTCCCCGTTCTGAGTAGTGCAGAAATTGCACTTCTTTTCTCATTGGGGATATCTTTATTACGTCCCATTATGAAATCTGTACAAAAATATAGATTTTCATTAATATTGCCTTTTTGTACCGTTATAATGTCTCAAAATGCAGCAATTTGACTACTTACCCAACAATTCAATGTTTAGTTCCAAAAAACTTTACAAACAAAACCAGACTAAGACAAATTATTCAATTTAGACACCAAAATAAGACAGTTAATTCACCTGAAGCACTTGAACAACTGGCACCTCTAACATGAAATAACCGTTGTTTTATACTTTTTTAACCTGGAAAAAGGATCAACTCATCGTTTTATTACCGTAAACTAATTAGGTAAATCCTACCAATAAACATTAATATAATAAAGAGGTATTCAAGAAGAAAGCATGAGGACAATTGCAGGTAAAGATGAAATGTGTAAGTGTTTGTAATTTTTTGGCCAGGGACTGTAGACCCATGCTAGAGGGAATATTGAAAATGCTTGGAAGTAGTTATATCAGGCCTTCTTAGGGCAATCCCTTGTTACATTTCCTACTGGGGACCTAAAGGCGGCTACAGACGACCCATCTGCAGGGCCCGATTAGTAAGGACCTTCTAGATTGGATCGTGTATAGCGAGGTCGGGCCGATATTTTTATTGCTTTCGCTAGCTAAGGCGGTTGGATGAGGCAACTGCCCAACCGCCCGACTCTCCACTCTGATTCACTACAAATTGGGTCGTGTGTAACATGATTGGACCGATTTCTCGTCAGTTTGCCTCAAATCGTTGGCAGGTGCACCACGATGACGAGCATCGAGCGAGATACTTGGACGCAAATTCTTGAGCTGCAACAAACTATGCCTCACCATTGCAAAGCGCAAGCCTCTTCATAAGAAAACAACAGTTTCACCCAATACTTTTTCGTTTTTGGTGGAACTGAAATCACCATCGCCACCGCTGCTAGCGCAACACCGATCTTCTGGCGTTTTGACGGAGCTATCCTTCCCTCACGAGCGTTTGATTGCGTCTGACAAGTTGTGTCGTGTGGAGAGCGCACCCTATTATTCACCCTACAAATCGGGCCTTGCAGATTAGGTCGTCTGTAGCCGGCTTAAGAGCTAGACTAGAATACAAATGCTCCCCCGTCGCTTTGCCCTTCGATTTGCTCCTGGTATTTTTATTCAGTCTGTGCCTTTTCCATGCGTTTCCAGCTATCGCACTATCGCGGTCCTCCAAATCAGAGTGCTCAGCTCAGTATAAGATTTCCCCTTTAAGAGCCCCCTTACGCCCGACCGCACAATTTCAGCGACAATTTCGTCAAGCACGGATTTGTACTGGGTACAAGTTCTTTTATGTTTATATGTTCTTTGATTATACATACTCCCTTTTCCCTAAAAACAAAGGCGTAGGGCACTTCTATAGGAATCTATATTTTATTGATGTAGCCGTTTATGCACATACATATCCAAACAGTAGAACGCCGATTATCCGAATCAATTGGGACCGGGGTCGATTCGGATAATCGGACATAGACTGGTAGGTTCAAAGTTGGCAACCAGAGACTACCAGTTTTGAGCTTGTTGAATATATAGCTTGGTAGGTATATGGTGAGAAGTATATCTATATATGTTTGTTTGGCTGGAGCTTCGAGCTCACCTCAAAACTGGCACTCTCTGACTACCAATATTGAACACGGAAATTGTCACC
The DNA here is from genome assembly GCA_949715965.1 of Dysmachus trigonus. NCBI lineage: Eukaryota > Metazoa > Arthropoda > Insecta > Diptera > Asilidae > Dysmachus > Dysmachus trigonus. Next base: position 35,040,522 of record OX454319.1, read on the forward strand.
ACCTCAAAACTGGCACTCTCTGACTACCAATATTGAACACGGCAATTGTCACTCGAATTTTTGTATTCTTGCGTCCCCACAAAACTTGTTTTTATTGAAAAATTACTTGGTTTTAATTTTGTATATTACGCTTAGGACCGATTCGGTTAATCGGCGTTCGGATAATTGGCGTTCTACTGTATATGGAAAATGAATTTAAGGAATGTAAAATAAAACACAACAAAAGAAAATTGTGAATGTATGTAGACATATTTACTTACAAACATTTTAAAGCTAAGCTTTCAAGAATTGAATTTTTGTAAATAATTTATTATTATTCGAAATTGTTCTTCATATCTAAATCTAATCATTCTAATAGATACCCAATCAAGTTTAGAATTTTCAATCACCATCATATACAGCTTGAATGCGATTTGAAATCAGCGGCTCCAAGCTGTTGTTTATTCTTTTTTTTTTTTTAGTGAATCCAATGTATTGAAAAACTTACATAAGAATTTTTTGAACTAAGCTCTCCATTCGCCAGTAATAATAAGAAGAAGAAGAAGAACTTCCCGGTCTAGATATAAGTGTCAAATATGAAAAGTTTAAGAACCTCTCTCAGATGACATTTAGAGGTAAAACAAAAGATTTCCGGTCCTATAAAGGGCGATTCCGCCCCTCTTTTTGCTAGATCGTCTACAATTTCATTGCCTGTATATAGTCTTCATCCTCCGGAACCCACATGAGGACAAATCTATTATATACATATTAGAGCTTGGAGGGTTTAAATTCGTTCCAAGACAATTATTGAGTTAATGCAGAAAGACTTTAGGGCCTTTAGAGCTTGACTATCTGATAAAATATACAGGTCCTGTCACATTTGAAAGATCGTTTAAGTTGTGGATGCAATCTAAAGCTATTGACGTGTGACATCTTAGATTAATGTATATGGTCTTGGATTCCTTTTTCAGGTTTTGAACCGTCCGTATACCAAACCATAGTACGGACGAAACACTAGCTTGCTGGTGATCTTTAACACGTTCGCTACCGGAGCCCGAGAAAAAATTCTTGTGCCACAGCCCCAAGGGAATTTTTCTTATAATGTGACCAATTGACATTGGGGTTTCCAAAATTATATTTATAATATTGAAAATAAACAAAATAAGCAATTTTCCAAACTGACGGATATTTGTTGTTTTATAGCCCATTATAAAAAACGAAGGGGGAAATTAATTAATTAATTAATTAGTGCAATACATTGTCATAAACTGATAAACACGTCGCACTTTTGCGTCACCGTACTCACATACAAAAAATGAGCCGTTAAAATTATAACATGGATTTAGATATGTCGGTTATCTTAATTTCAGATTCCTGGTTGACCTTGTCTAGAATTTCGAGATGACCTGACAGATTCCCTGGTTTAAGAACTCCTGTCCTTTGTTTGTAGCCTTAAAGCATTCAGTAATGTCTGCCCTTTAACAGGCCATTCCCATAAAAACCTATTCGTAACATGAGTTGACAAAGGATTAACACTAGAACTAACAACGTATAAAAATGTCGAATTTCATTTCTTTCCTAACTTTATTTCATCATAGTAATATTAAAAACAAAACAAAAACAAAAAGTGTGTTTATAATACATACAACAGATGCAGAGAGAATGTCAGAATCAATTTCGGACGTAGAGGTCCTCATTCTATGAAGTCCTATTATCCATACAGATTTAACCCTTCAATTCCCATGACGAGGCTGATAGAAAAAAAATATTATTTTTCTGTTATGTATTCTTTTAAACATCCCCAAGAAGAATAGTAACATTTTTATAAAAAATCTTCTAGGATTTTTATAAAAAACGTGTCACCTACGGATGACACTTGAAAATTGGACACATATTTTGGATTTTTTTTTTTCACACACAATGCACTGATTATATTAGTATACTTATCAAAAAAATAAAAATATATTACTCACGCTTTTGACATTTTTTATTGCAACTTTTCCGGAGCAAGTCACTGCCACGCCAGAAAATTGAAAAACCGTTAGAAATAATTGAATTTATGTGACAGATAACATTACATCAGTGCTGCCACAAAAAAAAAGACAAATGCTACTATTCACTAATATCCTAATAGTAAAAAGTTTCTTGAGTTATGTTATCACTTAATAGGGGGAAAAAAATAATAAACTGCTGTCACCTGCGGGTGACCTGGGAAATCACGAGTTAACTAATTTTCCAATAGTGATGAAAAAAATGAAAAATACTTTTGCTTCAAATCGAGTCGGGATACCAAATATGAAACCATTTCTCCTCCTCCAAATCATTATATCTTCCTTCAATAAGTAATATAATAAAACAAGATAAGATGTGTAAATTTCTTACAAGCAATGAAATTATAAAAACAAAATGACACATTCGATACAGTTGGACTTGTGAAATGTTACTTACTGCCTCGATCCAACCTCGATAATTATATGGAAACGTTTTGATTACAAAAAAATTCTCTTTATTTATTTTACAGGAACTAGAATGTCAAGTGCTGCAAAGTTTGCTATTTTGTATGCATGCCTTTTTGACAGCTAAAGTTGCTTCTGTCGATCCAGCATTTTTAAGTTCGATTCAACAATCTTAACTAGAATCTCTTTGTTGTAAAAACTATTGAAAATTCACTTCAGTACCCCTTATAGTTTTTTTCACCTTAGTTAATTTGAAACCTACCTTAAGGTACTATCGATAATGATTACCAAAATAGTTGAGAGATTTTTGTTCGAAAAGCAAATGCTTTTTGATTTCTCTGGTGGTGAGATGAGTTTAGTGTTACTTTTGTGCTTAAATTGACAAAATTGCTAAAATATACCTAAGTGTTTCTTTATGCGATGTTGTTACATCTTCTCACACAAACAAAAAGAAAAAATGTATTTCCATAAGTTAATACTCGTTGACTCTTAAGTAGTGGAATAAGAGATATCTTAGTTGTTGACATTAACAATTTTTATACGATTAATGATTAAATTTTTATCTATTGTTAAATTTGTTTTACTCTAACCGGACAAGCGATATTTTGTATTTGAAATTTTATCTGAAACTAAATTTATTTTATATCTAAAAAAGCGTAAGTTATCATTTTTCTAGATTTTTTACAAAATTTACCTTCTCGATTCAATTTAATTCACGAATTAGAAAATTCCGGAGTTATTGCAATTTCGACTGTTTTTTAACAATATGATCGATATATATTTAAGAAAATCAAATGTCGCAGTATTTGTTGTGAACTTCCTTACTGAAAAAAAAAAAAAAAATGTGTGTAAACAAAGTTTCTTCCAAATATATTTTCAAAGAGGAAGCTGTGAACGTTTTACTTCAATCGGAATCAGAATTGCTTCATAAATTTATTATTTGATGTCGAATCATATTCATGTTCAAATGAATGAATGAATGAATCTGTTTTTTTTTCCAAAAGGTATATGCTAATTCAGCATCGGTTGCCGGCTTTCATTTTTCCAGCAATTCATTAAAAGCTCAAACATCACTTTGTAAGCAAATTCCCTGTTGAATAGGATTTCGGGTACAAGGAACAGATGACATACACATCCCTTCGGGGGCGGGAAAATTATTTTCCATCCAGAGTGCGGTCTGTCGTGTATCAGACGTTTCCCCAGCCATCTGTGGTCATGCAACAGATTTTCTATATTGATCAAAATGAGAGATCCTTGGTGGCTTTTAAATGGGCTAATAAAGTTTGATTTGGGTTAAAGAGTTTAAATGAGGAGATTATTCCAAATATGTGTACGCTTAAAAAATTCTTAGAAGAGTTAAGCTGAATTGAGCCTTAATAAAATCTCTGTAGATTAAAAGGGATTTCTGGGTATTTTAAGCGTGTGTGGAGATATTCAAACCTATACTTGACTCCGACCGAACTCAAATCCTTTCGAAATTTAGGAAATTTGAAAGCAGTGAACGCAATATTTCAAATTTTCAGCATACGTTGAGCTCTCCGTGCGAATAAAGAATAGGGGCTAGTTCGTGCATTTCAACGCTCGACGCCTCGACAAAAAGCGTTTAGAAAACGACACTTTCAGCGATGTGTCGAATTTTGGGTTCGCGCATTTCGACACGTCGAATATCATTTTGAAATGAAAAATCACATTAGTCGCTGTATTTTAGATGTCACTTAACACGTTCCGTGCCGTGTGGGACGTATACGACCCCCGCTGAACTTTCCGTTCAGGCCACTTGGAATTCTCATTGAAAAACAAAGAATTCTTAAAAAATTTATTGTAGAGTCAAATATAGACAACTTCTTTGCTTTGTTGTCTAATGCATATTAAAATTTATATCTTTTTCCTGCTAATTATAGCTTTGTAGTATTGAAAAAATGTAAGGCATAAGTCTTAAACGACTTTTTTTAATCTTTAAAGTGTGGGTCGTATACGCCCCACGCGGCCTGAATGGAAAATCTTCAAAAATTGCCGTGGCACGGAACGTGTTAAGTTTGATATCTTTGTTTAAATTTGGAAATCAAAGAAAACTATGTTTGAAAAATTAAGATTTGGTGGTATTTCTATGCTTTTATTGTATAGTTATAATCATACCGCAGCCAGTATAATATATAAAATTATAATTAACTTTTATTTATTAAATTTACCTTTTGCGATATTAGAATATTCCTCTCAGGATTTTAGAGACTGGCTTAATTTACCCCACAAATTCGATTAACGATTAAAAATTTTCATTTACACTGAGACACTTTTTCGTTGTAACAACAATTATCACTGGTCGACAAAATTTTGTATTTAATTTGCCACAGAACAAGTCATATATCATTTCTATAGGACTTTTTCCGTAGATTACGAATTTGCAAACAACGATTTCCTATCACGTCACATTTTTGAAAAAAATAGGTTTGAAAAGTACAAAATTCCGTATTATGGCCACTTTTAAAAATTTATTAAAAAATAACGGAACGTGTGAAAAGTTCGTAACATGACTTAAAAGAGAGCTTGAATCCTTATCGATATATATAAAATAGCACTAATCTATAGCACTTATAAAGCGTCTTCGGGAATAAGATTTTCATGAGCGTGCGCAAGCAGTGATCTTCATTCATTTATCTATTGTATGAAGTAAGCGGCTTATGGAGAAAAATGAATTCCACGGAATATTTCGGAAAGTATCAAAGCCTCTCTTATTTTAATACAATAACTAAAGGTTCATGCTTTTATTTGAGCTACTTTACAAGCTCCTACAACAATTTGTTATTTTTTAATTAATTTGCAAAAATGGCCAGAAAACTGTATTTTGTACTTTTCAAACCTATTTTTTTCAAAAACGTGACGTGATAGGAAAATTTCGTTTGCGATTTTATAATCTGCGGAAAAAATCCCATAGAAGTGATATAACGCTTAATCTGTGGCAAAATTGGTGTCGACCAGTGTTATTAAATGTATGATCGGCCGTCAAATTTAACATTGCCTGCCTAATTTATACCAGAATAAAGTGTATCACTTTTCTTGGTCACATTTTTAAATTCCTGTTTCCTTTAAAATGTCGATATGTTCCCAAAAGGATTTTTTGTGTATCATTTTCATTCGACGTCGAAATGCGTGAACTAGTCCGAGGTTGATTGCGAAGTTAGAAATATCGTAAAGCGATTGATATATTAAGCCTTCTTAAAGTAGGTCCATTGCATATTAGTGTAAACCGAATTTGAGTGGACACATACAGCGCTATGCAAAATAACCCCTAACAAAATATTTATTTTCTCAACAATAATATAACATCAGTTGTATCAAATTTGTTTTGTTTTCCCTGAAATAAAATCTGTATTTCTCTCTTTATATATGATATTCACATAAAATAAACGGGAAAACGAATATCATCAACTAACGTTCTTTAAGTTCACACCTATTTTTTTGCACAGCGCTGTATTTTTCATCAATTTCCTATTACGCTACTTAACTAATTCTTATTTTAACATTTTTAATTAAAATATTTATATTAACACATTAAAAACTAAATTTAATGCCAATGAAATGAAAACTTAAATGCTAAAATGCACATCTCTGTCTATAATAATAACCCATTATTAAATTAAGCACATCTTTAAAAACTTTTTTAGGATACTGGTATAAGGCACGTTCATAATAAAAGAATGAACCTAATTTTAGCATCTTTGGCAAGCTTAAATCTTCCCGGTAGACATGGATTATAAATTAACACGAATCAACATTTTTACACAAATTTACACTACTTTTTATGATAAAATATACTTTCTTGTTGCTGTGGAGTCTTCTATTTACTTTGACATGCTACATTTTAATACGACTTAACATTGATTAGGACACATGACAGATATGACATCGCAAATGACATGACACATTATATGATATTGCATATGACATGATGCAATATCACATCACATGATATGTTCGAAAGCATGTTAGTGGATCTAGATGCGAAAAAATTATAAACTAGGAGCCTATTCCTGAAATTATTTAAATAATGTCATAGATGAAAATTCACCACATGCGAATGCTCTTGCATTTAGGAGTATTTCGAAACTATTCAAGTAGAGTAACCGAACTATCAACAATCGTGCGAAAATTTTAAACGCATTGAAAAATATTTCAGTCTTCTATTTAATACATTTATGGGGTGTGTACAAAAGTTTTTTCGGTTTTATTTAGTCCGCTTCCATGTTTATCGAAAGATTGAGGCCCCGAATTGCACACTCGCCTCTTTATACTTACGTATATGGAAGTTTCTGGAAACCAGTAGAATTCTATGTAAGTTCAAAGAACAATTATTCACACACTCGACAATTGTTGTAGGTACAAACCGAGAAAACTTTAGCACACAACTAATATTTAGGTGAAAATAAATTTGATATTTATTTACAAATTATAAATAGGAAACTTGTAGCCTTTTCATTTTTGCAGCTTTACTTTCAAATAGGTTGTCTACACTGAATTAATCTTCTGCAAATAATAAGAACAAAGCTGGGAATGTACTGAATTTGAAAATATTCGTGCATCTTGTTTATATTTGTACATTAAATGTTGATAAAAAGTAGGATGGCACTTCAAAGTCACTGTGCAATTTTTACATATTCACTAAACCTACAAAGTTTTTATATACACCAAGCCCTACTGTAACCGGTGAAAAAAACATTTTTAAAATAAAGATACACCTTTTTACGAATTGATGAAATTTTAAAATTTTAGATAGTGACTCTTTAAACTTCATTTATTTTCATTTTAATTATTGACAAAAACAGAAAATATAGCTGATGCATTGCTTGCAATTTTAAAGCCGGTTGTTTGTAGGTTTAGCGTTTAATCGGTTGTCAGAAACATATTATTATATTTTCATAAACATAAAAATTAATTCTCATTTTGGCTTTTATTGTTTAAAAAAAAGAAAGCAATTCTGATTTTCCTTTGAACTGAAATGAAACGTGAGAGGCTCGTAAGAAATACTTGAAATAGTGATAACCAGATAAGCTTGTATTAGTATTTTAACGGTGCTATTTACTTGGAAGTACGAATGGTGTAAATATGTTCGATAGTAATCAGAATTAGTTAGATAAGAGGAGGATGTCTAGTTCTTAGCGAAGCAATGTCAATAAAAGTGTTGTGTTACGTTTAATGTAAGTTTAAGATAATTGAATGAATCTCGATGTAATTGAAGACCCCACACGGGTAAAAAAATCATTATTATTATAGTAAAATAATAAATCTGGTTATTGTACTGAGACGTGGCAAAGAACTTGTACTACTGCGGTAAGTGACAAAATCACTATGTTTGTAATATTGTAACGAAGCCTATAGGACCAATTGTGAGACAAGTTCGACGAGATCAGTTGTAGGTTTAAATTAGCGCTTTGCAATCACGCCGTTCTTCACAATTACTTGGAAATTCGGATTTACTTGAATAAAGAGAGCGAGTTATATTCTTTTAAATGAATTATTTTCAATGTAACCTTTGATGGAACAATACTTTAAATGTTTGGGGAATGAAAGCCTGAAATCTCTCAATGAAGAGTAAATCCGAATATTCCTTAAAAATTCTCTTTTAACAGCTATCCACCAATAAGCGGCCAGCAAAAAGTGCATATACGTACGTTACATAGGATAACTTTTGCACTAAAGACCAATAACTGCACGAAATAAAATTATAACAAAAATGATTCTACTGTAAGCCAAGAAAAGAAAAAACTGAACTTTAGAAAGTGATTTGTTATACTCGAACATATTAAGAGGTGTTTTAAATGACTGAAGTCCTCCAGCATAGTACGAAAAATGTAAAATACTTTCATTTCGATTGTACTTTATTTTTGTAAATCTTCCCTCATTCTCATTGAGATCCGTGGGATCATTTGTTTTGTTGAATTTGTCAATATGCATGTAACCAAACTAACGAGAAATAAATTCACAAAAGAAAAAGTACTCATCCATTTGTTTTAATTAATTGAACTGATAAATTGCCTGCCGACCTGTAATACAACAGTCGATCAAAAAAACTAATAGTAATTATAGTCATTAGAGCTAAGAAGTTTCTCATGCTCCGAAAGTAAAACTTGTGAACAAAGCCTTAAGAAATACATATCAACAAAAAAAAAATATATAAAAAGCATTTGCTTAGCAACTTGCAGTAAGCAACTTGTCTTCATTTTGTTTACTCTTTCTCCTTTCGCATGCCTCCGCTAGTTTATACTCGCAAACTTTAAAACCACTCTATCTTCACTATTTATTTTCTTCCAGGAAAGCCTACTATAAGCGTTAATAGTTATGTAATTATATCAATTTGATTGTAAAAAAAAAAGAATTTCTTATAATAATAAAAATTGTTCGTGATACCAGCAATTAACCGTGTTTCAAGTGTCTTAATTTTTCAATAACTTCACACTTTATTGCGAAAATGCGATGGAAACTATTGTCGGGTTGGTAAAATATCGCAAGGTACCTTGCGGAGTGAGAAATTTCAGGATGGAAATTGCAACCGTTTTGGTCATTATTTTATTTTATTTTTATCTTTAGATCTACTGAACGCAGCAACATCAAGCTTACGCCAAAATAATGCTATCCCAGTGTCCTTTCCAAAACTTTCAACAATATCGATCTACCTCCTACCTCAAATGTTTTACAATTTCCTAAAATTCAGGATTTCCCCAAATTTTCTCAAAAATTCATGTAATTAATGCGCCTGTTTTTTTATTTGTATTCAATTTTCTTAAATCTTATCACATCTTATCACCTTCCCAAAAAAGTACATACATGTCCAAATAGAGAAAGAATAGCGTCAGGATATTTGGGTGTGAACACTGGCTAAGACAAGCCAATATAATATAATATAATAAATTGCACTAATCTTTTTATAACATTTTTCCAGCAATAATTAAAATTAAATACCTGTGTACCAGCCAGTGTCGGCTTTAAAGGGGCGGAGGGCAACCCAGGCGCCTTGAACCGCGCATCAAACAGTTAAGAAAGAATACAACACCAAAAAAAAATAAATAAAAGAAAAACAAATCAAATCAAGCCTTTATATACATATTAGGGTGTTTTTTTTTCACGACTATTTTTTTTTCACTTCCACGTCGAAATTTTGTGGGAAATACCTAAAAGAAAATTCCCTGAAAATTTGAGCCGTTAATATTAATATTAAGTGCTCGACCAAGGCATGCAGATTTCCCGTTTAAAATACGCGTAATTGATTTTTTTTCCACAAAATTCTGCAGCTCAGAGGCATTTTTTGATATAATCTTGGTCAATGATAGGGTTTCTTCAGAACTGAATGCTCTACAAATGTGTCTATTGCTAACCCAATTTCTTCATGAAATTCTCGTTTTTTTCCCCCTATCTCGTAAATAACAAGAGCTACAGAAAAAATGTAAGTGACAAACTTGTAGGAAATTCAATTTCCTACAAAAATGTTCAGAACACCAAATCTCTAACATCGATATTTCTTGAGATTATTGGGCTTTGAAGTTGAGGTAGTGTGGAATTTTCATGGATTATTGAGCTAAATTCTAGCAACACTACCTTAACTTCAAAGCCTAATATCTCAAGGAATATCGATGTTAGCGATTTGGTGTTCCAGATATTAATATTTTCGAAAAACTAAAAGCAATGCCTCTTGAATTTTTACGACGATTAATTTGAGACCTGATACATTTTTTTATGTCTTTATCTTAGTTCGCTGTGAAATGTACAAAAACAGGCAATTTTTGCGGTCACTCTTTAAACCTTATAATAATATTGATAGAGCTGGGAATATGTTAGTTTTTCGTTAGGAAGCTGAGAGTTTTAATACTTTCGATGTATGTATATATGTGACATCACAAAGCTTATGACTCGTCCCCCCCCCCCCCCCCCCCCCCCCCTTGTCGGACGATGTCACACTTTGTTGATCCCCTCCGTCTCCCTTAACGTGTGACGTAATTTATGGATGGCCCCTTAATGTAAATGGGGAATTTAAACGTGAAAAATAACGTCGCGTAAGTTCTGCCCATTCCCAGCTTTACGTGGTCGCCTTCTTTCTAAGACGATTTCGATGATTTTTGACATGATTTCATGAGTTATTGCACGCATTTCTTGAATATAATTTTTTTGGTTGGGGTATAGTCTCGGGCTTATTCATGCACACGCTTTTTCAAATAACCTCCACAACTAACCCTAACCCCTAAGTCATAGAAGTTGAGTTTAATAGGTAAGTATACTTACAGTTACTCAAAACTTATCACAAGTTTTTTTAAAAATAAAGAAGGATTATTTTTTTTAAATAATATTTTAAGTTCAAATACAATTTCACTTGAGACTGCATGAAAAGAAAATGATTGTGTCCATTTGTAAAGGGTTTTCCTGAAAAATACTAAATAATAAACATGTGATTAATTTTAAGGGTTTGCCATTTTAACAAGTTTTAATCATTAAAAGGATTAATTTTGTGTAACCTCCATTTGCATCCAACAGCTTTAAATCACCTTGGCATAGAGTTAACTAAATTTGTACAGACTTGTGATCGAATTGGACCTAGACCTAGTGTTTTTGATATATTTTTATATTTTGATAGTTGCCTCTTAATATGGCTCCAGAAATTCTCTGTGGGGTTCAAGTCCGGGAATTGGGGAGACCACTCCAGAATTTGACAACTTCGATTTTTTAGGTAGTTTTTAGTCAATGCAGTCGTATTTTTCGGGTCGGTATCATGCTAGAAGATAACTTCCGAAGCAGATTTTTGCTAAGCTAAGCTAAGTCAGATAGAATGATAAGATTATGTATGTACATCTTAGCGGTCATACGACCTTCAATTCTTTTGCAAATATCCATACCCTCAGCTGTCCTACAACCCCAACCTTTTGACCTATGATCTGCATTTTAGCCTTCTAGCAATATGTACTCTTCTAACGGTTTCAGAATTAACCCCTTGCACTACCGCGAACTTCTGAAAAAACCGTGCCAAACACGGTCGTCGAAATAGTCACGGGAGGTGCCGAGCGGCGAAGGTCAAGTGGTACAATTTGAAACACAATACCCTATGACTGAGTTACATAGTCCTGCTGTCGTATCACGAGTCAGACTCGTGGTATTTATTTTTGGCATGAAATATCGATCACGAGTCAGACTCGTGATATTTATGTTTGGCACCTAATAGCGATCACGAGTCTGACTCGTGATATTCATGTTTGGCACAAAATTTTCATCACGAGTCAGGCTCGTCAAAGTAGTGCAAGGGGTTAACATCAACATTATCGTTTCTAAATAATGATTGTTGCACTTCAACACCATTACTACACTCTCCCATTATGATACTGAGAGCTAATTTACATTTACAATGATTCGACAGCATTTGTTGCAATCTTTTTGTTAACTTGCTGATCCAATTGATCACTTTAATTTTTTGCTATTTAGCGATGATTTAAACCTTTTAACTCGATTTCAATATTTTTCACGTATTAGGTTATACAGGCTTCTATACGAATTTACACTACACTTTCATTTAATTCAAAATATGAAAAAAGCCAATTCTATTTATTATATCTATAATTAACAATGAAATTTTTATTTATTTAGGTTTTTCACCTTTAATTTGTGATTGTATGGAACTCAAAAAATTGTCGCATACATGACTTAAAAAAAGCCGACACGTAACTCCACTAAAACAGTGTTTTCCTGAAAAATTCCACAAACAAATTCTGAATATACACTACTCAAAACAATTATGGCATAGGGGAGAGTGGGGCAGCTTCATACAGTTTTTATATTTCGCTTTGTAGAATGCTCTGTATTACATATAGGTCTTTCAATTTATGACAGATTCATATTTTATACTGTAGTAGAAGCATAATATTACTGAAAAATCACGTGCGCGAATTTCCATAATGCTTTGAAAAAATAAAAGGAAAATGTATGAATGTACCCCATTAGTGGGGCACATTCATACATGAAGAGGTAGGTTAATACACACTTGAAAAAAAATAAAAAAAGGATTAAAAATCACTATTTATTCGTCATAAATATTGTTTCTTAACATACTAGTCCAGTAAAAAACAAAAATTATTCTTTTAAATAACAAACAAATAATAAAAATCAAAATGAAAAACTTTACCTATCTATCAGTGGCGTGGGGTGAAATTTTTGAGAAGGTAAGCCGGTGCAAAAATTAGAAACTTAATAGCGAAAAAAAACTTACCAAATGAAGTCAGATATTACAAAATGTGTTCAACAGTGACTGCGTGTATTCTTGTCGAATTTAGTTGGCCACTTCTATCATACTTAAAATCATTGGAAGTTAAGTGCTATATGAATGTTATGAATAAATATGGACATATATACAATGAACTTCACGAATAATATAAGTGGCTTTGAAAAAAAATGTTATAGTCGCGTGTATCGTGCAATCAAACTAAAGCGCTTAACAAAAACTGTGAAAAGTTGATATGAAATATAATTAATCTTACTTATACTCCAAAACTAATCTACGATTTTTTTTTATAAATTCGGCCAAAACATCATTGTAAAAATTAGACTGATTTCTATTAAATTCATTTGCCTGTTCTAATAAAAAATCCGTAAAGCAGCATTCAACACTAAGTAACGCCATTTCCAACAAAAATTAAAGACTGAGAACAAGATATAAATAAAAAGCTACTAAAATGTCCTATAACAGACCACCTAGACCTTACAAAATTCTCACCAGCTTTTCACAATTAAATTCTATATATTAAAGTACAATTACACTTCACTTCAAATCAAACATGCACGATAGACGGGACAAATCCTTCAACTGACAAATTGAAACAAATAAATAATCGTCATCCGAATAGCCGAACCTAACGAAAAAACCCGAGAAGCCGGATTCTATCGTGTTATCGAGAGGTAATAAAATAGCACCACACCACACTCATAAGTCACAATCCGTTGAGCACCAAGGCAAAAAGAGACACAAGTTAACAATTTTTTTATTAAAATATAATAAACAAAACCACAACACCCCTCCCTCCCGAGAAGACGACTTCTGCCGTGTTCTTGTGAAATAAGGGAGCATTCACTCCTACAATTCACAGCCCCTTCAGTATCAAAGAGATTTACAGTCAGCTGAATATTGTTTATGAAAAAAATTAATAACCAAACCCACCCCAACCAACCCCACTCACCCGAGAAGCCGCTTTCTACCGTGTTATAGGGATAATAAGAGAGCACCACTACACTCACACCCGTTCATAGAGAAGACACGAATCAGCTGACATTCTAACAAATAAACAACCACCCGCCGAAGTGACCCGAGTTTCAACTTATGCAAAACGAAAACAACCGAGAAGCCGGTTTCTATCGTGTTATTTGCTTACAGGATTTGCTTTTAGTGAGCAAAGGATATCACACACGATTTCTTTGTTACTCGTGGAGAAAAGTGTGGGCTTGAGTAAGCCGTAAAATGACCGGCTTACAGAAGCAGCGAGCGAGCACTTCATACCCGATGCAACCCCTTGATGGTTCTATCAAGCATGCTACGGTGCGAGGGAAGGTTCCATCGTAGTGCAACAACAGATTATGGTTGTTTTTGGTTGTAACACTTGTTTTGCCATGTTTTCTTTACGAGATGAATTTTGGGAGCGCTTTCCAGGAATTTTACAGGCATAGGGGCCATCCATAAATCTCGTGATGGTGTCTAGGGGGGGGGGGGGGGGGGGGGGGGGGGGGAGGGGGGGGGGGGGGGGGTCGGCCAAAATATCATGCTCGAACCCATGGGGGGGGGGGGGGGGGGGGATATCTTGAGTAAATCACGTGAAGTGACAACAGACCTCGCAACAGACGACTGCATGCTGTCTGTGTCTTTCTCACTAATCCTAATGCACACAAGCGCCACTGTACTTTACGGCAGTAGCGAGAGTCGGAGAAGGCATCAATCCATTCATGATACATCAAAACCAAAGAGTATCTATTAACAAGAGGCGACACTCGTGACGTATTTCCTTATCTTTTTTCGACTTTGGTACCGTTACAGGAATGAAATGGGAATTTATGCTAGAAATAGTTAGTAATAAAGAAAGCATAAGTGAGAGAAAGACAAAAATTTGGGGCGAAAAGTGGAACACTCCTGCAGGGTGCACCTCACAAAAATCTTTTATCACAAAACTTTTCTACACGCTGCCTTTTCACAGCCACACACCAAACACATTATATTATGCTTACCCATCATTTATCTAAAGCACATTTAATTCAATTTAATTAATTGCTTCTAAGAAAGCACTTTTTTACTCAACAACTTTTAAGCTTCTTCACATTTCCAAACAAATCAAGACCACCCGGTACTTTCCGCAAAGCGAGCGGAGCACACAATAATCTAAAACCAGAGCGCCTTTAAAAATGCACAATGAAAAAATGTAAACAATCTCGTCCGTATTCATGCTCGGTGTGTGCTACCTACTTCTTCTCCCTTCTCCGATTCGGCATTTCCCTATAACTTAACATTGCGAGGAGAGGTAAACTTGAGCGATCTAGTGCTAGTGCAGCAAACTGGAGCGCCTTTAAAAACGCGTTCATAAAAAAAGCTTCAGTTTATAGCTTACGCTATAAAAGCTGTCTGTGAGAACATTTTGGTGACTATTTCTCTCTCTACATTTCTTATAGGTATTTACAGAGGTAGTAGCCCTGAGCTGCTTTATCTAATGGGAAATTTTTATGGGTGTATTTTCGAGAGCTTGCATATGGGTTGGAATTTTGAGAGGGTATTAAAGTGTCGCTTCATGTTGAAATAGATATTCTTTGATCAAAACTATCTCCATGTTTGGCTGTGAATGATGTTAATGACAAAGTCGACACTGAAATTTTGGATGCAGATACAACTGTTAGTGGTGAATGCTCTGCCCCAATAATAACTATTGAAGAATCGATGAAATCGGTTTGGATTGAAGAAGAGTAATATTTTGATGATAAATATAATTTATATGGTTAAGAATTTATAATGTTTTGTTTTGCTGGAATTCAAAGAATATGGTAAAATAAGAAGAATACGCCATTTACATAAAAAAAAAAAAACTCATTTTGTTGATCTGATCTGATTTTTTAACGAAAGATTTTGTCCAATGTATCACGGGATATACCTAGGGGGGGGGGGGGGGGGGGGGGGGGGGGGGGTTAATGAAAAGATCACGTTGCATCACTTGGGGGGGGAGGGGGGGGGTTAAAGAATTTTGGAAAATCCATCACGAGATTTATGGATGGCCCCATAGAACAAGTTTTAAATTTACGGGAATAGGATGAGTTCCCAAAAGGGAAGCCGGTAGGAATCGCGTTATATAGACCCCACGCCACTGCTATCTATATCTGTTCGTGACCTTTTTGACATCGTGTTAGCTAGCAAAAAATATATAAATATATATAAATTCTTATAATTTCTAACCATTATCGTTCTGTGTAACAAAAAATGATAGGTATCATTAAATTGCGAAAAAACACAAGTGCAAGGGCACATTTATATAGTATGAATGTGCCCCTTGTACTTGTGTATGAATGTACCCCATCGCATGTTAATTGATAAAGAAATATGTAAAAAAAAAAACTGTCTTCATGTAGGATAATTTACAAATCAAATCATAAACTCAATGATATTATGATTAATATTAGATAGCAGTGACTAATCTAAACAACACTAACTTATCACAAAATACGCCCAAAGTAAGGTTATGAAATTACTTATGCGAGGCAAAAACACGTTCCGTGTTGCACACACGCGCTTTCCGCAGCGATTGCTGTCAAACTTCACTAGTCAGTACACACACTTAAGAACTATGCACACACACTAACTTCATTCTTTTGCTCCGCGCCTAACTTCAGATATACTCAGTGTATGTTGGTGCCCCTTGCATGAATCTGCCCCACTCTCCCCTACATACATTTATGTCAAAAATTGCTCAAATTTGAAAGACGGTTACTCAGCGACAAATCAGTTCAGCAAGGATTTTTTTTTTTTAATTTTCGAAATCGGTATGTATTTTTAATCGGATACAACCCTTCATTGCTTGACCTTCAAGGTCAGGTTTTCAGTTTCAAAATTTACAAAGTTTGGTAATGCATACGGACCTGGATAATTTTTCCCCGATAATTCTGATCAATGCATGAGAAAGTACCATTCCTCCCCTTTAATTAAAATAAACGACTGTCTACGATGTTTTTTCTGGATGTTAAAAAATTCGTCCATTGTAGGTATAATGCTCAGCATGCGCACATAGTTATACTCATGAAAGAAGGCTTCAACGAAAGTTACGTGGCTAGGAGATTAGGTATTAATCAATCTGCTGTTTCAAGAATTTGGTCCTGTTATCAGACAACGAGCAATCTACAGGCGCGACGGAGATAAGCTAGAAGACGCATAACATCTGCACGTAAAGATCGGTTGATCAATTATCACACTTAGACATCCTGTAAATACAGCACGACAAATCGCAGTATTGCCAAGACGTCAATTCAGTGATCAAAGAAAGAAATCGTTTGCATAAGTCAGGCCTAAGTTGTCGAATTCGTGATTTTAATGGTAACGCTGTAAAATCCAGAAAAAAAAATCGTAGTCGTTTTTTTTTTTTACATTAAAGAGAAAGAATCGTGCTTTCTCATGCATTGATCAGCATTATCAGGAAAAAACTATCCAGGTCAGTATGCATTACCAAACTTTGTAAATTTTGAAACCGAAAACATGACCTTGAACTTCAAGGTCAAGTACTGAAAAATTGTGTCGGATCAACAAATCCATACCGATATCAAACATTTAAGGTTTCAGCCTTTAATTTAAAAAAAAAAAAATTCCCTGCTGCGCTAATTTGTCGCTGAGTAATCGTCTTTCAAATTTGAACAATTTTTGAAAAACACTTACGCCATAATTTTTTTGAGTACTGCAGTTTTTGATTTAAGTTGGATTAATTAAAAAAAAAAAAAGAAAGAATCAAAAAGTACATTTGTTCTGAGTAATTGAAATTATTGATAAGGCTATTCTATCAACTTACAATGAACCCACATTTACGGATGTTAGTTATATACCTGCCTAGTCAACTGCATGTCAAACCTGCGCAATTAGTTGGGTAAGATTTCGAAATCAGGGGGAGGAATCGTATCTTTTGAGAAAGCAAAAAACTTTACTTAATAAAGTATAATATACGTTTGAAATCTCATAAGAGCTTTTCAAAGATTTTACACTTGTCACATATCAGGGAGTTATATTTTTATTATGACTTCACTTTATGCGTGCACGATAAGCCTCAATACGTGGTTCCAAATTTCAATTTAATATGTCTAACCGTTTAAAAGTTACAGACTTGTGACAGATGGACGCACAGTCGCACGAGATCGAACCGAATAAAGACACAAATTCGATTCTTCAAGGTCAAAAGTTAGAATACCACTTAATCAGGGCTGACAGATGTGAAGAAATATTTTGTATTTTTAGCTAGAATAAGAACATGGGCGGAATTAGAGGTCATCCATTGGGGTGGCAGACTTTTATCAAGTATAAGAAAAACGAGCAGTGAACTAATTTTCCGATTTTCGCTCTGAAATCTTGGGGGGGCAATGCCCCCCCCCCCCCCCCCCATGCTCTCCCGTAACTCCGCCCATGAATAAGAAGAATTACAAACCACGTATTCCCTCACATAATGTGAAATTTTCAGATTTGAACAAAAGTCATATAGAAAAATGGATTTTTTTTTTTTATATATAAATGCTCCTTTATATCATTTAAAGGATAAACCGGCACCAAAAGTATTATCATTTTCTATTATTACATTTATTATATGTAATTACTTGGAAGAATTCATAATGTTTCTTTCATTAGAAAATTTCATAAAGTTTAAATGATAAATGCTTCAAAATATAATTATGCATTTACGGAGAAAATGTAATGAATGTATGATAAGTGTGTTATTCAGGACGGCTTATTTTCACGAAGTTTATTTGATCCTACGAGCATTTAAAAACGCCTATTTGCTCCATATAAAAAAAATTGAACTTATTTTTTTTTCTATCCTATTGTAATAATCATCATTATGAGATATTTTTATATCAGTAAAAAATTTTTGGTACGAAAATAGCTACTTCAAATCTACCCACTTATAAGTTATTACGGCGCAGTGTTGCTATTTATTTGCGCTCTTAATTATGCCTTCATGAGGAGTGAAATTGAAAACGACAAAAAATAAAATATAATGAATATATTTGATATAAGTGCAGACGAATTCGTGTTTCGTAAGATGAATTCAGTAAGAGTCGTTGCTTCATAAAGAACTATCTTCTGCAAAAAGAGAAGAAGAAATATTAAAGAAAAATACTGACGCACTCGTATCTAGATAAATGGCTTGGAGACCAACTATATCGTTTCTAATATTTATTCTACTATCGACTTAGCGCCGAGAGACGCGATAATTTCAGCATTTTACAATTTCAGTATTACTGTGACAAACAATTAAGCGTGGCTTCATCCATGAATTACTTCCCGGCTGCGGCTGATGCTGTGAGTCTCGCCTGTCCGAGTGTTTACAGAGTGGTCATTCTGCGTTCACCGCACCCTGTGTTTTCTTGGATAAATTGTCAATTGGCATAGTGTTCTCTAAAATAATATCTTGTTCTTGAGTGGCAAAAAGTTAAGGGAATTCCCTTCTTCTCTTCGTGTGTTATTATGGTGCAACCGACGCGCAGTGTTTAAATCAACGCTGATTAGAACTTAGAACCTCCCGAATTGTTGAGTGAAATTGAGATACAATTCACATTTAGTTATAGGTGCTGTTGGAGGAATTAAGATTGTTCGTTTGCAATGGTGTTTAATGTATCATTCAGTAAGATGGGGTAAGTAAATTGTTGTCATTCTTTCTCTGGTGATATTATAATATTTCAATGAAAATAAAAACTAGTAAACAACAATTCTCCAAAATCCATCTATCTATTCACCGTAAAATCAATAGTGTAACATAAAGTAACGTTTACTTTATTTTCTATTGCAAATAAATATGTGTTTACTTCATAAAAATTGTTTTTACTTCATAAAAATTGTTAAAAGTGTGGCACTATTCGAAACTTTTTACAGGAATTAACTTACCCACGTGAATAAAAAAAACTTATTAATGTTTTGAAGGCCTCAAAAGCAGAATTTTTGTGGGCCACTGACTTCCTAATATAACTAAACGTTTATTAAAATCAAAATTAAAGAATAGTGAAAAGTACACTTAACCGAAAGACAACGCGTCTTGGTATTTATTTCGATGCAAAATAAACATCGTATGGAGTTGAGTTCCAAAGAAGTGAAGTTAAGCTCCAATCGTGTAATAAATATAAGTAAACGATGTTGCTAAACGCAACATAAAAAGTACTTAATACTATACATAAAGTAAATGTTATCTTAGCAACATGCCCAATTTACAACGACCAAGGGACAATTTACTGTATAATAAAATTATTCCAATTTCTTTATTTTCTTGTACTTTTTTCACGTTTAAGAATTAAGTAAGTCAAACAATTTAAAAAACAAGGAATATTCGTTTATTCATTTGCTCTGATTAGCATTGCAACGAACATTTTACTACAATATTAAAATTTTATTCATGAAGTTATAGCCTTTAATGTGTTGCTATAATTGTAAACTATTATTATAAACAATACGTTGTTTTAATTTTTTATTATTTTAATCAAATTCAAATTCAATTCAATTTTACAAGATTTTAATTCCAGGTCGTTTCAGTAATAAATTTCACTTCAGAATAATAACAAAATCGAAGTCAAAGCTTACTTTTCTTTTCTTTTTAAACATTTACGCCTATTTTAAGACATTTTAATTTTTTAACCGCCTCCACAAAGTAAACTGTTTTAAATCCTTCAGCGAATTCTCAGTCAAAGATTTCGAAGAAGGCCCTGAGTATACTGATTTATTAGCACGCTTTTATTTGCTGCACCTGTAACAATGTAAGCAAATCTTAACACTTTGACAGCCGCATTTTTCACAAAATGCTTTGCACTTGCCGCCGCACAGTGGTCTGATATATCGAAAATAAGGGATTAAATAATCCATTTGGGCTCATAGTTATTCAAAAAAAATTTTTCCTTTATATGCGCTATAAAACATTGCTTCATGCCAAATTTCAAGATTCTAGGTCGACTGGAAGTACCCTTTAGGTTTTGATTCCCTTGCGAGTAGTTGCGAGTTTGAAAATATGCGGTTTAAATTGCTGTTTCTTTTGATTGCGTTGACATAGAAGTTTGATTTTGTTATAGCTTAAAGGTATTATAGACCTGAGTATTTGATATGAATTTCAATTTAATACCTCTACGCGTTCATGAGGAAAGGGGTAGTAAGTTTAAAATTATTAAAAATATTTTTATTATATAATGTGACTAAAAATTTACGGTTTTCGCAATTTTTCCTTTATATGTGTTATAAGACGTTGCTTCGTACCAAATTTCAAGATTCTGAGTTCACGGGAAGTACCCTGTAGGTTTTGATTCCCTTGCGAGTGTCGAAAATTTGCGGCATAAACGGCTGATTTTTTCACAGCTCCAAGGGACAGTAGACCTGAGTATTTGATATAAATTCCAGCTTGATACCTCCACGCGTTCCTGAGAAAACGGGTCTTGACATACAGACAGACGGACGGACGGACAACAAAGTGATCCTATAAGGGTTCCGTTTTTTCCTTTCGAGGTACGGAACCCTAAAAACAATTTTTAAGGATGCCACATCTATTTTTAGAGTTATATTTTACTTAAGGGTTGAAGGGGTGAAGATAGAGAGGGTAGTTTTTTTAAATTATCGAAAATAACAAAATACATACTATTTCATACGTTTTCGAGAACGCAACGCTCATTTCTGAAGTTATTTTTTATATTGGAGTTGAAGGGGTAGTCTTTTCTAAACTATACCTAGTAACAAGATTAATATGGTATGCATGAGGCTCATAACGTTTAATAGCATTTATTTGTAGCCGAATTGAAACATTAATTAAATGAACACCTGCGTCACTCTGTAAATTAATTTTACCTTTATACTGTACTATTAGAAAGGCTAATGTCTATACTTTTATTTGACATGCTGGTTGCAACCCTTTTTGCAAGTACATTTAGTAAAAAATCGCTAGCAAAATAAAATCACGTATGGATGACTCCGGCCGATAACAGCCAGTAAACTTAAGTCACGTATATGTGACTCCGGCCGTCAAATTGTTAAAATTCACTTTTCAACCAATTCTAATTCTTGTATGGATTTGAAACTTTGCAAACTTATGCAACTCTAGTGACAATACAATAATATGGTATCATCGAGCTTGTATGATGATGGAGGTGGGAGGGACTCTTCAATAGCTAACAATAAGTCCATCGAATTCGGGCTCGTTTGACTTGTCTAAGGGAGTACTTTGGTTACGTATTATGACCAGGATGGTCTGATTATGGAGGAGGTAGGCTTTTAAGTAAGGATAACGCAATGAATATTAAACTAAAAAACAGTAATATAAATTATAGTTTAATAAAATAAAATAAAACATGCTTTTATAAGAAGCGCAATAAATAGTTAATAAAATTTGGTCTTTAAATATGTAATTCAATTTAAAAGCGTGGGGAGCACTTATATAGCGTTCTAGGCATAATGAACAAAATATAATGTAGCTGCCTCTACATGTCTAGACCACGCTTTAAAATTTAATTACCTATTTAAAAATCCAATTTTATTTTATTTTTTAGTACACTACTCATAAAAGCTTGTTTCTTTTTTTTCATAAATCATTCGTGGTGAACTGAAAATTATCTACAGGAAAATATTCAGAGTCAGAACGGAGTTGAACCTTCTGTACTCCTCATATTTCAGCTTAAACCTAATATTACACTAATATACTATTAATTAACTTATATCTTATGTCATTCTAAGTTATTTAAATTGTATATAGTAAAATATAAGAAAATCTGGAGACACAATGTCCCAAGCACGTGGTTGTTGTGCTTATATGTTCATCCGGAGTTGCCCCTGTCTTGTACGACAGATTTATACATCAAGGTCAAGTTTGAGTGCTGAAAAAATTTGTAAAACATACAGGGTGATTCATAACTAAGTGTTCCAACATATACATCGAATCTATATGTGTTCTGATAAAGATTTTTGGGAGCATCCTTAAAATAGCGATTTTTCATTCCAATAACACCTTACAAATGATGATCCGGTCATACATTACGGAGATATTGATGCTCACATTTGAAATTAATGAAAGTTGTGAATAAGGATTTTACATTTAGCCCGTGTGGCATGTGTGGGATTTGATAATTAGTTACTAAAGCACTAAAATATAATATTCTGCATTTGGTTTATACTTAATGCGTGTTGGAAATGTCTGGAAAATATTGCCTTCGTTCATCTTCATTTCAGAGGGGACGAATGGATTGTGGTTTTGTAATATTCAACTACATTTTACTTTAAATTTGATTTTCTTATGAAGTCATAATTTCAATTAAAAACGAGTTGTTTGTCCTACAGTTGGCCATAGTCGTATGTAGATTAAATTTTGTTGCTAGACGTTTACTAACGAAATAAAATAATTTTAAAATGAGCCGTGACTTAATCAAATTTCACATGTATACAAGATTACTTTATATCTTCTATCATCTTTAACTCTTAGAGCAAAGCAGTCAAGTCAGTCTTGAATTAGTTACTGTATAAAAGTAAACATGTTTATACATTTTCCTAAAAAAATTTATTACTCTTACATATTTTTCATTGTTTTCTTAATGGCTTTTTTTCATTGTGCTTCTTCCATTGAATAAGCGACAAAAAGTAATTTTTTCAGAAAAAAAAACATGGAATTAAATAAAATTACTTACAATCAAGTAGAATTTGTTATTAATTAATGATAGTTAACACTCTCTTCCCGACTGAGTTTCATTATTTCCAAATATAGAGCCTAGAAAACGACTGACAAGATTTTAATAAATTAGCTATCATACGAATGATCATACGTCATGACTTCAGAATGACGTAGCCTATTAAAAAGTGCCGTTGCTGAACTGGTTCAGACGTCCGTACAATTGAACTAGTTCAAACTCGCTTTGTATAACTGCTTCTGCTCTCAATGCCAGTAGCAAAAAAATATATTACTACTAATCTGAGCAAATCTAATTTTTTAAAAAATTCCAACAAATTGCAAATGATGTGCCCCGGGGGGGAAACCAGTTTAAACCGATCGAAAAATCGTCTTTTTTTTTATTGCATGAATCGTTAGTATAACTATTCAAGAATATGTGGTCAAAATTTCAAAGCAAAATTCCCATTAGTTCGAATGCAATGAGCACTTAAGTGACAGCCCGTCGGTTCTGTGAAGAAGCGCACGGTAATTATAACGGAGCGGTCGCCCAGGCTCTTCTTTTCCAGCTACCTGCCTCAATACCGCTGTGCTATTGAATAATAGAAAGAGGAGAGTTTCGGCAGATGTTATTGTTTGGCATTGGGTAGAACGTTCTCGAACGTTTACGATATTTCGACAGAGCGTCGAGTCTGGTTAGTTGAGCTCCGGCTTTCTTACCGAGAGTTTTTCTCGAAACGACTTTTTTTCGACTAGCGTACATTCTAGCTCAAAAAGTTATTGATCAATCGTTCTGAAAGGTGTAGATATTCTTTATTCAATTCCACGTAACATGAACCAAATTCGGGGATTATATTGTTATTAAAAATATATTTTTTTATGCAAGAAAGATGAAAAAATATAGTATAAAAACATGACATTGTGTTCAAACACCTCAAAAACATGCAATTTTCAATTTGTTTGATCAAAATTAGGTTCATATTCTTAGAAAATATGTTTTTAATGAAAAAGAAAAAATCCTGATGATTACAGATAAAAATTGCGACGTCAGGGATGTACGCCAGCCAAATGCTCGGATGGCAATCGCCCATGGACTGCACGCGGTAATTCCACTATTTCCGGCGGAAATCGTTTGAAAAAATTTTAAAGTGTACTTGAAAACATAAATAAAATATCCTACAAGTTTAAACAAATTGTGATTATTCCTTCCTGGTTAAAAAAAATCCTGAAAAACACCAAAATTTCGACCTCATAAACTGGTTTCCCGCCTTACTCAATATAAAAGTGTTAAGTAATATCAAGGGAAAGTATTTTATATACAAACCGCGTCGCAGGTTTTGATGTCTGTTACTTACCTGCTCGGTACGTAACCCTAAAAAGCTAGAAGAAATTAATTGAAAACCCAACTGCGTCCACAAAAATCACAATAAGTAAACTAATAATTAGAATCAGTGTGGATGCTGTCAAAGCTCAATACATAGATAAAAAAAAATTGTGATTTCATATTAATACAAATAAATGATTAATTTTTACAAAAATTGTTTAAAAATCTACTTGAAATTTTGCATACAATATTTCATCTAATTTAAATTAGATTTTCGTAAAAATTTTTTTGTTAAATGTTATTGCTAATTCAACTAATGTTAATTATTAAAATTATTGGCTGAATATGTACTTGATTTAGTTTTTTCTTCAATTAATATATATAGTGAAAAAATATATAAATACTTTACTGAGCTGCCTTTGAATAGTAGATATGTCTACTATTCTTTAGAAGATCCAAATTGCTTTAAGGTAGGTGTCTAGTCTAGAATTTTCAGAAATTCGTTTTTTTTTTTTTTCATTTTCCAACGACTTGTATTGTCTATAATCACCTCTCGAAAATTGGTGACGAAATTCGCTATAGATAAAAAGTTACAGCGATTTTTGTAGGGACGAGTGGGAGCGCGCGGTTGGCAGCTGGAGACTTTAAAAGCGTTTTCCTCGAAATCACCTTTTTTCAACTGGACAGGTAATCTCCGCAACCGCTCGGTCGATTTTGATAAAATTTTGTACGATCCTTTATTAAGGTGTTTTGTGTGGTAATCCACCACAAAAAAAAAAAAAAAAATTCACAATATCAAAATTTACAGGACATGAACGGTGCAAAAATAGGTCAATTTTTGAACAATATTTTTCCAGTCGCTATTTTTTTTTTTTTTATTATCGATTTTTGTCAAACGGTGGTGAATTACCACGTGGCAAACCTTCCTCTATAAAATGACGTTTTTTGTTTTTGTTTCAGACTCGCAGATCCGGAGATTAGTTGTCCGCCATGGAGACATTTTTTTTCTGCAGCCTCGACTTTGGCGCCCTCTACAAATTTTTTATAAACTGCTGGAGAAAATTAAAAAAAACGTTCCTATTCGATATGCTTAACATAATGTCCTGGTTAAAAATTTATTGTCTTATCTAGCATAGAAGCCGAGAAATAAATGTTTGAAAATGAGCTCATTTTTCTGTCTCTAGACTAGACACCTACCTTAAATAAATCATCTAGACATATTAATAGACTGAAAATCAATAATTTTCTTTAGATGAGCATGAATATTCAGTATTTTATCTAAAGATTTTTGTTCAATGATTTTATCCACATAGACCAGTAATAGACTGGCCTCCGAACACACGCATGAAGACGGAAAGCGGGACTTTTGATCATTTTTTATATATTAATTTTAATTTTATTTCTGCTTTATTGAGGAAATTTATACGTTAACCTTAACCCTTAGAGCCACAAAGGGTATAGCCCATTCTAAGTGGTTTTTACAAAACATCCTTATTTCTAATATTGCAAATCTCCTCAGTTCAGATTGCAAAGTAAATATAATTTTTGCAAACGGAAAAAAGTAACTAATACTATGCGAAAACACAAGCAAATAACAGTTTTTTTTTTTTTATCGGCGGAACTCAGGATTCACTTTTAAATGGAGAAACCTATGGGAGTGCATCATTGACAAAATTAAACGTAAATTTTTATTGAGTAGACTAAAATTTGCATATTTTTATACGAATCTGTAGCAAGGAATTGAATATCTAAATTTCAATAGAAATAGTTTTTTAATAGAAGCAAAAATCTGCAATATTTCTAATATTATTTAGAACAAAAAAAAAAAGTGTATTAACATTTTTCCTAATAAAAAGATTTGCAATTTTTCAAAATACATCAAGGACAAGGAAATGTCGTAGCGAAATTATACATGTGCGATTTCAAATTTGTTGCAATATTGAATGGGATTAATCGCCTGATCTGCACAGAAGCACGACTCCGTGCGATTGTAGTTTCGTTCGCCCACACCGCCGCCCGCCGCACAACAATCTGAAATCGCCATAAAGCAATCACAAACCATAAAAACTTGACCATTTATTGATATACAAAGTCATAGAACACTCTCAATGTCACACCATTCGATGGCATGAATTTATTATACATATAATTAATTCGATCTCAGTTTATGGCGTTTTGGTTGGAGAATGTTTTCAGAAAGGGTAACAACCTACATGTAAATTGGTACACACATTGACATTGAAATATCAAACGATTCACCGGATGCTGCTCACAAACGGTCGA
Source organism: Dysmachus trigonus (assembly GCA_949715965.1). Classification (NCBI taxonomy): domain Eukaryota; kingdom Metazoa; phylum Arthropoda; class Insecta; order Diptera; family Asilidae; genus Dysmachus; species Dysmachus trigonus. Next base: position 35,067,425 of record OX454319.1, read on the forward strand.
ATTATTGTAAAAAAAAGAGTGAAGATCTTCGTTTTAATGAAATCTCACATTGAGCTACAAAGAAATGTTTCATCAAGACGGCTGGACCAGATGAGATATTTCTGTTAACATTTCAGAATTATTTAGTACCTATAATGAATTATTTGATACCTCTTCATAAGCAGAGGAAAATAATTAAAAAGTGGTAAAATCATTCTGAAGTCAGAACGGCTGGACCATTTGTATTTTTTCTATTCATGAAGATTTACTACCTAATTCAAAATTGTTAGTAGCACAAAAAAAAAAAGTTAAGTGTATATGTGCTTCATTTATCAAATAAAAAATACTTTAAACTTATCGTATTCCGTCTTATTATTTACAAAACATTAAAACAAAACGAAAGTGAAATTTTCAAAATATTATTTGGTTTATTCAAGTATCTTAACCTCTAATAAATGAACTAAAATTTCGAAAATATGCAAAACCACTTTTCTTTCAAGTAATCCAAACACTCAATTCAGCACTTTAAAAAAATGAAATGATATCCACTTACATATATATTCTATCATTAATTTACAAAAAAATATCTCCATCCTATAGTGTAAGAACGATCAAACAACGTACCATTTATTTCATTCATAAGAACAACTTTTTCCTTTAGCTGAAGATGTCTTACATTGTCCAAAACATAAAAGTTTTTTAAAAGTCCTGTTTCTTTGATGAGCCAAAAGGTGTGAGTTTGCTTGTAATTTAACCTCGCACGATAATTTCTAAACTCCAGAATGTGTTAAATCAATAAAATTAGTTTTTATCAAAGAACTTTTTTGAAGTATAAAACTGTGAAAAGAATAGGGCAAACGAAAAGCATGTATAAAGTCATTAAGATTGTTTCTCTTTTTTACAACAATTACACCACAGAAGTCATTCATCTCTGAAGCCACATTAAATTGATAAGAGCTTAAGTTGCTAAATAGAAGACCAACATTAATTGCCGAAAAATAATCATACTTAAACCATTATGGTTGTTCGGTTGAAAAGTTCCAAAGTTAATGCACTCAGAAACGCGGGGAGAGATTTGTGCGTCCCCAAATGTGTCCTCATCATATCAGCCAAAGATACCGAATAATCGGTTTCCAGCATATCTAAAATTTCAGACTCGTTGAGCCGAAAATTTAAGTATTCATCCTCGCTTTCAGCATACATGCTTGATATTCTGCAGAGAAAATGATTGTGCCACATTCTACGCTATTTATCTTAAATTTAAAACATCCGGCGCTTACCTGTAGTTGGCGTTGCCCACTCGGTCCACACGATAACCAAACAGCATGTAGCACACTTCTCGAAATTCCCGCGTTGCTGATTTATAAACTTCTTTCATATGTTGCATTTTGTTTTCCATTGATTCCAGTTTTGATCGCAAAGTATTCACCTGTAATTATGTGTACTTAATTTTTGAACTCAAGAATTACTTTTTACTAATTTATTTACTTCTTTTATGTTGACCGTCATGTTTGATGTTGTGTCATTTAAGCGTGTCGTCATTTCCTCTTTGTCCTCTTCCATTTTTCTGATTTTCCTCTTTAACCTTTCAATCTAAATAGGATTTTTAATTTTAGCATTACACGCTTATTAATTGAGAAAACTTAAAAACCTCTGCTTGAAGTTTTTCCATTTCATTTTTGGAATTCTCATACGCCTCAGCAGCTGGATTTGCGGCCAAATGCAAGATCTGAAATCGTCAAAACCGAATAAATTAAAGCATGTATTTATTTTAATTCTTAAGCAAATTACCTTAACTTTATTAGGGTTGAAATCGCCTTTAAGACATCGGTGCTCCAACTCAAGCTCTAATTCATCTTTTCGTCGTTTTAAGCGATCATTCTCAATTCTTAATACTTCAATTTCTTTTTTAAGACGATCATAGCTGTCCGTATTTACCGGTATTTCCAACGGAACGTCAAGATTTTTCCCTTGCGACAACTCTTTTTCTAGGTTTGCATTAATGTCCTTGTACCCAGATAAGGTCTTTTCCAGCATATCAAGTCTAGACTTCAATTGTGCGTCCGGATTTAATGTGTCCACAAATGCACCTGAAACTAGATGTGATAAATTATTTCGTAAATTCATATCGTAATCTTTATTCAAATCTTACTTGTAAGATCTTTTTCAAAATTCTCAAGAAGCTGTTTGTAGCAGTCACGCTCCTTAGCCACCACCATGAGTTTTTTCTGCACCCTTAACATTATATTCTTGTGATGCTTTAGAGTACTTTTCAAATCATTATTGGCTTTTGTGTAGATTTCATTTTGCTGTATAAAGATACTTTTAATTTAAGTATAATTTGTATATTTATCAGCTTACTGTTTGTAGCTCCTGAATTTGAGCCTTGTACGTGTCTTTCTCGCTTTTTGAGTTACCACTTTCTGAAGCCAAAATAATGTCCTTTTGAAGAATCTGTTCTAATCGTGTCCGAAGAGAAATTGGGTTGATTGCAGTGTTCGGTAAGCAATGATCTTCGGCGACTTGCTTCCATTCTTTAAGTTCTTTTTCAAGATTTTCAATCTGGATCTATTTAATAAATACGAGGAAATTCCTTAATTTTTAATCACATTAACTTTTTTTAGTCGAAATTTTTACCATTATATTAAGAAGTACCAATTTTAAAACTGAAACATCTTAAACGGATATAATAAAGACAACAAAACTGATACAAAAAACTGAGTTCGACTAACGCGCAGACCCATCTAGAATTTATAAAAATCTTTCAGACCTGGGACTTATAATTTTCGTGTAAACTTCAAGTAAGACGTTATATTCCCTGAATTTTTTACTGAGGTCCACCATACACGATATATAAAATTCCAACAAAAATTATGTCGATTACTTAATTTGTTCCCCCTTTAATTCTTATATGAATATTTTATAGTAACGCGTGTTTCTATAACGCGCTAAAAATATTTCGACGACTTTTTTATATAACGCGATTCTCTTACAACGCGCAATTTTACAAAATGCGGAATATTAGCGAAAGACTCGTATCAAAAGGTGTTGGACTCAAAATACTTAATACAAGTCACCCCAAACTTGTTATTTATATTATCCGTGACATATGAGAAAAATTACAACTTGCTAAGTTTTTCGGAATCTAAACCCTATCTTATTACCAAATAAGGTTTGAAATTGACCTTGGAAATAAGATTTCATTTAAATTTCTTATCACTGGCTGGCTCACTGGGACTTGCTGATCAATTTGTGACTTATTAAATTTTTTTAATTCGTTAGATGAGGTACGAGGCTCATGAAGCTTAAAGGAAAATTATCCTTTTACCTAAAAATTTTCAGCTGCTTTGGTTGCTATTATTTCAGATGAAGTAAAGTAATGTAAACTATTCAGAGAAATTTAGACCTTTTTCTTCAAACTAATGTAATCAATTTGTTGTTTGTAGAGGTTATTTTCACAATTAAAACATATACTTTATTAATCTCGTCCTTAAGTTAAAGGAAATTTTTAAATAAACTAAATTTAGACTAACCTTTAAAGACAACGTGTCAGTGCTCTGGCTTTCGTATTTTTCCAGACGTGTCTTTAAGTCAAATACTTGCTCCTCAAGGAGTAGCTTATTCCCAATAGAATCTCGCAAATTTTTATTTTCCTGTCTCAATCTTGTCATTTCTCTTTCCAAATCGGGCATTGAAGAAAGGCGGTTTTGTGAGTTCTGCACAAAAAGGATCAATTATAAAATAAAACATTCTAATTTAATTTAAAATAAGTACTTTGCAAATATCCTTCCAATCACCATGGCACGAAATTTCGTATTCCAGCTCTTTAATTCGTGCCTTAGACATTTCATGCCGTTGCTTCTCAGCGTCAAACTGGATCTTGATTTCCTCGTACATGGAGGCTTTCTCCTTCATTTCTTTGAGCGCATTCCTCAGACTTTCAGCTTCCTGTTTTTCTAACTCAAGTTCCTATGGATTCAAATAATTAGGCATATTTGTGATTTATAGGGTGATAATTAAAATACTATTTTTAGTTTGTCGCAGAGTCGACGGTGTTCTCCCAACTCGTTGGACAGCTTGTTCTGTATGGCTCTGGAACTTTCCTCGATTTCTGCGTTTGCCCTTTGGAGATCGAAATATTTCTCTTCGAACGCTTGCTTCTGCTGGTTTAGTTGATTTTTCACCTTAACCAGCTCTGTTTTAGCTGCATTTTCGCGCTTCCGCACGGCAGCTAGATGTTTCTCTGTGTCGAGAACTTTGTTAGAGCTGAAATCGCACTGAGTTTGCAGTGAGCTAACTTTATTGCTGTAAAGAATCTCCATATTCGCTCTGACGGTGTGCTGCTGCTGGATTTCCTGCTTCAGTTTTGCTATCTATGGCGAAAAAAAAAAATTGAATTTGAACGATTGTCTATGGGTAATAATTGGATGGAAAACGTACCCGTGTTTTTGCCTCAATCAAGTCGGCCTTCATGCGGCGCGCTTCCCAGGGGCTGGACACCAGAGATGAATTAAAGCTCTCCCGACTTGTGTTGTGGTCACTGTCATTTTCCGTCTTTGTTGCATGGGTTTCATTTTTCTCGGGCTTATCTGGCGACAGCTTTCGCTTTTTGGGAACTGAAAAATAAACTCGATTTGGCGGCGGGCTGCTCGACTGCCATAACCACAAACTTACGGGACGCCCCGAACGAATCGTTTAGGAAATCGAAATTCAGACTCTTGGGGACGGTGGTGGACATGCTGTCGGTGTACTGCTCCATGATCTTGTCGAAATTCGTCTTTATGTCCTCCATCTCGCCGGGCGTTTCAGCTCCTCCCGGCGTTACCGAATGCGGAAATCAAAACACTTGATAAGTAGACTCACGCACCGCTCGCTAATTTATATGTAATTCAGATAGAGAAAGCGAAACGCAACTGTCGCGGTGCTGCAAAATAAAACTGCGAACTTCCTTCGACTGGAACAACACAATATTCAAGATTCCAAAGAAACTTTACTGAGGCTTAAATGTCAGTCAATGTGGACGAGTAGGCAGTCTTATTACTACACTCGCATATAAACACATGCGTTGGCTATAAAAGATGCCTTACGAACACATACAGAATATCGCCATAAGCGGTACGTTGTTATTCCGTTAGTACATTCCAGGTAGAAATTATATATTGAAAACATAACTAGCAGACCCGTCTCGCGTTGCTGTCACTCAGAAGCTATAATACGTTGAATTAATTTCATCCTAATCTTTTTAATACAGTCAAATCAATATTCACTGTAAAGACAATAACGTGTTAGCTGGTCTAAAAACCTATGGGATTGAGAATGAAACGTAATGCCAAATTTAAAAGTGTTCGGTAAAGAATTTAGAAGAGTTAAAATTTTTATTTTATACATCTCATATTTGACTTATATGCATTAATGATTCATTCATTAAGTACTACATATGAAAACATATAAAATACTATATAAAAATCGAATTGTATGAATGAGATAGATAACGTTAATTTATAACTATTTTTAATAATAATTTACATTTTTTTTTTTTTTTGAGGTCAGACTTTTTTCGCGGCACTTTATTAAAATTAAAATAAAAACAAATAATAAATAAATTAAATAACACATAATAAAATAACTAACAATAAATAAATGAATTAATTGATTAAAAATTAACAGATTAAATAATTGGAGTAAAATACAAATAAAAAATGGGAAGTAAGCAAAAAATACTTACACGTTTGAGAATTTATCGTAACGTTTTCTTGAATGTTATGAAAATCAACGAAAAAAAAAATTATATACAAAGATTTGTATTATTATTTCGCTTATGTCGTAAACATAAACAAATGTGTCAAGAAATCGACACACGATGTCATCTACTGGATGCTTACTCACCCTAAATATCGAAAGATAATGAAGTGTTGTGTCGATAAATTAACTTACACCGCCATCTTATGGAACTTACAAATAATTACACTCTATTGTAGTATAAAAAACATTTAATGTGCAATAAAAAAATATTGAGGTCAATAATCGAGATAAAAACTATGCTATCTTTTAAGTTGGACCAAACCACACACAATGAACCAAATTTTATGAAGATGAGTTGAGTAGTTTCTGATTTTATATCGGACAAATATCGTGACATGAGATTTTAATATATATAAGATGGACTGACTGCTCGCCCGTTAAGAGCGTTTAATCTCCTGATTGTTTAACAAATTAATTGGCGTTATAATAACGTCTATTTTAAAGTTTGCTGTAAGACTTTTAGTTACAATAGAAAATACCAGAAACGTTTATTTTTATTATTATATACTTATTATTATAATAATAGGTCTGTTTGTTGACAATCCTGTGGCACCCCAGTGCGCCCTAACTGCACTGGTTTTTAAACGTCAAATGCCACTTCGGTGTTTTTTGAGGAACCTGGGGTGCCCTGCTTTTACCCCAGATAAAATCCGGTGTAAACTCAGGGTTAATGACGAATATCAGTTTAATTGTTAACAAACACGGTATTTAAAGTGGAATTAAGTCTTGTTGCGGGCAGAAGAACTTAATTTTAGCATTTCGATATGAAAAAGTAGTGGTTTTATTTTATAATTTTTGTGCAAAAGGCCAGATAACAGTTCTCCTTTTCAATACAATTTTACAATTTACAAGCACTGGGTCGCCTCATGTTTTTTTGACAGTTCTCAGGGCGCACCAGGGCGCCCTGGGGTGCCACAGGTTTTCGAGTCAACGAACAAACCTAATATATCATACAATGTTTTCATAACTTACATTTTATCGATCACAAATTCTTATAAATATTGATAAAGTTTGAAAAACATATGTTAGGCATTTTTAAAGATTTTTATTAATATTTATTGGATTTGAACCGAATATATCTTACATTTGTGTTAACTAAATATTTAAATTCAAATAATTTTCAGCTATTCCGAATTAATAAAACCTGCGGAATTGGCCTATCTACGCAATGCGAACAAAAAGGACAGAGCTGTCCATGTCCATGTTTATATTTGCCAGTGGTTATTACAATAAAAAAGAACGCTTGTTCCCGGTGTTTATCATTAAAAACGCATCTAAAACTAGGTATAAACTCAAAACGAAATCAAGACAAATAATAAAATAAAATAAAATAAAAGAATAAAGGAAAAATGTAGAGACAAGCCCCCACTAAATTAGATACATTTTTCTTTGAAGATATCACATGAATTCAGTATGTGGCATTTCAGTCTTGCCAATGCAATAGCTTAAGGCCCAACTATAATGTGCATACCGTTCCGTGTAGAAGCATATGCAAACTTGCGATAACACACAAAACCTATCTTCAAACCATAATGGGAATAGTCGTCCGTTTCGTCAAGTTTCGTCAAGTTTCGTTTTCCATATGCAAGGTACGATCTAGAGCGTGCTTTGCATATGCAAACTGACAACAACCGAAAATGAACGAGAAAGTGAGAATTATTTGAAAATTTAATTAATGGTGTGCAGAGATTAAAATAAAATAAAATAAATAAATCTTTTAATTTACTTAATCCTTCCATTTTAAAACTCAAAAAGGCACAAAGAATTATTACACTGAATATCTGACAGCTGTCGAATATGCATAAGCTTCCGTTCGTTGACTTTTGATAGCTTTCCGTACTGAACGCTATGCACATTATAGTTGGGCCTTTAGTGGGAGTCAGTTTACATTATTAGAGAAAGGTTCCAAGTACAATATAGAATATTATTCTAAAACAAGATATTTCCATCCCAGTTACACTTTTGGGGCATAAAGTACTTATTTATTTATTTTACGACTGTACGTAGTATCTCCAATCCAAAACAAAAACATCCAGCGACCAACATCATTACAATTCAACCCAAAGAAATAACCTATGTATGCTCCTTCCTCACAAACACATAGCACCAATTTATCTTCTAAAATCCCGCCCCACTGACGTGACAAATTCACAAACAAATCGCCACTTTGGGCTGAAGTTGAAGATTTTGCGTGAGTCGCTGGCGCCATCTGGGTGTGAATTATGCTAACATACTGTTATTGCCAGATCGAAGAAATGTTTTCATTTCAGTCAGTTGAATTTATTTTTAAATTTTTAGATATTTACAAGCATTTATTTTTCCCAAATCTAAGCCAGGAAAGGAATTTAACACGTTGGCTGCCAATTTATCACCGGTGAGCATGCTTAAAGCTTTTTGATTAGCAAGTGTTTCACATGCAAATGACCTCTTCAGGTGCGATTAGTCGAAATTTGAAAGTGTTTCTTTGTTTTTACAATTTTTCACGACTGTTTCTGAACGAATTTGGTCGATCTCAATAGATGCTGAACATTGCTAAAAGTACTCGCGACCTTTTCGCTGAATTAGCCTTTTTTTGTGACTGTCCGTTTTTTTTTTTTTGGCCAATTCTTTTCTAGTCACGTAGAGTAGAGATCGGTTTAATCTCTCCCTTAATGCTACACAAAGATGGTTAAAAAAGTACAAAAATGATAGTGACACGCTTCAACATTTTGTTTAAGGCATTGACATTGACGCCAAGTTGGCTGCATCGATCGCCGCGACTAAGATGCAGGTGAAAAAGAAGTTTCCACGGAGAGGTCTCATCGTGACATTGAAATGACCGAGCGCGCGCGCAGGTCCACGGATAGCCGGACAACGAAGATGAGGCCAATGCATCACCGTATGCACAGGCTGGTTTTAAACAAATTCGTTCTTAAAATTCAAGAAATTTGGTTGATCAGAAGGAAATACGATGTAATACTTGCACATGTAGGTTTCATCTCATTATTATTTACATAAATTCAACGACGTTCTTGAAAATGTTGTAGGTACATAAAAATGTTTTTTTGTGAACATCTGTGCAATACTCAAATAGAATTATAACTTTATTAATGTGAAACTACAGAAGGAACTTGTTTCTTATTTTTATTTTATTTTATTTATGTATCCCTAGTCGGGTTAAAGGTTTTGGAACTTTTTTCCTTAATTATATTTATTTTTTTCCATAGTCGGATTACAGTTTTTTAAACTTTTTCTTTTATTTTATACAGTTCCGTTTTTTAATATTTTACTATATTTATATTTTTAAACTCAGAATTTGCTCCTTGTTCATTTCATATTACACTCGATACGATAGCAAAAAAAAAGTATTTCAAAGACCCTTTAGATGTAACATTCGTTATATTGACTTAGTTCGTATAAAATGTAGCCTATGCCACCCGGACTATAATAACGAATCGATTGACATCTCATTCATCAAAATCGTGTTAGTAGTTTAGGCACTACGGTAGAACATACGTAAATACAAAAATATACTGCTAAAATCATAACTTGGCTTTTCCCTAGTTAAGTAAAAATTATCTAATCTAAGATATCATATTTTCCCCTTCTTGGTTACCTTCTAGCAATTCTTTCCTTTTTGATTGTATTGACACTTCATTGGGAGGTGTAAAATAATTTTCGTTATTTTCATGTAATAATAGGATATGATTGGCGTAAATTTTCTAATTCCAAAATTAGACTTTTTATAAAGTCTCTCTGCTTTTATAAAACTTTTATGTTTTTTACAAAAATTCATGAATTTACGATATTCCGGCGACCTATAAACACATATAAAACGGATTATAATATTTATTTTCTGTATTACAATATTAAATTACTATTCTTCAATGCCATTTACAATATTATAATTTACTGAATACTGAAAACAAATACAATATTAAAATGGTATTAAAAAAATCAACGATTTTAATTATACTATCATGATCAAAAAGAAAGAAGACTTTTGACTTTGATTACTTTGATTACTGGTGACGAGACGTGGGTTTATGAGTATGACACGCCAACCAAAAGCAAATACCAAGCGAGATATTTTCATATTCATTTTAAAAACCGCAAAAAATCGAAGAGAGGCAAAAAGATAATGTTAACAAAACGCTGTTATTATAGAGAATTACAATGAAGGTTCTACCTAAGAAAAGGCCTTCTTTTTCTAGGTTAAAAAACAAAATGTATTTCAATCGGAAAATTTTCTAGATCATGGCAACAACATAAAGATCATAGACCTGATACAATAACGTTAATATTGAAATTAATTGATAGCATTTCAATCGAGGTAACATTTATATGTAACTGGTAAATAATATTAAGATAACAAATCTTTCTTCAATTTCGAGTGTTCTCAGTTTCAAAATTATCATATTGCCTTGAAATAAAAATGAAATTTTAGACAAATATTCCGTCCAATAAGGATGTTGACACAAATTACACTTTAATTTCAAGACAATATGATCATTTTGTAATTGAGAATTCAAGAATTTCTATATTTCGTTGCAATCTATCAGGGGTATAACATATGAGTTAAATGTTATGTTACTGTTACATTATATTTGTGTAACTTGTCATTTCTATGTTGCCTAACATTTACATTTTGTGCTGACTACAATACCCAGTTTAAATTAAATTGAGCTAACTTTTCTTTTGTGTGCTTTGTTTTTTGGGCCCTTTAGTTGTAGACAATTTGTAAATTAAATTTGTATAAAAGTACAACATTTTCCGCTTTACAGATAACGTTAAAAATTCATAATTTTAGATTTACTCTACATGTACAAGTGCCTTGGGGTGACTAAATAAGAGTAACAGTATGCATACAGTGTGCATAATATAAAAATAACACAAAATAAATAATGAAAGTGTAAAATTGTAATAATGGTAAAAAAAGTTATTATGATTATCTTCTATTTAAATAATAATGAAAAAAGGGATTAACAAAAATTACATAAATTTTTACAGTTCCATACCAAAACAAATTAAAAGAAACCATTTAGTGAGACTTTGGTGTAAATCTCTCTGTATGTCACATTTGTTTTTTCATCAATTACCTTTTTCATGAATTACCCTTGATATCGACTTAAAATTTGGCATGGCTATAAAACATAATTTGTTCTTTCATTAGGTCAAGTTTTAGATCTTGATATGTATGAATAGATAGTTGAAAAGCTCTCGTAATGAAGATTTCAAATAATGTACTATTTTTTTTCAAGAATTTTCGAAAATATTACCATTCCCCTCTTTTGTTACTTATATAACCTAAATTGTGTTTTGAATCTTTCTGGGTTCAGTAATTTTTGACTATGCATTTTGGTCCAATATGTGCAAATGTCGAGTAAAACTCAAGAAATGAGTGTTAAGAGGATGTGCAGGTACGACATTTCTTTAACTTCAAACTTTTGAGGGCAAAGCTGAAAAGTTAAGTCAGGCATCAGTAAATGGAATTAAGAACTATTTTCAAAAGGATGTGCATTGAATACAGAAGAAACACCTGGACGTTAGAGACTTGAGGAATGGTACGCACTTCCTAGGTATAGTCCATGTTAAACAAACTGTTCACCTTAAAACTCCTTTCAAAATTTATTTCTACATAATCCTCATTTTTGAGTAAGCCGATGAAAGCAAATATTGCTGAAAAACTTTTATAGAAATAAGTTTTATATGTATGAGAAATTAATTTGCAAAAACCAGTCACGTAAAATTGCCAAATTAATATTTTTTACACATGTGCTTATGGTAAGAAATTATAAATAAAAAACTTACAAATATTCTCAAAAATAGTGAAATAATTTAGTCATAGGACGAGAAAAATTAATTTATTCTTAAATTGAAAGGATATGAGTATGTTTGTGCATATGTATGTTTAATAATAAATAGACTATTTTAAAAAATATAAAAATTTACAAAATGTAGTGATTTAACCTATGAAACTATTTATTAATCATATACTATATGTGTACATTTTTAAACTCTTTAATGAAATAAACTCTTAAGAATTTGAAGAATTGAAGAAAAAAGATGAAAATAAGTTTCCTTATTGGCCGATAAAGGTAAAATCTCCTTGAAATTATACAGTGCTGTGCAAAACATTTGCAACTAAAATCATAGTTTCTTACAGATCATTATAAAATTTCCTAAACCACTGATACCAAAAAAAGTTTTACAGTGCATTATTCTTTATTATGTCTAGTTTCCAGATATAACAATAGCAGGATGTAATATCCCGTAATAAGGGAGCAATATCAATTTTTTTATTCAACTTAACGATTTTGCCTGTGCAAAACATTTGCAACTTTATATATCAACAAATACTTTTCTAGGAATAAATGAGAATTGGCAGTACTTTGTTAGTTAACTGTTATTTTCTATTCCATATATAGTTAATAAAAAATAATAATAATAATTTTCTATTCCGATCCATGCGCGGGAGTGTATTATTAAAATATTTTTTTCCTTAACGGAATTAAACTGAAAGTTCTTAAAATGGGGGTAATTAATTTTACAACGAAATAAAAAACCGAATAATATTTGTTTACACAGATGGTATAACCTAAAAAGACATTAGTGAAAAATATAAAATAGCTAAATCCACCATATCCAGAATTATAAGCAGTTTTAAAAAGACTGGGAGTATTGAAAATATTCATAAAGGGTGGTAGACCAAGGAAAACGACAAAGGCTGAGGATCGTAGAATTTAAATTTTAATTAAATCTCTGTCTTTCGAATAAAACCTGGATGTGGATCCTTCGACAGTAAGAAGAGGAGCCATAGAAATCGATCTTAAGCCATACAGGCCAGCGAAAAAGCCACTACTTTCCGAAAAAAATGGCTGAGCTCGACTTGTCTTTGCTCAAAGTCATTTAGAATGGCCCCTAGAAAAATGGAGAACTGTCCTTTTTTCGGATGAGTGTTTAACTTTAAGTTTAACTTAGTGGGTCTAGATGGAGGGCAAAAAGTTGGACGACCGACGAACAAACGACTAAATCCGCAATAAACTGTGGTAACTATGAAGCATGGAAGTGGTAATACAATGGTCTCGGGGTGTTTATCAGCTCAGGGCGTGGGACCTATTTATGAAATACCACTGATAATGAAAGCGGAGGACTACAAAAACATTATGGAAAATGTTATGCTCCCTTACGCAGAGGAAGAAATGCCCCTGCACTGGCGCTTCGAACAGGAAAATGATCCCAAGCACACCTCTAGGCTTCTTCAGGCTTGGTTTTCGCAGCAAAACATTGAAGTTTTGAAATGGCTCGGACAGTCTCCAGATCTCAACCCCATAGAAAAGCTATGGCAACTGGTTAAGAAGAATATGAGGGGTCAATTTTACAACAACCGTGACGAACTCTTTAATGGTATAAAAAAGGCTTGGAATGATATAACTTCTTTGCATATTGAGTCGCTATTTAATTCTGTGCCAAGAAGATGTGCAGCAGTTATCGTAAATAAAGGCTATTCAACCAAATATTAATGATAATATATATTTAAAGTCGCCAACATTGTTAATGTCAAGGAGTTGCAAATGTTTTGCACAGTCAGTTTTGTATCTTAGTATGAAAAAACGAATATTTCTCCTTTTTTATTGAATAGTTACCTTTAGTTTTTTAATATTCTTAAATTAGATATAATAAAGAATAAAATACCGTATTAACTTTTTTGTTTTTAAGAATTTAAGGTTTGTTGTAGTAAGACATAGAAAATTGGGGTTTTAGTTGCAAATGTTTTGCACAGCACTGTATATGTTAAATCAGGACGATAATTGAAGGAAAAATATTTTGTGATATTTTTCTAATTATCGTTCGTTTTTCAACTGTACGTTCTACCTTTATAGAAAGCTTCGTTTGCTTCTGTAGAAACCAGCAAAAGAACTACTCATTAAAATGCTTCTTTACAGAACATTCGTAAAATGATCTTAAATTTCTTTCAAAAAGTTCATAGCATGCTTTGTAAACTTAAGTCCCTTGGATAAAAACCAGAGGAGCAACCTGTTAAAAATTGTTCACTCACTTTCCGTACGTTCTAGTGAAGTGATATAATAATTCTTGCGGAATTTACCCTTTATCAAGTTAACAGCAGACTCGTTGGAAATTGTCCCCGGGGTTTGTCTGAACTTGGGACGATAGTCGAGTAGTAAATGTGGCAAATGTGAACAGATGCATGCAAGCGAGCAGATAAATTAAGGAAGTACTGCAAATGTATTATACGAACATTTTCCTGCAGGTATATTCCACGAGCAGCTTATAACTAATTATGAAGAAACTTGTACAATGGCACATACCAAAAAAAAGTAAATAAATCGAGTTTTGCGGGAATTGTACTATTCTTTTCGTAGTTTTGCAAACACAAAAGAATGCTTAGTTTTTCACACAGTTCAATTTAATAATATTTGCGCTACATTATCAAAAAATGCAATGTATTGTACACTTTAAATATTTTTTGTTGGTAAATTTTTACTAAGTAATGTCTAGTGTTGAGTTTCTCTATGTTTTGAGTGTTTCTCACTAGAAAATAAGTTACTTCTACTGAGCTTTCTCCAAAATTAACTTAAGATCTAGAGAAAGTAGAATTATCGCTGGATATTAATTGATCTAGCGAAAAAGGCTTGAAATCTATTGACAATATACTTAACTGTTGGCTGTAGTATCCATGCTGCTTCTGCCGCTAATGCTAAGTATGATTTTAAGATTTTACTACATGTTTCAAATCGAATGATATAAATCTAATACTGGGAAAATATAGACAGTCAATTTTGTTTCCAAGCCGATTTCAAACATGTAGTAAAATTTTATGATATGAACTACTAATCTAGATAAAAATATACGGCATTTCAACATATAACAAAATTAGGTTCTAGTAAAGGTTTTAGAAGCCCGGTGAATTTAGACATAAATCTAGTTAAGAATTGAATTTCTAGTGCTTTTAATTCAAAATCGGGTGAATTCTTATTAAAACAAGAGTTATAATTGGAATTTTAGTTGATTAAAATAAAAATCTAGTTTTAGTAGGTAAATAGAATTCTAATGTGTAGATTTATAATTTGAAATCCTAGTGAACTAGGTTCGACTTTTTCTAGATTCCAGTATTCTTGAAAAACATTTTGTGTGTAGATGGACTCAACAAATTTATATAATCAGGGTAAAAAAAAAAGGTAACTAATTAAATCGTTACTAAGAAACAAAACTATGATATTTCTGAAAAACAACCTTTCATGGCTCTTGACTTTTTGAAGACGATTTCATTTTTAATGTTTTTTTTTTTTTTTTTTATTATTAAGTTCAAAATGAACTTGGCGCTTTAGTATATAGATAAGTACATTATCGGTTCATGAAAATATTATGCCTTTATATCGAAAATGTTCAGCAACTCTAAATGTTTCGATTATTGAAACTTTCGCATCTATACAAAAAAAAAACTTATGTGTCTTCAACGAATACGGGAAAATATGTATAATATTTATGAGATTATATTCAGAAAAATATCTTAAGCCTTCCGTGATGCGTTCAGTCTACGTCTGAAATACTTTATTAATTATCTAAGATGATACTTGTTTATATTATACAAAAATTGCCACAATATCAAAAGCTAATTTTTTAGTAAAATTGTGTACAAATTTATCTTAACTGAGTAATAAAAGGTAGTCATATAGGATCCTGCATTTTGAATTTCTCCATTTAGAAATCAATTTAGTCTGTCGTATTGATTTTTTTATTTTTTAAATTTATGTGGAATAAAACAGCATCCTTAGAAACCTCTTGTACCAATTTTTGTGAGATTTCATTGAATTTTATTATTTTGGAACCGCCCGCCGGTTGAATTTTAATATTTAAAACCAATTTGAAATAACCTACTCCAAATGTTTTCATGAATCTAGATTTATAAGATTTCAATGATCATTGTTCGATGACTTGACAATTAAATTTAAGATTAGCGACTCATTTTTGAGGGCTTTATTGTGGGTTAGCGATTTTGAATTTATTATAATTGGTCTCCAAATTTGAAATCAGTTGGTTCCTGAATCTCTAATTAATTAATAATAATTTTAGTGATATTTAAATTAAACATAGCAATAAGAGGAATTTAATTCTAATTTCCAAAAGTAGATATCAAATCGGTCCAAGTATATACAAAGTTATATTAGAACACAACGTATACTTTAAAAAAAATACAAATACCACTTTTGAAGTATTTTAAATACTTTAAAGAAACCCATGCGATCTCAGTTTACTAGTGAAAGTAGTCAAGTGTTGTTTTTAGATATTTTGTTATTGCTTAACAGAAAATGCTCACCAGCCAGGAAAATTGTCTATTATTGAATCGCGCAGAGAATGATTAACGAATTGACTCACGTACTAAAAGAAAATGAATTAAACGAAAGCCAAACTGAAGTTCCACTTTTGGAATAGTTAATTTGAGCATAACAATAAAATGAAAAAGTTTAGGGGGCGACTTTGATAAATGAATCGATTTATTTATTCAGCTCCAGAAGAAAAGACAACTTGCTTATTCCTGCGTATCTTTTCTTCCTGACGAACATCATAAATCAAACCCAATGTAATAAGATACAGGGGAAAGTTCAATTCACGGACCCTTACAATAGAGTTATAATATAAATACGCTGTAGGTATCATCTACAGCAGCATATTTTATGAGAATTATAAACACACATTATAAAAATCAAATGAATACTAGTTAGGCAATAAAATATAGAAAAACAAATAACAAATTTTTCTAATCTGAACAAGAGACGTTCAAATCATAATTTTGGATGTGGCGAGACTCGAAGAAATATTTTATATTTGGCACACAAATTTGATTGTGCTAGCTAATGTGGGCATTATGTCGTCTAGACGATAATCTCGTGGTAATCTGAGGGCTGTTAAGGTTTTTATGTGAGGTTTAGGCATTATTAAATTGTTGCTACTGTATTCGCATGTTAAGTGTCTGATTATCCTCGAATTAAATTCTTGAAGTATAAGTAAACCAACCAAAAATAATTATTTCAAATTGTCACTACGCTATTTTACGTTAAGCTCACCAGTATACCAAATTTAAAAATAGGAAACCATAATATCGAATTAAAAATAGGCCTCTGTAGGTTTTTATTAAGAAATATATTTCATTGGAAATGTAAGTAATATAATTAAACAGATTTTAATCATAGGAATTAATTTTTATTTTTTTATTAATGAAAATTATAATCGGGTGTAAAAATGTATATGTATATGTATATTAAAAACACAATCTCATTAAAAAAGAACACCTCTACTATAGGCAATTAAAAGCAATGAAAGAACAGATCTTGGATGGCAAATAAGGAACTGTTAAAAATTACCAATTTACTTGGTTATTCATACCAATTCAAATTGAAATATAGAGTTTTTTAAAGAGTTGTTGAAATCACTGACAGTAAAAAATTCTTCAAAAATTAAATAACTTAGATTTAATTAATTATTTCTTTGAAAAATCCTCAATTTGAAATGTATGGGGTATGGAGAATCACGGATAGACTTCACAAATTACAAAAAATCGGCATATGTGACTCTATGTGTTTTTGTGTGTTTTTAAATACTATTACTACTATTTGCTTATTACACTTTTTTAAGTTGAGCTTGCTTGTACAGGTCAGTGGTCACTGGATCTGAAGGTGTCAGTATCTCATCGTCAACTCTAGGACATTAACAGTTTTGACAAAATGAATTTCACATCGATCCATCTTCAAGAAGACTATAAAAGACTTGGTTTGTTGGTCTTGTTTTTCTCATCTCTATATGTACATTAGTGGCACATTTGCTCAAAATCAGATCAATTTAAATTTAATGCTTATAACTCCACAAGATATAGGTTAAGATTTAGAGTTCACCACTCAGTAAAAAACTGGGAAGGTCTTCTATTGATATAATAATTAACACTAGAATTAGAAAATTGTCTATTATTGAATCGTGCAGTTTATACATGCTTTTATACTTACGAAGGTATTTTTATATATCTATAACCTTGAAGCACAAGACAAATAATGTATTCATCAAGCAACATTTTGCAATTATATAATTGAAATCAGAGCTCTAATAACAAACGTACAGCATAATTCCATTATAATAAGATATAATTAGTAATCCATGCAAATGCACAAACTTTCAAACTTGAATAGGTACCTGATTGCTTCTATCTAAAGCATTTAAAGCTTTAAACCTTTGAAAAGAATCTCTTAATTCGGTTCCTAAACCCTCAAGAGCAGCCAGGAGAGGTAATAGTATCCAACTTGAAGTACCTTCCGTCGCCTTTAAGATCTGGGAGAATCATAAAGTACACTTGCTTTCCCATCAAGGAATCAAATGCTCGTGCTAAAGAATGGATTTTCGAATTTTCATGGGTAGGGGATCTGGAATAACAACACTTTCGCAATTAATTTGTTTCCAGTAAATTTCCTGAAGGCTGAAATTCAATATTTACAGAGAAGCTGGAAATGTGGTAACATAACTCGAAATATGGAATTATCCTCAGGAAATTCAATCGCTTTCGAGTGCTACCTCGTGTTTAAATTGAATCTTTTGTTTTGTGAAATCACCCTCAAATCTGGTGAATTACATTGGATGGATTTTGTAAACGATACTACTTATCTGCAGCAGCTATTTTCCTCGGAAACGACTTATTTTGTCTGTTGATTTAAGCTCTTACGGATTTTTACAAGAATCAATTCTAATGATTGAAAAACGTTTTATTTTATAATTGCTAATTGTACAATATCCCATCAACTAAAAGAAGTTTTACAAAATCATTATGGCTCATTATTTTTTTCTTATACTTTACCAAGGCCAAAGTTCTTAGAAATGTAGGCAATTAAAATCTATGGAAAATAAAAAAAGTCATGAGAATTTCACATATACTACTTTATTAATGGTCTGGAAAATAATAAATAATCGGATCAATAATTATATGGAAACTTAACTTTGAAGAAAATGTTGTATGTGGTTTTGCAACAGCCCATTGGCCGTTTCGTCTCTCTTCCTGCACCACTGAGCGAAGATTGATAGGCCAAACTAGATTTTTTTTTCTAAATGACGCCAGTAAGACAAGTACCATAAAACTGGTGTTATGGGGGCTCAACACCCTACCACTTTGGTGCCATCTTTACATTAGCAGTAGCACTGGGAATCGGATGTATGTCCGTTATCATATCATATTTACGACTTTTTAACCACCACTTTTCGCAACCGAGCGACACACACAACAATGTTCGTTCCAGGGCGCCTTTAAAAATGCATTATAAAAAAAATGCGCCACTTTATAGCTTACGCTGTAAATGCTGCTGTAGGAATTTTTGAGTGGCTATTTCTCTTTCCATATTTTGTATAAGAATCTACAGAAGTAGTAGTCTTGACCTTCTTTATTGTGTAAGTTTTAAGCAAAAAAGCGTGTTTTTAAATACATATTGTGAGTGTAAAAGGCAATGTGTCATGAGTTTATAGAAAAGTTTTCTAATTAAACATTTTTGTGATATGCACCCGGTAGAAGTCTACCAATTTTCTTCTCAAATTGTCTTTCTATCGCTAATGACTTCTTTATTACTACCTATTTCTAGCAAAATTCTCCCAGGTCGAAAACATCAAGAGTGTCCCTTCTTGTTCCTTTGACCTTCATAGCCTACAGAGAGAGCGTAAATTTATTTTTTAGATATGAAGTGCACATAGTACAATTTTTTGTTTTTTGTGTTTTCTTATCCTCCACGCGCGAATGTGTGTGTGTGTGGTAAAATTCATAAAATACACTGCCGGACACACAATTCTTTTGAAAATATCGAGTTTAAACATTTTCAAAGGGGCACTTTCAGCTTTCTAATGTTGTTGAAAACACTTCGTTACGATTATTATTTTCAGAGATATGGTAGCTCAAAATTGAAAATGACGTTATTGCTTTGACAGCTTAGCTCGGTACCACAGGAGAATTAAAAAAAAAAAAAACCGTTTTAAAGGGGAAAATACTTGCTTCAAAATTCTTCATTTGGATTTACTTGCAAATTCTTTATTAACGCGCTAGTGTGAAACTTTGAAAAAATCGATACGTACTAAAATGTCAAGTGTATATCTCAAATAGTTTTTGAGTTACAGCCATCTGAA
Organism: Dysmachus trigonus; assembly: GCA_949715965.1. Classification (NCBI taxonomy): domain Eukaryota; kingdom Metazoa; phylum Arthropoda; class Insecta; order Diptera; family Asilidae; genus Dysmachus; species Dysmachus trigonus. The sequence continues at coordinate 35,087,351 of OX454319.1, forward strand.
GAACAGCCGCTCGTCGTATCGAGGTATTGAGATATGTATGAATTAAAATTTAAACGCGTTTTTCTTGAAACCACATTTTTCAAATTTGCTGCAGTTATAACTTAAAGACAAATCATTCGATCGATTTGATTCTTATTGCAGCTTCTTTTATATATGCTTCGCCATACCATGAACATTCAGTTTTCCAATCGAATAAAAAGTGTAATTTTGGCAGGCTAAAAATCATCAAATTTTCGCTCGTTTGAAATTTTTTTTAAAACTCCGTCATTTTGTTAAATTTCGATTTTTTTTTTCGATCGAAGGTTATGGTACGGGCAATACCTTCTAGTTTAATAAAAATTTTCGTTTTTTTGATTTCAGGCACTGTGAAAGTCGCTACCACTACACGACTTTTTTTTTGTTTTGGAGTTTTGGGAGATTGCGAGCAACTCACTGAATATTCAATATTTTGGTACAAACATTTTATAAAGTATTTATTATATATCCACAAATATATCTTTAAAACATTCCAGGCAGTAGTTTTCTTTAAAAAAACATCTTTTTTCTGGCGGTCACACTAGTGGTGCCCCTTAAGCTGCAGTATCCAACTGGAAATGAAAGAATCATGTTTTTTTCCTTTTTGGATTTTTTTTTTGTTTGAACCGATTGGGGATAAAAAAAAACATTCGGTACGTAAGTAGAAAGTACAAGCTTCAAAATGAGCTTTCATCATCCAAATCCGTTCATATTTCGCGAAGATACAACGGTTTAAAAAGGAAAAAAAGTGTTACTTATCTTTGTGTTAAAGAATGAGTGAGTGATCCTTTAATTCTTGCGGACTTTTTGTACTTGAATCACGAAGAAAACAAATTTGCAGCAACTTGCTCTCTGCCACTGCTTTATGTGGTATCTTTAGATAAAAAAAAATCTGGAAACCTTCATGACCCCGGCGGCTGATAAACTAAAAAATGTCAAAAATAGGGTTTTTCATATTGTTAAAATATTGACAACAAATTTGTTTCACTCCAGTAAACGCATTTTGAAGAGGATACTTTCAGCTTCCCAATGGCGTCTGCCAGATTACCGTACGGTTATTAGTGTACGAGTTATGGAAGCTCAAAGTTATAAATGAATTTTTTATTTGACAGCTCATAGCTTAATTGAACAAAATTACAGGTAAATTTCCTAAAAACCGTTTTAAAGAAAGTTCCTAATTTAAATACTTCACTTGGATTTACTCGTAAATTTTTGTCTGAGGTCATAGAAGACACTAGCAGTAGCAACATGTGCCGAATTTTTGAGTGATCTTTTGCACGCCAGTGTATTTTAATTTCACCACTTGCTTTATTTTTCTTACTTTTAACTCGAGTGAAAGTTTTATCAAAATTGGCTCAGAAGTTATTATGCGAAATTATTATACTTAAAGAAAAGCCAAACCTTCACGTTGTCTTCTGTCCAAAAACAAAAAATTAATATCAAATTTATTGTTGTAATTTTGACCAACTGGCCAGAAAGAAATCCATAAAGCAAATTGTCAAGGTATCGCCAATAACTTAAAAGTAACCAATAGGTGAATATTGCTGCGCCGGGTTTCAACCTTGAACCTTGGCTTCCGAAGCTGGGTGATCTATCGCTAACGAGGGTGGATCAAAAATGGCCTGTGTTAGGAATGAAGACATAAGTTTTTCAAAAACATTTATTTTTATATATCAACATAAACTCCTTTTAGGATGATACTCTCTTCAAACTCTTCAAAATACGTTTTTGTCTCTCCTTTTTTGAGCTGAATTTTGTTTTCCCGCAAACCATGTTTCCATGTTGGGGAACAGAAAAAAGTCATAGGGAACCAGATTAGGCGAGTATGGTGGATGCGGCAGTAATTTTTAGCACAATTCATGCAATCTGGCCGCGCCGATTGTGGAAGTGTGAGCTGGTGCGTTATCGTGATGGAATACCACTTCTTTTTTTGCCAAATGGGGCCGTGTCTCTTTCAATTTCTCATCAAATCGGTGCAATAATTCACTCTAGTACTGCCCCGTGATCGTGCTTCCTTTCTCCAAAGAGTCTATCAGTATTATTCCTTTCGAATCCCAAAAAATCGTGGTTATAATATGCCGATGGAGCGTCTTTGCTTTCTTCGGAGCAGATTCACCTGGAAAAGGTCATTGTTTTGATTGTCGTTTGGTCTCTAGTGTATTGTGATCGATCCAGGTTTCCTCAATGGTAGCGATTCAATGCAAAAACTTTTGCGGATTTCGCTTAAAGAGGACCAAACACTGCTTCGAAATTGACAGCCGTATCCGCTTGTTGTCCATCGCGTTTAAATTCGCTGAACCAATATCTCACGGTTGTCATTGATGTTGGGTCCCCATAGTCAGCATCTAACTTCGCTTTTTTTTCTTCGCACGTTTTTCCATCGAAAAATAAAAAGCGAACTACGGATCAATATTACTCGTGCTTCATTGCATCGAAAAACACCAAACATGTTTTATACAAATGACTGTCAAATCAAAACTAACCTATAAATCAGTCTGAAATTTTATATAGCACCATTTGAAAGATGGTAGTACACAATGATAATATCTACTTCCCTCATTGACGCCAACTGTCTTCAAATAGGGGTACTTATTGATCCACCCTTGCTTGTAAAGAAGCGAAGCAGTTGGCATGTTTTTAAACTTTGATAATTTGAGATCAGTGATAGGAGCGGGATAGAGAAGTGGTTGAAGACTCATGAGAACGGATAAAGAGTTTTCTCTATCAATTGTAGGGTATTTTTTAAGAAAATTATAGAGTGTTGAATGAACAAAGTATCCGTATACAAAACAAAAAAATGCATGTAATCCCTAAATGACGCATTTTAGAGGGGCGCCCTGGGAACAATCATTGATCGGGGGATTCCATAGAATCGATTGGCATATGTTGGAACAAATAAATACGAATCACCCTGTATGTATCACCTCTTGTTTTCAATTCAAAGAAACGTAGACTTATTTCTAACCACATAAAATATTTAGCCCAATTACTCATTCTAGTTTGTTTTGAAATTATATGTTTTAATTAATTTGAAATAATATTTCAAATGAAATTGAGAAGTAATATATCTTAAGAAAGTGATATAAGAAATTTACCCTAGTTTGTATTACCTAGTCTTATAAGTAATCATACTGTTTGGAAATAGTAACACAAAATCCTGTTTTATCAATTTAATTTATTCTTTGGGTCCTTAGAGAGACAATAATTGCCGTATATCGGATGTTGGCAAAGTGTTGAAATCGTGACTTTAAGGAGTTTTCCTGTATTATTTTGCTGTTTGTATAATTGATACTAAAACTACTGAATTATTTCTAAAAATCAACTTCCAAGTAAATACTATATAAATACGTATCTACTTGTTAAGTGGCAACCCTGTTACAGGCTTCTGCTCGCCTGCACTCGGCACCCTTAAATTATAATAATCGAATTTTGGTTCCTTCCTTTTAAAGCTTAAAAAGTTTACTAGTTCACTCAAGTTTACCCAAGTTAAGAGCTAAATTGATTCGATATTGGAATTTGTAAATCTTTGAGCCTTAAACGAATTAAATTTACTTTATTAATGCAAATTAAGCTGCCTGGAAAGTTGTGAAGAATTTTGACTGCCACTTGAGAAATTCGGCGTCCCCTAAAAGGCGAAGCAGAATTAATTTCCGTAAATAAAATTTATTCAAGAAAAATTCCTGTAGTATGTTTTAATTTCGTTAACTTCCGGCTAAATTAAATGTATTTCGAATAAGGAACCCATAGATCTCTATTCGATCTTTTCACTCTAGTGAAATATCTCAAATATTTGATTTTTCCCTCAACTTTCTTGATTCCTTGTCCGCATGGTATTTAAAGCAAATTACGAAAAAAAAACCAATTAGTGGAACGACAAATTTTTAGGTTGAGGTTTTCTTAATTTGTTATGACATTAAAAAATGGGAAGTTGTCGAAAATGAAAGTTTCTTAAATGTGCTATTTAAACTGAAATTGCAAGGCCGAACTCATCTCCAAAAATTTCATTCTACCTGGAGCTAAATGATAAACACGCGATTTTTCAGAAGCGATAAAAAACGAGTAAAAACCTCAAATGAAACCATATTTTCGTCGAGGCTTGAGTCAATATAAAATCTCCCCCAAGAACAGTCAGCAAAAAGGAAACATTCCTCGATTAAAAACACCCCGAGAGGTAGCTAGCAACCAGTGGTGTAATAAACGGAAAATCCCAAGGAATGAAAACAAAATTCAATTTAAGGACAGTTTAAAATTTCCAGTCTGGCGGGGTTCTGGGACGAGAAAACCTTTCAAGTGTATGCGGCTTAACGATCTAGTTTTCCCGGAGACCTTGTCCAGCATCCAATTTGGAAGGACACCTAGACTCAGGACTGAGGAGAGTCCGCGCTGTCGTCGAGGAAAAATATAAGCGATAAGCACTAGAACTAAGGAAAGGACGAAGCCACTTCGTCATAAAGTAAGAGCTCCTCGTCGTCAACTTGAAATCCTAATTAGATGGTGAAGGCATATCACAAATTCACAGCGAAATAATCGACACAAATCTGAGACAAATTCTTGGCCAAGTTCATTCGAAGAAGTACATAATGAAAGCCTTGGACGGCTCTCTGTCTGGTGGTGGTCGTGTAATATTTTCATCCCTTCGCCGCAACAACGCAAGCAGAAAAATGTGCGTAAGGGAAGGAAACCTGTAGCCCTTAGGAAGCAACTATCCTGAGCCCTGAGACTGCGGTCGATCTGTAAATAAAGCAATAAAGCGTGAGACAAGGGGGCAAGCCGAAAGGTTTTGCTTTAGGGCTCATTACAGCTTATTACGGGCATGAAATATACTCGTAGATATAGATATAGGTATTTAATAAGCCCTCGTTATGGACTTAATTATTTTTACCGAATAAATGACCAGCAGGCACATGTGCTGCATTTGACTTTTAGTATTTTATCATATAGAAAACATGTATTATACATAATTACAACGTTTAATTAAACGACCGAAAACCAAATATTAATTTCCATGAATATTATGTGAGAGATATGGTAGAGCAGATTCCGTCACCTTACACGTTTAAATTTTGTCAATATATTTCAAATAAATATCATCAAAAAACCCGTAAGTATGTATATAGTATTTATATATTTTCATGATAACTCCATAATCTCTAGGATCCATGAGACTGACATAACATCTTATAACGAACATAACGAATTTCATAAAAAAATATATGGATCGGATCTAATAGGTCAGAAATTGATTATAATTGCTCAATTAATACCATTAGGCACCTAATTTGATGATAAATAAAAAACCAATGAGATTAATCGATATGGGTCCTAACACTAGAGCAAGCACGTGGCTCACCTCCCCTCTCCTCCCGCATCAATTTGATTTATTAGAAAAGAAAATTTAGAAAGTTTACTCTCATTTATATAGGTAAAACCTAATTTTATATTTACATAATACTCTAAAAGTAACGGGAAAATGTATAGCGAAACTACAAAAAAAAGTCAGCTTTTTAATTAATTTTATAAATTTTAATTTAATTGCAATTAATTAATTAATTTATAATTACCCAAACATAAGATTATTAAAATATTTTTTAAACAAATTTTCTATGATATTCCAAGTGCGCGTGCAATATCAGTTAATTTTTATTTTTAACAAGAAATTATGATACTTTATTATAAAAAAAAGTAAAGGAGATCAGATACGTAATGTTGGAAATTGACCTAGAATCCAGAATAAAACTTAATTTTGGTTTAAACTAACAATCTAACATTTTACGCGTTCGATCTATTTTTGGGATCAAGTGATTTTATGCACTTTATAGAGAATTTCATTTTAAGTGGTTAACATTTTTAAAAGCAAAGCAGCTTTACCTTAATTGCTATAAAAAAATATTTATTTAGAATAAAATTAGTATTTTCATATACCAATATGAATTTTAGGAAGAAAATATGCAACAATTAAACATACAAAATTTGGAAATTAGAAACAATTTGGTTTTATTTTTATCCATGTTTGTAGATTAGATTAGAACTGTGATTTAAATATAAATCGCTGTGTTTTTCTACATAAAAGAAGTAAATATCTTGACTTAGGGAATTTCTGATGTTGGACAAGAAGGGAATAGAAAAAATAAGACTTATGGAGGTCGATTTACAGATTTTAAATTTATGGGGAGTCCTATTTTAACAATATAATCATTAATGAAATTTATTAGAGTATTATCCAGAAATAGAAGCAAGTGTTTGACTAAAACTTTTCCCACGAATTTTCAAAAATATAATATTAATACTAGCAATAATATTGAGTACACATTTATTTGAAATATTTTGCATTTGGAGCACATCAATTTTTTTGGGGCGTGGACTAATTTGTAAAACAGGTGAATAAATACCGTGGTACTTTGCATTATTTCCACTGCCTGGTAGTGTCCTTCCTAATTTGATGCTTAAAACATTTCCTAGTTCGCTATAATCTTCAACATCTTTACTTTGAAATTCACTGTAATCACTTAAAGAATCACTAAGAAATTTTTCATCAGATTGATCAATATCACTTTTTTCACGAAAACTTTCGTTATCACTTTTATAAAATATATTCCTCTTTCTGATATTATGTAGCAACGCACCACAAACAAAGTTCACTAAAATACTGAAATTAATTTTTCTGTTGCAACTGATACACATTACTCTCAAATAAAGAAGAATGAACATTTTAAATATTGTCTCAATTTTAATGACGTATCAGAACGTCATGTGCGACTTTGGCCAAAAAATGCATGACATTCTGATACATCAAAGGGTTAACATAAGTATTTTATTAACTCTTTTAGGATAATAAATGTAAGTATTCGAAAGGCGTAAAATAATTAACCTTTAATATTATAATAATATAATAATTTTCGTTCCAACGAATTGAAATAGATTCGAAAGAATGGATCTTGTATGTCGAAAGTACAACTACTTATCAACTGGAACCACATTATACCCTATACGTTATTTATTTTACATTGAAAGATTAACTTAAACACCGGTTATGTGAATAAACATATGTGTGTATGTGTTATTAAATATATTATATTATTACATCGATCGACTTTTCGAAGTTTCGGGTTTCAGATTTCTTGATTAAACTTACAAAAGTCATATTCATCTATTTTTAGTGAAATATATTACATTTACATGTAATAATACTACGATATGTTCTTGTTAATTCCTTATCTTTCGAGCCCTTTATTTCGAACGTGAATATATACCGGGTGTCCCAAAAGTATGGAAACGGCTAAATAACTTTCGAGGAATGCATTTTGGAGAAAAAAGTTTTAGACAAAAGTTTTAGGAATTTTCCCTGGCTATTCAATGGCGGCCGTAGATTTGACCTTGACCATGACCTTGAAGGTAATTTCTGGGTCAAGTTGACTTTTTTTAAATTGGAGCCCATATTTTTGACCACGGAAATGGAAAGAGCGGAAAATTTTACGTCCAACTATGACCTTCACCATGACCTCTAAGGTCATATCAAGGTCAAGATGGCTCTTTAAAGAGGAACCTGCATTGTTACTGCGGATTTGGAGAGAGCAGAAGTTTCGCGTCCAAATGTAACCTTGACCACATCCTTGACCTTGACCATGACCTCGAAGGTCACATCAAGGTCAAGGTGGTTTTTTGAAGGGGAAATAATATTTTTGGACATGGAAATGGATAGATTATGACCTTGACCATGACCTCGAAAGTCATATCAGGGTCAAGATGTTTCTTTAAAGGGGAACGTCAAATTTTCCACTCTTTCCATTTCCATGGCCAAAAATATGGTTTGCCCTTCAAAAAACCACCTTGACCTTGATGTGACCTTCGAGGTCATGGTCAAGGTCATGGCCAAGATCAAGGTTGTGGTCAAGGTCACATTTGGACGCAAAACTTCTGCTCTTTCCAAATCCGCAGTAACAATGCAGGATCCCTTTTAAAGAGCCATCTTGACCTTGAAATGACCTTAGAGGTCATCGTGAAGGTCATAGTCGGACATAAAATTTTCCGCTCTTTCCATTTCCGTGGTCGAAAATATGGGTTCCAATTTAAAAAAGACAATTTGACCTTGAAATGACCTTCAAGGTCATGGTCAAGGTCAAATCTACGGCCACCATTGAATAGCCAGGGAAAATTCCTAAAACTTTTGTCTAAAACTTTTTTTTCCAAAATGCATTCCTCGAAAGTTATTTAGCCGTTTCCATACTTTTGGGACACCCGGTATAAATTAATTTTTTTGGTAATGCCTACAAATCATGCAATAAATGTCCGTAAATTTAATGTTAATATTACTGGTCACGTGTAACAAATATGATTTGATTAACATGTCGTGTCATCTCGTATCATGTTTTTGTCATGTATATGCCAAAGTAAATAAACATAAGATAAAAAAGTAATATTTCTGTAAAAAGCAGTAAACATAGGAGTAAAAAAGTAGTGCAAAGTTCAATAATAATATAATTTTAACAACGAAGGGTTCTTATTTTGTATCTACTTATGAATTTTTATTCATATTTGCGAAGAACTTATTGAACAGAGTTATCATAATTTACTCCTTAACCCATTAATGCGCAAAACGTGAATTTTGTGCACACAAGTTTAAATGTACGATTAGAATAGAAAATTGGGGCGATTTTTTTCCAAAATCGTATATAGAGGGTTTTTGGTGATGCTCTTTCAGAATCTGGCATTTGTTTTGCATAAAACCTTCAAAAACCCTATTACTTTCTGGGGTTTTTTAAAAAAAATTGATTTTTGTTGGTCTTTTTTCTTCTCAAAGTCGATTATCTTAACGTTGCTGCTATTGAATGATCATATAACCACTAGAAATAACGGTCCGAATATCTAAACTTTCTCAAACCATGATTTTGAAAGTTTTTTTTTGCTTTGGGTTTTGCAAAATTGCCATTTTGTACAGCAATGTAAAAAAAAAACTTTGGATTTTTTACATGAAAAGGATCAAATTTATAAAAAAATTTATTGAACAGAAAATGCTTAAAATTAGCCAAAGAACAAGTGTGGATTTTGTAAAAATTTTGTTGACTATTTTTGCTTTTTCGGATTTGGTCAATTTCATCAGAAAAAGCATGGTGATAATTTTACTCAAAAGGGATCAATTTTACGAATAAATAAAAGTGCTTATAATTAGCCAAAGAACACGTGTGAATTTTTTCAGAATTTTTGGGACATTTTTGAATTTTTCAAAAATTGGCGAAATCCAAAAAAACAAAAATAGTACAACAAATTCTGAAAAAATTCACACATGCTCTTTGGCTAATTTTAAACATTTTCTGTTCTATAAAGTTTTTTTTAAACTCGTGTTAAAAAAATCGTGAAGTTTTTTATTACATTGCTGTACAAAATGGCCATTTTGCAAAAACCAAAGCAACAAAAAACTTTCAAAACCATGGTTTGAGGAAGTTTAGACGTTCGAACCGCGATTTCTGGTGGTTATATAATCATTCAATAGCAGCAACGTCAAGATAATCGACTTTGAAAAAAAAAGACTAATGAAAATCAGCACTTATTGTAAAAACCCTAACAAATAATAAGGTTTTTGAAGCTTTTATGCAAAACAAATTCTGAAAGAGCATCTCCAAAAACCCCCTTTATACCATTTTGGAAGAAAACCGCACCAATTTTCTATTCGAATCGTACAATTGAACCTGCGTGCACAAAATTCTCGTTTTGTGCATTAGTGGGTTAAGGATATTCCTTACATTAAATACCAGACCTGCGGTTTGATTTCGAATGGATAAACATTTTATTAGTACATATTATTATTAATTTTTTACTGTGTATAGAAAGCCAAAATAGAAAATATTCAGTAATATATTAAACATTTTGATTGGTAGGGACATAACTCTTAGTCTGTTGTATTTAATGATTCGAAAAACTAATTCTAAAAGTTATCGAACTCAAACCGCCTGCAATATTTTTAAACAAAATTTCTAACTAATCGAAACCACATTAAAAAAGGTAAGACCCAGCAAAATTACGGAAAATATTCGTTCTGGTTTAGCTGGGAGTTTAATTGGAAGAATTGCATATGCATAGCCCCGTATTCGGAGAGTAGGTGAAGTGGAAGTTAGCAGGAGTTTCGAAGTTTCGTCGAACTTTCACCATCAATTGAAGCTGCAGAATAATGAGTGCATTTGGCACTTTTTAAACTATTTATAATACCAATATAAATATTTGTATATCAAATGAAATCGTAAGTTTCCCACAAGCAATATATCTTTTCATTGAACCATTCAAAATCATATTACTATGATTCCAAAAGTTTCAGAGAACGTAAAATACCTTTTCCACAAAAGGCGTCTTACATAATTTAATTCTTTCTATAAGCCATTCGCCACGTGTATTTAAGACTCAATATATTCGCTTAAATTTTCTGCTGCGCTGGTGTGACAATGTAATCGCAGAATCCTGACGACAAAAATAATTAAATCCAATTTATTTCAAATTCAAACGGAGCTTTCTATCAGCTAAAAGGTTGTCAATTAACTTTGAAACTTGCTTTAATTGTCTTAAAGCTGTCAAAGTGAAGACACTTTAGAAAGCGCGAGAAATTAATTACTTTTCTTCTCAGCTTCAACCAAATACATATAAACAAATTTAATGCTGCATGAAAATGAATTCTTTAAGATTTTCATATAAATTTTAAATCTCAATAGCTCTTCGTAATGTTTTGAGTAAAAATCCTTCAAACTTTAAGCCCCTTAAAAAATCATATAAATGTGTGTAATATGTTTTCTTTTCCAATTTAATGCTTTTGGGATTACTGTCCATTATTTTTCGATTTGTAAATAAAACTGATATGAAGGTAAACACTTAAGACGATTAAAATCACTTCGTATTGTTGTTCTCAAGAAAAGGTGAAGTACATTCAACCTACACACAACGTTTTTTATTCTCTATTGAAAAATGTCATAAAAGTCCTTAAAACATAATAAGGGGAACAAATGCCAAATTATTTTTAAAGAATTTACATTGATATTAGAGATACTCTTATACACACCACACTGTGAACTGAAATGTATACAATTTGAAATCAAATGGAAAAATAATTCGCCTGCAAAAGCAGCTTTAGGAATTTTCATAATAAGTTTGCCATCTTTTAAAGGGCATTGAACTTCGTGACAACCTACAAATCATATCTGTGATAATGTTGGAAGCAAATCTGCAAATATGAAAAAAAAATTGTGTTTCGAAAAGCGCAAACGATTGCAAATCCTAAATTTGCATGTTCATTGGAATACGTAAATTTAAAAAATAAGCGTCAGGAAAAGAAAACAATTCGAATAAATCTTACTGTATGCTGATTTATTCATTTTTTTTTTTCATTATACAGGTCAACATTTGTGCTGTCGCATAAGTGACTTTTCAGTATTCCGAAGTTATAAACTTTTGTTCAAGAATTTCCTTTGTATTATCGAAAGGTAAGTGAATTTGTTTGTATTTATAATATAAAAAAATACTATTAAGGTAGTACTGCCGATAACAGAACGACGGTTCAGATTTTGATGAAATTGCATATATATGTTCAAAACACTGTACAAAAAACTCAGTTAAATTTTTATAAAGATGGAAAACCTATAAACACTGTTCATCATTTTTATTTTTAAGTGTGTTTAAATGGGACATCCAATTATTAAGTACCTATTTTTATAGGAACTTTCCTATTTATGGTAAAAATAGTGTATGTGCTAAAACAAGATAAATATTTTAATAAGTTTACGTACTATATACATAGGTATATGAATTAATTATGTAGTTCTAAACAGTACTTGTTCAGTAATTTATCCATATATGTATAAGAAAATAGTAGCCTATACTGCATGCTATTTGAGATATAAGCTGATTCGAAAATACCGATACTTTAATCCGTCGGGAAAAAATATTGAATATAATATTATAGCGTTGGCGAATAATAAAAGTCGATTTTGTAAGAAGATTTTTCTTAATATAAATTTTTTTATAACTTACTAACAGTATAGTAAAATTTAGTTTGTACAGGAAATTGTACCCCAAGATAATATGGTTATGAATTGTTTTTTACTAAAAGAACACGAAGCTACATACATATAAATAAAATCACATTTACATTTACGTATGCTGGGATGAAGTATACCTACTGAGGGTTAAACAAAATAAAAATAAAGTAATATATTTAGGTGTTTATAAACAGAATTTATTAAGTTAGATTAAGAAGAAAATATCGATGTCGATATATTTGCTTTTTTGTGGGAATTATAAGTCTTGTTTATATATTTTTTTACTTCAAAACCTAAAATGTACGAATATATCAAGTTATATTAAGTAACTAGACATTGTTATTATTATTTGAAATGCCAAGCACTTTAAAAAAAATAAAGCAATACATGATTATTTTGTCAGTTAATGGTCAATAACAGGAAATAAGAGGGATGAATGTAAACAAAACTTCATTTATTTTTTTGCCAAATTCAAACCCCTGTTCGGTATGGTTTCTCAGATATTTTAAATTTTATGCATTTGGGTCAATATAATTTTTTCTGATCATCTAGATCTGCAATATCTAAATTTTAATTTTTAATGCATATGTACATGTTAATTTAACTTATGTGCAAAATATAATTCCATCTGCGAAATCCTTTTCATAGATTTTGATAAATAGGTATGCATGTACCTAATTCTAAATGTTTAAATAAATAAGGATCATTACTCTTATATCCTTAGTCTTGAAGTTAAACAAAGCTGGTTTTTTCTTTGATGTATGATGTGGCCTTAGATAGATAGACAGAAAGGATAGAACATACAGTGTAAAGTCCTTGTACGTGAGTGAAGAATTTTCCCTTCAAAATTAGCTCTCGTGGGGAACATGAATGGAGTAGACTAGACTTGTAAAATCACCCCAGAGCCTAAACAGGGGTATCGTGCGAAAAATGTCACCTTGTGGGGACTACAATGCACTTGTTTGCTTTGTATGGGCGAAGTTAAGGAGGGAAATTGAACCAACCGCAATATTAGGTTGATTCAACGTCGCAATTCCGTTGAATCTACACGCTCCCGTAAAAATATCCTTGAAACTTCGATAAATAAGAATTTTCCTTACATTTTTACTTGGAACTGCACGATTCAGCAAAGCACTGCAGCAGAGTAACATTTGTAAAAAAATGTAGAACATATGTTAGTATGAATACTATTTCAAATGGATCACGCACACAATATATCTCCAAACTTTATTTATGTATCTATTTTCCAAGAAAAGCCGCATTTAAAGAATTCACTGTATTACACAAACTCTTATCGTTTAAAAAGTGTTCGAAACACATCTATCGCGTATCACATACACAGACACATTTTAACGCGTCTTTATCATTATACTTATAGAGGGTCAACGTTATACATATATCAATCGTTAACAACTTAAAGATTTATAATAGTCTATCTTCGATCTACAAATGGAATAGATGCAATTAAAAAAAAACAGATTTTTATTGAAGATTAATTTAAATGCAAATATACAATTTTTTTAAAAATTTTAATTTTTCTTCGTGTTTGGAACAGCCTTTCCCCTGTTAGGAAATTTTAAATATTTCATAAAATCATTTAAAAAAAGAAAAAACAATTTGTACTAATCTACGATACGCTTAAAAAAAAGAATTTTCATTTGAATAAAATCGTAAACAAATCGCACAAAATTTCGTTTTTTCTTGATTTCTTGATTTTTGAACAGTTTTTTTCATATACTTGATAAAAGTCTGCCCTCACCCAATAGATAACCTCTAACTCCGCCCATGTTGCTTTGCATTTAGTGCCTCTTTTCTGCTTTGATGAAAATATCTATTTGCACTGGACACGCAACTACAAACGATGAGGTTACCTCTACATCACGAAAATGCAACAACGAAGCCTAAACTTATTTTATTTTTCATCCCTTTAGAATAAAACCTGGCTAATTAAGCATAAAATTGATTTTTAACAGTAGTTATAGCGACCAAGAGTCCTCATATTCGTACCCTAACCCTTTGCACTCGAAGTCTTTTTTCATTCATATTTGAAGACAAATTTTGAGTGCAAAGGGTTTTTTGATTTTGATTTTGATTTGTTGGGGGGGGAGGCAAAGCACCTCGAACGCTCAGACTTTTTAGTCCATTGCGCTCACAACCCCCGCTCTATCTGAACTTCCCCGTTGTCCTGATGTACTGGAGAATCTCAAACAGAGATCGAGAATCGAAGTCCTCCATCCTCATAACATCGGCGCCAAACGCGTCCCTACGTGCACGAGAGAACGCAGGACAGTCACAGAGGTAGTGCTCTGTGCTGTCCTCCTCCTCCCCACACGAGGGGCACGCAGGGTCGTCGATGATTCCCAGGGTATTCAAGTGTTTGCCACGAGTGTTATGCCCTGTAATTGTCCCTACTAGAGCCCTGCAATCTTTCCTACCTAAGCTAAGTAAGAATTCCGCAGTATTCTTGTTCGGATTACCTATAAAGTACTTGGTACGTCTGCAGGTACTTAGGCTGGACCATCTCTCTCCGTGAACTAAGTCAACGTGTCGAGTTATCCAGTTCTTCAACGCCGCAGAGCTAATACCAATAATGGGCTCTGGACCTATGGGGTGGGAGTTAGCGCCTTCCCTCGCCAGGGAATCTGAAGACTCGTTGCCTTCTACTCCCTGGTGGCCAGGGACCCATATAAGAAGGGTTAAAAAGTATTTTAAAAGCTTTAATATTTTTGTGTTAACCCTTTTAGTGCCGGAGGCCGATATATCGGCTCTTGCTACACTGGCGAGAAGTGCCAGAGCCGATATATCGGCCCGCACCTTGTAGCGCTTTACTATTCGCATTGCGGGAGAACTCTATCTCAAAATAAATTTATAATACGTTATATATAAATGGTCTAACTTCATTACGAGAGAATTAAAAAAAAAATAGTTGTTCGTTTTAATTCTTTGTAGACGACGTATTCCTATCGCTTGGAGAGATAGCAAAATCTAACATAATCCGTCCGTCGTATACCATGTACCTTCGAGTTATTTTTTATGTTTGTTATGTAATATTATTTATCTTGTTACAAAATATATTGGAAATGCAAAGTATATACTTTGTAATAAATGGTCTATATAAAATTATAATGAAAATATGACTTTTTTTATGTGCAAATACGTTTTGTAAGAGAGAACTCAACTTTTACTTTCTTTATGATCTTTTATACCTTTGTTATTTATATAATTTTCAATGAATATACAAAAACTAGTGTGACTGTTTTGTTCTCTATTTCGTCCTTAATATACTGCTTTTTGAATCATGTAAATATTGTTTCTTGTTTGGTTTTTATGAGCATTTTCCCAAACCCTAGTAAAACCGTGAAATTTGGCCGGTTATTCTCGCATAGGCACCTTTTTTTTCGCTCGGCATTAAAAGGGTTAAGTCCGTATAGGTACATAACATGAAAGGAATTCATAGCAATTAATCGACACATTTTTCTAATACAATGTCTTAAATCTACATTGCTTAATCTTGGGCATTGCCTGCTAGATATATATGGTCATTTTTTGTTAGTTATATCCACGTTTTGTTAATACTAACCCATGAAATTTCACTGCTTAAAAATTCTATTGTGCGGCAGCACTGACAATAACAAACGAGGCTGAGCTTATCCGGAGGAAGATGTATTAGAGAGGAAGGCAAGTTAAGCGAATAAAACGAATCACTTGTCATTCTAGCAAAAGAAAAGGGTTTCCTTTTTATGAACTCCCACCTATTAGGCTTCTTTATCATATGTACTGTACTGTAAATGTGATAAGCTCCAAAATGGGAGTCTGGAAATTTTCTTATAGCCTTAACCAGCGCGCTTTTATGAAAGAAATCGTATTTTAATTGGGTATTCAAAAATGTATCACTTATGAATATTAAGTTCAAGAGAATATTATCCATAATTAGGAAGGGATGCTTCAAAGGTAGCAAAAGATTTTAGAAGTAGGTGCGTAATCAGCGCAACCAAAAGGATACTCAAAGTAAAAGTACCTCCTTGTATGTATTAACATCTATTTTTCATATTTTATAAAATGCTGTGTCGTTAAGGAATTCAGATTTTTAATTTCAAAGGGGAATTAGCTATCCCGTTCTATTTAAAATATTTCTTGAACATTCCTTATCTTTTGATATATAGAACATTAACATTACATAAGTTTATTTATTTGTACACTCTATTTAAAATTCTTAAGTTATGCGGCATATTTGCTTCTCGGAATATCTGAACTAAAATTACTTACTTTCTTATATTTTTCTCAATTGTACTTTTAAAACTAGGTTAAGCCGTTGCAAAATTACAAACAAGGTCAAGGTCATGATTTTCTAATATATTTTCCGCGTACAAAAATAGCCTATAAAGATAAAGTTAACAAGTCACTTCAACAAAATTATATATTAATCTTTTTATAAATAGAAAAAAAAAAAATATGTAAGCAGGAATAAAACTCCAAGTGTTTAGCAACAACAAATAAATAAATTTGCTGACGCTCATTAAGGGCAAAATTCGTCAAGTACAAGTTGTTCTGAAAGCCTGTCTTTTTATTATCCTAAAGATGACATAAACAACAAATTGCCCAACTCACAAAGTTAAATTTAATGAACTAATCTTAGGAAGGCAGAGAAACCTTGTTCACTCAACTTGAGCATCTCCTCTTATACGATATGAAAGAAACTCGAAAGGGTTATGAAGAAATCAATAGCAGCATACTTTTTCGCTGAAATATGGATATATGATTAGGTCTTGTTCCGTACCAGAACAGAACCATATGGTGCTGACGATATTAAGGAAGTTATCCACAGTTGGGTGGTTCTATTAGCTTTAATAATTGTTTAACTCACAGTCCCGTTTCGAATCCCTTTTGTCGTGGTACCTAACTTATTGGCTAGTAAAATGATTTTCGGATGAATTAAATATTCATAAAATGTGGAGTTCCCCACGAAAAAAAGCAATTTTCCCACATCCTGGGGGACTGATTTTGCTACATAAGCGCCAGACCACAGTATTGCCTTTAATGAATGACAAATACGCCAAAGCTTGTACGATTTTATTGATCGTGGAATGCCCCTTGTATTTTGTAAGAATGCATAGGGCAGGTGCGGAGGACCTGCCTTATAGGGTGGAAAAATAAAGGAATTCCCCATTTTAGCAATAGAAATTCTGCAAATCAAACCTCCAAATGTAATTACTAGTAGGCTGAGCTACGCTGCGACTCTGTTATATATAAAGGACATCGCACTTAAGGATTTAGTCTGTTAGGTCAGGAGCTCGAGTAATAAGTTAATTTCTGCTGTATGGTATTAAATCAAATCAAAGCTGCAACTTTAAGCTGTTTTAACGAATGACTTTAATAAACGTTTCAATAATATAATAAGTTCCAATTTAAAAATATTCAAATTGTGAACGAGATAAAGTGAAATTTGAAGCAATACAAAAATGCCCAAATAGTTAAAAACGTTAAATTTTTCTGAGAAGAATCGAAGCTTTTTTCCATTTGAAAAGTGAAGACAGTTTATCTTCTTAAAAAGGAAATAAGTGGTAATGTTTGAAAATTTGCGCATCATATTCAAATATTTGAGTTTTATAAAAGTGCACAATATAATATCATCAGTAAGAAGAAAATACCGAACTATTCCGCTTAGCTCCAATCTAATTGGAAACAAAATTAGAATTAGAAGTGCATGTGATTTACTTCAACATTTAGTTTGATGATTATTAAATGTAGTACACAACCAAAACAACACATTTGGATTTACTTGTCTTTTGAACACATTTAAATATAGTTTATAAATAGGAATACTACCTGTGAAGAGTTTCTTTAGATATACCGTCATTGTATTGTCGTGAAATGTGATAAGTATGACATTCAAATAAGCTTTTAAACTGTGTTTTCATAAATTAAAGATTTAATCATATTTCTATTTATTAGTAGCGCCACTTAACCGCTTTTTCAATATATAATATTCTGAATCGCGTTCTGGGCAATTACAATTGACTGTTTTTATCAAACTCCGCTGAAGATGGAAAGCTTGTAATCTTCGAAACCGTAATACGGATTATTAACATCTTTGCAAAACATTAAGTTTGGATTTTATCCTTCAAACCGAAAACGTATAATAATATTTGTGCGCTTGATTCGTTATTGGGATTACACTTTTGTCATGATGCTCAAATTTGATAATTTTTGCATAATTACGTTCAGAGAAGCGCTTACAACACTCATTAGATTTTCGTGAAATTTGATTAGCATTTCGTTTTTTGGGTTTACTTATTTTAATAATGGTGTTATAAAAAATGTATCACTTTGATCAAATCTTTTAAATTTGAAGCGATTTTCATGAAAATTGATACATAGGGGTTTTGCGGAATGCTGATTTCAAATCCGCTACCCAAATTTGCGGAATGCTGATTTCAAATCCGCTATCCAAATTTAGAAATTCAAGATGGCGGATCCAATAATGCGACCAAGATTTCTCGAATTCAACGGATTTTAAAGAAAGTTAGTGCAATGATTATCTTGAGGTCACTGATTTTGAATGCTATCAAAATTTACAAATTCAAGATGGCGGGCCCAACATGGCCACTAAAATGTCTCGATTTTAACGGATTTTAAGGGGGGAACCCAGTTTAGACCGATCGAAAAATCGTCTTTTTTTTTATTGCATGAATCGTTAGTATAACTATTCAAGAATATGTGGTCAAAATTTCAAAGCAAAATTCCCATTAGTTCGAATGCAATGAGCACTTAAGTGACAGCCCGTCGGTTCTGTGAAGAAGCGCACGGTAATTATAACGGAGCGGTCGCCCAGGCCGTTCTTTTCCAGCTACCTGCCTCAATACCGCTGTGCTATTGAATAATAGAAAGAGGAGAGTTTCGGCAGATGTTATTGTTTGGCATTGGGTAGAACGTTCTCGAACGTTTACGATATTTCGACAGAGCGTCGAGTCTGGTTAGTTGAGCTCCGGCTTTCTACATTTTATTTCAAACGCGTTTTTCTCGAAACGACTTTTTTTCGACTTGCGTATATTCTAGCTCAAAAAGTTATTGATCAATCGTTCTGAAATTTGGTGTAGATATTCTTTATTCAATTCCACGAAACATGAACCAAATTCGGGGATTATATTGTTATTAAAAATATATTTTTTTATGCAAGAAAGATGAAAAAATATAGTATAAAAACATGACATTGTGTTCAAACACCTCAAAAACATGCAATTTTCAATTTGTTTGATCAAAATTAGGTTCATATTCTTAGAAAATATGATTTTAATGAAAAAAAAAAAATTCTGATGATTACAGATAAAAATTGCGACGTCAGGGATATACGCAAGCCAAATGCTCGGATGGCAATCGCCCATGGACTGCACGCGGTAATTCCACTATTTCCGGCGGAAATCGTTTGAAAAAATTTTAAAGTATACTTGAAAACATAATTAAAATATCCTACAAGTTTAAACAATTTGTGATTATTCCTTCCTGGTTAAAAAAAATCCTGAAAAACACCAAAATTTCGACCTCATAAACTGGGTTCCCCCCTTAATGACAATTAGTACAATGATTATTCTGAGGCCACTAATTTCGAATATTATCAAAATTTCCAAATCTTAAATGGCGAATCCAACATGGCGACCAAAATTTCTCGATTTCAACGAATTTTAATAGAAAATATTGCAGTTATTATTCTGAGGCCACTAATTTCGAATATTAGCAGAATTTCCAAATCCAAGATAGCGGATTCAATATGGTGATCAAAATTTCTCGACTTCAACGGATTTTAATGAAAATTGGTACAATGATTATTAACATTTGGAGATTCTAGATGGCGAATCCATAAAGTGGTTTTCGGGTTGAAACAATTTCTAGGATATAACAGACTAGAACATTTGAGAAGTGTTTAAATAGTAGTTATTAACCCAACGTCGGGTGAAACCGGGTAACCCAGCTAGTACTTATATAAAAAAGAAAAGTGGAGTGTTGGAAGGTTTTTGTTTACTAATATTATGGCATAATAATCATAATCCACTCCATCTAATAACGCAAGATAATAATCAAATACTAATATTGTGAAAAAAAAACAAAATTGACCGATTATACAATTTAACCAATATATAAAAATTAAAGTTAATATAAACTTTTTGTATTAAATACTGCATGAGAAGATTACCTTATACTATATTTATCTCTTATGTACGCATAATCCAATAGAAAATCTTATCGGAATTAATCATAACAAGTTCTTAGTGTTTAAAAAAGTGACGGCGCAAACTGCAATATTTAAAAATTTAGTTTGAGAGATTAGGGACAGTCATCCTATGTGGCTGTACCCTTTTTTTTCGAGATTTTGATATAAGTTTTAGTGCAATATTTTTCGAGAGCAATTTATTAAGTTTGACTGCCTTTGCCCAACCTTGAACAAAATTGAGGAATCGTTGCACATTGTTCGAAACAAGAAGTTAAGGGCGGCTTTTGTTTCAGCAAATTATAGTTAAGCGTTGATATATAGTAAGTCTGCCAAATATCAACAAAATTCATTTATTATAATATAACTTAAGAAATCTCGCTATTTTTAAGACGCTCCAAGGAATCATTACTAAGACTTAAAATTTCAGAAAATATAAATTTATTTCTCGTACAGATATATTCTTGAATAATAGAAAAATAGGTAGATAAAAAAACGCTGTAAACATAATTGTAGCATATATTCAATACATACAGAACAGAATATAATCGTCATTAACAAGCAATCTTTCATTTTGAAAAACATCAAAAGCTTTATATAAATTAAGTGGCCAATTTCGAATGCCCTTGATATAAATGTTAAAGAAATTGTGGGTTTAAAACATTTTGATGAAAACCTAAATCTTATTTTACTTTTTATAGAAATGTCGCTGTAAAAATTTCAAATTAATTAATTGTTTGCCACCTCCCTTCCAGTAATACCTAATTGATTTGTGGATTACTATATAATTAAAGTATTAAAAATACAATATAATAATTACATTGTTTCGAACAGAGTTTCAGGAAAGCCAGATTTGCTGGATATTTTCAGTTATTTTTGTTAAAGAAATTAATCTGTATTTCCTCGGCTTAAGCTCAAGAACAAAAAACGGGCATAGAATCTTATATTGTATTTGCCTGTGTATGTGGCAAAAGGAAAAGGACATAATTTCCCCAGCTGTTTTTGAAGAATGTTCGTATATTGGAGAAAGCGGCATCAGGATTTGGAAAATTCCCGGGTCCCCGTCATAAATTGCTTCAAGAAAAGCTCGTTAGTCTGTGGATAGGCAGCATCCTGTGAAAAGCGCTGTTTCGTCCTGCCGACAAAGGCTTCTGACAGGAACTTCACCACTGTCCGCTGTTTTATAGAGGATCCAACAAATTCTCCAGGGAGATGCCCACTATCAAGCGAGTGAATTTCGCCGCCGCCGCTAGAACGCTAAAGGCTCGTGCTAGGACAAAGGGATTTCCGCGGGCGCCCTAAGGAGCAGCAGGCGTCCCAGCCTTTCTGCACGGGACACATAACACGGGCTCCACTTCAGATTCCCCAGTCTGGCAGCGAGCTTGTGCTCGTATCCCCTCCACAGTGGTGAGTTTCCCGGTATAGTAAAAGGGGAGCCTCTGATTTCTTATCCAGGCAAATGTACCATCAGCAGCGTAAGACTGGGTGCAGTGCGTAGGCGGTTGTCGTAGACGTAGCCACCACGTGTTACGCTGTCTGCTATAAATTTTTGTATAGTTGTGCATATGTAGCAGATCATTATTTAGCTACAGATCCATAAATATTTACACGTTTTTCATATAACCTAGCTGCGGAGGTCCTTTCTAATTTTTGTAAAATTCTTTTATACTTAAAACATCATCTGTCGGGGTGTAACTGCTATTTAAAAAAAATAAAAATACCAATAAAAATAAAAATGCCGTCTCGGGCGTGAAAAGGCTACAAAAGGTGAAAGTGATATAAAACGACTGGCTCCGAGGGGCGATCCAAAACTAATTCGAGTTAAGGACTGAGCGTCCCGAAACGCGGGTGAAATTAAAATCACCTTCCCCGCAGGGGCAGCATTCTGTGAAATTCCTTGTGAAATGTGAAAGTGTTAAAAGTTTCGGATGCAAGCTGAAATGTAAGGAGGAGAGCGCCTCTTATTTTAAGTTACACGATGTGAAGGGTCCTCAGCAATTTTAATTTCCAAAAAAAAAAAAAATCAATTTTGTGGTATACTCCGACAAAAGGTAAAATATAATTTTTCACTGTTTCCGATTATCCCGGATTCCGGGCTTTTATATAATAATTCCCAATATTACCTCATTGTGTACTCAAGATCTCAAATCCGGAGAATAGTTTCAATGTGTGCAAGTCGCGGCGGCACTTTGCCCTATTAAATTTTTTTCCCTAACAATGCAGTTCGGGAGTGCTCCGGATCCCAGCTAGGCTCGATTGTGTTCAGCATGGCACAGCTTCACTGTTGCTGACACTTCACTTAGATATATGTGCAACATTATGTATGTATTAAATGTCGAAATTGGTTTCGTTATCGGCCCGGAATAATGCTCCCGAACTTATAATTTTCCTGTTGAAGATATCCAGTTTTTTAACTGCACTTTTTTAATTTTTTCGTGCATTAAGGGGTAAAATAACATTAGTTTAGACATTTTAACTTTTTTCTTGCCCTTCATACGAAATGTAATTTTTTCCTTCCTTTAATGGAAACTGATCAGTAATGTAAAATCAGTTTTTTTTCCATCACGTTAAGTTTTCGAGAAAAATAGGGTTAAAAAATGAAAATAACCATATTTTAGTCACTTTTGGAAATTTTTTTAAATATAACGGAATTTCATAGCAGTTCAAAATGTAAGTTAAATCAAAGTTTGAATTCTAAACTATAGCTTTATAATACATATGTTATTAATAAATTTTATTAAGATTTATTCAGGAAACGAGTTTTTCATGAATCTTCCCTCTGCCATATAAATAAAATGAACCATCGATATTTAGGAGTGGTACTCTAATGAAAATCTTGTCTCCCCAACAAACCTTGAAAAAGATTTTAATTAACTGATATTTTATAACTATAGTATAGAATTTAATTCATTTGAACTACGTTTAGGATCGCTACGACATCCCTTTATTTTTTAAAAAGAATTCTAAAAATGGCTAAAATACGGATTTTTTTTTTTTATTTTTTTTTTCGAAATTAGAGAATGTTAATAATATGATAATAAGTAAATTTTTTAAGGGAACAAAAATCTTGTAAACTAGTGTAGTTCATTTTGTTACTTAGTTCAAATCTTGAACTGAACATTTTTCAGAGTAATGGTAATTTGATGTTGTACTTATTATTTTGCTGTGCTACTCATGAGGAATTCTAATTCAAAGGATAATTTCCTTTTGTTTTGGATAGATGAATAAAACTCAGCTTATAATAACTTTTGGTCGTTACATTCACAAATCCATTTGAAACTGCTAATAAATTATTATATTTCCAAAAAGCAACAAGTTCGATATGAAAACGCTATTCGATAGAAACATTTTTAAAGCATAATGATATAACAACTATATATTACTAACTGTCTCAAATCAGTAATTTCCTTATAGTTATGCTTTACTTTATATTTATGTCTTTTAAAGTGTTAGTCAGATATAGACATCCTTTTTTATATTTATAATCACACAGTCAATGGTGTACAATATCCCCATGAAATAATGATAATTGAAACAGTTTTCTAATTTATTATTGCGACTTATATATGTATATACTATAAGCCTTTACAGCGGATAATAGTAGACAGCTTAAAAATATTAAATTATGAACAAGATGAAGATCAGATGCTCAGATAATATAAATACATTTAAGAAGAGCTAACTTCATTAAAAATATAAATTTAATTGCTATTTTTATTTATATTTTTCATAATGGAAGTTGTAAGTAATTTGTAGCTAAAAAATTCCTTATATTCTTTAACTATTTTATTAATTATTATTGTTAACAAAATGTGACAAGTTTATAGTTTTAGAAACATTCCCTGAATTGATTAACATTTGTAAATATTTTTAAATTGATTCAAGCGCAAACCCTAAATTATCACAGTTCATGAAAAAATTGATTTAAACCACTTTCTAAAAGAACGGCTCATATACGATATGCAATAATATATTGTACAATTACTCTTATTTAGAAGAACACATATTTTTTAAAGTGCAAAAGTATAGGCAAACTACAATAAATATATATATGTATAGCAATTGCAAAAATAGATTTTGTTATTTTTTAAAATCTCCAATATAAGTTTTGTATGATATTAAAAGTGCGTTTCTCGAAAAAGTAATAATAAATTTAATATATCTGTTTTAGATAGTTTATTGTATCCAATATTTGTTTTAATAATCTATTATCACATAACGACTTTTCATAACTTATGATAATTTTGTCTTGTATCTAGAAGTAATTTAAAAGTAAAAATTCCATATACGCGTAGAAGATTTGTTAAAAACAGGGCAAGATTATTTTTAAGCTATTAGAGTAATTGGATTGAAGTTTTTCGTGGTTAAAAGGAAAACATTTTGAGAACGTTTTTTAAGAAAAGTGGTTTCATCTAGAAAAGGCTTTTAAAATCAAGAAGTGTATCAAATACACTTTTTCTAAAAACAAATGAGAAAATTGGAGCAGAATATTAAATATTTTCTAGATATGGTATTTGATATAAGAAATTTCGATTCTTGACAAAATGCACAGCAGATATTTCGTTTAAAAATAACAGTGTTTTAGTCCAAATTCATTAAAGCTTTTTTTGCAAAAATTAAATAAAACAGAACATAAAATATCAGTTGATTTATATACTTACCACAAAAAACTTAAAATAAATTATCTCAGAGTTTTCCGAGATATTTCTTATTTGAGTTTGTTTTGGCTGTAAAACATGAAAACTAATCAATAATCAATAATAAAATAAATACTCTAAAGTACTTATTATTTATTACGATTTTTCGAGTGGGATGGGAATAAAAATCCCAATAAAAAAATTACAGAACTTTCATTGTGATCTCATTCATTTATCCTAACGACACACCTGTTTAAAATAATTTTTTTCCAATTACTTAAACAATTTGATAAACAATTGCTCGAAAAACCGAGAAGAAAACGGTGAAAATTAGACGTTATTCCCACAGTAAAATGTACTCAGAAATCTTTTTCCTAATACCAAAATAAAATTGAATAAATTCTAAGAAAAATAAGGCATGATTTGGAACCAATTTACACCCTACGGGCGGTGTAAGACAATTTTTTCAAAAAAATGATAAAATAAATCGA
This sequence comes from Dysmachus trigonus, assembly GCA_949715965.1. Lineage (NCBI taxonomy): Eukaryota > Metazoa > Arthropoda > Insecta > Diptera > Asilidae > Dysmachus > Dysmachus trigonus. The sequence goes on from OX454319.1 coordinate 35,112,711, forward strand.
ACATTTTATATTTTTTATGACTTTTCTTTTATAAAACGAAAAGGCTTTGCATCTATGTAAATTCAGACTGATTTTGATGAAAATGAAATCTTTGATTTCAATAAAACTAGGTACTTCTAGAATTTATGATGCTTTTTCATTAAAACTATGCATCTTTATTATAGAAATAGAATCACTACAGTGAGATGATTTCATTTGTAGTGGACTTTCGTCAAGAGTCGACACTTCAATCGAGATGATTTCCTATAGCTGAATTACAGAGATGAGAAGAAATCACCTGGATGAAGTGCCATAAGGAGTGATGACTCCTATTTATTAATTATTATGTGAGCCGTTTTTTGCATTCGTCTGACCATCCGTTCGTTTATCTGTCAGTCACAGCTTTTTAACTTCTGAAACGTTTGATTTACAATAGAATGCTGAAAGATATAGTTCTAGCAGCAAATATAAGCGTGAAATAAGAAAAATACGATTGATGAATTAATTTTATTCAATTTAAAGATAGAGAGAAGTAAAGCGGGTGTAGGAAAAATGTTCTTTGAATCCCAGCCACATAGTGTCTAAGGAACATCATATATATTAAAATAAACAAAATAAAGGCAAAATTTGAAAAATCTGGATGGACAATGGTATAATCATTCCAAAAAAATATCAGAAGCTTTAACTTGACCGCCCAAAACTGCTTCCTTGCACTAACTGATTAAGGGCATGATATCATATGCATTATGATCACACTATTATATGTATGTGGTTGGTGAAATCTTTACTTAGCTTATTAAAGTGTTGCCACTTATTAATTAAAAATTCTTGGTCTGAAATTATTTTAAATTAATATAATTATATGTTGATTGATTTATTTTTTATGAAATATTTTCTATTTACGGAATGAAGACAACTTCGTATTTTGAATATTAATATTTCTTAAACCCCATTTGAATTCTGTAAATTATACTTCAAAATATAAAACAATAAAACAAATGTGCTGGGTATTTTGTGAAATTTAAGTTATTAGCTTCATAAGAGCAATTATAATTATATTAAACAAACTAGGGAATTAGGGAATATAATATATTCATATAATAATTTCAAGAAACTCTCTTTCAGGAAATTCAGAGCACTTTTAGGCAAAGAAGTATTTTCTTTGATGTTAGAACTATAATTTTCCTGAGTGTGGGGTATATTCATAAATCGTGTTAAATGAAATAAATAATCATATTTAATTGAAAAATCTGATAATTATTTAGCTTAAAAATTCTTTCTAAGAAATACATATACATAGGTGTCTATATAGTATTCAATGAAGAGGCATAGATGCTGCTTCTTAACAGTTTGTGGCGTAGGTCTGTAAATTCCTTCTTCCGTTTTAAATTAAATTGGAGGGATCTAATAACTCCTTCTTCTCCAACAAAAATTAGGGATCCGTGTTCTTCCTTGTTTTTTTTAATTTAACCTTACCTGTTCTTTTACTTTTTTAACCTTGTCCTTTTAAAGCGTATATTGTTATGTGTGATTTTACACCAAATTCGTGTAAATAAACGTGCACATGAATATGTAAAACTACGTCAAACTAACGTAAATCTACGAACTAAATTCTCTCATTCGAAACAAAATGAATTCCCAATCACTTTGTGAAAGTATTCCTTAAAGTTAAGACGTCCTGTTGAAAATATTTTTTTTTGAAGGGTGTAATTTCCATTAAGGGTAAAATAATTAGATTAAAGGACTTTAAAAAATGAAATATGATATATATTTATTTATACTGATCTTAATACTTTAACAAATCGGGAAAAACGTTTTTGTTATATTATTTTTATGTACCATAACTTCATATGTCTTATTTTTATTAAAATAACCTTATTTCTAGTATTTCTTTCATTTCATCCCACTCATTAGAGCTAAAGTTCTTGTTGCCTTAGCTGTAGTGTAAAAATACTATATTCAAAGGAGTATTTAATTCCAAAAATATATATCTGCTATGTGTAAATTTACCTATTTCAAGGCAGTAAACAATACATATTTATTATACAAACTTCATATATTTTTTGTGGAATTTCCCGCATATGTGTATAATACTTTCTACAGAAGCATTTGTGTAATTTTTTTAACTGTAATTTTACTATCATTATGGAAAGTATTCAATTTCTTTCCAAAAAGGAAGTAAATTACACCAAAATTTTTTGGAGTGTACCTAAACAATTATTTTTACCTATTACCTTTCTTTCACACATATTAACAAAAAGATTCACAATCGTAAGGCGAAGAATTTAAAAATGATAAACGTCACAATGATGATACGAGGAAAGTTATCAAATATATACTATATGTAGTGTAAAATATAAAAATGCATTTAGCCGTAAAATTAACCTATATGAAATTATTAACATATTGCAAAAAGAAAACATAAACAATTCTAAATTAAAAATTTCCGACGTGATTGTACAAAATCCTGTCCTTAACCTTAATCTGGCACATTAGCCGACCGTGAAACTAATGAAGATTTCCGTTCGGTAATACAATTTTTTACTTTCTGAGAGTTTATGTGATTTTAATTATTTTTAACAAAAAATATGTAGTGCATTATTGCTCGTTAGTTTTTCATGAAAGCTGCCAACCACGAACAAATTCGAAAAAACGATTTTAATATTGTATTGGAATAAATAAACCTTGTATAAAAAGAGCGACGGTTTTTTTCTTGGATCGTGTTATTATAAAATCAAATTGTGTTAAAAAAACGAGTAGGACGTACGTGAGAGTTGATATATTTCATTTGAAAATGGATGATATAATGAGTGGATTACCTTCTAGCAATCAATAGCGTTTTGTGTGGGAAAAGTAAGCTTCATATATACGAACTCATCCTTTGGAAATAATCATAATTATCCAAAATTCATCAGATTTCGTAAGCTATGAAAATATTTCTAATGATTAATGTGTGTCCATGTGTGGTATGTAAATGCTTGTGTATATTACGATGGGACATGAACCTGATATCACTCCATAAATTAAATTTTAATCACGCGGAAATCTAAACATAAAGTAAATGTTGTTCAGAAGCTACTTGAATTTTAAATGTCTTGAGACTTAAATGAATTGAAAGTGTGTAGAATCGAAAGCAATCAAAGGAGACTTTGTGCACCTTTGCCGTATTACGGGTATAGTATACATTGGTTTTTAAGGATATTTGCTAGTGAAATATCTTAAACTCACTTTCGTGTCGTCTGTAAAATTAAAATAATATATAATTATATATTGAATAATCAAGCTTATATAATAAATTTGTAGTGTCTGTTTGAAATGAATAAACGTGAAAACGATTGAGATATTTTCCGAATTTCCCTCCACTTTGTGTTACATAATTTCATCATGTATTCCGTCATATTCGTTTATTTGTCGTTCCATATGATACATCGTACTTAAGAATATTGTATTTTTGATCATCTTAATCATCCGCGTGAAAAATATTTTAATTTTATCAACAAATAAAAAAATTAAAGAAAAGTGAAATCTATTGATGATGATGAATCTAAAAACTGAAAAAAAGAATAAAGGAAGATTTTAATATTCTTAGCATAATAACACAAAGTTTGATTGATTTTCGCAATGACCGATATCGTCTAACTCAATTTCCATCGCCAAAATCATTTTCAGCCTAATTGGCAGATACCTATCAAGTCTACTTACTACCTTTCAACTTCTTACACAAAGGGGATTTCACATAAAAGACCAAAATAAAGCTTCTTGAACCGACAATAAATGTGATTTAGCTTTGAAATTTTAGTCGCCCACCGAACATATGTCTTCTAGGAAAGGAATAACCCACACCGCTAATATCCTCTTTTACTTTATATCGGTTATTTAAATTTGTTTTTTATTTCAGTGATCGTAGTCACCTTGTTATTAATACAGCTGACATTTCCTTAAATTGTAGGGGGACATTTCTGCTTTCACAATATGATTATATGTATATGAAATAAATTTCAGCCGATAATCTTTTCCACATAACTCAGATTTTTCATAATAACCATTGTTCTCACTCCACCCATCCACCTATCAGAGCAAATTATTTCCTTAATGTGGATATTTTCAATATTTAAAGTTTACTTTTTTAACCAAAGAAGTGTGTTAAATAAGATTTTAACCCATTAATGCGCAAAACGAGGATTTTGTGCACGCAAGTTCAATTGTACGATTCGAATAGCAAATTGGGGCGAATTTCCTCCAAATTCGTATATAAGGGGTTTTTGGGGGTGCTCTTTCAGAATCTGGCATTTGTTTTGCATAAAAACTTCAAAAACCCTATTATTTTTTGGGTTTTTTCAAAAAAGGGCCGATTTTTGTTGGTCATTTTTCGTCTCAAAGTCGATTATCTTGTCGTTGCTGCTATTGAATGATCATATAACTACCAGCAATCGCGGTCCGAATGTCTACACTTTCTCAAACCATGGTTTTGAATTTTTTTTTCGCTTTGGTTTTTGCAAAATGGCCATTTTGTACAGCAATGTAATAAAAACCTTTGCGATTTTTTTACACGAAAAGGATCAACTTTACAAAAAAAAATTATATCGCAAAAAGTGCTTATAATTAGCCAAGGAAAACGTGTAATTTTTTTCAGAATTGTTTGGACTATTTTTGGTTTTTTGGATTTGGCCAATTTTTGAAAAATCCAAAAATGTTCCGAAAAATTCTGAAAAAATTCACACGTGTTCCTTGGCTAATTATAATCACTTTTTGTCATATAAAATTTATTCGTATAATTCGTCCGTTTTGAGTATAAATATCACCAAATTTTATCATAAAAAAACTTGGTGATATTTTTACTCAAAAAGGATCAATTATACGAATAAATTTTATATGACAAAAAGTGCTTACAATTAGCCAAGGAATACGTGGGATTTTTTTTAGAATTTTTCGGAACATTTTTGGATTTTTCAAAAATTGGCCAACCAAAAAACCAAAAATAGTCCAACAAATTCTAAAAAAATTTACATGTTTTCCTTGGCTAATTATAAGCACTTTTTGTCATATAAATTTTTTTTGTAAAGTTGATCCTTTTCGTGTAAAAAAATCGCGAAGTTTTTACACATTGCTGTACAAAATGGCCATTTTGCAAAAACCAAAGCGAAAAAAAAAATTCAAAACCATGGTTTGAGAAAGTGTAGACATTCGGACCGCGATTTCTGATAGTTATATGATCATTCAATAGCAGCAATGACAAGATAATCGACGTTGAGACGAAAAATGACCCAAAAAAATCGGCACTTTTTTGAAAGAAACCAAAAAATAATAGGGTTTTTGAAGTTTTTATGCAAAACAAATGTCAGATTCTGAAAGAGCACCCCTAAAAACCCCTTATATACGAATTTTGAGGAAATTGGCCCCAATTTTCTATTCGAATCGTACAATTGAACTTGCGTGCACAAAATCCTCGTTTTGCGCATTAACCCATTAATGCCTGAATAACAAAAAATTGTACGGCAACTTCGAGGCGCTAACTTTTATCGAAGGGGTGGTCAATTCTCATCGAGACCAACTTTTCTAGACGTATTTTGAGTCGCCCGACACGATCCAACCAAAAAAAAAAGTGAAAAAAAATTATTATTATTGTTTTTTTGCAATATTACGTAAATAAATACCTTTTTCAAGTCATTTTTTTCGAAAAAACGACAGATTTAGTGGGGAAAAAGCTACTTTTTACTGCAATAAAGTGCATAAAACGTGTTATTAGTACTTAAACTTCAAAAATACGCAGGTATTTTTTTCGTTAAAAATATTAGGCTGCATAAAAATTGCAACAATGTAACGCATATTTGCATTACTTTCGATCACTTTTTTTTATCTCACTATGTTCGACTATTCCCAAAAATGTATATAAACTATTTTTAAGGGTCACTGATTACGAATTTGCTATCAGATTTCCGTAATTCAATAATTTTTGGCAAAATTCTCAATTTTTTCGAAAAAAAATTGGGTATTCGGAGTTTTTGGGGTCACTGATTACTGATTAAATGCCTGCATATTTTTGAAGTTTAAGTCCTAATAACACGTTTTATGCACTTTATTGCAGTAAAAAGTAGCTTTTTCCCGACTAAATCAGTCGTTTTTCGAAAAAAAATTACGTGAAAAAGGTATTTATTTGCATAATATTGCCCAAAAACAATAATAATAATTTTTTTTCACTTTTTTTTTTGGTTGAATCGTGTCGGGCGACTCAAAATACGTCTAGAAAAGTTAGTCTCGATGAGAATTGACCACCCCTTCGATAAAAGTTAGCGCCTCGAAGTTGCCGTATAATTTTTTGTTATTCAGGCATTAATGGGTTAATGGGTTAATGCGGCTGTTCCTATTTATGGTTTTGAATCGTAAAAACAGAAAATATTTTTATATATATTGGCATAGTATATTCAGATTAAGCTTCGAATACATTAAGGTATTTAAAATCTAGAGGAGAATATCCAGGGCTAAAAATTCAAAATTACCCCTTCGAGCATGTTTTTATTAATCTTTCCGCAATTATTGTACATGGGTAATTAATAAGATCTTTTATTTTATAGGGTGTTGTGTACACAATATGTGTATGTGTATATAAGTAAACTTTCATTAAACACGGGAAATAAGATTCATAAGAGTATGAGATTGGCTAGTGAACAAAAATATATTTAATTCTTTATTAATTTTATTTTCAAATCTCTGCAAATCAGTTGGGTTTAATCCCGAATTTGAAGTTAAAATCCCTCGACTTCATGTCTAGTTAACAAATTTTAGTATAATTTTCTGCTTCAATTAATAATTATAAGTATTAATAAAATAATAATAATTAAAAGAAATTCTAATTAAACAAAAGATCTTGTTTACTAAGGCCTATTAGGCAAACATTTTCTGTTAACACGTTGACTGCCAGTGACTGATGGTACTAATTTTTTAAATTCAAGATATTTGTTTTATTTTAATCATAAACCAAATATTTAATAAACTAAATAATTAGAGAATAGTGCGAAATAAAAAGTGCGCTACGTTACAATTCAAATTTTTTATTTGTTTAATAATATAATTATAGAAAAATTAAATATTGCGATGTGCTTTATTAAAACAATCCAAACAAAAATGGGGCTGAACGTAAGGAAAATTATTCTTGGTAAATCAATAATTGCGTTTTAATTTTATTTTTTTATATATATGAATTTGTATACATATACAGGGTGTCCAATAGGAAATTGCTGTACTGATACTTCATATAGATGTAGACTCACTTCACTCAGCGTGTGGCTTCCAATTCAAATTAGTGTCTGATGTCTATAGTTTTAGTATGATATCTTCTAGGAGTGTCACAAGATTAGTTCAATCCATGTATTATTTCCACTTTTTATTCCAGGTATGTTGCCCTAAAAGTATTGAATTATACCATAATAATAGCCAAACGCCTTTATGCGCACACTTGTTATTTCTTGTATCTTATATATATGTGCAAATTGATTTATAGTAATTTTAAAGCAACTATGATAGTAATATACATATTGACGTTTTGCTACTAACTAAAATAATGAAAAAAAAAACGATTTGGGCTACCATACAAATTTAGTAGTACATATTGTCCCGTAGATTTACATATCGTGCGGAGAGAGCTTGAACTATGACGGATAATCTAATCTTATAAGGAGTACATATACTTTATATACTTCAAAATTCATCTCATCATAAAATTTTATCATAGAATATAATTTTGAATCATAATTCCAAATCGTCATTTTTAATGTGGAGATAATATTGGATTGACAGGAAATTAATTAAAAAAATATTAGATAAACCTACTGAAATGCAATAATCCATAATATTAAATTAATAACTATGTCATGTTTGTTTAAGACTGGATATAATTTAAATAATCTTTTACGTTTAGTGTTATATCATTTTACCTTAAAAAGGTTCATATTACTTAACAACTAATATTATATGTATTAATGTGGAGTTTTCATAATTTTTATGATTTAACCAATTCATTAATATAAATGTACGAACTATTACTTATTAGTAGGATATATCTTATTGAGCAAAATTAATTAGAAAAGCTATTAAATATTTATTAAGTGGTTTTTTTCTGAATGTTGCGGTATATGTAGTCAATTTTGTTGTGCAATTTATCTCCTTTTCAGTACCAACTATTCTTGTCTGTACTTTGTTGGCTCAGCCTTCCTTCTTTTGAATTTTATGCCGTAATTTTATTTTAGAAGGTATTCTTGGTAAAAACTAACTTGAATATCTTAATCCCAACATTGGGATAGCGATTATCTTCGCAAAATTGTCTAGCAAGATAACTAAATACACTGCAACGCTATGATGGTCACGAGTGATCTCTAGCGAAATAAAAACATTGTTGATAAAAATATGCCCTCCTTTTATCATATAAAAACATCATTTTATAAAAAACTAAGCTACAGAAGTATTTACAGGAGTACAGTATTTATTCTTACCACTTAACACTTACAAGGAAACGTTCTCAGGTGTGTCTCACCGATTTTGTTGAAATTGAAATATGTTATAGATTATCGAAAAATGAGAGACACGTAGTTTTTTTATATGCAGATACGCACATTTAGGGGGTACTTTTATTTATTGTTTTTTTTTTTTTTTTGTTATAAAACTTGGTGTATTTTTCAAAAGTTTGTCCGCCATGTTGGATCCGCCATTTTGATTTTCTTAAATTTAACATCAGATTTGTAATCAGCGACTCCAAAAACCCTTTAATATTGGTTTTCACGGAAAAACTGATGTCTGAAAGAACATACATCATTTATTAGTGCTAGGGGTTGTTTACCTCCTTGAGGAGCTTTTTTTACGAAAACGCAAAAACAGGTCAACTTTATTTTTCAAAATCGTATGTAAACAAATATTTTTGAATGATTTTTAACTAAAACCGTTATTTTTGTGATGCAAAAATATAAAAAAAATCGTTTTTCTGCAATAAAAAATAAGGGTTGCCACCCCCGGGAACCGGATTACTTACAAAAGGTTAGTATATTTATGAGACATCATTTCCATTTTGTTTCATTCGAAAAAATTCATTAGAACTTGATATATTTAGGAAAAAGTGTTTTTGGGGGTAAACTTTAGGAGTGGTTTTCACCCCCTAAATGTGCGTATCCGCAGATAAAAAAAATAGGTATCTCTTATTTTCCATTACTCTATAACATATTTCATTTTCATCAAAATCGGTGAGACACACCTGAGAATGTTTCCTTGTTAGAGTAAAAAATAAACTAATTAGTAGATTCATGTTTAAGTGTTTACAAATTCGTATTTAGTTTGCCCGCTGACAGTTTGTTGTTGTTAATTTAAAGACTACTCCATTTAATTATATCGTGATTTGGCTAAAACAAAAATATGCAAATCCGAAAGATTTCTTGGAACGGTCTGCATGTACGCAGATTTTTTATTTTCGAGAAATATAAATATAAAGCTGCAAAGCAAATGAGGTCTCATTTTTAGGATACTTATACTAAGGACTATTTGTCTTCATATCCCTTCTCATCAATCAAAGCAAATATAAACGGCCACCAATTTGCTTCATGTATCCCTCATTAAAACTTCTTCCAATGTTCAAAATATCTAACAATCCTCTATCCCAAACGAACACAATATTCTACCTTGAATCAGTCCTTTCTCTTTTTTCCAAATAAAAACATGCATATATACAGCAATGGGAAGAAAAACTTTGAAAAAGAATTGAAGTTTCAGAAGGGAAATATTCAAAAATTCTTATACAAGAAATTTCATATCGTCAGGTCATTGTTGACTAGTCGTCCATTCTTTAAGAATAGCATTCTTAAAGAAAAAATAAATAAAAGTCCTCTCCTTCCAATAATTTTATAAAAGGCTCTTTGAATAGAACGAGATTTTCTAAAGAATTTTTTCCCCTTAAAGTGCGTATCACCTTTTTTCAATTTGAATTCAAATTATGAAATGGTAAATTATTGTATGTTAATTTAACAAAACTCATTCTTAAAAGAAATTTTGGGCTTCCCTTTCTTCTGTATTAATTAAATAAGTATACAAAAATATAAAATGTACACTCCTTTGTTCCCTAATGAATGTTTTGCTTTTCTTAAAACAAAAAATTAACTACATTTTTGATATTTGTATATAATAAAAATTCAAATCCATATAAAACTTGAAATTTGCACTATTACTGTGATCACAATTTAGAATGATACAATTTTATGTCAGAAACTTTTATTACTTATGAAGTAGAATCATTTTGATGGGTTCATTATTGGTGCATTATGGGGTGCATTGTTAAGCATCATTTATCATCGCAGTGAAAAAATATATAAGCTCCATTCTCAACTTTGATGACTTTGAATGACAATTTATGTATAAAAAGATAATTATCTAGTAAATGGGTACCGCTTGATGATTTCGATATGCGTTATTAAGTTTATTGTAACAGTAAAAAAATATAAACGCTTCCCCAATATATAGTCATAGATATCTGAAAAAACGAAATCGTAAAAAACGATAATTATCTTTAAGTAGATACCGCTTTTATATATATATCAACATTAGTTAGTTACAAAAATATAAACGCTTTCCTAAGCTTTCGAAAATATGTGCATAAAAGTGTTGGATCACTTAACAATTTATTTGTATATTTATTTATTCACGTGATTAGAATGATCTCGAACAATTAATTAATAATTAATATGTAAAGAGTGTTTTTTAAGGCCTACAGAACTTGAAATTTAAACAAATAACACAAAGACTTAACTTCTGATGAAAACCTTTTGTTTTTATTCGAAAGACCAATTCATGTCATTAATATTTATAAATGACTTCGGTCATATGGCCACCGCGATTGTTCTTGACGAACAAAAATTTTGGGTAACTTTTTCGAATAAGTATTTGTTATTATTATTAGATATATTTCTCTAAATAACTTTATTTCAAAATCGTGATTTTAATAAATCCATGGTTTGCACCGCTGTATGGAACGCAGCGCCGTCCTGTTGAAACCACATCTCGCCAGGATTAATATCACCCATATTTTTAAAGAAATATTTTTTGATCATAGTCCAGCAACGATCAGTTACGGTCAATGTAACATGCGATCTCCTGCCTCATTTTTAAAGATATAAGGACCTATGTTATCGCCAGCGTGTAAACCACACCACACACATCCGTTGTATTTTTTGGATTTAATGGGGTTTCTAGAGCTGTCTAGAGTCTTTTGTTTTTTCTAGCATAGGTTAAGGAACATAAGGGTTAATTAGACAAAAATTGCATATTATCATTTATTAATATGACAATGTAGTTTGTTCAGTACCGTACTTCGGCAGACTTGAAAAACGTTTTTTAAGAAAAGCACATTTAAATACGTTATACGAATTTTCTGATTGCATGATTTTCACTACAAAATATATATTATTACATATTCATTTTGTAAATCACATAAAAACTACATAATACCTATATTCAGGATTAAAATCTGTGCAGTGCATCAATAATAAAAAAATAAAAGACCACTTTAAGCTACAGAGATATCAAACTAAAAAATATAAGAGCACTAAAATTTATAGAATTCTCATATTACTAAATTATCATGCAGAATCAAGCAAAAAATTTCTTAGGTTAGGTACATTTTCTTCAATTTATGTGGGGAATGTATGCAAATATCAAAGAATTTTAGATACTAAGACACATCTAAATACGTTACATATTAGGGGTATTTACTATTGTATTATCGTTTATTCATTTATTCAATTCAAATTCATCAATTGGCTGATTACTAAAATATGTGCATACTTATATATTGATAAGATACGAAGAAAAAAATGCAATGCAGAATTAGACAACTACATAATATGCGTCTTAAAAGTTTTCTTCGATAAATTGAAATCGATAAAATCTAAAATCACAATTATTATTGAAAACATGAGACATAGACGCATTTGGCGCATTGAAACCGTAGTTAGTGCGATGATAAGGAACGCTGAAATATTCACGGTTCCTCAGGGAGTGAGAAGGAATGGATATATTAAATAACGAGAGCAGAAGAATCAATACAACCCTCGTAAGATGTATAAAAAATCAGTTGCCGTGGAAACAACAATAAAAATAACAAATTCTACAAGCGATACAACGATACAATAGGAAAAATAGTAAAGAGTGAATACAAAATTTAATTTGACAAATTATGACTATCCATAGTTTTCATCGCCCAACTTTGTTATTGTATTTTTTATCTAAAGAGAACTGCTAATGATCCCGAGCTCACCAATTTAATTAAACTATAAGTCAAAAGTTGTCACCTTTAGAAGAGCTCTCTTAAAACCTTTCTGCCGTCCCAGGTTTGGGATCAAAGGATAATAGAACTAATTAAAACTGAATAATAATTTCATTGAGATAAAAACATAAGGCGGAAGGATTAGTGCAGTCATCTACCCAGATTAATTGCTGGAATAACTTTATGAAAAATTTAATAAGCATGAATTACTTTATAATTATAATTAATCATCATCATTTGGGTAAAAGAACTTATATAAAATTACAATATTATATTTTATTATTACATATAAATAAATCGGAAAAATCCCCAACTGTCATAAATTGAATTTGAAAAACATTTCCCCAATTGACTTCATCTTATATTCTTTTCTATCATCTTACCGTCTTCTTGAAATTGTTTCTAAATCGCTTAAGCAAGAAAAAATCGGTTCAGAAATGGGCACGTGGGACCAATACCAATACCCAACAAGTGACTGCTCCCGTCAAGGGGCATCAATCAAAAAGCTCAAAGGTGTCTCACCGGAATAATTTCATATCTTGGTCGACAGTGTTTTGTTGCGTGTCAATTAATAATTCGAGCTTCATTACTTCTTTCAGGCAGACTACGTAAGTTTTTACTGGCTGTCTTTATCCTTATCCTCCTGAGTAACATCGCCTTTCATAAGGAAAGATTTCGACCTTTCACCTCCCGCATAATCTTGTGCCGCATCCCCCTTGCACAAATTGATTTTTCATGCCGCCAAAGTTAAGACGTTCTTTGAAAATATCCTCTTTGACAAGTTCCCTTTCGCCTTTCCCACCCCAGCCTATACTGTCAGGGCTTTCACGCGTTCTTCTTAGGGCACTTTAGTTGTTTAAGAAGTGGAAATAATATGCAGAGTGCGAATTCGTGTGCTAGTTTCCCTAGCAAAAAGGAATTATTGCTAATGTGGATTTTCGAGTCATTTAAATTAATGAATATGCCCCCTTGTGGCCTACGCCCTTGGAGCAAGGTTAATAGATGAGAAAATGGGATAAAGGCATAGGGAATACCTTTGGGCATTCGAGACATTAAGATGATTTTTCCTGATTTCCGTGTATAGCTTTAGGCTTCAGGAAGTTGACAATCTTTCCTTTTTCGGCATTGAAAAAAAATATTTCAAGTTGATTAGATAATAATGACACCACTTGAATTCACCTATATACAATCTATCAACTATATTAATGTCAATGTTAGTATAGAATTGTTGAAATAAAGGAAATAAATGTTAATGTTACTAAAATACATTTGTTAATTTGTAAACGGAAATCGCTTCAATTTATTTTTTAAACCATTTTAATCAGATATTCGTTATAACTTAACAACGAGTTTTTCGAAAACGTACATTTTAAGATTATGCAATGATAAACTATGTCCTCAATGTGAAATATAATACATATGACACAACATATAAAACCGAGTGGGGAAAATTTCTGGAAGCGTACTCTTTCACATATCAGATTTTCACGAATAATCCTATAACCGTTTTTAATTTACTATTCATCTGATACAGAGAGGCACTTAAATTTTATAATGTTAGTAAAAAAATTGTTTTATTTTTATTTATATTTATCTTTAAACAATTCTTTTTATATATAATAACAGCTTTTCCGAACACTCAGGCACAGATAATGAAAAAATAATTAAGATAAAAATAAAAAAATAATATTTTTCAGATAAAGTGATTAAACTGATTTAGGAGTTTACAATTCGTAGAAAACTAACTGGGCAGAGTTAATATTAATATTTGTGCATCTCTCAGTAAAATATATAAGCTGTAACCATTTATAAGGATGTTTAACAAACTACACGAATTTTGAATCTGGTAGTTACAAAATATATATGTATATAAACATTTATATTTTAATAAAAGTTAATTTTTGTGACTAAAAGGGCGATATTATTAAAAAGCCCGAAATCTGCTAGCTAAAAAGCTGTAATTACTTCATTTAGTCGATATTATGGTATTTTAAGTTAATAAGTTACATATATGGGGTTAAAGGACAAAATAATCGGTTTTTCGCCAATATCTCGATCTCTACTCGGTCAGACTGTGAAAGTAGTTATTATAAAGTCAGATCAGAGCTCTAAAACAATTGTATATTTTTTCGGACAAGGAATTCTGCAGAGTCGTAATATGAAATTTATTTCATTAATGTTTGTTTTGTTGATAATTTCAGCAGATTTTAAACACGATTAGCAAAAATAGGTGATTTTTAGAAGAAGCAAAAAAATTAAATGATTTTTAACTCTACTGTTTTGAATTTCTTCTATAAATAATTCCGCAAAAGTGCTGAAAATAAGAACATCTTCCACTTTTTAGACTTGCCATTTCAAAAAAACAAATGCGCGCTAGTCACCGTCGATTAGTTGATAAATGCAATTTTAATTCGTTAATATGAAATATTATTGTCCATTTTTTTTACAATGCAAATGTGGAAACGAAACCTTTTTAATATAACATCTACAATATGTAACGAAACTTTTAGGGAATATGCAGAAATTCGCGATGGGAAAATATTATTTTTCGATTTTTTAAAGTTAAATATATTGGGAAGTACAAGTGACTGAAAACATTTTTTGTTTTTACCAAAAATTAATGTTTTTACTAAGTTCGTAACCTCAAATTTAATCTGTTCCTTTAAGAGTATTATTAAAACTCGTCCCATTAGTTTCTTCAAAAAGTCGTCACATTTTTCATATTGTGTCGAAAAACCACAATATTTTTGAAGAAAATGTATTTGAAGTAAACACTTTGCTTAGGACGAGGATCACCAAACTTCATAAAAAAAGCCTTTTTGTAACAAGGTCGCAACTACATGTTTTCGGCTCCAAAAATAAACGCTTCTCTTTTCAAGAATCACTTATACACGGAAAAAATGTTCGCTTAAGGGGGTAGTCCAGTGAAAAAAAATTGTTTGTCAATTTTTTTGTTTTTGCTTAAATCGACTCTACTACACCTCGAAAATACCCCCTTAAAATATCTAAGCAAAATATTGAATAGTTTTAAAGATACAGAGAGTTTTCGAGAGACGTGTAATCCGAGCGCTCGAAGGTCCCCTGGCGTGTTTCGGAGCAAGGAGGACTCTTGTATTTCTGTTTGCTCCGCCCATTTTTTTTCGGTTTATAACGGTCTAGGTCCTTCTGCTTTGTATTTAAGGTTAGTTATGTATGGAGCAGGCATCGCGTTAAGTATGGACCAGGCATCGCTGATTGAGGTAAAATTAATTTTTTTAGCTTTTTTCCGCAAAAGAAACTTTAAACGCGTTTTTCTCAAAACAGCATTTTTTGACTCGGCGGACGTCAGATCTCAGAGTCTTTTGCTCCGATTGATCTAAAAATTTAGCTGTATATTTCTTGATTGTGTATCTATCGTCGGAACTAGAATTATTAAGATCCATTGTTTATTTAAAAAGTTATAAACAAATTAAGCACCCGGAAAACACCAGAAAAATTCGAAATGCCGCCATTTTGTTATTTTTTACTGAAAATTAATAATTCTAGTTCCGACGATAGCCAATGTTCTACAGATTAAAACCTAGTTTGAATTTTTTGTTTCGAATGAACCGTTGCAGAGATTCGACGTCCGCCAACAAAAAAAATTTTTTTTGGAGCGGCAATTTTGTCGGGATTACTCATCGAAAAAAAAAATAAAAATTTTAATAGTTGTAGTCCGGGAGCCCACCCACATACGACCGGAATTATTAATATACTCTTCTTACTTCTTGGGTGGCTTAATTATGGGGAGTCTACCACATTTTTTATCTTCGAAAATTCTCGTAAACGGTTTCTTCGCTTTCCCGAGGTTCCGAAACACGTCGATTTCCCGTTGCATTTTTATTTATACATATACTTTTTTTTCAAATTGTAGGCGTTAGACAATTGAATGAAACGCGCGAAAAAAAAATTGTCGGACAAAAATTTTGGTTTGTAAGGGGTTGTCCACCACCCTGAAAATGTGGATTTGACGAATTTTAAAAATTTATTGATAACCAGCTGATCTTTTCAGAATGGTTTGATAATAATATTTAAAAGGCCCTGATGACATTGTCGGACAAAATAGATTTTCCAATTTTCCAGTCGGACACACTGAAGTCGACGGTTTCGTGACAAAAAAATCTTTATTGATATTTGTCGGACAAAGAAAATATAAGCCTAACAGCTTATTACCTGACCTGTCATCAACTTGTCGGACAAAAATATCGGTTTATACGCATAGTCGGACAAAAAATATATATATTTTGAGTTTGCGCGATAGCGAAGGGGTAAAGTGCCCTCGCCCCGATTTATATTTTTTTTATCGTCAGGACTAATACAAGTAACAATTTAGCCAAGTTTCATTCCTTAATAATTAACCCCCAAGGGATGAGAATTAATTTTCAAAAATTTCGAAATAAATTGATATCTTTTGAACACGTTGACCGGTTTGGATGGGATTTTGACATGTTATAGATGTCACTGAGGCGCATCACAAAAAATTCTCGGAAAAAAAGTTCGGAAGACCTCCTTATTCGAGCAGCTGAAGGCGCACTCGTCTTCCATACAGTAAGCCATCATATGTCTTTTCATTCTTTGGATTGCACTTGTTCTCTCAACCGCGAAATATTTTCGGGGTCAGATACCGCAAAAAAAGTTTCATGCAATCGAACAAAAGCAACTGCAATAGCAACCGGAGTGCTAAGCCCTTTGTCGGTTGCCGAACTTAAAAGTGATTTACAAAATGTACCATTTATCAGCGTGGCGACCGATGCCAGTAATCATGGAAGCACGAAACTATTTCCTTTAGTTATTCAATATTTTGATGTAAGAAAAACCGGAATCACTACAAAAGTGCTTGAAATAGAAAACACGGAAAACGAGACATCCGACACAATTGCTGAACTGATTATAAAACAACTTCGCCAGCACGATCTCTTGTCTAAGTGTATTGCATTTAGTGGAGACAACTGCAACACAAACTTCGGTGGAATAGAACGACGAGGAATCAACAATGTTTTCCATAAACTTAAACAAAGTCTTAACCCTAACATTGTTGGCGTGGGCTGCTCTGCACATATCATTAACAACGCAGTGCACCACGGATGTGATTTGCTGCCAGTCGACGCTGAATCTTTCGTCTTAAAAATTTATAATTTTTTTGCTACTTACACAGTACGAACTGAATCTCTTAAAGACTTTTGTGAAATAGCTGATGTCGAATACAAGCAGCTTCTCTATCATTCAAAGACACGATGGTTAAGTCTATTTCCAGCTATCGAACGACTTCTGAAGCTCTACCGTCCATTAAAAGATTATTTTGAAAGCCTTGAAAGGCCACCTGTTTTAGTTAAACAGTTTTTTGAAAATACTCTTTCGGAGGCGTATTTGTTTCTTATACACTCTATTATGCACATCAGTCACTCAAAAATAGAGAAACTAGAAAAAAGTGATAATTCTGTCCTTGAAACAAGATACATACTTACTTCTATTATAAAAAGTTTAGATGACCGATTAAAAGAAAGTTTCTTGCCGTTGAATATTAAGAGCATTTTGAGCAAAGGAGATGAAAACAAAAAAAAAGAGTTTATAAAATGTTCTCTGAATTTCTATAAAAACATAAAAACGTACATTGAATGTTGGATGGAGCCTTTAAAACAATTCGATAAATTTGACTGGATGTTTTTGCCGAATATAAATGAGAATACTCAATGGAGTGTCATTGAAGACACTATTATTTTTTTAAAAGACAAAAACATAGAAATTGACGACACAAAATTGATAGATAAGTGGGTGAATTTAAAATCTTTCAGTCAAAATTTGAGCCAGCAAGATAAACTTCTAAATGCAAATCAACTTTGGTTACAATTTTTTAGAACACCGAATGCTCATTTATATTCGGAATTATTAAAGATTGCACAGTATTTTTTTTGTATTCCTGCGCATAATGCCAATGTTGAGAGAATATTTTCACTAATTGTACAACAATGGACTAAGGAAAGAAATTTATTGAAAATAGAAACAGTCTCGTCAATTATCAAAATAAAATACAATTTCAAAGACTACAATTGTATTGATTTTTATAAATTTCTTTTAAGCAAGGAAGATATTCTAAAGGCTATTGGAAAGACTGAAAAATACCAAAAACCAGAAAATTAAAACAGTCAATTAGAGAATAAAAATAATGTAAGACTGTTGATAATTTATTAGAACTTTATAAAGAGTTGTTTATAAAAAGTGAGATTGAAAAGTTTAAGTATATTTTTTTAAAGTTTTCTTTTTTTTTCAAGAAAAATTTAAGTGAAGTTTAAGATGCTTTTTCTCGAAGTTAGAGAGTATAATTTTTTGTTTTATTTACAGACAAAAATGTAGGATGTAGTTTCTTTAAACTTTTGAGATTTTATTGTGTTAAAAGACTCTTAAAAAAAGAGTAGTTTGTAAGACGGGCTCGTGTTATTTACTTTAAAATTGTATTAAAATGAATAAAAGTTGATTTATGACCATCAAAACTATATTTTATTCTACTGAGTAACTTATAAAAATACTCTGTTCAAACGTCCGGGTAGTAAGCTCCGGAATCCGGGGTTTTAACGTTTCTTGTCCTGGTTGACAGATTTTTGAGATGGCAACCCTAGGTACTACTTTAAAAAAAAAACTGCTAATTTTCCCAAAAGTGGTGTTTTTAAAAAAATTTAAGGAATTTAAAGCACTTCCTACTTTTTTATTTTCATAATTTCCCAATGGTGGTAGAGTAGGCACTTAACAAATCGAACTCTGATGTCCCTTTCTCTGCGCGATCACAAACCGACTGAAAGATAAAGCCCATGTGTTTTGTATGTGCACGCTATACAAAATGCATTTGTATATAATTACAAGTCATTAATTAGTCCGACGCAGAAACACAGTGATAGGGCAAAGTGGTATGATCAACATGGCAAAAACTTCTCCATTGTTTGTTTCCAAACTAAAACTTCTATCTAAAAACTATTTTGATTGACGCAGTTTTCTCTTCAAGCCACTCGACTTATTACTACCTTTTTAAATAATATACATATATAAAAGTTTTGAATCTGAATCCAAATTAACAAAACACACTAGCCCTAGACGTATACAGCTGTTTGACAGCTGGAGAATACTTAAGCTCTGGAGAACCCAAAAAGTACTAAAATTTCGTTTGAAATTAATTCACATTTTTATTCAACATGAAGTAAAAATGGGTTTTCTGGCAGTGATATAATCAGACAAAATACTAATTGCCGTCAGAGTTTCACCGGCCATAAACGTCAATGTAAATGCCTCGAACTGCCAGACCATTTACCATTTGGCCTTATATGGCTGGTTTGCGGACCGTTTTCGTCAAAGAATATCTACAAAAAGTGGGGATACTTGTGACGTTGACTTGCGAAGTCATTATTGAGAGAAAGACAACAATTTGGGGAGAAAATTGGAACACTCCTGCAGAATGTACATCACAAAAATGTTTTATCACAAAAACTTGTCTTACGAACAAATCCAGACCGCCCTGTACTTTTCGTAAACGACTGGCACACACAATAATGTTCGATCCAGGTCGCCTTTAAAAACACACGTTGAAAAAATGTAAGCAATCTCATCCGTATTTATGCTCAGTGTGTGCTAGTTGCCTATTCCATTTTCTTCGATTCCCGAGTTTTCTATAACTTACCATTGAAAACCGAGGTAAAATGGAGAGACCAACATCTATACAATCAATCCAGATCGCCTTTAAAAATGCATTATGAAAAAAAAGTGACTTTAAAGCTGTCTGTGAGAATTTTTTGGTGACTATACCATATGTCTACCTCTCTATATCTCTTATAAAAATTTACAGAGGAGATAGAAGTCCTGACCTGCTTTATATAATGGAAAATTTAGCTGGGACTATTTTTGAAAGCTTGTATATGAGTTGGACATTTTGAAAGCGCATTAGAGTATCCCTTCTTGTTGTTTTCGCTATTTTTTGGTTTTGATCACCGTCTTCGCGTCCACTATATGAAGAATAGCAGTGCAGTTTGTTACCATGTATATTATATGAATTGAATTTGCGGACACATATGAGAGCATTCTGAGCACTGAGATTGTATAAATGGACGCAAGTAGGGTGTTCGGATCAATTCGATTATAATTGCGAACTCGGCAAAAACGACGGTTATTCCCCGTCACTCAAATTTTTTCCGTGTACATTTCTCATTGATGACACTACTTCAAATGAATAGCTTAAGAAAAAATATTTAAAAATCTTTTTAAAGTATTACAAAGAAGGAATATACAGATAAGAATGAAGCCTTTGGTAAATTTTGTGAATCCATTAAAAACAAATTGCTTCCCAATTCAAGGTCTCGTGGAAGGATTCCCATACCATACCTATTTTCATAATGTCGTTATATCGACCTGTTTACCAAAAATACGTTCTACATAGCTTTCATGTGCTTATACGATATATAAATATAGGGTTTATGCTGGAACGTAGGTAAAAGTTGACCTACCGCCCCATAAATCCCTAGGTGCTCCTATTTTTTCCGGATTTATAAACGCGCAAAAATGTCCTCAGGTAAACAACAAACCGAAAATTTACACCTATGCCAGCGAAATCGTATAATTCACTGATACCAAAATGAAAAATAAGAGAGGCCACACAAAAGCTTCGGGTCACCCGTTCCCATTAAATAAAAAGCCTAAGGGAGGAACGAGGGTATTATGTGCAGTTTACGGGGAAAACCAAATGTTGCTTTTCTTTCGCCGGGCCCTGCGACAAACGTGGTAATTTTTTCGTAGTATTGAGACAAAGCGGATCTGGATATTGGATCACCTTCTCTTCGTAACTGACAGTTTCTATTATTTCCGTTGGCTCGGGATTACCGCGGCTCTTCATCCCCTAGAATGGGTGCAGAATTCTCAGTTCATGACATCACAATTGCTCCCTCCGGAGTGTTTACTTTTAGCTAAGCTCCAGGTATAGACGACATTCTTCTACACATCCATAGTCGAAACGAAATCGATTTTCTTCCCTCCCTCGCCAGGGTCTACCTCACGTTCCTTTCACTTGGAGACCTAAAACTCGGGCGCTATTTTGATTTTCTCCGGTTTACCACCACGAAATTTCTTCCCTTTATGATATCAATTTTTCGGCAGTATTCTTTTTTTCTTTTTCTTTTTTATCTTGATTTAGTAAAAGGTATAATGCCGTCCCAACCAATTTGTGGATGACTAATTAACCTCAAGGGAAGAGAGGGTACCAGCACAAAGGCGATTATTAATATTTCTGCAAAATTAAAGGCAACCTATTCAGTAGGCTTTATATGTATGGTTACAGTGTCCCTTCAAAATACCTGATAGTCATTATACCTAGCCATGAAGGAATTAACCTTTAAACAAGATGAAATTTCGAAGAATTCTTGCTCATACTTTGCCACTCATGCCATTCAGATCTGTGCACTGCTTTTCATACTCATATTTATAGAGATTTGGTTAGAGTTAATGCTGTATGGTGTGTGATTTTACTTAAAACTGCTTCCTCTCATCCTCCTCAGTTTTATTTGATTGGCTGTCTAAATCCACAATATAGAAAATACAAGGACAGATTTTCACACTTGTCGTGACGTAGTGATGGCAATAGCTTCGATAAATTACACAATCACAGCAATGTACACTTACCATATTATAAAGTTTTTGTTTTAACCGCGGAATGAAGGGGTGGATTTCTTCCCAGAGGAAAATGTAAACAATTTAAAATATTTGAAGAAATTACTTAAAATTAATATTATTCCAATCGAATTTAATAAAATATAGCTTTTAAGCAAGAATGTAAAAAAATGTTTGAACGTGTTAAAAAATGAAGACAATAAGAATTGAAAAACCAAAAATATATATTTTATTGTGCATAACCTAACTCACAAGAGTTTAAAATTGTTTTTAAATGTTCTTTAGCTGCCTTCTTCCCTGCCAATACTTAGTCACAAAATATTATCTATAAAATAATAATAATAAATAAATATTTTTAAAAAAATTGTTACCCATAGAAATATTTCAAAGAATGTTTTGCATCTTCAAATAACTCTCTTAAAAATGCTCTGAACTAATTTGAGCAATCTTAATTTCAATTCCTGCGCTAGCTTTTATTTTGCATTTTTCAAGCCACAATTTTTAATTTTCTTCAGCACGGTTTTTTTTCCTTCACGGATTCGGATTCGGATTACGAAAATTTAAGACGATTCATGACGGTTCTTCATCGGCATCTCCAGTATCGTTCTTGTCTTTTTTTAATTTTTTTTGGGCCATATTTGTACGGTTTTCATCCGTTTACTGTCTCGTTCGACGCCGTACGAGTGGAGTGCCACTAAATTGATCATAACTCTGACATATTCTTGAATATGTATACTTTAAATAAATTCAAAATTTTGAATTTTTTGAACCGTATCACTGGCATTCCCCTTTAGGGGGCAGTACACTTCTATTTTTTGAAAAAATCGATGTTATCAAAAACATCAAATTTTTATACTATATACCTCCTAAAGTAGTTTACAATATGTTAAATCGATTGAAAAGGCATTGCCGAATAAGCGTAAGATACTTTTTTTCAGAATTATCTGCGAATTGAATAAAAAAAACTTTAAACGCGTTTTTCTCGAAACTACGTTTTTTGACCTGGTTGGCAGTTTTTTGAAAAGACTACTGGTCCGATTGGGCTCAAATTTTGCGGACTTATTCCATACATGTTTGCTTATGGTGTGAACCAATATTATTAATCTAGGTTAATATTGAACACTTTTTTTTATAAATATTTTAATAAAAAATAAATAAAAATTAACGTTAAAAAATTAAAAATTCCGCCATTTTGTTGTTTTCTTGCCAAAATACTTCATCGTGGTTCACACGATAGCAGCTGACTTATATTGTAATATGTGCTTTGAATATTTTGTTTCAGACGTTCCAGAGCTGATATTTCTTACCAACCAGTTTGAAAAGGGTTTTTTTTAGGCAGCCATATTACTGCCGTACAAACGCCAGAAATTTCGAAAAAATTATTTTTGTTTTCTTTGATACATATATATATATAATGTGTAAAATTTTCAAATGATTCAATAAATTTTTCTATAAGAAAAAGCACTTTTAAAAAATGCAAAAAGAAGTGTACTGCCCCCTTAAATTAATAATTTTCGGCATTACCACGAAATTATAGTTAAAAATTATTGAATTAATGTTGTTTCCATTGTTTTTACAAGGTTTTTTTTCAGTGAAGCTTGTACAGTAGTGTAAAGAATGATTAAATTTTTCACAAATTATTTCTTCTCCGTGCGGCCGTTTCATATTTTTCAAAAACTACGTTCAGCCGTCGTACCGCAGTCTTGAAACCGTGCTGCCGCGGTGCGATCGAGGAGCAGCCACCTTTCATTTTTGCTCGGGTAGTAATATTATTCTAAATATAAGCATTTGTGGCCACATTTAAAAAAAAGAAAATATTATCAAATTTTTATAAATACTTAAAGATATAACTAGTAAAAAGCATATAATATTTGCAAATTTATAGCGGTTATAAGTTTTATTTTTAAAAAAATTCAAATTGAGTAAAAAATTCATAATTTTTATAATTTTCCTGAATTAAGAAATAATTTCTCTCTACAAGTAAAGTTTTGTTTGATTTGGAAGATTAATAAAGTTCTTGAGACGAAGTTTTTAAATTGAGGCGAACTTTTTGATTTAAATAGTTTATACAGGGTGTCCAATAGGAAATTTCGAAAACTAATGGGTCACAATTTTTTAACAAATGGAGAGATCGGTAAAATGTAAATACTTTTTAATAAAGGAAAGTCGTCATTTTTATTTCATGTCCATTTTATTACAAAAAAATTAAATCTATTTAATACAAAATAATTTTTTCTAAAACTATTAAAAACACGTTCTAACGTTTCATTTGAAATGCCATTGACCATCTTCCCAATGTCTTTAATAAAATCCTCAACTGTTTTTTGGTTATTTTCATAGCAGAGATCTTTAATGTAGCCCCATAAAAAGAAATCACATTAAGTGAGATCTGACGAGTAAGGTATTCTATTCCTTTTCCCCTAGCAAAGCGTGGATACCCTAGGCCAATAACTCGATCGCCATAAAATTTATTGATGATACTTCTTGTGTGCGATGAGGTGCTGCTCCGTCTTGAATAAAAAAAAAGATTTAACGCAGCTCCTCTTTTTTGCATGAGAAAGGATTTGGTCTCTAACATCCCTTTGTACTTCTCTCCGGCGGCAGAAGATTCAAAGAAATGCAGGTAGATACCTTTTATGTAGATAGTTCACATTTCACAAATATATATTATTAATAACTCACGTTTTTCACTATATTTTTAAATTAATGGTTTGTATTAAATAGATTTAATTTTTTTATAATAAAATGTACATGAAATAAAAATGTTATGTACCAAAATCTTTGGTACGTTACACGACTCTCCTTTATTAAAAAGGATTTACATTTTACCGATCTCTCCATTTGTTAAAAAATTGTGACCCATTAGTTTTCGCAGTTTCCTATTGGAGACCCTGTACATGGACGAATAAGAACAAAGCTCTCGTTTAGGGAAAATTACGAATATTTTAATCTACTTATATGAAGTTTAGCTCATAGTCTAAGAGCTGGTCGCCACTTCGACTAAGGTACAGCTACAAGGCTGAAACTTTTTGTACATACTATTTAATGTAATTGAAGTAAGAAAATCCACTTCTGGCAGGCTTATTGCGGTTGCAACATTTTTTTTTTTTTTGAAGTTGGCAATTTGTTATTTAAAAAAATGTTCTACTACAAGTCTGGCATCTGAGTATATCGTAATTCACACTATTTTGAATACAAAAAAAAAATTGCCAAACGTTTTTCGCGGTTACAAATACCTATCAGATGGGTCTAAAGGTGTTAATATTTGGAGAACTGGTCACCACTTCGACTAAAGTACAGCTACAAGGCTGAAACTTTTTGTACATACTATTTAATGTAATTGAAGAAAGAAAATCCACTTATGGCAGGATTATCGCGGTTGCAAAAAAAAAAAAAATGTTTTTCAAGTTGGCAATTTATTATTTAAAAAAATGTACTACTACAAGTCTGGCATCTGGATATATCTTAATTTACACTATTTTGAATACAAAAAAAATATTGCCAGACGTTTTTCGCGGTTACAAATGCCTGTCAGATGGGTCTAAAGGTGCTAATATTTGGACAACTGGTCGCCACTTCGACTAAAGTACAGCAACAAGGCTGAAACTTTTTGTACATACTATTTAATGTAATTGAAGAAAGAAAATCCTCTTATGGCAGGATTATCGCGGTTGCAACAAAAAAAAAATTTTTTTTCAAGTTAGCAATTTATTATTTAAAAAAATGTACTACTACAAGTCTGGCATCTGAGTATATCGTAATTCACACTATTTTTAACTGTATTTAAAGAAGAAAAATACACCTTCAAGTGGCAAGAGGGGAATGTTGTACCATCATCTGTATATGATGTTTTATTGAAATTAAATCAATCAGATAGCACTACCTCAGGTAACGAATTTTAAAAATTAGATAAAGTTAATAAATTTTATAAAAATATATACAGGGTGACCGGAAATTCGACGTTTTCCTTTAAAGGGGAGAAACTATGGCTCATTTGCAATAAAAAAGGTCTAATAAACTAGGGGTCAAAAATGAACAGTTTTGGAGTTGTGGCCATTTTAATTTTATTTGGACTTTTTCCGACTTTCGAAGAAAATAAATAAATAAAAAATTAAACTTTATTTTTTAATGTCATTTTTTTTACTTTATTTGAAAGCTAGTGAACTAAAAGTTTATTCGAAATTATTACATCGTACAAGAGACCCTTAACTTTTGAGAAGCAAGCCTCAACTTAATGTCACTTTGTAAAAAAACGTAGCCTTTTACTATTTTATGAACCATTACTGTAAAAACAATGTATGGAAGTTCGCGGAAAAATTATTTTAACTACTTCCTTGTATCATTAGCAATTCAACACGCTACAAATATCTGAGAAATTCGGGCGCATTTTACAAAAATAACATAATAAACTGTAGACCAAAAAGTGCACTTCTGGAAACCGGCTACCTAAGAATAATAATAGTGCAGGTAGTTAACCCTCACAGGACCATTTGGGTATTGAAATCCTTAGTTAGTCGTCAGGACTAACAAGTTCGTTCAGTTAGTTGTCAATCCTCTACGTGCACGGACGTTGTTACTCCTAACTAAAGTTACACTGTGTTTATTTCTCAATGGCTCAATTCGGACCTGAAAAATATGCGGATATTCTGTTCGTGTATGGTTTCTGCAACGGTGATCGAGCTGCAACACGAAGGGAATACCGGCGTCGTTTCCCAAATCGCCGTGTTCCACACGTGACCGTGTTTGAAAACACATATCGGCGTCTACGGGAATCAGGAAGCACGCAACGCCGACAAAGCAATGCTGGTAGACCTCCAGTTTACCCAGCTGAGGACGTGGAGGAAATCTTGCAGTGTTTTCATGAAGATCCTACTACATCCACTAGGATTGTGGCCAGACGTCTTGGGATCAGCCAATGGAAGGTGTGGTTTACAATGCATACGGCTCAAATGCATCCGTATCATTACACACCAGTCCACGCCGTGGAGGAAGGAGACCCAGTAAGAAGAATGGAATTTTGCCGGTTCATCATCAATGCCGACATGGAGGATGAAAACTTCTTGTCTAAAATACTGTGGACCGATGAGTCAAAGTTCGACCGTGATGGAATCACGAATTATCATAATATCCACTTCTGGGCCCCAAAGGGCCAGAACCCGAGGCAGAAGAAAGTAAAGGCACATCAGAGAAGATTTTCTGTCAATGTCTGGATGGGCCTAATTGACAGGTACTTAATTGGACCTTTCTTTTTGCCACAGAATTTAAATGGGATAACATACGCTGAATTTCTGAGGGAAGAAATGGCGGTGCTGCTTGACGATGTGCCCATAGCAACCAGAATGCACATGATTTACCAGCACGACGGCTGCCCAGCCCACTATTTTCGGCAAGTGCGTGAGCGGTTGGACAAT
This sequence comes from Dysmachus trigonus, assembly GCA_949715965.1. Classification (NCBI taxonomy): domain Eukaryota; kingdom Metazoa; phylum Arthropoda; class Insecta; order Diptera; family Asilidae; genus Dysmachus; species Dysmachus trigonus. The sequence continues at coordinate 35,140,053 of OX454319.1, forward strand.
AACTACCCAGAGAGGTGGATTGGCCGAGGTGGGCCGATTCGGTGGCCAGCGAGGTGCCCGGATCTAACACCTTGCGACTATTATTTATGGGGCACATGAAAGACTTAGTCTACACAACCCCCATAAATTCCGAAGGAGAACTAAGGGAAAGGATTCTAAACGCTGCTGAACAAATAAAAGCAACTTTATCATCAAGAATAACAAAAACGGAGCTAAGAAGGAGACTTAGAGCATGCGTCAGACGGAGAGGATCACAGTTTGAGCAAGAACTGTAAATTTAAATTTTACTGATATGATTCAAAGCAATAAAGAGTTCTAGTAAGTTTTAAGATGTTTTTTGTTTCAAAATTCACTGAGATTAAATTAAATTAAATAAATTAATTAAATCTTAGCCAAAACGGAAAAATCCCAATTCCGCGATCATTATTATTATCTACATAAAATGCCCTTAACTAGTTAAGATTTGTATCCCGTTCGATAGCTAATAAGACAAGGAAGTAATAAAAATATTTTTTACGCTAACGTTCATACATTTTTTTTACAGAAATGGTTACCTTACTCGTAGGTAAAAACTACGTATTTTTACAAAGTGACATTAAGTTTAGGCTTGCTTTTTAAAAATTTAGGGTAATTTGTACGAAGTAATAATTTTAAATAAATTGCTAGTTCACTAGCTTTCAACTGAAGTAAAAAAACATACATAAAATTTTTATTTTATTTTTTTATTCACTAATTTTCTTCGAAAGTCGGAAAAAGTCCAAATAAAATTAAAATGGCCACAACTCCAAAACTGTTCATTTTTGACCCCTAGTTTATTAGACCTTTTTTATTGCAAATGAGCCATAGTTTCTCACTTTAAAAGGAAAACGTCGAATTTCCGGTCACCCTGTATATATATATTATATATATACATACGTCTGTAAAAACGTGTATAATGATTTTTTTTTCCAGAGAGTGAAGAAATTATAGATGAAGAATTTTTGAATTCAGAGGACGAAATAGTTTATGATGAAGAAACAGAATAATACTAATAAAAAATGAAACAGCAAATTGTTCAGTATCAGAATTATGTTTTTTTTTTGTATACAGAATTATGTTTTTTTAAGGGGGGGGTATGGTTTGAAAATGACTTTTTAAGCAAATTTTTGTGAATTTTTTTTGGAAGTATGGCTACATTATTTTATTTTTAAATTAAATAGGCTTTTGAAGTATAATTCAAAGAATAATTATATGAATTTTCAAGTAAAAATATTAAGAATTGTGACAACGGTAGCCATTTTTCGCAGACACGTCAAAAAAAAAATGAATTTGCGGTGGACATCAGAACTCGTCACTGGATAATCTGAAAAAAAAAATTCAAAAAGATTATCTTAGTTTATGAGTTTCTCGATGGAGTGACGTCGAGCTTTTCAATTTTTAACGATTTTTGAGTTTTTGGCATTACTTAGAAGTAAAAAAAACGAAATTTTTTGTAAAAAAAGTGCGAAAATCAACATATTTATTATTGTTTATAAAAAAATATGCATAAAAAAAAAATTATCTCGACGTCACTCCATCGAGAAACTCATAAACTAAGATAATCTTTTTGAATTTTTTTTTTCAGATTATCCAGTGACGAGTTCTGATGTCCACCGCAAATTCACTTTTTTTTGTTGAATGTGTCTGCGAAAAATGGCTACCGTTGCCACAATTCCTAATATTTTTACTTGAAAATTCACATAATCATTCTTTGAATTATACTTCAAAAGCCTATTTAATTTAAAAATAAAATAATGTAGCCATACTTCCAAAAAAAAAATTTCACAAAAATTTGCTTAAAAAGTCATTTTCAAACCATACCCCCCCCTTAATTTAAAAAAAAATTATATAATATTAATCTATGCCTTGTGATTTGTTTTACTTTCTATAATAAAATAATCTCTGTTTTAATATAATTATAATTGACCATAACTCTTTTCCGAATAGGCATCTGCATTAGTTGATCTTACCTGTATTTCCACTACATATGGTGAATAATATATTCATCTGGGAAGTATTGTCTGGTTTGCAAAATATTTTCCTAGAATATTTCATAGAACATTTTCAGTATAAATACAGTTAAAAATAGTGTGAATTACGATATATTCAGATGCCAGACTTGTAGTAGTACATTTTTTTTTAATAATAAATTGCCAAATTAAAAAAAAAAGAAAAATGTTGCAACCGCGATAATCCTGCCAGAAGTGGATTTTCTTACTTCAATTACATTAAATAGTATGTACAAAAAGTTTCAGCCTTGTAGCTGTACCTTAGTCGAAGTGGCGACTAGCTCTCCGACTATCAGTACAACGAACTTATATTTAAAAAGTCAAAGAGGCTTGGTAAAATTTCGATTCTTCTTATTTATTAGGTTTTTTCTTATTTTGAGCAGCCACAGCTCTTTGATATAATAAGAAAATTCTTTAAAAAAAAGCTTGTAAAAACGAAACTATATTGCCTAAAGTGCATTGATTCAAGAGAGCTTTTCTTGATTTTAGACAATGTTTTCTTTGAGTAGGTACAGTTGATGAATAATTTTAGTATAGAAGCTGACTTGAACTTTCCCATCTAAAAATGAGAAAACTGTCTTAAATTTCAAAACCTGTTTAAAAGGAATTAATTTTCATATCAGTCGCTCAATTGCAAATAAAAATTGTCTGCATAAATATAATTACCACGTGTAAAATGCTAAAAGTTTAACGCCAAAAATATTTTATCAATATCCCGCAGCAAATTGCACCTTACCAGCGACACCATCTCGAAAGGGAAAAACTTCTATTGACACGGGCAATATCTGTAAACAATGAAATTCTCCGAGAAAGCATTAATAGCAAGGCATATTTATGCGCGACAACGTCCCAAACGATTAATATTTCAACTGGACCTGATTCGTAGAATTTAAGTTCACGTGTAAAGTATAAGTCTGCTATGCCTTGCCTCGTGAGCCCGACCTAATTGCGTTGGTATTATTTTGTATTTTACAAAAATCCTTGTGTCAATTAAATTTTTAGCGACTGCAATTAAATTCAACTTAATTCCAGTGATGAAGTCGGCAAACAGACATCAATTTTATGTTAATGGCAACTCAAAAAGAAAAAAACTGTTTACCGAGGCAATGCAGAATACACACAATTTTCGAGGTGATTAAAATATCACCTAAATATCTGACAATTAATTAATGCTTTAGGGAAATTGAAGAAAAGAAAAGAAATTTGGTAATCTTGATATAGCCTTGTTTGCATTGTACTTTCGGAAAGATATTTTTGTACAGTAGATAGTTAATTTGCAGAAATATAACGTCTTGTATTAAAGATGAAATTATATATAATTAGATTTACGGAGGGTTGGTATTATTTATGCGGAGACAATGGCGTAGCGTGTTTCCATTGTCTCCTCTATATTTCAGTTAATACTCTGAGAGAACAACTTTAATAGATTTAATTAATTTTTAAAGTTATATTTGCTACTTTATAAAAAATAATGTAAATAGTTCAATATAAATAATTATAAATAATAGACCTTCTAACAAAAACTATCCAAATGCTTAATAATTGTAAAAACATTTTTCGAAAATGAGTATAAAATCTAGATTTTTTTTTTAAAGAGAAACTTGTCTGGTTATCTCAAAAAGCGTATTTTGTTTGTGTAATAGTGTGTTTATTTTACTTATTTATATAAGACATCAGTTTTTGTCTACAATTAAAATTTGGGGGTAACTACCCATTGCAAAAAATCGATCATCAAATCGCCTTGACTTATACCGACTTTTCGTCAAAATATTAATCCAATAGTGTTTTTAGTAGTTAATTTAATGCGCTTTTCTAAAATTTTAAATTTTTGCTATAAATTAACGATTTAAAAATTTCAATTTAATGTAAAATTTGCTTTCAATCAGATCCAGATCGGTTTTTAAAAAAAACGCAGCTATTCTCAACGTCATTTATTCATCGCCAGCCATTTATTTTATTTTTCGTCTACCCAGAACAATAAAACATTTTGTATTACACAGAAGCTTACTAATAGCTACCCAGAATAAAATTTGATATTTTTGGAAATGTCCATCAAATTGTCCATGTTTTAATCTGTGCAAAATTTCAAACCTTGAACAGAAGAAAGATTTTTCGGAGTGATTTGTTACTCAAAAGTGGTTGTAAATCATAGCAATTTGATGTTATTTTAAAAAAGTTTTAAATCTTGGCCGTGTTACTCATCAGAAATTCTAATTAAAGGGATAGTTTCATTATGTTCTACATAGATGAAAAAGGCACAGCTAACTTTGATTTGAGTTTTGTTTTCATTCGTTAGGCTTCTTCCAAAATGTTGGCAAAACATAAAAATTATAAATACTTAGAAAGATTTAAATGTTGTATTTTTCAAATTTATAACGTCTTTTGTATAATACAATCACAGCACGAAGTTTTATAAGACGTTTTTAAACACATATATAAATACTTCCAATATATCTTATACGTGAATGTCTCAACCAGTTCGATTAAATTTCAAAAGAGTAAAAAAAAAATCCGTGCCCACATGGACGGATCTGGACTTTATATTAAATTCTTTTGTGGTTATGGAAATAAGTAGGTTTCATCAGCATGGTTTTGGTAAAAATCCCTATCTCCTCCATGTGGAGTAATATGTTTGTACAGACGCAGATAAGAACTAGCAGAGTCTAGATATCAAGATTCTCAGAAGATTTCCCGACCGAAGTATACATAGCTTCTTGGAGTTCAGGGGAAGAAAATTTTCCATTGACAAGGCAGCTGCATGACATGAATTTAAATAAAGGCAAGCGGACGGTTTTCTCTGATGCCCGGTAAAAATTACTTCTGGCACTCCATAAGCTCTGGGGCCTCGACAGAGAAGGAGTCCCTTAAAAGCCACAACTTGACTTGCTGAGTCCATTTTATTAAACAATTTGAATACGCAAACGTCGCCGTCGTATCGATTTTCAGAACGTTTTCACTTAAGAACGCACAGTTACAAATTGAAATAACTTTTCTTTTTAAGTTGTATTATTAATAATCCGGCAGATAATCAAATAGCTCCATAATTAATTAATTTAATATTAAGCTTCTCTTACAATTTTATACCGTCCAAAGTAATTAAACTCATCAGACTCAAATGGCTTCGTAAATATTTTTTAAAGAATGTAATCACATACTATATTTCGATTATATTCTGCTAAAGTTTATTGCAGTTTAATTCTTGGAAAAATTAAAATAATGCTCTTTCATTATATTTCGCAAAAAATACTGTAAGCTTTCTGTGTTTATCCACTCATTTATTCACGGGGTAATAACATTATAAATTAATTGAATCACAATTTTTCAGTCTGTGAAATATTTTCTACTAAAACAAATTCCATGCATATTTTGCGTAATTCAGCTGTTAAACTTTTGCGTGGCGAATCGCAAGCTTTGATGAGGTGAAAATATCTCACATTCTGAATGCCTCCGCAAATATTGGTTAATTGGAACGTTGAAAATTTTGCCCTTTCGTTACTAATTTAAGCATGATTGACCTGATTGTCTCTTTGTCGGCACTTTTGTTGTTATCCTATTATTTGCTTTTGCTTCTACGAAACTCTACAGAATTGTTCGTCGAAATCAATATTTGGAAAGGACTCTGTGATGAAATGTCTGGCTGTGATTGTTTGTTTCGGTATGCTAAGAATTGGGAGCTGCTGGGCCAACCAGCATGTCTATAGTAGATATTTACATGTGCACATAAAATATACTGATATACAATCAACCATTCTGTGCTAGCTAATGACATTTGGCGTAGCTGTAGCCGCTTTTTTTAATAAATACTATTAGTACATATACATAAAGTACAATTCCTCATTAATAATAATATAATCTAATATAAATCTAAGTCTATATCAAAAAAACAAAAGAAAAAAACTCCTAGAAGCCCATGGATTTCTAAAGAAATAATAGACATGAGTAAAAAAAAAGAAATGTTATATAAAAAATGGCAAAATAACGTAGAAAATGATGAAACTAAAAAAGAGTATAAAGTTTTTGTTAAAGACTTAGATAATTTAATTAAGCAAGCCAAATACAGATATGAGCATGAAGAAATTGAAAAGAACTCAAATAATCCAAGACGATTATATGATATTATTAATTCTAAATTGGGCAAAAATAAAACAAAAAATGAAAATATCAAATATATAATTGATGAAAATAAAGTTAAGATATCAGAACCCCAAAATATAGCTAATAAAATGAATCAATACTTTTGTAGTATTGGCAAAGAATTAGGCTCTAAAATAAATAAACCATCTAACAGAGAACATAAACTTCCAACAATGAATCCAAAAACAATTTTTTTGCAACCGACTAATTTTTCTGAAATTTCAACAATAATAAATAAATTTAAAAATAAAAAAGGTGGAATTGATGGAATAAAAACGAAAATCTTAAAAACCCTATCTGACTTTTTGGCTGAGCCACTTGCTCATATTATTAACAAATGTTTCACAACAGGTGTTTGGCCAGAAGAATTAAAGATGGCTGAAGTTATACCGATACATAAGTCCAAAGAAAAATATAAACCTTCCAACTATAGACCGATCTCTTTAATTTCAAATATAGCAAAAATAATGGAAAAAATTCTTCACAATAGATTACACAGCCACACAAAAAAAGAAAAGTGGTCTGTACTTTATATGCGATATATGGTTTTCGATGTATTTTCGCACGCTGAGCACGAATCTGGAGTCAGAATTGAGCCATCACATCACAGTTAATTCCTAACCTCAAAAAACAGGTAAAAAATAGCAAAATTCCGGATAAATGTACAAGGAAAAATACAGGAATTTCTTTTTTTCATATCCAGATGTGTATTTTTATGTAAAAGAACCCCGTGAATCCATATCCACCGTCAGAGTTGAGGTGGCACGTCGTGTTTTTTTCCTAACCTCAAAAAACCGGTTCAGAAATATCGATTGCCAAAAGTCAAGCGATTTACGATAAATTCAGTACGTGGGGGTTTTAGGGGTCGCTGATCACGAATCTGAAGTCAGAGTTGAAAAATTCAAAATGGCGGACCCAATATGGCGGACGAGATTTTCGAAAATCAACCGATCTACACCAAATTTGGTATGTGGGGGTTTTTGGGATCGCTGATCACGAATCGGAAGTTTAATTTGCAGAATTAAAGATGGCGGATCCAATATCGCTGACGAAATTATCGAAACCAACCGATCTACGCCAAAGAACCCCGCACAAAATGTATGGGAATTGAACACCGGTCAATTTGTATGAAACTTCGTATTTTGATAGCCCTTTTTATGCTGATCAAAAGTCTCAATGGGCACGAAGCCCGAAAACCCCCCCAACTCCCCCAAAACTGCCCCTAAAGGTCAGGGGCTGTATTTGATAGATTTTATTGGTGAATTGCCTTACCGAAATATTTTACTACTGTAGTCAAACCTACGGACTCCATACAGTAACTAGGTCATTCCCAAAACAGTCACCCCCCCCCCCCCCCTCTCCCCACACCTCATAGCTCGACATGCGACTTTTCCCCGTTTACCGGCTGTGAGAACGTTTCATCGTGAATTCCATACCACAGCCACCTAAACGATCAATACTCAAATACCGTTCGACCCCCGCCAAATGAGCCTTCCATCCCAACGCTAACCCTGAGGAGTGAAACAACCCCACTCCGTACCAAACCTGCCATATGAATTATTCCTGCTTACGGGTTCTCAAACTGGGTGACCGTGATTTGCATTCCAGAGCCACTTAAGCGTTCACTATTCAATATCTTTCGAACCCCCGCCCCCAACCCTCGCCACAGCCCGTAAAACCTGCCATATGACTTTTCACTGCCTACGGGTTTTGAAACCGTTTGATCGTGAATTCCATCCCACAACCATCTAAACGATCACTACTCAACCTTCGATTCCTGACAATTGAACCGTCCACTCCAATAGCAACCCCGGGGTTGGGGGTGAACTAACCCCACTCCGTACCAAAATCTGCCGAAGGATATTGAATAGTGAACGCTTAGGTGGCTATGGAATGCAAATCAAGGTCACCCAGTTTGGGAACCCGTAAGCAGGAATAATTCATATGGCAGGTTTGGCACGGAGTGGGGTTGTTTCACCCCCCAGGTTTAGTGTTAGGGTGAGAGGTTCATTTTTCGGGGGTCGAACGGTATTGAGTAGTGATCGCTTAGGTGGCTGTGGTATGGAATTCACGATTTAACGTTCTCACAGTCGGTAAACGGGGAAAAGTCGCATGTCGAGCTATGAGGTGTGGATAGAGGGGGGGGGGGGGGGGGGGGGGATTTGACTGTTTTGGGAATGACCTAGTTACTGTATGGAGTCCGTAGGTTTGACTACAGTAGTAAAATATTTCGGTAAGGCAATTCACCAATAAAATCTATCAAATACAGCCCCTGACCTTTAGGGGCAGTTTTGGGGGAGTTGGGGGGGTTTTCGGGCTTCGTGCCCATTGAGACTTTTGATCAGCATAAAAAGGGCTATCAAAATACGAAGTTTCATACAAATTGACCGGTGTTCAATTCCCATACATTTTGTGCGGGGTTCTTTGGAATGTGGAGGTCTTTGGGGTCGCTGATCATGAATCTGATAGTTATTTATGGTGGCAACGCCTACTAGAAGAAAAAGGGTAGATATTCGTCATCTGCGACCTCTAAAACCCCCACATACCAAATTTGGCGTAGATCAGTCGACTGTTGAAAATCTCGTCCGCCATGTTGGATCTTTAATTCCGCAAGTTTGACTGCAGATTCGTGATCAGCGAACCCAAAAACCCCCACATGCTAAATTTGGCGCAGGTCGGTTGGTTTCGAAAATTTCGTCCGCCATATTGGATCCGCCATTTTTAATTCTGCAAATTAAACTTCAGATTCGTGATCAGCGATCCCAAAAACCCCCACATACCAAATTTGGTGTAGATCGGTTGATTTTCGAAAATCTCGTCCGCCATATTCGGTCCGCCATCTTGAATTTTGCAACTTTGACTTCAGATTCGTGATCAGCGACCCCTAAAACCCCCACGCACTGAATTTAGCGTAAATCGGTTGACTTTTGGAAATCGATATTTCTGAACTGGTTTTTTGAGGTTAGGAAAAATACACGACGTGCCACCTCAACTCTGACGGTAGATTTGGATTCACAGGGTTCTTTCACATAAAAATACACATCTGGATATGAAAAAAAGAAATTCCTGTATTTTTCCTTGTACATTTATCCGGATTTTTGCTATTTTTTACCTGTTTTTTGAGGTTAGGAATTAACTGTGATGTGATGGCTCAATTCTGACTCCAGATTCGTACTCAGCGTGCGAAAATACATCGAAAACCATATATCGCATGTAAAGTACAGACCACTTTTCTTTTTTTGTGTGGCTGTGTTATTAAACTTTATCAACCATTGCGGCATATTATCTAACAAGCAATATGGTTTTCTTAAAAAAAAAGGTACTAAGGATGCACTTTCATATATTGTAGACAAAATTTTAAATGAACTAGATAAGAGCAATCCAATAGCCATCACTTTCTTGGATCTTGCAAAAGCTTTTGATACCGTGGACCATAACATCCTTCTTGAAAAACTACATAGATATGGTTTTCGAGGTATTGCACAAATACTTATTTCAAACTATCTCAAAAATAGGCTACAAAAAGTCAGAGTAAATGGGGCATATAGTGAATATGAGGTGGTGAACATGGGTGTACCACAAGGTACAATCCTTGGACCACTCCTTTTTATCCTATATGTTAATGATTTACTTGAGAGCTTGCCTGAGGGGGAAATCTTATCTTTTGCGGATGATACTGCAGTTGTAACTATTGAAAAAAGTTGGGAAAAAATAGAGGAGAAAGCAACATATCAACTTCATGAAATCTCTGATTGGCTTGCTTTAAATAAATTAACTTTAAATATTGATAAGACTGTTTGCATTACTTTTGGTAATTATTGCAACAGTGTACCTGAAAATATTAAATTAACCATAAAAAATAAGGAAATAAAAAGAGTAGGAAATTGTAAATATTTAGGTCTTGTTTTTGATTATAGATTAAGATGGGACTTACATGTCCAAAAAATAATACAAAAAACAAAATACTTAGTATTTATTTTTTATAAACTAGCTAAAATAATGCAGAGAAAAACGCTTATGATTATTTATTATTCACTATTTCACAGTATATTAAGTTATGGTATTATTGCTTGGGGTGGGGCATATATGAATCAAAAAATATTTTTGCAGAATTTACAAAATAAAATATTATATTAATATTAAAATTATCGATAAGAATAAACTTATAACCGAAAATAGACCATGTAACATTGAACAACAATATGCTTTAGAATCAATTTTATATCACTATGAAACTTTGACTAAAAAATATACTGAATCTAGTAGCATTACAAGAAACAAAAGCTTGCAAATTCCAATTAGAAACAAAACAATTAGTATTAAAAGAAGCCTCATAAATGCCATATTATTATTTAACAAAATACCAACAGAACTAAAAACCATAAACAAAACTGCAAAGAGAAAAAAAATACTTAAAAAATGGATTATTGACAATATATATTAATGTACAGATTAATCGATCTTAAATAAAAACATGAGAATAAAAAGAACTTAGGTAGCGCACAGTTAAAAAAGTGCAAATAAGTTTAGTAAAACAGAAATTGTCATTAGTTTTAGTTTTAGTTTTAAGTTTAGAAATGTAAGCGCCAGTCCCACGAACAGGTAACTGTATTTACCTCTGTGGGTTCGTGGTTTGATCTTCGTATCAAACTATGTAATTTTATACTGGAATAAATAAATAAATAAATAAATAAATAAATAAATAAATAAATAATAATCTCTAGTGTTCCGAGGTCATGTGGTATAATAATAATCCTTACCCATAACTGGCGTAAGCAACCATACACTTTAAGTATGATGGCCCTCATGGTAGTCATTTCGGTATATGGTAAGAGTGCAGCATTTTGAAGAATTCAAAATTAAATCCTTAAGCAAGTTCCATTCATGCGTTCGGTTTAGGTCATCATTGATACATATGACATATGTAATCCTCGACTAAACCAATAGGACCATTTAAATACACCTAAACATCATCTGTCCATATACACGGGATAGAAATATATTTCACCACACTAACCATGGTCGTTAATAAAAAGACAAAAAAGAAGTGGACCTAAGATCGAATCCTGTTGCGCGCCGTTATAAACATGTTCTGATTCGGAGAAGGAATTCTTCCGCTTTTGAGAGCGTGAGAGTATTTGAAGCAAATGAGTATTGCCTTGAAAGTTTACTAAACATCAATGAGTGATCGATAGTATCTAATGCTTTGCTAAAGTCGAGCAAGGTTAAAATGGCAAGCTGGTCGCCATCCAAAGTAGCAACTTCTACCATGGCCATTTCACAGATGTGATTATACCTGCGAAAACCAGACTGGTAAGGCTCTACAAGGTTTCTGTCATTTATGTATTTAATCATCTGCAGATAAATTCATTTCTCAAATAGTTTGCTGAGATAACAAAATAAAATTATTGGCCTGAAATCACTAGGGATAGGGGCTGAGCGTTTTCATTAACCCTCTTGATTTTGTTTGAACTAAATGAAATAAATATATATTTAAATAGTAAGATTTGTGTCATTATATTAGGTTGTTACATAATAATCTGATAATTTTTTAAGAAACTTTATTTTGATAGTTTTGTACAATTTAGCTTAAGATTTTATTGAACATATAGTCTATCATTATCAATGATCTCCTGCCATCGTTGGGGAAGCGACATTATTCCATTCTCGTAAAACTTGGGCTCACGAGAGTTAAAAAATTCCGACAACCACTGTTCCAATGCATCTCAGTCATTAAAAGATTTTCCGCTAATGTGAGCCTGCAACGATCGGAACAAGTGCTAGTCAGAAGGAGACATACATATCTAGCGAGTATGCAGGATGGGCTAAGGAAATCCAGCCTAGCTCCATAATATTTTTACATGTCATCGAAGCGGTGTGAGGGCGGTCATTGTCGTGGAGGAGGTATACATTGCGTTGTTCTCCTTTAAGATCCACGGCTACCTTATCCAGCATATCACAGTAGCGTTCACTATTTATAGTCGTTCCTTGTGGTAATAGTTCCCAGTAGATAATGCCGTGCACATTCCACCAAACACTCAACATAACCTTGTGTATAGTAATTTTACATTTAACTGTCGGTACTCCTCTTTTAACCGCGCTAAGCCATTGTCGCTTATTGTTATGGTTAACATAAAGCATCCACTTCTCATCCCCGGTAACCAAATTACGAACCCAAGCAAAAGTACGATGTGAAGTGAGTAATTGCGTACAAACCGCCACTCGCATCATCCGTTGACCATCCGTCAATTCGTGGGGTACCCATTGACTGTACCTGTACACTTTACCCATCACTTTCAAATGTCGAGCGATAGTAGTATGGGAGCATCCGAGTTCTTATTCAAGTTGACGAGTAGTCCTCCTTGGATCTTCCTCGATGAGCTGCGCTAGTCGGTCGACATCATCCTCAACCGGCCGCCCTTCGTGAGGTTTATCTTCAAGGTTGTAGTCGCCATTCAAGAAACGTCGAAACCAATCTACTGCTGTATGATAAGAGACCGCATTTACTCCCATACATTGACATATATTTTGTGCCGCTTAGCTTAGCTGTATGCTTCAAACGGAACTCATATAGTAGAAGGACGCGGATGTCTCGTCTTTTTAAATCGAATTTTTCCATAATGCTACTCGCTACGCTGTCGATTATTGCACTGATTAACTGAGCGCGCTCACGGGTATTTGTACTCATAGTCACAGAACTTTCTCGAAGTTGTAAAAAATGTCCAGAACGTTTCCGAAAAAAATATCAGATTATTATGTTACAACCTAATATCTTATAGCTCCATCAGACCTCATAGACAGGATTTACTTTTTTTTAATATATAATGTATTAATATATTGTAGGACCCTTCCTTTGTGATATTAACACTTTAATGGCCGCTCACACAACATGTGTGTGATAGCCGGAACAACTGTTAGTGGCCGATCACACAACATGTGTGTGATGCTATCGCCGACTGTTATTGGCCGGTAACACAACATGTGTGTGATTATTTCTGTACGATTACAGACTGATAACATAATACAAATAATTGGCTTTTTTATATTTCATAATTAATTCTTTAAAAATACTGCCGGCCCCTGGCTAAGTTTAACTGCGCAGACGTGCGGCCATTAAAGTGTGAAAATGCATGATCTATTTATTACATTGTTACCCTTGTATGGAAACACTCTTTATAGCGTAGCAACCACTCTCAATAGCGAAATAATACATCGTTATTTAGACCCCAATAAACATTAATTTCACTCACTTTCAAACAAAATACTGATGGAATGGAATTCTTAGAAATGTGTTCATTTGTTTGTTGTAACTGCTTAGCACGTGTTTACTTACTGTACTTCCTACTATCGTCTTATTGCTATGGGTTATCTTTATGTTATTCTTAGTTGCTTTCATTAGAAAGATACAATTAAAATACTGTCATAGTACAAAACGACAAACAAAAATAATAGATTATAACTTTGTTATGTAAATTTTTTTTCAGTTAATTAAGTCAAAATTAAAACGTACTTATTCGTAATTATAACACAATAAAATAAACGGTCCCTTCAGTTTCGCTATATAGAGTTTACACTGTATATACTCTTATATAGTATATTAAAGGATCTGAAACTTGTTGAAAGAGTATTTATTATTTCGGGAAGTAATGAAAAAATCAGTAGAAAAAAACTAAACAATTTTAAACCTTCTATTTTTGAAGATTTCCAAAAGAAATTATGATATTTACTCCGGGCCAAGAAATCAGGAAGTTCCATGTAAACGCATATTCATTTCCTAGAAATAAAAGTAAAAATATGCTCAGCTATAAATGATACTGTCATGTAATTTTTTAATAATAAAAATGTAGCTAGTAGCAACAAGAGGAATAATTAGGTCTGTCTGGTAAATTTTGGGTAAAAATTTCTTGAGTAAAAATCTGGTAAAAAGTTTCATAAGGTAGTGGGGATAAACATCAAAAGTTACCAGACGACTTCAAGTAAAAATTGGGTAAATCTTACTTGTGTATGTAAATTGTCAAACGTAATCAAGATGTTAGAGGGAAAACTTATGGATTTATTTAATATTTTCAAAGATTTTGAAATATGTTTTTTATTTATTTAAACAATTTTTCTTCTTCTATCTGAATCGCAACGCAAAATTGAAACACACAAATGACAAATTACACAGTGACAAGCAATCGGTGATTTTACCCAAAACTCGGTCTCCGCAGCGTGGGTAAATCTGGTAAAAATTGTGTAAGAGGGGAAGTGCTGTCAAGAGCTCAGTTTTTCCTCTCCGTGAGGTTAACAGACACTTTCGGGTAAAAATTTTACCCGCAAGTAAAAACTTTATAGTTACCAGACAGACCTATTATGTGATATTAAAAAATTATTGCTCTTTTAATTGAATATAATGTTCATCGTTATCATATTTCTGGTGACATTTAAGGGGGGGTAAGGTTTTCAGCATGAAAAAGAAACACTTTTTTTGCGATTTTTTTTTAGAAATATGGTTTGAGCAAATTTATTGAAATCTTTTGTATATTATTAAGTATGATTTCAGCAATACTCAGTAATTTTTTTATGCGAAAATATCGACAGACAAGCCGGTGACTGAACTTTTTCAAAACCACTGTTTAAAAGTCCGTGTACACTGCTATTTAAAAACTACATTACTGATTCATTTCAAACTTGGTACACACTTTCTATATATAAAATACCTCCCCCCAACGTTGAGTTTTAAATTTTTTTTTTACATTAAGGGGGGTTTCCACTTACAAAATGACGAAATTTTTCGTAAAAAATAGCATTTTTTACTTTAAATGACCACCAAAAATTTATAAATGAAAAAAATAATAATCAGAGAACGTAGGGGGGAGGATTGAATGATACTCTGACTAAATTTTAAAGTTTTTTTAATTTCGGATAATTTCCAGCTGAGATACAGTGTACACCGCAAATCGTCTATTTCCAAAGACGTTCTTGGAAAAGCTCCGTTACCGGCTTGTTTGTCGATATTTTCGCATAAAAAAATTACTGAGTATTATCGACATCATACTTAATAATGTACAAAAGGTTTCAATAACTTTGCTCAATCCATATTTCTAAAAAAAAATCGGAAAGAAAAGTGTTTTTTTCACGCTGAAACCCTTACCCCCCCCTTAAAGGGGAACTTTGTTAAAATATTTATTTTCCACTCTAATTGGGAGACGGGCACGATATTGAGCAAAATTAATATTTTTTCAATGGCTTAATATTCTTTTCACAACTATTCTGATATTCGAATCATAAAATAATTTAAACAATAAATAATTTGGTTAATAAATTAAATAACATTATGATCTTATAAGGATACTTTATACTTTTAACTCCATGTGGTATTACATTGAATTACAATGAGGAGCCAAATTGAACAAATAAGCCCAAGTTTAAATTTTCTTTTATTCTTTCAAAAACAGATAAAAAACAAAAAAACCTTACAGACTAGAATATAATCATGGGATTACAAAATTCAACAATTCATTTAAGCGAAATATATAAATAATCAATTAATAAAAATATTTTCAATGTATGTATAGTATATGATTTGGTATTTGAAACTTGATCAACATAAAGAGACGCAACGAAATCATTGAAATAATTTTACTTAATAATGCACCTGGTAATAACTTCCTGAGCTGGATCTATGAGAAGGAGCATAAATCATTATTAAGGAGAACAACTCTGCGCATTTTATGTCATTGCATAATGAATCCTTGATAAAAATGGTACAACTACCTTGCATTTGAAACACAAGAATTTATTAAGCTTATTTTGCACTGCTTTTATTCTATTAATATATAAAAAAATACTCGGTCCCTTGAGTTTCGTTATAAAGAGTTCTTACTACATCAGAGATCTGAGATCAGAGGAGAAATATCAATTCTTAATAGCAAAAGGATCAGTAAGCCCTTTACTACGCCTTTTAATCAAACCAAGCATTCTATAAGCCTTAGAGATGATACGGTCGATATTGGAGGGAAAAGGACAGCTTTTTGTCCAGGATAACACTTAAATCGGTGATCAACATGATCTAAAGTTTCAGAATTTATAACGTACTTAAAAGTATAATAAACAGATGATCTGCAATATTATATAACCTTATATTTAAAAATTAGAAATTTCTATAGGCTTATTTTTCACCATTTTTTTTATTTTTATGAAAAAAAAAACAATTAATTTTTTTTTAAATATTTTGTCTACTACCCTTCGATTCGGCATACTACTTATTAATTTTTCGTAGTAATTAAGCTGTTTTATCTCACACTTCTTGCGCCCTAACCCTTAATTCGTCCAAAGATGAAGGTGGTAAACCATAGTCATTGTAAAGTGTCATGTATGCCCACAAGTTTTCTATTAGACTCAAATCAAAGATTTGTACCGGCCAATCAAATAGAGAAAACAGCCTTTATGTACTTATTTTGCACGACTTTCGCAATGTTTGGAATCCAGTCTTGCTGAAACACTAGCTTATTTTCTTGAAATTACATTTTTTTCAACAGTATCTCGAAGTTTTGTTTTCAAAATATTGAGGTAAACTTCCTTTGCCATAATTCCATTGATATAATGGAGATTTCCACCACCGAAGGCCGTAAAACATCCCCAAAACATGCATGAACCACCTCCTTGCTTGACTGTATCTTTCACATGCCTTTGGCATAAGCGTTCACTCTTCTTTATCCAAGCCTACGAGAGAACGTCTGAGCAATAACAATTTATTTTCGTTTCATCAGACCATATTACTTTTGTCCAGTCGTCAGAAAACGAAGAGTTATGCTTCCTGGCAAAATTTAAGCGAGCTATTAAATTTTTTCTTAGATAAGGTTTTTTTTTCAATTGCCATAAAATTTAGCTCCTTTGCACGGTGGGCTGTCCATATAACATTCTTATTTTTTTGCTCTGCTACTGATTGAGAGCTGTACTTGCTGCAGCTGTACTACTGAACTGTCTCCAGAATTAACATTTCTTGAAATATTTCTGTTTACTTAGATTTCTTGGAAATAATTTACCAGAAAAGAGTTTTTGGGCGGCCCCCTGCGATATTTTTCTTTCAGGGAGAATAATAAATTGTTGAAATTACCGGAAGTGTCTGTAGAATCAACGATTTCAGGTTTTATTTTCAGATAATCGCATAAGTCTAGTTGGATTTATAATGCAATGTTGCTGAGTTGTGAAATCAACTACTAATATGTTGAAATTACAGGGTCAAGGGCATACAAAATTAGCAATTTTAATAGTTAAGTCAACATATTTATATATTAATAAAAGCTATTTTAGTAAAATCAACTATTTATAATATTCAAAATCAACACTCAATTTGTTGAATTTACAGTGTAAGGAACATAATAGTTTCAACATAGTATTATATAATATATTATGTTGATAGAACAGCTTTCCTAATAAAATGAACTATTGAATTTTTAAATTTTAGTATCGTAGAATCAACAGAAATGGAGAAAGCTTAAAAATCGCAGAGAAAGATTTCATAAGGTTAACTCTAAGTAGAACAATGTTAATAAAAAAGAAAAGAGGGGCATGGAACATATGTATTCGTATATTAGGTTAATTTTTAATAAAGTGACTTTTAAATTCTTTTAAACTCAAAATTAATTTAAAGAAAAATAATAGACAATCGTGTAAAATTTCGGTCGGACAATATTAACCCATGCCACCGAGAGTGCGAAATTTCAAATAGGAAGTTACATGTAATTTGTTTAAACCCATTTCGTAAATATTTCTTATACATATTAAATTAAAACTTTCTTATTTTTACTTTTTATACAATTGGACACAACAAATCAACCTGAATTCTTTGAGTATTTCAATAAACTAATATCTAAAAGGGCCTGCTAATAGGAAATGTTAGCTGCTGCTTTGGAAGTAATAACTAAAAGGTCTATCAAATTTACTAAGTCAGACAAACCGGCGAATTGAAATTTGTAAAATCAATTAATTTGTTTGTAAATTTCAATTGTGGGTCCTACAAATCAAAAACGGAAATGATGGTAAGAAACAACTTAAAAAGAAGTTGAAATCTCATTCGGCAGGAAACCTCTTTCGGTAAAATCAACAAATTTTCGGTTGCTTTTGTAGAGTCTATTGATACTGTAAACTCTTCCAGGTCAACTAATTCATCAGTAAAACTGACTTTAAATTGGTAATGACAACAGTTCTGCTGTTGATATAAATTCTAAGGAGAAAATTTTTACCGAGTTGCCTTTAACACCTTTGAGTGGTTGAATTTACCATTTTACTGCTCTCCGTGATTCTTTTCAAAATTTCTGGGATATTCTTTGCACCGAAGAAAGTCTTATTTGACATTTTAATTTCGATCTTCGCGTTAAGTGGAAAAATATAGTCCTTGTTTTAAAAATCCAGTAACATTTTTTCTTATGTTAAGATCTTCATTTTGATGAATTTTCAAAAAACTCTACGCAAAAGTGGTGGTCTATGCTTATTGCGTAATTGTATATTTCTTGAACATTGCCAGAGTTTTCGACTTGTTTTAATAACTAAAGTAAACTTCATACTAAATGTTGCTGGTACGAAATTTCTCAATTTATTTGTCGGTCTGTAATTATTGATTCAGTTTTGCTCCCCATTGTACACATATGTATCCCATCCGTGGCATATACATTTACTTTTATTAATTTTTAAACAAATATTATTGTTTTCGAAAACTAGAACACATATTCATCATAATCTAAAACTTTTTTATAAAAACTTCGAATAATAGGATCTTCGTTTGTCTACAGTAGGTGGCCAGCTCATTATAACCACTTAGCTATTTCTACATTTCATGAATTGGGGGTAACTTTTTTATTGGTTAAATAGGTTCAATATAGGACATATATGGGATAATCCATGTCAAGTGGATCAGAGCTGTGGCCAAAATTGTAGGTACCCAAAAAAATCAACCGAGGGCTCATTTTAAAGCTTATGACGTCTACTTTCGAATGCCGTGTGCGCCTTTGAAAAATCAAATATGGCGGTTTCAATATGGCGACCGGAAGTGGAATGAAAATTAAAAATTTTTGGAAAAAAGCTTATAGAAAAAAAAATTTGCAAGCGACAAGACCGTATTTCGACTCAAATTGTAGTAAATGAACAGCTCTTTAAGGCTGGTGCAGTTGGATAAGAAAATTCAAGATGGCGGATCCAATATGGCTGTGCAAAATCCGACTTTATGGCCAAATTTTTCAAATCCAACCATTTCGCACCAAATCTTGTATACGGGGGTTTTTGGGGTCGCTGACCACGAATATAATATTATATTTGAAAAATTCAAAATGGCGGATCCAAAATGGCGGATCCAAAATGGCGGATCCAAAATGGCGGACGGTTGTTTTCGAAAATCAACCGATTTGCACCAAATTATGTAAACAAGGGTTTTTGGGGTCGCTGACCACAAATATGAGATTATATTTGAAAAATTCAAAATGGCGGATCCGCCATCTTAGTTTTTTTCGAAAATCAACCGATTCGCATCAAATCAGGTATACGGGGGTTTTTGGGGTCGCTGATCACGAATATAAAATCAGATTTGCGAAATTCAAAGTAGCAGATCCAATATGGCGGACGGTTATTTCAAATCGAACGGCTTTCAGAAAACCATTTAGCCATATTATATTCTCATAATGTATTTTGCAAATCTGACTTTGTATTCGTGATCAGCGACCCCAAAAACCCCCGTATACCTGATTTTGTGCGAATCGGTTGATTTTCGAAAAAAACTAAGATGGCGGATCCGCCATTTTGAATTTTTCAAATATAATCTCATATTTGTGGTCAGCGACCCCAAAAACCCTTGTTTACATAATTTGGTGCAAATCGGTTGATTTTCGAAAACAACCGTCCGCCATTTTGGATCCGCCATTTTGAAATTTTAAAATATAATATTATATTCGTGGTCAGCGACCCCAAAAACCCCCGTATACAAGATTTGGTGCGAAATGGTTGGATTTGAAAAATTTGGCCATAAAGTGGGATGTTGCACAGCCATATTGGATCCGCCATCTTGAATTTTCTTATCCAACTGCACCAGCCTTAAAGAGCTGTTCATTTGCTACAATTTGAGTCGAAATACGGTCTTGTCGCTTGCAAATTTTTTTTTCTATAAGCTTTTTTCCAAAAATTTTTAATTTTCATTCCACTTCCGGTCGCCATATTGAAACCGCCATATTTGATTTTTCAAAGGCGCACACGGCATTCGAAAGTAGACGTCATAAGCTTTAAAATGAGCCCTCGGTTGATTTTTTTGGGTATCTACAATTTTGGCCACAGCTCTGATCCACTTGACATGGATTATCCCATATATATCACTGAAAAGCCCAAAATGTCTACTTTAGTACTTTATTGCTTAACATTTTAAATGTTTAAAATTTGGTGTGCCCGCCGTTATTTTTTATGAAGGCAGCAATTCTGTCGGGCATACTTTGAATGCAGTTATCGATGCACATATTGATTTCTTCTGCACCGTGCCATATTTCAAGGATATTTTGGACTAGGATTTCTATGGAGGGATTAGATCTTTTACAAACTAGGGATTTCAAAATGTACCAAACGATTTCTATTGGATTTAGGTCAGGGGAATTGCCAGGCCAAGGAAGGATTGGGATTTTATTTTCTAACATAAAATTTTTAACAAATTTAGCTGTATGACACGGTGCACTATCCTGCTGGAAGGTCCAGCCTTCTTGCCTGAATCCTATTGTAGTGACATAAGGCAATTGGGTATTTTTTACGACATTTATATTTTGGTTCTACAGCATCGTACCATCTACTTTATAGAGGGGTCCTGGCCCTCTTTCGTGTATGCATCCCCAAAACATGACGCCAGGGGGATGCTGCACCCTTTCTTGGATGCAGGAAGGGTGAAACTTCTCTTCAGGCCTCCTCCGCACAAAATTTATTGACGTAGTGTAGACGTGGAGCATTGTTTCATCGTTGAAAACAATCTGCACAAAAATTAAAATTTCGATGTTTAAATAAATATGCCACTAAAAAAAGGAAAGCTATTATTCACAGGATTAACTTTTTTCCAGTCATTCGCTGTGAAGTGTCGATGAGCCTTAGCGAAGGATAGCCTCGCTTTTTCATTTTTGGCGTCAGTCTCGGCTTTTTTGTTGGCCGCCGACATTTTAAACTGGCCTCATTGAAACGACGTCTCAGCGTACGCTCTGAAAGCTCGATTCTTTTGATTGTTAGAATAGTGCAGATTTCCCTCAATGGTAGAGAGCGATTCGCGGCAACCGTACTAATTATTGCCCGATCAGTTCTTGGTGTCCTTTGAGGCCCAGAGGTCGCCGAACGACGTGAAGGAATAACCTGGTCTTCACCATCCCTATATTTCTTCGCTAATTTCAATACACAACAATGTTTAACGGCCTCCAACCTAGCGATTTCCCGAAGAGAGTGTCTTTTGCCTTTAATTAATGCAAAAATCGCTGCAATTTTTTCGGGTTTAAGATCTTTTTTCTTCCCCATATTCTAAAAAATTAGAATATTTCGATATTCAAGAATCACAAATCACTATACTCAAAAGCAAGAAGAAGAATTTATCAAAAACTTATTTTTCTAATTTATTGAAGTCTTGTAATAATTCCCAACACAAAATTTGTAAAGTAAGAAAATTTTTTCTAATTTGAGCAAAAAGTTTTTGGTATTATGAATATAATAATGATGACTGAAATTTTGACATACCTAACGCTCTAATCACTTTAGGCACTGAAAACCAAGTGACACAACACGGCAGGCTACGTCCTTAAATAGCCTATACTTATATCTATGTAACGGTACATAACTTCTTTAGAAGTGGCAATTTCAAAATGCCACTACATGGCTTACAACGAAATTTTGCCCGTGGTTATAATGAGCTGGCCACCTACTGTATATCTCTGTGACATAATTTTTTCGCAGAGACTATTTCATATAAAGAGCTAAACTTTTGCAAATTTATAGCTAGCAAATTGTGAATATCATTTCATAAAGCATGGCAAAAAATAGAAATATTTGTTGTTTACTAGTAATAATAACTTGAAAAATCGCGATAATATGTAACAAACTGAAAAACTCTTTTTAAGAACTACCTATTTATGTAATGAGAAAATTTTACGAGTTCTTGCACATGATGCAGCTTGAAAATTATGCAATAAAATGTAGTCTTTATTTTTATTATTATTGTGGATTATAAGTTTGAGATGTGTTTACACGTATTCAATTTGATTTTTTTCAGTGTAAATCAATTTAATGACAATACTAGCAATGATGGCAGCTTTTGCTTCTAAGCGGATTAGCGATAAGGATCGTTGCTCCAACAAATGTTTTGAAGATTTTGTTCAAAGCAGAGGAAGGTAGGAAAGTTGAAAAGAAGTTTCTGAAACAGCCTGCTAAAGGAGTCGTTTTTAATCCAGAGCTAAGCGGACGGGAAGTTTAGCATTGCCGGACAATTCGCTCTTGGATCTAAACGATGAACAGCAGGAACAGTGTAACTCTCTGGCTTTGATACCTCCGAACACAACAATCCGCCGACATTCATCCCACTGCTGCCCAACAAGAGAAGATAAACCAGTTGCCCCCATTACGCTAAATTTCAAAGTAAGTTCAACTTTTACTACTTTTTCACTTCTTTGTTTTTTATATGTATCTATATATATATATATATATTTTTTTTTTTTTTAACTTTTTACTTTATTAACTGCATGTCTGCTTGTGGTTGAGAGCTGAATACATACATTTAATCCTTGAACAGCCGCAAACAAAT
Organism: Dysmachus trigonus; assembly: GCA_949715965.1. NCBI lineage: Eukaryota > Metazoa > Arthropoda > Insecta > Diptera > Asilidae > Dysmachus > Dysmachus trigonus. Next base: position 35,162,994 of record OX454319.1, read on the forward strand.
CTTCAGCCACAAAGTATCCCGCCGCCAGTACCAAAAAGGACTTTCAAAGGGAAAATTGTGAGCAAGCAAAACAACACTGGGAGTTACTCGAGTGGCCCACAAAGCTCCAATTTAAATCGTGAGTCAAATCTACCCCCATACAATTTCAGCATAATGGGAAAACCGTTCAGCGCTAAAGATATACCCGACATATCCACACAGTATGTGGATGTGGCCGGTGAACAAATCTCTGACGATGACAGAATCAGTTTAGAAAATTCTGTGTTTGACGAACAGAGGACAGACTTGTGCGCCATGAATAATTCACGACAATCGGTTCGATCATCCAGCGATTCAAATAAATCACAGATTACCACTGACACCGGCTACATGTCCAATGAGAATGAAAAGAGTTACCAGCCCGATTCGAGGAATTGTCGCAGTCGATTCTCATCGGCCGACACTCAATCATCTTTGGACAGTTGTCTAACCGAGAAAACAATAGACTCACCTCTGTCGAAGGAATCCTTCAAAATGGACACTGGTCGTCAACCAATGAATGATTACTCCCCGAGCAAAGCCAGGAAAAATTTACCAGCTGTGCCCGCAAGGAAGCAATCGTCAGCGGTTCCACCAAAGATTCCACCTCCTGCAGCTACAGGAAAACTACGCCCGATTCCGCCTGCTCCTCCAACGCGAACCCAGCGATCACAAGAACTTCCAAATTTAATAGGCATAACCAACGATAATAATAGCAAACAGCTCCAGGACACAGACGACAACATTTCCAATGCATCCAAGTCAAACAATTACCAGGATAACTACTCTAAACCCACTGCAATTCGAACGAAATTCGCGAGGAACAACAAACCGCCTCCCATAATGTATCCTCGCTTGCACAAGCGCCAGGACTCGAATATTTCAAGCGACAGTCTATCTGCAACGTCCAGTCCTGGTTACAACACAAAAAGTGTAGAGTCTACAATTCTTCAGCTCTCTTCAAGCCCTGGGTATAACACAAAAAGTATGGAAGCCCCATTGCTGCAACACGCCTCAAAAATTAATCGATCAGGAATTCGACACCAGGACTCGAATGATAGCTTTGTAATGACACGCTTCAATCTACCGCCCAACAAAATGAACTATCGACAGGACTCAAGCGTGTCAAGCGATAGCTTTAGTCAAATTTCCAGCCCTGGCTACAATTCAAAACTAATGGAGGCACCTCTGCTCCTACAAACTATTAAAATCAATAACCGTGAGTTGAGAAACGTTTTTATGGTATATATTTTTATGGTATATATTTGTATGGAAAAATGTGTACCTATTTGCCATTATTTATTTGAATACAGTGTTTCTTAAGGTGCTATACCTAAAGAAACAGTGTGTTAAAAAAATATTAAACTTTGGAATCGTTTTTTTTTTTTTTTTTTTTGTTAACGAAAAGTACATTTATTAACAATATTTCGATATTTTTATTTTGTAGCAGAATCAGATCTATTACTTTTAATCGCGGTTTTTTTTCCCCAAAATATACGGTGCCCCGTATAGATAGATCGATAGATACATTTCATGGTGTACAGATAATAATAGTGATCAATGAGAAGAATATTAATTTAGAGCAAGAATCCAAGTTCATTCATCTATTATATTTTTAATATAGCAAAAGAATGACTAAAAAAGGTTTAATTTTAAATATTCATAAATTTGGGAAATATTATAATTTGAGAAAAACCCAGTGAGAAGCATCTAAAGAAGAACTTAAAAAAAGAAGAAAAATCCATGAATTGACCATTTAAATCTGCTCAAGACTACTTCTATAATCCAAGTGGATGCAGTTCTAAAATTAAGGGATTTTCAGAAAAGGAGGATTTTTAAAAGAATTTATTAGCAATTGACTTACTTTTCGCAGCTATAAGCTCTACTTTTGCTGAATCGTATAATTCTGAGGTGGATAAGTGCCATGGTAAATTAATAATCATCTTGATTTATTTTGTTTCGCGTAGTTTGCAACTTTCTTATATTACAACGGGCACATTGAAAATTATTGAAATATTATTTTATAAATTAAAAGCTTGTTAGAAAACAAGTTGAGGGTTGCGGGTTGAGCTTTATGAATGGATACAATATTTTAATTAGGTTAATAATTATCAAAGGTGATTACAAAGATATTTTTATCTATCCAAGGAATATCACAACCGTTCAAGTTATTGTAATATTGCAAATCCAAATTAATTTTAATCTTCCACTTATGAAAATAATTATAGGAAACCTTAAGCCCTTAAGCAGATAATAGCTAATGTGAGCAGCGTCTTGTGTGTGAACTAAAAATAGAATTATCATCGGCAAAGATAGTCGAAAGACAATGTGGAATGCTATATTATATAAAATTGGGCCCAATACAGTGCTTTCGAGCTGAGAGTTTTCTGTTGAAGTTTGATGCAAAGTGATACGAGAGCAGAAATTGAAACTTCAACTCATTCAACTATGTATTACAAATGGTATCTTTTCAAATCCGTACAAATTGATTGATTGAAAAGAAATGATATATGTGAAAAGAAATGATATACGTGATAATCCCCTGCTTCTACATAAGAGTTAAGGCATCTTTCTTTTCCTGAGAAATGAAAAGTATTGAAAAGAGGATTTTATGTTTTACATATATATATACATAACAAAATAAAAAGTGTTTTGCTAGTACTTTTAAAATATTTGTGAACATACAGGTTTGCAATCCTAAAGTTTCTTGCTGCATACATTAACAAAACTTCCAGGAACATTGGCAAGGTGACTTTAGAAATAAGAAAAAAAAAAACTTAAGACACAAAGTCTTAAGTCATGCGGTTTCTTAAGAAATCAACAAAGTTATACACGTATTGGAAGGGGTATGCCATTAAAGGAACTGAAAACTCGATTTGTTTTCTTTTCATATTTATAAAAGAAAGTACTCGTTTCCATAGTAACGTAAATCTCCAATCCCGTAAATGTTGATAAAACCTTTTTACCTCTAAGAAGTTGCTTTAAGATTAAGCCGAAGGAAAGCTGCAATGCATAGGGTTAAAGAATGTACGCGAACAAATTTCGATGCCAAAAGTGCCTTATCTTCTTCATAAATTACTTTCCATTTAATTTAAGGTTAGCTTTTGAAATACCGCCGCCACCATCGTATTGAATTTCCAAGTTTTCATAACATTTTTGCCTATTTTATAAAAATTCTATTAATCCTCTTTACTTCAACTATATTGAATTGCAAAATTACTACCCATTTTCACGAAAATTCTGTTCTCTTTATTACGAATGTATCATACATTTCTATTATAAAAACATTAGATTATTCTCCCATTAATGAGTCCAATTGATTTTGCAAATCTTTAACAAAGCTTTTTTGGATTTTAAAATATTAGGGGTATTGTTGCATTTGCTATTGTATTGTTGTTAATAAATGTGGAATTTTCATGGATTATTGAGCTAAATCGTAGAAACACTACCTCAACTTCAAAACCCAATATCTCAAGAAATATTGATGTTAGCGATTTGGTGTTCAAGAACTTTTTGGAGGAAATTGAATTTGCTACTATACAAGTTTGTCATATTCACTTTTTCTGTACCTCTTGTTGTTTACGAGATAGGAGTAAAAAGCGAGAATTTCATGGACAAATTGCGGTCAATTACCCGTACTACCTCGCTGGTAGGAGTTAGGGTTACACCGCAATGGATACTTTTGTAGAGCATTCAATTCTGAAGAAACCCTACCATTGCCCAAGATTGTGCCATAAAATTTCTCTGAGTTGTAGAGATTTGAAGAAAAATAATGAAAGTTCACGTGTATTTTATATGGGAAATCTTTATGCGTCTTGGTCTAGTACTAAATATTATTTTTAAGGGCTCCAATTTTCAGGGAATGTTTGTTTAGGTATTAGCCACAAAATTTCGAGGTGGGACTGAAAAAAAAAAAAAAATTGTCGCGAAAAAAAAGCACCCTAGTATACATATTATAATATTTTAATTTTTTTAATGTATAAATCTTAATTATATTAAAAAATAAATACTTAACACCTATCTTTTCTATTTCTGATAGTAAAACAAAGTTTTAAAACCCAAAGTGATGTAATGAAGGATCAAAACGATCAAATTCCTACTTCCCCGATTACAAAAAGCGCTTCAACACCAGCTAGTCTGCAAACCATCGTGCGATTTCAAAATGGATCAAATATGTCACTCCAACATAGGGTAAGTCGGTTACAAAAATTCCTTACTCTCATATATTGTAATTATACTTATCATGTTCTGCGGAAATTAAATTTTCTTGTATGAGAAAATAACAGACATAATTGCTGCTGAACTATTATCTTTATAATTTCTAAGTGACTCTGTGGAAACAGATTATTATACCATAATTTTCCAAAATGGGACGGCAATTATACCAAATTATTGTAAAAGATTAACTAGGAAGGAAAAATTTACGTCTGATGAAGTTTCTATGTATACCCCATTAATATGGTACAGATTCTCCGTTGTGCTTCTCATTAAATTATGTAAATTATGATAAATTTCCTTGTAATTACAATATTGCGGGAAAACAGTTTTTCTCTACTTGATAAATTGGTTAACAGTGAACTGTACATATAAGTTTCTCAGTGGCTTCTCTTACCTCACGCGGTCCCATATTTCAGTTTCGTCATCCATCATTATTCATTTTATAATACTTATCTAATTAATGTTTACTGCCTTATTGAGAAATAAAAGTTGAAATAATATATGCATATAAGAATATTTCAAAAGCACTAAGCACAGTAAGGAAGGAAATCTTGTCGAATTATTTCCTTCCTTTTTCAAATCGTCCGACAGCTTGGATTTTAGGTTTTCACAAATATCTCATAAACGATTTATTCTACGAAAAATGTTCAAAAGTTTCCATATCATTATATCTTGTTTAAGATTTACTTAAAAGAATGGTTGTAATCGAATTCGAGAACTAGGCTCAAACAGATTTCAACTACACAAAATGATTTTAAAAGTTTTTTAAGAATTGTTTTGTAGTGTTAAATGAAAAACAAACTTTAAAATCAAAACAATCATGTTATATTTTATTGATGTGTCTACAGTATTGTTTGTAAAATGATCAAATTTACTACTAATTGTTAAGAGAATCATCTGTACTATAATATAATAAAGAATTGAAGTTTGTCGTTATTTTGTTTGTCAAAGTTAATCTCTGGAACTACTAATCCGATTAAAAAAATTCTTTCACCGTTGGCAATCTTACATTTTCCCGGTGGATATAAGCTAAAAATTCAGACGACTCTACACTAATTTACACTACTTTTTTATGACAGAAAGATTACTTTTTCTAGATTCGGTGGCCTCTTTTACTTTGGCTTGCTACATGATAACATGACTTGAAATATGACGTGGTACATGACATGATGCGACACAACATATCGTGACATATAACACGACACATGACATGAGATCACACAAGACATGACATCGCTCACATTACATGACATATGATATTCATATTATATTACATATAATATGACGTAACATTTCACATAACATAAAACATGATATGACATGGTACATTACACGATACATAACATGACATACGATACGACATGATATGACACATGATATATGTGATTACATAGGACATGATTCAAGACATGGAAGAAGATGAGATTTGCTACACGTTACCTAGTACTATTAAAAGTAAGATAGAGAAATTGGTCTTATGAATTTTGGGCTTGGGTTGACAGCATATTTTAGGACAAGATTCTCCTTTAATTTTTATTTTTTCATTTCATTTTCATTTTAGTTTTTGGGCACTCCATTACGTTTAAGTTAAGTTTTGGTTTCTTTAAAAGAATAATTGCGCCCGGGCAATATCAGGTAACTCAACTATAAAAAGATTCGTTGCGTTTCTCTAAAACCTTTAGTATGTTATGATGAGTAATCGATTCTTTCAATTGGTATTATTTACTGATCTATTAATCAATATGTCCAATGTATACCTTTCACTTACACGAACACGAACACGAAAACAAACAATCTCTCACTATGGAGAACGTGAATATCACGAAATCAAATCATTTCAACATATATCACTAATACATTGTCCCTGGTATAATTATGGTCTACTTCTTACGGATAATGAGAGCAATCTAAGTGTACAGTGGCGGCGGAGATTAATTGATTTATGACTTGTGCTTGCAGACATTATTAATTTATATTGCTATTGTTATCTTGCCCTTGTCATATTACATTCTCTTAAGGCAGTGTCCTGCTTTATGATGTCCACAAAACGCCTTTTTTCGCGAATTTTATTAAAAGGAAAAGAAATAAATGAGCTTTGTAAACTTTTAGATGTATTTAAAGATACATTCGAAGAGTTCAACAAACATATTTTCTTATAAATTTATCAAATATGGTCGATTTATATGCCGCTTCCTGGAGCGCCTTTGTAAATTTAGACGTGATAGCAAAAAAAAAAAAAAAAAAAATGTGACCTATTGAACCAAACCAAAGCGTATTCTCTTCAGTATTGAATACTTTTCTGTGCGAACCAAGAAAAAGCTGAAAAAAATCATGAAACGAAAAATGTGTATTTAAAAAAAAATTTATTTTAATGTGCAATAAAAATAGGTTAAAAAGATCTTTTTAGCTTTTTTTAGCAATCATAAAGAAGGACACTGCCTTGGTGAGTACTTCATCAGGTAATTTATTTTGTTCATTCAATCAAAAGCAGATTCACAATGTGAAATAGGCTAAATATAACGAAAATCTCCACACATGTGACATGTTTAATCTCTTTAATTAAATATGTTTTTTTTTTATATATTCAAAATTGCTTGAACTAAAAGCAGGCCCGATATCACTTTCTAAAATCACCTGCAAAAAATATGCTGAGGCGATTACTTTATTTGTGTAAACAAACTGAACTTAATTAAGTCTGAAACCTTTAGGTATTCGACAAGTTAGTTCTGTTTACCTTACCTCTTGAGGTAAATTTCTGCAACATTTACCTACATCTGAGTAAAAGCAAATGAAGGATCATTTTCTCGTAAATAGTGTTCACTTTATAAGTATTTAATTAAATACCTAGTATTTAAAGGAAAATATTAAAATTATTAATTATACGATATTGCGATAATACTAAAACTTTTCGTTACAACTATCAAGTCGAAATCTATAATCATCCTGTGATTATTTTACTCTAAATAAGCCTAATGTAAAGATGGTGAGATTTAATTGAACAGAAAAAAAACAATAGTAAAATATATATATATATATATATTTTTGATAGCTCCTAATATCAAAAAGCTTTCTATGAAAGTGTCCGCTTGTCTAAAGTCGCATAAATAGTATATATAAATAAAATTTATTTTTAACAATTGAATAGATAAAATCGAAAATTTAATTCGATTTCTTAAATTGAAATTTTTATTCCTAAAATCCACTGTACGGCAAATTCAAGTCTAGTCGTTAACCTGTCGAATGAGATATTATTAACGATATCGATTTTGCGGAAAATATGGAAAATGTGCATCAAAAAGTAAAACGTGTGCAAACTTTTCAGTGTAAAAACTTTCAGATCGTGCTGTGTATAAAAGTTTTTTGCTGTCCGAGCTGAGATCTATCACTTTGTTTGTTCTCCACGTGGCCTCTGAAACACAATATTCACTTGGAGTGAAAATCCATTTTGCTACATACAGGACAGAGATTAATTAGATTTGATACGTGAAAAGATTTACGTGTGGTATTCATGCAACTTCAGTTGATTTTAGAACGTGGTTGCAAAAATGCTAAACTTAATTAAATTTCCGTAAAAAGGGTGAGTTTAACATCTTCGCTGCCTTTATTTATAAGTTAATTCAGGCCCATGGTTACCGGAATTTCCGTAACAATACCATTCACAATTTCAAAATAGTACCAGTAAATATTTTTTTATTAAATAAAATTATTTTAGTAAATTAAAAGTGCAATGAAGATTATAGGATGAATTACATAAGAAAACCACGGCTCCAAAACCATGACTTTTCTTTTTGAAATAAAATATGTGAACGCTTTGCAATGGTTAGATTTCTGTTTGTTTTCTCAGTTCATATTATTTTTGCGATAGTTCCAAAGAACATTTTAAGATTGAATTGAATATAAACAGCATGTTATTCAACTTTTCTTAAAGGATATGAATGCTATAGCAATAAGAGTGTCCAAACACCTTGAAATGGCGTTTATTATTAGCATAAATCTGAAAGTAGTATATTTTTCCTATATACTATCCTTAAAATTCCTGCATAATAGAACAGTTTTTCCTCGAGTATTTCAAGGCCCAGCTTTTCTATTCGAGTTATAATTTTATCCACGCGGTTTACAAATTGAATTTAAAATAAAGCTAAATACTCAGCTAACAAAGAGCATTTTTAATTAAACCTGTTGTGATATGGCCTCAGAGGGAGTGCATTAAATAAGTTGAAAGTATATGAAGTTTATCACATTTGTTTCTCCTATTTTACAAAGTGCTTAAAGCTTAGCTTTTCGAGTGACAATTATTAATGTGTTTTCAAAAACGATTTTTAATTAAATCTAAATATCTACATAATAAAGAGCAATTTTAATGAAACCTATTGTAACGTAGAGCCTATTTGAAAACATTTCACTTTACAAATAATTGTTGGAAATTGAACAAAATTGTTTAGAAAGACGATTTCAAAACTTTGTGAAATCAGGTCGATATTTACAATTTAAAATTTTTGTTGAACAAATGAAAACTCCCATAAAATGTATATGATATTTTAATTTCTCAGTTTCATGTTGGTTCAATTATTTTGAATCTTACATTATTTTGAATATTACACTTGTTAAACACACACTAAGATTCGCTGGCTTTCGGCGCTTATTCAAACAATAAATGTCTAAAAGCTAAAGTAACTGCTACGAATATCCCTTTTACAGCGCAAACAATTATCCAAATGAAATATTTAATAACACAGATCAGCGACATTTTTTTTCCGCATAAGTGATACGATTTTTTTCCGTAGATTAAGAATGCAAAAATTAAAATCTTCCATCACATCAGGTTTTCAAGAAAAATAGGGATAAAAAGTAAAGAAATCCACATTATTATCAATTTTAAAAATTTGTTAAAAAATAATAGAGCTTCGTAGAATGTCAATCCGCTCGAATGAAAGCTTAAATCTAAGCTATGTATATAAATTGTAATTTAAACCGGGTTTAATCCGAAATGTGTTGTATGAGATATTACGTTAATGAAAAAAAATTAATTTCGTGGGAAGTTTGGTATGCGTTTTTAAGGTTTCTGTATTTTAACTTAATAGTATAATGTTAAAACTTTTATTTACGCCAAGAAACAAATTCCTACAACATTCTAAAAGATTTCCAAGAATATCTAAAAATATATATAGCTTATTTCACACATTTTCTCAAAAACCTTACATGGTGAAAAATATTGGTTTTCAGATTCGTATTGAATACCCAAAACAACATAAAAAATAGTATTGGAAAATTTACTAATTTGTATACGGGGGTTTATTAACAAGAGACGGAAAGTGATAAATGAAAAAGAGACAGAAAACGAACTAAATATATAGTATAAAGAAAATTTACTGAAATTCGACTGAAAAATATGAACTGAAATCAGGCGGAAAATAGAATGAAACTAATTTTGCGCTCAAATTTAGTTAGTTTCTTTTTTGTCCGCTTGTCCTGAAGGAAAGGGCAAACTGAAATTAAATTGAAAATAGTCTAAATTAAATATTGACGAGTTTATTAATTACACATCTAAAAAATGTACATCTACTAAAAGTATATTTACTTTATATAGTTTATCAGTTCAAAATGTCAATATTTGAAAAATTTCAAAGTGCTATAACAAAAAAAATTCCAGGTCCAAAGTTAAAAAATGTCAATCTGTGTTCAGTCTCTTTTTAGTTTCTTGCTGCAATTCATCAAAGGTAACTGATATTTCAGTCTTGATCCAGTCTGTTTTCCGACACAGATATACTAATACATATAACAATTTTAGTCTGACTTCAGTTTATTATTATTTATTTATTTTGCAAATAATAATTTCTGCCTTGTTTCAGATTGGATTCCGTCAAAAATTCAATTTCCAGCCACTTTTCAGTCCTTCCTCAGTCTTATTTTTTTCAACTGGGAAAATAAAAATAAAAAAAAACCTTTGATTCTCCGAATTTCACAGACTTGTGTAATCGTAAATGATTTGTCGGAAATGAAGATGAAAATTCTGCATCACAGACCATATTATACAAAACTCTCACTGGTGTATTACCACTTTTAAAATATCTGGATACCTTTCTGACAGGAATATTTCAAACAAAGATCCGGTATTAGATACATTTCTTTCATGATCTGATTTGGATCAGATTAAACAACAAATGTTGCATTGAATTGAATTTTTTAAACTGTCACCTATAGCAAGGATTTTGTTGGTTTTTTTTTAGTTTTTTGATTAAATACATATGGTGTTAAATTAAAAATTAAGATAACAATTTTTTAAACGAATCAAGTAGACCTTTAAAATCTGGAATATAAGTCCATTTTACGTAGTACATTTTTGTAAACTATATCTTTTAAGTTTTAAAATGGGGTTTTTATAGTACTTTGTGTAAGAAATATACTTTGTATTTTTTAGATAATCAATAGAAGAAAAAGTTCAAATCACTATATAACGCCAGGATGTCCAAATTTCCGACTTATTCAAATTGTACTCAATGCACTAGCTCTGATAGCGATTGCCGGTAAAACGACCATTGGGACATAGTAAAATTAATGTATTAAAAAAACAAATTTATGCAGGTGGATTTGCTGCTTACTTCAATGCGTATCCAAATGTAAAGTTCATTAACAGAACCATAATCACCCCGCAGCGAATGGAGGACCACGTGGAAATAAGTAAGTTGAAGTCCCTCTGACATTTCCCATCTTGTTCAATAATGAGTGGTATAAATCTTGCTTTCAGACAAAAATCCCGCCCCAGGTATATGCCTACCGATTATAGTTAAGTTCTGCCAAAACCATCAGGTCTCCTACAACTACACGGTCTTTCCGAATTACATCGGCCATTTCGGACAGCTGGAGGCCCAATCGGTAAGGACGTTCAGTCCTTTGAAGCTTACAGGTGATATAATTAATTCTTCTAAAAGGAATTAGAAGCATACGATGCCCTGGTTGATGTGCGCTGCTATGAGTTGGTCTCGTTATTTTTGTGCTCCCTGTTTGTCCCCAAGTGCGGACCCAGTGGGAACACTGTGCCACCCTGTAAGAGCCTCTGCACGGAAACAATGAACCGATGTGGATTCTTCTTCGACGTGTTCGGATTGGGTCTTCCCGAGTACTTAACATGTAATTTGCTGATGGATTTTAACAACCCGGATGAGTGCGTCGGAAAACGGGAAGTGGACGAAGCGAAGCATAGGGCTCGTAATCCAGGTAATCCGTCTGTTCGACGAATTTCCCTATTTACTGAAAAGATTACGAAATGAACTGAATTAACCACTAATGCAATTTATTTTACAGTCTGTAGTGGCTTCCTATGCGACCAGGATCGATGCATTCCATCGGACTGGCGCTGCGACGGTCACGTCGATTGCGAGGACCAAACGGACGAGTCGGAATGCGAATTTTGCGGAAAAGGTTCAATCTACTGCGGACAGCAGCGTTGCATGAGCCAGAAGCATATTTGTGACGGAATCGTGGACTGTCCCTACGGACAGGACGAAGGGAATTGCCGTAAGTCAAATAATTAAATTTCTGCATTAATTAACCGCGCCACTCACCTGAGGGACCTTTTACTTGTCCCACAGTGCGACTTAGCGAGAGGAACGGCGATTTGGGCAAAGGAACCCTGGAGGTCTACAAGGCGGACGTAATGAGATGGACTCCGGCATGCGTCACCCACTGGGACTTTTCAACGTCCCCGTCGGCCGTTTGTTCCTTGTTGGGCTACAGCTCGGTCAACTCGAGCAAGTTGACGAAGCGCGGGTCTAACTTAACGATGACACCTCCTGTGAACGAGACCCCTTCTTTGCTCGAGTTCTACAGACGGAAGCAGTCAAATCTCATCAAGGAATTCTCGAGCTGCGCTGCACATGGAGATTATCCGGTGGTTGAACTTACGTGCACCAATTTTGGTGAGTTTATTTCCAAAAAGGATTTCACTTATTTTAAAATCTTGGATTATCAGTTCGTTAACTTGACAAAGTAACTAGTCATGATTCATCTACTAAGTACTTCTATCCTCTTCAGCGCCGGATTGTAGTTTATCGGGGCCGGTAGGATTCAAAATTTACATATTTAACTTATTATGAATTTGTTTAGAATTTATTATTCATAAATTTTACAAAACTATATTAGCGTGGAACTTGTACCCCCGAGGAGATAGGATTTAGCGCTTCCTTCTGGTTTAACATGCGTGAAACCCGCATTTTCCCGAGTTCATTAGGAGGTGGTGGGATAAAATTTGTTGCGACCTAAAACGATGGGGGCCTCAAAGCAGTGGAGGCCCACAGGCCAATGCCGAAAGTACCATTACGTAAATCCGGCCTTGATTCTCTTTGTTAAACATTTTGGAAATGCGTACTGTGATAATATCTCCGACATAGATTTAACTTCTTGACTAGTTTGCCAACGCTATATCCTAAAAGATGCTTGCGTTGTTTTAGAAGACATAAACAAAACATTTGGAAAATTTTTTTATGTAATTCCAATATTTAAAAAGGATGAAAAATACTTTATCGAGAATTATAGGCCAATTGCTAAACTTTTTATTGCAGCCATATTCTATCTATAGTACTAAAAAACATGGCTTTGTTAAATCTAGATGAACTGTCACAAATATAGTTAGCTGTTCTATATTCTGCCTAAATGAATTGGAAAAACATAAACAAGTCGACCGTATGTATATGGATTTAAGTAAGGCATTCAATAAGCTTTCCCATGAATCATGATGTGGTAATTTTTAAACTGGTTTTTCCAACGAACTTGTTAATTGGATTGTCTTATCTTACGGATCGCTCTTTCTGTCTCTGTTTTTCCAGCGTCCCGCAGCTTGGAGCCTTGCTGTTCACGCTTTTTATTAACGACTTGTTTCCTCTTATTCGTAACTTTCATATCTAAGCTTCCGTCGATGGTTTAAAATTGCTTAGATCAAATAGGACCTTGCAAGATGTAGGTACATTACCTCCAAGGCGTTCTTTCCTGTTATGAAATGTGGTGTTTAAAAAATCTCTTGCAATTAAATGTCAGCAAATGAACTTTTATTTTTTTTAGTGAGAAATGCTGTCGTTTGGAGTGAGTACTCTTATAGACAAGGTAGAGATGCTGAACTTGGATTGGTCATCGATAGTACATTTGACATTAAAGATCATATCGACAGTGTAGATAATCGAGTGAACTTTTCACTTGGTTTCGTAAAATGTTGGTAAAAGGACTTTGATGACCATTTTATCTTGACAATTTTGTGTTTTACCTTCGCCCCATATTGGAGTATGCTTCTGCAGTGTAGATGCCACATTATAATGTCCATATCAACCGTAATGAGGTAGTGCAGAAGGGTTTCCTATGCTGCACTTTTCGTCTTTTGCCATGCCGCCGGACAAAAACAGGTTTTTGATTTTGCATTTCGCTTTCATTTCATTATCGTTTTTATGATGATACATGATGTCATTATTAGTGCTATAGTCTCTCCAACTCTTCTAAGAGTTGTCAACATTAATTCACGCGCCCGAGTGACCAGAGGACGAAACTTTTTATATACTGCCTATCACAGGATCAATTAAGGCAATTTTGTACCGATATAGGCCATGTCTAAACATCTGTTTGAGCTGGGGAATTTCCTTCCCACATTGATTTTTGTAATTATATTGTACATCAGTATTTTAAGTTTTCATTTGTATCTACTTTCATAATAACGAAGAAAGAAGACTTTAATGGACATATTTTGATAAAATAACCGAAATTTTTTATCATATTTTTTTAGTATTTGTGAACCCTTGCCGCCATTTTGATTTTATATATTAAAACGAACGGCTCTAAAAACCCAGCGATGCATACTTTTCAAGGATTATTATTTTCTTAATAAATGGCATAAGTTGTATAAGATTGAAGTTGAAAGTTTAATGCAGTAGACAGGTAGTCTTTCATATTTTATCCGCCATATTGAATAAGAGAAATCCAATCACATATTTTAAATAAACACACTTCAGAACTTCATCGTAATCCGCTGTTTTAAAGTTTAAAAACAAAAATTGTTTATACCATATTATATTTTTAATTTGTTTTTCTCTTTACTTCAAGAATGCAGCCACTAAAATTCGTAAAATTATACAATTTCTAAAACTCAAAATACTGGTCATAATAATGACCTATCTAAATGAACAAACAATACGAAATTCCAACATTAATTAAAAAGATTGAAATAAACGTAATACGCCTCCTTCTCCGTCTAAATATAATATAAAACTACATTAAAATAGGGGAAACTTGTTTTGAAACAACTTCATAGTTTTTCGAATGTTATTTTTGGAAGTTTTTTAACATTTTTATCTTTTAATAGAGTGTGGTAAAATACGAAACCGAAAGTACAAGCCATCGAAGAGAATTGTGGGTGGATCTATTTCAAGTCCTGGAGATTGGCCGTTCCTGGTGGCAATTTTAGGAGGTCCAAAAGAGATATTTTACTGCGCGGGAGTACTTATAGCCGATCAGTGGGTTTTAACAGCCTCCCATTGCATTGGGAAGTATGTACGCCTAATTGAAAAGTCGAACTCCTTTCTTTATCTGTGTAAATTCTAGTCACACATTGCGAAACATAAACGACTGGACCATACAGCTGGGTGTGACAAGGCGACACTCCCACAACTATTACGCCCAAAAAGTTAAAGTACGAAACGTAATTCCCCATCCACAATATAATTCATTTATTGCACATGACAACGACATCGCTCTGTTTCAGGTAAGAGTAGGTAAATGTTAATTCGCCATTAATGAGTATTAATGGCCCCCGATTAAGTTATAAATTAAATAACAGTTATTTGCATATTTTTTAATTAAAATAAATGAAAATGCTTCGAATTAATGTACCACACATAAAATATTATATCCACCATAACGAGTACTACGCGGTGAAATGAAAAAGGCAAACATTTTAATTGCTTAAATCAAATCAAAGAGGGATTATATTTTTTGGTCTAGCTTTTCCAGGTTTTTTCCCAATTATTATGAAAACACTTTAATTCTTTAAATTAAAACTATCGATTACAAAAAGGTTTTAATTTATCAATTTTTTATAAGTCTTTAAAATTGTTTTCCTTTTTCAGGTTTTTATAAAAATCCTTTAAAGATCGATATTTTTAAATTGTAAGAACTGTCATCGTGATGAAGAAAGTACGATGTAAAAGTACTATCAAAAAAGCATCGTATTAATCTTCGTTTCTTGGTTCGTTTATTACTTGTTATGTTATCATAAGCAATGCTTTTGAGGTTATTAAAAAAAATTGATTATTTATCACGTTTTTATACAATATTTTTTCATACATTGATACATATTACTGGTACAATCTTAAGGTTCAGTAACCAGTAGTAGTATTTTGTATATTAGGTTGTAACATAATAATCCAATAATTTTTTAAGAAACTTTATTTTGATATTTTTGTACAATTTAGCTTAACATTTTATTGAACATATAGTCTATCATTATCAATGATCTCCTGCCAACGTTAGGGAAGCGACATTATTGCATTCTCGTAAAACTTGGGCTCACGAGAGTTAAAAAATTCCGACAACCACTGTTCCAATGCATCTCGGTCATCAACAGATTTTCCGCTAATGTGAGCCTGCAACGATCGGAACAAGTTGTAGTCAGAAGGAGACATATCCGGCGAGTATGCAGGATGGGCTAAGGAAATCCAGCCTAGCTCCATAATTTTTCACATGTCATCGAAGCGATGTGAGGGCGGGCATTGTCGTGGAGGAGGTATACGTTGCCTTGTTCTCCTTTAAGATTCACGGCTAACTTATCCAGCATATCACAGTAGCGTTCACTATTTATAGTCGTTCCTTGTGGTAATAGTTCCTAGTAGATAATGCCGTGCACATTCCACCAAAGACTCAACATAACCTTGTGTATAGTAATTTTACATTTAACTGTCGGTACTCCTCTTTGACCCGCGCTAAGCCATTGTCGCTTATTGTTATGGTTAACATAAAGCATCCACTTCTCATCCCCGGTAACCAAATTACGAACCCAAGCAAAGGTACGATGTGAAGTGAGTAATTGCGTACAAACCGCCACTCGCATCATCCGTTGACCATCCGTCAATTCGTGGGGTACCCATTGACTGTGCCTGTACACTTTACCCATCACTTTCAAATGTCGAGCGATAGTATATTAGTATGGGAGCATCCGAGTTCTTCTTCAAGTTGACGAGTAGTCCTCCTTGGATCCTCCTCGATGAGCTGCGCTAGTCGGTCGACATCATCCTCAACCGGCCGCCTTTCGTGAGGTTTATCTTCAAGGTTGTAGTCGCCATTCCAAAAACGTCGAAACCAATCTACTGCTGTATGATAAGAGACCGCATTTTCTCCCATACATTGACATATATTTTGTGCCGCCTTCTTAGCTGTATGCTTCAAACGGAACTCATAAAGTAGAAGGACGCGGATGTCTCGTCTTTTCAAATCGAATTTTTCCATAATGCTACTCGCTCCGCTGTCGATTATTGCACTGATGAACTGAGCGCGCTCACGGGTATTTATACTCATAGTCACAGAAATTTCTCGAAGTTGTAAAAATTTCCAGGGGCCTATAACACAACGCTTACAAGTGTAACAAGTCTACAAGTTATTAGTAATTCGCTTGTACCTACAAGTACCCCGATTTCCTGTAACACAATATTATTTCATACACTTGTAGTTATTAGTGAAATATTCTACACTTGTACAAGCCGTTTTTACGCTACGGGATAATTTAGAGATTAACTGGTTTTTGTTTACGTGTAAGCAGTATTGTATTGGTAGCTATGGCTGGCAAACAAATAATATTTGAGAGGAAGATGCATTTTTTAGAAAAAGTTAAAGAAAATAAAGAAATTCTGTTCGGTGCCTTTTCCGATAGTTTGAAGAAAACGGACAAATTTGAGAAATGGAAGGAATTGGCTTTAGCAAAGAGCCTTTGTTTAAGTGGAGGGTAGGGTATTATTTTGAGTTTTTTTTTTTAATTTTCTCATGTAAATGTATAACATCTCAAGATTATTGTGTTAAAATTTGAAGTCAATTGGAGTAAAACTAACGGAGATATGGAGTTGTAAGTCTCCGCCGCTCCGATCCAGCTTCGAGCTATTCCTGTGCCTTATAAATTCAATGTTTAGACTTTAAATTCAAACTTTAGACTTTTCTCCCAGTTAGCATGTTCAAAGTCGGTGTACACTGTAACTCAAAATGTACAATTTCACATACTCTTTAAGTACATAAAATATGAGGTAGTGATATCGAGATAATTTTTGTTGTGCATTATAATTAGTTTTACTATGAAAAATAGGCTGTTTTATCGGTTTTTTCTTTTTAAATTCGCTTTTTTTACTTCAAAATTATGCAAAAAAAAAAAGGCAAAGACTGGACATATGCCAGAGATACACTGTAGCATTTTCGTTGTAACTTTCAGAATCACTTGACCACATATTGATAGTAATATGATTCGTTCTCGATGAAAGACTTCACTACACTGAATCTACTCAGCGTTCAAGATAGGTAGAAAATTGCTTACAATTGTTGAAAATTTCGTAACCCAGTTGTACAAGTGTGGTCGTTGTGTTATGGAAAGAAGCTACAACTGTAGAAAAATTTCAATAATTACAAGTGCCCCGCTAGTAACTACAAGTTACTTTGTGTTACAGAATATCTACACTTGTATAATTTATTTCTACACTTGTTGGACTTGTAGAGGTTGTGTTATAGGCCCAACGTTTCCGAAAAAATTATCAGATTATTATGTTACAACCTAATATATTAATGTATTCTTAAAATTTTCAACTTTTCGCGTTTAACGATTTTTTTTTTTTTTTTTCACTAACTTCATCATGTAGGAATACCGACGTTGTATAAGTCTTTCAAAATGCAATAAAAACGTCTTAGGACTTTCTAATTTGAACCTTTCACTTGTGAGATATTAGCTCTTAAAAACGCTACTATAGATCCCACCCCCTTTAACTATTTATATATAGTTATTTAAAATCTAAAAAATCTTCTTCTTCACTTTATCGCAAAATAAATTTATATTTTTAGATTTAAAAAAAAAAAAAGTATCTTCAACTATTAAAAGTTAAGTTTTAAATCACCATTTTTAAAGTAGAAGATAAAAATCTGATAACAACAATTTTAAAAGTACAGTAGAATCCGGATATAACGACCCTCAAGGGACCGGCAACACTTAGTCGTACTAACCGGACGTCGCACAAAACGAACGAACACCGAAGAATGAATTTAAGCTTGTTTTATGTATTAATATTACCGTAATTATGAAATAATAATATACATAGTTAGATTAACTTATATTTTAATAAAACAAATTCATATTAAAATAAACAAAAATAACTTTAATGGAACTTAAACATTGCACACTACATTCTATACATGTAAATTCATATGAATTACTGACGTAGAAAGTCTGTAATTTTTGTTTGTTTTTGACTGATTTTTGTTCGATAGTAAGATTTACGTACATCATTGTGAATACCAAAGTTTTTATTACATTATCGTCAAAGTTAGATTGAACAAACACATTGAGCGCTTCTGCAGCTTCAGAGCCTCAGACGCGCTGGAAGTCGAATTAGTCTCCTCCGGTTCGGAACTCATTTTAGTGCACTTAATGAGTCCTTGACCTTGACACATCAGATGAAAAACACTGGCTGATTTACACGCGCTAATCAGCATACGCACGTAGGAGAGGGGAGAAAGCCGGGACGCGGGGCGGTGAGGTATTGCTTGTGCGTAGGTATTGAAAACAACACTGCGCGTCGTTCTAAGCGGACGATTTCTTGTCAAAATAGGTCGCTATAAGCGGTTGGTCGCTTAAACCGGAGTCGTACTAAACGGACATGTTTTCATAGTAAGTCTATATGAAACCTAACTTGAGTTTGCATTTTCGTCACTATAACCGGTTGGTCGTTATAAACGAAGTCGTTATATCCGGACTCTACTGTATTTGAATTGTAATAATAAAATATTTGGTGAAATTTTATTTGGTACTTTTCATCTTAAGTCATTTAAATTTAAAAATATTAATAATATTAATTAATCCTTTATTTTCTATTCAGCTTGCAACGAGGGTGGCTTTTCACAAGCACCTTCTGCCAGTTTGTCTGCCCCCGCCAGGTGTTAAGGAGCTTAAGCCCGGCACCAGGTGCACTGTGATTGGGTGGGGAAAACGAGAGGATAAGAGCTGTAAGTTTCTAGTAATAAAATAGTCAATTCGGAATAATTATTACTAATATTCCAGTGAATCCAGACGCTGCAAGTGCCTCATACGAGCCGACTGTTAATGAAGTCGAAGTTCCTGTATTAGATCGGGATGTCTGTAACGAGTGGTTGGACACTCCGAACGTAACCCTAGGGATGATATGCGCCGGATATAAAGAGGGCGGAAAGGACGCCTGCCAGGTAATCAGTTAAATTCGATGAGGCTTGGATTCTATTGACAACATTAATGAAATCAACAGGGTGACTCCGGAGGTCCTCTTTTATGCCAGTATCCAGGAGAACGTGATCGCTGGTTTGTCGGAGGAATAGTTTCATGGGGCATTATGTGTGCACACCCTAAACTTCCCGGGGTGTATGCAAATGTGCCCAGATATGTTCCTTGGATCACACAGCAAATCAACAAATATTCTAAATGAAATTTAGACAATAAATTGGACTATTGAAGCGAGACAATAATTTTAAATAAGTGACACTTTGTGGATTGTAAGCTAAAAGGCCAATCCAATCCTACAAAATTGAACTTGAGTCAATTTAGCGAATTTATTGAACGACACGTATCAGTATTGATTTCTATAATATCTTCCGAAGCACACGTATCACAATATATTGCATATATTGAAAACTAGAAATATCTGAAGATGAAAAAAATAATAAAATATTTTTTGAACTGAAAGGAACCTTTTAAGGACATTTATGTAAATAAACCTGTGAAGTGACTAAAGATAACAATCAATTTTTATATTTGGAGACAATGCGTTGATATTTTTTATAAGGAGCGTTGAGTACTAGCTTTATATAAGGCAACCTAAATTTGAATAAATAGTCCCCACATTTTCTGCATTTTATAGTAATATTTAATTTGAATAATTTTAATTATATGTACTTCTCTAATTTGAGCTTTGGTTGCTCAAAAATGTTGTGGGAAAATTTGTTTCCCTTCTACAATATAATAATAAATTTGTTAAATCCTTCGATGCCATAAAATACCGAAATATTACACTAAAATAAATATACCAGTTTAAAGAATTTTGATAAAAATAATAAATATTTGAAACTAACCTATCCCAACGCAATGCATATTGGTTGTTAATTAAGCTAATTCCGGACTGAACACAAATTTTAAAATAATAAAAATAAAGACCATTTTTGTATAATATTTTCTTAAATCGAAAACAAAGATATATATTTCTTTCATTATTTTATTTTTTCGAAACATATAAACCATACTTCCTTGATGTAAGTGATACCCCATTCCATCACAGTATATAGTTAAAACTCAAAGTACGGAGTCTATTTAATTGTAATTCCTATTTTAACAATTTTGGTTCATTTGTTATCTTTGCATCATTATATTTATATTTATTTTCTCATAAACAAAGAAGAAGCCAAATGTGTGGCAACATCGATTGACTAGAAAATTGTCAATAAACCCTACCAAAGTCAATAAATGCTTAAGGGAAAATATGCAACATAGAATTCCCACAATTGATTAATAAAAGGGCAATATGGTTATTTGTAAAGAAGTATTAACAATTGTAATTAAAAGAAATAAGTGAACCTTACTTGATTCTGATCCTGATGCTCACCAATTTATACCAAAATAGGGTACCCCTTACCTCATGTTTGAAACTAAAACGGATATAGGGGTAGTTTCAAAAAAAAAATTCAACATTGAATTTGCTATAAAACTAAAAGCGGCCCAGCACAAGATAATTCAAAAATTTCGCAACGATACTTTGACAATGCAAAAATTGGTTTCTAAATCGGTTTTTTCACATTTTAAAACTAAAATTCTAAATTTTTTCACATTTAAAACTGATAATGTAATACCATTCAGTAGATTTTCTGGGAAAACCGTAAGATTTGTTTATTATAGAATGACTCGAAAATACCTTTTATAAATAAATAAATACATCTATTTTGTTGAGTATCCAAGGAGTTTATTTTCAAAGTTATCCAGGATTTCTAATAATTCAGGGTAGCAATTCACATTATGTACTTAATCAATTTCTATCTCTAAGAATTTCAGAGAAAAATCTCCTGAAAGCTACAAGGAAATCACCCTTTTTCAGAACATTTTACATGAAATTTGTGAAATTTGCTGTTGATAATTCCCTTCCCCAGTATCCTTCTTTTAGTTTTATGTCACATACGGGAAAAACCTTTAGAAGAAACGTATTGTCTAATCCGTTTTTGTTTTCAAAATCTCAAATCTTTATTTTTAAAATTTGCACTTTTATCTCTTTTTAATCAATTTTTATTGAACATAAAATCGAAAAAAGTTGCATCAAAAATTATAAGACAAATACAAACTAACGAATATCATAATTTTGAAATTGAAGTTCTATACTCTGGCGAAATGTTCATCACGAGCATTAGAAAATATAGTTAACATTATTAATTAATTTTTAAAATAAATCAACACATGTTTATTGCGTTTCTGTCCTCGTTCAAATTGTTAATACTATGCAATTATTTTATTTTTAATAGACAAAAGTCCTGGTAATTTCTCCAGTTGCTAATGGAACGATATGAGACAAAATAATTTTATTTTGTGTCAAGATTCCGTACGTCAGCAGAACTGGGCAAATTTAAGTATTTCGTTTTAAGTTGAATAAGTGAGCAAAGTATAGATCGTACAAAATATGTGTTTTACGTCAATATGAATTCAAATATTTTTTTTTTTTTTTCAAGTTTAATATATTTTCCCTCGTTCTTATTTTTTCACTCTTTCCTTAATTAGATCCGTAATTACAAACTTTAAACTTTTCGTGGTTTTATACTTCATAATAACTACCATAAAATTTTTTTGAAAATGAATTAAATATATTTATTATATATATTTTTATGTCTCACTTTATAAGTTTTTACAGCTATAAATGTAAAAACTATTTAATTTTGAATTATTGGTATTGGAGGTTTGTTTTGTTTTTATATTTAATTTAAATTCTGAAATATCATTTTCTCTTAGAAATGCCTATTAATACGTAATTCTCAATAAACATCTTAAAATTGAACGTTAAATTTTAGATTCCTGGACTTACCCATTGCAATATTACCTTTGGTCCATTGTAGATAAATGGAAATAATTGACATTGACTTAATGTTTGTCCCAAATACAAATTGAAATTTAAATAATAATATGGCAACACGTATTAAAATAAACGTAAACAGGTGTTAGAAATAGTAAGTAAAATAAACATTTTACGAAAAAAAATTCGAATCAACATATCAACCTGGAATATTACTATAATTTGCAGAAATTGTGAAAAATATTATACTTGTGAAAATGAATTATTGGAATACAATAAAGTTTATCCTTACCTGAAAAAAGTATCCTTATAATAAAAGAAGACAAAGATATTTAATCACCTATCTACTTACCTACCCACGTGAAATAGTTTAGAAGAGATATAAAGCAAAACGTAGTGTTCATTGACAATAATGTAGATAACGAGTATAATGTAGTTATATGAAATACAACATTAGGAGAATTTATAAAAAATAAATAAAATAAATGCTTAGAGCCATTGCATAGACGTAAAGTAACGTACATGCATATATCAGTTTGCTTAAACCAATATATTATTTTTATACTTGGAATTTTTCTATAATTATACAAGCATATATGTATATGTATATCAAAGTGAGACATTTATATGAAGCATATCTATTAAGCTATACATGTAAGAATAAATTTAAGGATTTTGTATAATTTGTGGATTAAAGTCCATAAGCATGCAAACATTATATTAGAATCCATTCAAAATGAATGTAAGACAATAAAGTAGGTAAGTAATGAGATTTAATGTGAAATATAAAAGTGATGCAGATAATAACGTACTGATTATAAGCAAAAAACTTCTAGAGGAATAAAGTAAATGTACAATAAATATGAATTAAAGAAATGTAAGGCACATTGTTAATAGCATACTGTTAAGCTTTCCATAAAATGCGTGGGTTTCAGCTTTAAAAACCTATTTAGAAGTTTCACATATGGCCTAATAGAGATTTCACTGGTTTTCTGCATTGAAAATTGTTCGATGGCAAAAACAAAGCACATGAATTGTAGAAAAACCTTTCATGAAACAGAAAATCGTGTTTGAAACTAACAAACGATATAACTAATTGCATTTCGAAACTTTTCCAAATATATATATGCGTACAAGCAGATCCATCTAATTCGCAGTAATAATTTCTAAATAAAAACATATATACCTGCAGAAAGTAATTATATAGGTCAGTGATAATTTTCAGTATATACATAATGGTTGTATTATGATTACGTTTTTGTATACAATTTATTTGCAAAGGATTCTCTTATTTATATCCATGATCATAACGAATTGTGAAAGCTAATTCGTCTGCTAATAGTATATCCTATTGGTTATAGGATACATATAGTTAAATAATTTATTTTTAAACTATTAATTCCTTATTATTCTCAATTTTTCTATCATCTTCACACAGTGTCATTCATTAAAATTATGCCTTCCGGGCTCTAAATATGATTTTATGTGATGTAATCAGCTACCCTATTATGTACTTTTATTTATAGAAATCCCTTATTATTATTTATTTTATTTATAAAAAGAACATCTTCGTTTTACAGGATTTTATACTGTTTCGGAATAGTCAGTTCGATTATTTCTGGAGTTTTTCATTTGATTCCAAAACACATGTAGTATGTAAAGAAAATTCCACCGCAAAATGCATAAATAGATCATACAATTATCCTGAAAGAAAACATAAATGAAAAAACAAATGAAGCTGTACAAAATCGAGACACGATAACCTTTTCTCAATTTTTATTTTGATATTTTTGAAAAAAAAGCAACTGATCGAAAAAGTTCTAATTGAGCCTGTAGGCGCAAGATTCGAGATAACCTTAAACAAATTTTTTTAGTTTCTTGCACAGATATCAAAAAGTGATATTTAAATAGATGCGTTTTTAGACTTTTAGATATTTTTCGATAAAGGGGTTAATTACAATTTACAAAAATAAAAAATCCGTTGTTATTGTAGTGTACTTCGACTTTTTTTTTTTTGTAGAAATGATATACAAATATTCACCAACAAACATGTAAGAATCTGAAAAAGGAACTCTAACTTTTTATATTTTTATAATTTTTTTAAGGGGTTACGTGGGTTTTGAATTCCAAAAAAAATCACAATTTTTCAGATTTTACGAAACTTATAAAAAAAATGTTTTCTTAGTTTTAAAAGTAATTTTACTTCAAACGTGTTTTTCTCAAAACTACATTTTTGAATCCAGTAGGCGTGATTTCTCGAAAACTAATAAGCCAATGTTGCTGAAATTTTCCACACTTCTTCTGTATAGTATTGACTCGTACTTGAACGAAGGATTTTTAATTTCGTTAATTAAAAGTCGTTTTACTAGTGGAAAATCACCAAAATATAAAAAAATGTTCACAGAATTTTCCATTTTTTTTAAAGAACGTCAAAAATTCAAATATAATGTCTTTTTCAAATCCTTCGTCTGCATCTACTAATAGAAAAAATTTTGTTTTTTGATTTCAGATAAGCCTATCTCGAGATATTCTGTCTACGGTAAAAAATCATTGATTTTCGTAAACCAGCTGGCAATGGCACAATTTTCAACTTGTGATGTCTTTTTATATCCTAATAGTTGAAATATCTCACTTTTATAAATTTCGGAAAAAAAATCCGAAAAATTGTGATTATTTTGGGAATTCAAAACCCACATAACCCCTTATATTAAGTACCTGTTTAACAAATTCTCTAATTTATTCCTCTTTTTCATATAAATTGGGAATAATAAGTAATTATGGATACAATAGCTTCACAGAGCCATATCCTTATCAAACACTAGCCTCGAATTTCTATTAACAATAAGAAAATAAAAAAAAAAGTAAAAATTATTTTTTTTTATCAAACTCTTTTATTCACTATAAGATAAATTTATTCCTGCCTTCTACTTCTAAAGTGCCTCAAAATCACGCTTCCAAATGATATGTATGTTGAAAAAAACAAATATTAACAGTGCTTTGTTTGCTTATTAGCTTTGTGAATTATTTGTTTCATCATAATACAACCGCACAAATAAATGAAATTAGTAATAGCAAACGAATGTTCGTATAGTTACCAATTGTTATCATAAAATTATCTTAAGTATGTAAGTGAAACGCACATAGAAATCAATCCTTAAAAAAGTACCTATAAGATGTTAGGGCATATAATTAGTTATATATATACTAAATGTAGAGAACTTAGCAACGTTTTTGTAAAACTGTGCTATTTTTTATGTGAAAGAATATTTTTATAATGAAATCCTATAATAATAATGCATTATTTTATTTGTTATTTCCAGAGTTTTAAGATAATATATGTTCTTCTTCCTATTTGTTTCTAAACGAACGTTTTATATTATTTTGTCGTTGTTCAAATTATACGTAAAAGTTTTAATTTTCTTTTATATTATATGTTTATAAACAAAAACCTATTCATTTAATAGGTCACATCAACACCTAATCCTTTTAAAAACGTAATCATTTGTTTTTTTTTTCCGTTTCCGAGTCTTATAAAATATAAAATAAACATAGTCCATAATTTAGTATTGTTTGGGTTCATATTACGCTGGACATCAAAATTTAAAATTTGGTCTCTATAGTTTGGTTTTAAGAAAGCATACAAAAGTTGGAATTTACTTTCCAGAATTAAATGTTTTCGATAAAATTTTTGTAGATTAGAATCTACGTATTTTTATACCACTTTTTACCATATAAGAAAAGACATTTTTATGTTTGATGGTTTGTAACTCATGAGTAAATGATCGTCGATAAGTTTTAAAAGCTGAAATAATCTTTTTTAAATCCTTCCATAGTTATGTTTATTTATATTTATAAGTAAACTAAAAGTTATATATTTTTAAGCATTTTTTCCTTTTAATCCCTTAAGTAATGTTACATCCAGCCTTTAAGGTATATTTTTTAAGTATGATAAATATATTTTCTATTAAATAGTTATGAATTATCATTATATTTTGCTTTATCTTTATTAATTTGGAATATTTAAAGAACAGTGTTTAATAATTTCGTATTATATATACTTACCCTATATTTCCTCTGAATTGCGTTATTTTGTAAATATTTCGAAAATATGTAATAAGAATTGTACAGATTAAGTTATTATTATAATATTTCAAATATGTATTCTATATTCGAAAGGAACTTTTCTGTTTTTGTTATTGTTAATAAAGTAAGCTTAAAACAATAGAGTGACAATTATTGTTTCCACAATAGCTTCGAATCAAAATGATATTAGCTAATAATCAGTTCTTATGTTTTCAAAACGCTTATTAACGCCTCTAGAAAGCTGTAATTAGTGGAAATATTTCCAAATATATAATGTTCATATACATACTGCAGTATAAAGCAAAATAAATAAATATATAACCAAATTGTCTAGGTAAATATATAAAAAACTAAGGTGTTGGAAAGAAGCCATCAAGTGTACATTACGCGGTAGTATTAAGCTAAAATATGCATATACAAGACAATAATGAGGTAATTATAAAAATTTAGAGACTTTTTCAAACACATAGGGTTAGAAAGAGAAAAAACAGAAGCTGTTAAATATACACAAAATGTTTAACGTTTTAGATAAATATATACAGACAAATTTATGCAAGTGATTTTTAAAACCAAACATGAAAGTTGTGAGAAGTCACTTATCTTTGTAATAAATGCTGAACTTCCACATGGCATGGTTGGCTTATTTCTACGTAAACATGTACTTTGTGTGATAGCTCAAAAAGTATATATTAATGCATTGAACTTATTGCAATTAATGAAAGAAATTTTTATATATTTTTTAAAGGAAATTAAATAAATTCCAAACACAATAAAATATTAAATAGAAGCAAACACTGACAATAATAAAAGAGGCTGGTGGTCCTTTAGCAGTTCAGTAATTCAATTTATAATCACAAGCTCTCACTTTTCGTCAAGTTTGATATAATTTGAAAAATAATTTATTTTTTTTATTGTTTTTGTTAAGACTCAGTTAAATTTTAATTTTAGATTTTTCAATAGTAATACCAATTAACTAAGATCGACTTATCGTATCAATCAATCAATTATAATCAACGGTACTAATTGTATTTAAAATTCAATGACAGTTTTTCTTTGAAAAATTATTTTTATAAGTACATTGAATATTTTACTCAATTCGTGAGTTTGTTGACTTAATGGAATTAAAATCAACATCTACGATATTTTAAAATCAATAAAATATTAATTACAAAATAAATAATATCTTAGAATTCAGAATTGATTTTAATTCTTTTGCATTGAAAACGTTGCCTATTTGTTTAAATGGACATAATAATTTTGTTACTAAAATACATATACAATATAAAACTAAACAAAATTTAAAAAAACTTATTAACGAAAATAAAAGAAATATATCATAAAGAAAATAGATAGAAATAATGAATTATAATGAATTTTTAATTCCACCTTAATTTCTTTTCAATCCCAGTTTCGAATTGAAATTTGAATACATGAGAAATTGTAATTACTTACTTTATTGCTTTAACTAGTATTTTCATTAGTAATTACTAACTGAAAAGAAATGGAATTAAAAAATGTTTAGACGATTGCTTTTCTTCCGTGATTTAAATTTAAAATAAGTCGTTCTGGTTCCGCCTCACAAGGTTTAAAAAATACAAAACAAAGAAAAGTTAAACACATGCTTATTAATTTGTTTGAAGTAATTTAAAAGGTTAAAATTTGTAATTATGGTTGAAATCTTTGGAGTAACTCCGCAAACATATTTTAAAATTGCTAAGTGCATTATTGGCAAGTTACAAGCTATTCCATGAAATATACACATCACATAGATTTCTTTGTCTCTGTCCATTTATTTTTCTAATATTAGCTGGATATTTGTATACTGTGTTGATTTAAGTTAAAGTTTACTAGTATTACTACAATGCTCTCGTGACTACATAAATATTTAACTTATGTCGCTACGCCTTCAAAATTTCACGTATATTATTTAGCCAAAAATGTTCATGATGATTTTCGAAAGAAAAAATCCTCTAAACAAAGCGAAAAGTGAGAAGCAGTGTATTCTATTAGAAATAAAATTATTCAAAAACTAATAAATAAAAGTTATTATTTAAATCATTCAAAAACCTGTGACAATAACAGAACTTTTTGTAAAAAAAAAAAGAGGTTTAAAACGATAGTAGCCGCTGTGAGGAAATGCACTTGTTAAAAATTGCACAATATATAGAATGAGCAAGGAAATAGGAAATTAGAATCTATTTTTATTGAGAATTCGACTCTTTTGGAAGTACATGAATGAAGAAATTTTAGAAAATAAAGAACAATTTGTAAATCTGTTTTATAAAAAAAAAAAAGAAACTTGATTGCAGAAAAGGAAAACATAAAATGAAGTGTTTCAAATTATAAGAGAAGGAATACAGAAGTTGAGAGAGGATGATGTTTATATAGATGTTAAAATAAATGGTGTGAAAATGAGATCTTTTTGGCTTTATAGTGTTTATACCTTAAATTATCTATCCTACATAATTACATTAAAATGTTTTTAATATATCACCGAATATCGGAAGATTTCTTTAGGCAGCCGAAAATAAGCGAATTTTAAAGATTTGTGGTCGAAACTATTTATTCTACATAATTTAAATTTTAGGTACATATAAGGTCTGTCCGGTAACTATAAAGTTTTTCCTCGGGGGAAAATTTTTACCTGAAAGTGTCTGTTAACCTCACAGAAGGAAAAAACTGAGTTCTTGACAGCACTTCTTCTTTTACACAATTTTACCAGATTTTACCCACGCTGCGGAGACCGAGTAAATTTGGGTAAAATCACCGATTGCTTGTCACTGTGTAATCTGTCATTTGTGTGTTTCAATTTTGCGTTGCGATTCAGATAGAAGGTGAAGTTATTGAAAAATTGTTTAAATAAATAAAAAACATATTTCAAAATCTTCAAAAATATTAAATAAATCCATAAGTTTCCCTCTAACATCTTGATCACGTTTGACAATTTACATACACAAGTAAGATTTACCCAATTTTTACTTGAAGTCGTCTGGCAACTTTTGATGTTTTTCCCCACTACCATATGAAACCTTTTTTTTTTTTTTTTTATATATACTTAAAAAGGGCGACTGTGCGATACTTCCTTCAGAGACGGTTGCCGGGCGGTTGTTCCACGGAGTACAATCTAGCGTCTAGTGAATTGATCTGAAACATCAGATCTAAGAAAATTCAGATTTCCAAGACCCGCACGTTCTATGTGAACCCAAAATCTCCAAAGAAAATTGGAAATTCAAAAAATGGTATGTGTTTAAAAAAACAAGTTCGATTTTTCATGAAATTTTTATTTTATATATAAAGAAATAATGAAGAAATAAAAGTAACAAACATGTTTTAATGTTTTAAGGAGAATGGTTGAGTCTTAAAAGTACAGTTTGCTTAGTTTGCTATTACCAAAAATTAAAAATCGAGTTTACAATGCCTATGGTAACTTATGAGTTAATAATATCGAGCCAATTCACAGCAAAAAACCTGCAAAATATATCGAGATCATTTATTATCCTAGTTTTGAGAACGGAAATTCATGGATATAAAACAAAGCAATGATACCGATAGCCGACTAAAATACGAGCTGTTTTTTTTTTTTTGAAAGAAGTATAAGTCCATTTTTTTACCATAAATTGAAAAATGAAGCAGCATTTAAAAAAAAAAAAATATTAATAATATTATATATACATGTATGATCCCTTATACCACGTATTATTTGTCTGGGAAGAACAAAATTGAATTAACTTTTATTTTTAAAATTTGTTATTTATCTTAAAAGAATATTAGAAAATCAGAGTCCAAAATCGAATGCCTAGGCAGCTCAGAATTGGGTGAATGTTTCCAGCAAAATGCTGAGAATTGCGTGATAAATCTATTATTATTATCATTCCAGCCAATCGCGTGCAATCTTTAAACCAAGGCCCGGTACATTGCCCATTATATTTTCGGTGTATCTGATTTTGGAGACGAGGAGTTTCGTTCCATTAATTTAAATTTCTTTCGATTTATTTTCTTTATTTATTTAATTCTAAACTTCACAAATTTTATTGATATTGCTTTGTTCCTTTTCAATTGAAACATGCCAGACTAAATATATTATTTTTTATCGTTGCCTACTACTTTTTAAGAGAAATGCCTACTACATACGCCACAACTACCCTCTTCCCAGTGGGTATGGACCGTCACGAATTAAAATAATTGCACTTGTGGCTCGATGGGCCATGATTAATGATTTTGTTAGCTCGTTAGGCCATGATTTTGATTTTGGTGGCTCGTTGGGCCAAGTTGATGAAGATGATGGCTCGGTGGGCCAAGATGGCGAAGATGGTGGCTCGGTGGGCTAAAATGGTGGAGATGGTAGGGTGGGCCAAGACGGCGAAGATGGTGGCTCGATGGGCCAAGACAGTGCTGCTCGTTGCCATTGCGGAGGTGATGTTGCCATTCTTTTTGACTTTAGATTTGGTGGCATCGGGGAGGTTATGACGAACTTTCCTCGCCCGACGTACTTATATTCTCGGTCGGCAGCTTGGGCATAAGGCCCTAATGGCTGCCGACCTAGAAAGTTTTTTATTCATTGGCAGCCTATACCACTGTCGAGGTCACCCGTTTTGGAGACGAGGAGTTTCATTCCATTAATTTAAATTTCTTGCTTTTATTTTGATTATTTATTTAATTCTAAACTTGAAAAATTTTATTGATATTGCTTTGTTCCTTTTCAATTGAAACTTCAGGCCAGGCTAAATATTTTATTTTTTCATCGTTGCCTGCTAAACATCTTAAACCTCGATGTTTCCGATGAATCGATGTATATCATCCAACTCAACCCGATATAGGACCAGTGCTGTCCTCCGATCGGAGTATTTTACTGTTCTCAGGGCTGTTTTACTCCCGTACTTCTTCTTTGTACAAAATACTCCCTTAGAGTATGCTGTCCCTTCCTTAATTCTATTTTAAAATTTTACTTTCACATCACCGTACTAACAGATCAAATTAAATTATCCTGGATGATGCCAAGAACTTATTTATTCTGTTCCCTTCGCTTATTCTTTTTACTTTGACAATTAGTTTACCTCACGGCAGTGCCACTGCGGAGAGTATTTGCCCAGGTAAATTTAATAAGAGACAAGAAAAGGAATTCTTTGCATACTGCAACAGTTAGCGCAACGCTCACAGCTAAAGACATGCTTTCCGGAACTTATGCCAGTCAATGGATACCTTCCATGCAACATATAATTATACGAACAATTGAATTTTTGTACTTCATTTACATGTTCAAGAAGCGCAATTTTTGTAGCCCAATGCAAATTCCACAATTGAGCAGGTTATTTTGAAAGTGGTGCAAGTTAAGATATCATATAGACTACTTTACTTTAAAAGAATATAGAAAAATAGTATTTATGACATTTTGGACTTATATGTATGTTCAAAATAAACGGCTCAATAGTTCTTAGTGAGCTGAATTTGTATTCGACTGCAAAAACTGAGCTTCTTATTGTGATTCTCATTTTCATTGTTTATTGTTATGTTTTGGTTTACGTTGTTTTGTTGAGGTGTTCAATTTTTCGTTCTAATAAAATAATAATGAACTTCTATTGCTTATTTCAATCCAAAATCATTTCTAAACTAACTTCTAAAAATACTCCTTAGAATTCCGAATTTTGCTACTTTATGAAATCTTAAAACGACATAACTGCATAGGACGTCGACTTTTAAAAGCTGTAATAAAATTACACATCGGGTAGTGAATGTAAAGAAACCTCTTTCTATTTAGAACACTTTACTCTTAACCGCTTTTACAACTGGAAATCTCTAAATCTACACCTCATCATTATCAGGCACCGAGTCCAGGCCCTAGAAAGGAGAAAAATTAGTGACAGTTTAAATTTGAACTTAGACAGGGTGACGACTTACGTTCATCTTGTAGGCATTGCCAGTGAGCCGGACGTCCCGCTGGTACATGACGCGATCGAACCGCTGGTCCATGTTGCGGCGATAGGGCTGAAAAAGACGATCACTTTTTAGTGATTGGTGGCAAGTCAGTGCGGAGCGATGCTCGGACAGTTCGTCGGAGCGGAATTATGTAAGCGGTTCTTGCCGAAATCTCGCGTTTTACTCACGTTCCCCAGTGTCAGCAAGTGGATCCCGTACAACGCGTATGTGGGGAGCGCCATCGCCCCGATGATGATGCCTGCAGAAGGTAAGATTTCGAACCACATCGCTAAAATGCACTCAAATTCCTCGGTGTACACACTAGCACCTTGACTACTTTGACATCTGTGTCACAGGCACAGCTGACATTTCACAGGGTTGTCAATGTCAGGTACATTACGGGCTGGAAGTTGTAGAAATTACTTCCCAAATCTACATAAAAGATTTTTAAGATATCTTCTAACTTCTTAAATTTCGCAAATAAGAGGTATTAAAATAATTTATATTTTGTATTAAAGGTTTTGGAGAAATTTTAAGTTTTAGAGATTAATAAGAGGTAAAGAGGAAAATCGGATCGCTATGAAATTCAAACAAAGTATGCTGTGAAAAACTGTAATTTTGGGTAAATATTTCATATCGGAGTATCTTGCATTAACGGCCAAAAATATTAAATATGAGTCGCACACCTGAAATTTAAAATGTACCCCCCGATTCTGCATAAAAATTAAGAGCTCTTAACCTCTTAACTACTATCAAAAATCCTTTTAAAGGAATTAATATGCTACCACATTATTGAACAAATATTAGAAATACACTGATTTCATATAATTTGTGAATTCTTCTACAAAAAGAGGTCCATCTCTTGAATTAAAAGGATTTTTCAAAACAATTAAGAGGTTAAGAGTTCTTAACTTTTATGTAGAATTGGGGGTAATCCGAATTCATACCGCTTCCAAATTAATGCTGTAGAACCTTTTTCTGTTTCGATATGCTCGTGCCGGGTGCATTTCGTTTGAAACGGCGCGACGGCGGGGGCTATTATCGCTATATGGGTGCACTCTATACACCCCACTGTACATATTTTCTATCCCGAATACGAAAACTATTTTTACCGCACTTATTTCTGAATTAGTTGAAGAGAATTTAACGTAAAAATTTAAATTTTCCATTATTAATTGCGAAACATAAGTAATACACCTTCAAATAGAGGATTGACCTAAATTTAGTGAACTATTATGGCCAACAGGATTTTGGTAAGACCCAGTTGCGAAAAAATTGAATGCTGTTCATAATTTTAAGTGAAAGGGTATACTCGAATATTCCTGGTTATCAAAAGGTTTAGCATCTCTAAGTTTAAAGGCAATTCATTGAGGAAATTGAAAATTTCGTATGAAGGCTGAAGGCAGTATTTGATTTTTCGTGGGAATTTATTATATTGTATATCAGAGTGCCGCAAATTCTTACTTAAGCTATCAATTCTAACTATTTTTTTATCGTGATAATGTTTAAAATTGATCGTATAAGTTATAAAAATGTTTGCTTTTCCTTTTTCTCTTTTTATATTTGATTTTATTTATGGCGAAAGCAAAAATAAAATGTACTTTTGTTTTCTGAAACGTAATTATTGTTTTGTTAAGCTATTTACATAGCCTGAATATGTGTTTCTACAGCGTACACTATCTTTTATTTCTAATATTTTTAACTTTGGGATTTTAAATTTTCTTTCATGTAAAACAAATCCACGTGGAACGGATGCTCCACGTAAATTGACGGACGGGTGTAATTATTTGGCAATAACTTTAATAACTTACCCAAAGTATAACTATTGCACTATAAATTTTAAATTTGCCATATTTTAAAGTTTTTCTTGTAACCGCCGAATGAAGGGTATTGAAATGATAAAAATAAGTTTAAAAAATAAAAAATAAAACGTTTTCATTTAACGTTATAAAATTAATTGAATAATTAATTAATTTGATTCATACTCAAAAGAAACAAAAAGAAAAATATGGTATATTTGCTACGTAACTCATTTAAATAAATATTTTTACTAAATATTCAAATAAAATGAAAGCGTGATGTGGATTTTTGAATGTTTCTAATATACACTGGTATGGTTTGTTAGTTATAATAATGATTTTTTTAAAATTGTAGTGTCATCAAAAATTTAGCATTGTTCAAAATTTCAAGGCTTTAACTTTATCCGAAAATAGTTAAAATTAGATTCCTAATCTTGAACTACACAGGAAATTCACAGACAAACAGACAACACGATCAAGTTAAATAAAAGCGTTTAAAAGGAGATTTCTTCCAAGATGAAAATGTAAACAGTTTAAAATTTTTGAACAAAAGAGTTAAAAGTATTATTATCCAAATGTAATTGAATAAAATATAACGTTTAAACAACTAATACGGGTTGTTGAGTGTTTTGGACTTCCCTAAGAAAGAACAAGGTTTTTTGAACTTGTTGTAAATGTGAATGAGGAAGATGAATATGATAAGAATTAAAAACCAAAAATATATCTTTTATTGTATTATACATGATCTAACTCACAAGAACTTAAAATTGGTTTTAAATGCTTTTTTGCTGCCTTCTTCCCTGCCAATACTTAGGGACGTCCCGTAGTCACAAGAGATTTGTTTGCAGGCATTGCGTTAGCTTTTAAAAATTGGTTATCCACAGAAGTATTTCAAAGAATGTCTTTCAACCAACAATCACTTTCTTAAAAATGATCTAAACTAATTTCAGTAGTTTTAATTTTAATTACCTCACGAGTTCACCCACTTTGCTATTTCAAATTGTAATTTTTCATTTTCTTTAGCACGAATTTTTTTTCCTAAAAAACCTTAACATTTCATAAAAAAAACTTTATGATTTTTATTGCAAAAAGTGATCAGTTTAATTTATAATTATTGATAAAACATATTACAAAAAATATCGCTTTAAGAAAGTTTTTCACCGTGACGTATTTGGCATATTCGAATCGAAAATATTCTCTCTTAATCATATTTTATATTCTTTATATCATGGTGTTTTGCATAACCCAAAATATGATATTATTTTATAAATACCATAAAAAATAATAAATAAATAAAACATTATTTTATAAATACCATAAAAAATAAAAACAAGAAATTTCATCTAGAACAACAAAAGTGAAACACATTTTCGAAAGCTCATTTCAATGTGATGTTTCAAAACTTAAGAATGTTTGGTCATACCCAACTCGACTTATTCATTTACAATGAATGAGACATACAATGTCCTTAGAATATATAAATTATTATAATTAACGAAAAATATAATACAAATTAACAAAACTATCAACAAATATATAAATATGTATATACCTAGAGTTTTTAGTTGCAATTAATGAAAAGCTCATTTTTCAGTTGGGGTACTGATATTCGAAGGTCAATTAAATCGTAATGTCTATTGAACAATCCCGAGGTAGATGTAATGGGTTCGTGTATACTATAGTTTGTGCTATGCTGAACAAAGTGAAGAAGCAATGTCTTAGGCCGCTACGAAAAATAGAAATATTAAATAAGGAAATCACATTCGCCAACCAAGACCTTATAGCATTAGTGCGCCTACCATCCAGCGTTTTGAAGGAGATTAACTTTAGACGATTCCTATATGGCGATAAGAAAACCAAGTCAGTTCAAGGAAGACCTCTAAGAGCGAATAGTAATAATCGTTTCTGGACAGATTCGATACGATCACATTGAGACGCATAGAAAGGTGCCCAAAAAAGACTTCCAGACAGGGCCGGAAAATAACTGGTATTTTTCAATTTTTAAACTGAAAAAGCTGGGGGAAGTTTTCAAAGTAGAATAAAATTAAGTACATCAACATGTTGCGAGTGACGTCCTCTTCCGGTTTCTGTTAAGCTCTTAAAATTTTAGCTTTTTTTCTTTCTTTTTTCTAAAGGAGTGTGTCAACTGTTATTAATTATTTAATTATTATAATTTGAAGCAAAAAAAAAAAAAAAAAAAAAAAAACCAACTTGGCTTTTTAGTTTTTCAAGCTGAAGTTATAAAATTATAAGGAACGATTAAAATTCCTAGTACATTTTGAGACAGTTAGTTAAGTTGGCTTTTTATTTTTGGCAGAAAAAAATAAAGAGCCTCACAACTTGTTGTTCTTGGATTGAAAGAATAAAAAGCCAAGCTGGCTTTTAATTTTGCCAGGAAAATATATCAAGCTGTTGAGCTTTTTTTCTCTTAGCTTGAAATTATTATCGGTTGGAAGTATCAGGTAAATTGAGCCTTTTTCAAAAAAAAGTCATATCTGGTACGGTCTCTGCTTCTAGGTCTTTCAGATAGTCCAGTCGGGATTACTCGCTTCCGTCAATCAGGTACTGAAACTTAATGTTAGTTTTTTTAAGGGCAAAAAAGACAAAAGTATTATTACTCACAGTTCGAGGAGCATTATAAATAAAAATTGTTCAAGTCATTATTAAGAAGCAGGCAATCGTCAAAACCAGTAATAGTTCGAAAAATCTTAGCATACCTCAGCGTAAAAAGAATTTTACCGTGAGACAAAGTCAAACTCGGGTCATTTATAAATAATATTAAAAGAAAGGGGTCCAAGTAGCTACCTTGCGATACACCTGAGCTATTAAGGCAATTTAAGTTGAAGGAAAACATTACAAAAGCGAAACGTCTTTTTATAAAGAGCACAAACCAACGGCAGTAGCCTGGGAGGATTAATTAAACATAACCAATGTAATATAATCATGCCTATATCATATAAACTGTCAAAACATTTTTATGTTTGGAGGCACCACAAGAAAATATGCTAGATGACAATTCTAGTTTTGTTTTTCTATGGTTTTACTTAAATAAAACCATATTTACTTGAAAAATTCGAAATTCTCATAAATTTGTACAATTTTCTCGGCAGGAGGCAGAGCCATCACAAAGAGAAAGTTCAATACCAAAAGTCAAAACAAACCGCTGTCAACAAAGCTGTCAGTTTGCTTAGAACAAGTAAAAATGGCGAGTGGTGTAGTGGATGCTTCGTTCCCTGTCTCGGCTCTGGTTCCAAAATCAGAGACTGGAGTGCTTAATTTTCTGCAAAAGTACCCGGAATTCAACGGCAAGGATGTGACAATTGCGATTTTAGACTCGGGCGTCGACCCCCGGGCGATGGGGCTGAGGGTAAGTGGAAGTGAGGTTATCTGCATCGTCATTGCCTCAATCGGGCTCCGCTTGTTTTGTCATTTAAGGATACTGTAGACGGAGCGGTAAAGGTCATCGAGCGATTCGATTGCTCCGGGTGTGGTGACACCGACGTCTCGAAGAAGGTCACCGCCGACGCCGAGGGCTGCATCGCCGGTCTCTCTCGGAGGCCCCTCAAGGTTCGTATGAAGGTCTTGTTGTTTTGATCGTAATTAACCAGATACGCTTCCGGCAGTTGTCGTCCTTTATGAAAGAAGAAAATAAAGCCGGGAACGAGTACAGAGTGGGCCTAAAGAGCCTGTTCGACCTCTACCCCTCGAAAATCAGAGAGAAGGTCGCAAACGACACCAAGCTCAAAAGTTGGGATGAGCCCCATAAAACTGCCACGGCGGCTGTGTCCCGTCAGCTGACCGCCTTTGAACTGCAGAACACGGGTAAGATTGTACTTAAAGAAGCTCATTTTTAGTCTGATTTTCATAAAAACAATTTTGAAGATGCTCAAGCCTTGAATCTTAAGGACAAGCTCAAAAAAGAAGACTTGGAAAATGCTCTGGAAGTTTTAAATATCTTTGAGAAGAAGTACATTGATATTCGCACAACTTACGATTGTGTGGTTTTCGAAGGAGAGAAGTGTTGGTACGCTGTTCTGGACACCTCTGAGACCGTAAGTTTCACTTAAGCACACAACTCTGGCTGTTTTATTTTTACTCGAATGTATTTATTGTAGGGGGACTTGGAAAAAGGACTGCTCATTGGGGAATATTCAAAAACTCATGAAGTTAAGCACGTCGATGAATATCTTTCGATCTCCATAAACGTCCACGACAGCGGGGATGTCTTAGAAATTGTAGGAATGTGTTGTAAGTAAATTTGTTTTATAACAGTCATTTTTAAAGCAATGCAATTTTTATGTTGTGGCGCTTTCTTTTATGGCGTTTTGTATTTTAAATTCAGAGCTGTTTTAACATGCCAATTTGTGTCAGAGTTGCAAATTATTAAAGTCTTTGCTAGAGGCACTCTTTCAAAATAATTAATTGAACAGGATTTGTAGAGATGTTTAAATAGTGTATACTGTGGTAAAGAATATTCAGGAAAAAAATTAATAAACATTGGATGACGATGAGCCCATGGCCACAGCGGCGCACCGCACCTATCATCGCCCTAGGCTTGCTGTGCGATAGTAAAATTTAAGGCTGAAACAGAATGTGGTGCTCTAGCTGCTGGTGCTGCAGAAAAAGCTGTTAAAAGTTAAAAGCTGGTATGCCCAATGCTCCAGCGACAGTGCGCAGCTCTGACTGCTGCTTGGTGCTGTCGTTGTAGCTCAACAGTACTGCTAGTTTTAATATTTTGCCGAAAAACTGGTCTTCTGTGAATTGTGTTTACCAGAAAATGCCTATGGATGTATAAAAGTTAAGAATTTGATTTAAAATAATAATTTTATCAATGTTCTGCTCAAACTAAGAGCGCAACATTGTATTTGTTTTTAACTACAATTACCCAGTAGGAAAAGGAGGCATCAAAGTTTAAGGGGGTAGTCCAGTGAAAACGACTGTTTTTTCAACGATTTTTTTTTCATATTAGAAGTCAATTTTTATTAAAAAACTTTTTGACATATGATAGTACAACTATTAAAATACACAAAAAAAAATTTTTTTTTTGTTTTCGATGAGTCATCCCGACAAAATGGCCGCTCAAAAAAAAAAATTTGTTTGTTGGCGGACGTCGAATCTCTGCAACGGTTCATTTGAAACAAAAAATTCAAATGAGGTTTTAATCTGTAGAACATTGGCTATCGTCGGAACTAGAATTTTTAATTTTCAATAAAAAATAACAAAATGGCGGCATTTCGAATTTTTCGGGTGTTTTTCGGGTGCTTAATTTGTTTATAACTTTGTAAATAAACAATGGATTTTAATAATTCTAGTTCCGACGATAGATACACAATCAAGAAATATACAGCTAAATTTTTAGATCAATCGGAGCAAAAGACTCTGAGATCTGACGTCCGCCGAGTCAAAAAATGCTGTTTTGAGAAAAACGCGGTTAAAGTTTTTGTTGCGGGAAAAAGCTAAAAAAATTAATTTTTCCTTAGTCAGCGATGCCTGCTCCATACATAACGCGATGCCTCCTCCATACATAACTAACCTTAAATACAAAGCAGAAGGACCTAGACCGTTATAAACCGAAAACAAATGGGCGGAGCAAACAGAAATACAAGAGTCCTCCTTGCTCCGAAACACGCCAGGTGACCTTCGAGCGCTCGGATTACACGTCTCTCGAAAACTCTCTGTATCTTTAAAACTATTCAATATTTTGCTTAGATATTTTAAGGGAGTATTTTCTAGGTGTAGTAGAGTAGATTTAACCAAAAAAACAAAAAACGAAAATTTTTTTTTTTTTCACTGGACTACCCCCTTAAACCTGGATGTCTCCTAAAAGAGATTTAATACCTCCAGGATGTCTCCTTTTGGCATGATTTTAACATTAGCATGTCATTGCAGACGAGGCCTTTTTTTACGCTCACGAAAAAGTTGAAGAGAGATCTCTTTTTGACCACTTCCTGAACATAACTGAAGGTCTCCCTCAAGCATTTAATGGAAGGAAAATCGAGACCTCTACTTATGTTCAGGAACATGCTAATGTTAAAATCATGCCAAAAGGAGACATCCTGGAGGTATCAAATCTCTTTTAGGAGACAATATTTAATTGAACAGGATTTGTAGAGATGTTTAAATAGTGTATACTGTGGTAAAGAATATTCAGGAAAAAAATTAATAAACATTGGATGACGATGAGCCCATGGCCACAGCGGCGCACCGCACCTATCATCGCCCTAGGCTTGCTGTGCGATAGTAAAATTTAAGGCTGAAACAGAATGTGGTGCTGTAGCTGCTGGTGCTGCAGAAAAAGCTGTTAAAAGTTAAAATCTGGTATGCCCAATGCTCCAGCGACAGTGCGCAGCTCTGACTGCTGCTTGGTGCTGTCGTTGTAGCTCAACAGTACTGCTAGTTTTAATATTTTGCCGAAAAACTGGTCTTCTGTGAATTGTGTTTACCAGAAAATGCCTATGGATGTATAAAAGTTAAGAATTTGATTTAAAATAATAATTTTATCAATGTTCTGCTCAAACTAAGAGCGCAACATTGTGTTTGTTTTTAACTACAATTACCCAGTAGGAAAAGGAGGCATCAAAGTTTAAACCTGGATGTCTCCTAAAAGAGATTTAATACCTCCAGGATGTCTCCTTTTGGCATGATTTTAACATTAGCATGTCATTGCAGACGAGGCCTTTTTTTACGCTCACGAAAAAGTTGAAGAGAGATCTCTTTTTGACCACTTCCTGAACATAACTGAAGGTCTCCCTCAAGCATTTAATGGAAGGAAAATCGAGACCTCTACTTATGTTCAGGAACATGCTAATGTTAAAATCATGCCAAAAGGAGACATCCTGGAGGTATCAAATCTCTTTTAGGAGACATCCAGGTTTAATCTGTGATGCCTCCTTTTCCTACTGGGTGGGAACAACCTACTTCAATGCTTTATAGAAACAAAATATTCACTTGTTATTTTTCACTGCTCCGAGACTATCCCAGTAGGAAAAGGAGGCCTCAAAGTTTAAACCTGGATGTCTCCTAAAAGAGATTTGATACCTCCAGGATGTCTCCTTTTGGCATGGTTTTAAAGGCCGAGATACAATGTACGCCACACGTTTTTGTGGCGCTACAAAATGAGTTTGAATACAGGAAAATGCAATCAGCTTGATACAATGAACGCGCTGATACTTTGTAGCGCCACAAAGTTTGGTGGAACTTTAACTATTGAAGCGCGATGATTCGTTTCCATGTTTCTTTTTCAGTTTGGTCCTAGGAACCGAATCAGCTGTTAGAGTAGTTTTACGATGCCCAACAGTTGGCTACAGCATTTTGTGATACAATTTTTAGCTTTGGTTGGTATAATTGAGAAATATGAAGGTAAAAAGAAGGCAGGAACAATGACTTTTGTATAGTTCCCAGCTGAGTGCCCGCGAGGATCATTTTTGTGAAAAAACTTAAAATTGAGTGTGGTATAAAAGAAATAGGTTCGCGAAAGTTTAATTATTTTTAATTTGCGTCAGCTTAAACATAACTGTGCATGATTTGCTCCATGAAATTTGAGCCTGTGCTAAACATGGTTTCATTTTTCAGACGACGGTTAGCAGTCCAATTCTTTCATTCCAGCTGCAGCGTCGCTCTCATTGTATATTGCAGCGCGATATTTCATGATATTCCACGCGCTACAAAAACGTGTGGCGTACATTGTATCTCGGCCTTAACATTAGCATGTCATTGCAGGCGAGACCTCTTTTTATGCTCACGAAAAAGTTGAAGAGAGATCTCTCTTTGATCTATCTAATCTCTTTTAGGAGACATCCAGGTTTAATCTTTGGGAAGTTTAATTTAAAATATTATAACGCACTTATTGTAATAACCGCCTTCAACGTTTTATAGAAACAGAATGTTCACTTGTTTTTTCACTGCTCCGAGACTGTACCTCTTCGGTAAAAAAAAAAAAAAAAACACGGAAGGTAAACAAAAATAAGCGAACTTAAATGCATATTGCCATCCCTTTGTCATCCCTTAAGGCCGAGATACAATGTACGCCACACGTTTTTGTAGCGCTTGGAATATCGTGAAATATCGCGCTGCAATATACAATGAGAGCGACGCTACAGCTGGAATGAAAGAATTGGACTGCTAACCGTCGTCTGAAAAATGAAACCATGTTTAGCACAGGCTCAAATTTCATGGAGCAAATCATGCACAGTTATGTTTAAGCTGACGCAAATTAAAAATAATTAAACTTTCGCGAACCGATTTCTTTTATACCACACTCAATTTTAAGTTTTTTCACAAAAATGATCCTCGCGGGACACTCAGCTGGGAACTATATAAAAGTCATTGTTCCTGCCTTCATTTTACCTTCATATTTCTCATATATACCAACCAAAGCTAAAAGTTGTATCACAAAATGCCGTAGCCATTTGTTGGGCATCGTAAAACTACTCTAACAGCTGATTCCGTCTCTAGGACCAAACTGAAAAAGAAACATGGAAACGAATCATCGCGCTTCAAAAGTTAAAGTTCCACCAAACTTTGTGGCGCTATAAAGTATCGGCGCGTTCATTGTATCAAGCTGATTGCATTTTCCCGTATTCAAACTCATTTTGTAGCGCCACAAAAACGTGTGGCGTACATTGTATCTCGGCCTTTAGGATTTTACTCTTCAAGTCGCGTAATAAAGAAATAAAACGAACGAAGACCGAGACTTAAGGCCCAAACAGAATAGGCCGCTGTAGCCTGGCGCAACCACTGGATTCTTGTCTTGGCTGCCGCTTGCGATAATCTGCCGCACTGCCTGTAGCTAGGTACAAACACAATGTGCCGCTCATAATTTTGACCGAACACTGATAAAATTATGATTTTACATCAAATTTCACAATTTTGGTAGATCCATAAGCATTTCCTAGCAAGCACAAGGCAGCGAAAACTTGTTTCACGTAAAATATTAAAACTAGCAGTCCACAATTGCTCTAGCTTGAGACATGTCAACAGTGGCGGATTTACACATTTGCCGCCAGTAGGCTATACAAATTTTGCCGCTCCTTCCGACCTCTACAATTCGATACCCTAGTTCACAATCATATTAACCCTTAACGGACCAATGCTGCCATATAAGCGGCATGGCACTTTTACTTATTAGGTTCAATGCCGCGTATATGGCGACAGAAATCCTTGTATTATTTCTGTCAGTGTTATTGGTATAT
The DNA here is from genome assembly GCA_949715965.1 of Dysmachus trigonus. Lineage (NCBI taxonomy): Eukaryota > Metazoa > Arthropoda > Insecta > Diptera > Asilidae > Dysmachus > Dysmachus trigonus. The sequence goes on from OX454319.1 coordinate 35,206,506, forward strand.
TTACAATTTTAACGCGTTAACTATTGTGCCAGGTCCTTTCTCTGAATTTGTCCCCGGTTGTTATCTATCAAATCTTTTGCCATTTTTGCCTATACATGTGTACTTTTGTGCTCTTCGTATGCAAACTCAATCTTCTTTTGATTTTGCAAGAAAACGAACGCGTTCCAGAGTTATTTCACAGTTGAGTTTAGACTACACTAAAAGCTCCACATCTTTCGCAGTGAGACTAGAAAATACTGCATAGTAATATATTTGGATCAAAAGATTTCATGGGGAAGACGAGAAACTAAATTTTATTGCGATACTTGCACCCGGAAACCAGGGATACATATTGGAGAGTGCTTCGAAACGTACAGTACCTTAACAGAATATAAGACCTAAATCATCTTATCCTATTATCCTGATAAATTATTACTAAAAAATTTATTATTCTTTTCAACTTGATAATAAAAACTGTGTACTAAGTTTATGTTCGTATGAAAAATAGCTTGGACCTGGCGGCAAGTAAACTTGTATAACTACCGGACCGTTAAGGGTTAATTACAATTTTTTTGCCAATGAAATTGTAACTTTATGATTTGTGCACTATCATCCTAATTACACCACATTTTTCCCGTAATTAGTATTATTGTGAACTAGGGGATCGATGTGTCAGTTCCTAGATTAGTTTTACAACCCAACGATTTATATAAGATTGCACAAGAAATAGTTTTTGGGTATATTTCTGAATAAATAATAGCTCAATCATGTGCTACTAATAAGGCGTGGTAAGATATACATTAATACTACTTACACAATAATGTACATTCGGTAAACGTAATTAAATAATTTTTATTGCGTTTACTTACAGTTTAAAAACAATTTATTCCATTATCTGGTAACAATTCGGCTGATGATGACGATGAAATTTAATTAATTAAGTTACGAACGTTTTACAATACCTTTTTGCGCGATATTCTATTCTGTATATTTCCTTTGTCGCAAATTAAATGGCTTTCTTTGGGAATTGTGAGATGTGTTACAATTTTAATTTCAAATATTTTTCTATTTATTGTTTATACACATCTTTATTCCTTTTGGTTTTAAATTGTTGTTGTTATTTAAAACAAAATGTGTAGTATACTCGTAATAGTCTGTCGATTTATTATATCTTATATTTATATATAATTTATATCTATTGGTAGGGTGAGGGCGCTTAATTCTGAGAGTCCCGCTGACGACGACAGTTGGCCCCAAATTTACCGCCCCTAAAATCTGCCGCCCTAGGCTCCAGCCTACTCAGCCTGTTGGTAAATCCACCACTGCATGTCAAGCTTGGTGCGAACCAAAAGTTAAAAGTTGGCAAAAATGAACTTCAGAGACCGCGACAAGCGGCAGGCAAGCTACACATTCTGTCTGTAGCATTGTGCCCCCGTGCTTCCAACTTTTTACAGCGCCAGCCAAGACAAGAACCCAGCGGTTGCGCCAGGCTGCAGCGGCCTATTCTGTTTGGGCCTTTAAACTCATATTGTCATCCATTTTTCCTCCCTTAGGGTTTTACTCTTGAGATCGCATCGCTCCCTTATACCTCTTAGAGGGAGGCATCCCAATTTTTCCTAGTGGGATACCCACTGACATGAAAGAACTGGACTGCTAACCGTCGTATGAAAAATGAGACCATTTTTAGCACAGGCTCAATCCTCATGGAGCAAATTATGCTATTAAAAATGCCCTAAAATACCGTACAATTGCGTTTAAACTGACGCAAATTAAAAATAATTGAGCTTTCACGAACCGATTTCTTTCATATCACGCTCAATTTTAAGTTTTTTCATAAAAGTGTTCCTCGCGGCAATCAGCTGGGGACTTAAGAATAACAGAGATAGATATATAATGCCTTTGTCTTCATATTTCTCATATATACCAACCAAAGCTAAAAATTGTATCACAAAATGAAGTAGCCATCTGTTGGACATCGTAAAACTATTCTAACAGCTGATTGCAACGGGAAATCATGAGTTGGCGGGCAACTTGTAAAGGCTGTCGTGGGTGAAAGTGATGTGCAAAAAGCATGTGTTTACTTTTATTTATCTATTGGGGATATCAAAAAGATGTATCACATTCGAAGATACTAGAAAAAACCAAAAGAAGTGCACATACATAGCGCCACCTTCATTTGGCTGTTGAACATTTTTTTCGTAAAGTTGTCCGCCTGCGGGACTTAAGAAAGAGCGAGATAGTTAGAATTCGGTAAAAATTTGGTCTTACTTTTGATGTGAGTTTTTGTACGGGATCAGCAGTCCAGTTCTTATATGTCAGTGGGGATACCTCTTCGGTAAAAAAACAAAACACGGAAGGTAAACAAAAATAAGCGAACTTAAACTCATATTGCCATCCCTTTGTCATCCCATAGGATTTTACTATTCAGATCGCATAATAAGTGCGCTAGATTTATCATCAACACCAGTGTGTTGGTGTATTTGTATAGTTTTTAAATATAATTAAAATATATTTTAGTGACAATTGAAGCTTAAATCGCTGCAGTTCAAATAAAACCACTAGGAATAAATTTGATAAAATTTATGAACATGGAAAACCACTGTCATGGATGTAACTGAGTAAACAAGTCCTTACTTTTATTCCTCAACTGGAGGCATCAGTAATCAAAAAGCCGAAAATAAGTAAACAATATTGCTAGAAGTGAATAATTGGAATTTATTAAACCAAATTTTACCCGAATTCTAGTTATATCCCTTTTTTACTTACTTGTGGTGCTAGGTGCGGTGCACCGTTGTGGCCATACACTAAGTTGACGTCCCAACAAAACATGGTTTTTAAAAAATAACCATGAAAATATAAATGGTTTTCTGTACCATTATAGATAATAGAATAAATACTAAAAATGCGAGTAACCAAAAATCACGAATTGAACGTAAATCCAATTCCAAGTACGAAAGACGAAATATGACTGTTTCTCCACGAAAAGCGGTAACAGTTAGATTAAAAATCATTGAAGATAATTTAATACAGATACTTATAGGCTATATTGTGTTACCATAAACATTTTTAATGTATATATATTAGCATAATCAAATTAAGAATATCAGAGTTTTCTAAAGCTATTATGTGTGCGTTAGGGAGTTTCAACTTGGAATCCAATTGCATTCAATGAATTAATGTAAAACCTTTTGAATTAAGGTTTTTGGATCAAATACTAAGAGATTTACCCAATTGTTTTTTTTTTTTTTTTTTTTTTTTTTTAATAATTGCAATTTTTCATTAATTTTTCTTTACACTTACACTTTTTACTTAAAATACGTTTTTTTGCAATTTTAATAGTATAACCGTCATTTAAAAAAATCATTAGAAATCATCTCTTAAAGAAGTCAGGTATTCAAAATGGGTCGTAGACGCAAGGAGGAGGTAGCAACAAGTGGAGGGGATAGTATTTTGGTCCGTTATCTACTATTATTAACCTTTTTATTATTTAGGAGGAAATTTGAAAAAAATTAAACTACCACACATTTCATTTTTTTTAGGACATTAAATGATCGTAATTTGAAAACTTTTTTAAATATCAGAGGAGTTGGAGCTATATCCCTATAATTTTGATTATTCTCTACGACCCACCTCCTGACTCCGTCAAAACCATTTACATCCTCCGGTTTTTTCAACTACTTTTAAATTTTCGGTTTTAATTTTTTTCAGTTCAGTTTTTTCCTCACCACATATACCGTGAATCCTCTGTTAACTTTCTGCAGATCCACTCCTCATTACTGCTAATATTTTGCCCTCCACACTCTCGTGTTCACCAAACTCGGACACTTTTTTCACTGGAAAAATTGGGGTTTTCGAGTTTCTGAAAAGAAAGAAAGAGTCTATCAAAAATCAAAAATCAAAAATCGAATCAATTCGACCACTTCTTCCACATTCAGTAGAGCAACAAACATTTTAATATACCTTATGAACAATTCAATCGGTTTTATGAAAATTCATTCAAAATGATTTGATTTCGGTTTTTTGTATTTCAGGCGCTTGAGACACTCCACTATACATTTTCGAACGATTTGTTACCAAGCACCGCTTGCAGATAAGGAACAATATAATTAAATGATACTCGCACTTGTCAGTTCAATTTGACAATTGAATTACGTTGAGTTATATTTTACCTTTTCAAAATGAAAGTATTAAAAAATTTTAATTTACAAAACTCCTAAAATCGTTCATTGGAGCTTGTGATAGTAAATAAAAAATTTTAATGAATGCAATGAAACCACCCTAAATGCGTTATTTTGAGGTAAAAGAGTATTTTAAAAAACGTCCACTATTATCATTCACTGAACATTGACTGACCTGAGCATGTCAATTTCTTCGGGGAGAAACGAATGCTTGAATTTTTAGAATTACACTGAAAATTCATTTTAGTAACCAAAATTTTAAATTTGGTTTTCACCTCTACTAATTCGTCATAAAATGTTTTTTAGTTTTGGGTTCCTAATTGCAATAAAATAAAAACAATCTCTGCAAAAGAAATAATCTGAGAAATTTTATTTTTTACTTACACTGAACATTGCTGTTAGTTATAAAAATGTCAAGGTTTTGATTTTCTCACATTTTACAAACGCTATAAACAAAAAAATTTTGTTGTACCTATTTTTGATTCTCCTAGACCATGGTTGGTTTAACATTAGGGTCGTGCTTTTAGTGCAAAAATGCGCAGATTTTTGCATACCCGTATAAGCTAGTTTTATAGAAGTCTATATATTGAATTCTCTTATACTATTCCGTTTATCCATATCTATTATTCAGTGTATTATAATTTCATGAAGCCAAATCTTCAACTTTAGCTGTGTCTATCAACGAACTATCTGATCAACTCTCTCCTAGTCTTAATTTTTAGACCTTTTTATATTCCTGGAAAAATTTTCTTAGTTTTTTGAATTTTTCCCGCTCTAAGGGAAGGCGATCTCCCCCCTCAACCCTGTGGATCCGCTACTGGCTACAATGAAGCACTAATAACTCATTTTTAGTCAAAAAAGGACTATGATTGTTCTTCGCTGTAAAGTTTCATTTGTATAGGATGCATACTACATTTTTACTTTTGGGTAACAATAAGAGTGAAGGAAGTACAAATTGTAATCGTCCGAAAACTCGATTTCGAGTTTTTGATTAAAACCGATTTTATTTCACTTGTAGAAAAATGTATATATTTACATCCCTGTGTGTCTATCGTGTGACCACACAAAAAACCGCTCGGCTATTTTCGTATCTAGGAGTTTAGGGACATTTCTTAGAAGCAGTTTTATTTATAATAGTTTTAAAATACACGAAAAAAACCCATCCAATACCATTGGAACGCGCGCCCTAGGCTTCTGCAAAGCGTGTCTAACAAAAGAAATATTCATCGTAACAAATAACTTTAGCAAAAGAAAATGTATGCTGTCAAATAAATAAGACCTTTTTTTATTCGTAGTAAACCACTCAGAATTGACTAGTCTTTTTTTCTCGTAATATTTACTAAATTATCCCCCCGATTATACATAAAAGTTTAAGAGCTCCTAACCTCTTAATTTTTTTAAAAAATCACTTTAATTCAGAAGACTGGGCTCTATTTACAGAAGAATTCACAAATTATAAGAAAACAGCGTATTTCTAACATTTCTTAAATAATGCGGTAGAATATTAATTCCCTTAATCTGATTTTTGATAGCAGTTAAGAGGTTAAGAGCTCTTAACTTTTATCCAGAATCGGAGGGTATATTTATGCATTATAGTTCCGAATTTTTCTGGTCAACAAGTTTATCGAGAAAGGAGGTAAATTTGGCAGCCCAAATTTCTTTGTACCAAACCTCTAATTTTTTAATTCCCAAAACTATATATTTTTTTGTCACCTAATTTCTTTTTTCAATATGAACACTGTCCATTTGTTTAATCTGTATATGTATGTATATCTTATTTAATTTATGCAATTGGGAGACTTCAAACACTTTATTTAGTAAAATTTAAAAATGCTGTGGCTCTAGAAAAACATTAAAAAAGTTTAGTTCTACTCACATTAAATAATAATATTTTACAAAATTTCAATCTTTTCCTAAATTTATTGTTCGCTAAAATTTATTTAATTATAATTGAATAAATACCCACACAATATCTTTCCTGTTCTTGTTTCTGAAGGATACTTTTCTGCAGAGCAATTGTTTAAAATTTATGTTTCTCAATAACGAACCTAATTATTCATAATTCTTAATGCTTTTTTATTCTGAAAATAGCTGCTTTTCATCAAAGCTGCACTCGGAGTCTGCCTTAATACTATTAAATTTAGTCATACGTATCAAATTTACCTATTTTTAACAGGGTACTGTATTACACAAAAGAATGTCTCCAACGCTTTTAAAATCCCCTGTCTTGACGACAACAAACGCCTGAGCTTTATCAGAATGTGATGGTGAAATCCATGGAAATGGCAATGTAAGATAACGTGTATGTTCTAGGAAATATTGTAAATTGTATTAAAATCTTTGACACAGCACTTCTGAAAAGTAATCTTGATATTTCCATGTTATAAAGAAAATTTAAAAGTAACATCATAGCTCTGAATTGAACTACCCCTGCGACAATCCAAATATAATTTGATCCAATCTTTAAGGAATTCGCAATATTGGAGCATAACTTTTTAGCCATTTTGATATTGCTTTCGTGTCAGCCTCACAAGAATTTCCTGTTTTATATTGTAGCGTTGTTTGCCTTGAGGCGAATTGAATATAAACGAATGGTAAACTTTTGAACAAGTACAATTAAAAGTGTAAAAACTTTCGGAGAAACTGTGCAAGGAGCATTCTTCGAATAAAGATTCTATCGTCTTGTTTACAAGCAAATGTAACTTTGCTATATTTCGAGGTGTTGTGCACACTTTTGGTGGCATAGACTGCAACTGGAAGTTTGGGTTGAGCACGTACTGTTTGTGTACTCTGAAATTTAAAGGGAATGTTTGAATTATGTTGATGCAATTACGATCAGTTCTTGGATGAATTAGTTTCTGGAAGTTCTGTTTATTCTCTGTATGCAAACATAATAAGAAATCAAGGTTTTAATAGTGCGACCCCATTAATGCTATGTATACTAATTAATAATGCACGTTTTTAATTTAATTTGAATTCCAAATATATTTGTGTTACGCTGCATTCACCTATCACAGCTTTTATGCACCAAATTATTATCTATCATCAAACTGCACTTGTAAGCGAAATGTCAGATATGTAGGAATAAAAAATATTGATTTTATGCACATCATTAGGTACACTTCGCGACAGTTGATTGTAGGCAGTCTCAACCGCACAGATATAACCTTGCACATAGAACTAGAAAGTATTATTAATTTTTGATATTTCCTGATTTTACCTGAAAATTGGTATAAAAACCTGTAACACTTGATTGTAGGCATAAAAATTATTGGTGATTCGGACTAAAACTGTATAGTTCTATATCATATTGTATTGAAAAGTAAATAGCTAGTTGACAAAATAAATAGGTGATGGAAAAATACTCACCCTTGAGGGAATTGGAAAAATAAGGACACTAAAAGAAAAAGGATAATCGAGAAATTGAGGAGGTGTGATGGTTTGGGGAGTCATTTTTTACAATGGACAAATCGACTATTTTTTTTAGTGGACGGTACACCTGTAAGGATTATATAGAAGTACTGAGAAGTGCTAAAATCCAAATAATAAAATAGATGGAAGGCCAACAATGGACTTTCTAACATGATCACGCAGCCATCCATACAAGCAGAGTTGTTAAACAGTGGTACCCAAATTCTAAACTTCTGTGGAATTTAGTTCGATGTATGGAACATTTAAAAACACATTATATTATTATATTATATAAAATCCACTCTTTTGTCATTTGATTAAAATAATATATATTCAATCGGATGTATAGTGAAAATTTATGATCTTGCACATGTCGTCCAGTAATCATTATTTTATTATAAGAACAAATAGTTTTTATGTATTTTATTAATGTATTTATTCTTGGTAATAAATTTGGTTCATTGCTCTTCCAAAACCTAAAAAAATCGTATTTGTAAACTGAAAAAGTGTACATATATACAAATGTCAGACTGGAAAGAAAATTAAAAATGTTATTTTCAAAGATAAAATCTGCACATAAGAGTAATAAAATAAATTCAACGAATATTTTATAAAGAGCGTGGAGGAAATAAGTACATCAATCGAAGATGAAAAATACTTAAATTATAAAAACCCTGTACAGAGTAGATTCAGATTCAATCAATTATCATTGAATGACGTCGAGAAGATATATATATATAGGTATGAAAAATAAATCGGACCACAAAAAAATAAGCTCTAAATTGATTCTAGACAACTGGAATATATTGAGACACTAGCTGGGTTACCAGGTTTCACCCGGCGTTGGGTAAATACTAACTAATTAAACACTTCTCAAATGTTCTAGTTTGTTCTTTATTATAAATTGTTTCCACCCGAAAACCCCTTTATGGATCTTGAATTTCCAAATCTTAATAATATTAAAAATTAGTACATTTGTACAAATTTAGTACTGTACTAATTTCCATTACAATTCGTTGAAATCGAGGAATTTTTGACGCTATATTAGGTCCGCCATTTTGGATTTGTAAATTTTGATAACATTCAAAATCAGTGACCTTAAGATAATCATTGTACTAATTTTCATTAAAATCCGTTGAAATCGAGAAATATTGGTCGCTATATTGGGTCCGCCATCTTAGATTTCTAAATTTTGATAATATTTAAAATCAGTGACCTCAAAACAATCATTGTACTAATTTTTATTAAAATCCATTGAAATCGAAAAATCTTGGTCGCCATATTGGATCCACCATCTTGAATTTCTAAATTTGGACAGCGGATTTGATATCAGCATGCCGCAAAACCCCTATGTACTAATTTTCATCAAAATCGCTTCAAATTTAAAAATTTCAGCCGCCATCTTGAATCCGCCATTTTGAAACCCTATGTATTATCCGAAAAAAATGTGCCTATATGTTAAGTTGGAATATGTACTACCTTCGGGCAAAAAATGAAAAATATCGATACAAGCGTTTAGGCGTGATTGAGCAACAAAGAAACAAACAAGCAAACTTTCATTATTATATATATACTAGCGGCCCGTCCCGGCTTCGCACGGGTGGACATGATTTTTTTTTATATTTTTACCTTTTATTTATATACATACACACAAAAATACAATTCTTTCCTCTTTATAATATTAGTGTAGATGTAGATTAAACACTTCTCAAATGTTTTAATTTGTTATATCCTTCAAACCGAAGACCCCTTTATGGATTTGCCATCTTAGATTTCCAAATCTAAATAATATTCGAAATTAGTGACCTTAATATAATCATTGTATTAATTTTCATTAAAATTTGTTGAAATCGAGAAATTTTAGTCTCCATATTGGATTCGCCATCTTGAATTTGGAAGTTTTGCTAATATTCGAAATTAGTGGCCTCAGAATAATCAATGTACTACTTTTCATTAAAATCGGTTGAAATCGAGACATTTGATCTCCATATTTTATCCGCCATCTTGGATTTGCAAATTTTGATAATATTCTAAATTAATGGCCTCAGAACAACAATTGTATTAATTTTCGTTTAAATCCGTCGAAATCGCAACATTCTGGTGGCCATGTTGGATCTGCCATTTTGGATTTGGAAATTTTGATAACATTCAAAATAAGTGTTCTCAGAATAATCATTGTACTAATTTTCATTAAAATCCGTTGGAATCGAGAAATTTTGGTCGCCATCTTGGATTTACAAATTTTGATAATATTTGGAATTAGTGGTCTCAGAATAACCATTGTACTAATTTTCATTCAAATACGTTGAAATCGAGACATTTGGTTTCCATATTGGATCTGCCATCTTGGATTTACAAATTTTGATATTATTCGAAATAAGTGGTCTCAGAATAACCATTGTTCTAATTTTCATTAAAATCCGATGAAATCTGGAAATCTTGGTCGACATATTGGATCCGCCATCTTGGATTTGTAAATGTCAGGGACCGTAAATAACTGTTATTTTTATATTTTTGATGTAAAAAATCAAGTAGTAAGAGTTGTTTGATTTGCATAAAACTTATACATGATACCCAACATGACGAGTAGGGGAGACCGGGGATGGTTGACCAAATTTCAGTTTAGATGCTTATATGTTTTTTGTTTTAGTGTATATTATTGTAAAAACCAATAAATTTGATAGGTACACTATTAAGCTATAAAAACAAATGACAAAAGTCTCGCAATCAGTTATAATATAGAGTACAAGCATGATCTGGTGGAATATGAAATTTGAGTCAATCTACCCCAGACATGGGGTAGGTTGACTTGTCACTGGGAGTAAGTTGACCTACAAATTAAATAGTGCAAGATCTACGGATATATAAAATTAAAATAACAAGAAGTAATTGAAATAACATTTTCTTCATTCAAACAAATAATTATCAATTCTATGACAATTTTGTTAATTTTAATTATTTGGTAACAGTCTTAACTGATATAATTATTATAATTATATGATTTAAAGGAATAGATACATCATTTATGAGATCAGATTATGAAAACAGTCTTCTAAATCAGAGTTGCAATATTTACATTAGACAAACAATAGATTGCCATTTACACATTTTGTATGGGACTAGGTAATCAACCAGCCCCGGATCACTTTGCAATTTTTACATACGTGTCATAACCTCTAAACTGCAGCGAAATTAAAAAGAATGATATGTAACATAAAGATTAACAATCAAACTTTTATTTTAAATTATTTGCAAATGAGCAATAACAAGTATATAGGCGTCATTACAAATAATATAACAAGGAAAAAAATTACTTAAGTGTATTCTTTTTCAATATTATGCTCCTTCTCCCGAACTACGTGCTTACGCGATGCCGCATTCGAGACGACTGAGGGGGAGGAGGTAACGGTTTCTTACGCCTAGTTGGATGATGCAACACTTTTGAAGTAGTCGAGTTTATCACAATTAGTCAACCTACCCCTATGGTCAACTATCCCCGGTCTCCCCTACTTTACGATGACATGGTCACTTTTAAATTTTATACTTTTATTATAAAAGTCAAACTTAATAATTATTATAGATTTCAATTTCTTTCAATCAAAAATACTAGTTAAAATTAATTGAAAAAGTTTTAGGTCATTAAAGACACTTATTTTTGTTCTTTATTTTCTCAAGCCGTTCAAAACTGTTATGGAAGGACTTTTATTTTTTAAATCAAAAATAACTATTAAAAAAGACTTTTATTTTTTTCTGTCTTGTATAAAAGTCTTTTGAAGATTTTTATTTTTTCAGTTTTTTATAAAAGTCTTTGAAGACTTTTATTTATAAAATATAAAAATAAAAGTCTTCACTATAAAAAAAATCATAACATTGTACTTAATTGTTCAAATTAAGTACAATATTATGATTGCTTTTATAGTGTGACTCCCTAATCGCGATGATTTTTTTGTTTATCTTCTGCAAAAGACTTTTATTTTTATATTTAAAAAATAAAAGTCTTCAAAGACTTTTATTTTTATATTTTATAAATAAAAGTCTTCAAAGACTTTTATAAAAAACTGAAAAAATAAAAATCTTCAAAAGACTTTTATATAAGACAGAAAAAAATAAAAGTTTTTTTTAACAGTTATTTTTAATTTAAGAAATAAAAGTCCATTGTAAATGATAATTTTTAACAAAAAAATAAAATAAAAATCGATCATAACAGTTTTAAAAGATTTAAACTAATAGTAGGCGAAGATTATAGTTAAAAATAATTTAAAATATTTTTGGTGAAATATAATTGGTTCATTTTGTCTTAAATCATATAAGTTTCAAAGTAATAATTAATTTTAGGTTTTTTATATATAACTTATAACAGTTACGATCCCTGGTAAATGTTGATAACATTCAAAATCAGTGACCTCAAGATAATCATTGTACTAATTTTCATTAAAATCCATTGAAAGCGAGAGATATTGGTCGCCATATTGGGTTCGCCATCTTGGATTTGTAAACTTTGGTAATATTCAAAATCAGTGACTTCAAAACAATCATTGTACTAATTTTCATCAAGGTCCGTTGAAATCGAGAAATATAGGTCGCCATATTGGATCCGCCATCTTGAATTTCTAAATTGGATATAGCCTATGTTACTCAGGGTGAATGTAGCTTTCTAATGGTGAAAGAATTTTTGAAATCGGCACAGTAGTTTTGGAGTTTATTCATTACAAACATACACACAAAAATACAAATCTTTCCTCTTTATAATATTAGTGTAGATAGGGATAGGGGTACATTGTTAAAAATAGTTAATAAATCACTTCAAATGGGAGAGTTCCCAAACTCGTGGAAGAAAAAAAAAATCCTATTGGAATATCAATTTGCCTTCAGAAAAGATTATTCATCTGAGGTCCCTATTAATTATATAATAAAAGAATGGAAGGCTTTACTTTTATATATTTTGTTGTTTATTATAGAGAGTATTGTAACATACTAATAAAGTCATACTACTATTACTACATAATTGAATTTCACAAATGGTTTACAAATTTTTGCTTAGTTGATCTATATAATATTCTTACTATTAGTTTCTTTTTCTCAATCGAGAAAAACGTTTCGGAATTTGCACCTTACTATTGTACGTTAATCTTACTATTAGTAACTAGGATCATAATTTTTTATTAAAGTAGTTTAAAATAATAGGGCTTTAGTAATAAAATATTACTTTGTTCAAGTTAAAGTTTTTGAGCGAAAAAAATAATATTTATAAATGTTACTTTAATTATAAAGTGTAAAAAAAAGCAAAACACAAATCCATTTGGGAGTGTCTAACCAGTCATACAAAAACCTTTTTAAGTCGAGCGCTGAAAGATAATAATCACTTGACCAGCAAATCTATGAATGTGTTGATGACAAAAGAAAGACTGAACCATAGAAACAATGTGAATTGTTTTGAATGTAAGTTATACAAATTGGGTTCATTTCATATCTTTTACATTGCGGAATGTGAAAATAGACGGACATGGAAGCATGCAAGTCAAACAAATCGAATTTATTACCTTGCTGTTTTTTTTTTTTTTCTAAAAAACGACAATTGCCAAGAACAAATAGTCGGGCCTCCTCTAAAAATGGAAATCCTGTCTGAACATCTTTATAATCCGTTTTCTATAAAATATTTCATATTTAAACAAAGGCTCAGTCTCTGTTGCAATCCTGCTACTTGAACTGAGTCACCCTTTCGAGGGCACTCAGCCACGACACCATTACTTTCAATCTATAGATCTTCTGCTAGGGGCGGTGAATGTCTCGCCGTCGAATGGTTTGAGAGAATTGATTCTGTCGATTTAATATTCAATAAAGGAGTGATGGAAGGATATTCTTAAAAAATTCCTATCAATAAAATTGATTAACATCCATGTTCTGTATTTTACTTTTTGTGAAATTGAAAGATGAAAATGGAATTATGTGTTCCAAGTTCCGTCAGAAATATGGAATATGAATTGAAGTTTCGGAGAAGGGAATTGATGTTCTTTTAAAATTATTAAAACTATAGCGACTATTTTAACCATCAAACAAACCATTGGGTTACGCTAACCTGGGGTTCATGTGGTATTTTTACAGAGGAAGTGAGTGGGAGGCCTTAGCTTCAACCAATACTTCATATGCTTTTCTTGGTTACAAATTCTTCACGGCTTGGAGTAATAATTTAAAAAAAGATAAGTTTAAAATCGATGGATTGCATCAAAAGATAAAGAAGTTAAAAAATCGTGAGCTACGTTAATCCAGTGGTGGTTAGGCTTAGGATAGGCTTAGGTCAAGCTTAAACAAGGTTTGAGCCAAACTTCAAACAGGCTGCAGCCAAACTTAAATCAATCGTGAACTAAGTTTGAGTCAGTCTTAAGGTAAGCTTGAAATCAGGTATGAAGCAAACTTAAGATAGGCTTGAACCAGCACGAGATACCTCTACGGTATGACCAACTGAAGCTTGAACGAAATTTTGTGCACACATATAGGACACTACTGGTGAAAGGGTAGACTTCATATTGTTTTACTTTTCTAGCTCCCCATTTTAAACAACTCTACTTAACACATCACTAAAGACTAACTACATTTTCAAATTGACCACCGAATTTAACGTTTTATAAACGGTCACTGATTAATTAAAAAACCTCAATTACCCATTAGGGCTAAAAAGTTATTTTGCATTGTTTTCCGAGTAATATTTATTACCTAATTATGACTTTTAATCTGCGACGGAAGCAATAAAAGTGATAACTAGGGATTTTTGTCTTCAGTTTTCGAAGAAAGATAATAAAGTAGGGTGGCTTAAAACTTTTGGCCAAGGCTATATGTTTGGAAAATTTGGAAACTATCGAAATATGGGAAATTTGATTTTCAATTCGGATGGAATTCAATTTCATTTCGATCAAAATGTAGAGCATGGGCGGACGGAGAATTGCAAAAATTTAAAGCTTCTTTTATTTCTGTAGAAATAAATAATTTTCGTAATACCGTCATTATCTTGCTGAATAAAGAAATTAATTTAATTAAAAGGGCATTAATTAATTATTTCATCTTATATTGTGATATCTTACATTATTAGCTAGCCATGGGACCCATGTAGCTTCTATAGCGAGTGGAAATCATCCGGACAGAGATGTGGACGGTGTTGCACCCAATGCTAAGATTGTTTCTTTGACAATTGGAGATGGACGCCTCGGTTCTATGGAAACAGGCACGGCGCTGGTTAGGGCCATCATTAAAGTTATGGAACTCTGCAATTCGGGGACTAAAATTGATGTCATAAATATGAGTTACGGCGAGCACGCTCACTGGTCCAATTCCGGGTAAGTGATGTTATTACAAAGCTTTTGTATATTGTGTGGTTGTATAGCGGGTGCTAACATTGCGCGCTTTAAGTTACGTCCATGGGGTAATTGTGGGAGGATATGACGTGAATACGATGCCTTTAATAGGTTTCTGCGCAACGCCCGATTGTATATTGCTTCTAGGTCACTTAAATTTATTTACATACTAATATGAGCGGTGTAGATCTAGTTAATAGGTAATGTTTCTGAACCAGTACTCAAATTCAGGGAAACTAAGCGAAAATAAGGGGTATCAGTAACCACAGAGAGATGGTTTCGTGAACGAAATCATGCTCATAATGGTTCGCTCCTATAATGATGCATAAATGAGCACTGTTTTCCCTCTATATTAAAGTTCCTTCTTTTTTATTATTCTAAGAGACTAGAAACATAGCAATATAAAAAGAGGGTATAGTCTAGATCTAACGAAAATGACAACTATACAAAGGTTTTTAAGGAATGACAATGATGAAAAAGAATATGAATTATTTTTTTATGGTTAATGAATCTTCCTTAAAACATAATTACTGTAGCGGGTATCTCGCTATTATTTCTGATACACAAAGTATGTGTAAAGTGCTTAAATTTAGAAAATTTCAAATACAATAATAATAATTATTCTTTCATCTAAAATCGATGACTTTTTAGGAAAAAGAGTAACATAAATTTAGCTATTATAAAAATGTTTTAGTTAAGGTCCATTTGTACTCAAATTGAATTTCTGTTAGGTAGAATTTTTGTATTTGTTAGAATTTAATTAAATTTCAATTAATTAGTATATGCAGACAATTTTTTTTATTGTTTCGATTTAGAGGTGAAGTGTTTTTTTGGAGATCTTTGATTTTATTAAAATTCTTTATTTAATTGAATTTTAATTGATGGACGTTTTCCCGCTTTTACTAGTTGATTAAATGGTTGTATTATATTAAAATAGTTTGGCGAGTGCACTATGTAAACACATATTTAATGAATAATCATCGAATATGATTTGGACAATTTTCATGGCAAGTATTTTAATTATTTTCAAACAAAATAACAAATTGTAATTGCAATCTAAACAAAATATTTTCCAAAATAATTAATTCGATTAAAGGATCTCTTCTAATTAGGTTATTGACTATTTTCATATGAATTTTTCACTACTGTTCATGACATGCGTACAGGCTCCAGTTTTATAGAGTTATTCGTATTATCTACTTAAAACAGAAACGAAGTCTTTAAAATTTATTTTTCACTAAGAAATATTATAACCCTCTTTGTATTTTATTTCAAAGCCTTTAAAATTGAGGTAGTGTGGAATTTTAATGGATAATTTAAGCTAAATTGTAGAAATTTTTGATTTTTTAGTTTCTATTAAAAGCCCAATATCTAAAGAAATATCGATGTTAGCGATTTGGAACTTTTTTGTAGGAAATTGAATTTCCTACAAGTTTGTCATTTACATTTTTTCTGTAGCTCTTGTTAGTTACGAGATAGGGGCAAAAAAACGAGAATTTCATGAAAAATTGGGTTTAGTGACCCGTA
Source organism: Dysmachus trigonus (assembly GCA_949715965.1). Classification (NCBI taxonomy): domain Eukaryota; kingdom Metazoa; phylum Arthropoda; class Insecta; order Diptera; family Asilidae; genus Dysmachus; species Dysmachus trigonus. The sequence continues at coordinate 35,222,947 of OX454319.1, forward strand.
CTACCTCGCTGGTGGGAGTTAGGGTACGTCGCAATGGACACTTTTGTAGAGCATTCAATTCTGAGGAAACCCTATCATTAACCAAGATTATACCATAAAATGCCTCTGAGCTGTAGAATTTTAAAGAAAAAAGAAATCAAAGTTTACGTGTATTTTAAACGGGAAATCTTTGCACGCCTTGGTCGAGCACTTAATATTAATATTAAGGGCTCAAATTTTCAAGGAATTTTTTTTTAGGTATTTTCCACAAAATTTTGAGGTGAGTGAAAAAAAAAAAAATAGTGGAAAAAAAAAACACCCAAATATATACATTTTAAATCTGAGGCTTTTTGAAGAAATTGTGTGTTCAGACGGTTGAGTTGGATTTTTAAATATTTGTCTCCGAAATTTTTTCGGCAAATGGATGTTTACAAGTCGAAATGTTTTATTTGTGGCAATTCAGAAGTGTTAAGCGAAACGTATGCTACTGGAAAGTGTAACCCAATTATTAATTATTGATTGTTACCGAAGGGTGCAGTTAAATTAATTTTCCCTACCATGAATGAAGTGGGATAACCAATAAAAAAAAACATAAAATAAAATAAATGAAATGAAATTGGGTCGTGTTTGCTGAGCGCGCCTCTTTGCTGTTTTATTTAATTTACTGCCATAGCATGATATATTGCTTTGGGTGAAGCATTCGTTAAAATTTCGTATTTGTGTAGTCTGGTCCGATTTTTGCTTGTTATAAATAAATAAAGTGAAATGCTTGGTATCATTTCAGGCGTATTGGTGACCTCATGAATGAAGTAGTAAACAAGTATGGTGTTGTTTGGGTAGCATCGGCCGGAAATCATGGACCAGCACTCTGTACAATTGGTACGCCCCCCGATATAAGTCAGCCAAGCTGTATAGGTATGTAAAATTGTGTGATTCACTTTATTTAAACAAAAAGAGTCAATTTTTTTTTTTTAAATAATCAAAAGGCGTTGGAGCGTATGTTTCACCGCAAATGATGGAAGCAGAGTATGCATTAAGGGAGAAGCTTCCGGCGAACGTATACACCTGGACCTCCCGAGACCCCTGCGTGGATGGCGGACGAGGGGTTACAGTTTGTGCTCCTGGCGCTGCAATCGCCTCTGTTCCAGAATACACGATGGCCAAGGCATATCTGATGAACGGCACGAGCATGGCAGCCCCACACGTGGCAGGTGCAGTCGGTAAGGAAAAGTTACGAGTAAAAATTAATTTCCACACTCTTTTTTACTCATAATATAAAATTTTGAATAAAGCACTTCTTATCTCTGGACTGAAACAAAGAGGAATAAAGTATTCACCCTATAGCATCAAGAGAGCTATCTGTAATACTGCAACGAAGCTTAGCTACGTCGACCCATTTGCTCAAGGGAGCGGACTATTGAATGTGGAAAGAGCTTTTGAGCATCTTGTGCAGTTTTCCAATCAACAGGAAAATTTAATTAGGTAGGCTCGCTTATTCCCAACACAAAAGTGTCAGTGGCATGATACATCCCTTTGTTTTGCTTCTATTACAGATTTGCTGTTAGGGTAGGCACTCAAAATGCCAAGGGTATTCATTTGAGGCAGGGATTACTCAAGAAACCCACTGAGTATAATGTGGTGATTGAGCCAATATGTTTCAATGAAAAGGAAGCAGGTATGTATATTTATATATGCAACATTTTAGTGAGGGTTTTGAGATTTAACTATTTGCGCGAATGCTTCTTATTTGACTAAAATATCCATCACAGGTACCTGAGTTTCAAAAATGATTTTTTTGTTTTTAAAGACATGTATTACAACCCTCTTTGAAGTTAATCACTTGAAGGGTTTAGAACATATAAAAAGCAGTTAGAATTAAGTTTCATGACTTGTATCATTAATAAATAATAGAAATCAAAGCGGAGAATAGAACTTTGTGGAAAACGAGAATGGAACATATTGAAAAGACGAACAATCTGTGCAAACACATTCATCTTTTGAATAGATAGATAAGATGAAATGTAAGGCAATAAGATTCAAATTAAATACACGTCTTTGTAAAATTATTACCTAAATTCTTGTAAAAGAGATTGTTAACATAAAGGAAGAAAGTTGCTAAAAGGAAAAGATTAATTTGGGTACATAAGATTTAGGTAATTTTAAAATTGTTTGAAGAATAGAGAATGTTTTTCGGATATTTTCAATGAGTTTTACACAAATTTATCGCATTCAAATGTAAGCCGTTGTTTTTCTGTGAACTGAAGCTTTTGATTTCAGTGAAATTCTATAGAAAAAACAGAAAAAGATACCGTAAGTCGATATTCTGCGCGAGAGTGTTAAGGAAATCGTGTTTAGTACTTAAACTACAATTAATTTAAACATTTAAAAAACATTTGCTTTGTAATAGCGAAATTATAATACACATAAATTTATTTTGCCTGGACTTTGAAAAATAATTTGAAATGTTTTAATGGATTTATGAAACAGTCATTGTATTAACCCTTAAGGGGCACCACTAGTGTGAAATTTTGAAAAAACCAATTTTTTTTTTTTTTTTTTTTTTGTATATCTCAAATAGTTTTTGAGTTACAGCTATACACTTGGAGCCATAAGGGTGAAACTACAAGACTTGTTGAAAATCAGTGAGACAATCTTTTTTACTTAACAGCAACAATAGTTTGAAAACGTTCCATTTCACCAGGAAAAAATACACCTTCCACCTAATTTATTCTTCAGATTATCAGTATTGTAAAATGTAATAAAATGTCTCTCAGAAATATAATTCTGAAATAATCGATAAAGCTATACATATGAATGTATATAAATCTTAAGGAAATTTTCTCTATTTTTATGTCGATAAGCGTTTATACGACATAACATGATCATGAAGATTTTGACTACCACGGTAGTCACCGGTGACCTTAGCTGAGTTTAGGCTATTTATTTACTTCGTTTCGCTTAATGCAAGCTACACAAATAAAGTGACTTAAAAACTAAACTAACCGAAAACAGATTAGAGTAAAAAGAAAGGAAGGGGAAGAGGTCAGGAAAGCGCAGATTGGAAGGGGATGTGTTATTGTTAGGAAGGTTTGGGCAGATATAGAGTGCGCCTGAGGGAAGTTTTATCACTGTGAAAGAGAAAAGCGGTTGACTTTCCTTAGCATTTTGGTGATGGGTTCGAAATGATCAAAATACGGTGGCTATCTAGGCGGAAGGACAAATCTAACGTCGCGGGGGTTAGTATAGGGTATATAAAGCGGAGTTGTAAAATAATGCATTATTTTTGGAATGCATTACCACACTCAGTACTACTACAAGTATTGCCGGCAAGAAAAATTACAAGTACCATTCCCGATATTGGTACTTCAAAAACTATAATTACCAGGGTATTGGTACTTCACCGTTACCGTACTTCGGAAGCATTACTTAGAAATATTCAGCATTACCTAGCATTACTCGCTGAGTTTTGTTGTAAGCGGACCATACACAAAATAGATACTTGCATTATATGAACTATTGCGCCAACGTTTTCTATTTAAGTAGGATTTGAAAACAAAAGTGTAATATTAAACCTGAACGAATTAAGGAAGTAATAAATAAACAAGATTTCACGGCAACTACACAAAGGAGCACCGTATCTACAAAAGCCGAGACCACATCCCGTAGAAAAATGGAGAGCATTTACAATTGTTTCGTGAAACTAAAGAAAAGGAAGCAATGAATGCCATCATAAAAACCACTTTAAACTTGAATGAGCGGAAGGATGTGCACCGAAACTGGTGTTAAGCGGAGGATTCTGCTCATCTACGCACTGAACTAGAATGAAAAAATTAAGCTGAGAGTAAGCGGCAAAAATTCAATAACACAATGCCCGCTGCACAACAAAAGAAATTTTATGATTCACTTAAAAGCTTGGCTCGGTACGGAGCATTTTTCTAGCGTTAAACAGACCAAATGTCTCGTAATGGGGGATAATTTTATTTATTCCATTTTATGAGCATTTTACAACTTTCAGAACTGTAGCCATCCCAAGTGGATTACAGCCTTCGGTGCTAAGGGTTTTTGAGGATTTCAATGCAAATTTGAGTGGCAGTAATTATATTTGCATGAAATCCAAAGATTTTAATGTGGTTGCAGCAAAATAAATCACAATTTTACATATATTGTACGTCGTAGAATTTCCCCAAGTTCCAGCGACTGGCAATATTTAGTAATTTGTGACAAAATTTTATGGGCAATATTTCGTCCTGTCCACAGACAAGGTCCAATTTCGTAGAGTAAAAGCATTAATTATAGTTTTATTTATTGTCATTTTTCTATTACTCAACAATGAAACATAGCCATTAGTTTTGTTTCTTTGTTCCTTGTATGGTAGATGTTTCGTAGCTTTGCAGGCGGTACTTTATAACATGACGTCGTTCTACGAGAAAATTCATTTTAGTGTTTGAACATAAATTTTCTCACCTGCTTTAAATTAAAATAGTCTGCATATGCATGAGCGAAATTTCAGTACTAAACTCTTGTCTGCAACGTGGGATTCTGCTTAAAATAAAATTCACTACCGTAAGATTTAATGCCGGACTTTAATGACAAAAACACATAATGAGTTCTCTGCTCGGCATTGTTGTCGGAGAATAATTTATTTAAAGTTAAATTTTATTGAAAAAATTTTCAACTTTTTACTTTACTGCCGTAGAGCCATTCACGAAGCGGTTATCGTACTGCTGCATCAGTTTATAATGGAGTTATTGTGTACAAATTTTATTGACACTATTTATTTGCATTTAATTTATAGCTGCCAAAGATAAACTCATGTTTAATGTACGATTGGCGCTGGTTTGTTCAGAACCTTGGATTAAATGTGGCGCGTTCTTGGATTTATGTTATACTTCAAGAACTATCGTTGTCAAGGTTGATCCTGTTGGCCTTCAACCTGGTGTACATACTGGAAGGTAAGATATTGATTTTGCAATTATTATAATTGAATTGCTTTTTCTGAAGAATGGTTATTTGGTAATATTAAACATTTTTTTTTCAAAATTATGCGCCTTTCTTTTACAAAATTAATTTTAAATGTAAATTAGAGATTGGTTCCCCACGATTAGAATCAAAATTCGTATATCCTCATTTGTAGCAAGTTGTTATACAGTCCTTGTTCATAGAATTAGGACCACTCACAATTTTCATAATATTCTATCCTTCCTTATTGTGAAATACATTAAACAAATATAAAAAGGAACGTTTTTTGGATAGCTTATTTGTATATTAAGGTAGAGTCGCCAAATATCGTCCCCTACCCTAATATCGTCCCCTTCAATATCTACTCTTTTAAAAACCGCCATCTATTATCAGTGACCCGAACCGATAGCTAGTTGCATCAGTCGGCCATTGTGTAGAAGTGAGTGCGCTACGACGTTCGTACCGGCAGAAATTCGAAAATCAAAAAAAGTGTTCAAGGTGAGTTTTTCATTGAAATATTCTCGGATTCCATAAAATATTGAGATACCTGACTTATTGATAAAATTTTTTTGTCAGACTAACTATTAATATCTCAGATGTTAATCGATTAAGTAAAATTTTCAGGTTTATGACACGTTTTTTGCTTAAATGGATGCGACAAAATAAATAGAAATTTCATAATATCGTCCCCTTACGTGAACCTTATATCGTAACATGTAACTAGAATGTTTTTATTTTTTATTTTTTAGATGCCGAAAAAATGATTAAAATAATTAAGAAAGGGCTGTTTAGATATTAATATGATAGTTAGGTTCAATTTTATATAATAGAAAAGGAGTAAGTACAACTCCAGTTCACGTGATCCTAATATCGTCCCCGGGACGAAATTAGGAGCCCAAAAATATATTTTCATAATTTGAGTATTTTTGTTAAAACTATTTTATAACTTTTTCTGACAATGTTAACGGGCTTTTGATTATTTTTATGAATAAAGGAGTATTGAACCTAGTGTTTGACGTTTCATTTATTACTGTGGTATTTTTTTTTATTTTTTTAGATTTGTTTTACAAAAAGGGGACGATATTTGGCGACCCTACCTTATTAATAACATAAATACAAATTAATAGTAGTAGTTAACAAATTGTTTGTATTTATTAGTTTCACCATTAGAACTAGAAATAGCGTTTAATCGATTTGGCCATATCATAGTAACTGAAGATTGCTTTACGCGTCCTTACGATGTAATCTTTGCTGTACCGCTCTGTTGATTTTCTTCGAACGAAATGATGGCTTTCCGTAACAGTTTCAAGCCTGCGGTCGTCGCTAAATACGATATTGATGCAACATGAAATTTTTTCTGAGCGACAGTGAAGATATTTACATAAAATACTTCAATTAATTTTTTAAAATCTGCTATTGTGTAACGACGATAATATTTTGCCGTAAGTTTAGGCTTTTTATTGGTCGCCTTCATTTGAGATTCGCTTGTTATAACCGTCTCCTTAAGATCATTGAAGATATTTGAATCCCTTCGCTTTATAGTTCTTAATGCAAACTATTTTGGAATGCGAAATGATTTTCGCAAAGCCTTCTGTGCTTTTGCTATTCTCATTACTGTTTGAAGAGATACTTCCTTTCTTTTCGCGATTTCTCAATGGGAGTATGCATTTGTCTTTAACCGAGCAATTATTTTTTTACTGCTTTCCCACATTTATTTTTTTCAACAATTTCCATCAAATGTCACTGCACTGTTCAAATGTCCATAAAATACACTAGTTACTACAACTCGGGTTTTCTTTTAATGGTTAAAAAATATCCTCGTCCAACTCACAGATTATTACTTGGTGAAAACTTCTAAGACAATGATGAATTTCAAGTTTTTTCAATCAGAATCTAGGGCAGGAAGGATAAATTGCCCTTAAAAAGGGCAAAGGGTTGATGGTGTTTTACAATTTTTATATTCTCTTTACAACTCTAATGGCAATTCCGCATTTTTATTGCGTCACAGATAGAGATTTCTTAAAAATTTAGAAAAATTGTGAGTGGTCCTAATTCGAAGAAATAGTTCTAGGGTATAAAATATTGCAGCAAAAAAATAAATTTTCGATTTGCTTGACTACTAATAGTTGAATTACGAAGAATGTTTCTTGCATGAATCATAGCACGTAATTTAGCTATACAAGGTGACACGTCAGTAAATTATTTCAAATTTAATTTTTAAGCATAACGTTTATTATCAATACTAAGATTTTATAATTTATATATGTAATTTTTTCTTTGTTTTATCTTCTTAAAGCATAAAAGCATTTGACACGGCTAGCGTAGAGAAGGGCAATCTGTTTGAAATACCCGTGACAATAATTCAACCACATATCATAGATATTGAAAAGACGCGGGTTTTTTCACCTTCCGACAATATTACATTTAAACCTAGTACTATTCAGCGGGATTTCATTCTGGTCCCGAATAATGCTACTTGGGCTGGTGAGTACTAAAAACAAACTAAAATAATTGTGTTACACATTTATCAAACTCTAACTTGTTTTAAGTTACATTTATAATGCTTCATTAATAAGTTGCAAAAAGATTTGTAAGTTTCCACAGCTCACTCATGTAAAGTTTCCACAGCTCACTCATGCTTTTGCATTTTTCATTGTTATGGACAAATTATTTTTCAATACTTTAATCTATTGATATTGCGGCAGTATTTGGAGTTATGGACAGTTAGTCCGGTCAAATTAGACATTTCAATTTACAATAATTCGCATAGAGCTGTAAATTGGTACATACTTTGGGAACATTATTACAAATAAAATACTAAAAGTCCCCACCGATCCCACATCTGCAAAAAAAGTTATTCAAGGTCAAAGGTAAAAAAAATGGTTTTTCCAATTTTTCTGGTAAACGGTAAGTTTTATCATAAAAATAGATCAGACAAAAGTTGTAGATCATGAAATTATCTACAAAAAGTGTTCTTACACTTTTTTTTTTAAGAATCACCATTCCTGAGATATTGCGATTCCAAAAGTTGAAGAAGTTGTATTTTACATAATATGCACACATTTCCGCACCACCTGTGAGGTAGTGTACCCGGCGCATTTTTTTTAACGTGGTGTCCCCGGTAGGCATAGTCCAATATCTATTGCGACTAAGTTTTATTAAAAAAGAATTGTATTAACTGCAAAATGGTACTATTGAAAATTATTTAAATCGCACGAATTATTGTTGGTTTCGGGAAGATTTTACTCTGACTGATAATCTTCAAATGTCACTTCAATAGCTATATCTTCTTCGCTTTCTTCTTCTTCTTGTTCTTCTAACTGTATATGTGAAAAAAAATACATCAGGTGTCTCCTCATTGATATCATTAAAATCTTCATCTGTTGAAGTTGCTTCAACATTTGAGCAAGACTGGCCTTGGCAATTAGTACATACTGGTGAACAAAATAACCCGACTTTTTTACAGCTACATTTTGCACTACAACCCTTTTTGCAATTGCAGAAGATGGTGTTGAGAAGTCTTTCCGGAGCAGTAAAGTTTGAATTGGCTCCAAAGTATTATCTTCTAAATTCCAACCCCAGTCTCCTGGGTCCAGTTGATTGCCTAGCCATACTTTAACTTGATAGTACACTCGATATAAGTGTTGACTAGCAGAAGCAGATGTAGGAGGAAGACAAGATAATTGCATTCTTTTATTGTTCCGTGTATTTTTTACAAAACTTAAATGCCTATACATACTTGTCTAAACAATCAATTTTTTTTTTAGCTCCATATAGAGCAAGAAGAAAGCGAATTCCGTTTGTGATGATGTCTTGTGGAGAAGAGTCGATCTTTTGAAATGGTTCTGCGAAATTAAAGGTTCACTACAAATAAAACAAAGTAGCGACATTTTTCAAAAACTATTAAACAGCACAAATCGTAATAAGAAATATTATTCGATAACCACGTGTATTCACTGTTGAGCGTTCCAACATTAAAGAGCGAATCTGAGCCAGAAAGAGACGGACGCCAGCAGGGAGCGCCTGCTGGGGGTAGATTGAAGGACGCTCAGTGGCCGGCTAAATAGGACTCCACCCTGAAGTAATGACCCACAGACGGTTCCGGGGTGGAGCTCCTGGAGAGGGAGCGGGGTTTCAGCTGGTAGGCCTGGGCAGCCTGGGGAGTCCGGCACACGGGTGGCTTCGGACAAACCAATATTATATTTAAATATAATATTTTTACTCATATTAAACATCAGATGGTGTGCATAGGCAGTTTAGCATACATATTATTGTTTTCGGTGATTTAGAATCGCAATATCTCAGGAATGGTGATTCTTAAAAAAAAAAGTATAAGAAAAATTTTTGTAGATAATTTTATGATCTACAACTTTTGTCCGACCTATTTTTATAATAAAACTTACCGTTTACCGGAAAAAAATGGAAAAACCATTTTTTATACCTTTGACCTTGAATAACTTTTTTTGCAGATGTAGGATCGAAGGGGACTTTTAGTATTTTATTTGTAATAATGTCCCCAAGGTCTGTACCAGTTTTCAGCTCTATGCGAATTATTGTAAACCTACCACAATTTTTTCGTCTATTTTGACCGGACTAAGTTGAATTTTCGCGAATATTATTATTGGTATTACATCAGCAAATTCATTTTTATGTCTATAATTTCTAGAACGATAGATTAATATTATTTATGTAAATAACATAATAAAACTTAAAAGGAATATTTAATTTTTATAATAAGAGATTGCTATTTTAGAATTAGGTAACACAACTTAAATAACTGCTACTCATTTTCACATTTCATATACAGTGCTTAAAATGATATCAACCGATGAAAAAGAAAACCAAATTGGAAAGTTCTTTGTTCATACAATGCAAATTTTACCAATGAAGTATTGTAAGGCTTTAGAAACAATGAAAATTTTACCCGTCAACAGTGAGAATGAAACGGTGCACGCGTTTAAGTGTGAGGTAAGGAAATGTCATAGTAGAAGTCAATTTGTTATAAGGTTCTTACTATTATATATTGTTAAATTGAAAACTTTCAGCAAAATAATATACTGGAGCTATGTATTACAAAATACTGGTCGAATATTGGCGAAACAACGCTGAAGTATAGTTTGGAGTTTCATGGAATTACATCGGGTGGTGCAAGTAAGTAAATAAAAAAGCTGATTTATTGGATAAAACAATGAAAAGTTAGCAAAAGATGAAGAATAACGCTTTCGACGCTTTCCAGACTTTTATTTAATATTTAAGCAGTTCAGTCGTTTGTTTACGCACAATTTAGCTGGACTAATTCTTTCGTTTTCGTTTCGGGAAAACCAAGCAGAATGATCGACCTTTTTAATCGTATTTTTATTATATAACATATTAGGGTGCTTTTTTTTTCGCGACTATTTTTTTTTTTTAGTCCCACCTCGAAATTTTGTGGCTAATACCTAAACATACATTCCCTGAAAATTGGAGCCCAAAAAAATAATATTTAGTACTAGACCAAGGCGCATAAAGATTTCCCATATAAAATACACGTGAACTTTGATTATTTTTCTTCAAATCTCTACAACTCAGAGGCATTTTATGGCACAATCTTGGGCAATGGTAAGGTTTCTTCAGAATTGAATGCTCTACAAAAGTGTCCATTGCGGTGTAACCCTAATTCCCACCAGCGAGGTGGTACGGGTCATTGACCCCAATTTTTCCACAAAATTCTCGCTTTTTGCCCCTATCTCGTAAACAACAAGAGGTACAGAAAAAGTGAATATTACAAACTTGTAGCAAATTCAATTCCCTCCAAAAAGTTCTTGCACACCAAATCGCTAACATCGATATTTCTTGAGATATTGGGCTTTGAAGTTGAGGTAGTGTGGAAGTTTCATGTATTATTGAGCTAAATTGTAGAAACACTACCTCAACTTCAAAGTCCAATATCTCAAGAAATATCGATGTTAGCAATTTGGTGTTCAAAACTTTTTAGTAGGAAATTGAATTTGCTACAAGTTGGTCATATTCACTTTTTCTGTACCTCTTGTTGTTTACGAGATAGGGGTAAAAAGCGAGAATTTCGTGGAAAAATTGGGGTCAATGACCCGTACTACCTCGCTGGTGGGAGTTAGGGTTACATCGCAATGGACACTTTTGTAGAGCATTCAATTCTGAGGAAACCCTACCATTGCCCAAGATTGTGCCATAAAATGCCTCTGAGTTGTAGAGATTTGAAGAAAAATAATCAAAGTTCACGTGTATTTTATATGGGAAATCTTTATGCGCCTTGGTCTAGTACTAAATATTATTTTTTTGGGCTCCAATTTTCAGGGAATGTATGTTTAGGTATTAGCCACAAAATTTCGAGGTGGGACTGAAAAAAAAAAAATAGTCGCGAAAAAAAAAGCACCCTAATAACATATATTTACCTGCCGAAAAAAGGGATTGTTTTAAGATAATAATTTAAAAATATATATTGTTTTCAAATTTTCCGAAAAGAACATCTTGAAAATATACAATTTAACCAGGGCTTACTGGTAGGCATAATCCTATAACGCGCCTACATAGATAGCAATTTACATCCTAAATGAAGTCATAGTTCTAGAATATTGTCATTAGGTTAGCTTAAAACAATTTTTTGCTGCCATAACGCGATTTAGACTAAGGAGCTTATACCTATGCTAATCTCTGAAAATTAAATTACTTCCACACCATGATTCCAATGTTTCATTATTCAAATTGAGAACAAAATTCAGTAAAGTTCGCAGTTGTCTAACTATTCGTAGTGATTTTTCATACTTTTTACCGTATAAAAGTTTCATAGTGAGTTTTTCAAATTTCATATTGTGATTTCCATGTGAGGAATGGCATAGGATTTATGAAATCTTAGGGTGTGAAACTGCTAAAACTTGAAAAGAGTGCGCAACTCAATGAATATTAAATTCAATTTAAAGTTTTACAACGACAACGGTCTCTACTTCCGTCTGTATAGCAGAGATTAATACAAACGTGACACCTTGCGTGCACCTGCGTTCACTTGACAAACGATAAACTACGAAACAAAATAATTTTTGGGGAAAAGTTTGAATAATTTTGCATAACGAGACATGATAACTTTGATAATGTTTTGTGCGCGCTGCATGTGTAACCGTGTAAAGTGTAGCTAGTTTTCGGGCGGACGTGCTTTTTCCTGGGCAAGGTAGGCGCACAGGTTGAGAACTTTTCATATTACGACTGTTTTGTATACAAACTGTTTCAAACTAAACAAGAAAAACTTTCCTAATTTACATAGATGTTATGCAGGCTGCGAACGGCATACATAAGTTGGACGTAACAGCTCTAGGAAACGAGGAAATCTCTCCATTAGCACAACTGAAGACTTCAACTGTGGTGCTTAGGCCGAGCGAAACAAGGATATCACCTTTGAGTGCAACACGAGATGTCATACCTGCCGGAAGGCAAATTTATCAAAATGTGCTGACATACAATTTGCACATTGCAAAACCGCAGGAAGTGGCTTTATGCGTCCCCCTACTCTGCTCTCTCCTTTATGAATCTGAATATGAATCCCAATTTTGGATGCTATTCGATTCAAACAAAATGATGATTGCATGCGGTGATGCATACTCTAATTCAAATTACACGAAATTGGAAAAGGGCGATTACGTCATCAAACTTCAAGTCAGACATGAAAAGAAAGATATTTTGGAAAAAATTTCTGAGGCATGCATGCAAGCCACCTCTAAACTCCAGAATCCACTGACTTTGGACATTTACGACCACTATAACCAGTCTGTAGTCGGTGGTAAGAAAATGACGACCTGCCAGCTATCTAATGGCGTCCCAAAGTCATTGTTTATTGCACCAATCTCAAGTGAGAAATTGACTAAAGCGAGCATTCCACCGCATTGCTCCACTTTGAATGGAACGATTACATACGCAAAAGAAGAGTTAGGCCGAAAGATTGACAGTTGTGCGTTCCATTATGTCCTTGTAGAGGGGCCAGCAGTGAAGAAAGCAAACGGTAGCCCCAAAAACAATAAACCTAAGTCAGAAGAGTATAAAGAAGGATTGAGGGATTACAATTGCTCCATGATTCCCAAATTAGGTAAGAAAATTATAATTAAGTAATTTTTTCAATTAACTCTTAATTAGGAGCTTTGAGTTGTCGTATTGCACCGAGCAGTACAAGTCTTATTATGTATTGAAGAAATTTAATCGTGAATATACTAGCGGGCAAAATTAATGGATCACAAAGATTTTCAAAAATGTTGGTTAATTTTAAATGATAGTATCTTAACTAAAAATTATACCACTTTAAAAATTTTAATTTTTTTCTGATCCTTCGTACGTAATATATTTTTTCATTTCTTTAATAAAATCTAACCATTAATGTGAAATTGTTGTCATCACTTCACGTTTTCGAGAAAAGTAGGATTATAAAATTGAAATAACCATATTTTAGCCACTTCTGGCATTGATTTTTAATAATAACGTAGTGGTTCGAAACGTAAGTTTTCGAGCGTAAGCTTGAATCCTAAACTATAACTTTGAAATCAGTTATTTATAAACTTTATTAAGATTTATTTAGGGAACAAATTTTTCATGAGTCGTTCTTCTGCTATATAATTTAAATTACCGCGCGTAATGTAGGCGTGGAACACAAATAAAAAAATGTGTTCCTTAAATAAACCTTTCATCAAAGCTGCGTTTCGAAATCCTAAGATATCGAGTTATTTTATAACAAATTTCCAAACAGGTTTAATACATTTTTAAGGGCAAAAAAAAAAAAAAAAAAAAATGTAAAATAGTGTTGTCGAAGAAACATTTTAAAAAAAGTTAAATTTCTCAATTTTTGAAAATTGTTTTTACTATTATGGATTTATTTTTTCAATTTTTAATAATTCAATAAAAGCACTAGCTTTATAAAACCAAATTTAAAGAATAGGATAAGTTATCTGTTGGTTTCTTTTTAAATTAAATGTTATTTTAATACAAACGGCTCTTTTGCGCTCAAAAAATTTACAGAAATGCAGTATCAAATCTCCGCGGTACGAAATGAATAGATTTACGTCTCAAAAACGTTGGCAGATATTGAACATTTATTTCCAAAGTAAGTACTGTTTTGCCAACGAATTGAAAATTTTGAAGAGAAATTTCGGTCAGCGTAGCTGACAATCCAGAAACTATTTAGACACTAATTATTATTATTAGGTGCCTCTCGATAACAACGCGACCTAAAAGATCTATTGTGCTAAATTCGTGAAATAGGGTCCCAAACTATCAAAAATGTGCTGTAAAATTGGGTTGACATGATGGGCTACCAAGCCAACCGATGCAGCCATTTAATTGAAATTATATTCCATAAATAATCGGAAGGTTTGCTCGTTTCAATAAATCAAAAAACTTTGGAAAATTGTGATTAGTATTTATTTTATAGCATTTTTATAAAGAAACCAACCAGTGGCACACCCTTTTTAAAAAAAAATATTTTTCCCCCCTGAAGATTTAAAACAGAAAAAAATTCAGCAATTTCTTAGGAAAAACAGACTTTTATAACGAATCATAAAGATTTTTGAAATTAATAGTCAAAAATTGGAAAGTTAGAGCTTTTTTTTTAAAGGATGTTCACGATGATTTTCGCAAAAGTACTTCTCAGTATCAATCAGATCTCCAAATTTTGTAATCCCACTTTATTGACGTAAATTTTCATATTTCTATAAAGATTTGGAGATGGCAGCGGAAATTTATAAGCAAGTGCTCGCTGCTTTCCCGAAGCATCTTCCTGCACATTTGGCATATATTCAGTGTTTAGATCCGCCTGAGGGAAAGCCGCAGTTTCCTTTTGCTTTTACGAATTGGATAAAGAAAGGCACCGAAGATAAACCTGACATACCAAAGATTACCGAAAACCTTCAGAAAGTTGTGGAGCTAGCAGGTACGGTAATCGCGGAGGCCGAAGTTGAAGGAATGCTGGCGTATTATGGGCTCAAAGTAGATAACAGAGCAGATGCACAAAAAATTAAAGCGTAAGTATTTAATTCAAACGTTTCATTTTAGTTAAGAAATATTTTATTCCAATGAAAATATCTATTTATTGCTAAGTGTCGTTTAGACATATTTTCTTTATTTACTAAAGTCCGTTTTGATGTAGTGAACGTGATAATCCAAAAAAAGAAAAAGTTATAAAGCTTCAGAGAATCACTTTCAAGATGAAATAGGGTAAATGTAAAATCGGGACGAATAAAACAATTATATTCTATTTTATCCATCATGACAACAATACAGTGCCATCATACCTAGAACTGACAGTCTTTTGAATAATACTTTCATATCACTTGAAGAAAGTGATTTACCAAGGCGACGTGAACACTTTATCGATAAAATCACACGATTAGTTCGTGCGACAGTACACAGTCATGTGATTCGTAGGACTTATAATTTACCAAGGTAAGGTCTTGAGTTCTTTACGATGAATGTGATTAAGTGTTGTCTCCTTATTGTTATTATTTATCTTTGGGTAAATGGTGCTGTCAACTGTATTATATCGTATGTTATTTTTTGCAAGATAAATGCAGTAACTCTGTAAAATTTCTCAGCAAAAAGACAACCATAAGATTCAATGAGAATGATGAATTCTTTATGAAATAGCTAAATAAAAAGTTAGGGTAAATTGTTCCTTTAAATTGATAAACATTTTGTTTGTGGCAGTTAGGAATCTAATGATCCCATTTTATTATCTGTTTTTCTAAAAAATGTGCGTGGAATGTTAAGGTTTTCTAGATTAAGCCAGGTAAGCGAAACAGTATATACCTCTTGTTTTCGGCATAAATCTTGAAAATGGTGAAACAAATTTTTCTACGTGTTGTTTGTTGAGCAGTTTATATTAATAAATACCAAATTTATTCTCAGTTCAAGTGTATGCATAATAACTAAAATTTTGATTCAAGGCTTTCATGCTTTTTAAAGTTTCTCCTTGGTCCCCTCCGACAGTCGTACAGATTAGAATCCCAAAAGGAAGTCCTGAAAGCCAAAATTCTGAAAAACAGTTGCGAACATAAAAAATTGAAAGTAGTTAGCCTTAAATTGGGCATTAAATTAATATTTGAATTACACGTATATAAATCTTTCAGATTTTGCTGTTTCGGAATATTAGACATCGGAATTTGGATTTCTGTACTCCACCTTTGGAATTTTAACTCTGAATCTGATAACTTCACTAATTCAGGCTTTCTCTTCCACATGAGAAAGTTGATTCACTTTGTGCCAGATCATTTATTTTTATGGTTAGGGAATAGGGAGCGAAGGGAAGAAAATAAGAATAGAACTAATACTGAACAAACAAATCATTAGAAAGCTTCTCATAAATAGAGCACTCTTAATTTGATCATCTAAATCACTTTGACTTCAAGTCATAACTGTTTTGATGGCAAAAGTTTATGGGAATCTTCAACTGTGCAGATAACAAGGATATAAATGGAAATATAAAAACCTTGGGTGACACTACGTGAAGAAATAATATACTTTATGACATCAATAAACTTTCTTATTTCTCCATATACAAATACGCAATGAAATTTAAAACGAAGGTAAGATTGCAATGAAATAAAATTTTATATTTTCTCATTTTTATATCAAAGATATGTTAATGCAACAAAAAATTACACATTAATAAAAGTTTAAGATGCGGTAGAATTTTAAAATTCATGCTGTTTTTGAGTGTACCAGGAAGTTTAGTCATTAGGCCGTAAAAACGTGTGCAAAAAGGCTTAGCTTTGAATATTCTGTACAATACGAGAGGTCGACGAGAGCGAAAAAAGCAGCTAGTTTAAAGTTTGAATGATTCAAAAAAAGAAAAAAAAAGAAAAAAGATATCCTTTTACATATTTTAAAGGAAATATTTGGGCCGAAACTGTTGGTTCATTTATGCATGCAAAATATCGTCCAGTTATCTCGATCCTTAATTAAGGAGACTTAAGCATCCTAGGAAATTATTAACAATCTCAAGATCTCCTTGAAATATTTAATAAGTGCGAAAGAAGAAATTTGAACAAGCCCTAGCTGGGGCTACTTGTTTTCAATTAAGAACCCCTCGGTATCTGAGCAAATTAAAGGAACTAGCCACCTCCTGTCGGCTTTGTTGCTCCTCACCTACAAAAATGAAATTTTCTGAATGTAAAGCAAACTTTTTTAATTACTTCCCGAACAGAACAGGCTGCCTCTTAGCTCAGGGCGTAGAGCCTGGGCTTTAAAGTTAAATATTTGGCAACATTAATTTGTAAGGTAAGCAACAAAGGTAATTTTGAAAATTCTCGGCTGATTACTTGCCCTCGAGTCATATTCAGCAAACTCATAGAGTCTGGACATGAATTTTACGATCAATTATATCAACATTTTCAACAGTAATTTTATTTTGCCCGAAATCATGTAGTAGTATTTCATTGAAATTTAGGCGCTTTATGCGCACTGTGAAACGATTGTTCCGCCTCGGAAATTTAAATTTTTAGAATTTTTTATGTTTGAAAAGTAAAATGTAATTAGTTCATTGCCATTCTAATTCAAAATAAATCTTTTCTTTCAATTACGGAAGGTATCGATTATTTAATTACGGGATACATTCAAAACTTCAATCTCGCGTTGACAATTGTATTAATTTTTCTAAATTAAGACCAGATTTAAGTGAACAGAAATCCAATTATATGATTAACTCTAAAACTAATTGAAAACTATTAAGGTACTACTACCGTCTAGAGAGCCAAAAAAGGACACTTTTTCATGATTTTTTTTCTCAGCCCCTTTATTAGATATTACAACCAAATTTTTTTTTACAATAAATTTGATTTTTGAATTATTTAATTTAATTTTTATATTTAGAAATTTGTATAGAGGGCGCTGAAGCCGGCAGCTCGAAAATATGCTAGTCCCATTGTCCAGAGATTATCTCAGGATTAAGATGTCTGAAACAAAAAATTCAAACGGGATTTTAAAAAGAAAGGTCCCTTACCTTGTAATTAACCACATTTAGTTGAAAAATGCAAAAACAAAAAAAAATTTCAAAAGTTTGAAAAAAAAAATGGAAAAAATCGACCTCTTTTTCATCTTTTTCTCTTACCAAGATTTTTATTTTTTAATTTTTGGGCCAAATTGTGGTTAATTACAATAGAGGCAAACTAAGCAAACAAAACGCACCAAGGTTTATTCAAATCGATTCGGTAGATCCGGAGATAATCTCATTTCGAGAAAAACGCGTTTAAAGTTTAGAGAGTCGCTCGGAGCCCATACGCGCGCTTTCGCTCTATAACTTTTTTTCTATTACGAATTTCTCAACAAAAATTTAGGAGATGATTTCTGAGAATATGAAGATCCGAAAATTTAAAAATTGTGTGCTAACCATTTCTTGATTGCCAGATTAAGTAAAAGTATGATTAGGAGCAAGATGAGCACTTAAAATCGCTTTTGTTTAAACATATTTAAGTTCGTCGAACATTTTTGGCACAAGAACACGACATGAATTGCTGCATTCTGCAGAATAAAATTTGGAATTTACTATTTTTGGTAGTATTGAACAATGATAATGTTTAAAAATTGAAAGAGCTTAAGCAATATTTCTGGCGTGATATTTTAACAATTTTAAACTTTAGTTTTCTGATTGTAAATAAATTTAATCGTAAAGAGTTTTGTTGGATTCTGTTTTTTTTCAGAATTCGCACCAAATATTCGTAAGCACCAAACATCTTATTATCTGTTAATTTTCTATCTTTCTATGATTATTGGAGCATTTTCACTTTAAGAATCTCGATTTTAAGATATCGCAACTCTTTATCAGAAATAACGCTTGTGCCTTCATATTCAATTTGATTTAAAACAACAGAGAAAGATTTTCAAAAAAATATATTATAAATTTAATTAAGAAATTTTAATTTTAATGAAAGTGAGCTGTTTATTTATTTATTATTATTTTAGATTGTTATGAATACGAAGTCACATATGTTTTTCCTGAAACAAATTTGAGATATTTTAAAACCGAGGTTATAATATGAGTGATAATGCTCCAAAAAAACGGAGGTGGTCTTAAGGTATGTATATTCGAAAAAATAGTTATCCAAAGTAGGTTGTTATTACAATATTGGAAAAATTAGATATTCTACCTTACCAATTCTTTTTTTTTTTTTTTTTTAATTTGAACAAGGATAATTATAAATAAAAATTATTATATAAAAAGCTGCAGTATTGCATTTGATTTACTTTTGTTGCGCTATCGGTATCAATTAAAGAACAAGCAAGAATTTACAAATTAATTTTTTAATTTTTCTTTATCCCCGTTTTATGATTCTGGATCTCTTAGCATCTTAGGGAATTAATATTCTATTTCAGTATTTAAGAAATGTTTAAAATACACTGACTGCTTATCAATTGTGGAGTGGATACTTCTGAAATAGATTTTTTTGTTCTAAATTAAAAAGTTATTAATTTTTATGTGGAATCTGGAGATATGTATCTTATTACCAAATAAATTTTCAGACCTTGGTAACACTCCTTTATGAAGTCTTTTCTGAAATTAATATCTGCTGCAAGTCTTATTCACTGCAGAAAGCAAAAGGTGGCAGTCGAATAAATTCAAAGATTTAACGTTGACTGAAATTGCGATAACACAGTGTTTCTCTGCTAATAATACTTTCTTTTAAATGTTTAACCGTCCGACAATAACCATTTACAATTCAAATGTTTTTCCTGGAAGTAGTCTAGCTAAAGAACCTTCAACAGGATTGCTACCCAGATCTTATGGAATCCAAAGCAATAACACTTTCTAGCAATAAGCTCACAGTGTTCTTTAAAGTTTCCCAACTACTTTCACTAAACGGAGCAAATATTGCTGCAAATCGCACCTTAGAACAAATGGTGTTAGTCGTGGGCATGGCTACTCGTACGGGCGGATATTTGATAACTTCTCCTTAATAAAATCTCCATTACAGCTGCTCTGCTAAAAATTGTGTAGAGGATATAATATCTGTTTGTATTTGTGTGCACCAGGAATATGGATAAGCAGAAAGGCACGTTTCTGGAGGCGCTCGTAAAGAAAGGTGTTGCCCTGTGCAAGCTGAAGATAATCGACGGAGAAAAAGACAAGGAAGTGAGCAGTGTTTCTGGACATCTGGACGAAATTGATGATATTTACACAGAAATCGGAAAGTTCGTCGACTACACGGATATGAAGGTAATATCTAAACATTTTAGCCAAACAACCCGCCAAGACAGTGTCTTACGGGAGCGTATTTTTATTCGCTTAGGTTATTTGCTTTTCAATTTGGCACGCCCACTCCCACAAGCACTATGGCCGAATGCTGAAGTATGTCTTGAAGCTTTATGACGATAAGCTGAGCAAGGACGTCATGGAGGAGGCTCGCCACTGCGCTGCCGAAAAGAATTGGAACCATATAGTCGATGCTGCCCAGCGAATCATTGTCTCAGCTAACCCCATGGGTTACAGGCCATTTTAGTTCGATCAAGCCGATTGCAATTCTAGCTGAAGTGGGGATTTGTTTGTTTGCTATTAAGACAAGGTGGCAAGGGTTTGTAGAGGGAGTTAATTGTATTTTATTCTTGCATTTACTAATTTAATAAAATTCTGCCGAACCATACTTGTTATAGCATAAATTCCCCATTCCCTCAAATTTATATTTCTCAATTTTCAGGCACCAAAAGGTCATAAATTTTCCAATTTGAACGAAAATTCATTTTAAGATTTCTTTTTATTGAAATATGGACTTTGTGACTCTGTCACGCTCCTCAAACAGCAAAATTGATTCTCGACCTTTCTCTAAAATTATAAAGCTTGGAACGCGTAAAGTTCATTGATCGGAACTGCTTGGAAACATTTCGCTTTGGAAGCATTTCGGTTTTTAGTATTGTATTTTACTTAAAAAATGAAAAGTCAGAACAATATGATAAGTACACGGGACACTTTTTCAGAGCTGAAAATTGGCGATTTTTAAATTTTACTCTAAAGAAAAATATAAAAATCGTCCCGAGATACAACATTCTAATTTAGGAATAGCACTCTAAAACTTTTCCTCGTCAACTCCCGCAAAAGATACACCCTCCTAAGGGAACGCACTTTTTTAATTTGCGAAAATTTAAAGTTCGTCATAGAAAAATAATGCGTAATAAATGTCGAATTAAAGAACATACACCCAGCTTCTTTTTTACACGGTCTATTTTTACGCGATTTTGAAATAACACTGTCCAAGAAAAAACGCCTTTCTTTTTATACGCTATGTATTTATTTATTTTTACACGATTTTAAAATCACTTTGAATTTGTTCATTAAAACTTCACAAGTAAAAATGCATCCCACGATTTTGCTGAAGTATACGTAACAAGTTGAAATCACAAAAACTCTTAGAAAGAAGTTTATCTATTCCAAATGTTATTACCGAACGGCAATCTTAATTAAAATCAAGGTCGGCCCTTGTTATTATTTTAGTATTTTTATTTAAAGTTTTTTATCTATTTGCAATGTTACAAAGTTTTATCTTCATATATATAAAAAACTCGTGTCACGATGTTTGTCCGGGATAAAATCCGAAACTATTCAACCGAAACTATTCAATCCGAACTATTCAATGGCTCATTGTGTGTGGTTTGGTCCAACTTAAAAGATAGCATAGTTTTTATGTCGATTATTGACCTCAATATTTTTTTTATTGCACATTAAATGTAATATTTGTAAGTTCCATAAGTTTCTAACAGATGGCGTGGTAAGTTAATTTATCGACACAACACTTCATTATCTTTCGATATTTAGGGTGGGTAAGCATCCAGTAGATGGCGTCGTGTGTCGATTTCTTGATATATTTGTTGATGTTCACGACATAAGCGTGCTTTTTTAATAGTTCGTGTATCATTTTTATAATTTTACTGTGTATTGTGTTATAATTGTGCTGTGTATTGTTTGTATATTAGGGAACGTTCAAGTATTACGTAACGCAACTTGGGGAGGCGGGGGGGTTTTGTAAAACGTTACGGTGCGTTGCAGGGGGTGGTAGGTGGTATTGGAACAACAGAAAAACAGTACAAAAAAACGTTACGATGCGTTACATGGGGGGGGGGGGGGGGGGGGGGGGTCTAAAATCTATAAAAAGTGCGTTACGTAATACTTGAACGCTCCCTTAGCTGTGTTCGCTGTCCGGAGTAGAACAAGAACAGCACAAAAGAACGGTTTAGAACACAATTCCTGTGAAAGCTCAAACGTGTGTGTCCACACTTGTGTTTTAAAGTAAATACGTGAATTGAGATGATAAATAAGAATAAAAAAGTTGAAGTGGTAAACAATTATTTACTTTAAAACACAATTTATTATGTCAAACTGTTTTTATTTTGCCAACTATCAGCTGACTTTTACCAACATGCAAGACATTAACCACCCCAAAATCTTACACATAGCTCCCTAGTTTATAGTAGAACAACTAAGTGAACAGAACAAGAAATATGTCCCCTTCAGCTTGCAGAACACGAGGAGAGCAAAACAAGTATGTACTGTTCTGGAACAAGTGCACAAAAGAACACAGCTTTTCAACAACTTTTCAACGATAAAATAATAATAAAAATCTTTGTACATATATAATTTTTTTTCGTTGATTTTCATTAGAGATGCCACGAATAGTAATTTGGCCGAATACCGAATACCGAATATTCGGCGAGGTTCTTGGCCGAAGCGCCGAACATTCGGCAGCCGAATATTCGGCCACACTTAGTACTTTCCGCGGGCGACAAGTCACAACTGTCGCTGCAGAAAATGTTCGTTCAGATGAAGGTGTGGAACAGAAAAATTCTGTTGCAAATGAACTTGATTTTTACATGGTATCTGTTCGTTTAGATCGGAAAGCAGACCCTTACAAGTGGTGGTCAGCAAACGCGAAACAATATCCAACCCTTTTACAATTTGCTAAGATGTATTTATCATCTCCCGGTAGCAGTGTGTATAGTGAGCGGCTGTTTTCGGAAGCAGGTATAATTTATGAGGAAAAACGCAATCGTCTGCTATCAACAAATGCTGAAAAAATTGTTTTCATTCATCATAACTTACCACTGGTAGATTTTAAATATTAATTTGTTAGTTCTTTTTTTTTGGTTAAATAAATATATCTTTGTGAGTAATATTTTGAGTTCTTTTTTCATGATTTATTTGGTAATCCTTACTATATTTTGTCATAAATACGAAAGTAAATCTGTTTATCACGATTTCAGGCCAAAACTGCTGAACCGATTTAAATTAAATTTGGTACACAGATACTCTAGAGCCTTAGAAAGGACATGGGCTATAATTTACGCGGACGAAGTCGCGGGAAAACTGCTAGTAATAAAAAAATAATAAATAAATTGCTATTCGGTATTCGGCCGAATAGTTAACCATATTCGGCCGAATACCGAATAGCGAAAAAAAGTGGCCGAATAGCCGAATACCGAATAGTTGCCGAATATTCGTGGCATCTCTAATTTTCATAAATTCATTGTATTTTATTCCAATTATTTAATCTGTTAATTGTTAATCAATTAATTAATTATTAGTTATTTTATTATGTGTTATTTAAATTATTTATTAATTGTTTTTATTTTAATTTTCGTAAAATGCCATGAAAAAAGTCTGACTTAAAAACAAAATAATTAAATTATTATTAAAAACTGTTGTTGTGAAGACGTTTTCTTTCAAACTTAAATTTAAATCTCAACTGTTTGACCTGCCATATTGGCAGCTCTAGTACTACCCAAAAGGGAGTAGCTTTCAACCATCATTGAAAGCTACGTCCTTGTCTCACTCTGGATTTGGCGCGCATGGTGAGTGGATCATTTTTGTTATAATATTTTTGTTTTTTCATTTACATCGATTTTTGTAATCGGAATCTTTGCATTAAATCTCGATGGTATTTTCACAACATTCCGCGTTTCTTGAATTGATTTAGTTTAAGTAAACTTGATGTAGTTTGGAGTTAATATTAAATGGTGTAATCGAGGTTGCATTTTTCTATTGTGCTCGGAGGTGTTGTGCAAACCCACTAAAAGGGGATTTTATAACAGTGGTGGCAGCGGTGGGATCCCGCATTATCCCAAAATTTCATTTTGTTAAGAATAGATTCCCGGCTTTAGGAGCAATAAATGTGGAATCACAACTAACCTAATCACGGCACATGGTTTTTTCAATCTTACAACCTCTATGATCTCTATAGTACATATTCAATTTGCTTAGTCAAAATCAATTCAATTTTAAAAATTTAATAATTAAATAAAATTCTAATACATGATCCATTTCGATTTTATCCACTCACCATTGCCTATCATCATGCCTGGAGATAATATGACCACGGCATATTAAAAAAAAAAAAAAATACAAAAGGCACCTAATTGCAAACTAATTGCCTATTGCGTGACCTCGAGCTGGAGCCAGCATCTCTACGCAGTCCAGTCACAAACACGCCATCCTTCGTATTCTGACCAGAATAAGGCACTTCAGTAGTTATCAGCGAGCTTATCAATGCAGTTACGACTCCTCACCAGACAATAAGTACCGTCAGCTTACATTCTTGTTGGATTTGGCTAGTTCACCTCACGCATCTTTATCACGCTGGACCTTGTCGGATCTTGCCGCAAATTCAAACCAAAATCGCACAGCATACCAGCATCAGTTCCGTCTTCCGTCATCTACACCTAGTTCATCAGCATCAATTTTTTTATCTGCGAGATACCTAAGGCTAATCCTACTATGTAAATCAGTGAGTAGTTCATATAGTTTTCTTAAATTTCTAATTTGCTTATATGTACATGATTTAATTTAGTTTTGTGCATGCATAAGTGCTTAGTGCTGATTCCCCTGTGCATATTAAAATAGCGAACGGAACCATATAATATCCTATGCCTTTAACAAGAGCCGGTCTTAAAAAATTATTTGAAGAAGAAGATAATTATTCTACAGCCTCCTCTGCTGAAGAAGATAACGTCATGGCTGCTCTAGATTTAACGCTAGCCTTGAAAGTCATTCCTGAGTTTGATGGCACTTCATCACAATTACATAGGTTCCTTGCGTGTTGCGATCTAATCGTCAAAGGTATTAAAGATGAGGAAAAACCTAATTTTGTAAATTTTCTCTCTACCAAACTTACACAAAAGGCGTACGAAGTAGTGAAGTACCAAAAATTTAGTAGTTGGGAAGATTTAAGGGAAGCATTGAAAAGACAGTTTAGTGAGCAAAGATCTTTGGAATCCCTACAAATCGAGTTAATTAGTATATCTCAAAATAAAGATGAAAATGTACGAAATTATGCCAATCGTGTTGAGGAGCTCTTGTCTTCGTTAAATGAGGTGTCCACTCGTGAGTTTACTGCTTAAAAGCAAAATGAAATTAAAGCTTTAACCGATCTAAACGAAAAAACCGCGCTCAAGTCATTTACGCAAGGGTTAAGAGAACCAGTGAAAATTTTTGTTAAGGCCAGAAATCCTAGTTCACTTAAGGATGCCATCTCAATCGCTGATGAAGAAGAGATATTAATACAGAATAAGTTTCGAAACACCGCATCTCCTCTTTCTAGTTCAGTTTCCACAAAATGTCAGTTATGCAATAAAGTAGGGCATGTTGCTTCAAAATGTTTTCGTCTGTCTAGTAGCATATCAACCTCTAACAATCATGTTGTCGCTAACCGATCCAGTGCTCCAAATCAGTCTTGCTCTAATAACCGTCCTTTCCCAAAGGTAAATATTATATGTGCCTACTGTCGAAAAACAGGCCATCATATATCAGAGTGTCAAACAAAGAAGCGTAAGGACGAAAAACGTTCTTCTGAAGGTTCATCTAACACATCTATTCCGTCTGATAATCACAGAACCTCAAATCAGGGAAACTCTTCGAGACTCGCCAGGGCATCTCCAGACACTCACTTGCGAGTCTGCGAAACAAAGTAGAGTGTCCTAATCATTCTAACACGATTAAAGCCGAAGATCAGCTTACTAAGAAAAGGGAACCTCGTGCTAACAGCACTACCTCGCCTTGTAAAGAATCTAGTGGCAGTCTTATACCGTCAAGACCTTCACATCAGCCGTCTTCTTACCTGTTTGACGTCATTTCTCATTACCCTGCCAATATTAGCTCAAAAAATTTCTCTAATTGTGCTAGCTCCAAATCTTCATTGTGAAAGCACCCCTCTCGTGCAATTAATAATCCAAATTCAACCCAAGAGTTCCCTATTTCTCGCATTCTAATAGCCGTATTCTGGCATTGTGACCGGTCACAAGTCACAAGCTCTTGTGATGTTTGATTATGATAGGTGATGTGTGCGGTATTTTGAGTTAGGAAAATCACAATATATTTACCTCAGTGTCCTGTGACTTCCAACTCAGAATACTAAAAAGTCACAAATAGTGATTCACCACACCCTTGTGATTCTCTTGTGACTTATGACTGGTCACTGACGGTTGCTAGAATAGGACTGTAAATCTGACTACAGAAGGTACGGCTGATAATCGTTTTATTCAATTAAATTTCAATGAACTTAACACTAAAAATCCTCTTTTTCTTATTGATACTGGTTCTGATTTGAGTATTATAAAACGTGACTGCGTTGATGGTAACACTTTATGTAACCCTAACAACAGGTGCAAGATCAAGGGAATTTCATCTGAAATGATAGAGACTGTAGCGACTTGTAATATGACATTTACTATTAACCCTAAATTAACACTAAATCATATATTTCACTTGGTTCGTGAAGATTTTCCAATTTCTTATAGTGGAATCCTAGGCAAGGACTTTTTAATGAAATTTCAATGTCAGCTAGATTTTAAACGACAGATACTTATAACTTCGTATCCTACTCAGTTGACCTTTAACTTGTGTTCCAATTATCCCAATATAATACTACCTCCTAGGTCTGAAAGGGTTGTAAATATTTCCCTAAACTATCCTGAAAATTCAGAGCTTCTGTGCCTATCCAAAGAAATCTCATCTAATGTTTATGCAGCTAATTGTTTAATGAAAATTACAAACGGAAATGCCATTTGTAGTTTCGTCAATGCATCGGAAGAACCTTTTGAACTTACTCCATCTCTTGGTCATTTGCATTCTCAGGAAAGGGAGTCGATATTAAATATATCGCTCATTAAATACAATAACGTCATAACTCAAAAATTGTCATTCTTCATAAAATGCATTTCAAAGAGTAGGCTCTTTGTTATTTCAATAAGAAATAGTTTCAAAACTACCTCTCCCTTGTCGCGAATTATGAAAGCTCAGATATGACGTTTTTACAGTTAAAATACAGTTAAAAGTATATACGAAATTTAGTCCACCCGTATAAGTAATTCAACAATAATGATTTTTGAGTTATGACGTTAGGTGCGTTTTTTTAATGATCTGGATCTGGATTGCAATTTTGCACTGAATTGAAATTTTTCAATAGTTACTCATAGCAATACTTTCTAATTTTGCTAAAGGACATCAAATTGCATTGATTTATGCCCGTTTTGCGTCAAAAAATGAATCCAATGATTTTTTCAGTTAAAGATTTGAAGTTTGGGTAGGTAAAAATCATGGCAATTTGATGCATTTATTGCACATTGAAAAATATTTCCTATAGGACATGGTTTAAAAATTTCAATTCAATGCAAATTCCTGATCCAGATCCAGATCATTAAAAAAACGCAACAGTTATTGCATTTAATGAGCGATATGTCGATCATTCAACGATATTTTTCATTTAGATGGAGATAAATTGTCCGTTTCTGACGCTGCATACCATGCTATCCCTGTAAAGCCAAATTCAGGTCCTATATAAGTCAAGCCCTACAGATTACCTGAAGCTACTAAGGGTGAAATTCATAAACAGGTATCCGACATGTTACATGACGGCATCATTGAACCCAGTAGAAGCCCTTGGAATTTCCCACTCTTAATAGTTCCAAAAAAATCAGTCGATGGAAATAAAAAGTGGCGCTTAGTTGTAGATTATCGAAAACTAAACGAAATTACTATTGACGACATTTTTCCACTTCCCAATATTCCAGAAATTTTAGATCAGTTAGGCAAAGCTAGTTATTTTTCCACTATTGATCTGGCAACCGGATACCACCAGATTCCTATGGATCCGAAAGATAGCGCCAAAACAGCTTTTAGCACTTCCACTGGCCATTTTCAATTTACGCGGATGCCCTTTGGTCTTAAAGGGGCACCTGCAACTTTTCAGCGCCTTATGAATGCTGTCCTTACTGGATTAAACGGCGTCAAGTGTTTTGTATACCTTGACGATATTGTTGTATACGGTGTTAATCTAAACGACCACAATTCTAGGCTTCACGATGTATTTCAATGCCTACGAAAAAATAAATTAAAAATCAACCCCAGCAAATGTCAATTCCTAAGGAAGGAAGTTTTGTATCTTGGCCATATAATTACGCCTGAAGGCATAAAACCAGACCCGTCGAAGGTTTCAGCTATTGAACATTTTCCAGTTCCCGAAGACCAAAAACAAGTCAAGTCTTTTTTGGGTCTCGCTGGATATTATCGTCGTTTAATTAAAAATTATTCCAAAATAACTAAACCTATAAATGATTTGTTGAAAAAGGATAGACCCTTTATATGGGATGCTTTTTGTGATGAGGCATTTAAATCTCTTAAGCAGTCTTTAACTAATACTCCCATCCTTCAGTACCCAGATTTTAACCAGACTTTTTATGTAACATGTGATGCCAGTGATTTTGCTATAGGAAGCATTTTGTCCCAAAAAGTAAATAATTCCGATCTCCCGATAGCATTTGCCAGTCGAATCCTAAATCGAGCAGAAAGAAATTATTCTGTTATTGAAAAGGAGCTCCTTGCTATCGTGTGGGCAGTCACACATTTTAGGCCATACCTGTATGGACGAAAATTTGTTATACATAATTACTGATCATAAACCGCTTATTTGGCTAAACAATTTGAAAACACCGTCTTCCCGTTTAATTCGTTGGAAAATTAAGCTAGACGAATATGATTATACAATTGAATACAAGTCTGGACATCTTAACACTAATGCAGATGCTTTAAGTCGTGCTAGAATTAATTCAAGTAACGTAAATATCGTCACCAGATCACAGTCTAAGAAAAAAAACGAAAGGAAATCTTCTAATAATGATTCTGATACCGAAATTTCTTGCGTGATATCTCCTGAAGAGTCTTATAGTCTAACCGATCCTAGTAGTTCTCAAATAAGGATATTACATGATAAAGAAGACATTTTAAGGATTATAAAAGAATTTCATTTAAGTCCGTTGGGAGCTCATCAAGGTGTTTACCGAACTTATAAACGCTTACGAGCATATTTTTACTTTCCCAAAATGATCGCACAAATTTCAAAATTTATTAATAACTGCGAGTATTGCCAGAAAAATAAGGGTTCTTTCAAGCATCGTATTCCAATGAAAATCACCTCGACTTCATGCCGGCCTTTCCAAAAAATTTTTCTTGATATTGTCGGTCCTTTTAATCCATCTTATAACAACAATAAATATATACTAACTATGCAAGATGACCTTACAAAATTCTCTTGTGCATTCGCCATACCCAATCAGGAAAGTGAAACTATTGCCCGCGTATTTTGCGAACATTTCATTTGCAATTTCGGCGCACCCGAATCGATTTTAACCGATCAAGGTTCCAACTTCATGAGCGAAGTCTTCCGAAAAATTTGCAAATTATTGCGAATTACGAAGCTTAACACTAGCGCTTATCATCCTCAGACAAATGGGGCTCTGGAGCGAACACATCGGACTATTGGTGACTTTTTACGAAATTTTTGTCAAGGGGATCCAACAAATTGGGATTCATGGATTCCCTATGCAATGTTTTCTTTCAATTCTACTCCACATTCGTCTACGGGATTCATGCCATTTGAGCTGATATACGGTTTCAAGCCCAATATACCAAACTCCCTGTCTGAATCAGTAGAACCTCAAAACAATTATGAAGATTATTTTTTTGATCTTAAATTTAAACTCCAGACATCATTTGCGCTAGCTAAAGAAAACTTACTTAAATCAAAGAATAAATCAAAGGATTACTACGATAGAAATTGTAAGGATTAGGCAAATTGGTTTTATTAAGGAATGAAGCCCGGAAAGGAAAACTTGATCCATATTGGTTGGGACCCTATGAAATTGTTGATATTTTGTCAAACGAAAATAGTGCCATCAAGATCGGAAAATCGACCAAGGTTGTTCATAATAATAGACTTAAATCTTTTCGAAAGGTATAAACTCTTACTAATGTTTGATTTCTATTGATAACACTTAATACTTTTGGTTCCGGTTACTCGTAGATAAGGTAATGTGATTATAATGAATATACTTATTGCTAGATTTAAATTAAGACATCCGTGATAATATTTACAATTTTTCAAGAAATGAATATAAACCATATTATCTATAAGCTTGGAATTGTAAACTATAACTAATATAACAGAAAAAAAAATGGAATTATATACATTTTAAATAATTGACAAATTTGAAAATTAGAATAGAATGTAAAACAATATAAATATAAATTTTATAATATGAATTTCATAACATGAACTTTCAAATAATGCTATTTTGAACTTTAGAAAAATTAATAAATAAATATGTTGCCTACTTGGAATTGTAGACGTAGTATAGTAGTAAACGTAGTTACATAAGTAAGCGCATCTTAGGAAGAGCGCATCTCAAGGGGTGAGGGATGTTGTGAAAACGTTTTCTTTCAAACTTAAATTTAAATCTCAACTGTTTGACCTGCCATATTGGCAGCTCTAGTACTACCCAAAAGGGAGTAGCTTTCAACCATCATTGAAAGCTACTTCCTTGTCTCACTCTGGATTTGGCGCGCATGGTGAGTGGATCATTTTTGTTATAATATTTTTGATTTTTGATTTACATCGATTTTTGTAATCGGAATCTTTGCATTAAATCTCGATGGTATTTTCACAACATTCCGCGTTTCTTGAATTGATTTAGTTTAAGTAAACTTGATGTAGTTTGGAGTTAATATTAAATGGTGTAATCGAGGTTGCATTTTTCTATTGTGCTCGGAGGTGTTGTGCAAACCCACTAAAAGGGGATTTTATAACACTGTTATAAATTAACGTTATCTACCCCATTCATAAAATTCAATTTTTGTATGTTTTTATATGTAGTACTAAATGAATAAATCATTAATACATACAATAGTCAAATATGAGATGTATAAAATGAAAATTTTAACTCATAATTCGAACACTTTTAAATTTGGCGTACGTCGC
Source organism: Dysmachus trigonus (assembly GCA_949715965.1). Lineage (NCBI taxonomy): Eukaryota > Metazoa > Arthropoda > Insecta > Diptera > Asilidae > Dysmachus > Dysmachus trigonus. Next base: position 35,254,155 of record OX454319.1, read on the forward strand.
ATTCTCAATCCCATAGGTTTTTAGATCAGCTAATACGTTGTTATCTTTATCATTGAATATTGATTTGATTGCATTAAGAAGATTAGGATAAAATTAATTCAACGTATTATAGCAACGCGTGGCTAGGTGTGCTAGTTTAATATAAGTTCATTCTACAGCTAAATACAATTTTAATTGTACATATATAGATACGTATGTATATGAATTATATATCTCAGCCAGAACTTATACAGTTACATTGTTATTCGATTTCTTTACACGATTTTTCCAATTAAATATGATTATTTGATTTAACACTGTTTTCGGATAACATGTAACTTATCCTCCATTTTACTATAGCAGTCGCAAATTTGTTTGCAAGATTCTAATTACGCGATTTTTTTCGAGGAACGTATCTGGTCTGAAATGGATGACACGGATTTCGACAATATGTAGTTTCAACAGGATGGTGCCACATGTGACACAGCTCGTGAAACAATGGCCCTATTGCGGACGAAATTCCCAGCATGAGAAAAACGAGGTCAAATGGCTGTCAAGATCTTGCGTTTTGACCACTTTGGACTTTTTTCTATGAGGCTATGTGAAAAGTAAGGTCTATGGCAATAAGCCCGAAACGATTTCAGAATTGAGGGATGGACGAAATCATACTTGTTATTAATGAGATATTGCTCGAACTATGCCAAAGTCATGGCCAATTTTGATACGCGTATTCTGTGTTGCGACAGGAGTCGTAGTGGGCATCTGTCGGATATTGTATTTCATACATAAATAGTATATACTAAAGAACACGATGAAGTAAAAACAAATCATTTTGACAAAATTCTGTGTATATCTTAAAAATTTAATTTTGAAAATGAGAAAAACACGTTTTAAATTTGTATTACCACATATAATGAATAAATCATGTTTTCCTACTAACTTATCGGCCTGTACTATCGATTTCGAAAAAATTAATGTTTTTAAAAATTTTAATGGCAGAGTATACCCTTAATTAGTAAGAATAAATCCAATCTGCTTCAGGTTTTTTTCGAAATATTTCCCCAGAAGTACAATTACAGTAGTTAAAATAATAATTGAAGCCTCTGGTGGAAGAAGGTGTTAACTCACTTTTTCAGAAAAAAATTTTCTTCCCGCCAAACTATTTTCCGTGGCGCTAAATTTCATTTTGTAATATAAAAATATCATCCATGTGATTTTTATATGGGTTTGCAATTAAACCAAAATGTTACTGAAATAACCGTAGAATTAAAAAACCAAATAGTTACTCATAATGTGTTCCCGTGAACAGTTTGGTAAAAAGTGAGTTAACACCTTCTTCCACCAGAGGCTTCAATTAGCATTTATTATTATTATAAATGTTGCCTGAGTATAAAAATATTCTCTTAAAGAGGAATTATAAAGAAAAACAAAAAAGAACGAAAAATATGTCGACATCATCCAAATCATCCAGGTATCTTAAAAGTTCCACCAACTTCTACAGACAAACTTTACCATCCCATTATAAGCAGCAAAATCTTTCAATTTTCATAAATATAATCCTCGTTTTTTCCATCCCCAGGAAGTTTTTCCTGTGGATTGACAGTTTTTCAAAACAATTATAATTGAGTTTTTCATAATTTTTGTTTGTTTTTAATTGCATTAAAAAAAGATTATAGCCTTTATGGGGGAACTCTCCCCTAAATATATGTATGTAATCTCGTTTTCAGAAAAGAGTGCCTTATCTCGGTTTAGTATTAATATTATATATTAATATCCTGCCCAAAAGGCCCTGATTTGATATGAAGAATTTCCCAATTTAATGCTAGCACTACATGTATTGTATTGTATATACAAGCATTTTGCAAGTTTCTTTTTGTATCAAAGCCGACCACCTTTCTTCCTGCCCGCCCTGGTTTTAATTGAAGGTTTAAAAATACTTCAAGCTTTTGACGTCTTTCTACTATTTGTAGAATTCGTTATTCTTTAAATATTTACTATACTTTAATTATCCAAAGTAATGCAATTGAACGTGGGCGTTGGTCTGCTTATTAAAATGTCCGTGATTTTTCCAGCGCAAAATCTCTTTGAGTGGAAAGCCACTATTTACTCAATGCTTGAAGGGACTTGACGAGAAGTTACAACACTTTTAACACTTTACCTCGAAATACATATACATACGGAGGTAGTAACTGACTTGAAAATTCTTCACCGACTCTGAATTGACTTGAAAATTTCGTACCCACTTAATTTAAAGAGAGACTTTTCAGATTTTAAGGCTTAACTTTGTGTAAAACAAAGATTGTTGAACGCTTGATAAAAAGCTTGTCGAAGATTTATTTAGTAGTCTATTTAACCCTATAAAAAGTTAATATTGAAAAAAAAATGTATAATCGACATTCCTTTCCACTTAAGGGGTTAGGTGTAGTCAGAGGCATAAAAAAATGACAATTTTAAATAATTTTTTTTTGCCACTAAATTATTTTATTTTATAAAAGTAAAAACATAGCATTATTAAATAAGGTTTCGACTTGACTTGACAGAAATTTTAGAAAAAAAAATTAATAATTTTAAAAGTTATGGCTGTTTGTTTTGATCCAGTTCCAAGCGAAGCGCCTTGCGGTGACCATCACTTATCCTTGGAGATTCATCCAAAATCAATTGGACAAAAAAAATTAGTTTTATTAAAAGATAATCTAGTGCCTGATCGAAGCGTTTTTTTTTTTTTAAATTAACAAAATGGCGGCCTCAGGAAAATTTTTTCCAGATTTTTGGGAAAAAAACCAACAGTTAATTGTTTATAAAAAATCGAAATTAAAAAAAAAAAAATCCTTCGATCAGGCACTAGTTTTTTATGTTTTCAAAAATCTGTATAAATTTCATTGAAATCTACCGAGCGGTTTTTGAGCTACAGTGGTCACCAGTTCAAAAAACATAGTTTTGAGAAAAACGCATTTAAAGTTTTACACTCAATTTACGTAAAGTAATACGTATTATTTAATTACTTACACCGAGTCATCTATTCCTGGGCCATATAATAGTTCTTCAGCCGTTGTAGCAGCTTCCAAAATATCTATTTGATGTTGTCTACGTAGCAATCTACCTTCTCGAGTGTTGTCCTTACCTTAGCGCGCTTATCTGCCACTTTCACACGTGCAGTATCGGTTTTTTCGTTCCAGAGCGCCCGAGAACCCTTTGTTAATTATCGAATAACTCGAAAAGTATTTGTCGGATTTACTTAAAATTTTCAGAGAATATTTCTAAGATATTATACTTTAAGAAAATCATTTTTTGAAAATTCTGACTACACCTAACCCCTTAATAACCTTTCAAATAATTTTTTAAATATACATACTTTTCGCAACGTGCAGGATAATGTAACAACTTTCAGGCCACTCAATATGTTAGTGTCTAAAGTGATTTTTTGTTATTTCATATATTTCCTTATTTTCCAATCGACTAGAGAAATTGAAATGAACAGTTTTTGAAGCTTAAGATCTAAAGGTAAGGATTAAATATCCTCAGAATTACAAACTTCAATATATAAAAATATTTTTATTTTCCATTGAATTTTGAAATTTCAAACTGTGTACATAATTCATTTTATTGAGTAATTATCATACTTTTGTATGATAGATAACATTATATTTACCAACATTTACGTTATTTGCTTTAACGAGGAGTGAAAATTGTTAAATTTTTAAGATGTTTAATTTTCCTAAGAAACTACATTCTTTTAAATTTCGAGTGCAGTTGAAAACGTATGGAAATTTATATTGATAAGATTTTGGCAATAAATCACGATAAAATTAAAGGATCACACTTATGTAATGTTTTAGAGTCTATGGACTGAACCTGAGTGATGCTAAAAAAACTACTTGGATGAATTCTACTTTTTGACATATCCTGTTACGGGGTTGGACTATCATGACATCAATGACAAAAAGGAAAATAACAATTGTTATTTGAGCATATAGCTAAAAGTCTGAAGAATAATTTGATTCGTCATTCCTTCAAAAATTTAAAGTTAGTCATAATTTTCATTTATACACGAAGAACTGATTTGGCATTTTGCTCGAAACTGCTTGTTTTACACTGATAGAACAAAAATCTCGAAATTATTTGGCCGGCTTAGTTTAAATTTGAAACACATCTTATTAATAACACAGCAGAACAAAATCAAACTTTTTTTTGTTGCATAAAATATTTTAATGTTTGTTTACTAATTCAAGGTCACTGATTTCGAATCTACCCTCAGTTTTATTGTATCAGCTCCCATTTTCGAGAAAAATAGAGTTAAAAAGTGCAAACGACCGTATTTCGGCCATTTTTGAATTATCATTAAAAAATAACGGATTTTCATAGAAGGTCATTATATGATTTAAATTAAAGCCTGAATCCTAATCTATGGATATAAAAAAGCACCAATTTAAACTTTACTTAATATCTTGGGGAACACATTTTTCGTAACGATTCGCCAGGTGAAGTCTTTATTTCCTATCTGTTGTATGAAATAATCAATACATAGAAAAAATGACTTTCAACGTAATGTTTTGGAAAAATTTGAAAACGTTTCATATTTTTATATTATAATTTAAGGTTCAACTTTTCATTTGAGCTACGGTATAAGCTTCTATCACGTCCTTTATTTTTTAATGTTTTTTCAAAAATAGCCAAAATACGGTCTTTTGCACTTTTTAACTCTATTTTTCTCGAAAACGAGAGGTAATTGAACATTTTCATGTACGAATTCGTAATCTACGAAAAAAACCCTATACAAATTAATTGTCATTTGTTGAACATCTAAAGTGGTGTTGGCCAGTGCAATGTATAACTTGTAGCATACTGGTTTTGTGATCAGATAAGCTGTTGATTTATTATAAATTAGTAAATTTAAATTTTTCCTTGAAAAAGAAAACACTAAAATTAAAAACTAAAGCTCGATTACAACTACATACAAATGATGTTCGAAGAATTTTAATATAAAGTCTTGTTTAATTGTTTTTTAAAAGGCATTTAGAGTCGTAGTCGGATTTTAGTTTTTAATTTTATTTTTATTCAACTCATTTTGGGGTCTTAAACTATGACGTTTTGTAAATTGGGAGAAATTGCTAAATTAATTTTTATTCAAAATTACTTTAAGTTACGGAGGAATGGTATTTTTTTTTCATTTATTACCAAACTTCATTCATTTGTCTAATTACTATTATTTTTTGCTTTGTTTATTTTGTGGTTCATATCCACCATTCTGGAGTTAACATGATGTTATATAGCTTAGAAGTTACGAGGAAACAAATGAACATACATATCAACATAGACTTAATGCTTTTTGCTTGGAAGCAGTCGGCTAAAAGTGTTGTCAGGAAGAAAATCCTACCACGATCGGCGATCGATGATAGTGATATTATCGACGTCCAGAGATTATTTATGTTTTTTTTGCATGTTTCTGTTTTCCTGAAATTAACCATATCATATACTAGACACACAGGTCTCTCTTAAAAAAAAATCTTACTTTTTGGAACAAGATTCGAAGTATTGAAGATAACTTCGCCATGTTGTAATATTTCGAAATCGCTTTTTAGCTGAATATGTTCCTATACAAAATAGTTACAATATGCAATAATTCCGTTAGAAAAAAAAAAAAAAAAAAAAAAAAAAAATTAAATTTTGGTGAATTTTCTAGCTGTGCTAATCTAACCCCTTAAGGGCTTAGGAGTCTCAGGATTTTCGAAAAATTGATTTTTTGTTTTTGCATTTTCTTAAAGTTGAGTATTGTTTTTTAAAATTAAAACTTATATTTTTTTAAACAATAAACTAGTGCTTATTCCTTGAAAATCCGCGAGTAAATTATCAGAGGCTGCCATTTTGCTTATTTATAAAAAGAAGAAAAAAACAAAGCTTCGATCAGGCACTAGATTAACTATTAAACTAATGATTTTGTTTTGTTTGATTGATTTTAGATGAACCAGTAAAATGGTATGATAGTCATTGTAAAGCACGATTTGTGGGACGGGGTCCACCAAATATGGCCATAACGTCCACAATAAATATTTTGTTTTAAGATTTTTGTAAAATAACATAAAACATAATATGATAACTTTGTATTATTTGTTTTATAAAATAAATTAAATTACTGTATAAAGAAAATTATTTAAAATACACATTTTTTCACGCTGCTGACTACCCTAACCCCTTAAGGAATATTCCTACCGAATAATCGAAATCGAAAATGGTGTGTTTTCTCTTATTTGTTATTTTTCTATGGAATGGGTCATAAAAAGCATACTTCGTATTTGCGAGCATAAAAAAGTTAAAACTGCTGTTGTTCAGCTGAAAATTCATGCACTTCAAAAGGAAGTATGTTAGAACTCAACGACCGTATAAAAAAAATGCTGATATAATGGTTTATATATTTCACATATGTAATAACACCTATTTTTTTATGTAAAAACTTATTGCTTTAGGGGCACTTTCTGCCCACATCGTAGCCATGTAATATTAACGCTTTTCTTGTAGAGTTATTCTAATTCCACTGGTTCGACAGAATGCTTTGCCGGCATAAATAATTCAGTAGGGTCGAGGTATAGGAAGCAGCCTTATTCATGCCTCCCTTGATCGTTCCGCCCGGTCAGAGTGCATGACCCTGCGGTATGCCGAAATAAAAACGCACTGAGATAGTCTGACAACGGACTCGAATGTTTCTATCATGATTTATTCTTTCTACCAGCTGAAGGAGAAGGGACGTAGTCGAAAGTGGACTATATGATGGTAGTAGCACCTTTATCAAATATTCATAAAATTCAAAAAGGCACCCCACCGAGACTCCGCTTTCTTGCCATGATGGCGGAAACCAGGAGTTGGATAGTGGCGCCATAAAAACTTTAAAGGGATCAACAGGACCAATAACTCCATCAAGCGGTCTCTCCTCGCCTGGAGCACTTGAAGTTAATCTCCATGTGACGAGCGCTCGATCCAGACTGCCGCCTTCATTGGAAATAAATTTTTATCATCAGCTTCTTACCGGGGGTATTTTTCTCATGAATAAAATAAATCCTTTAATAAAGACGCCAGGATGCGGTGCACGGCGGGCAGGACACAATGCTGGGCAGAAGCTCGGCCCGAGCAACTTCCACCGTATATCAGATATTAACTTTCAATACCATAAAATAAATAATTTATGATGCCATTTTTTCGCATTAGGCGAAATTTATGCCAAGTCTCATAAAGGCAAGATGCGCGGTCCCAACCCAGTTGGCCTGCACCATTATCTGAATTAAGTATAATTACGTGATGGTGAATCGGTTAATTTCTAGCAGGCCAGCGCAGTCCGGATATTTATAAGGTTCATGTAGCCCCGTTTTCTTCCTTGGAGGTGAGCACAAAGTTTATCTTCCTCTGCGGAATTTATAATGAGCCAGAAAATCAGAAGTTTTGAAGTATATGGCAGAAAGTTTTTGGCTTTTTACAACACATATCTTTTCCTGTATATGCCGAACTGTAGATAATCCTAAAAGTCAATGAGCGAATTCCTTGTAAATACAATAATACCATCCTATCACAGTCATGGATAACCGGTGAAAAGGTTGAGGAGTTGGTTAAACTTTGTCTAATTCGAAATTTTCGCACTTGAAATTGAAATTGGCGCTAATTTTATTTTGCATTTTTATGTTCAGAATCACAAGTAGCTTTCAGCGGCTGCCTATAATATCAATTTAAATTTCTAAATATGTAAGCCCATCACGGTATTAGGCCATTTGTCTTCATCAAAATCCATTAAATCGCCCAGTCTCCATGGTGGTATTAATTCTGCCTTAATGCCTTAATATTTTCTGAGCTCAAAGCGGTTCTTTTTTGTGAAAATTCGATTATTAGAATTCTGCCTGACCGGGTGATTCCATTAATTTGATCGGAGAATACATTTTTACGTTCCGCCTCGCCTCGAGGGTATTTACTTCCCTCAAGATTTAATATTTTGTTTCATTGTGTACAAAGTTTCTGGCATAGTAGCCTGCGGGCAATCATTTTGGTAAAGAACAGAACAATTTCTTCGCCATTATTACACATTTGCTCGTACTATTCAAAATAAATTCAAAAGAAACACGAATATGCTGCGCGATATATTCGTTGAAGGTTTCCCAACAAAGGAGATGAAAAGAAAGCAGATAAAAATTATTTCGAGTTGTGGTGAGAGCCCGAACTATTGACATTTGAGTGGTACTTGCATCGAATCTGAAACATGTCTATTTGAATTACAGTAAAACCCGCTTAAATGCACATCCAATTTGTCAGAAAATTTCGTGCATTTAAACGGTTTGTGCATTTAAACGTTTTTAAGATAAATGCACATGTTATGCATTTAAGAGAGCTCGGATTACTTTTTTTCAGTTTGTTGAATTACATAGCGTTCTGTTTTCGGCTTTACTTTACAAATTTTACCAAAATTAAACAATTACAATCCGCAATTTGCAAGGTCCACCCGCCAACTCAAAAAGACTGAAATGTCAAAGCAAAGATTAACGAGAAAGTGTTCTTCTTCTTCTTTGTCTTTAAATGGTAACCACCGAGTGGATAATGTAAAAGTACTACACTTCTACAGATCTGTTCATTTAAAATATGTATATTGCATTTATCCGGTTATTTTTTAACTCAAATAGAAAATTCGTGCCTGAAATTAATGTGCAAATAAGAGGTTTGTGCATTTAAGAGGTGTGCAATAATGCGGTCTTTGTTTCTACACATTAATAAGGCAAAAAATTCGGTGCATTCGCATCGTGTGCAATAAAAGGAATTGTGCAGTAAAGCGGGTTGCATTTAAACGGGTTTTACTGTATATAAAAGGACATTATTGACAAACTGCGAATTCTGAAGGTAATTTAATAAATCATCGAATCAGCAGGGAACAAAGAAGAATCGTTCGTCGACCAATAGGAAAATAATATCAAGATAAACACATCTACCCTCCGCTTAACACAATATTTAACTTATAGGGTTTCGTTATTACATGTTTTTTAAAATTAAAAAATAAGGAAATTTTTATATATTACTTCGATTATTTTGCATACCTATATATTATATATTGTACGAACCCCTTCCACAAACGTGAAGCTACCCACTTCGTGAAGATGTGTAAATAAATAGGAAAGGAAGAGTTTTATGGTTTTAAGATTTCATTTGGTAAAATTTTATTATATGTTATTGGGTTGCTTGAAAAGTAATTTCGTTTCAAGCAAGAAAAAAAATTTAGTCAATATGTTTAAAGAAGATGAGCTGACAGAACGCCAGTGCCAAAAATGGTTTTTAATATTTCGTTCCGGTAATTTTGATGTTGAATATGCAAACCGTTCTGGAAGGCCAGTTGAAGCTGATGAAGACAAAATAAAGGCATTCTACCTTTCATTATCACGTGAAATGCCTTGGTATTATTTTAAAACTTGACATACAAGTATGGATTCCACAGGTTCTTACAGAAAGAAATTTGCATTGATGTCTGTGATTCGCTTCTCAAACGGCAAGAAAATGATTGAAGTGAATTACTGGGGACGAGAAATGGGTTGTTTACAACAATGTTAAACGCAAAAGATCATAGAGTAGAAGAGATGAACCGGCTGAAAGCACTTCGAAAACTGATATTCATCAAAAAGGGTTGTGTTGTCTGTTTTGGTGGTATTTCAAGGGAATCAGTTTACGTTTTTAACCTTTACCACGATCGATTCTGAAGTATACTGCCATCAACTGGTAAAATTGAATGATTCACTCAAACAGAAAAGGCCAGAATTGCTCAACAGAAAAGGTATAGTGTTCCAACAAGATAATGCGGGACCTCATACAAGTTTGGTAGCTCGCTAAAAGCTTTTACAGCTTGGATGGGATGTACTACCACACCCACCATATTCCTCGGATCTGGCGGAACTTTCGGATTATATATATATATATATATATTATTCGGCAAAACCTTTAACCTTTAACCAGGGACATGACAAATTTATAACACTATAAGGGACATGACGTCTCACAGGCTACTACTTTCAAAGTCAATTTTTGTAATAAAAATCAATTGGGATGTTTTAAAATTGTGTTGATCTCTAACCATTGGTATGTAATAAAAACATTAAGTACATTTAACCAGCTTTTATTATCAAATATTTAAAAGAAAAAAAACAGTATAACAGTCAGTGGTATTTTATAAAAAGTGTCAATTTGCTAATAATTTGCAGAACGCGCGACGCCTGTGAGACTCCATGTCACCAGTTAAAGATTTATTCAAATGAGAACATCAAAAATGACTTGGATGAGTTTTTTGCCAGCAAAGATCAGACGTTTTATGAGCGTGGAATCATGCTACTGAATTGAATAAAATATTTATACACTATAAGAAAATCGTCTTTAATTTTTACCAAAAAAAAAAAAACGATATCACTTTCCGAACAAGAAAGGAGGCCTTGTTCTCTTTCAAATAACTAGGTCCTAGTTCATCTTACTACTTTAATGTAAATTTTACTAGATAATATACGTAATTGAAATAAAGGGAATGTTAATTTTCCTAGAATATATCTCTGGATTCTTGAACAGAAATCGTGTAAATTTAAGTTTTAATCCATTTTCCTTAACTTAACATGGTCAATGTTTGTTGTAACAAGCATCTATGGTCATTGCTGCTGTACGAATTTTTAATTCCTGAGTTTTAACTGAACGATATGTTGTTTTAAGAAAATCGAATTTTAAGTTTGTTTCCTGATAGATTTTTTATGATTAACCCATTTTCAAAAGATTTAATACATATAGAACATTGAGGACTAGTTTAATTGAAACAGCTTAGGTGAATTATAATTGTCACATATATAACTTAGTTTGGTCAAAAATAGAAGTTTAGAACTCCAAAGTCGCAAAGATAACTGCTCGTAAGTTATTGTAACAATGAGCCTCGTTATCTGAACTGATTTCATCATATCCTTTAAACCAGATATACAGTTTAAATAACAACATAGTTTTATGATTTTTAAATGTGGTCATGCTTACCAGCAATCTTGTTATGTGAAAATCAAAAATAGTCAATAGGTATTTGAACAAGATATTTTTTTGGGTGTAGAGCTTAATAATGTAAACAAAAAGAAACGAGAGTATGTATAACAAAACAAAGAGAAACACTTTCTTTTCTTTTTTTATTTATCATGAAGTATGTTTTTTTTTTATTTTTTAATTTTTTTATTTTTTTTACTACACTACTATATCCCTTTTTTTTCATTTTAATAAATTAATTGAAATAGTACATGCATTCGTAGCGTAAAAATGTTGAGTCCTTTATATTTAATATTATATTACAGCATCAATTTCGAGGTTTAGTATTAAGTAGAACCAATCTTGGTTTTGTCTTAAATTAAATTTAAATTTTTTTTTTTCACTTTACTCGGTTATGGCGGAATTTAATGTTTGGTAACACTTAGAAGACAAAATACCTCATTCAAAGTCAAAACACTGAATTTCTAAGGCACAGGAATAGGTCGAAGCCGGATCGGAGGGGCGGAGACTTTCAACTCCATATCTCCGTTAGTTTTACTCCAATCGACTTCAAATTTCAACACAATAATTTTGAGATGTTGTATATTTATATGAGAAAATAAAAAAACAAAACCCAGAAAAATATCATAACTATGGTAGTCATGTAGGGGCTCATAGATACTGAATTTAGGGAGCATTTTTATAAAGCCAAAAATCTACATGAAAAAATCAAACATGAAAAAAATTTTGTTAGGTAAATTTGACAATTTTATTAAGTAATTTTCGCGATTACGTCAACAAATGGTTTCCGATTCTGAAGTTTCTAATATAAAGCCATTTTAATATGATCAGGTAGAAGAATATGTCTGTCTGTTACTTTCTCCAGGAACAAACATTAAATTTAATTTACGTAGTTTGCAGATATTCTCTTTTTATATAGTTACCTTTTTCTTCTGGTTTCTGAACCACTTGAATAAGTTCGTTTCGATATGCTTAATTGAAGCAGTGTTTTATAAAATCCGTCAAATTTAATGTACCATTCCGCTGTAAAGCCTTTGTACACTCTTAAAAAGTCCAGATTTATTTGTATAAATAGTGGCTTATTAAAGCAAACAATCAGGTCTGTTTTAAATACACCCTCTAGAAGTTCTAAAACTAACATAAATTATTCAATAAATGCTTATTTCAGAAGCTAAATGAGCAGGACAAAACAGAGTAATCCCTGTAAAGCATACAAAGGTATTAATCGTCGTAGACTTAAACCAATGCTTTGTACTATCTTCACTTCTCCTTTACCCAAAAATAAAACAATGGTAGTCAATTAACATGAATTATTTCGGATGCACTGACCACAGTTTCATGGTTAGTCCCATTAAACTTTATAGAATTGAATCTCAACCAGAAGCTCCGAATAATGCACAAGCATTAAAGAACGGATAGTGTTTGTGTAGACATTCGGGTTTAGGAAAACTGTAGTGCTGCCATGAATGTGGCATTCGAGCATTATTCAAAATGGGGGACAGACGATATTAAGAGGAGCAAAGCGATATTTTAAATTAGACAATGTCCTCAATTTTGGAACGTTCATTGCTAGTAGTATAGCCACCATTTGCTGTGACTCGTATTAAGCGATAGCCAGATAATTACATAAACAAATTCCATGAATTAAGTTAATGAGCTGATCCTGAAAGCATCCCTCGTCTAGACTGAATTTAATTGTTATCCTTCAAATCTTGTCGAGTGGAAAATTTAATCAGAAATTACATTAAAAGACTACAAAGACTTGACGATTACGGGCACTTGGTTTTTGGTAAAAGTATTTAGGGTTCGGATCCGGTCATCACCGACTAGTTAGAACATCTCCTCAGAATTTAAATGAAACATTCCGGATAATTATCAAGAAATGCCTATTTATATCCACTCCACTAAGATTCAGTGATGACTATTTATTGACAATTTCGTTATTTTAACACTAATAAAGTCAGGCGCAGATAGAATTAAAATTTCTTTAAAGCTATTGTTCAACCCCATTATATTTGCTACTAACTCCGCATATTAGAAAACTTTTTTTTTGTCACTTGCGTGCATGTTCAACTCAGATCAAATTGAGTCTAAACAAAAGCGATTTCAACGATTCGCCCTTCTTTGGTCTTCGTTGGCTTAATCCCTTATTCCTATGATCTTATAGAGTTGGAAAAAAGACCTAACTTTGACGATTTATTTTGGGAGTATGGAAAAAGGAATAGGATGTTTTTCTAGAGATTATATTAAACATCTATTGAAATATGGAAAAATAAATTTTTATTATTATTTTCATACAAAATGGCGTCGATGCAGCCAATCTTTGAAATCGCCTTTTTTTAAAACTTTTTCACTGGAGGACGGATTTATTGTAAAGTTTAAGGCCTGGAATAAAAAAACAATTTCTTGACCTACATATTATTGGCTATAGAAGTACCAAGGGGAGAATTTTTAATCGATTTTTGTAAATATGGTGCATTTATGGGGAAGAATGGATTTTTTGCCAAAAAATCAGCAGTAAATTGTTTATTAAAAAAATTAGATCAATTTCGATAGAGAATGTAATTGTGAAGCTACTGTCAAAAATTTCGGATAGATCTATGCAACGGTCTTCGAATAATGTGTACTCCTTGTTCGAAAAACATGGTCTCGAGTTAATCGCGTTTAAAGTTTTACGAATACTTATATCTCGTTCCGAGGCGCTTTTAAAATTTGTTTTCACTATAGGACCAATTGTATATTATTTATTTACTACGCCTACAAAATCAAATCCAACAGGCTATACATGCATTATTTACTTAAATAACTAATTCTAGTATAATACACGATTAATTTATTTACCGTGTCTACAACTTCAATTTTAACAGGCAATGCATGTATGAATTACTTAAATAACTTAATAATAATCCTACTATAATACACCACTAAATGTCTTAGACTAATTTACTACACAATAAAATACGAATAGAAGCCTCAAATTACAGAGCTAGAGATAAACAAAGGGAATTATGTTCGAGCATAGAATGCATTCAAAGCATCAATTTTAAATTTACCGTGCGAGACACCAATACCAACAACTTTACATACTGAATTAAATTGTTTAGAGCAACTTGCAATAGGCTCGTTTTAACCATAATTCTTGCGATGAGCTCAAACATGAAGGAAATTCCTAAAGCGAAGAAACATTCCAGGTACATAAATATTGATTAAAGCAACAAGTTCTGAAGACTCGACTTTATAACAAAACATATTGCGAACAATCATAACCGAGGCAATTCTAAGGTCTGAAGGCCAAGCAAGGCGCATCTAGCAGAATAGGCAGAAAGATTACTCAGTCCACTGAAGTTTCTGTAAAGCATTCTTTTGAATGATTTTTGAATGGTTTGAGTACGACTAGAACGAAAAGCTGAATAAGGGTCCAATACAGGAGAAGCGTATTCCAGATTCTAGAATGGAGCGAACTAATGATAAAAAGAACGATTTTAAGGTTTAAAGGTCAGAAAAATCAATGGCTTCTTTTAATGAACCCAGGCATTCAATATGAGCATTAGAGGTCAGTTTGCTGTTAAAATAAACACCAAGGTCGCGGATAACAGAGAGGCAATCAAGAGTGATCGTATTAATTTAATATATAGGCGAATGGTTTCTAAAAAGTAGAAAACTACCTTTTTCAAGATTTAGCTCCAAAGCACTTTTGCGGCATCAACTTTATCAACATCCTGTTGGAGTCTATACCAATCCGAGAAATATCTAAACTAAATATGTGATTTCCTTGATTGTGCCACTAATAGTTGTTCATCATTATTATTTAGCCGTACAAGGATAAAAGATTGTTACAAATAAAATACTTTTCCCTGCTTGTGTTTCTTATGTTCCGAAGAATCAGACAAATCCTTACAAACCACGGTAAAACAATAAATCAGAGCTATATAATGTCGTATAATACATACATAAGATATTGCTTTTTATAAAAGTAGAAGCATAGAGGAATAATTTGTTTATCTTTGATATGACTAATACTTGGATTGAATAGTCAGATGAGTTTTTATCCCAAGCATTTCTAAAATTAACGAAAAAAACCAAACCACGAGCGACGAGCATTTTTGTAAACATTTTAGGAAAATCATTTTTAGAAAACTATCGTTATTACAATGCATCTAGTGTGATTAAGAAAGTTACAAAAAAAAAAAAAAAAAAAAAAAAACAGTTTCGATGAAAAGCAATAGGTTTTAATTTAGAAATTCATGCGATTATCGCTTAAACCAGGAAAAGCTAACAAAATTTAGTGCGATAAATTTTTCTACCAACATTGTTTTTAAAAACTCATAACCGGACGGAGTCGGGAAATTTTAATTTAAATTCAATACGTTGCCTGGATAACGTGCTTCAAAATCGCTTTAGGTGTCCAGTCCAGGGAAATTTCTCACATTTTATGGATGGAATCTCGTGAATCCCCCCGAGCTAACAAACTGCCCCTTGGCAAAATTTGGCACTAGTCGGTTCCAGCTTGGGGATGCTTTTTAATTGAATTATTTTTTATTTTGTTGTTGTTGTGGCGAATTATACCTCGAAGCTCCCTTACGCCCATAATCCATCGGGGCTCTTCGGATGTTTTGTACCTGGCCGAAAAACAAATAATTCAGTTTATATCCAAAAGTGTTGTCACGTAGACGTGCGCTGGGAAATCAATAACTAAATGGGGAGCATTTCTCCCGAAAATCGTAAATTTCACTGGTTTTTTGCTTTATATATATAGTGGGAAAAGTTGTACGGGGAAACGATTTTGCGTTATATATATATATTTTTTTTTCGGCCCGAGCGCGCGCGGGGCTCTACTTCGGTAATTTTATGGGCAACCCAAATCTCGAAATTCCTGCCAAAGACTTCAATCTTCTTAACCCTTTTCTCTCGACCGCAATAAAAAAACAATAAATCCCTCCACAAAAGCACCAAACTCTTTCTAAAACACTCGCTACCAACAATAATGGCGGTGATATATTGCACCGGGCGTCCGTAGGCGGATTCGGATACGAAAGTAAAGTAAAAAGCGGCCGGAAGTTAAATTGGGCCGCTACCCTCCAAGCGGGTATACCGCGTACGTGCTTTCCGGGAAATATACCTGTGCAATTGGCTTATTAAAATGTCAGTTGGGTCAGAGATTTTCCGCTTATTTTTTATGTAAAACGGGTAACGACCAGTTAATTCCGATTGTAGCCCTCCCCAAGATGGGCGCATTGCAGGATAAATCCTTCTTTTATTAACTTATTAGGCGGAAGCTGCCGGCCAATCTCATCCTAATCAAATATTTACGAGCCTTCGCTTTGACTTTTACGGTCACAGCGACCGTTCCCGCGGCGTTTCTCAACGCCCCTAAGCTGCCCCACCCCCCAGCACCCATGCCCACCCATCCTTCGAGACGGCATGGGTGCTGATTAAAATGCAAATACATCGTAAAATGGCGAGTGGCCCTAACTTCTGTAATTATCACCCAATGACAATCCACGTCGTCCCTTCAAATTGTCAATAATTCTCGTTTATAGTCCCTCTGTATCTTAATATCGATCGCCCGGCCCTCCATTAGCCAGGAGGGCACTTTTATCGCTTCACGCCGAAGTAATTTAATAATAGCGCTGCACAATTAAACACAATGAAATTATAAGAATGTTTGCACTTTCTTCGCGCTAAGGCGTTAATAATGAGTTCAAATCAGCTTGTTTACGCATTATTCATGTTCACATTAACTATTGAACTCAAAATAGTCCCCAGATCTCGGTTTTATGAAAAGGGGATTTTAACTTTTATTCGCAATAAACTTAAATTGGAAAATTCTGTCAGCGTAACAGATCGATATTAAAGTACTATGCCATATATCAAGTAGTTGTACCTTCCTTCAGCTTTTGAGTTTAATGAGTTAAATATCGACCTCTAAATGGAAAAATATCGTAAAGTATCGCACTTCAAAATTTTACAGGACGCGATTGTGATGTGAACACGTCTATAGGTTAACGACAGTAATGGGAGCACGTCAGAATTATAATACTGATGTAACGCCCTTGAAAGCGTATAAAACCACTGACTAATTCGGAAACTATAAGTCTCATTGCATTGATTTTTGTATCATTATAATCGGAGACCTCGAAGAAAAAACAAGGATTTCGGTGCCTGTAAAAGTTTCAGGTACAGATGAAGACTCCAAGTAGCTATGATGCTAGTTTTAGTGTCAAACGATAGATTTTCATCAGAACAATGCAATAAAGTGACATACTGAAACATGTAACAAGTTCAAATAAATAAAAAGTCTTAAAAAACCAAAACTCGCGCAAAAGATAAAATTAAACGAGCAGTTGTATAGGATTGGAAAAAGCATCTCAGCAGCTATCCAATGGTGTACATAATTAGTATAGGGGAAAGTCGGGTAGCCCCGGACACTTAAATGATTGCAAATAAAAATACAAAAAAACAAAATTACTATCTTTATTTTACTCTTAAAATAAAACTAGGAACTTCTTCATTTATGTTAATTAAGAATTAGTAATCATATTTAATTATTTCAAAGAAATATTTAAAAAATACTTTGGCCTTCGTTTTTAGCCGACACAAAATATGGCGGGTAGCCCCGGACATAGTAATCAATGGTGGCCCAATCGTTTTTTGGCCTTACAAACAACTTTTTACTTTTGTTTTGAACAAAAATGCACTTTTGAATTGAATTCTGATACTTTGCATTTAGAATAATTAGCTCTCTTCGAAATTAAACATCAATACTAATGTTTTGGAATTTAGTATTTTTGATATAAAAAAGAGCAATTTTGAAATAGATTTTTATACGTTTGAAATGGAAAAGGGAATTTTTGCGTGGGAAAGGGTGAAATGTTATTTGAAAATGAAATAATAATGGGAAAGGGTGAAATGTTATTTGAAGTCTGACGGCAGACTTTTTATTTGAGCTAGCAGATTATTATTCGGCATTAAGAAGAGAAGCTGTAGATCTCAATTATAAAAGAAAAAACACTTCAATTGTACATTTTCAAAATTATTTTAATAACTTTTAACTATCTAATTCTCCCCTTAAATTTCGGCATATTTCAAGTCTTTCTGCAACAATAGTAACAACATTTTAAAGTAATTTCCATAAATAAGCAAACCAGTGCCGGATTTGGATGTGTGGGGGCCTATGGGCACAAAATGGTGGGGGCCCTAAAAAATTTCGCGCGGTCGGCGCCTAAGGCGCCAACCGCACTTAGTATAGTACCCCTTTTGCTGATTACCACTTAACTTTAATTTATTCAAAATATCTTTAACACCTTCAAAAAGTTACATACTTGAAATATATTTTATAAATTAAAAAAGTCATATTGCACACAGTTTTAAATATTCAGTATGAATGCATGGCTTCTTATTTTAGCACTTAGATGGTGGGGTCCTACTTAAGGAATTCAAAATTGGCAACATTTTTTTTTTATTTATTGATATAATATAACACATGATATTAAAATAAATTGTATATATAAATTCAAATACAAAATAATATAAAAGTAAATTAAATTGTCGAATATTTTACATTCACAAATACATCAATTATATTAGAATAAAAATTATAAATTTCTAAATTGAGCCTTTTCTTGCTTTTTTTGCTTGAGATAGCAAATACTCTGAATCTCCACGCTGTATTGGAAACGCGCCTTTAAGGTATTAGACTTTCCGCGAATCGCTGCGAATTTTTGAAGTTTTCGCAGAATCTTTGAACTCATCAATTTTCAAGAATTCAAAGCAGTTACACTGACTTATAGGAAATTAGACTTTTTTAAAGAATATACATCAAGAAAGGAAGTATTAATTTTACTCGTAATTTTATAATTATGAAGCTACAATGGTACTTTCATAACAGAGTATGATTTATAATAGTTTAAAAAATAAGTACATTGTCAATTATTTTAATTTACTTTGATTAAAATTTTTGATATACACTTAAAGTGCATAAACATTTCTAAGGCTTTATCGTTTATTATCGATTATTTTTTATAGGTAAACATGTTAAGTCAAGTTCAATAAAAATATCTTCAATAAAAATGTTGAAAAGTTTTTTTAGCCGTTCAGCTTTCATACAATTATTTTTTTTTAAACTCTTCTAAAATATTTAAGATTACAGTTGGTGGGGGCCCCAAGTTGGTGGGGGCCCGTGGGCCAGTGCCCTAAGTGCCCATAGGTAAATCCGGCCCTGAAGCAAACTGAGAGAACAACTGTAGTTTGTTAAAACAATATCGCAAAATTCAAAACTTAAAACCATGTCCGGGCGTACCCGACATTATCGTGTCCGGGGTACCCGATCGCTATCATGCAAAATTTTTAGACACAGTTCTTAAATTGTACAAGAAATGTTAAAAATACTGTTACAACCTTTAAATATATAAGATTTCCTACAACATTAACCAAAAAACAAGTACGCACACTTACTTATTGTACTTGATAACCTTCAATGAAGTTTGACAGGAGCAACGAAATTCTTTTGCCGGGAACAAAATACACACTCACGTATAACTCACTCTGTGCCCACGCCGCAATTAAGTTGGATTTGTTTTTACTCCAGAGTTTCTAAGAAATTTAAATGTCCGGGGCTACCCGACCTTCCCCTACCTGAAAAGGTGAGAAGGCCACATGGTATACGAAAATTAATGTGGAAATCATGCCGTCAATAAGTCATTCTGTATAAAATTATACTCGACATCTGAACCGTCAATTTTGAATATATTGTACAATACTAGGTGTATATTTCTTCAGATTAAGTTTACGGCAGCACTTTATGTTCATCTTAGAAATATGTAAACAATGTGCTGTGTAACAATAAATGTATTAATCCATGAGTCTGACAATAATTTAAAATTTCTGCTAAAAATTAAGTGGATTGGGAACGTAATCACGTCAATCCCTCGACTGTGCAACCCGACACAGTCTCACCCCCAATTTTTCAGTTCAAGAGAGTTATAAATCACGTTTCATAAAGTTAAGAATCTAAAATTTTTTTTGAGATTAATCTCACTTTTTTATTAAAAAATCATCAACTTACTTCAAGCTAAACACAGCTGCAAGAATAAAGGGATTGTTATCAATATCATCATTTGGTTCTGTAATATAGAAGGAAAAATTAGAGATATTGAAAACACAGGCCGACAAAATTTTAAACTAAAAATAAGGTTTTTGTTGCGCTGAATCCGAATCCGACGTCAGTTTGCTCCATTACGTCAAATTTTAGAGAGATTCTAACCTAATTTTGTGTTAATGGGATGTATACATGTTCTATAATTTATAATATAAGTTTTATATATATAAAATATTAAACAGGCTTTCATTAATATTGAAATAAAATATGAACTTAAAAATAAAAATTAACTTTTCGAGCTCTCACATTGTACCTACAGAATTTCATCGCTAATATCCAATTGTTAACGTTATCCAGATGTGTTTCAAGTATGAATTTGGGCAATCTTGTGAACACCACAACTCAGAACACACAGAAATCAATTCATTATTACTTCCAAATTAAAAAAAAATCGTTATTAACATTTGTTTGGATAAGTGAAATAAAATAAAGTCTTACCTAGTATTTAAATATGTAGGTCGTGATTCCCAATCTGCAGATGTTTGATTTTTTTAGGTTCAACTATACCAACAGCATTAATATTTATTTTCTAATAATTATAATTCACCACGGATTTGCATTCTGCTTATTTAGTCGAATCCCTTAACTACATGTATTGTAGATATTGATTACTTGTCACTAATTAAAATTAATTCGTTAAACAATAAAAGAATGGGGTTTTCAAATTGGCCCTATCTAAATACTAACAATCTCATTTTCAAAATAATTGTGCAAAAATTAATTATGAATATGTCCGTAGGAATAGCGACACATTGTTATATATTATGTTATCGGATCTGGATCTGGATCTGGAATTTTGTACTTAATTTTTTAAACCGTGACATCATCAAATTGCGATGATTTTTACCCAACTAAATTTCAAGTCTTTAACTGAAAAAATGATTGGATTAATTTTTTGATATAAAATGGGCATGAGTTAATGCAATTTGATGTTCTTTTAGTCAAATTAATAAGTTTTTGTTAATCATAACTATTTAAAAATTTTAATTCAATCTAATTTACTTTTTCTGACAATAAAGACCCAGCATCATGTAATGACCTTTTTGTTATCCTCGTATTATTTTATTAATTAATTTAAAAGTCAACTTTCTAATTCGTTTAAATGCCCTCTGATTGCTATTTTCTGCATTCAACATCGCGAAATTGCTGCTGCTGCGGGTGTCGTATTTCATAATTTCATTGTCTACAAGGGCTCCATAATAAAGTTATGACTCGCTCCGGGCTTCAGCTATTGGAACGAGATATTATTTTTGATTAATAGGCAGCCCTGGCATCGTCGCTGCATTGGTTATTCATAAAAGTCAAAAGCGACTGATTGCATTTTTATTGCGTACTCCTCAGAACGAGCTCTTAGTAATTTCAGGAATAAAATAATTATAAAACGATTACTACTTGATACTTGCATATATAGTACATATTATGTTTGCGGGAAAATGACGATGGTTTCCATTTTTTACATGTGCTTAATTTCAGAATAAAATTTTAAATCACTTGACATTAAAATAACGTTGTTAAATTTTGTACGTCATAAATTTTTGTTGAGAACACAATCAAAAGAGGTTCTTTTGTATATAGTATTTTGGAAGCAAATTTAAGTGCAATTCGGCTGGTTAGAACTGTAGGAGAAGGTTGGTCTTATTTTGTTCGTTAATTAATAAAAGTGCACTTTTTGGTGTAAATTGTAATGGTACGCAGTTCGGGCACATTTAATAATATTTCCCATATAAAAATTGAGACATTGAGTAATTAGTTGGTTAAGTTTTCGTATTGAGATTATTTTTTATAATATGATGCGAATATGATATGATAATTTTTAATAATTTTATGTCTGTTTATAACTCGAGAATTATCTACAAATCCAAGTTTTGTACAGTCTTGCTTACTAGCAATTAAATTTTTCTATCGAAATGAACTTTTGCAGCAATTTACTACAGAAAAATTTTAAATTTTGAGCAAAGTCATTTAAGGAGCCATGATTTTTATTCAGATAAAATTAGGAATTTCAAAAATTCAGGGTAATTTTGTGAGGTAGTTTATTGATTTAACTCGTATTCATCAAATATTGATTACTCCAAAGAGAATTGGATATATTGGAAAATTGTTAAATATTCTTTTGTAATATTTCCAGATGCAAATCTAAATTGCTAGAAGTTAATTAAATATGAATTTACAAATTAAGCCCAGAGTCAATCAAAGTGTGCGCGAGGTTCCAATATGATTTTAAATCTATGCCATGTGTAGTGGCTTATTAGAAATTTGTTCAAATTTATTCAAAATTCCCTCACTCACACTTCGAATACAGTAAAAGGTCAATGTAAATACATTTTCGAAATTAACTTTCCTCATATTTGATTTTGTCCGTGCTTAAACGTTCTATAAATAACAGAAGATAAAAGGCTTGTTTAAATTATGGGACAAATTCAAATGCATAATTCAAATCAGCTAATCGCAAAGTCTATTAGCACATTCCGCAGTGGAGCCAAACTTTTTCAAATATTTGTTATGGCGTAGTCTGAACAGCGTACATATGTCCGTAAATTATCCGCTGCTTCGCAATGAATCTAAATTGCAGCAGCGACTCAAACAAGTTGAACACTGTAAGCGTGTATTATATTCGGCGCAGAACGCCCAAACCTTGTTCAAAACATACAACTTTGCACTCATTTAATTTTATCCTGGCGTATTCCCCGACGGCGCACCAAATAATTCTTTGCCGATTGCCCCGCAGTTGAACATTGAACTAATGGAATTCCACTCGATGCATTTGTTCGCGGGATCCGCCACTATCAGAAATTTAACAGGATTTTACAAATCGTACGCTACGGTAAGCATTTCACGAGATTTTCGCGATTATTCCGTCCGATTTTAAGTGGGGCCAATTCATGCATTTCAAATTGCAAGCCATTTAAAAACGGTCTGGTGGTGGGGCTGAATTAAAATCGGGTCATTTAAACTTGATTAAAATTTGTTCGCCTTTAAATTCAACATTAATGGTGAATACCACGATTGAACGATGCATCTGATTTGTATGTGAACAAATGTTGATGCGACGATCTTCATACTTTTGCATGCATCGATGATATGTCGATTTATTCGAGAGCGTGCGTTCGAAAAGGTGTGTCCTAATGACGCTATTTATATGACCACTGGGATTAAATAAGGATCATTGGATATATGTGAAAATCAAAATGAAATTATCTCTCAGTAGTCTTTTTTAGCTTTTTATTCGAAAACAACGGAAACACGGAAATAATAATTCCATGGGAATTGTGGAATTTAATAAAAAGTATTAATTAATTTTTAGCTCCTGTATATCTAATATAAAATAGTGTATGACTGAAAAACTTTTTAAAAGCACTTATTTAACTTGATACCTCTGTAAAGTTAGAATTTTGCAATTTGATTTTTATAGCACTTCTATCAAACAATTTTTTTTTAATTTCAGTTTTCATGACAATATGTCGGTGACTTTGATCAGGGAGTTTCAGGTTCGCTTGATTTTTAATTTGCAATTGAAATTTTCAATTTCAAGATAGAGAAATCAATATGATGAGGAAAAATTTAAATAAAGTCGAAAATGGGTATTTACAACTTCCAAGGGTTGCTGATTTTGAATTTACTAAAGTAATTTAGAATGCAGAATTTTAAACGTTTTAGTACGTAATGGGTTATGTAATTTTTCTTTTTTTATATTTTTCAGTTATATTTAGTAAAGGTAAATATATCCGTTTTTTAATGTTGATAAAAACTTCGTGAAATAAACTAACAATAAATAGAAATTTTGTAAAAAAATAAACTGAATTATTGTAAAAATGAATTGTTCTGATTGACTCCGATGTCATTACAGCTCTGGTAAAAACAGGAGTATGTTTTAGATAAATTTTGTTATGATCTGTTTTTAATTTAAGATCATAGAGAACAGAATAAGACATTAGTTGGTATAGTTGAAGCAATTTCGTAATTATTGGGAGCCTCCTATCTTGTAGTTGTCCGTTCAGTGTAGGCAAGGTATTTTCATAAAGATAGATATTCCAATCATGTTCACGGATTTAACACGGTATGTCCTATCTTTGCTCTCTATAATCTAAGATTTTTTATGAACCACATAAAAAATAAAATAACTATCGAGAGCCATTAAACAGAAAACCTTATCTACGACGGTAAAATATAATTGCCATGGCGATTGCAATAAAGATTGTAATCAAAGACCAAAAATTGCTTAATCGAGTTTAAAGTTTGAATGCTTTCCGTTTAAATTTTCATAAAAACCCATTTAATCGTGGTAAAGTTTAAAATTTATTTTTAAACCCAATCCTTTTCCAACAAGTGTCTTTTCCTTTATAGGATTGCATTCTATAGTTATGAACGGAGGAGGGAACGACTCAAGCCCTGTGTTAATTGCCCAAGTTTTGCAATAGAGCTTTAAAAGATATGAAGAAGTTGATGTGGGAACGTTTTGTGTCTTCTATTAATTGCATAGCAAAAAATAAATATTCATCTAAGTAAAAACCAGTTCAAATAGTTAGCTACAGGCAGACCCATTCAATTTTAATCACCTAGGAAAGCGCTAGATAGTAAGAAACTCAACGACTTCACCTGCATGATGAATATATTGCACTACTTCTGCTAGCTAAGGAATGAGGCTATAAAGATCGTGAATTGGTTCATTGCAGAGCTAAATTAGCCATTCATTAAAATCGATACCATCACTTAAATTCCCCTCGCTATCCCATTTATTTTAAAAAGCACTTCTTTCTTTTCTAGTTTACGGGCAATGGATAAATGGATAAAAAATTGTAACTACAATTTCTTTTAAGGGGGATGGGCTGAATTTAATCAAATTAGATGGAACTTCTAAAAAGGGACTTTTTTTATTTCGCAATCAATCACTTTTTTAAAGTAATAATTAACATCTCGGCAATTTTAGCCATTCAATTTCCTTTATAAGATTGAAGTATTCTAAATGTAATTACTGTGCGAATTGTCATTCGTAAAGACTGTCTAACTAAATTGTTTAAGTGATGGCTTAGTTTGGGTACGATGACACTTTAATTTATGTACACTATTTACAGTACACGAAAGCGAATTTTAATGTATTCTTGAAAGATATTACATTAGCAAGACAATTTTTATGAAAATACCAGATAAATAATAAATTAAAAAAGAGCAATCGATGTTTTTGTGGAGAATGATCAAAGTAAAAAAGGTTTCAAGTTTGCTAAGCCTTAAAGTAAAATTTAAGCGTTTTTGGGGTAAAAAAGGTGTGAAATAAAAAGTAAAATACAATTTCTTAAAAAAAAATTAAAAATTTTTTATATATTCAAATTTTTCGGTCCAATAATGAAAGGATAAGAGAAATTATCCCTTAATGTTAAGCAGAAGCTGCTTCTTAATAAATAGTTTGAGAATAGTATAAAAACTGTCAGTTTTGAATTTTTTTTTTTTACGCATAGGCCCCGATCAAGGAAATCCACTGGTTTGAGAAAAGTAGTAACTGAGAAAATGCAAGTGCAATAGAAAGTACTATTTGATTTGCTTTTTGTGAAAAAATATGGGTTCTGATGTAAAAACATCTCCTTACCTTCAGTGGTCGGGATCACTGCTTGCCTATAGTGACTGGAATTTTTTGAAATTCTGAAAAAAAATCACTTTATAATTACCTTCAAAACCTGGTTCATAGCCAATAGAATAGTTATGGTCATATTTGTACGTTTAATTTTCTGTTCTTTCTACCTCAGCGAGAAAAATAATAGTTCTGATGTAATAAATAACCTTGACCTTGATATGACCTTGAAGGTCGTGGTCAAGGCCATGTTCAAGGTCATATTTGAACGTAAAATTTCTGATCTTTCCAAATCTGCGAAAAATACGGGTTCTGGTGTAAAAAATGACCTTGACCTCGATATGATCCTGAAGGTCATGGTCAATGTAATATGGACGTAGAAATTCCCACTCTTTCCAAATCGGCTGTAAAAAATAGGGGTTCCTACTTGACAAAAAATGACCTTGACCTTGGAATGATTTCGAAGGTCCGATGCAAGGTCAAATCCAAGGTCACCATCGAATAGCCAGGCAAAAATCCTAAAACTTTGGCCTGAAACATTATTTCCCAAAATGAATTTTCCGAAAGTTATTTTACTGTTTCCATACTTTTGTGACACCCGGTATACAAAGTGTTTTAAATCACCCGTACACCCCTTCTGAATCGAGAAAGTAATACTGCTTTTTCAGCAGTGTATTTTTGACGCAGAATTCGAATCACATTTACCTATCAAGAAGGATTTTTTTTTCGAAAAAAAAACATTTTTAATCGATTCAGAAGGAGTGTACGTATGGGTGGTTTGAAACACTCTGTAAATACAATAATATGAAAAAATACAATGTAACTTATAAAAAAACGCTAAACAAAATCACAAATTTATCATTCTTATGGCTTAGGATATTGTAACCACATCACATATTTCTTACGAGGTCGGATTCCTATAAATACGACAAAAGCAATAACAAAACTTCCTCTCCAACAAAATCGGTACTGATCTAATAAATAACAATCAAAGCACCGCAGAAACTTTGTTTGTCCGATGATAGACATTGATGGATAGAGGAGTTTTGCTTGTATCTGCAAGTACTAACCGAAAGGACAAAAATATTCGTTGAAGGTTGCTAAAAGGGATAACACGCAAGAATAATGGCGAACAACTTAAACAAATATTATTGTGATGACGGTCTTCAGTGCGGCTCTCTTTTATGTCCTATAATAAAAGCAAAACCGGACGAATAACGTTGATTGATGCACATAAGTGCCACTTTTAGGTTTCCTCTTAGGAGACCGAAGGCGAAGTCCGCTCGTGTCGTTATTTCGGTTCGTCGGACTGCGAAATGCTCTGCACTTAATAACAAAGTTTCGAAGTTTATCCAAAGGATGTAAACATTAATGGCCGCAAGTAGAGTGCAAGAAATTGATTTTTTTTCCCCAGTAGGAAGTGGGCAAAGTTTTCTGGTTTTATTGAAACTCTACCGAATATTATTTATTACATATAAAGATTAATTACTCTACTCGTCTTACTTTTCTCCCAAGTTTTCACCAATATTTCCATGTGAAGTGTCCTTATACAAGACTTATTGATAAATTAACGAAAAGTTTTGACAAATTTGTAAAACTATTTTGTATCCCATTCCCAAAAGACAAAATAGTTTCTTAAATTACCTATCTATGCTGAGTTTCTCACTCACTCTATAAATGCAACTGCTCTTGGGCCTTTTTCAATGATATGTCTGAACAACTCCAAATTGTTTCAATTAAAGTGTACAAAAATCTCTTTTGTACATGGTTAGGAATGTGGTGCAATTTTCTTCAAACAATGTTAATAGATTCTCCAATTAAAAAGTTAAGAGGAAAGAGGAGCAACGATATTCTGACGTTTAAAGCAAAATTAAATGTTTCACCTTCATCTTGCTAGAATTCGCCGTGATGCACAATTTTAAAGTTTAACTACAACGAAATATTAAAAAAAAAAAAAAACAAAAACTTACAGAACATGAAACTGCTGTGTTTAATAAGGCAAAATATCGTAGACAACTTTAAAGAGCATTGACATCAGACATTTAATAAACGTTAAATTATGTGAATCGATACGAACACAAATTCTAAATAATACGAAGCGGTTTTGTTACTTACCAATTTGTGACAGCCAGCGGTGTGACTGCCATGGATACAGAACTAACTAATGATGGCGCCGCAGTTGATTCGAAATTTTGTTCTTTGTGGTCAGAGTACTGATAGCAGCTTTTATTTTAAATAAATTGATGCAATTGTGGCTGGTTCACGAAAGACTGAAATTGTATGAATTAGTTGAACTATTGCTTCTGCTGGTGGTGATAGTTAACTACATTTTGATAATTATTAGTTCGTACATTTGTTGAGCACATATAACTGATATTATTGAAACTCGAAAGCATTTTCATGTAAAACAATCGAACTTTAGTTCAACTGTGGTCGAACGGTCTAACAATTATAATATAATGATCAAAAGTGATAGACTAATGCCACCTGTAAATAAATTGATGTAAATTCTTCCCTAGATTTCATGCATTCATTACAGTATTACCGTGGTCGGTTTAAGGGGGGGGGGGGGGGGGGGGGGGGGGGGGGGGAGGGGGAGGGTAAGTTTAATTCGCTTCATTTTAAGGATATTTTAGATAATTTTTCCTGAGCATATGGTATATTGAATTTATTAAAAAATTGTACACATAAGAAATCTTAACTTCAAGAATTTTCAATTTACATTTTTAGTTTAAAATCAAAATCAAGTCCTTAGAATAGAATCCTGCCAGGAAAGGCATACCACACAAAGCAAGATTGGCTACATTAAAACAAGACGAAGTTAAGGGTATACAGTAAGCCAATCCTCCTTATTAAGAAATAAGCCATTCAGAGCAAATCTTCAGATACTTTTTAAAAAAGAGGCAGTTTGCGGTGGACATCAGAACTCATTACTGGATTAGCTTAAATCAAAAAATCGGAAATATTTGATTAGTTTATGAGTTTCTTGAGGTAATGACGTCGAGAATTTTCTTTTTTTGCGATTTTTTAATTTTTGGCATCATTTTGAAGTTAAAAATAACGAATTTAAAAAGGAAAAACCGGTCAAAATCAGCCTATTTTTCATAACACTACGTCACATACGTCATATTTTATTTACTTAAAGAGTGTGTCAAATTTGAAGAGGATCGGTCATGTAGATTTTAAGTTACAATGTCCACCGACTTTGAACATGCTTAGTGGGAGAAAAACGCGTTTAACCCATTAATACGCAAAACGAGGATTTTGTGCACGCAAGTTCAATTGTACGATGCGAATAGCACATTGGAGAGATTTTTTTCCAAATTCGTATAAAAGGGGTTTTTGGGAATGCTCTTTCAGAATCTAGCATTTGTTTTGCATAAAAGCTCCAAAAATCCTATTATTTTTTGGGTTTTTTCAAAAAAGTGCTATTTTTTTTGGTCACTTTTCTTCTCAAAGTCGATTATCTTTTCTTACCATCAGAAATCGCGGTCCGAATGTCTAAATTTTCTCAAACCATGGTTTTTGCAAAATGACCATTTTGTACCTACGGCAATGTAATAAAAAATTTCGCCATTTTTTTACACGAAAAGGAGAAACTTTACAAAAAACACTTATATAACAAATCTTTGCAAATTCTTTCCGGAAAACTAAAAATGTTTATGAAATACGTTTTTACTAATATAAGTAAATGGGTTTAGTCCCATAATTTTTTCAGTTTGATCTTATGAAGTCCACTGAATAAGCAATAGCTTATTAAAATAATGTATATTATAGATTAATTTAAAATAAGCCTTTCCTTTTTTGCAATCAAAAACATTAACAACAATAACAAATCCTCCATTTCCAATACTGATGATCTACAGTTTCGATCGTCGCAATTTTATGATTCATTTTTTAAACGTCAAACTTGTGACTTTTTTTCGTATATCAGCAATCACAATTTTCTGACTACATACAGACTCTTGTGACTTTTTTCAGAATAGGGCGGTAAGTCTTTCAATTCAAGCAAGCCCTAATTTTCAATTTAAACAAGTCCCAATATCTAAAGTTTAAATAAATCGTATATTCGAATGGCATGAACGCATAACATTGGCCCCTTTTATTGTATTAATATAATAATTTGGATTGGAAATTTAAACCCAATTGAGTTAAATATTTCAACTGTTTTCTAACGAAAATAAAGCTTTTCATTTTAATAAAAACTAATAATGATAATTGAAAAGTATACATAATATGACATTTTCATAGATTACACATTCAAAACAAAAATGTCCTATCAGCTCCCGTTTAAACCGTTTAAAACCTGTTGACCGACTATGTTACAAATTGACTGAGATATTAAGGATGTCAATATGTCAAAATATTTTCTGAATAATATAAAACATATCATGTTTAAGATAGTTGTTTAAAGAAGAGAAAATATGTAACTTATATTGTAAATAGTCAATTCCTCTCAGCGAGTACGCTAGAATCTTAGGAAAAAGTTATCCTTCGAAAATAATAATTTATTAGTTATGTTTTCTTGTGATGTTTCGCATATCTTTTTTTTCATATTGAAATTACATCGATCTACTTAACTTCCTTATAAACTTTTACTAAAAAATATACCAAACAAAGTTTATACAATACAAACGCACGAACAACTCGGGTGTTAAATATATATAAATATAAGCCGAAATCACACCAATTCTAATCTGATACAAAATCTGGTCTGACCTAAGGTATTTTGCAAAATCGAATATTTATGTCTACAAATCCCAGACAAGTCATATTCGATGACCACTTTCACATCGATCAAAAGCAAAGCCTTGGAAAATTATTGTGTTTTGAAATATGATTACGGTGAAATGCCATGATGACGGAAAGTGATAAAAATCCTCTTAGCAAATAATTGCTAACAGTAATCGAATCGCTGAAAGGCTCCGTCATTTAATGATTTCGATTTATTTCATTACAGCGTTAATCCCTTACGAGAGCTGTATACTTTCACCTGCTAAAATCTGATTGAATAACATCTTATACGATTTGGGCAGAAGAAAAGTTATCCATTTCTTGGCATGCATGGGTTATCTGCCCTTTTCGATGGAACGTAATCCTTGTTCCTCCAACCTTTTTGATCGTGTGTCGTCCTCACACAAGTTATTTGGAGGGAAAAGCCGGCTGCTTAGAGAAAATTGATTCTGTCCTCATAACAATGTTTAAGTGAAATATTTCCCCCCAGAACTCTGGGCCAAAATCGTCCTTTTCTTCCGCCCTCAAACTTATTGCAGAGATTTGGGTCTCGAGAGTAAATTTATTGATTGTTGAGAACATTTCAAGGGCCCACTGGTCGACGTTTCAGTTACACAATTATTGTACGGCAGTTAAACATGGAAGCTTAGATTGACTAGGTTGAGCAGAAGCATTGAGATGTGTGTTGTATTAATGCTATCACTAATTAGAATTGAACAATATTGCCTGTAATTTTCGGGGGGAGGATGGCTATATGACTTAATTCTCACTGAACGGGTATTTTCTGGAGATATACTTTGAATTCCTAAGCATGCTTATTTATTAGGATTAGGTTCGAAACCTGCAAACCCAATAACTATTTAATTGGGGCCCCCCTGTTGAGTATCAACTATTCAGAGGGTTAAATTAAAAGGCATAAAGATTCATGATTTGCTGCTAGCACAAAGAACCCAAAGATTTCCATCTATTCAAAGGCAAACTAACTTTTTGGTATTTAGAAGGTTATTTGCCTTTAATTTTATGTTCGTACAAAAAGTTACAAATAATTGTCTGTTGTACATAAATGTATTATATGTATAATAAAATTCTATAATAAGAAAAAAACTCCAGATAATAGGTCGGGCATTATTATGCAAATGCTGCACTAAAAAAGTGGTAATATACATAATTATCGCCCAATTGCACTGGTTAACTGTACAGTGAAAGATTTTACACAGATACTACATATATAGACGCATTACAGATTGGTGTGAGAATTGCGGATTTCCAGGAAAACGCGATTGCTTAGACAACATATTCTTCCCATACACGATAGTACCGCGTATTAAAACATGGTACGTAACACGCCAACAAAAAATAAAAACGAACTCTGTTTACTTTTCGCGCATGAGGTTCGCGCACCGTTTATTCTTGTCTTAAAACAACGCTAAACACGGTGAAACTTGATATGGCACCGTAGCAGGTTGTAATGCATCGTACTATCGATCGTGTGTGGGGCGCACAAACATAACTTTTGACACAAAAGGTGATGGTTCGTAATCAAAATTCTTCTTTATATACATCAAAGTATAGTTTGGGGTATCGGTTTTTGATAGCGTAAAAGTTACCAGAAGTGTCTTGCAGGGCGAAATAATGTGCCCTTTCCTTAAGGGAGGGGTAAGGGTTTCAGCGTGAAAAAAACACTTCTCTTTCCGATTTTGTTTTAGAAATATGGATTGAGCAAAGTTATTGAAACCTTTTGTACATTATTAAGTATGATGTCGATAATACTCAGTAATTTTTTTATGCGAAAATATCGACAAACAAGCCGGTAACGGAGCTTTTCCAAGAACGTCTTTGGAAATAGACGATTTGCGGTGTACACTGTATCTCAGCTGGAAATTATCCGAAAATAAAAAACTTTAAAATTTAGTCAGAGTATCATTCAATCCTCCCCCCTACGTTCTCTGATTATTATTTTTTTCATTTATAAATTGTTGGTGGTCATTTAAAGTAAAAACTGCTATTTTTTACGAAAAATGTCGTCGTTTTGTAAGTGGAAAGCCCCCTTAATGTAAAAAAAAAATTTAAAACTCAACGTTGGGGGGAGGTATTTTATATATAGAAAGTGTGTACCAAGTTTGAAATGAATCAGTAATGTAGTTTTTAAATAGCAGTGTACACGGACTTTTAAAAAGTGGTTTTGAAAAAGTTCAGTCACCGGCTTGTCTGTCGATATTTTCGCATAAAAAAATTACTGAGTATTGCTGAAATCATACTTAATAATATACAAAAGATTCCAATAAATTTGCTCAAACCATATTTCTAAAAAAAAATCGCAAAAAAAGTGTTTCTTTTTCATGCTGAAAACCTTACCCCCCCCCTTAACGCTTTGCTCTGCATGACTTGGACTTATTGAAGTGCAAAGGTGTACTCAGGGTTTCTGTTACTCCTACCCTTAAAATAAAGCTCCTACACTCAGAAAAAAACTCTGTAATTTCAAGAAAAAAGTTGTTGATTTCAAGAACTTTTCTTGGTTAAATCGTACCCAACAAATTGAGGTTTTTGTTTCAACAATGTTAAAGTTGTTGCTGAAAAGCTTCTGTGGACAACAGCGAATTTTTTCAACACAAAAACGGAATTTCTTATTTTAAATACCTATGTTGTTGGATAAGTCACTGCGTAAGTTGTTGGGACAACAGCGAATCTTTTCAGCACAAGAACGGAAGTTCTTATTCTAAATACCCATGTTGTTAGGTTATTAACTGCGTAAGTAGTTGAGGCAAATACTGAATGTTCTTCGGTAAATCTAGAAAAAATTCAAAATTTTATTGCAGTTGGTGAAGATGAATGTTTTTGTTAGATTTACCAAATTCTTCATTTTGGGAAAATGTGCATAACTTAAATAAAAGTAAAGTATTATAATATTATTCAAGAAATTTATTGCAAACTTTTGGCTTATTTTATATGTACAACATACTTAAATCTAAGAACATCTTCACCATTATTCAATGTAATTTTTTTTCCCGGTATAGAAACATCTTCAATATTCTTTAAATGAAAGCATTCCAACTCATTTAGAATTTTATACGACTGATAGTGTTCCATAAAAGCCGTCTTTATTTCTTTCCCAACAAAAAATACCTGACCTTGGAATTCATAGAAAAGTAACAATATTTTCAAAATTGTATTTTCATTTATGACCTTTACTAATGAATTTTCTGAATAAAATATATTTTTATAAAAAAAACTTTCGAACGCTTTCACTGAAGTTTTATTTGTACAAAGGTTTCTGTAATAAGAGGTTTTTTGCAAATCGAAATTTGATACATTTTTAAAGTCTCGCATATCATCTATAAAAAAATTATCTTCAATAAGCAGAGATGAAAATTGTAAGGAACTTTTCAATGACAAAGTATAAGGTAAATTAACCCGTGAATTGATTGCGTGAGCATATTGCTTAAAGTTTTGATGTTTTGCTTCAAATCTAAAGCACCAAAGACTCTTTAGTGGACCAATATTTTGAATTACAGTTGCATAGTGCACAAGGAAGTGGTACTTCGGTGTTAATGTCATATTAAAGAAATCTATTATAAAATTGTTGTGTTGAGTTATAAGATCTTTTAATTCTTTCAAACAGTCATCCGTAAAATCTGGTAGTAAAATAATATCCACAATTTTGATAAAAATAACTAAAAACTCATAAACGGGATCGTATTCTTTAATTAAGTCACCAATCATTGGTAACATAAAATGCAACAATGTCTTCATTTCTGCTGCATTCATTTTAATCGTATTTTTCATTATATGGCTTTTTTCTATTGGACTACTCATATTTCCTATATTTTCACGTCCGTACGGGAACATTTGTTTTCTGTAGTTGAATGATTCTAAAGTAAAGAATTTTTTTTCATAAATGAAATAATATAAAGATTTTGAAAGATTAACTTTAGCGATTCCCAAGAAAATGTCGTGCATTATGTCGCATGCAATATTTTGAGTAACATGAAAATACGTCAAGCTATTAAATATTGAATTTTCTCTGATTGATCCTGATATGGTGTCATCGAGATTCAAGGTATTTTGATAGTTTGCTTGGTTTCTAATACTCTCCGAAAGTTCTACGGTTTCAGCTTGACATTGTTTTTTCGTTCTTGTGCAAATTCGACAGTAATTATTTGAATTAAAGGAAGTTGTGTATCCTAAAATAAAATTTAGCCCCAAATTGTCACCTAAAACTTGGCCAAGGCAGAAATAAATTGTTAAGGGCTCATTATTAAATATAAACTCAATTCCATTTCGGGATAACTTTTCTAAGATTGCTATAAGTTTACTTAAAGTGCTTGCACTTGGATAATGTTTCAAGTCTTTGGAATTAATAAAACCAGCAATAAAAATATTGTTTAGATGTGAGAGATGGTGTTGGGGAATTACTGGAATACTGTAATAGATACCACATACAGTTTGATTGTGTGGTCCAACTACATCATTAATTTGAAAATCATCAAAGTAAAGGAAAATTGGAAAT
This sequence comes from Dysmachus trigonus, assembly GCA_949715965.1. Taxonomy (NCBI): domain Eukaryota; kingdom Metazoa; phylum Arthropoda; class Insecta; order Diptera; family Asilidae; genus Dysmachus; species Dysmachus trigonus. The sequence continues at coordinate 35,289,108 of OX454319.1, forward strand.
ACAATTTTATCACCAAATTCTCTTGTTTTAGATTGCCAAAGTTTGCCTGTTATAAAGTGATTTATTTTATTTCCGGATCTGATTGCAGTTATATTTTTCAATGTAGAGGCTAATACATTAGAAGACTCGAAAAATTTTTTTATTTGAAATTCAATATCCAAAAGACAACCTTCAATGGTGTTTTCACATAATGTTGGATTTCCGCGTACAACAACTTCATCTAATTCTTTTGAAATTATAAATCGTAAAGGTGGTTTGTAAATTCCAAGATTTTCCATTCTACTAAAGAGTTTATGCTCTGTCTCTATACCATTAAATGGACTTTCTACAACTGATAATATTGCTTCACAATTATGCCTCTTATCAAAATCTATAAAGGGTACAAATTCTTCAAAGCACTCAAAAATTGGTTTAGTAACATAATCAGATACATATTTTTGTATTGTCGGAATATCTTTTCTGCAAAATGTAGATTTTTGGTGAAGTTTTAAAGCAAAATTAATAATAGACTTCATCATCGCATTTTTTTTATTATCCATGATTTCAAGTGTTTTCTTTTCAAAATTACGAGTAGTATATTGGTTGGACATAGCTATTTCATTTTCAATGGGAACGGAATAATCTGAATTTAGTTTTGAATTAGAATTAAGTGTCCTGTTTTGTTTAATTATTACAGGCTCGTCATGGGTTGAGTCTGATGTATTGACATCGTCATGTTTATAAATATGGATTTTGAATTTGTAAAAATTTTGAAATTGTTTGTTACATGAACTAAACTTGCATGAATATTTGAAAATAACTGGCGTTTTGTGGAAATTTCTTAAGTGGTCAATTAGACGTTCTGCCGTTTTAAAAAAATGTTTACAAATTGAGCAAATATGCGCAGATTGTTTTGATGGATGCATGAATAAAATTTTTGTTTTCGAACTACTCAGAATTGCTTAACTTTCCGATAATATTTTGAATTTTTGGAATTATCTGCTTACAATTAATTTCGTAAATGTATTCTTGAAGGAACATCCACACATATTTGCTCTTTGGAGAATACTCCAAATTAAAAACAAAACAAATTTTTATCAACAGATCTATTGCTCTGAGGAGAGTTGGTACCTTATAGATAACGCTGTCCATGTACACGTAGAATTCTTTCAAATTCTGTTCACTTTCCCCAATAGCCAACACTTTGGGTTGTATTTTCAGTTTTTCTTGTATGGCCTGGTTTTTTAGTTCCTCTTCTTTTTGCTTCAAATTGTTTAAGTTGTGCAAATGTATAATCATGTCAGCTTGAGCGTCAGAAATAGATGGCTTGGAGGTTTTACTTAATCTTGGTGGTAATATGATAGTGTGCAAAAGATTAAAAAAACAAAAATGCCGGGAATCTAGAATTAATAGAAGTTTTTCAAGAGATACGTATTGAAGATCGTGATAACTACCTGTACTCAATCCGCTTGTAGTCATTTTCTCAAAAACCTGAAGGTTTAATTTGTCCTTAATACAAATTGGGAAAAATATTTGATTTATTTTGCTTTCCAAGTCATCGATCTTTTCAAACAGAAGTTTATTTTTACCAGGATGAATAGCTTCAAAATCAATATCAATCTAATAGGAAGAAAATGGATTATATTGCGCACTTTGCATGATTTTTGAATTCCAACTTACAAGTTCATATCCTTCTGGATCCTTATATCTTGGCCAGTCTTTGAAAATATCAGCCACAGAATCCTTGTTTTCATTCATGCGAAAAACAGAAGTTTTCTTCCAATAATCGGCAATGTTACTAGGCCGGTTGTGACTTAACCATCGCTTAATAGTTCCTAACTCTTCTTCGTTAATGCATTCACTGGCTGTTTTCTCGTCTGATCTTTGGGATGCTGTTGAATCAACTGGGAATTCCGAGATTTTGCGTGGTACTTTTCTTTTATAAACAGTATTAAAATACCGATCATAAAGCTTGCCAGAAGGATTTTTCTTGTTCTTTCTGGGAATGTAGTACGTTAACTGTAAGTATGAAGAGGTTTTTTTTTTACATTTTAAAGCTACATCATACTAAGCCAATGTTATTATAAGTAGGTACTTACTGCATTTTCGGTTGGAAACAACTGAATAATTGCTTCTGTGACATTTATCATAGTAGATGGGTCCATACGAGTTTTGCTTCCGTGGAAATAATCACAGATTACTCTTACTAAAGTAGTTTGTTGACTTTCAGTTAAAATTTTATTGACACTATAGTCATTGAGAATTTCCTGCCCTCCGACAGTTCTTTTTAAAATCTCCTCAAGATTAAAAGTCATATTGTTTGAGATTGGAAAACCTGATTGAATTGATCTCGAGGAGGAATCCGAGGATAACCATTGTGATACAGGGTTAGATATAGTCTTATCACTTCCGCAGCATGTTAATAAATCGTACTTATAGGAGATATAAATATATATATACGTATATAATAGTTTTTTATTAGAGCAATACTTACTTTATTTGATTCACGCCACATTTGGAGATGATAACGAAATTTTATTTTTTCGCCAATAAGTTCTCTGGTATTGAAAATTTGATCCAAATCATGAGAGTGTATCATTTTTAATATTTCAATAGAATTGATACCGCACTCTGCTAGGTTTTTAATTGTTTCCATTTGGAGGCCCCACTCAATAAACAGACACACTACTTCCGTTGTTGCATTTGCAATACAAACATCAGCCAAGTCACTCTCAGGCACTTCCGCACAAGAATTTAAATTTAACTCCATATTTTTTTCAAAATAAATTTCACTTTTCACTTAGTTATAAAATCTCGGCCGTCTGCACCTCTTCACACGCGTACGAGAAATGACGCCGGTAGTAATAAACGGTAATAAGTAAAAACTGCGTCCAGTTTAAAAGTTAAATTCTTGATTTAAAAGTAAAGTTCTTGGTTTAAGCGTAAACGTTGTTGTGTTTTCAAGAAAACCGTTGTCTGACTAAAGAACTGACTTAATTTAAAAAGTTCGACTGTTGAACCAAATACTTTTTTGTTGGCTGGTAAGAGTGTTACGCTTAATATGTCAACAACTTTTCCGTTGTCAAATCAAGTGCGGCACGCTTAAATTAACAGGGGAAAGTTTTTAACAATCAACAATTTCGTTTTTATTTCAAAACTATTTTTCTTGTTTCAAGAACTTTTACTTGTTGTAACATCAAATGCGGAAATTGTTGTTTTTAACAGTGGATTTTTTTCTGAGTGTAGTCTATGCGAATGATATAATTATTCCTTCTGACTCGTATATAGCTAAGAAGAACATCTTTATGAGTACTGCTAAATGAGTAAATTAACTATTAATTTAAACGAAAATAAAATTATTTTATTTCAAAGTGTTGGTCACGATAAAAGGAAACATGTATCCCTCCTATATAGTAATGAAAAGGTAGATTACGTAAAACAGTATGCATACCTTGTAGTTACTTTCACAGAAACTGCTCTTTATGAGACACAAACCAGACAATTTTTAACTAAAACAAAATCTGCTTGCGGGTCTACTACTTCTTTAATTTACAACTTAAAAATCACCTCATGGGATATTTAGTAATTTACATTAAGCTATTTATTACACGTGCTTGTTAGCCCTGTTTTATTAAACCCCGTGCAAATTTATACCGTTGGTCATCGACAAGACCGAAAACATGCAAAGTCTAATTTTGAAAGATTGATAAATTTGCCTCAATGTGTACTTAACTATTCTACCAGGCTGGAGTCGATATTATCTCAGATTTTGTCTTTTTTATATTTAAAATAGTTTTGAGCTAGTAACAGAAGTGCTTGCTATGCTTAATAATCGTAACCCAAAAGAATAATAAAGTACAAGTTTTGCAAATTAAAAATACATTTTTGATCCAATTGGAAAAATCCTACTTCTGAAGTGGTAATTATTAAAAAGTAGTGCGTTGAGAAGATCAAAAGATAAAAGTAAATTAATGATGTGCATACCATAAAAATGTATGAATCACCCTGTAATTCCCGGACAGTTGAGATTGCCACCCCCCTGCCATACAAATTTTCTTTGTTGAGATCTTTCACCACACTTACTTTGACATAAGCAATCTAAAACACCATGTACAAAAGTTAAGGTTTGAAAACCATTTCGTCGTAATTTTATTCATATTGATGTTAAACATCCAGAATTTACTTTTTTGCAGTGCATTTTAATTTTCATTATAATCGTGTAAATTGTAGAGGATTTATTGTTGTACAAATGCTGAAAATATCTTGTATAACTGCCCTTTAATCAACAAAAAACGAAGAAAAAGTTGAACTTGCTGTACTCAGATTAATTGATTTTTAGGTGGGAGATCTTATTGTCGTTACTATAGATAGTGTGCGAAAAAACAAGAAAATAATTTTGGTAATCATAGACTTCTTAGAGGATTGCTCAAGGGCAGATAATAAGTTGTAGAGGAGTACAGTATCCTTGTGATGATAAAAACGAAAAATCATTCAAGGTGAAAAGCAACAATTCCCTTGTTAAAGGAGCCTTCTCAATATAATTTAGGCGAAAAACTTACAGAAGCCAATTGAGGGCTGAACATTTCCAATTTCCACGCCTTCTTCAAAAGGAAACAAGTCGGAAGTGAAGAAGTGGATAAATTTTCAGATTTTCACCTTACGATTCGACGCGATTCAGTTTTTCATTAACGTAAAAATCAATCAATCAGGAGCACTCTCAGGATTTTGCCATTTTCATTTTGTGGGAGACTTTTATTTGGCTCACAAAGATACCTGTGATTTCACTCGTTTGAATATCTTCTGAGCAATTCTCTTTTCCAGATCTTCTCCTCTGTTTATTCTTTTGAGAAAGAAATCTACAGATAAGATTCACATGCCCGCTGAAGCGATAATATTGAAGGGAAAAATATTTCCCTCCCTTAAGTTTTCAATTTAATCTCAAAATTGTCTCAATAAGCATTCATGGCTAGTCATTCGAAACAGCAGCAATTTTCTGCCACAAACAATCCTGAAAGGTACTATCTTTCCTAAATTTAAACAGTCTTAGGTGGGTAATATTTGCTTGTCAGGCATTTAAACGTCTTGCGTGAAATTCTTCAATCACCGGCTGATACGAGGACTGTTTGATAAGTCAGTTGTTTTAGTGAAATGAAAACAAAAAAATTCCATTTATTCTTCCAACTCGATACACATTTGAAATATATCTGTCAAACATAAAAATTTTTGACAGCTCTCGAAAGCAGATAAGTTTGTTTTTCTGTTCCTTGCTACAATGAAAAAAAGTTGATTTTGTATGCTGATCGCTGAATGTTTATAATTTTCTTGGCCGAAATCACCAAAATTTGGAGAATAATGAACGAGGGAGCAGTTCTTTGCACACGTGATTCAAATTTTTTGGTAAAGAAAGTTTCAGATGTCAATCGCTTTGGAGTTAATTATAAATGGTTTGAAATTTTGAAATTTATAATATAAATAATATTTATTTAATCTTATTTAGCTTTTTCGATTTAAATATCTGAATTATTTAATGGTTAAAGCATTTGTAGTATGAATGATAAGCTACTCAAAAGTCAATCCTGAAAACCAAGACATATTGTCAAAATAAAAATAAGTTTCGAGCGAAAGAACGATTTAAATTACATCTTTACTAATTGATTGCCGGTTATCTTGCAAACTTTAAAGGAAAAATTCGAGATTTTGGTTCAGAAATAACGTAAATTTTCAGGGGTATTAATATTAATCTAAATAGATATTACTCCTACAGATTTCTGATCAGATTAGAAGGAAAGTATTATTAAAATGTAAATGCGTATAAAGAATTGATAAGGTAAAGTTTAAGTCAAAAATTAACACAATACCGCAAGACCCCGAAATGCGGTGAGGCTCGAAGCCGGGCCCAAAATATGTTTCTAAATATATACTTTCTTCCCCTAAAAAGAATAACAAATATCTCAATCCTATAAAAATATCGAGAGAGAAAAAGTCAAAAATTAACAGGTTTTACTATTTTCGTTGTTTTCTTTAATTTAAAACGTTTCTGGCAACTCGTTTAAATTGTTGCTAAAAATGGAAAAGAAACTAAGTAAGCGGTACAACAAAAAGAAGAAAATTAAAAATAGAGCATGGGTGCTTCTCTAATCACAATTGTTGATGAATTATGAAAATAGTAAGTTTTGAGCTCGTTTTACTAAATTCGATAGCATATTAAACAAAAGATTGGCTAGGAAATAATACGAGAAGCTAAAATCGATTATAACTAATTAAATATGATCCATTGGGTATTGTTTGCATAACAACACACATTCTAACCTGATAAATGCGATTTGAGGTCTGCTTTAGAATAAATATTCATTGGAATTGATTAACGAAAATGTTTCAAAATTTACATCGTTTCAGCAATATGTATGACGTAATCCTTAAACAATTTATTTTGTTTAAATTAACCAACTTTCTTTTTCTGAGTGTATCTAAATATGTATATTTTCACGTATATTTAGCAGAACTTGCGCCTGTAGTGTATGGAAATATAAACGACATTTGTAAAAGTATTAGGTTGTAACATAATAATCTGATAATTTTTTAAGAAATTTAAGAAACTTTATATATTTTTTTTATATTTTTGTACAATTTAGCTTAACATTTTATTAAACATATGGTCCATCATTATCAATGATCTCCTGCCTCCATTCTCGTAAAACTTGGGCTCATGAGAGTTAAAAAATTCCGACAACCACTGTTCCAATGCATCTCGGTCATCAAAAGATTTTCCGCTAATGTGAGCCTGCAACGATCGGAACAAGTGGTAGTCAGAAGGAGACATATCCGGCGAGTATGCAGGATGGGCTAAGGAAATCCAGCCTAGCTCCATAATTTTTTTAAATGTCATTGAAGCGGTGTGAGGGCGGGCATTGTCGTGGAGGAGGTATACATTGCCGTGTTCTCCTTTAAGATTCACGGCTACCTTATCTAGCATATCACAGTAGCGTTCACTATTTATAGTCGTTCCTTGTGGTAATAGTTTCCAGTCGATAATGCCGTGCACGTTCCACCAAACACTCAACATAACCTTGTGTATAGTAATTTTACATTTAACTGTTGATACTCCTCTTTAACCCGCGCTAAGTCATTTTCGCTTATTGTTATAGTTAACATAAAGCATCCACTTCTCATCCCCGGTAACCAAATTACGAAGTCAAGCAATAGTACGATGTGAAGTGAGTAATTGCGCACAAACCGCCACTCGCATCATGCGTTGACCATCCGTCAATTCGTGGGGTACCCATTGACTGTGCCTGTACACTTTACCCATCACTTTCAAATGTCGAGCGATAGTAGTATGGGAGCATCCGAGTTCTTCTTCAAGTTGACGAGTAGTCCTCCTTGGATCTTCCTTGATAAGCTGCTACTACTCCATAATGTTACTCGCTGCGCTGTCGATTATTGCACTGATGAACTGAGCGGGTATTTATATTCATAGTCACAGAACTTTCTCGACGTTGTAAAAAATGTCCAGAACGTTTCCGAAAAAATTATCAGATTATTATGTTACAACCTAATATTTCATTTGTAATGTACACTTACATTAAAGTTTACTGTACTTTTAGAAGAATAATATGAACAGCCCATATACATATGTATAGTTATACTATATGGTGGTCTTAACATGTTAGGATATTTCCGTTTAAAGTTTTCCAAATCTATAACGTTTTCTATGGAATAATTTCGTTTTATGTAATTTTACAAAGAAAGTTTGTAAATTTTCAATGTTATTAAGTGTATTTTAATTTGATCTTTCAAATTTAAATGTTTTTCCTGTAAAATTACAAAGCAAAAAAATATTACAAATATATTTTGTATATACAATATACAAAAGAATATCATCTTACAACTTGCTACTTTAAACGGTTCGAAGTCGACAACTTTTACAATATTTCTGTGGGTGAGTAAATTCTTGGGTAATTTTACGAAAGAAATGTGTGAAATTATCTTGAAACACACAATTTTGTTTCTTTTTCTGTAGTCCAGACATTTACTACGTATACATGCGGGGATTCAATCTGGATTCAATCCAGTTAAATGTCATGTAGACGCAGATCGAACCCAAACGAAATCGACTCGATCCGATCCAACTTCTCAACCTGGATCGAATCGAAATTATCTCATGTAGACGCGGATGGAGAGATCGAAAGATCGAAATAGCTCTGACAGCTCAAATTCGGCTATGCAGTGACTCGCAAAGGTAGTAAATCGATTGAATTTTTTAATTTATTATTTATTAAAATGCAATGAGTAAAAGGAATTTGTGGAAGCATGAGGACACCCTTGCGGTCCTCGAAATTATTCAAGAGACAAATTCTCTTGCCGTATTTGACGAAAAACTTTATAAAAACATGGAAGTGCACCTAAAAATTAAAACCGGACTTGTGTAAAAAGGTTATAATACCAAAAACTACAACCTAATTGAAATAAGGTGGAAGAATTTAAAGCGTTATTTGTCACTTCGATAACATTTCGAGTTTTTAATAATTCGATGCACATCGAATTTCGATCTTTCGATCCTTCAATCCTTCATGTATTGTATACGTAGTAATTACTGTATAAAATAACAGAATAAATGTATTTTGTTTAAGCGAATAAAAAACATATATGTAGCGAATGAATATCGAATTAATTCCAATAACTCGGCTATTATTTTTATTAAATTATTCAGTAGGATTTTACAGATCTTCTAATTTAATTTTTGTAAATAGATAATGCACACATGATATTTCATTAAATTTTCGGTTTTTGTTCTAGAATTACTAAATAACTAAATTTTACACAGATTGAAATGTATTTGAAACTCGGAAAACCCGGTTATTCCATTTTCGCCTAGACAAATTAATGATTTGCGTGTAATTTACACAAATTTTATATCGCGTAGTTTTTTATTCAATTTGGACGCCTATCATGTTTCCATACAAACCTGGTGCATGGTTCTTTGTCAATCATAAAATGTTCGATCGTTAATTGGATTCTCGGTTTATGAATACATGGAATTGTACTGATGTAACAGAAATACTATGAAACATAATAGGGTTTTCATGATTTGTTTGCATTTTCTATTGTATTTTTGTAAAAAGTGTAAAGAAATGGGTTGCCATAGGCACATATCTAAAAATATAAAATTTCACAATTAATGCAACGAAACGATGGGAATTACAGAAAACCGTGAAAATCTACGATGGGATGAACAATTTTTTCTCTAATTAAATGAAAAATTTTTGACTTTAAAATGAAAAATGAAAATGAATACGTATTGTATGTTGTTGGTGTATCTTACGACCTAAAAATTCTTGGAAAAAACTGCAGAAAGTGAGTGGATGCCATTAGCATGGACCGAAGATACGTTTCCATGCTGTGTTCACCATTAGGAAAGATGCTTTAGCAGTTGGTATTGCTAATTGGCACTCTTGCCAGCGTTGGTGCGTGAATGACGACTGTCGAGCGGAAGTAACCATCGGGCAATCCTGGGGCCTACCTCGACTCGGTCTTACAATTAGACGAGCTGCGGGAGGGATTAAAGTGCCAGGCGAAGCTAGCGTATATTTGCACTGATCCCTGAATCTTTTTGATTGTGTTCCGTAGCGTGAATTTGTTTTTAATCAGTTGGTATGAAAAGTGTCAGGACGCAGTAAAAGGACCAACACCAAAACAAAAGGAGCCAACTTACAATGACGTCAAGTGCAAACAATGCAACAATTAAGAGAAAAGAGAAATCGGAAGAGCCCTGCAGCGGAAGTCCTTACACAAGTCTTTCTTGCGAACAACCGACCAACGACGCAGGCATCTAGGGCTTTTATTTTTATGATATTCACATGGAAAAAGGGCCGTGTTCCGGATGACTGTGTGTGCTGCTGGCTGGTACCAAAGCGCTGAGCAGTCATGGGATAATTATTATTGTTGGCGGGATATAAATTCATCTTTCCGTAATAATTGTTTCGCAGGAGTCTCGATGCTTGCTTGCGTCGTGCGAGTGCAGGACGTGACTAAAATGCACTGTGCAGTTTAGCCACGAAGACTGTGGTCGGAAAGTCTGCATCCATGTCTACGTCTACCTATCCACTAGTCGACGAGTACGTCATACTTCGCCCTACGGGACGCCTGGACCAGTCTTGTCAGTTGAAATGAGTCCAGAATGAAGGCTTTACTCTCGCCTGAGGGTTTCTGTTAAATAGTGTTATGAGCAGTCAACACCCACCGGAAATTGTTCCGTCAATTACTTCTTGTCTCTGGAATGAGTCATTGTTTTGCAACTTCACCCATTATGAATATGACAAAAATAGCCTAGTTGCCATTTCCACAAACTTTTCAAATAGTGATAAAATTAAGTACATAATTTAACTACACTTCCAATTATTATTTAAATAAAATAATAAAGCACTAATTTTTAGAAACCAATTTAATTTAAATTATTTTATTTACAGACATAATTCTGAAAACAGTTTTTACAACGATTTTATTAACTGACTTTCTTCGTCTGGAACAAATTTTGCAATCAAAATGTCGAGTAGTTCTACTTAAGCTAGAGCTTTGAAATGTTACACACTTAAATAAGTCCGCTGACAATATAATATAGTATATTTAATATGGTAGGCGCTCCAAGATGGCGGATTACCCTTTTGTTCACAACCCTTTAATAAGGGTATCAAAAGAAAGGGTTCGCCAAATAGAATGCGATTAGCTAAGTGACTTCATTAAAATTAAAACTTAAATTAACAAAGTAAATTATTACACCCAACGTCAAGGTGTGAATGCCGCAGCGCTGAATGGCAGAGGGGTGTGTAAAAATACCATGTCGCTAGCGTCTAACCTCAGGATACTAGAGTTACGCTGTTGTAATAAGTGCCTTCTCCCTTTATTGGAACTCTGGGGGAATGAGCGGTTTTAATCTCCAATTCTCAGTAGTTCTTGAGTAATATGGTATAAACATTGGAACTGCAGAAAGAAGAATGCTACCAATAAAACTGTCATGGACTTCAGCTGTACATAAAATGTAAGATATTACAATTCACAATTCAGTTATAAACTAGCGATAAAGTATATTTGAACAAGGTCAAGTACATGTCGCTCTTAGCAGTGTAATCACTGGACGATTTAAGGGGTTACGCGGGTTTTGAATTAAAAAAAATCACAATTTTTCGCAAAAAAAAGAAGAAAAAAATGATTTTCGAATTTTTGACCACGTTTTTTAAGAAAAAATTGATTTTTTTTAAATTTCTGTGAATTAAGAAGATTAATTGAGAAGAAGTGTGGACAACTTCAGTAAGGTTGGATTATAAGTTTTTGAGAAATTCCGAATTCAAAATTGTAGTTTTGAGAAAAACGCGTTTAATGTAAAATTACTTAAAAAAAAAAAAAATTTGTTTGGCAACTTGTTCAAGTGATGTACTTTTATATCCCTAATAGTTGAAATAAATTACTTGTATAAATTTCGTACAAAAAATTCGAAAAATTGTGATTTTTTTTGGAATTCAAAACCCACGTAACTCCTTACGGATACGAGAGCTTGACCCCAAAATATTAATAGATAAAACACCGTGTAGTACATAATTCCTAGAAGAAATTAATCGCATAAGAAATTACAGAGCTATATATATGTACATTCAATATTTTATCACAAAGATTTAGAATTAAATTAAATATATGTATAAAAAAAGCTTTTACAAACAACGTTTTTATAAATGTGTTAAAAAGGAAAAAGTAACTTTTTCTCCGATCTTACAACAAATGTTTCTAAATTTATATAGATTATTAAAACTAAAAACGATGATTGATTGTGATCTATCATAAAGGATATTTTATGTTGAACCAATAAACGCAAAACTTTTTTATACCGCTTCGGTTCAGGATTTGGATAAACTAATTTTTGTGTTAAATTGGATTAGAGCTTTGATTTGAGATTTCTCATAAAAACCATCAAATTTCAATGATTCACATTCTCGCATCCATAAAACCTGCCAAAACTTGAACCAGGAATTTTCAGGTTCAAATTTGATCAGATTCTACGTGTGTGAATTACGGCAATTTGACGAATTGAGTCGCTTCTAAATTCCAATTTTATGTAAAATTTGCCTAGCTGTCAAATTGAGCAAAAAAAAAAAAAAAATTTCTAATTTTAATTTTAGCATAATTAGTGAAAAATAATAGGGTTAAACGTTAAAAAACAATTTTTTTTTATTTTAAATTCATTAATGGATGGGAATTTTCAAAATTTTATTGTGTGACACTTTTCGAAGCGAAATAATGTTTATTTCTACAATAACTTTATGAAAAAATTGATCTTTCTCAGTTATTTATGTAGGAATTATTATAAAAATCAGCCGGATACCGAAAGGATCGAACCTGCGACTCTCGAATTAATGCTGCGATTCTCTTACCAACTGAACTACAGTTTCCAGTTACCGATATCTTCGAATAATTCTGACATTCTAATGAGATGTGTGATCGACACCTAATTTGTTAATTAAAATCTGAGGCAATTCTTCACCCTGACACTCGATATCTTTGAAATCGTTCTTATGTTCAATTTCAAATCGTTTGTTATTATTCTTTCGTCATAATTTTTGTTGTATGAAAAAAAAAAAAAATTAATAAAACCAAAGCGACCTGGATTATGTTCTGGTGTTCAGAAATTCACACTCGAAAAAATAAATATCTTAACTACATAACTTGTTATATGTATGCTTGTATTTCACACTTAATTGATATCTTATTATACTTGTAACAGACTTATTGGGGGCAGAGAAGTGGTATCAGGTCAACATAGCTTTTACCAGTTTTTAAACTATTTCATCTATTCTATCGCTGTTTTTAGCCTTAATTAGAAACTCTGAAATATCTTTTTCGAAATTTAATACTTTAAAATTCATCAGTGACCGGGCTTTCAGATGCCAAAAATAACGATGTGAAATATTGTGGCCTGGAATTTGAACAATAAAAGAATTGTTTTTTTACTTATCAAGAGTTTTTCAACTACTTTTATCATTGTATAATAATTACCGAACAATTTTTATACGTTTGTATTATAAATGTTACCTTTCACCTTGGTTTTGTAAACTTCTTTAAAGGATTTTGATAAAGGAATTAATCTATTATTTATCGCTGCGAATGAGCAATTTACTTACGTCTTGGGTTAAATAATTAGGTACATTGATTTTATCATCACACAAACAATTTCTTAATAATAATAAGAAAATGCCTAACGCCTTCGCCATCACAATGAATGAATGAATGAATGAATTTCTTAAGAAGTTGTTTAAGTTGTTTACTTACGCTCTTTCAACCCCCACGTTGCGAAAAGACATTGAATTGTATGCCCAGACATTAAAATCAATGCTTTCAATGCGGCTACCTCATAAATCCCTATTTCCTTCAAATTAACTCCCATCTTCTTTAAATTGTTTCCATGAGGAAGTCTTTATTATTGGAGAGCCCTTAATTTCATCACCTTACTTTGGATGGCTATTTAGAGCGATGTCTTTAAGCGCTGCGTTAATGTGCAAATCTCCTTAAACACCAATAAAGTTACAGCTTGAATTGTTTAAACATGAATTAACTAGCAACTAAAAGGCAATTCAAATCCCAAGCAATTATTAAAGGCAAACATAATTAGAGCGCTCCACCGTTCGTTCGAATAGATTTCTCTTCGGAGGGAGATCCAGAATGGACTAGGTGTCACCAAGTGCCCCTTTGTCAATTTCAATATTTTGCTAAAATATTCAGAGCATACTGTCAAATAATTAAGGACAAAGTAAGCGTTTTAGCAATTAACACTCATAACATTCCGCAGGCTCAGGGAATGGCTCAGCATATTTTACTGTCCATTAACTACTGAGACATCGTATTTTAAATTTTAATCATCACTCCTCGGGGAATTCCTAGATGCGAGGCCAAGCCGGTTCCCTTGGCTTAAATCCGCTAATGTTTTCGTTCACTGACGAACATTAGAGAATATTCTATTAATTCTAAAGAACTGCCAAAATTTCTAATTTTAATTAACATATTAAAGTTAAAATAGCTGGGAAACCAGTCATCCAGTGAGTGAGTTTAGTTGAAGTTTTGGCGTGTGGTCCCAATATGTGATTCTATCGACCATTTCGGTCTATAAATAATAAATTTTTGAAATTCAGGGCGACCTAGTTCTGATCTGAGAAGTAATATAACTTTTCGGGACTTTTGGGAATATTCTATTGAATTTGAATTTGTTGCAGGAATATTCTATTGAATTTGTATTCACCCTATCCGGGATATAGTCACAATGAATCTAAGAGATTATTATTTAAACATAGCACCACATTGTTTCTGCGAAAATATAATAAATTAAAATCAATTCCGTGATAATGCGAATCATTTGAGATTTTAATAGCGCAGCAGTAAATAGGTTTACAGAAGTGGTTAAAATTGAAATGGCTTCTGTCGAAATGTGATTAAATTTTGTTCATAGAGTGCACTTGTGCTGAGCTACAGGGTGTTTAGTAGTGTTAGTATATCATAAGAGATGCTATATATTAGATTTTTAATAAGGTTCTCTTAAACTATATTTTTGCTAAGTTTCTTTCAAATTCGATGGAGTCCATTTTCCCGTGTATCATATTTAGTTTCCTCTTAAAGGTAATAATAATTTATTTGCATTCAATATCAAATACCTACCAATATATCTATATAATTTATTGGGTAGTGTTATTTAAATATTGAATTATTATGTAATTATCGATATATCGAAGTAAGTGTGTATTATTATGTGGCTTAAAAATATTCATGCCTCCTTGATAAAATAATAATAATAATAATCTTATTTTTTGTTTAATTTTGAATATTTTCATGCTTAAAATTAAACCGAAACTTAACCAAAGGATTTATTCGTATCAAATATTAATTTATTTTTAAAAAGTTTCATATTGTTTAATACAATCTAATAATTACGAATAACGTAATCTACTTCCTAAGTCCTTTTCAATTGGCACATATAAATTTTATCAATTATTGTTTTCAATATTTTCTATATTCCATTAACATTTTTTGTTATTCCACTTTTCAATATTCTTTTAAAACGATTTATTTCACTATTGCTTCAAAAGATTTACAATCGTGACACTCAAACATAATTTTCCAAACAATGAACATTTCCTATAGTAAATCGATAAATAACTATGTTATTGATAAAGGGTGTTTTTTTACCTGCATGAGAAGTTTCGATGGTTGTTGTCTTTGGTTTGACAGTTGAGAATGTAAAACTGTGTTGACATTTCTGTTCAGTTAGGTTTGGCAATTCATCGTGAAACGTTTAACGCCAGAACAACGCTTCTTAATTGTGGAAATTTACTTTGAAAAAAATAAATCTGTTCGCGAAGTTCATAGAGCACTTCGTCCATTTTACGGTCAATATAATCGGCCTAGTGAGCAAGCAATTTGTGCTTCTCGATTCAAAACCATTAACGAATCACCATTACATTAATTAAAATTGACTATTTGGTGCGGCTTGCACGCTGGCGGCATCATCGGTCCTTATTTCTTTCGAAATGAGGAAGGAGCTGCCGTCACGGTGAATGGCAAGCGCTATCTAGCCATGCTGACTGATTTTTTGTTTCCAAAAATTAATAAGCTAAACATCGGAGACATTTAGTTCCAACAAGATGGCGCAACTTGCCATGCAGCGTGCTTAACCATCAATTTATTGCAAAATCAATTTGGTGACAACTTCATTTCCAGAAGTGGTCCTGTTAATTGGCCCCCTCTTTCTCTCCCTCCTCTCTCTACTTTTTATGGGGCCATGTTAAGTCATTGGTTTATGCCGACAAACCAGCAACTCTTGAAGCATTGGAAGCCAATATTCAAGCCACCATTGACACCATACGGCCAGATTTATTGCAAAAAGTACTGAAAAATTGGACTGATCGAATGGACTACTCGTAGCCGCGGCGGACATATGCCGGAAATCATATTTAAAAAATAAATGCCATGTAATTATCTACCAGATTATAATAATAAAAAATTCATTCCAACAATATTTCTGTCTTGTATTATTATTTAAAGTTCCCAACCTCTTAAAAAAACACCCAGTATAATAATTCCTTTCCTTTTGTGTAGTTGCACAACTCGAATAGTTTGAATAGACTAATGTAAATCTACAGCAGAAAATTTCTTCCCAATATTCTCCAATAAATGAAATTTCTTTCGTTTAAGTTATAAGTTATTAGTTAGTTAGTAGGTATATCATGTTTAAAGCCAGAGAAATGATATTTGATTAAAACGTAACAATGTGACTTTTTATTTTTTGCTGTGAGCTTTCTATTCACCTAATCAATTTTAAATACTTAAACTGTTATCAAAAGGTGAATATGTGACATCAATAATATTAAATTCCAAAATAATTATATAGAATTTCCATTCATTTTCATTTCAATTCGTAATTATGATTTTCAGGGATGCTGCTTTGAAGGGATATGTTGTGAATTATCATAAAAATTTCACACATCAAAATGAAATTTTCATGCAAACTGGTATTGGGTGATTTGAAATAATTTGTTAATAGATAGTTCAACGCCGAATAAAAGTTATTTCTTAAGTAGTTTGGGTTCTATGAGGAATCAATAAAAATTATATAATGTCCTTTATAATTTCACCATATTGGGGTCGAATCGAGGATTCATGTTTGAAACATCTTAGAATTTAACCAATGAGGTTATGTAAGCTATGACCTCAAACGACTGTGACCCAATATAAAAATATCGTATGCATTAGACGAACACGTAAATTATCAATTTCCTTGTTGATTCCTACCTAATGTTCAAGGGTAAATCAACAGTCCTTGTTTTCTATTTACGTCAGTTAACAAGGTCAACCAACTCCAATTATCATAAACCCATAAGTGAAATTGCATCGTTTTCACCCTTACAAAGCTTTAAATCAAACCCATCGCCATAAAACGCGCCACATCAAAATCATCTAAAGCTGCTGAAATCTTCATTTTATTGCGATGAATTTAATCCCCTTAGCTGTTTGGTAGCAGTTGAAAGGAAGGTCACGGTCCGGTTCCACAAATGGAGCAAGTAGTTAATAAATCTGTGTCTGACTGGCGCCAGAGGTACGTAGTAAAACCAACTTTCGGCTCTGGGGCTCTTCTAAATGTTATGTTGAAAAGGCCTTGTAAAACGTGACGTCCGGACAAAACTACCGAACCGGCAGCATAAAGTCATAACCCTGGAAGTTTGAGAAAAATTACAACAAATTCGGGCATAAATTCATATTAAAAATTTTTATAGCCCAACATCCAGAACATATTGCGGTCGGACACACTATTTCTATGTGGCAGCACCCACATCCACAGGTTCAAGGAGGCGTATTTATTCACACCAGAGAAAACGCTCCAAAGTGCCGAGTGTGCCCGAGGCCTAAAAATGTACTGGCCATTTTACAGCATTAACAAATGTACGGGTTTCGTTTCGAGTCCTGTGGATCCGAGCACGGGTGCGAGTCGGGCACCAGGATGTAATAGGACAGTTGGTGTATAGTGTTCATAAAGAAAGGCCCACTTAGTGCCCGAGGCCCATGAAAATAGGCACGTTTAAGCGCCATTTATTTCGCAAACGTGACGACTCAGCCAGGATATGTGTAATGTGTATGGTTAAGTTTATTTTTAATAAAGTCGTGACAGCTTGACGCCTTTATTTACGCTGAGGGAGAGTGACATGCCACCCCCAAAGGTACAGTCATATGCACCCTGCAAATATTACACATGAGTTTTCCATTTACCTAAATTATCGACGGCAATAATCGGCAGACCCCGATAAATAGAGCCCATTGCATGCACAGAAAGATCGTCCGTAATGAAATTGTGCATATTACTTGTGTATGAATTGCCGTTCCAGTGCTTTCCACACACTCTCATATGTAAATTATAGTATAGTCGCATCGCACCATTGCCTGTTCAGGTAGTTAGAAATATTCACCCTTTGTTGATGCTCCTGGCGTTTTACTTCTCAAAAAACAATGTATAATAGTTAACGATGCCCCTATTTGTTTTGTTTTTTGAAAGAAAACGAGTTAATGATCTAGATATAAATAAATTAGTCAAGCTTAAATGTCCGACCTACTTTTCATCGGGATTATTACTGATTTTGGTGATAATGAGATAGACAATCTCCCTCAAAACCTGGTTCACGAAATAAAGAAAGCAACAATTGTGAACATATTCTCAAAACTCCATAAGCTGCTAGTAAGCTCAGCGTCCCATGCTTTAACCGTATGTAATCACTATTGTAGGAAATAAGGTTAACATTTCAAAAACTCGTGCCCTTTCATTCAGTTGCTTAGAACTTGTTTTTTTGCGAATGAAAAGAACTTGTTTTTTTTCGCGAAAACCATCCTTTCTTCAACTGACGTCAATGCAATGGTAGCAAAAACAAACTTTACTTAAATCAAACATCTTAAATTATAACTGCAATTAAATTAAGCAAAAATCCCAAAGTTCCTATTTCGCAAGGCTTATGTAATTTTTTTTCGAAATCAATATATTTCGCACTCATTTTGAAGTTTACCACTGTACCTACATTTTGGGAACTTATTGAATGACTGACCTTTACGAATTAACCAAAAAATGTTTTTAGATGCAAGATATAGATTACTTTGAAGGTACTTTGGAATTAATTATAATATTATCTAACCTATTTGAAGCAGAGAATCCAAATTTTGGTAACGTATATTACATTTATAGTAGTAACCTCTTATACGTTGTATAACCTCTTTTTACTAGATTAGATTAAAATCATTGCAGTTTCAAGCACTTTTTAAAAATTTCAAATGTTTACTCTAGGTAGCTGTTAGTAACAGGAGGATAGATGAAAAAAAAAACCACAGGTAAAACATTCTTCTACATTCACATATTAATGGAATAATCTCATTTGTGTTGTCAAAAGTAGGATAACTTTTATGACATTGAGGAAAACATATTGCCTAAGAATTATGCAAACAAATGTAAAGTTCATCTTTATTAAATAAAATTGAAAAAGCAATAAAGGGAACAGCGCATTATACCTGTACTATGTATAGTATTTTAGAGCTGCTCATTATAATTCTCGATGCCAATATTATTCACTTTGACGAAGTCAAAAGCGACATAAAACGTAAATCGAAAAATATTCTTGGAATTTCAAATGAAAGGTCTTGTGAAATATACAACATTAGCAGAAAATCCAGACAAAAGCTACCATACTTGATCCCTGATTAAAGTGAAAAGGAATTTGCACTTTACCTTCCTTTTATTTTACGTATATTTGTATTGTTGTTACTATTGTTTACCGAGACGGGAAGAAAACTTGGAAAGGTTTTTAGAACAAAGGTACTACATATGGTAGTGAAGTTAATCTACTTTAAAGCGCAAACATTGAATATGGAATCTTTTTCCGTACTTTCAAATGGAAAAAAAAACGGATCCCTTATGAGATCGCTCGGGTGTCTGTCCATCTGTCCGCTTGTCACAGCTGATTTTTTCAGAAATTATGCGACGTAGAAGCTTGAAACTTGGCATAGTAATACATCTTATTAATGTTATTAGTAATACATATTATTAATGTTATTGAAAGGGCTTATTCCCATATGTGGAATACACAAATATTTTTTTCATAATTTTGGATAGCATATTTAAAAAGATATTCTGAAAATACTGGACCTAAAATTAAATAAAAAATAGTGAATATAGAACGGAAGTCCTAGGTCTTATTGGTTTTTTAGAAATTCTAGAACATATGGTATAGAATCCTCTGCGGGTAAGTCGAGGTCGCACTTGACCTGTTTTTTTCTTTTCATATAACAGTCTAAAACTGGTAATACCTTATAAAATCGTTTATGATTGTAAGAATTCTTAAGATAGTTAAGAGTTGGAATTGAATTTATTAAGAATGGCTTTTCTCAATGTTAGTTTATAAGTATTATAGTTTATAGGAGACGTAGGAATAAATAAATAAATAAAACTACTTAATTTTTGTTATACAAGTTATCATTTGTTTATTGATTAATTATTTTAAAGTCTGTTTGAATTCACTACATGGTCTTTGGGGAAAAATATCTCTATTTTGATTGTACACTGAAAAAAAATATTTCGAGTTGATTCAATTATGGCACTAATTCATTTGGTACAAATTTTCTATTTCAATCAACCAGATCCTAGTTTATCTACTTATTTATACATATATGGGTATTTCTTACCAAATTTCGAAATTTATGTCCCGAGCTGTTAGTGCTGAATCACATGCATTTATTTTCGATGTAATATTTTTATTCAAAGCAAGATAACTTAATATTACTATTATTTCAAAAAATGAAACGCATTCAATAAAAAAAAAAGTTATGGTCAATTTAATTTCATGAAAATCATTCCCTCACGTTGTCCCTCAGCCCGAGTTAATTGATATAAAAGCTGCCTTTCTCAAATAAAGCAATGTTCTTATAAATTAAATACTGCAAAAATATTCTAAAAATAGTGTTTATTATATTTCAGATTTTTGTTTACGCTACGACAAATACATTAATCATAAAAGGATTTAAATATCCGTCCTTTAAAATAAAATCATTCCCTAACCGTGTTACGAATATTTAATTTACGATCGTACCGAACGACATTTGTGAACGCAGCCTTCAGTTTTTGATACCTAACAACACTGTTAATATGTCAATATGGCGATTACTTGTTCAACTTCGCCGCGCGTTTGTGCAAGAATGCATTTTGTTAAAATTATTTAAATATTAAATTTCTCTGTATCATTACCTCACTGAACGTATATAAACAATAAATGTTTTAATTCTTTCGTTTTGGTGAGTAAAACGCATAGTTCAAAATGCTAAATCAAATTGAGGTTATGTGTCTGTGTTTTCTTAGCTTTTGTCTGAATTCGTCGTTCCCTCACTGCCATTCCCTCATTATTTAAAAAAATAAAGGGAATGATGATTGTGTGAGGGAATGATTTATACAGTATTATAATAAACTACCTAAATAAAAAAATGTGTTTTTGGACTTCTTTACTGCTTAGTATTGCATGACTTTTAATTTTAAACAGATATTTCGATCGATAAAAAATAGCACGACGGAAGAAGTTCCCTCATTTTGTATTTTTTAAACCCATTTTGTTATAATGTTATGAACAAAAATATGGAAGACCATTACTCTCAAAAAAACTTCATATAGTCAAACTTTTGATTTCGTCTATAAAAAATGATTTTCTGAACACAAAAAATTTACATGTAATCCAAACTGGAATTTCGGAATTTGGTGAGAAATACCCATATACATATGTACATATATGTATATATTTTTCAAATTTACTAGAACTTAACTTTGCTTACTAGAATCAAAATTTGCTTCAACACGGAGAGAAAAACGAAAATTCATAACAAAAGCGCGCCACGTTTAAAATCGGCGTTCAATGAAATACGTTCAATTCAACTGCTTTTCTGTCAAATCGAACGAAAAATGGTTCAAACAGAACGATTATCCAAAAACCCAGAAAAATGTTCGCGTTCAAAAAACACGTTCAATTCGTCATTTAATAGGTAAACGATAAAACGTTCAAATTGAACACTGTAGAGTTCAGTAGGACCGGTAAAAACGTTATTTCCACACATTTATATTACGAAAAGGAGAAACGCAGTGCGAATACGAATGCTTAGTCAATTTGAACGTATGTAGCGTTCATTGCGAACAGGAAAAATATTTGGCTTGGTATGGATGCAACTTCTTTTATATTCTTTTTTCGTTATGAACGCGAAAATCGTTCAAATTGACTGACAGCTTGAGTTGGTATTAACAAATTGTTATTGTGTTTATTTGGTGCTGAAAATGTGTGTACTCCTTTTAAACGGTAATCGTCACTAGCCGGCTTGTTCTCGAATAAAGATTAATTAGAGGAGGCAATATGGATAGTAGACAGAGTGTGATGAGTCTTTACTTTAAACTTCAGAAAAACTATGTACGAACTGTCGAAAGAAAGCTTATTTTATATTTTATTACTCAGTAATTTATTTTTGTACCAAACTATTATATTGTTTTATTCATGCGTGAGGTCGGTGAACGTCGTCAACTCCATTGGTAATGAAGCATTTGTTTTTCCTCTGTTTTAACAAAATTGGAGATGAAAATTTTCTTTCAATATTTTCCCCGGCTAATTTATAAGACACCATTATATATACTATTTTCACGTTAATTATATTTATTATTATATTGCGTTCCAATAGAATGCATAAAATGTTCACCGCAAACTTCTAATACGTTTGTAATGACTATGTTAAAAATTCAAATTAAAGATTTCAGTTCCTTCATATTGAATGTTTTAATGTTCACGCTGAACGTGCATTAAACATTTACTATAGTCAAAATGAACGTATGGCTGTTTGATATAAATATTTTGGCATTCAAAATACTTGCGTTCAAGTTGAACATCTGTTTAGTGTTAAACCAAACGGTAAGCGCCATTGGCGCCGTTTTGAAAGCGAAATCGTTTGGTTTGAACCATTTTTCTTTTCAATTTGACCTACACATTTCTTTCCGTGAACGAGCATATATTATACATATATCGTTGCTAGTACACTGACAAAAAAAACAGAGTGGAAATAATATAAAGCCTTCTAGGAACATAAGCGATATATTAAATTAACCCATTAATGCCTGAATAACAAAAAATTTTACGGCAACTTCGAGGCCCTAACTTTTATCTAAGGGATAGTCAATTCTTATCAAGACCAACTTTTCTAGACGTACTTTGAGTCGCCTGACACGATCCAACAAAAAAAAAAAAAGTGAAAAAATTTATTATAATTGTTTTTTTGCAATATTACGTAAATAAATACCTTTTTCACGTCATTTTTTTCGAAAAAACGACAGATTTAGTGGGGAAAAAGCAACTTTTTACTGCAATAAATTGCATAAAACGTGTTATTAGTACTTAAACTTCAAAAATACGTAGGCATTTTTTTCGTTAAAAATATTAGACTGCATAAAAATTGCAACAATGTAACGCATATTTGCATTACAATGTAACGCATATTTGCATTACTTTCGATCACTTTACTTTTTATCTCACTATGTTCAACTATTCCCAAAAATGTATATACACTAGTTATAAGAGTCACTGATTATGAATTTGCTATCAGATTTTCGTAATGCAAAATGGCGGATCCAAGATGGCGAACAATTTTTGGCAAAATTCTCAATTTCTTCGAAAAAAAAGTGGGTATTCGGAGTTTTTGGGGTTACTGATTACTGATTAAATGCCTGCATAATTTTGAAGTTTAAGTCCTAATAACACGTTTTATGCACTTTATTACAGTAAAAAGTTGCTTTTTCCCCACTAAATAAGTCGTTTTTCGAAAAAAAATGACGTGAAAAAGGTATTTATTTGCATAATATTGCACAAAAACAATAATAATAATTTTTTCACTTTTTTTTTTTGTTGGATCGTATCGGACGACTCAAAATACGTCTAGAAAAGTTGGTCTCGATAAGAATTGACTATCCCTTAGATAAAAGTTAGGGCCTCGAAGTTGCCGTAAAAGTTTTTGTTATTCAGGCATTAATGGGTAAAAGCTTCTGATGTTCGAAACATACTAAGATGTGGGAAATTTCTAAAATTCCACTTAGACTGGATCCAGCTGGGTCTTTATTTTGTATGATCTATAGTACAATATATATATCAATCAAAAATGTTGGTTAGGGCACTTCATAGAATTGATTAGTATACCATATGTTGGAATACATCATTTAGGGAAACCTTGTACAAAGCGATTACGACAAGGTTTTGTAACCGAAAACTAAAAAAAAAAATACTAACAATAAATTTGTTATTATGGTATAAATATGTACAAATATAAGCATTTAGTTAAGAAATAAATTCTTAGACTAAAAAACTGGCTTTTTATTTCAAAGTTGAAATTATTTGACGGGCACAAGTTTAATAGTATTTCATAAAACTAATCATATAATGGATTCAAAAATACAAAATAGAAATAATAGAATCAAAATCAGAATCAGCTCTAAATAACGTTGTTATAAAATGCTAATACTTTTCATTAAAAAAAAATATAGTCAATAACGAAAATAAAGTATTTTGTTTTGAATACATTTACTGTGTTATTTCAAAAAAATTTTCTCAAATTCATGATGGAAATTGTAAATTTCAAAATTTAGTGCAAAAAGTAGTTAAAATTTTCAGCATTTTTACAATATTTTCTTTTCTCAGTGCAATGGGCCTCGTCGACTGAATTTGATATGTAGTGTAAATAACCATATGTTTTTAAATTTTTTAATAGACTTCTCTAGTTATGATTAACAGCTATCTTCTTAGGTGAAAATCAAAAGCAAAAATAGTTAAATTAATTACGAATTTAATTTTTTGAATTAAATTTTTCTGTCGTAATAAATTCTCCCTATATTAAAACTTGTTTTATATTAATATTTATTCAATATGGAATTCGTTACGACTCCCTGTATAATACTATTCGATACTAAATCTTTAGGGTGCTATAGTTTAATAGTTGCTCATCAGAGTTCTAAATTTCTAATTATAATTAGTGTCGTGTCAAATTCGAAGGGCTGCTATAGAAAATTCATTCGTTGGTTAAATTCGCTAAGTAATGTGTTAACAAATCAGAAGCATTGGAGTATCTTATTCCGTAAGGTAAACCTTTAAACAGGTTCTTTGTGGATTTGAAATCTTTGCAGCATAATCAAAAGAACGCAAAGAAGACCTCACGTGCTTAAACTTTTCCTTCTCGGCAGCGTTAATTTAATTATAAATTTATTGGGTTCGCAGCTCAAAGTGCTTTCTGCAGGTTTAAATTTCCACAGAGAGCTTTTCCAATTCAACCTGTGCACTTTATTTGCCCTGGTGTTTAAAAGCCTCAGTTTGGCGGAATTACCTAAGTAAATTTCAAAGCATTGCGATTGCCACATTTCCCTTTCGAAATGTAAATACTGAGGTTAATGCAAAGGAGCTTTTTTTTTTTTTTTGCCATGTCACTTGAGAGGGAAAATTCAATGCATATAAATGTTCTCCTTTTAGTTCGATTCATTTTTGTGTATACTTTCGAAACTGCTGCATGCACGCGTTACTTCAACACGATGAAGCCGCCTTGAATATTAACTGCTGAATTATACTATTTGCTGGGTCAGCATCGAAACGCATCGTTATCACGTTGGTTGCATTTTAAGAAAACAATCCTTGAGATCAAATCCGTGCCCTTGACTACCCATAATTTATGATTATTGACTCAAAATCGCTTCGGCAGTGATTGGGTTTGGAAAAATCGAGCGCCCTTGGAGCTCGCAGAATCAACTTGGATCATGCAGGCGAACAGTCCGGGCCATAGAACAAGCACTAAACCCAAATCAGGACTCCATTGTCGTAGACTTAAGCCTGAAATCGTGTTGTTCATGAGCACCGAACGGCGTTGCTGTTAGGTGTAATCCCAGTCGGTACACTACAACTCCTTTTAGTACTATTTTGCTGATAGTACTCCTGAATTTTGCATTACCAGCACTTCTTGCACGGGCAAAACTTTGCTACTGCTGCTCGTGCAGTGTTTGTTTTGCCGGAGCACGATATATGACCTCTTGCTGCAAAAGTACCCTCGAGTGAGTTATGTGGGTCTATAAATTAAAACATTCTTATTATTGTAACTGGCTTCCCCTAGGGCCGAACAAAAGCCTAGTTGTCCTGTGTATCTCGGTCGTTTTTGCCATTGCTCCTGTTTTCTTCTAGTGCTCCTTTGTGCGTCTTTCTGCTGCAGGCCTTTTATCATCCTGAACTTTCCCCCTTTATTTCTGGTAAACAATAAATTATTGTTAATTGCGCAATTATCATTTCTGACAGTCTTTCTGGTCACACAGAATTGATTTACGTTCTAACAATATTTTGCTGTCACGCGGTTCGCTTACAGGAACTAATCAGAGATTTAGATGAGCATCGAATAAAAATTGGTGAAGACTGTCCACCGTTTCTCATATAAATTCTCAATGCTTCTCCTTCCAGCATACTATATTTCACGGACGGTTGGCTGGTAACAGAAATTAGCCCGATACTATATCTAATACCTTTTGGATACAATTTATAGTTAAACATTTTTTTAATACTTTAACGAAGGTATATATACCATCGACACACTATTTCATTATGCAGTGGCAAGCCAACAAAATTATTTTAGGTGATTTACTAAATTTAAAGAAGTCTTAGCTTGGTACAAAAATAATAAAATACCAATGAAATTTGCATCTAATTATAAACTAAACAAAATATTTTACTTTAGCTGGTTTAGGTCATTTTACAATAGTTTTTCTCTCAGTATAGTTCATACAGCTTTCAGACAAATATTTCGAAAATCCAATCTCTGTCAAAAAATGAAACACGATTACATTTATCTGTCTAGTTTATTAAAATGTTAATTTCATAGTAATCTGAATGGCATTTTTATAGAACAGAACAGATATCAAGTCTCATGTCACGCCAGTAAATATGATGTCGTTTTTAAAGGCGTGTCATTATCAATATAGTGAAAAATAAATTTCAGAAGTCATTAAATTAACACGTTATACGTAGATTACAACATTTAACACCAAAAATTGAAGTGAAGCGATATGCAGAAAAATGTAATTTTTTGTAATATTAATCTTAAATTTTGTGTTGGGCACTTATTGGGAACTATTGCCCAGCATATTACATTTTAGTCATTATAGTAAGTATAGTAAGTATCCATAAATCGATTATTATTATGTTATTTCATGCAATACATATAGGCAGTGAATGGAGACTTTAATTCGCCTACGATCATAAAAAAATGTTTTCCAAGATGCCTAGTAAGGGCTAAAGATTAGTGGTATTTCATATCTGTAGATTAAGACTCAGATCTTCATTTGAGTCATATTTTGAGTTCCTATAAATATCTGTTTTGTATTTGTGGGCTAGATTTCTAGCAAAAATTTGATCTAACTAAAGATTTTCGTTTACAGAAATGAAACAACACTTATTCTGAAGTAAAAATAAATATATATGTATAGAATTTTTTGCCTAGTGTAACGATCAAATTAGGTATTCAGTATTGAGCACCATAATGATTAAATTAATAAACACTAGCTAACTACGGGAAGATATAAACTTTAGGTACTCGTATTCTATATGGAAATTAAAAAAGAATTAGAACTAAGTCATTGAGAAGTATATAAACTATAAAGAAATTTTAAGAAATTCAAACTAGTTCTCATAATACCACGATCAAAAAGAAAGGGAACTTTTGACAGTACAATGTCATCTGTTGTTCGATTGTAATTCTTTTCTGTATTACATTGGTAGAACCTTTTATGATATTGTCTATAATTTTTGGTGTCATAAATCTTCATACTAATCACAGCAATTTGTTAACATCATCATTTTACCTCTTCTCGATTTTTGTTGCGATTTTTAAAGTAAATGTGAAAATATCTGTCTTGGTGTCTGATTTGCTCGTCAAACTTATAAATCTACGTCTCGTCACCAGTAATGATACGTTTGATGAATGTTTGGTCGAAATCAGCATCGAAAAATATGTCTTTTGCGCCAATTCTTTCGGTACCAGTCTTGTACCGACAATTGATTGACCAAAATGCCTTTAATGGATCCAAAAGAGATGTTCATGTTGACGTCTATGGCCTATCAGAACGATCGTCTCACGATCACTTCTGAAGCGTTCATTCCACTTGAAATCCTTTGACCGCCCCAGAAAATCGTCAATGCGACATTTAATTAGAACTAATCATTTCATTTCAACCCAAGGTATTATAGTTCTAGGGCTAACAAAATTCTGTAGATTTAAGGGCATTTCACGTGAAGCGGACAACGAAAAAAATGTCAAGTACTGGATTTTGTTCATAATTGGGTTAATTGTACTTCTATGGGACCTGAATAAATGTACATGATTATTTTTATTATTTTTTTTAGCTTAATTACCAACTTAAAAAATTTGAGAAACGGATTTTTTGAATGCTACTATTAATACAGTGAATCAAATGGATTGAATAATAAGTAGTAAATCCTGTTTATTGGAGAATATTATTTGTTTTTCTTAGAAATTAATTAAAATTTGAAATTGGAATTTTGTTCGTATAGTAAACCGGATGTTAACATTAAAAATCTGATATTTTCCAACTTAGCGTTTTTTTAAATTTTTTATTTTTACCAAAAAATATAGCTTGTAGTATAGAAATATTATGCAAAAAATTTTAGAATGGTATCTCGATTCGTTTAGAAGATATGAAGTAAAGTACGAAGGTGCCGCATGGCGCGTGTGGCTGTCTTACTCACTACTTACGGCTTATTATTATGTATAACTAATGAAATATGGTTAAATAACCATTATTAAAAACAAAATTTAATTAATTTGTTTGGTTAAATTTATTATAATTATCAACATTATTAAATTATTAATCAATCAAATAAATTTTGTTCGGAAGGTTAAATATAACAATGAGGTAATAAAAAATTGGTATAATTTAATTTGTAATTTTAACTACTTCACAACTCGTGGTATAACTTGTTCGTTTTATAATTATGCCCCATTACTAGTAAGTGGCAATTGACTGACGAGCACAATACATTATTTATTATATTTATTATTTTTATCATTGTGTTCTATGGGTTTTAACTTTAAATTCAGAAAGCCATAAGTAAATTGAGTTATTTAATCAATTTATTATTATTTTAACATGATGATACACCTATTGAATTTGATGTATTTTTAGAACACAACGCAATGCCTGTGCAAAAGGGAAAACAGGCAAGTAGGCAAGATTCTGAGATACGTTGAAAATATTTACTATATACCTGCTGAAAGGTTTGCGGTACCGTGCTCTGTTTTACAATAGGTTCTAATAAAACATGCAAGAAGCTAAGACTAAACAAATGAATTTTAAAAAATTCTCCAGAATACGTTCACGTAGGTTGTTTAAAAGTAATATTACCTTTCCGGAAGAAAGCTTTAAATTGCTTCTTCTTCGCTGTTCCGAATACCGCAACTCTGGGGAGAGCCCCCAATGAGCTGAATATTGCATGAAGCAAAATCGCACCGAGTCATTTATGGCATGGGAACAATGGGATTATATCGTAATTTCGAGCGTATTAAAGAACAAAGAGCGGCCATGATGCATTTGTAATGTTTCAGGTCCTTCCTCGAGAAATTTTAATTGTGAATTTAAGTGTATTTAAAAGTTTTGCAGCAAATCCTCAGAGCCCTTGCACTTCTATCCGGGGCTTACTGAGGCTTTGCACGGCTCCACGGCGATAACATTTATCTCGTTAAATGCATTCATTCCAGAGAGGAGATATGGCTGCTGCAAACCGGTGGAATGATAAAATTCCGAATTAGCCCGGACTTTTCTAGAGCTATATGTTTTCTCTGATAATGGCGGCGCCCAGCGATTGTTACTGCAAAACTTTGATATTGACCCAGTGGCAACCAGTTCAGCTTTTTCAAGATTAAGACATTTTGTGGTGTTGGTCGAGCAAATAAGCAGTATGGCTAAATAGATTTTGAAACAGCAAACATACATAATGAAAATTACATAGAGATTGTTTAATAAAATATTTTTTCACTCTAAATTAATGTGAATATATGTAGTAAGCAAACCATCTTGTTACTTAACTTATTAAGGCGCAAAACGAGAAATTTGTGCACGCAATTTCAATTGTGCGATTCGAATAGAAAATTGGGGCGATTTTCTTCCTAAATCGTATATAGGGGGTTTTGGGGATGCTCTTTCAGAACCTTGCATTTGTTTTGCATAAAAACTTCAAAAACTCTATTATATTTTTTGGGTTAAAAAAAAGCTGTATTGGTATTGAGCTTTATTTGATAAATGATATTTTGTTGTTATTATTATTTTTAAAGCCTTTTTTTGTTTTGGTTTTTGCAAACTGGTCATTTTTGTAAAACAACGTAATAAAAAACTTCTCGATTTTTTAATGAAAAACAATCAATTTTTAAAAAAAAATTTTAGGAAACAAAATCCTTAAAATTAGGCACCAAATAAGCTCTATTTGGGAACATGATTGAAGTAGGCTAGCTATAGAAAACAAAGAGATTTTTAGTTAATTTTTCGATTAATGTTAAATCGCAATAGAGCTTAAAATAGAAAAAGAGGAGTGTCATGTGAAAAAAATGCTTTACTCACGTATGCGAATTTTGCACTGTATATCCTATTCTATTCTATATTAACTAAGGTGGAAACTTACTTTCTTACGGCAAAATAAAGAATGTCAGTTACATGATAAAAAAATTGGTGATATATTTACTCAAAAGTAATAAATTTTACGAATAAATTTTATGGGAAAAAATGCCTAAAGAAGACGTGTGAATTATTTTAGAACTTTTTGAGACATTTTGGGGTTTTCAAAAAATGACCAAATGCAACAAACCAAAAATGGTCCAAAAAATGCTGAAAAAACATTCATATGTATTCTTTGACTAATTTTAAGCACTTTTTGTTCTATACATTTTTTTTTTGTAAAGATAACATTTTCGAGTAAGAAAATCGCGAAATTTTTTATTGTACTCCTGTACAAAACCAAAGCAAAAAAAAGTTTTAAAAATCATGGTTTGAGAAAGTTTAGATATTCGGACCTCAATTTCTGGTGTTTATGTTACTATTCAGTAGTAGCAACAACCAAATAATCGACCTTGAAAAAAAAAAATACCAAATCAACATTTTTTTTTGTTTTAAAACCTAAAAAATAATAACCGCCTTTAGTCTTCTTAGTCAGCAGTATTAAATTTACAACTTGCTTTATGATTTGTCTTTTGATTGGTAGCCGAAATTCTAAATTTCATTTATCGTATGTGGAGCATGTAAGATAGCTCAGTCAACATTGATTATAGAAAGATCTGGTATATTTCACATTAAACGTTTTGTATTCCGTTTAAAATAAAAAATAAATTTTTAAAAAGAAAAACTTTATTCTCAGATCCACAACAAAATCTATTTCCATCATTTTATACCATTAAAAGACGCGTAGTTTATCCTAAAGGTAGATCCTTTAAATAGTGACCCCTTTAGATCTAGGATATATTATTTTAGCCATTCATTGGGGAGCTGCTGAGGTTATTGTCATCACGGTAAACAATTTCACACTAGCGTGCAAAAAAAAAAAAAAAAATTTGGAAAATTCAACCTGCCAACAAAAAGTTTATTGTACTCTGGCGGCAAAAGGCAGCAGATACAAAGGACTCTACGATACATTAAATCTATGCATACAAGATGAGAGGGGGATACTGCGGCGCAGCGGTCTCGTGCCCACCGTCAGTTCAGCCTAATGGGATTTCCTAAAGGCTGCTGACATTGAAATTCACAGGACAATCCAGACCTAACAAGAAAAGTAATTGGAAAGCCACTCATTTCGGCTTCCAAACAGCAGTTTTTTGATTACCCATTCCCTGAGCGGTTCCCTTCCAGACTCTACGAGATTAAACGGCATTCTAAATGAAAACGACAGCAGCAATAAAACCCCCACTCGCCTGCTTATGTTAAGTATATGATTTCCTTTATATTGCGTCTTCTCAAAC
Organism: Dysmachus trigonus; assembly: GCA_949715965.1. NCBI lineage: Eukaryota > Metazoa > Arthropoda > Insecta > Diptera > Asilidae > Dysmachus > Dysmachus trigonus. The sequence continues at coordinate 35,320,698 of OX454319.1, forward strand.
GAGCCTTGACAATATCTTATCCCGACGTTTTTATGGCAAATTTAATGGGAGACTTACAGTGTCTGTATAGTGCTCTATAGCCGGGATTCGCCTTTTCCGGCATCGTGATTATATCGAATTCCCATCTGTTGATTTTTCCAGCCGTGAAAGACTTTACAATTGTAGCATAATTTCGGACTGTGGGCCCGGCCTATTATCGGGCATTTCCAATTTTAATTGAAACCAATGGCACTTTTGAAAATTTAAGCTGCGCTTAATCGGAGAAATGCCACTCTCCCATACGGGCGGGGTTTGCAGGCCCATTTTGCGGATCATGCAGAATAATGTCCTGCGGCTAGTTGGCCACCACGCCAGGGGCATATATCATACTTTGCACGGTAACAAACGTTTCGGCGCTCCTGTAACCGGGGCTAGTTCTCTGCATAAAGTTGATGCCCCCGCCCCAATTCGAAACATTCGTGTAAGTCCGCATCAGCAAATCGCTTTATCAACAGTGTTTTGTAAACAACAGAGTAAGAATTTTGCTGACGCCACTTTTGCTGGCCATCACTAAAGTAGCAATACATTGCTTCGGTGGACTACGAGACGAGACATCTAAAATCGATTCGAATTGTTAATTCAGGTCTGTTTGATATTAAAAGATGGATTCGATAAAAGGGTGAAAAGATGGAAAAACAACTGGAGCACTTCCAAAAATGCATACCTTCTGAGTTCGGATCCAATTTTAATGCAACTTTATATCTGCATTGCATATCCATGCATATCTACTACAGCTTAATGGAAGAGGGAATAATAAGTTAATTTCGCTATCGATAGTGACATTCGGAATATCAAGAGAGGAAGATGGAAAGGACTTGTGTATTTGAACTTAACATTTTGTTTTTCTATTTGTCAATTCCTTTATAATTCGATTAGTAAGATTGGTCGGCATTTTGGGTGAAAGGTAATTTTGATCGAAGTTTTTCTACAGATTGCAAATAGGAATACAAAAATGACTCATCACATAACGTTTTCAAGACAAACAGGGTTAGAAAAAAATCTTATTTTAGTATGTTTAGTTATTTCTAGCCTAGCCTTTATTAAAATATTTTATTTTTTTAAGAGTTTTCTCTATAAACTCTTCACGTTTAATTATTTAAAGCCAACATATAAATATATATAGACTAGGGTGCTTTTTTTTTCGCGACTATTTTTTTTTTTTCAGTCCCACCTCGAAATTTTGTGGCTAATACCTAAACAAACATTCCCTGAAAATTGGAGCCCTTAAAAATAATATTTAGTACTAGACCAAGACGCATAAAGATTTCCCATACAAAATACACGTGAACTTTGATTATTTTTCTTCAAATCTCTACAACTCAGAGGCATTTTATGGCATAATCTTGGGCAATGGTAGGGTTTCTTCAGAATTGAATGCTCTACAAAAGTGTCTATTGCGGTGTAACCCTAACTCCCACCAGTGAGGTAGTACGGGTCATTGACCCCAATTTTTCCACGAAATTCTCGCGTTTTGCCCCTATCTCGTAAACAACAAGAGGTACAGAAAAAGTGAATGTTACAAACTTGTAGGAAATTCAATTTCCTTCAAAAAGTTCTTGAACACCAAATCGCTAACATCGATATTTCTTGAGATATTGGGCTTTGATTTGAGGTAGTGTGGAAGTTTCATGGATTATTGAGCTAAATTGTAGAAACACTACCTCAACTTCAAAGCCCAATATCTCAAGAAATATCGATGTTAGCAATTTGGTGTTCAGAACTTTTTTGTAGAAAATTCAATTTCCTACAAGTTTGTCATATTCACTTTTTCTGTACCTCTTGTTGTTTACGAGATAGGGGCAAAAAGCGAGAATTTCGTGGAAAAATTGGGGTTAATGACCCGTACTATTTCGCTGGTGGGAGTTAGGGTTACACCGCAATAGACACTTTTGTAGAGCATTCAATTCTGAAGAAATCCTACCATTGACCAAGATTATACCATAAAATGCCTCTGAGCTGTAGAGTTTTGAAAAAAATGTATTTTATATGGGAAATCTTTATACGCCTTGGTCTAGTACTTAATATTAATATTAAGGGCTCCAATTTTCAGGGAATTTTTGTTTAGGTATTTGTCACAAAATTTCGAGGTGGGACTGAAAAAAAAAAAATAGTCGCGAAAAAAAAGCACCCTAATATATACATATAAGACAAGTCTACAAATTTAAACATATGTTTTGATTCTGACTTATGACTGTTATTTCTTGTAGCTAGTGTCCAAAAAGAGGGAAGTTTGCATTTGTGAAGGAAAGGTAGACATTCGTTTGGATATTTTGAACCTCAATTACAACAAATGCATGCTGCGATATATCTAGTTTTTTGCCAGAACGTAAATCATAATCCAAATTACAGTATACAATTCTTTTAGTGTTGGGTTCCAAAAATGTGAATTTATTAAAATTAATCAGAGTTTTTAGGGTCGCTGATATTAAGCCTGTTATCAGAAAATATATATTCAACGTAGCGAATCTAATATAGCTGCAAAAAATTTAAAAAAATTTCCACGCAACAAAGATTTTCAAGGAAATCAACACATAATGATTTTGGGAGCCTGTTTTTTTAAATTTCCTATCCTGGACACAAAAGCAACTTTTTTTAAGAATCATATCGATTTTCTTTACTTGGAAGTCGAAAGTAATGAGAGATTACCACACATTAATCAGAATCAAGAATCATGTCGACTTGTTTTTTAGTTTTTTTTTTTTTTTTAGTTTTCGAAGTGTATTTTATTTGGGTCTTATACATAATTTTGCCCAAATCTAAAATACATTAAAAGCTTAACTTAATCTAGTTTTTCTTGTGACCCATTGTGGCATATTTTAGCATGATTTTTTTTTTTTTTAATTTTTTATGCGTTTCCGCCTTCTTCATTGTTCTTAATCTATAACTATAAATCTAAATTGTATTCATTATTCTAAGAAACTTATCCTAAAGAAGAAAAACTTAGAACAGTATTATTTAATTTTAATATTATTTTTTTTTTTTAATTAAATTAAATCTAGCTTAATTCTAATCCTAATACTACTTCCTAGCCTCATTATACGCCTACTTACTAGCCTAGTCCTAACACTACTTACTTAAACCTATCTAGCCTAATATCACAAGGAAGAATACCCTCTTTTTTTTTTCATTAGTATTGGTGAGAATGTTTCTTCATCCTTTTAACTTTTATTTTGTATTACTTTAATTTATTATTAATATTTTTTTTTTCTTTTTCTTTTTTTTCACATTTCTGTTTCCCTTCTGTTTAGCCACCAAAACATGGAGGAGGCCTTAACAGTTTCCTCTCTGTCTCTTTTGGATATTGCTGTGCTGAACCGTAGCATCTCTTGACGGGGGCTGTCTGCGTCCATGTTAGTTAATGTCGACTTGTGTAATCTAACTTATGAGAGTAAAGAAAGTTTTATTAGGTTTTACTCAAGATTGAAGTTAATTGACTGAAGAATCTGATGAATATCGACGCATATTATTTATAGTTTCAAAAATATCGTAATTAAATCGATGAAATATTATTTTAAGTAAAGCTCGCGAACAAATGGCGGTTAGGATTTCTGGAAAATTCACCAAACCAATAACCGTAACACAGGTGATATTCACATTCAGAGTGAAGTGGAGTCATATTAAGTAACTTTAGGGGCTAATACTACTTTGTGTGGATGAAATCAAAGGGTCATTATTGGACCTTGTTTTTATAAATATTGTTTAATATAATGTAATGTCGTGTTGTGTACATGTTAACATAAGTCTTGGAGTACTTAACAAAATTATTGAACAATATTTTAGATGCGATTGCAGACTTCGGCAGGTGTCGCAGATTTTTTTTGTGTGATCTTCCTAATCGCTTACAATTTTTTACCGTTTGATCTGAAATTTTAACTGTAGCCATACCGGAATATTTTATTATTCATTCATTACGGCTGGGCGTTAATCAATATGACTTACGACGGGAAACCACATTAGGAGGCCAAAATAGAAGTGTTTTTTTGAAATTTTTTTTTTACAGGGAAGAACTCATTTCAATGTTTTTAAACTCTGTTTCTGTAAATGTTTTCATTTCCAAATTACTAAATTTTGAAATCAATTCAGTCAGAAATCGCTGATTTTATTACCAGTTCTCCACACAAATTTTCATTCGTCTTTCAAGCTGTCGTGCATCCCCGGTGTCGTAATAAAGTATATGAACCAATCTATGGTAAAAAAAAGTTGAAAATTGGTTGTTTTATGACTGTTTAAAGAAAAATGTATTAATTTTAACCCTTATTTTGTAGCGTATTGCAAGAGCAAAAAATATTTTAAACAATGATATCATATGATGTTTGATCATTTTCTTTATAATTCAATAAGGTAAACGAATAAACAATTTTAAACCGATCAGTCCAATAAGTTGTTGGGTAATCATGTGAACAAATTTGAAATACCATAATGTCGTTTTGAGAAAAACATGTTTAAAGTTTCGAGTAGACGAATAGCGAAAAGCGAGTAGCGAAGTGCGAGCAGCGAAGAGCGAGTATCGAAGAGCGAGTAGCGAATATTGAGTAGTTTCGGAAAGAATACAAATTTCATTTTAAAACTCTGAGAACATATTCTCCAGCTCTTTTAATGATGAATTATAAAATTAAAAAACGCATTTTTTAACTGTATAAATGGTTTCTCTTTTTAAAGCAATGAACAATTATTTATTTATTTCAGTATTGATAAAGTAAACTTTTAATTTTTTAAATCAAGTAGGTACTATACCAACTAAATTTTATTCTCTAATTTTTTTAAGATGTAGCTAACATTTTACGATTTCTCGCTTACGCATGTTCGTGTCCCTCTCGATCAGTGTCCTATATCATTGCAACAACTGCTATAGCGCTCCTGAGAAAGATAATGACATATGACCTTTACATGTATTTATAAATTAAGATCAAGAAGCTTCTTAGTATTATTAGTATTAATATTAGAAAATCAACAGTCATTTACTTTTTTTATGATGTGTTATTATATTTATTATTACGAAAAATAAAACTTTGCGCTATGTGCTTCATTCCTTCAATGTAGCATTCATATCATAATTTGAATTGTGAATATTGAATACATTATTCACCTAGAACCAGGTATGATGCAAGTTTATTTAGCTTTTAAATCAGTCGTTGCCATAAAAGAAAATATTCACTGTTGAAGTATATAACAGTCATCAAAGAGTACGTCAGGATATTTTTTCTATTTCACTTCTTTTCTTGAATTCTGCGAAAGCGAGAATGTAAAATCAAAAGCAGAAAAAAAAGATAAGATGCAAATCGCTGATGCAAACTCGTATGCTTAAGAAACTGGGGCAAATTCCCGCAAAGCACATCCGAAATTATTCCGCATTCCTTCAAACGACAAATCCTGGTAGGGAAATGGAGCAAGTAAAGCAGTTTGAAGGGTAGAGATTCAGGATTCCGTCCATCCCAACGAACGTAGTTGTCCAATACTTTGCTCTTGTAAGGACTTTAGACAGACGTTAAATTTTGCCGCAAATAGGACGCAACAAGAGCAATATAAGAGCGGAGCGGACAGGAATGAAATTCTTACTGCGAAGTCACAGCGCAATCCGGGCGTATATTATATAAATTGTAAGAATGAAGTAGAGGAGTCGAGCAGAAACAGAATCCTTCGACAGCACATTCATGCAAATCTAATTTTGCGGAGACTCCTGTCGGCTGCCAGGGGGACAGCACGTGTGAACTTGACAACCAGACTCTGATCAGCTGGAGCCCGCAATATCACCCTGTTATATTATGTAGATGTGTGTGCAAATGTCAAGGAACCGAAGGCAAAAATATTAAATAAATTTTCAGACCTCCAGATCCATTTCGTTGTCCTCTAGGAGGCGAAGTGTTAAGACATCATCTTGGAACTGTTTGTGTTGCTAACGTCTGCCATCAGGAAATGCGGGCTTGTTTTTGCTAAAAGCTTTGTGCCGTCAGTTGGAAAGGAATCCAATGTTTCCAGTATTTGCTTTTTCCTTTCGCTGCCCCTAAATATCCAAAAGATATGGGATGAAAGCGGTTTTTTTTTTTCTAGGCTGAGCCTAATTTATCCGATAACATTTTGAGAAGTAGGGAAACATTTTGGCAATATTCGCTTTATAATTTTACGCAAATTTGGGCAAGTAGGCGCTACATGTTTTCGACTTTTGCAACCGACTTATTTAGCCCCGAAAAACATCTCTAACACTGAATCGTATCGTACCCAAGTCAGTTTATGAGATTATCATTTGACTCGAAGCTAAACCTCGGAACTCACCTTTATAAATTTTTCCTTAATGAGGAGCACCTTCACAGGGAAATCCCCGTTTATTTCAGTCTTAGGGGTGGGCTTTCTAATCAGAGCTGCGTCATTGAAGAAGCAACGGGTGAAAATATATTAATTAAAAATTCTCCGCCCGTTTCCTTTTGGGGGTAACTTTATTGAATCAACAATTCACGTTTAATTACCAAAATTTTCCACGTTCTTTTCAAATGTAGTGAAAATCATTTCAAACCTCTGGTTGAAAATGGGGGGAAATTATTGGCACAAATTCAAGTTCACTCGCTGTGGCCACCATTGTAATTAAAATCCAGCAAATAGCTTTTTTTTTCAACCGTGAACGAAAGGCATTTTAATTCTCTGTACTTTAATTAAACATTAAATTTAGGAGAAAAATTCAATCCTATCGGAGAATTGATTTAAAGAGCAACTATAACTCATCGCGCTGGTGGCTTTAAAAGGAATTAATTATAATTCGAATGGAGTTTTATCCTCATCCTTGCAGAGCTTTTATCCATGTACTTGCTGCAGATCGAAGTAATATACTAATACTACTAATACATTTTCTTTGTATGTATGGTGTAGTTAGGGTAATTGGAATTGGCGAATTAACATCAAAATGTTTTGAAATTTAATATTATATGTTGTACACTACTATTGTGAAGGTTAATAGGGGTATAGCTTGACTTTTATTTATTTTGTAGAAGAACTAAATTAAATTATCCCTAAAATTTGAGTTCTTTCCAAAATTAAAAGCCTAATCATTAGATGATCATTCAAATAATTTGTTTGGTTATTATAAGGTCTTTAAAGAGCACTGAACATTTTGATGAATTAATTAAGAGATTTAGTTTTCCTTAAATTAAAAAACCTAAATTTAAAAAACTACTAATTTGTCTGAAAAATATTGGTCATTGGTCAAGCTCTATCGTTAGGTCATCCTTTGGCCTATGTTATACCCAATTTGCTAAACTTTTGAGATAATCTTTCATTAGAGATACCAATCTGGGAGATCTCCCCACTTTAAAATAAATCGGTACACGACCACTCGGGGAAATCTCCCTATTTTAAAGTAAGTTGGTGCAAGAACGATCTGGAAAAAATTTTCTTTTTCTGTTTTAAATAAAATAAATAAATATGGGATAATCCATGTCAAGTGGATCAGAGCTGTGGCCAAAATTGTAGGTGCGCAAAAAAATCAACCGAGGGCTCATTTTAAAGCTTATGACGTCTACTTTCGAATGCTGTGTGCGCCTTTGAAAAATCAAATATGGCGGTTTCAATATGGAGACCGGAAGTGGAATGAAAATTAAAAATTTTTGGAAAAAAGCTTATAGAAAAAAAATTTGCAAGCGACAAGACCGTATTTCGACTCAAGTTGCAGCAAATGAACAGCTCTTTAAGGCTGGTGCAGTTGGATAAGAAAATTCAAGATGGCGGATCCAATATGGCTGTGCAAAATCCCACTTTATGGCCGAATTTTTCAAATCCAGCCATTTCGCACCAAATCTTGTATACGGGGGTTTTTGGGGTCGCTGACCACGAATATAAGATTATATTTGAAAAATTCAAAATGGCGGATCCAAAATGGCGGACGGTTGTTTTCGAAAATCAACCGATTTGCACCAAATTATGTAAACAAGGGTTTTTGGGGTCGCTGACCACAAATATGAGATTATATTTGAAAAATTCAAAATGGCGGATCCGCCATCTTAGTTTTTTTCGAAAATCAACCGATTCGCACCAAATCAGGTATACGGGGGTTTTTGGGGTCGCTGATCACGAATACAAAGTCAGATTTGCAAAATACATTATGAGAATATAATATGGCTAAAAAGTTTTCTGAAAGTCGTTCGATTGGAATTAACCGTCCGCCATATTGGATCTGCTATTTTGAATTTCGCAAATCTGATTTTATATTCGTGTTCAGCGACCCCCGTATACCTGATTTGGTGCGAATCGGTTGATTTTCGAAAAAAACTAAGATGGCGGATCCGCCATTTTGAATTTTTCAAATATAATCTAATATTTGTGGTCAGCGACCCCAAAAACCCTTGTTGACATAATTTGGTGCAAATCGGTTGATTTTCGAAAACAACCGTCCGCCATTTTGGATCCGCTATTTTGAATTTTTCAAATATAATCTTATATTCGTGGTCAGCGACCCAAAAAAACCCCGTATACAAGATTTGGTGCGAAATGGTTGGATTTGAAAAATTTGGCCATAAAGTGGGATTTTGCACAGCCATATTGGATCCGCCATCTTGAATTTTCTTATCCAACTGCACCAGCCTTAAAGAGCTGTTCATTTGCTACAATTTGAGTCGAAATACGGTCTTGTCGCTTGCAAATTTTTTTTTCTATAAGCTTTTTTCCAAAAATTTTTAATTTTCATTCCACTTCCGGTCGCCATATTGAAACCGCCATATTTGATTTTTCAAAGGCGCACACGGCATTCGAAAGTAGACGTCATAAGCTTTAAAATGAGCCCTCGGTTGATTTTTTTGGGCACCTACAATTTTGGCCACAGCTCTGATCCACTTGACATGGATTATCCCATATATACTTTTAATTTTATGTTTTGTATAAACAATATGTGAAAACTTTAAACGAAGTTGTTACCGCAAATATAATTTACTACTTAAATAGTTTTCAGACTCTTATTATTTTAAATAGTGAGTATCATTCGCGTTGCGAAAAATTTGCGGTGGACAGCGCAGTTTAACTTGCCCGAGTGTGGTGGAAATCGTAGGTACAGTTCACTATAGCGCGCGCGGTCGGCTAAGTGTTAATGGAAAACTGTGATCCGCCATTCATTTTGGAACATCCGCCATATTGAGTTTAGAATGGCCTTATATAACTATTCATATTTTACTCGTCAAACGCTTTCATTTGATACCCATGTCAAGAAGGTTATGAAGAAAAAGGTAATCCGCATTGGAGCGTCCACCTTATTGGATTTAGAACGATATCAGATGTACTATATTGCCTTGTTATCGAACTTATATACATGTGCAGAATTTCAAAGCTCTGGCTTAATTAGAACCAGTTGAAATTTTGATTGTTAAATTTGTCCCGGACAGGGGAAGTGATTTAATAAAAGCTTTCGGCTTGGTTTTTGGGGTTATTATTTTGTTTTTAGTTATTTTTTTTAATCAATAATAGATTTACAATGTAATTACCAAATATATTGAAAAACAATGTATTATTTTTATAAAAGATAAACTTAACTAGATAATGATCTAGTTATTTTGTTATAACGTCATAATCCAAAAACAAAAGATTTTTCAATACCTTTTCTCGTTTTTAATTACAAATTTCGTATTTATTTCCTATATGTATTAGTTTTAATTCATTTATCTGATTTTCCATAGTTTGTTATCTCAAGAATGTACTTTAAAAATTTCAGATCAAAATTACAAACCTGACTTGTGTTATAATACGATCTTTAAATTTTGAAGGCGTTTTTCTTGCAACATGATTCCTTAGCACAGGGTAACAAACACTGACAAAACTAAGAGTTATATCAACTTCAGTTTTGTTACACTTATTGAAAAGACCTTGCACGTCAATACACCCCAATTGTCACACTTTTAATTAATTTTTTTCAAATTTTTGTTTTCCATACAAAAAGCCTATCCTTTTCTATTCAATTCCGTGGGGAATTATCTCAGTATCGAAATAATTTTTGATTTTAGTACTTCAATTGATTATTTTATACTCGATTTTGGAAAAGAAATGTCGGTCAAAATAATGCAGTAACAGCACCTGTTGTACGCAAGTTTGTGAAGAAAGTTAGTGAGGTTATCATACTGATTTATAACATAAGTTATTCTCGTATTCGTCCTGTGTGCGTACACACCCGAGAACTCGCCACAGATCTCAACAAGATGAAGATAGCAACAACGTTAAGGTCAACGGAGAGTACTACAGAGGCATGACAAGCTGTTTTTTTTTTTTTTTTTTTATGCCAGAAATTGAGAAATTGGACTTCGGCGAGCTTCGATACCAGCAGGATGACGCTACGTGCTACACAAGTCGTATAATAATCGATCTTTTGCGTACTAAGTTCAATAATCGTATAATCAGCAGTTTTGGATGTATGGTTTTTTGTCAGGTGCCGTTAAATATCAATATTATGCTGAGAATCCATACAGAAACATTTCAGGCGCTTGAGCATAATATTGGTCGATCTATTCGTGAAATGAGGAACAGGATGCACTACTTCCAAGCCAGACGAAATAACCATTTAAGTAAAATCATATATCATAACTAATCGGAATGTTTACTCTATTCAATAAATCCACAAACTTTGAAAAATATTGAACAGTGTTCGTTTTATAGTAGTTTTAAAAACAAATCAGTCGCTGGCCCAGCCCTTTACAATAGTACATCTGCTTTAAGGGGTTATTCTACTGTTAAACGGGTAAAAAGCAGTATCTTTTTAAAAGTGTTGTAAAAAAAAAACTATTAGAGATATCAATTTGAAATTTTGCATGCATCTTTATTAATGAAAAAAGTATGTAATGGCATAGTTGATTAAAAAAAAAAAACAAAATGGCGGCTTCGGTTTATGATTGATGTAGCGCGCGCTGACGGCCAGAGTCGTTTGCGCGGTACATTGCCCAGGTCGTCCAGGTGATCTGCAATCAATTTAACGATGAAATTTTATTAGTTTAGCTAAAAACACACAGACTGAACCTAAATTGAGCCATAAATATTAAATTTTCGCGATTTGACAAGCGTTGGAAAATAGCATGCTCGATTTTGGACGTTTTTTCGATGAAAAAAGTGCTCCCAAATAACCAAATTTCATTTTTAATGCCTCAATTTAGGTTCAGTCTGTGTAAAATTGATATATAACTATGCAAAAAAATTTTTAGCTAAATCGCTTCATTAGTTTTTTCTCTACGATGTACCGCGCACCAAAACAACACGTTTTGAGTAAATCGCGTTTAAAGTTTTTTTAACCGATTTTTTTTTTAATCCACTATGCCATTATATATTTTTTTCATTAATAAAGATGCATGCAAAATTTCAAATTGATATCTCTAATAGTTTTTTTTTTACAACACTTTTAAAAAGATACTGCTTCTTACCCGTTTAACAGTAGAATAACCCCTTAAGAAAACTGCTTAAAATATCAATTATTTTTCACATAGAACACATAAAAGCACATTTATTAAGACTATAGTTGCAACATTCATGGTAGGAATGGATACTGATAGATTCTAATTTTATGCTTATTTTGGCATATGTAAGAATGCAAAATAAATAGATAGGAGTAGGATAATGGAATTCTCAAAGATAATAAAATTATTGAATGCAAATGAAATGGATTTGAAATTGCAGATGAGCTGCAGTTACCCAATTAAACAGTTGGAGTTGTCAATATAGCTTTTGAAATTCCCACAAATGTTTACCTACTCTGCTTGTTTAAAGGAGAGCGTTCCATATTTTGACCGCAAGGACATTCATCTCAGACAGAAGGCGTTTAATTATAAATACAGCAAAAAGCTAAACTCCTCCTGTCCGCTTTTTGCAGCTGAATCGCTTTTAGCAGCGCCGGGATCCACTAACAATTGATACCCATTTCAATGTTGAGATTGTGGGCTCACTTTCTTCTGTTGGCTGTCACATCTCCTTTTGCCCTTGTCATGTTTATAGCCGTACCCATTTCGACGGGAGCTTCCTGGGAACATGTGTGAGGTATTGTCTCCGGGGTGAGCACCGAACGCACCCTTCCCACCCTCCGGAAGGATGCTGAGCTGTCTGTATATTGGGCCCCTATGGTTCATCGATTGTGAAATGTTGTGAAACAATCATGTTTGTGTTGTTTCCTGAGGAAAACGATGACGTCCCCGCCATTACCTCTTTGCTCTTCGTTATGTGTATGTTCGACAGTCGGCACCCAACGTGTAATGCTGCTGCTGATATGAGAATTCGCATTTGTGCCAATATGCTGGGAATTGTCTGTCGTGTCAGTTACAAATTGGATTACCAACAAATTAGTGCCATAACAGAATGCTTTTATTGGGAGCCGGGGACATCTTAAAATGTAAATTTGTTGAAAAAATATACGATAAGCACTACAATATGTCGACCTTGTTAAGCGCTCACGTCCTTTCACCAGATAATGTTAAAATTTCGTGAATATTTGTTTCGGACCGTTTACTTTTATGTTACTTAAACTGGCATACTTTCCCCTCACTTTTAACTGCAGAATATGAAAATATTTTTTATATTATATCTGGGACTATCGCAAAAAAATATAATATTTCGTTCATACTCGCACAATTTTAATAAACTCTTTTCTTGCACGGGCAAACAATCTATTTGTATCAGGTTTAGTTTTAACAAGTAGAAGTAAAATCATTTTGTCGTATTTTTTACATTGTAAACCAACAAAACTTTTTAAGATATAGGTACACTTAATACAAAAAGGAATTTAGAAAATTATTTACTTTAAAGAATTGACTTACAAATAAAACAATTAGGCCTTTCAACATTATTAACACGTTTCCCACATTTTCATAGTCTAGAATGTTGTAGTTTTGTGTTTCTAAATCTATATAATATAATACTTTTAAAATAGTTCAAAAACTGTTTTTATCTCGAGGTAACCATGGCCCATGTCTTAACCTAAGCATGGATTATAAAGCGTGGTTGATATACGAAGGCAGGTGTCGCCTACTTAAACAGATCAGTATTTTATAACATATACCAGATTTCATGAAATTACGAAATTTAAACCATATTGGGTTTTGAGTATATTGACTCATATTAATTAAAATCCAACCATGTTATATTTGGCATTTTGAAATTTAAATTTCTAAATCATTGAGGATATTTACCCGACTGCCAGAGTATGTATCGAATACATTAACTATGATTTCTACTTTGTTTTCAAATGCGTTGAAAGTGTGCCTTATTTAATTTCATGATGATCGGTTGAGTACGCGAAACACACAAACAAACAAACGCACTTTCGCATATATTATATGAAAGCTAGGATATTGGAACTTCACCCACTACGTATTTTCTTGCTCTACTTATATCACCAACAAAATCACTAGTCATTCATGATGGAATGTATTGTGAATATTTGATGCCCCCGACTGCGTTTGTGAACACTGTCAGTCATGGTCATTCAAATTAAAAAATATTTTAATTTTTCAACTTGTTTCTATCTTTTCAGTTTATTTATTAAGTAAGTTCGAAAATTTTAATTTTACAGTTTTTCACGCAGTCGGATTTTTTGTTTCAATAATATTTTTATTAAAATAAGTGATTCCCGAAAATGGACAATCTGTTGAAAGTTGTCGATCGTCATCTGGGAAATGAAAAATTCTGACATCTAATCCAAAATTAGGGATCTCAAAAGGCCCTGAATATTGATGTTCATAACATTCTTCTGAAATTTTTAAAACATAGGTTGCCATTTTAGATCCGCCATTGCTAGTTACCGTTATAAAATATATAGCATTTTCAAATCTAGCCTGATAACGTACCTTAAGTAAGAAGAAAATGAAAAAGGGATTAGTAGTTCTCGAGTTATGAACGTACAAACAGACACTAGATTTTTTTATAATTTACCTGCTTTAAGAATAGAAGTTATACATCTGTCCCCCGAATTACACAGAACTTTTTTTACACGATTTCACCTTAAAACGGTTATTAAAATTACAGATGTACAAATGAAAACAGGTAAAACTGAACATTTTAACCGGATGCATATTACTACTGCCATTTTTGAGTTTTGTTCACAATAAAAATCGTCTAAGTCAGAGTTTATTTACTTATTTATGTATTATTTTTTCAATACCATGCGAGATTGTCTCTTATTTCTCTACATCGAGCCAGTATCCCATTAAGTATTATCGAATGATGAAAGTTACACAACATCAATCAGGAAGAACAGATTAGAAAGAAAATTTGAATGAAAAATGTATTACATACTTATACCTTATACACTAGTCATTTTATAAATACACTGGTTTTTTTATGTTTTAGTCTGTTTTCGATTTACACGGTTTTACGTACACGAAATTCCGATTTTGAATTACACGATATTCTAAGGAAACGTTCTACCGTATAACCCCCGATTTATTTATATCTACCATATATAGGTATTAGGGTGCTTTTTTTTTCGCGACTATTTTTTTGTTTAGTCCCACCTCGAAATTTTGTGGCAAATACCTAAACAAAAATTCCCTGGAAATTGGAGCCCTTAATATTAATATTAAGTACTAGACCAAGGCGTATAAAGATTTTCCATATGAAATACACGTAAACTTTGATTATTTTTCTTCAAAACTCTACAGCTCAGAGGCATTTTATGGTATAATCTTGGTCAAGGGTTTCTTCAGAATTGAATGCTCTACAAAAGTGACCATTGCGGTGTAACCCTAACTCAAACCAGCGAGGTAGTACGGGTCGCTAACCCCAATTTTTCCATGAAATTCTCGCTTTTTACCCCTATCTCGTAAACAACAAGAGCTACAGAAAAAGTGAATATGACAAACTTGTAGGAAATTCAATTTCCTACAAAAAAGTTCCGAATACCAAATCGCTAACATCGATATTTCTTAAGATATCGGACTTTGAAGTTGAGGTAGTGCGTCTACAATTTAGCTCAATAATCCATGAAAATTCCACACTACCTCAACTTCAAAGCCCAATATCTCAAGAAATATCGATGTTGACGATTTGGTGTTCGGAACTATTTTGTAGGAAATTTAATTTCCTATAAATTTGTCGTATTCATTTTTTCTGTACCTCTTGTTATTTCCGAGACAGGGGTAAAAAGCGAGAATTTAATGGAAAAATTGAGGTTAGTGACCCGTACTACCTCGCTGGTGGGAGTTAGGGTAACAACGCAGTGGACACTTTTGTAGAGCATTCAATTCTGAAGAAAACCTACCATTGACCAAGTTTATACCATAAAATGCCTCTGAGCTGTAGAGTTTTGAAGAAAAATAATCAAAGTTTACGTGTATTTCATATGGAAAATCTTTATACGCCTTGGTCTAGTACAATATTAATATTAAGGGCTCCAATTTTCAGGGAATTTTTGTTTAGGTATTTGCCACAAAATTTCGAGGTCGGACTAAAAAAAAAAATAGTCGCGAAAAAAAAGCACCCTAATGTATATATACAATATACATATATAAATTTGTAGTAAATTATGTTACATTTAAATGATGTAAGTAATACAAGGATCAGTCTTTATAAATCTCTTACTTCTCTAACCCCTTATATTGGTCGAATATATAAACTTATTTTTGTCGGAACATAATATATATGCACAAACCACGTAATAAATGTCCGTAAATTTAGTGTTTAAAGATTTATTAAAGCAGGTTTGCTGAAAAAGTACAATAAGAAATGCAATAAATCGACTTTGTTTAGCGTTCACGTTAAAATATCCTGAATTTTTGTTTCGGACTGTTTACTTTTATCTTATTTATAAAAAATATAATTCTTATTGTGTCTTTACCTTTATTTAAATTTTTAGTAAACAGATCCATGCAAATTTAGATTAGACGTAAACGTTTTAGTCTGCGAATGTGGCAAATTAGACTGTTTAATTTCTAACATATGAAGAGTAGATTCTCCAAAAGTACTGTATGTATTCATAATTCAGAAATCAGAATGTAGGCAATTTATAGGATTATCATAGAAAACGTTCATCTTGCCAATTTCAAACATTTAAATGTAAATTGTGATTGGCATCAATCAATAGACATTTGTGAGTTTTCGTAGAATTGCTGGTTGTGGCAATCAAACACATAATTCTGTCTGAATAAACTAGCAAGCAGCAATAAGCATTTCTATTGATGTAGAAGTTCCAAGATATGTTGGTATATTGAACTAGATCACACAACGAGTTTTAATACTGCAACTGGACATGATAATTTATAATTAAAAAAAATTGGTCAAATACGACTGAGGATTCGAAAGATTAGTTAGTATATGGATACATAGATCACATAGAAATAAATTTTTAGTACACTGAGAGAAAATTCTAATAAAAATTACGGTGCTATCCCCTGTAATCCGGACTTAAGTGACAAGTTCCTAGAAAATTTACGAGGGAATAACAGATAAAATACGGTTGACATAGTATTTTTTACTATTCATTCAAGAATTTTTCCGAAACGTCATAGGAACTTTTACTGTACAGCACAGTAAATTTTTATGCTAAGAAAAATTTGCTGTTGATTCAAGGAAAATTTACTTAGTCTTCATGAAATTGTACTAGTTCATAAAGGAATTTTTACGGTGCCACAACGTAATTTTCTACTGAATTTAGAAGCCGAAGTACATCGGGTGTACGATCGGATTTTTTCGGAAATTGGTACGGCTTACGAGTGTTTGCTCGCTGCGTGGTCGCTTACGGAAAGTCTGTAAGTATGACATTTTTGTTATTACTGCTAAACATGTGTTTCATGGAATCTTCAAATCGGAGTGCAGTCGGACAGGTCAGTTATCCGAAAGTCTTCGAAAGAGTTAGATCATATGCATTTTTTTTCACCGCAAAAGTCTTTCACAGAGAGGGTTTATATGATTTATTATATTTTCGATTGGAATTTCTTTACAATATAAATATTTGTAGTTAATATCTTATCCTACTTTCTAATGCATTAAAATATCTACATCAAAATTTACCCAACGGTGCTTTTTTTTTTCGTAGACGGAAATTTTACGGTGCCACAGCGTAATTTTATCTTGCGCACATAGTACTTTTACCTATGCCTGTCACTTAAGTCCAGTTTACGGGAGAGCACCGTAATTTTTCTTTGAAAAAATCGTAAAAATTATTAGAATTTTCTCTCAGTGTAGGTAATTTTTATTGATGGGAGTGGAATTTGTAATTAATTGTTTTAAATTGTAAAGCATATTCATGAATATATTGAATAAGCACTCTTTATGTAATACTTGAATGAAATTCTTAAGTAAGAAAATGAATTATGCAGAAGATTAATATTATACATTCAATTTAACGAGTCAACTTATTTGAGAATTAATCATATTAGACAATACTTTACTTTACTTTTATTTAATTTTATAATAAATAAAGAATAATGCGACTTAATAATCTACATTGGCATTTCAAATTATCGGTTCAGTTTTACAATTTTCCACTCTGTGATTTTTTTTTCTAAATGTTTCGTTTTCGAAGGATTTTTAAAGTAAATATAAATTTTCACGTTTTTCGAATAAATAATAATAATAAAATCAAATTATTTTATGGGTAGTTTTTCGAAAATGATACGAAACAAAAATAACTTTATCTTCCAAATATTAAGTGGTAGAACATTGACCAAATAAATACTGATACCGAAATATTAAAAGGAATTGTAAAACGCAATTTCTGAAATATGTATTTAGAACAGTGAACCTGAGCAGAATATCGGAACGAAC
The DNA here is from genome assembly GCA_949715965.1 of Dysmachus trigonus. Classification (NCBI taxonomy): domain Eukaryota; kingdom Metazoa; phylum Arthropoda; class Insecta; order Diptera; family Asilidae; genus Dysmachus; species Dysmachus trigonus. The sequence continues at coordinate 35,338,437 of OX454319.1, forward strand.
CTTTATTTTTTCATTATAATATGCTTAAAAGTTAATGTTGACAATTTAAAAACCAACTTCTTGCTCCCAAAATTATGGTTCAATACTTGCAAACTTTGCTTCAAATCTGTTTACAAATCTCTTTTCGTACAGCTTTTTTTTTTTCAAGAGCTGATGGTAGAAAATGTTATGGAAAATCTGAGCGCAAGCGGGAAAAATCGAAACCAGTAAAAATATTCAACTCATCTTGTATTGGATGAAGTTAGTTTTAATTAAAACAAAACAAAGACCACTCAGGTAGAAGAAGCATTCATCTTTCTAGGGTCGATAATGAATAGCGGAGTTTAATTAAAAACGAACAGGCGTTGCGTTTTTTTATGGTAGGGAAAATAAAGAAAATGTTAGTCGTCTGCCGCATTTAGAACATTGGAAATATATTCAAGCTTTTATTATTTATATTGAGTGGTTTTTTGTTTGGATAATTTAGCGATCTCAAATTTAGTAGATAATATAAATTATAAATATTAAAACATAAATATCTTTATTGTAATATCGCGAATTATTTTCTAATTAATAGAAAAAACCTATGCCATTTTGGTCAGGTTCGGTTCGGTCGGAAACAAAAAGTACTAAAGAGCCGAGTTTACCTAAAGATGATAAAATAAAAAATTTGTAGTAATAAAAAGAAAATATTTGTAATATCTTAAACGCGATTTGCTCAAATTGCTATTTCTAATTCTGTAAAAATTTTCAACACAAAATTCTTGCATTCTTTATCAAGCATGTCTTAAGTTTCCATTATTGAATAATAAATTGTATGAGCTTCAATACCAACATTTTAGTTAAAATCAGAAATTTGTAAATATTTCTCGACGAAGCCTTTTTAAAATAAACATGAAGGACATTTAAAGGCTGGAGGTATCATAATCAATTAATTACTGTACCAATTATATAGGAGCATCTCGACACGTATTTTAAATATGTTTATGTTTAGATGATTTATGTAAATGTATAGTCAGTAGAAAATATTCATTCAGCATGCAGATATTCAACTTACAAAAAAGGTCCAGCTTTAAGAATTAGAGCAGAAACACATCTAGCACTTTCTCAGCAAGCTTTAAGCCAGCTTTTTTAAAAGAAAAATTACCCAATAATGAAAATAGTCAACTGCTACTTCTCACGTCTGACAGATAGCTGTCAGAAATGACACCAGTCAGCTTTAGCTTTCGACTTTGAGCAAAGCTGCCATCCAGCTTTAGGCCAGCTTAAAATCTCAAGCTGCAATACTAGTAGTTTTTTAAATTAATAATTTAAGGTGGATCAACAAAGTTTTCAACTCATAAAAATTTTAAAATTTTCATATATGCATTTTTAATCTTTGGTTACAACAAAACGAAAATGATTCCAACACTTCGTCATTAATTAACGTATATTATAATATATATAAAACAGCCAAAATATACCTGAATATGGTGCGTCCTTCATTGAATTTAGACAGATGTGGATAATAGGTAGGTAGGTAGGTAGTAAGTTTTTAACTACTTTAACCTTCTATAAGAGTTAAATATAAATGAAAATAAAGGGATAGACTGTACTCTTCAAACCTACTTTTTCAAAAACATGACTTGTTGGTGTCGATCAGTGTAAAAATCCTACCAACTTGAAAGCAGAGTCAGTATTGTAATATTGAACAATAATAGTGAGCTCTCTGTGGGCTTCAGCCTCCTCTGTTTTTGATTTATAAAACGCCTTTATTATTATTGACGAATAATATTGAAAGTGTATAAGGGGGCTTTTACAAGCTCCAACTGAGTCAGGAATTAAAGCAAATGATCGCTTCTCTGTTTGGGTGTTTAAGCAGTTCGAAATTGACGTCGATTTAGCTAAAATAATCGTCTTTTCGGATGAGGCGTCTTTTTATCTTGGCGGCTACGTAAACAAGGAAAATTGCCATATTTAGGGCTCGGAAAATCTACACGTCTTCGCAACAATTTTTGGATATCATCAGCATGTGACTGTTTGGTGTGATTTTTGGAGTGGCGGCATTATTGACCCATTTTTCTTTGAACGTGAAGATAGCAACAGGGTTACGGTAAACGGAGAGCACTACAGACGCGTGATAACCTTTTTTCTTCCTGTCAGAAATTGTGGAAATCGACTTGGGTGAGCTATGGTTCCAACAGGATGGTGCTACGTGCCACAATCGATCTTTTCCGCACTAAGTTTAATAATCGTCTAATCAGACATTTTGAAGATTTATGCTGCTAAATATCGATGTTATTCAAGCACATGTGTTGCAAAATTGGATCGACAGCATGGACTACTACAAACTCAGCTGAAGCAGCTATTTAAATGAATTCATAATACATAACTAATCAGAAGGTTTACTATTTTTAATAAATTAACAAACTTAGAATAATATTCTACAGTATTTATATTATAGCATTTTTAAAATGAAACTAGCTGATGGCCCATCCTTACTACCAAATTAGTGTACTTTTACTACATGTTTAAAAGGAAAATGATTGAAAATATTTGAGGAAATTTTTCATAGAGTGTAATTTTCCAAACACCGTCTTTCGCGATAAATTAACAACAAAAATATTAAATTTTCGCTATCGCAAAACAGAGCCAAGAAAATCTAGAGAAATACAAACTGTTTGCGCTGAGAAAATGAACAGGAAAAGAATTTTCCAGAGTTCGGAAACTAATTTAAAAGAAAGGCGCTTTCCACCTTGCCGTCGTCAGTTAATATTGCCGGTCACTTTGACGGAGCATTTATTCTCATTGAAAACTCCAAGGTTAGTGCTGCTTACCTTGTGCTTATACAAAAAAGCCAGGTTATTCTGCTTCGTCCGCTACCCGTCTCGTTTGCTTCGAATGAGAATTTCACAAGGTAGGATTTTTTTTCTCCCGAGGATGAAATTTTTTTTTCTATGAATTTTCCTTAAGGATTACGCTCCCTAAGATCAATCAATTTCACGGATCTTGGCTTTTAGGACTTGGAATAATTCCGTCATCAAATTTCTGATTGAGGAGGCAAACAATGCATCCCTCGGCGAGCTGATGGCACGTAGGTTTTGTAGGTTTGTAGGTTTGTAGGTTCGTAGGTTTTGTAGGTTTTTTTTCCCCCCGTAATCTGCACCCACAGACTTTCTGTTTAGTGCGGGAGTGTAGGGGATCGTCTGTCATTAGCTTGCCGAGGATGGGGTGCGGGTAATTTTTCCTTATTCCAGATAGCCTGATAAGCCGGGGGCTGGAGTGCAATCGTGAAAGGCATCAACTATGAGGCTCACTCTGGCAGAAATTCGCAACCTTTGCAAAGTATATAAATACGGTAATTTTCTCCCTAGTTGTCGGCGAAGAACCCCATCGTTCAAGTTCTTCTACACACTCGGTGAGACAGGTGAAAAGGAGGACGTGAGCCGAAACACAAATTCCCCGGGGCGGAGTAGTGAATATTTTCCTACAGCAAAATTATACTGAAAATTTTGCTTTGGAGAAATTTCCGATCGTTTAAAGGGCACTCAGGCGGCTGTTTTTTAAGTTCCCGGCATAAAGTTGGATTACATTGATGGCGAAGATGTGTACTGTTCCACGGGAAAAAATGGGTGTTTTGGGGCGGTTCTACCTTCGTCGGCGGCACTGAAGGGCGTCGAAACGCTCCCCGGCTTGTGCCCTCGTTCATCTTGTTAGAGCTATAATTTCTCGTGAAACAAGAGGTGACGAATAGCATCATGGGTTATTTAAAACTTCGCATATTTAGGGTGTCTCCAAACGAATTTTTTTGTCCGCCTCTCATATTTTTTGGATCAAATTGGGCAATATTTTAAAGAAAGTATGATCTTGTACTTTAAGGCACGTTTTGAACAAACATCAGCTTCAATATACTTAACAGTAAATACCTAACTTCTTGTATAATACATATATCTGCGGCTTCGAAAATGAGTTTAGAACAGATTACATTATATACATACATACAAGTCCTCTAACAATAAGAAAATAGAATGGGGTTCAAATTAATTCATATTTTCTGAACAAATCTCCTATCACATGATCAGATAACTTCTATCCGGGAAACACTTAAAAACTCCACCAATTTTTGAATAAACTTCATAAAAAAGGCAACTTGTGATTGTGCAGGAATTCGAAAGGCGTAATTCAGATAACAGAAACTACTTAAACCTTTTGGGAAACAATGTGAATGAATCATATTTTCTGTGCTGCCAGATTAATATTTTATATTTCCGATATAACTCAATTCATTCAGGTGATTTTATGTGAACTTTCACTTCCAATGTGTAACAATTTGACATGGTAAAAATTTAAATCGCGTTCGAAAAAGGAAAAATTAATGTTACTTCAAAGTTGTAAAAATTTATAAAAACTAAAAAATATTGTAATTCAGAATCAACATCAGATAATGATGAATGTGATACATTTTTTTTATTGTAATAAGAAGCAAGATAGCTAAAATAGTCAGAAGAAAAGATTGGTATATTATATATAAACATTATGGTGATTCAATTTTTTTTTTTTTCAAATTTTAGGTTTAATAGTTGAGACATTTCACGTGAAGCGGACAGGGAAAAAAAAGTGAGGTTCTGAAAATCTACCACATTCGGCCCATTTGTACTTCTAGTAGGTATGAATGTGTACGCAAAATATTTTTTTTGTATAGTGTATATTTACCAAGTTATAGGTTTCTAAAGAATGGTCGTTGATTGGTACTACAATTTATTGAAAGTAATTTTTCGAATATAACAAATTTACTATAAAATATTTAACATAGCGATACATGTTAAAAATATACTGTTCTTTTTGACAGTAAAAAAAATATTGAAAAATTATTTTTTTTCATATCTAAAACCGGAAGTAAACTTTTCAAACCAGAATTACAGTCACTTCGACCATTTTTTTTTTCTTTTTTTTCTTTCAAAATATAGCTTAAAGAATAATAAAAGTACACTAGAAAATTTAAAATGGGATCTCTATTAGTTTAGGAGTTACATTGAATAATATACACCCGCGTCGCAAGGGGCGTCATTATGTAGCGCTTGCTTAGATCGGTTGGTGTGCGTCAAACAAAATGGCTTGTTTATATCACTGTGATTAAACAGTTAAAACATTATAAAACAACATTATAGCAACACAAGAACTGTTTATTTAGTAATTTTAACAATTTTACAATGGGAATCTATGGCAGAACTGGTACTCTTTATAAGAAGGCCTCCGGTTGTTGGAATGAAGCTGTGAAACTTTTTGGTTCCTGGAATGGTGACTGAGACGCAAACCGGGGTTCCAAAAAAATTCTCTGACGTTCTATTTCATCTTTAGATGAGAAATAAATGGCGGTTTGTTTTAAAGATGATTTTGCCCATTCATATAATCGAATTGGCGTTGTAACTGCTTTACTTGGAGGTAACTGTAAACTTGCACGCGCAGCTAATCGTTTCAGATTCCCCCCTAGACCATCGCATGGCCCCTTTCCATGAGATGTTGCATGAAAATAATAAAACTTTTCTACTCCTTCCTATAAATGTTTTTTCTTTATAATATATCAATAATTTATATTAATCATATGATATATTAATATAACTTATTTCATATCATTAAATGAGGTTAAATACGCTAAAACGATATAAAATATTTATAAAGTTGCGAATTTCAATGCAATATCGCGCAAACTGCTCGACCTTGCAAGCACTAGAATTCACGCCCTTTGCGACGCGTGTGTACATTAATCAATCTAGCTCGTAAACTAATAGAGATCCCATTTTAAATTTTCTAGTGTACTTTTATTATTCTTTAAGCTATATTTTGAAAGAAAAAAAAAATGGTCGAAGTGACTGTAATTCTGGTTTGAAAAGTTTACTTCCAGTTTTAGATACGAAAAAAAATAATTTTTCAATATTTTTTTTACTGTCAAAAAGAACAGTTTATTTTTAACATGTATCGCTATGTTAAATATTTTATAGTAAATTTGTTATATTCGAAAAATTACTTTCAATAAATTGTAGTACCAAACAACGACCATTCTTTAGAAACCTATAACTTGGTAAATATACACTATATAAAAAAAATATTTTGCGTACACATTCATACCTACTAGAAGTACAAATGGGACGAATGTGGTAGATTTTCAGAACCTCACTTTTTTTTCCCTGTCCGCTTCACGTGAAATGTCCCATTTATAAGTAGATAAATGTATACTTTACCATAAAAAACATCTTTCTTCCAGCTAAATGGCATACTAACAATATTATGGGCAATCAATTGAAAATTGTCACAACCGTACCCAGTCTATCCTACCGCCAAATCGTGTAAAATCGTTATAAACAATTGTATAGTGTCAGTTCATGCCATCGTACCTAACTCGATTCGATATAACGGTTTTACACCAAAAAAGTGCAATCTGACGAAGTGTCAAAGGGATTTTTCTCATCATCTTTCGGCTTGGGTTTTAATGGGTTAATAGAAGAGGAAAAATTCACAAGGAAATATAATTTCTAATATTTTTATTATATAATCGATTTTTTCCTTAATGTTAAAAATATTCCTAAACTTTTAAAGCTAATAAACTAATGAAGTGTTATCTTCACACCAAAATTGCATTGGAATTTTTTCATGGAAAATTCTATGCTCTTTACAATGGAACTTGTTACCATTCGTATAAGATTTATTTTCACGAGATATAGAGGAAAATGTCTGCTAAAGTAGTTTTTATCATGTTATTCTTATGGAAATCTAAATAGTTCTATGAATCACGCGTAAATATTAATATTATGAGTTATCCCTAGACCAGAATTATTCTTTTATGTACCTGCAACTATTAAACTTGTTTTAAAGAAAAAACCATTTTTTTATTGAATCACCCTAATATACATATTCATATACAGTGGTGGCCAAAAAATAAGAGTAAAACGCTTATGCTGAAATATGTCAATATTACAGCTATATTTTTATAAATAATCTTCAAAAACTCTGTTATATCTTTACATAAATAATATTCCTCTTATGTAGCATAAATAATTTCCATAAAGTTAATAAGACAAATAAAAAATTCATATAATTAAGTAATCGGTCTTTTTGTTTGCTGGTCAAAAAAATAAGAGTGCGCTATAAGGTGACCTCAAAGAAGAATAAAAGTCAAGTGTCTATTTAAAATAGGGTGGCAGGAGTTACCTGATAGCTTTAGTATTTGATTGTATGTCCTTTATTTCTTAAAACACCTTTACACCTTCTTGGCATAGAGTCGATGAGCCTTTGACACATTTCGACGGGTATAGCATACCATTCCGTCTCAATTTCCCTTCATAAAACCTGCGCATTACCAAGTTTTTCAGAAACATTATTTTTAAAAATGTTCACAGATTTTCAATTGGATTTAAATCTCTCGATTGAAAGGGCCAAGGCAAATCCCCAATATTTCTTCGTTCGAACCACCTAGTCATAACCTTCGCAGTGTGCTTGGGGTCATTATTCGGCTGGAAGGTCCATAATAAGGGCATATTGTCCTATGCATAAGGAATCATCGCCGCTTTTAATATTTTTAGGTACAATTCTTTGGTCATGTTGTCTTTTATCCAAAATATAGGACCAACTACAGTATATGAAAAACAATCCCAAATTTTTATATTTTCGCCACTTTATTGTGTTCCCTGGATTCAATTTTTAATTTTTACCTCTTCGAGCATAAACTCAGCCATCGGATCCGAACAAATTTATTTTTGTTTCGTTGCTGAACAAAATAGTTTTCCAATTTCGTTGATTGCCGAATGCTATGTTTGAAGTAGCAAACTCAATTCGCTGTTTTATGTTTCTAGCTCTTAATAGTGGAATCTTTTGGGCAATTCTGCCATGTAAATTGTGGTCCTGCAAAAGCCTGCGTATCGTTCGAAAAAGAATTTTTAAGCAAAGTAAATTTGTTGTTTTTTGGACATCCTCTCGTTTCTGTTTATTTTTCGCTCTTTCAGTATCCTCGCTATAATACATTAAGAACGATGAAGACCCTCTGTGATAAATTTAAACGTTCTGCCTCGATCTCGAAGTTGAAGAATCAATCGCGTTTCTTCTTCGGACAATGTTTTGCACGCCGCATTAATGATATCAAACTTATTGAGAAAATTTTCAAAATTATGTTACACAAAGATCCTATAACAAATTTGGGCTAAGAAAGTGAAACACACGAAAAAAACTGAAAATAAAGTTGTACACTTCACACTGCCACAGAAGAATGCGTTATAAGAAAAAGATTCATTAATTTTGAGGCACTCACTCTTATTTTTTTTTGGCCACCACTGTATGTCTTTCAAATTGTTTTTGAGCTTCACTTACAATATACACAATAATAGAAAACATTTCAAAATAAGAAATTTTATTTATGGAAGTTGCAAATTCACATATTACATATCTTTACGTCCAACACAACTTGGTACAGCTTTACTTCTTATGCTGTGAATTGGTGAGAAGTACTTTTATACTAAATCTTCTAATATTTGCTTTTAAAAGCACTAAGCATTATTTAGAGAATCATTAACTACCACATATTTGTGGACATATGCAATATGGTAAGTAAAAGAACGTGGTCAATGACACTTGCGACAATGGAGCAAGGAATCATCGTTAATTCAATTTGTCAAATTGTAAGGATAACAATGTGAATCGCGCAATTTCTGAGAAAAAGACTCAAACTCAACTCTTAGACTTGAGATTCGACCAACACAGTTTCAAGTTAGAGTTTTTGTCTGTCCTTCTTTCTTCTATCTAAATCTATCTATCTGATACTTTGAACAAGAACCTCGCACTTGACTAGACATTTTTAATTATCTTATGAAACAAAGGTGTGGGCGTGAAATATCATATAATTGGACGTATTGAAAACGATTTTAACTGTAACATTAAAGAGTATTAAACATTTCTTTCTTCAGGATAAATAGACAATTAAAAGTTTTAAATTGAATGGAGTACGGCGAAAATTCCCTTATTTAATGAAAGTTTAATTAGTGATTCGAAGCTCATAAAATCAATTCATAGCTTTCATTTATTTCATGAATTAAAGCCTTTAATTAACCTGTCATCACTTTGGAAGTACATTTAATTTCACTGTGAGTGCAAATTTCGTTACTTTCCATTCTGAAAGTTTTGAAAAAACAGCTTTTATTATTATATGCATATCAGATGTTATTGCTTACATGCAAATTTGAATTACTTCAAGGTATGCATAATTATTTCCCTGCAAGTTGTGGTAGAAAAAATTCAAGGATACTCCGTTCAAAATTTCTTTCGGGACGAAGAAAATGGGACATTTTTGAAAATGTAAAGATTTTGTAAATTTGATTTGGAGTGATGATTGTTTTTATTTGGGCAAATTCGAGAGTTTTTCAACTTCTGTCTTCTTCTCCCCTCTTTTAATAAAATATTTGAAAAAGATGTGGTTTTCCAGGCAAAAAAAAAAAAAAAACAATGTTTAAAATCTAAGTTATAATGCAATGTAATTACTTTAAAATTGAATTTTGGCTCTATGACCTTTGGGCAAAAATGGTTTACTTTTAAAAGATTTATAATTTACATATCTTTCTAGTTTAGTATCTTTTCTCATGAGGGGATTTATTAATAGAATAGGGAAATGTTACTAGACTGATTGTTTAATCACTATTTGATTTTTCTTAATGTACGGATTTTCCATTCTTATATAAGGGTATATACAGCCATAAATTTACACATCTGTGCAATAAATACTCTTACAACCTTCTAAGGGGGATTTTCATGGTAAGGAAGCCTTAAAGAGGGATTTATAATAACAAAATCATGAACCATTTGTGCGAGTATAAGCGGACGTTACATAAACCACTTCTCGAGCCACCGACTTTTTGGAACAGGCTCCGAGACTATCGATTTTATCTTGGTTGTAAATATGTCCCTAGATGTGGCGTTGAGCTTTCTTGTATCTGGTTGCTGTTTTTTTATCCTTTAAGTTAATTAGTTAATTAATTTTTAGCATTCAAGAAGAGCCCATTGCCCGGAGCTTTCCCCAAAAACTCAGGACTGATTTAGAGGCGTAATGAAGTAAAGCGCTCCCAGAGAATGGAGCCGGATGGTCGTCGTCATTATAGAGGTCTTATTATACGAACGAGCATTTATGGACAAATGTAAAGAGACCCAGTCCTTGGATACAAATTATGAGGGAAGGAAAGACAAAATTACTAGAGCTCTCCCTTTGTGCGTATCCTCCTTTTGCAGCTGTTCTGATCTTAATAGTGCGCAGTGTACACACTGAAGTCCCCGAATTTTAAGAACCCAAATTGCACCAAACCGTTTAATGGAAAATGTATTATGCGTCCTTTTAGTACGAGTCTCTTAATGGAAAAGCATTATAGTGGCGGGCTATTCAGACGGTACCGAGCCCGCACATTGGCTTAATTCGATGGCAAACAGCACGAGGGATTCGGGAGGATTTTTGCTAAGGTAAACTTTTATATGTTAGCCGCTCTGCTCCTTTGAGTGCGCCATTAAACCTCTGCCTTTTCGTCATATTGCGCGCTCGAGTAGGGCAAATACCCAATGGATTTTCATTGGAAAACTTTAACCGAGAATTGCAGAGAAGCACACGCTCTCGAGCTCGTGTGGCTCACTATCTATCGAAAGCCAGGAAGATTCCAAAAGGAAAAGCTGAGACGAAGGCGGACGGAGCGGTCCTTGGAGCGAGGCAAATTTTTATATTCCGCTGACGTGTCCTTCGGTTGGATACATCTAGTTTTGTGTTGATATTATTGTTGTACTTTGCGTAGCTCAGGGCTTAGAAACATGTTTAACCGGAAACTGCCAGAATACTAATGATCTTTCTTCGGTATCCCTTCTTCACAATTAAAGCGTTAAACTGTTCCTCAAAGCTAATTTTGTATGGTGAATTGCCTAACATCATTTTTCCGGGAAGTGGCTAATTTAGTTTTTTTTTCCCCTTAAATTCTCTAAGGTTGAAATCTTTCTTTTATATGCGGAAATGTTGTTGTCCATAATTCATAAATTCGTATATCATGCCCTTGAATTAAAATTATGCATTAATGAGGTCGATATCCCAATCGAGTTTGCAAATGGAAGCGACTGTTTAAAGGAGTGGGGACTAGACTTTCTTATTATTAGATTATTGTGGGCACGATAACTCTCATATTTTTTAACAAATTTTCATCAAATTTCCCGTTTATATTTATTGGGTCAAAATCTCGAAATTTCAACCCATAAAAAACAATCTATTTCTTCTGCATTCTCCTGCAAAAGGTTTTTTTTTTCTACAATCAGAGAAAAACCACATTCCCAGATTAAGAAAGAAAATTATTAAATTAAGAATGTCTGTTGTATATCGGAGGTTGACTTTAACACATATCTACTTAAGTCAAGTAAAAACATTCTTGTTTTGTTTCTTAACTGCAGAACATGTATGAATCAATAATATCTGCCGTTCAACTAAAAAATACGAAAAAATAACAGAAGCAACTCGCCTCTAACAAACAACTCGCTTTGACAAACCTTAAGTACAGCAAAAAATTATTTTTATAATTTGTAGGCCCATGAAGGTTTTTAAATTTGATCCACATTACTTTTTATACAGGTGCTTAACTGCTTCAATTTATATTATATAAAAAATATTGAGTATTTTAGTAGTCCACCACTGCATTTAAATCTTGTTAATAATTTCAAAAGATATGTATAATTTATATTATAAAGGACTAAGTGTCCTTAATTTGTCTTATAACTTTTCAATATTTACTCCTGTAATCTTTTTTCTATGGAGTTTCAAGGGATAGATATAACTTTATTAAATAAAATTCTTATAGAAATTATCACATATCTATTTGTGCTCCTTAGTACGAAATGCATTAGCCAAGAAAAACGTAACTTTTTTCAGAATTTTTTGGGTTATTTTTGTTTTTTCGATTTTTAAAAAAAATTTATTCGTATAATTCGTCCTTTTTGAGTAAAAATATCACCAAATTTCATCATAAAAAAACTTTGTGATATTTTTACTCAAAGGGGATCAATTATACGAATAAATTTTATATGACAGAAAGTGCTTATAATAAGCCAAAGAATACGTGTCAATTTTTCAGAATTTTTCGGGACATTTTTGGATTTTTCAAAAATTGGCCCAATCCAAAAAGCCAAAAATAGTCCAAAAAATTCTGAAAAAAGTTACGTTTTTCTTGGCTAATTATAAGCACTTTTTGTTATATAAATTATTTTTGTAAAGTTGATCCTTTTCCTGTAAAAAAATCGCGAAGTTTTTTATTACATTGCTGTACAAAATGGCCATTTTGCAAAAACCAAAGCAAAAAAAAAATTCAAAACCATGGTTTGAGAAAGTGTAGACATTCGGACCGTGATTTCTGGTAGTTATATGATCATTCAATAGCAGCAACGACAAGATAATCGACTTTGAGACGAAAAATGATAAAAAAAATCGGCAAAACCGAAAAAATAATAGTGTTTTTGAAGTTTTTATGCAAAACAAATGCCAGATTCTGAAAGAGCACCCCCAAAAACCCCTTATGTACGAATTTGGAGGAAATTCGCACCAATTTTCTATTCGAATCGTACAATTGAACTTGCGTGCACAAAATCCTCGTTTTGCGCATTAATGGGTTAATGTGGAAAAGGATTTATTTGTACTTAAAATAATATTGGACACAAAAAAATTATTAAGAGTTGAATCAATAATATAAGTACTTATATTAAATATGTACGTAAATTGCAATTTTCAGAGTTAAATAAACGGTTCACATTATTATATGTAATAATATATTCATTCTTCATTCATTCATATTTGAAAATTCTTGATAGTTATACGTAGGTTTTGTATTAATATTGCTCTCTTTTTCGCTGCATAAACTCCGTTCACTAATAAGTTTAAGTTTAATATAGCTTTTAATTCAATTCAATTTTATTATCAGTTAAAATAATAGTGTAATGACTTTTTGATAAAGTTTTTGTATTTATCTAATTAAGGAAACATAAATATGGGTACTTCATAATAATTTTAGATTTGATTATATTTAAGTGAAGACGAATGAATATGTTTTACATGTATTTACTTTTTTATACAAGGATTATTTGTATTTTTATTACATCTCTGTAGATAAAATGGGTATTGCTTTATCTTTCTATATAATCTATATAGTCTTTTATTGGAAAAATTCATATAGTATGACTAAATACTAAAAGGTCACTTGTATACTTTTAATTTACGAATTGCTAATAATTAACTAAGCTATTTAACCGATGTTTTCATTAGCTACTTAAATAAATCCCTTTAAAGGCTGTAGATATGAAAAACGAAAACAATTTTAAGCAAAACGTAGCTCAATTTTGAAGTAAAATTCTAAAATGTATAATTTTACTCGATGATTACTATAAAAATTATTTTATTATTTAAAAATTAAATTATTTAAAAATTCGAATTTGTAGTAACGCTATATAGACCTATGCGCTTTAAGTTTGTAAGCTTTCATAAGTTATAAATAAAATTAAGATCTTATTAAAAAATATTTTTTTATTACTGTAGTTTACGAAATCGACAAATATACTTGATATAAAGAAAAATTACGTCTTAAAAAACGATATTATGAAATAAAATTTGTTCGATGATTTCTTAAAATTATAATAGTCCAATTTTTATTATCTAGTTTTATTAATTTATGTTGGTTTATTTATTTATTAAAAAAGCTTATAAGATTTGTATTTATAATAATAATATTAAAAAGTATCAGAGAATTTGCTTATGTAGCTCATATGTTGCTTTACAAAAGAGTAAAGTAAATGTGCTGGTACTTTTTTCATGTTCATATTAATATATTTGTTGATAAAAACAGAGGTACTTCATACCAAAATATATAAAACTGTAATTTAATGGAGCTCCTAAATCACCTTCAGGAATTAGAAACTTTTCCCCAAAGCCATAAATGAGATTATCTACGCTATACTGTCGCTAAACATGTTTCAAAATCCACACGCACAAAGTACTTTCAAGTTTGAACCAATGCAAATGAATTTTCCATTATTGGCTTCTTGGGTAATCCCACTTGTGCAGAAACCAATTAATCAACCAGAGAACTTGGATAACCACATTTGCATTTATTGTTTGCACGAGCCACAGCGAATCCTCACGAAGTAATGCCAACAAATGAACTTGACCTAAAAACCCTGCATTAGTTATCTACATATTTGGCTGCTTTCAATGGCAATTTAATCCATCACATGCCTTCTTTAAAACCAAATTTACGACTAACTTCTTAAATACCCAAAAAAAAAAAAAACTTATTCCTAATTTAATTTGGTTTCAAAGAGAAAAGAGTCTTTATTGGCGCAATTTAATTTGTTATATATTATTTAATTTTGATCCACACGCTAAAAAGTTCTCTTGAGTAAATAAAATGTACACACCAATCAATACTTTGACCATTATATGTATTTCACCCAAAAAGTTAATTTAATCCAGTTGTGACAAATTTCCGGAATTATTGTGGTAAAAAGAGTTGCCTACCAATTTTTGGTTGCCAATCACACTTGCACGCTTGTTCATGCACCACAAAGAATTTACCAAGAATCCCATGAATGGTATTATTGTTTAAATTTGAAATTTGCATGCACCGTCACAGCGTAATCTTGTTGTACAATGGCTGTTTATTTGATTTTCATTTTAGTATCTGGCTAATTAGAAATTTCGAAGGTAGTCAACGGGTATAAATACCAACGCCGCGCGTTGGTACAAAGTTTCATTGAAATTATAATCTACATATAACCACATACCATCAAAATTTGAAATTCATCATATACAGAAATAACCTGAACAAAGCTGTATTTGGAGCAGATGAAATGAAACGTAATTAAATGTCAACACACTTGCATTTAATTTCCTCCAAATGAATCCTATTGTGTTCGGTGTTTGTTTTCTAGAAACACTTTGATGGAGTTCATGATGTTCTTTTCAAAAAGAAAAGTTCATTATGTGGCCTTTACACTCTCAATTATGCTACATTTATAATTTTATCCTTGTTTAATGACGAAAACGAGATATTTCACAAATTATCAGGGTCAATTTTGACAGGGACTAATAAAAAAAATCATAATTTTTATATTTTGTAACTTTTAGAATTGTGGTTAAGAATGAGCAGTTTTAAAAGTAAAATAATCTTCAATAATTCGATATAATCATCAGCATCATTAAATAAATTGGTTTTTATATGAGAGAATAATTCATTTTATTATTAAGTTTAAATTCCATAATAATACATTGCTTCATTAGGAAAAATTAAGAATAATTATAACATTGAATTTTTGGTTCCATCGATTTCCTGCATTTTTGTATCATTACATAGATCAAATATACTTTCTTGCTATGGTACAAAAGTTCAGTTTTTCGCGTACGCGTATTTAAGACAAATAATAAATTTATCATTTCAGCCTATGTTTAATAATTAATAAAAATTAATTTCGGTCTTTGATTTAAAAAAAAAATTGAATATAGAGTTTCATTAGTTACTAAAATTAATACTGATCTTAGCCGGGTCAAACACAACTGTGCCTCTTAATGACATTGTGGTTAGGCACTTTGATATCCTCATCATATGCTAATTAAACTTAAATTAACTGAATCAAACCGACTTAGATTCGAGATGCTTCCTTGGGTGCAAGATTGTTTAGATTTGTGTCGCCTGAGCATGTTCCCACAATCAAATTTACAGAAGGTGAGCTTTTGGTTGGCATAATTAAGGTATTATGTGGCTATAATTTCAGCAATTCAGTGCTATTTAACTGGGAAATACATACGTAGAAGACCAGTGTACATGGTATTTAACATTTTCACTATTGAATAATGTATAGTAGCATTAATAAGGATATAATTGTAATGTTTTTAATTAACTGATAGCAAATATCCGAGTGCATTTAAATGCATCGAATCAAGGTAATGAGAGTCAGCATAAAAAACAAAAGTCTTAGTGCCTGGAAATCAAAATATTGCAACTGATGGACATATTGATGTTAGCTATTAAATATTATTTTTGTTGTCATTTTATGCTGCGTATTATTATAATCAAGGACACCACCTTGTACTATTTAATTGCTAATAACTTGATTATTTAATATTTTAATTTTTCATACCTCTATAATGAATTATACAATTTTTTTATTTTCTTTGCTAGTAAAATTGGCGTAAGCGGTATGCAATTATTTAATAAAACAAAAATGTTAAAATATCACTAGAAAAGGAAAATTTATTTAATTAAATTATTAAGGGCATTATTTATTTAATACAATGGATTTTGATATTATTCGTCAATAAATTTTTATTAATGAAATGCCAAATGTACTATATAAATTACTTACAATCATATTAATTATCAAATCGTTCGAATTTACCATTTTATGAAAATTACATTCACCAATTAGGTACAACCTACACTTTTTCGGTTTTTTTAAATGTTAGATTTTGAAGAAAACCTACCTATTACACAATCCCTCATGAAGCAACCAATTTCACGAATATTATACATTATATATGTACGTTCATTTCTTTTATTGTAACAAATGTGCAAGTAGGATCTCTTGGAAAATTTTGACATTAAAGAGACCATCATAAAAAATGAGACACCTTCGTCGCATTCGCATTATTTTGGGAAGGCACCAAAACTGGGGGAGAAAATTGTCTTTTAATATTCTCTAATGGTACTTTCATGAAAATTTATCGAGAAATTAAAGTTGAAAGTGCAAATCTTATGAAATTGAAATTGAAAGAAATATTTTTATGCTGATGAACCTTTAATAGGATTCGATCCTATCTGATGATGATTTGACAATAAAACCGAGGAATGACGAATCAAAGTTCAAAGGATGTATTAATTATTAAGTCGGTGAGTCAATAAACGAGATTCTGGTCAATGAAGGAGTAACTAAATGTGATTTTAATTAGAATACCAAATGGCAGTCCTTATTTTAGCTGGAGCAACTTTAGACTTGAATATTTAATTCCTTTTGCAGAGACATGAATTATTTCCAATTTGAGGATAATCGCATTCAGCACACTGAATTAACTCCTGGTACCCACAAATTAATCTGAAAATATCTCGGTAATCAGCAATTATTCCTGCAGACTGCTCATAGTGGCGTAGAGGTTTAGTTACATTCAGTGTACGTTTATTACATTTATTAAATATATATACTTGGGATAGCCGCTAATAAATTCATCTTTATCGCAATAATAATCCCATTTCTGGCGGAAAATTAAGTCAACTGAAAATTATATTCATCCAACACGAGTTGTAATTAGAAACGCGTAGCACAAATTTAAATTTATTGAGTCCCACTTATCATTTTGTTCCTCTTTACCACAAACCCGTGTATGAACATTCTCATAAGATGAAATTGCAAGGGATCATAAAACACCCCAGGGATAACCACGATAAATTAGTGAATCTCCCATATGGCGGAGTGTTGCCTTAGTTAAATTAAAGGGAAGTGACCGAATTTCAGCCCTTTATTTGAGAACGTTGAAAATTATTTGTCCATGAACTCACATCAAAGAGCAATTTCCGAAAACAAGATCTGCTTACCCCCGGGGTAATCTAGCGATATCCAAACCGCTTTCAAACTTAACCCGTGTACGTCATAAGTGTATATACATCCTACATTAATGGGTGTAGGTATATAATAGGTACATACATTTCCAGTAGTCGTTCACTTTTTAATGACGTATTCGTCAAATAGATTTAAAACCGGAATTTAGCCGGCGTGTTTACTTATCCTGAAATGAAACGAGTAATTAAGGCGTGAATGTCATACCAAATTGGTATTTTGCTTACTATTCTTATATTTTCGTGTAGGACAACTCTTACTTGTTATTTTATTTGTTGTTTATGGTGTGTACGGACAAAGATGCGACAAAAAGATTCTTCCGCCTTCGGGTATACTATGTATACATACATATTTTAAAGTATCGAAGTTAATTAATCGCCACAATCGGGTACGATAGATAACTTTGGAATTGTGCAACGATGTCAAAAAAACATGTACCATTCGAAAAGGACCAACATATTATAGATTATTATTTATCTTACCCGAAATGTAAAAATGCGGTATTCTATGAGATACCTAGTTATTTTATAAAATTCCGGCAGTAACTAGGTAATTGTGTTATTTAATACTTTATCCAAGCATTCTATAAAATGCGAAATGAGCCCTAGGCAAAATATGATTATTATATATTTTTAATTTTTTGCAGATCTTAACCCTAGAAAGATAATCTACATTCTTGGGATGTAAGTCGCATGACATTGCTATTTCTTCCTAACTAGAGTTTCTGTGGGACGGTAGTGTCGTGGCGGTAAGTACGATACATACCAAGTTAATACATAAAACTTATACTATAGACTGCTTGTGAAGTGCCATTAAAAGAAGAATGTTATATGTTATATTCTGCATTTTTAAAATACAATATATTTTTTTCATTAAACTAGCATCTTATTTATTCAAAGCCAACCAAACCAAAACTCGCTATAAGGTAGCGCAGCGCGTTGGCTGTGAGCCAGCAGGGCGCCAGAGGTTGTGGATTCAATTCCCACCAGAAAATGTGTTCTCAAAAAGTGGTATCAAGAGTGTTTTACGACTGCCACATCTACTTTAATATCTAAACATAAATTTTTAATAAAAATGTTACAATTTTTATAATACACTACGTAAAAAACAATAAAAAATCCTATAATCCGTGTGAAATATCTCCGAGACGCATGTTTACATTTATTGCAAGTAAAAAAATGATTATCTTTCTAGGGTTAGATTGATAAAAATGAAATACCACCTTGATCAAACAGTCTCATTAATGTATTCAGAAAATTAAAAATACAAGTTTATTCAAGAAAATAGACATTGTCCTCTTCAAAGTACTCTCTATCAACTGCAACGCCCTTATGCCAGCGCTTGATCCAATCCTCGTAATATTTCTGATACTCCTTTTTCAGTATGGCCATCAGAGCCGTCTTTGATATTTCTCCATTGTCTCCTCTTGGCTGCTAAAACGCGTTCCCCGGAACGATTTTTTGAGTCGATCGAACAAAAAGAACTCGCAGGGAGCCAAATCAGGCGCATTTGGTGGCTGCTGGATGGTGGTCATTCGGTTCTTGGTCAAAAAATTGCGGATAGCGATGGCATTATGCGACGCTGCGTTATCGTGATGCAAAATCCACGAGTAGTTTGTCCACAAATCCATCTTTTTTGGTGAACTGCTTCACACAAATGTCTCATAACTCCCAAATAATGCTCACCTTGTGGCAAGAATTCATCATGCACAACACTGTTGTAATCCATGAAAATCGTGAGCATCGCCTTTTTTTCGACTGAAAACGACATGGTATTTTCAGTCTTGAGCCATTTGGTGAACACCATTCACACGCCTGTATTTCGTGCCATTCTCATAAACCCACGTCTCGTTTCTAGTAATTAACAGTTGGATGAATGTTGGCTGGGCTCGGATTCAGCTATCGAAATTATGCCTTTCGCGACGTCAACGCGGGCCCTTTTTTGCATGAAATTCAGCTTTTTTTCGGCACCAGTTTTGCAGCGATACGTCTGAAACATAAATTATTAACCTAAATGCTAATGAATGGAACCATAAGCCATGTTCAAGCACTCTAATGGTCAGTTTGTGGTTTTCGGCAATCATTTATTTGATTTAATCGATGTTTTCGTCGGTTTTCGATGTCGAAGGCCTGCTACTGCGTTCGTCATCCTCGACAGACTCACGCCCACCTCTGAAGCATTCTTGCCACACATAAACGTTTGTTTGCGATAGAGTATCGTTACCGAAACACTTCTCCAATATTTCCAAGGGCTTCGCACCGTTGAATCCATTTTTAACGCAAAATTTAATACAAACTCGTTGATGCAAAATCGATTCCATTTTTAAAATCGCAGAAATCGAAAACACGGACAGAGGCAGATGTATTCAAGACGGCGTCACTTTTACAAATATGAAGCTAAAACGCTGCAATTTGGCAGGAATGTCAATGACAGATGTGGCAGCCTTACAAATAAA
The DNA here is from genome assembly GCA_949715965.1 of Dysmachus trigonus. Lineage (NCBI taxonomy): Eukaryota > Metazoa > Arthropoda > Insecta > Diptera > Asilidae > Dysmachus > Dysmachus trigonus. The sequence continues at coordinate 35,358,496 of OX454319.1, forward strand.
TAAGAACTCAAATCGGGTGACTGACAATACTACCAGGTAGTCTTCCTGAAACTTTTTGAGACAAGAAAAATGGGACAAAATTACACGAAATCTAATAACAAAAATCCACAAAACAGTTGATGAGAAGAAGTAAGCAGACGACTATTTTGTGGTATGTTGCTATGAAACTGCAAAACGAGATTTCAAAATCAGAAATGCTTTTCCTTCAAAAAGAAAATCAAATTTACTCTAAATATCACAGTAGTCTTTGCTGCTGTAGCAAGTGGACAGTATTTATGCTGATATATTTTAATGTACAGTACAAAAATAAAGGTTTGAATAATTCAAATAAAGTTTACTTACTTTACGTAGATAATATCTTATAATACTAAATTAACCTGTCATTTTATATTATAGAATGCCAGAGAATAGTACCAAACTCGATTGATACTTTGGAAAAAAACGCCAGAAATTCTATACAATGCCTGAATAATTTATACAATCCCAATCAATTCGTTTTTGTTGCGTATACTGCTGGAAATTGAAGTGCTGAGCTGACTGCGCTAGTGAACTTTTATTGAAATGAATTTGCTGCTGAACGTTTGCCGCAATATTGCTACAGCGTGCTATTAAAAGCTGGAAAAGTACTGCTAAATGATGCCTTATGGATACATATTAAGTTAAACTACCGTCAATAACCGAATCCTATTTTATTAACACTAGAACTACCAGCGCGCAAGTTTGTAATTTGAATGATTTTCAGCACCTTTAAACACATTTAAATTAGTAGTTATAAGTGGGAAAGGGTGTTTGCTATGTCGTTATTTTGAACATGAATAAGCTTTGGCACAAGCATATAAAAATTTGCTGGTTCTTTCAGAACCTACATAATATGTAGAATAATAATTCCTTGCAAATTATGAAAAAGTTGGTTTTTATTTTATCCTTTTTGGGTAGTTTAAAATTCACTAAATGTATATGATATGACAGCTGACGTGCAATTTTAAGATTAAATAAGTCAAATTGACCTAAATAAATAAAATAAAGGATTTTAAGTGTCTGTGCAGAGGAAAATTATTTATCAGGGACTACAGAGATTTTTCGAACTCAGAAACCAGCTGAGAGGTGGCCGATTTAGCAACCAAAGTATGAAGTAGGGTCAAATTAAAAAATTATTTTAATTAATTAATTTTTCTTCTTACAATTCATTTTTCAATGAACGGTTGGAAGGAATTGTACCAGAAACGAAATTAAATTTATCAGAAGAATACCGATGCTTTAACTAACTAAAATGATAACGGATTTATAAATTTATATAGATACATAAAAGGTATTAAAAGCTCTTAAACCTTTTTCGGTAAACACAAAAGTGCTATATTGCTATATTTAGTCACTGATGCTTAAATTTGTGCTTAAATTTAACGCCAATGTAAGTAATAAAAGCTTATTTACTGAAATAAACAACTTAATGCTTACTTATTTTCAATATCTCTATCTTTAGAACTTTTGAAATGAACGCGATGAAGAGAAATTCAATTTCAATTTAATTTAGAAAATGATCTTACGGTCTTGTCAAAGTACAAAACATATAATGCGTTTCTTAGATCATTTATGCCGTAGGGAAAAAGAGTGATGAGCTTACAAGAGAAACTTGTAAATAAAAGTCAAATAAATCCTTGCCAAGAGGTCGGCGAATCGATTGTGATGAGTTATGGAATGCCTGGTTACAGCAGTGTCTATACATAAACATAAATCAATGTATTATAAAAACCTGAACTCATCCGGCACGTTTTCCAAGCCTTCCGCCACAACATCAATACATCATTTCAGTTTACTTCAGTCCCCCGCAATTTCTAGGAATAAATAGAGAAGAGAGAATTGGACGGAGGCATAGAAAAGGTGAATTTCAGTCAACAAATAAGCAAATCATTAATCCTGGCCGAAGCTGAAAGAGAAAAAGGCAGAGCTTTGAGGAAGCATTTTAACCTCGGAATGACTTTAAGGAGAATTTTATTAGCGCTACAATGGCTTCATCATTAATTGTTGTGCGCCGAACAATTAATTAACACCCGAAAAGTTTCAGCTAAGGCTAATTTGACAGGGCTCTTTATAATTTTGGAGACTTTCTGTGGAAAAGGTTTGATGAATTCTGTGTCAAATAACCTTGATAGGAAAAGGCGCCAAATTGCTGACTTATTCAAGACATTTTCTAATTAAAGTAACCCTTGGTTAACTCAGCTAAAAAGCACTTAGCTTTTGAATAAAACATTAACATAATTCTTTTACGTCTGCATAATTTTACAGCATTTCTAAGATGAACCCATTTTTAATTCAGCTAGATATTTAAATACATGTATAAGGTTCTAATTGCAATCTTTATACAGGGAATGGTTCATTAAAATATGATTAGGTATATGTTGTCAGCGTATTCAGAAAAATCGATTCAATTTTATAATTTTATCTTCGGCAATGTACATATTCAAAGTGTATGTGCAAAATATTTCCTATCTATCATCAATACTATTCAATCGTCATCATCGTTTAAGATGAGACAAAAATTAGTGACTTGGAGAGGGAATATCTCGCGGCTAAAGTACTACAATTCAAAAAGCCCAAAACATTCTTTGTTGCATATTAAAAGACGTATTATACAAAACCCCATGCGATGGGGTACATGTTGACACAAAATTTTATCTCAAAAATTGCAAAATTTATGACCCAGACGGAAGGACGAAAAGACGAATGGACGGACGGACGTGGCAACTAAAAAGGCCCGAGTACATGGCATCCACTCAGTTCCGTTTGCGACCTGTCAAAGTTAAAATGACCTTAATCTTGTGTAATTGCCACGGACTTATAATATAATAGGCTGCTCGCCTGTAAGATTTTCTATAGAAACGGACGGTGCATTTTTTGTTCCTTCTACTTCGCCCTGCAGCTCCTTTCTGTAATTTCGATTGAGAATATTCTTTATTAAATGACGTCAAAAATATTGGTAGTCTTTAAATTGACTGAGCTAAGTTGATTTATTTTCTGATGTACCAGTAAAGAAAGGCATCGTAAATTGAATCAGGTGAAAATTAACGTTCGAATTTGAAACAGAATCTCAAGAGAGTAGAATATAAAAACACAGTGGTAGAGAATGACGTCAAAGTGACGTCAAATAGAGAATTTTAATAGAGTTAAAAGTTACAGAAACAAACTGCTGATAACCGCACCATGAGTTCCATGACTTACTTAGGTCAGAAGGCACAGGGCATGAGAAAATTAATATCGAAATTATGTAACTTAGTTTTTCTGAATAAAATTATACTCGAGATGTGAATCGCAAATAGATTCACGAAATTTATGTATAATTAATTTGTAATACTAGGTGTATATTTCTTCAGTATAAGTGTACGGCAACGTTTTACAAATGTGTACATTAGGGTGCTTTTTTTCGCGACTATTCCCACCTCCCACCTCCCACCTCGAAATTTTGTGGCAAATACCTAAACAAAAATTCCATGAAAATTGGAGCCCTTAATATTAATATTAAGTACTAGACCAAGGCGTATAAAGATTTCCCATATAAAATACACGTAAACTTTGATTATTTTTCTTTAAAACTTTACAGCTCAGAGGCATTTTATGGTATAAATAATCTTGGTCAATGATAGGGTTTCTTCAGAATTGAATGCTCTACAGAAGTGTCCATTGCGGTGTAACCCTAACTCCCACCAGCGAGGTAGTACGGGTCACTAACCCCAATTTTTCCATGAAATTATCGCTTTTTGCCCCTATCTCGTAAAGAAAAACAGGTACAGAAAAAGTGAATATGACAAATTTGTAGGAAATTCTTTTTCCTACAAAAAAGTTCTGAACACCAAATCGCTAACATCGATATTTCTTGAGATATTGGGCCGTAAGGTTCAAAATAAAAAGTTAGAGGGGGGGGGGGGGGGGGGGGGGGGGGGGGTTGGTAATTTACATTTTTGAACTAAATTGAATTTTTTTTTTAAATAGCGTTAAAATATTAATTTAAAATAAAGTTTAATTTTTACATTTTTAATATATATTTAATTAAATATTTTTAAAAATATCTATACTATGTTACTCTTATTAAAGTGTTACACCACCCTGATGCTCGAAAAAATAAGCATAAAAATAAATATGAATTATTCTTTATTTTACGTATACATATAATAGATTTATAAACAATTTCCAATACTGAAAAAGCAAAACATTAAAAATGGGATATGTGTCGCTCAGTGGGACCCTCTTTTTAAAATTCTTGCTGACGGTGTACATGATTTCTCCGTCCAGCATTGTCCGAAAAAAAAAATTGCTTCTTCAGAATTATAATAGCTAACGCGTGACGAAGGGCAAAAATTAAAAAAAAATTTTTGGAGAAATAACAGCTGTTCGACAAAAAAACACGAATTTCCAACAAAATGTTGAGTTTAACAAATATATAACTTATTATTTACCAAAAAAAAAACTATATTTTGAAAATTTCATGGTGGTGTAACCCCTTGAAAAATACAAAATAATAGCTCTAATTTTTTTTAAACACTTAATTTTTCGAAAATATATCTTACAAACGTAAAAAAAGTATTTCACAAAAGAAAATTTAGTTTGCGACTTTAAAAAAAATATGTTTGAACTTCTTTAGTTATCAGTTACAATCTGAGTAAATCAATAAGTGCTAAAGGTGTTTGTTGATCGCATCTACAATGTACTACTTATAATATTCCACTACTTTCAAATTGAGTAAAGGCGCCAATATTTATTGCCTAGTGGAGAGGATCAATTATTTTGTTGCCTTTGTTAATGAATTTTGCGATGAGGTATCTGAAGTTTTCTATTTTTTCATTCCGAGGGCAGTTTTTTCAAACATCAATTTTTTTGATGGATATAGCGTTTTTTTTAAAAGACCCTTGAATAGGTAAATGCTACCTACCTTTGTTGTATGAGAAAAACATCACTGATTATTTTTAACTAATTTTTATATTGTATGTAAAAGAGAAGACATTTATTACCTTTTGTATATATAAGAATATTCTTTTATAGAATTAAATATTACAAAATTAAAAATGTAAATAAAACTCAACTCAACTGAATGCAACTGAATATGCACATATTTTCATTAAAATAAAATTGATTAATTTTATTGAATTAAAAAATTAGAATAATAAATGATTTGTCTAAGATACAGAACATGTCTTTAACATATTTCATCATTGTCAAAGAAAAAAGAAGAGCGGAAGTTTTACTCATCTGACTGTTCAACCCTTGTTCTGTTCTTAAAAAATCATGTAAATTTTTAGTTTAGTTTCAAAATTTGGGGAGGGGGGGGGGGGGGTCTAACCCCTGACCCTCCCCGCTGGCTACGGCCCTGACGATTTTAATAAATAATTCAGATAAAATGCAAGCAAAAATTAATTCTTGCGGTCCGGTTAATTTCCAAATCCCACCCTAATAAATCCTATCCTTGCAGTGTGAAATAAATAGACAGTATATAGTATAGTGCAATGCAAATCTTATTATTTTCTCTGGACCCATTAAGGCAAAGCGGTTGTCAGGTCTACAATGAACGAAACGGAAGAGAACAGTGCGAGTTGAAGAACTTTTAATTTTGTCCGAATACATAATCTCACAATGCAGTGAGAAGCAGTTGAGTTAGTAGATACCATGGATGAAGAAAATTTTATTGAAGAAATTAGAAATAAATGCCTGAGCATCCGCAATTCTTCTACTTGTTAACTAACTCTCACAACACACAACTAATACAGACAATTGTCAAATTTGGAATTTTTATGTATTACTATAGTTGCAAATGACTTTTTTTGCTTTGACAGCTCCTAGCTCAATTCAGCAAAATCATAGGCAAATTTCCTAAAAAGGAGAAAGTACCTCCTTTAAAATGCTTCACTTGGATTTACTCGCAAATTTTTGTCAAAGCTCATAGAAACCACTAAACACTCAGGAAAAATTAAGGTATCATTTCTTTCTTCCACTTTTTGACTCTAACTGCGCAGTACGGAATGGCAATTTTTTGATACATAGCCTTAAAAAAGAGTTCATTTTTCGCGAAATGCGGTTTAAATCAGAGCCGGGCAAATTCGGCTCTTTTGGCTCCCGATAACTCCCAAGGTCGATTCTAGGGGCTGCTCATTGGACAATAATATGGGTTAATATTCTCACTCATGGGGCTTATGGAGCAACCCAAAATATACGCAGGTATACGGCAACCTTGGAGGGGAACTTTGCCTGGCTCTGGTTTAAATAGTTGCAAAATTTACCGATTTTTTGGGGGATCCCTTAATTCTGATCCCCAATGTACTTATAAATAATAATAATTAAATTTTATAACCATGTATATTTTAAGGTTTACAACGCTGGCAATATCTCTCAGCTGCTAACTTTTAGGGTATATTCGTAGACTGATTAAGAATAATAAAGTCAATTACTCTATATTCGAACTTCTTATAAAAGCATAATTTTGCTCCAAATCTAATTATTCAGTAATCTATAATACAATTTATAGGTCTACTAAATAACAGAATTTATATAAAATGCTATTCAATTTTAATGCTACCAAATCCAGTTCAGTTTCCATGCTGCAGGCTCACTATATCACAGATGTTCAACTGAAACCACAGGGTGTCCAGAAAATAAAGGCTATATTATTGAAATGGTGGCCATAAAGGCTTGATTACTCGTTATTAAACTAAGCAGAATTTACATAGAAACTACAATTGTCATAGTAGCTAACTCGAATTTGCGAGCTGCACACTGCAAGTGGTATCATTTAGCAACAAACAAAGTTTTCATTAAATCTGCTGAATAGGTATTTTTGCTAATTCACTGAAATTACGCCCCTACCCGGAAACATTAATTTCTCGTTTTGTCAAGTTATTTCCCGAAACCTGGGGGAATTAAAATGGAAATTTAAATAAAATTTCGTATGTTTTTGTAATGCCCAAAAATGACAATTCGGGAATCTACCAACCACTACGAGGGCAAAGTGAATTTTAGGAGAAAATATTCTGCACGTGGCGTGAAAACCAAAGCCAATCATCTTAGCGAACGTCTCACTGAAAATTTAGCTCACTTCTTCGGGGACTTGTGAATGCCTTGAGCGATTTGAACTTTTCGGAGCTTTCTAGTCACAAATGAAATCACATGGTTCACGAAAGATACTTCATTAGATAAATTGCTTGCCCACTCGAGAAGCGTTGTTTTGACTCAGAGCCCGCTGGGTTTTCTGTAAATTTTGTTGGTTTTTATGCCCTCTAATTATGTCTGGTGGTAACAAGCATTTGTTATATCTTATTTAGCCTTGCTTTTGACGTCTTTTCGGACTAGTTAGGAAAAAGGTACCATAAAAGGTACAGGAGAATGAATCAATTACAATTTCCCCTCAGGACGTCAGTGTATTTAACGAGGCATAAAATGCAAAATATTCATAAATTATTATTATTCAAGATTTCCTCACTGAGCGGTTTAGTAATAATTATCGGTATAATAATTATATTACATTATATAATATTGTGGGATCGATCGCAATTTTCAACAGAACTCAAATTAAGTTATCCAAAGGCATCGGTAATTCACCACAGTAGCTCAGCGGTCAGACCTTCGGAGCGCAAATCAGAAGGTCGCAGATTCGATTCCTGCCTATTTCAGACCCGATGTTTTTCGAGAATTCCCACGATATTAACAAGAAAAATATTGGTTATTAACTGATTATTATAGCACAGCAATTATTAGGACAACTTTGGAAAGCAACATTTTGCTCCTTAATATATTATTATATTCCATGCTGTAACATTTATTTTAAATCTAATATTTTAAATCATTGTACATACTAGTTAGTATCAGTTGGAACAGAAGAAACAAGGCCAGTACTTTTTGCTTCTTCCGTCCTTTTAATGCTACATATTTATTTAACTGAGTTATATTAAATGAATTCTTATATAAAATCTACCATTTTTACATACTACTCCATGCACCAACAAATTATATCTGTTCCATATGCACACATTTTTCCAAAAAAAAAAGGTACCCTAACCGTTTGGTTATTGTTTTTACACTTTAAAAAAAAAAAAAAATAATTATCTATTAATCTTTTGTCATTTTCAGAATTTTTCTTTCATTATATATACAGGGTGTCCAATAGGAAATTGCGAAAACTAATGGGTCACAATTTTTTAACAAATGGAGAGATCGGTAAAATGTAAATACTTTTTAATAAAGGAAAGTCGTCATTTTTATTTCATGTCCATTTTATTATAAAAAAATTAAAAATTAAATCTATCAAACCATTAATTTAAAAATATAGTGAAAAACGTGAATTATTAATAATATATATTTGTGAATTGTGAACCATCTACATAAAAGGTATCTGCCTGCATTTCTTTGAATCTTCTGTCGCTGGAGAGAAGTACAAAGGGATGTTAGAGACCAAATCCTTTCTCATGCGAAAAAGAGGAGCCGCGTTAAATCTTTTTTTTTTTTTTTTTTTTATTCAAGACGGAGCAGCACCTCATCGCACACAAGAAGTATCACCAGTAAATTTTATGGCGATCGAGTTATTGGCCTAGGGTACCCACGCTTTGCTAGGGGAAAAGGAATAGAATAGCCACATTACTCGTCAGATCTCATTCGATTTGATTTCTTTTTATGAGGCTACATTAAAGATCTCTGCTATGAAAATAACCAAAAAACAGTTGAGGATTTTATTAAAGACATTGGGAAGATCGTCAGTGGCATTTCAAATGAAACGTTAGAACATGTTTTTAATAGTTTTAGAAAGCATATGGATATTTGTGGCAAATTAAATGGTTAAAATATCGAAAATATATACCATTAGTAACTAACGTTTTTCACTATATTTTTAAATTTATTGTTTTGTATTAAATAGATTTAATGTTTTTATAATAAAATGGACACGAAATAAAAATGACGACTTTCCTTTATTAAAAAGTATTTACATTTTACCGACCTCTCCATTTGTTAAAAAATTGTGACCCATTAGTTTTCGAAATTTCCTATTGGACACCCTGTACATATAACCATATATTATTATCATATGTACTTTCAACAATTTACAAATATTTTTTTATTTACAAATATTTAGTAGTATTAGTTAGTCATTGTGGGGAAGTGTGTTAATGTACGTTCTTAAAATCATATCGGAAACAAAAACCGAAGAAAATTCCTTTAGAATATTTGATTTCCTCGTGGTTGATCGTTGGAATTTTCGTAATTTTAATTTAGACTAGATCAGGCGAAGATAAGAATTAACAAATTTGTTAATCGGCTGCTCGTTTTTATTTAAATAAAAAATTAAGCTATTGTTAAAATTAAAAGATCCTTCAATAAACGACAACATTTATGTATCAATAAGAAATTTACAAAATTGAACCGAAATTGGTTCAACAATTTAAGGACGCGGTCGCCAGCTAGTAAAATCAGTTTTGAAAGTCACTAGTAGTAAGAATAGGTGAATATCCTAATATTTTCATGGTTGCTTTTACATCCAGAACAAAGATCTGATTAAGACAAACGAACACGTATTTTAAATCAAGTTTTTTTTACTTTGAAAAAGATTCTAATAGTAATAACTTTTGATTTCAAATGCCTTGTATTTTTAATCCAAATGCCAGTTAAATGTTCAACGCGTTTAAATGTTCAATGCAAATACTCTTATATCAAAAGCTTCAATTTTCAATAGAAATGAAAAATTGTTTGAACCAAATGAAGCGTGCTCAACTAAAATATTTAAAAAACAAATGCTCGTCTTTCAACCTGAATGTCAGAACTTTTGAACCAAATACAAGCACATTTAAAAAATTATACGCTTCGACTATTGATCTAAATTTCAAAATGTAGTGCTTTTCGGTCAATTTAAAATTAAATAACAAGTCAAACGTACACTAAGAAAAAAATCGTTGTAAGAAAAATGAAAACAACATTAAATCACGAATTTTCAAATATAGCCAATGCCGAAAATTATTAGTTTGACTACGTTTCGCTTTAAACTTTGGAGGCAACAATTTCCATCATTTCTGGCATTTGTTTTGCATAAAAGCTTCCAAAACCCTATTATTTTTTGGGTTTAAAAAAAAAAAATGCTGATTTTGTTTGGTACTTTTTCTTTTCAAAGTCGATAATCTTGACGTTGTTGCTATTGAATGATCATATAACCACCAGAAATCTCGTTCCGAATGTCTAAAACTTTCTCAAACCATGGTTTTGAAAGTTTTTTTTTTGCTTTGGTTTTTGAAAAATAGCCACTTTGTACAGCAATTTAATAAAAAACTTCGTGTTTTTTTACAGGAAAAGGATCAACTTTACAAAAAAAATTTATAGAACAGAAAATGCTTGAAATTAGCCAAAGTAAACGTGTCATTCCAGGATTTTTCGAGGAATTTTTGGATTTGTAAGAAATTGGCCAAATCCAAAAAGTCAAAAATAGTTCAAGAAATTCTAAAAAACGTGTTCTTTGGCTGATTTCAAGCATTTTCTTTTTTATAATATTTATATAAAAAAATCTGGATTTTTCTTTGAATACTATTGTCACTTGTTTGAAAATAATTTTGTTTTTAAACATTTGGTTCCAACGCCTTCATGTTTGTTTTGAATGTTAAATAAATATAGTATGAAAAATACATTTAGTCATTTTATGTAGAATTAAATGTCAATAAATTGCTTTGTTTTTTAGTTGACTTTATCGAAAAACTTTTGAATCAAACAACATTTTCTGTCAAACGTTTAAAAATTTTAAAATGAAAATAATTTTTTCTCTCACTGTATGACACCTAATTTTTTACAATGATATTTTAGGGAAACAACAAAGCGTGAATACCTTTAATAGGAAATGCAACAAAGGTTGAATACCCCTAGTAGAAAAAAGTAATACGATATTTAAAGCTTGAGATAAAATCAATTGATTTATTTGTGTGATTTATTTATTAACACATGTAACCTAAATCCATAAGACACCCTAAAGCACAAGTTGGATTTACTGATTTCCTACATCCGTCCCATAGCAAAGTTCATCGTTCGAACAAATCTGTAAAACAAACAAATTTGTTGTCCGCATTACAAACACATTCCGACCGTCTAATCCCAAAATCCTCAGCACCAAAAATACATTCGGCCAATCACCCTTTTTCCATTAGGGATAGTGCTGAACTAATCACCGTCCAGTTTTCTGGACCTCTTTTGCGGCGCCGGGTTCCCACTGTGTGACAAAGCAGTAAATCAATCAATTCCCAGAGACGATTGAAAGGAATTTGCGTGCAAGTAGAAGTACCCGACCCGGGTGACGGGGTTAAGGATGTTCGAATCCAAATCCAGTCCGAACATAAGTCTTATCCCATTGGCTCTTTTGGCTCAAGTCAAGAAAAGGAGATTTTCTTTTGGGACGTGTTTTGGCTTATCCCCCCGAAATGAGCTTGTCAAAAGTGCAGCATGCGAATGAGTAAACGTTTTGTGGTAGAGCGGTGTACCATGAACAGATTGCTTCTTTCTTAGGAGAGATTCCATCTGATTTTACGCTCCCAATGATTAATGCCTCAAAGCCCGCCTCCACCCACACGATTAATTCGGGATCTTCCCCCGACATTCGGAGAATGATTGCTACGAAGATGGGCCGATACGAGATAGGACTGTTTTGCGGAGATAAATCAAATTCCGTTTATTTAAGGCTTTTCACTTCTTCTTCTGCGATTACATTTAAGATAAAGGCGCACTCAATTCTTAAATTTTTTTGATGTTTCCGGATACTTATGAATATTTTTAATAGAAGATCTCTTGCATACATCTTGCATATGTCCTTGGGTGGATGCAATTTTATGCTTAATTTATTTTTAATTGATACAATTTTCAAGGACCATGCTGCAAATAAGTTCATGCGCATATTATAGAAGAGAATTCCACTCACTTTGAAGGATTCTCAAAACGAGAGCCTCTTTAATGAGCCACGGCTCAGTGGTCACGTTTAGGAAGCCACAAAAACCCAACATTAGCAGGATAATTGAAAATATTAAACACGTCCAACTTCTAACTAAACACAATGGAGAGGGAAATTGCCGGATATCGAAGTAATACAAATGGTTTACCGAAGAGGCACAAGAACTAGATAAATTGAAATGGTTGAATATCTGCATTCATTTCATCACTTTAGGGTTGCTATGCTACAGAAAACTGGGGAGATTTATGAAGATAGAGCCTTAGATCCCGAATTGAGGTGATTTATTCGGCCCAGACTTTTTTACCATCTCTCTTCTATTTTGCTTGCTGCGAAATTATTTTTTTTTTTAATATATAAGAACTGTAGGGTTTTTTTTTCGTATCAATTGAGAGCAGCTGAAGTTGTAAGCTAAAAGAAATAAATTCATTTTTCTTCAGACGATTTTTAGATTTTTGCTTCTATTCGAGCGTAGTATGAGAAATTAAAACGACAAATATTTAGGACAAGTCAATCTGAGTAGACCTAATAAATTCAAATTTATCTTAAAGGGATCGTCTGGGGGAATATATATTGTTTTTTTCTGTATATTATAAAGTAGGAGTGTATTTACTATTTACAGTGAGTATATATGTATAGAAACATTAAAGTAAATTTCAATATCAAAGCTTTCAAAGTTTTTGAAACATTCCATTGAATTTAACTTTTTCTATAAATTGACTGTTCATACAATAGATAATGAATGAAGATTTCGCCTGATGTACCCTGATGAAAAATATATACTCCCAAGTGCTTGTAAGGCCTGTATATTAATAATCCTTCGTATCTCTAGACTAGGATTCAGGATTTCATTATTTGGTAATTTGGTGATTAATCAAAAATGACTATATTTCAGTCTTTTGCACTTTTTAATTATATTTTTTTTCCAGAAAACTAGAGCTATTTGAATATATTCGTTTGTGAATTCATAATCTTCGGAAAAATCCTATAAAGATATGAAGCAAGAGCCAGACCAGCCGTCCAGCCCTTTTGAATCGATAAAAAATTGTTTTGTTTTTTTAAAAATAACCCTTCTTATTTAGTAAGGGTTTTTGTATTTAATTAATTTTCCCTTCACTTAATGCATCACAATAATTACTTCTTCCTCATTGCCCCATATTAAATTTCAGTCTGTAAAGAACAAAGCTTCTAATCTCTGAACATATTATGAATTCTTGTCACTTATTGTATATTGTATATTGGTTTAATAAATTCTAATTCTAATTCTAATTCTAAAATAACCCTTCTTTGTAGATAAATGTCATATGCTGTACCGATTGGCACTATTATCAACTTTCGGTTACGACTGGAAGTGGTTTATCTTGACCGGAAGGTCTGCTTACTGTTATTGTCGTAAATAAATATTATTAACAATTGTTATTTATGAATATTTACTTATTTCATGATTATAATGATAATGGCATATGCGTATATTTATGAAAATCCTCTCCCGAATGAAATTTGAAATTTTATTTTAAACCCATTTGTCCCACTAAAAGCTTTAGGTAGCAAATAAGAATTAAGGGGGTATTCTAGTGTAGAAATTCGAAAAAATCGAATTTATTTATTTTTTTCATATTTATAAAGTTTAAACATTCAAGAATATGCCTTCAAAGGGATTTTTCAAAATTTCAATTATTTACTCGGTTACTCGCAGTTGCGAAGTAAGTAAAGAAACTCAATTATAATAAAACTCTACAGAGTAGAGAACTGTTGGAGTTACTAAGTTTTTCATTTCCACTGGCGTACAAAATAGCGGGATATATTTTAAAATCAATACAATTCTTGTGATAAGCTTTATATAAATGTAATTATGTAGCGCAGCAAAAATAAAAAAAATGTCTTGTTGTAATTAGTAATTAGTAATGTAGTAATTAGTTATACGCACGATTTATTAAGTAAGATACTAATTGTGCGGAAAAATGAATGATTTTCATATTTCGAATCCCATAAGTCGAATTTTTATAATTATAAACTTATAATATAGAATTTAATATTGCTGAATATATTATTGAAATAATTATTATTATTATTGTTAATTTTTCTGGGTTTACTTTTGTAATATAATAGTTTAAGGTTCCAACTTTCATTTGAATCATTATTTAAAAATGTCTGTAATACACTGAGAGAAAAATCGCTGTCATATTGAAAAAATAAGTTTCGCAAAATCCCAACAATACAGTAGTGGAAATAACTATAATTCCACTGAGTTTTTTTCTATTGAAAGCAACTGACTGCTAATTTATAATTCGAAGTGAGCCGTTTTATTTCCGTTTATTGTATCATTTCTAAAATCTAACGTAAAAAACAAAAATATCACTAGTTGAAAGCAAAATTTTAAGTAATATTAAAAAAAACAATTTTTAGCATGGAAATAACTATAAATCCACTATTCATATTTTAAGAAGTACAACACAACTTTTTTTTTTTTAAACGTGTACTGCCTCCATTAGCCTGAATTACTTCGAAAATTCTCGTTGGCATGCTGTCTATCAACTTTTGTAGCTGCGATTGAGACAATTGCGCCCAAGCATGTTTTATGGCCGCTTTCAACTCCTGAATCGTTGTAAACTGCCTTCCATTTGAGTAAACCTGCCGAATCAATATTGCCCATAGATTTTCAATTGGGTTCAGATCAGCATTATGCGACGGTCAATCCAAAACAGGTATGTTCCTGGTCTGAAACCACGATTTCGTTTCGCGAGATGAGTGGATGAGTGCATTGTCTTGCTGAAAGATCCACTCCTTGCTGAGATTATCATCGCCGAAGTCAATTAGGATACTATCCAGTAGTTGAATATAATCGCTGGATTTCATTCTGGTAGATATCCAAAAAATGGGTGTCTTCGCTTGGCTGCAAAAAGCAGCCCAAACCATTACCGTACCACCTCCAAAATTGCGACTCATAGCGACCTCTGTATCTTTTCTAAGGTCGTGCCAGTAAAATTGACATCCATCTGGACCGTCTAAATTGAACTTCTTTTCGTTGCTAAAAATCACTTTCGTCCATTCCCTGGTCCAAGACATATGATTTTTAGCAAATTGAAGTCTGGCTTCCTTATGCTGCTTGTTCATTGCCGGTTTTGATATTCTTTTTCTCCATTCTAACGTTCCACTGGTATGCAAAATCTGCCGAACGCGTCTAGAAGTCACGGGCAACTTAAGGTCATTCATAATTGGAAAAGAACTTAAATGTTTTCTTCCTGCTAACCCAATTATAGAACGCCGGTCCATGTTGGTAAGTTTTGGCGGAGGTTTTTTTTTGTTAGTTTTACCATAATTTGCACATAAACACAGGAAATTTCGTACAGCTGTGTGAGTCCTTCCATTTCCCAACATCTGAGCAATTCTTCACAGTGAAAAATTTGCTGTTTTGAACGCAACCACTTTCGTCTGTTCTTCTTTAGTTAATAATTTTCCTGGATAAAATATAGTACTCCCTTTTTTTTTTTTTTTTTTGCTAAAATATTTAAATTACCTCCAAAATTATTTTTTATATCTTAATGAATCAATAACTCCTTGTTTTAATCCGCCAGCGGCACTTCAACACTTCTGGAATTATAGCAATTTCCACGCGCAATCACAACGAAAATGATTAAAACTCACCCAGAAACCGTTAACACTAACCAATTTGACACGAATTCTGACTAAATTGATTGAGCATGCGCACAAAGCCGAGGAGTGCAGTTTTCATTTTTTTCTCTCAAAATACAAAGCTATGGCATAACTTTTATTCAGTGGAATTATAGTTATTTCCACCACTGTAGATCTATTGTTAAACGGAAAATATATTATTTTTACAGAAAGTTAATACAAAAACACACTTGACCATTATTCTGTTGTTAAACTAATAATGTTTTATCAAATGAAAAAATATATGTTGAAATATTTAATTACTTTTGCCACTAATGAAACCACTATAAAGATTTTTATACATTGGATTATATGTAGGGGAGAAGTGGCATGAAAGAGCCAGTTTACTAAACGGAGCAAAAATATATACTTTTAATGAAAGAAATGATGATTTTTTTTTCTTCAATTATTATTCATTTATTAAAGTAGGTAATTTCATAGGAAAAAACCTTAAATACTATAAAAAAATCAACAAAATATTCATTTTTAAAAGATGTGTCTTTTGGCTCTTTCATAACATTTCGGTATTGAAAGAGCTACTAAAAGTTATGAAAGAGCCAGTCTGTATTATAAAGTGTAATTGTGAAAATTATGCAAAAATGATCATATAACCACCAGAAATCACGGCCCGAATGTATACACTTTCTCAAACCATGGCTTTGAATTTTTTTTTTCGCTTCGGTTTTTGCAAAATGTCCATTTTGTACAGCAATGTAATAAAAACCTTCGCGATTTTTTTACAGGAAAAGGATCAACTTTACAAAAAAAATTTATATGACAAAAAGTGCTTCAAATTAGCCAAGGAAAACATGTAAATTTTTTTCAGAATTGTTTGGACTATTTTTGGTTTTTTGGATTTGGCCAATTTTTGGAAAATCCAAAAATGTCCCAAAAAATTCTGAAAAAATTCACACGTGTTCTTTGGCTAATTATAAACACTTTTTATCATGTAAAATTTATTCGTAGAATTGATCCTTTTTGAGTAAAAATATCATCAAGCCAGCTCTTTTAAGGCCCATTCACCCGGCTGTTTCATAACTTATTCTTTAAAATATATAACCCTCAAAATAACAACAATATCAAAACTTTTGCGACTCAGTTTTTACGCAGCTGCAAACTCAAATATATGTACAAACTCAATCTACAATCCATTTGCCTATATTTGTTTACAATAAAATACCAAAAAACAAGTTAAATGAAGCAAAATACTTACTTTTTGGTACCAAAAACTTTGACTCAATGTGCCGGCGTCCGTTGCTTTCGGCGAACTGTCAAATGTTTGTGGGTGACGGGAAATCATTGTTGCCACTTAAAAATAAAATTACCAACCAAATCCGTTCCTAAACTACCAAAATAATGTAAGTGGCTCTTTCAAAACCTGGCTCCTTCATGCCACTTCTCCCCTATACAAATTTTTTATTTTGTCTTGTTATCGTATTGAAAATTGTACATTTTCGAGTGGAAAAAATATTCGTATATTGAAAAATTATGCTATATCCAAATTTTCACGTTATAAAATTATGTCAGATTGAAAATTCATTTTCAGTTCTCTCTTCTTCTTCTAACAAAATTTTTTGTCTCTATGGGAGTTTTGCATTAGAGAACTATCACTTCATTTTGTGCTGTTGTCTGAAGAGGTTCTTCGATTTCTAAATTAAAGTGGAAATAAAAACAAATGCCTTTTATCAGGAAATTGCAAAGGAGTATGCAATATCTAGAATTGAGCAGTTTTTATGGGATTATGGAATTGATCAAAATATAATAGATAAATTTGAACTCGCCGAAAAGTTGAATGAAAAAACCCAACTTTATTTTTAAGGTATCTATAAGTAGACACAAAAAGTATCCCAATGAACTTTATAAATGAGAAAGTAATTCTCAAAATGGAATTTGTAAAATCGACAAAAGCTCTTTAATTTCTCTTTTTGATATATTATAATCGATATATTCAATTTCGATATTATTTTCATATTGAAAATATTAAAATTTTGAGAACTAATATCATGGTGAAAAATGTGTGAAACTTACAAAATTATTGTGATAATAAAAGCTACTTCTTTTTGACCGTATAGTGACACTATTATTTTTATTTCATTATACAGGGTGTTTGGCAGAAGGACCGACAAAATTTGTTGGTGGGTTGGTGGGTTCATTTCTAATTTTTTACCGATGAGACCTAAGTCGTATGTGATCCGGTTATTGATATACGACTTGTTCCAGTTTATTTAAAAAAAAAACCCTAAATTCCCTCTTCAAACCCTCATAACTGTTTTGTTTGTGGTCACAATAACATGAAATTGCATGTTTGATTTATGTTTTCCATCTAAACAACAAAATTTAATGTAGTTTATTAACAAAAAAAAAAAGGACATGTGAGCTTCCAAAATCCCAAAAACATGTAATTGCGTGAAGAAATAGCTTTTTTTCAAAATTAATTTTAAAATAACAAGCTGCAACTGATATAAAAATTAAGGATTCACTGCAAGGTCCTAACAATTTTTTTATCAATTCCTGATTATGAAACCAGTTTACGTACAAAAAAAAAAAGCTGTTATCGTAAGCAACTATTTATTTATTTTAACTATTTTATTTATCAGTAAAAAATTAGAAATGAACCCACCAACCCATCAACAAATTTTGTCGGTCCTTCTGCCAAACACCCTGTATATATATTTTTCAAACCAACGTGCATTTTTTTCATTATGATCGTTAAATTTCTCTCCATGTCTTTTGTGTTTTTTAAGTCTATTTTTCCAAAAAACGGGAGGAAATTGAACATTTTTGTTTGCAAATTCGTATAGTCTATGGAAAACATCGTATAGAAATGATATGCCATTTGTTTGGCACCTAACTTGGTGTTGACCAGTATTTTCTTTAGAATCTGCATTCTGGAATGGATATGGTATATCCAAACCAATCGTACAATGACTAGCATATAATTAATTTGATTTGGAGCTGTTAAACATATTTATCAAAGTAAAAATCGACCTTATATCACCGAATTAAAAAGTACCATTTCCTTACAATAATTTCGGTTAAATCTTCCAGCATCAAATTCTGTTAATTTCGTATATAATGCATTGAAATCTGCAACACAATAGCGAGCGGGAAATGTTGTATATCCCACTTTATTGGAAAAAAGACGAGCCGATAAAACCTCACAGCTTAAAACTTTAGTGCTATAGTCTGTTGAAAGATGTTGCAATGGTTGTACGGCAGGTTTAAAAGCAATGTAGCAGAATTTGAAATGGCTGACAAGCCCTTTAAACCTGGGAAACTGCTTCCATGCATTCCACTTGACCTTTCCGAGGTGGGAGAATTTCAGCCTCGAAATATCATGAAGTAATGTCAGACTGTAAAAACCTACTGCTTATGGGAGCATTATCGGAGCTCGTGCAGGTGTATACTTAAGGGCAAGTTAGTCGCTGCCCTTCATCCGGCGGTGGCCGGACTAGCACCCAGTCGGGCCCAGGGCGGTGTTCATATAAAGGATCCGGCCGACTCCAAAAGTGACATTTGATATTGAATTGGTTTCCGAATTGCTCAATTCAGTCCCACATCATGTACATCCTATTCAAAATGTCACATATTATGCAAATCGGATAGGGCTTCCGGCTTTGGTCCTCTACCCCATTTGAATAAACAAACACAGAATGTGGGAGGTTTTTCAATATCCTACTAAACCAAAAAGCTCAAATTTTATTTGTAACGTCCATCTCCTGCTGTATCTGCCCTAGCCACTCACCCTTGGCCGGGTTCTGCAAGCTTAAACCGAAAAGGTTTCAGAATCCCTGCGACGGTTAGACCTATTTTCACGGCTCGGTGTGTGAGAACTCTTGTCGGCAGAGGATTTTCCACAACGTCCTGATAAGGAAAAAGTTCCTTTACAGCTCTTCGGAGGAATGACGGAGGCAATAAGAAGTATTAGCCTGGGAGCGAATAACAATAATTCTCAGGTTCGATTTTCTGATATCAATCTAGTCGAGCTCTAGCAAAGAGACTCTTGCGTACTCGCCGGCAGATTAATATCTTAACGAGTACCATAAAGAGCATTTAGGTGTGTTTATGAACGAAAATGCTAGACCGGGAAGAAGAATTATTCACAATGAGCCCTTAAGAGGCTTTGTTACAATAGTAATGCATTGAACGCACTTAGTATGTACATCTTTCAAGAGCACCTTCAGTGCATGATTAAATACATAAACATGTAGGAATTAATCGGAAAAATTGAGCCGGACACGAGCAGGATTCGAACCTGCGACCATGGAAGCGCTAATTCAAATTTTAACCAACTGAGCTATAGGTGGTCGGTTGCCGATACCTTTGGCTTTCCGGACAAGCGTAACTACTGAGCGTGATCACCGTCGCATCTTCTCATCTAAATCTTCTGACACCATATGTGAGAATTGCTCGAAAGACCCGCTCCGAACACGCGCAGGACTCGAACCTGCGACCTTCAAGTTGGTTAGTTCGATGCTCTAATCAACTGATCTACTGGTGGCCGGTTACAAATGTCTTCGAGTAATTAAGACGTTCTGATGAGAAGTAAGGTAGGTGCGGGTAATAAGGCCTGTCGGCTAATAAAGCCTAAGTAACAAAAAATATAATTTAAAATGACCGATGTCGCTCAAGGTCATAATCGCAGGTAGCTAACACTCATCGATGGCACCTGAAACTTTTTGCGACGCTTTTGTTGATTCGGATACATACTTTTTATTTTATTTCAAATCTCCCTTAGCTAGGCCTTATTACCCGCACCTACCTTACGACCATATATATATAGTATATTCAGGAAATTATAATCACTATCAAAAATTTGTACATTTCTTTATTTGTTTTGTAATTTTAATGACACTGCAATGAATCAGACACTGCAAACGTCCGATTCCCCGAAGTATGTGTCGGTAGCTTTATACTAATGCCTCAATTGCAGATTTTTTACTTCACTAAGGTCTGATTTCTTCCCAATTCTGAGAATTGTGTAAAATTTGGATAGGAGAAAAAAATAATAAAAAATAAATCTAAGCTGAGTACATTTACCTTCAAATTGTTCTTAAATACTATACCTTCAACTAAAGAAAAAATTATTTAGAAATCGTTATACAACTACCAAAAATCTATAGCACACTTAGTTCTTAAAAGCTCCAATAATACCACTGAAATGAAAAACGAACTTTTTTTGGCGGAAGGTATCCGGCAAATCAAGGTTTTGATACCAAAGAAAATTATATGCTTACATGTACCTACTATGCTAGATTTTTAAGAAATGTTGGAGTTTTGTAAAACATTTTAGTTTACACATATAATTTGGTTACACAAATATTTTAGATAATGTTGTTTGTATTACAGAATGTTTGTAATTAAATTAAAGCTAAAATGTCAGATAAATAAATTGAATAATTTCATAATATGATGATGGATAAACACCCAAAAAACTAAGAAAATTAAAACATCTGGATAATGTATAAAGTGGCTACTTTTATTGTAAGGTAGACGTATGTTTTTTTCATTCTCGTACGTCAAAATTACCTCATAGGATTCTATGATTGTTTCAGAAACATCCCTATGTTTATTTTTGGAAATTTTATACCTATTATGCAGTTATGGCTCTTTTCAACTATGTACATTACATAGTAATATCATCCATTCGTAACAAACAAAGAGTTTCATATACTTTGAGTGCCTACATAAATTTATTTCTAATCAAATAATTTCTATCTCACAAAGTTGCAATATTTTTCTTCTTATTGTTATTTTTATTTTTGCGTAAATGGTCAGCAGGTATTTAGTTAGCATTTCATAAAAAATCATCCACTTAGTTGGTTATTAGTTTTAAATTAATAGAGAATTGCTTGTATTGTAGTTTTCACTATTGCAGCTTAGTATTCGGAAAATAATTTGAAAAATATCAACACCATACGATATCAGAGAGCTCGAAAAATTAGGATTTTACAGAAAATTATTAAGGGACCAACAGATTTTGCATTTAAATGCACAGTATCTTCAATATTCCTAACAACATTTTATCAGAGATATAAACCATAAATGAAGGGACAAAATCAGAGATAAACAAATATATACCTGTCATAAAATCGAAAACATGTGCAGCACGATTGTATGTTATGACTCCATTTTTTCATATAATGGCAAGTGTTCGAATGCACACTGAGAAAAAAACACTAGTGAATAGTACTAAAAACCAAATTTATGCTAACCAAAAACTTGACAGGTTTTTAGCCTACCGTGCTTTTGGTTGTTACAAACAAATTAATTCTGTTGATTTTTGCTTAACAAATTGCACTAGCAAAATTAACCAAGTTTTGTTCGAGATCTTGAATAACCAAAACAATTGGTTGATTTTACAAAGTTTCAACAAAGCTTTTAGTAGTTTCTTTCAACAGAATTGTTGGTTAGTTCAACGAAGCTTTGGTTAACATGTTAACCAAGCTCGCTGTTAACTTGACCATGTTTAAGGTAATTTTCAAACAAAATTGTAGTTACTAACAAAACCGCAGTTAATTTTACCTAGTTTAAGATATGTATTCAATAGAGTTTTGGTTAATATATAAACCAAGTCCGTTGTTAACTTGGCCAAATTTAAGTAAATTTTTAACAAAAATAATATTACCCACACAATTTTATATCGCTTCATTTTTGCATTATTTTGAAAAATAAATTTGTTTTTGAAAGCTGTGGTTTTATTTACATTTGCGACCTTAATTTCTTTGATTAAATGTGTGCATGATATTTTGGCATACAGTTATTGTTAAAGTTATGGTCTAATATTTTTTTATTACGTAAAAGTAAAGAAGGGGGCCTTATTACCTAATCCTATATATACCTTTTTTCTGTGATGCACCTCAGTGACAGCTATAAGATGTCAAAATCCCATCCAAATCGGTCGGCGCGTTCAAAAGATATTAATTTTGTTTTTTTCGTAATTTATAAAATTAATTCTCAACTCTTGGGGATTAATTTTTAAGGGATGAAACTTGGCCAAATTGTTACTTGTGTTAGTCCTGACGATAAAAAAATATAACAGCAATAATCGGCGCAGGGTCACTTTACCCCTTCTTATCCACCTATGGCCTTTCGATAAATTTTGAGCTTAAGATCCTCTGCCTCTTACATGTTTTTAGTTTAGTTTCTTGCCACTACTTTTAACAAACTTTATGGTTGTATTAACCAAGCTTACTTGTTTAAGAGTAAACGGACCAGTTTAAAATAAGTACTTTATTATATTGCTTTTATTAATTAACAAATAATTTTTTTACAATTAACTTAAAATACAAAGTCAAAATTAACCAATTTATTTTTTTTTCAAGCAACCTAGCTGGGCAAACGGCTTTGTTAAAATATCTTGTCATTTTGATTAATTCAACTTAATTTTGGATGGTTCAATTCAAATCAGGTTTGTTGTTTATACCTATATTATTTTTATAATATTTAAAATGTTTATGGCACTTTGACAGAATTGGTATGATAATATGTGTGTTATATAAATACATATCATGTTTTAATTTTAATGCAATTCTGCACAATACAGAGAATCAAACTGAAAAATAGGGTTAGTTATAGTAACATACATTTTTATACCATATCAAGTGTTCTGCGTAAATTGCACCAAAAATTAAAGATAATTTCTTCTTATGTGTACTCATAAAGCCTTATATCATAATAATTATCTCTATATTTAGACTTGACAAATGTATGTTATTCGACTAACCATAATAATGTGCTCCTATGCTTGTTAAAAACAAGTTCTTCGCAATAAATTCCATGTAAATCGTTTCGACCACACTACATTTGGGGTACCCTTAACTTAATAAATAACCGTTATGTAATATGAACCCGCCTGTGTAGGGTTAGCCACGAATGCCTACGCAATTTATAATGATTTTAAAAGCAACATATCTAAGTAGGAAGAAAGATTTATGGTAGTTGGGCTTACAAGCCGTATACAGAGAAATTGAATACTATTCCGCACATACCATAATTCAGGAATCCTGGCAATACTACTGGTGTCATTGTTGATATGCGAAATACTTTATCATGCATGCACCAGTTCCAGGACACACCGCGTTCGGTCGCCGGTTGGCGGACATCTCGTGTAGGCGCGCACACATACGCCGGGCAGATACAAATAGGAGCAATGGCGAATAAAAGATAAAAAGCCAAGACTGAAAATAAAAGATAAAAATTTGATTTATAAGCTTTTTCAACTCCGTTCCTTTGTTACAGCGTTTTCGGTTAATAGCATCTTCTCTGGTTGCATACTCCAGACAGGAGTGCGGGTGGGGAAAGTATAGTCCATCTATCTCCGAAAAGTTCGGCCGAAAGCTCCCCCTCACCTGGCTCCCGAAAGTGGAACCAGATAGGCTTTCTGTAATAAATTGCCATGTGCGTTTTCAGGGCGCATGACGGGAAAAAGTTTTTAGGAGGCTCCCATTCGTTCCCCTTCTATCGTCAATTTGGAGTCCAGGCTGGATGTGAAGCATCCTTGCGAGATATTAAGAAGCCTACCAGAATTCTTAAAGAGATTCCGGCTGAATGGATAATATTTGGTATTATCTTTACCCGAGGGCAGGATACTTCAAACATACTGAACAGAGTTTCTCCAAATCACTAAATGGTTCGCTTCCGAATTATTATTTAAATTTAGCTGGATATAAAGACCACTCGAAATGGGTTCATAAAAAATCTCTTAAGATTCAATACGTCCAAACTATGATTTCGGAAATTATTACTCCATTAATCTATTCATAGTATCTATAGGACTTTCTTTTTAAATGCAAATTAACAGTCAAGGTTCGAACATATTTGCATAAAAATAATATTTGAAATAGTCAGAATGACGAAAATACTCAATTCTAAATCTTTTTATAAGTAATAAACTGAGAATAATAAAAAAATATATTACAATCACAGTATATCACTAACAACAAATGAAATTGACAAAAACATAGAATTAGTTGTTTCAATAGCTTTACAATATGCTTAAAATACAATTTTGACTCATTTCCTCTCCTGGATTTTGTTTAAATTACATGTGTAAAATTAAATGTAAGTATCGAGTTACACCTTCTCTGTATCTAAATTTTATGTGTCATTGATGCATTAACACATATTAATTTGTGATTGAACATGTTCGTGTCTCAATAAATAAGGAATACATTGAAGATAGGATTTAATTTAATGAATTTTATTGTGTTGTTTCATAAATTATCGAAATTCAAGGAACAGAAATGAGTATAGTGTAGCGGAAAATTTTTTAATTAAACGCACGAAGCTTTAGTTCACGTTGCCCTTTTATTTAGCAAATTAAATGGCTGTATTTACAATTAAACTAGCTATAATAATTTATTTTAATAAACAAAGTAATTCAACAAAAATTCTGAGAGTTTTAATTCCTACAATCTTTATATAATTCAAATAATTCAATAACTTAAATCTACACAAAATTCATAAAGGTATTAAATTTAAAGAAAAAAATTAAACACTAAAGTTTTGAATAAAATTAATGCAAAAAAAATAAAATTCAAATATCATGAAATTCTAAGCTACAAACTAAACTAAGCAATTTATAAATTTAATTGCAAGAAAAAACCTATCTCGAAATTCTAATTTTTGCGATCCGTTATGTCCGTTATTCTGTTAGTCCTGCATGCAAGTCCGACACCAACATCTTCTTCAATTGCATTTCAAAAAAAAAATGTCTCGAAAGAGCATTACTTTTTTTTGATGTCAATTGAAATTCCAAACGCAAGTGAGGTGAATTGTTCGGCGACGTTCCTTAAATACCCTCCCGATAGATACTCCGTCGATCAAGTAGTATGTCGATCATGATTTATTTGCCCATATTAGCCCTTGAAAAATTGTTAATAGGTTTTCGCTAGATCAAAACGTCCCAACCGCATATGATGATATATATTTTCATTAATTTAATGCTTTAGTTTTTTAAAATTCCTTAGGTTATCGTAAATTAACCATAATCGTCGGTAACGCAAAAGTACTGATTTTCATTATCGACGGCTTAAATCATTTTGCATCTCTTTTTTATTTCGGTCTCTTTTGCACTTATTGGGATAAATTATGAAATTAATTTACATAATTTCCCTTTATATGCGATGTTTTTATGCTAATCTGGCATTACTATTTTTTAGGTTTCGCGAATTGCCACCTAACCGTCATGCCAAAACATGAATGACAGTTCCGGTGTTTTTGTTTTTAAGTTCGCGGCCGCCAGTTGCTTTTTTGTGGAATTCGTGCGTGTGAAGTGTTTTTATGCCTCAGAAAGTGAATAATAGTACGTGGTAAGTACTTCTTCACGTTTTCATATAATTTCCGTGCGTTTCTTGGCGTCTTTTTCGCAAAATAAGAAAAAATGTGAATTGCCGGTAGCAGCTGTCAAAATTGAATTTGAAATCTTTAATTTGTATTTATTGTTAAATTTCCTTAATTAAATTGTATTGCTTATTCATATTTATTTATCATTGAATAATTTTATTGCGCGAACTGCCGGCAGAACTTAAAGTTCTAGCTTTTTTCTCAAGTTCATATTGTTGTTGTTGTTTGTCTAGCAAAATTCGGGCTTCGATAAATTCATATTTATTTCATCTTTTTTTTTTTTTATCTTTACAGGCTTATTATTACTTCATGAAGGAGGGCCAGGATGTGACGATTTTATACAGAGAAGTATTTCGAATTCAAATAAATTCTGGTAATTCAAGTTTTTTTATTTTTCAGGAGATGCATCGATCATGTGTATTTCAACTAAATCAATTGAAATCTTAATGTTTGCTCTTAAACAAGCATGCAGAATCATTGGTTATTCAAATCAATATTCAGAACTTGTTGGTTATTAGTTCTATAAAATGCAGTACTGAAATTTTAAAAGGTAATATAATAAATAAAAGTTATATTAATAAATTGTAATGCTGGGGGGCTTTAATAGTTCAGTTGGTAGCGCAACGCAATGGCTGTGAGCCGGCAGGGCGTTACAAGTTGTGAGTTTAAAATCCACCCGACAGAAACCCTGATCACAAAAGTGGTATCACAATATACCTGTAATGGCCTAAGTGTGCTTTCCGACAGCCACATCAATCTAACATATAAGTTATAAGGGTTAGAAGCAGACACTATTATAATGACTTTAACTAGGCTTCAAACCAGTCAGTCAGATTTTTTATTTGAAGTTATTATATATAATTCTTATTGTCAGTAGATATACAAATAGGAGAGAAGTCTTCAATGGATTGGAATATCTTGAAGTCTTTGAAGTACAATTTACAAAAAACAATTCAATTTAAAGAAAACAAAATAAAGTTAAGAAAGAAATTCAAATTGATAAGAAGACCACACAAATTAAACAAATTTCAAAATATAGCTTGAATAATATGCCTCTTAAATTCACCAACAGTGGCCGCAGTTTGAAAACGAAGAATTTTTAAATTACGCTCCCTCATGGACTGTAAAAAATCAATTTTATGAAAAATAAACTTCGGTTCTCTTGAAAGAATTAAATTATAAAAGAAGACTAGTAGGCTTCTCTTGAAATTCGGGTCAAAAGAACATTCCAGTATCGAAAATTGAAAGGGAGTTATGTGAGAAAACCTGTGTCGCCTGCATTCAGCTTCCTTAGGTGAAATGAGACAGAGGAAGAGTCTTTATTAATTTATGGTTTAAAAAATATGGCAATATATGATCAGAGAGCTAGAGCCTACGCCCGCCATCCGCTATAAATTTGACTAAGCTATTTTTAATATGATCACAGCAACCGAGCAGGCTATTCAACTTGATACCCAAATCGGTAACATCAGTTCCACACAAATGGCAGACTTTTGTTGTTATAGAAGGAACGCCCGTAAGGGCAGGTGCAGTCCTGCAAAGAGCAATACATTGCGATTTTCGTGAATTTAGAGATAGATCATTATTGAGTGACCTGTTATAAATTTCCTCTAAACCGCAGTTCATTCTCTGAATTAAGTCTTCGATAAGTCCCATAGGTCTGTTCAAGTAGCGTCAAGCTTCATATCTTTCGAATAAAGATGAAAATTAGCGTCATGAACTAATTTACAGATGTCGTTAATGTAAAGATTAAATAGAAGTGGTCTGAGAACCTTCATAATAAAGAGCTTTTTAACAACAAATTAAACTGACAAAAAAAGAAACTGAAAAGGAAAAAACAAAACTTTAACACGTTCACGCCGGTGCGTACGAACGGCAGTTCGCACGAGACTGCTTCATCGGGCGGTGCGTAACACCGGTGACTCATATTAGCTTTTCGTAAGACATAATAAATAAAACTATTGTGTATTAATAAACGTATAATAAAAGGAAACTGCATTTTTGAAGTTTTTTTAAACAAAATTTTGTGCAAGGCCAGATAAAGCAAAATACGAATTTTATTGCCGCCTGATGAAGTGAAATATAAAAAACTGCACCGGCGTCAACGTGTTAAAGTAATTTAATAACCTTCGTTGATTGTTTGTTTGGTGCCGATTCAAAATTACTTACTTACATTAGTTTAAGAGATTAGTTATTATAAGACTAAAAGAGTTTATTTTATTTTTCGCTTTTCAGTTAATTTTTTCGTGATTTCAATTTTTTTTTAATTTAATATATTTCAAAATTAATACCGGGTCTCCATTATGTTGTAGTGTCTTCAGAATTACATGTGTGCCAAGTTTCAACAGAATAGGTTCACAGGTGAATGAAAAATCAATCATTTCCAATTTGTTTCTTTAGGGGTGGAATTTTTTTCTTTTCAAATTTAAGGGGGCAGTACACTTCTATTTTCTGAAAAAATCGATGTTTTCAAAAACATCAAATTTGTATACTATATACCTCCAAAAGTACAGTGCTGTGCAAAACATTTGCAACTAAAATCATAGTTTCTTACAGATCATTATAAAATTTCCTAAACTACTCATACAAAAAAAAGTTTTACAGTGCATTATTCTTTATTATGTCTAGTTTCCAGATAAAACAATAGCAGAATGTAATATCCCGTAATAAGGTAGCAATATCAATTTTTTTATTCAACGTAACGATTTTGCCTGTGCAAAACATTTGCAACTTTATATATCAACAAATACTTTTCTAGGAATAAATGAGAATTGGCAGTACTTTGTTAGTTAACTGTTATTTTCTATTCCATATATAGTTAATAAAAAATAATAATAATAATTTTCTATTCCGATCCATGCGCGGAAGTGTATTATTAAAATATTTTTTTCCTTTAAACGCAATTAAACTGCAAGTTCTTAAAATGGGGGTAATTAATTTTACAACGAAATAAAAAACCGAATAATATTTGTTTACACAGATGGTATAACCTAAAAAGACATTAGTGAAAAATATAAAATAGCTAAATCCACCATATCCAGAATTATAAGCAGTTTTAAAAAGACTGGGAGTATTGAAAATATTCATAAAGGGTGGTAGACCAAGGAAAACGACAAAGGCTGAGGATCGTAGAATTTAAATTTTAATTAAATCTCGGTCTTTCGAATAAAACCTGGATGTGGATCCTTCGACAGTAAGAAGACGAGCCATAGAAACCGATCTTAAGAGCTACAAACCAGCGAAAAAGCCACTACTTTCCGAAGAAAATGGCTGAGCTCGACTTGTCTTTGCTCGAAGTCATTTAGAATGGCCCCTAGAAAAATGGAGAACTGTCCTTTTTTCGGATGAGTGTTTAACTTTAAGTTTAACTTAATGGGGCTAGATGGAGGGCAAAAAGTAGGACGACCGACGAACAAACAACTAAATCCGCGATAAACTGTGGTAACTGTGAAGCATGGAGGTGGTAATACAATGGTCTGGGGGTGTTTATCAGCTCAGGGCGTGGGACCTCTTTATGAAATACCACGGATAATGAATGCGGAGGACTACAAAAACATTATGGAAAATTTTGCTCCCTTACGCAGAGGAAGAAATGCCCCTGTGCTGGCGCTTCGAGCAGGACAATGATCCCAAGCACACCTCTAGACTTCTTCAGGCTTGGTTTTCGAAGCAAAACATTGAAGTTTTGAAATGGCTCGCACAGTCTCCAGATCTCAACCCCATAGAAAAGCTATGGAAACTGGTTAAGAAGAATATGAGGGGTCAATTTTACAACAACCGTGACGAACTCTTTAATGGTATAAAAAAGGCTTGGAATGATATAACTTCTTTGCATATTGAGTCGCTATTTAATTCTATGCCAAGAAGATGTGCAAGAGTTATTGTAAATAAAGGCTATTCAACCAAATATTAATGATAATATATATTTAAAGTCGCCAACATTGTTAATGTCAAGGAGTTGCAAATGTTTTGCACAGTCAGTTTTGTATCTTAGTATGAAAAAACGAATATTTCTCCTTTTTTATTGAATAGTTACCTTTAGTTTTTTAATATTCTTAAATGAGATATAATAAGGAATAAAATACTGTATTAGCTTTTTTGTTTTTAAGAATTTAAGGTTTGTTGTAGTAAGATATAGAAAATTGGGGTTTTAATTGCAAATGTTTTGCACAGCACTGTAGTTTACAATATGTTAAATCGATTGAAAAGGCATTGCCGAATAAGCGTAAGATACTTTTTTTTTCAGAATTATCTGCGAATTGCATAAAAAAAACTTTCAATGCGTTTTTCTCGAAACTACGTTTTTTGACCTGGTTGGTAGTTTTTTGAAAAAACTACTGGTCCGATTAGGCTCAAATTTTGCAGACTTATTCCATATATGTTTGCTTATAGTGCTAACGATTATTATTAATATAGGTTAATATTGAACCCTTTTTTTATAAATATTTTAATAAAAAAAAAAGAAAAATTAACGTTAAAAATTAAAAATTCCGCCATTTTGTTGTTTTCTTGCCAAAATACTTCATCGTGGTTCACACGATAGCAGCTGACTTATATTTTAATATGGGCTTTGAATTTTTTGTTTCAGACGTTCCAGAGCTGAGATTTCTTACCAACCAGTTTGAAAAGGATTTTTTTTAGGCAGCCATATTACTGCCGTACAAACGCCAGAAATTTCGAAAAAATTATTTTTGTTTTCTTTGATACATATATTTTAATGTGTAAAATTTTCAAATGATTCAATAAATTTTTCTATAAAAAAAACACTTAAAAAATGCAAAAAAGAAGTGTACTGTCCCCAAATGGGACCAACTTCAAGGTACACCCTACCCTATCTAATAAAACAAGAACCTTCAAAATCGGACTACTCTGTAAAAAGTTATGCGTGGTCATACATAAAAATATATATATATATGTATATATGCGAACCTCTTTTCCATCGGTTAAAAATGAAATTAATCACGGTCAAAGCGGGTAATAAGGCGGTACTTTGATATTTTCAAGAATGATATTTTTGTATTCAGATTCTTTATAATATAGCTTCTTCTTGCTTAACTGAATAATGCTTAAATTAAAAAGTGCGAACAGGGAATAAAAACCGGCAGGCTTCATGCAATTTTTAAAATTAAGCATTCTTAGTACAAATCCTTGTTGATAAGATATCAAATTAGCTTTTTAATTTTTTCATTAATCAAAACTGACCTGTTAATAACTATCTATAGCTTTTTTCACTAATTTTCATGACTTCTTAAAATAGTTAAAAATAACAATATCAGTGGTGTTTCCGAAATTAGGTTTTTGTTTTCTACAATTATGGGGTTAAAATACAAATTCTCTTTTAATATTCCATAGAGAACAGCCTCAAGTCCGTAGTAATAATGTAATAAATTATATATAATAAACTTATTATCCCGGATAAACTATTTTTTTTGTTGGGGAAAATTCAATTTCAAGTGAGTATAAAACGTATAAGAAGTGTAAATTTGTAGTAAGGTACGTATGTATTGAAAAGTGTTCGAAAGTGCATGATGTTGGTTGTTTGCTTATATGTGCACACATTTCTCAATTGCCAGCTGTACCACGAACGTTCTATTCGGATAATCAAATATGTGTGCACTAAACGTTTCGCTAGAGTGATTCCCTTGGAAAGCGAGTAATTTCCCACCACCCAGCCCGCGGAGTGTGGCATACATGTGGCTGAAGAATGGAGATCATCACCAGACAG
Organism: Dysmachus trigonus; assembly: GCA_949715965.1. NCBI lineage: Eukaryota > Metazoa > Arthropoda > Insecta > Diptera > Asilidae > Dysmachus > Dysmachus trigonus. Next base: position 35,390,181 of record OX454319.1, read on the forward strand.
AACTGGAATCAATCAACAATTTCCACTTTTCCTTTATTTGCCTCGAAGGGTTGCTGCGAAGTTTATCCTCTCCTGGTCTTGATGGATGAAGTACCGATTTTTGCCACAAGGAAGAGCGCGTAATTTTTACATGGTGCGATTGCGACAGTTGGAGTTGTTCTCTGCTTCGCATTTCCTCGATTTCGTCGAGAAAGAATTTATTGTCAGAGTGGCATTTTTAAATCAACAACCGCTAGAGAATTTAATCATTAGACTGAAAAGAGGAGGAAACAATTATTAACTCTAATTACGAGAATTTACCTGCTTACTTTTCGTGTTCCATGCCAGCTTTGATGTTAACTAAGGGAATATTTTAATTGCTGCTACTTCGATATGCGCCACCTTCGAAGGGAATTTTAATCAGACGAAAGGCGCAACTCATCGCTTCGGGGGGTGTGCAGGGAAGCAATTACTGCGATAACCTTGACAGAATTTTTCAACCTATAAATTATTTATGGTGTTTTCCGTTCCACCCTTTGACCGAAAACGCTTTTACTTCCCCTTGAGCATAGAAAGTCAGTCATTATCAGTAGCAAGGGGCCTTCTTTGAATAATTAACGTTAGAGGGAGTGTACTCAGTTGCAAATCGAACTATAAATTAGTATGAATTAATCACATTTTGAAGGTAAATGCAATTAGATCAGTATGTTGCACTCGATACACTGCTCGATCTATTTAAATTCATGTTAAACTGGATACATGTTCAATATATGTATGTAGATCATTTTGCTTTTTTAGTTCATTATTCAGAAAATCTGGGTAACCCCGATAACTTTGAAATTCATTTGAAAAGAAATTGTACATTAAGAAATTCCTTTTTGGTATTTTTAATTTCCTATCACTAATTTGTTCTTAAAATGTTTGTGAGGTATTCGTACTCAAAATAATGAAACATTTCTCAATCTATTGCTTTTCTACATGGCCTATTACGGCCTTTTTTATTTTTATAATTCGATCTTTCTTATGTTTAAATGGAAGTAGATCACCCAAAAATACCATAAAAGCTTCTAAAAATGTAAAAAAAAAAAAAAAATAAGTGCAAGAAATGTTCAAGTTTCAGATTTTCAAAGCAATTGTCATATGAGCTTTGGGGCAAAAATTTAAATTGAAATAGTAACTTGGTATTTTGGATATATTAAACATATTAAATACTACGCTATTGGGCATATATAATATAAAATCTTTGAAACAAAAGAAATGATTCTAGGGTGCCATATAGTTATATATAGTTGAGGAGAACAAAAATGTTTACTAAGGTGTTTTAAATAAATAATATCTAATATATATATCTAATACACTATAGGTATACTAACCCTAGAACTAACTACTAGTTACTAGCATGTAATTTTGATTATTTTCGGAACTTTTAAAGGGATATGCTCACATTCAAATTATTAAAAATCTACCTGTTTAAAATCGAATTTTCAAACATGCTGTAGACTAATTTTTCCCCATCGTTAATATTACATTTATTTTTATTGTTTTCCGAATTTAAAAGCGAAAAAAGATATTTTTTAATGGATCATTTCAAAACAATATAGCACCTATTTTAAGTCAGCCATTCCGCAATATACTCCGAAGTGGTGTATGAGCATCATTACCAAATCTAATTAAAATTATGAAATTATTTTTCGTAATCAAAATCTTCTCATTATTGCTGATACTCTTTAAAATTTAAATTAAATATTCCAAATCAAAATTAGCTTTACAAGAGGCCCTCAACATTTAGGTTAGATGCCTTTGAATTTGCTCAAGTTTTAATTCAACAAGATTAACACGCTTAATTGGTTAAATGCTCACTAATTCCTCTTAATCCTTTATCGATAACATCAATGAAATTTGTATCTTAAGCGATAATTCAATAGAGGGATTGAGCTTCTTTGAAAAAAATTCCTTGATTACGTACTTTATTTAAAAAGGAAAGGATTGTAATCTCTAAACAGCAATATGAAATTCGTTTACATTAGTATATCAATGTATAATTGTGTAATTTAATGGTATAGGGTAGGGATGTGCATTTTGATTTATACAAAGAATAGCTCGCAGTAGATTTGGCTTAAATTTTATTATGTAATTCGCTAGGTCATCCCGGTCAAAAATTAAGATGGGTGAGAGGCAGTTTTATGGACAGTTTTCAAGTGATACAGGGTGACACATTTTAATCGACCCAAACAGTTATCTCGTATAGTGAGCTACATATATTGCGAAAAATTTTGCAGACAAAATTTGTAGGGCTCGTATATAGACACTTGATGGTGACCTTGACCATAATCTGGAGAGTAAATTCATGGGGTTATTTCTAGATCAACTTAATTTTTTTACATGAATGTCCTTATTTTTGACTCGAATATTGAAAGAGAAGGGAATTTTAAATTTAAATTTTCCTTTTGTTTTTTTCTCTCCACGTGGATCTAAGTATGCATGTTGCTATTTTCAGTAATTTTTGGAAAGCCACCCCTTCTATTTTTACACCTTCGACCATTAGGTAAAAGATATCATAAGGGACGGATTTTGTAGCGCGAAAAACATAACAGTAAGGCATTTTTCTCACTGTCTATTTATTTGGAGAAATTCAAAAGCAAGATTAACTATTCATACCATTATTAAAAAGTGACTTGTTATACGACGTTAACTTTCGATTGGATTATTATAGAGAAGTTTGCCAGAGGTCATTGTTTTTGCCCTTATATGTATAGTATGTAGCATCAAATGCGCTTCCATCCGACCCCTAATGCATTTTTAGATTTATGGATTTCTCCATCTCGCATTTCGGTTTCTTATTCAACTTTTGAAACATTCTGTATACAAAAATCAACTTCACCTTAAAATTACTACTGATTTTGGTTTTTCGGTCCGGTTCAGACTTTCATTAAAACATTTTTTCACATATTCCCTACTTCATAATCAACTGCGTGAGACGATTATATTGAATTATCCTTTATAACTCGAAAACTTTCCATCAAACTGCCTCGTTCCCATATTAACCTTTGATCAGGATGACACCAAATACATCTTACTAAAATTTCAGCCGAACAATGCTGGGGTACTTTGTTGGAAATGTGAATATATTGTTTATTGCTTCAAATTAATAAAAATTATAAATCTATAAATTCACTTTCTGAAATTTTTAAAATCTAAAGAATTTTTAAATTCAGTTAACAAATTATGTATTTTATGTTTAGAGTTTTAAATGTATAAAATTTGTTTAAAAAAAATTCTTTCCCATCAAAGTAGTCTAAAATCAACTTTTAATAGTCTTTTTGCTTTTGCAAAATTTACTCGTTATCAAATATGAGCGTAAATTTTCAACTAGTAAAGATGTTAGTGTCTCATTTGAAATTTTATTCAACAATCATGTTAATACGAGTGATTTGAACTCTGAACCAGTCCTCAGATAAAAATATAGTTTTCTGCAGTATTGGCTAAATGAGTAACATAAAGGTTGGTCATCTGTTGGTTACCTTTTAAATTACATATTATTTTTGTACATACAGCTCTTTTGCGTTCTAAAATTTGACAGGATCATAGTATCATATCTCCGTGGCACGAATGAGTTTGAACAATATTGAGAAATATAGGAAACTTAGTTCTAAAGTGAGTGCAGTGTTGCGAAATTTGAAAATAAATTTCGGTCGAAAATAGTGCACTTACCGAGTAATCGAGTTATTTGTGAGATAACCAAAATGAGCTCTAAAATTGGGTTGACCGGATTGGCTACTGTCAAGCCAGCTGAGGGAGCCATTTAAAAGAAATCATATTCTAACATACAGGGTGTTCAGAGGTGGGAGGTCAATACTGAAGGGGGTGAAAGGTCAGACCGAGACAAGCAAAAAATCGTATGGGTGGGGGGGGGGGCATCTCGCACCGTTTGGCAGTTACAGGGTGATTCGTAAATCAGGATTTTGCCTTATATGGGAACCGCTCTTGTATTTTTATCTTTTTTTCTACGCATCGCAGCGGCCCCAAACTGATTTCAAAAAATCACTATTTGGAAGCCCTTTCCAAGAAAGTTTACACCACCCCCCTATCCCCAACCCCTTGGCCACAATCCCCTCTGCAAGTTGAAAAAATTAACTTTTATTTAACGATTTTTCACCTTTCGCCCCACTTTTCTCCCAAATTCATGTTATTAACATACCTACTTTTTATTTTTTTTAAGTTGCCTATCTAATTACCTTTCCAAAAAGGTGCAACATGCCCAGGTAGGAAAAGGATACGAAAATTTATTTACAAAAATCCTTTTACAGAATATCATGACAATTCGAATTTTTAAGAAATTATACTTAAGTTAACTAAAAAATACATTTTGTTCGCTTAAAAACTAATTACAATTAAAACGTTTGTCCTTTAAAAGCTGTTCAAAATGTTCTCCGCTAGTTTCGATGCATGCAAGTAGCCTTCGTTTTATTTCACGTTTGAGGTCTATGGTAGCCAGTCTCTCCCGTATTTTCGTGGCTGCAGTCCCAGTGCTGGTAACTAATTCTTCTCTGGTGTTGATTGGTCTTGAGTAAACTTCATCTTTCATCATTGCCTATAAGAAAAAGTCCAGTGGAGTAAGGTCCGGTGACCTAGCAGGCCAAGGAATCGGTCCACCTCGTCCAATCCAGCGCTCTGGGTAATTTTCATTTAACCTTGCCCTAACAATGTTCCCAGTATGCGCAGGTGCTCCGTCGAGCTGTAAATAAATTGCGCTTCTGGTGGCCAGGGGGATGTCCTCCAACAGATCCGGAAGGATATTCTCCAAAAAGTCCGAGTATAGCTGACTATTCGGCACTTGGGGCAAGATGAAGGGTTCTATCAACTGGTTGCCGATGATGCCAGCCCAGACATTGACACTAAATCTTTGCTGGAAGGACCGACACCTGGTCCTATGTGGGTTCACATCTGACCAGGTGTGGAGGTTGTGTAAGTTTGTGATGCCATCCCGGGTGAATTGCGATTCATCCGTCCACAGAATTCGGTCTAGAAACCTTCTGTTTTCGATGTCAGACTCGAACAGCCAAGTGCAGAATTGCAATCGTCCTTCGGAATCTCCTTCCCTAGTGCTTGGACCGGGATATGGTGGTATGGATGTAATCCCTCTCGGTTCACAACGGTCCAAACTCTCCCTGAAGACAATCCTGACCTTCGTGCGACCTGCCTGATGCTTATTACAGGGCTGTTCCTGACGATGTTGAGGATTTGTTGGTCGGGGTCCGCTGAATCGCCCGATTTTCCTGCTCGGGTTTCTGCTCTGGGGGTGGTTACACTTCCGGTTTCTTTTAACCTTCTGAAAGTCCTTGAAAATACCCTTCTGTTGAGTACCCGCCGATTCGGGAATCTCCTTTGGTATTCTCGTACGGCCTCACTATCATTTCCTTCTACTAAACCGTGCACGTAAATTATATCGGCATACTCGTCAACACTGAATTCTGCCATTTTATCTTAATTTTTTCTATTAAACACCCGGTTTTATCGATTGCTTCTTCAACTGTGGTCAATGTCCTTTCAAACTTACCCATTTTTATACCATAATTCATAGGAGGTATTAGAAACGGAGCGTCAGGATACTTAGGAGTCAATACTGGATATAATAAACTAATAACGCTATTTAACGGGATTACATTTATTATTTTATTACTGTTTTGCTGAAAAAATAAAAATGTATTACCTCTGTTTCCTAAACAAACATTTCCGAACTTGCTGTCATAAAAATTGTTTACTTAACGACATTTTCCATTATGGTGCAATAAAGTAATTAGGTACCTGTGAGGATGTTTTAATTTCAGGACTTTTGCAACCCTTTTCTACCTGGGCATGTTGCACCTTTTTGGAAAGGTAATTAGATAGGCAACTTAAAAAAAATAAAAAGTAGGTATGCTAATAACATGAATTTGGGAGAAAAGTGGGGCGAAAGGTGAAAAATCGTGAAATAAAAGTTAATTTTTTCAACTTCCAGGGGGGATTGTGGCCAAGGGGTTGGGGATAGGGGGGTGGTGTAAACTTTTTTGGAAAGGGCTTCCAAATAGTGATTTTTTGAAATCAGTTTGGGGCCGCTGCGATGCGTACAAAAAAAGGTAAAAATACAAGAGCGGTTCCCATATAAGGCAAAATCCTGATTTACGAATCACCCTGTAACTGCCAAACGGTGCGAGATGCCCCCCCCCCACCCATACGATTTTTTGCTTGTCTCGGTCTGACCTTTCACCCCCTTCAGTATTGACCTCCCACCTCTGAACACCCTGTATAACTAATCGGAAGCTTTATTCTTTTCAATAAATCAACAAACTTTGAAAAATAATGAATAGTGTTTAGTATTATGTAGCATTTTTAAAAAGAAACCAGCCAATGGTCCACCCTTTAGTGTAAGAAGCACGATGAACAAAATTTTCTTTCTTGGTCATCTTCAAGCATGAACTATTAAGACAATAAATTTGAGGGAGGAATATTTTATATTTTATAATCAGTTTGTCCCAACTTTTTAAAAAAAATCCGTCGAGTTGCCTCTATATTCAACTGGTTGTTGCTGTGACCTGAATGAATTTGGATGTTTCGCTCTTAGAGAACCCCCAACTTCATCTCAAGTTCTTCTTTTATTTCTGCTTTATGAATAATTCACAACTTCTCTCAAAGTAGTTCATTAATCCTGGTCGCCTCGAAAGTTTCATAAGGTATTAGATTGTCCGCTTTTTGCTTGTTCTTTCGACAAATGAGCACATATCGGGGCTGCTGAGTGCTCGTTCTGCAGCACAAATTGGCAAACTATTTATAATCTTTGGTCGTTCCATTCCGAAAGGTCAAAAGTCCTTTTTCACCATGAGAAAAGGACCAAGCAGAGTCCCCTTGCCACTTGAACCGAGATGGACGCGTTACATTTCAGTCTTCTGGTGACCTGCTTCGGCCTGTTATACAGGGACTCAATTTCTTCGTCTCATTGATTTCTATTATTAAAGTTTATTTTATCAGGGAGGCAACCAGAGTTATATTTTAAGTCCAAATCCTTCGGCATCGCAGTCGTTACCCTCTTGCCGTGCAACAGCGCCTCGCTCGTGTATTTACATTCTTCTTCACCAGCGTTCGCCCGTGTCCTTTGAAACCAGCACAAGTTAATGTAGCTGAAATTATTTCTTACGTTCTGGACATAAAATAAGTTAACCAGCCCACTGGCCACCACAGCAAGATGTGCACTGTCTCTAAGCGCCTTTTGTTCTGCATGGTGTAGATAACGTCCTCGTAATGATCGCCAATCAGTCAAAAAGTCAAGATCTCCGATACTGTCCTCTCAACATCACGTTCCATGAGTAAAAGCCAACAAAGTATATGTGGGCCTTAAATTTCAGTAGAACTTTAATATCTCGCACAAGAGTGTCAGTGCGTTCTTCCGAAATTGCCTCCCAGAAGCGATTTCATTTGAATTAAAGTGCAAACTTGAGGAGACATTTTCCCCCCGTATCCACATTTGCGTTTCATGCTATCTACAGAGGAGTGAAATACGAGAAATTTGTCATAAAATTTTTTTACGGACTAAATGCGAGCATTATCCCGATGCATATATTTCCCCAAAGCTGAGAGTTTTATGCGACATAGTGGAGTGTTTTAAAAATTAATTTATCCTTTGTGATCTGTTCTTTAAGAGGCTTAACGTGACCTGAATAATTTTTTTATTTAAGGGAAGTGCCAGCGTAAATAGTCTTGTACAGTGTGGATTTCGGCCAACTGAATAAGGGCATAATAAAATTATATAATGTAATATTCATTCAGAAAGATGTCTTTTACAACGCTTTTATAATATTACTTCACTTTCTCTGTCTGGGATAAATCTTGCAATAAAAATTTCGACTTGTTCTAATTAAGCTAGAGCTTTAAAATGTTGGCCAAGTGTATAAGTCTAGTGAAAATGCTATATAGCATATCTAATATCGTTCTAAATCTAATGTGGCGGACGCCCCAATATGGCAGACGGCCTTTTTCTTCACAGCCCCCTTGAAATGGGTATTAAATGAAAAGGTTAGAAATCTAAAATAAGATGAACTATGTTTACATAATATATAATGCGATAAAAGATATACATATATGTACATTCAATATTTTATCACAAAAAGTAAAAAGAGTTTAATAAAATACACAAAAAAAAAACTAAAAGAAATGCTTTTAACTTTCACTAAAAAGGAAGAAATAATTTCTTTCATAAAATTGTTTTTTTAAATATAGTTAGTACAGCGATTTTGAGGATACTCGCCGAAAAGATATATCCTTGCTATTATTCAGTTATTATTTTTAATTTAAAGTGTTTTAAGTATCTTTCTTTCTGCAATATATTACTAATTTGATGTAAGTTGCTTTAAGGGGAGGTTCTCATCTAGAACGTCAAAAAAAAAGGTAAAGTTCGTGATTTTTTTGAAGGCAAATGACAAGACATAGGGAAATGATATTTGGCATTATCTTTTATTGTACATTTATCTGTACGAAAAAATTTTTTTATTCAAAAAAAAAAAACAAAATGGCGCCCGTTATTCAACTTCTCCGGAGGCATGTTTGTGTACAATTTGCGTACAAGATAACTCAAAAACGGTTCAACCGATCAACTTCTAGTTTCGTGCATATTAAAGTAAACAATTTTCTTCATAGAAAGAGTGGAGCACATTTTGAAAATTGTAACATTATCTATTAAGTGATAAACTATGAAAAAAATCGACCGAAAACGGCCTTAAAATTTCAAAATCGCGCCATTCCGTCAATTTTAAATTTTTTTTGAAAGTCGTCCACTCTTTCTGAGACAAATTTATTCTAGTTTATAATAATGTCATCATTATTTGATTTCAGACCAACCTGCGACCCCTAAATTGTACGCAGCTGGGAAATTTTCGAAAAACATGCCTCCGGAGAAGTTGAATAACGGGCGCCATTTTGTTTTTTTTTTTTGAATAAAAAAATTTTTTCGTACAGATAAATGTACAATAAAAGATAATGCCAAATATCATTTCCCTATGTCCTGTCATTTGCCTTCAAAAAAATCACGAACTTTACCTTTTTTTTTGACGTTCTAGATGAGAACCTCCCCTTAAGGGCTAAATGAATTTTTATATTGTACATATTATTTATTGTATTTCATATCTTAAACAGCACTTGAACAATTAAATTTTTATTATGTGTACACGGTTTTTCGAATTAATTAATTAATTTGATTTAACAAGGTTTTTGGATAACATGGAATGTATTTTACTATAGGACTGGTATCCCTCCTTGCACGGTTTTTCGAGGAATCAAATATTTTTTCCGGTTCTGTGGTACTTTTGGATATAAAAAACTGTTTCCATGAGGACAATATCTGGTTTTTTTTATTTTGTTCGAAATTAATTATCCAAAGTACAACTGAATTTAAATTTTCAGTAACATATAAAATGACATTGTTCCTTCGATGTAAGTAGACTTAGCTCTAGGATAAAATAAGATAGATATTATTTTTCACTTAAACTAAGCGAAAGGTTAGTTGATATAGCTTTTTTTTTCAAAACCCACATGAATCAGATTAAATAGCAAATTTCGCATTAATTTGTATATTTGTAACTATTACCTGTTACAAGATTTTAGAATTAGACAGCACATCAAATTTCCATGAATTTTATCCTTAGAAATTTGAAATCTGATATAAAAAATTATTGGATGGAAATTTGATGTTTCGCTAGCAAAATTAAAAATTCTTGCTACAAGTAGACCTATTCATAATTAGGTAGTTCACTTTCTCGGAGAAAAATGGCATTGGAAATGCATACCAATTAAATGTAAATTAAAACATTGGAATTGTTACAGTGTAAAATAAAAATAAAAAATTATAAGATTTATACTTGAAATTATCATTACGACCTTTTTAATTGAAATGAATGAATGAATACATAAGCTATGTTCTTTTAATGATCTGATTTGGGTTTGGATTTGGGATTTTAGAATGAATGGAAATTTTTGAATAGTTAGTCTTACCAAGACTTTTGAATTTTGTTAAAAGAACATCAAACGTTCAATTACTTATGCCCATTTTGTGTCAAAAAAATAAATCCAATAATTATTTCATATAATTATTTGAAAGTGGGATGGATAAAAGCATGGTAATTTCATGAGTTTCTTGGTTCAATGCAAAATTCGAGATTCAGATTAGATTATTAAAAAAAAAAAAAAACCAACTTATATTAATCTTCCAAGTTTTGTCGCACTTGACATAGATATAGAATCTCTCCTCTCAGATCTATAAAATTACAATTTTCTATGTACTTTTAAAATGTGAAATATTAGGGTGCTTTTTTTTTCGTGACTATTTTTTTTTTGTCAGTCCCACCTCGAAATTTTGTGACAAATACCTAAATAAAAATTCCCTGAAAATTGGAGCCCTTAATATTAATATTAAGTACTAGACCAAGGCGTATAAAGATTTCCCATATAAAATACACGTGAACTTTGATTATTTTTCTTCAAAACTCTACAGCTCAGAGGCATTTTATGGTATAATCTTGGTCAATGGTAAGATTTCTTCAGAATTGAATGCTCTACAAAAGTGTCCATTGCGGTGCAACCCTAACTCCCACTAGCGAGGTAGTACGGGTCATTGACCCCAATTTTTCCACGAAATTCTGGCTTTTTGCCCCTATCTCGTAAACAACAAGAGGAACAGAAAAAGTGAATATGACAAACTTGTAGGAAATTCAATTTCCTACAGAAAAGTTCTGAACACCAAATTGCTAACATCGATATTTCTTGAGATATTGGGCTTTGAAGTTGAGGTAGTGTTTCTACAATTTAGCTCAATAATCCATGAAAATTCCACACTACCTCAACTTCAAAGCCCAATATCTCAAGAAATATCGATGTTAGCGATTTGGTTTTTAAGAACTTTTTGGAGGAAATTGAATTTGCTACAAGTTTGTAATATTCACTTTTTCTGTACCTCTTGTTGTTTACGAGATAGGGGCAAAAAGCGAGAATTTCGTGGAAAAATTGGGGTCAATGACCCGTACTACCTCGCTGCTGGGAGTTGGGGTTACACCGTACTGGACACTTTTGTAGAGCATTCAATTCTGAAGATATCCTACCATTGACCAAGATTATACCATAAAATGCTTCTGAGCTGTAGAGTTTTGAAGAAAAATAATCAAAGTTTACGTGTATTTTATATGGGAAATCTTCATACGCCTTGGTCTAGTACTTAATATTAATATTAAGGGCTCCAATTTTCAGGGAATTGTTTAGGTATTTGTCACAACATTTCGAGATGGGACTGAAAAAAAAAAAATTAGTCACGAAAAAAAAAGCACCCTAGTGAAATATAAAATCATAGAACGACAATCATAGATTTACATTGAACTATGAAAATGTAATCGTTCTTTTGCCTAGTGTTCGATGTTAATTGTTTTAAGTGTTATGATTATAAGTGTACTCTTTATAATTTTTAGTGATAAATTCTAGTATGAAAAATATAGATTTCTAAATGGATCTTTTAAAATTATGACAATATATGACGTATTATACACTGGGTGTCCCCAAACAAATAGTTTGTAATAATTTATTGTATGTAATGGTATACGAATTATACAACTTACCACTGAATATCGGGGACATCTCGTATATATGTAGTATATCCTCTATATATATATATCCTTACATTTTTACAAATAAAATATTAAAATATACATATATACTCATTTGTAGTCTACAAAAATAACTGCATTTTGCATTTTGCTCTGTGATTAATCCATGTGATTTTATGTTTAAGTAGTAATTTGTGTGCATCAATATTGATCCTAAAAAGCGTAAGTTACCAAAGTGAAAATAGGAAGATTCTGATTGAGTGGTCCGAACAATATTTTTTTACACTGATAGAGCTAGAGCTAGAGCTGTTCCACTTTGACTCATATGTAACAAAACGTTCGCTATTGTTAAAAGTGCCAATTAAAAGCGACACTACGAAATAATTTATCAGCAATTCCATAAAAACTTTAACCCTGACAGTGCAGCGTGTCAAGATATACTTCAGACATACTATATTTAACGTCTTACAAAAAAAGCACGGTCGAATTTGTGTGTGTGCTGGACGCTTAATAGGCATCAGAAGCCATTTTCGGACTCTGAGATAGTAAAAGAATGTATGTTGGAAGTGGCAGGACACTTTTGAAGAGAAAAAGGATATCGTCGCCGCTATTCAAGGTATTCCATTGTCGACAAGAAGCAATACAAGAAGAATAGAAATTTTGACTGCTGACAACAAAAGCAACTTGGACGAAATTTTACAGAAGACACCTTGCTATGCCATTGCACTTGACGAATCATGTGATATTGCTGTTGAGGAACAAATTTCCGTTTTTGTCTTAGATTACAGAGAAAAAAGATAGGACATACCATGTAAAATCCGTGTACACAAGTGAAGCATTTTCCTCTCAAAATTAGCTCTCGTAGGAAATATGATTGCAGCAGGCTATATCGCTAGCTAACGATATTTTCAATTAATTTTTTGAATGAGGTCAAATCACCCTAGTGCCTAAACACTTGTTTACTTTGCATTTAGTGCCCTTTGATTAAAATATCCGCCTGCATTGGACGCACAACTACAAGAGAGAAAACTACCACTATATCACGAAATTGCTCCAACTAAACCGACTTATGTCCTATCCTATTCTCTACGTATGATCTAAGGTTTTTGTCATTGAAAGTAAAGATTTTCGGGTTGAATTGCCATTCAATATTTAAAGGTAAGACTTGCGGAAAAAATTTGATCAAGGCTTTTGATGACTTCATGACAAAATCAAACATGACTTATGATAAAATAGTGTCCCTTTTAACTGAAGGGGCTCCGGCAGGCGATGATAGGCAAATAAAACGGATTGGTGAAGAGAATCAGAGACAAGAATGCTGAGTTACTATCAGCGCATAATTCACCCGACAGTCCTTTGTGGCAAACTGAGTGCTACAGTGAAAGGCGTAATGGACAGCTTGGTCAAGTTGATCAATTTTATGAGGTCTCGTTCTGCTCTTCGGCACAGACATTTCAAGGACTTTCTGTCTGAATGTGATTCGGCAAATTCTGACTTACTGCAACACAACAATGTTCGTTGGCTAAGCAAAGGTCAAGTGGTAGAACGTTTCTGACTAATAAAAGAACAAGCAACCTCCTTCATGGAAAACTGGGATACGCAGGAAGCAAGGAAATACTTGGAGTTCCTAGCAAAAGAGTACAATATGCTAGCTGTGGCTCTCCTGAAAGGTATTCTGAAATATTTAAATGCGTTCAAAACCGAGTTACAAGTAAACGGGAAGTTAATATGTGATATGATTCAAAGTGTGTCTGCTTTCCATGGCAAAATGGATAACTTTGAAAAAATGTTGGAAATCAAGAATTTATTTATTTCTGAATATAGAATTCTGTAATAGACACTGCAGTGTTTTCAAGTTTTAAAGACTAAGCATAGATAGGGGAGCTGTCGGTATTCTTAAAATCGCCTTATGAACCAAGAATGGACTGATGTTCAGTCTTTCAAAGCCATCATTTCAAATGAAAATAATCGACTTGCAAGAAGATGCTTCTTTGCAAGCAAAACTTGTACACAAAAGTATGCAATTTGTAAAAAACCGTCAATATTAACCTGCCACTATGTTTTTCTCCACATATATATCTATGTGAAACATACAAATACTTATCAACAACAATTTACAACAAATATTTATCTTTCAAGTTTAACGGATGCTCATATGAAGACACTCTTCGTATAAGTTGTTCCCCGCGAGAACTGAACTATAGAAAACTAGCCTTATTTTGTGAGTAAAATTTAATTTTTTTTATATTATTTTATTTATTTTTCAAGAGTAAAAATAAAAATTAAAAACTAATAATTTGAGTTTTTATAAGGCCCGTTCCTTTTTGTAAAACATAAAATACCTGCGGTCCATTTGAAGTTTTACTTTTTTCCCCTCTTGACTTCGATAATTTTTTTCAATATTTTAACCCACAATATAAAGGATGTTTTTAAGCTCGTCCGGATTATTAATTTAAATAAAACACATCAAAATTGAACAATTTTGTTTTATTACAAAAATAATTGTTTAACGTTTAAAATTTAATTCAATCTCGGGCAGATGAGCATTGCAGCAGCCATACACCACAGTCTTCACATATCCCCACAGAAAATACTCCAGTGGTATCAAATCGCACGATCTTGGTGGTCAATTGACAGATCCATTCCTAGAATTAAGATTTTCGCCAAATAAATCAAATGTTTCGGTCGCTGTATGGCAAGTAGTGCCGTCCTGTTGAATCATAAGTCAATTCTTGCACCAATTTGATTATGTTAGCCTTAAGGACAAAATTCGTACGCAAAATACTCCAAATTCTGGATAAATAAGGTTCAAGTTCTTGTGCATGCCCGTGAATTGATAAATTCCGGTCATCGGCAATACCGCCTTCAATAGCTGCGATATTTTGTCCGGAAGGCACTGGTATTCTTCTTGCTGATGGTGTGTTTTATGAAGCGTTAAGTTGGAGCTTGAGAACATTTTTAATAACACGATGAATATCACGTTCTGATGGGCGATTATTCGGTCCATAAAATTTACGAACTGCTCTATGAGTTTTGATAATTAAGCTTTGATTTCGGAATTTTCCATGATAGTTTGCTAGACTTTACCGAATAAAAATGACATTGACATTGACATTTACAACAAATGTCAGCTCATTTGACAATTATCTCTATCACAATCTCAAAAAAGCACGTTTCAGTAGCATATTTTTTCATTAAGAATTTTCAGAGACAAAATTCTCTTGGAGTTATTGTGTCTTTACGAAAACAAACAGAGGAACTAAAACAATAAAACAACTTTTATTATTAATTTTATTTTTATTTTTGTATGAAGAAAGTGGTTAGGGAAAATGGCCCTTATAATCAGGGAAAAATCAGGTAATTTTCTTCTCTCATAAGCAGTGGACAATTTTTAATTTAATACAAAATTTATATAATTCGAAATTTTATCTGGATGAAATTGTGAAAAAAAAATCGTAGCAGCTATTGAAAAAGACTGTAATTTCTTACGATATCGGATTAAAAATAGCTTCAAAATATGTATATCATGATTTTTGAGTTCTGCTCAATATATCAATGACATAGCGATATATGTATAATTTAGGGTGCTTTTTTTTCGCGACTATTTTTTTTTTTTTAGTCCCACCTCGAAATTTTGTGGCTAATACCTAAACAAACATTCCCTGAAAATTGGAGCCCTTAAAAATAATATTTAGTACTAGACCAAGGCGTACAAAGATTTCCCATATAAAATACACGTAAACTTTGATTATTTTTCTTCAAAACTCTACAGCTCAGAGGCATTTCATGGTATAATCTTGGTCAATGGTAGGGTTTCTTCAGAATTGAATGCTCTACAAAAGTGTTTATTGCGGTGTAACCCTAACTCCCAGCAGCGAGGTAGTACGGGTCACTAACCCCAATTTGTCCATGAAATTCTCGCTTTTTACCCCTATCTCTTAAACAACAAGAGGTACAGAAAAAGTGAATATGACAAACTTGTAGGAAATTCAATTTTCTACAAAAAAGTTCTAAACACTAAATCGCTAACATCGATATTTCTTGAGATATTGGGCTTTGAAGTTGAGGTAGAGTGGAATTGTCATGGATTATTGAGCTAAATTGTAGAAACACTACCTCAACTTCAAAACCCAATATCTCAAAAAATATTGATGTTAGCGATTTGGTGTTCAAGAACTTTTTGGAGGAAATTGAATTTGCTACAAGTTTGTCATATTCACTTTTTCTGTACCTCTTGTTGTTTACGAGATAGGGGTAAAAAGCGAGAATTTCATGGACAAATTGGGGTTACTGACCCGTACTACCTCGCTGGTAGGAGTTAGGGTTACACCGCACTGGACACTTTTGTAGAGCATTCAATTCTGAAGAAACCCTACCATTGCCCAAGATTGTGCCATAAAATGCCTCTGAGTTGTAGAGATTTGAAGAAAAATAATCAAAGTTCACGTGTATTTTATATGGGAAATCTTTATGCGTCTTGGTCTAGTACTAAATATTATTTTTAAGGGCTCCAATTTTCAGGGAATGTTTGTTTAGGTATTAGCCACAAAATTTCGAGGTGGGACTGAAAAAAAAAAAAGTCGCGAAAAAAAGCACCCTAATGTATATAGTTCATACAGCGAAAAATTTCATCGGAAATACCATTAATTTACTGTGGAAACCACATTTCAATTGGTTGGACTATTCCAAATTTCGGAAGCGAAAGATACAATCAACATAAATATGTATGTACATATGAATGAGCATCACCCTAGCAACACACAGCAGAGCATAGTTGAGAAGATAACGAAACATATGTGAGTATGTCGATATGTTTTCGCAATAGTAATTCCCATCGGATACCCGAACTTTCCTTATACGATTTCGTAAAATTTTAAGAATGAAAAGATCAAGCGATTCAGATTCGCCCAAGAAGTGCAAACTGATCAAAATTCATGCAAAGGACGGGACCCGGTACGTAAACCCAAAATAATTCAGTACATAGTAGCAAACAAGAGTATGTCGGATGTTTTCCATTTCAACACCCCGGTCAAGATAAAGAAGGTACTCGGGTAAATGGAAGGTACCCACTCACCTGCAATAAATCAATGCCTCCCATTCGATAGTTTGTCCGTGCCTTCATCCCGGCTCTGTCCCGGAACAGGAGAGCACAACGACGAAATCTCGTCTCCCGACAGCAACGAGGTCAAATATAAGAGGATGACTAACGACAGCGCTCACCATAAACACTTTCTTCGAGGAGCACGAAGTCGAGCGCGCTTTCGGCAAGCTCCCGGTTCCTTCTGGTCGGGCTGGAGAAATTTTTGAAAATTCACCCACCTACAGGACTTTTGGCTTGCCAACGCAGAAGTGGAACAGGCGCTCCTGTGGGAAAAAGCTCCACTGTTCGGCCCGAAAGTTCCGATGGCCGCGGCGGCGGTAGGTTCGAAGTGGGGACAGCCGGTGGGGCTGTGGCCCACACAAGGGCGTCTAATCAGGAGGGGCGCTATTTCAGGACCATAAATAATTATAATAAATTATGCAATGCTTTTATTCTTCAAATCAAATTTTATTGCATAGCATAGACAATGCTAGGCATAGTAAGAAAACAAGTCTTTCAAAATTAGAATTCAAAACCACCTCGTAAGTGAAATGTATAATAGAATTAAGGACATTAGCGGGTAAAGAAGAGACAAGAGTAATTTAGAATTTTAGCAGATTTAGATTTGATATTATCGAATTTAGTATTAAATATATTAAAAAATATAGAATCTGGGTTGGTAATCTAATTTTAAGGAAATACCAAGCAAATATAGTATAACATTTCAAAGATTTTTCGATTGAGTTTTCTTCGTTTTAAACGACTGTAATATTGATAACACCGCACAACAAAATCAAACTTTTTTTTTGTTGCATAAAATATTTTAATGTTTGTTTACTAATTCGAGGTCACTGATTTCGAATCTACCCTCAGTTTTATTGTATCAGCTCCCGTTTTCGAGAAAAATAGAGTTAAAAAGTGCAAAGTATTTCGGCCATTTTTGAATTATCATTAAAAAATAATGGATTTTCATAGAAGGTCGTTATATGATTTAAATTAAAGCCTGGATCCTAATCTATGGATATAAATCCCTCTCTGGCGTCCCCCAGGGCAGTCACCTGGGTCCATTAATCTTCATATTATCCATAAATGACGTTGAGTTGGTAATCAAACATTCTGATATATTAATTTATGCTGATGATATGAAAATCTCCAAACGAATCTCCAACGCATCCGACTCGGCATTCCTTCAAGATGACTTAAACAACTTTTCTATCTGGTGCCTAAAAAACTTCCTTGACTTGAACATCTCCAAGTGCCAATCTATCACTTATTCCCGCAAGCGTCTCCCCGTCACTCCTAGGACCTATTTTCTTTCTGGCGAACCCATTCCATCAGTCAGCTCCCTTCGTGATCTGGGCATCATCTGTGATAGTGAACTCAATTTCCGTTCTCACATCGATCACATCATAAGCAAAGCCAACTCAGCTTTGGGCTTTATTAAACGCTGGTCTAAGGAATTCTCTAACCCCTATGTCACTAAAGCTCTTTATATCTGCTTTGTCAGGCCCCTACTTGAATACGCTTGCCAAGTTTGGTCACCCTCCCAGCCAACAATTATCAATAGAATCGAATCAGTGCAACGCAGATTCCTCCGCTTCGCGTTACGTGGCCTTCCCTGGGTTGATAACCTTAATCTTCCTCCTTATGAGGACCGTTTGAAACTGATTGACCTCCAACCTTTAGCAATGCGCCGTGACCTCGCCGATATAATCTTTATCCATCAGGTCCTAACCGGTTCCATTGACTGTCCTGAAATTTTGCATAACATATCCATCAACACCAATCCTCGCAACGTACGATCCTTTCCACTCTTTCGTCTAAACAGTCACCGCACCAACTACGGACACTTTGAACCTATTACTAGAATGTTACGCAAAACTAACAACTCTTCCGCCTTCAATTTCCATTTAGATAAAACCTCCCTCAGACATGCCCTTTACCAACATGACCCACCACCATAATTATTGCCCCCTCCCCCTCGTTCTCACCTTTTAATCAGTTGTAGTTTTAGTTTAGTCTTAGTTTTAGTCTAAGCTTAGTTTAAGTTTTTGTAGCTTGTATTAAGCGAATTAAATAAATAAATAAATAAATAAAAAAGCACCAATCTTTAAACTTTACTTAATATCTTGGTGAACACATTTTTCGTAACGATTCGCCAGGTGAAGTCTTCATTTCCTATCTATTGTATGAAATAATCAATACAGAGAAATAATTACTTTCAACGGAATGTTTTGGAAAAATTTCAAAACGTTTCATATTTTTATATTATAATTTAAGGTTCAACTCTTCATTTGAGCTACGGTATAAGCTCCTATCACGATCATTTATTTTTTAATGATTTTTTAAAACTAGCCAAAATACGGTCTTTTGCACTTGTTAACTCTATTTTTGTCGAAAATGAGAGCTAATTGAATAAATAGTATGTAATTGATATTTTCTATATTTTTTTCAATTATTTTATCAATTATTGCTAGGAGACCCTTATGGTGGGCATTGCGACCGAAAGGTCTCTTGTTCCGAAGCCCCTTTAAAGTACAAGACGCCCTGCTACCCTAAGGAACGTTAGAAAGTCTTTAACAGAAGATTGCCGAACATCAGCCGAGCTGAAGATCTTTCTTCTTAACCGTGCTAAAGCAGGACAAGCACACAAGTGTGTGACATATTTTCATCGTCTACAATACACAGACGACACTCCGTCTCATTTGACAGACCTGTCTTACGTAGATGTTCGCCCCATCTCGGCCAGGCAGTTAGCCTACCAACAAACTGAGATCGTCAAAGCGTTGATTCTAATATGGGTGTATAATAGTTCTCGTTAAAACTGACTTATTGTAGAAGAATTAAAATTAACAATTATTTTTTATCAGAGACCGAAAATAACTGATATTTTTTATTTTTTAAACTATAAAAGCTGAGGGAAGTTGTCTTAGTAGAATAAAATAAAGTAGGGAGACCGAGGAGTGTGTAATAGCCTGTCACGATACAGACTTTAGTGAAATTAAAAAGTAGAATATTGTTTTCGTTGTAGAGATAGCTTGAAGAGACAAGATGAACCACTTTTGCTGTTTTTCCTTGCTCATTTCCCCTATTACAATACAAGTAGCTGCTGCTGCTAATAATAAATGCGTGCGTTGTTCATCTATGATATCCCGTCCCATCATTAAAAAGAAGTTGGCCCCTCAATGCAGATATTTTTGGAGAAGAAAATGTCTTGCATTTTCAAGTCACTGATCTTGTTTCGATCAATCCAGTTCGAGAGCAAGTTTTAAATGTTGCAGAAGCACTGTGATATTGTCAAGTGTAGTTGAATTTATGGTTTCACCAATACGTTGCATTGTTTTCTTTTTCCTGTTATGATGCGACAATATACTTTAAAAAATTAATTGTTTTTTTATTTTTTCCAGAAAAATAGTTACAAGCTTCTAAAAGCCATACGGGGAAAAGAAGGGGTAAAGTGCCTCCGCGCCGATTATGGCCGTTATATTTTTTTTATCATCATGATTAACACAAATAACAATTTGGCCAAGTTTCATCCCTCATAATAGTTAACCTCCAAGGGGTGAGAATTAATTTTAAAAATGTTGAAGAAAATGAATATCTTTTGAACGCGTTGACCGATTTGGATGAGATTTTGACATGTTATAGATGTCACAGAAAAAATTAATCAAACTGAAACCAGGATATAATCAAAAAAAAAAAAAAAATTTTTTTTCTATTTAAAAAAAAAAAATGTCAACCATTTCAACTCAGTACAATAAAAAGATACGTCCTCTCAAATTGTATTTTCATACTGACAGACTAACTCACTGATTGCAACATCAAAAGCTATATGGTAGTTGCTGGTGACCTAAAAGGAGGATTTCGTAGCGCAAATAAAGGGAAAAATGAGAAAATTATTAAGGACCCCGCACAATTCGTATGGAAAATGGCTTTCGGCCAAATTAGCTGAAATTTTGCACAGAGGTAGCTTTCAGCTCACTGATGAAAAGTCTCAATGGGCGCAACCCCCAAAAATCAAACCCCGATCCCCCACGCCCCCCCGAAGTCTCAATATATACCAAAATCACATTATGATGAAAATCAGTTCAAAACAGATGTATTCATTTGAAACTTCGCACAGTGGTAGCTTTCAGCATGCTGGTCAAAAGTCTCAAAGGGCGTAACCCCCAAAAATCAAGCCCGCACCCCCACGCCCCCCCCAAGTCTCAATATATACCCCAAATCACATTATGATGAAAATCAGTGCAAGAGAGATGTATTTATTTGAAACTTCGCAAAGTGGTAGCTTTCAGCATGCTGGTCAAAAAACCCCCAAAAATCAAACTCTCACCCCCCCCCCCCCCCCCAAGTCTCAATATATACCCCAAATCACATTATGATGAAAATCAGTGCAAGAGAGATGTATTTATTTGAAACTTCGCAAAGTGGTAGCTTTCAGCATGCTGGTCAAAAGTCTCAATGAGTGCAACCCCTTATATCCAACCAAATCCAACCAACCCAGTCGCAAAATATACAGGGTGATCCAAAAGTATGGAAACGGCTAAATAACTTTCGAGGAATGCATTTTGGAGAAAAAAGTTGTAGGCAAAAGTTTTAGGAATTTTCCCCAGCTATTCAATGGTGACCATATATTTGACCTTGACCGTGGCCTTGAAGGTCATTTCAAGGTCAAGTTGACTTTTTTAAATTGGAACCCTTATTTTTGACCACGGAAATGGAAAGAGCGGACAATTTTACGTCCAATTATGACCTTGACCATGACATTGAAGGTCATATCAAGGTCAAAATGGCTCTTTAAAGAGGAACCTGCATTGATACTGCGGAATTGCAAAGAGTGGAAGTTTTGCGTCCAAATGTGACCTTGACCACAACCTTGACCTTTAACATGACCTTGGCAATGACCTTGAAGGTTATATCAAGGTCAAGGTGGTTTTTTGAAGGGGAATCCATGTTTTTAACCACGGAAATGGAAAGAACCATTTCCGTGGTCAAAAACATGGTTTCCTCTTCAAAAAACCACCTTGACCTTGATATAACCCTCAAGGTCATTGACAAGGTCATGTTAAAGGTCAAGGTTGTGGTCAAGGTCACATTTGGACGCAAAACTTCCACTCTTTGCAATTCCGCAGTATCAATGCAGGTTCCTCTTTAAAGAGCCATTTTGACCTTGATATGACCTTCAATGTCATGGTCAAGGTCATAATTGGACGTAAAATTGTCCGCTCTTTCCATTTCCGTGGTCAAAAATAAGGGTTCCAATTTGAAAAAGTCAACTAGACCTTGAAATGACCTTCAAGGCCACGGTCAAGGTCAAATATAAGGTCATCATTGAATAGCTGGGGAAAATTCCTAAAACTTTTGCCTACAACTTTTTTCTCCAAAATGCATTCCTCGAAAGTTATTTAGCCGTTTCCATACTTTTGGATCACCCTGTATATTTTGCGACTGGGTTGGTTGGATTTGGTTGGATATAAGGGGTTGCACTCATTGAGACTTTTGACCAGCACGCTGAAAGCTACCACTTTGCGAAGTTTCAAATAAATACATCTCTCTTGCACTGATTTTCATCATAATGTGATTTGGGGTATATATTGAGACTTGTGGGGGGGGGGGGGGGGCGTGGGGGGTGAGGGTTTGATTTTTGGGGGTTGCGCCCGTTGAGACTTTTGACCAGCATGCTGAAAGCTACCACTTTGCGAAGTTTCAAATAAATACATCTCTCTTGCACTGATTTTCATCATAATGTGATTTGGGGTATATATTGAGACTTGGGGGGGGGGGGGGGGCGTGGGGGGTGAGGGTTTGATTTTTGGGGGTTACGCCCTTTGAGACTTTTGACCAGCATGCTGAAAGCTACCATTGTGCGAAGTTTCAAATGAATACATCTGTTTTGAACTGATTTTCATCATAATGTGATTTTGGTATATATTGAGACTTCGGGGGGGCGTGGGGGGTCGGGGTTTGATTTTTGGGGGTTGCGCCCATTGAGACTTTTCATCAGTGAGCTGAAAGCTACCTCTGTGCAAAATTTCAGCTAATTTGGCCGAAAGCCATTTTCCATACGAATTGTGCGGGGTCCTTTCTAGGTCTATGGGAAGTAATACATTTTCTCGAGAATTTCCGATAGTTGTTCTATAGAGGTTGTTCAACTTCCGATACCGAGTAACCCCACAAAATTCTTAGAGCTAATTTTTCAAGACCCTATATATTTTACAGAACCCTGAGGTCCTTAAATTTGTAAACTATATTTAATGTGTTACGCTAAAATTCGAACACAAATGAACGAAGGAGCCTATTTTCCACGGGACGGCACTGGCTTTAAGCATCCCAAGGATGCTCGAAAGGATAAAAGCTCGGATGAAAGCTTTGGGCGGCAGCTATCAGGCAGCCAGCATCCTCAAAAAATAGTAGTTTTCGTGGTACTTTTCCCCGAGAAAATATTTTGAATAGACGTCGCCTCAGTCTCCTTAGGACCATGCAAGGACCGAGTGTGACGTGGATCCTGTCCGAGTTGGCACGCACAGGACTTGAGAAGTGAGAAATTAATTTTTTTTGCGACACCAACCCGCTGGGGGATTTTGCGATAACTGAGAGAAGAAGAAAAATTATGGACGGCATCGCCCCAGCTAGGAGCAGTCTATTCACGATCTGGCCCAGTTCCTTTAAATGCGGAGTATCCGCGGTGTCCCCCAGTTACTTTCTTTAAGAGCTCTCCAGGCCCCAGAAAGCGTGTCGTCGTCGCTGTCTCAAACAAAATCTCGGCGTAGCTAAAATGAAAATGTAAATTTTTCTTACCTCTGCTCAAGTGAAGCGAAAGAAAGAGTGTGTTCCGCGATTCAAGAAGTTTTCAGTGTGAAATTGTGCGAAGAACGTAAAATATGACGAAAGTTTAAGCACGGCGCGGATGTGCACTGTTCAGCCAGCCAAGCAGCACCGCTCCAAATCCGGCGGCGGCATCCTTCCGCTCTATTGAAAGTGCAAAGAAAGTAGGCAGTTCAGTTTCCATGATCCTGTGACATCTGAGATTACCTGTGGTGGTGTGGTGGAATCAAATCCGGCGTGTAAAAATTTTTTTTTTATTGGTGACACAATGTTTTCGCGACACTATTGATATTGGTGGCACGCTCCGCAGTCAACGTGCTCCCCCACGATGTTCGGCGCCCGTGCCCTGATCAAGTAACGTGTACGAGTAAAAAGGAGCATTGTCCGGAGGAAAAAAGTTAATCCATTCTTAAAAGGTGTAGTGTAAACTGATAAGAAAACAAATTCGAAATTATGTTCGGCTGTGCAAGAGACCTCCCCCTCTCAAGGATATGCAACAACTTGTTTAGGATAATGACTATTACCTTACTCGGATTTGCAAGGATAAACAATGGTTGGTACCTTTTTTTCTATTGATTACACTCCCCTGATACAGGAAATCTCGCAGGACCACTTCGTGGTTGATGATAGGGCTGCGTGCATTTATGTGCTTTTCTGCGAAAGCTCTCCCGCAATTACCATCGATTTAATTAAAGTCAAAAGACCTTTAGTATGATGATCACGGAAGACAAAAAACACGAGCCTAACAGCGCCCTTTGCCCTTTATCGGGACAACGTTGCTAGGCATTCGAGTGCCCGCGTGCGAAATAAATCTGGCAAGTCCACTGGGATTCGAGATGTAATAATACTGAAAAGTATCGTATTTTTTCATATTTTAATCGGTACTTTTGGTATTTTTCATGGATCTTAACCGGATATCCGGAGATGTTTTTAATACTTTCAAACATTTTCCCCTTTTAGGGTTCCGTACCTCCGAAGGAACAAAACAAACCCTTATAAGAACAGTGACGTAGAAACGTTAAATTTAGCATAGTAATACACCTTTTTAACCCGCATATTTTGCACTAATTATCATTTTAATATATGAGAATATAAGAATTAAAGAGGAGCAAGAAACTCGAAGAAATTATGCTTGAATTTTATATGTTAGTGGATTATCATTTTAAAGTGCTTGTGGAATATGTAAACATTTTGTTCATAATTTTAAATAGCATATTTATTATAGAAGGATACTATTTCCGAAATTACGAGACCTAACGCATTTAAAAAAAATTAGAGAATATAACGCCTTACTTGAAGTTTACAGAAAAATTACTACGAAAGTCCTAGATCTTATAGATTTCTAGAAATTTTAATATCCAATTCGCATAAACTAACGTCCCTCTACACTTATAAATTTTAAAATCACAAGAGGTAAATCGGTTCATCTCCTGTTATATCATATGTAAAATAATATAAATTCATGGCCTTATAAAATTTTAATAAAAATAATATGTCTGTGCAAGTTCACAATTCTTTTACGCAAAATTTCCTGCTTCAAAGAAAGGGTTTCTTTTCATGCATATCTTTCTAATGCAGTTTTGAAGTTGCGGTGCATATTTAATTTAAATAGGGGTTTCCTCGTTAAACATACACCTACGGAAAGCTATTGTAAAATCATCTAAATGAACGAGGGTAAAATAACTTGTAAGGTAGGTGCGGGTAATAAGGCCTAGCTAAGGGAGATTTGAAATAAAATAAAAAGTATGTATCCGAATCAACAAAAGCGTCGCAAAAAGTTTCATGTGTCAGCGATGAGTGTTAGCTACCTGCGATTATGACCTTGAGCGACATCGATCATTTTAAATTATATTTTTTGTTACTTAGGCTTTATTAGCCGAGAGGCTTTATTACCCGCACCTACCTTATACAAATTTATAATTATGTTAAAATTTCACTAGTATTTTGTTATTTGTTAAGCTAAAGCTTTCTAAGATTTGGTAAATCACCTAAAATAATTTCAGAATTCTTGAAAGGTTTTGAATAAATTTTTGATAGAATGCCGTCGTTATTTTATAAACTACGTGATTAATTGGAAAAATTACTTGATTAATTTTTTTGTAAAATTTTTTAGAAATTTGTCTAAGCACATGTGTAATTTGTAATTGGTTTTCATCAATAATATAAGACGCAAATAAATACTTGGAGAAAGTATACAAATGATTACGGAATTTACAATCAGTACCATATTTATTGATGTAAAATGTTGTAAAAATAAAAATCCTTCTGAAGAATGCTCCTCAAGCCGCTAGGATAGTTCACTAACACAAAAAAGGAGAACGGATAGTTCGGGAATTGAGTCAAAATAACATTGCCAAAATGCAGTAAACAGAAAACTGAATGCTTCAAATCTGTATTTGGAAACAACAAATTTAAATAAACACATATTGTATATATACTTGATAACTTTACAAATTCACATAAGCTTCTTGTATAAGATAGTCCTGATTTTAAGGTAATTTTCCGAAGTTTTTACTGAATTTATCTAAGCTACCTATATACTTTAAAATCAAATATAAACACATGAAGATACTTTACCTTAGCTTTTTTTTTATCTTGCCTAAATACTTAGAAGACACAAAATTGCAATTTTATTTTTCTCAGTGTAAATATCTATTTATATGCCAATACAATTCGTATTATTTTCATTCTTCAACTTTGCAATAAAATGAAAAATATTTTTTTTGTTAATAGTACAAACTTTTAATGAGCCTACAAATTTGAGCGTACATATATGAATAAATCAAATTTTGGAGTAACTAATTTTAAACCCCATATCTATTTCTATTAGATTCTCGAAAGTATTATATTTTTTTCATCAATATTTTGTGAATTTGTTTATGCATTTAAAATTTTATTTTACTTTCCTATTTTTCTTTTATGTGATTTAGAAAATTTATGGAAATTTTCAATATAAATTGAGTTTTGTTTTTAGCATCTGTTAAATTGTGATGTTATAATCCAGTATTATGAAATAAAAACATTTTAGTGAACAAATGTTTAAAGAATTTTGTCAATGTTGGTACATAAATTTTAAATAAATTTATTACTATTCGATCAAACTTCCAATAAAAAGGAAAGCGATAGTCCATTACTCGATTGTTTATTCGGAATCGAACACTGCCACTGTTTATGATCAAAATTAATTTGGTGTGCTTTGAAACTCATTTGAAAATGTTTATAAAATATAACGATATATTCTTATTCATTCCCGTTTTATATATTTTAAAATATTTTTTCCTCCTTGAGTTACATTATTATTATATAAAACTAACAAGTATATTATATTATGTGTGATCTCATAAATCTATTCTCACCTTTAGATGATTTAAAATTGCTAGTAAATCACATCGAAAATCCATGAAAAATGTAAAAAGTTGGATGGAAAATAACTTTTAATGCCTTAACAAATCATTTACTTATTAATTGCTCTTTCTAGGTTTGTAATGCGTATACATATATATTCCTGTAACAGTTGATTTTCTTAGACACTTTTTAGACATGTCTTCTAGTATCAGACCCAGAATTTGTCCTTTCATTTTCATTAGTAAAAATATCGAGGCAACAATATCAGAAGATATAAGTATAATTTTTTTTTGATATAACATCATTAGTAAATTCTTTATCAGTTGCAAGATGATAAAACATTAATATAGAAAGATGATTTAATTTTTTTTTTTTTTTTTTTTTTTTTTTTGTTTTTAATAAATTTTAAGGTGTTAAGGGTTTGATGTTGGACCAATATGGTAAATACTATTTACAAATTTGAAATTTAATTAAGAATAAAATTGGATCGATAAAATATTAGCTGAAAATATTTTGTATTAACCCCACTTATAACTATTAACTTTATAATTTATATACAGGGTGACAAATAGAAAGTTGCCTAAACAAATCATTCATAATTTTAAAATGAGTGCAGGGAAAAAATAAAAATACGTATAATTCAGTAAAGATGTCATTTTTATTTTAAATTAGTTCCAGTTGAATTAGACATTTTTGACAGATACTTATTGACATTTAAAAAAATCGACAAAATTCGGCCAGGGGATAACTATGTAGTTACATAAATGCTTGGAAACATTATTAATAAATGAGTTCATACGATGAAATCAAATAATTTTTTTATAATTCTTACCTTCTCAGTGTTTTGGCTGGCTACATTTTTACTTACATTTACATTTTTTTTCCCTGCTTCAGTATAGTTTTTACCTCTAGAATAAAAGCACTAAATTTTTCTTCATTTGTAGGGTTACTCATTTTAAAGTACACGTATTTCTCTTTATGACGTCTCAACAGAAAATGACAACACTCTAGTATAAAACTACGGGGTCCCAACCTTCTAAGACATATAAGAGATGAAAAGACATAGGTATACTTTCCATTTGTCACCCTGTAAATAAACTTTCGGATTAACCAAAAATCTATTTTATAAGTATTATTTAATTTAATTTAATTTATTTTTATCAATTACCTGAAGTGAACATTAAAGTACATAACTATCATAAATGACATAATACTTTGAAAACGTACAGAATATAACATTAAATTAAATTGAAAAAGTACAGAATATATGTATAACATTAAATTAAATTAAACTTATTCCATTTTGAATAACATGTAAGATATTTTACACACAAAGTTTGATAAGACGACAAATTAAAAAACTGAAGCACATATTAAATTAAATATATACTAGGAAGAATTTTGGAGATATACCGTAAAATATTATACAATAATTTATTTCATGAGCTTTCTCCGATTTGTTCAAATAAGTGCAAATCTCTGAGATGCATACTATATTTACCAATACCTATTTATAAATTTTATAACACTTTGACTAACTTAATTCATTTCAAATCATTAATTTATTTAGCACGAAAACAATATTTGTGTACATTTTCGTACATAATAAAATTATTTATCACACTTGTGTTACGTTTAATAGGGAATTTATTTCAGGAAGCCTTCAAAAACCTCTTGGGGAATTGAAAAATATGTAATGTTGTATTTTTATATATATATCTTATCCATCAATAGAAACTAGGTTTTACGGGGGGACGTATTTGATACGAAAAACAGGTTTTCAAAGCTTTTAATTATCAGAAATAATAATTATTTGAAACACAAAACAACAGCTCAGAGTCCTATTTAAAATAACAATTATCGCTGTTTTGAATTTGTCTTTTGCATTAGTGAATATGGCTTTTAATTAGTGTTATAATGAAAATGTGTATCCTAAAATAACTTGACATTTCTAGTTCTTTTAATAATAAAGTCGATATTTCATCCCCTTGTGTGTGGAACTTCCGACGGTCCTCATTAAAGTCAAAGGCCTTTGGCGGCGCGATGATCGCGGAAGACAAAAGACACGAGCATAAGAGCGCCCTTTGCTTTTTAGCTTCTGGTTCCGGGCTCCGGGACCCGGCTCGAATTGGGCTTTTGCGTTTTGCCACTCCGTTGGATTTTTGCATATCTCACTAATTCATAGACACACGAGGTTGTGTGTGGTAAGCGATGTGTAGAATTTTCGCGGATTAAAAAAACATAAATAGATTACTTCTGGCGGGAAAGTCAAATGAATTTAATCGGCTTTCTTGAAAGTTTCATAAGACTGTGCCCGTGTGTAATTTGTGAACTTTCCCTCTAATCCTTGCAGGAGTCTCGAATAATAAATTTCGTTTAAAGTTGTAAATTTTCATAAAGGGATTAGATAGTGAGATTTCTCCCCTCCTGCCCTGTAGAGCTTCTGCGACGAGATAAGTTCAGTGTTAGCTTAAAAGTGTGCTCACTCTGATTTATGGCCCAGAATAAGCGACGGCTTCCGTACCGTCAGTATTGCGGAAATTGGTGTTGCTACTCAGTACCCGAGAAAATTAATAGGATCAGTCTGCTTTAGTTTTAGATAATATTGAAGGATTTGTTTTCCCCAAAGAAAACTAATTGAACAGAGGTAAATTTATTTTACAGTGAGCTTCAATTTTTCCAGGAAACCTGCGACAAGGCTAGGAGATTTGGATAACTCCGGCAATTATTACATGTGTCCCAGTCAGTGTTCATTAAGAGGATATTTCCTTTCAAAGCTACCTAAAATATTGGGTTTTTGAAATTCTTTAATAAATGAAAACAGCTTAATTATTTGAATTCATGACATTCATCACTTTAATGTGAAACTCTTATTTAAAATGCTAGTATAAATCGTCACAAAGTAGAAATGCCACGGGTGCCTGAGCAAAACTTGTCCAAATAGTTACCTCTAAGTTGTCCACTTCTGGCCCACTTAGTCTTCTATACCTCAAAAGAATAAAGCAGAACCCTTATGACACTAGTCCGTCCGGCTGTCACAAAAGTATTTCTCGAAAACTACGTGACGTAGGAATTTGAAAATTGGCAGAATGTTAGGACTTCGTGACGCGCACATATTTCGACAGTCAAAGATTATGAAATATAGTTTTTATTGTTTTTGTATCATATCAAAAGACTACTTTCAAGAATTCCAACGAAACAATTTTTGCTGAATTGGTTATAAAGATATAGCCCAAAATGTGCGAAATACTACCAACACAAAACGAATCGAAACAAGATAAATCCTTCAGGGAAAATGTAATGAACTTACGTTGGACAGACTCAACGGGTTTGTTAGTGAAGATACCAAACTTAATTCGCCTATTCAAGAATTGGTCTCACAAAAGAATAGTATAGATGTTTATATACTGTATTGTTAGAAAACCCTATACAGAACAAGCCCTAATTACCATAGAATTGGTATGCTCAGTAAAGTCCAGTTTGCTCTAAAAAATAACACCTAATTCATAAACAGACTTAGTACGACGAAGACTATGACCCAAGACAGTGTAGTCAAAGTGCAAAAAAATTCGCCCACGATAAAATGACACAAGTTTACATTTATCAATATTTAAACAAAGGTTATTGTGAGCACACCAAGAGCGGAAGATACTAAGGCTTTAAGGTTTTACTGGATCAGAAAAAGGTCTTACTGGATGAGAAAAATCAATAATGTCATCATTATCAATCAATTTATAATTTTTTTTATTTACTTATTTTATTTATTAATTATTTCAATTAAATCTTTCAGGTATATGCAATATAAGTCATACAATTTAGTACTCAAACTCAAATTATGCATAAAAGACTAAATGTTTAAATAATACATACATATATTGCTTCTGAAAAAATTGATTCACTGAAAAGCAATGATAAAAACGAAGGATATTCTCACATACTACTTAAGCTGCGCGAAGATGAGTTATCTTGCGTCAATTCAGGTTTTATTAGGATCTATATAATCCCTTAATTAATATGTTTTCGGACCAAGAAAATTTGTCCGTAATGCAATTTAATTTACTAATAGCTATGAGCAATTCTGTGGTGGAGAGGTTCCATGGTAGATTTAGTATCACGTTTAAAATTTTGTTTTGGGTAACTTGAATTTTATTTATGTATGTTTTGGCACATTGAAACCACACGTGCGCTCCATATAGCATAAAGGCTTGAAATATCTCTTTATGAATTATTAGCTTATTTTTCAGGCTCAGTTTAGATCGCCTGTTTATAAATGGGTACAAGGTTTTTATCAATAAATTTGCCTTCTTAATAAATGATATTATATGTTTCTTGAAAGGTAATATTTTATCTAAAATGATATCTAAATATTTCATGTGGTCAGCCTATGAAATAGCAGAACCGTTCAAGCTCAGGTTGGTGTTGGGAAGATTATGTGGAATTTGTTTGCAAGTGAAGAAAATACGCATTTTATTTTGTTCAGATTTAGTTTCATTTTCAATTTATGAAAATAATCTTGGAGCTTTTCGAGTCCAAGATAGAGACGGGAACAAATGCACGAAGCTGCATTATGTGAATCATCTGTATCATCTACAAAGAGTGACGAAGAACAATTTGTGATTTCTGGAAAATCAGCTGTGTAAATGGTATATAAATAAAATTGGTCCCAAAACAGAACCTTGTGAAACTCCTACGGTAATGGGAAGTTCAGTGGAAAAATTATTCCCAATTTCACTCTAAAGTTACGATTATACAAGGAATATTTGAAAGAATATTATTTTCTTCGATATGATCCATCAATTTAATTTTCATTACCTTTTATAGTATTTTTTAGAATTACCTAGGAGGAGGTGGTTTTCCAGGCTTAAGAAAATAACTTTCACGACTTTCCATGCCATTGGAAAGTATTGTAGATTTAGACACGAGTTGATAATGAAAGTAAAATAAACGAGTCCAGGTAATGCTTTCAGGCATAATATGTATTAGGAATTACATCCAAAGCGCGTGCTCTGTTAACGCGGGTTCCTTTGATAATATTGTTAATTTCCTTAGGGTTTTACCAAACCATTAGCGTTCTATTTCATGATAGACGGATTCTAGCTGGGATATGGAAGCAACAACTTATACTTTCATTGAGTGACTACTGAGATTAGCAGAAAGATTAAAGCTGGAAACACAATTATTGGAACAGTATTTCTGTTTTTTCATTACTCTGGATATATGTTTTCCAGTTGCTTTAATATTGGATTTTTTTCATTTTGTTTTAATAATTTTGAACCTTAAAGAAGACTGTTCCACTTTTGATTTCTATACTGGTCAACTGCGTGATTAATAAGCCGATTTAGATAAGTAAGATCGGCCGATTTAGATAAGTAAGATTGGCTTGTTGAGCTTGCACCTTGTTTATAATTATAATATTTTCCAAACAGGCCAACAGAAAACAAAAACAACTCATGGAAACAATATAAGGAGATTATTTAAGGATTTCAGTTTACTAAGCATTATCACGTTTAAAAAAGATTTTGAAGTTAAATCCCTCCATTTTTCATGGTTATGCTCGATTGTTAGTATTGAAATATATATTTTTAAAGTATCATTTACCATAAAAAAACATTCATAGTATATTTTCAAAATTCCCAATTTCCTTTGTACAAATAAATTTCCGTTTGCGTAAGTTAAAATCAATGCAGTTTTTTTTTTTTATTTTAGATGTGAATTTTCAATATCAAAGGAACTTAAAATATAAAATGACATAAGTACATACCTATGCACAGAAAAGATCGATTTTATGATGGTCTGGTTTACGATTGAATTTTATGATATCTCGTTTTCCGCCATATTAAATGTCCTTATTTTATTCTTTTTGTCATTTTGCCAGAGAACGTATGACGGTCGTAGTTTGGGTGATAAATTTGTACTTATATATGTATATATATGTGTAGCATTTTAAAGAGTTTTTAGATAGTTTAGATGTACAGCTACACAGAAATCCATTACATCGTAAAGTTCCCAATAAAGGCAGCTATTGAACACTGGATATGTAGAAGGGAAATATTTTCTACAAATTACCCATACAAGTTTCTTGAATCCGTATGGACTCGGTCCAAAACACATTTCCATATATTTTAGTTAAATACTTCACCAGCACTATTCGAACTCTATTGAAGGCTTTGTGAGTTTTTCTTTAGTCTTTCGTTGTAACCATTTACAAGTACTTGATTTGATAGTCAATATGGTATTCAAAGATTATTCCAGACTTATGTAAATATATGTTATAGTCAATATACCAATCTATTCTAAATGGAAAGTTGCTTTAGTTACAGTTGGCAGCTGGAGACTTTAAAAGCGTTTTCCTCGAAATCACTTTTTTTCAACTGGCGGACAGGTAATCTCCGCAACCGCTCGGTCGATTTTGATAAAATTTTGTACGATCCTTTATTAAGGTGTTTTGTGTGGTAATCCACCACAAAAAAAAAAAATTCACAATATCAAAATTTACAGGACAGGAACGGTGCAAAAATAGGTCAATTTTTGAACAATATTTTTCCAAAGTCGCTATTTTTTTTTATTATCGATTTTTGTCAACGGTGGTGAATTACCACGTGGCAAACCTTCTTCTATAAAATGACGTTTTTTGTTTTTGTTTCAAACTCGCAGATCCGGAGATTAGTTGTCCGCCATGGAGACATTTTTTTTCTGCAGCCTCGACTTTGGCGCCCTCTACAAATTTTTTATAAACTGCTGGAGAAAATTAAAAAAAACGTTCCTATTCTATATGCTTAACATAATGTCCTGGTTAAAAATTTATTGTTTTATCTAGCATAGAAGCCGAGAAATAAATGCTTGAAAATGAGCTCATTTTTCTCTCTCTAGACTAGACACCTACCTTAAGAATTCTGAAAATACGCCTAACTTAGATGTGCCTTGAGGATATTTATGATTTTTACTTTTTTTTAAAATATTTGTATGTGCACATTAAAGTGTTAAATTCACCTCAAATTAATAAAACTTAAATAGTATTGGAGCATAACGTTATGTTTACAAATTCATTTGTAATTTTTTTCCTCTGAATTTTATATTCGTTTGAAAATGTGGTCTCTTAAAGGTAAGAAATGTCCTTTTAATACTTTCCTAAGGAAAATAATTTTGTTTGCAAAGGTACAACTGGGTACCTTAATACCATACCTTATCATTTCTACCAAAGTCCAAAGATCTGAAGCTTCCTCTCAATTTCAAGGAATTCTTATACTCAAAGAATTATTTTAGGAATCCGGAAATTTTTCAACCTTTTCAATTACACGGTAAAATATAAAAATAATATTTTGATAATTTAATATCTTTAAAAACTTCAGTTGCTGCAATATTTAATACAATTAGCTTAGAGAATTCTTGAAATTTTAGTGAATTTAGTGGAGTGAGTTTTTCTGTAGCTTTCGTACACAATTACAAGACAACATTTTTGGAAGAGAAGACTTACAAGAAAATTCGAAAGGTAAAGAATTTTTCAGTAATACTGAGAAGT
Organism: Dysmachus trigonus; assembly: GCA_949715965.1. NCBI lineage: Eukaryota > Metazoa > Arthropoda > Insecta > Diptera > Asilidae > Dysmachus > Dysmachus trigonus. Next base: position 35,424,544 of record OX454319.1, read on the forward strand.
AATATTCAAGTATTTTAATATGAATAACGAACGTGCGCCTTGTTTTTTACTTGCATACATTTTCTAAATTGTCTTTGTTGTCAGCCTTATTTTTTAAGAATTTACTATTTGAGTACCATGAATGGGAGAAATGCTTATTCCTGTTAAATACAACGAATATTTATATACATTAGGATATCATAACACAAATGAAAAAAGCGAATCAAGGTGCAAGTTGAAATACGCTTAAATACCTTATAATTTAAGTAGTCATTTTTGGACCAACAAATAGGTTATACATATGCATATCTTTAAAACAGTTCAATATTCATACTTTTATTTATGGTCTTATTTATTTACATATGTATGAATTTAGACAATTAAATGGACAATCTGTCTTATTAGGTATTTTTTAAAACATAAAGTTATGTGCATAGTTACGTGCCTATAAAATTTATCCACTATGAATGTAGATGTAAATTAACTTGGATCAATAAAGTTTTTTAATTGAGTGCGCGTATTAAATGATTTCATGTTTTCTTCAAATGTTAATGGTTTTAGTAAGCCTCGAATATCGTAATAATTTCTGGCATGCAAACTAACCACGAACATAAAAAGTTTTCCTTTAAAAGCGCTCGACCTTTGAACTGAAATAAAACAACAATTGTATACAATTTGAAAGAGTTTTTATATTTAATTTAAATTAAGCTTGATACCATTAAGTATGGAATATAACATCATTCAAATGACCACCACGGTTCCGTTTCGTAGCATTCCCAATTTTCGATGACTCTCCCGCATAAATCGAACTGGATTTCAACGATAATAAGTTCAGTGTTGTCTTGCAATGCATTAAGTGTTTATGGTTTGTTGGCATAACACAATGACTTTACATAACCCCATAAAAAATGTCCAGTGGTTTTAGGTCGCATGATCTTGGGAGAAATAATGGATTCACTAAATCTATCCTTCTGTAAATTGATTGTTTTATTAGATGTATGAAATGTGGCACCGTCTTGTTAAAATCACATACCGGTGCATCGATATCATCAATTCTTTTAAACAAAAATTTATTCAGCATTGCTCTGCAAGGGGATTCTATCATCATCATTTTTGTAGAAAAGTGGACCGATCATGCCACCAGACCATAAAACACACCAAACTGTCAATTTTTGAATTTTAATTTGCACTTGTTGAATTGGTTGTGAATTGCTTTCACACCAAATTCTGCAATTTTGCTTATTAGCAAGTTTCTGGTTGAATGAGAAATGTTCTTCGTCACTAAACAGGATTTGGTTGCCAAAATGAGGATCAAATTGATCTTGCTCTAAAGCGTAATCAGCGTATCTGCGATACAATGCATGATCACGCAAAATATGCCATGTTGATGTTTGAGAAATGTCTAATTCCTAAGATCGGCGAGGATTTGACAAATTTGTGTTCTCACACATACTTACACTTTCATTAACAGCAGCAATAATGTCTTCTATTGGCACTTTGGTATCAGAAAATGTATAGCTTAATTCAAATTTATGAATTGTGCCTAGGACGATTATTTCGACCATAAAATTCACGAAGTGCTCGTAAAGTTCCTCGCAAAGATTAATTATTTTGATCAAAATTAATAATATTTTGATAATTTGTCACAAATGTTAATGATAGATTTTAAATATTGCCACAGCAGAGAAGAGTAGTCAAAGATTGACTGCTCTATTTGAAAACCCTTTATAATTTTAGAGTTACAAATACAGTAAGATATTTAATTTTGAAAATGGTAAGCTTTCCATATACCTACTATATATAAACTTCTCACTTGAGATTTTTTTTCTAAATTAATCTGGAAAAGACCTCTTCGTTCAAGAAACTTGTTAATTGCTCCGTCACATCGTACAAATTATGGTTTTTATGAAGTAATGACTAGATGTATAAATAAGTTCAATTTGTTTAATATTCACTTGGATTTCACGATGTCTAGATTAGAATACAAAAATAAACTAGCATATTTAGAAAATGTAAAGAATTAGAACTGTTGTGTTTATTCTAGTCTGTGAAATTAGTATGTAATTGATAGAATGAAATAAATAAATAAATAAATAAAATATAATGAAAAATGAATACATAACTTTTAAAAGTGGTAAAGAGTTTTTCAGGGCGGTAGAACTAGTGTTGCAATCATATTGGTTTTATGTGCTTGGGTACATTGGCCCAGTCTATTGGCGGCATTTATACAATCCCATACAAACCACAATTTGTTCACAAATTTCCACAGCAAGCAATTTCACTGAATTTACAGCACTTTCAATATTTACATTCTGCCACAATTGCCAACTTGCCTGGATTCTGAAATGCGTTCCAAAAGTACTTCCTCTGACAGAGCCGGGGTGTCTAATGGGTCTTGGCGAATTCATATGAAATCTTTTCAAACTCTTCTAGAACTGCCTCATCCATATTGGGAAAGTCACTTGGCTGTTATTTCGCTTTCTAGGAATATTTTCCACAAACTTTCATGCACCCTAACAGCAAATGTTTAGGAACTATTTGTACATAATGTTTACATTTGAGCTAACGAAAATCAACGGAAGCTTCTGCCTTAAGAATTGCTCCCGAAATATACCAAAATTGAATTTCGTATACCTTCTTAGCATAAAATTGTTGCTTCTCCTCGAGCGCATATTAAGGCTTTTGAAACTGCTGAATAATATGCTCATTGCCCAAGTTAAGGAACTCAACTCTATTGTTATTCCAGTTAAAGTACTCGCAGTGAGCAGTGCGTTTGAGGCGTTTCTTAGATACTCTCTTCTCCTAATTTTTGGGTGCACACAAAGTTTAACTCAAACAAAAGTTCCGATATCAAAATCTCGAGTAGTTTTTGGAAGAAATTACTTTTTATGAAATTAAACAAAAGAGCTCAATAAAAAGCAAATAATGGTACCTCTGGCAGTAATTTAGCATATTACAAAGTTACATTAATTTAACAGTGCGATTTTTAAACAGGAATTATGTTATTTTATATTTGTTTGTACATACACGTGCACTGGACTTCAAAACTATGGGAAGACAATTTTCTAAATTAAGCTTATTAATTTTTAACAGTCTCGACTTCGAAAGGCAAAGTTTTTAAAAAAAATCCAAAAGTAAATTTTTCCAAAAAAATAAGAACCGACTTCAAAATGTTGCCTATATTAAAATTGCTTAAACTAAAAAAATAAAAGTAATAATTTAAATTATTAAAATTAAATACATATGGGACGTTCCACGTCAAACGGATCAAAGCTGTGCCCAAAATTCAGCTTGATTAATTAAAACGTATAATAGCTCAAAAGACTCGTTATTGAATCCTCTTTTCAATAACGTGTGGCTAAATGTGGAAATTCAAGATGGCGGACTTAATATGGCGGCTAAAAGTTGGCCAAAAATCGGATGGTCGGACTAAAAGTGTTGCAAAAAAAAAATGGTTTGGTGGATATAATCGGATATAGGCTTAAAATATTCCTTATATATGTAGCTTTAAAGTTGCCATAGTAGGATTACCAAATCCAACATGGCGGGTCCGAAATAGCGACGAAACTAAGAAGTATCGTCGATGTACTCAAGAATCATTGATCGCACGCACGTTTTTAACATAAAAACATTATTACATGAACTTAAAATACTCCTCTTCCGTCAAACATTTAAAACTGAAATGTTAATCCTGCCAAATTCAAAATAGCGGACCCAAAAGGGTGGAAAATCTGCGAAAATCACCAAATACTGCAGAAATCATTTGTCCTATTAACGTTTTTGACCCGAAATATTTCTATATGAACTTCAATTACTTGTATTCCATGTCGCAATTTAGTTTGGGTTAGTAACTTTACTAATTAGAAAATGATACAAATTTGAGGGAAACTTTATCAAAATGGAAGTCGAAGGGAGCTGTATTGCTTGCTTTCCGAGGCATTCTGGTGAAAAAATGATCAAATTAATCCGATGACTTTCGAGGCGGAAGGTGGGAAAAGATCTGACGTTACGAGGGTTGATATTGAAGGATATACTATGTAGGAACCCAGGACAGCCAATTAAACCATTTAGAAGTTGATGGGCGGAAATAATATCAGCAATATCATGATGGAGGGTGAGAGGCTGGAGATTTATAAATTTTAAACGACTTTCGTAGAGAGCAAGGTGAAGGTCCCAAGGAAGGTCACGTAGCGCAAAGCGGGTGATTCTGCGCTGAACAGATTCGATCCTGTTGATGGGGGGCCTCGGTTGGTAACGCAACGCGGTGACTGCGACCTAGTAGGGCGCTAGAGGTTGTGGGTTCGATTCCTACGAGAAACCCTGGTCACAAAAAGTAGTATCACAATGGGTCAAAAACGTTAATAGAACAAATGATTTCTGCACTATTTGGTGATTTTCGCAGATTTTCCACCCTTTTGGGTCCGCTATTTTGAATTTGGCAGGGTTAACATTTCAGTTTTAAATGTTTGACGGAAGAGGAGTATTTTAAGTTCATGTAATAATTTTTTTATGTTAAAAACGTGCGTGCGATCAATGATTCTTGAGTGCATCGACGATACTTCTTAGTTTCGTCGCCATTTCGGACCCGCCATGTTGGATTTGGTAATCCTACTATGCCAACTTTAAAGCTACATATATAAGGAATATTTTAAGCCTATATCCGATTATATCCACCAAACCATTTTTTTTTGCAACACTTTTAGTCCGACCATCCGATTTTTGGCCAACTTTTAGCCGCCATATTAAGTCCGCCATCTTGAATTTCCACATTTAGCCACACGTTATTGAAAAGAGGATTCAATAACGAGTCTTTTGAGCTATTATACGTTTTAATTAATCAAGCTGAATTTTGGGCACAGCTTTGATCCGTTTGACGTGGAACGTCCCATATATATATATATAATCGAATTGAAAACCTCCTTGTTTTTTTAAGTCGGTTAAAAAATACATCTCATTTTTTTTATAATAATTTTATACATAGAGTAATTTATTATTTTATTTTATTTTCGTTTAGTAAAACCGTGGAAAATAATTTTCTTTTGCCTACTCTATAGTTCATTTTTAATGTTCTGTACATCTAAAAGACCCTTATAAGATCACTCGCGTCTCTGTCCGTCTATCCATTTGTCCGTCCGTCCATCTGCCAATTTTCTCAGAAATTTGGTACAATAATATATTTTATTAACCCAAATATTTTGCATTAATAAGAGCTTGTTATCTCGAATACAAAACTATTTGTTTCATAATCTTTCATAATTTATAAATAGATAAATAGGCAATTTCTCCCCCATCCTTATTTGCGAAATTACTGGACCTAAAACTTTTAAAAAATCTGGGAATATTTTTATTTTTAACGAATGTCCTACATGTAGATGATGTAGATTGTTGTGGCTGTCCGAAGACACACTTAAGCCATTATAGGCCCATTGTGATACCACTTTTTCTTTTGTGACCAGGGTTTTCGTGGGAATCGAACCCACAACCTCTAGCGTTCTGCTGGCTCGCAGTCAACACGTCGCGTTACCAACCGGGCTATTGAACCCCCGAATGTCATAGGTCTTATAGATTTTTAGAAATTCTAGAAAATATGCACTCGACCAGTTTTCTTGGTTATATTATTATAGTAGAATTATCATTGCACGAAGAAAACTTGAACTTTTATTTTTGAAGCCTCTTTTCTTATTTATTAGGATACAATTTTTTTTGTTTCCATTCTGCACATATTATTTTAAAATATCCCAAAGATTGCATAATTTGAATTTATCTCTTTTCAAAATAATCATTAAATCTTTAGGAAACTTGTAAATTAAATAATTAATCGTTTTACCTACAAGCCATTGCTTTTGTTTTTGTAGTTAATTATTTTCTAACTTTTTCATTCCGATTAATTTTCAGCATTATGGTTTTTCCATAATCATATTCAAAGTCGTAAAAGATGCTGTCATATTGTGATATATGTCATTTTAAATTCAGAAATAACTAACTAAATATGCTATTTTTAGCATTAAATCTTCAGGGATTAATTTTATATTTTTCTAGATGTCTATCCACCTTTTTGTTACAATCATCTTAAGTTTGTTCGATCTTTAAAAGACATTTTTCGGGCATCATTGATCTCACGCAGTATAAACCCATGATTTATACTCCAGGGGATAGCAGCTCTGAATTGTAAAATTCTCGACTTTTTTATTTTATTTCAAAAGAGAAAACGATATACGTGATTATTGAAACTCCACCATATGAGTAAAACGCAGTGAATTAGAACATGGATTTAGGTTCAATGAAAAATTCAGTTTGCCCTCGAAGAGATGAATAAAAGGCCAAATGTACTTACTTCATTATGTATCTTTTAAAACCAATATATTTCTTATTTTTGTCATGAAACTTCTCGTTGCGGGGTTTTTTCGTCAATAAAAAATTTAATATTCATACATATGTTATCCTTCAACATATTTTATTACTCACCTTATTGGGAATGAGCCCATGCGTATGTTTAAAAATATATGGATAAATCAGTCGCTGTGGTGACCCAACATTACGGGGAATCCACGATTGGAGCGAATCGTATCACTTTAACGAGCTGCAAAAATGCGATAACGAAGTGTTAAACTGAAATTTATTTTTGACTTAAATTCCAATTTCAGATAGTTGTTATTTTAGCATAATGAAAGGATGCAATGTAGAGCCTTACGCGAGTAAATACAGAAACGTGCGAATGATACTCGTTCAACGTAGACAACGAGGAACATTGTAAATATCATACTCATTTCCATATGTGACGAGACAAGTAGTAATCGGCATCGTAGCATCATACAAGAATTAATCGGAATCGTCAGGAGTAATTGGAACTTAATTTTACAAATTATTCATCAACAATTAGATGCAGTGGAGGGAATAGAAATAAACGCACTCATTAATTTTAAATTTTCGCTATAGCGTTCATTATTTAAACTATACTACTTATAACAGCAACTTATAGCAAGAACCCAACCATATCAACTTCATAATTCATATAAATAGAAAGGGTTTCTGAAAGTAAAAATTAAAAATCGACCACAATTGTCATGGAAATAAAAATAAACACTTGTACAACAATATACGCGTTCTATGTTGTCGAATTGGAAGGAAATTTGGTTCAATATTTCTTTGACCCACCTTTATTTAGAATTACATCAAAAAGCCGCTTTGCCATTGAATTTATAAGATTTTCCAGATAAATGTCGGAAATTTCTCGCTAAGCCATTTTTATTCCATTTTTCAGCTCAATTGTTGCTGGATATTGGCATCCATTGCTGTAAATTTTCTTGGAAAGGAATCATCACAGATTTTCTATGGAGTTTAAGAATTCTTACCGGCCAGTCTAAAACCACAACGTTGTTTTCTTTAAAAAATTAGTTTGCCATTCTTCCACTACGAACGTCCGTATTTTCTTGTTGAAAAAATTAGTTCAGATCAGAAATTTCTTGAGATTTTCTCAAAATACTGCTATTTAAGAGTTCAAGGTACATGTTTGAGTTCATATTTCGGGGAATCCAAGCCAGATTTGTTTTCCCATGAGCTCCAAAATCTCCCCATATTATTACTCAGCCGCCTATAAACTTTCGGCTCTTGCAGACTTCTGTTTCCTTACATAAGTGATGCCAATAACACTGCCAGCGGTCAGGACCGTCCGAATTGATTTTTTTCTCTTCCGTGAACAATACGATATTCCATTGAGTAGTTCTACTTATGTACTTTTCAGCGAACCTTAGGTGGTTTTGTTTATGACGTTCTCTCAGAGGGAGTTTCTTAAGACGTTTGGTGAATTTTAAATAGGGATTTGCCTGACGCGCTTGGCAGTAGCTGGCAAAATAAGTTTTGTCTTAATTTAAAAGGAAAATACATTTTTTATTCTCGGTTCAACAAGAATTGTCCTTTTATCCCACGCAGCCAAATTGGATTTGAAATCTCTTTTACCCTTTTTGCGATATTTTTTGTTTAATTATAAATAATTTCGTATCACTGTCTTAGACTGATTAATTATTTTAATTATTAATTGTTTTAAGTCCAGATAACAATTGTAATTCGGTAAAAACATTTATTTTCTTTTTTCGTATATTTTCACATCCATGTACGTTCAATCCCTTAGTAAATAGCAAAATGGCGAAAAGAAAGCAAAATAAAAATTTTTTGCTATGTTTTTGTAAATTTGTGTTTTGAAAATGGTAAATAAAAAACAAGCCACGTATGTTTTGTTACCCGCAAATACTATCTGAGTAGAATAATGAGTAGTACGTTTATTATTATTTCCCTCACTGTAGCTCAGTATACAGCAGACACGAGAATGTAACAATCAGTACGCAAAACGCAAATACACAGACAAATGTATTAACTAAGGGATTGTGTATCAAAAAATCTAAATTTAACACAAACGATTACTAATGTCTACTTCCCTAGACAGACAACGCACTAAATTAATAATTAGTTAATTGCCCAGTTAACACTAATCATTATTTAATGAAGTGGTGACAGACAGCCATTTCTTAATCATCATTTATCAGCTGTCACTTATTCAATAGTTCTTGTGGTTGTCTTCTTCTTGTTCTTTGTAATGGATAGCGCAAAGTAATGTTACAACTGGTATAGAAGTACAAAATCAGCTGAATTCTAGTACGCTTTTCATCATTTATGTATAAATGATTTGTTTTGAGTGGAAGATAATTTTACCATTTACTTTTAAATTATATCAAGTTTTATTATATTCTTCTATTTTCTTCTTCATAAAACTGCATAAAAACCACATATATAGTAAAAAGAACTTCACAGATATTTTAATGAATTACCCAGATGGATGCATCAAAAGGAATTTTGATTTCTACACACTTACTCCTACTTTTAGTGCATTTATGTTACAAAACGTAGAGATGGAGGTATGAGAAGTACAAATTGAGAAAATTCTGAAAATTTCTCCTTATTGTCTTCCAATTATAAACTTAGCTCAAAGTTCAGATGATTATTTTCTTAAGAAATTTAGCAAGACCTAAATTAAATTAGGTGCTGATTTAAGAAGTTTAAGGATTTTATCTTAGTTTGAACTAATTATGATACAAATGATCAGCTTTTCAGCCAAAGATTCAAATATAAACAAAAAGTAAACAAACCTACGAAGACGAAGACGAAGCGTTGCCAAAATTTATTATAACCTCACAAAAGTTGTTGTAAGGACAAAAATTTTCATGAAAGATTGCATTAAAGAAATATAAAATTAAATATTTTTTAAATCATTTCTGATTACAATTTATAAGAAAATATTGCATCAATTAATTCACAAAACCCCGTCCTTTTCTAAAAATTATTCGCTTACTTTAAATAATTATAAAAACTTGTATTTTGGAAGTGGAAGAGGTATTATGGTAATAATATACACTTTCTCATAGAATTTCTACTCTTACTATTTTCTGCTAAAAATTATGATTGTCTTTTCTTTTTATTAATTAATTTTGAAATTAGACTTACATACCATGTTTGTGAAACGCGTTATAATTTGCTGTATTATATTAAAAAGTTTTTTCACAATAGTTTTTTAATTGTTTTTCTAAGAAAATTTTAGATGAAAAAAAAGATGATCAGATAATTTAACACATTATAAAATTTTTTTGATTCTAAATGAACATAACACAAAACTTTATTTAAATAAAAACAACAGTAAAAAAGTTCATAGTTTATTTAAGATTTTCGGAATTAAATTACTCAAATTTGAATAACTTGTGAGAAATTGGATAGTAATTATACACATATGGTTATTTGGATTAAGAATGATTTGGCGATTGCTTAGCCTTAGCTTGAGTAATGACGTCGGAAAAGAATGTACAAAAACCACATTGGTTTTAAATCTAATTCATTTCTTTTCAAAAGTCAGCTGTAAACGACTACATTGATTTATTTGCACACGGGTACGTACTTGCGAGGATGAAATATTACGCTGATAAATTGATTTAAAGGATCCCTTTAAAGAATCTGTAATTCCTTTGAAGTAAGCACACGTGTCCACTTATGTGGGCTTTTACAATGTCTTTGATGTAAATTTGTAAATATGGAGAAGTGAACCTGATGATAAAATATTGCCTGCTCTTCAACTTGATTTAGATATTTTCACAATCTAAAGGTTACAAGCATAGTATATCTACTAAAATATATAAGTAATTAATGCAGCAATTATTACAGCATGTGTTCCTTTGCTATATAAACCGGTCCAGGTTATTACTTATTTATTTATTTATTTATTTCCAGTATTTATTTATTTATTACCGTTAAAAAACATGCCAGATCAGTAAGCATTTTGCCTGTTCTATCGAAACTTTTCGAACGAATACTCCATATTGAGCTCATTAGTTATATCGAGTCTAATAAGTTTTTAAACTGAGCTTAATGTAGTTTTCGGCAGAAATATAGTACAATAATATCTCTTTTAAAAATTGTTGAGGATATAAGGAGAAATAGTATATAGAGTAGCAGCAAGCTACCATCTTATATCTACTTGACTTTAGTAAATATTTTGATTCTGTTGATTTTTACAATTTATATTATAAACTAAAAACACAATACATAGTTTTTCTGGTTTCGCAGTGAAACTCATACATTCCTATTTTGCTGATTAACGACAAATTGTTGTCAACAGGGGGCGTGAGTCGTACTATAGAGCAGTTTTTCTTTGGAGTACCACACGGTTCTATTCTAGAGCCAGTATTGTTTTGTTTATGCATTAATTACCTGCTTGGAGTAACTGTGCACTGTTTCCTCAACAAGTATTCTGATGATGTCCAGATGAGTCTACCCATGTTTTTGTTTAATTCTGAAGAAAATAAATATACTATATCCAAAATTAATATGAACCTGAAAATGGTTTGAAGTTGGACTGAGAAAAATTCCCTCTGACTTAATAAATCTAAATCGCAGTCCATTGTTATACGTATTAGGGAAAATATTGATATATCTAATATGCCCAACATTAAATTAAATTATGAACCGATTCCTCTTGCCACAGCTGTCTGAAACCTTGGCATAATATCTGATAAAATACAACCGGAAAATATATATTGACATGCAACTAGGCAACATTTATAGAAGACTTAAGATATTATAGCATCAGCCTTCATATACACCTTGTGGCAGGCATATTCCTATCATAAAGGCACAGTCTCAAACTTTTCAGCAAGACTGTATATATTCTAAACACTACTACACTTTAGCTATATATTATCATTACTTTTATTATAAACTACTATTTTGTGAAATTAAATCTTCTTATCTGTCTAACTTTTAAGTCTTTTTCCTTTCTGAAAGTTTTGGATTATTGTATGATAAATTAATGTACAAATTAATGAGGTTTTTTCTCAACTATACTGACTAAAACAGATATCAATAATAATAATATATTTTCATTGTGGAAATATAAATTTGAAATTATGTATATCTTTTAAAGAGACACTTACATCACTCAAATGTACGGAAGACTTCAAAGTATTTAGGCAATAGGAATTTGTAAAATTTAGGTGTAACTCCGAGATTTGCTAACTAATATAATAATTTTTGCGAAAAGTTTTGCAGTCTGCTACGTTCGTTTCGTTCATTCGTACCATATTATGCATTATATTAATTTCAATTTGGTTACTTTTCTAATTAAAATTTTGCCGCAATTACTACTGCAAGCCTTTCAACCAGCGCAGAGGGAAAACATTTTCGGCAATTTTCCTGGGAAAATGTAGACCGCTGCGCTCCATGAAATTCGTATGCCTTGGCACAGTCATTACTAGGGCGCTCTATTTTCGCGTTCAGAAACTTTGCGTTTTCACACATTCGTTAGTCCTTACATTTGTTAAACTTTCGTGAAGCCTCAAACATTTCGCATATTACGTTTGATGGTGCTTCAAACAGATACAAGGTTGAAGCGACCCGGATGCTGGCTGCTTAGAGCAATTGTGCGCAGAACAGAGGGATGAACCTGTGCGATTCACATGTTATCCAGATGCCTAGCCCTGGTCGCCTGGAAGAACTTGGAACCCGGCGAACATGCAGAATCACCAAATTAGTATTCCCGCATGGACGTCTGTAGTGCACTTTTCTGAATACCTGAGTGAGAATAAAGTCAGCAGTTCTGCCCTATCCTTGTAATAGAAGGTATAAAAAACGTGACGTGTGCTTAAGCTGAACACTCGTCCCCAAATTCAGTTGCATGCAAATCTGGATAACGACAACCTGTGCCCTTTTGTCTGCATTAGAACTAAAATCGGGCTCTTTTAGGGGTGGAAATGGCTATAATATAGCTCGTTTAAGATGAAATCTACAACCGATTGAAACGCGTTTATGGGCAGTACAGAACAACGTTTTTTCATGTAAGTATAATTTAGTAGTTTCAATATTAAATAGCAAAGAGGATGATTAATAGGGTGACAAAGGACAAGTTTATCATTCCGGAATTGAAACGAATGAAAAAGAAAAGAAAAAAGGTCACATGAAAATCGATCATTCTGAACATTTTCATAAAATTCCAATAAAAACTTGACAGTTTTCAAGTTCTGAAATTATAAAAGGGAAAAATTAAATTCTATCGCAGCCACAGTGCTCTGGAAAGTAGTTGAAAATAATTAATAACAGCAGCAAAAATGTTCAGGCACCGTGAATAACAATTTATCAAAATTTCATGTTACAGCTTTGGAGCATGTAAACTAAACTAGAAAATAATTAACAATCAAATTCATGTACCCACACAATTATACATTTTTTACATAAAAGCTCTAGTTGGGTGAAGTGGCTTAGCTGCAAATATAATAACATTTATTCAACATTGAATTGGAGATATTCGAATATTTTTAGGTAGCTGGTAAGCAAACGAATCAAAAACCGCTTAAAATTGCGATGTAAAGTCACATTCAGAAAGAATAATATTAAAAACATATTTGAGAACGATGGCAGATTGTTTCTCTTTCCGAACGTAATCAATAAGCTTCTGGTTTGGAGTAGGTAAACAGATGTCGAAAAGAACACGAGGAAATTTTTTCAGCGAGAAAAGAAAAGATCAGGTTTGTTGAACAAACAAGTATAGATTTTGTAGGTCTTAAAATAATTCCTATTGAATTTTTGTTTCCCTACAACCCGTCGTCTAGGAATTTCGTATTCCATATGTGTAGAAATGAGCTGCCATCTGAAGACAAATTTCGAATTTTCAGAAATCAATGAAAATCCTTCAAATTTGATCGATCGATTTTCGACAATAATAAAATTATTTTTGCTTTGTAAAGAAAAATTATTATTATTATTATTATATTATTATTTAAAAATATAATAAGTAAATAAATTTTATTGTTCCAACTGACTCGAGAAACGTAGATAGATAAAAGATGATGTAAAAATTTCATAAGCAGTAAGAATTTTACAATTAGAGCTTGAATCTAAGCTCACTCATTAATAATATCTTTACGTAGGAAATAAATTTTTTATTTTTCTTACGGAAAATTTCGGAAAAAAATAAATATCTGAGGAAAAAAAAAGATGATTAAATAAGTTTAAGTTAATTAATAAATGAATATAAGAATAAAAACCTACTTTTTAAAAGCATCGCTACTACAACCCAATCGGGCGCAGTTATCAAATTAGGAGATTTTCTGAGAAAGGATCACTTTTCATAGAATTTGCTTGACTCAAGGAATGTAGTTCCGACCATAGGTGGAGTTAGTGTTTGGGGGCAGACTTTTATCAAGTATATGGAAAAAAATGTCCAAAAATCAAGAAATAATAAAAAGGAAATGAAAATTATTTTTTTTAAGTGTAGCCAAAGCTTTGTAAAATAGCAGAATTAATTGTTAGTAAATGACTGATTATTCATAATTTGGTCCGATGTTAGTAGACCTGCGACCTCAACCACCAAGCAGATTTTTATTCAGTGCATGCTTACAGACAAGAACATCAAACAAATCAGTATTCTAATTCACATTTAACATTATCCGATTAATAGGTTGAACAAATTTATACCTATTTTTACATAAACTAGTTTGTAAAAGTGACAAAACTCTAAGATTGTGCCACACAATGTCTAAGATCTCCCGATATTTGTGCAGAGTGCATATCCAAGAGCTTGAGGCGATCGTTGTAAGGAAGAGAAGAATTGCATTGTCTCAAGGTAAATCGTTAAGAACGAATCTTATAAAATGTCTTTGCAAAAATACGACAAAATAATCAGTAAGACTTGGGCGACCATACTTGACTCGTGTATTCAAGAATTTGTCTAAGAAAAGAGAAATAAAGTTGTTATTCTTTTGATGAATCCCAACATAGAGCTGGCCTTAGCCACCATACGTTTGATATGCTAAGTGAAGTATACTTTGTAATCCTACTCTCAAATCATGGATAAAACGAAGATGTTGTGAAACATAATTTGATAAGTTATAATTGAATCGCCGGGCATTGCGGGCTCTACAGAAAGTCGTTATTTCGCATTTACCAGTATCTAGTTCTAGTGGCGGTCGGTAATATTTGTCGTACGAAAGAATATTTTCATATCGTCTAGGTAGATTATGATTTTAAAAATTTTAAGAAGTTGTGAGATGGTATCAATAGTTAAAATAAAGAGAAGTGGACGTAAGTGATTACCCTGCGGAACTCCTGACGTAGCAGATATCTTGTTCGAGGTAGGACGATGAAAAGAAACCTGATATGTCCTGTCGAGTAAGTATGAGCGAATCCAGTTAATAAGCAGAAGTGGAAAGCTTATACATACTTAGTAATTTAAGGTATGAGAAAGCTTTTCAAAAGCCTTACCGAACAGTAGGAAATTGATCGTTCGTTAAGGTCAGAAAGCATGCTTTTTCAGAATAATGCGCTTTTCTCAGAATTTGCAAACTAGTTTAAAATGTTCTTTGAATCTGGATAAGAAAATTCTTCAGATTCGCTGACTTTATTTATTAATTTCAGAAATAATGTAGTGATCATACTCAAATTCGCTATTATGTAACAATCACTACGCAAGGCCACGGTCAGTCAGAACCAAAACAGCTAACACACGAAGTCAATGCACGAGATGTAATTTAACCCTGCTTGCTTTCCCCGTGCAGTGATTCACACGTAGCATGCGGCGCTTGCCCAGAACCTTTTGTTTCTATGAATCATAAATTAAATCTGGGTCAAGCAAAGTGCTAAACAGCTGATGATACCGATTCTGACCCTTTGCGAAATACACCCTGAAACATATGTGATAGCTATTCTATTGTATTGTAGTATTGTATAATATGTATACTTAGCTTAGGAAATATTAGTGTATCGATTTTTGTATTTAAGGGAAGAATATTCAAGAAAAATATAGTTCGATTTCTGAACTTGACTTTGCCTCACGGCACTCTTTTCTTCACTAGAAATATCGGCGTATCCCACTTGGTGACGCCATTATACAGTGCGTATCCCGAAAGGTGACGCACTAAGCTAGGCCTTCTTACCACTCCAAAGGAACATTACATGGCGACCCTGCCCAACGAATCTTCAATTCTGATCCAAGAGACCTGCCCAACGAATCTTGAATTCTAATCCAAGAGACCTGCTCAACGAATCGTGGAGGCACTGTTACTGGCAATATCGACACCGATGACTGAATTATCATCCACAGAAGAATTCCAGTCTTTATTTAAGAGCTTGATTAAGCTAGCGGAGGAGGAATTTGAATACAATCCAGGTACAACAGAGGTGGAGGATAACATTATACCATACATACCAACACCGATAGAGGAGCTAAAGAAGAGAGGACCAAAGCCGATAACAACAGAAGAATACCGACGGAGGGTGAAACCCGAAGCACCACAACAACGACAACAAGGAAAACGTTCAAAGAAACGCGGCGGCAAAAAAGTAGCCCTGAGAAAAAAACGAGCTGAATTACACCGGATAATCCCCATCGCCAAGGGATCAGCCAAAAAGGCACTATTTGAGGAATTGGAAAAACTTCGATAAAAACAATGGGAAACTGCAGCTCAACGAACGTCCAAGCAACCTTCTTCACCACATACCAGCAAGCAATAACGACATCTTCGATCTTTATAATTATAATAATAATTGTAATTCTTTATAATAAGCACAATTAATGTTTAAAAAAAAAAAAAGGTTATTAATGTTTTAAAAAACAAAAACAAATTTTTTCAAATATTTAAGAATATATGAATAAATAAATTCAATTCCAAGTATATTTGTTTCACAAATAAATGGATTTGCATAATTAATTAAGGAATTGTTTACTGAATGGATAGGTTGAAAGAACTGCTAACAGAAATTGAAAGAACGCGAACTTCAAGAAAAGTCAGCATCGTGGTTTTAAAATTGACACCCTCAGAGCAAAATTAAATAAGCTCGAGGAAATAGAACAAGAGTTCAAGGCATTAATAAGTACGCTACAAGAAGAAAACACATTCGATAGCAAACTTAAATTTGTAAAAATCTCAAAAGAACTAAGAACACTGATAGATAGAGCGTTAACACAAGACAACGAGATGGCAAATTTTGATCTAAGTACGGCCATGAAAGCCATCCCAGTATTTGAAGGAAAATACAACGAACTAAATGCATTCTTAAAAATTGTAGAATACATACATAAAACTTTGAATGAAACCGCGAAATCGGATTTATTGGACTTTGTTTTTAACGTGAAGTTATCACTAAGTGTCCAAACAGCATTAGGAGCTCAGACGCCAGACACATTGGAAGATTTAAAAAAAGAGCTTAATGTTAGATACAAAAGTAGTAATACGGTATCACAGATCCACACCACACTTAGCCACTTAACGCAAAAGAGATCTACTATTTCAGCATACAAGGAAAAAATATTAACTTTGGTGAGCGAACTAAATCAATTACAAATAAATGCACTTGGCACTACTACAAGCACGGCAGAGAAAAACACAATTAAAACAATTAATGACTCATATGCTTTAACAGTATTTAAAAATGGTCTTAATGACCAGTACAGAAGTACAGTATTCGCATCAAGACCAAAGACCTTCCAAGAAGCAATTACAATTGCACAAGAACTGGAAAAAAATGAGCAACACCAACCAGTTTCTAATAATATCATGCATATGAGGAGCCAACATAATCAAAATAGATTCCAACAAAATAACAGAAATTATAATCGCAACTATACCCACAACAAATATAATGAAAGGAGATATTACAGAGGCAACAATATTCGAAATGGGAACAATAGGCCTCATAACAATAGTTATAACAAAGACAACAACAGCAATAACCATAGAGCTAGTAACTGTAATAATAGAATCAACCATAATAATCAAAACAGAAATAGAAATTACAATAGCAATACAAATAAAAATTCAACTAGAAATATTAACTTTATTCAGGACCAGGGAAACGTCCAGGAATCCGGAGAGGAATAAATCGACCTCCCGGAGAATCTAAAAAGATATACAGAATTTCTCATGATTGCACAAACTATATTACAGTATATTGCGAAAATGCTAAACAACATCTCAATTTTTTGATAGACACAGGAGCTGATGTATCGATAGTAAAATCCGATAAATTGAATGTCCATACTTTTGATTTTAATCCAGGTAACAAATGTAAGCTAACAGGCATTACCAATGAAACAATAACTTCTTTAGGAATAATTAATTTAAAACTATTGATCGGAGATTATACAATTCATAACTCATTTCATACGGTAGATGAAAACTTCCCAATAAGCACAGATGGAATTATTGGTCGGAATATATTAAAGAAATACTTGTGTAAAATAGACTACGAAACTTTCACTATATCATTCAACATGAACGAACAAGAATATGTTTTACCCATGGAAACAAAACCAATAAGCATTGCACAAATTAGATTACCACCTAGGACGGAGGCGATTATACCAGTAAACATAGAGAGACAAGAGGACAGCATAGTGTTGAATAAAGAACTAGAAAATGGTGTGTTCATAGCAAACACAATAATACCAGCCAAAGGTATATGCCACATCAAGATACTTAACACTAATGACAAGGAAATAACGATACCAAACTTTAAGGTAGAGATAGAACCCTTAAAAAATTATTCCATTCTGTCTAAAACTAGAAGTAAATATGATGCGGCACGAGTAACCAAACTCTTACAAACAATAAACATAGATTGCAAAGATACGGAAACCAGAGAAAGTCTAATAGAGATAATAAAGGAGTACAGCGATATATTTCACCTTCAAGATGAAGTCTTAACGACAAACAACTTCTATAAACAAAAACTCCAGACTATAGATGATACGCCCGTATACATAAAAAACTACCGATTGCCACACACTCAAAGTGAGGAAATAAGGAAGCAAGTTACAGAATTGGAGTCAAACGACATTATTGAACCATCCGTTAGTCCTTACAATGCTCCATTACTAATAGTACCCAAAAAGGACTCTGGCAATAAAATGCAATGGCGATTAGTCGTAGACTTCAGGAAATTAAACGACAAAATAGTTAGCGACAAATTCCCTTTAACCAGATTAGAAGATGTCCTAGACAAATTAGGTAGAGCGAAATACTTTACAACCCTTGACATGACCAGTTCTTTCCACCAAATCGAACTGGAAAAAGAGTCAAGACCGCTCACGGCATTTTCGACGGGAGCCGGACATTTCCAATTCAAAACATTACCTTTTGGATTAAAAGTATCGTCTAATAGTTTTCAAAGAATGCTAACCATCGCACTAACTGGGCTTAGTTCTGAAGCATTCCTTTATGTTGATGATATCATAGTTTTTGGATGCAGTATCAAACATCATAACGCGAATCTAAGAAAGATATTTCAGAGATTGCGCAAATACAATCTCAAACTCAACCCAAGTAAATGCCAATTTTTAAAAGCAGAGGTCGTATACCTCGGCCACTTAATAACAAGCGAAGGTATAAAAACCTATCCATCGAAGTATGAGGTAATCAAAAATTACCCCATACCCAAAAACGTTGATGAAGTCCGCAGATTCGTAGCTTTCTGTAACTACTACAGACGATTTATTCCCAATTTTGCAGAGATTGCGAAAAGCCTAAATTCCCTTCTAAGGAAAAATACACCATTCGTATGGGATGAACCTTGCCAAAATGCATTCGAAACACTAAAAGAGAAATTAACACAACCACCAGTACTTCAATATCCGAATTTCGACAAACCATTTATCTTAACAACAGATGCATCAAACTATGCCTTAGGAGCAGTTCTATCACAAGGCGACATTGGTTCAGATTTACCAATATCCTACGCCAGTAAATCGCTGACGAAACACGACATCAATAAACCCATCATTGAAAAAGAGTTACTTGCGATACATTGGGGTATAAACTTTTTCAGACCATACCTCTATGGGAAAAGATTTGTGGTAGTCACTGATCATAGACCATTGGTATCATTGTTTACACATAAGAATCCTTCGTCAAAATTGACAAGAATCCGATTAGACTTAGCAGATTACGACTTTGACATAGTGTTCAAGAAAGGAAAAATCAACACTAATGCTGACGCTCTGTCAAGAATACAATTAGACTCCGATATTCTGAAAAATATGGTTCCTAAAGAAAGAGACTTAACAGTGAGTAAAGTGCTAGCAATAACAAGGGGTATGTTAAGAAGACAAAAAGAACACGAGAAAAACGAAAGCATAGGAAATGTTCCCCAACCACAATTAAAGCTTGATCACCTTTATATTTGGGATTGCACTTCCATATCTGACGTTAAGAATATGAGAAAGTTAAAATTTATAATGTTGCGCAACAATAAGAATAAAATTGAAATTGTACGTACTAGCAAAGAAATAATAGTATATTATAGCGATAATCCTGATATGAAACAAGATTCTATCACGGAGAAGCTACAATGTAGCGACAATAACGATAATTCTGATATGAAATACGTCTCTATCATGAAGAAGTTATTAAATGCTACACACGAAATGAATATACATGAGCTAGCTCTATCGAACAGAGATAATATATTTGAATGCATTCAGAAAGAAAGATTTAAAAATTTATTTAATAGGTTGCAACAAAGAAAAGAATATAATAATCGCGCGAAACTTGAGATAATATTATACGAACCCCCTAAGAGAATAAATAGCATCGAAACACAGAAGAAAATAATAGAGGAATATCACAGTTCACCACACGGAGGTCATTTAGGAGTCAGAAAAACTGTATTGAAAATCAAACAACGATTTTGCTGGAAGAATTTGAACAAAATGGTAAAGGAACATATTAACAATTGTGAGCAATGCGCATTCAACAAACAAATAAGACACACCAAGGAAAGAATGCTTAAAACCGACACACCCACAACAAGTTTTGAAACTGTAGCCATGGACATAGTAGGACCATTAAGAATCCCGAACAACTACCGATATATACTCACTATGCAATGTGAACTAACAAAATTTGTAGTGGCATCTCCCTTAGAAACTAAAGATGCTCACACGGTAGCTTCAACCATAGTAAACGATTTCATTTTGAAATATGGACATTTCAAGATCCTGAAAACAGATCGAGGTACGGAATTTACCAACAAACTGATGCAAGAAATATGTAAATTACTCAAAATCAAGCAAATTTTTAGTACTCCTTACCATCACCAAACTTTGGGAGTAGCGGAACGGAATCATCGCGTTCTTAATGAATATATGCTGTCATTTGCAGATGATCTAGAATGGTTTAAGTGGATACCTTATTACACTTTTTCTTACAACACTACACCTCATGTAGACACTAGTTACACGCCATACGAATTAATATTTGGCAAACTACCCTATTTACCATTCGATTTAATCAATAATAATAACACTGTTTACAATCTAGATAACTACGCTAACGAATTAAAAGTTAGATTAAAATCAGCTACTTCAAGAGCTAGAGACTTGATAGAAAAAATTAAGCAGAAACGAACGGAAAAACAAACTGCAACAAATCCGATATACATTGAATCAGGTGACCTAGTTCTATTGAGAAACGAAAATCGCAAAAAATACCACAAACCTTACAAAGGTCCATATAAAGTCTTAGAAAGAAAAAGCGTAAACTCAGTAATTGAAATAGATGGCATACCAAAAGAGGTTCACAACGACAGATTGAAGAAATACAATGTAAAAAAATTAAATAGTTAATATCATAACGTAATTAATACATAATGTAATATACATTTAAGCATATTAGTATAAGAGCATACTTGTAATCAGCAGTAATATCATACTACTATAATATTCATATTCTGTAATAATACTATACTATCATTTTTGTTTCGCCTTAAACTAAGAGTTAAGACTCAACATAAAGGGTGAGGGTGTAGTGATCATACTCAAATTCGCTATTATGTAACAATCACTACGCAAGGCCACGGTCAGTCAGAACCAAAACAGCTAACACACGAAGTCAATGCACGAGATGTAATTTAACCCTGCTTGCTTTCCCCGTGCAGTGATTCACACGTAGCATGCGGCGCTTGCCCAGAACCTTTTGTTTCTATGAATCATAAATTAAATCTGGGTCAAGCAAAGTGCTAAACAGCTGATGATACCGATTCTGACCCTTTGCGAAATACACCCTGAAACATATGTGATAGCTATTCTATTGTATTGTAGTATTGTATAATATGTATACTTAGCTTAGGAAATATTAGTGTATCGATTTTTGTATTTAAGGGAAGAATATTCAAGAAAAATATAGTTCGATTTCTGAACTTGACTTTGCCTCACGGCACTCTTTTCTTCACTAGAAATATCGGCGTATCCCACTTGGTGACGCCATTATACAGTGCGTATCCCGAAAGGTGACGCACTAAGCTAGGCCTTCTTACCACTCCAAAGGAACATTAGCAGTAGATTACAGTTTTTGATGCAATTCCGACAAAGAACATGTTTCAGTGCTATTAGTATTAGAATAAAACAGGTCAGGTCATATCATAAATCTGAAATCAAAAGGTTGTACCTTTGAGTTGAAATTTGAATTGAGTTGGCCTAAAATCAAAATTCCCCCAACCGAACCAAATCTCCTACTTATGAATACGCGAATGAAATAAGCCTCTGCTTAACATTCCACTCTTGGAGGAAATAAATGAGAACGTAGGTACCTACTTGGATTCATAGTATAATTCAAAAAGCTTACTTCATGAAGAAGAAAATTTCCAGAAGAGCTGGCGCATATTTAAAAAAAAAATTTTCTGAATAGAACATAATTTGGTGAAAACGCAATGAATAAATTGAAAGCTTTACATACCTCATATGAATATTTTGTTCTTCATCAAAATGAACATGCCTCAGATATTCTCATATATAGAATTTCTGGCCGAATTAAATAATTCCATTTGAAAATCATCGAAAACTTCAAATGTAAGCCCTCTCTCTAATTTACGCTTTTTAGAAAAAAATTTGAAAAATGTGCAAGAAAACAGAAAAAACTGCAGGATTCCAATCAACGAGATTTCAAATTTTTTCATTTTAGCCTTTTGGGAAAAATTGCGAGTCACAAGACTATTCGCTCATGAAATTACTCGACATTTTCTGCTCGAAAGCACCGGAGACATTTGTGCTGCTGATGACTTTCCATAAGTTGCATGGCCATCTTATGGCATCAGGCAATTTATCCGCAAATTAAAGCCACTCATACGAGCGACATAAATCATTCTCTTTTAGGTCCGAACATCTCCATCGAAATCACGCCAATCAATTCTGCGCTACATAATTAATGTGAAAGTAAACGAGCCATTATATGTAATTATTTATGCAAAGGCACTTTCTGCACATGCAGCAATTAGTCGCTGTCTCTGATTGAGTATAAGATTCGAGTAAAATTGAGGGCGGTTCATTAGAATGTCCGCGGGGAGCAGCGATTACTCCAAATCCCTTAACGTGTATATTTTAAAGGCTGCGTTCCAAAAAAGGGTTAATTGTTTAGCATTTTACACGGAGACAGGCTTGAGGGGAAGGGATTTAGGACACGTTCTGTGTATCTGCCTTAATTTCCGCCGTGGAGTCAAAAACAAAAAATTAATACACATCAGGGAAGATTCACCCATACATCGAGTGTTTTTTTGTTGCGTTGACCCAGTTAACAATTTCAGTGCATTTCCCACAACATTTTATTCCAACTGGAGAACTTGCAGGAAGGCCTCCAAATGGAATTGAAAGGGAACTTTGACCGGGTTTCCGTGCTTTGAGGCCAGCACACATAATTAGAAGTAGGCCCCAAGCGATTCAAGAATAAATGAACTTGCTCCAAGTAAACGACGACACGCTATAAGAACACGACCATCCTGCGCCGCTAACAGATCCATTTTCGCGCTTTCCCCACGACGCGCTTCTAATGAATCTGAACACCTTTCATCGGAAGTAAATCGAAAAAGCGAACAGAAAAAGCATGCCATTAATTAATTTTCCTAAGGACGAAGGAACTTCTTTAAAGAAAACGATCTAAGTTCAGGGAATCAATTTCGTGTTGAATCACCTTAATGGGATCCCTAATGGTAAAATAAAAGTGCTCGTACAAAATAAAATTGGTTTTGTAAATATTTTATATTCTTTTATAAATTACTAGCTGGCCCGGCAGACGTTGTACTGCCCTTTTATATTGTTATATCCTAGAAATTGATTCAACCCGAAAACCCTTTTATGGATCCGCCATCTTGAATATCCAAATCTTGATAATTTTTAAAATTAGTGGCATTAACACAATTATTGTACCAAATTTCATTAAAACCCCTTGAAATCGAGAAATTTTTTTTATATATATTGGGATATCTTGGATCTAGAAACTTTGATAATTCGATAATGATCAAAATTAGTGGCACCAAACAAATCGTACTAATTTTCATGAAAATCCGTTGAAGTCGAGAAATTTGCATCACCATATTGGATCCGCCATCTTCATCATCGTAGTGGTATCAGAATAATCATTGTATAAATTTTCATTAGAATCTGTTGAAATCGAGACATTATGGTCTCCCTATTGGACCCGCCATCTTGGATTTACAAATTTTACTAATATTCGAAATTAGTGGCCTCAGAATAATCATTATACCAATTTTCATTAAAATCCGTCCAAATTGAGACATTTTGGTCGCTGTGTTGGATCCGCCATCTTGAATTTCGAAATTTTGATAACATTCAAATTAGGGGCCTAAAAATAATTATAGTACTAATTTCCATTAAAATTCGTTAAAATCAAGAAATTGTTGGTCACAATCTTGGATTTGGAAATCTCGATAATAAGGTACAGTCGCCAAATATCGTCCCCTACCCTAATTTCGTCCCCTTCAATATCTACTCTTTTAAAAACCGCCGTCTACTATCAGTGACCTGAACCGACAGCTAGTTGCATCAATCGGCTATTGTGTAGAAGTGAGTACGTCACGACGTTCGTACCGACAGAAATTCGAAAATCAAAAAAAGTGTTCAAGGTGAGTTTTTCATTGAAATATTCTGGGATACCATAAAATATTGAGATACCTGACTTATTGATACAATTTTTTTGTCAAACTAATTATTGATATCTCAGATGTTAATCGATTAAGTAAAATTTTCAGGTTTATGACACGTTTTTTGCTTAAATGGATGCGACAAAATAAATAGAAATTTCCTAATATCGTCCCCTTACGTGAACCTTATATCGTAACATGTAACTTTAGAATGGTTTTTTTTTTATTTTTTAGATGCCGAAAAAATGATTAAAATAATTAAGAAAGGGCTGTTTAGATATTAATATGATATTTAGGTTCAATTTTATATAATAGAAAAAGAGTAAGTACAACTCCAGTTCACGTACTGATTATTGTGATCTCAATATCGTCCCCGGGACGAAATTAGGAGCCCAAAAATATATTTTCATAATTTGAGTATTTTTGTTAAAGCTTTTTTATAACTCTTTCTAACAATGTTAACGCGTTTTTGATTATTTTTAAGAATAAAGGAATATTGAACCTAATGTTTGACGTTTCATTTATTACTGTGGTATTTTTTTCAATTTTTTTAGATTTGTTTTACAAAAAGGGGACGACATTTGGCGACTCTACCTTATTCTAAATTAGTTGCCTCAGAATAACCATTGTACTAATTTTCACTAAAATCCGTTGTAATTGAGACATTTTAATAGCCATGTTGGATCCGCCATCTTGGATTTGGAAATTTTGGTAATGTTCTAAATTAGTTTAATAAGTATAATCATTGTTATAATTTTCATTAAAATCTGTTGTAATCAAGACCATGTTGGATCCGTCATCTCGGATTTGGAAAATTTCATAATATTCAAAATCAGTGACCCAAAAACAATCATTGTACTAATTTTCATTAAAATCCGTTGAAATCGCGAACGCGCGAACGGTCAAAATCGCGAAGTATAAAATAAAAAATGCTATTAAAAAGTAGGGGTTGGTGGTAGAAGGGTAAAAATTTAGGACTAAATGTGTTTTTTAATGCCACACCATAAAAAAATTACAAAAAAAAAATTTGTCCAAAAAATAAAAAAACTTTTTTTAGGGTGACCCACCCTTAACATCTAGGGGTATAAAAATTAGTTATAAACCTATTCTCATACCTACTGAATATATATATTAAATTTCATCAAAATCGGTCAAGCCGTTTCGGAGGAGTATGACCACTAACACTGTGACAGAAGAATTTTATATATTAGACTATTAAAAAGTAGGGGTTGGTGGTAGAAGGGTAAAAATTTAGGACTAAATGTGTTTTTTAATGCCACACCATAAAAAAATTACAAAAAAAAAATTTGTCCAAAAAATAAAAAAATTTTTTTTAGGGTGACCCACCCTTAACATCTAGGGGTATAAAAATTAGTTATAAACCTATTCTCATACCTACTGAATATATATATTAAATTTCATCAAAATCGGTCAAGCCGTTTCGGAGGAGTATGACCACTAACACTGTCACAGAAGAATTTTATATATTAGACTATTAAAAAGTAGGGGTTGGTGGTAGAAGGGTAAAAATTTAGGACTAAATGTGTTTTTTAATGCCACACCATAAAAAAATTACAAAAAAAACATTTGTCCAAAAAATAAAAAAATTTTTTTTAGGGTGACCCACCCTTAACATCTAGGGGTATAAAAATTAGTTATAAACCTATTCTCATACCTACTGAATATACATATTAAATTTCATCAAAATCGGTCAAGCCGTTTCGGAGGAGTATGGCCACTAACACTGTGACAGTAGAATTTTATATATTAGATAATACTAGTCTACGATAATTAGGAAACTAATTTTAATTACGAATGATATTCGGATTAAACAATAGTCAAAAAGTTTAACCTTATTGCTTTATGTAGAATAGTAATTAAATGAAAACGATTTCTCTATTATGCAATAAATATACTTTTTTATACCTTGTCATTGATAGAATACCAAAGTTTTAAAATGGGTCTCTATAACATATATAATTATTAATCAACAACAAATTTCGGAGAATTTATTGGATAACTTTTCACATTTTTTACTTCTTTTGCTAGACTAGGTGGTATGTCCTTGCATAAATAAGATCAGTTACACAGGCACACAAAAAAAAATAAAGTATCGTACTTGACAAACTAGACACCCTACTCCTACGTCCTATGGTTTTTTAATTTCTCCATTTCTTGAAAAATTAAAAATGTTTGGTCGTAAAATTGATCCTTTTTGAGTAAATATACCATCAAGTTTTTTATCATGTGTACCGCCAGCGAAATTCTTCAGTTTTTGAAAGATTCTTCAGCGATTTGCTGAATACTGAAGGGTGATGGAGCAATTTTGACTCCGGATTCGTTTTCAGCGCGTCGAAATACCTAGGAGTAGGCGGTTTCCATCTCTCGCACAGGATACTTCTTTTTTTGTGTGCCTGTGTTATTATTACATAATTCTAATACCTTGAGTAAAAATATCAATAATTTTTAAGAAGGCCGCAACACGACTATATTTGTTGTCGGAAAAATACGGCTGCACCAAGGCCACACGGTTGGCCGTACTACAAAATATATCGAAAATTGTACTAGTACATCAAAGCCCGTACCTCCGCCACTGATATTGGAGCATTACAATCAGCCGCGCCACGGCTGAACCAATTTATAAATAGATATCCATATAAATTGGTTCAGCCGTAGTGCATTCGAGGTGCGGTTGTGTCGTTTATACTCAAGTTCGGCCCTTATATTTTTCAAAAACACTTTGGACCGCGTGCTGCTGTCGTACCACCGTAGTGTGGCCGAGGTGTAGCCACCGTTCATTTTTACTCTGGATACTCTGGTTATATATAAACATATATTAGCCAATCAATGGCTAGGTACATAGTAAGGTATAATTAGATAAACAGGCTTTTACCCGTTCCCATCACAAGTTTCTAACTGTTTAGCTCAAAAATGGTATTGAATTTCCCATCAATACTAGACTACAAAATTAATAATTTCTTGAATTGTGAGAACTTATAAGAAATTTGAATCGTTAAGTTACAACACTTATAACCATCAACTATCGCTATAATTGCATACGGGATTGAAATAGGGTTGAATTCGAGTTAGTGCCATGTAATGGAAATACAGGTTTTCGTTAAGTTGACTAAAATTACATGAAACTAGTCAGGTTGAGATGGGTTTCACTGACATACTATATGTCATTTGTCTTCGCCTCCACTTTCCAATAAAATTCTCTGAAAACAAGTTTTCTTTCGTTTTGTTGTACTAGCTATCGAAAATTATTTTTTTGATTTTCATGGAATTATCAGCAAAAAAACAACATGAACCTCATGAAACAGATTGGGTTGACTTCTGTAATTGTTAATCCAACTAAACTCAATCCCAACTCAATCCCATCCATGAAAACATAAGTATGCGAGTATAAAGTTATGAAAAACGTTTTAATGAATATTCAGGAACGAAACATGATGTATGCATGTACTTTATATTATTAAAAACCAAACCTTAGTTCATCGTTTAAGTCTCATTTATTTTACTGCATTATACATAGTGTGTACTATACGCGTTGATGGTTGGACAATTAACGACATTCGTGCCCTTAAATGTGTTATCATACTTCCCCAAACTGTTTACAATAACGCGACCATTATTATTTGAAATTTGTATCTGTTATCTTTACAATGGCACCCTACTCATTACAATATTTTAAAAAGTTGTAAAGTTATAAGCATTTTAAATTAAATTATCTCCAGTTTCGTGACGAGGCCTTTGTTTTTACAATATCTCATATCTAACAACTTCAAAGAAAGAGGTAAATTGTACGTCAAAATGTGACCAATTCAACGTAAACAATTTTTCCACGTACTCTTTCATCTTTTTCGGGCTTACACGTTCCTCTCTAAACCAATAATTGCAAAGCCACTATGAGGCGAGTTCTGCAAGCTAGCTAAAACTAGCTTTAAACAGAAACATTTCACTTCAGGGTATCCCATTATCTTCTTCATTTGCATATTCCCCACACCAAACGCGGCGCTAGCTATTATCGTACGCATTCGATACATGACGCGATATGTAGAGGAGCATAAATTACCAAGTATTGTGGGCAAAACCCTAACGCTGGCATTACTTCCAACTAGAACCTGGTGCCTGCAGCTAGATAGATATTTTGTAGGAATTTTGCTAAGTTGCCTTGTGTGAAAGTTTCGTGTTGATGGATTTGTCAAAGCTCTACACTTATTTTAAGGAAAGGTGTTTGCTCCTCAATGAAAGAAACACTCACAATTGATTTGTTTCTTAATAATACCCGCATGAAGTCGTAGCAGCAATTTCCCATGAAGAGGAATTACGCTTTATTCGAGTATGTACTTTGAATGTTTCGAATGAAGATGAAAATAATTCTAGTAAATCAATAAGGTTGAACTTAGCAACAGATCCGCCAAAATTTATTCCTCGAGGCTAAAAGCGCGTTATCCTTTGCGTTACGCTCCTGTGAAAGCATTCGAAAGCATTTGTTTATCGGGAAAAGAGCCAAAACGCGTCCGGGAACATAAAAGAAACTCATTTTACAAGTAATGCAAATGGCAGGAGATCTCGAGGGGATCACAACGAAGAAAATTAATTCGGAATAAGCCGTCTTTAAAATCTAGCACCCTCAACTCGGCGCCTAATAAATACGAGAATTCTCAAATCGATTCGCTTCCTTTGCCTCTGTGTCAAGGTAAAGTTTTCATTTTAGAGACGACGGTATTGCAATTTAAAAATGGAGGAGCGCTCATATATAGATTTGACAGGAGGCTTAAGGTACAGACAATTTTCGAAGCAAGTTCGCAGCCTTCTTGATGATTATTTCGCCTTAAATTGATAGGTAGGAGGTGTTCAATAATTCAGTCGTTAACAAGACGTTGTCTGTCGGGTATTCATGGTGAGCCAAATTGATAATTAATTTTAAATTATTTATGTGCCGTAAGGTTTCTTAATATTGACGATTACTGATTTACGTATTATAAATGCATCTACTTATTTATACATCGCTTAAAATTTGCGAGGTGAGAAAATGAATTTCTAAATATTTAGAAACTAAGTGATTTTGTTTCATACCTTTTCCCTTAATTCAATGAGACAGCAATTTTTGAGATTTTTTGGTTATTTTTATATATTTATTTTTTGGTTAATGTTATATATTTATTCACAACAAATATGGTCGTAAATATGTTTCGAAAAGAAGAAAAAATGTTTCGAAGAATTTTTTAGTTTATTTTGGAGACTTTTATATACTCACTAGCTGGCCCGGCAGACGTTGTACTGCCCTTTCCGGTACATTTGGGGGCCTCAATAGCCCGGTTGGTAACGCGACGTGTTTACTGCGAGCCAGCAGGACGCTAGAGGTTGTGGGTTCGATTCCCACGAGAAACCCTGGTTACAAAAAAGTGGTATCACAATGGGCCTGTAATAATGGCCTAAGTGTGTCTTCGGACAGCCACAACAATCTACATCTCTACATCTTCCGGTACATTTTCATTATGCCCTGTGCGTTGACCAATATTTGACCGTGTTTTTTCTTTTTGCATGTTTCTACAAATAATACCATTAATATAAGAAAACAGTGTTTCCGTTTCATATCCCTAATTAATTAATTGAACAAACTTACACGTTTTTTAATATTAAGTAAACCGTTTTACACTTCACAAATATTGGAAAATTACCCGGTTTCATCCGACGATAGGTAAATACTTACTAATTAAACACTTCTCAAATGTTCTAGTTTGTTATATCCTAGAAATTGATTCAACCCGAAAACCCTTTTATGGATCCGCCATCTTGAATATCCAAATCTTGATAATTTTTAAAATTAGTGGCATTAACACAATTATTGTACCAAATTTCATTAAAACCCGTTGAAATCGAGAAATTTTTTATATATAATATATATTGGGTCCGCCATCTTCGATCTAGAAACTTTGATAATTCGATAATGATCAAAATTAGTGGCACCAAACAAATCGTACTAATTTTCATCAAAATCCGTTGAAGTCGAGAAATTTGCATCACCATATTGGATCCGCCATCTTGGATTTGGAAATTTTGATAATATTTAAAATTAGTGGTATCAGAATAATCATTGTATAAATTTTCATTAGAATCTGTTGAAATCGAGACATTATGGTCTCCCTATTGGACCTGCCATTTTGGATTTACAAATTTTACTAATATTCGAAATTAGTGGCCTCAGAATAATCATTATACCAATTTTCATTAAAATCTGTTCAAATTGAGACATTTTGGTCGCTGTGTTGGATCCGCCATCTTGAATTTGGAAGTTTTGATAACATTTAAATTAGTGGCCTCAGAATAATTATAGTATGTACTAATTTCCGTTAAAATCGAAAAATTGTTGGTCACAATCTTGGATTTGGAAATCTCGATAATATTCTAAATTAGTTGCCTCAGAATAACCATTGTACTAATTTTCACTAAAATCCGTTGTAATTGAGACATTTTAATAGCCATGTTGGATCCGCCATCTTGGATTTGAAAATTTTGGTAATGTTCTAAATCAGTGACTCAAAAACAATCATTGTACTAATTTTCAATCAAATCCGTTGAAATCGCGAACGCGCAAACGGTCAAAATCGCGAAGTATAAAATAAAAAATGCTATTAAAAAGTAGCGGTTGGTGGTAGAAGGGTAAAAATTTAGGACTAAATGTGTTTTTTAATGCCACACCATAAAAAAATTACCAAAAAAAATTTTGTCCAAAAAATAAAAAAAATTTTTTTAGGGTGACCCACCCTTAACACTTAGGGGTATAAAAATTAGTTATAAACCTATTCTCATACCTACTGAATATACATATTAAATTTCATCAAAATCGGTAAAGCCGTTTCGGAGGAGTATGGCCACTAACACTGTGACAGAAGAGCACCAAACAAATCGTACTAATTTTCATGAAAATCCGTTGAAGTCGAGAAATTTGCATCACCATATTGGATCAGCCATCTTCATCATCGTAGTGGTATCAGAATAATCATTGTATAAATTTTCATTAGAATCTGTTGAAATCGAGACATTATGGTCTCCCTATTGGACCCGCCATCTTGGATTTACAAATTTTACTAATATTCGAAATTAGTGGCCTCAGAATAATCATTATACCAATTTTCATTAAAATCCGTCCAAATTGAGACATTTTGGTCGCTGTGTTGGATCCGCCATCTTGAATTTCGAAATTTTGATAACATTCAAATTAGGGGCCTAAAAATAATTATAGTACTAATTTCCATTAAAATTCGTTAAAATCAAGAAATTGTTGGTCACAATCTTGGATTTGGAAATCTCGATAATAAGGTACAGTCGCCAAATATCGTCCCCTACCCTAATTTCGTCCCCTTCAATATCTACTCTTTTAAAAACCGCCGTCTACTATCAGTGACCTGAACCGACAGCTAGTTGCATCAATCGGCTATTGTGTAGAAGTGAGTACGTCACGACGTTCGTACCGACAGAAATTCGAAAATCAAAAAAAGTGTTCAAGGTGAGTTTTTCATTGAAATATTCTGGGATACCATAAAATATTGAGATACCTGACTTATTGATACAATTTTTTTGTCAAACTAATTATTGATATCTCAGATGTTAATCGATTAAGTAAAATTTTCAGGTTTATGACACGTTTTTTGCTTAAATGGATGCGACAAAATAAATAGAAATTTCCTAATATCGTCCCCTTACGTGAACCTTATATCGTAACATGTAACTTTAGAATGGTTTTTTTTTTATTTTTTAGATGCCGAAAAAATGATTAAAATAATTAAGAAAGGGCTGTTTAGATATTAATATGATATTTAGGTTCAATTTTATATAATAGAAAAAGAGTAAGTACAACTCCAGTTCACGTACTGATTATTGTGATCTCAATATCGTCCCCGGGACGAAATTAGGAGCCCAAAAATATATTTTCATAATTTGAGTATTTTTGTTAAAGCTTTTTTATAACTCTTTCTAACAATGTTAACGCGTTTTTGATTATTTTTAAGAATAAAGGAATATTGAACCTAATGTTTGACGTTTCATTTATTACTGTGGTATTTTTTTCAATTTTTTTAGATTTGTTTTACAAAAAGGGGACGACATTTGGCGACTCTACCTTATTCTAAATTAGTTGCCTCAGAATAACCATTGTACTAATTTTCACTAAAATCCGTTGTAATTGAGACATTTTAATAGCCATGTTGGATCCGCCATCTTGGATTTGGAAATTTTGGTAATGTTCTAAATTAGTTTAATAAGTATAATCATTGTTATAATTTTCATTAAAATCTGTTGTAATCAAGACCATGTTGGATCCGTCATCTCGGATTTGGAAAATTTCATAATATTCAAAATCAGTGACCCAAAAACAATCATTGTACTAATTTTCATTAAAATCCGTTGAAATCGCGAACGCGCGAACGGTCAAAATCGCGAAGTATAAAATAAAAAATGCTATTAAAAAGTAGGGGTTGGTGGTAGAAGGGTAAAAATTTAGGACTAAATGTGTTTTTTAATGCCACACCATAAAAAAATTACAAAAAAAAAATTTGTCCAAAAAATAAAAAAACTTTTTTTAGGGTGACCCACCCTTAACATCTAGGGGTATAAAAATTAGTTATAAACCTATTCTCATACCTACTGAATATATATATTAAATTTCATCAAAATCGGTCAAGCCGTTTCGGAGGAGTATGACCACTAACACTGTGACAGAAGAACTTTATATATTAGACTATTAAAAAGTAGGGGTTGGTGGTAGAAGGGTAAAAATTTAGGACTAAATGTGTTTTTTAATGCCACACCATAAAAAAATTACAAAAAAAAAATTTGTCCAAAAAATAAAAAAATTTTTTTTAGGGTGACCCACCCTTAACATCTAGGGGTATAAAAATTAGTTATAAACCTATTCTCATACCTACTGAATATATATATTAAATTTCATCAAAATCGGTCAAGCCGTTTCGGAGGAGTATGACCACTAACACTGTCACAGAAGAATTTTATATATTAGACTATTAAAAAGTAGGGGTTGGTGGTAGAAGGGTAAAAATTTAGGACTAAATGTGTTTTTTAATGCCACACCATAAAAAAATTACAAAAAAAAAATTTGTCCAAAAAATAAAAAAATTTTTTTTAGGGTGACCCACCCTTAACATCTAGGGGTATAAAAATTAGTTATAAACCTATTCTCATACCTACTGAATATATATATTAAATTTCATCAAAATCGGTCAAGCCGTTTCGGAGGAGTATGGCCACTAACACTGTGACAGTAGAATTTTATATATTAGATTATAAAGATTTCTTTTGAAGACACAACTAAATTTTTTGAATGCTGCTCTTTAAATTTTTTGCTTTTCAGTGACTAGTTCCCTGTAGAATAGGAAAATATAAACATTTAAACTTTATTGTTTTTTTCAGCTCCTTTATTATAAATCTAACTACATCTTTTTTTATTTGAATATTAAGTCATGAAGTTGACAAAAACAAAAATTGTGTTTCTTTTGTTAGTATTTTATTATATATATATATGAGTCTCAAAAATGAGCCGTCCAAAAAAAGAGGGTTCGATGGCGGACCGGACACTCAATCTCAGAAACGGTAAGTCCGAAACAAAAAAACAAAAAAGCATGTTAAAAATGAAGATATTTTATGAGGCAATTCACCACAATTAGTAAAAAAATCGGTAAAAAAAAATGGCGAATGTTTGAGAAAACATTTGAAAAAATCGCATTTTTTCCACTTTGTTCGGTTTGCAAATATTTTTTTTAATCAACTTTTTCGCAATTTTCTGGTCCTACAATAGACCTAACAAACAAAACTGAATCGGCTTAGGAATTTCTTTAAAAACTATAGATAATGTTTCTTAGTATTAACTTAATAGATATTTCTTGCTTTTGTTTCACTTAATTCGATTGTTTATTTCTCTTTTATATTTTTACAAATTGTATCTAATACAAATTTTATGTCTCATAAAATAGAGTAAAATAAAATAAAAAATTAAAAAAAAAAATTTAAAAAAGTTTTAGAATTATTTATTTTACATTAGTTGAGTTATAGCAAAACTTAATCAAACTGTGACTTTTAAAAGAATGCATAAAAAGTGAAATAAAAACATAAGTAACTGAGAGGAAAACACAAATGGCCTGAAATTCTGCAACCATATTCTTTCACATACCAAAATTTGAGGAATAAAACTTCAATCGTTTTGTTATGTCGCATATAAGTAGTTTAAACTTATTTAAGGAATTATTTCAAAGATATAACATTAAAAGATTTATCGGGCATAATTGAAATCGTTATAACAAAGAGATAAGTAATACAGTATCTCATTTATCAATTTTAGCTTTTATTCCCTTGGGTTGTTCAATTTATGAACAAAACCCATTTCTTCCCAAAATATATTTGTCAACACTTAAGAAGTTTGATGATAAAATGTTGTTTCCTTCAAAGTTTCCAAGGGCATGA
Organism: Dysmachus trigonus; assembly: GCA_949715965.1. Classification (NCBI taxonomy): domain Eukaryota; kingdom Metazoa; phylum Arthropoda; class Insecta; order Diptera; family Asilidae; genus Dysmachus; species Dysmachus trigonus. The sequence goes on from OX454319.1 coordinate 35,459,461, forward strand.
TAGTCACTAGACAAAGATATTGTCAGAGATAATGGAAACATTATCCAAGATTGTGCTGCGGTGAAGAACTATTATTATCACCTGTAATTAATTCCTGATATCTCCGGAAAACGTGAGGAAACATAGACCTGTATCCTTATCTCTGGCATTTAAAGGAAGCAGTTATAGCTTTGAGATGACAATCATAAAGCGAACAATAAAGCAGCAAGAGATATAGGGCTTTAGGAAATAATAAACCTTGTAAATATTATACGAATAATGAACAATATTTTGCATTGGATTCAAGGCTATTATTTTTAATTTTATTTTAAGCATCTCGTGTTTACCAAGAGATAAGAAAAAACATATTTTCAACAATATTCCTTAGTACAGCAGCATGTTGTACATACTATATATGTATATTGTGGGTCGCTTTTTTCGAACCCATTTTAAGCTTAGGGATGAATAAAGTACAGGCATTGTTGGAAGGGCGAGCAAACTAGAATACCCTAATTTTCTCATAAATAAATGCGGTTAATGTGATTTTGAAATGGTCGTTAATTTCCCAAGCACATTAGTCTATAATCGCACTTCCGGCCGTAAAAGGCATTTCAGTTACAGATGCACGCTACATATGTTTTTCGAAAGCTGCTTAGTATTATCGCACTGCGCAAGGAAAAGGGACTAATGTGTTTATGGTATGGCCCACAACCCACAAGTTTTCTTACAATTTAATACTAGCCTACCTAAAATTTACGTTAATTTTAAAATTCAAGAAATTTTACGCTAAAAAATCATTTTAACATTGTACAAAACCGTATAAAATCGATTATGATAACCACCTATTGAATGATAAAGCTTTCTAAAGATTTCTTAAACAAATTTTGGAATTACTTATTGTATATTAGTTGAGTTATAGCAAAACTTAATTAAACTGTGACTTTTAAAATAATGCATAAAAAGTGCAATAAAAACATAACTAACCGAGAGGAAAACTCAAATGGAAGTCTTGTATTGATAAATGCGTCAAACCAAGGCCTAAAATTCTAATCCGATTTGCCTGCCTTAGATTTAATATTATTGGTCACAAATGTGGTTTGATATATCAGAATGATACTTTCCAGTTCAATAATGTGTGCGATGTGCTATATCATATCTTGTACCGCATGTTATGTCATATCATAAGTCATGTGCCATGTGATGTCATGTATCATGTCATATGTCAAGCCATGTTGTCACGTAGCATGCCAAAGTAAATAAAAGCACCCACCGAACTAAGGAAAAATAATATTTCTTTCATAAAAAAGTAGTGTAAATTAATGTAAAAGTATTCATTTGTATTTATTTATAGCACACTATTATACAAAACTGTAAAAAAGTACTACGATTACCATTACAATTACCAGTACAAGACCAGCAAAACAAATTACCAGTAACATTACTAGAATTGGAACTTCAAAAAATTTAATTCCCATTAACAGCTAATGGTTTTGGTACTTCACCATTACCCTACTCCAGAAGCATTACTTAGCATTACCTGGCATTTCTTAGAAACACTCAGCGATTAATGCTAGGTAAAGATGAGTACTGTTAAATAATTCTAGGTGATGCTGAGTATTTCTAGGTAATGTCAGGTAATGCCTCTGAAGTACGATAGGTGTGGAATACCAATACCATTGCTTGGTAATGATAATTAAAGTTTTTGAGACGTAATAAAAAAACCAGCGGGTTGATACCAAATACCAAGGATGATTTACCAAAAGATTTAGTGTAAGAGCGTAAAAGCATGGATGCTTTATTGATTTTGTGATCTAAAAATAAAAATAAGTTTTCCTTTAATTTCAAGTAGCAGTTTAGTTTAAGATGCAATAATTTTATCATAGCCGAACTTTTGTTTCAAAAATTCGGGTCGGGACTACTTGAACAATAATTAATTCTTAACCATCTACATTCGAATTTTTTGTTTTTTTATGACTAATTACTAAACTCGATTGACAATTAAATGGTACGTTTGTATAAGAATTGCATAATATTTAGATAAGGTATTATCTTTGTAGCTTTCATTTTAATTTAAAGACTTATTTACAAACTGAACTGTTAATGGAGGCAATGAATTTCTTTATAAATAGTTTAAATGTTCTTAGTAATAAGCAAAAAGTGGTTATTGAGTTTTAAAACTTTTATTATGTTTTTGGTTGTTATTGTTTGTATTTAGATTTTTATATTGATGGTTTGAAAATTACAACAATTATATATATAATTAAATAATGTATAATTAAATTAATTTAATAGTTATATTTGAGATTATTGTGGTTGTTTTCCAAAAGTTGGTAGTTATTTTTAAAATGTGGCTTTCATTTTGGTTGTTCTTGATTTTGATTGATTTGATTTGCCATTGAATTAATTTGGTAATTTTGTTTATTGATATGATTGAAGTGCAAATGCTATAAATTTGTTTCCAAAAAAAAAAACAGAAAATATGTATCTACCAGTGGCGTGGGGTCCATATAACACGATTCCTACCGGCTTCCCTTTTGGGAACTCATCCTATTCCCGTAAATTTAAAACTTGTTCTATGCCTGTAAAATTCCTGGAAAGCGCTCCCAAAATTCATCTCGTAAACATGGCAAAACAAGTGTTACAACCAAAAACAACCATAATCTGTTGTTGCACTACGATGGAACCTTCCCTCGCACCGTAGCAGGTTCTATCAAGGGGTTGCATCGGGTATGAAGTGCTCGCTCGCTGCTTCTGTAAGCCGGTCATTTTACGGCTTACTCAAGCCCACACTTTTCTCCACGAGTAACAAAGAAATCGTGTGTGATATCCTTTGCTCACTAAAGGCAAATCCTATAAGAAAATAACACGATAGAAACCGGCTTCTCGGCTGTTTTTGTTTTGCAGAAGTTGAAATTCGGGTCACTTCGGCGGGTGGTTGTTTATTTCTTAGAATGTCAGCTGATTCGTGTCTTCTCTATGAACGGGTGTGAGTGTAGTGGTGCTCTATAACACGGTAGAAAGCGGCTGCTCGGGTGAGTGGGGTTGGTTGGGGTGGGTTTGGTTATTAAATCTCTTTGATACTGAAGGGGCTGTGAATTGTAGGAGTGAATGCTCCCTTATTTCACAAGAACACGGCAGAAGTCGTCTTCTCGGAAGGGAGGGGTGTTGTGGTTTTGTTTATTATATTTTAATAAAAAAATTGTTAACTTGTGTCTCTTTTTGCCTTGGTGCTCAACGGATTGTGACTTATGAGTGTGGTGTGGTGCTATTTTATTACCTCTCGATAACACGATAGAATCCGGCTTCTCGTCATTTCTCAGATTAAAACTCGGTATAGTTCCTTTAGTCAACTAAAATTTTTAGATTTACTTAATAAATCAAAATATGATTATTTTGCTCAATCAAGTCCTAACGAAAAGATATCATTTTTAATTACAGTTTTCCCGGGAATTTTTCCAGTTTTCTGCTTTAAAAAATGAATTGAACGTTTTATATACCACTTCTTCATTACGGCAATTTGATATTCTCCCGCTTTACTCGCATATTAAATGTGGCATTTTAAAAGATACTTTTCCTCAAATTTTAAACTTGTGTTGTATATTTTTAGCTCTTCCCATTACAGTTGCTTCCGCGGAAAGATCTTTTTCAGCCCTTAAGAGAATACATACTTATTTAAGAAATTCTCAAACCGAAGAAAGGCTCTCAAATTTAGCACTCTTATCGATAGAAAAACACCTTCTTTTACAAATTAGAAATCAGTCGAATTTTTACAATGATGTTTGGCAGAATTTATAAAAAAAAAACCTTAGATTAGTTTTTGAGTATAAGTAAGATTAATTATATTTCATATCAACTTTTCACAGTTTTTGTTAACCGCTTTAGTTTGATTGCACGATACACGCGACTATAACGGTTTTTTTCAAAGACACTTATATTATTCTTGAAGTTCATTGTATATATGTCCATATTTATTCATAATATTCATATCGCACTTAACTTCCAATGACTTTAAGTATGATAGAAGTGGCCGACTAAATTCGACAAGAATACACGCAGTCACTGTTGAACACATTTTGTAATATCTGACTTCATTTGGTGAGTTTTTTTTCGCTATTAAGTTTCTGATTTTTGCACCGGCTTACCTTCTCAAAAATTTCACCCCACGCCACTGGTATCTACTAAAGCAGGACTAAAATATATTTTTTTTTTAAAGAGAAGTTTGGAACAGGGAAATTAATTTATTTAAAATTGTATGTAGCAAGTCATTTTGATGCACTGTTTAAGAGTGATTAAGTGAAAAATTTCTTAACTATGCATGTAACTCAGCGTTCTATTGGTCTCGGAACGTTAATAATCCTGTTTTGCCATACTTTCTCCTGTACGCAAATCAGGAAATTATAATTTGAAATTACGAAGGATATGGGATTATCTACCTAGCTCCAGAAAATTTTCGAGTTGTTTCGTGTAATTAAATTGGATGCGTTCCTCTTTACCAATTAAATTTGGAGGAATTCGTTGGATTATAAGCACCCTGGCAGGATTCGAGGCATAATTACTTTACGACGCATTTCTGCGAGAGTGCAAGAAGTAAGTTTGTTGGCAAATTGCAGGTCCCGAGAGCGTATCGTTTTACATTACGCTAGAAAAGACAAAATCCCGTCAACAGGCTAAGGCGGGCGGGGAAGTTAGGAAAGGCGCACCTCGCAAGACTAGAGCTAAAGAAATTCATGAAGTCGTGTAAAATTTCGCTCCTCCTCAGCCGGGAAGAATTTCAGCATTTGGTGCGCGATATCCAATTTTAATGAATTCAGAAAATGCTACATGAAAAGGAGAGTTGGGATGCGAATCTTGAAATGAGGACTCAGATGAAGAAAGCATGTCTTACTCCACTTCGTCGCGTAGGCTGACACAGGCGGCAGAGCTACTACACGCGAAGGATGGGAACGCAATTAGTGAGTGTGCCTGAAACTTTCTCCCGAGCGGAGAAGGCTTGGAGCCTCAATTTTCCACAATATCTTGCCGCTCGCACTTTCAAGGTAGCGCCGGGAATAAATTTGTCTAATTGCATTCATGAATAGTAATGCGACAACTTAGCTGTTGTCCTTTTTTGTGCGCGCAATGCTCCGGGAGGTGCCCGTCCGTGGATGGATAATACGCCAAAAGTCTTAAGCTTAGACATAATGTTTCATTACAACAAAGAAAGAGGGTAGCAGAGGAATAACCAGATTTAAGGCATTACGGAACGCACCGGATTACGAAAGTATGCTAATTTATGATAATCGTACGTCTGTGCAGGGAAATGGTGTTGCCTATAAAACGGGGAGTGAAATAAAAACTTCGGGAATCTTTGTCAACAGTCGATTGCGCCGGTTAGAGGAGCAGACTGAATTTATTTTCCATGTGAATGCTGAAAAAGCCCCCAAATGAGCCGCCCACGCGAAGCTTTTTTCAAGGATCATAAAAAATTTCAACAATTTATGTGAAAGGTGTTTTTTTGTTCCACCCGAAATACCTCAGTGCGCATTTTTGCGCTCTCAGAATTCTGGACATACTTTTTCCACAAAAATCTCAGCCGTTTTGCCCAGGTCTGCATACTTTTGCCACAATTGAAATAAAAGAAGTTTTCCTTTAAAGTCTGATTAGTTCGCAGTGTTCCCGCAGTTCCTCCCTCGGCGGAAATTTTGCTGCCACCAATTTCTCTCAGATCTTTTGGAAATAGGCAAAGGGACAAACCTTCACGCCATTCGGGAACTAGCTACGTTAAAGGTTCTTGAGGCGCCGCTAGAACTGCTATTTGTATTAGAAGTTGGTGTTTACTTTTGAAAAATTTTCAAAGTTATTATGCAAATAGAATTAACCCCTCGTGCTATCGTCAGTTTCGTGAGGTTAAAGCATTTTTGTGATTCAGCGCGATTTTGGTTGTAGAACAATTCTCAACTTCTCACTTGTTTTCGTTCTTTGTATGCGAATATTATGTGATTTTGTGATTAATGAGCTGATTTTCGTTGCACCTTAAGATGATTGAAAAGCATATTTTGAGCTTGGAAATTATGTAATTAAGAAATATAAAATAAGTTTCTATTTAATCTCGGGTGAGAATTTTTATTTCGATATTAGGCTGAAAGGCCAAGTACAGACCGAGTATAAAGTCTATACTATAAACCGAGTACTAACGTGCCGGACGATAATTTTCGATTAAACCGAGAGGCTGAGAACAGGATGAGTCGACACTGACATAATAGCAGTTTAATATAACGAATGCCGATGTAACGAATAATCGGTTTCATAAACATCTTTTTCAAACGCATTTATGTCTCTATATAGAGAACGACAAAATAAATGTAAATTCGATATATGTATAGGTAAGTCTTGTGATTACTTTTGTATACTGCATCCTGTAAGTTTGGTTTTGTCCAGTTATACACCCATGAACCCATTCCACAATTTGCACGGTAGATAAGTACCAAGAAAAATTGCTGCAAACTTGTAAAAAACCACAATATGCTGGAAAAATGTTAAGGCCGTGTAACACGAATCAAAAAAAATATAAAGAAAAGTCGTAGATATGCTCATAATAATCCTGTAAAGTAATACAAATATTTAATAACAAAATGAAAATTAGTTCTCCTGGATACTAAATCTCGAAATTATAATTTCATAAAAAATATTCAAAGATTCACATTTTTACACAATGTACTATTTAAATTAATTTATTAAAATTAAAAATAATACACAAAAACCAATAAAAACAAAAACATGTACATATAAAGTATATACATATATAGTAGAGATGCCACGAATATTCGGCAACTATTCGGTATTCGGCTATTCGGCCACTTTTTTTCGCTATTCGGTATTCGGCCGAATATGGTTAACTATTCGGCCGAATACCGAATAGCAATTTATTTATTATTTTCTTATTACTAGCTGTTTTCCCGCGACTTCGTCCGCGTAAATTATAGCCCATGTCCTTTCTAAGGCTCTAGAGTATCTGTGTACCAAATTTCATTTAAAACGGTTCAGCAGTTTTGGCGTGAAATCGTGATAAACAGATTTACTTTCGTATTTATGATAAAATATAGTAAGGATTACCAAATAAATCATGAAAAAAGAACTCAAAATATTACTCACAAAGATATATTTATTTAACCAAAAAAAAGAACTAACAAATTAATATTTAAAATCTACCAGTGGTAAGTTATGATGAATGAAAACTATTTTTTCAGCGTTTGTTGATAGCAGACGATTGCGTTTTTCCTCATAAATTATACCTGCTTCCGAAAACAGCCGCTCACTATACGCACACTGCTACCGGGAGATGATAAATACATCTTAGCAAATTGTAAAAGGGTTGGATATTGTTTCGCGTTTGCTGACCACCACTTGTAAGGGTCTGCTGTCCGATCTAAACGAACAGATACCATGTAAAAATCAAGTTCATTTGCAACAGAATTTTTCTGTTCCAGACCTTCATCTGAACGAACATTTTCTGCAGCGACAGTTGCGACTTGTCGCCCGCGGAAAGTACTAAGTGTGGCCGAATATTCGGCTGCCGAATGTTCGGCGCTTCGGCCAAGAACCTCGCCGAATATTCGGTATTCGGTATTCGGCCAAATTACTATTCGTGGCATCTCTAATATATAGTACACAAAAAACAATAAAAACAAAATCATGTACAGTACATATAACATGCTCTATACTAAATATTAAAAACATATAAATTGTTTGTCTTTGGTTTAGAATTCATATTCTAGTGTACATAAATCCCAAAATAAATAAATTACATTTTTTTACAATATTCGACTATAACCTTAAGGACATAAAAATAATTTTCCTGTTATTTATACATCTTTTCTTTCCGGTTAACTTCTATGATTATCAATAATAAATCTAGTTTGATTATTATTGTCAAGAGTTCTTTAATTTTTTCTAATTCGTTTCTCTGTGTAATGAAATACTAATACTTAGCACTAATTCATATATTTAATAACTCTGATATAAGTAATAGGTACTTAAACATTTAAAGAATTGGGGGTCGTACCACAGATAGAATTATACTAGGTGGTTGCATTAATTCCCTCTGTTCACAATATAGATGTGGGAGCTATTTTTACACTGAACTATAATTACTGTGACATGTACATTCATTAAGTGATATTTAATATACAGTGAAAAATGGATCGCGATAAGTTGTTTTTTCGATGTATACATCTGTATTATTTCGATTCGAAAAAGAGTGCTCTGAAGCTAACCGATTACTCGTGGAAACTTATGGGGTATCTGCTCCATCCGAAACAGTATGCAGAGATTGGTTTAGAAGGTTTAAAAGCGGTGATTGCGATAATTATGACAAAGAAGATCAACCGAAAAATTTGAAGATGAGGAATTAAAAGGACGATAATCCCGCCCAATCGCTTAGAGAATTAGCTCAACAACTTGGAGTCGATAAATCAACTGTATCGCGACGTTTGCATGCCATTGGGAAGATTAGGTTAGGTTAGGTTGCCGTGGCTGCCTGGCGGCGCACTTAGGCCACAAGGGCCCATTGTGATACCACACGGGGGCTTTTCCCATAAAAACTAGCTAACCTTTGAACCACTTCGTGCCTTTGATGAAGTGTTCAATGTCTCTGATGTTCTTTGAACTCAGATCCGACAAATCATCAAAGAAATAAGCGCCCAGATGTTGGTTTCTGCACATTGCTAGTGCTGGGCATTGGCACAGGAGATGGGTTATATTTTCCTCCTCCTCCTCATTGTGACAACTTCTGCAGAAGTCGTTGGAGGTAACGCCTAGTCTATTGGCATGTTTGCCTACGAGGCAATGCCCCGTAATTACCGCTACGACGCTACTAATGGCCTCCCTCCTGAGAGTAATTAGATTCTTAGACCTATTACGGTCAAATGTTGGCCAGATCTGCCTGGTGGTCACGCAAGTGTTCTCGTTCCTCCACCTATTATCGGCGATCCTTAAGTATGATCGTACAATCTCTGCTTTATGGGAGGCGAGCGGTGTCCCTATCCGCCGAATGATGTCCTTTTCTGGAAGGGTCGTTCCCTGCCTGGCTAGCTCATCCGCTCTTATATTGCCCGGGACATCACTATGCCCTGGTACCCAGATTATGCTAATGTTAACCCCCTCCGCTACTTTATTAAGCAGAGAGCGGCAGTCCGCAACCACCTTTGATGTCGTATACACACCTGTAAGTGATTTAATTGCAGCTTGGCTGTCAGTAAAGATAGAAATACCCCCGGAAGAAGATATATTCTCCTGCAGCCATAAGAGGGCTTCCATGATAGCCATGACCTCCGCCTGAATTACACTGCAGTGGTCTGGCAGCCGAAATGACGTTTCGAGGCTTAGTTGCTCCGAGTATATTCCACCTCCAACTCTGCCCTTCAACTTTGAGCCATCGGTGAATATCTTAACCGAGTTTGCTTTGCTAAGGAGCTCTTCCCCCCACTCATGTCTCGCTGGGATGAGCGAGTCGAATTTAATCTCGAAACAGGGGTTTGGAATAGTATAGTCCAAGCCCTGGGTACAAGTGCTGAGGATTTTTGAATGTCCATAATCCATGCGTGCCCAGGGATGCACAGAATTGAGCCTAGCGGCAGTGGAGGCTGCAGTTTGCTTGCCAAAGAGTTCCATTGGAAGAAGATGTAGGATGACATTTAGGGCTTTGGTGGGAGTTGTCCTAAGAGCACCCGTGATCAAGACAGAAGCCATTCTTTGGATCTTGTCCAGCGCATTCTGGTGGCATTTCTTCTCCAGGGCGGGCCACCACACTAACACCCCGTATACCAGTATCGGTCTGATTACTGTCACGAAGAGCCAGTGGACGATGCGTGGTTCTAGGCCCCATCTTTTGCCGATTGCGTTTTTGCATGAATACAAGGCTATTGTAGCCTTGCGTACTCTTTCAGCAATATTGGCTTTCCAATTCAGCTTCCTGTCAATAACGAGACCAAGGTATTTTACCTGGTCCGTGAGTACCAACCTCACTCCGCCAAGGAGTGGTGTGTTAAAAGAGGGAATCTTGTACTTCCTGGAAAATAGTACAAGTTCCGTTTTGCTCGGGTTAACGCACAAGCCACTATTTACACTCCACGCTGTGAGCTTATTTAGGGCTTGCTGTAACACCTCCGACAGCGTATTCAGGTATTTGCCTGATACTGCAATGACAATGTCGTCCGCATACGCAACCACGCAGCAGCCCGAGCGGTCAAGATCTAGGAGGAGATCGTTCAGGGTCAGGTTCCACAGAAGCGGCGACAGGACCCCTCCTTGGGGGGTGCCCCTGTACACATGTCTCCTGATGGAAGATGCCCCGAGAACTGATTGGGAAGATACAAAAGAAGGAAAATGGTTGCCACATCGATTGACCGACAGTGCTATTGCGAATCGGCTAACCATCTGCATTTCATTACTTGCAAAGCAAAGAAAGAAGAGTTTCTTATGGTGTATTGTGACCGGAGATGAAAAACTGATCTATTTTGAGAATCCAAAACGAAGAAAATCATGGGTTGATCCTGGCCAACCGAGAACATCGACTCCAAAGCGGAACATCCACGCTAATATGGCAATCCTCTGTATTTGGTGGGATATGGAAGGAGTTGGCTATTACGAGTTGTTAAAGCCTAATTAAACAATCACCGCTGAGCGTTATGAACAACAGTTAGAGAATTTGTAAAAAAATTCGATGATGATGAACAGACCATCAATTGCATCGAATCGACAAAAAATGATTCTTCTTCATGACAACGCTCGGCCTCATGTTGCTTTGAAGGTCAAACAAAAACTGATGGAGTTTGAATGGGAAACCCTCCCCCACCCAGCGTATTCTTCAGACCTGGCTCCATCAGTCTATCATCTGTTTCGGTCGATGCAGCATGATTTCGAAGACAGCCATTTAAAAAATTATGAAGAAGTCCAAAAATGGATTGCTAATTGGATAGCCTCAAAGGAAAGAGCTTTCTTTCGCCGCGGAATTCAATTGTTGCTAGAAAAGTGGGAGAAGGTTGTAGCTGCTGAAGGCGCATATTTTGATTAAAATCAGTACAATTATTATCATAGAAATAAACGTTAAAAAAACATAAAAAACTGCGACTTTTAATTCAACCACCTAGTACTTCTTAACAATAAATTCAATTTCGGCGTCCCAATAAATAGTTTGGGGTTTCCAGAATTGGCTGAAAAAAATAATTATATCACTTCACTAGAGTATCAAAGCAAGTTTCATAAACATAAATTAAATTTTTTTCAGAATAGAAAAATGAATTTTGACATTTTTCAGTAAATCAAAACTTGTCTGTAGTTTTTAATTTTTCATTATCTTTTTTTAACATACTATATGTATATAATTAGAAATTTCAATTCAAATCAAAGTTTACCATATTGTGCAGATATTACTGCGACATTAATAACTTTATGCCTAAGCAATGTCTGTTGACGCGAAAATAAGAAAATTTAGTTTTTTTCACACAATGGAAAATATTGTTCACAATATAACACTCTGAACATTTTTGGATTGATACAAATTTAGGACGTGTCCCTGGATTTTGATATAAACTGTTTACATATTGCAATCATTCCGTTTTCTTTTACCCCCATCCATAAGCAATGTTGGTTCAAGTTTTGCTTGCTTGAAAAGGAAATTGCTTTCTAAATATATTTATATTTTAATATGACTTAAATACGTCTCAATTTCCTCTCACAGAATTTAATTAAAACAGTTCAAATGTCTTTGAAAATTAATTACCTTTGAGATATGTTCATATTACATAAACATGCTTTTTATTTCGAAGAGGTTGTTTTAAATTACCTTTCCTTTAATACGCAATAAAATAAACAGCTTTTTAAAATAGGACATGTCATCCTTATAAACTTGACATGAAAATTATTTTCAGATTCAATTTTCAAAAAATCTTTGAAGTCTCGTCAATTTCCAATCAATATATAAGGTAATATGTTATGGATGTGCTCTTACCTAAACATACGAATTATTTCTCTTCATTCCGTAAAAGTTGAAATCATTTAATAGTTGTCATTGTGAATAAAATTTAATTATTGCTGAAAGCCTTTCGCGAAAATTCTTTGTATTCAATTGCATAACAATCGTGTCTGAAAATGCTGACTCCTTTACTTTTGACAAATCAGTTTTAATAACCGAACGTAATACTATCAACGCGGCGGCACCCAGTTGTTCTAATTTGGAATATTTTTCAAAAGGAAATTCATTTTCGCGGCCCCAAAAAAATCCCAATTCTTTTAATAATGAAATCCTTTTGCGACGGCCATTGGAAACGTCCTCGACACAAAGGCTAGTTGAGAGCAGGCTCTTCGATGTGTGAAGTCTCATCACTTACAACTTTTTAAATAATGGAACTTTCAATGTCAGTCTAAATGAGAATATTTTAATGAAGGAATTTTCTGGCGTAGCCAAAAGCATTCTGGTTTTACGAGTTTCATTTGTCTTGCTTAGCATACAAAATTACACCCAAGTAAATTCCCCAGCGTAGATGGGAGCCGTGCCCTCAAGCGGGAAAACATGAAATTTAGATGTGGAGGCAGACATTAATTTTGCACTTTAAGGCAGGTTTTGCTTGAATAAAATTGCCCATTTCCATGGGTTTTAGGATCATGTTTATGTGAAGTTTTTTATTTGACAAGCAAATATGATACGAATAAGTTCTCCTAATTGTTTACCGTAGGCTTGTTTATGCTTGGGTCTTACCAAGATTTATATTTATTAACATCCTCGTCTCATCAAAGTAGTTCAAATTACTTCAAATTACTGGAATCATTAAATTAGAAAAATATTATTATTTTTACCGCATTTTGGGTTTTATTTAGTGAAGCAGGTGTAAAAATTTAAATTAAAAGGACAAAGATCAGCTAAATGAATAAACTTAAGAGCAACTCGAATCAACATTTTAAGCCCATTATTCCCACTAGAAACTTGAAGTAATTAATAAGAATTAATCTGAAGGGAAATTTTAACTTTACTTTTGAAACTTTACTAGGATCCTTTGAAAAAGTTTTAAAGAATCAAAAGAGAGCTTATTCGTGCTTTCCTAATTCTTGTTTGAACCTATAGATCCCCGAAATATATTTGAAAGATTGCTACATATCTCATATTATTATTTTTTTATTAGAATATCTTTTTAATTGTAATAAGTTTAAAATATTATTTCTTATTCAAGAATAAGTCAAATGTATTTTGAACTAAACTAATTAATAAAATGTCCATGTAATAATTATAATTTTTAAGAATCATTCTTTTGTGTGAGAATCTTTGGCAACATATTAAATTTTGTTTCAATAAACATTTTTCAAATAAGAGCTAATTTTAAAAATAAATTCTAAAATCGGGACATAGAGAAGCTAGAGTTCACAAATTTTAATTATTTCCTGAACCCTTCTAAAGCGGACGTATCTACTTACATAAAAATATGGTTTATTTATACACACAAAATAATATCTTGTTCAAACAAATAATAATAATCAAGTACTTTTGCTTTTGATTTTCACCTAATAAGCATGATGACAAGTCTATTTAAAAATTATAAAACCATTTTGTTATTAAAATTACATATCAGGTTGAAACTATATAACGGAATTAGTTCGTTCAACAAGGTCCATTGTACTATACATCTAACAAGAAGGTTAGTCGATCACAGTTTTTGTATTAAATACCTTCAAAGCAACCAAGTTTCTACACTAAGAGAAAAATAACATTCTAATATCAAGAATGATTAAGAGAGAAACATTGACCATGTATAAACAATGACTAGGCATGTAAATTGGAAGTTAAAAATTAACAAATGTATTCTAGTAAAATTTCCATGCATTCCATTTATTTCAACATTTCTATAGTACTATTGACATCAAAATAGTTCGATGAACTACGATCTATTTGATTGAAGCAGAAAATCCGTATCAGATAAAATGTCAGTATGGTGTCATTATTGAATCAGCTAGAAATATTTTTTTCAGCGTTCATTATTATTTGCTACTCCAAGTTTTTCGTGGATAAATGGGTTTAAAATAAAATTTTGATTCGGGGAGATTCTAGATAAATCAAACCATATTTTATTCCCTAGAATATGCATATACATCCCTCGTTTTTTAATAAGAATAGGCTATACATATTTTGATCTTTTAAAACTTTTTCAAGGATCTAAAGGTTCAAAAGTAGAACTTAATTTTGAGCGGCGGATAGAATGCAACAAAAAGGATCATCATCTTTGGGCTCTAAGTAGAACTAAAAATTCCAGTCGGGAAGCAATTGCAATTAAATCGATTTAATGCAGCTGCGGCTCTTAGGGTATGCTCTTTAATTCTTAATTGGGGCGGATAAAGCTAGATATTTGGGGTTGCGGTGAGGTGTAGGAGGAGTGACTTGATTTGCATGTCATTATTAGCATATTTATCACCCAATTAGATCAGCCCCAATAATCATTCAATGTATTTACAGGAACAATTAAGCTGCCACTACTACTGGTCAATTAATTTTCTTTGGAAATTACAACCAATTAAAAACACAATACCTCACCTAAAATACATATCTGATTAGATCAGGACCAAAGTTGGGCTCTGAAATAAACCAAATCAGTTTAATTGACCATATAGTAATATGAATTACGTTATCTTGTACGCAAGCAGTTGAAGTTGCTATATGAAAACGATATATAGTACATATAAAAATATAGTACGAATAAAAAACCACAGTATTCAGTATTAATCCTATAACGATAATGTATCGAAGTCGATTCATTTTTATTCTAATCTTTTCATTTTCTAATATATATTCATTACATGAAATCTTCAATTGCAATAGTGTTAATTAAGTGATTTTTTTTTTTCAAATCAATTTTTATTATTATTATTTTTATTACTCTAATGTCAAAATAATTAATTCGTTTTCCTTATGCAAATGTGGAATAATTGAGCAATTCCGAAGAGCAGGATAAACGCCAAGACAGATGAATAAGTTTAATTTAATTAATTATAATTATCAAAAGACAATAATAGATACTATTCTTTATCATGACGGGCAGTGACCTGAAATGAGGCAAATTCACGTCCTTAATTTCATCTCCTTTATCACTTTAGCTGCCTTCGGCGGGTCATGATGGAAAATAAAAAATTGTTGTTTCTTTTCGAATTTGCTTCCTTTAAAATGTTTTTAAAACATCCCATCACTCATTTATGTAAAGAAAATAATCATTTCCCTCTTTTTGAGCGCTGATTTCGGATTTTTGCCGACTATGCTTAAGGTGGTGGTTGGTTTTTATCGAAAACTCGGTCCTTCATTTCAACTGATGTACGATGATGATTAGTCAAGTAAGTACAATAAGAAATTCAATTCAATTCAACTCAATATGTTTATATGGTGACAGTATGTAGAATTCTGCATAGTACTTAATACTAATCTAATTCATTAAAAAAGAAGAGGAGGAAGAGGAGAGGGGGAGCAGAAAAGGAAAAAATTAATTTATATATAGTTAGAAATTTTAAAATATATTTTTTTTTTCTTAATGTACATATTTTTAAATACACCCACAGAAAATTTCATGTTAATCCGGTGAATATACTCGAAGTTACACGCATATTTGTAATGGCGTGTCCGAGTTTTTTTACTATAAGTAAAGTGCTTTTGAAACTTTAAACGCGTTTTTCTCAAAACTGTGTTTTTAAAGTCGGTGAGCAAGATTTCTCGAAAACGGCTGAACCGATCGGTTTCAAATTTTAACACAAGCTTTTGAAGTATAATTTTTAGTAACTAGTCGAAGATTTTTTCTCACCGATAAATATTTTCCATTTTATAAACAATTTAAGGCCTAAATTGTTGTTTAAAATCGATTTTTTTTTTAAGAAGCCGCCATTTTGTCAAAAAAATTTATTTTGCTTATGTCTTCGATTAATTACAAGATAAAACATTATATTGACGAAATTGGTTTCGTTTTTTTATTTTTGATGATTCAGTCCAGAGATATCGTGCTTACCACAAGACGTCTTTTTTAGGGGTGCTCTCCGAGATCAGTTGTAGCAGTTTTTAAAATAATTATTTTTACAAATAATAAACATTAAAATATACTCAAGAGTTACCATAATACGTGTACAAATTTTTACATTAATAAATTAAAAGATGATTCCTGAAAAATCGATGTTTTTGGGCCTCCTGACTGTAAAACAGAGAAGAGAGAGTGAAGTAGACAGAAGAAAAGAAGTAATCAGTACGCCTGGTTTTTCCAAGCCTGGTCGCACGCCTGAATGAGCCTGCCAAAACTCCCGCGAGAAATCGTCCACAGAATAGGATCAGGTAGAAGGTTCCACCTTCGCGTGCACTGGACAAAGAACGAGCACTCGCCACATCGAGTTTGGAAACGCGGCAAAAGAAGTAATTTTTATATAGTCGACTTAGGATATTGAGCTTGCTGAAGTGGTAAGACGGCTGCTGGGAGTGGATAAGCTTATGAAGAAATTTTAGCATACGATGAGGTAGATAAGTCTCGAAAGGATAGCCCAACAAAGATGTTATGTACGGATTAGTATGAGAGAAGCGAGGGAGTCCATAGACAAAGCGGATAACGTCATTTAAAGCCATTATGAGCTTCCTGCGACACGAATGGTTCAATTTGGTGAATATTAGACTACCGAAAGTGAAATGAGGCATGATAAGTGCCTTAGCTAGGCATTTACGAAGGCCAATCTATAAAAAGCTATTACTAATCCATAGTTTCCTCAAGCAAGCATAGACTTTTCTGTTGCTGATATATGTGATAAGAAGCAAGGTAGTTTAGAATTAAGCACAATACCTAAGCTATTAGCTGAAGATACAAATGGGAGTATCGTGTTATTTAGCAATACAGGAGGCAGCTGGTTAGATACCAGTTCGACTCTGTATATGGCCAAGCAGTCAGATTTGCTGGGATTAAATACCAGTTCATTTAGAACCGAGCAACCGTAAACTCTCCGCAACTCATCATTTATACGAGTGATACATTCTTCCATTACACCCATCAGAAGGCTAAGGTAAATCTACACGTCATCTGCATAAAGATGGATAAATTGTTAATATCCTTCTTATTAACGTTTATTGAAATCAGTTCTGTGGCGCTTTAAGCATTTTTGCACTATTTTGGACTTTCAAGGATTAAGATGCTTCTATTAATTTTTAAAGCTCATGATTCTCTAAAAATGTGGCGAATAGAAAGTCATCTAGAAAAAGAGTTATTTTCATCTGCTGCAATAGGCAAATAAAATAAAAAGACTATTTTACTTACTGTTTTTAATCATCTTTAATCATTTGGCATGAACTGATCTGTTGGAAAATTTTTCTACATTAGTAATAATTCCACTGATACGATTAGATGGCTTATGGGAGACAAACCTTCGGGGTAGCAAGCATTTTTGGAATCATTTGATTTTATGCGCGCTATTTATAACCTCAGATGTTTTATGTGCGATTCGTTGTATTACTTTAAGTAACACAAGAAACGACGTCTCCAGAAATATTTGTTGAGATATATTGACTTCCCTCATCGAAGTGTGGAAAAAGTACCCGCTGTTGAAGATTTGATAACGATTCTTGTGCAAAATTTGAATACATTCTGTAGAAAATTGGTCGTAAGGTACTAATAAATATGACCGCCGATTTAAAAACTTACCTAAACTTTGTAAAATATATGCTTACATATTTTAGTAAATTTACCTAAAAGTCATCGATATGGTGTAGACAATTTTCCTATATTTTGTAGAAAATTCGTCTAGAATTTGTTGAGAATTTATCTATATTTTGTAGATTTTTCCGCATATTGTAGAAAATTTGTCTATTTTCTGCTATAAAATATAGAACGAGGGCCTACAAATTGTAGAAAATATGTCTAAATTTCGTAAAAAATCTCTTGAAAGCTTACCTACAAAATATAGGTGAATTAGCCACAAATTGCAGGGTGTTTGCTTAATTTCTGTGTAAAATTTACCTAAAGCAAATGCAAAATTTTCTGTTAAACTTACGTAATTCAATATAGAGAAACAAGGGAAACGGTTTAGCTGGATGAAAATCACCTACAGAAATTATGTGAGTTGCCTTCATTTTTAAGCTTTATATCTAATCTTTCTTAATTGTTATAATAGCTCAGTTTGTTAGGTGATGCATACAAACAGAGAAAAGTTTGTTGTATATTCGACAACCAGTGTTTGTAAATTTAACGAAACTATAAATTTAACATTATCTAACGTCAATTGTAAAATTCTATGTTTATTGCGTTGTTAATTCTAGAAATGCAGAATAAATTGTAAATTGTAGTCATTTTCACAATAAAAACTGAAATTCTTGTTGTCATTTTTATTGTGATATTGTGAAAATTAATTGTTAATATTACAGAAAGCAATAGAATCAACAACGAGAATCAACCTCCAATTTTACAATGAATTTACAAAGCTACAGCAAAAATTTGTAATTATAATTACAAAATTATTCAGATTAAAGTGTTTTACTGTAAAATTTACAACATTTGAAGAAAAATTGACAAATCTACAATACATTCGTTTCGTCGTCAAATTTACATATTACGAAATTGATTTCACTATAAGTTGTCAAAAGAAAGTAAAAAGATTCACTTGTAGTTCGCAGGTACTCGTAAGAGATTTGTTGCGTAACGGTACAGACCGAATAGTATTATTCAAAATGTAACGGTCGGTACCGTTGTGCAACGCCACCCCTGGAGGAAGATATGCTATCATTATCTTCCCACGCGGGCGACGGCTCCGGTTTCGTCTAGCCGGAGTCGTACGTGCAAAAATGCGCTGAGCTTGCGGCGTCGCTACCGGGCGGCGTGAGATCTGCACACTCAGCGCGTCCCGTGGGCGGCCGACCGAGAGCTTTTGAGTCCTCGCCGACTGACCACGGGAGAGTCGGGGGTCCCAATAAACAACTTCGTTTTCCTCGCACGGAAAACAATTCGAGGGAATTTGCTGTTCCGCTTATCCCCTCATCGGAAAAATCGGTTTCCAAGACCACCGCTAAACTGAATACACTAGAACACAGGACAGAGCCCGAAAAGGCAAATCTGTTAGCCTGTAGTGTATCCAGGGCAGATCCTGTTAGGAATGCTGGCAGTGGAGAAACCAAAGACCAGGCCGAGGAATACAGGACGCAGATGGTTGCTCTAAGCGAACCCAAGCGAATACCTGCTCGTGCCAACATAATGGTCAAAATTCCGTTGAGTTTAAGGGAGGAAACTCTCTGCAAATCTCAGGAGATTTGTGAAGGAGTGTTTCTTGCGAACAGTCTGTTGCCTCCGAATCGTCCAGAAGTATTCGTTGGAGTCCTCAACGCGACCAGTTCTCCAGTAGTCCTGACCAACTTAAAATTACAGTTGGCTCCAGCTAAAGACTACTCATTAGAACCGTTATCCCGAAAGGATACCTCAATAAACCAGATAGAAATCGCTAATAATACGCGATCAATTAAGAAAAAACAGCAGAAAGGGTCAAGAAAAAACCAAACAACTCGAGACAGGGTACTAAGCGATGCTTGCAGCATTAGTGCAACATCCGCCCAAGAAAAAATTATTTTTAAGGAAAACAAGCGGCCACAGAGCCCCAAACAAGACGCTTGCGAGTCCCTCATAGAGCCCGAGGAAAATTTACCCGAGGCCAAGAAAACTCCATCGTCCAATATACAAAGCATGGTCAATTTATTAATGCTCATGCTGATGTATATTCAATCAATATTCAGGCCAAAGAGCCACAATACAGACGCTTGTGGGTCCCTGATTCAACCTGAACCTAAAAGGTACCAGGAAAAACACACCCCAACGTCACAAAAAAAGTCTCGACAGCGAAAAAGTAGAGGCAATGACGTAGAAAATACGGCAACCCTACTACACGTCCGAAAATTATTCACGGACCATTCTGACCCACTAAACTCTGCTCCTAATACAAGATTAGCCAGGCTAGAAACAGAACTCAGCCTGAGCCAACATCTTAGTGCGGATGAAAAAGCCTCAATATCGAAACTCTGTCGTGAGTATAACGATATTTTCTTTTTAAAGGGAGACAAACTCACCTACACCAGGGCCATCACGCACAAAATACCACTGGTGCAAGACCAAGCACCAATTAACCAGAAAATGTACAGGTTACCAGAAACTCAGCGTAACATAATCAACGAGCAGTTAAGAGACATGCTCGAAAGCGACATAGTCCAACCGAGTAAGAGCCCTTGGAACTCGCCACTTCTGGTAGTCCCGAAAAAGCCGGGACCAGACGGTGAGAAGCGGTGGAGAGTCGTCATCGATTTTCGAAAATTGAATGATAAAACTATAGGCGACGCATTCCCACTGCCGAGGATCGAGGATATTTTAGACCAACTTGGTCATTCTCGTTATTTTTCCACCCTCGACCTCGCAAGCGGCTACCATCAAGTTTTGGTCGATCCCAAGGATCGGCCCAAGACAGCTTTCAGCACAAATTATGGGCATTACGAGTTCAAACGAATGCCATTTGGGCTCAAAGGAGCCCCCGCTACGTTCCAACGTCTCATGAATTACGTACTTACCGGCCTACAAGGCCTCGAATGTTTCGTCTACCTAGATGACATAGTCATCTACGGTAAAAATCTCGAAGACCACAATGCAAAACTTCGCAAGGTTTTCGACAAATTGAGGGAGAACAACTTGAAACTGCAGCCAGAAAAGTGCCAGTTTCTTAGAAAAGAAGTTGTTTATTTAGGCCACAAGTGTTCTAGTGAAGGAGCACTTCCAGACCCCAACAAAACTGCTTGCGTGCAGAATTTTCCTGTTCCCCGAACAGTCCGGCAAGTCCAGTCATTTTTGGGACTTGCCAATTACTATCGGAAATTTGTTCCCGATTTCTCTAAAATAGTGCGTCCAATAACGAACTTGCTACGCAAGGACGTTAAATTTAACTGGACCGGCAAATGCCAAGAGGCATTTGATTCCATAAAGAAATCATTAGTAACCCCTCCACTTTTAATTTATCCCGATTTCTCAAAACCTTTTAACTTAACAACAGACGCAAGCAATGAAGCAATTGGCGCCGTTCTCTCTCAAGGAGAAGTAGGCAGTGATCAGCCGATTGCCTATGCCAGCCGAGCTTTAAATAAAGCCGAAAGAAATTACTCCACCATCGAAAAGGAGTTGCTGGCAATAGTCTGGGCCACTAGAAATTTCCGGTGTTATCTTCAGGGCCGTAAATTTACGGTATACACCGATCATAAGCCCCTCAAAGGAGTCTTCAATGTGAAAGACCCAACTTCCCGTTTGGTGAGATTTCACCACAAACTCTCCGAATTCGATTACTCTATCGAATATAAACCCGGGAAGTATAACACAAATGCGGATGCTCTGAGCCGCATCCCGCAAAATACAGACGGAACAAGTAAGGGAAACACCTTCACGGTAAACGCCCTAGTACATCATAGCATGAATTCTGACATCGAGGAAGAATCCGATACAGAAATTCCCAAACATGCTAAAATAAATATACTGACCCGAGCCCAGGCCCGGAAAGCGAAAGACGCTACCACGGAATTGGGAGAAACCGAAAAGGTTGAAAAGAAAAATTCGGATCCCAAACATGAGACTAGGAACAACCCAGAACCCAAGCCGGCAGAAATACGTCCGCAAGACCCAGTAAATACAAGACCCCCTGAGTTAATTTCGGACCCCAAGGAAGTTGAGATAATCCTAAAAGATTACCACGACTCACCCTTTGGAGGCCATCAGGGAGTCCAAAAAACTTATAAGCGGATCCGGCGAAAATATCGATGGAGGCGAATGCTCCGCGATATCAAGGCACACATTAAGAAATGTCCAAAGTGCCAAAAGCTGAAAGCATCTCCACAATACAAAATGCCCATGGTCATCACCGATATCGCTGAACAGCCTTTTGACAAGGTTTATATGGATATCGTGGGGCCACTGGAAGAGTCCACCTTGGGTAACAAATATATCCTAACATTTCAGGATAACTTAACTAAATTTGTGGACTGGTACGCCATACCGAATGCGGAAGCAATAACCATAGCGCAAATTTTCTTCGACGAAATCGTCACGCGCTACCGCATTCCCAAAAGAATAGTCACAGATCAAGGAACCAACTTCCTGAGTGACTTATTCAAACAGGTATGTAAACTCTTACGGGTGAAGAAGCTGCAAACATCAGCCTACCACCCCCAATCCAACGGAGCACTTGAGCGTGCACACAGACCGTTAATAGAGTACTTGCGTACGATTGTGGACGAAAATCCCAAGAGCTGGGATCAATTTTTAAGAACTGCCGCCTTTGTATACAACAATAGTGTACACGAAGGAACTAAGTTCACACCTATGGACTGTCTCTTTGGCTTCACTGCCGATGTCCCAACTAATTTAAAACGGGACCCCGAGCCTGTATATAACCACGAGAGCTACTATCATATGCTCCGCTACAGGCTTCAAAAATCATACGCCACAGCGCGAAAAAACCTCCTTGCGAGCAAACGAAAATCCAAGGAGTATTATGACAAAAACGCTAAACCTCTATCATTTCACATAGGGGATAAGGTTCTCCTAAAGAGCGAAAGCAGAAAGCACAAGCTCTCGGAGATATGGGTAGGACCTTATCTGGTAACCGCCGTCCCGTCATCAGTAAATACTACTATACGCATGGGCGGACGTACGGTAACTGTACATAATAATAGGCTCAAGCCTTACTACGATTAGCAGCAGATCACACCGATTGAAAAATACTGATCATGCTGGAAATACATATATAAAACCCCCATAACATATTTTAACCTCATCTATCATCATCTAACTTATTTGTTATAAATTGGTGATAGTAATCAAGAACTATCTTGTATACTTGGTGCTTAAGTGCGCTCAAGTAAAATATTCACTCATAACATAGATATTACTCTATAAAGCCGAAAAGGCATCAACAGCGTTAAAGGACCACAGGGCTCCGCGCTGTAATCAACATATAACACAGACAAATATATACTTTATAACACAATCAATCTTACTGATCACCCTTCACCCTATTTGTAATAAATTGGTGATAGTGATCAAAACACCAAACACCATACACCGGTATGGTAAACACAATAAAAACAACCGGGCTTATCCCCGGAAAACTATCTATCCGCTCTCGTCACTCTCCCAGCACAAACAAGTGCGAGTGACGCATCCCTAGTTTTTTTTTCGCACCCGGCACGTTTAAAGCTTTGCCAACTACAAGTTTGGAAATTGTTCTCCATTCCCAACTTGAAATATAACACACCCCTCACTAAAAAACTTCTGGATTCTATTCCAAAGTCCTCGTGCCTTTATTATAAAAAATAGGGAATTACACCAAAGGGGATGTATACATAGGGGAAACTATAAAAACAACACTGGATGGAGAGATCCGGGAATCATCGCCGAAAGAGAGAACGTGGGCCCTCCCACAAATGTTCTCCATTCCCAATTTGAGGACCACTAAGAATTCTCACCACTGAAGTTTCAGTACTCTTAGCCTGTGGTAACGACCACATACATTACCGGATTTCTGCTTGTCTTTCTCTTCACATACTATAAGGGACAGGCCGATCTTCAAGAAATCCAATTAAATCGGAAGTATCCATGTGATACAAATCAGATGAACACATCGTCTAAACTCGACACATAAATCAATAAACCCCTAAACAAACTACGTCCTTATTTGGCTATTTTGACAAAACAAAAGAGAAACAAAATCTCACCCATCACCCTGACTTGTTATAAATAGGTGATGGTAACCAAGCACCACATACTATACACAACCGGGATTACGGTTGTTACATACAACTTTCTTTGAGGTTGTTCACCACTATTTTTTTTCTTCGATCCTCTGCGTTTTAAGTTCTTGTAAACTTCGCAAACTAAGAAAACAAAAAGCGCAAAACTGCTCTACCCCAATTAAAAGCAGTACAATACCCCATAAACTGAGTAACGCCCTTGACACAGAAATCGCGATCGGAAAAGCTGATTTAGCAGCTGGACCGCGCGATAAGGGAATCGACACCGAGCGTAGGAGTCGATGCCCAGGAAAAAGGTGCTGATTAGCCATAAATGAGTGGCGGCAACATCTTGAGTGGAGGTAGCCGAAAAAAATGTAAACATATACATTTTATTCTTTTGCTCGGGCGATCGGCCGAATAGTGTATACAAGTGGATACATTGTTGGGGCGATTTAGTCTATCGGCTGATAAAACTCCGCTTTTTCCTTCACGGTGCGATCGTACATATTGAATTTCACTTGGTGACAATAATATTCAACTTTAAACATATTTGATGGAAACAAGCACACTTACGACTGTGTGGTAAACAAGTTTTTTTGTTCCCCTCACCCCTAAAATTTTTAACGGTATCCCTTAAATTAAATTAAATTAAAGCATTTTCACCTCACAACTATATATATAGAACCCCAAATCGGACAAACGTCGATCACTGGCAAAACAAAAAGTATGTTAGAGTGACATACAACCATTGTATTATATTATACATATAATAACAAAAAAAAAGAAAATTTTAATTAATATTTTTTTTTATACAGGGTGTTCAGAGGTGGGTGGTCAATACTGAAGGGGGTGAAAGGTCAGACCGAGACAAGCAAAAAATCGTATGGGTGGGGGGGGGGCATCTCGCACCGTTTGGCAGTTACAGGGTGATTCGTAAATCAGGATTTTGCCTTATATGGGAACCGCTCTTGTATTTTTATCTTTTTTTCTACGCATCGCAGCGGCCCCAAACTGATTTCAAAAAATCACTATTTGGAAGCCCTTTCCAAAAAAGTTTACACCACCCCCCTATCCCCAACCCCTTGGCCACAATCCCCCCTGCAAGTTGAAAAAATTAACTTTTATTTCACGATTTTTCACCTTTCGCCCCACTTTTCTCTGAAATTCATGTTATTAACATACCTACCTTTTATTTTTTTTAAGTTGCCTATCTAATTACCTTTCCAAAAAGGTACAACATGCCCAGGTAGGAAAAGGATACGAAAATTTATTTACAAAAATCCTTTTACAGAATATCATGATAATTCGAATTTTTAAGAAATTGTACTTAAGTTAACTAAAAAATACATTTTGTTCGCTTAAAAACTAATTACAATTAAAACGTATGTCCTTCAAAAGCTGTTCAAAATGTTCTCCGCCAGTTTCGATGCATGCAAGTAGCCTTCGTTTTATTTCACGTTTGAGGTCTATGGTAGCCAGTCTCTCCCGTATTTTCGTGGCTGCAGTCACAATCCTGGCAACTAATTCTTCTCTGGTGTTGATTGGTCTTGAGTAAACTTCATCTTTCATCATTCCCCATAAGAAAAAGTCCAGTGGGGTAAGGTCCGGTGACCTAGCAGGCCAAAGAATCGGTCCACCTCGTCCAATCCAGCGCTCTGAGTAATGTTCATTCAACCTTGCCCTAACAATGTTCCCAGTATGCGCAGGTGCTCCGTCGAGCTGTAAATAAATTGCGGTTCTGGTGGCCAGGGGGATGTCCTCCAACAGATCCGGAAGGGTATTCTCCAAAAAGTCCGAGTATAGCTGACTATTCAGCACTTGGGGTAAGATGAAGGGTTCTATCAACTGGTTGCCGATGATGCCAGCCCAGACATTGACACTAAATCTTTGCTGGAAGGACCGACACCTGGTCCTATGTGGGTTCACATCTGACCAGGTGTGGAGGTTGTGTAAGTTTGTGATGCCATCCCGGGTGAATTGCGATTCATCCGTCCACAGAATTCGGTCTAGAAACCTTCTGTTTTCGATGTCAGACTCGAACAGCCAAGTGCAGAATTGCAATCGTCCTTCGGAATCTCCTTCCCTAGTGCTTGGACCGGGATATGGTGGTATGGATGTAGTCCCTCTCGGTTCACAACGGTCCAAACTCTCCCTGAAGACAATCCTGACCTTCGTGCGACCTGCCTGATGCTTATTACAGGGCTGTTCCTGACGATGTTGAGGATTTGTTGGTCGGGGTCCGCTGAATCGGCCGATTTTCCTGCTCGCGTTTCTGCTCTGGGGGCGGTTACACTTCCGGTTTCTTTTAACCTTCTGAAAGTCCTTGAAAATACCCTTCTGTTGAGTACCCGCCGATTCGGGAATCTCTTTTGGTATTCTCGTACGGCCTCACTATCACTTCCTTCTACTAAACCGTGCACGTAAATTATATCGGCATACTCGTCAACACTGAATTCTGCCATTTTATCTTAATTTTTTCTATTAAACACCCGTTCTTTTCGCTTGCTTCTTCAACTGTGGTCAATGTCCTTTCAAACTCACCCATTTTTATACCATAATTCATAGGAGGTATTAGAAACGGAGCGTCAGGATACTTAGGAGTCAATACTGGATATAATAATCTAATAACGCTATTTAACGAGATTACATTTATTATTTTATTACTGTTTTGCTGAAAAAATAAAAATGTATTACCTCTGTTTCCTAAACAAACATTTCCGAACTTGCTGTCATAAAAATTGTTTACTTAACGACTTTTTCCATTATGGTGCAATAAAGTAATTAGGTACCTGTGAGGATGTTTTAATTTCAGGACTTTTGCAACCCTTTTCTACCTGGGCATGTTGCACCTTTTTGGAGAGGTAATTAGATAGGCAACTTAAAAAAAATAAAAAGTAGGTATGTTAATAACATGAATTTCGGAGAAAAGTGGGGCGAAATGTGAAAAATCGTGAAATAAAAGTTAATTTTTTCAACTTCCAGGGGGGATTGTGGCCAAGGGGTTGGGGATAGGGGGGTGGTGTAAACTTTTTTGGAAAGGGCTTCCAAATAGTGATTTTTTGAAATCAGTTTGGGGCCGCTGCGATGCGTAGAAAAAAAGATAAAAATACAAGAGCGGTTCCCATATAAGGCAAAATCCTGATTTACGAATCACCCTGTAACTGCCAAACGGTGCAAGATGCCCCCCCCCACCCATACGATTTTTTGCTTGTCTCGGTCTGACCTTTCACCCCCTTCAGTATTGACCTCCCACCTCTGAACACCCTGTATATATACATAATGTGCTAAAATAAGAAAAAAGGATAGTAATAAGGGAAAATATTTTTTTTTAAAAATAAGATATAATAACCAACAATTTCAAAAAAAAAACTAATAAATTGTCTCAATCATAAATCACTCTTAGCAAAAATATTACACAAAAAAAAAAAAAAACAAAAAACAAAAAACAATTTTCTTTATATAATTTGTTATAAATTAATCAAAAAAAAAAAAAAACTTTAGTCTTTCAAAAAGAAAAATAATAAAAACAATATATATATATACACAAGAATAATAGAAGTAGCAATTAACTAGTATTTAAGAAGAACAATGATTTTCATTTAAAAAAAAAAAATCATATAAACAAATAATAAGAAATTTAAGCTGTAATTAGAAATTAAGGAAAAATTTTATTAGTATGTTTAAGATACATAATTGTAACACCCCGACGACACCCCCCGGCAACCGATTTTTAGCGGCGAGTCATTTCTCTTCCAAAAATGACTCTCTTTTTCATAGGGGGAAGGAATGTTGCGTAACGGTACAGACCGAATAGTATTATTCAAAATGTAACGGTCGGTACCGTTGTGCAACGCCACCCCTGGAGGAAGATATGCTATCATTATCTTCCCACGCGGGCGACGGCTCCGGTTTCGTCTAAGCCGGAGTCGTACGTGCAAAAATGCGCTGAGCTTGCAGCGTCGCTACCGGGCGGCGTGGGATCTGCACACTCAGCGCGTCCCGTGGGCGGCCGACCGGGAGCTTTTGAGTTCTCGCTGGCTGACCACGGGACAGTCGCAGTTAAATCACGATCAAGCTCAGTTGCAGTCTGAGTCTAAAAAAGTTGAGTTGCAGTTCGAGTCCCGCCAAGGAGAGTCGCGTTTTATCCACCACCGAACGAAGTCGCTTCGAGGACGGTCGCGTTTTATCCATCGTAAAGTAAAGTTGCATTTAGACAAAAAGTCGATGATGAATCCTAAAGCAGAGTCGCGTTTAAACTAGCATCAAAAAAGTGAGCGAATCAAAAAGAACAAATCGAACGCGTACGGGAAGTGTCGCCGGGTAGTCCACAGCAGGTGGGACACATTAATAAAATAAATTGTTGCACCCTACAAATTCGTGCCGTTTCCTTGGGGACATCGTCCAACTCCCCGGCTCCCGATAAGAGTTCCTGAGGAGTACCCCTTTTCCCTCGTCAGTGGGAAACACCAATCAAAAATACCCACAACAAATGTTGCGTAACGGTACAGACCGAATAGTATTATTCAAAATGTAACGGTCGGTACCGTTGTGCAACGCCACCCCTGGAGGAAGATATGCTATCATTATCTTCCCACGCGGGCGACGGCTCCGGTTTCGTCTAAGCCGGAGTCGTACGTGCAAAAATGCGCTGAGCTTGCAGCGTCGCTACCGGGCGGCGTGGGATCTGCACACTCAGCGCGTCCCGTGGGCGGCCGACCGGGAGCTTTTGAGTTCTCGCTGGCTGACCACGGGACAGTCGCAGTTAAATCACGATCAAGCTCAGTTGCAGTCTGAGTCTAAAAAAGTTGAGTTGCAGTTCGAGTCCCGCCAAGGAGAGTCGCGTTTTATCCACCACCGAACGAAGTCGCTTCGAGGACGGTCGCGTTTTATCCATCGTAAAGTAAAGTTGCATTTAGACAAAAAGTCGATGATGAATCCTAAAGCAGAGTCGCGTTTAAACTAGCATCAAAAAAGTGAGCGAATCAAAAAGAACAAATCGAACGCGTACGGGAAGTGTCGCCGGGTAGTCCACAGCAGGTGGGACACATTAATAAAATAAATTGTTGCACCCTACAAATTCGTGCCGTTTCCTTGGGGACATCGTCCAACTCCCCGGCTCCCGATAAGAGTTCCTGAGGAGTACCCCTTTTCCCTCGTCAGTGGGAAACACCAATCAAAAATACCCACAACAATTTGGCGCAGCCGGTAGGATCGAGGAAGCCCGGTTGTATTTAAACCGTAAGAGCTTGAAAAGGCCTCGATCCTGCGAATCACTACGGGTTCAACCTGAGACTGAGTCTCTGTCTCAGGGGCTTAAATTAACAGCCAACGAACCCCAACGCTCCAGGGTATTCACCTTTAGTTGCCTCTGCTCCAGGTGAGCATGCAATTACCCTGAATCTCGGGAGAGCAACTTTAGTCGCCGCTGTTCCAGGCGAACAAGGCGATCTCCCAAATTCCTACTTTTCGTGCAAAAGGCACCATCGAGGGAATCTGAAGGGCTTTACCCCCCCAGCTCGACAGGAAGAGGAAGTGAATGTCAGGCGAGGGATCACCCGCCTGCAGCCCAGAGGACGACTCAACAATTTCAGCGGCCCCAGAGGACGACAACAGCGACTCAACGACTCAACCGCCGAGGGAGCACCCCATCGCCTCAACAAGAACATCGAGGGAGCACCCCATCGCCTCAACAAGAACATCGAGGGAGCACCCCATCTCCTCAACTAGAACTTCGAGGGAGCAACTCGGCGCCTCTACAAGATCATCGGAGGAGCAACTCAGCGCAGTGACACCAATTTCAACTTCCGACCAGAGCACCGGATTGCAGCTGAGGAGCGGTGCCATAATACCCCGCTCATTACCTGTAAGTTTAAACCAACATTTAAATTTCTTGTTAGAAAGGGTGCGAGCGTCCGAGGCCGGAATAACAATTCGGCACTTCGAAATTTATACTAAAAAATTCAAAGAAGTTAGCGAGCAACGAGAAGCTCGAGTTTTAAAGGGAAAACGCGACTCGGAAGAATTCCGAGAGGAAATTCGCAAATTTAAAGAACGCTCGCAGCCTTTCACCTCATTAGAAAAAATAAGTGCTCTAGATTTAAGTGATAAAAGTGAAAGTGCTAGTGATCCCGAATCTCCGATCCGCGGGTTATCCGGTTGGCTAGGCGCGTCTTTTATCGATTCTTCCGGGGAAGACGAATCACTGGATTCCCCTAAATTCCGACCACCGGGATCTTCACCAATTTTAATTAAAACAAGTGAAAGTAAAGTGAAGGAAATGGCCGATTTTGAAAAAGTGGCTAAATTGACCTCGCAACTTGTGCCGTTGTTTTCCGGAGAGCCGGGCCCGCGTCTCGCTCAGGAAGTACAAACCTTCCTCGGATGTTGTCGACAAGTTCAGAATTGTCTTTCGGAGGCGGACCGTTCCGTTTTCCTCCAAATTCTCCCTACAAGGCTCAGAGGCGAAGCCTATCAATTATTTGCACTAGAAGTGCCCACATCACTCAAAGAATTCGAAGACCGGCTCAATCGAACGTATCTTCCCCGTGAAACTTATCAAGAGCTAGTGAATAAGCTCATAACAATGAGGCAAAATCCGCTCGAGGATCTTCCACTTTTTATCTCGCGACTCCGGCAAGTCCTCGTGCAGTGTAAAGAGGCAGCCGACGCGAAATACGGTGCAATCGCGGCAGGCGCAGTTAAGTCCCAATTAGAGGACTTCGCGAAAAATGCTTTAAAAGGTGGGGTAAAAAACCCTCATTTATGCCAGTATCTCCTGGCCCTCCCGGATGAGGATTTCGAAAATATAATTAAAAAAGCATTAGATATGGAGAGACTCCAACAAGGGTCAACGCACCTCCATCCCACATCACTAGTGCCGATCGCACAAAATTACCAATCGAATCAAAATATTAATTTGCAACCCGCGCCCGTTTATACGAATCCAAATCATTATCAGCAAAGTGCTAATTTTACTCCAAGCCAGCCGGCTCACCCAAATATCGCGTCTTCCGCCGTGATACAGCCTACGGCGAGCACGTCTTTTTTAGCGGCAGGCCAGGCACCCGTGACTCGTTTTAAGGGTGCTGGAACACACTCCCAGCTCGCCCCGTCGACACCCGCGATTGTCCCAAAACAAGAAATTACGAATCAGGCCTATAATCGAGGGCAAAAGTTCCTCGCCAATATAATTTGCAGCTACTGCAAGAAAAAAGGGCATACTTACGCGGAGTGTATTTCGCGAAAAAATACACCTTTTTGTGTGAAATGCCAAAAATACGGGCATGATGTGCGCGACTGCAGGGCAAATCGTCTCACGCCACAAACACACAACAATAATAATCAAAACGCGAAAATTTTTAACGTCCACCTGAAGTGCGAATTCTGCGGCCGTCGCGGGCACGAATTAAATAAGTGCATCCAGAAGAAAAGGTGGGACGAACGAAGTCGGGGAAACGACAAAAAGTCGACCCCAAAATCCCCGGCTCGACTTTAAAACCCAATACACAAAATAAAGGGTCTCCCCAGACGCCCGAACACAGTGTCCCTACAGTCAAACTTCCTTTAGATATAGGCCTAAACGGCCAAGCTGAACTAGTAGTGGACACCGGCGCTGAGGTAAGCATAATAAAAAAAAGGGCAATTAAAAGCCCCAAAATTATAGACAAAACACAAAATCTAACTTTACAAACACCCTTTGGGACCGGAAAGACACTCGGGACTTGCAAAGGAAATATATTACTAAACAAAAGTAAAATTCCTTGCAAATTCCAGGTTACTAACAACCTGCCCGGCCTTTCCAATGACGGTCTGCTAGGAAATGATTTTCTAGCAAAAAACTGTAACGTTGAGGAGTTACTAGTGATTTCTTTATGGAATCAAATGCCTCCTGGCATTTGTCGGTCCAGTTAAATTTAACGTCCTTGCGTAGCAAGTTCGTTATTGGACGCACTATCAGTTGTTTGTATGTATTAAGGCGGCTACACACGTTCAGGTATACCTGTCAGGTATGCCTGGCAGGCACGTTGACTTATTATCAGCTACAAAAAAGTGTAGAAAAGTGGAAAATAAACCGTGATACGTGGTGTAAAGAATGGTTAAAGAAAAGAAACACTTATTCACATATCAACTTGCTAAATGAACTAAAGTTTGCACCTAAAGATTGGCACTCTATTGAAATATGCATAAATATTAAATTATTTTATTTTATTTCCCTCAATCATGGTCTCGTTATAATAGCTTTCAATATTAGAACGGGAGTTTCGAGGAATGTCTTCATCATTCAAGAAACTTAAAAGTTTGAAATACAGTAAATTTTGTACATATATGTCTTCTGTACCCGATCCTGACTTCGACGACGCTTTTACTTTAATCTTAAACTCCTTCAATTTTTCCAGCAATTTTTTCTTACCACGATCGTGATATTGCTTGCACTTTATTTGCGATAGGCAAGGCTCGCTCTTGTAGATTTCAAAAAAATCTACTACTTATTCTTGATGGATGCGGGGCATAATTTTTTTGCAATCCATTAATATTTTCAGCGGCGATATAACGATTGAACTTAGCCCGGCGCCTACTAGGACATACATACACACGTTCCGGTTTGCCTGCACAGGTTATCCGGTTCAGGCATATCGAATGATTATTCATATTTGTTCCGGCCGCCTGAACAGGTAAAAATAACTGAACAGTTTTATCATCTACACGCTCCGGTTGACCTGAACAGGCGTGCCTGCCAGGCATACCTGACAGGTATACCGGAACGTGTGTAGCCGCCTTTAGAATGGAAGAGTTTAATTAGACAACGTTTGAGACGGTAGACGGTTCTTATCGATAGTGAAGTGTCAATTTATAAATCCAAGATGATGGATCCAATATGGCGACCAAAATTTCGCGCTTTCAACGGATTTTAATGAAAATTGGTACCATTGTCATTTTGAGGCCACTAATTTTGAACATTATCATAATGGAAAACATATGTTTCAAAATAAAAATGTGTAATTGTATTAAGATCTTAATTTGTTTGTATTGAATAAATAAACAAATAAATTTAATAATAAATATTTAATATTTCAATTTTAAAATCCAGTGTTAAAATGCAGCCTGCTGCTAATTGTAGAAGTAATTTACCATTCTACAATTTTAATTGAATATTTTAGATATTTATTAAATACGTTCCAAGGTAGTATTTACCAAAAGTATCAAATTACATACGGTAGCATATATCACCGCTTGAACTAAGCTACTTGATTCGAAATTAATCAGGTATTATAGCATCATTGCGTGTATGTTGAACCGTTGCAACTTGCTACTTGTTGTATAATACTAGTGAATGTAAAATTAAAAATTATTATATAGCAATTACGACCTTACAATGTTAAATTAATATATACTGATTGTAAATTCTACAGGGTTACGTTATAGAATAGGGTGTCCCTTATATCACAAAAAAAATTTTTTTTTCGTATTTGCTAACGCATACCCCCTAACTTTTTTACAACTACCATGGTCTAGTCACATGTGAAATCACATTCGTTTACGATGGTTACAACCCGTGCCGACGAGCCTCTAAAGTTTTTCAAAATAAGCGAAATTTACTTCTTGGAGATATATTGCTAATTCGAAATACACTATTATTCTAAGTGCTTTTAATCTTTAATCCTGAAAACATATTCTTGCTTGAAGAAGATACAAACTGATCTAAGCTTGTTTCTGAAACAATAAATGTTTTATATTAGAAATGATAAAAAATAATTTCATATAAACGAATTTATATTTGTATTTATCATGATAGTTGCGAGGTATATAAAAACGTATACTACTTATATAAAGTTCTCGTTATTTGTTCTTTAGATGGCATATATCTCTTCTGTAACTGGCAAGAAATTTCCCTTTCTAAATAAGCCACCATTCGCTTTTTAGTTTCGTCATCGACCGAATCATCAAAAATCGATAATATTACGATTTTCTCTGACAAATAACACAAGTGCTAGCAAAAATTCTTTAAAACTGCTTGGGAAATAACTTTATCAATTTTCTCATAACTCTTCAATGTTTTCAAAAAGCACAAATCTTGATAAGGTGCTTTAGCAGCCAGACTACATTCAAGCCAGGATCTAACATAAACTGTTACAATAAACAAGCAAACATCCCTCAGTGCGTGTATTTCCTTTTTGGTCATTTTAAATGGAGACTGCAACAAACATATTTTTAAGAAATAAATTGCTCCTGCCATCCACCGTGTATGATGCATGGCACTAGAAGGCCTTATTTTAAGAATTTTATACTCATCACCACCTAAAAATGTGATGGATAACTCGATCAGCTCACGATAATCATTTCTCACAACAGAATTTTGTAATTAATGTTTAAAAAATGCTTGATCGATTTCTCCATCACTGATATGTTGCTTCACAAATTCGGGGCAAGTTTGAATGTTTGTAGAATCAATGAAACTCTCTGAATTGTTTGAAAAGTGGAACATCAGGTCAGGGCTTTTAGTAACTTGGGGTTTTTTTGCTTCAGACACATTTTTTAAAACAAGGTTTGATTCTATCAATACGCAAGCTTCACTAAAACTACCAGTATTAGAGGCTGTAGTGTCACAATACATTCTTTGCAGCTGATCATCGAGGTTCCAATCATGAAACAAATTAAAAACTGCCTCTGCTTGATCTTTACTGGAAGAACTCTCTAGTTTTGGGACAGCAAGAAGTTGTTCTTTATAATCGAATGAAATCAACACAGGTAACCGCTCTTCTTCAGAACTCCTGACGTCTAACCCAGGAAGCAGTTTCCCATCCCAATGAACAGTGGCTACTACATCAGGTACATGATCTTGAAAATCCGTTTTTATCGACTCTGCCCTTTGCTTTCGCATTTGTGATCGAACTCTTTGAATGGACGACTTATTAATGGGATATTCGTCTATGCTGAGACCTAGCGCTTCCACGGTGCCCTGAGGAATAAGGACGGAGTCCCTAATACTCAGCTGGCATCTGTCTAAGACCGCTACTAGTTTCGCTGAAATAAAAACCTTTTTCCCTTTTTTCCCTGATGATTCACGCGGTAGAGCAGTGGTTGGTGTCTCTAGCAAAGGTTCCTCGTCTGAACTGAAAGGAGTTCTTCCCATTTCGTTTTGCGAATTACTTAATTGGCATTTTCCCTAACATTCAATTTTACATCACGAATGATAAAAAATAACACCGCAAAAACTTGTCGATTTGAGGGGGTAGTTTTGAGCCTGTTATTTGGTGGTTTGCCTCCCCGACTAAGTATATACTTTTTCTAGCACTTCGTAATTGAATGGTAATTTTATTCAAATTAATAAAACCGTGTTGTTATAGCGACTAATTGTATTCGAATGACGACAAAGGGAAGGCATGCCGCTCGCGCGCTTAGTACTCTACAGAAACCTGTACGAAGATGTTCGGATGCAAGTCGGCACGGGTTGTAGTGTACCAAATGAAACAAAATTTGCTGTGCGAGAGTTTTACACCAATACGAAAAAAAGTAGGCCCTATGCGTCGAAAAATAATCAAGTTGAAAAATAAGGGACACCCTACTATAGAAGCTATAATTTTTCTTGTCAGTACAACAAATTGGCTCTGTGGTTTCAACAGTTCTTTCAGTAGAAATGAAAAATGATGTTCTCAATTTTGCACAACAATTTTTCAACAAGATGTAGATTCTACAGCGCTGTGTTGTAAAAATTATAATTTTCGTTGTAAAGATTCCAAATTGACTTTGTGATTACAACAACTTTGCCATATTAAAATCAAAATAAAAAACTGTAAATGTCATAGTTATCTAATATAGTCAAACTTACACTGTTGTTAGTTTTTCAACCAACAAACTTTCATACTGACAAAAGTGGAAGCAGGGTCGATTTTGACGGAGAATATGGATTAAATTTACAGTAAAACTGACATTTTAACAATCCTTTTTCTCTGGGTGTACTTTTAACGTAAGTGGTCGCTTTAGATAGACTTTAGTCTAAAATATCGCACGCCAATTTAATCACGCTTTGCATGCATCTGTCAAAGAAAATACCCTATAATCAAATTTCATCACAAAAAAGTTTTGCAAATTGCGTTCACCATCAAAGAGATCGATTGCGTTACAGTCGAGGCTGCATTTAAAGGAATAAAAATACGGCTTCCAATTCCGCAACGTCTCGCGTCTCATGTGCTACTTAATTTTTCTTGGTATGCATTGACATTCCTGGCGAGAGATATGAATATGTATATGTGTGTGCATGCGGCGGGGGGTCGTTCTGGAAGCCATATTTTTCCATCTTATGAGTGTAAGCTCGCATTTGCCGCCTCCGCTGTCGCCAGAACGATTCCCCGCAACCGCGTCTAGGCGCGGCGAGCGTCTTTCAGCCTACGCCTTCCATCGCTGGAATATGATTTTTCATCTAACGAGATATTGTGTTGACATAACGTTTTTCATATTCTCTTCTAGGTCAAGTGTTCCTCGTGAATCCTCCTGGCTTCTCTGCGTTATGTTATATCTTGTTATTTTACAATGGAAACAGCGCGACGGCAATAAGCAGACGAAGGAAGAAATTCTTAGTGCCTTTGCAATTTTTCCTTATTACACACACCTCTCGTCCCTCGGGGCAAGCAGAAAATTCCTGTGATGATTCAGGACATTTGTGCGCAAGCAGGAGGAAGCATGTTTGATGAACTTTCACACAGGAACGTGACAGGAGTGCCTGGGACAACGTCTTCTGTTTTCAAAATGTAATGCCAAGGGGATATTGGAATTTGTAATCAATCTTCCGCTGAGCTGCATGCTGTCACACGATATTTGCGATGCAAAAAGTGTACAAAATAGACGGTGTGAAAGTTTGTCGCCTGTTCCATGTAAATATTTGCTTAAGTTATTATTAGGAAGACTTAAGATCAAGCTGCTTATTATGTCCGCGAAGTTGGCCCCGCCATTTTTGAAAAAGTAAAAAAAAAAGTTGTGCTGTATTGTGCTAGAGTTGTGCTATGTTGTGCTGATTTGCAAAATTCATTAGCACCAATAGAATAAATTTTACACACTAATATAACTTTTGGGGTGGAAGTTAGCCCCGCCATTTTGGAAAAAAAATACAGTAAAAATACTAATGTATTGTGCTTGAGTTGTGCTATGTTGTGCCGTATTTAAAAATTCTGTAATTCGAAAAAAAAAAATTTGGGACGCTATTTTGTATTTTTTGGGTGGGAAGTTAGCCCCGCCATTTTGGAAAAAAAATACGGTAAAAATACTAATGCATTGTGCTTGAGTTGTGCTATGTTGTGCCGTATTTAAAAATTCTGTAATTCGAAAAAAAAAATTTGGGACGCTATTTTGTATTTTTTGGGTGGGAAGTTAGCCCCGCCATTTTGGAAAAAAAATACGGTAAAAATACTAATGCATTATGCTTGAGTTGTGCTATGTTGTGCCGTATTTAGAAATTCTGCAATTCGAAAAAAAAAAAAATTTGGGACGATATTTTGTATTTTTTGGGTGAGAAGTTAGCCCCGCCATTTTGAAAAAATAATACGGTAAAAATACTACTGCGTTATGCTTGAGTTGTGCTATGTTGTGCCGTATTTAAAAATTCTGTATTACCAAAACTAAAAATTTGGGAGGCTATTTTGTATTTTTTGGGTGGGAAGTTAGCCCCGCCATTTTGGAAAAAAATACGGTAAAAATACTAATGCGTTGTGCTTGAGTTGTGCTATGTTGTGCCGTATTTAAAAATTCTGTATTATCAAAACTAAAAATTTGGGACGCTATTTTGTATTTTTTGGGTGAGAAGTTAGCCCCGCCATTTTAAAAATCGGCAACTAAAATTTTACGGAGATCCGAAAAGGAAGGTGGGAAATTATTAAAAATACCAATTGCCACGCAATTAGAGTGTAAATAGGTATTGTAATGTAAAATGTAATAAGGCGTTGGAAAATAAACAGTTTTGTGCAAAGCTAAAAGCCCATGCGTCTAGTTCATTGATAGAGGGGAGTTAAATTTGAAAAATCGCCAACCGTCTAAATACTGAAAAGACAAAAATCTGCATATAAAAAGGAAAAATTAATAAAATAAATACTGCTCATGAAAAAGTATTTTCCAAAGAGTACCCTAAACGGAAAGGAAGAAAAACAAGAAACAGTAGAGAATGAATTAATTAATTATCTCTTAATAATTCCACGCAGTATGTAAAATTATGTATTTAGAAATAACTAATCGCCAAGTGCAAACTTTACCGAATTGTAATAACGCATTGGAAGGTAAACGCGTTTGCGCTAAGGTGAAAACCATGCGCTTGATATCTTGTTGTGTAACACCGAAATAAGGGAAAAGCAGTTGCCTGAAAGAGGAAATAAGTACAACCGTTGTTTAAATTTAGTTGAATTAATTAACTCTACACATGTAGTACTATTTTAAGTAATCAATCGCTAGAAACAAAATAATAGAAAAGGAAAACTGGATCGACTATGGCAATCGAATAAAATCAGGTAAATAGTCAAATTACTTTGATCAGCTAATGGAAAGGATCAATCTGATAGGTTTTTCTAATTCATCAAATAGTCAATTTCAGCTTAAAAAGAGAAAGAAGGTGCACCAATGAGCCTCAAAAATTAATCAAAATGCGCAAAGAAAGGCACACGATAATTCCTAATGAGAATTCTATGGTGTCCTACTTTGCACTAAATTGAAATTCAAGCATTGCAGGGAGGAAAGGAACAATAGAGTAAATGCCTAATAAAAACTCTGAAGGAGGGAAACAAGGATTGTTGACATCTTATCAGAAAATAATTCCTAACAGATTACGAAAATTAATGCAAAAATATTGATTTTAATCCAATTCTATTTCAAATTTAGGTATATGTGCATAATGCATACTCTGGAATAAACTATCCAAAGTAAGTAGGGGTGGGAAGATGTGCTCAGACGGCTCAAAGAGAAAGCTAAATGGGGCAAAAGAGAGAGAACTTGATAGTGAAAGTATGAGATATGCATTAGTACCACTGGTAAAATCATAGCGCATCTGTATGTGATAAAAATTGAGCACTGTTTAGAAATCTCATTCTATAACCCCAAACTTCGCAGTACGACGTGCAAAACATAATTAAGAATATTGTTAAGCCGTTAAAATAAAATTCGAGGTATATTTTATTGAAACTGAACACTATAATGTGCACATGCAAGCATAAATATTTTGGTTGGCGATTTTTCAAATTTAACTCCCCTCTATCAATGAACTAGACGCATGGGCTTTTAGCTTTGCACAAAAATGTTTATTTTCCAACGCCTTATTACATTTTACATTACAATACCTATTTACACTCTAATTGCGTGGCAATTGGTATTTTTAATAATTTCCCACCTTCCTTTTCGGATCTCCGTAAAATTTTAGTTGCCGATTTTTAAAATGGCGGGGCTAACTTCTCACCCAAAAAATACAAAATAGCGTCCCAAATTTTTAGTTTTGATAATACAGAATTTTTAAATACGGCACAACATAGCACAACTCAAGCACAACGCATTAGTATTTTTACCGTATTTTTTTCCAAAATGGCGGGGCTAACTTCCCACCCAAAAAATACAAAATAGCCTCCCAAATTTTTAGTTTTGGTAATACAGAATTTTTAAATACGGCACAACATAGCACAACTCAAGCATAACGCAGTAGTATTTTTACCGTATTATTTTTTCAAAATGGCGGGGCTAACTTCTCACCCAAAAAATACAAAATATCGTCCCAAATTTTTTTTTTTTCGAATAGCAGAATTTTTAAATACGGCACAACATAGCACAACTCAAGCATAATGCATTAGTATTTTTACCGTATTTTTTTTCCAAAATGGCGGGGCTAACTTCCCACCTAAAATATACAAAATAGCGTCCCAAATTTGTTTTTTCGAATTACAGAATTTTTAAATACGGCACAACATAGCACAACTCAAGCACAATGCATTAGTATTTTTACCGTATTTTTTTTCCAAAATGGCGGGGCTAACTTCCCACCCAAAAAATACAAAATAGCGTCCCAAATTTTTTTTTTCGAATTACAGAATTTTTAAATACGGCACAACATAGCACAACTCAAGCACAATTCATTAGTATTTTTACCGTATTTTTTTTCCAAAATGGCGGGGCCAACTTCCACCCCAAAAATAATATTAGTGTGTAAAATTTGTTCTAGCGGTGCTAATGAATTTTGAAAATCAGCACAACATAGCACAACTCTAGCACAATACAGCACAACTTTTTTTTTTTACTTTTTCAAAAATGGCGGGGCTAACTTCGCGGACATTGCTTATTTTTGAAGTAATTATAAAAACTTCAAAGGCTTAGCTGACGCATAGGGGACACTGGCCTAAAATGAAATACTAGTGTAAAATGACACATTGCACGTATCTCCAGTTCTAGCTTTAGTTCAGCCTTTCGCAGTCCATCCATGGAAGCAGACGTATCGACCAGCGCTGCTGTAAAAATTTTAGTGAGCTCCCTATGTTTTTATTAGAGTAGTAGTTAAAAACATATTTTCAGTCATCTATAATATATTATTATCAGAGAAATCAAAGTGTTGGTATAAAAAACTGGGAGAGCTTGAGAAGAACTTATGACATCAGCGAGGACTATAGTTCTTGGTAGGGGTTGTATGAGTGTAAGTGTTATTTTCTTGTTCGTTGGAAATATTTTTTTTATAAAAAAACAAAATGCTACGTTTGAGGGCAAAATGACATACTTATCATATGGGTAAAATGAAATACTATTTCAATTTACCCACAAGACACGGTTAAGTTTGTTTTTTCAGTAGCACTTTTTTAAACAGTTAAATATACTTACATTTATGCTTAACACTCAATTATAATATAAGTTACTCCAAAACTCACAGTTTTTCTTCGACGTGATCATTCGTCCTGGCTTTACTTATATAAGATACAGACTTCGATGCTGATCTAGGTCTGGTGAAAATGAAAAGTAGATTAAATGCACTTTGTGCAAGAAATGGGCACACAGTGAATGTGCAGGCTTATCTAAAAGAGCTACACACTTTGTCTGCGACGTGTGCAAATAAAAAACAAATATCGACACTAAATCTATATACTATGTCATTTTACCCACACGTACTTGGGTAAAATGATACTTTGAGGCCTTCTTAGAAGTCATATTTACACAGGAAAGAAATACTTATTTTATGTTTACTTTTATACGGTGTATGTATTTTATGTTTATGTTTGTTTTTGTCGAAAAATATTTTACGTTTTGTTGAAAAATAAAAAAATATACGCACTTTAGCTTAAGGTGTTTCATTTTAGGCCAGGCTACATTTAGGTAATGGCTAACGTCGTTGGATTGATACAACTTATAAATTTTTCATAGTTTTCTAGGGAATATTTGACCTTTGAAAATAGAACATAAATAATTAAAACTGAAATCTACAAATGATTTCTTTCGTAATGTTTCATCTACTGTTTTTGTATATTGAAAAAAATTAAGGGCTTTTCTCTACAGATTGGTTAAAAAGACTCTCCTTCTATGTCACATCTTATTCATTTCTTAAGCTGTAGAGAAAGGCTAATGAAAAATTTTGCTCCCAAACAAATTTTTAAAGTTTTAAACAATTACCGATTTTATACAATACAAACTCTATAACTCAAAACTTGTTACCTCGAAATCCTCTCTACGACAAAGACATTAAGCCATTCCCTTCTGCTGACACATAAAACACTCTAAGGAAATGAGAGCTTACTTGTTATTCTTACTATTTACGTGAGAATTTGCGAGAAACTCAATTTTCCAGAGACTTCACAAAAAATTTATACAATCACTATTAACAACAGACAAATTGTAACAAATTAAAGTGCCCAGGTAAAAATTGAATTGAAATTGAAACTGCTCAGAGAACTGTCAAAACTTGCCGAAACTATCGTAGTGGCGGCGTGTATAAAATTTGCCATTCGGTCTTCAAATTTAGTGCCCTTTTTTCATTCTCCGAATAATGAACGGCTGCAACGACTGAAGGTTACTAACACATCAGGAAATGGCTTCAGCTAAATCGTTTTATGTTCCATCCTGCACTCTATAATTTAAGCAATACTCTGCAATTTTCTGTACACACACCCTAGAAACTCTTTTATGTAACAATTAATAGAGAACTCTTTTCAACATTTTAATAATCTCATCAATGTTTTAAAATTACACTATTTTTATTTATTAAATTTGTGAGAATGTTACACGTTTTCGAACTTTTACAATTTGAAACTCGTCATGTGCACGTGGTAAAGAAATGGCTGAAAACTCATTGGAAAAAAGAAAGAGTTCTCTATCAATTGTCACCTTAACGCTTTCTTTCATCGTATTCCATCTATTGTCTTTGTACATTGAAGAAAATTAAATGACTTTGTACAGAACTTTCTCTCCAAACAATGTCTTTATGCTACTTTAAAGAACGGAGATGAAGAATTTGTTCGAAGGAATGACTCCTTTACTCCAGCGTATGATCGATTTTTCGGTTTTTTTTAATCATTTGAAAAAATTTCGTTGGTTTACGTTCAAAAACTCGGTTTTTGTAGGTCGATTCCACTATTCAATGATTGCTCTTTTTGTATCGAATTGAGCAGTCTACTGCAGAAAATGACTTTTTGAATGCGGCTTACACAGAGTGCTCTATTTGAATCGCTCAAGACCGATTCTGCGAACATATCACATTCTCATAAAAATGTTTTCAGTGAATCTTTTAGGGTTTGAAAGGAGACAAGCTTTGTTTGGTTTATTTATAAATATTTATAAAACCGTAAAATTAATGAGGTCTTTCAATAAAATTATGTTATTGAATAAATAGATGAGCCGATTTTTCTGGTTGAACATATAAACCAATTTCATCCAATTTGACTGAACCCCACGAAGTCTCTTACGTTAGATTAAACAGCATATTTATTTAAGGATAAAAATCCCATTACGAACTTTATTTACTATTTAATCTGTCCCTTTTTTATGCCCATACTCGACATAAATTTCTTCATACAGTTGAGCCGTAAAATTTTTTGCAATCCAATTTTGGCTAATAGCTTTAAAATATATTGAATAATTTGGTTTTAATAGCATTTTCGTGGGCTGGATTTTCCTTCTTTTTTAAAAGTCTTGATTGTCCTATCTTTTCGGCTTATTTTACCTTAATCTTGTTGTGAACTTTGAATGAAATAAACTGAAATTTTTATTTTAAAAGTTTATTTATATCTAATGAATATATAATAAATTATTTTTGATTTCTTTTTTGCGATCTTCGAATGAAGTGAAAAGTCAGACTAAAGCAAATTTCTGTCTACGACTATCAGTGCTGTCGTTTTAAGATTTTGTAAGGTAGTTAAATTCGGATCTCTAGGGGAATATTTCTCACCTTAAAGGAGTACTTTTAGAAGTTAGCTTAGAAATGATTTTGGATTGAAATAAGCAATATACATTATTATTTTATTAGAACGAAAAATAAAAGGTAAACTAAAACATAACACTAACAAAAAAGAGAATCACAATAAGAAGCTCAGTTTTTGTAATCGAATACAAATTCAGCAAAGAACAATTGAGCAGTATATTTTTAAAGTGATATAAGTCCAAAATATTATAAAATCTTTATTCTTGTAAAATAAAATAGCCTTTATGACAATTAGACCTATACCACTTCAATGAAGTACGAAACTTTAGTTTTTCTTATAATTATTTATAAGTTACGTGGAAGGTATACATTGACTGGCATAAATTTCGTAAAACATTTCGTTAGCTCTGAGCGTTGCAGTATACAAAGAATTGCTTTTCTTGTATTTTATTAAATTTACCTGGGAAAACATTATTTCCGCAATGGCACTGCTAAGAGGTAAACTAAGTAATGCACCTATAAAATCTTGTAAATTAGAAAACTTTTCCTATCCTAAAGGATTTTTTAATTAAAAATTTTGTGACCAAAATTTATCAAGACTAAGTTTTGGAACTTGATCTGCAGGAATTAAAGACAATTGGAGAAGCAGTCTGCATTGGCAAAGTCACATACATAATAAAGTTTTTGTTAATATTAATTTTTACTTGGCAAGCTCACAGATGTATCCACATAAATTTTATATCTATATTTACGCAAATACCACTGAAAAAAATCACGCAATGCACTCCATTAAATGGACAAATATTTTTGTCACGGCCAAAATTATATGTCGGACTGTCTAGATTGAGAAATGGAAAAAGCCCATTCATTTTACATGAAACAAAAAATGTAGTTTACGCAGAAGTATTAAAATAAATGTATGTAATCTGAAAAAGATTTTTAAGTTTCTCAAAAATATTCCTTACCTATACCACCATGATCAAACGGTTTCAGGAATGTATTCAAAAAATTAAAAATACAAGTTTATTCAACAAAATAGATATTGTCCCCTTCAAAGTACTCTCTATCAATTGCAACGCACTTATGCTAGCGCTTGATCCAATCCTCGAAATATTTCTGATACTCCTTTTTCAGTATGGCCATCAGAGGCATCTTCGATTTCTCCATTATTTTCTCTTGGCTGCTAAAACGCGTTCCCCGGAACGATTTTTTTAATCGACCGAACAAAAAGAACTCGCAGGGAGCCAAATCAGGCGCATTTGGTGGCTGCTGGATGGTGTTCATTCGGTTATTGGTCAACAAATTGCGGATAGCGATGGCATAATGCGACGGTGCGTTATCGTGATACAAAATCCACGACTTGTTTGCCCAAAAATCCGGTCTTTTTTGGCGAACTACTTCACGCAAACATTTAATAATTCCTAAATAATACTCATTGCTAACTGTCTCACCTTGCAGCAAGAATTCATGATGCACAACACCGTTGTAATCCATGAAAACCATGAGCATCGCC
This sequence comes from Dysmachus trigonus, assembly GCA_949715965.1. Taxonomy (NCBI): domain Eukaryota; kingdom Metazoa; phylum Arthropoda; class Insecta; order Diptera; family Asilidae; genus Dysmachus; species Dysmachus trigonus. The sequence goes on from OX454319.1 coordinate 35,504,080, forward strand.
TTTTTTCGACTGAAAACGACGTGGTTTTTTCGGTCTTGGCTCATTCGGTGAACGCCATTCACTCGTTTTATGCCTGGATTACATGTCATACTCATAAACTCAAGTGTCGTCTCCAGAAAGTACTTGTTGGACGAATTTTGGGTCGGATTTAACGATCGAAGTCATGTATTTCGCGGCGTCAACTCCCTTTTTTCCATGAAATTCAGTTCTTACGGCACCAGGTTTGCAGCGACACGTGTGAACCCCAAATCATTAACAATAATGTTCTGAACGGATCCATAAGCCATGTTCAAGTCCTCTGCCAGTTCTCTAATGGCCAATTTGTGGTTTCCAGCAATCAGTTTTTTGATTTTATCGGATTTCGTCGCCTTTCTTATGTTGAAGGCCTGCCACTCGTTCGTCATTTTCGACGGATGCATGCCCACCTCTGAAGAGTTCGTGCCGCACATAAACGCTTGTTTTTGATAGAGTTTCGTTGCCGAAAAACATTCATTCATGAAAAATCTACTACAAGAAGTATTGGAATTATAACATCAATTCTACCAGTTCTTTTAGCAAAAGAATTGTCTTGTATGTACGTCATCATCAATTTAATTTAAATACCTTTCAGATGTTCTGTATTTTAATGTACGGTACGTATGGTAATTTTTTACGAAAATCCAATAACATCATTCAGAATTAAGATCTTAAAATTTGTTACTTCTACCTCGCTCAATAGGAATTCATCACAAATTTGTAAATTAATTTTCTTTGGCACCTGAAAAGGCAAAGAAATTGTTGTCTGTTCTGCGACTGTGATATCAAATTATGGTAATTTTTTACTCGCGTAACATGAATTAGCATTACAAACCTCATCAAGGATGACAACATATTTATCGTTTCGAATTTGTATTCTAAATTACGGAAAAGTACATGTGATATATACCAACGTGTATACATATGTGTATAAATATTTTATTTTTACCATTGAAAACATACCAACATACATATGTCATTTGGGCCAAGAGAGAGTCTTAAGCACAATTTCGACGAAATTTTGAAGAAGCACTAATGACATTATTATACATGTTTTATACAATTTTCTTTCTTTTATCGTTTCAGGGCTGTCGTCGTATGTAGACAACGATAATCTTATTTTAAATCAAAATTTAATAATGTCACATCAGTCGGCGGTAGACACAAGTAATATGCTGCCGAAAGTGCGACAATTAGGCAAGGACGGCTCCGCGAATAATAGTTATAGCCACATAAATGAGAATATCATAGATACGAATACCGAGGACAGCAACAAGGAGACGGTCCTCGACGACATCTACAAGACCCCGATGTACTTTGGCACCGAGAACTCGACGGTCATAACAACGCAAATTGGGGCAACTGCACACATACCCTGCACCATACATCATATTGGCGACGGCGTGGTAAGTGGGAATTCTTCTTATTTTCGGAGTTAAACTGATTCTTTTTATCCGGGCAATGGCGGAGATGTTAGCACACAGATAAAGCCAGTGATATATAGTCCTTGGATGGAAGCGTCACATGACGTGGGGCTCGTATGAACGGTCCCTTAGCGATTTTGCCTTCCGACTCGAGTCGTCCACTTAATTTACTTATCTCAGTTCCATACATTTGAGCGTCGCCTTTTATTCTAGTGGCTGGTCGGGTGGGTGGCGACCGAATCGGTTCCAAGGATGCTGCCTCCGGAATTTGCCAGTTTTATATCAGAATTTAATGAGGTTCAACTGGCGTGTATATAAATTCCCGAGAAATGCGGACGGTTGGTGTCATCATTCCCCAACCTTTCCTACTTTGCTTTTTCGTTCAATGCATGGCTGCGAAACTGCTGCAACGTTTATGGTAATTTAACAGGATATTTACTGCATATGTTCATAAATAAATTTTCCCTTCTCCAGACTTTGGATGACGTTAACAATATTTAGATCACCTACAAGACCGTAAAATAAGTTTTATCATGCCATTTTAGAAGCTCAGCAGCTTTAAATTCATTTATCTAACAAATAGTTTGTCGAGACTGCTGGATACCCAACAGCTGTTCTAAGATTATTTTCGGGGTTTTATCACATATACATATACCCAAAGATCAGATATTCATACATTTTTTATCGTCAAAGTGGACCAGTTAAACTTATTGATTTGTTCGATGATGAGGAGATTGTCCTGAATATTATGTTTTTGTCTATCTAAGGAGATTTCCAATACAACATAGACTAGTACGCAAGGACGTTGTCAAGGTGAAGAAAATGGGGCACTGGCTTCCCCTAGTTTATCCGTATAAATTCAATTTTTTTAATAAATGGATCTCATAAAATACGCAATCATCTCGAGTTACAACAAAGGTTTCTTTCATTCTGTGATTGATTTTTGCGGCACAGCCATTTTAATTATGAGTGTAATTGCCAATATTATTTAATTAAAAAATATTTGAATGCTTCAACCGAATTTGATTAAATATGGATGTGTATTAAAGTATAAAAACATTTTGCAGTTAACATTAAATAACATTTTTATATGTCTTTAGATACCATCGCCCAACGGATTTATTATTCGTGTGGATAAGGGAAAACATTTTAACAAGTTTGAACTCCTTTCCATCGTTTAGAAAAGTCTATACTCTAGACTGTCACCAGGATCATTCGAACTCTGTAAATAATAAACACCTCTTTACTAAAGATACTCTCCCTACTTTTGCCAAAAATAACCCTGCTGTTGAATATTTGGTATTTTGGGACTGTTATTGATATTTAGAAATGATAGGTTTCATTGTATAAAAATAATATTAACAAGAGACTTAAAGGTGCCAATATCACTATCTTTTCCGATAGCCAAGCGGCCCTCAAGGCACTCTCGTCATGGCGCTTCTCGTCTAGACTTGTTAAAGAATGCTTTGATACCCTTCAACACCTAGCAACTTCCAACAGGGTTACCCTCTGTTGGGTACCGGGACACTCCGGCGTTGAGGGAAATGAGGTTGCTGATGAACTTGCCAGGGAAGGTTCATCTTCTCGACTCAAGGGCCCTGAGCCCTTCTGCAGCATTGGCTGGTCTTCGTCCAAAGCTGTGATAGAAGAATGGGTCAGGAATCTACAGTGCATACACTGGGATAACTTCCCTGGGATCCGGCAAGCCAAAGAGCTCGTCAGACCCTATACCTACACTGAAATCAACGTTTTGAGTAAAGCGGATCTCAGACTGTTGGTAGGTTACCTAACTGGCCACCATGGGCTAAGATACCACCTAAATAAAATAGGTCTGTCAAATGAGACGGAGTGTCGTCTGTGTCTTCAAGACGACGAAACTACATCACACATTTTGTGTGCTTGTCCGGCTTTAGCACGGTTAAGAAGAGGGATCTTCGGTCAAGAGTTCCTGGACTCGGCTGAAGCTCGTTCATCTTCTGTAAAAGACCTTCTGGCGTTCCTTAGGGTAGCAGATCGTCTTTTACTGTAAAGGGGATTCGGCACAAAAGACCGCCTGGTCGCAGTGCCCACCATGAGGGTCACCCCTAACAATAATAATAATAATAATAATTGTATAAAAATATTAAAATCCTTATGTATTTTACTCAAAATTCTATTGAATTTTCAGGTATTTTGGCAATACCCGTTTTCTTGTTTTTTATTTTTATTTTTTATTTTTTTTTATTTTTTTATTCTAGTGGTATGATTTACCAATGTTCGATATTGGACCGAACTAATTTATAAACTAACATTAAATATAGCCTAACAATTCTAACGTTAAAGGTGCTTATTCTGACAGTCGTCTCCCCTAGTGAGATTTCTCACATTGATTGTCACATGAAATTCATTCGCCTGTTCCAGCAGTCGTGTGATGTGACACAGCAGGCATGTGTACAAATAAAAACTAAACGGTAACACTTGAGTGTGATTTGATATTTAAATGTGATTTGAGGTTCCTGCGACCCTGTTAAATTTGTTAAAATTGTGTTCTATTAGATAGATAATAATAATCGTAAAATGAATAGTAGTGAGTTGTGGTTCTCTAGCAGTAAAGAGGAAGAAGACTAAGAGGAGGTATGCTTAAGACCAAGCAGAGGTATACTTAAGAATACAGGATAATTGCAATACGCACAAGATGAAGATGCTGATATAAGACCAAGCAGTAAGAATTAGAGACGAGATTATATCTTCCATTTCACATGGATAATCCAGAATATCTTTTAAATAAAAATTATTATTGAAAAATATGTTAATTATTTTATTTAAACAAACAACTAAATTTCTCCAACTATAATACTAGGAACATAAATAATTTCTTTTTGGTCTTTATAGCAGGACTCCTTGCTCTATTGCTACGAACACAAATGTTTGCTTATTCAGTCCTATTATGGAAGTAGAGTTTGGTTGACTGCGATACTAAAAACAGTGTCTTCGCTAGTTGAGTCAACCAAACTCGACTTCCATAATAGGGCCCATTGATTCTTATAACACAACTCCTTTCTTCATTACTGGTAACTGGAACTGGCTACTTTTTCCAGAGTAAGGACATGTATAACTCTCTCTTCTGCCAGATTATTTGGTCCACTTCTTTTCTTTCATATTTATAGATATTTTGGGTCCCCTTTTCATTTCAGACAGGTGCGATTTTACTTTCGGAAAAATTCATGTTAAAACAATTCGTTAAACTGGCCTTTTATCTGCCATGTCGCCAAATTTTTCAGTATTCGCCGTTTGTCACCTGAAAAAAGCGTTCGACAAGATTCGTCACTTCACAACGACGTTTGTCGTAAAAATCGACTCCTAGAATAACCAAAAATGTGAGGTTTGGCGATTTTTACGACGTTTGTCACGTGAATAGCATATCAGAATAGGAAAAGCTGAAAGTGACAAATCTCACTAGGTGAGACGACTGCCAGAATAAGCACCAAAGTCTATACTAAAAAGAGAAGAGTACTTTAGTGAAACTAGTATAAAGATATAAAATTATGACGAAAATTAAGAAAAAAATGTTTCAAATTAGTTAAAATAAAGTTATATATTAAAGCAAGTATTAAAATAACTATAAACTTTTCGAGGTGAAGTTATTCTAATAATTTACGGCACTTTTTTAAACCTTCTGCATTTTCATGAAATATTTTATAGTTTATAGAAGATATTTAAGCTTATTTCCTCTAGCAATAATCAGAATTTAGACTAGATTTACTATACATACATATATTACCGATCTCGATTTTGAAACAATTATACAAACGCCTCAGTACTATTTTATGTAAAAATTTCAAACAACTTTAATATTATTGAGATTTTCATCTGATATTACAACAGCTGCGTTTTTTTAATTATCTGATCCAGATCATTAAAAAAAACGACATGGAATCAAGTTTGCGACCGAACCTATCTTCACTGCTTAGTGAAAGTGTCAAACTTGAAGGAAAATAGAGATTTAAAGTTGAAGGTATTGTTAGAAACGAATAATTAGTGTGAAGAAATTTCTACAAAATGATAAAATTTATATTTATTTAATGAATGTTTACTTACACAGTTTATTCAGCCATATCTTTCTTGCAAACCAGTGACATTTTTGGCATTTGCGAAGTGAAGTTGTGAAGTTTAGCACATTCTGAAAAGTGGGAAATTTCCAAATTAGATAGAGATCCAGATAAAAAGCTGGATTTTCAACTTTGTATCGTTACACTGAGCGTAATATTTGAAATTTTCATAGTTTTCCCTATTGTAACCGAGTTTTTAAAACTTCTTACAACGATACGATACAATACAAATACAACACAGGTTGAAAACTCATATTATTTTTACCATAAGTTTATAGATCGGAGAGTGTTTTGAACGAATTCCTACCTCACAGATATTTTTCTCGAAAACGACGTGTCGTAAGAATTTGAAATTTGGCATAATGCTAGATCTTAGTAATGCGCACATATTGCATTAGTTTCTTGGTCCGACGGCACTTCCTTCTGATCGTTCAGCCGGCAAACACGAGTTTTTTTTGTACCTCACTTCAAGATTGAAATTAAACCAAATTGAAATAATTTTCAGTGTTTCATTCTTTCACTCCCAACAATTAGACCTTAAAAAACATTTTGGTGCCGGAACCCGGGATAGTGAGATCTAGTAGAGTGAAACCTGTTGATTTTGGAATTTAGTTAAAATTGCGTTAATTTCAACATTTCTCACGGACATAGAACGAGCAATACTAAGTGTTGTGAAGACTATTAAAACCAAAGACAATAAGAAGGAAAGCAAACTCAAAAATAGTGAGGTTTTTTATACGATTTCGAACAGTATCATTGCAGTACAGCAGTCCTAAAGGTTAACGGTACCTTTCATGCACGTGCATATCGGCGAGAACATACAACTCATCACGCCGTCACACTTCCAGCCATCATGGACAAAATCTTGGAACAGCAACAGCAATTATCAGGTCTTATTTCCAATTTTATTACCAACACTAACAAAACTGGTAAGGAACGGCAGACTGAAAGTTTTTTGCAGGTGAGACTGGACCTTTTACAAAAATGTTGGGAACGATTCCAGAAGGCTCACGAGGATATTTTGCTTACATATTCAAGTGAGCAACGCACACAACCATATTTTTTGGATGATGTACAGTGGTGGAAATTCACATAAAAACACTCACATTTATGTTAATTTTTCAAATAAATTTAATGGAATTTCTTAGTTTATATTACATTAGAGTAGTAATTAGCTTTTATATACATATGTATAAAACAAATTTTGATTTCAACTTAGTTACAAAAAGAAAATTAAGGAAAAGCGAAAATTATTAAAATTCAAGTGGAAATTCATATAAAAACACCTAATATTTCTAACAAACTAAGAGCGCGTGAGAAACATACATTCATATTCTAAAAAGAAGTAATCCTCCTTTTTCTTTTACAACTGCCAACATTCGCCGTGGCATTGATTGAATTAGATTTTGGAGCTCTTCTACGGAGATTGTGGACCATGCTTCTTTTATAGCGGTCTTAAGCTCCCGAACGTTATTGTATTGCCGTCCATTAATGTAAACACGTCTTGCAAGTATCGCCCAGAGATTCTCCACAGGGTTTAAGTCCGGACTTCTTGCAGGCCAGCTTAGTGTGTCGATATTCTTGTCCTCAAGCCATTTCAAAACTTTCTTAGATACATGGATGGCAGCGTTGTCTTGTTGGAAAATGAAGTCCAACCCGCACAATTCCTCCGCTCGCTCAACCATAACTTCTTCTAAGAGCTGAATATATATTTCGGAATTCATTTTTCGTGGAACGAATGCAATTTCCGTCTTCCCATTAGCAGCAAAACTTGCCCATACCATCACACTTCCTCCACCAAAGTTACGGCTCATTCTTACCTCTTCATTTAGCCTTTTATCGTGCCAATAGTACTGAAAACCATCAGGTCCATCTAGGTTAAATTTTTTTTCATCACTAAACAGAACTTTTCTCCAATTTTTGGCCCATCTGATATGGTTTTCGGCAAAAATTAGTCTGTTTGCCTTATGTGCATCAGTCAGAGGTGGTTTTTTGGCTCTTTTTTTAAAAGTGAGGTTTGGATTTTCATTTAAAATTTGTCTCACTCGTCTGCTTGTTACTGGCAAACACAGCTTACTTACAATTTGCGAAGAAAATAATTTATTTCTTGTTGCTTCGTAGGAAATTTGTCGCATTTGTCTAGCACTGAGTCTTTTATTCCTGGCGAAATCGTAGTTTTTTCCATATTTTTCACCCAATTTTATGAAATTATGGATAACTGTAATAGATCTACCAATTTTTTTAGCTATGCCCCGATAAGAAAGTCCACACTCTTTGAAAGCAGTTATTTTTGCTTTTTCTTCGTCAGTCAAAAATTTCCCATGTGGCATGACTAAAATATTAAAAGCAACCTCACGATTCGGAGAACTAAATAACTTTTAAGATAATTACAAACCTGCTTTTACAATTTCAACAATAATTTATACATTAATCGCTAACAAAACACTTAAAAATCGGAGTGTTTTTATCTGAATTTCCACTAAAATGCACCAAGTTTTGAATAACCTTCATAAAAAAGGCAATTTCTGATTGTGCAGTAATTCGAAATGCGTAATTCAGAAAACGGAAATTACTTAAACCTTCTGGGAAACAATCTAAATAAATAATATTTTCTATGCTGCCAGATTAACATTTTATATTTCCGATATAACACAATTCATTTAGGTGTTTTTATGTGAACTTCCACCACTGTATATACGATTACGGAACAAGTTTACTGTGAAAGTTACGCCAATCTGAAAGACTTGATAAAAGCAAGCACACCATGTAGAAGTATTAGTGCCAATGATACCAACAGCAAGCAATCTATGTCTACACTCCCAAAAATTCAACTTACTCGATTTAGCGGAGACTTGAAAGAGTGGTCTACCTTCCACGACCTTTTCAAGAGCTTAATTGATTCAAACGCAGAACTTTCTGGTTCTCAAAAATTCTACTATCTTAAAACAAGCCTTTCAGGCTCGGCTGAACAGCTTCTACGTAATATGCCAATTACGGACGCAAATTATCCCGCTGCATGGAAGCTCCTGTGCGATAGATATCAAAACGAACGTTTACTCGTTACCTCATATCTCAAATTATTAACTTCACTACCTAAAATGAAATTAGAATCTGCCGACGGATTACGCAAGCTTTATGATGGCACTAAAGAAGCTGTAGAAGCACTGGAATCTCTGAAAAGACCGGTATCCCATTGGGACGATTGGCTCGTGTTTACAACGACCCAGAAGTTAGACCCCACTACTTTAAAAGACTGGGAAAACTCTCCTTCGTCTACTACAGAACCTCCAACATTCCAAGCATTGTGCCAGTTCCTGCAGCATCGAATCAATACCCTCGATGCAGTTAACGTCAATTCATCGTCCCAAAGAGACGAGCGGAAGAACAAATTCTTCCCAGTGAAAGCTAACGCAGCTACACACAAAGGACCATCAACACCACCACGGTGCCCAAAATGCACTGGGTCGCATACTATACTCAATTGCCCGACTTTTCGCCAACTCTCGGTCCCGCAGCGCCGTGAATTTATAAATCAAAATAAGCTGTGCTTCAATTGTATGAGATCCGGCCACTCAGCTAGCACATGTCGTTCGCCAAATCGATGCAAACGCTGCAACCAGCTGCATCATTCAGAACTGCATCTACACCAACCCAGTTCTAATCCCGTACATCTCAGTGAGAACTCACCTACCACACTCGAAACAGCTCCAAAAGCTAACCAGACTACCAACGCAGTTGCTATCGCTCCAGAAGCAACCAGTCTCAAAAACCCGCTATCATCATATGCCGCTAACACAAATATCGCTGTCTGGTCACAAAAGATTCTACTTGCTACTGCTCAAGTACTTGTAAAATCGTCTACGGGAAAAACACTCAGTCTTCGAGCCCTAGTCGATCAAGGTTCGCAAGCCACCTTCATCTCCTCTTTTGCGGCAAAATACCTAGAGCTACCGGTGACAAAAGTTAACATTCCTATTCAGGGAATTGGAGCTGCAAGCAATTTAGTAAAGGCTACGGTATCTATTACACTTCAGTCATTAGTGGATTCTAACTTTTCTCTGCAAGCATCAGCTCTAGTCCTGCCAAAGCTCACCAGAATTTCACTCCCATCAACATGTAACACATCAGAGTTGACTCACCTTCACGACCTACAACTTGCTGATCCTAAATTCGCAACGAATGATCCTATTGACATGATTATCGGTTCAGACATTTATTATCTGATTATTCGCGATGGACTTAGAAGAGGAACTCCAACAGCACAAAATACAAGCCTAGGTTGGATTCTTTCTGGACCCATTATTCAGCATCCTGCTAATGAACACAATCACGTTCAGGCATATCATACATCTCTCACGCATCCATTAGATCAACTTCATCACCTTTTGCAAAAATTTTGGCAAGCTGAGGAGGTACCATCATGTCAACCACTCACCGCAGAGGACCAAGCCTGCGAAGACTTTTATGTGAGTACAACACGTCGTAATCCTGATGGTCGGTACGTAGTTAGATTACCCATTCGTTCTGAATTTAATTCTACTAATATTAAATTCGGAGACTCTAAAATTAATGCTGTAAGAAGTTTAATTTCTTTAGAACGACGATTTGTTTCTGATATGCTGCTGAAGGAACGCTATGTAGATTTCATGGATGAATATGAAAACCTGAATCACTTGGAGCCTATTCCATCTCATATTGCCAATTCACCGTGTGATCGTCACTTCTACTTGCCTCATCATGGAGTTTTAAATGAAAATAAAACTACTACGAAGCTCCGAGTTGTGTTCAATGGTTCAAAGCGGACGAGAGCAGGAGTCGCACTTAATGATTATTTAGCAGCTGGGCCAAAATTGCAATCTGATCTGTGGACAATAGTACTACGGTGGAGACAACACTTAATCACGTATACTGCTGATATAAGAATGATGTACAGACAGATCCGAATTGATAAACAGGACTGTGATCTTCAAAGAATCGTCTGGCGCAAGTCACCTATTAGTCCTATTCAAGCCTACAGACTCCTTACTGTGACTTATGGCACTACGTGTGCACCATATCTCGCGATCCGTACATTATTACAACTCGCTGACGATGAACAACAAAACTACCCCATTGGAGCTCGGATTTTACGGAATAATTTTTATGTCGATGATGTCTTATTTGGAGCAAACACAGTAGAAGAGGCAATCAGTGCTCGACGCGAACTTGTGCAAATACTTCAAGCTGGTGGATTCCAGTTGCACAAGTGGGCCTCAAATTCCGAAGCAGCCTTGCAAGGCATCGACGAACACTCCAATGCGAACATCGCTGTAGACAAAAATGCGACGATCAAAGCACTCGGATTATATTGGAGCCCATCGCTTGATCACTTTAGCTTTCAAGTGAAGATCCCTGATATGCCATCAGAACTCTCAAAGCGGACCCTCTTATCTGCTGTTGCACAACTGTATGACCCTCTAGGTTTTCTGTCACCTACAGTCCTTGCAAAATCCCTGATACAACAATTATGGTTGCAAAATCTTAATTGGGATGACCCTGTGCAGGGCCGTAGCCAGCAATTTTTTTCGGGGGGGGTTTTCAAAATAAAAAGTGGAACAGAGGGGGGGGGGGGTGGTAATTTACATGTTTCAACTAAATTGAAATTGTTTTTAAATAGCGTTAAAATATTAATATAAAATAAAATTTACATTTACATTTTACAATTTTTTACATCTTCAATATATATTTAATTAAATATTTTAAAAAAATATTTAAAAATATCTATACTACTGTGTAACTCTTATTAAGGGGTTACACCACCCTAACGCTCGAAAAATAGGCATAAAAATAAACTATTTTTTTGGCTCGGCCATTAAAAATTTGAATTATTCTTTATTTTACGTATACATATAATAGATTTATAAACGATTTCCAATACTGAAAAAAAAACATTACAAATGGCGGAGATATGAGGCGGTCAGTGGGACCCTATTTTTAAAATTCTTGCTGACGGTGTACATGATTTTTCCGCCCAGCATTGTCCGAAAATAAAAAAAAATTGCTTCTTCAGAAGTATAATAGCTAAGACGTGATGAGGGGGAAAAAAAAAAAAATTTTTCGAGAATGATAGCTGTTTGAAAAAAAAACTCGAATTTTCTTCAAAATTTTGAGTTTAAAAAAGATATAACTTTTGAATACGGAACCGAATCGAAAAAAATAAGTGGTGCAAATTTCTGTCAATTCGGTTCAGTAGATTTTGAGATATCGTGTACACCATTTTGAAAAAAGTAATTTGGAGAAAAACGTCAAAAAAAGGACAACGTTAACGCCTTAAAAGAAAATTTTTCCAAATTACTTTGAATCTGTGATTCCTGGACCGTACATAAAGTTTTCTTCTGCTTTTGCGATGTCCTTTCTTACCTGAGTTACTGTTAGTTTAATCTTTCTAAAGGAATTATGTTATTGTTAAAGATAGATAGATACGTAAAGGTCCGAACGCTTCCTGAGTTTCGGGTCGGCTCATTGTCGCGCTCACTTCTAATTGCTATATATTCGGTAATAATTCGAATTTTGAAATGTGTCAATGCTTAAAATATTCCTAAAAGTATAAACAAGTCATTTAGCAGAAAAAAAAAAAAACATTCTTTTTTTTTTGAAAATTTCATGGTTGTGTAACCCCTTAAAATAAATGTTCTAATTTTTTAAAACATTTATTATTTTGAAAAAGATATCTTACAAACGTCAAAAAAAAAGGATTTCACAAAAGAAAATCTAGTTTTCGACTTTTCGCAGCGAAAGAAAGAGTAAGAAATATTTAAAAAAATATGTTTGAACTTCTTCAGTTATCAGTTACAACCTGAGTAATTAATAAGTGCTAAAGATGTTTGTTGATCGCATCTAAAATGTACTACTTATAATAACCCACTACTTTCAAATTGAGTAAAGTCGCCAATAATTATTACCTAGTGGAGAGGACCTACTACTTTGTTATCTTTGTTAATGAATATTGCGATGAGGCATCTGAAGTATTCTATTGTTTTCATTCCGAGGGCATTTTTTTCATACATCAATTTTTTTGATGGACATAGCGTCTTTTAAAAGACCCTTGAAAATAAATAAATTAAATAAAATTCAAATCAACTGAATGCAACTGAATATGTCGAACAGTTGCACATATTTTCATTCAAATAAAATTAATTAATTTTATTAAATTAAAAAATTGGAATAAAAAATGATTTGCCTAAGATACAAAATATGTTTTTTTTTTTATCATTGTCAAAGAAAAAAGAATAGCGGAAGTTTTACTCATCTGACTGTTCAATCCTTGTTCTGTTCTTAAAAATCATGTAAATTTTTAGTTAAGTTTCAAAATTTCGGGGGGGGTTCTAACCCCCTGACCCCCCCCGCTGGCTACGGCCCTGACCCTGTGCCTTGCGACATTGCTAACGAATGGAAGAGGTTCAAGGACGAGCTGCAACATCTGCAACATATTACAATTCCGCGATGGATAGGAATGCACGCATCAAGTACACACTACGAAATTCATGCTTTTTCCGATGCATCTGAGCGAGCATATGCTACTGTGGTGTATTTCCGAGCAGTTCACGATATGAACACTGTTCAGGTGTCATTATTATGCTCTAAAACAAAACTCGCTCCGATAAAAGTTGTGACTATACCTCGTCTCGAATTAATGGCAGCTCATCTAATGGCTAAAACTGTGACCAACCTGCAATCGACATTAAGCATACATAATATCCAGACCTATTGTTGGACTGATTCCTTGACGGTTTTAACATGGCTGAAATCACACCCTTCTAGGTGGAAAGTTTTCATCGCAAATCGAGTGAGTCAAATTTTAGAACTTATACCTAATGCACATTGGAAATATGTTCCCTCAGCTAGTAATCCAGCCGATTGCGCGTCCCGAGGTCTTAAAGCGTCAAAATTGGTGACTCATCAGCTCTGGTGGCAAGGACCTCGCTGGCTCCACTCACCGTCATCATTCTGGCCACAAGCACCCGGACCTCATCAATCCTCTCCAACGGATCTCGAGGAGAAGACTGCCGTAATCATTGCCTCAACATCAACCAACAATCCCAAAGGATGTCACTTGCTGTTAAGATATAATTCTTTACAAAAACTCCTAAGAACCACAGCTTGGTGGTACAGGTATATGCATAATTTAAGAGCACGCATCGATTCAAAAATTCATCGTTGTGTGGGGAACCTAACTCCATCCGAGATCCAGACGGCACTTCTATTTTGGGTCAAACACGACCAGAAGACATACTTTCAAATTGAATATAATTTGCTAACGACCGGGCAACCTATACCGAATAGTAGCAGTTTATTGCGATTATCACCTTACTTCGATGCACTTACAAATACAATCCGAGCGGGAGGACGCCTGCAAAATGCTGCTATTCCTGATGCATCTAAACATCAGCTCATTTTAGCTAAAGCCAGTCCACTCTCCAAGCTTATTATAAGCGATGCGCATTCTCGTGCTTTACATGGAGGAGCTCACTTAACCCTTTACATCGTCCGTCAACAGTTTTGGATATTAGGAGCCCGCGAACTTGTCCGACGATATGTTCAACAATGCATAACCTGCGTTCGATATCGATCAACTGCCCGGAACCAGCTTATGGGTATACTTCCTCCACACCGTGTTAGACCAAGTAGACCATTTCTACATAGTGGATTGGATTATGCAGGCCCTATTTTGGTTCGATATGGTCCTGGCAGAGGCCGACCGGCTCACAAGGCTTATATTTGTTTATTTGTGTGCATGGCCACAAAAGCTATACACTTAGAAATTGTATCTGACCTGACTACAAACGCATTTATTGCAGCTTATAAACGATTTGCGGCTCGACGAGGATATTGCAGAAAGATATTCAGCGATAATGCTACTACTTTCGTCAGGGCTGCCAAGCAATTGAACAACGAATTTTTTTTGTGCCAAAATTCTTTACCAAGCGAACTAACTCATCTTTTATCATCTCAAGGAACAGAGTGGCACTTTATTCCACCACATGCCCCAAATTTTGGCGGATTGTGGGAAGCTGGGGTGCGAGCCGTAAAACATCATTTAAAGCGAGTGGTGGGAACTTCCACACTCACCTTCGAGGAGTTGTACACCTTGCTCACGCAAATTGAAGCATGCGTGAATTCTCGGCCCTTGTACCCCATGAGTCCAGACGCTAATGACCTTGAGGTTTTAACCCCAGGACACTTCCTCATTGGAGAAGCACCGCTTACAGTACCTGATTCGACAGAGAGGTTCGCTAATCCCGATCGTATTACAAGATGGAAACTTATTGCTCTTATGTATGATCACTTCTGGAAGAGATGGTCGTCCGAGTATTTAAATACTCTACAAGAAAGAACCAAGTGGATGCGTCAACAACAAAATTTACGACCCGGAATGTTAGTCCTTCTTCGAGAAGATAATCTTCCTCCCTCAGTATGGGCCCTAGGACGAATAACTAAAGTTCATCCTGGTGTTGACGGTCTTGTCCGTGTCATCACCATCTGGTCAAAGGGTCAATTCCTTAAGCGCCCTATTAACAAAATATGCGTTCTACCAATTTCAGAATCCAACATCGAACAGGATTGTTCACGGCGGGCGGATACATCAACGTAATTATAGTACGTCGTCACAAGGACGAGGCGGGCGGTTATGTTTGGTCGGAACTACCACAGCTACAGTAACATCATCATCTTAACTCGTGCTATTGAATTTTGTATATGCTTAATACTGAGACTTGCCTATACCGCTTGTTAAACTCATACATTGTAACTAGTAACTGTTCAGTTATCATCTACCGGCAGCTGTAACCTGCTTTCTTGGTCCGACGGCACTTCCTTCTGATCGTTCAGCCGGCAAACACGAGTTTTTTTTGTACCTCACTTCAAGATTGAAATTAAACCAAATTGAAATAATTTTCAGTGTTTCATTCTTTCACTCCCAACAATTAGACCTTAAAAAACAAATATGAAGTCGTTTTTTTCATTTACGGAACCCTCATTGACCGGTTTTTTATATAATTTTAACGTTTTCTCCTAAAGTATTATATACGAATCCAAAATAATGCCAGTCAGAAATGATGCGGTTTTATGTAAGTTAGAGTAAATTTTCGAATAAGCTTAAAACCCATTAATTTGACGGGTTGGTTGTTCTAGTGTTTAAATATTCATAAAATCCAGTACGGAAATCATATAAAAACTACTTTAGTATAAAATTCTAGCTTAAGTAAAACTATCTTTCTTATCTTAACTACTCTACGATAGGTAAAATTAAAATACTTTCCCTCTCTGTTTTATCTTGGCAAACCAAAAGAAATTTCGAAAGCTTTTAATTAAATATCTATGTATATTTTAATAGCTCCGGAATTCACCCATTCATTTCTAAAGGAATGTAGCATTCTATAAACAATGGAGAAAGTTACCCGAGAAATGAAACTGAAAGATATAAAAGCATCAAAGGGGAGAAGTGAAGAAAGTGTTCTGATTTAGGCAACATCTGGTGGTTTCTATCTCTAGGCATTTGATACAGAGGTTTTTTTATGGCTAAATCTAATTGTGTAAGTACTATGAATGAAATGAGGGAATTTATTCTTTTTTTGATGAAATAATGGATTGAAATCATAAACGTTCTACTATTTGGCCATCTATTATTAGTTCTTAGTTAGTGAAATAAATGAAGTCTTGAGTAATTCCTATGAAAAAGGATTTTTTTTTTTAAAATGAGCTATTGATTGATTAACATGTTTTGTAATAATATAACCCAAATTAAACATTATCTTATACTTTTACTTCATTTTATATTACATTGACTCAAATAGGCGCCAGATATTAATTCATTCATGGGAACCATTCATTCGCTTGTTCAAAAACGATTTTTTCCAGAATTAGGTTTTTCACAGCGTTTTCCATGTTTGTCACCTTGTTTGCATCTTTCTTTTGAAATCTGATAAATGTAGAAATCTTCAATTGTATTCTCATCCACACTCGTAATGCTTTAATCAATATATTGTTGCTTCGATTTTTCGATATTGCTTCTCTGAAAGAAGTAACAATTATATCAAGGATAAAGAGGTTCCTATTGAGCTATATTTATTTTTCGGATATGTCTAGGAAAGCAATTTCTTAGAAGACAACTTAATTAGTACCAGACTTTTACTGCTTTAATTGGGATAATTGAAGTCCTTTTAATAGTTCTTGAAACTTTTAGAATTCCCATTAAAAATTATGCATTTTTTGCTAGCACGCTACAGTCTGCACGCACAAAAGTGGCCGGTATACATTGAAGCAGCAATTTACTTATGAATAACAAAATATTGTTTTGTGTTCTGCATACACGTCTAAGAGTCCTTAAACGTCCCAGCAGCACGAAGCAGATGTAATTGAGTCGTTTAAAACAGGGAAATATACGGGGCACTTATGAAAGCGGATAACAACAGCAAATTGCTGCTTGTAGAAGCAGCCGAAGTTGGAAGCAAAGGGCTGAAATAATAGGGAAAGCGGGCGTTAGCAGTCCAAATTACACAATTTTCATATGCACGTATATAATTAATGTATGAAGGTGCTACGACCGCTCGTAATTTATAATTTGGTTTCCAGCGTAACGCTTTATGGTTAATTAATTTTAACGTTTCACTCAAAGAGTTTTTTAATTGAGCATTAAATGTGCGCCCAACGCCTAAAAAATTGTTTCATATTTGCGTTAACAGCCATTTTAATTAAGTCGCTTTTTCGGCTAACACTTGTTACTTTCGAGTTCTACTTGATTATAATTTATCAATGGAGAGGTAAAGAGAATTTCACAGAAGCTTGATTTCCAAACCATTGATGAACATAAATTTCCGAGATACAAATATTACTTAACCCTTTCGCAGCCGCAGGCGATATATGTTGCCGTGCCTGCCGCTTACAGACCGCAGGCGACTTATATTGCCCAGCGACAGGTCTGTTTTCGATTCTTAGTTACTCGGTCACCCGTAGTGCTATTGTCCGGCTTGAAACGGCCATGGGTTGGAGAAAGCATGAACTACAGCCTAAAGTGTAAGGGTTAATTAAAAACAAAAATTATTATTCTAAGTTAAAATTTGGCCGAGCTAGGTTAGAAAATGTGAACGCAAGTCAGGCACCGCTAAGCTAACCCTCAAGAGCGCTGCGTGCGTCGGTAGCGCAGAGAAACGGGCGTCAGGCGCGGTCGCGAAAGGGTTAAAAGACTTTTAAATTACTGGGATGATGTAGGATCAATACACAGGATTTATCCTGTATAACATACTTACTCTTTATAAAAATCGAAATTATTTAAAGAAATATTAAATTTTCCTAATAATTACAAATTAAGTAATATTGTCAGAAAAAAATATTCTTAGTACAGACAATTTATCTCTTTGATACGAATGATTTTGAGTTGATTCCAAAAGAATGATTTCAAAATTCTACGTTAATTTTTCGGAATCAAGCTAATCTACTGACTAATGACTTTTACTTTTTATAATAATATTTTACATCCCATCTTAATATATTGATAATATTTTATTCTAATTACTAATAAAATAATTACTGGTCGGACAGCATAAAAAACAGCTATTATAAGCCTTCTTACTGACTTATAATCCTTATGCCGGTTGCTTGAACAAGGTCATACCCCAGGTCAGCCGAAGTTTTGCACCGATTCGTCGATTTTGGCGGATTGAAAAGAAATCTCCCACTGATTTTGAGTTTTTTGATATTCTAGACCCTTTTCTTTCTCTTAGTATTGCCTGTATTTTACAATTGCTTCAAAGTCATACTGTAATTTGGTAAACGTTCAATTGTTCCGCAACAATATTGTATTAAATTTTACACCCTTCAATTCAGCACTAATTTTCGCCAATAATTTTACTAAAGAACGAGCATATTTTTGTTCGTTTTCAAACTGTCTAATTTAAAATGATATCTTGTGCCCCATAATTACTAATGTTGAAATAAATTTTACATTAATTGAGTATATCATTGGTAACAGAATTATAAAGCCTCAATTTATATATATGACACTATTAGATTATTATTACTGCACTAATATTATTATTATTATTATTATTATTATTATTATTATTATTATTATTATTATTATTATTATTATTATTATTATTATTATTATTATTATTATTATTATTATTAATTATTAATTATTAATTATTAAGCAGTGGCGTAGCGTGGGAGGGGCAGGGGGCCATGGCCCCGGGCGGCACATAAAAAGGGGCGGCGAGCGGCGCAATTTTTTTATATGTATATAAAATATGAAAATCCTTCGCGACGGGATTAATTGTTCCAAATCATCAAAAAGCTGGACGAAATGCCGTCGGATATGCTTGAAATTAAGTATACAGGGGTTCTTATCTTTATTCTGCTTTCAAATCTGTTCTCAAAATTCAGGAATTCAATATGGCAGATCCAATATGGCGGACCAAAAATATAAAATCTGATCAGATTTTCATAAAAATTGGTATGTGGGGGTTTCTAGGGTCACTTATTTCAGTTCCAATATCAAAATTCAATAATTCAATGTGGCTGAATCAAAATGACGGACTAGAAATTTTTAACTCGGAGAATTTAAATAAAAGTTCGTACATTGGTGTTTTGGGGTTATTTATATTGATTTTGATATCAAAATGGAGAAATTAAACTTTTTGAAACCAATATGGTGGTTCACAAAAATTGTTTCCTAGTGGCTGTAGGAGGTACTTTACTGAATTCTGATACCAAAACTTTATAGCTAAAAATTATATATGTTAACATTTCTATGATAGTTCAGCGAATTGTAGTAATTTTGGGCTGCCATATTTTATCCGCCATCTTTAATTTCAAATGTACATAACATATTTGATGTCAGCAAGTTCTAAAACCCTGTTGTACCAATTTTTATAATAATCCTGCGAGTTTTCAAATTTTGCAACGCCATATTGAATCCGCCATTTTGAATGTCGAGAGTATACTAAGAGTGACGTCACACGTGAACCGTTATAAAATAAAACCGTTATTTGGTTGCTATCAAAACAACAACATCTTGCCTAACAAATAAATACTACATGTATACAGTTTTCTCACGTTCAGGTGAATGACACAGCTTTGAAGAGGTAAGATAAAATTTGAAGATTTACTCGATAACTACTCTGCCAACTTTAACAGTAAAAAAACATAGTAAAATGTACTATTAGTGAAAAAAATATTACTATGTGAAGCATCAGGCTGTCCTTAATAAAATAAATATGTATTTATAAATATCGTCTTTCGACTTTAATTTTTTTAATTTTGGCCAGCTTTTTAGCGATTTGAAACACTGTGTGGTGTGGCGTGACGGGACCAACAACCGAGAGCGAAGGAGCTATTTAATTAAACAGTAACACTCCTTATTTTCATATACTTGAACAAGACGTAGGCTTACAAGAATTATTTCGGAATGTGTGTCTTCGAACTTTGACAATTGTTAACAAAAAAAAAAATATCGTAATTCGTTGTTTTCATTATTTAGTTATGTGACAACACACACAATGATACGTGATTCGATTCGCAATTGGCAAGTTCTTCAATTGTTCATCTGTCTAAACTAAAATTAATTAAAAATTATCTAAGATCGACTATGTCTACGTTGAGACTATCAAATTTAGCTATATTAGCAATCGGACATGACATACATATTAACATAAAAAATTGTATAAAAGATTTTGCTTTGAAAAAAACATGAAGAGTACATTTTTAATTTCCGGCCGGCCCCGGGCGGCGAATACCCACGCTACGCTACTGGTTAGGAGTGACCCTCATGGTGGGCACTGCGACCGAAAGACCTTTTGTGCCGAAACTACACTAATATTCATATTTAACAAACGTTTCTTATAGTATTGCAAGGTTTTTCGGATCGCTGAATACACCTAAAAAAACAGTCTGGTTTCAACAACTAATTTCGTAGTTCATTTAATTATTTTTGATTATGATTTGCACGTAACAAGATTGCTGGTAAGCATGACTAGAGAAATCTTTCTAAAAATATACTTGTTGAAATGATATGACGAAATTAGTTCAGATAACAAGGCCCATTGTTAAGACTAGTACGACCAAACAGTCAAATTGACTGATCTCGCACTTATTAAGTGATTTATATAAAGCCTGATTTTTTCTGATTTTCTGATACTATATTGATTCCCTTACCTATACACTTAATTCTTTAAAACATTGAGAAAATAGATGAAATTAAGTTACTACATATATAAAAATTAATTCAAGGTTCAACATTTTAGGCCACGGTTGTTCTACAGTTAAATACATGCTTGTTTAA
The DNA here is from genome assembly GCA_949715965.1 of Dysmachus trigonus. Taxonomy (NCBI): domain Eukaryota; kingdom Metazoa; phylum Arthropoda; class Insecta; order Diptera; family Asilidae; genus Dysmachus; species Dysmachus trigonus. The sequence continues at coordinate 35,524,923 of OX454319.1, forward strand.
ACAAACATTGACCATTATATATCTAAAATATCTCATTCCCTTACCTATACACTTAATTCTTTAAAACATTGAGAAAATAGATGAAATTAAGTTACTACATATATAAAAATTAATTCAAGGTTCAACATTTTAGGCCACGGTTGTTCTAGAGTTAAATACATGCTTGTTTAAACAAACATTGACCATTATATATCCAAAATATCTCATCATTTTAAGATGGACTAAAACTAAAATTGAAATAATTTCTATTTAAAAATTAACAAATTCTAGTAAAATTGACATCAAAATAGTTAGATCAACTAGGACAGAAAATGCGTACCAGATGAATTGAGAAGCCCTCATTGTTGAATTAACTATAAATATTTTTTTCAATGTATGAACTTGTTTAATTAATAATTAATTATTTTTGTGATAAATAGTTTTAAAAGAATACTTAAGAGACGTAATATATTATAATGATATATAAGCTATATGTTTTATATTTACATTGTAATCTGTTAATATGGTATTTAAATATTTGCACATTTGAATATGACTATTTTTTTTTGTAAAAAGGGTTAGAGAAATGTTGTTACGCAACACTATACACTCTTTACTTTATATGAAAACAATATAATAGCAAGAAATATCCTTAGTGTATATGAGAAAACCTCATCCTTTTCGAATTAAAGACAATTGTTCACAAATTTTGAATTTTCGTATCCAAGTTTAAGTATTAATAAAAAAGTAATGATAATTTTTGTTCTAAAATACAAAGATTGATTCCATGTAAGGATGTCCGTAGCTGCTCTTCGATTTTCTTCTATTAAGAAAAACTGGGAAATAATGAAAATCTATTATTTTGCGCATAAAGTGCCATTATATCACTCACCATATAAAAAATTGTATTCCGTTTAAGCACACTTTTTGGCTAAATATTGATATTAAATTTGATATTAAAATGGCTCTACAAATTTAATTAAGCGCTCTTGAAGCTTCTATATTTTTAATAATGCAAAATATAGATGCAGATGCAGTGGCTTTTTAATTGCATTAGGGTAGCAAAAAATTCAATTTAAAATGAACGTCCACTTTGCGCCTGTTTGAAGTGTTAACCTTTTAAATTACTCCGGGACTATATATTCAATTAAACACAATGTATACCGTTATATGGCAGTTCAATTAATCATAAAATATTTATCATAAAATACATAGATGTGTTTTCTTGTATTGAGCTTGAAATTTACTCTGGCCGATTATTGAAAACTAATGAATAATTTCATTGGCACCGTTCAATCTCCTCCATGGGGCTGAAATGGTGTTGACATGGAGAGCTCACAATACAATATTTTAGCATATCCATCAGCCCGAACATTGAAATTAAATTAAGGTCGGTATAGTGGCCTCACCTCAGATTGGTGCAGGACATGAATAGTCCGCAATACTGCGGTCAAAAAGTCCTCGGGTTTCGCGCTAGGTTGGACAATAAAGTGCTACTAGATTCACGGGTAATTGCTGAATATTTTCCATCAAATGCTGTTAAAGTATTGTTGATATTCATCGCATTTATCAAAATCTGCTATAAATACGTAAGAGAATTATAGAGAAAATAAACAATTTGAGCAGATTTATATGAAATGCAATTCCAAAACTAACAAGCTTTTATAGTACCAAACGAGCTTGAATCCTTCAGTGTCAGTTGACTTTGTCGACATTGTGCATAGATTTGTTGGGAAACCTTGGTTTGTTTATTCAAAAGTGCAAAGTTTAAGTCTCGACGAGATCTAGGATTAAAAAAGCGTCCTTGCCGGTAAAAATCTCTTTGATGGTTTAATTACGGCAGAGCCGGAGCAGGCCAAATAGGTTTTATCTCCTTGGCGACTGAAAATCTCGTTTCGTTATACCATTTAGTGTTCTTTTTTTTCATATATCTCTATTATATTTAATTAGTTTTCTAACGTAATCCAGTTGGTTTTATTTTTCTTTGTGCTCTACCCAAAAAGGTCTCATGGATCAGGAGGAAAGATTATCACCTGCTCACTGTGGGATTAACGACGTACAGTAGCGATGAGCGGTTTAGTGCAACGCACCTAAAGCACTCTGAGGTAAGTAAATCCACTTAATCGCACTGTTTATCCGAATTGGGATAAGCAAACAAAGCAGTTCCCCAAATCTGGAAACTGCCTGCGGAAGTGTGTTATATCTACGTACGTAAAAAGTTCCCAATCGATAAACGTGAAACGCCCAGGTTTTCTGGGACCAGGCCCACCCATGGCCAACGAAGTGGAAGTATTCTAAATGTCTTTTTCTACTTTCCAATATTCGTCCTGCTACATGGACACTGGCTATCTAAAGGACTGGACACTGCAAATAAAATTTGTTCAACTACGTGACGCTGGCGTTTACGAATGTCAGGTTTCAACCCATCCGCCCACATCGATATTTTTGCATCTGAATGTTGTCGGTGAGTAGAATTTCCTCAATGTATATTTAGTCCTTTAGTGCATCATTCGTCCTCCTTGAAAGACTAATTCAGTAACTGCAAGCAATTCGGCTACGTGAATAGGATCCTCCGCTGAATGCAGGGCAAATCAATACACCGAGCGAGAACCTTATAATGCCAAACTCTAATCAGATTTCAATTTAAAACTTCCATATAATGTATAGTATGTACATCTGCACTCACAAAACGCACCGGAAATTAATTCATTTTAGCGCTGGGCAATTAATGTTTAACGTTAAAACGCAAAACATGCCTCTGGTAATTATTCGCACCACACCGGACGGACCATGCGATTAATTTAAACTTTTTGCCATTCCTCCCTTTTCAATCGCCGGCAGCTCGCGTTTAATTTTGTTTGAAGTGTTTATCCGGTTCGACAGGAGTCAATAAAGTTGCTATTATTATTGCGCGCAAAAGTGGTATCTGGATGGTAAAATATAGTATTATTTAGCATTGTTGTTTGTTTGTAACGTGTAAAGTGTTTAATTATTAGCTTATTAGAGTTTTAACTTAACCACCCTCTTTCCGGTTAAAATCCGAAAATATAAATATTTATGAAAACCAGCATTTTCATTTCATTTTAGATTAATTATAAAAAAAAATTAAATCTATTTGTACCATTGATATAGAAATATATATTTTCGAAATGTGAACTATCTACATAAAATGTGTCTACCTGATTTCTTTAAATCGACAACTTTTCTTTATTAAAAAATATTGACATTTTGCAGATCCCCCCATTTGTTAAAATATAGTAACTCATTAGTTTTCACACATTGCTATGGAATACTCTGTTTATATAAAAATTAAAGTTCCTTTGTTTGTTGCTTGATCCGTCACGCATAAAACATTGCTTCCACACTTTTCATTTTTTGTCCAAAGGTAATAACATTCCACCTTAACACATAGGCAACTTTCTTGTATAACATATAGGGTTTCAGAAACTGTAAAGTGGATGACAACTGACAATTGGAAGGGATTTTCGTGTAAATGTGTACTTAAGGGTTTTGTGCAATGCTGACTTTAAATCAAATTTTCAAAATTTAGAAGTTAGAGAAGGCAAAATGCAAACCAAAATTTCAATTTCAATTTCAATATGGCGACTGAATATTTTGTTTAATATCTCGAAAATCAGATCATATGAGATTTCCAGGCCATTGCTTTCAAATCTTCTATCAGAATAAGGGAATTAAAGGTAAATATGGCGAAGGATATTCCTACAATAATTCAAAGGATTTCCATGTATAAAAGAGTTTTTAGGATCCCAATCCACGACTTAACTTGAATTCGTTGAAACTATTTCTAGATTTTACCTAACTAGTTTGAAGAAAAGTACAATAATGTCAATAATGACAGTTTTAAAATTATTATTTTTGAATTTCAACCTATTATATAAAATTTTAAACATCAAAAAATATTATTTTTTGTCGTCATCATTAACCCCTAAGCAATTTCTTTTGTAATAATAAACTGTAGAAAATTAGTATAATACTATATTACAGTCCGAAAAATATTAAAATTAAAGGTATGGTATCATAACACAAAATTGTGGTTCTGCTTTAAATTGACATACCTTTACGTTGAAATAAGGAAATACATACTTTAAATTTTCATATTCACTAGGAATAATCTCTTAAAAAATTAATTGAATTTGACAAAGTTATAATTCGAAATCCTTGGGTAGATTGTAATACGATACGGTTCTTGATTTTTCTGCAATTCCCGTGCAAACTTCAACTCGCTTGGGTCCTTCTCTGAATCCCAATTACAAATTCCATGAAAGCAAATCTCCGAAATTCATTTTACAATAGGTGAAATTGAACAGTCTTAAGAAGGTAAGTAGACGGGTGGAGCCGTTCTCGTTGATTTGAATAAAGCTTTCCGCTTATTGATCGCGAATGCATTCCGTCTCTGTTCATCTGATTACCATAATTTTTCGGATCGACGCGACGTCGCTAACCACAAAATGAGACTTCTTCGCAAAAAGGCCACCCCATTGTAGCTGCGGATGTGGTACTCTAGAGGCGCCTCTTTTCGTCTTACTTACCATAAAAAGGGAATTTGAAATTCAAGGACTCGCATTATTCACATTGCAGAGACTACATGTCTTTTCTCTTACTGCTGCTCATAAGCAAGACTGTACATATTTTAATCTAAGGGTGTGTGCTTCCGCAGAGGCGGTCCATACTCGCCCTTGGCCTTCTGTTGCGAGCTTTGCTTTTACTTTGATCTAAATTTCTTTATGAGCTCTCTGGCTTCCTCCTGAGGGCTCTGAAAGTTTATCTGCATTGCATAAACTACCAACTTGAAAAAGGCAGCCCATCAGTGCTGCTGTTCAGAGACAAGGTGGGCTCAGGAATTTACTTAATTATAAACAGAGATGACTTTAGGAGCCACTCTAAACTAGGAAGATATTGGGTTTAGTGGCATGCAAGCATTAGAGCAGCACATCTGAACGAACGAGTCAATTTGTTGTATATCAAACTGACCAATATTAAAGCATACTTGTCTGCTATAGTTCGATCCAAGACTTTATGTTAAATGTGTAATAATTTCAGGATGTCCCAGCTGAGGCATATTCAGTTCATGTAGGATTATCTCATGTAAAATGCTTCAAAAGACGTAGTAGGCATTTTTAAATCTGACACACGCTATTCGAAATTACTTTAAAATTTTATAAATTTTATAGAAATATATTAACTAATGAAATAAATATCCGCGTAATTGACAAATGTTTTTGGTCCATTTATTGCAATATTATAAAAAAAAAAAAACCTAATCTCAACCTTAAGGCTGAATAGAAATAAAAAACTCAAAGGAAGTTTAAGACAAACGCTTAAATTTCTAATTCAATGAAAACATTGAGGTACAATTTTCTAATAATGTACATTATAGTACAGTAAAACCCGCTTAAATGCACATCCAAATTGTCAGAAAATTTCGTGCATTTAAACGGTTTGTGCATTTAAACGTTTTTAAGATAAATGCACATGTTGTGCATTTAAGAGAGCTCGGATTACTTTTTTTCAGTTTGGTAATTACATAGCGTTCTGTTTTCGTCTTTAATTTACAAATTTTACCAAAATTAAACAATTACAATCCACAATTTACAAGGTCCACCCGCCAACTCAAAAAGAGACAGTGTTCTTCTTCTTCTTTGCCTTTAGATGGTAACCACCGAGGGGACAATGTAAAAGTACTACACTTCTACAGATCTGTTCATTTAAAATATGTATATTGCATTTATCCGGTTATTTTTTAATTCAAATAGAAAATTCATGCCTGAAATTAATGTGCAAATAAGAGGTTTGTGTATTTAAGAGGTGTGCAATAATGCGGGCTTTGTTTCTACACATTAATAAGGCAAAAAATTCGGTGCATTCGCATCGTGTGCAATAAAAGGAATTGTGCAGTAAAGCGGGTTGCATTTAAACGGGTTTTACTGTACAAACCAAAAACCCAAATATAGTGTAATAATATACACTATATATTAGTAGACTAACATTTTTGCCAACAACTTCGCGCCTAGTTAAGCTCATTTCGGAAATCGGTTTAATGTTTTTATATCAATAATTATACCCCCTAAGGAGTTTGGGGTTGATTTCCAAAAAAATAAGAAATTCGTCTTTAATTATATATACATATATGGGACGTTCCACGTCAAACGGATCAAAGCTGTGCCCAAAATTCAGCTTGATTAATTAAAACGTATAATAGCTCAAAAGACTCGTTATTGAATCCTCTTTTCAATAACGTGTGGCTAAATGTGGAAATTCAAGATGGCGGACTTAATATGGCGGCTAAAAGTTGCCCAAAAATCGGATGGTCGGACTAAAAGTGTTGCAAAAAAAAAATGGTTTGGTGGATATAATCGGATATAGGCTTAAAATATTCCTTATATATGTAGCTTTAAAGTTGCCATAGTAGGATTACCAAATCCAACATGGCGGGTCCGAAATGGCGACGAAACTAAGAAGTATCGTCGATGTACTCAAGAATCATTGATCGCACGCACGTTTTTAACATAAAAACATTATTACATGAACTTAAAATACTCCTCTTCCGTCAAACATTTAAAACCGAAATGTTAATCCTGCCAAATTCAAAATAGCGGACCCAAAAGGGTGGAAAATCTGCGAAAATCACCAAATAGTGCAGAAATCATTTGTCCTATTAACGTTTTTGACCCGAAATATTTCTATATGAACTTCAATTACTTGTATTTCATGTCGCAATTTAGTTTGGGTTAGTAACTTTACTAATTAGAAAATGATACAAATTTGAGGGAAACTTTATCAAAATGGAAGTCGTAGGGAGCTGTATTGCTTGCTTTCCGAAGCATTCTGGTGAAAAAATGATCAAATTAATCCGATGACTTTCGAGGCGGAAGGTGGGAAAAGATCTGACGTTACGAGGGTTGGTATTGAAGGATATACTATGTAGGAACTCAGGACAGCCAATTAAACCATTTAGAAGTTGATGAGCGGAAATAATATCAGCAATATTATGATGGAGGGTGAGAGGCTGGAGATTTATAAATTGTAAACGACTTTCGTAGGGAGGAAGGTTGAGGTCCCAAGGAAGGTCACGTAGCGCAAAGCGGGTGATTCTGCGCTGAACAGATTCGATCCTGTTGATGGGGGGCCTCGGTTGGTAACGCAACGCGGTGACTGCGACCTAGTAGGGCGCTAGAGGTTTTGGGTTCGATTCCTACGAGAAACCCTGGTCACAAAAAGTAGTATCACAATGGGTCAAAAACGTTAATAGGACAAATGGTTTCTGCACTATTTGGTGATTTTCGCAGATTTTCCACCCTTTTGGGTCCGCTATTTTGAATTTGGCAGGGTTAACATTTCAGTTTTAAATGTTTGACGGAAGAGGAGTATTTTAAGTTCATATAATAATTTTTTTATGTTAAAAACGTGCGTGCGATCAATGATTCTTGAGTGCATCGACGATACTTCTTAGTTTCGTCGCCATTTCGGACCCGCCATGTTGGATTTGGTAATCCTACTATGGCAACTTTAAAGCTACATATATAAGGAATATTTTAAGCCTATATCCGATTATATCCACCAAACCATTTTTTTTTTTGCAACACTTTTAGTCCGACCATCCGATTTTTGGCCAACTTTTAGCCGCCATATTAAGTCCGCCATCTTGAATTTCCACATTTAGCCACACGTTATTGAAAAGAGGATTCAATAACGAGTCTTTTGAGCTATTATACGTTTTAATTAATCAAGCTAAATTTTGGGCACAGCTTTGATCCGTTTGACGTGGAACGTCCCATATGTATATGTTTTGGAGTACTTTTCCGAAGTTTTTAATCATTATCCATATAAACTGGGCCCCCTTATGACCCCTTTAAGGGTTGGACAATAAAACTACTGATCAAATTTCATATTTATAGCTGGGGTCGAATTCTGGACAGAACATGTTATTTTATATAGATGAATATTTAGGATACATTTTTCAATTTTTATTTTATTTTCAAACCTTAACATAATCATTTTACCCAAAAGTGACAACCACGAATCTATTTTGAGATGAAATACTATGGCTTTTTTTTTTTTGCGGACATAATACAAGAAGGTTCATTTTCCTCACTCTCTTTTCACAATATTATCAAAAATTAAAATCTCTTCGTCCTGAAAAGCGACAAATTTATGATATGAATATTTAACTATAAAATGGGGCCAATAAATATTGAATAAAGCCCCTTTTCAATGAATCTTTCTAAGGAGCAATTGTGTAAAGTGTTCTTTGCCATCTTCCAGGTGTTGTGCTCCCCCTGAAATCTTTTGTGAAGCGTTCTTTTTGTGGGTTGTTGAGGTACATATTTAAGTTAGAATTTCTATCAAATATCTTTATACCCTTGAATACCCGGAAGTTTAGATAGTTAAATATGTAGGTAAAATCGTCTGATAAATTTTTGTTTCGTTCTTTCGATACAATTATTGATTTTAAATTATATCCAGCTTTACATATTCAATGTTCTTTCATCTGAAACAAACGAAAGATAGAAAGTTACTTAAGTGGAAAATTATAAAGCGATTTCAGTAGGTATGTGTTTGTGGTAAAGCATCGATTGATATTAATTTTCAGCATCTGTCTTTATATGTAAAGTCCTCTATATTGATTTGTTCTTATTGATTCCAAGAATTCCAATTTTAGTGTGCAATCTACCATACAATATGTATTCTATATACGACTTGATATAAATATATCAATATATAGCGACATATTCCAGTCTTTCAAGGATGAGGTCTTTACTTCAGATATATGTAAAACGTAATCAAAAAACCACAAAATTACCCGTATCTAAATAATTTTGGTAAAAAGTCTAAAAAGCCTTCAATTGTTACAGAAGCACGTGCTGAAATATCTGGCCCTCCAATTAGGTACTTGACACCGGGATCAACCTTAAGACTGCAGTGTCGTGTCGTACAAAATACGGAGGCGTCAGAATTCATATTCTGGTACCATGACAATAGAATGATTAACTACGACATCGATCGTGGGATAAATGTTTCAACAGAAGCAGGTACGTCCACGCTTAGCCCCTGTGAATTATTGCAAAAATATGATTGATCACATTATGGCATGGGGTATTGTGCACATGTGACGGCACTGAAGACGACGTCGACGACAAAACTTTTCTACTTATGACCTTTCTTTCGTCTCGCCTTTTGCAGACTTTCAATCATCAGAGCTGACAATTTTGAGGACAAGACGGGAGCATTCAGGCAATTATACGTGTGTGGCAAGTAATGCTCAACCTGCAAGCGTATTGGTGCATATATTCAAAGGTGAGTAATTGTCAGCAAATTTATTAATATTTTGGAAGTAATCACGTAATACACAACTTTGCGTAATGTATAATCGTGATTATTTTTAAATTACTAAAGGGTTCATAATTTTAAAAACATAAATTTTGTTATTGTTTCTAATAGGAGCCTTAATAGCTCAGTTGGTTGCGCGACGCCTTAGCTGCAAGCCAACAGGTCGCTCGAAGTTTGATTTAAAGGGGTTCTATTCCCACCAAACACCTTGGTCACAAAAACTGATATCAGAATGGTCCTATAAGGGCCAAATTTGTCTTCCTACAGCTATATCAATCTAACATCTAATAGTAGGATCATTCAAGAATTTCAAGTGGATCCGGCGAAATTTAGTGGAGTCAAAATAACTGTACCGTTTTATTTCTTCTAATTTTGTGTCCATTTTCCATATACAAAAATCTAGTCTGAACGAAGGATTTTTGTTTACGATTAAGACTAATATTTTATTCAAGCAAAAAGAAATGGCTTCTGCTATTTTGTTACAAATCAATAATTTTTTGAAATCCTTCGTTCAAAGTATTCAGCCAATCTCAAGAATATTTTGATTTCGGGTGATCCCAGTTCATGCAGGGGTTGTCACCGCAAAGCGCCATATTCCAGCACAGGGTCGGCAAAATGGCCAACTCTCTCATCATTTTTAATATTTTTATTTAAAAATTAGTGTTAATTTAATTTTCAATAAAAAAAATTAAGAATTGTTCTAAAAAAGATTTGCTAACATTAGACTGAGCATTATCCTTTAATCACATTCGTTTATTCAGAATGGTTACAATGAAGTCGCGTCAAATATTATGGTTTTTAAATATACTATGTATATATAAAAATATAATATAATATATTTAGAAGATCATTAAATAAAGCCATATGGTACTAACTGTTTATTGTCGCGATGTTTTTAATTTGTGATTTAAAACATTTTTAAATTTGAAGGTATCGCATTGAAATGAGCTTTCAAAAATGTGTTTCACTTCTGTTGTTCTAGATGAGATTTCTTGTCTTTATTTTTTTGTCTTAATATTAATGCGTGATTTGAGATTTCTAAAAGAGTGTAGGATATTCATAAGACCAAGAACTTTAAAAATTGTGCATATTTATTTTAATATTTGTCTCATATTTTTATTCCTCGTAATAGTCATAGTCTTTGACATCAACCATTTTGAAAGGGTATGGCAAGTTAAGTATTGAGAATGTGCCCCCAGAGCCAAATGTAATGAATATCATATTGTTAAGTACGTCGCTCATTTGCATTACTATTTATGTAGTTTTTGACTGTCTATCTCTTACTGTCATTGAGTGACCTTGAAAAATTACCTGATAACAACAAATTTTCTAAACTTTTCGTTCTCTTAAACTAATAGAACTAGGAATGTGATTCCAAAGCTAAACTGCAGACAATATTATGACAAATATTACGTATATCATTCTTAATTATTTTGCTAAAAATAAATAAATTTTTTAACAGAAATATTATTTTCTTGGCTATTATTAGTAAATTCTAACAGACTGACCACTTTCAAAAAATCTGAAAAATAGCACTTAGTTTGTAGATTTTACTGTTACAAGTGTCATTGAAATCGGATACCTGCAACATATTTAAAAAAAAAATTTTGTTGCTCAGGTCCCTATTTGTGAAACTACATATTTAATTTAAAGTGTCTAGAATAAAAATACACTTAGATCTGCATACTTTGAATTTTATTTGAGTACTTAACTGCAAGCCAGGCTCTTACGGGGTTAGCAGAGTGGATGGAGAATAACATTTTCTTATTATGTATTATTATTATTAAACATGTCATTTAAAAATTTAATGTGTAGTTTCACAAATAGGGACCTGAGCAACAAAAAATTTTTTTTTTTAAATATGTTGCAGGTATCCGATTTCAATGACACTTGTAACAGTAAAATCTACAAACTAAGTGCTATTTTTCAGATTTTTTTGAAAGTGGTCACTCTGTTAGAACTTACCAAGAAAATAATATTTCTGTTAAAAAATTTATTTATTTTTAGCAAAATAATTGAGAATTATATACGTAATATTTGTCATAATATTGTCTGCAGTTTGGCTTTGGAATCACATTCCTAGTTCTATTAGTTTAAGAGAACGAAAAGTTTTAAAAATTTGCTGTTATCAGGTAATTTTTCAAGGTCACTCAATGACAGTAAGAGATAGGCAGTCAAAAACTACATAAATAGTAATGCAAATGACCGACGTACTTAACAATATGATATTCATTACATTTGGCTCTGGGGGCATATTCTCCATACTTAACCTGCCATACCCTATCAATTTCAATGGTGTAGTTATTTGAACAAAAAACGCCCAAAATTAAAAATTAAATTAATTCAGTTTTCCATTTAATTAATGGAAAATATTATAAATTTGCCTTATTTTAGCCATAGGCTTTAACAGCTAAAATGCACTTCAGATTTCGCGTGCACATATTATATATGTATATCAATATCAATCCTGGTAAAGGTAAAAACGAACCAAATTTAATTAGATTTAATTCAAATAGAAAATTTGAAAAAAATGCCCAATCAAACCTAATGTGGTTTCTGATTAAATGAAACTTTACAGCGAATTATAAAAATGAACGACATATCTGCGATGTCTTTGAATTTATGTAAATTTGAGTCCGTAAAGAACTGAAATTCTTAATTCTTAACAACTTAACTCGAAGCCCGCAATTTGCCAAGTTTTAATATTTCTAAAGAATGATGAACAACTTTTATAAAAAGTTGTTACTGCTGCCTTCTGATGACATCGCTTTAAATAAACTATGTATAGTTTACGCGACTGTCTGAAGGGCAGAAACTTACTGTTTTATATTACTTACTTCTTTATTCATTTAATATAATTTTTAAAAACTCATATATGATTGTTGAATTACTTTGACTTCCTTTTGAAACAGCTTGATGAAATTCCTATGACAATGCGATAACCAGATGTGTTCAATTCTTAAAATTTTAATGCAAAAGCGTATTCTTTCTCAGGATGTCGAAATGTTATTTATCTCTTAAGAAAAATTATCCAGGAAATATTCCTTTTAACTAGAATTTCCAAAAATTTTAAATTAAATGTTTTCTTTTAGCCTTAAATTTTAGATTTAAATTAATTTAAAAACATGAATGGACTTTTCTCATATCTTTGAATATTGTAAATCGTTTGTGTAAAATTACAAAAATTTTGGTTTCTTTTTATTTCCTATATTTATCTTATACCACTGATGTTTTCTCGTAAAAAAAAAATATTTTCAAAAAGATTCTTGTACAGATAAATTTGTCGTGAATGTTTGCCACGTACAAATAAATAGAAATAGATTAATGAGAAGTAAACAATTTCGAACTAGGCAAAGTAAAGATTTTCTCATTTTCTTCTTGGAATGTAATTCAATAGCCTGTTAAATTGTTAATTTTGCACAATCCCATTAGCTTTTTGTAACCTTAGAAAATTTCCTCGAATTCAGAAAATTTTAGTAGGAAAAGTCGGCATCTTCATTTATGTAATGCGAAACTCTAACTTGAGTGACAATCATTTCAGGTGAAATTTGATAGCTTCTGGGCTTTTAAAATCTAAAGAAATAATGAACAAGGTCGCCTTGTGATCCCTGAATAAAATATAAAAGCAAGAAAACGATTCTTCGATACAATAATTAAAGTTAACAGCAACAAATCGAGCAAAACAGATAAAGGAAATCATTTTAAAATTAATAAAAATGCGTTATGATTTTTGTTCTAATAATATGATATTTGATTTATTCATCATATAGTTTTTGAGTTCTTGTTTATAACCGCTGGAATATATTTCGCTTTTGGTATAGGTCTCTTAAGTTAAGATTAGGAAGAATTATAAATTATGCTTCAGTAGAGTAGTATTTATCGAAACTTTGATTTTAAATTTTTAATAAGACCCTTTTTGTTTATTTGTTATCAATTCAAGTTTTTTGTAATTAATTAAGTTCAACATTTCTGAACAAATTAAGTTTGAGATCCTCACAGATTTTGAGGAAACGGTGTAAAATCGTTCATTTATAGTAAAAAGTGATGACTATAGTATGTAAAATGTACTTGTCGGTCATTTTAATTTTAAAGATTCGCATAATTACATTTATCGGTTGCTAATTTCTGCATATTCCCCAAAAGTTTCTTTGCAATTTATATAAATACCTTATATTAAAAATTGTTCTACCTTTGCATTGCAAACAAATCTGAAAGTATTCTTGATATTTACGAATTAAAGGAATATATGCTTTTCGATTTGTTGACGGTGACAAGCACGCATTTATCTTATGAAATGGCTGTTGAAACGAGCGGAAATGTTCCTATTTTCAGGACTTTTGCGGAATTATTTATAGAAGAAAAGTGTAAACATCTTTAACAAAAGGATTTTTCACAATTTTCGTGAAGACTTTTTGGAAATATGCAGAAAATTGTGGCATAGAAAAATCACTTTTCGAAATTTTTAAGTTTAATATCTCGGTAAGTACAACGTTGTCGACAACATTTTTCATATTTTTCATTTTTGATCAGAACGTTCCTATAAATTTGTATCAAATCTCAAATTCAATTTAAGCCAACTTTTCAATACAAGAAGGATTTTGAAATGGAAAAATATTGTACTCGGGATGATATCAATATCAGCATACGTATATGTATAAAGGGTGAGCCGTCGGCTGGTTTCTTTTCTTGGTTTTATGTGATTTTTACGCAAATGAGCTGTGTATGTCAAAATAACATGTAATTTAAAAAGAAACTATCAAATGGCCCACTCTTTATACAATATAAAACATTAGCAACGAAGTGTCAAAGTCATGTTACGTTACAACATTTTACAAAACCTAAGTGGAAATTTAATTCTGTTTAGAGTCCAACGATCACGTTTTTTAGACAATTTTAGTTGTTGTCCGTCTGTCTGAATTTTCTGTGTAGTTCAAAGTTAGAAATCGAATTTTACTTCGGATAAAGCTAAAGCTTTGGAATATTGGACAATGCCAAATTGTTGACACTATGTATGGTAACTCATTTAAATAAATATTTTTACTAAATATTCAAATAAAATTACAGCGCGGCGTCGTTTTTTAAATATTATAAGTAATCATTATTATAACAGAAAAACCATATCACCGTATGATAGAAATATTTAAAAAACCATGTCATACTTTTATATTATTTGAATATTTAGTAAAAATATTTATTTAAATGAGTTACGTAGCAAATATTCGAATTTTCAATTAAATTTATTTTTTCTTTTCAGCGCAATAAAATATTTCTAATATAACTTATTATTATTTTACTGCGTACATTATAATATTATTTACTTCTGTTTTTGTTTTTCCTTTTGAAAAAAATCAGATATTAAACGTATGCTATATCCATTATTCAATTAATTTAATAAAGTTAATGAATTATTTTATGAAGTTAAAGTGTATTCGGTCTACCACTCACTCTACTTTTGAATCTTTATACTCGGAAAAGTTTTTTTTTAGAAATTTATTACAATAGTGTCTTTATTATAAAGATCTGGCATCGTGGGTATCAAAATATTATTTAATTTATATGGAATCTCTATAGCGTTAATTCTTATTTGCTCCTCAAAGTTTTTATTGCGGAAATTTTGATTTGGAAACTCTTATACTAATGAGGTATTCATTTTCATATACAATTTGAAAAATATTAGGGAAAAAAGAGTTATAAAACTTGACTCAAAACGCTCTATAATGTGGTTCAATTAAATTTCCAGTAATGCCCAAAAATGGAAATTTATTGAAAAGTGCAAACAATAATTTGAGATATTTTGCCCTAGCAACTAATTAGCTTGTTGTCACTTTTACAATTGCTTAATGATGCGAACTGTAGGTATCTTTTAATCGACCATAAATTTGGAACAATGTCGCGTTCTCCCGATGAACTGCATTTATTGATTTACGTCCATTAAAATATTAATGGCCTTTGGCCAGGGCGTTCGCATGGTGATATGTTTTTAATTAATAACCTCTTCACCGTGCTTCTCTGTTGCGTAATTTTCCATAAATCCATATTTTGTAAAATGGGTCACACATTTTTCTCTGCTTTTATAGCAGGAAAAGTGAAAAACTTCTAGAGCGGTGTTGGAATGGCTTCACAATATATTGCCGAGGCCGCCACCACCAAAAACGGTGGCGCTGGCGACTGCCCTCACCCCGTGCGCGCCTATAATTCATGTTCAAAAGATAAATTTGTCGTGACAAATTTAAAATATTGTTTGAGGGGGGAACCATTTACAACATTAGGTTGCGGATTGGTACGCGACCTAAATTAATTTACATCCAGGGATGATGCCCCGGGGGTGGGTCTGAGTGGCGACATTGACTTGTTAGTCGAAGATTTCTGCCACGCTTCGTACCCAGCAGGCGGGTGGAACCTATTCAATTACTATAGATCTTTTGCGAACGACGCTCTTTCTTATTTCCCTCCGTCCCAGAAGCCTGTTGTCAACTAACTTTTGTCGGCCATCAATTATTTAGGATTTCGTAACCTAATTCTGGGCTTTCCAACGTCGGGGGATTTTAACCCAAAAGCCTAGTCCATCACCGAGGAAAGAATGGTGAAAGTATTCAGCCTGACCAGAGGGGGTCCTTTTGCAGAAAAATACATCAACTCCATTCTATTGTTTGGAGAAAATCAATTTCGGGAAAAATTAGCTTTATACCCAACCAGCATTTTTGGCCCTGGGACTAGGAACCGAAAAAAAAAAATAAATAAATAAATAAAAATAAATAAATGGATAAAGGCGAGGCATAAGGGTAAACACGCAAAATTTAATTTTTATTCTGTTTCGCCGGAGCCCTGTCCGAAACGACCCTATCTTGAAAAATGTATACGTCTCATGTAATGATGGCCACTGCGATTCTTCTGCCCTGGGCGGGGTAATCACATCATAATTTAAGTAAATTAGTGTAGCGCACAAATTTATCTGCCGTCCCTTCCAGGGTCATCTGACCCACCCCTGCACCTTTGGAATCCCCGCGAGTTAGAACCAGAAATGCTCGGATGCGGAGATTAAACTTTTTTTGCCCGGGTTTTATGAGTTCCACAAGGTCAACCCGGCCGGGAACCCAATTTAAAACTTACTATCCGATTATAAGGAAAAATTACTCGAAAACCGTTATTGTATGGAAGGATTATCTCTAGTGTCGGTGGCCGCATCCGTTTGCTCAAGGATGTTCGGTATTTCCTAAACATTTCGACGTGGCCACGTGTAAAGAAACTTTTTAATCCGATGAGTATGTTGCTTCAACTTTCTTCTTTTGATTTTATAAGAGCCAAATGTGAGAAACATGTAAAAAGATTTATAGCTTTCCAAGAGAATTTCGAGTTTTATTCTTCTAGAGAATAGAAAAGTTTTGATTTAAATTCCTTGGCACTCAATAAGTAACAGCGACAAAGTAACAATAACTCGAAATTGGACAGAGAATTTCATCTGTATGTAAATTCCTTAAAGAGCTCTCGAATATATTCATAATACTTGTATTCCTTATAAGACAGATCCTGGCTAGCTCAAATACTAATTTCTTTAATCTTGGTAATTGAAAATGTATTAATCAAGGTGATTAATGTACTTGCGTATATAAAATTTTAGTTTCGTTTTTTGCATGATCTGATCCGGCATTGAAATTTCGCATTGAATTAAATGTTTACATTTAAAGATTTTTAAATTTGTAAAAGGTGCATCAAATTACGATGATTTTTGCTCATCCAAGCTTCAAATCTTGAACTGAAAATGTTCTTGGATTAATTTGTTTACTCAAATTGTGCATAAATCAATGTAATTAAATGTTTTTTTTCTTTTGCCAAATATTAAATTTTTGCTATTCAGAAATATCATTTCAAGAAAAACATTTTCTGCGAAATATGATCTGAATCAGGGGGCCTATTACTGAAACCAATCGAATAATTTCGTGCATCATATTCAAATGCTTTCGCATTCAATCGTACTTCTGAAATTCGTGGATGAATTTTTTCGAGTGAAAATTATTTATTTAATTCACAAATTCATCAAATCACTGATTTCTATAGAAAAAAACAGTAACTTTAGCAAAGTTGATTCTTAGTCGGGCTTTTTGAAAGATTAAAATCCAAATTATCAAAGTGGGAAATTAAAAAGGCAATCGTGCGTTCGTACTATGCTGAGGAACATGGAAGAAGTCATAGCTCCTCAAGGAGCGGGCAGGGACGGAAATATTAAAAATATTTAACAACTCAGAAGAATTTATAGACCTTTGAATGCAGTGGAAAACAAAAACAATTCTGGCGTTGTTTCGTCTAGTTTCAATAGAAGAAAGGGGAAAGAGTTTTAGCCTTTCCTTATAAGGCGGAAGGATAAGTGGGTTATCCCTGTGGAAACCTTGAAAAGCAAAATGGAATAAATCTGCGCAGGACCGCCTCGATACGGTCAATATAGGCCGCGTAAAAGAGAGACCAATCGGGACTACAGAAATATGAGTTAAATAAAAGCGTTGAACATTAGTGTGTTTTTATTAAAATAGATTTTTTTACAGCAACCATAGTATTGATATAGTCATCAAAGAACTTACAGACGTTAAACCCAAGTTCTTAATTTTATCAACACGAATTAAAAAAAAACTGCTTGCGAAAAACCTTTATAAGAAAATTATTTTTTTATAACTTATCGAGAAAAACATTCGGTTTTGATTTTTCTTCAGATATTTTCGAATTTGGCTTTTAAAATAATTTGTTTTGATTTATTCGAAAGAATATTCCATTCAAGATAAACTGGCCAGGAAGACCTGTAGAAAAATATCTGATTAGATTCATAGGAAACCCGCAACGATAAAATCTAATCAAATTCTGAGAAAAGGTCTTCAGTAGACTCGTGGGGACAAATCTGTAGCTGTGTCACCAATCTTGAGAAATTTATTGGAAATTTAATGTTGCATTTAAAGAATTGACGGAATTATCATTTATTTCGATGTATTCATAAGATTTCTTGTTTTATTAATAGAAAAATTAAATTGAGTATGGGAACCAATACATATGGTTTTTCCTATTACCAAGCAGAACTCAGTTGTGATGCTCGTTTATACAAAATTGATACTTGAGTTCTTTATTCAACTTATAAACCCATTTTTTCCACTTTAGAATTAATATAAACATAATCACTTGCGTCAGTATGAGCTCTAGAATTCATTATTTATCTATTTAAAGATGAAATTTTATTGATGTGATACAAAATCTTAAAATTCCAGATAATGGAACTTCAAATCTTAAATGTTTAACAGATTTTACTGGAATTCAGAAAGTGGTGCAAGGTAACAGTTATATACTATTGAATCATTTTACCACTATCACTTTAAAATAATCATTAAGCTGCATTTTTTTCGTATATTCAGTACGAAACGACATTATCCCTTGAATTGAGATTTGTTATGAATTGCAAGCATAAATTAAATGTTTTCTAAAAAAAAAAAGCATCAAATTGTCATTACTTATAACCATTTTTAAGTAAAAAAAACGAAGGTATACCGATCCCTCAATTTACACGGTAGATACGTTCCAAGAAAAATCGTGTTAAATAATAGTAATAATAATATATTTATTTATGAATTAGTATAAACTTAACAGTCGCATATGATGGAGGAGGTGACAAGTCTAAACAAGTGAAGTTTAAATGTCACGTCTAAACGTTAATAATTAAATATAAGAATTTAAAGTGTAAATATAAATACATATTTTTATGCACCAAACTATTTCTTTATATCAAGTAATCTTAGTTGCACTTCTCTTAGAAATAAAATGCTGACGTCTGATAACTAGAAGATACTAGAAAACACAAAATAGTTACCAAGTTACCAGTTATCAAGTTCATAGAAAAACCTAGAATAATCCATCTACCTAGTTGGTCCTAATCAATATAAGCTTCTGACGGTTTATACACATTTCTTTTCAAAATATATATACATATATACAAAATGTACGCTACTCAGTAACCAAATTGCCATGTAGGATTATTAATAGAGACAAATTAACTTGGATCAACAGGAAAATTAAAGCACAGTGAAGGGAGATACCTAGAAAGTAAGAACAATGCTCGCGCATTGCGTTCAAAGTTTTCAAATTTTGACCGAAACTGTACACTTTGTACAAATATTCCGGGATGTGTAAATTTTGTCGTACTAGCTGATTTTTAACAAACCAGAAACTTACAAACAAGGATTAGCACAGTGGTACGCAAAGTAATACAAACCAACACTTTCTTTGCTCACCCTGAAAACCTTCTTCTTTCCATGGTTATGGATGATGATGTGGTAGGAAAGGAGCTGAGGCTGCGACGAGTGCTGAAATCAAAGAAAAGCACAACAAAATGTAAATCAGTAAGGTTGTTTGCGGTTCCAAAAATAAATTTCAATTACCTGTCCACCTCTGCTATCTTCAATTTCACGAGATGAAATTACTAATTTTATAGCTAAAAGGGAAGAACCTGCACTTGATATTGAGTTGGCCGACATACCATGCCACACTCAATCTGTAGAAAGGTGCGTTGAACTGGTAACGCAAGAATCCTCTGAAGTTTACGGGGCCGAAAGAAGAGATGGGTTTATTAGAGCAACCCTAGAGCTGTCATGCCTAAATTCGAAACAAAGAAAGAATTTAACTAAAATCCAAGCCCAAATTTGGTTGGTTGGTTGGGTAGAGCGAGGGTGGAACTCGTGGTGCAGCCACCTTCACGTGGTGAGTTCTGGGTTGTTTCAAATGAATTGCATAAATTAACATATTACCCCCCCCCCGATATCTGTTGTAGTTTTTTTTTATTTTTTATTAGCAGTTTGAAAAAGGTCACTTTTTCGGAGCTATAGGTAAAATAACCCCTGAAGCAAAAAAAGTGTGAAATTACACAATTTTTAAGCTTTGGATGTGATATTCACTCAACTTTGTAAACATTGTGTATTTGACAATAAATTGGTGTAAACGTGCACATGAATATGTAAAATCACGGCATTTGACGTAAATCTACGATCGCGCAATCACTTTGTAAAGGTATTCCTTAAAGTTAAGACGTACTGTCGAAAATGAAGGGTGTAATTTCCAAACGTAAAATAACTAGATTAAGGGACTAAGAAAAAAATGAAATATTATATGTATTAATTTATACTAATCTTAATACTTTAATACAACGGCGAGAAAAACATGTTTGTTATATTATTTTTATGTACTGTAAGTTCACCTGTCTTATTTTTATGAGTTTATTAAAAAAAAAAAAACTATTCCGAATTTATTATTAAAATATCCTTATTTCTACTATTTCCTTCATTTTATCCCATTTATTAGAGATAAAATCTTTGTCGTTCATAACTGTATTGTAAAAATACTATATTCAAAAGAGTATTTAATTCCAAGAATTTACATCTGCTATGTGTAAATTTACCTACTTTAAAGAAGTAAACAATACACATTTATTATGAAAACTCAACATCTTTTATGTGTAATTTTCCGCATATGTGTGTAATACATTTACACAAGAAAAGTGTATTTTTACTCAGAAATTTGTGTAATTTTTTTAAGTGTAATTTTGCTACCATTATGGAAGGTATTCAATTTTCTTCCAAAAAGCGAGTAAAATTACACCAGGATTTTTTAGAGTGTAGGGTACGTAAGCTTTAAACGTGTAAATCGAATAAAAAAATATAAAGACAAGTCGTAGAACATAGATTTTCATAATAACCATGAAAATTGAGGCAACAATTTTATGACAAAATGAATACTAATTCACAAAATTGAAACTCTAGTATTCATATAAAATATTCAAAAACTCACAAAGATAACAGCTGTCTCTCTTGCCTCTCACTTGGTACGACCTTGCTGTATATCTAAAAGACTGGACATGATGCAATATGTATACATACAATGCTCAGTATTAATAACAAGAAAATAGAGAATTACTTTTAGTAGGTACTTTACAACTTTTTAATTACTTTTATCTCATTATCGATATAAAGTAAACATATATGTAGCACAAAAAGATAAAAAATTGGAAATAGATGTACCCACACCACATTCAATTAAGTACTTGGCCTAGAAAAAAAAAAAATATGGCCAGGTACTAGGCTGAACAAAAGTGAATGGGAGGAACCTACCAAGGATATATTCAGTCGAAGTTCATCAACTTTCACTTCTTCCATCCATCCATCATAAGGGTCCGAATCGAAAAAGTAGATGTAACACTTTATAGGTGTATGTAGCTAATTCACTATAAAAATCGATAAGTGAGAAAGCGGTCTCACAGCTGAACTTGTTTGCCAAAAATTTCCACTTTCGTTTCCCAGAACTGCATTACACCTCTAAGGTAGGAAACAAGGGTGAAAACGAAAATGGGAACGTCTGATCAGGGGAGTAAACTTCCCAGGTACAAAATTGAAAAGAGGTGCTGCTTACGAATTCCGATCGATTTTGATGTTGTAGAGCTGAATGCTTATAAAATATGTAAAATGCTAGAATTAGGTGTTATATGATTACGATGAACATGTGTTCCGCTGTGAATCCGAGCTATTTCTTAAAGTAGGTGCATATGGTGCGGAATAATGGCTGCACGTCGCGTGCACATTACGATTCTGGGGGTAAAATCATGTGCTGTTTCCATTTTAGTGGAACAGCAGGTACAGCAGGAAATATGGGAATTCTTGTTTCCTTTGACACACACACACACAACCGAAAAATTGCCAATCGGAAAGTTCTCTACCAGGAAGCGGGAGTTCTGCTGCAGAAAAATAAATAGGGGCACCCTATGGCGCCTTTTGACAACAACGTACGATTGTTTTCTCAGATGAGATATGAAAGGTTCTCAGCTTTCCGTAGCTGTGTTGCTCGTTGCTTTCTTAGGATTAAAATTTAAAAATGTTTGCCGCAGTGTGTGCACCACTCTAATTGACAGTATTCATTTTTATGTTGCAGGTGATAATCCAGCAGCAATGTACCATGGACACGTTGGCTCATCAAATAAGTCATATCAGAACCAACTTCTTATATACTTTACACTCTTCTGTTCGTTAGCTGACACTCTGTTCGTCTTATTTGTACATTCTTTTGTATAATTGTACTATAAATACGTTAAGCTGTATAATAAATATAACATTACGGTACGAAATAAAATGAAGCAGCGACGGTTACTTAGTAATCAGACATTGGACAAGTAAGATGTTGATAAGTAATAAGAGACATTCATAATAATGAGAAATTAACCCGTGTAATTAGTTAGAAAATATACTAAGTTAATTTCGATATTGATTTGAAAAATCAACTTTATTTGTTATATTTTCCTTGTTAAATAATACAAAGAGATGAAATCAAATTTCGCTGGGACGAACGAGCGGTAGACGAAGTAAGTGAGAGTTCATATAATTGTGACATTATTGCTAGAGATATGAAAAAAAAAACAGATTACATGACTTAAAACTTTTAATTGAGGGTTTGTATTTTTTCGAAAATTTTCTGTAAATATTTTTATACTATAAATAAAATGTACTAATAAAAGAAATTATTAAAAAATGGAAAAGTATCTTAGTCTTTTACTCAATCCTGTAATTTTAAAATAACATTGGCCAGTGAGAGTAGTAAGTATGCACCATTTCTGAGACAAATATCGTACAATTTTAATCTGAAGATGTTAATCGTCGACTCTTGTGTTTCACTTCGTATGAAAAATAAAATCTGATTATACCCTGAAAATCAATTATACAAATACACGTTGAAAATCTTATTTGCCGGTAATACAAACAGTCCTTAATACAGGAATTCATTAAAAAAGCATGTTTCTCTTAGCTCAAGGGTCGTTTATTAATTCCATTTGTTGTATTCCTTTATTTCTAAGAAATATAAGAAGTACCTACACAATAATATTAAAATCCTTAATTATTCCAAGAACTTTTTTCTTGTGTAGAGAATTTCACATAATACATCTACCATTCTACAGTTCATGAATACTTCTCCCGATATATGTATATATAGGATATTATGATATATGTAGATTATTAATACCATTCTTTATCTTTTGAGATTCTACCGAAATTATTTTTGCTAAGCCGAGTGACGGTTGAGTTAAGTCTCACCTGTTTTTAGATTTCAATTATCTTAAGATGCGAGATAAGCATTCTGTATCA
Source organism: Dysmachus trigonus (assembly GCA_949715965.1). Classification (NCBI taxonomy): domain Eukaryota; kingdom Metazoa; phylum Arthropoda; class Insecta; order Diptera; family Asilidae; genus Dysmachus; species Dysmachus trigonus. Next base: position 35,548,400 of record OX454319.1, read on the forward strand.
ATTCTACAATCCGTTTCTGTAGGCCTTATTAATTAATTTCTTCCTCAACAACTATGAGGAAATTGATTTCAAAGGATAACTTATAAAACCACTTCTTAGTCATGTAAAAAGGATTCGATATCTATGCTTGCCCATGACCACATTTATAGTGAGACTAATTTAGCGTTGCCACATAGGAAAGCAACGTTTAGCACTAGCATAAACTAATAAAAATAGCTTAAGCTAAATTTTGAATAGCATATGTAGCGCCGGCATGAATGTAATACTACCATTCGTTTCAGGTTTGCGAATTTGCGGGTGGTGTTTAATACCATAATTTTTTTTACAATGTAAATGCTGTTGCAGTATAACTGATACACCGTAGCATAGGTATAACTGCCAAATCAAGTCATTTTCAAAAATAAAGAAAAATACGGCATAGGTACTCATTCTATTTGTTATTTTTACCTTAAAACATATATAATATATTAAACACATTTAGATATAAAAATTACCTATATCTTATATTTTTCCTTTCTCTTTGACTTTGTCGTTAAAGCAAATTGTGAGGACAAAAATCGTCACTTTTAACGACTCTTGTCGTAAATAAAAGACAAGCAGAATACCACTTTTTGTCACTTTTTGCCAATAGTCGTTTAAATCGACTAGGAGGATACCGAAATGTGCTTTTCGTCATTTTGGACAAGTGACACGACTACGGGAATATGAGTGAATAAGTTTATAAAACAAGTGATTTTATGGAATGCTTTGTAAAAGTTTTTAAGGTTTCGTTATTTGCATTTAATAGCTTAACTTCATGCTTTCATTTAAGCGGAGAAATAAGTGTCTACAACATTCCGTTCGTTTTTTAAACATTTCCAAAAATAGCTAAAATATCCCTTATTTCACATTTTAGATATATACATATTTTCCTCAAAAACGTTATGCGATGAAAAATAGTGGTTTCCAGATTCCTAAATAACATCAGAAATAGTTAAAACTTAAACAAATTTGAATTACACAATTTCTGCAGACTTATGTAGTTAAAGCATTCATCCTCGCTTTATATTAACCCTTATTATAGCAAATTTTTCCGTTTTGGTCCGTCAAGTTATTAAACCTGGAGGTATGATTTTTATCATTTAGCAGCTGTGAACCACCCCATAAATCAACACGTGTATATCAAAGTAATTTTGGTTTTATTCATTAAAATGGTGATCTCGTTCTCCGAAAGATAGGTAAGTATATGTAATTTTACCATGTGAAAATGATATTTTGGTTATTTCTCTTTATAGGGATAGCAATTTTAGTAATTTTTATTGTATGTCTTATCTCGAAATGCAAATGAAAGTTAGAGAATACTGTCGGGGATTGTTGTAACAGAGCTGGAAGGGGATGGCTATCTAATCCCTATGTACCTATTATTGGGTACTCAAAGTATTCAAAGGAATCCTTTTACATATGTTTCCTTTGTAATTTTTGATCATTAAGTTAAATCAAAAGGTTTGTATTTAGTTTATTGTGAATTTCGAGATATTTATTTCTTAAAGAGGAAAAGAAAATATTTTTGGTTCCCCATATTGACATTTTTCTAAAAGTAAATTGAAATAGTCATAAAATTTAAATTACTGTAAAAAATCAAAGACTGATCAACAAAAAAGCTTATTTTGAAAATAAAACTATCCTTGGACGGTTTTAACAATTTTGCTCACTAATTTTTAGCTTTAAGAAAAAACACTGATTAGCGCTATAGGAAAGACAGATAGATCCTGTAACACCTAGATCCAGAAGATTACTTTCGTCCTTAGCCTACTCGATATCTTTTAGCGTCTTATCGCGAGAATCTATTATAGATCGACTTTGAATTGATCGACTTTGAATCGATCGACTTTAAGGGGATAATGAACATCATGAGAATCAATTTTCTTCGATTTTTTGCTCGTTGTAGCTTGTCAAATCTAGCACCATTTTCTTTTTTTTTTTGACTTCATTCTCGTCGTTTTGTTTTGCGAAATAAATTCAATCAAAAGTTTGAAATTGATTACCAATATGAAAAATCAAGAGACTAGGTAAGTAATTTAATAAAAATAAATTAGAAAATACATTTTTTATGTTGTTCTTTTGTGTTCTGTACGAGGTCACCTTTGAAATTTTCGCTGAAATTTATACTTATTCACTTTTTACTTAAGAATAACTTTTATTTTTTTTAAATAAAAATAGTAACGAACAAATAAAAGCCAAAGGAATTTGTAAGAAAAACAAGGTTGATCCTTACTGGGAACAAATAAATAAAAAATAGAATAGCTTGGGTTCTGCCAAATGTGCGAAGATAAAAATGTCACTAGTTCTCAAAGAAGTAAATTATAAATTTTTTACATCTAACTTATCTTAACTTTATATTAACGGCACAGAAGGTGGATCTAATATATTGCATGTTTTGAATCCTCTGGAAGAGAGGATTTGTGAATTTTAATATTTAAGAACATCAATAAATCCTCCGGGACGTCAATTTGGATTTAAAAGTGTCGGAGATGATAAGCCTTGATAAATCTCAACTTGTTACAAATTCATATAAATCACTGACATATAATAATGCACCACTCGATCTGCTGTTTCAAATATTTGGAACTTTTGAAGGTTCTTACCCGAGAAGAGTTCCGATATAAGTGGCTCTTTTGATTTAAATTTGAATTCAAAAATTGTATTTATTTTTGATTGTATCTAGAATGCTTAAAACAAATTCCTCTTAGCGTAGTATCGAATCTCAAACAATTTAGAAGTGAAAAGTTACTTGAAGGAAAGTTTTCATTGATAAATTTCCACCCAAACGGCGAAATGCTAATTTCCGGAAATACGATTTAAATTACTAAATAACAATTTTAAGAGCTCAAAATAACTTTTTGCTATAATCCTGATTTAATTTTATCTAAAACAAGAGGAAGTTATTTAAAATAAATCCAATCTTAATCGCCTCATAAGGCCCTCTTGTATTCTGTTGCATTCTTTACTTAATCTTCAATGTAATAATTTGACGGGTTGGTATCATTAAAATTGATAAATTCCTCAAAAATGCACTTTATCATAATTCAAACAAATGTTGACGAGGGCATCAGTTTCTACTAAGAGTTTTGTATGGGACGAGTAGTCCATTTTATATATGTCAGTGGTAGATTTGACAGAAATGAAATGTAATATTTCTGTGTTTGAATAGCGACTCTGTTTCGGTGAGTCGATAGCTCTCGCGACTTTGCCCGATAGACTTGGAAAAAGTCTAGTCGATTTAAAACTTTTGGCTTCTTATAAAATTTTGGTCGAAAAGCCTATAATAAAGAATAAAATATAGATTCTTCTAAAGGGTGTTTCTAAAGTTAAAATTTAAAAATTTTTTGTTTAAAAATTGTCATTGTCACAACTATGTATGGACAACATATTTCCCCATAACAGTGAGCAAGCGTCCGAAAGTCTTATCGTATTAAATTTATTTTATAGTTTTACATTTATTAAAAATATATATGTATATTAGGGTGCTTTTTTTTCGCGACTATTTTTTTTTCTTCAGTCCCACCTCGAAATTGTGTGGCAAATGCCTAAACAATAATTCCCTGAAAATTGGAGCCCTTAATATTAATATTAAGTACTAGACCAAGGCGTATAAAGATTTCCCATATAAAATACCAGTAAACTTTGATTATTTTTCTTCAAAACTCTACAGCTCAGAGGCATTTTATGGTATAATCTTGGTCAATGGTAAGATTTCTTCAGAATTGAATGCTCTACAAAAGTGTCCATTGCGGTGCAACCCTAGCTCCCACCAGCGAGGTAGTACGGGTCACTAACCCCAATTTTTCCAAGAAATTCTCGCTTTTTGCCCCTATCTCGTAAACAACAAGAGGTACAGAAAAAGTGAATATGACAAACTTGTAGCAAATTCAATTTCCTCCAAAAAGTTCTAGAACACCAAATTGCTAACATAGATATTTCTTGAGATATTGGGCTTTGAAGTTGAGGTAGTGTGGAATTTTCATGGATTATTGAGCTAAATTGTAGAAACACTACCTCAACTTCAAAGCCCAATATCTCAAGAAATATCGATGTTAGCAATTTGGTGTTCAGAACTCTTTTATAGGAAACTGAATTTGCTACAAGTTTGTCATATTCACTTTTTCTCTACCTCTTGTTGTTTACGAGATAGGGGCAAAAAGCGAGAATTTCGTGGAAAAATGGGGGTCAATGACCCGTCCTACCTCGCTGGTGGGAGTTAGGGTTACACCGCAATAGACACTTTTTTAGAGCATTCAATTCTGAAGAAATCCTACCATTGACCAAGATTATACCATAAAATGCCTCTGAGCTGTAGAGTTTTGAAGAAAAGTTTACGTGTATTTTATATGGGAAATCTTTGTACGCCTTGGTCTAGTACTTAATATTAATATTAAGCGCTCCAATTTTCAGGGAATTTTTGTTTAGGTATTTGTCACAAAATTTCGAGGTGGGACTGACAAAAAAAAATAGTCACGGAAAAAAAAGCACCCTAATATATATATATAAATATTGTTTTTATAAAATTATTGGGTGAATAAAATCGCGTGGTATTACGAGCCCCATATTAAAAACGAAGAAGTATAAAATCTCAGGGATTTCAACATTTAAAAACTGCTAATAATAGCTTGAACTGGGTGCTCTCAAAGTTAACATTTATTGTCAATTGACAATTGACATTTATTGTCAATTGAAAAGCTCTGTCAATTGTTCCTCTTCTTCTGCATTATTTCTTACCACCAATAATAATTATTACCAAGTGTGGTGGTTAATAATTCTTAATTTTTTTAGGACATGACACTGGAAACAGGGATTTTTCACAGTCTAATCTATTATGTCATTTGTTCGTGTGACGTTAACTATTAAAACACCATTGTTATTTGATCGGTTAGTGTCATTTTTTCGTGTGTTAAAGATGGCGAGTTTCGAGCCAACTAAAGAGCAACACGTACAAGCAGTAGTTGTTGTTTAATCAAAAGAAAAACGGGAGTGAACGCCATCGTATATTCGTTGAAACCTACGGTGACAATGTCCCAACACAAGACGCTTGTGTGCGCTGGTTTAGAAGGCTTAAAACTAGAGATTTTGACTTAAAGTACAAATAACGCCTATGTCAACCTAAAAAATTCGAAGACACCGAATCAGAAGGATGTCATGTTGAAACCAGGTGAAACAGTGATCACCGATCGCTACAGACAACAACTGATCATTTTGAACTAATCATTGAACGAAAAGTGAACAGATTGGGTCAGAAAACAACGCCCCATAATTCACAGCGAAAGCGGTCAAATATATGATTTCTGCACTTGGCTGGGAACTCTTGCCCCATTCGTCGCACTCACCGGGCTTGGTCCCCTTCAACTACCACTTGTTTTCATCAATGACTCACGCAATTTCCATGCAGCACTTCAGCAATTACGGCGATGTTGAAAAATGGCTCGATGACGGGATCACCTCAAAAGATGAACAACTTACCTTATACTTTGAATAAAATATTTGTTACACTACTCGCAAATTGAAAAATTAAGTATTATTAACCGCCTCACCTGGTAATTCATTTTATACATAAACTTAAGTGATAAAGACAAATTTTTCAAATTTTGCAAATTTAATAAGAACGGGATCGCAAGGGGAAAAATTTAGTATAGCAAATTATTTGTCTCATTACAGCAAATGTTGTTCTAAAAAAGAGACTTGGCATAATTTGAAATTTTGAAAATATTTGGAAAAACATATTTTGCGCCATACAAAAAGAACAAAAACCGTAAATTATGAAACAGTAGTAACTTTCTTAAAAATTTTAAAATGAAAAAGTATAATACAATTCCATAAATAAATTTGCTAACATCAAAAAAAAATGTCTACATACACAAATGCTACGGAATGGAACGACACAGTGGCGGCGCGGTGCTTCACTTTCCTGTTCCGTGACGCGCTTGCACTGTCGTCGACATTCGTTAGCGGGAATCAGCCAGCCATTTTTACAGAGCCACTTTACACTCGTTGCAAAAAGCTTGATAAATGAGCGTCCCCGTTCCGAGCGCAGCCTAATGTGTCGGTGGGAAATTCATTTATCCTCAATTGGCAATCTGAGAATCAGGTCGTACGTTTAATGAATCTGCGATCCGGGAAGACGAAGTGCTCTCCCTGGTGTTAACTTTCAATTTCCACATCTCTAATTTTTCCAATCATGAACACCCGGAGGAGGTCCAGCAGCAGCAGCAGCAGCAGCAGCCTCCCTGGGCTCCGCCACGTGCATAAATGCACTTGAGCGAACCATTGAGCATGAAAAGGTTGCTCCTGGAAAACAGTTCCACTCCAGGTGAATTGCCCCTTACTTGGCCCTTTCAAGTCAGTATAGCATGTGACTGGTTTCGCCCTTTCATTTCATTGGCTTTTTGCATCCGCCCACTGCTTTTATTTATTTTACTTCATATTCCGAACAATGCCGAGACAGAAGAGCTCGCAGGCGGACAGGAAGGAAAAGCGCAACAGAACGCCTGCAGGATAAATATTTTCGTTCGGTTTCGATCCTCTTTCACTTTTTACCATTTTACAGACAAGCTAAGAGTCAAACGTATTCAGGCTGCTTTTTGTGCAAACAAACAAACAAACATAGCTATCGGAGTTAACAAGACTGGGAACGTACTATAGGTTAGGTACCTTATCCCGCCAGCTCTGCGGCTTTATTGTAAGAAAATCGATCCACTTGTAGAAGAATTTAAAGTCAAAAGTGCAGGATTGTTGGGTTAAGTTCAGATTTTCAAGAGACGAGCATTGTGCCACTGCGGGCGGCGCGGGGAATACACTCTGTTTTGAGAAGGCAGCTCGCAGGAAATTACGCTTGTATTTTTAACTGATAAAGTTATACGGCTACAATATCAAACATTGTAAGGTACTTTGAAACTGTTATACGGCCTTATATCGAAATATGCAATAAAATTTCTCTCTGCTTGAAGGAAACAATTTCGCAGCTCAAAATTATGTCTGAACTTTAAAATAACTTTATACCACTTAATTTATTTCAGTTTTTAGGAAGTTTATTAACTATGTACTACGCCTTATAACTTTTATACGTCTTATTATTGCTTGATTAAAAGTAAAGTTAATCATTATACGCTACACACTCCATGTCCGAGTTTTTCCAACAAATTAAATTAACGAACAAATTTAAGATTAACCCTTATAAAAAAGTTTTGTTTGAAAAAATTAAGGTGAAATCGTCGAAGTCATGAATTGCTTTGCCTTTAAGTTTAGAGATCTATATAAATATTTTGTCATAGGTTATATTTTTGCTTTTTAAAGTCGACCGCAATTGATACAGTGGTCTGAAGTCCTGAAAACGAGCTAGATTTAGTCAATTTTTAAATGTAGTCCTTTGTATCCAAAAGGTAAATTTTCTTGTGCCCAAGAGTCCCTACCAACATCTTCTGCCTTTACCCCATTTATAGTAGTAACACATATTATTATGATATAGGTAATTTGGTTCTGAGTTTAATGCAGCTTTTTCCGAAGTATAGCACATTTCAGAAAAGTGAGCAACCAGTATATCAAATAAAAATATAGACATTGGCCTTTCCAATAGTACTGTGTAAAGGTAAAATAGTTTGCAGGGTGACGCTCACAGAGTGTCCAATTATCGTTAAAAAAATTATAGCTGATCTTCGTTAGTAAATGTTTGAATTGAGCTCCAATAAAATGCTCACAAAAGGCATGGGTTTCATACATACCACTTAATAGCCCAATATGTATTCATATAGAGGCAATCTTCTCTACTTGCCCATACATGCGAAGCACGTTTTTGACAAAAATATTTAAGGGGAAAATCATATACAAAATAATAACACTTACTTTTCTACAAACAATTAGTAAAATCACTCATTTTAACGTTTTTGGGGATGCTGGATTCGTTTTTGCGGATAGTTTGTATATCGGGGTGGAAGGGGCTGAAATTGAGGAGATAATTTTTTTTTTTTTTTTTGTTACAAATGACGAGATTAATAGAATAGCAAAATTATATATTATTTCACATATTTTAGAAAGCTCTAAATCAAGTTTGGAGTTATTTTTTACCTAGGGGTTGAAGGACTGAAAATAGGAAGGATAGTTTGTTGTAAACTATAGCTAGTCATAAGATGCATATCATTTCTTACATTTTCGAGAACGCAAAACTCCTTTATGGAATTAGTTTTTACCTAATGGTTGAAGGGGTGAAGATAGAGGAGGTAGTTTTTTCAGGGTTATCGAAAATAACAAGATGCACATCGTTTCATACGTTTTCGAGAACGCAAAGCTCACTTCTGGAATTACTTTTCATCTTGGAATTTAGGGGATAAAGATCGAGGGGGTAGTTTTTTTTCCAAATCGCAACTTATAGCAAGATGCATATGGTTGCTCACATTTTCGAGGACCCGGAGCTCTCTTTCTGGAATTACTGTTTACCTAAGGGTTGAAGTGGTGGTAGAAGGGACTCAAATGAAAACCAAGTATACCTTGTTTTACTGTACCATGAGTTGTATCGTGTGTGGTCGACTTAATCAAATCTTTGCTTTCCGACATGAAAAGACCATATAGGAACTACATATTTAACAAATATAGTTCAAAATTTGTACATCTTCCCCTATGGGCAAGACTTAACAAAGACTTAAAAAAGCTTACAACCTCTAAGTTAGCAAAATATTTACTTACAAGTGAATCCAAGGAATTCTCTATATCATATCTTATCTATGATACTTGGATTCTGAGATGGGATACTCTATCTTATCTATTTCATCTTTTCCCACTCTTCCTTACAATGCACGTTTTTTCATGAAATTCTCGAGGTTTACTATATTGATTATCATGAAAATTTGTGCGTGCAACTAAAAAAGCGAATGATAACTTTCAAAACCTGTAGAATATCTTTGGAGTTATCGCAAAATAATCTTTCGAAAAATAGTCATGCATGATAAATGTAAACATCAAAGCATAAGAGAAAACTAGAGTTCATGTGCTGCACGTATAGTATTAAAGGGAATGTGGTGTCACAGTAAAAAATGTTATATGATAAAATTCAACGCATTTCAAAAGATCTATTCAGTGATACCAATATGAATGGGATATATGCGAAACAGAATTTTATTTTTATAAAGGTTTTTTTTTTTTTTTTCAAGACTGCTTTTTCGAATTTATATGCTGGGTATGTTATATATTATTATTATTTAAAACTCCACAATAAATAGATGTATATGAATCGCTAGGCACTCAATTGACAGTATAAAAAATCGTTTATTGAAATGTGCTAAAACTAAGTTAAAAGAGTATCAACAGAGTACTTATAAACTCATAATAAGACATTTCAAATTTCAGCTGTACTTAATATTATATTCTTTTATCACAAGTCTATCAACAAAAGAAATGTACATACATATAAATTACAAAAAAATCTATATTTCGTATTTTAAAACCGCTCTCAAAATGACAAATAATTAATTGTCTATTATTCTATTATTAAAATTTTGAGAAGTTATAATAAAACTGAGAACGGTCGTGTTTTCAATGAATTTTATAAACGCGCAGATGTTTAGAAATATACCTGAAAGTAAACTGACCAGCTTATTTTTTCAAATAAGTTTTGAAAGTACGTTTGGCTTGCCAACTACATAAATATTAGCAATTTTAAAGAGTATTAAATATATATCATATTGTGTTATTCTTATTAGAATGTCTGATTCTTATGGCTCGATTTCTTTGTGTAATTCTAAGTCGAGCTTCGCAAAAAAAGATTTTTTTTTCGGAGAGAAATAATAAAAATATCACTTAAGGATTTAAGTATTCCCTTCGATTGCGGAAATTCTAAGAATTTCGCAGCTAAACACCCTTGGAGAAAATCTCCCCAAGGTTGAGCAAATCCCCAATAAAAAGTAATCCTTTTGTTTTGTGCTTGTGGAAAAGCAGCCAACAATTGAACGTTCAGTCTAACAAACTGCGTTTATTTTGTTTTTTAGTAACCCTCCAAAGTGAAACTCTTGTTGCGGGAAAATACTTCGAAATGGATTGTTTTAACACCGTTTGCCAGAAAAGAATCAATGCGAGGTGTTTTGATTCCGTAATGAGTTCACGGTGAGTTATTGTAATTTACAGCCAAAGGCACCTCCTACCTTCGTTGAGTTACGTTCGCTGAAGGTAGAAAATAATTGTGTATTGTTTTTCGAGCACCAGCCTGCTTTGAATGAACGGATTTGCCAGTGTATACGACTAGCAACCCATAAAACCTGAACTGCGGTTTTCCACATAATCTAAAATATAGTTATCATTAAGAGGTTAATTGAATACGAAGCAATTAGTGAAGTACCTACACACCTATATTTCATTCCGTTTGAGGGAGAGTGGGAGTTGGTTGGCACACATTTCCTGCGCTAAAATAAATACACAAAGTACAAGAAGGTGAAATTAAAACTAATGACTGAGTTCGATGCAATCGACAGCTTAACCTGATATAATTGCAATTAAACGTCTATTGCACGTAAGCATAAAAAGCCAGCATAGGAGCGATGACTTCGCGATAGTATTAATACATATCACTTGAACTTTTGAACAACATAGTAATGAGAACTCTCAATTAAATAAGTTCAAGTAAAATTATGACACACATGTTGAAAGAAAATATTGGTAGATCTCGACAGTACCTGACATACAGTTCGATATATAACAATTTATTTGTTTGAAAGGAGAAAAGAAAAAAAACTAAAATCTACTTAAAAAGGAAATAAAAAATATAATAAAAACAAACCAATAGATTTAAAAAAAAATCATTTTACATTCTGTTATGACTTGCAAATAAAACTACACAAATGTGAACGAAATTGTAATTCCCCCAATAACCAATAACTAAAATAATCGATCTTTTGATTTTAGTTTTCCCATTAATACTTGTACATATATTTCGGTGTTGGTATAGTATTCGCCATTTATTACGAAAATGAATAACGCTGGCTGCTTTAAATTTAGTGCTTTAGAGCTCGGATTTCAACTGACCCCAAAATCATTCGATTGTGTCAACGAAACGATGACAGTTTGGACGGATTAGGTTCCTTTGGGACCAGATTAATTTAATTGACATTTTGAAGAATTAATCCACATATGTAAAATTTTCGATCGAGAATTTTAGCCTATCTGACACTTTCTTGTTTGGTTGGTTAATTGGTTTTAGTGGCGATTCTCACAACCCGATCAGAATCCAATTAGCACTAGTAAACGAGCCGTTTTGATACCACAAAATATGATCTGGTAAGTGGGGTGTTAAGTGTGAGAGTTCAATAGACAGAGAAGCTTCACTATCACCAATACTCTTTTCAGACACCTCCCTCATAGGTCGGCTAATTCGGTTGGCTCCTATCGTTAGTGTGCTACGTCAATTTAGAGATTGCGCAAATGTTTCGATTTATCCACCTTTTGTTTGCAATTGTAAGAAAATAGACTTAAATTCCCTTTTTAATCGATCCCTGAGGAACGTAAACTTGTTCCTTGTTTAGCCAACCCGTCAGTCAATTAATTTCCTCCTATGTTATTATGCTCTGGAATCCGGAGTACCTTAGCTGACAAGATGATCTCCACATTGTGTCACCAGTTTTGAGGAAGTAGTAGTCGAATCGAGAACTTTGACAGTGGCTTGGGAGTCAGTAAGGATATCTATGCCTTTCATGTATGTTTAGTCCTCCAGGATGAGGCATGTTTTCATAATTGCCAGCACTTCCGCCTTGAAAACGCTAAAATTACTGGGTAAACGGAAGGATCTTTAGCCAATGAGCTCATTTGAATAAATTCCGGCAACAATTCCTTTCTCGGTTTTGGAACGGTCTGTGAAAATCGGTACGTCGAAGTGTTGTAATTTGCCCTTTGTTTGATACAGTGTACAGTTGAGGAAGATGTTGCAATCTTAGCAAAAATAGCACTGTCACAAAGATTTGCATCCTTCTTTAACCCGACACACTTTTTCGAATTCTATATTATGGACAAGAGCACGATTAAAAGTTGCTCATTCTTCTGGCGGCACACTTGTTTGATTCATTGCTTGTTTACGTTGTGAGTGGTTTGCGTTTAGTTCATTACAAATTCATTACATTACAAGAAGTGAATGCGCAAATTGTAACTATCTGATTAGTTTCATCAAATTATTAGCATGTGCACATACAACTCTATTTGTAGAGAAAACTAGGTGTGTCCAGGCTGCCAGATAAAAGCAATATCTGCGGACCATGATTACCTTTTGCTCTATTATTATTTTATTTGCTGTTTCTGCTTCAAATCCAAACCGGCTTTCAATTTCAACCGTACTAATTTTTCGATGATTTCTCAAAACATTTTATACTCTTCAAATCGTTATTTCTGACTTATGCTACTTTGATGATTTTTCTTGTAGTGTTCACTTTGTACAGTGCCGTGCATCATCTGCTAAATTTTATTATGCCTAATTCTCACAAAATATTAAAACTGAATCAAATAAACGAGCAAACGAAAGGCCACAAATTTCTGGAAAACTCGTGTACCAATTTCAAGAAAACATGAATATAAATTTCCTAATTTTTATTGAAAACCCACACATCATTATTTTCACAATCCGTCACTTCAAACTGTAAGATTTTAACATCATATTTTTGAAATAATCGACCTCAAAAATCCCCAGGCTCTGAATTTTCGTGGAAATCTAATAAGATGCGAGCGTTGTAAACGTTTCGCAGAAGATAAAGCATCACATGAAAAATAAAAATTGCTTTGGGTGAATATGAGGATATGGGATTCTCCTTTCTGCGATTTTATGAAGCGTAGATACTTCTTTTCGAAACACGGATTTTATTGCTGATATAACTTTCAAACAATTCTCTTCTTCTCTTTTTCTGGAAGTAGTAAATACGCAGTAAAATTTTATTATAATTTGTTCCACATTTCTTTAATGCTGGGCCACACTAACGGCAAATGCCGTTGATTATCGCGTTAATGGACGTTAAACGTAAGTGTAGCCACGACTCAACATGATAAATTTTCAAACGCCATTCTTAAATCCGTTTGACGTTAGGCCATAACTCGGGTGGCGGTCTTTTTTGGCACATCAAAGAGATTTAACGCGATAATTATTGCTTGTGTGGCCACACTGACGTTTCTTCATCGTGCGCCGTATTTCTTTTCTGACTGGAGTGAGTGACAGTCATGACAGTTGATCGACGATAACTACGGTTGAGTATTCTACGGCTATGAATTGGTCAAATGAAAAAGCGGTTGAGTTCCTTGAAATATATCAAACTGAACTATGTCATATTTAACGCCATTTTTATTGGCGATGATGGGCATTGACGTTGAATTTCTAGTCTGGCCACCTCGTTATCGCGTTAATTTTGTTGCCGTTTTTAATGGAGTTCATAAGCATTGCCGCTTGTCATTAATGTAGCCCCAGTATTACAGGATTAAGAAATAAAATTTTTCATTTAAAAAAAAATATTTCAAGTGATATTTTTCCATAGTTGAAAAGTTTTTCATAAATTTTTCTTACATTTTTCCAGGTAGTTTAGCACTATAAACGGAATTTTAAAAAGTTTGTACAAACACTCTTGTTTAATAGATCTGTAGCCCACAGTCGAATGAGCAAGAAATATCAATCTATATTCTTCTCTATGGAATGAAGGGGACTTTTGATTGGTAAGGAGAAGAAAAGGATAGAAAGATGAGTTTCTCACCTGCACCTGCACCAGGATGCGGGATGGTGCAAACACGCAATTTCAATGCGTTATAATAAAATGTTTAAGCGTATTTTTCAGTGTTTTATAAAAGAAATAATAATAATTTGCAAAACCATACATACTATATATAATTAATTTTGTTTTTTGCGTATTATATTATATACACTTTTTGGTTTATTATAATTTTTTCTTTGTTTTTATATTAGTAACTAGCTGGCCCGGCAGACGTTGTACTGCCCTTTCCGGTACATTTTCATTATGCCCTGTGCGTTGACCAATATTTGATCGTGTTCTTTCTTTTCGCATGTTTCTACAAATAATATTATTAATATAAGAAAACAGTGTTTCCGTTTCATATCCCTAATTAATTTATTGAACAAACTTACACGTTGTTTAATATTAAGTAAACAGTTTTACACTTCACAAATATTGGAAAATTACCCGGTTTCATCCGACGTTAGGTAAATACTTACTAATTAAACACTTCTCAAATCTTCGTTTGTTATATCCTAGAAATTGATTCAACCCGAAAACCCTTTTATGGATTGGCCATCTTGAATATCCAAATCTTGATCATTTTTAAAATTAGTGGCATTAACACAATTATTGTACCAAATTTCATTAAAACCCGTTGAAATCGAGAATTTTTTTTATATATATTGGGTCCGCCATCTTGGATCTAGAAACTTTTATAATTCGATAATGATCAAAATTAGTGGCACCAAACAAATCGTACTAATTTTCATGAAAATCCGTTGAAGTCGAGAAATTTGCATCACCATATTGGATCCGCCATCTTGGATTTGGAAATTTTGATAATATTTAAAATTAGTGGTATCAGAATAATCATTGTATAAATTTTCATTAGAATCTGTTGAAATCGAGACATTATGGTCTCCCTATTGGACCTGCCACCTTGGGCTTACAAATTTTAATAATATTCGAAATTAGTGGCCTCAGAATAATCATTATACCAATTTTCATTAAAATCCGTCCAAATCGAGACATTTTGGTCGCCGTGTTGGATCCACCATCTTGAATTTGGAAATTTTGATAACATTCAAATTAGTGGCCCCAGAATAATTGTAGTACTAATTTCCATTAAAATCCGTTAAAATCGAGAAATTGTTGGTCACAATCTTGGATTTGGAAATCTCGATATTCTAAATTAGTTGCCTCAGAATAACCATTGTACTAATTTTCATTAAAATCAGTTGTAATTGAGACATTTTAATCGCCATGTTGGATCCGCCATCTTGGATTTGGAAATTTTGGTAATATTCAAAATCAGTGACCTCAAAGCAATGATTGTACTAATTTTCATTTAAATCCATTGAAATCGAGAAATCTTGGTCGCCATATTGGGTCCGCCATCTTGGATTTGTAAATTTTGATAATACTCAGAATTGGTGCGCTCAAAATTATCACTGTACTTATTTTCATTAAAATCCATTGAAATCTAGAAATCTTGTTCGCCATATTGGGTCCGCCATCTTGGATTGGTAAATTTTGATAATATTCAAAATCAGTGACCTCAAAACAATAATTTTACTAATTTTTATTAAAATCCGTTGAAATCGAGAACGCGCGAACGGTCAAACTGGCGAAGTTAAAATAATCGTTTTCAGTTTTCTGAAATTATCCAATTTTCTGCGCAATTTTATTAACTTTTCTTTCCGTAAGAACCTTCTAAAAAGTATTAGAAAACTTAAAAAAAAATGAATGAAATCGGTACAGTCGTTCTCAAGTTATTGCTATCGATCGGGGTTAAAAAATAAAAAATGCTATTAAAAAGTAGGTGTTGGTGGTAGAAGGGTAAAAATTTAGGACTAAATGTATTTTTTAATGCCACACCATAAAAAAATTACCAAAAAAAAAATTTGTCCAAAAAATAAAAAAATTTTTTTTAGGGTGACCCACCCTTAACACTTAGGGGTATAAAAATTAGTTATAAACCTATTCTCATACCTACTGAATATACATATTAAATTTCATCAAAATCGGTCAAGCCGTTTCGGAGGAGTATAACCACTAAAACTGTGACAGAAGAATTTTATATATTAGATATAAGTATACTTTTAATTTTACATATCTACTTTTTATAAATTTGGAGTTCTAATAAATTAAACTTATTTAAGTAACCCTTTTTTATGAAAGGTATATAAAATGTTTCGATGAAAATAAGTATGTAATAATAGATTCGAACAAAATATTTTCATCATATACAAGCTGACCCGTATCTGGCATTGTCCGGGCGCAATCATTCTTCTAAAGAAAGCAAAAGCTTAATCACAATATGATCAAACTAAAAAGTATAAAAATTGCAATAAGAACATAACTAACCATTAGGGTAAATAGTGCTTGAAAAATCAAATGAAGGAAAGGTCTTATCCCTTATTCTTCAAATCAATGCACAAATGTAAGTCCAATTTCGATAGCTTACATTTAATATAACTGGTCACGTATAATAAATGTGATTTAAAATAATAAAATGTTTAAATTAAAATTTAATAATATGATAATGGATTTTTTTGTTACACTCCACAGCTTCTCACTTAAGCTATACGCTTTCTGTACACGTCGTGCCGCATCTGATCGCTCTAGATCTCCGCACCATAGAGATGGACTAATTGAACCTATTTATTAAAGTTTGATAAGATAAATAAATAATAATAATATATGAACAATGAACTTATATAATTCACTAGCTGGGTTACCCGGTTTCACCCGGCGTTGGGTAAATACTTACTAATTAAACACTTCTCAAATTTTCTAGTTTGTTATATCCTAGAAATTGTTTCATCCCGAAAACCCCTTTATGGATCCGCTATCTTGAAATTCCTAATCTTAATAATATTCAAAATTAGTGGCCTTAAAATAATCATTGTACCAATTTTCATTCAAATCCGTTGAAATCGAGAAATGTTGGATCCGCCATCTTGAGTTTAGAAATTTGGCTAATATTCGAAATTAGTGGCCTCAGAATAATCATTGTACTAATTTTCAGTAAAATCCGTTGAAATCAAAAATTTGGTCTCATATTGGACCCGCCATCTTGGATTTGTAAATTTTGATAATATTCAAAATCAGTGATCCCAAGATAATCATTGTACTAATTTTCATTAAAATCCCTTGAAATCGACAAATATGGTCGCCATTTTGGACCCGCCATCTTGGATTTCTAAATTTTGATAATATTCAAAATCAGTGACCTCAAAACATTCATTGTACTAATTTTCATTGAAATCCGTTGAAATCAGGAAATCTTGGTCGCCATATTGGATCCGCCATCTTGAATTTCTAAATTTGGACAGCGGATTTGAAATCCCCATCCCGCAAAACCCCTATATACCAATTTTTTCATGAAAATCGCTTCAAATTTAAAATGTTTAGCCGCCATCTTGGATCCGCCATTTTGAAACCCTACAAAGTATCCTATAGCCGTTTCCTGGTTCTAAGCTACCTCCCCACCAATTTTCAGCCAAATCGGTTCAGCCGTTCTTGAGTTATAAATAGTGTAACTAACACGACTTTCTTTTATATATATAGATAATAATAAATTTTTTGTATTAACAAAAACGGCCTGTTTTTTAGATGGCGGATCAATTATGGCGAATAGGAATTCAAAATCTTCATCAAATTTACGATTTTGTATACAGAAACAATGGGTAAAAAAAAGTAAAAACTGATGTATTGATTCTTTTAATGATAATATGAATCTATACATGATCTACTTACAATCAATTTATATAAAGTGCTTATAAAAACCTTAGTTGTTTATATATAGCTTGAAAAAGCTGTTTATATTATCATCCTATGTATATTGAAAAATTGAAACTTTTTGATTTGTTTAATAAGTATAAGTATGACATAAATACAAGTATAAGCTTAAGTAAAAGCATAGATACAGATAACCCAGGACATATTGCGCAACACACCTTCCGATTACTTCTGCAGTAAAAATTGACATTGTCTTTAAAAGATATGTGTTTCACAAAGAAATTATAATAAATTAGAGTTCTTGGTGATAATAATATTTCGATTTAGAATATAAGAAATAACTGAGTAGTCTAAGTATTACAATCTATTGATTGCTACAAGTTTCAGAAAAATTAATTTTCACTTTGTAGTGGCTTTCTCAATTGATTTTTGTGTACCTACTATTTTCATTTTGAAGTCGATTTTTCTTGTTAAAAAACATACTCACGTTGAATTGAAAAAACTACGAAACTACACAGGGGATGGCATTGAAAATTTAATTTTTTAAATCAGAAAGACAAAACTGCTTACTGCACAAATAAATTCTGTTTTTCTGGAAAGCTGATTAATATATTTCAATTAAATTGTACTTTAAGGGGGTAGTCCAGTGAAAAAAAAAAAAATTTTCATTTTTTTGTTTTTTGCTTAAATCTACTCTACTACACCTCGAAAATACTCCCTTAAAATATCTAAGCAAAATATTGAATAGTTTTAAAGATACAGAGAGTTTTCGAGAGACGTGTAATCCGAGCGCTCGAAGGTCCCCTGGCGTGTTTCGGAGCAAGGAGGACTCTTGTATTTCTGTTTGCTCCGCCCATTTTTTTCGGTTTATAACGGTCTAGGTCCTTCTGCTTTGTATTTAAGGTTAGTTATGTATAGAGCAGGCATCGCGTTATGTTTGGAGCAAGCATCGCTGACTAAGGTAAAATTAATTTTTTTTAGCTTTTTTCCGCAACAAAAACTTTAAACGCGTTTTTCTCAAAACAGCATTTTTTGACTCGGCGGACGTCAGATCTCAGAGTCTTTTGCTCCGATTGATCTAAAAATTTAGCTGTATATTTCTTGATTGTGTATCTATCGTCGGAACTAGAATTATTAAAATCCATTGTTTATTTACAAAGTTATAAACAAATTAAGCACCCGAAAAACACCCGAAAAATTCAAAATGCCGCCATTTTGTTATTTTTTATTGAAAATTAATAATTCTAGTTCCGACGATAGCCAATGTTCTACAGATTAAAACCTCGTTTGAATTTTTTGTTTCAAATGAACCGTTGCAGAGATTCGACGTCCGCCAACAAAAAAAATTTTTTTTTGGAGTGGCCATTTTGTCAGGATGACTCATAAAAAAAAAAAAATAAATTTTTTTTTTGTGTAGTTTAATAGTTGTACTATCATATGTCAAAAAGTTTTTTAATAAAAATTAATTGCTAATATGAAAAAAAAATCGTTGAAAAAACAGTTGTTTTCACTGGACTACCCCCTTAAATGTTGCTCTATAATCGGCCAACTTTAGGAGAAAAACAGTGATGTTTTTTATTAAAATTTCGGAATTGTACATGTTTTTGGTAAACATCTGATGAACTGGCTAGAATTCTAATAGGAAATTCTTTAATCTTTACTAAATTTGTATGTAACAAAATGTCATTAGTTCAGATTTAGTTGGGAAAAAAAAAAATGTGAACAACAATCTTCCATACTATAATGAGAATCAGTTTTGGACAAAGGTTTTTACATACAAACAAACACAAACTCGAAATAAAAAATTTAATTTTGTCATTTTACGATTTAAGTAGGTTTGTTTTTATGCTTGTTAATTTCAAATGTTATAATTTCCATAATCATTTTAAGGTTTAATATGAATGTTTACTTTATTATTACCAAATTTCCCTCAAAATGAAATTTTGGTCGTCACACTCGAGAAATCCCCAAATGGTTACCTTGCTATTTGGCGAAATGGTCGTGCATAAGTAGGTACCTGGGCAAATTGCGAATGGTTGCGCAATAATTGCGCTTAATATCATAAAATCGCAGCTGAAGAACTTTTCTCATTCAGCAGGCAGGCCCACGTGAGACCATCTCATTTTAAACGTAGCCACTTGGTACGGATTTCCAATTAACTCCGTTTGGCACACAGAGGCATCATTGTCTCATTATTACCGACTGGGGATTACTTTCAATTATCCTCTCCTATTCAATTCTATAAACGTAATGATACATTTAGGGGGAGTTCTGAATGAGCAATCTGAGGTCCGCTTAATATAGCCACAATGCAGATCTCCTTTAGCAGGGCGATAGTAACGACTAGGTTATATCCCTATAGCCAACATCTCAGCTCTAGAAACGTGACTAGACACATGTCAATTACTCCAGCAAGGATGCACCGGCGACGAGGAGAAGATGCCTCGCTGTAGATTTAAGATTTTTGGAGGTCATTACGAAACCTTTCTCAGCTATTCGAGACCATTTAACCAACAAGGTCAGGTCGTACAGCTCTGAGATAGACTTTAAACTCATTTTTTAAATTAAGTTTAATATTACTCTGCCCTCTGCAAAAAAAGCTTTAAGTCACTTAGGAACCATTAGACTGACTATATCTGTTTCTTAAGATGTGTCCGTCCACCTTTCCAGTTTTTTTTCTCGTCTAATTAGTTCCCGGAGAAGTCTAAGGAAGAAATTTCGCAGAAATCAGATAGAAACCGCCTGTGTTTTAAAATTGCTTTAATGAGGCTCTGCAATTGCTGCTCAGCTTAATTAATGAATGGATCTTTTCCGGTAAACTTTACGTAAATTTTCTTGATATAGGTAGGCTGTTTTGGATATGAAGCAATTTGGATCTTCTAGATAGGATTCCTTTCTCAAAATTACGGGGAAGATATGGAAGGGTTAATGAAACGTATTTTATGTTTAATTTGGAATACGCACTTCTGTGTTCGACTGTAGATAGAACATTCTCTTCGTTAGCTTAAGATAAAAGATTATTTAAAATGGGTGCACAAACGTTTTCGGAAACTTTTAATAGTAATTTCAAAGAATTAGTATCATTAACAGATCTTGCTATTCGTAGATATTTTGAACGGGCCACTGTAGTTCCAGAAAACTTTTTAAAAATTGTTCAATGGTTCAAATAAAATGTGGTGAATTGGCTCCTCTTCTCTCTACTCAAATTTTATTGAAATTACACTTCTGCTGCTTCGCTCGTTTTAATCAATATTCGAAACGAGAGCAAAGCTCAGAATTATATTTCCAACAGAAAAGTTGTACGCGAAGTGAATCATTATCTACAGCAGAGCATCAGAGGCAATATCTAAAAGGGTCAGAATTGTTTTATAAACTTCGGTCAATGTGTGAGTGAATGTTTAATCTACTTTTATCTCCATTGAAGGGAATTAAACTTAGGATACGAAGTTTTTAATCCTCCTCGAGTTTTAATCGCTTTTGTATTGTCCGCTCGGCATTCAGTTACTGCAGAGTATGTTTCTGTTATATTTAGGGCTTAACTAAAAACTTTTTTAATCATAAACCATCTCGAACGATTTCCTTCTCTTCTTTTATTTCACACAGACCTTAAATTTATTGTTGATGCATTTTTTGAGTTACTTACGATTCGTACTATAAAATTATAAAGAGGAACAATAAAATTAAAACGACATCACACAAAATATTTCCACCATTATCAATCTTTCAAAACTTTTATTTAAAATTCACAAAATTCTTATTATTCTCTTAAGAGAGAAAATAGTGCTATAGTCAACAGTTAAGAATAAAATGTATATAATAGGTAATATAAATATATATTAGGCGATTGCATTAAAAGTCGCGGTTTTTTATGTTTTTTAACGTTTATTTCTGTGATAAAAATTTTAATGATTTTAATCAAAATATGCGCCTTCGGCAGCTACAACCTTCTCCCACTTTTCTGGTAACAATTGAATTCCGTGGTGAAAGAAAGCTCTATCCTTTGAGGCTATAAAATCAGCAATCCATTTTTGGACTTCTTCATAATTTTTGAAATGCCTGTCTTCTAAATTATGCTGCATCGACCGAAACAGATGATAGTCTGATGGAGCCAGGTCTGGAGAATACGCTGGGTGGGGCAGTGTTTCCTATTCAAACTCCATCAGTTTTTGTTTGACCTTCAAAGCAACATGAGACCGAGCGTTATCATGAAGAAGAATAATTTTTCGTCGATTCGATGCAATTGATGGTCTGTTTTTCACCAAATTTTTGTACAAATTCTCCAACTGTTGTTCATATCACTCAGCGGTGATTATTTCATTCAGCTTTAACAACTCATAATAGACAACTCCTTCCATATCCCACCAAATGCAGAGCATTGTCTTATTAGTGTGGATGTTCCGCTTTGGAGTCGATGTTCTCGGTTGGCCAGGATCAACCCATGATTTTCTTCGTTTTGAATTCTCAAAATAGATCAATTTTTCATCTCCGGTCACAATACGCCATAAGAAACTCTTCTTTCTTTGCTTTGCAAGTAATGAAATGCAGACGTTTGACCGATTCGCAATAGCACTGTCGGTCAATCGATATGGCAGCCATTTTTCTTCTTTTTGTATCTTCCCAATGGAATGTAAATATCGCGATACAGTTGATTTGTCGACTCCAAGTTGTTGAGCTAATTCTCTAAGCGATTGGACGGGATTATCGTCCAATAACGCTTTTAATTCCTTATCTTCAAATTTTTTTGGTTGGCCTGACCGTTCTTTGTTATAAACATCACAATCACCGCTTTTCAACCTTCTAAACCAATCTTTGCATACTGTTTCGTATGGAACAGATACCCCATAAGTTTCCACGAGTAATCGGTTAGCTTCAGAGCATTCTTTTTCGAATCGAAATAATACAGATGTATACATCGGAAAAACAACTTATCGCGATCCATTTTTCACTGTATATTAAATATCACTTAATGACTATAAAAATGCCGACTGTCAACTGGATTTTATTAACACACCTTTTTAATTCTTGATGATATAGGCTACCTATTATTATAATGAACTTTAGATTAAACCTAAAAATTTAAGTTAATTTTTATATATTATCTAATCTATTGTAAAACATTTTAACTTAAATGGAAAAATTTCGTTATTTTACAATATGTAAGTAAGTTATTGCCAAATATTACAACTGACACGAAGATTGCCTGTTATGATTTTAAATCAGGGTTACCAAATACTAGAAATATCCAAATTCCTCTAAAAATCCCTATATTTTATATATATGTAGTAATATTAATAATAATAATAAAAAACGTATTTTAGTAAGAAATTGTATTTAAAAAGTATCAACAATTTGAAACTAATATCGCTGTCTGTTTGTGTTTCGTTTGAAGATTTTTAGCATAGGTCTTACTATTTACAAGCATTTATTCAATAACTATATAGTATTTAATAAATGTTCGTATTTAAGGTACTAGTAAATACCTATTAGAATTTTGAAAAAATCGACTTTTTTTCACGGATTTCGATTCGTTAGACCTTCAAAAATAACTCCCTAAAATATTATATGAAATTCGAAACCGAAAACGAGATACATAAACTTTACTGAGCGCGCGCTCTCGGCTGTTCTATGTTCTAAATAAACTTTAAACGCGTATTTCTCCAAATCACTTTTTTTCAACTGGCGGACAGTTAATCTCCGAATCTACTCGCTTGATTTAAATAAATCTTCAAGTATTTTGTTTGTTTAAGCTTCCTTTACAAGAATCGACCACAATTTGATTAAAAAATTGAAAAACAAAATTTTAGCGTCAAAAAAATATCGGAAAAAAAGGTCGATTTTTGAACTTTTTTTTTTTCGAACGTCCGCCACTTTTTTTTTTTTTTTTTTTAATTTTTCAAATTTTCTGGTCGATTCTTGTGTAAGACGGCTTCCTTTTTAAAACCCATTTTGTTTTTTTTGTTTCAGACTTCCCGTTCCAGAGATTAACTGTCCGCCATGGAGCATGCTTTTTTTTTGAGGGGTCGATTTTGACGCTCCTTATAAGGCGCGCATGATTAGGATAATGAAAAAAAATTTTTTTTTGTATACTACAAGAGTTCCTTGATATTATAGAAAAAGTTTGATTACCTTATCTGATAAGTAAAGGGTAAACAAAAAATATTGAAAATGTGCTTTTTTTTATCTTCTAATAGGCACTAGTACCTTAAGCACAGTATAATGTATAATCAAAAGTTACAGGCACGAACAAAAGTACTTGGTTATTCTATGACCGCATGCGCAGTTAGCTGAGATAAGGATTTGGGAAATTTGGAGTAAAATAATACTTAGGACTTTTTCGAATTTAACCAGACTAGCACTAAAATCTATTTATTCGCTCTAATGGGGGGGGGGGGGTCAAAATAAAAAGTGAAAGAGAGGGGGGAGGGGGGGTTGGTAATTGGTAATTTGGTAATTGGTAATTTACATTTTTGAACTAAATTGAATTTTTTTTTAAATAGCGTTAAAATATTAATTTAAAATAAAGTTTAATTTTTACATCCCCAATATATATTTAATTAAATATTTTTAAAAATATCTATACTACTGCAGTGACCGAAATTCCTATAGAGGCACTCCCTTTTTTGATAAGTTTGTTGGAAAAACTTAGTTTTGAAGAAAACCAAGCACTTTTAAAATATTCATGACAAATATTTATTGAAATATATGAGTCAAAATTAAAAAAATTTTCTCTTTTAATTTTTAATAAAATAACAATTTTGTTTTCATATCGAAATTGCTATAGTCGGACCTAATAAAATTAGTATTAAAACTGCGAGGTTGTAAAAGTAAATTGAAATCTTAATCTTAATATTTAGTGTGGCCTCCATTGTTATTAATCAAATCAAATATTCTAGCGGGCATTGATTTAATTAGATTTTGCAGGGTGTCAATGCTGATCTCTTCCCAACATTTCGTCAGGGCCGTTTTTAATTCTGAAACAGTTCTGTATTGCCGCCCATGTTTGTAAATTTCCCTTGCCATGATACCCCATAGGTTTTCTATAGGGTTCATATCTGGACTGCGTGCAGGCCATTCTAGTAATTCAATGTTTCGAGAATCGAACCATTCCCTTGAACGGTGAGAAACATGAATGGGAGCATTGTCCTGTTGGTAAATTACGTCATTTTCGGCAAAAACATCTTCCAGAAAAGGAATAAGGACTCCATCCAGCATTTCCACATAAACTTCGGAGTTCATTCTGCATTTAAAAAGCACAAAGGTAGTTTACTGGAAGTACTAAATGCACCCCAAACTATAACACTTCCACCTTGGAAATTCCGACTTACTTTTGGGGGATTATTGTGACGTAAATCATGCCAGTAACAGCTAAATCCGTCAGGGCCGAAATTCTGGGAATGCGTCTATAGGAATTTCGGTCATTGTATGTAACTCTTATTAAGGGGTTACACCACCCTGACGCTCGAAAAAATAGGCATAAAAATAAATATGAATTATTCTTTATTTTACGTATACATATAATAGATTTATAAACAATTTCCAATATTGAACAAAAAAAAGAACATTAAAAATGGCGGAAATATGAGTCGCTCAATGGGACTCTATTTTTAAAATCCGGTGTACTGACGGTGTACATAATTTCTCCGTCCAGCATTATCGAAAATAAAAAAAATTGCTTCTTCAGAAGTATAATAGCTAGAAAGGAAAAAATTA
The DNA here is from genome assembly GCA_949715965.1 of Dysmachus trigonus. Taxonomy (NCBI): domain Eukaryota; kingdom Metazoa; phylum Arthropoda; class Insecta; order Diptera; family Asilidae; genus Dysmachus; species Dysmachus trigonus. Next base: position 35,573,560 of record OX454319.1, read on the forward strand.
AAAATTTTTTTTTCGAGAAATGGCAGCTGTTTGAAAAATAAACTCGAATTTCCATCAAAATTTTGAGTTTAAAAAATATATAACCGAGCAGAATCGAAAAAATAAGTGGTGCAAATTTCAGTCAAATGGGTTTAGTAGATTTTGAGATATCTTTTACACCAGTTTGAAAAAAGTAATTTCGAGAAAAACGTGAAAGAAAAAAAGGTCGACGTTAACGCCTTAAAAGTAAATTTGTTTTTTAATTACTTTTAATCTGCGATACCCGGACCATATAAATATAAGGTTTTCTGCTGCTTTTGCGATGTCCTCCGTTACCTGAGTTACTGTTAGTTTAATCTTGCCAAAGGTATTATATTACTGTTAAAGATAGATAGATACGTAACGGTCCGAACTCTACCTGAGTTTTGGGTCGGCACCCTCAAGCTCTCACTTCTAATTTCTATAACTTCGGTAATAATTTGAATTTTGGAATATTCTTAAAAGTATAAAAAATTTATTTAGCAAAAAACATGAATTTTTGAAAATTTCACGGCCCTTTAAAAAAATATAAAATAACAGTTCTAATTTTTTAAAACACTTAATTTTTTGAAAAAGAAATCTTACAAACGTAAAAAAAAAGGATTTCACAAAAGAAAATCTAGTTTTCGACTTTTCGCAGCGAAAGAAAGAGTATGAAAATTTTTTAAAAATATGTTTGAACTTCCTCAGTTATCGGTTACAACCTGAGTAATCAATAAGTGCTAAAGATGTTTGTTGATCACATCTAAAATGTATTACTATAATATTCCACTACTTTCAAATTGAGTAAAGGCGCCAATATTTATTGCCTAGTGGAGAGGACCTATTATTTTGTTACCTTTCTTAATGAATTTTACGATGAGGTATCTGAAGTATTCTATTTTTCTCATTCCGAGGGCTTACATCAATCATACATAAATTTTTTTTAGGGAATAGCGTTTTTGTTTAAAAACCCTTGAAAAGGTAAATGCTACCTACCAAATCGATATAGAAATTATACTAATTTTTATATTGTATGTAAAAGACAAAAAAATTTACAATTATTACCTTTTGTATATATAAGAATATACTTTTATAGAATTAAATATTACAAAATTAAAATTGTAAATAAAACTCAACTCAACTGAATGCAACTGAATATGTCGAACAGTTGCACATATTTTCATTAAAATAAAATTAATTAATTTTATTAAACTAAAAAATTGGAGTAAAAAATGATTTGCCTAAGATACAAAACATGTCTTTAACATATTTTATCATTGTCAAAGAAAAAATAAGATCGGAAGTTTTACTCATCTGACTGTTCAACCCTTGTTTTATTCTTAAAAAATCATGTAAATTTTAGTAAAGTTTCAAAATTTCGGGGGGGGGGGGGGGGGGGGGTGTCTAACCCCCTGACAAATATTTCGTGTAGCTTTAACAAATTTATAAATAGCAAACTTTTCCGCAGAAGTTCTATTGAATTCATAATTCAGCTAGTCTTCCTAAAACAATTCGTTTTTTCCAAAGAATTATGGAATTTCCTCTCGTAAAACGGAAACCCACCATAATAAGTTTCTAGAGAAGCCGGCTAGGATCCACTTAATGAGACTATTCTTTAAAAATTACTTTGACTTTTGGAGGAGTTATTCCGGAAATGATGTAGATGCTGGAAAAATGCCAACAATATCGAAAATTGTTCAGCAATGACTGGATCAAATTCCAAGACGTACGAATTATAAAATTAAGCCGTAAAAGTTAATTGAATAAAAACAAATATTCAGAAGTAGATTTTTATATTTCCTTGTTTTGACTGATTTAAGGAAGGTGCCAACTGAAATCGATACACCTTCATCGGATTTATTGGACTTTGTGTAGGACGATGAAGTTTCAGGTCCATAGAGAGCACTTCCTAACAATGTTGTCATCCGGTTCACAAATAGTTTAAGGTCTGAAAATCACGTTCTTTCAATAAACACTAATTAAGCTTGCGGCTAATGGGGGCGAAAGTTTTCTGGGGATAGTGAAAAGTCTGGTATCAAATTGAAACTAATTACTCCATCATTTGTTGTTTTTACTTCATTTTATTTCAAGAAGAGCAAGCAAACTAGTTAGTCACGTTCGACTGCAGCTATCCGTATGAACTCATTAGAAGGAAAGTAAGGGGATTGGAATTCCCCGAAGGCAGAAGCAGCTTGTTATTAGCAGGAGCCGTCGTAAGTTAGCTGAAGGCTAAATGATTTTCAGCAATAGCTGATGATTACCGATTATACATATATCACAGAAAGCTACTTTCGGGATGATCGATAAAAGTGCAAGGCAATTTCGCTCAAATTTGCCACAGTACATTTTTGACCGTACGTGATCGACTTCGTTCGTGATTGGACAAAAACAAAATTCAAAGAAGGCGAACCTCGTTGTGAATGCTCAAAATCTGTTAACAGAATATTTTTAGATTTTAAGGGGCGTATGCACCAAACTGGGTTAAGACCTAAGACTATGCAGCAATCGGTCTTAAAAACAGCCGCATAAATGTCATGCAACATTTTCGAACTGCCATTGAATTTGTTGTGACACTTCAGTGGCATTTCAATGGAGTAATAAGAAAATCTACCTTTGATGTTACCTTTCATTGAAAAGAAATTACAAAAAGACAGAACGGCTCTCATTTAAACTTAGCATTTCGCCACCTTATTTTACTGTGACATTTCTCTTAAATCTGTTTATTTTCACTTTCAAACTTAACACACCTTTTAATTCTAAGGTTTTTGCACAGAGTTAAACCCAATTTTGTGTTTAGTCGGGTTGTACGGCCCTAAGAGGCTGCGACAATTAACTTATTACTATCATTCTTAATAGGATTCCAAAATATCTGGTGATTAACAATTTATATCTCCTTAATATAGTTTAAAATGCTACGACTTGTGTATATGTTTTATACACATGTAATATACAGGGTGTTCAGAGGTGGGTGGTCAATACTGAAGGGGGTGAAAGGTCAGACCGAGACAAGCAAAAAATCGTATGGGTGGGGGGGGGGCATCTCTCACCGTTTGGCAGTTACAGGGTGATTCGTAAATCAGGATTTTGCCTTATATGGGAACCACTCTTGTATTTTTATCTTTTTTTCTACGCATCGCAGTGGCCCCAAACTGATTTCAAAAAATCACTATTTGGAAGCCCTTTCCAAAAAAGTTTACACCACCCCCCTATCCCCAACCCCTTGGCCACAATCCCCCCTGGAAGTTGAAAAAATTAACTTTCATTTCACGATTTTTCACATTTCGCCCCACTTTTCTCCGAAATTCATGTTATTAACATACCTACTTTTTATTTTTTTTAAGTTGCCTATCTAATTACCTTTCCAAAAAGGTGCAACATGCCCAGGTAGAAAAGGCTTGCAAAAGTCCTGAAATTAAAACATCCTCACAGGTACCTAATTACTTTATTGCACCATAATGGAAAAAGTCGTTAAGTAAACAATTTTTATGACAGCAAGTTCGGAAATGTTTGTTTAGGAAACAAAGGTAGTACATTTTTATTATTTCAGCAAAACAGTAATAAAATAATAAATGTAATCTCGTTAAATAGCGTTATTAGTTTATTAGGTATATCCAGTATTGACTCTTAAGTATCCTGACGCTCCGTTTCTAATACTTCGTATGAATTATGGTATAAAAATGGGTAAGTTTGAAAGGACATTGACCACAGTTGAAGAAGCAAGCGATAAGAACGGGTGTTTAATAGAAAAAATTAATATAAAATGGCAGAATTCAGTGTTGACGAGTATGCCGATATAATTTACGTGTACGGTTTAGTAGAAGGAAATGATAATGAGGCCGTACGAGAATACCAAAGGAGATTCCCGAATCGGCGGGTACCCAACCGAAGGGTATTTTCAAGGACTTTCAGAAGGTTAAAAGAAACCGGAAGTGTAACCGCCCCCAGAGCAGAAACGCGAGCAGGAAAATCGGCCGATTCAGCGGACCCCGACCAACAAATCCTCAACATCGTCAGGAACAGCCCTGTAATAAGCATCAGGCAGGTCGCACGAAGGTCAGGATTGTCTTCAGGGAGAGTTTGGACCGTTGTGAACCCAGAGGGACTACATCCATACAACCATATCCCGGTCCAAGCACTACAGGAAGGAGATTCCGAAAGACGATTGCAATTTGCACTTGGCTGTTCGAGTCTGACATCGAAAACAGAAGGTTTCTAGACCGAATTCTGTGGACGGATGAATCGCAATTCACCCGGGATGGCATCACAAACTCCCACAACCTCCATACCTGGTCAGATGTGAACCCACATAGGACCAGGTGTCGGTCCTTCCAGCAAAGATTTAGTGTCAATGTCTGGGCTGGCATCATCGGCAACTAGTTGATAGAACCCTTCATCTTACCCCAAGTGCTGAATAGTCAGCTATACTCGGACTTTTTGGAGAATACCCTTCCGGATCTGTTGGAGGACATCCCCCTGGCCACCAGAACCGCAATTTATTTACAGCTAGACGGAGCACCTGCGCATACTGGGAACATTGTTAGGGCAAGGTTAAATGAAAATTACCCAGAGCGCTGGATTGGACGAGGTGGACCGATTCCTTGGCCTGCTAGGTCACCGGACCTTACTCCACTGGACTTTTTCTTATAGGGAATGATGAAAGATGAAGTTTACTCAAGACCAATCAACACCAGAGAAGAATTAGTTACCAGGATTGTGACTGCAGCCACGAAAATACGGGAGAGACTGGCTACCATAGACCTCAAACGTGAAATAAGACGAAGGCTACTTGCATGCATCGAAACTAGCGGAGAACATTTTGAACAGCTTTTAAAGGACAAACGTTTTAATTGTAATTAGTTTTTAAGCGAACAAAATGTATTTTTTAGTTAACTTAAGTATAATTTCCTAAAAATTCGAATTATCATGATATTCTGTAAAAGGATTTTTGTAAATAAATTTTCGTATTCTTTTCCTACCTGGGCATGTTGCACCTTTTTGGAAAGGTAATTAGATAGGCAACTTAAAAAAATAAAAAGTAGGTATGTTAATAACATGAATTTCGGAGAAAAGTGGGGCGAAATGTGAAAAATCGTGAAATGAAAGTTAATTTTTTCAACTTCCAGGGGGGATTGTGGCCAAGGGGTTGGGGATAGAGGGGGTGGTGTAAACTTTTTTGGAAAGGGCTTCCAAATAGTGATTTTTTGAAATCAGTTTGGGGCCGCTGCGATGCGTAGAAAAAAAGATAAAAATACAAGAGTGGTTCCCATATAAGGCAAAATCCTGATTTACGAATCACCCTGTAACTGCCAAACGGTGCGAGATGCCCCCCCCCCCCCCCACCCATACGATTTTTTGCTTGTCTCGGTCTGACCTTTCACCCCCTTCAGTATTGACCTCCCACCTCTGAACACCCTGTATATTACAAAAGTTCAGATTTTAAAACGTATTTTAAGCACTCACAAGGAAACGTTCTCAAGTGTGTCTCTCCAATTTTGATGAAATTGAAATATGTTATAGAGTATCACAAAATAAGAGACACGTATTTTTTTTTATCTGCGGATGCGCACATTTAGGGGGTACTTTTATTTATTGTTTTTTTTTTTTTTTTTTTTATAAAATTGGTGTATTTTTCATAAGTGTGTCCGTCATGTTGGATCCGCCATTTGGAATTTTTTAAATTTAACATCAGATTCGTAATCAGCGACTCCAAAAACCCCTTAATACTGGTTTTCACGAAAAAACTGATGTCTGAAAGAATATACATCTTTTACGTATTAGTGCTAGGGGTTGTTTACCCCCTTGAGGAGCTTTTTTTAAGAAAACCCAACAACAGGTCAACTTTATTTTTCAAAATCGTATGTAAAATAATATTTTTCAATGATTTTTAACTAAAACTGTTATTTTTGTGACGCAAAAATATAAAAAAAATCGTTTTTCTGCAATAAAAAATAAGGGTTGCCCCCCCCCCGGGAACCAGATTACTTGCAAAAGGTTAGTATATTTATGAGACATCATTTCCACTTTGTTTTATTCGAAAACATTCATTAGAACTTGAAATATTTAGAAAAAACAGTTTTTGGGGGTAAACTTTAGGGGTGGTTTTCACCCCCTAAATGTGCGTATCGTATTTTTCGATACTCTATAACATATTTCAATTTCATCAAAATCGGTGAGATATACCTGAGAACGTTTCCTTGTCAGAAAAATTATCATCGGTAAATAATAATTTGATTATTTTTAAGTGCAATATTTATTTTAATTTAAAAAAAAAAAAAAAAAACATTATATTAGTCAGATTAAACACATTACCACAATACCCATTTATTATTTTAATAGAATATCCTATTCAAAATATAACCATACACAGCAGAAATTGGATTTTTTACCCCATATTTAAATAAGAGAGTGTCACTTTGAAAATTAGGAATTGAAAAGTATTAAATTAACATGTAATTCCATATTAAATCAGTAAGGCATCTAGCTAACATGAATTGACTGTTCCCAAAATAATGTAAACCCAAATTATTTTCACGGAATTTCTATTCTATTCAATTCAATTCGATATTCCATAAGGTGGTATTATATAACTTTAATGTGACAGCACTTTGAGCCAAAATAGGACAATGAAACAAATTCATGCTAGCAAGAAAATATTCAGTGCGTCTTATCATATTATAAAAAAATCAAATTATCAAGTTATTTGGTGTAAATGAAATACTCTCTTTTTTTATGAATAAATAAATATGTACTTTGAAATTTAAGGAATTCATACTTCTTAATTCTTCAAACAGGTGATTTTGTGACATAGAAACTTCACTAAAAGTGTGGTTTCCAATTCAAATTAGTCTTTGATGATCAAGTCTCCAGTATGATAACTTCTAAAAATGTCACAATATCAGATTAGTTCAATATGTGTTTTATTTCTACTTTTTATTCCAGGTATGTTGAAAAATATATAAATGGATAGTGTTTTGAAATAATCTTTTACGTTTTATCATTCTATTAGGTATATCATTTTGACTGAAAAAGATTCATTTTAAAAATAAATAAAATGATATATTATGTTAATGTGGAGATTTCATAATTTCTATATGATAACGAACTCATTAATATAAATATATGTACTATTGCTTATTAATAGGATATATCCTATTGACGAAATTTAATTGCAAAAATTATTAAAAACCTATTAATTTTAAGTGATTTTTCTCTGAGCGAGTATTTTTAATTAAATTCAATGCAATCGTCTGCACAAAGTTTTCTTTATTAAATTTTACCCAATTCTTTTTATATTTTTTATGGTTCAATATTTTTTTTTAATATAATTTTATAATAATTATTTAGATTTTAGTTTTTATTATTATAAATTAATTATTTTTTTAAAAAGTATTTGATTTAAAGTATTTCTAATAATTCTCAAATTTGTTAAAACAAAAGTAATTGTTATAGGTAAGAGGAAAATTAGCATTACTTGGCTTTATACTGTTAACATTGGTCGTGCTACAGTTTTGTTATTAACAAAATTAAAGAATTTGGAAGTTATGATAAATAATCTGACAGCAAAACTTTTGAACGATTTGCCTGTTGAGTGTAAAACTTAGAAAAGTTAGCGACAATTTAAAAAGAGCTTCAAAATTTTGGTAGTTAACTAGTTAATTTTGGGTTCGACCAACAAAACTTAGTAAATTTATAATTATTTTATATTTTATTAGTTTATTCTTTATAAAAACTCTTTTAAACCTTAATTTATGGTCTTTCTGATTTTTTTAAGTACTTTTAAGAATAGGTCTTTGTAGTAATCGTTTGAATAAATATTAGTATATTAAGGGGGGAAGTCCATGTAAACGACTAATTTTGAGAGTCATATTTAAAAATGTTTTAGAAGGTGATAAAATAATTTTATTGTTTTAAATTTTTAACATAACTTTATTTAACTTTTCTAAAGTACATATAAAATAAAAAATTTATTTATTTTTGTCCTTCCAAAATGACGGCTTCCTTCCAAAAAAACTGCTCGTGTCGTAACTCAAAATGATAATGATCGATTTGCCTCAAATTTTGAGAGGTTTTTCTCTACATTATTATCGGAAAGATAAACCTAAAATTTTAGATATTTCGCGTTAACAAAATACTTTTTGGGGGTCAAACATGTCGAAAAAATAGCCCAAAATTCTGACTTATTTTTCAAAGGCTTATTTTATATTGAATTTTATGCTTTTTTTAGTTTTATAGGTTTATCCTTTCCGTTAATATTTTATAAAAAGAAAACAATTTAATTTTCCTGTTTCCGATCAATGGTTAATGTGTGACAAGTGGAGCACTTTTGAACCTCGCGTCGGTGACGACAGACAAAAAATTATCCTGAGCCGCCATTTTGGAAGGAAAATAAAAATCTTTTTTTTTATACTTTAGAAAAAATAAATAAAGTTATGTAAAAAATTTAAAACAATAAGATTATTATTTTTAAAATATGACTGATTCTGAGGTGTTTACATGGACTTCCCCCCTTAACCCGTTAAGGCCCAAACGGACGCATTTTCATAAGTTTTTTCAGCCGCCTTAAATTATACTTAATCCTTCGCACAAAAATTTTGAATTGGTCAATACTGATGTAAAATTTCATGAACTTTCAGAATATGATAATGATTTTTAATAAAAATTGTAACTACGTTGTGTTATGTTCGCTTTTTTCAAAAAAATCGTGTTTTTTCAAAAAAAAATTTCCACAAATCAATATTTATGGCTCGAAACCAATTAGGAATTTGGCGGAAAAGCAACAATATCGCGTCCATGGACCTTGTTCCTTAATTTACAGGTGCGTACGCTTTGAAATAAAAAATGGCAGTATCCAAAATGGCGTTTGAAAGTCGAAAATTCAATGATGTATAATATTTTGTCTATTACAAAAGAAATTCTTAATGGATTTATTTAGAAACTTATAAAGGGGGGTTTTTGAGTTCGCTGATTGCGGATCTGAGGTTAAATTCAAGAAATCCAAAATGGCGGATTCAAGATGGCGGACGAAAACATTAAAATTATATAAATCTGAGCATAAAATAGCCCTAGGGGGTTTTTGGGGTCGCTGATTGCGAATCTGAGGTCAGATTTGCAAAAATCAAAGTGGCGGATCCAAGATGGCGGATCCAAGATGGCGGACGAAAAAATTAAAATCATATGGATCTGAGCAAAAATTTGCACTAGGGGGTTTTTGGGGTCGTTAATTACGAATCTGAGGTCGGATTTCAAAAAATCAAAATGGCGGACCCAAGATTGCTAATTAGGGAATTTTTCAGTTCGCTGATTATGCATCTCTTACAAGTCTTTTTTCATTTTAATTGTTTTTGTACTTTTTACATTTTTTTGTTGTATTATTTTTCGTTTTTGGTTGTATGTATATTTGTTATTTATTAAAACTTTATTTTATATATTTTTCTTTTACTGATGAAACAATTCAAATCTTTTTCTTATGTTTTAGAAGCAGTTTCGAAGAAATTATTGGACTTGCTTATGTAAAATTGGGAAACAAGCGGAACAAATGAAAAGATCACAAACGGTGCATATTTTCTGTGTTCTTGTCGAACATTTTGAGAAGTTCGTACAATTTCTTTTTTTCTCTACAGTTGCAGGCTCATGCGGTTGTGAAATTGGAGCTGAAGCCTTCACTAGATAATTTCGAGTTATATCTAATGCATTGTAAAAAGTACAAAAACAATTAAAATGAAAAAAGACTTGTAAGAGATGCATAATCAGCGAACTGAAAAATTCCCTAATTAGCAATCTTGGGTCCGCCATTTTGATTTTTTGAAATCCGACCTCAGATTCGTAATTAGCGACCCCAAAAACCCCCTAGTGCAAATTTTTGCTCAGATCCATATGATTTTAATTTTTTCGTCCGCCATCTTGGATCCGCCATCTTGGATCCGCCACTTTGATTTTTGCAAATCTGACCTCAGATTCGCAATCAGCGACCCCAAAAACCCCCTAGGGCTATTTTATGCTCAGATTTATATAATTTTAATGTTTTCGTCCGCCATCTTGAATCCGCCATTTTGGATTTCTTGAATTTAACCTCAGATCCGCAATCAGCGAACTCAAAAACCCCCCTTTATAAGTTTCTAAATAAATCCATTAAGAATTTCTTTTGTAATAGACAAAATATTATACATCATTGAATTTTCGACTTTCAAACGCCATTTTGGATACTGCCATTTTTTATTTCAAAGCGTACGCACCTGTAAATTAAGGAACAAGGTCCATGGACGCGATATTGTTGCTTTTCCGCCAAATTCCTAATTGGTTTCGAGCCATAAATATTGATTTGTGGACATTTTTTTTTGAAAAAACACGATTTTTTTGAAAAAAGCGAACATAACACAACGTAGTTACAATTTTTATTAAAAATCATTATCATATTCTGAAAGTTCATGAAATTTTACATCAGTATTGACCAATTCAAAATTTTTGTGTGAAGGATTAAGTATAATTTAAGGCGGCTGAAAAAACTTATGAAAATGCGTCCGTTTGGGCCTTAACGGGTTAAGACAACTAATTTACAAAAAATGTATTTTCAAGTAAACTAAATTCTTTACACTAAATTTCTCCATTAAAATTAAAGTGTTACTATGCCAACCAACTAGATTTCTAATTATCTTACGATCATTTAGACAGACCTTTCCAATACAAACACTACGGCAACTAATAATTTCCTTTTTAAGTTTTTTACATATGTTGATAAGTACATTGAACATATTGCTGCGGGGAATTTAAAAATATGGTTCGATTTACGTCAACACACCATATTTTATTTTTTTGTATTAAAAACATTTTCATCTTTAAAAGGTAAAATTATATTCAAAATAATAAAACAGTTACAAAAAATATATATACTATAATCACGTTTTAAATTTTTTCTCTGCTGTCTATTTTATTCTCGTTTTCAATTTATATAATATTTCTATAAAATGATGATAAAATATTTTAAAAGATTTAGACCGTAGGCGACCCTTATCTAAGTTCATATTCACCTTAAGGGGAGGTTCCTCTGATCGACTCTGAAAAGTTCGTCACTTTTATGAATTTTTTTGAGGTATAAAGAAATGTGATATGAACAAACGGTTTTTTGTACAATGTTTATTGATAAAAAGAGTCCCTAAATTTATTTTTTCCCCCCTCTTTCAATTCAAAATGGCGGCTCCAGCCATATCTCCGCGAGGCCTTGCGCGCCATATATGCGTCTGCGCGGGACGTTCCCGAGGGTCGTAGGGGTCACTGAAACATGAACATTTTTTAAGTTAGTTAAATAAACATATGTAGCGGCCCTTCAACCAAAAATTTCGAAATTTTGATAAAAAAAAAAGAGAAAGTTATCCACTTGAAAATTAAGGTCGTGTTTTGGGGTGTGTTTTAGTTGTTTAAGACAGGCGTAAACATTGTTTATTATTAAAATATATTGTTAATAATGGTTCAAGGGCTCCGAAATTGAATTTTAGACATGACTTTAAAATTTCAAGTGGATCCGATCAGTGGTTCTCGAGATACACTGTCCCGCGCACTGAAAATATCAACTTTCGGGAAAACGCGTTTGAAGTTTTGGAACCAATTTCGCCTTGTTCGCTAGTTGTGCCGCGTTGACAGTTGCACGCTTCTCTTTGAAGCGCTGTAACTTTCTAAAAACTGCATAAAACGCAAAACGGTTTTTGGATCATGTTTTGAACATATTATAGATTGATAATATGTAAAAAAAAAATCTTTTTTTTCATCGCCGATCAAAGGAACCTCCCCTTAATAAGAATTTTTACAAAAAGACACTCACATTACAACAACTAAAGCTAATTTGGTAAAAATTAATTTTCCAAAGCACAATTTTATTTCATAACAATGTACACCACTACCTTCAAATATCTCTTGTGTACCGTAAACCAATAAAGGCGTTGTAAAATAATACCTTAATCTCAATACAGATTTAAAACTCATTTAAAATCAGAAAAATAAAAGAGAGACGTATATCCGAGACGAGCAGAGATACCACTCGTAAATTTGCAGTAACCAAAGGAACATTTCTTTAATTACATTTAATTAAATGAGGAACCTTCTAAATTCTCTGCAATCACATTTTTCACCAAAGGGCGGGACTGAATAATTCAATGCAAACAAACGAAGATATCTGTTGGGTACGTGGCTGGGCGTCTTTAGATTTTTAAGTGCCCCGAGGAAGGGTTTCGCAGATAAATAAAAAGGGTTGGTTGGGCTCAAATAAGTATTCTGAGGTTCTTCCATTAGTGGTAAAGTCAACATTATTTGTTCAGCATTTTTTTTAGCTCAATTATTGTTGTCAATATCTTTCTATCTTTTTATAATCATACTTCAAAGTAATGGATTTTTTTGGAAGGAGAATTTAATTTAAATTCGTCCTCGAAAAAGCAGTGAAGGACAGAACATAAAGTACTTTAGTTTTAAATCGGAATAAATTAGTCACGAATCCAAACAAGTTCACTGAGCAGTATAAAATATGGCGCTAATGAAAAAACGTTGCTAAGAACCGTCGTTCATGGGTCATAAAATAATTATGAAAATGTTTCTTTTAATTGGAAAAAAAAAATGTTTAATTGGCTGAAACAATTTTCACAACTCTGACTTAACAATCTACAATACGCTAAATACTCCCGCGTCGCGAATTCTTTGATGACCTTAACACAAATTGACCGTACTTAATTTTATCTACCCTTGAACCACATTGAGGGTTATTTTGACCTATTGTTATATTCGTTTATTTTATAAAAATAAAGATCAATTTATTTTAAGTTCAATCATAATCTGTTAACTTATAATTTGTAGTTCCATTAGATATGTTCAATGGGTTTTATGCAACATAAATTTCAAAAATTATGTTCTTTAACTTGTTTGACTACAATTCAATGAATAGATTTTAATTTCCAAAAGTCTGAATTCCACGATGTGTTAATCTATAATTTACCATTTTTAATTTTATCATGCCATAACCCCAGGGAACGTATAATGTTATATCTAGATAACAACAGTGTTTGTAATTTTTTGCATTAAACGCATCCGGATTTTGAATTTAAAAATTAAACTAGTGACTATAAATTTGGCTTTATTTGAAAGATAATTGTTTAACATTTAATATTTAAATTCAATTTCGAGCATATCAGCACCGCGGCTGCCTGTTACATAGCGCATTGCATCAGTCCAAAATTTCGAGAATTTGGACCCGTACATCCGCAACGAGAAGTTTTATGTTGACTTCCAATCAGTGCCGGTTTTAGCACTACCAGCGCCCTGGGCGAGATTTCTACGGCGCCCCCTATCTGCCATTGAAACAGTAGGTTATGGGTCAGTTACCTACTTGAAACGCATACGAAAAAAAGGCAAGGGATATAATGAAATAACCATTTATTAAAAAAACTAATAAAATGTCTTTTCCTTTCTATCGGCAAACTCGTTTATTAAGACATCAAGGTCTATGTTTTCCGCAATTTCATTTTCGATTGACAAAATTGCTAAGTTTGTCAATCTAGATTGAGATATTGTGGATCGCAGATAGGTTTTTATCAGCTAAAGCTTAGAAAAACTCCTTTCCCCACTAGCCACAGTTACAAGTATAGTGATCAATATTCGCAATGCTATCCATTCATGTGGATACAGACAGCTCTTGTAAGTTGCGATCTTTGATAAAATTTAAAATAAAGACAGGATTAACCACATTCTGATCAGGCAAAAAAGATTTTAGACTTATGAGTTCATCGCACAACATACAACCATCTATACCTGATTTAGAGTCTACAGTTAATTTCAATTGGAGATCACTACAGAGTTTGAGAAGGTCTAGTTTTTCCGGAATCTTTTTTATATTGTACAAAAAAGACCAAGATTCCCAGTATTCATTTAACTGTTCAAATCTTTCATTGAGTGAATTTATGGTAGTGTCCAAAAGGCAATTGAAAAATTCAACTTCAAATTTCTTTTCTGGAGAAGTTATAGGCTTATTGCGAGTAGTTTCACCAGTTTGGCGTTTAACACGTCGAATTCTTGTCGTCGTTCTAAACATAGGTTCAATTCCAACTCCTTCGCAGTTAACCCATTAATGGGTGATTTCCTTCCAAATTCGTATACAGGGGTTTTTTTGGGGTTTTTTTTTCAAAAACCAAAGCAAAAAAAATATTTCAAAACCATGGTTTGAGGAAGTTTAGATATTCGGACGGCGATTTCTGGTGGTAATATAATCATTTAATATCAGAAACTTCAAGATAATCGACTTTAAAAAGGAAAATGACCAAAAAAACAGCACTTTTTTTTAAAAAACACAAAAAATAATAGCGTTTTTGAAGCTTTTAGGCAAAACAAATACCGGATTCTGAAAGAACATCCCCAAAAACCTCCTGTATACGAATTTGGAAGAAAATCGCCCAAATGTGCTATTCGAATCGTGCAATTGAACTTGCGTGCACAAAACCTCGTTTTCCTCATTAATGGGTTAAAATGGCGCTTTTGAAGCCTGTTTTTCTATATTCTTCCAAGAAAGCGCAGCATTTTTTCAACATTTCTGTGCATTTACCGAGATCCCTGTCTATTGATTGTAGAGATTTACTAATGACATTTATTTGAAAAAGTATATCATACCAAACAACCAATGAAACCGGCCACTGCATTCCATTCTAGTGTTGCCATCATAACGATTTTGTAACTAGATTTAGGGAATTTACTAATAAGTAGGACTCGCTCAATTAACAAGCGGATATAAAGGGGGGCCTGCGGCGCCCCTTCAAATCTGGCGCCCTGGGCGGTCGCCCAACCGCGCCCTACCCTAACGCCGCTACTGCTTCCAATGTATCAATCGAAGCTCGTTTATGAGGATAACGCGGAGACCACATATCCCAAAATAGTATTAAAATAGTTCAGTGGCGTCAAATCACGCTATCTTTTTGTAGTCAATTGACCATTTCTTGAAATAACATTTTCGCCAAATTATACTTTTAATAAATCGATTTTTTCGGCCGCTGTGTGGGACGTAGCACCGTCCTGTTGAAACCACAATTCATTTACATCAATGGACTGAAGTTTTTTTTAAAAAAAAGTCGAGGAACATTGCTCTCCACCGCTCACCATTGACGGTTACAAGTTGTCCTGCCGGATTTGTGAAAAAATATGGCCCAATGATGCCGCTAGCCCATAGACTGCATCAAAGAGTGTTTTTTTTTTCTTATTTACGTACGCATTAAGCCAGAAATGAGCTTCATCACAAAATTCTACCATGAATTAAGGGATCAACTTGTAATTGATTTTGATTCCATTCAGCAAATGTTCCATAGTTATTACACAGCTCCACAAAAAAAATCGAAAAAATTTGATCTGACGTCTGACCATACCTACTATATGTTTTTGAGGTCACTGAATCCGAATCCGAGGTCTATTTAACTCCATCACGTCAGGATTTTTCATAACCTCAAAATTTTAGCTTAAAAACGAGAATAATCCACAAAAAAATCGAAAAAATTTGATCTAACGTCTGACCATACTGACTACAGTAAAACCCGTTTAAATGCAACCCGCTTTACTGCACAATTCCTTTTATTGCACACGATGCGAATGCACCGAATTTTTTGCCTTATTAATGTGTAGAAACAAAGACCGCATTATTGCACACCTCTTAAATACACAAACCTCTTATTTGCACATTAATTTCAGGCACGAATTTTCTATTTGAATTAAAAAATAACCGGATAAATGCAATATACATATTTTAAATGAACAGATCTGTAGAAGTGTAGTACTTTTACATTGTCTCCTCGGTGGTTACCATTTAAAGGCAAAGAAATAGAAGAACACTTTCTCGTTAGTCTTTGCTTTGGCATTTCAGTCTTTTTGAGTTGGCGGGTGGACCTTGTAAATTGCGGATTGTAATTGTTTAATTTTGGTAAAATTTATAAAGTAAAGACGAAAACAGAACGCTATGTAATTAACCAAACTGAAAAAAAGTATTCCGAGCTCTCTTAAATGCACAACATGTACATTTATCTTAAAAACGTTTAAATGCACAGACCGTTTAAATGCACGAAATTTTCTGACAAATTGGATGTGCATTTAAGCGGGTTTTACTGTATATATTTTCGAGGTCGCTGAATCTGAATTCCAGGTTTATCAACCCTTATTACTTTAGTCCAAACACCAAAATAATCCCTTCAATTTTTAATCCCTTTATTGCTTAAAAGAAAAAAAACCGGTCACTATTTTAGCCTTTTCACTAAAACCTATAAATCCCATAAGCTGTTACAGTAAAACCCGCTTAAATGCACATCCAATTTGTCAGAAAATTTCGTGCATTTAAACGGTTTGTGCATTTAAACGTTTTTAAGATAAATGTACATGTTGTGCATTTAAGAGAGCTCGGATTAATTTTTTTCAGTTTGGTTAATTACATAGCGTTCTGTTTTCGTCTTTACTTTACAAATTTTACCAAAATTAAACAATTACAATTCGCAATTTACAAGGTCCACCCGCCAACTCAAGAAGACTGAAATGTCAAAGCAAAGACTAACGAGAAAGTGTTCTTCTTCTTCTTTGCCTTTAAATGGTAACCACCGAGGGGACAATGTAAAAGTACTACACTTCTACAGATCTGTTCATTTAAAATATGTATATTGCATTTATCCGGTTATTTTTTAATTCAAATAGAAAATTCGTGCCTGAAATTAATGTGCAAATAAGAGGTTTGTGTATTTAAGAGGTGTGTAATAATGCGGTCTTTGTTTCTACACATTAATAAGGCAAAAAATTCGGTGCATTCGCATCGTGTGCAATAAAAGGAATTGTGCAGTAAAGCGGGTTGCATTTAAACGGGTTTTACTGTATCTTACATACTCATTAACCCCAAGACCTCGCTACCCAACGATCATGAGCCGCGTATGCCAGTATTTCTGGACATTTGCACTGTATCGTCATATCGGTAGAACGTGAGAAAATAAATGTTGTTGTAATCCTGTGACCAAAAACTCCAATAACCTTGAAACTCAGCTACTCAAAATTCTATTTGTAATAAGATACATTATCCCCAAATACTGCAAATCCATCGATCAGAAATGGCTTGATCGGTAATTTCAAAAATTGGCTCTTACTTTAAATAGACATAACATCAGAAATCCATCTTCGTGAAACATCATAACTTTAAAATTTAACAACCCCATACACCGTTAACCGTAAATAAGTTATTTCATATGATTGTGAGGAGCATATGCCTGTAATTCTGAAAATGTGATTTGGATGGGCAAATTGATAGAATCTAAGCTGTCATATTTAACTATCAGTATCTTATGGACAGATTTTCGAAAAAATATTTCTTTGGTTTTTAAATTTAAATGTTGTAACCAAATGTTTTCAACAAGCCGATGACTACTCCATTTTAATTGCCTACGTTCACAGGATTACAACAACATTTATTTTCTCACGTTCTACCGATATGACAATACAGTGCAAATGTCCAGAAATACTGGCATACGCGGCTCATGATCGTTGGGTAGCGAGGTCTTGGGGTTAATGAGTATGTAAGATAACAGCTTATGGGATTTATAGGTTTTAGTGAAAAGGCTAAAATAGTGACCGGTTTTTTTTTCTTTTAAGCAATAAAGGGATTAAAAATTGAAGGGATTATTTTGGTGTTTGGACTAAAGTAATAAGGGTTGATAAACCTGGAATTCAGATTCAGCGACCTCGAAAATATATAGTCAGTATGGTCAGACGTTAGATCAAATTTTTTCGATTTTTTTGTGGATTATTCTCGTTTTTAAGCTAAAATTTTGAGGTTATGAAAAATCCTGACGTGATGGAGTCAAATAGACGTCGGATTCGGATTCAGTGACCTCAAAAACATATAGTAGGTATGGTCAGACGTCAGATCAAATTTTTTCGATTTTTTTTGTGGATTATTCTCGTTTTTAAGCTAAAATTTTGAGGTTATGAAAAATCCTGACGTGATGGAGTTAAATAGACCTCGGATTCGGATTCAGTGACCTCAAAAACATATAGTAGGTATGGTCAGACGTCAGATCAAATTTTTTCGATTTTTTTTGTGGAGCTGTGTTATAGTTATAAATTTAAAAATTGTTTATTTTAGTTATTAAATTCTGTTTTAATTTTATAAGATTAAATGATTAGCGCAAAAAATACTGATTTCTTTAAAACTAAATGTGCTCTAATTGCGTATGACCTTTTTCCATCATTATTTGATGTTATTAAAAGATAAAAATCACGCAAACTTTATCCTCTGTCAAATATATATAATTGACGTAGTTTGGAAAAAATCTATTGTAATCTTTCCACATTTTGTACCTATAGAATGCAAATGTTTATGATATACACGTAAATTAACTTGGTCGAAATTATGCTCACAAATATTACACTTTCCGCAGACTTACTTATAG
Organism: Dysmachus trigonus; assembly: GCA_949715965.1. Classification (NCBI taxonomy): domain Eukaryota; kingdom Metazoa; phylum Arthropoda; class Insecta; order Diptera; family Asilidae; genus Dysmachus; species Dysmachus trigonus. The sequence continues at coordinate 35,591,991 of OX454319.1, forward strand.
TTCCGAAATGCATCTTCACAAGTCAAGTTACAACTGCGGACTGCATAAATGGAAAATTTACTTCATATTGGCACACAACTGTGCCGTATGTTGTATAAAATTAAACCAATTTCGGCGTTCTCGCAAATTACACCTTATTTTGAGAAAAAATGAAACAGAAAATCACAGTTATGCATTGAAGGTACAATTTTCAAAACAAGGCGCATTTTTAAATGTTTGTATTACGTTTTAATAAGTTTTATACGGTTTATAAAGCAATTTTACAATTATTTTTTAGAGTGGTTGTTAGGCTCTTTCATACACGAATCTTATGGTTAATGAAATAGATGTTAGTTGCACATGTCCAAAGTAGGCATAATCCGTACAACAATGGCTTCTTCACTCGGAATCACACTGTAAGGACTATCAAGGACAGGGGCCAAAAGGTTTCTCGACACTCTATTCCAAAGTTAATCCCTGAGGAACTTTCCGGGACTTTGGTCTCCCTTGTACTTGTAATTAATATATTCCAAGGGATATGTTTCATGTTCCGTAGTGCTCACTTGAGCGAAGCAAATCAGTGGAAACTGAACTGAAGGGGGAAAATCGACTAAGATGGAATTAATATGCTCCCTGCGCGGCATAGCATAGTATAGCATATGTACCGCAGATTCGACTAGATGCGATTGGCAGTGATTTAGCCGAGGACTAATAATTTCGTATGAAATTAATTTTGACGTCATCCAGATTTCACTAAAAGGATGAGCTGTTTGTGGAAATAATTCCATGGTACGAGTACGTTGCCAAATTTAGCAAGCGTTCCGGGGTGCTCTGCTTAATTCCGGCGTAAGAAGCTTTTTCTCGCTACTTTAGACCCAGTTAAATCGCAGGAACGTCGGCGAATCAATAGCGCCCATTTATGGGGGTGAAATTTTCTGCCCTCCTGACCTCCTTTTATGAATACTATAATCTGTGTAAAAGCTTTCCGTGAGATTACTTCTATGATTTTTCCGTTGGTTTATAGGATTTTCATTCGCTTCCATTAAAATTTTTCCTTCTTATCCGCATTGTTAACATTTTTGGATTCGAAGAATAATCATCATTGGATAGCTGCTGATGGAGCGACTTTTGCTTTTATTTATCAACGAAATCTCGATTGAGTGAATTGAGGGAGCCTCGGCACCATAGCTCCAGCTGACCCTCATGGGGGCTTAATATATGGATTTGCCCTAATCCTGTTTGCACCCTAGTTCCAGATGCCAACGGTGGCGAAAGGCATTCCTCCGAATTTAATAGGATAGTCAAAGACCGCAGGGCTTCACTTCAGAAATTGACTTATTGAGTACGTGATGCAGAAGTATTTCAAGCAAGAAAGGGAAATACAGATATATTTATTTGCTCGGTGGCTGAACCGGCGAATGTAGGTGCAAACCTTATTGGGTACACTTTCACCCCCGGAGCCATCTTCAGGATTCTCGCTACGTGCTTCAACTTTTTATTACATCCGAAGGTGAAAGCCGAGTAACAATAGTTTCTTTTTTCGTACTTTTTAAGTTATTTGGCTCTATTTCTATTTCCCCAGCGGTTTCAGATACTACGTGGGCCAGCTAGACCTTTTCAAGTTTTTGATTCGTATGTAAAAAGTAAATCGTTCACCGAAAAAAAAAAAAAACTGAATAAATTCTAGAATATTTAAGCGAAATTTGGTGTCTAAATAATTGAAGCGGTGAGTTAATTTTATAGAAAATTTTTGATTTCAATTCAATTTCGAGAACTGGCCCAGGCGCCAGTGGAATGTTGGTTTCAATGGTGTTGAACAAATTAAAAGCCTGCAACCGAAATTTTGAAGAGATTTACAGCTCTGGATGTGGTTACTATCCGAAATTGTGTGGAGGTCTGTTGGCATCCAATTTCAAATGGAATCATGTCAGCGATAACAGCGATGGTGCACATTTCTCTAGCAGGCCATTTCGTGTCATGCGTAAATAGGAGAATAAAACTCCCTCGGGGATCCAGCCGAGGAAGTCCTTTGAATTCATTTTAGATGACACGAATTCGAATTGAGTTTGAATAGTGTTAAATGTAGTGTTTCTTTTCTAATAAATTCCCCTAAAATACTGAGTACAGCACCAACGGTTTAGACGCATTTTAATTTAGGACTATCAGACTATTTAACACAATTATACTCGTACGTAGACCTGTTTTTAGAACTAATTTGAGAAAATAAATTTTTCGAAACTAATAATTCCACCAGTTTAGAAGTACTTATTCACATTCCTGGAAAACACTCAAATTAATTAAGAATGTTTTAATTTGAGAAATAAAAAAAAATATCTCAAAATAATAGTAAATTGAAAATCGTGCATTGTGTTAGGAATGTTTCGTACGAGCTGCTACACTAAATTTTTTTTTTCTGGTGAAATTTTATTAGACAGTATTGAGTTTCTCATGGTTTTTAGTGCTCCTTACTAGGAAATAAGCAAATTAATTAAAATAAAATTATTAGAATTATAATAATGTTGAAAGATTGTTGTTACATCAGTTAGCAGCGAAAAAAGCGTTGGAACTTTCTAAAGAATAAAAGATTCCAAAAAAAACAATGGTTCATGATCATTTATTTTATCAGATATGGCCCTTTTGAACATAGAAAAAATGTTGATTTTTAAATAATATGTATTAAAAACTCCTTTAACACTAGATTGCCGGATATTGGGGGTATATACCTAGTTTGCCTGAAATGAGGCAATTTGACCCAAACATGAAAATCGAAATTTTTAAACAAAAATAAAATATTATTTTAAAGAAACTTTATTCAAAACAATATTTACATATATATTCTGTTTTTAAAATAAATTTTCCGTAGAATTTTTTAATACATTTAACACAGACGCTCTTACTCCAATATCTTTTGCATGGTACTTGAACTTGACAATTCAACTGTTTTTCCATATTCTCTATATTAGATAGAGGCGTGAAAGTATTTTTGGTTTCATGATCATATCTTCGATATCTGATTGTTTTTCTCTTATTCGGGTAAATTTTTTTTTTTTCATTTAAGATCTCTTCGAATTTTTACCATAATAGCAACCCTTATCTAAAACTAAAATATTTATTTACATTTACGTAAATATTTCTGATAAATAAATTTTGAAAGTATCTTGGAAGCAAAAATTCTTCTTCAAAAAAAAAAAATTATAAATTTCTTTTGTGTTACTAAAAACGCACTATGCCACAAATCGAAATGGAATAAAACGTAGAATTTTTTATCAAAGTTTTAATAAAAGCTTTCCACAAAAATGAAATGCAACAAATAATTTCATAATATTAACCCTCAGTCACACAAGGCCTTTTCCATTTAGAATTCACAAAGTCGGGCATGGTCTGCCCGTCCAGAGTTTGGACGTTAATACCGTATAGTGAAAGTATTCGTTAGCAATTTCGATGCTACTTTTTCATTTGTTTGGGATATTAACCTTTATATTTGATCGTTCCCAACATAAAAAATTATTAATTGTAAAAATTACACAGCAATAAACAAAAAAAAAAAAAGCAAAATTTCAGAAAAACATTTTTTTTTCAAAAAATTATAAAACATATCAAGTACGATTTTTAAAAAGTATAAACCATCAATCCTTGTAAACAAATGTTCGAACTATCATAAAAACAGCACGACTTAGTATTTTACTCCAAAAACCATATTTTTTTTGTAATTTGAAAATGAGCAATTTTCCACAAAAATTTCAACCGCATTCCTTCGTGCACGGGTTTCCATACTAAAAGCAAGGATTTATTATAGTTTAATAGTTCAAGAAACGCCAACTTAAATTGTTTTACATAAAAAATTATGTCTTCATACTTTAGAAATAGGCCTCCATATACGAATTTACTATCCTTAAACTGTCACAGAAAACACGCATCATTTTTTGATCGCTAGAAAGAAAAAAATGATAAAATATTATTTGTATACTAAAAATATACATCAAAAGTTGATGTAATTGCTCTTTTGTACGCATTTTTACTTACTTGTCAAATTTTGATTATCGACATTTTCTAAAGAATTCACACGTGGCGGGTAGAAAATGCCCAAACCAATATTCGGACAAATTAAACAGTATGCTAGGTGACACTAATAACTTTGACGAAGCACTAATTAGGTACTTTGGTACCTCTACTTTTTTTACGCATGCGCTTTAGACATGTACCCCTTCCCCCTGGAAAATGCTACGCGTTTCTAAAAGGCTCTGGATATGGTTCACCCGACCTTTGTGACTGAGGGTTAAATTTGCAACTTAGCAATAGATTTCAAACTAGTAAATTTGAAAGTTTGAACATGAAAACTTTCGCATTAAATAGTTTACAAAAAATTTATATGCAAAAGAAATAAGTTACATGTGTGTAAAACGATCAACTTTAAAAATATTTCGTGAGTCAAGTTGACTTACATCCGTCAAATAGGTATAGCACATATGGAGTTTTGGACCTAAGGAGTTGGGAGGGGAAAGAATTAGTATTTATATACATTTCATAATTCTAGAAAAACCAACATTTGTTTAAAAAAAAAAATGATTGAAGTTTTTCTATATAAATAGCAATAAAATCGTAAATGAGACAAATTGACTTGCTCCGGAAATCTAATGTTAAATAACTAAATAACTATGAACGATTCAATTTTTAAATAGATATGTGAAAATGTATGAAATATAAAGTTATTTAATTATTTTTAACCACTCCGAACCAAACCAATTGCTGATTTTGATATAAACGAATGCAAAATCAACTACTTATATATGTAAATTTCAGTCAATTTTACTAGTTCAAAAAACGTAATAGTTACTAAGAAGCAAAAGTTGAATAAACTCTTTAAAATAATCAAATTCACTATTACTATCAGTTAAATTTAAAAATGTAGATTTTGGATGGAATGAAGTAAAAATTTAAAATTTAAAATGTGATAGTATTTATTTAGAATAGTAAAGTAAACTATCGTTGACAGTGAAGTATAAAAAACGAATACATTAAAATAGTTTTCCTAAAGTATCATAATTTACTATTTTAATAATAATTTCCACATTTCTCAAAATGTGCTGGTAGGTTTGGCAGAAATTTTAGTATAATGTAAACTTTTATATAGACAAATCTATCTGTTAAAGAACACTTAAAGAGAGAAAAATGTTTAATGTTAAGAAGAATATTAATATAGGTATATGATAATATGACAAAAATACTTAATAACTATATCAAAAATATATTTATATGTCTGAGCAGTAAGGACAAATATAAGTAATCGGTTTAAAAACGAACTAATAATAATACTAAGTTTAGTAAATTGTGTTCTTTCAAACTATTTTTGTTGTTTCTGCGTAGACTTTTGGAAAAGACAAAACATAATAAAATATCAATTGCACTGTTCCCTTCAAGGAAGTGTTTGAAAATAATCCTTGCTTCAGAGCGAAGAAATACAAAGTGTGGTACGATTAGCCGTAATCGTGTCGTTGTAAGTTGCAAACCAATCGTAAGAATTATTCTATGGACGTAACATTTAATACTTTAATAACACAGCTACAGCCACAACGCTATTTTCTACAAATATCCATTTAAATTTTACGTTTTGAAATTTACTATTTTAAAATAGTCATAGCCGAGCTAACAAAATGGTGAAATTTATTAATTGATATTTTAACCTGCTGATCGTGTTTGGGGCGTACAACTTAAAAAAACTTATATGGTACTAACATACTTAATCTATTATTATTTCTTGTCTAATACCTACAGGCCGAAATGAGAATAAAATAAACAAAAAAAATTAATAATTCTTAACATTATTAAATTTATTCGTTGAATTTTATTGAACAACAGCTAATACCCTTATAAAATGCACTACGAGCGCTGTATGCCCCAAAGACGGAAATATGTTGTACAAAGCTTACACGATCAGAAGGTTAATTCAACTAAAATGTAGATTGATTGAAATATTTATACAGGGTGTCCCAGAACTCAACGTCAAGCCGAAATCGAGCATTAGGCCAAGTCGTAACAGTTATCAGAAAAATATGAAAAAAAATCTTGGTCATGTACTTTTCAAATTATAAGGATTCAAAAATAAACTGACACCCTGTGATGATCTTTCAAGTCCTGTGACTGCAAATATTAACTTTTCGTCATTTTTTTTTCTACCGTATAACTATGAATAACCCTTCTGTCAAACACAGTTAAAAGTTAGAATATAACTGCCTCAGTTTCAAATAAAAAGTTAGATTTTTGCCCAACATTGAATGCAAAATAATTACAGTCGGTTAAAGTTAAAGTTGGGTGATGTAATTATTTTGAATTCAATGTTGGGCAAAAATCTAACTTTTTATTTGAAACTGAGGCAGTTATATTCTAACTTTTAACTGTGTTTGACAGAAGGGTTATTCATAGTTATACGGTAGAAAAAAAAATGACGAAAAGTTAATATTTGCAGTCACAGGACTTGAAAGATCATCACAGGGTGTCAGTTTATTTTTGAATCCTTATAATTTGAAAAGTACATGACCAAGATTTTTTTTCATATTTTTCTGATAACTGTTACGACTTGGCCTAATGCTCGATTTCGGCTTGACGTTGAGTTCTGGGACACCCTGTATATATGGGGCATTCTTTGTGAACGGACCACCCCCTGCTGTCCAAAAATGGTGACCTCCATTTAAGGTCTACCAAGGCTCAAAAGAAAGGTTTTGGTTTCTACTTTCGAATGCACACTGGCTTTCGAAGATTCCGCCTACACAGAGCCCAATATGGCGGCTAAAACCACGTGACCTCCATTATTTTTACTTCTTATGAGGCTATAAAATGGGTCGCATCATTCCGATTGAGGTCTAGAAGGGCTCAAATGAAAGCTTTTGACTTCTGCTTTCAGAAGCTGTATCGAAAAAAAAAAATTTGGATTGCGCAAAATCCAATATGGCCGCTAAAACCACGTGACCTTTGCAATTTTACCACTTAAAAGAGTACAAAATGGCTCGCGGCATTCCGATTGAGGTCTGCAACGACCCAAATGAAAGCTTTTGACTTCTGCTTTCAGCAGCTGTATCGAAAAAAAATTTTGGATTTCGCAAAATCCAATAGGGCCGCTAAAACCACGTGACCTTTGCAATTTTACCAGTTAAAAGAGTACAAAATGGCTCGCGGCATTCCGATTGACGTCTACAAAGCCTCATATGAGAGCTTTTCACTTCTACTTCAAAAAACTCTATCGCAAAAATTGTTCGAATCGCGCAAAAGACTCTCATTAAAACTAAGAGGATGATGTAGAACACTAATTACTGAAATTATCTGGCAGAATTAAAAACAAAAATCAAAATGGCCTTTAATACCACGTGTAGAGAAACAACTTTTATATAATATACATTATCTAAAATAGATAATAATGAAATGTGCTTAATAAATAATAAGTAATATTACTGTTTTGATAGTAATGAAGATTCAAGATAGCCACTACAATCACGATACGTAGCCGTTTTTTACTATTTATTCAATTTTGATTCAAATGAATAGACGATGCGTTAACAAAGAATAAATGCCGTTAATTGTACTGCTCACAACAAAATAACTTAATTATTTCAGTTGAACTGAGGTAAATTCAAAACAATTTCAATAATTCACAACTTAGAATGAAATTTTAAAAAGGAATATATTATATGTCACAGTATATTATTTATATAGTAAGTAGTTATAAAGCCAAACAGACTCAATGAATCGCAATATATAACATAACATATTATTTACACAGTATTTTTTTTCGTGTTTCAAAATATTCTGTTTGTTTTTTTTGCTATAAACGAATGGGGTTTTAAAATCAATAATCGTTCACAAAGTTCTTGAACGAACTCATGTGAAAGAAGAACTTGAGTTACAAATGTGGACCTATCAGTACCCTTCCAGCCCGAATATTGCACCTCGAGAATATTATTTGCATCCAGCAAGTCTTGCAAATACTTCTGAAAATCATCTGCAAGTTGTGAATTATTGAAATTGTTTTGAATTTACCTCAGTTCAACTGAAATAATTAAGTTATTTTGTTGTGAGCAGTACAATTAACGGCATTTATTCTTTGTTAACGCATCGTCTATTCATTTGAATCAAAATTGAATAAATAGTAAAAAACGGCTATGTATCGTGATTGTAGTGGCTATCTTGAATCTTCATTACTATCAAAGCACATTTCATTATTATCTATTTTAGATAATGTATATTATATAAAAGTTGTTTCTCTACACGTGATATTAAAGGCCATTTTGATTTTTGTTTTTAATTCTGCCAGATAATTTCAGTAATTAGTGTTCTACATCATCCTCTTAGTTTTAATGAGAGTCTTTTGCGCGATTCGATAGCCTCATAAGAAGTAAAAATAATGGAGGTCACGTGGTTTTAGCCGCCATATTGGGCTCTGTGTAGGCGGAATCTTCGAAAGCCAGTGTGCATTCGAAAGTAGAAACTAAAACCTTTCTTTTGAGCCTTTGTAGACCTTAAATGGAGCTCACAATTTTTGGACAGCAGGGGGTGGTCCGTTCACAAAGAATGCCCCTGAGAGCGGCAATTGAGATTTAGAGGAGACGATGGCAGCATAGGCGGTTGATATTATTTCTACCGGGCTTAGAATTGCGAACTAAATTTTTGAACTTTCTGCCTCCTCTATCGAGAAGATCGCGAGCCGCTACTGTTACCTAGACTGTAGAACGAGCAAGATAATTATATTCACCAAATGATAAAGAATTCCCTTATTAATTCCTTCCGATCCTTAATTTCCGTCAACAAAAAGATTTAAAGAAATAATATTCATTGTTGATTACGAAATTACTTATTGGTCAGATAAAAACAAATAATGTTTTTTGACTGGTCACTTAAAAATCAATACGTATCCATCCGTATCCAGTCAAGTTTTTGTTTAATACTTTTATTCGAATTCGTTTAACATATTGGGATAAATCTGGTTAGAAAGAGAACTAATAGTGTACAGAACATTACATCAAAAATTCAAAGTGTTTTAAGAAAAGTACTTTCGAGAAAAACGTGTTTAAGGGTTTAGCAGAATATTAAGCTAGCTACCGTGCTTATAGAAGGACTGTCCCTTAATTCTTTCCACAAATAATTGTTTGTAATCGATAACTAACAAAATACTTTGATCTGTGTATTCCTAATTTACGTAACTTTTTTTTGTTCTTGTTTTTTATAATTATACAACATTGCGCCGTCAAGAATTTCATTGATTAGTGTTACATGTAGTTTGTCTTAAAGCTATCATATTATATTGTAGTTTATTAAAAAAATTATAGCTTTTATTATAATATTTTAAAAATAAGCAGTAAACAGCTTATTCAGTTTCCAAACTTCATTCATCTGCAATTCCAACAAGTTCATAGATTGTACATATATTTGTAAGAATCTTTCCAAAATGCTGCCGCTGAGATTCACGTCTCCATAGCTTTATTATTGTAATACTCACTTTTTCCATAGAAAACCACACAATGCCCGTATTTACGATTGTGAAAGCGAAAGCTTTATGTGTATGAAATTATTCTTTATAGGACGGAAATTGTGTCCATCATCAAATCTCATAAGCATTATCGGCATTAGACAACACTTCCCGGAGAAAGTTAATAAATCAAGTCGGAAGCTTAACAGCTGGAATTAATTCAGCCTCCCCCAAGACGTAACTCTCTTCTGCAAGGCAATCGGCCTCGAAGTCGGTCCTTTTATCTTTACGCTCACAATTTGCTACCCATCAGGGATAGGTTATTGGGGATATCATGTGCAGACATTTTTCCGCAATTTTCCGAACAATTTAAAATTTGGAAATCTCTCGACTCTACTGGTGAGGATTTATCTGCTATCTGGCCGGCGGCAGCCTAAAAATTCAGCTTGAGGAACCAATGACGTGAACTTTACTTCAAGCCATTTATCATCGAAAACTTTCTGACGCCTTAAGTTGCGAGAGTACAAGGTTGCTTGTCTGTTCTGAAATTTATGAAACGTTTTGGTTACGTGATATGTCTTAATAATTGCCGGCATTAAATATGGCAGCACGTGCTCACACAGCTCCAGACGAGATCTGAGCTTATCGCCTGTTTTTATATAAGGTACAAGCCCCAGCTACCCCACTTTTCGATTTTTAAAATTATTCCCATGCTATACGGTGCTATGGTAAAAGCATAAATTAATTCATTCCTTCTTCATTTGTCTGAAATTTAAATTACAAATAAATCTTGTTCGCACTAAGTTGCAATATGTTAGTTAGATGAGGAGCATATGTTACCTTCGACTAGTGGGAGTCTTTCAAACGCCTAGAGAATTTGTGATAGTTAATGCGGAAGGAAAATAACTTGATTCGCTTAATTTATTAAATTGGTTCATTTAAAATTAACTTAGATTGATTAACTTAATTAAATCCGAAAAGCCGTATAGCAGACTCAATTTCATGTGACATAGTCACTCCTACAATACGAATTGCTAAGTAGTTTGGGGATGTTGGGAGAACTTCGGCAAGAGCTATTCATTAGGCTAACCGAAATTCGCTAAAGGATGTGAGTAAAATATCTAAACGAGAAAAGCATTAGCACTATATTATCGAGTGTATATAGGCTTCTAATTGCCATTAACTTAATTTGTGTATAGTGTAGTAGTATTCAAGAGTTTAATTCGAATAAGGTACTTTTGTAGATTTCCTAAAATTGTTCTTAATCCTTTGACATCTTACTAGTGTGCCTACTAACTTCAGAAGACATTTCGAGATTTTCATACTTTGTTATACCATATATATCCTACTGTATCGTTGTATTGATATAAAATTTGTATTTTCATACTTGATTCTGAAATCGTTTTCTTTACTTCATTTACAACACTACACTAGCAAATATATACATATGTATAATATATGAATATCCCTATTGATTAAAGTTATAGATAAAATGTTTATAATTATGCATTAAAGAACTAAGTTTTCGTAGCAGAAATGAGGAAATGGATATATATTTGCAGTATTTTAAGAATAGTGAATGGGGCACTAGTTAATATCGGATTATCTCGCTGCTGATAAAGGATAAAGTTAGACAAAGCTTTATTTGTAATAAATTCTTTATAGTGTGAAGCTCAGTTCGACCAAGAATTTGTAATGGAAGATTTTGTCATTCTTCCTCCAATACCTGTTCTTAATGTATTAAGGGGACATTCTCTTTCGAAATTTTCAAAAAATCGATTTTGAGATTTTTACATATTTGGATTCTATATACTTTCAAAAGTTCCCTCCTAAAATTTCATCAAGAAATTCGTAATAGAAAAAAAGTTACAGCTATATTTGTAAGAGCGCTCACCCATGAGTAACAACCGGTTTCTATTCAATAAAATTATGGTAAAAAATCTTTCAACGCGTTTTTCTCGAAACTACCTTTTTCAAACTGGTAGGACGGTTTTCTCCGAATCTACTTGACCGATTTTAAAAAACCAAAGAGCATTCGATTACTTATTGAAAATACTAGAAAATATGCCTCTAAAATTTAAAAACAAAAAACCCCTTTTGTTACGGGGGTAACTTACCCCAAAACAAAATTGCTTTTTTTTCGCATTTTTCTGAAATATACATATGAAAACTTCAAAATATGAAAAAGTATGAGTTTTAGAGGCATATTCCTTAGTTTAGAGTCTCAAGAATAGAATCCATTTTGAATTTTTCAAAAATCTGTTACAGGAGGTCCACAAATTGTCCTACCGTATAAAACGTCACTTTTGGACGACGCCCTCTACAGGAGCCAAGGGAAACTAAAAATGAAAAAAAAAATTTTTTTTATATTCTTAAGACACAGTTGAACAATGTCCAAAAGAAATTTTGTCAGTAAATATAATAGTTTTTTCATAATAAAATTTTTAAAAAGTGCTTTTTTTCCCAATTTCGAAAGAGAATGTCCCCTTAAGCTATTTGGTCCCTGTATTGCTCTATAGGCTCGAATCTGTGCAAGGATATTTCACTAGATTCTTGTTTCGTACATTTAATACAGATTTTGAACGATTTATTTACGTAAACTAGAGCAAAGATGCATTTGTGCACGTATTCTTTTCCTTCCTTAATTCGCATAAAAATTATCTGGAATTTGTAAGACTAATTGGATATATATCATGTTATATAGTTTAGTCTTTATATTACGTTATATTACGTGTATGCTAAGCTATAAATTGTAGTTACAATTCACTTAGTGCATGTACTTATAGCATGTACTATAGTCGGTAAGATTTGTTAATCGATTGTCTTTTTACAAAACGATATTTTAAAATATTTTTTCATTCGCACATAATTTAGAGCAATACTTGAACATTGAATTGAAAAATTACATAATTGTTTGTTTCTGTGCTCGTAAATGGGCGTTCGTGGGCAAACAGCTCACTAGCCCACAGAATTTTGTTTGGTATTTTCTAGCTGGGTCGAAAGTGACAGTCACAATAGTCATAGCTGTCTAAAGCAACATTCATACACAAGTGTCAAAAACAGATATTTTTTTAATGTTGCCCACGAAGCATTTCTTTATTTCTTGGGTTTGGGCAGGTTTTATCTCAACTCTTATTTCCGGGTTTCACCCAAGAAAAGTCGACAAACAAATACGGAAACAAACCTAATATATTCCTAAGCTTTGAAAATAATGTTTGCCCCTGGTTAGTTATCAAATCTAGATTTGCATTTAGGCTTTGATTTAAGTCATATTCCGAACTCTGTTATTTTTTAATGATTATTCAAAAATGGCTAAGCTACGTCCTTTTGCATTTCTTAACCCTACTTTTCTAAAAAAACGGCACCTAATTGAAAGATATTTGTTTACGAATTCGTACTTTGCGAAGAAAAATCCTACAGGAATGAAGAAATACTTATTCCGAACCAAAAAACATATAAAACTGGTTACCCTGTCTTTTCTATCAAACTTGTTTCGAAGAGAACTAGAGAGGAAACAAAATTTTTTTCATTTCATTTTATATTTGATTTAACCTGAAAAAAAAAAAAAAAAATAAAAAAATATGAAATACAAAGAAAGCTATATATATAAGTCAAATTTGTTATTTACGATATAAAAGGTGTATTTTGAAACCCGACAGTACTTTAAATTTAAAAATTTAACACAAAGAGTTGACTTATAATGAAAAATTTGACGAAGCGCATTCTGTCAGTCTAATTTTTGGTCACTTATTCGAGCAAATTCGGCCGTGTGTCACGAATGACACGAACAATGTTGGCCTCCAAGTTCTCAATTGTTGCTAGTTTATCAGCATAAGTCAGTGGCTTCAAGTAACCCCATAGGAAATAGTCCATCACACGGCATTGGAAATAGATGATTTGTCTTGCTGTATTGGATGTAGCGCCTTCCTGTTGAAACCACATTTCTGCAGAAGAAATATTCGTTGATCAAGGTTTAGTAACGATCTCCATTGACCGTAACGTGAGGCCCTGCCTCATTTTTACAGAAATAAGGTCTAAAGATGCCACCAGCGCACAGTGGGGCTATATTGCTAAATTGGTTCAAAACCACCCACAAGTCGTAATTTCTAACGGATTTTGAAAATTCTTGTTTGAGGATACTCGTGATGAGGAAACGAAGAGACTTACGAAGCCCTTTTTGCCAAAAATTGCTTCGGTGATTTTAAAAATTCAACAAACTTCACTTTGATCTCGAAAATTCAGCATATTGAAAGTACAATCTTATGATCCAAAAACTTAAAGCAAAAATGAAAATCTGGAAAAATTTACAAGTAGGATTTCGAGGTTGCTGAATCAAAATTAGTCATTTACTTGATCGTACAAGGTCTCCTAAAGGTCATTTGAAGGTCATGTGAATATCGAAGTGAGAATTTTTAAAATCACTGAAGCAATTTTTTGCAAAAAGGGCTTCGTAAGTCTCTTCGTTTCCTCATCACGAGTATCCTTAAACAAGAATTTTCAAAATCCGTTAGAAATTACGACTTGTGGGTGGTTTTGAACCTACTGGGCCCACTGTGCAGCGTGGCAAAAGCGACTATTTTACTTATTGACAAACCCATTAATCCAAAAATGAGTGACGATTATTCTACCATAAAAATCGCGAAATATTCTAATGTCTCGCAAACCGGCGCCCGATTTTCAGAATAAATCTGGATAATTCTTAACCGTTCCTCTATCGTAAGGCTATTCATGATTACTGAATATACGGAACATAAATATTACATAGAGCTGTCAGAATAAAGCTAATCAGAGACAGATGCGCCTACAGGAAGTTCTATTTAAGCCAAAAAACCAGGGACCGAAAATAACAATTATTTTCAATTTTTCCAACCAAAAAATCATGTAGACAAATTTGTGGGAAAATTGGTTTAAATGTAGCATTATGATTCTTATGGCCTGAGCTTTAAGAATTTTATGTGCTTTTTAAATTTGTGATTTTTTCGAAAAAGATCAACAGAAAAAAATTATTTTCGCATTTTTATTTTTAAAATCAAAAATAAAAATCAGAAAATGATTTTTATTTTTAAAATCAGAAATAAAAATCAGAAAATGATTTTTATATTAAAAATCAGAAATAAAAATCAGACTATGATTTTTATTTTTAAAATCAGAAATAAAAATCAGAAAATGATTTTTATTATAAAAATCAGAAATAAAAATCAGAATATGATTTTTATTTTAAAAAATCAGAAATAAAAATCAGAAATTGATTTTTATTTTAAAAAATCAGAAATAAAAATCGGAAAGTGACTTTTATTTTTAAAATCAAAAATAAAAATCAGAAAGTGATTTTTATTTTTAAAATCAAGAATAAAAATCAGATTATGATTTTTATTTCTAAAATCAAAAATAAAAATTAAAAAATGATTTTTATTATAAAAATCAAAAATAAAAATCAGAATATGATTTTTATTTTTAAAATCTAAAATAAAAATCAGAAAAATGTTTTCCAGAGGTGTCCGGCATGATCAATGTTTAGTATTGGGTGCATTGCTATGACATTCAACAGATAGCGCTCCCATTGCCGTAAAATATTTAGCTTAGCGCGTTTTTTTTTTTTTAAATAAAAATCATTTTGTGATTTTTATTTCTGATTTTCAAAATAAAAATTATTTTCTGATTTTAAAAATAAAAATCATATTCTGATTGTTAGTTTTGATTTTAAAAATAAAAATTATTTCCTGATTCTTATTTTTGATTTTAAAAGTAAAAATCATATTCTGATTTTTATTCTTGATTTTAAAAATAAAAATCACTTTCTGATTTTTATTTTTGTTTTTAAAAATAAAAATCACTTTCCGATTTTTATTTCTGATTATAAAAATAAAAATCAATTTCTGATTTTTATTTCTGATTTTTTAAAATAAAAATCATATTCTGATTTTTATTTCTGATTTTTATAATAAAAATCATTTTCTGATTTTTATTTTTGATTTTAAAAATAAAAATCATAGTCTGATTTTTATTTCTGATTTTTATAATAAAAATCATTTTCTGATTTTTATTTCTGATTTTAAAAATAAAAATCAAAACATAATTTTTATTGTTGTCCAGAAAAATAACAGTCAGGAAATAATTTTTTAGATCTGATTTTTACCGAAAATATCATAACGGTTACGGTCCCTGCAAAAAACATCTTTTAGTAGATCTAAAATAAAATTTTTTTAACATAAATGGTCTCAGGTTTCTGTTTAGACTCTACAAAGAATTACAAATCTACTCAGAGGTATATAATTGCGCAAGTATAAATCTGAAATATGCAGTAGGGTTGCTTATATAGTCATCGTTAAGGAAGGTAAGTAATTGTATTTTAAATTGTCTTATCAACTTCCTTGAAGATATGTAAAAATGAATATTAAAATATTTCTTTTGCCACCATGAGAGGGTAATAATTCAAAACAAAATTTCCAAACACATTGAGCACTTTGAAGTAAACTTCAACTTTTAAGTAAGAAATTGCCATTTGTCTTAAGAAAAATATAACAAAAAGAGAAACAGAAAATTGTCAACATTGAATAAATTTACAATTAAGTGAGCTCTAAAGGTGAAAGCTTTTCGTTCCATTCCATTTATTTGGTGCCATTCGAGGCGCAGAGATTTGAGTTTTAAAGATGTTTTCACGAGGACAGGAGGCTGAAACTGCCCTAAAATTTAATTAGCTTTGTCATCCTTGAGGACCCCCTGTTATTGTTTTCTTTTGCCGAACGATCAAAACAAAGCCCAGACAAACATAAATTACCTTAACATCAAACTTAGAACGACTGTTGCCCGGCAAAATATGAAAGTTGCCTATATCTTAGAGACATCAAAAATACTTATTATTTGGGGGCGTTCTCCCCACAGTAAGGGATATATTCGCCCTCAAGAAATATTCCTTTACATAATTCTGATTATTTTCTTTCTTCCTTTTATCTTTTTATCGTTTCGTCATTATTGATTGCCTGAAGGTTCGGGAACAGCCCGGGGACCGCATGACCAGTTTGCAACAATAAGTTCAAGTAAGGAATGTTCCTTGGTTATTGCCTGCCAACGGAAATATGAAGCTGGTTAAGGGCCCCATAATACTTTATTCATTTTCCATACATCTAATGTATACTTTGAAGTGTAGGTGCTTATTTGATATTGTTGAGTTGAGGTCCGCACACCTTGGGCGTTTTTCTATGATATATAACCAAGCAACATATATGTAAAGTAATTCAATCTGTTTTCCGGAACCTTTGAAATTTTCACTTCTTTGTTTTTTGGATGCCATGGCTGCTGCTAGTTGCGCTGAGTTCCGCCAGCTTCCTTCGGTTGCTCCTTAAACTTTGTATTCTAGAATTCTCCGGCGAAACTTTTTCGTATGCCCTTTGTCTCGAAAAGTTTTAATCAACTCTTTGGAAATAAATCACTCCTGGAGGGAAAATTCTGAATAATGTCGGTAGTGACAAGGTTACAGGGTGGCATCCGGGGCGGAGAGAACCCTGTAGAGCGGAGGCAGTATCAGATGGAAAGATCGCCGAAAATTAACCCAAAGCCGACATGTTGTAAGGAACGCCACATCGGCAGCAGAGTTTTTATCTGCTCATTTGACTAGCAGTTTAATTTGATAAGTGGATGATTAAATTGGAAAATGGAGAAACCAAGTTTTTGCCTGACGCCATTAATCACAAGCTCAAGGTTTTAGGGACGCAGACGCTAATCCTTTTCCGGAGTTAAGTGAAAATGATATCGCCGCTGTGCTCTAGAACTCAGCTACTTTCGCTTACATAACAGAAAGGGATTTTATTGTGTGGATAAGCACTTCAAGGGTCATTTGCTCTAACAGCGCCCTTGATTCCATTATTTAAGTGAATTAACTCAAGCGAACTTATTAGACCGTTCAGTTTAGAAGGAAGAGGCTCGCTAAAATTTTCCGCTTACACATTTAAGATAAATGCCGTCGTTTTGTAGATGGATATAGTTAGAACTAGGTCACCGTTGAACCAATTCGACTTTATATAAGAAAGAACATTTCTTTCTTCACGTTTCAATAAAGCGATTTGCGACTGACTTTGTTATGCGTTGTGGAGAAAATAATGAATGAGTTTTGTACTAAAAATGACTATATTCTTAAATATTTGCCACAAGGTTTACTACGAAATATAGTACTTAGTGCACGACCATTCAACTTATTTACAGAGAAGTACAACAAGCACATGCTTGGGGGCCTCCAGTCTCCAGGAACCCCTATTCTACTGATGCTTGATATGTTATAAAATACATTATGTAGCACCTCCGAGGCCATTTTAAGTAAAACATGCGATATTTTCTCGAAGATCCCCAGCGTCTCCGGCACCCTTGATGAGTTGCATATGATAGTAACTCGACATCGTTATCCTGTGTTGCTGGCAATGTGCCAGTCGCACCTGCTATCGATGAGATTAAACATCATGTAATAAAGGCTTACAGCAACATTCATTTGAAATCATCCGAATTCTCACAAAGCATTGAGGATATAAAAGGTGAGATTGAAACGACACTCAACTACACTACATTATTCAATGGTGGCCTTAGATTTGACCTTGACCATGGCCTTCAAGGTAATTTCAAGGTCAAGTTCACTTTTTTTAAATGGGAATCCGTATTTTTGACCACAGAAAAGGAAAATTTTACTTCTGATTATGACCTTAACAATTACCTCGAAGGTCATATCAAGCTCAAGATGGTTCTTTAACCCATTAACGCGCAAACCGAGGATTTTGTGCGCGCAAATTGAATTGTACGATTCGAATAGCAAATGGGGGAGACAAATCAAATCAAATCAATGATGAAATTTGGTGATAATTTCACTCAAAAAGGTTCAATTTTACGAATAAATTCTATATAACAAAAAGTGCTTATAATTCGAAAACTTGTGAATTTTTTCAGAATTTTTGGGAACATTTTTGGATTTTTCAAAAAGTGGCCAAATCCAAAAAACCAAAAATAGTCTAACAAATTCTGAAATACCGTGGTCAAAAATATGGGTTCCCATTTAAAAAAATCAACTTAACCTTGAAATGACCTTCAATGGCATGGTCAAGGTCAAATCTAAGGTCACCATTGAATTGCCAGCTAAAATTCCTTAAACTTTTCTTTAAAACTTTTTTCTCCAACATATTTTCCACTTGAGACTATAAAAGTAAAATATAAAAACATGCATTTTTTTGCATTCAAGAGTATCCAGTTAAAATTGTAGGTTGATTGCAAAACTACCGGAGATACAGTGCCTCGAATTTCCCGCCGTTCGTACAACTCAATGCGCTATAACTTTAAACGCGTTTTTCTCCCACTTCGAATGGTCGAAGTCGGTGGACATATAGGCTGATTTTTACCTGTTTTTCTTTTAAAATTATTTTGTTTTACTTTAAAACTATGCCAAAATTTTAAAAATCGTAAAAACAAAAATGTCGACATCATTACCTCGAGAAACTTATTAATTAACCAAATATATTCGTTTTTTTTTTTGATTTGAGAGAATCCAGTAAAGAGTTCTGATGTCCACTGCAAACTGCTTTTTTTTTAAAGAGAATTCGAAGATTTGCTCTCAATGGCTTATTTCTTAATATTTTACTTTTATCCCGACAAACTAAATAAAATAAATGTGTTAAAAATTTATTGATTCTACAAAGGTACGTAATTGTGAAAGGTGTACAGTTTTAATCATTTTTCAGTAGTTACCATGATAATATAATTACTTTCTGATATATTAAAAACCCGTTCCAACTCTGCCAAAAATTAAATTGTATGAAATTGCGTATAGGTAAATATATTTTCTACCCCGTTTGCCAAAAGAAGGATTGTACAATAAAAGACCATACAGCAAGCCATCAGAACCCATATAAAATCTCCGTGGAATACAAACATTTACGTCTTTTTTCCCTTGTAAATCCATAGCAATTTTCAATGCTGTAAATAATATCCATAAAAATATCAGAAAATATATTTTGCGATCGAACGTACATATGCTCCATGAGTTTTCTAAGGAAATGTTAAGGAACTTTATGTGGGAATAACCGTTTCGCTGTTTGAACACTGCAACATTTTTTGGCATCTGGAAAACTGGCAATCTGACAAATGTATATCCAATAGGGGTCAATGCATGAACTAGGTTCCATTCGCGGTGATTTCTATCCGCAAAAATTTAAAATTTATTGATAGCGTTGTTATTAATGGGAAAAACCGGGAAATGTGTTCCCATACTTGGTTTGTTTGCCGAAATAGTGAGGGTAGGAAGTAAATTCACTAATTAGCACAAGAAATTCTCACCTTCGTCCTCTGAAGGAGCTACTTGTTTCAGTTTTCAAGATTCCCTGGACCTATCAATGAGTTTTAGTGCGGTTTACCAAAATTGAGTTTCCTTTCTCAGATATGTGTTCCGGAAGCAGTTTGAATATTCGGCAGGGAAATTGAGTTGAATTTTCAGAATGGCATTATCTTTTCGTTTTCTTCTCTCTACAAATAATTATTTATTACACCTCAAATAATTCAGTATTATTTTAACTTTCCCTATAGAAGACGTATAAGTTAATATATTTCTTGAAAATACATCATCATCACAAAAGTCTAAAAAACAAATTATTCTCTACTATGCATGGAATTCTCATTTTGGCTTTTAACTTTGTTTTTATGTTATTGCTTTAACTGATTATATGATCACCACTTTTAACCACTTCACCTTTTGTATGTAAATACAAAACTGGAGTTGTTTCACCTAACCTCCAAAGTGTTAAATGTCCAAATATGAGGGTAGAATTGTATTATCCTCCCAAAAAAGTTAGCGGGAGATCAAACCGTGAAAACCTTCGTTGAGCAGCCTCAATACGATTGGTGCAGCAGTTCTGAATTGGAGTCCAAATAGGGCTAGCATACTTCAGTACTCTATACTACCTATATCTGTCACTTTGTCAAGTCTGGTAAGAGGATGGCCATCCATTGAATACATAAAGTGTAGCGCGCTAGTTTTTCGTGAAAAGAACATGCAGGTTCACTTATTCACATTTAGTGGAATGCAGCTAATGTAGCACCATTCTTGAAAGACATTCAGGTCAGTATTTAAAACATTACAATCACAGTCCTCAGATATTATGCGGAAAATTTTCACATCGTCGGTATAACAAAGAATATTCGAGTGAGAAGGCATAAGGGGCATTTCACGTGAAGCGGACAGGGAAAAAAAAGTGAGGTTCTGAAAATCTACCACATTCGGCCTATTTGTACTTCTAGTAGGTATGAATGTGTACGCAAAATATTTTTTTTGTATAGTGTATATTTACCAAGTTATAGGTTTCTAAAGAATGGTCGTTGATTGGTACTACAATTTATTGAAAGTACTTTTTCGAATATAACAAATTTACTATAAAATATTTAACATAGCGATACATGTTAAAAATATACTGTTCTTTTTGACAGTAAAAAAAATATTGAAAAATTATTTTTTTTCATATCTAAAACCGGAAGTAAACTTTTCAAACCAGAATTAAAGTCACTTCGACCATTTTTTTTTTCTTTTTTTTTCTTTCAAAATATAGCTTAAAGAATAATAAAAGTACACTAGAAAATTTAAAATGGGATCTCTATTAGTTTAGGAGTTACATTGAATAATATACACCCGCGTCGCAAAGGGCGTGAATTCTTGCTACGTGGGTGGATATTATTCAATGTAACTCCTAAACTAATAGAGATCCCATTTTAAATTTTCTAGTGTACTTTTATTATTCTTTAAGCTATATTTTGAAAGAAAAAAAAAGAAAAAAAAAATGGTCGAAGTGACTTTAATTCTGGTTTGAAAAGTTTACTTCCGGTTTTAGATATGAAAAAAAATAATTTTTCAATATTTTTTTTACTGTCAAAAAGAACAGTATATTTTTAACATGTATCGCTATGTTAAATATTTTATAGTAAATTTGTTATATTCGAAAAAGTACTTTCAATAAATTGTAGTACCAATCAACGACCATTCTTTAGAAACCTATAACTTGGTAAATATACACTATACAATAAAAATATTTTGCGTGCACACTCATACCTACTAGAAGTACAAATAGGCCGAATGTGGTCGATTTTCAGAACCTCACCTTTTTTTTCCCTGTCCGCTTCACGTGAAATGCCCCATAAGAGATACATCGTTGGTTATGATAATGAATAATAAAGTACCAAGCTGACTGCCCTGTGGTACACCTGCTGTACTATACACAGTAAGCAAAACAAGAAAGAAAACCGAGAATAGATAACTTTAATGTAACCCTTTGCTAAAGTCTGTAAAAATGCAAACAACTTTCTTCCAGATTCAAGAGCTGAAATGCAATAGTTGGATAATTGTAAAACATTCGTTTTAGTTGATTTGCCTTTGATTACCCGTGTTGAATGGCTTACAATGAAAATAAAGTGTATTACAGACACGCATCTCGATGAGTTTATCAATACAACTTAAATTAGCCACAGGTCCATAATTAGATATATCACATTTGTTGCCTTTTTGATGCAAGGAAAAATTACAGAAACCTTTCAGGGATTTGGAAAAATACCACTTAGAACAGATAATTTAAATAAGTAAAATAAATCATTGACAATTGTGAGTGTCAACACAAAAAACAATCAATTAATTTAGAGATGTGATTGTGAATAGTCAAGTCATCAAGAATTAAATCGTCACATATATAAAATCTTTAGAACTAATATCACAGGAGGAATTACTGAGAAGTCAACAAAAAAATAGATATAGACAGATATTATCTCTGGGTTACTGCTATGGATGGAATAATAGAAAACTGAAGTTGGGTAACCATCCTCTTTACGTTTGGCATTAACAAATTCCTAGAACTGTCTTGGATTCTCAGGTAGAGATGACTTAACATTATCAACTTAGGACAAATAAGAAAATTGACAGCAGTAATAAATTGATTTCTCAGCTCAGAGTAAGCGACGAAATCTTTTCATCACTCTAAGACACGCAAAATCTCCTTAAAGCCTGAAATAAATTACATAAATTAATAAAAGTTGAATAATAAATATTAACATCTTTATTCATCCTATCATTCTAATAAACAAATCGCGACTATTTAAGGGACCATATTTAACAATGAATTGTAGCGTAATATAAATTTGAACGTAATTTTAATTGATCATTTGATGTGATTTTATGTTGTTTTAATAGAGCTAATGTTTACGCTTAATATGATTTCCCTTTGAACTAAATAACATTTAAATTATTCAACACTTTTCCACATGGTGCCAATAATTACCTTCAATATTTACCAAGCTGATGAAGAATAATGAAATCAGTCGGATAAATTCTAAAATAAATTGGTATTACAGAAAACCATTTCAACATGACAATAAAAATGGATAATATTAAAGTTGATTTATAACAAACATGGCTCAATAGCCAGTTAAAAATTGTTTTGTTATTCTTATTTATTGTCAATAATATTCATAAAAATAGGATTTTGAAAAAAGTTAATTATTTCGATATCCAAAACTTATAAAATATTAACATGGTAATTCATCTATTCTAATATTTTCATATTATCAGCTCCTAAACTTTATATGTACAAAGTATTAAGAATTTGGTAGTTTGCCTTATTATACAATACTAGTAATTGCTTTCTTCCGTAACAATTATTATTTGAAAACACTAGTTAAGGAGTTACAAACCGACACCACGGTCGAAAATAGCTATTATTTAGTAATGTATTTTTGGTGTTATACGTAAAATAATTGAACAAAATATAAATATTACGATTGATGTGATGTTTTCTCTTTTAAGTAAACTATAGTAAATAATTTTTTGTTCATCAACAAGGGGATTTTATGTAATCTGTAAAAAAATTGGCACTTTTTGGTCGGTTTCGAATACTTCAATAAATCTTTTTGTTTTAATTCCCGAACATATTCAGAATCGAAAACCAGAAAAATAGAATTTTTTGAGTATTCTGAAGGTATGTAACAACTCAAATAAAGGTAAATAAGAAAACTTAAAATGGGCGATGTAATTGAATCCATGTGTAAAAATACGCAAACAATTTCAAACAGTTGAAGGGCATCTAAGATTTTTCTTGGATTATGTATGTACTATGTATACAAGAAACGCGAATCCAGAAAAAATTATAAGTGCCATCCAAACATCCGCCGTTCAATTTCCTGGATTTTACGCATATATGGATTCTCATACAACCATTCAATTTGGGCTATAAACGCATATATACGATACCAGCGACTCTCGTAAGCATAAATGTATAAAGAATAAAAACCTCGTAAATAACGCGCTTTGTGATGGAAAGTACGCTGCCCACAGCATACGCTTAACGTCGCACAACTCAAAGGGTTAATATTTAATTTCCCGCAACAGCTATTAGTTTAATCGAAATTTGTTTCAAGATTCGTATTTCACACTCACTATCTACATATCGAAACTATTCGGATCTTAGCTGATGTCATATTCGACTGACTATCCGGATATTCGGATAGTTTAAAGAATTGGATAAATTTTGAAGCATTAGTTCTAATCCGAATTATGCGATATGTAGTCTGGCATTCTTAAAAATAAAATTTGGAATTAACTATTATTGGTAATTACTATTACAAAATTAATAGGTATGTTTAAAATTTTATCGATTTTCACAGTATGTATGAAGTGGTCTTTTAACAATTTATTTTGTTTAAATTGACCACCTTTATTATTGGGAGTGTAACAAAAACACACAGAATAAAATTTTTTTAGAATATGGGAACATTAAATATGATAAAATTTTAAATTGTGTGGTATCGAAATTGATATAAAATTATACGATTAATGATTGAAATCGAATTTTGCAGGTAATATTTCAGGAAACTAACTTCAATTACAAATTAAATACTTCAAATTCAGGAAAAGGGATTAAAATTGCATACAAAGAAATTCAGAAAGGAATAAATTTTACAACACAAATCGATGAATACTATAGCGGTCTTTCTATGCGAATTGTATAGTTAATGCTAACTATTTATGGTTTTCGATCATATTTTGAAAACTTCCTTGTTGACAGGAATGTTTAAAAGTTTTAAATATTTCGGAAAAAAGTTGTGTCCCACAAAACATATTTGCATATCTTTCTAGCCTTAGGAAAATATTCATAATTACAAAATTTCATCCAAATATGTTAAGAGACCCAAAACTGAATCTTCTCGTAAAAAGGAAAAACCAAAAATATGTTTGTGTGGTTTATGACAAATAAAAATTTCTTTCCGTAAAATGTTTTTAATATAAAATCAATTCTAATATAAATGGTCATGTGTGTTTCTTCTTGCGAAAACACCGAATATTTTCAAATTTGCAGTATTTACGGATGATTTCGCTTTTTAAGTGTAATCGAAACGCACTTAGGTTCCTCAAAGTCATTTTAGATTTCATTCACTACGAATGAACATTTGAAATTCATATTCCAATTTAATTTTACACTTGAAAGTTTCAAAATCAAAATTTCAGATGCAAAATTAGATTGTAGTTTTAATTTCACACACTGTGATGCACAATGGCCTTGACAATCGTACGAATTTATCAGTTCTCGATTTAAATTTGGAAATTGATAGACAATGAACATTTAATTTTACGTTTTCAAAGGAATTATTTTACACACCGGTATAATTTTACATTTAACGAGTTAAATAAGTTCGATACAAAGTTGTAATTTTATATACACCCCACGAAATAATAATAGGACCAAAAAAAATTATTAGATATTAGCTCAGAGCATGAGCATAAGGGAGAGATTTTTGGTTAGTACATGTCTTTTACTAGTAGTTTTTCATATGCGCTTAAAAAACATTGTTTAAATATTTAGTACGTTATTTATTAATTAAAACATATTTCAGTCAAACGAAATTATGATAAGACCATATTTACTTTTATCGACGCTTTTTAAAAAATGCGCAGATTTAAGTAGCTCTAATAGTTTGTACTAGCACCGCGATTGATTATTACGCGTTGTAGACGACGTGGCATGGAATTTATTACTTTTTGAACAATATCCAGACTTATACTATTCCATTCAGTAGTAATAGCTGCTCTCAGCTGTCGGACGGAGTCATATTGGCGACCATTGTGAAATACACGTTGAGATAATATTGCCCACATGTTTTCCATCGGGTTTAAGTCCGGGCTACATGGGGACCACTCCAATAACGGTATTCCACGAGATTCCAGGAAGTTTATTGTGTACTTTGCGGAGTGCACGGCAGCATTATCCTGTTGGAATACCCATTCATTCCCATTGATGTCTTCACCGAATTGGATAAGAACATCGTCCAGCAACTCCACGTATTTAATAGCGTTCATCTTTGTGGAAATGAAACATATAGGGGATTTACCATAGAATCCAATGGCAGCCCAAACCATCAAAGATCCACCACCGAAATTCCTTGCCATTCTCTCTTGTTTTTTTGCACGTTTGTCACGCCAATATTTTTGAAGGCCGTCTGGACCATCAAGATTAAATTTTTTTTCATCGCTGAAAAGTACTTTGGTCCACTCCTCCTCCCAAAATTGGTACTTTTCTGCAAAATTTAATCTTAATTGTTTGTGGCGCACTGTTAATTTAGGTTTAGGGTCTCGTTTGACGTATTGCAAGTCATTGTCAGCCTTTAAAATTTGCTGCACTCGTCTCACACTTACTTCAAGGCTTAAGGTGCGTCGGATTTCTGCTGGACTGTTGGATTTATTAGTGGCCAATCTTTTAATTTCTCTAATTTCTCTGACAGATACTACTGGCTTTCTCCCTGAACTTTTTTTTGTGGTATAGTTTTCTTTAAGTTTCAGGAAATTTATAATTACAGTCTTACTTCTATGGACCCGAGCTGCTATCTGTCTAGTTGTAGGCCCGAATTTGGCCACGCTCTTCTTCAGACAATTGCTTTCCTCGACCCATTTAATGTGAATTTCACAGCTACTGATATATAATTAAGTTATTAAAGTAACCAAAAATACAACACAACTTACCAAATCAAATTCAATAAAATATTTAAACGATTACTTGCTTTATTTTTGCAGAAAGTATCTGAAGAAGTTTTTGGTACACTTCTGGTCTTATCAATTTTTCGTATTGGAGTGCTTTTAAACTATGTCGCAAACGCACGTGTAGATGTTCTAGAAAAATTAAATACCACTTTCTGTTACAGAACTACTTCTATGATCAAATAGCAGAATGTACCAAACAATTGCATTTGGATTCATGACTTACTGCATTTATATATTTTGGTCCTATCATTATTTCGTGGGGTGTATATAACTGAATTTCTCTTTAAAATGTTTTTTTTTTTCATTTGCAATTTAATATTAAATTTGATCTGTAATTTGTTCACAATGCTCGTTGCAAAAACTTTTTACTTTGTATTGGGTGTGTGAATATGACTCCGCCCTTTCCCAACAGATGTCGTTTTTAGTATTGCTTACGTGTACTAATAAATGGCAACACTTGTTGTCGATAGTACTTTATGTCAGCTGTCAAACGCGCTACGGGACATTTGGTTGAAATATTAGCAACAAGTGCTTTTACCTCTTTGAAAATGTCGGTTTTCGTTCCAAGTAAATATCATTTGCGGGAAGTGCTATTACACTACTTTATTGCAAAGCAAAGTGCAGCGGAAACTCATCGTTTTCTTGTGGAGATTTACGGTGAGCATGCTCCATCTAATACAACTTGTAAGGGATGGTTTCGACGATTTCAAAATAATGATTTTGGCACTGAGGACAAAGAACATGGAAAACCACCAAAAAATTTGAAGATGCTGAATTGGAAACATTATTGGCAGAGGATTCTTGGATGCAGCATTAAATGTTGAACGATCAGCTGTTGCAAAGCGTTTAAAAGAAATGGGAATGATTCAAAAAATTGGTAATTGGGTTTCATATGAATTGAAAGGAAGAGACATCGAACGTCGAAAAACAATTTGTGAAATGCTATTTCAAAGGCAGCAAAGAAAAGGATTTTTGCTTCGAATAATCACACAAGATGAAAAATGGATATATTATGACAATCCTAAACATAAAAAAGCTTGGGTGAAGCTATGTGAACCCGGCCCATCACAGCCAAAGAGAAATATTCACTGTAACAAGGTTATGCTCTGCATTTGATGGGATCAGAGTGGTGTTGTTTATTATGAGTTCCCAAACCCTCTCAAACTATTAATGGAGAAGTTTACCGACGACAACTAATGCGTTTGAAGGGAGGGCCATAGAAGAAAAACGACCAGAATAGGTAAATAGGCACAGTAAATTAATTCTTCAACAGAATAATGCTAAACCGCATACCGCACAAGTTGTGAAAAGATATTTAGATGGACAGAACTGGGAAGTGCTACTCCACCCGCCATATTCGCCAGACATAGCTTCTTCGGATTATCACTTATTCCGAACAATGCAGTCAGATCTTACGGGAGAACGGTTCACTTTATTCGAAAGTATCAAAATTTAGATTGATAATTGTATCAGCTCAAAAGACCAGGATTTCTTCATGCAAGGAATACGTAAATTACCTGAAAGATGAGCGAAGATTGTAGCTGCCGATGGAGCATACTTTGAATAAACTTTTCCTTAATTTTCTAAAAAAGCAAATGTGTTTTATTGTAACAAAAAAGGGCGGAGTCATATTCACACACCCAATACATAATATCTAAATTGACAAACTGAGCTTGATAAATAAAAATCCTAATTTAACATTTTCCTTTAGTAGACAGCTTTCGTGTAACTGGGGTAGGTACTGTGCAAGCAGTCGTAACTCAAGTGTCCAAGTGAGCAAATGCATATGGACTGCATGAATATGCCCTAAGCTGCAATCTGTTCGTCTATTGGTCGTAAATCGGGCGGATTATAGCAAAGTATGAAACACACATCCACTGGATAGTTATGACTATGAGCGATCCCTAGAAGATATGCACTCAAAAGCTCATAAATTTTATATAGAGACCCTTCTGCTGGCCATCATATAATTGATTGTATTGTGCAGTTGGGTCGCTGGAGATTTCTTAAAGGTGCACTCTCTGTGCCTGCGGATGGGGATAGGAACGAATTTTTGTCGTAGCCGCCGCATTCATCCTGCCAACTCTTTCTTAAAAATTTCATAACATCTGCGCAAACAATATTTATCATGCGATCATTTGCCAGCACCTGTACTCCTCTGCACGTAATTTATTTGTGCGATCATAAGAAAAATAGCCCCGATGTTACGCTCTTCCGTTCCTTCGTCCGCTCTTAATTGCTGATATATTTTCGGAACGGTGCTTGAAATGTATTTTTCTGGTGTTCAAGGAAGGTAGATACTTCTGTATAATGAGATTAAAACACCTTTCGCCCGCTATCGTGGACCCATCTGCCCCGTCCCCGGCCCTCTGCTCTTTGTAATTGCTTTTTAACGCTTGAAAAGGTTTTGCAATAAATCAAGCAGAAAAAAGAGATTGCCGAACCCCAAGCAAGCTTGAAGTATAGTTCGGGTGGTGAGCCTCCAGAGACCGCCACCGGAATATGTGTATAGTATAGTTAGGGAAACACAAAGTTAACAATAGCAGCGACAGAGGACCACCCCCGCACTATACGCTGAATCGGTTAGCGTACTTCTCCTGCCCGTCGTAATTAATGAGAAACCACCTAAAAGTTTGTCTTAAGCTCGCAGCACTAAAAACTTTCCTACCTCGCACAGCTTGCAATTGACGTGATTGCTCGAACGTAAAAAAACTAATTTGCCTAAGGCGCGCTGCTCCGAATTCCTTCTTCTTCTTCTTTTAAATTTCGCGACGCTCTCCAGCGCTCTTGATAAGGAAGATAACCCAATTACGATTTCATGGCCTTTACATAAGACCGCCGCGAGGTTACGCCTGGACGTGATAGGCGGTTGGGATGTTTCCATTAGGAGGATCCACCAGAAAAATGCTCCATCATATTACGCGAATAAATAACCCCCATTTTCAATTATGAGCCCTTAAATGAGAGCAGGATATCACTGCCCGAGTGCGCGTTCGTGTCTCGCGGGCACGTCTGCGTAGGTTTTTGTCTTAATTTGACGCCACGAATCTACCGAAAGGTGGAGGCTGGCATCACCGCCCTCGCAGACCATTTTCATTCAAAACCCTCTGCAAGTACAGGAAAAACCCTTTATTGTTTTCCACATAAAACAGCATCCTACACTTTTCATATACCTACAGTAATTGCTTAGAATTCTCGTCGGATTCCTCCTCGGAGGCTGTCTGTTCTAAATCTCTCGAATAATTGCGCTATGATCCGAGCCAGAATAATTAAAGTACTTCTGTTCCAAACAACAATTCCGGTGAGCAAGCAGAATGCTTACAGGAGCTTCTACAGCGATAATTAAGAAATTTATGTTAGTTTGGTTAATTAATCAAACCTTCGTCTTAAATTAATTCCGCAACAGGGAATACTCTTGCGCAATCAGTGTCTGACGATGCGTGCAGAGAATGAAGGGGGGGATGGGGCGTCCTACTAATTTTAATGATATAAACATCAAACAAACAACTCGAGAAATTCTTTCTAATTTAATTATTTTCAAATCTACCTCTCAATTGACGTAAATAATTTATTTTTCGTTTTCATGCAGGAACCCCTAAATGATTGTCCCGTCCCAAAAAAGGAATTTTTATGAAGCTCCAATTATTTGATTTATGGCCCTTCATTTTCTTAACTTTCCCATTTGATGGACATTTACATAACTAAAATGCTCCCTATAGAGAAACCCTTGCGGCCATTCAACTGAGGAAGATAAACAAACTCAAAAAATGTCAGTTTAATGAAAGTTTTATTTCGGTGAGTAAATAAACCCGAAATTAATTTCTTTTTCAAGTTTCACTCGTTTTGAAAATGTAAATCCACAAGATTTGTCTTTTTTTGTCGTACTCTCAAAAGGTAGAGCCATAATATAGAAGTAAAGTTAATACCACAATATCTTCAAAATGAAGCCCTTAAAGTAATTTATCATATCCCTATCACCAAAATTTAGTGATGAACAAATAAAGGCCGAGACTAAGACTGTGATAGCCTTGGTATTGCTCTTAGATTGCATCAATAGACGTAATCTTATTTTTGGTCTTGGTATCGTCTGCAAGACTCTCGTAGTCTTGTATTTATAATATGTAGATTCAAATTTCTTTAAATAGTCTATTTTAACATATCAAAGTTTCAGGAAGAAAATCATGTCATAAATCAAGTCAAGTGTTTCATGTTCTAGACATCATATGTAATGTCATAAGTCTTCATATTGGTCACACTTATATCACTGATACATCGTCAAGTTTGAATTCTAATACATAAAACATCTCTTCATCTCAAAATATTGGAATAAATCATGAATTTTTTAGATTGCTTTTGATTCATACCCAAATCTCGAGCAAAACATTAAATTACTATGTATCTCAATATATGAAAATACAAAAAGAGTATTCACTTTACGTATAAAAAAAGGAAGCTGAATAATCATAATATCTTATTTTTGTCTTTTACTTATTTTTTTGGTTTTTGTTATTATCATGCTATCTTTTATGTTAAAGAAATATTTTATAGCCCCTTCTTCACATTGGTGTGTAATTTCTTTCATATGTTTTCATAATTTTTGGAATTTTACAACATTAAATTTCCTTTACTTATAAAATAAACGACTAATAGCAAATCCTAAAGTCATTTGTGGTTTTATGCACAGCGAATAGTTGTTTAAAATTTAAATTCAATGTAATTTTACATCTGAAAGTTTCAACTTCAAATTTTACTTTTCCAGATGCAAAATTACATTTATGATTTAATTTCAAATTATCATTCACAATGCACAACTATGCAAAATTTAGTGAGGTATTATAATGTATTGGAAAAACCGAGAACTCGAACTTTCCTAATAAAACTTTATGTTGCTAAGGATTTTTACTTTGATAGAATCATTTTATACTCAAGCCAACACTTAAAGATTCCCATTATTATGATCCACTTAAATTCTGTCGCCCTTCCCTTTACTTACATTGCCAGTGTAATAAATGCATGTCAGGATATAGTCCTTTATTATCCGATTTGTGATAGAGTTCCAAATAATATATGCTAGTATCAATCATAAGGAATCGAAGTATTAAAAATAAGACTGGAAGCGTTGCTGAGATAATGTTCCATCCGACCATATCCGACGTATAATAACGAAAATCAAAACAATCGAAAAGTAAATCAAAATAAAGTGCCATTAAGCTGTCACATTAAGACTCTCAACGACCAGTCAATTGACTACTTCTATTCATTCCACAGAAGAGTTTAACTGAATTGCCCTCATGGAGCTCGTCCGTTTGATCCACAATGAAAGATAGTGGGGATTTAGAAATGTGAAGGTATCTTTTTCGTAACCATAAAATTGGACTTATGTTGACATCTTCTGAAGATGCCCGCCTTCTGAGTTGAGCACTCATTACAGTATTATTTTAGATGGAATGGTATAAAATATGACAAGATCTAAAGAAATAAAAAAAAACCTTTTAAAAAAGAAAACGAAACAAATTGAGACATCGGTTTTTTTAAACAATAGCAATATCAATCCTAAATATTAATGAAAAAAACTACAAATCATTTCAATACATTCGAATAGCGGGAATGTAAACATTTGACTTGTTTACTACTGTTTTAGGAAGAGTTGGGGTTCTTTTAATTTAGAGTTGCACTACACCTATAACAAAATTGCCTTCAATATTTTCAGGAATGACATTACAATGTATCAGAAATGATATTTATTTCCGAGGTCAATTAGGTTAGGAATGGTATGGAGTTGGTATGATATTTGTTTTCGTTGCTTGGAAACTCATTTATATTTGGTCAATGCATTGTTCGAATATATACCATATATGCGTTTATTATTTGCCATTTTTGCGAATTAATTGAATGAGGTATAAGTTAACAATGTAAAATTCTCTCCATTGTTTAAATTCGAATTAAAAATAAATTATTTTGAAATTGTTTTTAAGAATATAAAATATATTATTATAATTATTTTATTTATTTGATATGCTTATAGATTTTAAAATTAATTCTCTCTGGAATTTTGCTGCAATATTTGATTCTGTCGAATGTGGAAATTCTTAATTAAGAATATGCAAACATTGCGGGAATATTTGATTATGAATGTACTTAATCTTGAGTAGAATTATTTTATAAAAAAATATATTTGTTTTTATACTACCACGTTATTAACAATTTACAACAACAACATTTTGTATGAACTCGAGCTATGAAGCTTTGTTTTTTAAGAAATTTTTATGATGTGAGGAAAATGACATGTTTCTATAAAGAGGTATGGAGAAAAAATCATGGAACTTGGGACCACTTTCACAACAGTGATGAAAGCCAAAGAAAGTAATATCAGCTGAAAGTTAATATTTTTTTTTTGTTTTTTTTTTTTTTTGTGGAGGTAGGGGAAATTCCTTTACGAACGATGTGCCGGACTCCCACCCTTTCGGGTGGACTACCGGCTAAAACCCCCACCCCCTAGCTCCAAGAACACCAACCCGGTACCGTTTAGCACATTACTTCGGGCTGGGCCTTAAAAAGCTAACCCAGTGGGTTTTCTTCAAGCTGGCCCCTCTACAGCGGGGCACAGGACGGAGGCCTCCTGGTGCTTGGTGCGTAGAGTGTTCTCCACAAACTCGGCTACCAAACACCATCCTCTTTCTCAACCCAGCATGAGCCCAACCACGCTGTCGGGCGACAGCGGGCCGAGCTCCGCCTCCACTACGGCTCTACCATCCGCCCAACGGGCGCATGAGAAGAGCGGCCTTACTACCTACGCAGTACGGGCAGTCGGGTGATTCGGCCCTCCCCACTTTGTGGAGATATGACCCGTGCCCGCTTAGGAACTGCGTAAGGTAGTAGTTCACCTCGCCGAATGTACGGCTGACCCACGGCTCAATGCGTGGCAGGAGCCTGTAGGTCCAACGACCCTTAGATTCGCCATCCCAGGACTCCTGCCATTTCTGCATGGTGCCGATTCTCCCCTCCTTGGCGGCCCGCGATCGGCCGATCTCGGCTTTTCGCCCGTGGACGGCCATCCTTTCCAAAGCCAGGAGGCCAATTGGTACTACCCCAGCAATGACGACGACCGCGGCCTCCGAGACCGTTCGATAGGCGCAGGCCACTACGACGCTCTACAGAAGCTAAGCGCTTTCTGTACAGGTCGAATCTCATTTGCCCGCCCCATATTTCAGCACCATACAGCAGCATCGACTGCGCCGTGGTCATCAGCAGCCGGCGCTTTCCCGAACGGGGACCATGGACATTTGCCATAATCCTGCTCAGGTTGGCAACCGTCGCTGCCGCCCTGTCAGCCGCCTGGCCGATCTGTTCCCCGAAGGTGAGTTTCGTATCAACACCCCAGGTACTTAGCCGCCGGCTTCGACACCACACGCTCTCCTCCGACATCAAATGGCAGGATAGTGTCAATCCTTCTCTTCGTGAAGACGACTATCTCGGTCTTGGCCAAAGCCAAGGATAGGCCGTGATTAGTCATCCAAGCGTTCACCCTCTCCAAGACCGCGCTCAACTTCAGCTGAGCGAACTCTACGGTGCGAGCCGCTATCAGCACCGCGACGTCGTCCGCGTAGCCGATCAAGCTGACCTCCTCCGGCATCTCCAGGTGCAAGAGGCCGTCATAGGCGACGTTCCACAGGTCGGGGCCCAGTATGGACCCCTGTGCCGCGCCTGCCGTAACGACCTTCCTGCGCTGGCCCTCCTTTGTCTCGTAGGTCAGCGATCGACCACTCAGGTAATCCCGAATGATCCTCGAGAGATATTCGGAAACTCTGAACGACGTCTCGAGCGCCTCCAGCATGTCACCCCACCTAGCTGAGTTGAACGCGTTCCTCACGTCAAGGGTGACGAGAAGGACCAACCGGCGAGTGTGGTGGCTACCAGCTTCAGCCTTCTCCACAGCTCCAACCACCTCTTTCACAGCGTCGATTGTCGAGCGCCCTCGCCGAAAGCCGTATTGCCGCTCCGGCAAGTCTCCGGCTGTTCGGATGGCCGAGAGCAACCGAGGCTGTATCAGTTTCTCCAGGACCTTACCCGATGTGTCCAGCATGCAAAAGGGACGGTAACTCGATGGAGCCGACGCATCCCGCTTGCCTTTGCTTATCAGCACCAGGCGGGCCACTTTCCAGCGGGAACAGAAGACACCCGCCCTAAGGCACGCGTTGTACATCCTGATGTGGTGGGAGGAGGAGGGTGTTGTGGTGGCAGGCGCTGAATTTTAAAAAATTAAAAAAAAGTAACCAAAGGAAAACAAAAATTTTAGTCGGTGGAAAATAAACAGAAAATAATAACTCATCTTTTCAGGGATAATAAATTAAAATTTAAAAATAATAAGTTAAATAAATAATAAATAAAATATAATAAAATAATTATTAACTTAAGAATAAAAAATGTAATAAAATATAAATAAATAAAAAATTGTGAACTTTAAAATAAATAAAAATTGTGAACTTTGTAAAGATTTAAATAAATATAATATAGTTGCACAAATAAATTAATTACAAGCAGCTATACTGAGCAAAAGTTCAGGACGTACGCGCTGGGCGACCTTCAAGACCTCCGCTGGTCCTGGGGCCTTCCTGTTACGAAGGGAGGTCACCGCTACATTTAACTCCTCCTCGGTGAAGGGGGGTATGTCCCCAGCCTCCATCAACGGGGAGTCCTCTCGGGTGGGGTGGTCTGGGAAGAGCGCGTCAACGATGCGAGACATCTCTTCCGCGCCCTTTATAGAGGGGGCCTTTGCCACCCCAAGTTTCTTGGTCACTATCCTGTAACCAAGTCCCCAGGGATCGGCATTTACCTCCTCCCCCAGCCTTCTCCATTGGGTGACCTTACTCCGGTTGATGGTATACCGGAATGTCTTCTTCGCCGCTCTGTGCTCGGCGGAAAGCCGATGAGCTTCCTCCCGTCCCCTATAGTCGGGGTGCCAGAGGTTTTCATTTCGTTGTTGGACGGAATTTGATGAAAAATGGCAGAAAGGGAAGGTCATTGCCCGTACAGTGACCCATTAAAAAAGTTAGAATGAGCGATGTCGGGAAGGTACTTTGTTATTGCAAAATAACTTTGATAACCCGTTATTTTTCAGTTTTCTTGGAATAACTCGAAAACGAAGCGTTTCAGCGAAAAATATTAAATACAAAAGTTGTTCAGCTGATGATTTTACGTAGGAATACGGTTTTTTGATTAATTAAAAAATTGTTTTTCCGACCGAAAACCAGCAGAAAAGTAACAAAAATGCAAAAACAATAAGCATTAAAAAATAAAGGAAAAAAACGATTTCCATCGTTGATATTTGGGTTATTGATAGGTATTGGTATTGTTAACCAAATGCACCCGGTCCGGTTTTTCAAAAACAGTATGGCGACCTATTGCAACATTGTTAAGTTAAAACTTTGGAACGCTGTAAATTCTGCATGAACAAACGGATCTTGATGAAACAAATTGGAATCGGTAGGTATTAACGGCATCTTTGAGTGTGCCAAATTTCAAAATTTTTCAACAATTACTTTTTTTGTTATTAACCAATGTGTATTCGTAATTTCGTCAATTTACAACATTAAGCTTTGCAACAAAATGCATCAAATCATCAAAACTCGCTATTTTCGCGTTTTTAGTCACCACTGTAGGATGTTAAGAGTAATCAAATGCATTTTGTTATTGTTGTAATGTTGTAAATTGACGAAATTACGAAGCACAGAAAATGCTTTTTGGTTAATAACAAAAAAAGTAATTGTTGAAAAATTTTGAAATTTGGCACACTCAAAGATGCCGTTAATACCTACCGATTCCAATTTGTTTCATCAAGATCCGTTTGTTCATGCAGAATTTACAGCGTTCCAAAGTTTTAACTTAACAATGTTGCAATAGGTCGCCATATTGTTTTTGAAAAACCGGACCGGGTGCATTTGGTTAACAATACCAATACCTATCAATAACCCAAATATCAACGATGGAAATCGTTTTTTTCCTTTATTTTTTAATGCTTATTGTTTTTGCATTTTTGTTACTTTTCTGCTGGTTTTCGGTCGGAAAAACAATTTTTTAATTAATCAAAAAACCTTATTCCTACGTTAAATCATCAGCTGAACAACTTTTGTATTTAATATTTTTCGCTGAAACGCTTCGTTTTCGAGTTATTCCAAGAAAACTGAAAAATAACGGGTTATCAAAGTTATTTTGCAATAACAAAGTACCTTCCCGACATCGCTCATTCTAACTTTTTTAATGGGTCACTGTACGGGCAATGACCTTCCCTTTCTGCCATTTTTCATCAAATTCCGTCCAACAACGAAATAACCCATTTTTTGAACCTCTGGCACCCCGACTACTAGCTCTTTGAGCTGTCCGCCTGAGACGGACGCAGACCCTCCTCAGGTCTGCTATCTTCTCTGTCCACCAATACATTATACATATATTCCTAACCGGGCGTAGTAACTACGTATATCTTATAAATTAAAAAAAAAATTATATTTTTCTTGTCCAAAATTATTAACAATAGACGCCCATATTTTAATTTATTTTTCTATATATTTTGAATTGGCTAACATGTCTTTATAGAGTACCCTGTGTGGCATAAGAATCTGATCCTAAAAATCTTAATGAAGAAAAAGAAATGTATCATTTACTGATATATCCTTTCTTATTTAATTTTGTAAATAAGCTATTATATCACAACTTAAAGCTATCGGCTACGACCTAATAGGCTTATATACTGAACTTCAATATTATGGCTGAAAATAGTTGAAGTTTCGAAAACTTTTCCGCCGACATCTAAACACATTATTTAACTGTCTGCATACATACACATAAGTTGCACATGCTAGGCTCAAACTTTATTCAGAAATTATTGAACTTTAGTTTCTTATACATTACACATAAAATGTTGACAAGCGCCTATACTGCAAGTAATAAATTTGGAGAAATTCGGATACTTTGAAAGTTTCCAGGCTGTCTGTCGGTTGTACGGCGAATAAGTAACGTCTGAGAAACTCATGTAATAATTACACAGTATCTATTAAAGAGCATAGCGCAGATAAAGTGAAAACCATTAAAGTGATTCAGGGCGCAACGATTATACGGTAGTGTGCATATGTTGAAAGTTCGGGCAAAGATAAACTCGAGGAGTTATAGGCGAGATCTAGTTCCAAGGGGCATTCCTACCATCTGCCTTGAGCCATCTAATGATATTGGACCCGAAGTGAATATCGACTGCTTATGGAAACAAGGTGCGATGATTAATGGTTAGTTGTTGCTGGGCTTATCCACGAAACCATTACTCATATCCGCAGGAAAATTTAAAGGACCCTCTAATCTTTTGTTTCCAGCGATAAATATAAATGGCCGTTTTTCGGCAGAACCCAAGCAAATCCTGGTGGATATCCCTTCCTGATAAAATGCTCTGATTTTTCGGCATTCATGAGCCGCTCTGAAAGCGTTTCACTCGGAAGGATTTGCTACCCTCTGCCAGTTTTATTTGTAGATTAAAATTTCTAGGGAGCAGACTTATATTTTGCGTGAAATACAAAAATGGATCAAATTTAACCCTTTCTGATGGGAGGGTTGTGTAAATTTCATTTTATGACAACCTGTGTGCCAGAACAGTCAAATAACTAAACTGGACGTTTTAAATTTTCTACGTACGTATAATTTCCTGCATCGCTTTATTTCCGGGAAGGAAATATTGAATACCGGAATTTTGTAATAAATTGATACAATTTCCTAAATAAAATACAAATATGTTTCAGTGGGACATTTCCAATTATTCAAGTAGATTAATACATTAGATAGCTGACAACAAATTGAAGAGAAATGAATGATGTCAGCCTAAAAAAGGTTGGAAGCAAAATAACACTTCAAGTAAAATTGTGTTGATTTCCTGGTCGGAACAATCCTCTTACCTTTTCACATTTCATAGGAACTCGGAGACAGAAAAGAATATTTTTCGAAATCAATTATTGAAACGTAATATCACTTTGATTACTAATTACTACATATATTCAGTTATTTATCTTTGTATCGTTTTGTATCGAATAATTATAAAAATATTTACATTCTAAGCTATAGACATTTTTTATTTCGGATGGTTTTGAAATAAATATTAACTTTTTTACTGACAAATTCAGAAAATTATTGTTTTTGAAAATGCTTATAATAGGAACATATTATATAAATTAGATGTATTAAAGATGTATAAACTAGTAGTAGATATGTCCCCAAAATGAATAAATAAATATCTAAGCAGTAACAATTATTACATCATAATTTTCATTTGGAGTTGTGGCATACTAAGTACATATGCATATATTATTTTATCAATATTTTGTTGGATTTATGATATTGAAAGAAAATATAGCTTTTTAGTTCTGTATCAAAACTACTTATACACAAGACAAAAGTAATACATACTTAAAAGTTTCCCTTGATGTATGTTTCATAGGAGTTTGACATTTAGGCACATTTTAATCAAACAAAAATAATTTAAATCATAAGAAATCATATTCCTGAATCATTTCAAATCAAATTTGTATAAATTTGTATAAATTTGTAACCATTTCCGACTTGTTATAAAATTATCTCTATTTTATTCAGATGTTTTTCAAGAATAGAGTTGAGAATTGAATTGTATTTGAAAATATGCTTTAAGAAACTAAACCCCGAATATCTTGTGATATGGCACCTTTTCGTCATATTAACTAAGAGTAAATTTTGTTAAGGGGGTAAACACAATCAGAAGGTCAAAAAAATCGAGTTTTTTTTTTGATCCTCTAAAAAGTTAGGAAATTTCCCGTAGAATATTCTCCAAAAAGATTCAGGTCGAAAATCGAACTGCTTATATATTTTTTCTTCATTTTTGGAGAACGCCTTTTTCAGCGCATATCAGGTTTTCAAAACTTTAAATGCGTTTTTCTCAAAACAACATGTTTAAAATTGGCAACCACGATTACTCGAAAACTACTTGTCCAATTTAGCTGACATTTTTAGGGTTTCTTCTTTATACCTTAGGCTTGTCTGTAAACATAATTGTTTTGGAATTTTATGTTGCAACATTGAATTATTAATGCAAAAATGGCTGAAAAAATGGTGAAAATTATCGATTTTTTATTATTATTATTAGAACTATTATTTTTTTTTTTAAATTTTTGAGGTTTACCGACAAATTACATGTATATTTAAGCCAAATTTTTTATGGACTGTTACAGATCAATAACACGACGTCCAGAGTGGTTGCCGTTTTTTTTGTAGGTCAACTTGACGCCAGCGTACAGCCGCCATTTTGTTTTCAAAAATTAAAAAAAAATTTTTTTACGTTCCTCATTTATACCTTAACAAGTGTACAAAGTTTTATAATGATTACATTAAACCTTTTTTGTGAAAAAAAATGTTTTTTAATGCGTAATTTTTGCCTGTGTAATTGTATTTACCCCCTTAATTATAAAATCTTTACTATGCAAACAATTAGATTTAAATAAGGCCTAAAGTATGCTTAAAATGGAAAAATAAATAAGTCTTGATAAAATTACCCAAACCTTTTCTTAATTGACGTAACTGCTAATTTTTTGAAAAGCATTATTGTTTTAGGTGGTATTCAAATTAGCCATATTAGTTTTCTAAAAGGTTATATCAAATATTCCCAGCCCTACTTATGAAAAGCACTTGTGGCTTTTGAAAATAAATTGGACTTTGAATTGACAATGGCCTTTGTATGTTGACAATATATTTAACGTTGAAAAAGTCACGACATTGCCAACAGCCGCTTAATACCCGTCAACATGATTTGCTAATCACGTCGGGTCCTAGATAATTTCAGCGCCCTTAAGCCGGCCGCTTATCATTTTTCACTCTGGTCCTCCTTGTAGATAGCACGCGACCCGTGAAAACGGCCTGAATATAAAAATAACACAAATTTTAATTTTATCTCTGAAAGCCATTCACCTGGCTGTTTACCTTTCGGTGGTGAGTACATAAATTAGCTTCATGCCAGAGCCCTCTTGACTTTGGTGGCGGCGTCCGACCCAATTTCATTCCTTTGGTCGATTGCTGCCAATGCGGTAGCCT
Source organism: Dysmachus trigonus (assembly GCA_949715965.1). Taxonomy (NCBI): domain Eukaryota; kingdom Metazoa; phylum Arthropoda; class Insecta; order Diptera; family Asilidae; genus Dysmachus; species Dysmachus trigonus. The sequence continues at coordinate 35,632,544 of OX454319.1, forward strand.
TTGTTAAAACTGGCGAATGTAAAAATATGCTCAGCTTTATCATTATTGGTGCCCTTTGAGGCCGGCTATCCATGGTGGTAGGAAAATTATTGCTATCAAGGGTGTGCCAACGAATAATGCAATGATTTAAATTGAGAAAAATGGAAAAAAAAACCACCCTTTCAGAGTCGCAGACTGAAAATTAAAATGCGGACGGAATTTATGGGCGCTTCCTTCCAACATAAATCATGTAATAATTATAATTTATTTCTGCACTATTCAATTACTAATTTGAATAAACCGGAATGAGAGCTCCGATAAGATACAACAAAACCATTTTTAACACTGTTTTTTTTTTTTTTTTTTTTTGCACGATTTTGAAGATAAGGAAACAATTAAAAAATTTGTTCTAAAACCAATTCCAAAATCATTTTATATATATGTAGAAATTACTCGCAGAAATCAGACCGAACACGGGTAGGACTCGAACCTGCAATACTCTATCCAACTGAGGTACGGTGACCGGTAGTTCTAGTGAGAAGTGCGACCGATTTATACAAAAACAAAAAACAATTGGGGGAATACCCGAATTTTATTATATCAGAACTCTGAATCGCTTTTTATATTTTTCTAGTTAAATTGAATTATGTACGTACATATCATTAAGTATTTTGTGTTCAAAATGCTCAGTTTTTGGGATGCAGAACAAATTATTTGACACAAAAAACCCAGCATCTGATAGATAGAGAGTTTTCAATGGACTCAAATTCGTTACATGTGTTAGACATATCTAGTGATGAAAGCAATGTTAATCCAGTTGTTAATAAACATGTGCACTTATTATCATGCAGTGATGATTATTGCTAAATAAGCTTTTCAGTTCTAACTAGCTGAGTAATCCGTTTTCACACATCGTTGGTTAAATTCTTATTAATTAAACACTTCTCGAATGCTCTAGTTTATTATTTCCCCTTTATGCTAATTTTTTTAGAAATGTTTTGAATTATTGTAAAAATATTCTTCGCCGTATTAGTTTCCAAATTCTGACAGAAGATTTGAAAACAATTGCCACGAAAACTCCCATTAATTGATTTTCAAGAGATTCTAGAAAATGGCGCTGAGAACATCTTTGTATTACCTAATTATCACTGAAATCTCTTAAAATTAGGAAATTTTGGATTCCAAATGCATTATATTGTATTTCTAAATTCCATTAACAGATCTTAAATAAGCGACCAGAAATCCCTTGAATAGCAATTTTATATCGCAATATTGTCTCCATCATTTTGAATATCCAAATATTGATGTAAAGATAGTAGATTCGAAATTAGAGGCTCCGAAATAGCTTTAATACTAATTCCGGTGAATTATTTAAATTTTGTTCCGCCATCTTGAATTTCCAAATTTCTATAGCAGACTGCCTCGTTATTATTATCTAACAAATTTTCATTTCCTTCGATTTAAAGAAAATTTGGTCGCAATATCCGATCGGCCATTTGGAAATCCCGTGAATATATTCGAAATCTGCATTATAAAAAAACTGGTAGGTACCAATTTTCATGATAATTGCTTGAAGTTTAAAGTTTTCGCCATCAGGTTGACAAAAAGGTAGCCTATATGTTAAGTTGAAATATGTACTACCTTCAAACAACAAATGAAAAATATCGATATAAAAAAAAAACGAAACAAATGAAAAATATCGATACAAGGATTTAGGCGTGATTGAGCAACAAAGAAACAAACTTTAATTTTTATATATACTATATATCTATATAGCGACAAGATAATATATAGCGAAAGGATAATATATAAGGAAAGGATAAGTTTTCATTATATCCTTCTTTTCATAGTTTTTCGAACAACATATTTTTTTTTTTCGTCTTACACGATTTTTTAAAGTTGTGGAGACATTCTCATGTATTTTCTTACATTACTTTTTTCTCATGGTTTTCGTTGAAACGTAAACCTACCCCTCAATTTATATGGTAGATACGTTCCAAGAAAAATTGCGTTAATCGATGCCACAGAAAAGTCGTAAATACGTTCATGATAATCGCTTAAACAGAGATAACAATCTTATAACAAAATGAAGATTGGTTCGACTGAAATCCAAATTGAAACTCTAACATTCATATAAAATATTTAAGGACTCATTTTTACGCTACGTATTATTTCCGCTACGCTACGCTATGTATTATTTTAATTACTTTTATAAATTAAAAAGCAAGTAAAAATGAATTATTAATGTTCCGCAATAAACAAAAAGAATTGGGTATATCCAGAAAAACCTATTTATCATAGTGTCTCAAGGGCAGCTGGTTCGGTTGACACACCAATCACAAGGAAACAAACAAAATCCGACCTAATTTGATTAAAATGTGTTCCGGAATCAAATCCAAAACTTCCCTAGTTCCCCTAGAAATCTTGGGAAAAGTAATTGACTCAGTGATTATTTCGCGTCTCAACTCTCCTCGTGATCTGAATGTATTCCATAGTTGACAATGCCCGAAAGTTAGGTCATAGTTCTTTCAGCAAGCTCTTTGCTGGAATTGGGTTGAAAAAATTGCCTGAAGTTTGTTTTAGAAATAATAAAGTTACTCCGACAACTGTCATCAAATGCAGAAGTTTCGTAAAATTTCTGCTTTCATTTCATAGACAAAAGTTCAAAAGTTTTCGTTGGAAAGGGTAAGGGCTGAAGAAGAAGGTTTGTAAAAGTTTCGCATATGCTGCGCAACCTTAGTCATGTACGTTTGCTAGTTTTGAAAGGAATACAAGAAAAACATTTCATGTAATTGACAGATATTTTTTCCTTCGTCAATCATATGCAAGATTTAAAAACACTGAAGGCTAGTTTATCAAAAGCATCAAACAGTAAAATATAAACAAGCATTTCCTTTTTTAATTAAATTTTCGATTTTTTCATAGAAATATAATTTAATTTCCGAAAGGTTACCTAAAGCAAGGACAACTTCAAAAATGTTCAGATCATTTTATGAGGATTAGGAGGAGAACAACAGAAAATTCCATAGAAAAACTAAATAAACAGGAAACGCCAACGTTTGTTTCTTATGTATCAAGATATTTTTCAAGCAGTCTCTAATCTCTGAAATTCAAAATCAAGATTATAAGGATTTCAATGACGAAAAGCAAAACAAATTTCAAATTTTCTACAATATCTCCAGCAGCAACAAATTTTAAATATTTATTACGAGGAATTTGTTATCAAAAGAAAATTTAATCCCATTGCTTCTCATAGCTTATACCTTATACGAGATATTACAAAAAAAAAAAAAATCCCTCTTCACCAAGAAGGCGACAGAAAGAACCTCATGCCCCGCTTAAACTTGAATTCAAAAGACAAACTTCAAAGTATGGCAAAGAACGCTGTTAATTGATTTTTTTAATTTCCTAGGAAATGTGAACAATTCGGGGGAAATAAGTGATTTAAAATAAAATCAATTAGATTTGGTATAGTTAAATTTTTAAAGCTTAACACTTCGCATTTGATAGCATTTCATTTCCTTGAAGATATTTTAAAGTAGTATCAACACAAGCCCTAAGTTAATTTCGTTTCCCATCATAACCCATCAGCATCATCATATCAACTCTTTATTTCATTTGAATATACGATCTTAAATCCTTTTTGCTATGAATTACATAGGCTCATATAATATATAAAATTTATATTTTTTAAATAATCGGTTTGGAAAAAATTATATCTACACATATATGTATATATATAACGGGTCCGCCAAATAACTTTTTTTTTTTGAAAATGCTATATAAAAAAAACTACTGAATATTTTTTCAAATTTCTTTTTTTATTTCAAATTACAATCCTTCCGGTTAATGATGGAAAATAATTTCATTCAAATGGCTGCCTCGGCTGGCCATGCAGTAGCCTACACCATCGGCTACGTGCCACACAGCCGACGCTACACTTGATGTTTTGCGCCCTGTTTTTGAAAATCGCAGTCGTTTGGCCACCTCGGAGCTGCGATTTGACACCGTTAGACTATTATTTGTGGGGTGCCGTCAAAGATAAGTGTTACGCCGACAAGCCAGAGACAATTGACGCTTTAAAGGACAATATTCGTGAAGCCATTGGTGAAATACAGCTGCACACAATCGATAATGTACTTAAAAATTGGACCGATCGTGTAGGCTACTGCATGGCCAGCCGAGGCAGCCATTTGAATGAACATTCTAGTTTATTGTTATCCAATATACGAACAGTTAAGTCTGTCTAAATTGTTGTGGCCGAATCATTCTATGCGATATAATATAACGTCGACCACCTTCCGCTCATGTTTCTTAATTGAGATAGTTTCATAATTTGCACTTGCGTAATAACGGCCAGACATTAATAGGTTTAATTAACAATTATTGAGATTATAATTATTACATACATCATTATTGATTATTATCAATTATGTGAGCACCTTCATTCTTCTTCACAAAAAACTTGCTAACAATTTCAATTATGCTGACGTGCTGTGTGAAAGTTCCTCGAAGTTCTCAAAACTTTTTGCAATTTAAATTCACCATCAGGGAAACTTCAGCAAAATTACAATGACGGTTTCCTGTAAAATTTGCCAATTAAGGAATACTTGTACACACCTGCAATTGCATCCGTTGATATTAGGCAATAAAATCTTACGAAGGACATCCTGAATACTCGTTTAAATAGTACAAACAGACAAATCTTTCTTGCATCTTCCTCGGAGCCGTAAAAGTTTTGATTTTATCAGAATCCTACCTCTCTTCGTAGGAAACTCCTTAAAATTCCCAGAGAAGACAACTACACACATACATAAAACATATAAATATGAAAATAGGATAATTTTGGCATAAATGGGGTATTTTCCGAGGCGATGACTCTTTTGGACGAATGCGAATTTCAGGTCAATAGAAACTTGAAAGTATTTTCAGTCGAATTGCAAGAGAATCTGATTTTATTTATTTTAATTTCCTATCATGAAATTCATGGAATGTATAAATCACCTTCGGAATTCTCGATTAGGTACTAAAATTAGAAAGCTTGGGTAAAGTAAGAATTTATGAATTTATCCAATAAATCTTTCGCATAGGGAAAAAGAACTCAGAAAATTAGGAATTAATAACCTTACTAAATAATCTTGTTAAGTTATTAATTCTCTTTATAACTCTTACCGCTATAATTATACAATTTGAACCACTTTAAGTTGCTGATTTCAAATATGTTTTTCTCTAATTCAAAATGAAAAAATTTGCACAGCTAATTGACGAAAACCATCGGCATGTTTTACCTAAGGAGTAATTTTTTAATAACGCCAGTTTTTATTCATATACATCCATATGTATTTAAAAATCAAATCTTACCTTGGAAACTGAACTTTAAAAAGGTTTGGCCGCCCGAAATATTTTCTAAATCAATACCGAGAAATGTTCTTTGTGACTTTAACATAAAAGGAGCTTGTGCTTTTGATTTTTATTTTATTTGTACGCTTTATACGAGTAGATTGCTAACAGATACTTTAACTTCGAACGGGGAATAATAAAAAAAGAATTTCGATGGTAACTGAACCGGTCTTTTCATGTTAAATTTTTTAAATTTTTGAGTTAAGATACAAATTGACCAAATTTCAGAAATCAATAAGTGATCCTCGTAAAATACACACTTATAACAGTTTCCGGATTGCTTGGAAAAAAGCTTATTATATATAATATATATGTATGTATTTGATTTCGTTAAGTTCAAATTTACAATGGTATAAACAAATTTAAGCTTGAACAATCTTTGAAAAATATGATTAGGTATTTTTTTTACTAGATTTTGGTTTTATCAACCTAATTATAAGTTCAAATAACAACAATGTTGTTTTATGAATTTATATTTGATTGTTCTATATTAAATCTCTTGAAATAAATCAGTACTGTTAAAAATTCCAAATGTGTCGGATTTTCTTATTGAGTTTTCGGTATTTCGGATAATCCAATGTTTTGATATGTGCCTAAAATCAAAATTATTTAGGGCTTGTCCGTATGCAAGTCTTCATCTCGCTATGACAGTTGTAAGGACACACCGAGCTAAGCTCTGTCCAAATTCATGTCTGTAATTGTAATTGTCATAGACATATATTCTTGAGAACAATTATTTTATTGCATTCATTAAAGAAAACATTTTGATATTAATTTAATTTGAGCTGCGAAAGAGAACAATAATGTACTGGGACCTGCAAAAATTTATGAAATGTTTGAAGCAGTTCATCCTGATCAAGATCAGTCCAAATTCTGTTGCTGTTTATATAAAATCGGCTCACGAGTTTCATAACGAACATGTTTTCATTCATATCTGCTACTACTTTTCTCTCACCTTCCTTTATTAATTAATTTTTTAATTCCTCTACTTAATTAAACTTCAAATATCAAATGTCAAGTTAAGCAAACGAATTCGAACAGGTTTGCTTTGCCTTCCTTTTAATTATTATAATAGTTCAGCTTGTTTGCTGATGCCATAAACTGTCATAACAAGACGAAGATGAAGATGATGGCTTTTATTCGGGCAGGCCCTTAATCATTAATTTTTCGGGTAAACAATTTTCTTTTATATTTCCTGAAAAAGGTATGCATTGTAGTATTGTCTTGATTTGTTACATACAAATAAAATAAATGTCACATTCAATGACTATGCTCGTTCCGTGTATGGTTTGCGGCGTGACGTGGTGATCACATTTCATCATACGCTTCTTCCCTAGTTGGCTGTCCTCTTAAAATTTATATGGATGTCAATTTGTTGGGAATTTTGCATAAAAAAGTATATGCAAATAGTCCGGAGTGCCTTAAATCCTTTCTCACCTTCCTTAAATCTAAGCGTGATTCTAATATTCTCTTACCAAGATTTGGGTCCTTGGTGGGTGATTGTTTAGATTGCTCGGCTGTGGAATTCACTGCCTTTTGAAATTCAGGAACCGTCGCACAGTGTAATATTTTGACAATCTAGGGGGATTTTAATAAAAAATCGAAGGCAAGATAAATGCCTTATTATTGTTATCAGTCAATAAAAAACATCTTAGAGTACCCGATAATACTATTTTCTATAAATTTTAGGCACCATATTCATGAAAAAGGCTTATCTTATTTTACATGATTCATAAGCGATTACGTCTATCTTTCACTGCTTGGATTCAACAACGGTATTCAAATGTGTCTTGACCTGCGCAGTTTAGCTCAAACCGATTAATATTTTGTAACTTTATTCTTCAGTGTGTTTGTGATGTTTTTTATCTATTCCATGTTGAATATGTTTTATGGTTGAGCTAAAATAAATGTTTTAAATTCTTGTGAATGTGTGAACTGATTTTTTATTAATCGCTTTCTTTTATAAGAAAAATCTTAACTATATGGTAAAATATGAAATACCAATTAGTTTTGCGTTAATATTTAAGCTTTCCTCTACTAGAACATAAAAAAATTGGCTGCAGAGTCCTGCATATACAGGCTATACAGGGGTTATAATAGTACATTAAAACGATATTTGGTGATATTTTTACTCAAAAAGGATCAATTTTACGAATAAATTTTATATGACAAAAAGTGCTTATAATTAGCCAAGGAACACGTATGAATTTTTTCAGAATTTTTTGAGACATTTTTGGATTTTTCAAAAATTGGCCAAATCCAAAAATCCAAAAATAGTCGAAAAAATTCTAAAAAAAATTCATACGGCTAATTTTAAGCATTTTCATCTATATAAATTTTTTTGTAAAGTTGATCCTTTTCGTGTAAAAAAATCCAAAATTATTAGAAGCATAAATGAATTTTGTCCTCCTAGATCGTTCAAATAACACACTGTGCGTCGGGTCTAGGTCCGTTCAGAAAGGGTTTATTTTAGTTTTTTTCTAATCTCATAATTTGCTGTACAGCTTGGATGTGCATGCTTCGTTGGAGTTATTGCATTTTATTTCACGTTCTTAGTTAACAACGTGTTTTCGCTCCTAATATTGATTTTAGCCCTAAGCTTTATGTACTGTAACTTAATAAATAGAGGGTAGTAAGTGTGTTTAGTTAAAGTTATGAGTAACATATCCACTTCTCATCAATAGATTGAGACATATAAGAATGCAATACAATACAATATCAAAGAACGGTCAGTATTAGCGATCCTTGTTTTCATTCATGATAAAGACCTGCTAGAAGGATGATTATAAATACTATTCTTGTTGATGTTCATACAATTAAGTTAGGAGTTTCAACGATTGTTACTAGAAATAAGATTAGAACAATTGTGACGTCGCAAACAAGATAATTGGGATTAAAAAAAAGAGAAAAGGTTAGTTGTGAAGAAGATTTAGGATCGAACCCGTATTCAAATGGTGATGATTTGTCGCAGTCGATTCGTGATTTTTTGAGCGCCGTTCGTTCTGAATGACAGAAAATTACCAACCCAAAAAGTAAGTGAAACTAACAAGGAGAAGGCACCTACTCGTCATCACCGATTTTGCTCAAATTTATAGCACATGTAGGGCTTGGCTACAACTGAAAGTACCTGAAGTGGAAACTCCAGATGGCCAAGCGTTTACAAAAATTTTCACGCGGCTCTAAATCCCATTCATTGTAGCATTTCCTCAAAGCGGCGGCTAGTGTAGTGGTTAACACTTGGGCTTGTGATTCAGTGGTCACGGGTTCGAATCCCTGCGTTTAAGGGCTTTTTTTTGGAATCTTTCCCAATTTTTATAAGATTCGGGTCTGCAATTAAACGAAGTGATAATTTTTTTGTTTTTTTTTATTTATTTATTTATACGCAAAAGGCATAGATAAGGAAAAAAAATGTTTTTTTTCTTATCTATGCCTTTTGCGTATAAATAAATAAAAAAAATAAAAAATGTATCACTTCGCTTAATTGCGGACCCGAATCTTATAAAAATTGGGAAAGATCCGAGAAAAAGCCTCCGCGCGCAGAGATTCGAACCCCTGACCACTGAATCACAAGCCCAAGTGTTAACCACTACACCAGCCGCCGCTTTGGCAAAGTACTAAAATGAATGGGATTTAAAGCCACATGAAAATTGTTGTATACTATTATTTTGTAAGTGCTTAGCCATCTGGAGTTCCCACTTCGGGTACTTTCATTTGTAGCCAAGCCCTACATGTGCTATAAATTTGAGCGAAATCGGTGATGACGAGTAAGTGCCTTCTCCTTGTAAGACCCCTATTGTGAGTTTCTACTACGAATAGACTTAAGTCGATGAGTTAGTACTGTGGGAGTCGATTTCCAGTGACGTTTTTCTAATTCGTCGACTTATCAAGCCTATTGATATTTCGTACGTGTTCTCTAATTAATTTATTTATTATAAAAACTAGAGTTGTTAACAATGGAAAATCTGGAGCTTAGGTAAGTATAATAAATATTTTTTGAAATGTTATACATTGTGCATTCTTTTGATTATTCAGAAAAAAAACAATCAACAACCAAAAAAACACAATTAGAAAACTTAGTTACCTTAGCGAAATGAAAACCACTGGTAAAACAAATATGTAGAAAATATGAAGCAGATAATTACTGGACTTTTGTAAATAAGAAGTTAGACATGGAATTACAAATTCAATCAGAAGCTGCCGATACAGCTATTATAAAAACATATTTCTTATATAATAATCGCAGTCTTTTGTGTAACAATGAGGAAGAACTGATACTTTGCCATCTTCATCTAACAAAAATTATTGTTGATACTGGTGACATTTTTCTGGCCTCCTCAGTTTTGGTTCAATTAACTACTACAACAAAAGAATACGAATGAATACGCGTATTGTTAGAAATGAAGGGCTTACAATATTCCACCCAATTCTAGAGTATTAAAAGTTACTGTCAAATTTTTCTTACTAGGTACTTATATTTCTTCAGAAACATCGAATCAAATAATACTCATATTTATTATTAATTCTTCTTAATTTATTTATTTGCTACAATAATAAAAAACACACAAAATATATTTTTTGATTCACTTTAAATAAAATTTTTAAATTTAATTTTAATTTTAAGTTTTTTTTAAAGTTGAAAGGGTCTATTGCTTTACACGATACCATGACTTTTCCCGGTAGAATCAAAACAAGTCGAGTCGATTCTGCTTACATCGACTCTAGCGATAAGGGCCTAAACTCAAAGTTAATGATAAGTTTAAAAACAATATAAAATTAATCATAAGGCTGATTAATAGAAATTAAATTAAAATTGAATTAAATCACTAATATATTAACGGCAATTGATAAAGTTACGTTAGAGAAATCAGAAAATAACATTTATTAGTCATACAAATGTTTGAAAATATTATAACAGAATCTGGGTGGTATTATAAAATATAACTCTAATAGATTTAAGTATAAAATCGCAGCTGCAAGCTATTTTAACTAAAAATTCAAACATTTTCTAAATCAGGTCTAAGATAACGCGTAAATGAAAAATAAAATGTTTTATTTCTATGACAAGCCCTCCAATTTTCTTTGGCAGTAATTTTGTAAAGGAGGGAAATGGGTAAATTTCCTTTTTTCTTTGACGCCCTCGTATTTCACACATATTTGTATAAATCTCATTTTTTACCAGAAAGCTGAAAATATACTCGTGCATGATGGATATGCTGTAGACGACGTCACGGACTGGAGGAAATTTAGGTAGCAAATTTGTGAATTATTAAAGGCAGCACGGAATCAGTTTTTTGCCTTTACTCGCATGAAAAACTGAGAACTTCCAACACCCCGTAACTTCTAAAACGCAATCACTTAAATAAGGAAATTGTGTTTTTATGTGATTTCCTTCTCCAGATGTTCATATTTTCCTGATTTACAGCAACAACACGGATGCTTGCTCGTAAATTTAAGAACGTTCGAAACTGGATTTGTTTAATATTCAAAAATTATTATTTTTTTTTTTCTGTGAAAATGTTCAACGAATTTGATGGATTGAAACCTCTGGAAGTTTATAATTTACTTTTGATTCAATATTAGATAAAAAGCTTTGGAAAGATGTTTTATGCACTACATTTTATAAGCGAAGAGTTCACGCATTTTAAGACGATATATGTTTTTTTTTTACTTTGGTTATATGTACCTTTAAAATTAAAGGTTGTGCTTAAATGTAATGGATAAATAAAAAAATAAACTTTTTCAAGTACTAGTGTTTTGTGTCGTTGTTTATATTTTCAATCATCCAATTGACTGTACTAAAAAATATCACACTTTTTACATTACATGCATAAAGCCAAGCAAATATGAGATTCTTTCTTTAAACAAATAAAAGGAAGTTAAGAAAACTATATTAACATAACTGATACGATGACTTTCGCTTTGGGAGCAACTTAAAATACTGGAACTATACGATTTTACAACATATTTAAATTACGACAATAAATTGGAACATTCCATATTTGCTTTTAGTAATAGTAATAGTATTTACCTTTCCCCCGAATTTACACGGTTTTGCTTTTACACGGTTTTTGAAATAAGGGATATAAAAAAAAAATTTTGGCAAAATTGAACATTTTAACTGCATAAATACTGCTACTGCAATTTTTGAAATTCGTTCACAATAAAAATTATCTAAGTAAGAGTTTATTTATTGATTTAACCATAAACCAAACCGATTGTTAATTGTGGATTTCATTACCAATAAATAACTGAATTATGCATATTTTACTCTGTTTCCGATTTACACGGTTTTACGTATACGAAATTCCGATTTCGATTTACAAGGTTTCTAAGGAACCATCTACCGTGTAAATTAAGAGATAGGTGTATTATATGTATAAAATAAACACCATAAAATTAAATATATCTCAAACAAACCTCAAAGATTGATTTGATTAGAGACTGAGCAGTAGGTAACTTGTGTTGGTTCAAACCTGGCTTAAGTTTGCCTGACCTAGCTTAAAACTGGCTCAAACTTAGTTCAATCATGGTTCAAGGGTAGTTCAAGTTTGGCTTTAGCCTGGTTCAAGCTTCGCATAACTCCGAAGACCTCGACGGCTCAGTTGGTAGTGCGACACGTTGGCTGTGAGCCAGCAGGGTGCTATAGGTTGTAAGTTTAATTCCCACCAGTGTTATGGGTCTATACAAAACCAAAATTTGTCTTCCAACAACCACATCAGTCCAACAAGACTGGCTCCAGCTGGGATAAGCTTGGCTCAAACCAGACTAATCATATGGCGTGACATGTGGCATGACATATGACATGAACTTAGGCCAACCTAATCCTGGCTGAAGGTTATCTTAAGTCGGATAATTGACCACTAGTTCTCTAAGTATTTGCATTGTATTTATTGAAATTGGTTGAGGTATTTAGGAGTTATTGCGGATCAGACCGAGAGGCAGTACCACATCTTATAATTTTATTATTAATAAGTATAAAAATAACTTCCAAAATAGTATAAGAGGTCACGCAAGTAAACCAACTGATTTTAATTTTCACAATATAGAGAGAAAATGGAGAGAATACGAATCCATGTGAGCACGTCTTTCATAACACAAGGCGTAGAAAAAAGCGAAGTGTGTGTACATTAACAAATGTTCTGTTGATATTACTCAGCCTGCAGGCCAAAACATGTTTGGGGAAATTTCTTAACGTCAACATAAACGAAGGAAAGCAAATTCCCCCACACTGCGGATCATTAACTGCAAAGGGACTGTCCTGTCATCGTCAAGAGTTAGAAACTTCTACGGACCGAAAAACTATGTTATGTATGCTTGCCTTCGGATTCACCTGCCCCAACGGGAGGTCAATAATAATCAACAGGAAGAGAGCAGCATTTGGCACGAATTCCTTGCAGGTGGCCTCAAGTTGAAATAGCTACCTAATTTTTCTCCAGTTAATTGTCTTCATATCCAGCAGCCCTCTCTGGGCCATAATTCTGTGCCCATGGCTTGTTCTATGGAGCATTCATTTTCCGTTGGCACAGCCGTTTAAGACGTTTTATTATTCGTAGCCATTAGTCTAAGAGATGGAAGCAGGCCAACAAAGGTTAATTATTATACGTTAGGTGTGATGAACCCGGTTCACGTCCTGCCGCTATATAACAATGTACGTGTCCTCAACATCTCCAAGGGTGCGCTCGTTGTTCTTATACATGCTTCAGTCGCACAGAAACTTAGGCACGCATCATCTTGCAATTATGCGTTAACTGCGAACATGATTTGATAATTTAAAATGAACCCAAATGGGACCTTCATTTGAGCAGCTCTGGTGATATTATTTGCATATGTTCCGTAGCTGTTGGCTGCTTTTACGCAAATCCAATCTTCGCCTGTAAATCATGCGAGCGTTGAACTCTACTGACAGCTGGTGCTTAAGAGATCTACGAGTTCCAAGGATGAAAAATTCAATATATCGTTCGTAATTACATTTTAAAAAATGGCATTAAGCTCTGCAAAGTTTACATCCTTTGAGCTGTTCTACGTGTCAACCTGGTTTCTGATTACGGGCTTAACTGCCCTTAATCGTTCTTTGAAAATATTTGGAAACAGTAATAAAAAACAAATTATTGTGCCTTTGTTATAAGCATTTGATATTATTTGAAAAGAAAAAATAAAGCTACTTAATCGTAAATATCGTACATTAAAATAAATTTTTTTTTGTATTGAAGACAAAAACAAAGATGAATTTTATTAATCTATATATGCATATAAAGTAACATAACCTGACTGACTGACTGATTCATCATTGCTGAGCCGAAACAACTAAAATAAAACTACAAGTATATAATTTGGTCAGTAGTTTTATTTTATAATGAACAGCATTCTTAAAATTCAACCCATAAAGGGGTCATAAGGAAGTTCAAAATTTATACGAAGAAACATTATTATGCGGTTCTTTTGACTTAAAACTTGGTAAAAGTGCTCCAAAAAAAAAAAAGTCCGCAAAATTTGGGTTCTGATTTTATTCAGGGTGCTAAATACGAATCTTAAAAACAATACTTTTCACTACATGGGGTTTTTGAGAAAAATTACTCTATAAATTGAAATGAGCCATTTAAACATTTTTGTATAAATTTTTAAAAAACTAATGAAATTGACTTAAATGAAAGTTTGAACCTTACGGTATTAAATGAAAATACAAACCTTAAAAACGCGTACAAAGTATTCTATGAAATTCACTTTTTTTTTATAAATGTACATATTTCCAACCCAACAGATATTGGATTAAGACTAAAACTGAATCATTTTCGTAAAAAAACCAGTTTGCGATATTTTTGGTAAGAGCAACAGCTCAATTATATTTTAGCATCGTTTTAATATTCTATGGAGCTATATTATTTTGTAACAAATTTTTGGAAAATGAACATAATATGGGATTTTTCAATTTTTTTCGTTGGAGAAAAGATTGGAAAATTTATTAAAAACAAAAATAGTACCCAAACATGTTTCAAAGATCAAAAGCCGAGTGATGGCTTTAAATTACTTACATACCTGTAAACCTTACTCAAAATTTTAAGGAAAGATATTGGTGGTCCGTAAACTTATAGGTTCAAATAGATAACATTATTTTTTCGTATTTTCTTTTTTCTTTCAAAGTACGCGTATACTGATCTCGTTTTAGAAACTTGATTGTAAACATATGCGGTATTATTTATGGCACCACAAGTAAACGATATAGATATTTTTGAATGTTTGTTTTTATAACTTTTTAAAATAACCATAAAGAACAGATTTCTGAAATCCCCCGGCACTACGATTTCAGAAATCTTGAATTTGGATAATTTTTTTATAATATCTTTTTCACGAAAAATTATATTTATAGATGTTTCATTATGTATTGGGTGGATTCATTTAAGAAATATAGATCCCATTACGGATTTGGGCTTAGTACTAGACCGAAAACTAGATTTTAGACAACATACTCCTTACATTATTAATAAAAGTAATTAAATCATTAAGCTATTGTCGAGCGCAATAAGAGATCCTTATTCTCTAAAGGCTTTTATTTTACTCTTAAGGACCAATCCTTGAATATGAAAATATTGGGACGTATCCGTCTTAGTCTGCACAAAAATCAGGGATTGTTTCAGTTCAGAAAAGATTTCTCCATTGTATGATTTGCTGTGGCAGAATCGTATGAAATTACCCTGCTATCAAATTTGTCTTGAGTTAATAAATTAACAGTCATTAGTCGTCATTAGATCTCTAAGGTTGTTTTTTATTACTCGTCATTGATGGACGAAATGAACTATCCGGAGCTTTCGTCAATGTTGCATTTCAACGTAGCAACAAGAAATCTTAGAAAGTGTGATTTCGTAGATAGTGTTATCTTATAATAAAAACTTTTGAAGAATACAGGGAATCCCATACGAATGTGTGACACTAGTGAATTACTGTTTTTTAGATAATTGAGGGATCGGGAAAATATTAATATTTTTTATTAAATTAATGTCGTCATTATCATTTCAAGTCCATTTTATTACAAAAATATTAAATTGATCTTATACAAACCATTCATTTAAAAATATAAAGAACGTGAGTTATTAAATGATATATATTTTCGAAATGTGAACAATTAAAATTGGCAGCAATATTCAAACGCTTTCTAAAACTCATAATTTGAGGTATTTTCAAAGGAGTGAAATTTAATGAAGCCCCATAAAAAGAAATCACAGGGAGTGAGATCTGACGAGTAAGGTGGCCAATCTATTCCTGTTCCCCTAGGAAAGCGTGAGTACATCAGGCCAATAACTCGATCGGCATAAACTTTATCGATGGTTTCAAATCATGTGTGCGATGAAGTGCTGCTCCGTCTTGCAGAAAATAAAAAGATATGACGAGACCTGTCTTCTTCGCATGAAGCAAGAATGTGATCTCTAACATCCCCTTGTACGTCCTCTCCGGTGATTTAAGATTCAAATAAATGCGGGTAGTATAATTATTCTTTGAATTATACTTAAAAAGCCTGTTTAATTTAAAAATAAAATAATGTAGCCATACTTCCAAAAAAAATTCATAAAAATTTGCTTAAAAAGTCATTTTCAAACCATACCCCCCCTTAAGCAACCTTGCATAGAGTTCTACACTTTGTTCTAAAAGGTTAGCTTAAATTAAAGAGAGATTTTGAGCTCAAATATCATATTTGAATTTATTGTACCCCTATATCATTCGATACTGAAGCTCAAAATCTTTCTTTTATTGAAATTGCAAATCAGCTGCTAAAAAGTATAATACCGGTTTACACAACCTCAAAGGTCATTTGGAGGGGAAACATTTTATTTTTTTGGAAAATGTTTCAAATGAAAGTTGTGTATTTTTCATCGTGGAATCCGAATTCGAGGTCAAAATACACACGTTCCATTTAAAAGAAAAAAGATGCTTTCGGTCGAGACCGACTGCTGAAAATAGCGCCAATCGACAGAGCGTACCCACTTTACTTAAGATCGAGCAATCACCATGGCTAAAAAAAAAGATTTTGGCCGATTTAAAAGGGTTGGAGCGGTGGTTTTGAATACCCTGTATACCATATTTGTAAAACGTAGGGCATCTCGGAAGATGGGAACCATTCATTTAGTTTTCATAGATTCCCATGGGACACCCTGTAGATCACCTTGAACACTTCATCAGAGACTCGAAATGGTTCTCTGATTAGACATAAGGGTCGTGCTGCATGGTATTACATGATATATTCTTACTAGAATAAGTGTGCCTTATAGGTAAGGTAGCTAGGTTAACCTTTTATCTTATATTTTATATCATATGAAATCATTGTATAAACTAAAAATGTTGTGCTTCTCTGGTAATCCACCACTAGATTGTGTAGTACGATAATAAAGTGATTTCATTCCTTACTTCATATGTCCTCGCTCCAAATTGTGGAATACTGTTAGAAAATCGTGGGGTCTAATGAAAAAATCAAGGACTTATTCAACGTCAAATATCTTTTTCTTACAATGCGATTTGAATCGTATAGATTTCAAGGATAGACACTCAGTTTGTCCCAATTTAATTGAATTTGCCGCCTTATTTAAACGACCTTGACACTAATTGAGGGAAAAAATTTAGGGGGATGCTGGCTAATTAATTGTGTGCGGTCCCACGGGAACTTAGTAATTGTCCGCCCGTTAACGTGCCTAGAAGGCGAAATCGTTTTCTCATTTCACCGGTTATGGTCGGAAATTAGCACATTAATAATTCCCGAGCTGGAATGTCTCTAAGGCGGCTTTGCGAGCATTGCCTCCGACACGGCGTTGTTTTGCGCCCCGCGTGCGAACCAGAGACAGGGTCCGGAACACATCTTTCGAAAACAATTACTGGTAAGTGCGCGCTCCGTGCAATCATTACCTTCGGCGGTATCGGTTTCCCAAGAATGGAAAACGCGTTGACTATTTCGACGGGAGTGTCTCATAAATTTTGAGATTTCGCCACTCTGCGCGTCTTTGTCGTGTGCTTTCGAGACGGCGGCGGTGTTGGAAAGTGAGACGCGGCCTAAGGTTGGATTCGGGCGATTTCCGTATGCAGAAGTCGTAAGTTGTTTTGGCAAGGGCCTACGTATAATAGCACCCATTTGCCTTTTTATGTTTTTAAAAAAAAAAAACGGGGCTTTTTTCATGGTGATTTGCGAAGAAAAATGGAGGGTACTTAGCAGAAAAAGCCCGAGATGCGAAAACAAATTTTCCACCACCGAGCTATTCTTCTCATCACAAGGATTTCTTCTTTATCGCAAGCAAAGGACTGACGGAAACAAAGCTTTATATCTGTTTATTTTTCCGGGTTTTTTGTTGACCCAACTACGAAGATCAGCGATGCGAATCTCTTTTGAATGCTTTGATTTCGCATTTTGTTCATGGAAAATTCGCTTTAGATTAAAAAACGCGAAAAAGCCCATCGGCATTTGTTGCGGGAGTTACTATTGTGCACATCTCTGGCAATTGCTTCATTTCCATTTGTGTGTCACACACTCGAATGAAGGCACAGATAAGGCAACTTCCGATTTTTCCATAGCTGAGAATGGGCACATTTTCCAATTCTAGAACGTTAAGTTGCCTTGGTGTTCGCCAGTGGCATTTTTACGTCCAATATCAACAACAAAAGACATCTTTTGACCCAAGATTAATTGAAATTGTTAATACAATATCGTGCCATGAGGCAATATAAAGTGTTATTTTCTGTATTGCAAAACAAAATCTGGAATGTCGTCTACAAATCCGAAATTTTGCTCGGCTCTTGATATAAGTAGTTCACTTTCATAGATATAATAATGGACCACTCTATTTTTTGGTTGTTGTTTAGCACTTTTGAAGGTTAACAGGGGTCGTCCATATATTACCTCAAACGCAAGGGCGCTGGTGGGAGGGGGGAGGGAGGGATTGAAAATTTATTTCCAAAATGAGGGCTGTGTTGCCGAAACAGCGCGAATTTTGAAAAGCAATTTTGCTACGTTCTTTTATTTTATAGCAACCCGTTGAAAATCTATGCTGCCAATCCAGGCACTTAGGCACATATTTATTCGTGAAATAAGGACCCAAACCATCGAAGATTTGCTGCACAGGATAGGCTACTGCCAAGTCAGCCGAGCGAGGCATTCAAATGAAATCATATTCCATAACTAATTGGAAGGTTTACTCTTTTCAATAAATTAACAGACTTTGAAAAATATTGAACAGTGTTAATTTTATAGGAGTTTTAAAAAGATACTCTGTAAACTTTATTACTCTGCAAAACAAAATTGAATCTTATACTGTGCATAATATGGGGATTTTACTACAAATCGCATTCTCTACATATGTAAGATTATGTGACACCACGTGGCGAGGAAAGCATTCAAAATGTAACAAAGTGTGACATGGAAATAGGGAGAGGTCTAAAAACCACTAAATTTG
The DNA here is from genome assembly GCA_949715965.1 of Dysmachus trigonus. Lineage (NCBI taxonomy): Eukaryota > Metazoa > Arthropoda > Insecta > Diptera > Asilidae > Dysmachus > Dysmachus trigonus. The sequence continues at coordinate 35,651,347 of OX454319.1, forward strand.
TGTGACGTAGTATATGGATGATTCCTTACCTAAGAATAATGATAAATGGCTGTTTTAGGTATAGCTCTGTCTATTTCTTTCTCATTAGCCGAGATAGCCACTTCCGGAAGGTAGCAAATTTAAGAATTTAATTTATTATCGATTGCACCTAGAACGCTTAAATTAAATTCCTCTTAGCGTTGATGCTACATTACGTCAAATAATTTAGCAGTGAAAAGTTGCTTCAAGTGAAGAAATTCTGTTTTCTGAAAATACGATTTATGAAGTCAAAAGTAGAATTAGTGCATGAAATAACATTTTCTATAAACTTCTTTTAATTTAACCTAGAATAGAAGGAAATTATTACAAATAAATATGATTTAATTTGCCTCATTACATTCCCTCGAGTTTTGCGATTTTTGTGTCATTTTTATGGAAAAATCAGGCATAAAATAAGAAGAATTCATAATGTGGTATACCAAGAAATCGATTTCCGTCATTCAATAATAATATTTCTATGAAAAATTTAAAAAATTGTGAAAAATTCAAATGTATCTCAAAGTCGACTATGAAATAAATAATTTTGCATTTTTTGAGGCTCAAAAACAATATTGCCATATATTTTTTTGTCATATATGGACATTTTTATTATGTTAATAATATAACAAATACTCATGATCTGTTGTAATATTTTCTATTGCATATTGTTCCATTGCAAAAAGTATTCAGCTGCCGTCGACAGACACGTCCAAAAAAAAAATCAATTTGCGGTGGACATCAGAACTCGTCACTGGATAATCTGAAAAAAAAATTCAAAAAGATTTAGTTTATGAGTTTCTCGATGGAGTAACGTCGAGCTTTTCAATTTTTATCGATTTTTGAGTTTTTGGGATCACTTAGAAGTCAAAAAAACGAAATTTTTTGTAAAAAAAGTGCAAAAATCAACATATTTATTATTGTTTATAAAAAAATATGCATAAAAAAAAAATTATCTCGACGTCACTCCATCGAGAAACTCATAAACTAAGATAATCTTTTTGAATTTTTTTTTCAGATTATCCAGTGACGAGTTCTGATGTCCACCGCAAATTCACTTTTTTTTGTTGAATATGTCTGGGAAAAATGGCTACCGTTGCCACAATTCTTAATATTTTTACTTGAAAATTCATATAATCATTCTTTGAATTATACTTAAAAAGCTTATTTAATTTAAAAATAAAATAATGTAGCCATACTTCCAAAAAAAAAATTACACAAAAATTTGCTTAAAAAACCATACCCCCCCTTAAGTACTTTACTTTCATATGTTTAAATTTTAAATAAAAAAGATTTTTCGTTTTTGAAATAAAATTTTTTAAAAAAGTCGTTTTTTTTATACCTTTAAGACCCATGTAACCCCTCAAGAGAAATAATACATCAGTTAATTGTTTGGCCAAAAAAGAAGTCGAAGTTGGGCCAATAAAAAAGATATGTACTTTCAGTAAAGTCTTGTCTCTGACTAATTTACTTGATCAAAACTAAATTGATTGATTTTGATTTGGTCTTTCAAATAAATTACAAAAAAATTATTGTTCAATGCAACCTTAAAACAAGCTTAAATATATAGAGAAAAATACAAAATAATCCAAAAGTAAAGACTCAATTTGATATAGCTTTAATTTGTTTTCTAAATTAAAAAAAACGATTTTTGTAATTTTTATTATTTTAACTTAGACCTTTAAATTTTATCCCACTAAGAATTTGAAAATGATTCAAATGGTAGGCTTTAGCTGGATGCAAAGTATTTTCTGGAGCTCGATTTTTAAGCCTAAACTATGAACCTTGTTATTAAACAAGTATATCACAAAAACACAGGTATTTACCAATCACGCTTGGTTTTTTCTCGTAAAATGAATTTCTGAAAACGTCCGCCTTCTTGGTACTGCCATATCAGTGTAATTTATAAAATAATGATAGTAAGAGAATTTCAATCGCTTAACCTCTCGTAAAATCCAAGACGCTTTGAAAAGATTGAATGGTGGTAAAATGTTAAACTGTTCTACTATCCATTCTTTGACCCTGACATTTCAAAACAGAGACATGAACTCAACTCATAAATTTTTTCCTTAACTTTTGAGTTATGATTTGTATTTCTTGTCGAATGTTGTCTTTCTGAGCTGCGAGTGTGTGTGGCTTGTCCACATAAACCAAAGATTTTAAATAACACCAAAGAAAGAAGTCTTGCCTTCTCAAATCGGGTGATCTTGCTGGCCAAAGCAAATCGTCAAAATGGGACACTTAAAAAAATCTCCTTCAAAATTATATGACAGAAGAATTCATTAGCAAAAAACATAGAGAATTCCTTACTATTGCACTACCGTGTTTTTCGTAAGACATATTTTGATATATGTATATATTGATATGAAACACATAATTTTGTCACCGTAACCAAATTCTGTAAATACTAAGATTAGAAATAAAAAATACACGTATTGCATGTTTTGTTTTGTGGTAATAAAAAGTTATCCTATAGGGCTAATTGTCAGTCTATAATTCTGACAGCTCTATGTGATTTTTATGTTCAGTATAGTCTGGCAAGAAATTATTAATAGACTCACACTTGAGGAACGATTAAGAATTATCCAGATTTACTTTGAAAATCGGGCGCCGATTCGCGAGACATGTACACGACTTCACAATTTTTATGGTGGACATAATCATAGCTCATTTTTGGCTTAACAGGTTTGTCAGTAAGCAAATTTGTCGCTTCTGAAGTGACAGCAATCCAACAAAGTCTCTAGAGACCTCATTACATCCAGAAAAATGCAGCGTTTGGTGTAGTTAACACGCTGGGGGCATGAATGGTCCTTATTTCTTTCAAAATGAGGCAGGGGCTCACGTTACGGTCAATGGAGATCGTTACTGAACCATTTTTCTTCGAAATTATGGACGACATTGATCCTGGCTAAATGTGAATTCAAGAGACTACGTGTCATACAGCAAAACACAAACCGTTGATTAATTGATATTACGACTTGGGGGTTACGCTGATAAACCAGGAACAATTGACAACTTGGAAGCTGACGTTGTTCGTGTTATTCGTGACATAACGTCCGACAGACATTGCTCGACAAAAGTACCCAAAATTAGACTAACAGAATGCACTTCGTCAAGACCAATTGCGTCATGAATTGGTCTATCGAATAACAAAAAATTGCCATTAAAAGTAAAATTCTCGTGTTATTTTCTTTAAATTGAAAGTTCGATCGGGCTTAAAAAATCACCCTTTACTTATTCAAAACAATTATAGTTAACCAAAAATCAATAAAATAATTTATTTGTAACAATACCAAAACCTCGATATGCTGAAAATCTGGCAAATTTTGGAATAACGTAAACTTGGTTTTTAATACTATTCACCAGTGCTTGCAGCATAATCCCATTCATTCTATAAAAATATAAAAATTATTTTGGAATATTAACTGAAATGTCAAACATTTCCTAGACATAAAACATTAATGTTTCAGAATATCTGTGAGAGTTAAACCTGAAAGACAGCCGAAATAACTTTCCGAAGTATCGATTGAAGCGGCTATATTTAATTACGACCAGTAAAGTGAATTTTCCACAAATACATAGGAAAAATATCCAGGAGCTTACGTACGAAAATAAATCTCGGAAACCATTTAGACGGCGGAGTTACTGCGAGGACAATCAAATCTGCTTGAACGGGTCTACTCCTTGGATTTTCTTACTAGAACGGAGTTTGCATCAACCCGTCCATTCCTAGTAAATAAAGGCTCAGCAGTGAGCAGAATGTTTGCGTCACTGACCTCCTTTAGCCGTTGCGGGCTAAATTGAAAATGGTTCATCCTGTCTTCGTTCGGATACTTTTCATCGGATGCTGATTTATTTGGCCCCCTCCTTAAAGGGAATCGACAGTTCGGGGCGTCCCAGTGCAATTCGACTGGCACCGTTTGCACATTCGAGCAATCGCAAAAGTGCAGATCGATAGATTTTATGGAGCACTTGAGCGCTCAAATTACCCCCCGAAATTATTAAAGGTATCAAATTTAGATGGATATAATTCTGGCATTTTGGAGCCCGACCTCCGCAGCGGGGATCGATTTACAGAATAACAGCGCCTCCGAGAACGCACTGATTGCCCATTTAGAGCTACACATTACAGGTTTATTACGAGATGGGGCCCGGCTGCAGATTACAGACCCCGGCGTGGCCCCATCAATTGATGGGGCCTAGTTTTTCGGGGAATCGTTCTATTTCTGATCCACTCCGCTCCGGCTACAGCCACTGTTATCGATACTTTTATTGTAATCGGCGTCTCCCAGTTGTCCTTATGAATCGCCCTGACTGAATGGACGGCGAATATAATTGCCAAACTGATACCGGGCTTTGTGTTTATGCTCCATTAAATCGAGAAAATCTAGTGGCTGACCTCTATCGTATATCTCAAAGATACTATACATCATCCCTAGTTGGCGATGTGCTTCCGAAAATGGATTATGGCCGAATTGCACCCTACTTTGCAGATGGGATAGGCTTCGATCTGTAGCAGGAGTGTCGAACCTTTTGAATAACTTGCACCATGTTTAAAGGAAATAAAAATTATCTTGAGCCGCATATAAAATATTAGCTAAGTTACCCGCCGTTGCCTGGACATAATCATTCATTTAAGAAAGCCAGTTTAATCCTTAAATTAAATTAAAACTTAATTAATGTAGGACTTCTAAAAATACGTATTAAAAGTGCAATAAAAACATCCTAAGAGGTGAAAACAGTGCTCCAAAACTCAAATGAAAAGAAGGTCTTTTTCTGTAAAATGCTTCAAACCAAAGCCCACAATTTAAGTCCAATTTCCCTACCTTACATTTGAGCCATTATTTTTGAAAGTGGTAAAAGTCCACTTTTTTAACATATCATTTTATCAACTTGCCAAATTCAATTTTAGTGGTTAAATAGTCCTGAGTCCTTTTTAAATGTGATCTTACATACCTACACCACTTGCATAATAACGTGTAGCCAATGTGATTCGACATAACAGAATGATACTTTTTATTTTAATAATATAATAATAAATTTTCTTACCATGTGACATGTGTTGTTGTGTCATTTCATGCCAACAACCTGAACAACATGAAATTAAGAGTATTTTAGAAAATAGAATAATCAGTTTTGATTTTTTTCTAATTAAATTAGTTATTCTACTTTTTTTATTATTATAGTCCAAAAACCCTAGTAATTCTTTGAAAAAGTTTTTGTTGAGAATACTAACATTTTTCAATTCAGATATTTGGGTTTTGTGGTACACCCCAAAATTCGTACAAAATTTGACACCATGGATTTGAATAAATGTCCTTTTAAATTATATTCTATTCAAAATTTGAGAAATCCCCTATAAATTAAATAGAGTGCTTTTTTACTAGCCAAGAGAGAAGATAATAATCACTCAGATTATCTTTTAAAAATTTTTCTTCAGCTGTACGTTTTTCTCGTTTTGGGTTCTAATTTCTCTTGAGAAAATACGATACTTTAGTTTAAAGTAATAAATAGACAAAAACACAATAATATATAATAATAATAATAATAATTTTGAAGTCTCTTTAAGTCGTCATAGTTGCAATATTTTTAACCTGTTAACTGGCCATAAACTCGGAAAGTAACACCAATAGGAGTGATATATTATTCCAAAATTTGTTTCACAAGATCGGAAATTGTTCACTGTATCTTCAACAAAAACTACATACATATCAGAAAAACGTAATTTACTTAATCTTTAGACACAACTTTTTCGTGAAAGGAAACATATGGACCTTTTAAATTATGGATATTTAAAAAGTAATCTGTTTGTTGTCATATTAACCCCTTACCGTTGTGTGTGAGGCCTTGCAACAAAATGCAGAAGGCGTTTCAGAGAAAATTTATACATTTTTGAGAAGTAGGCGTCGATTAAAAAATGTAAGCTAGTTCCAACTTTCGAAAGACACAAGCATTTAGTCTGCACAACAACCTAATAAATCTACCTAATTAAAATTAAAATTGATTTATTAATTAATTTTCTTTCAATTAATGCAATAATTTATTTAAATCGTAGTAATTATGGCCGACTAAGGACCATAAAATGAATATGGCATGGCCCAATTATGGTTCATATATGAGACAAGACAAACCACTTTTTAATCGGTATTTTGAATATGAAATTCTATAGTTTTTGCATGTTAGATCACAAAGACAAAAAAACTAAACCTGGATTCATTTTTACAAAAATTTGATGAAAAATACCAAAGCTTATTTAGACGCCTTCAACAAATGTTAGAAAAAAGACAATTTGTCTACGATTTTATGAAAAAGGCAAATCTATTTTGTTTTATGTAACTCCAAGGCTACCTCAATATTTCATGGAATATAGTACAGTGATAACATTTTGCTTGTACGCCCTCCCGGATCTTCTACCTTTCTAAAGCTTAAATTTTAATATTATCAGGGCTAGTAGCTATTAATCAGAGACAACTGCCACTTTTTTCATCAATCTCATAGTTGTTGAACAAAAGTGTTTTAAGGAACCCTGAGTGATTCCGACTTGCTCTTGAGCGGTTTTGTTTCCTGAAAGAATTAATTTTTAAGTGACGCTTACAATATTATTCCTTTAAATTTAATATCCGGGGGATTTTGAGGTGGCTTATTACGAATTCGATGTTAGATTTTTGGAATTCAATATTGCGGATATAACTTCCTTCATATTGGATACGCCATTTTGAAATTTCAAAATCTGACTTCAGGTTTGTAATACACGACCCATAAAACCTCTGTCCAACCAAGTTTTTTTAAAAAAATGTTCTACGGAATAATACCTATTTATGGTATATATATCAAGAGATTAAGGTTTACGATTTTATGTTTTACTGCATTCATTACTGCGCTGGTCCATATGCAGCCCGCAGGCCGCAGTTTAGTCAGCCCTGATCTTAATAGGTCGGTTGTGAGTAGGCGACAGGAGGCTTCTAGAGCACGCTCCCTTTTTATCTCTTCTTTAAGATTCAATCTTCGGCCTGGTTTATCTGTTCGAGTATAAATGCAAAGGTGCTAATTCTCCGGACCGTTGCTACCAAATTAAGAGCGATATCACGCCAGAGTGCCGCTGTAATCCACTTCTTATCTGCTGGTCCCTCAGCATAATTACCTCCTGTTGTTCCATTTGTGGCTGAATACTTTGCCACAAAATGGTTTACGTGTTTTAAATAAACAAGAAGGGGCCGGCCGATTTTAAATTTGTGTCACGTCCAATATTTCCTTTCGGGTATGTATGGGGCCGGTGCGACATCCTTTCCAGTCTATTAGGAGTCTGCGGCACCCACACGGCCCCGAGAAGAAGTGGATGATGCACGTATGATGGAGCCCCGGAGCGCCCCACTGATCTCGGAATTCATCTTGGGAGAAATGAAACAAATTACAGAACCGATGCGGGGCGATGTGTGATTATTAACAGTTGTCAAAGTAGAGTTGACTCGGCGCGGCACGGCACATGACTGCCGCCCCGGTGCTCCTGATGGATGATATGCCCGAGAAGATGTCGGGAATTTTAATTATGTTGCGGTGACGTGATACCTGGGCAACAACACACCAACACGTGTTCCCACCAATGCCTCGTGTTACCCGCTTGTCACAGATGTGATTGAGTGATTGCAAATTTATTTGCGTGCCCTCGGGTGACATCTTCCTTAAGGGACTTATCTATCTCTGCTGGATCACGGTAAATACCTTAAAATTAAATTGTTCTCAAAAATGACATAAATTGGATAAGACGGTGCGGATAGCAGTGGTGAAATATCTGCACACTAATCTTCGCTTCTTTTCTGGTCTCCTAACAATAAAAGTCGTACACGAGAGTTACATGACATCCGATAAAATCGAGTCGAACAAATTCCCTTAAAAGTTTAAAAATAATCCCAGAAAGTGCGGCTATTGGTTTTATGTATTTGTTTCAGATACACTGCGGTGAAATATGCGCATTCTAGGAATACAAAACTTTTAATGTTTGGAACAAAAAGTCGTCCTTAAATGAATTGTTGGTAAAATGTTACTCATTGAAGGAAACTAAAGGGTCCGCCAAATAACTTTTTTTTTGAAAATGCTATAAAAAAAAAAACTACTGAATATTTTTTCAAATTTCTTTTTTTATTTCAAATTACAATCCTTCCGGTTAATGATGGAAAATAATTTCATTCAAATGGCTGCCTCGGCTGGCCATGCAGTAGCCTACACGATCGGTCCAATTTTTAAGTACATTATCGATTGTGTGCAGCTGTATTTCACCAATGGCTTCACGAATATTGTCCTTTAAAGCGTCAATTGTCTCTGGCTTGTCGGCGTAACACTTATCTTTGACGGCACCCCACAAATAATAGTCTAACGGTGTCAAATCGCAGCTCCGAGGTGGCCAAACGACATCAGCTCTGCGGCTGATAATGCGATTTTCAAAAACAGGGCGGAAAACATCAAGTGTAGCGTCGGCTGTGTGGCACGTAGCGCCGTCCTGTTGAAACCAAATGTTGCCAATATCCTGCTCTTCAATTTCTGTGAACAAAAATTCGTTCAACATGGCCCGATAACGATCGCCATTGACTGTAACGGCCACTCCTTGCTCATTTTCGAAGAAAAATGGCCCAATTATGCCTCTGGACCAAAATCCGTACCAAACAGTGACTCGTTTTGGGTGCATCGGCTTTTGAATGAATGCGTGCGGGTTTTCTGTGCCCCAAATGCGACAATTCTGCTTGTTTACATACCCGCCAAGATCGAAATGAGCTTCATCTGAAAAGATGATTTTTTTGGCAAAATCCGCATCTTCTGCAAGTCGATCGCAGGCCCACTTAGCGAAGCGAAAACGCATTGGATGGTCAGTTGGCTTCAACTCCTGAACCAATTGGACTTTGTACGGCGTCATACCAAGGTCTTTACGCAAAATTCGTCTCAATGATGTCTGCGAAATGTCCAATTGTTGAGAACGACGGTGAACTGATGTTGATGGCGTTTCACGCACACTTTCGGCCACAGCAGCAATATTCTCGGGTGTACGCACTGTTTTTGGCTTTTCACGCGTTGGTTTATCGATGAGGATGCCAGTTTCTTTCACTTTTTTCACAAGGTAACGAACATACGGAGCTGACGGTGCTTCTTTTCTTCCAAAATCCGTACGCAATTTTCGCACACATTCTGCAACATTACCATGATTTTCAAAGTAATGTCGCAATATTTCCCAGCGTTGTTCAAGCGTATACACAACCATATTCGTTCAGCGGAAGGATAAAACTAATTATCTGTCAAATCAGACATGAGCTAAGTGTTGCCATCCACGAAATAAGCACTAGTTGAAAAAAAAACGTTAGATGGCGGACCCTGTAGAACCATTTCTACAACAATATACAAGGTGATTTGTAAAGATGTATTCCAACATACGAAAATGGATCAAAAAGCTACGAATGAAAAACTTTTTCACAAAAACTTGTTTTATTTTTCAATATAATCTCCTTTAAAGACGATTCACTTTTCCCAACGCCTCTGTCATTTCTTTAATTCCTCCAAAAGATACGATCTGTCAAACTCTTCAACTCTTCTTTTGATCTGAATTTTTTTTTTCCTGCGAGCCACGTTTTCATGTTGAGGAAAAGAAAGAGGAAGAATTCAAGAATACGGTCACCTCCCCGTTTTCAATGACACTTTGTAGGAACATCCGCCTAGATTGAAAACCAACGAATAAACAATTTTTGAACGTCCCCATGAAGGAGAAGCGAAATGTCAGTTCTACAAAGATGTCATCGTGAATGCAGAGAGCGAGGTAAGTATATTATCAGGAGTTTTTCAGGAACAAAAGACCTGCGTAGAGTGTAAAAAAGTGCCAAAGTGTTCTTTAGTTCGGATTCAATGAAATTCTGCAAGAATTCGGGCGAAAAATTCAGAAACTTGTCGATAAAGTGACATTTCGGGAAATTTAACGACAAAAATTGTTCGAGGCGAATGTTCCTACAAAGTTTCATTGAAATCGGAGAGGTGACCGTATTTTTGACTTAACCCCAGAAAGAAGTTGAAGGGAGTCAAATCGAGCAAGTAGGGTGGATGCACGGTAGTATTTCGTAACGCAATTTGTGCAACTTCTTCGAAATGACAACCGTATCCCACTTGTTGTCTTCGCACATTTTTCAATCGAAAAATAAAAAGCGAATTATGGAATGATATTGCTCTTTATCCATTGTATCGAAAAACACCAAACACGTTTAATACAAATTAACAGTGACAGTAACAGTGACTGACTTTTTTTAAAATTTTACTATGTTTCCCGCTAACCAGGTGTTTGAAGGCTCACTAAAATAAGTTGGATTATCTTTATTGAAATATTTGTTATTTAAATGTTTCTATAGATTGTTCCTAAATAAACACTTCGTTAACAGACATAGGTCTCAAAAACTCATACAAATTGTGACAATTTTTATAAAAGTGGGCTAAGTATTTAGGATCAAAATCGAGCCACATTCCGAGGCTGAGGTATTGAGACGCAAATTTCAAGCTGCATCACATTGGCGAATGATACCAAATCAACCTACATTCTGATACTCTGAACCGCTATTACCAAACTGAATTCACAAGTAAAATTAAATACAAAAAGGTCAAAACTTCGGAAATCTTCCGACCTGAAATGTACCCTTAATTTAAGTTGTAGTTTTTTTAGGGGTGAAAGGAATGAATTCCAGTTTTTAGCAAATATCTCGAAAATTATAAATTTTTCGCTGGTATTTTTATCCCTGTAAACTCTCCTCAAAAGCTACTGACGACTTTTACGAAAATTTCAGTTAGGAGTAAATTGATATATTTTTTGTGAAAATGTTGTTATTTTATAAGTGCAAACACTAATGTCGAACTATTTGAGATTTTCTTGTTTTTTTTCAACGTAGAACGACGCAGACAAATTCAAAATTCGAAAAAAAAATCAGCATAAAATATTTATTCTTTCCTAAGATATAGTATTGTAATTTTAAAATACTGAGTGTGAAAGCGCAAATTACGTATAAATATGCCGCTGGTTTATGCGTCTATGTAGCATATATTGACGGAGCTTTATAATAAGAAAAACATACCTACATCTCTCAATTTAATATATATTTATTTTTGCATACTTTAACCTTTCTTCTTAATTTCTTAGCATTTTAAATGCTTACTCGTGTTGCAAGGATAACTCAACTGAATGGAGAAATATTTCAATTTGTTTTTATTTCTGAACCTTTATAAGACATAAATGCTTATAAATACGGATATTTCTTTTCTTATTTTAAATTTACGTAATTAAAAAAGCCTCTTAAAAAATCAATATTCGCTAACTGAATTATTATCTGATTTTAAAATAGCCCAATTGCCATTTTCCACTATTATCCTCCACGATTTTTTAGATTCTAAACAAATTGCTCTCTAAAAATAAACAATAAAAAACGAAATGGACGTTAGCAACAATCCGGCTTACGTCGGAAGCAATTGTTTCGTGCTTCGCATAATTTTAGCTCAATGATATTTATTTTCCTTTTTGTAAAGACTAATAAAAATAAAATTTTTTAGGTAAGTTCATTTCAGGGCGTCAACATCCATTTCAATTTGCATCGCATAAACAAAGCAAATCAGAGCAAAAACATACAAATAAATCAATTCAGCACCTTTTGTAATGTTTTTACTATGGGTGGGTACGATGAATTCCCAAGTGAATTCAATGAGTGCGAATTTAGGGAAATTTGTTTTAAAAGTTTGGCCTGTTGCGAAAATATTGTAAATCAATTTACACACCATTAACGACTACATGGCTTAAAAAATTGAAACTACTTAGGAGCTTTTTAATGTTAATTCAATATCTAGACTGAAAATAGATACACGCTGAAAAATCTTGGAATAAATTTCTTCATTTCAGTAAAATACTGTTTAAATATAAAATAGTATATTATCGATTTATTAAACGCAATATAAATAATTTTTCGAATAAATACATTAAATTGATTATTAGAAATATAGACCTTAATAACCTCGCAATCTTTTAATATTCCTTTTCTTAAATTCTTAACTATAAGAAGAGGAAGAAATTTTTGTTGGAATAGAATAAATTACCAGAAATAACAAAATTTGTCACCTCTTGTTCCAAAATTGGTAGTGCCTTTGGCATCGGATGAAATATTCTGGAAAAGTGAGTTATAATTATTTATGCGTTCAAAGTGATCTGTCTTATTACTTTTCTTTATAAATTTTAGTTGTGATTGCCATTTTTCTGTTTATTTAAAAACCATCAGTATAAAAACATCCCCAATGGCGCTGAACAAACGAACGTTTTTCCTAAAAAGAAATGAATACATGATTAATCTCAGTGTTTAAATTTGAAGCTCAATAAACTGCCTATTTAACAATTAATTAAAATCAAGCAATGACGCGTATATACAACGAATACGTAGGGCAAATGCTCCAATTATAAATTTTAAGAAAAAATTAAAGCAAAACAATGAATGATTACGTTTGTATTACTTCTTGCTGAAATTTGGAGTTTTTGTTGTAAGTCTTTATTTTCCACGACCGCACCGAAATAAAATTTTGGATTGATGTACATATATACATATATATAGGGCGAACTTAGTTAACTGGTTAACAGCCTGTTTACTTATTTTTGACACATGTTTTGGTTCTGCTATAGATTTTATAGATTTTCTCTTCTTCAGGCATTTTTTCTAAATTACAGAGCAATGTTACGAATTTGTATTCTGAGTGAGATTAAAGTAAACTCAAGACCAATAAAAACTAATTTCAAGAAATCTTCAAAAATAAGCCAAAATAATCCCAGCAGAATTCAGTCGTTATTTTAAAAAGTCCCCACTAATGACTATGTTCAAAAATAACTTAAATTACATAATAACGATTGTCAAGTAATTTTTATCTTCACATTGGCCAGTAATGCTTACATGAGAATTTTTATCTTTCGATTGGTTGATAACGATTACGAAGTTATCTTTATTTTTCAATCGCCAATTACTATTATCAATTATTATTTTTCCGTTGGTTATTAACGTTTAATTGTGAATCTCCGACTTAAAAAAAAGATGATTCCGATTTTTGGTTGTTTTTTTAAATTTTCGACTTCTTAAAGGAAGGAAAGTAATGAAATCATGAATATTTTCCAAATTGAGATTTTACATGCTCGTTTGCAGGTTCCCCTGAATTCATTATTTCGAGCGATCGAAATATAAAAATGGTTTCCTAGTCATTGTCAACCAATTGAAAAATAAATACTCACATGTAAATACCTATTATTGACCAACGGAAAAATAAAAATTACTTGATACTCATCATCGAGCGATAAAAGTTAAAATTACCTCATTATCGTTATTATCTAATTTATTTATATTTATTTGGCCCAAATAAATTAAAGCTTTTATAAAAAGAATTATTGAATCTAAGAAGAAAACATTCTCAGGTGTGTCTCACCGATTTTGATGAAATTGAAATATGTTATAGAGTATCGAAAACTAAGAGATACGTGTTTTTTTTTTATTTGCGGATACGCACATTTAGAGGGTACTTTTATTTATTGTTTTTTTTTTTTTTTTATAAAAATTGGTGTATTTTTCAAAAGTTTGTCCGCCATGTTGGATTCGCCATTTTGAATTTTTTAAATTTAACATCAGATTCGTAATCAACGACTCCGAAAACCCCTTAATACTGGTTTTCACGAAAAAACTGATGTCTGAAAGAATATACATCATTTACATATTAGTGCTAGGGGTTGTTTTTTTTACGAAAACTCAAAAACAGGCCAACTTTATTTTTCGAAATCGTATGTAAAAAAATATTTATCAATGATTTTAAACTAAAACTGTTATTTTTGTGAAACAAAAAAAAAAAAAAATTGTTTTTCTGCAATAAAAAATAAGGGTTTCCACCCCCCGGGAACCGGATTACTTACAAAAGGTTAGTATACATCTTTTCCATTTTGTATTATTCGAAAAAATTCATTAGAACTTGAAATATTTAGGAAAAACTGTTTTTGGGAGTAAACTTTAGGGGTGGTTTTCACCCCTTAAATGTGCGTATCCACAGATAAAAATACGTGTCTCTTATTTGCGGTACTCTATAACATATTTCAATTTCATCAAAATCGGTGAGACACACGTGAGAACGTTTCCTTGTAAGTAAGATTAGAAATGAAATAATTGATTCGTCATGCGATTTTTCCAAAAGGTGGACTTATACCACTTATATTGGCTCAATTCATAAATTTAGTCGTCACTCCTTCTAGATTAAGTACAACTGCATTTAAGGTTGCTCCAATGAAACTTGAAAAAAATGCTAGTAAATATTTGTTGTCATAAGTACAAGCTATTGTTTATTCACTCAAATTCAAGTATTTACTCAAAATTTTAGTATTTACTAATATAGAAAAACTAGTAAATGATTCCAGTAAAAGCATTTGCTGGATTTTTAAGTAAAAGATTAGATTTTTATTCACATAAATAGCCAATGCATTTATTCACCTGAATTTTTTAGGTCAATGCATTACCAAAACCATACCTGTACTGAAATTGTATTACCTATAAAGTATAGAGAAAATGTTAGGAAATACTTCAACATTTTAGACCGTATGCCTATAATGCTTTATTAAGAGTTAATATAAATCTTGTTTTAACTAACATTACAAATATATTTGTTTTGATATAAAATTGTTAGCTATTTATTCCGCTGAACAAATTTTGATTACTTACTATATATAAATGATAAAACAACATTTTGACTGTGTCTGTATGAGACCTGCAACTTTCTTTCATTAATATGCAGTTGTCGCATTTTATGAGTAAACTAAAAGTCTGAAGAGGTTGAGCGTTACAACACTTACATAAGCATAGGGGAAAAGCGAAAACGTGATCAGGAAATTTGTTTACCGACGACGACTTCGAGGGAATTACGAAATTTTCCAGGTTTGTTGAGCCCCCTCTCGAAGGACTAATCAATACGAGAACATTTGTGGCATGGATTAGCCGGGCTTAGGAAACTTACGTTTTGCTCCAATTTGTTTTCGAAACTTCCTGGATTGGGGGTGGACTGATCTCCGGTCGGGGGGATGTGATTGCGGTATGTATGGCATGAGATTACCGCGGTGACACAACATAATGTGTCGGATGTTATGCAAATTATTTGCTCGCATGGAGGATTATCAAATATAATGTTTTCCTTTGTGAGGGTCGCACCCTGCAATGTGAATTTGCGCCGCGGGATCTACCTCGTGGATGGCAAAGAATCTGAAAGAAAGGAATATTTCCACTGAATTTCCCTGGTCCTTCGTTCTTTTTTTTTGCACTCCCTGCGATAAGAGTAACCGAATTCTCATAAAAATTTTTACTACTTCTGGAGTTATGTTCACAGCACGAGCAGAAGAGGAATTTTGTCGCATTTCACCAGATGACTTATTTCACCCGAAATTGAGTGGTAAGAGGAGCAGTGCCGGACCGGAATATTGTTTTGCCCTAAATTTACTTCGGTTTTATGACTTCTCGGGACGGGAGTTGCAAGAAGGACTCAATTTGATTGACAAGAAAATTGAAGGATATTGATTCCTTGGTGAGCAAACACTTTGGCCTTTAACAACTTTTTCATTTCGTCATCTTCTCCAATTCAATTTAACTTCTATTCTGGGGGGGATATTGGGTGGCGGCTTTTCAGATTTTAATTTGCGCCGGTTCCCCATCGAGAGCTGTTTAATTATTTCTAATTACACGCCGGTTACAAGAAGCATTCGAGGCTATGGAAAACCTATTTTGGAACAGAGAGAGTTGCCGATAAAATTGGTCTTTGTACTCTATCTATATAGCCTTTATTTTGCAATGGCTGAGAAATTTTCCTTCTTTGAATTTCCACTTGAATCCCAAATTAAAACAATTTTTAATTGTGCGCATCATGCTAGTAAAAGAGATGGGATGAATATTCAATACATAAAATTATTATACCATAATTTATAAAAGCATGTTGAATTATGTACGAAGTTAATTTACTCCGGCGAGTTTGCTAAACATACTAAAAGTATAAAGGCATAGTTGTTTTCTTTTAATCGGTTAAAATTAGTCAACAAAGTAAAATGATACATCATTTCTATTGGATTTTTTTTTTTTTTTAATATAGATTACGAAATTTGAAACGAAATTTTTCAAAACTATTTTTGAGAAAAATAGAGTTAAAAACAGAGTTGGGTGATACTTCAAAAGGACAAGTGTCGACAAAGAAGAAAGTAAATAAATAAATAGCAAAATAGCAGAGTAAGGAAAGAAATTGAAGCAATAAAAATTCTTTATAGTACGCGAAAATTTGGCCCAAACACGACTTTTTTTTTAAATTATACATATTTTACAAATATTTCATCGTGTTTCGTATAGAGCTCATGCAACAAGCATTTTGTTTCTGTTTTTAAAATAAAGTTCTTATTTGAACACACAACGTATTTAAAAATTAAGTTGCTTCTAGCTTTCACTCGTCTTTATATACTATATAATATAGTATATAAAATGCAACGTCTCTCTTTCGGTTAGTGTGCTTATAACTCGAAAACCACTGATCTGATTTACATACTTTTTTTCAGTTTATAGATTTGCGCCCTTAATCTGATAGTCGTGTCATCTGTCGAATAGTGTCACTTGGTCTTGTCGTGAAATCGAGAAATCGATATTCTCATAGTCGAATGACATGACAGAAAATGACAGTAAATGACACGACGATTTTACATAGGAAAAGTGATCACACTGATCGATTTAGGTGGTTATAAAGATAAAGAATTTGTGTACTAAACGTGTTTCATTTTAATAATTTACAATACTTTACTATATTATACATCATTTAAGGTAATGAGTCCTTGATTTTTGCAAATGACTGATACCTGAGCCTGTTAGGAACGGGTTCTCGGATCCGTTCTACAAGATGGTGGAAAAAGCAATTAATGTATATATGTGTGTATATATATATATATATATATATATATATATATGTTTATGTATATGTGTATATTTATCTAATTTAAATTATATGTGCAGCATCTTGTAGAACGGACTCGAAAACCAGAAACGAGGTGTCTATCCCAGTGCGTAAGAAATTTCTTATAAGAATTCCTACCTGAAATTGAGCTATATCAAATGAAACGAAGTGATTTGTTTTATTTCCCATAATAAGGTCGCAGAAATAAGTGAAATCACTATTCGTATTGCATAGGGTATTAATGCCAAATCAAGCCATTTGCAAAAACCAAAGAAAATAAGACTCATTTTAGTTATTATTTATACCTAATATAATATATAATATATGGAATTATTAAAATCAAACACATTTAGATATAAAAATTACGTATATCTTTTCTTTTTTTTTTTCTCTTTTACTTTGTCGTTAAAGGAAATGGGCGCGACAAAAAAAACCAATTTTAACGACTCTCGTTTTAAATAAACGACAACCAGAATGCTACTTTTTGTCATTTTTCGCGTATAGGCGTTTAAGTCGACTGGCAGAATACCGATTTCTGCTTTTTGTGATTTTCGAGAAGTAATACGACTACAGGTATAAAGATAATGTTCTCTGGGCAGGATTTAGTATATATTTCGTTATTACGCTAAATGAAATGTCAAGGCATTCATATTGTCATATATATTATGTAATATGTTATATTGCGGATCGTGTTATCTGTTACCTGTCACGCCACGTGTTATGTTACGTGCTATTTATTTTGTTATGTCTCGCGTCATGTAACGGGTCAAAGAACATCTACATGATGAAGGTCTTTATAAAATGTTCGTGCATAATGAATGTAGCGACTTTTGGCGAATAAAAATTTAGTCAAGGCACACAGGTTCAAAAATATACACCCTTTGGATACAATGCAACTGCACCACTATATTGAAATAGTACTAACATATTGCTTCAGAGATATGGAATTTGAGTTATTATAAACACCAAGCAAACAAAAACTGGAGAGTTTCGTGCGAATATGGTAATTATTTATTTCATGCAGGTATTAAAGCAGGTTTGAGTAATGAAGACTAATTTCAATGGATATATAGCGTATAATTTGTAATAATTTTGAAATAAACTTTTAATATCACCTTTCCATACTAATAATATTTATTTAAAAATATAAGTCAAATGAAAATATCCGGTAAAAGGTCGTTGTTCTCGTGTTACTTGTTTTCAAACAAAAACTAGTGCACTAACAAAATTAAAAATCTAGAAGTGGCAGAAATTGGAGCTTATCAATACTTGATCTTTAACACTGGGCTTAGGAACGTGTTATTTTGACTCATATCAGATTTCCTGGCGAAATTTACATTTAATTGTTATAATAATATAACAATATGTACTTTTTAATTCGTTACCTCTCAAGCTGATGTTTCGAATGTAAATATATTCTAAACTTAATTTTTCGGTATCTCTACTAATTATACAATAAAAGTCCGCAAACCTAGTTTAAAATATGAAGTACAATTACCCAGAAAATACTACAAAACTGTTTGAAGTATATTTAAATAATAATAATAATAAATACTAAAATGGGCTATTTCTTCGTATACAGGATATCAGAATTAAGTTTATCTCAAATAAATAAGTATCTAAAAATTTATTATCAAAAAAAACAAAAAAACCATTTCACGGCATATTTCGAAAATCACATAAAACATACATTAAAGTTTAAACATAAGAGACAAACCCATAAATTATGAATATACAAAACCCCTGGCTTTCAAATTCAGTTCGTACGTGTCGGATACATTTGTAAATATTAATTTCCTTGAAAAGCTCAATTAAAAATATGCATATTAAACTAGTGTACCTTATAATATAACAATACTTGATTAAATCCCTCAAATCTTCCCTAAATGACCTTAAAATTCTCAAAACATCCAGTTTATTAATTATGTCGTGGGATATATCCATATCCTTTAAAATTAATATAACCAAAGCAAAAATTCGATCCAACTCTAATTGAAGAGCTATGCATAATATTAATAAATTTGCACCACTTAAGTTTTAGGAAGGATTTACAACAAATTAAAATCAGTCTAACTGTTAAATATCTAGCTGAAAATTAACTTGAATGAAAGATATAAAATATGCAATAGAGAATCAACATTTTAATGCGGCGCACATAACTCATGTTCCATTTTACTGCGAGTAAAGTTAGTGTGGCTTAACTTTTCCGGAATTTCAAATTTTATGCCAACAGCGAGTTGACTACTTGGGCTTCATGCGGAAGGTAATCTGCGGGAGGAAATCAGAGAATGCAAGTTCAGGAGCTTCAGTTTAATATGAAAGAGAGTAAAGTATCTATAAAATATAATATAGACATTTAAATTTAAATTTATAGATAACCGGAACTCAAACGATAGATGGAAACAGTTTAATGAACAAATATAATCTGCATATAATTTGATTTTTATTCTTATTATTACTAGATGTTTCACATAAAATAAGAAAATTTTTAATTATTTGTCAGCTGAAAAAACTTGTTAAATTTTATTTCGTTGATTGAGTACGTACTTAATATAAGGTTTATGTTCATAATCTTAAAATTGGAAAAGGAGCATTTTTATAATGCTCTGTAGCTCCATCTTGCGAGTTTATAGAGAGAATCTGTAATTCCAGAAGTGAACTTTAATGCATACCTATTTTCGCAAATTACAACAGAAAAACTCTCATATGCTATTAATTAGAAAATCTCTATTGAAAAGGAAAATAAAAATACTCCTAAGGAAAGCCAAAAATACTACTAAAAATTTTAACGAAGAGAACAAGTTAAAACATTAAAATATATAAAAATAATTAAATTAACCAAACATTTGCCCGTCATAAAATGAAAAAAAATTTAATTTACAATCACCTAATACTTGATCAAGGGCCGAATCGGTTTCCCTTAATATTTTTTCAACAGACTTCTACCCATAAGATTAATTTAATTTCTCCACATTTTGTTGGAGGAAAGGACAAATTACACCAGCTCATGTTAAAAAATTCATTATCCAAGCTTTCTAAGTTCATTTAACTTCGCTTTTCTCATTAACTCAACATGCAGATGCAATGGATATAAAAATTATCTTCTCCTTTTCTGGTTAGTTTAATTTTACTATTTTATTTTGCTAGTGGTATAATCTTTATACAATTTTTATTGATTATTGAAGAATAGCGATAGTGAGTAAATTTTAGAAATTTAAAAATTAAAGTTAAATTCTTTTAAAGACCAGAAAACTCAAAGCCAATATTGTGAAATCTCCCAGATAAAATTGACGTTCTTCTCCACTTTCAGCGAACAGAAGTCCTTTTCGTGCTTTATTGAAAGACAGAAAATGTCTGCTTTATTTAGAAGTTTCGGAGTTCAAAAGAGCGCAACAACTAATTTTGCACAAACGTCATACACTGATGGAAGCTGTTGCTTCTTTTGTTGCTACCTCTTGTGTATGGATATATGTATGTATCGATAGAATCACGTCTTGTTGGAAGCACCCAAGTAAAAGTTCCTTGTCCTTTTCTGGTCCCCATCTAGGTGCCTATCACATCGAAATGATCGGAATTCTAATATGAATTTCTAATCGCAGATTTTATCCCTGAACTAGGACCAAGAATGTAATAAATCTTTTGGATGAAGCACATCCCCTTTGGTCGGTCGCTCTACAACGATTTATAGCTGGGCGATGGCTTCGCTAAGGATCTTTAATGAGATGAATTTCGATGATTCCACAATTTAAACTTTAAGAAAAATTGTATACCGTGAAATTGGTTCGCACTTCTGCGTTTCCTCTCCCTAGCCAGTGAATTCTTCTTCCTCGGGCTGTTATATGAAATTTTAATATGAGTCATGACTTACTTCTTTACCTCTGTTTTGTCGGCAAAAATTCTCTGACCTCATTTCCCCTTAATACTTTGGGTTAAGCTAAGAATTACAACTGAAAGTTTAGAAGTTTTACTAAGGAAAATTTCGCATTCTGTTTGCTCAAAAATTACTTTATGCTTGGTAGTGAACAAAAGTCAAATGGAGCGATTTACCCTTTTGACTCATTTTTTAGTAGCCATTTAATCGTTATTTGTACTCTGAGTTTAAAAATTTATTAAAATTACATATAAAAGGGTTTCATTTCCTTCCCCCTTTTTTTTTATATGAAAGGAAATGTATTACACAACATCTCATTTTCGTGCATAAGTCAATTTAAAACTCATTGACAAACATAAATAGTGGGCCATTTGTTGGCTTCATTTTAAATAACATGTTATTTTGAAACGGATAGCTCTCTTGCGCTCAATAAATTGACAGAAGCACAGTACCCTATATCCGCGGTACGAAATGAATAAATTTACGCTTAAACAGCGTTTCAAAAGTGAGTGCTGTTATCTCTTACAAGGTCCAACTATCTTAGGAATTGAAGTAAAATTACCACCCTCTTCGTAATCGCTTCTCTGTTTAGGCTTTAGAGCAGCTCGAAATTAACGAATTGATACCTATATTTTTGGACGAGGAGCATGCTTATCTAGGCTATTATGAAAACAATCAGAATTGTCGAATTTGAGGCTCGGTAAACCTATAGGCAGCACTAATAGCCCATTTTTCTTCGAATATGAAGATGGCAACAACATTACGGTCAATGGAAAGCGCTACAGAGGCATGATAATTCATTTGTTCTGGCCAAAAATTTAAGAATTTGACTTGGGCGCACTTTGGTTCCAGCACGAAAGCGCTACGTACGACACAAGCTATCCAACCATTGATCTTTTGCGCACTAAGCATTGAGCTTATCGTTTAATTAACCTTTTTGGAAATGTTCCATGGCCACCGCGCAACTGCGATTTGACGACATTGGAATTTTCTTATGGCGTGCCGTTAAAGATTAATATTTTGAGTCAGGCACTTAAGGGGTTAGTCCACTGTTATACTGCTCAAAATGAAGTTTTATTTAAACAGCTACAAAAAAAAAACTATTCAAGATATCGATTTGAAATTTTATATAAATCTTTATTGAGATCGCCATTTTGACCACCCCAATGGATCGCCGCAGCACCGCCGAAAAAAAAGCAAATTGCGCCTCGTAAATTCCTGGACAAAATAAGCATCTATGAAAAAATTACCAAAAATATTTTATTAGTTTTGAGTATAAAGGACTGCACGGGCCTAAATTTAGAGCCCTAAAGCGATTAAAAAAAAATTAGTACACTTTTGAACATTGGTTATCCAGTTTTTCGCGTTTTTTTCAATCAAAAAAAATGTCTCCCAAATCGTCAAACAACTTTTTTTTGTTCTAAATTTAGGCCCGTGCAGTAGTTTAAGGTATAATAAATAGCTGCACAAAATTTGAAATAAATCGGCCGAGTAGTTTTTTCGTGAATTTACGACGCGCGCCGAAAAAGTGTGTTTTTAGTAAAACGCGTTTAAAGTTTTTTTAGCTGAATTTTTGTGCATAAGTCATATAATTTTCAACTTACGCCTAATCAGCGAATCCTGGCTGATAAATGTATACTAACGAAATAGTATACAAATGATGAGAATTTACTTTTAGAAAGTATTGTATACATATAGCGTACACACCGCAGGTGTTGGGACCGGCAGATGCTCGAGCGGTTCAAGGCTACGATTGCTCCCAAAATTATATGAAAACGTGGGGAGACTGCAAGCGCTGTAATTCAAAAACGGCTTTAGATATCGATTTGAAATTTTGTACACGTATTCTTGAGATCAATCTATCAAATTATGTAAAAAAAAAATCGGAAATATTGATCGAGCTATTCATGAAATAGGATCTCAAGCAATTGATGGAATGTGCTACTGCCACGTCAGCTGCTGAAACAATTATATTATTTAAATGAAATTATGCTTCATAACTAATACGAAGGTTTACTCCTTTCTATAAAATAACCCCTTTTGCAAAATATTGAACAGGGTTTATTTTATACTATTTTAAAAAAGAAACTAAGCAATGGTATGTACGATACGCATCAAATTCTATGAAATCGATGTCCAGAAACTAAATGCGAACTGAATTTAAGAAGTGATGTACCAATTACGAGCTCTGCAAATTTACATAATTAACTATATTTATAT
Source organism: Dysmachus trigonus (assembly GCA_949715965.1). NCBI lineage: Eukaryota > Metazoa > Arthropoda > Insecta > Diptera > Asilidae > Dysmachus > Dysmachus trigonus. The sequence goes on from OX454319.1 coordinate 35,674,442, forward strand.
AGGAATATATTTATATATACTGTATAACTTGTTGCACTTTCAATGCCTGAAACCTGAAACACACTCTGCGGGCAGTTAAAGACCAGCCGGCCATGAAAGGCTACAGGTTTTATAAATGCTTGATGTACTTTGTTGTCCAATTAGTAACGAGCTACGAATTTAAATTCCCACCAAACTTTCTCTCTGTTAACTTCAAACCTTTTAGTGAATTTCCCAGTTAAATGCGGTGTCTCCAAAATAATTTAACCTCAAACATGAAGACTCGTAATTTTCATATAAAACTTTAAATATTTAAAAAGCTCTCTAGAATTTGTACTTAACGAGTAAAATTTACTGAAAATAAGGACGTTTTTGAATAGTTTCTTTTATAAGTTCGTCTTTTATAATTTTTATAGATTTATTTAACACTTTAAAATTTGTAAAAATAGTGCACATATATTGTAGTCCCTATGAATAATGTATGCACGTATGCTTATGCTTGCAATAACGAGTACTTATAATTTTTAAACGAACACTATTTGGAACAGCCTACCATATAGCTAATGAATCAGATGGATATTTATAACCCAATCATAAGTATACATATCTGGGTATAACGAATTCCCAGGAGATTATTTAAATGTAAAAACCCTCTGCAAAAAACAAACAGATGAGAATTTTATAACATAAATCATACAAAATTTTCATCAGAACATTATCGTTTAAGCCATAGTGCCAATATTTAAATTGTAATATGGTTCCAGTAGTGTTTTCTGTAATTAAAATTCAAAAGATTTTCGGAAAACATGAATTTAGGGCGAGCAGTCAATCCATATTTGAATGCAGCTGGTAAGCATTTATTACAATTGAAAATTATTATAACTGAATGGTGTGGATATCAATGTGGAAAAACACTGAGTAATAAAAATGCGAAAAATCGTTATTTACGATAATCTTCGAAAAAGAGTTCAGAGTTCTGTCAGAGTATTATTTTTTTTTTTTTATTAAAACTATGAATATTGTTCTCGTCATATTAATTTAAATGTAATTTACAACTTGAAGGTGAGTTTATGGTAGATATTGAATTGTATTGGCCAAGTATGTAATGTAAAGTTTGGATGTGTTAATATATTTCTGAATTCAGCCCTGCGACGATCAAAACTATAAATACAGAGTACAGATATATATACCTTATAGTAAAATTTTATAATTAATTAATGTAATTAAATTATTTGATATATTTAGTTTATTTTTATTTACCGTGCCCGAGGTTAAAAAGAAACTTTCCAATATATCGCTTAATTGTCCGAGTCCTGACCATAATTGGTCTATCTTCTTTTTACAAGTATTTATTTGACTTCACAATTCTTAGATATTAATGAAATCGTTCACATCGATTTTAACCTTAGATCATAGAGAACAGGACTAGACATACATTAGTCGGTTAGTTGATACAATGTGATACAATGTAGTCGGAATGTAGTGGTAGCATTCTCTCTTGTAGTTGTGCGTGGATATTTCCATCAAAATATAAAAGGGGCACTAAATGCAAAGCAAAGAAGTTTAAGCTTTGGTGCGATTTGACAGATTTTAAAGCCTCTTTAAGCAAAACAAACATCACCCGAAAAATTAATTGTTATTTATATCCCTAACCCATTGGAAAATACTTCACTCACGTATGTACACGGATTTTACACGGTATGTCCTATCATTTCTCTCTATGATCTAAAATTTTAACGTACAAATTTTTCATACACATTTGGTTTCAAAAACTAGAGAAAATGGTAACTAACAAAAAATATATATTGTTTTTAAGAAGGAGAGTTTAATAAAATAGCTTAGATGCACAACTTTCCTATCATTATATTACAAATATTTTAAAATAATACTAGTCTGGAATATACTATAGTAGTAGTAGTGCATACTTAAACATAAGGTACATTAGGGAACTTGTAATGAAAATATGTAGTCACTTTAATATTTTCAAGACAAATTGGGGTGAACATTAAAAGTAATAATATCTTTTAGAACTTTTTAGAAAACCCTAAACGTAATCCTTTATAAAAACGTTGTTGCATTGCGTAATCTAAAAGACAAATTTTATGGAAAAAAGCCATTCATATCGTTTAATCAACCACAGAAAAAAAACATCTAAATTGCATTTGTAAATATTTTAAAGAAATTAAAACGAGGTAAACAGGTTTCAAACCTCATAATAAGCTTACTATTACATTATGTTAATATTGTTACTTGGGTTCTTCTGGTAAAATATGATTACACTATTTTGAAATAAGATTTTCCAATTACGAATCTGAATTGTTTAGAACAAACTTTATGGAACAACTATTAAGTATTTGACCAAAAATAATAGTGGAAATTCCGCAGAATATGCACCATAGCCATTGTTCTTCATCCAAGCTTTTGGTGAATAAAACTATCCCGCCGAATTGAACAATTAATGCCTGTTTGTAATAGATTAAAAATTATAAAACTTTTAAAGAGTATATATAAAAAGCACCGAACAGAATACTTCCGATTCGTTATGTTTCCGTCACTTTTCGGAACATTGAAATTAAAAGAATTTTAACATGTCCATCGCACGTTCTAAGCATTACATACATACTAACATTTTCCAACTTTACGTGATGGAACGAATTAGAAACATTCTGTTTGGGCATTTGATATTTACTTGCGTAATAAGTGATGCAAACAAAATTGTGCAAAAAATAGGATTAGTGAATATTCCTTTAAACACATTCCTTTCTCCATGCAATTTTCTTACGTTTATCTCATTACACAAAGTCATTATCACGAACACATTGAAAACGAAAGTAAAATGCTCACTCGGAGCTTTCGCCGAGCCTTCTGGAATATTAAGTAATTTATGCCCTAAAAAATATGCATATATTAAAATTAAGTCAGACAAATAATAACTTAACTTGCCAACAAAGAGAAACACAAACATAATAATCAACTGATATACAGCTTGTCCAATAATGTTTTTCAACATAATTTCTGAAATTAAAGATTTAGTTCGACCGTAAGGCTTTCTTAGAAGTAGATCTTCTGTTGGACGCTCTGTAGCCAAAGCCAGTGAAGCAAGCGAGTCCATAATAAGATTCACCCATAGCATTTGAATTGCCTGTTTAATAAAATAAATATCAAATATATTTTAAGTAAGTTAAGTCAAGTGTCGCCCTACACTGATTGGTACATTTTGAATAGCACAGGCACTGATAAATGCACAAGTGACTGCTACAACGTTGACTGTCAACTGAAACTGCAAGAATTTGCAGATTGAATCGTAAACATTACGGCCCCAAAGAACGGCCGCAACAATGCTATTAAAGTTGTCATCTGTCAAGATAATATCTGAAGCATCTTTGGCAACGTCACTACCAGAAATTCCCATCGCGAACCCTACGTCGGCTATTCTCAATGCTGGACCATCGTTTGTTCCATCTCCAGTGGCAGCAACAACCTCCCGATGTTTACTTATTTTGCTGTCAATAATACCTGTTGAATAAAATAATGCTAATAATAATTAAAAGTATTTACAATAGAATATGGTTATGTTGGAGTTTTAGCCATGGTTTTCAGAGGTCGTACAAATGGAAGGTCACTGTAAGCAATGACCCACATTCACCAAGTTCGAAAAAATATGAAAACCTTGACAAATTATACCATCATAGGTTCATAAGGAAATAGCCAGAATGAAGCCCGAGCTTAATAGAAAGAATCCTACAATTTTTGAATAATTTGTTTGTTCTTTTAGTCTGCATTTATTAGAAAATGTCTTAATATTATATAAAATTAACATATTATATAAAAGTGTAACAATCAAAGGTTATAAGAGCAAAGAAAAACCGATACTTAATAGAAAATTATTTTATATTTTTTGAAAATAAAAACGTAAATTGTTGGTTTACCTTTTACAAGCATATATTTATCTGCAGGTGATGATCGGGCTAAAACTTTTAATTTTGGCCACACTTTATCGAATAAATGTTGCTGAAACTGAAAAATTATGTATTAATATTTGATTAAATGCATGCCTAAAGCAATATCAAGAACTGACCTCTCCTGATTTATCACGAATTTGTCTATTAAACTCTGTGCTTTCCAAAATGCAGTCGTTATCATTAATATTTTCAGGAGATATAATACCACATTTTATAGCAATAGACTTAGCAGTATTCACATTGTCACCAGTTATCATGCAAACAGCAATACCTGCCCTTTGGCACTTTCGAATGGCTTCTGGTACTTCGGGCCGAACAGGATCCTCGATTCCAACGATACATAAACATGTTAAGTCACTGACCACAGATTCTTCATCATCCCAATTTGGTTCGAATGTGATGAATTTTTGATTAGGAGCAGTTGGTTGGAATACAAAATCTCGATATGCTACGGATATAGTGCGTAAGCTATTCGAAGCCATAGATCCAATTATATCTTTTTTCATATGTTCACGCATTTCATTACTGATCGTTTGTATTTCCGCCTGCTGGTTATGTATATACGAACATCTGCAGGAAATGATTTAAACTATATATATATATTCATTTTAGTCTTTTAGTAAAATTAGGAAAGTCAAATTTTGAATACGATAAAATTTAAAGAGTCAATTGTGATAACTATAAACATAACACTCTATAAATTTCTTATACAAATTTCAATTTTGTATATCCTATATATATATTTCTACATCTATAAAAATTAAAATCGTATCGTATTCAGTCATTGAATTTCAATTTCATTATGGTACTTGTCAAGTATAATCTCTGCAGCTCCTTTTGTGTAGAGCCTAAATCCACCACCACGTCTTGGTATTACAGTGCTCATCGACTTTCTAACTGAATTAAATGTATAGACCTTTATAAATGTTTCCTCTGGATGCCTCTTTCTAAGTATTTCATAGTTAATCCCTAAGTCGTCGACAAAACCAAGAAGAGCACATTCAGTTCGGTTTCCAACTTGAATAGGAAGTCCACTTTGTTGCGGAGCTGACTGCAAAGCATTCATATATTTGAAAATCTTCTAAATAATATGCAAATTTCTTCAATACCAAAATGTTTGAGCTGTAAGATGTATTAATGGATATACCCTCGACTATTGCAAACGCTACAGTTGTTGGTATATCAGAGAATAAAGGCGACTCTTCATAGAAAATTCCACAAATATATGAATTGACGACGGTCATTCGATTTGTCGTTAATGTTCCAGTCTTATCGGAACAAATTATAGTTGCATTTCCCATAGTCTCACATGCATCCAGGTGTCGTACCAAATTATTGTCTTTCATCATTTTCTGTAATTCGAAAACGCAATGCTTGTTTCATAGGAATCGTATTACAAGTGTAACAAAAACAAATCGGATATACCTTTACTGAATAGATTAATGCAAGTGTAACAGCTAAAGGTAAACCTTCAGGAACAGCTACAACCAGAACTGTAATACCAATAATAATGCAGCTAACAAAATAACGAGTATGGCCTGCTTCCCACCCTTTCTCTTCCACGATATATGTCGTTATACAGAATCTGATTACTAATATAGCCATTATAAGAACAGCTAATGCTAAACCACTGTAACCGATTTGAATTGCTAATTTTGTCAATTTCGCTCTGAGTACTGAAGTTTCTGTTTTGTTTTGCGATATATTTTCTGGTAGTACAACTTTTTCAATTTTTTCAGTAACTACATCTTCTTCCTTCTTCTTCTTCTTCTTCATCTTCTTTCTTTTATCTAAAATAGAGAAAAACGTAATTATGGATAATTATTAGCGCAAATATATAGTATTATTGGAAAAGGATGGAAAAATTTAGCACAAACCGACTAATTATACAACATAAAATATATAATTCACATGGATTTAAAATAAATATCACAATTGAATTATTCACGATTTGTTGTACTTGCTTTACATAGGGCTGTCATAATTTATTAAACATTATTTGAATATATTTACTTAAGTATATATTTTTTGGAGCTCTAAACTACATGTTGGTATTTGGTAAATTTGGTTTTGTTTTGAAGATAATGGTATACTCGAAAAACGTAAGATGAAAATCAGCTAAACCAAGACCCACATACCATTAGTTTTTTGCTTATTGTCTTCCTTTTCGGCTGTTCCGAGTAATATGGATATAATACCAACTTGCGAATTAAGTCCAGTAGCAAGTACCAGCATTTTGCCGGAGCCTTCCATAACATTCGTTCCTGATAATAGGACGGGATTTTGTGCATCCTTTTTCACAGTTTCCGATTCCCCAGTCATTGGTGATTCATCAATCTAGAGAAACTTCAGCTAAAGATAATATTTTTTTTTTAATTTTAAATGTTAATGTTTCTACTCCTCCCTACAGTTCACAAATATTATAAAGAACGAATATTATTCCGTTCAAGAACACATTATTTACATATTCATTATAGAAGGTCTCTACCTTGTAGGGTAAAAAAATCTTATTTTATTTAATAGAATTTCTGCTTGGAAAAAATTAACTAATATACATAATTTGATGTGTAAATATTACAGAACACAAGTCAACAAATTTAATCTTTTTTTTTTTTTTGAGTCTGAGTAATACATATTTTCGTGTTGCTCCTGTCAAAATGAAAGGAAAAAGTGCCGTCATTTTGTTTAAATTTTATATTTGTGAAGGAAAAGTTGTGTCAAAAGTCTCATAAAATCTCGTGTCTGCGCTGTAAGTTATTAAAGGTTACAAATTATTCATTGTTAATAAAATTCTAATGATTTATTAACTTTATACAAGGTATTATTCACCGAGATTCACTATTGATCTTGTATTATAGATGTATGACTGAGCGCTGCGCGCTCTTTTCCCTCTATCTAAAAAACGATTGAGCGTATGAAGAAATGTTTGCAACATAAATTGTTCCAAATTTTATCCCCTACAATTTTTATAATACCTAAGTGTTAACATCATTGGAGCTGCAGAAACAGAGATAATTGCGAAAAACAGATTTTTGTGACCTTTGACCTTCAATAACTTACAACGCAGACACGAGATTTTATGAGACTTTTGACACTACTTTTAGAACGCCAAAATGAAGATATATAAAAGTTTCCAGCTTATTATCCCTCATTCCGAGGTGAAACCTCTAATATGACTGGACTATTAGATTCCTTTTACGAGTGATCATGTTGCTAAATATTCGCGAAAGTATAATATGATTTTTTTATACTTCCTACATAATAAAAAAAAATTTTTACTATAAGTAATAAAAAGAAAACCTTCAAATCACGACTTTGTACGATGATTCCATCTGCTGGCACTTTGTCTCCGTACTGAATGTGACAAATATCTCCAACAACAATATCACTGGATAATGTGTGTAATGGATATCCTTTTCGAATTACAATTAACTTATTTTGTCCCACAATACGTTTTTGCAAGCTGCGATATCGTCGCTCTTTTTCCCAGTCATTTAACGAAGTTATTGAGACAACAATCACGACTGTTATTATAATAGCCAAACCTTCAATCCAATTATGAGATGTATCTTCCTCATCGAATAATTCTTTGCAATATTAATGATATGAGCAAAAGATTAAATGTTTCTATAAGATACAACGCTTACCACCATCAAGATGACCTGGTCTGTAAAATGAAAGACCAATTGAAACTGCTGCCGCTGCCATTAAAATAATTAGTGTTACATCCTGTAGTGCTTCCCATACTAATAATAGGAATGATTTTCCTTTTTTCATTGATATATAGTTGGAACCAAAAATTCTCCGCCTATTCTCCAACTGATCTTCATTTTCATCTAAACCTTAAATATCAGAAAGTTATATTTATGAAGTTCAAGAACAGAACGTATATCTAATCTGTCACCATAGACTGGAGAGGTTTGTAACCTATCACAAATTTCATATATCCCTCCAAATTCAGTAACTTTCGCTTCCCCATATTTAATGATATCTTGCAAGTCTTCAACAGTCAAATCAAAAGTGCGTTCATCTTCTGTGGCCATTTGTTTTCAGTATGTATATCTATAAAACTAAAATACAAATTCATTTTAAAAATTTTTCGAATGTTTTTGAATGGATTTCTCGCGATTTCATAATATAAATTAACATCTTTAAAACTTTTTAAGATTTATATTATTTTATGTAAAAAAAATTGAGTTATGGTTTTTACAAACAACATTATTATTTTCCCATTTTAAATTCGCTCTTCGAATAATAGGAAGCTTCTAAAAATTATAAACATTTTACTCGAACTAACTAAGCAATCCTCTTTCAAAAAACATTTCTTTGTGAGGAATCAACACCACTAATGTGTTCCTTAAGCTAAGCGAACAAATGCAAATGTTCAAACACATGGAATTAATGTTTTTGATTAATGTGTACGCATTGCAAATGCAAACGATTATCTTTTATACCCTATATTCTCGTTCACTGCTAAGCTGCATGTGCAACAGATTCGAAAGTGGACGCACACAAATCATTAGCAAATGTTAATCAAGAAGCAAAACAAATTTTCGAAATGTATAAGTAAATTTAAATGAAAACGATTGCGTTTGTTGATCGTGTTCTTGTATTTCAGTTCGATTGAGACATTTTTGCCCCAGATTTTACTTTGGCTTGTTTTTGACGTTTGACGTTGAGGCAAAGTGTTTAGAAGAAACTCGTCTTGGGGTTTCCTCAAACAGAACTACACAGACTGTGCTACACATGTACTGAAATTTTCCATCTTGAATGGAAAACACGCAAATGCAAGGACCTTTGATTGAAAACAAATATACAGGGTGTTCAGAGGTGGGAGGTCAATACTGAAGGGGGTGAAAGGTCAGACCGAGACAAGCAAAAAATCGTATGGGTGGGGGGGGGGGCATCTCGCACCGTTTGGCAGTTACAGGGTGATTCGTAAATCAGGATTTTGCCTTATATGGGAACCGCTCTTGTATTTTTATCTTTTTTTCTACGCATCGCAGCGGCCCCAAACTGATTTCAAAAAATCACTATGCGGAAGCCCTTTCCAAAAAAGTTTACACCACCCCCCTATCCCCAACCCCTTGGCCACAATCCCCCCTGGAAGTTGAAAAAATTAACTTTTATTTCACGATTTTTCACCTCTCGGCCCACTTTTCTCCGAAATTCATGTTATTAACATACCTACTTTTTATTTTTTTTAAGTTGCACATCTAATTACCTTTCCAAAAAGGTGCAACATCTAGGTAGAAAAGGGTTGCAAAAGTCCTGAAATTAAAACATCCTCACAGGTACCTAATTACTTTATTGCACCATAATGAAAAAAATCGTTAAGTAAACAATTTTTATGACAGCAAGTTCGGAAATGTTTGTTTAGGAAACAGAGGTAGTACATTTTTATTATTTCAGCAAAACAGTAATAAAATAATAAATGTAATCTCGTTAAATAGCGTTATTAGTTTATTATATCCAGTATTGACTCCTAAGTATCCTGACGCTCCGTTTCTAATACCTCCTATGAATTATGGTATAAAAATGGGTAAGTTTGAAAGGACATTGACCACAGTTGAAGAAGCAAGCGATAAAACTGGGTGTTTAATAGAAAAAATTAAGATAAAATGGCAGAATTCAGTGTGGAAGAGTCTGCCGATATAATTTACGTGTACGGTTTAGTAGACGGAAATGATAGTGAGGCCGTACGACAATACCAAAGGAGATTCCCGAATCGACGTGTACCCGACAGAAGTGTATTTTCAAGGACTTTCAGAAGGTTAAAAGAAACCGGAAGTGTAACCGCCCCCAGAGCAGAAACGCGGTCAGGAACATCGGCCGATTCAGCGGACCCCGACCAACAAATCCTCAACATCGTCAGGAACAGCCCTGTAATAAGCATCAGGCAGGTCGCACGAAGGTCAGGATTGTCTTCAGGGAGAGTTTGGACCGTTGTGAACCGAGAGGATATACATCCATACCACCATATCCCGGTCCAAGCACTACAGGAAGGAGATTCCGAAGGACGATTGCAATTTGCACTTGGCTGCTCGAGTCTGACATCGAAAACAGAAGGTTTCTAGACCGAATTCTGTGAACGGATGAATCGCAATTCACCCGGGATGGCATCACAAACTTCCACAACCTCCACACCTGGTCAGATGTGAACCCACATAGGACCAGGTGTCGGTCCTTCCAGCAAAGATTTAGTGTCAATGTCTGGACTGGCATCATCGGCAACCAGTTGATAGGACCCTTCATCTTGCCCCAAGTGCTGAATAGTCAGCTATACTCGGACTTTTTGGAGAATACCCTTCCGGATCTGTTGGAGGACATCCCCCTGGTCACCAGAAGCGCAATTTATTTACAGCTCGACGGAGCACCTGCGCATACTGGGAACATTGTTAGGGCAAGGTTGAATGAACATTACCCAGAGCGCTGGATTGGACGAGGTGGACCGATTCCTTGGCCTGCTAGGTCACCGGACCTTACTCCACTGGCCTTTTTCTTATAGGGAATGATGAAAGATGAAGTTTACTCAAGACCAATCAACACCAGAGAAGAATTAGTTACCAGGATTGTGACTGCAGCCACGAAAATACGGGAGAGACTGGCTACCATAGACCTCAAACGTGAAATAAAACGAAGGCTACTTGCATGCATCGAAACTGGCGGAGAACATTTTGAACAGCTTTTAAAGGACAAACGTTTTAATTGTAATTAGTTTTTAAGCGAACAAAATGTATTTTTTAGTAAACTTAAGTATAATTTCCTAAAACTTCGAATTATCATGATATTCTGTAAAAGGATTTTTGTAAATAAATTTTCGTATCCTTTTCCTACCTGGGCATGTTGCACCTTTTTGGAAAGGTAATTAGATAGGCAACTTAAAAAAAATAAAAAGTAGGTATGTTAATAACATGAATTTCGGAGAAAAGTGGGGCGAAAGGAGAAAAATCGTGAAATAAAAGTTAATTTTTTCAACTTCCAGGGGGGATTGTGGCCAAGGGGTTGGGGATAGGGGGGTGGTGTAAACTTTTTTGGAAAGGGCTTCCGCATAGTGATTTTTTGAAATCAGTTTGGGGCCGCTGCGATGCGTAGAAAAAAAGATAAAAATACAAGAGCGGTTCCCATATAAGGCAAAATCCTGATTTACGAATCACCCTGTAACTGCCAAACGGTGCGAGATGCCCCCCCCCCCCCCCCCCCCCACCCATACGATTTTTTGCTTGTCTCGGTCTGACCTTTCACCCCCTGCAGTATTGACCTCTTACCTCTGAACACCCTGTATATACACACTTACCAAATTTGCTTGCAAATTTACAACCGCATGTGCAGAAGGGATAACTATGCAAGCAAACAATAGCAAACGCATTTGTTTATTTTACTACCATTTACATTATGGCAAATCGCTTCGTTGACTTTTGTTGTGGAGCCTAGGCAGACACTTTCAAATGCCTTCTTTCGGTATTGAGACTTCCATAAACGAATTCTCCTATATGCGCAAGTGTGTGCGTTTGTTTGCTCAATGTGTACCCACCTTTAGAATATTATCGCAAAAAGCCTTTACGCATTTCAAAAATTCTTCTTAAGTTGAATTAATTACGCTCTTTCAAAAAATATTAATTCGTGAAGTATCAAAACTCTTCCTAATTAAATTAATTTCTCCAATACATACTCTATTTCTCAACGCGTGGCATGTAGGAGGATTAACACTTTTTGGAGCACCTAATTTCATTTTTATCTCTCAAATTTACAAAAAGTAATTGAAGTGAAACTTATGGGTGTATGTATATTTATATCTACTTTAATTTAAAACAATTTTCACCACTGCAAGGATAAAGATTACTGCTCTCTTTATTTTTTTATATTAAGTTTTATGTTACAGACTTTAATTCATCTTATGATAATTCAATATTAAAAAAAATTATGTCCAATTTTCGAAGAAATTCCTTGTAATGTTTTAAAAATCTCTCAAATCTCTATTAAAAATTTTATAGCGCTAAAAGTTAGAACAAAATCAAAATCAGGTTTTCATGAATAACTCGTAAATTATCTCTTCGATGGTAGCTGTTATAAAATTTGAAGTTCAAAACTCTGAAGCTTTAATTTTGAATTGTTGTGCTGCCATGCAGACATTCTCTGTTACTTTAAAATAAGTAAATAGAACAAAATTTTAAGAAAAAAAATGTTAAGGGAAAATATTAGGTAAATTGCCGAAGAAGTCCCACTCCACAAGTTAGTCCATTTTGTCAAGGTTTATGTGCCCTGTAAAAAGCAACACCTTCAAATATGGGCAAATGTGAGAGGAAAAAGCTTTTCCCATTTATTCTTAAGTGTTTGCTTAAGTCCAAAGTCCAAATGGAGCCATATGAACTGACAATGGAACACCACCGACAGCAGTTTCTCGCATAATGATAAATCTTGTTAGCGTGCATTTGCATTAAAAAGACGTGTGCGTACTCGAGGTGCTTTCAGGCGTACTCGGTTTCCTGGTGGGCAAAAGGAAGAAAGTGGATTACTGTCGAATTTCATAAAAACGCTCTGGCAGAAACTTCAGGTATAATAAATACCATTCCTTGCTCCGGAGTACGACCTAATTTGATAGAAATACGGAATTATATATTTAAAAGGGTTTTCTGCTTTCCCTTTGAAAGCCGGCATTTTACCAGAGATTATGATAAGGAACTTGCTGGCCGTTCGTTAAAATGTGGCTTCTTTTAATTCTGCGTGCGTGGTGCTATCACAGGAGGCACAAAATACCCCCTTATCCTGGTAATTTATTATTCCTCTAAGAAGAAGCTAAAAGGCTAATGCGATGCTTTCGGATAACGAGAGCAACTCCAAAAATTCAGAAACATGTAGTTGGCATTAGCCCCACCTTAATTTCTGGCCTTTTTGAGATCCATATTCAGATGCCGCTTCTACACTTAATGGACTGGAAGATTTGCCCTCTTATCAGCGTCATAAAAATTGCAGTTGGTATAGTATTCTAAGGGAGAATTTAAGAATACCCAGAAGCTGCGGTAATTTGAAAAGAATTGAAAGAGTTTTTTTTTTTTCAGTAAAATTAGCGTGAAATATTGAACCCAACATTTTTAAAATTCAGAAAAAAACCTTCAATTTATATTATTCTTTGATACGAAAAAATTACATTTGGCTTTCGAAGAAGGATATCAAGAATAATGAATTTTTTCAATCGGGTGTATCGAGTGTAAGAATAAGTGCCTGGTGACCCTTCAATTGTCTTATCACCTTTGACAGCTGTGGACATGAAGAAAAAATAATCGCACCGAGTTGGAGTTTAGCAAATATTCTCTTCGCCATTTTGTCCACCATTGTTACACTTTTTTTTAACAATAATAAAAATTATCAGAAGAAAATTGGAAAATTCTTTTCCGACAAGGATTTTATAGCAAAATCTTTAATACCAAAAATTTAAACGCATTTTTGAACAATAATTTATTCTCGAGTTATTCATGTTCAAAGTTGAAAAAGACGTTTTTTTCAATCGATTCAAAATAATGGCAAGAAACTTTTAAAAAAGCATATAAATTTTTATAATAGTTTCTCTCATAAAAAAAAAAAAAAAAAAAAAAAAAAAAACACCCCGTAGAACTTCAAAAATATAAAAACAATTAGGGGATCTAATTCTTTTTCCTTTGAATGGGTTTTGAGGCTGTATTTGCGGTTAGGAATAAATTTTAGTGAAGAATTATTAAAGAAGAAAATATAAGTTTTAATTTGCGCCTAAACCTATCTTTCTACGACCATTTTTCCCTGAGATATAAATTCAAATTTTGTATGATCCCTTAATTATAGATATTTTTACACATTTTATCCCCAATACCAGAATAAAAATAAACCTAGTTTTGACTAGTGTGAATACTTTAATATCTACAAAGATTTTTCCCATTTATAAGTATTAGATTTTTCTCAATAGATTCAAAAACAAAAATATTTGATAAGTTAATTTTAATTTTTAATTTTAATTTAATAATATATAATATTCAAGACTAGCAATAATCCAAATCAGTCGAACATTATGAAGTAATTTCGTGGCAGTAAATTGGATCGCGTAAACATGAAGAAAATAAATCGTGACGAGCTTCGTAAAGCACTTTAAAAATAAAAAAGTGATATAACTGAAAGAATTATTCCGCTTTGTCATTAGTATGCATCGATGTCAGATCGATTACGTGCAGACATAAGTAAGACCTGATTTGAAAAATAAAGCTTCATAGGCAAAAGAAATCATGTAAATGAAGGAAGCTCCCCAAAGAGATCCGTCCGAGATGTTGGTGCTGAGTAAAGTTACGAATAAAATGAGGAACATATTATATACATATATAATCTCACATAAAAATTAGGTTCAGAGCTCTTCATTATTCTTAAAACTAATTTCTTTATTTCCAAATTCAATGAGACAAAACTATTTGCATTCACATTTTATTTGGACGAAAAGAATACTTACAAAAAAGAAAACTTTTATTCCACAATGGTGAAATAAAGAAATTCAAAAAGTTAAAACTTGACTAACAAAGTTTTAAGAATGTACTAAGTCTCGAAATCTCTTAATTAGGTCTGCAATTCCGAGCTGTCGCCAAGACTTTTAAATATCTTCAATAAGTTTCAGGACAGCATTTGCGCTGAATCTAAATCATTCTGGAATTTTATCAAGATGAAACGAAGATAATATGTTTTTCTGTCTTTCCTTAATTACGGAGATAAATGGTTATAATGCAGCAGTTATATGAATAATCATTTTGAAAATTTTTTCCATTAACATTTAAAAGGTTCACAATTGACCATGTCATGGTTGCATTTCAGGCTTGGTAAATTTTCTAGACTCTCAACTCTAATATTCCTATAAATGCTCAATTCCAAACCTTCGCAATTTCACAAGTTATGGAGATATTAAAGTAATACTAGAGACATACTATGAACGAAAATTAGAATTTCGAGGACTTATTAATGTTCTAATTCTTTTGATTTTCATTTTGAACACAACGTTCAGGGTAGATTTTGTTAATAGTATATAATTACTAGTTAAATAAACTAGTATCGCTTGTCGGAATTTATTTGTATACAAATTCTTAATTCATAACTTAACGCTATGAGGCGCTATGTATTTGTTTGCATAACTTTTTTTTTTAATTTTAGAATTCTCCCATGCAAGGAAACCAAATGGAATAGATAGTCATGACCTTAACCCATTAATGCGCAAAACGAGGATTTTGTGCACGCAAGTTCAATTGTACGATTCGAATAGCAAATTGGGGCGATTTTCTTCCAAATTCGTACGTAAGGGGGTTTTGGGTGTGCTCTTTCAGAATCTTGCATTTGTTTTGAATAAAAGCTTCAAAAACCGTATTATTTTTTGGGTTTTATCAAAAAAATGCTGATTTTTTTTTGTCACTTTTCTTTTCAAAGTCGATTATCTTGTCATTGCTGCTATTGAATGATCGTATAACCACCAGCAATCGCGGTCCGAATTACTAAACTTTCTCTAACCATGGTGTTGAAAGTTTTTTTTTGCTTTGGTTTTTGCAAAATGGCCATTTTGTACAGCAATGTATTAAAAACTTCGCTATTTTTTTTACACGAAAAGTATCAATTGCTTTTACAAAAAATCGAATTACCATTACAGTTACTGGTACTGGTACTTCACCATTACTGTAATCACATGAGCATTACTTAGCATTACTCGCCATTACTGGCATTACTTACTCACATGAGCATTATTTAGCATTACTTACCATTACCAGCATTACTTACTGCTCAGTATAGCAGTAGTACTCAGCCTTACTCAAAATTATTACAATAAACATGTTTTAATGAAAATTAAAATATATATATATATGAATTCATATAAAATCGAAGATTTTATTAACAAAATGTAAAAAAAATACTTTCAAATTGGCATTTCTTATTACGAGTAATGTTGAGTTCTGCTGTATAAGTCTGAGGAATGCAAAGTACTGCCGTGTAATGCTACGTAATTCCGAGTAATACTAGTAATGCCAAGTAATGCTAAGTAATGCTCATGTGATTACAGTAATTGTGAAGTACCAGTACCAGTAATTGTTAATTCGATTTGCTTGCATTACCATTACTAGTAATAGTACTGGTAATCATCTTTAAATTGCATTACTTGTAATGCCTACGTTAATGCATTCCAATACTTGTAATGCCTACGTTAATGCATTCCAAAGTAATGCAATATTTTACAGCTCTGCCTATTATAAGACTCGGGGTATTTTGGTAAAAACTATTCCTATTTTCTATCTAAAAAAACTCTTACTTAGATGATTTTTATTGTGACCGAAATTAAGGTTTTAAATCTGTTATTTTAAAACCGTGTAAAAGCGAAATCGTGGAAGAAAAAGTACAGTGCAAATCAGGGGATAGGTGTATTTATATAGAGCCGTTCATATGAGCTGATTTGGTTTGAAGTTTTACGAACCTGTTTGCTTGTTTTTTATATCAAATTAGTACATACTATATTGCAAAGAAGGATCTTAAATATACTATTAAAGTGTTTTTTAGTTATTATTTAAATGTGAATAGTACAATGGTACCTACAGATTTTATTTATACGACAATATAAACGAAGTATAAGTATTCAAATTATTTGTATGTTTTCTTTTGTAATTTCGCCAAAATCAAAAGTCGAAACTTTTAGGAAATTACATGATTTGGAACGTAATTTTTTAACCCAAATCATTAGTGTTTTGGCTCCGTACACTGTAATACACATGGTGATTAAATAAAAGGCGAAAATTGTTTTCAATGGAGTCCATCCTTTTTCGGTGTCTTTCTAACACCTAACTATTTTCGGTTAATAAACGTAAGTAATCTAATAAAATATTTAATCTGAACGAAAAGGCTTAAACACCTTTCATAAAACAATTACGTTCCAATAAAATAAAATAATGTCGAAATAAAGGACAGTTACTTGTATCTTATCCATTCGAGCAATATTTCACCCTACACGTTATTAAATAATTTAATAAATATAACCCCGATGGTATGTGTTAGGCACTATTAAGTGTAAATATATTACACCAGATATATAATTATATTATTATATCAATCAGGATTCTTCGATGAAAACCAGAATAAGTTAGGTATATCACACTTTATAAATTGCGCTAAGATAACACAAAGAAATACAAACGTTAAGTTGTAAATAATTCTCTATTATATATATATAAATACTTCACTCTGATATTTATCTTCTCATTTAAAACACTTTTCCTACTATAAAGGATAAATTTAAAACGCTTCAAATTTTAAAATTTCATTCATGTCTATCCAAGACATTACTATGATGAAATTTGATTTTCTTAATTAACTACATTCTTGCAAAAAATATTTTACTTCATTAGTCATTATACAAGCAATATTAGCAGTTATAAAAATCGGCGAAAATATAGTACAATATTTGTAAAGATACACACATATGAAAGGTGAATTAGGTTCCTAGGTAGAAGAATCATTATTACACTATAAATTTGTTATTTTGAAACCTTTAACGTTGAAAAATTTTGTGCCAATGAGGGTGTGATTTTTTCAAATTTTATTTACTCCAAGTGGATAAAAATATAGCAATATTCGCGTTACGGTATTGGAAAATGTTTACTGTATGGAAACATTATATTAAATAGCCTTTTTTCGTGACAAGGCATCTTAATGATTTGGTTAATGAAGCCTTCCCTAATAATTAGATTAAAAAATGTTACGTTGTTTAAAAAACACGAATTTACCCATTATAAAAATATATGTAATATATACTATACATACACATATAAAAATTCAAAATTGAAAGGACTTCTTCAAATTTCATACAAAACAAGACAGACTTTTTGTTTTTTATTCCAAAGTTGTGCACTTGCAACAGAAGATAAACGATAAACTTTCGTCGTATCGCAACAACGAAAAATAACAACAAAGTCTTCCATAACCAAAAGTTTGTGCCTTCTGGAACTGGCGACAATATTTTCAATTTTAAGATCACCTGGTTTCATCTTGCTTTCAATTTCGTTTCCCTGAGCTTAACTGCTCAAAGTTTAATAAGCCCTCTGTGACTACTCCCTGTAATTGGATACCTCCCCATACATTCTTTAAAGCATAAAGTTAAATTGAATAATTACATTTAAGGGAATAATTTCATATTCCGTTTGAGATATATAATAGACTGGCTCCCCACATTCGTGGAGAAAGCAGAGCGATGCCCCAATTTCGAGTTATCGTAACTTTTCCTTTGGTCCCAGCTATTGTCTCGTGTAGTGGCAGATGTTGTGAAAAAGTTTTCATATCCAGTTTATTTCGTAATAATATCCCCTGCGTATTTCTGGAGCCATTGACCCA
Organism: Dysmachus trigonus; assembly: GCA_949715965.1. Lineage (NCBI taxonomy): Eukaryota > Metazoa > Arthropoda > Insecta > Diptera > Asilidae > Dysmachus > Dysmachus trigonus. The sequence continues at coordinate 35,692,750 of OX454319.1, forward strand.
GGCCTGGACGACCTTTAAACTTTCCCCGTAATCTTTCCGACCGTGGATTAGTCCGAACCTCAGGAGTTGAACGTTCTTTTGAGACTGGAAATCCCACAGTTTTCGCAGATTCTGAAAGTTTTGTTATACTATAATATGAAATATTGGGGGAATTGCGCTTGGGTGGGGCTTTTTTCGAGGAGGAGCGATTTTCTCAAAACTTAGTTATAGAGGTTTTCAAAGGGCAAAACTACCATCCGCCCTTTTATGTATCCGAAAGCACAGAATGCCCTCTGTGCTAACGTTCTGCTGAGTCACATGTGTGCACATGAAATGGCACTTCAGCCTACTTTTCACCTTTCTTCGATCGCAGAATAGTGCTTATTTGGAGCTTTTATTTTTGTTTTTTTTTTCTGCCAAATCATTTGATATCTTCTGCAAATATGCCGTAGCCTTTAAATATGTGTTTAATATAAGCGTTGAGACGAACAAATATTATACTAGGCACTGTGCCCGGGGAGCCCCCTTGTTTGCTTTTCATCCTTTCTGCGCTCAATGAAGGACAAACACTTCGGCGCACAGCAGCCAGCCTGGACCTGCTCCGTCTTCGAGAATAATTTTTGTCTTTTCTGCGGATTCTCGGTTACGATAATGTCAGGATTCTGGCAACTTCCGGTATTTCATAGTGCTTTACACTCCATACAACCGTGCAGGTCCCGTCATCGCCGGGCTCCCCAGATATGAGTGCAAAGTTGAGATTTTGTTAGTGTAAGCTGATTTGCGAGAGGACGTGACTGTCCCCATGAAGAGGGTAATTCTGGGCCATAAAAATTTCTGATAAGAAAATTTTACATTTATAGCTAAGTTGGTGCTGTTGGGTAGTGGTCCTACCGACGCGACACTCAACCTATTCTTCAAGAACGAAATCTCACAGATTCTGGTAGATGATACAATATATAATAGTATGTAACGGGCGACGGATAACTAAAAATGCACGCGAAATTTATTGTGCTTAAGATATTGTCGGATTTTAAAATTTGAGAGCTTTTCGCAATAAATCACGCAGTTACGGTATCTCAAGTGTAGCAAAATTTACTGCCTAGAATCCTTAAAAAAAGCTGTTTTTTAAGCATAAATTAACGAACATTATTGTACATAGACGACGTTAAAGCAGAGAGTAACCGATACTACTTTAAGTTTTCAAATAAGACCACAGATTTTCTCAAAGCAATCAGAATTGTCGGGCTTCAAAAGGAGTATTTATTATAAAGGGAATTTTTTAAGCTTACAAGGAAGGTATACCAAAGTATCACTGCCGATTTTGTTGCGACTGAAATATGTTCTTTTTTTTTGCCGTTAAGCATTTTTTTTGGGTGAAATGTACCCCTAAAGATAACTACCTAACAAATAGACCGCCAAGATTGTCCGCTTCCGATTTCAATGATTGTTATATATGTTGTTATATTTGAGTAAGTGAGTAATTACCCAAAATGAATTCACGCGACGCTCAATAGTTTCAAAGTTGCTTCTACCAAGCAATTTAAATATAAGTTCAGTTTGCATGCGGTTGGCAAGGCTTAGTCTAGTGGGCATCGTGACGTGGCTCGTATGTAAACGGTCAGGGTTCGATTCCTGCCAACGTAATTTTTTGTTTGTTTTATTATATAAGTCACAAATAATGTAATTAATTTTTCCTAGAACTAGAAAAAAAAATATCAATAAAAACGTTGATAATTTTTGAGTAAATTAAAATAACATATACTTCTTTTATAAAATTCCTGAATAAATTTTTTAATTTCATAAAAAAATAATTATTAATTGATTAATTAATTATTTATTCTGATTTTAAATTTTTTTAGCTACCTTTCTTTGCTTCAACATTTTCCAAGTAAAAAGAATAAAAATATCAATGAAAAAGTCGTTAATTTTTTTGTAAATTAAAATAACATATCCTTCATTCATAAAATTGATGAATAAATTTTCTAATTTCATAAAACAAATAAAATAAACGAATAAAATAGTAAAAAAAAAAAATTTACGTCAGCAGGAATCGAACCCTGACCGTCTACGTGTCAGGCGGACAATCTTGGCGGTCTCCTTGTAAGACAGTTTGACGTTACGTCAAAATATTTTTTCAAACGATTAAATGAAAATAAAGAATGATGAAAAGTGCATATAAGTGCACATTCAATCAATCAATATCGGTTCATGATATATATAATTTCCCTTATTTTTGCACATCTCGGTGTTTGAGTTTGTTCCCTCAAGGTAAGTTTGATTTCATATGCTATTCTTTCAATTTTTTATAATTTTGGGTTATTGGTTTGCCCCGATTCACAATGCCTCATGTCTTTTTCTTCACTGATGACAAAAAAAATAATTTTCTAAAAATGTTCCGAATGTGTAAAACTTAAAGCCGCGTAACAAAAATGATTCGGATAAATATAAGCCCTTAAAAAAAATTTAAGGATATTTTCTTTTTTTTTCGGCCGGCCAGCCATCTCCGACGAACAATGAATAAAATTTGTTTAAATAAATTAGACTTTTCCTTCAAAAGAATAAAACGTTCGTCTTATGCAATAAAGTCAGTCAAAATTAGCCTCTCTTATTAAGCAGGTATATTTTCATTCCCGAAAACGTTGATATATTTACAAGATACAAATTCAGAATCATGTTCGCAAGCACCGTCTGAGGCAGTGTAAATCGAGCCATATATATTATCAGAATTCTTATTTTGAGAATATATAATAATAAAAATACAACCAAAATGCGTTTTGATATTGTTGTTTAATCAAATCAATTTATTGTAGCTTGGGCCAGCCCAGCGATTGATTGGGATTTTCCGATCGACGTTAAGTTCTCAACGATTGGAAAAATTGAGTCGTATCTGAATTAGCTAAGCGCTCGGTCGCGATCTCGATCTGGGAAATAATAGTCCGCAGTCCATCGCCCTTTTTTTGTGTTGATTACTAACAGGCTAAATTTTCGTGAGCAGCTTCCTTTCGCCGAGACGCCCAAATTTTCTATCTGCGAAAATTCTCGGAACAGGTAGCTAACAAATTGCGGAGGCGTCAAATATGTCGATCTGGTGAATGTAAAAATTTTAATACTAACAGTTATTTTTATAGTTGAATCTAGAGATAATGTGATAACAAACACGAAAAAACGTTTGTCCTACAAAACCGATGGTTTGACGGCGGGAGTCCCCCACCCTCAACATGTCGAAATGAAGAGTAGTCCAAACTGACTACTAACAACCTGAATTTTTTGGTATCGTTTAATGAATGTATTTTAAATTAAATGACAACATTGTCCTACAAATTAAGCGGTATGTTTGTCCAGTCCTACGCACGGAAGTTGTCAAAATAATGTAATTTTTTTTTTCATTACTAACTGTAGGTCAAAGATAACATATGATAGATTAGTATATTGTCTGCCCAAATTAAGTAGTGTCCTACAAAAATATTGGTATGTATCGCTAGACCTACAAACTTTCTGAAAATAACTGATTACTTGCTATTTGCGGTATTGGCATATTAATATATATATATATATGTAGAGTTATGAAAAAAAAAATCTTTTTTAAATAGCCATAAACAGATGTGTATAGATTTAATGGTTCAATACCTTCAATTTCATTGTGTATAAAAAAAAATAAAAATGCACTTTTTTATTGCACACAAATTTATTAAAAAAAATTATTTGTTTATACAAAAAACTAAATTATTTGTCATCAGATTCGACAGTCCTTAACTTCTTTGATTTTTCCATTAATTTTGACTTTTTTAATGTTCTTGTACTAGAAATTAAATATTTTATTTTTTTTAATGGCTGTATCAAACCTATCCGGTGTTGTTCGATTCTCAGCAATGAAGTTGGTACGTTATTTTTCGCCCTCAATTTTCAACTGATGACAAAAATTTATATATTTCATTGTCCACCAACTGTCTTTTCAAAATATTATAAAGATGGTCTATTGGCAATTCTAATGAGAAAGAGCTGGTGTACTGGTTTATTGCTTGTAACAATATTTCGAAGTTTTTAGCCGATTTTACAATTGCAGACTTCTTTAAATCTTCAGTCATAATGTTCTTTAGTTTTAAAATGAAATATTGCACTCAAACGTGTCTTGATCTATAACGACGATCCTATCTCAGTTAAAAAAGTGTTAAAGTGTCCTTGACTTACCTCTTTGCTTCCGTGCACTTTTTCGAGTAATCAAATAGAGTCACTCAGGATATCGATTAAAAAGGTGGTTTCTTTGATGAAAAGAAATTGCGGCAAGATATATATACTTATTTAATCTTTTATATTATATAACTAGCTGGGTTACCCGGTTTCACCCGGCGTTGGGTAAATACTTACTAATTAAACACTTCTCAAATGTTCTAGTTTGTTATATCCTAGAAATTGTTTCAACCCGAAAACCCCTTTATGGATGCGCTATCTTGAATTTCCAAATCTTAATAATATTAAAAATTAGTGGCCTTAAAATAATTATTGTACCAATTTTCATTCAAATCCGTTGAATTCGAGAAATGTTGGTCGCCATATTGGATCCGCCATATTGAGTTTGGAAATGTTTCTAATATTCGAAATTAGTGGCTCCGGAATAATCATTGTACTAATTTTAATTAAAATCCGTTGAAATCGAGACATTCGGTTGCCATATTGGATCCGACATCTTGGATTTACAACTTTTGATAATATTCGGAACGTATCCTCAGAATAATCATTCTACCAATTTTCATTAAAATCTGTTGAAATCGAGACATTCTGGTCGCCATGTTGGATCCGCCATGTTGGATTTGGAAATTTTGCTAATATTCAAAATTAGTGGTCTCAGAATAATCATTGTACCAATTTTCATTAAAATCCGTTGAAATCGAGAAATCTTGGTCACCATATTGGGCCCGCCATCTTGGATTTGTAAATTTTGATAACATTCAAAATCAGTGACCTCAATATAATCATCGTACTAATTTTCCTTAAAATCCGTTGAAATCGAGAAGTATTGGTCGCCATATTAGGTCCGCCATCTTTGATTTGTAAATTTTGATAACATTCAAAATCAGTGACCTCAAGATAATAATTGTACTAATTTTCATTAAAATCCGTTGAAATCGAGAAATATGGTCGCCATTTTGGATCCGCCATCTTGGATTTCTAAATTTTGATAATATTAAAAATCAGTGGCCTCAAAACAATCATTGTACTAATTTTCATTCAAATCCGTTGAAATCAGGAAATCTTGGTCGCCATATTGGATCCGCCATCTTGAATTTCTAAATTTGGACAGCGGATTTGAAATCCCCATCCCGCAAAACCCCTATGTACCAATTTTCATAAAAATCGCTTCAAATTTAAAATTTTCAGCCGCCATCTTGGATCCGCCATTTTTAAACCCTACGTATTAACCGAAAAAAATTAGCCTATATGTTAAGTCGGAATATGTACTACCTTCGGACAAAAAATGAAAAATATCGATGCAAGCGTTTAGGCGTGATTGAGCAACAAACAAACAAACAAACGAACTTTCATTTTTATATATATATATAGGGATAAAATATTCAACGTCAAGCAGCACGTTAAAAATTTCAAAATAAGTCTTTTTTATTTTTTTATCAATTCATACCGCTTTTTTTGTAGGACATTAGCAAAATAGTGTTCCACATTAGATTCCCAAGAGAAACAAATTAAAATTAGGTTGTTAGTAATAAAAAAAAAATTTACGTTAATTTGACAACTTCCGTGCGTAGGACTGGACAAATATACCGCTAAATTTGTAGGACAATGTTGTCATTTAATTTAAAATACATTCATTAAGCGATACCAAAAAATTCAGGTTGTTAGTAGTCGGTTTGGACTACTCTTCATTTCGACATGTTGAGGGTGGGGGACTCCCGCCGTCAAACCATCGGTTTTGTAGGACAAACGTTTTTTCGTGTTTTTTATCACATTATCTCTAGATTCTACTATAAAAATAACTGTTAGTATTAAAATTTTTACATTCACCAGATCGACATATTTGACGCCTCCGCAATTTGTTAGCTACCTGTTCCGAGAATTTTCGCAGATAGAAAATTTAGGCGTCTCGGCGAAAGGAAGCTGCTCACGAAAATTTAGCCTGTTAGTAATCAACACAAAAAAGGGGCGATGGACTGCGGACTATAAGAAATTTCGCCCTGTGGAACGTAGGATGTCGTGCCAATATGTTAAGTCAAGTGTAGTTAGCAGCAATCAACAAAATAAATAATTATTATAGAAAGGCTCCCCCCTGTGTATCGCTGCCATCAATCCCCAACTAGAAGCACAGGAGTTAAATTTCCCATTCTGATACAGAGAAACACTTAGAATTTAATTTTCTATCAGACTGAAATTTTGCAATATTATTGAACAGATTCGTAAAATATTTACCCTTTCTCCGATAATTTTATTTTTTAATCAAAGCGATTGTCAGGGCACTTCAAGTTTCTCTCTTTTGGTAAAATCTTTTCTTGATATTATCTGTCATTTACATTACCCATTAAATAACAATTTCTTCATCAGCTGAAAACTCTGTCATATTTTGAAACTAAGAACGCCCACTAACACGACTGTTATGCAATAAATTTATGACAAATCAGCTGATTTCTGTGCACTGCACCTGCTATTATTCCTATACGACAAGTAGTATTAAGCAAGTGCATGGCACGCCGTTTTGCTATTTAATAGTGAGCATTATGTTGTGGAAAAATTAAAATAAATTATCAAGAAATGATTCGTGACCTTTTTTATTATATCTTAAAATAATAAAACTTAACTTAAATTATGACTATCATAAAATTAATTCCAAGTACATAGGAGAAACCCTGAATTATTATTATTGTATAGGCATAATATTAGTTAATTTCAGTATGCACTGACATAGTTTTATCGTATTATTTTATGTCATTACAAAATAATAATTCAATTCATTTATATTTTCATAGGTTGTAGGACTATAATTATGTTTTGATGAAGTAAATTATTAAATGTTTGTTTGAATAGAGTAACTAACTTCAAGCCTGTCTGACAATAGAAGAATTTCATGAATTATTATGATACTGTACTGAAAATTCAATTCGTAATTTAAATACTAAAATACGATTATTCGTTTTATCTTGATACAAGAAAAATTTAACGAATTTTTATTATGTACACAATTTTAAATCATGAATTATCATAAATTATTTACATAATTTCACTTTTTGATTATTATCATTAATATTATTTTGATTTTGAAAATTATATACATAATTTTATTTCTTTAATTAAGATTTCTTAAATAAAATTATTGAAATAAACTTATTTACGTCATTTAAAATCAAGTATAAAAATTCACGAATTAAAAATCTTGAATTAAAATTATGTACATAATTTAAATTTTATTATCAAGCAATACAAATTTTTAAGTTAAAATATTTTTATGCATGATTTGATTTTAGATTATTCAATTGAAATTATTCTTAAATCTTGTGATAATTCCTTTTTATGAACAGTAAGTAATTTCCCCGTGAATAATTTTTTTAAAAATATTTTTCGATTAATAAATTATAGTCAAACAAACACAAATGAAAATAACACATGGATAGCTAGGTAGGTACATATTTATACTTTTCTGACGGACTATTTCAAATTTTAACTGGATAATAATGTTATTGTTCATGTTCGAAATAATTTAAAATTACTGAGAGCCGCGTTATCGATATACTTAATTTTATTTTAATTAAGATATGTATTCCTACGGATCACAAAATAGTCGTTTTGTTTTAAATCAACAGAATAAACTAATATGAATTTAAGGGGGTATTCTAGTGTAGAAATTCGAAAAAACCGAAATTTTTTTTTTCATATTTATTTATTTATTTAAATTTCAATTATTTACCAAGTTATAGCGATTTTGGTGAAGCGACAACTAAACTGGTCCAACTGGAATGAATTGAACAATAGACGGTAGGCGCGGCCCGAGTAACTGCGGATAAATTCCCCCATAAAACTTTTTTTGTATTTTATACCTATATATTGAAGATTTTGAAAGGGAGGAAGGTCACTTGTATGGAGCAGGGAAACACCTCAATAAGCGTCATTTGTGCGTATTTTCCCGGTGGCACGTCTAGACAGCGAGTAATCAAAAGCCTGTTTAGGTCTGATATCAGAAAATTAACTCGCCTGCAGAACAAATTTATTATCGGTGGGGACTTCAACTGCAGACACCAAGCTTGGGGTTGCTTACGAGCTAACTGCTGGGGTAACATTTTAAATGAATTAAACTCTAATTGCCCCTTTAATTTGTTATATCCACCTGACCCTACCTATGTTCCTAGTCAAGCTAGAGCTAACCCTTCTGTTCTCGACCTTTACTTGACAAACTGCCCGGATTTACTTTCAGAACCGTATGTGGTGAACGATCTCTCCTCGGATCATCTTCCTGTTTTTCTTAAACTTTATAAAGACCCAGTCCTAAACAAAATTAAGAGCCCTAATTTGAAATTTACTAATTGGATTCGCTACCAAAGGCTCATAAAAAATAAACTAAATGTATCTACCTTATCACTTCCGGCCATTCAACGCAAATCACAGGTGGATAATATGATCAGTATTTTTACAGATGCTATAAACTCCAGCATTCTAGAATCCAGCCCTAGTTTTCCTCTAAACACAACTCAAGAAAAACTTCCAAGGCACATATTAGATATAATAGCTAGCCGAAATACGATGCGAAGGAATTGGTTGCGCTACAGGTTACCTTGTTATAAGAAGGAGCTAGTTGAGCTTAATTATCATATCAAAAAATTAGTTCTTGAACACAGAAATAAAAAATGGAGTTCACTTTTACTAGGCCTGGATAAATGTTCGAAACCATTCTGGAATATAACTAAAATCATTAAAAACAAACGTAAGCCAATTCCAGTACTCAGGCATCAAAATAAAAAATATATCACTTGCAGTGAAAAGGCTGAACTTTTTTCCGAAATATTTGCTGGTAATTCGACCATATCCGCCAATCTGAGCGACGCTGATACTGTTCAGCAGGTTGAAGCATCCTTGAGACAATTGGAACCGCCAAATACGCAGATTGATACTCAATATATGGTCCGCCCCAAAGAAATTAAAAATATCATAAAATGTTCGAAAACAAGAAAATCATGCGGAATTGATGGTATTCCCAATATCTGTTTGAAAGCTCTTCCTCGCGGTGGAATTGTTTACCTCACCTTCATTGTGAACTCTTGCCTAAAGCTTCAATACTTCCCTATAGCGTGGAAGGAAGCTAAAGTAATCCCTATATTGAAGGCTGGCAAGTTACCTAGTGATCCCAGTAGCTACCGTCCTATAAGTCTTCTAAGTAATTTAGCAAAAATACTAGAAAAAGTTATCAAAAGGAGAATTATAGACCATGTAGAGGATGCGAATCTTTTACCAAATCAGCAGTTTGGCTTTCGATTTGGCCATAATACGACTCATCCAGTGCTTAGAATCTGTCAGCATGTTAAAAATAACTTTGCACAAAAGAACTCTACTGGTCTTGTTCTTCTTGATATCCAAGCTGCATTTGACTCGGTATGGCATGATGCTCTTATACATAAGATGATTAAATTCAAGTTCCCTGCAAGGCTTATAGGATTAACCCGTGATTTTCTGAACGAAAGAACTTTCAGGGTGCATCTAGGTTCAGTACCTTCATTACCTCGTCAAAACACTGCAGGTGTACCTCAAGGTTCGGTTTTAGGACCAGTTCTTTACAATATTTATACAGCCGATTTTCCTACCATACCTAACTGTTCGTCTTCCATTTATGCAGATGACACAGCCATATACAGTTCTCATGAAAATCATACTCACATCTGTACAAATCTACGTATTGGGCTTGACATTCTTGCTAATTATTTTCATAAATGGAAAATAAAAATTAATACAAATAAATTCCAAGCTATATTTTTTACCCGCAGGAGAAGTCCCCGCTTTCTACCCAGCACTAACTTAATACTAAATGGGCATGTGGTCACTTGGAGTGATCAAGTTAAGTACCTAGGAATTATCCTTGACAAGAAACTAACTTTTGCTAAACATATAATGTCGACTGTTAATAAAACTGGCTTACTAATCAAAACTTTGTATCCATTTATTAATAGACATTCCTCCCTAAGTATTGAAAATAAGCTAATAATGTTCAAAGTTATATTTCGAGCTATAATGCTTTATGGTGCTCCACTTTGGTTTCAGTGTGCTCGTACTCATCTGAACAAATTACAGATCGTTCAAAATAAAATTTTAAAAATGATTTTTAACCAGCCTTGGCATTTCTCCACCTCAGAACTACATAGGTTAGCCGACATAGATTTAATTAATGATAGAATTAATAACTTAGCTACTAAGTTTTTCGAAGGCTGTGAAATATCAGATAACCCATTAATTAGACAACTTGTCAATAGTTAGCTGTAAGATTTAGTGTAAGTAGTATTAGGTTAGTAAGGTTAGTAAGTAGTATTAGGTTAGTATTATGAATTCAATGGGTTTTAGAAATTATTTTTCCCAAAATATATATTAACTATACACATTTATTTTCCGCTGTGCTGGCTACGTCATTTTAATTATAGATGAATGAAGTTTATATCTTCTAGCACTAAAATGAATTTTTATATTGTATATACATATGAATGTTTTGAACTTGGAATAAATTGAATTGAATTAAAAATATGTAAGTATACCGTACGATTGTATGAGCGCAATTGCTTGAAACTTTACTCTAAACTTTAAACGCGTTTTTCTCGAAACTACTTTTTTCAAGTTGGCGGTAAGGATATCTCGAGATCTACTACACCGATTTACTTGAAATTTGATGTGAACGTTCTTTATATATCCCTCTATTGTAACAACCTCAAAAATATTAATATTTTAAAAAAATTTAAAACTGTTGAAAAAATCACAAAAAAAAAATTTTTTTTTCAACCGGCAGCCATTTTGTGAAAAACATTTTTTTTTACTTTTTTGAGAATGATTCCATAGCGACAACATTACTAATAAAGAATCCGTTGGATTTTTTTGTTTCAGGTGACTAGAACGGTTGTAATTTTGACCGCCGTCACACCCCCTTTTTTTTGGATCCCCCACTATGCCAGCCGATATCTTTTGGAATTTTTGGTTTTTTTTTCCATTTAATTTTTTTGTATTCTTAAAATATCAATAAACAAATAAGAAAAAAATGGATGCTAAAAATATTTTTTGTTCTTTTTTTACGAAACTTGAAAAAACGGCCGAAATTCGTGCCTCTACACTAGAATACCCCCTTAAGAAAAATGTTAACGTTTTCACGATTTTTTATAAAAATAAAATTAGAATTCAATTAAGATACAATGACATAGCCAATTGGCTAAACTGAAGGAGTTTGTCAATTTCAAAATTGAAATGAACAAAAATTTCTTCGGCTTCGAAAGTCACCGATTTCGAGTTTATTAGCAATATTTGATAATTGATGAAGACCAATCAAATGTGGCGATAAAAATATTCCAAGTTACCAATTTTTTGGTCCGTTTCGTTAATTAACCACACTTCCTTTCGCTCTTTCTTCGGCTTTATCTACAGATCAAAACTTTTACCAATTTTCATAATGAAATTATTTTTGGTTCATCTAAATTCCGCAAAAAACACGAAAGATATACATACTATATATGCCGGTATCCTTAAGAAATGTTTCATGTAAGTTTTTTATGTAACTTATATTAGCTTTGAATGGTCAGACTTAAATTAATAAATACTGATTCATTTTTTTGTGGTAGAAAAAGAGGAACATAATGTTACCAAAGTATAGTGAACCAAGGAGTTTTCGACCATATGGTTTCAGCCCAAAAAATTAGTCCATAGTGGCATAAATGAAAACTTCCACTACACATGTGTAAATGTGTACCTGTTCTCTATCTAAAGACAAACTTCCACGAAAGGCTCAGCTAAGGCTGTCAAATATTAAAGGGATTTTGTGCAACTAGACGAAAATGTTAAGTGGATTGCGGGTAAACTTATATAAACAAGTTGGAAATTATTTGTCTGCGCCTTCGTATCTTTTGTGTTAACTAAGAATTACTCCAACTTCTAATGTATTACTGCGACGGCATATAATGTGACCCGGTCCAAGATGGCAGCGCTGATGGCGCTCTATTTCGTACATGCACGTATCATTCTGAGGCCCTCAGTGTTTCTTGTGTTAATGGTTTGGAAGGATTTCGAGTTGAGAAATTTTTGTGGCAACTTTGTGTTTAGTTTGCTTGCTTGTTTGATTAGTGAACTTAAATCTTAGAACGTCCAGCGGCAGATAGCAGCCGAGCTATAACATAGGACATCCATTAGTCGAGCACGTGTGAAGATTTTTTGTATCACACTGGGAGATTTTTAAGAAGGCCGCAACACGACCGCACCTTCGTCTGAACTAATTTATAAATATATAGTATATCTACATAAATTGGTTCGGCCGTGGTTTGGTTGTGGTGCAGCCGAGGTACACCTTTACGCTCAAGTTCGACCCTCATACAGTCGTTAAAATTGTTTACATATTATTTCTACTCCGTGCAGCCGTTTAGTCATTTTCAAAAATACTACGGACCGCGCGCCGCCTAAAAATCGTCCGACCGTGGTACGACCAACGTGATGCCACCGTTCATTTTACTTGGGACTCAAGAATGTTTTTGCTTCAAAATCATATGAAAAAATAATAATAATAATAACTAGTAACTATTAAAAATTAATTAAATGTGTGTAAGAACAACAATCATAATTGGTTTAGGTATGAAGTTTGATAATTTTACTACTTACATGGTACTTGGTATGAAATAAATGTGGTCGTACTATGCAATAATTTACATCTCTATTTAACATAATATTTAAAGAAACTTATATTTAAAAGTAAAAAATTGAAATACGAAAAGTTGTAGTATGTCATTATTTTCGAAATATGTATTTTAAAAATTTAAAAAAAAAACTACTTTTTAACCCTATATAGATTATCTTTAAGATGGATCACAACTTGCATTTCCAATGACGTTGATTGCTTCACTTTAAAAGAGTTTGTAATAAAAGTTTTATTTTTAACACACATTACACTCCACTTCGACTCCATTTCATTTTAATGAAATCATTATATAGTATAGTAGATATAGTTTATATACTCCGCATAATAATAATTATACGTTATTGTAATTGTTGTCGTTTTAGTTATCATCACCCAGCTTCCGGAAGTACTATCTCCTGGAATAACGATGAGTAAAACTTTTTTAATGCAAACCTACGTCGATGAGAGAGACTCTCATAAAATTACTCCATAACTTGAAGTTTCCTCATCCATTATACATTAACCGCATGAGGTTAAAAAGTTTATATTATTATCCAGAGAAATGATGGTTCATTATATAAGCTTTATATTTTCCTCATTTTATAATTAATTATGGTATCGTTAAATTTCTTCATTTACTTTCTTATAGTTTCAAACAATTTTTGAGGTTAAGAGGAGTTTGACCCTATCAAGACATAGTTGACCCTTTATGCAATCGCGAATTTCTCAATTTTCTTAAAATTTAATTTCTTCCTCTCATTGGCATCATACATAAAACTCTGAAAACTATTGATTTTTCTCGAAAGTTCTTATCGCCGCCACCGCCGCTGGGCTGACTATTACTAGGTACAGGCGCCAGCTTTCACCCCCTCCTCGAGGTGCATATAAAGAATCTTCATTAACGCCAGAGGAAAGTTGCCTCGCAAATTTAAATTCTATAAGTGGCTGCCAACGATGTCAGGATCCATGTGGCCGTTCCTTTTAATATTAAAAACGCTCCTGCTTTCAACACTTCGGAATGAATGAATCTCCATGCAAATTGCACAGCTTGCATGCTGACAATGAACTACAACGACTCTTGGACCGCAAGCCATGATGGGCCAATTTAATAAAAATTCTCCTCACCAAGAAACGTCCTTCCGCAAAATCTGTGGCACAACGTGCGCCATGGAATAAGCGAATGGAATGGTGCAATAGGAGCATGTGGCATTGTATCGAATTACACGTCTCGTTGGGGCTCTGAATATTATGCAAACATTAACTTGACTAGAAGGAGTTTGCAGCGTCGCCTGGATATGCAGGCCGGTCGTGGCGAATTTTGCAAATTTCCAGTGTACATCATCATAGACTAGTGAAATATAGTATCCGGGCGTAAACTGTTGTTTACAGGACCTTCGTCTGGTGAATTCGTAATTGGCCGACACCATCAATTTCAGGGGCTGGTATTAATGCAGTGCCACGCTGGATCGTAAATGTGCAGAAAAAGCGGTGCTCGCCACTTCTCGTAAAATACCGACTTTCTGTGCACTAACACCACTCCTTACAACACAATTAGATATTCAGGTGAACGTCTTGAGTAGGCCTCGTCGGTTGGCCAGCTTAAATCTTCATTAATGCTCGGAGAAATTAGTTTATGAGGCCTCTCAAACACTTGTCAATTATTGAAAATTTCAGATTAGACACCAAAAGTGTTTGCAATTTCTTATAAATCTATTCAATTATACGAGGGTGGTTCAAATATGATCGAGACAAATGCTCTGACACGTTTATTTACTATCGAAAAATTTACAAAAATTTACAGTTTTTCTATGTAGTTCCCCTCACTAGTTACGCATTTTGTCCACCTTTCCGGAAGCTTTTTGATGCCGGTATCGAAGAAATGCTTGGGCAACTCGGACGGCCATGTGCGCCCGAACTCCTCTACCTTGTCGTCGGTGTTGAATCTTTAACTTCCAAGGAACCCATCGCGCCGTAATTTTGCGATATTGAAGGTGTTCGTGGATGATAGACTCTACCAAAACCCCCGGGAATACATATAAACACAAGCCGTGAAGTAGAAAATGCATACGTAGTGATGTAGTCCGAGAATCGCCGTGAAATAACATTGCTTCTTATGGCGGATGATCCAAAGTATGCCACTCAACTCGCCTGAACTGCTAAACTATAACTTTTACGGGATAATGATGTTCCACTCACTATACCTACGGAGGAATACCTTTCTAGTGATCTAAAAAACTTTATAGTGACAAGAACAAAATATTAGAGTTTTTTGCACTTAAACACAACTCTAACCATTTCCTCGAACAAAACAGCAGCGGCAGGTCGACTTGACAGCACGACTTTCCGTGGTAATTTGTTCGATGGGCAGTAAGAGTAACTTTTGAGCTCAAATATCTTTAATATTTTGTTCTTATCCCTATAATGATTTTGGTACCATAAGAACGGTATTCCTCCCCAGTTACAGTCAGTAGAACATCACTTTTTCGTAAAAGCGATAGTTTAGCAGATTCGCCCTCTGGAGCGGAATGAATGGGCTCTCCCGCCATAAGAAGCAATGTTATTTCGGTGCAATCATCGGACTACATGACCCTATAGGTGTGGTAGTGAGCAGGTCTACTTCACGGCTTGTCTTTATTATTCCCGGGGGTTTTGACTCTACACTACCAATACTGATGCCGAGTTCAGCCGAAATGTCTCGAACATTCACTCTACAGTCCTCCAAAATGAGTTGTTCTACGCGGCGAATGTCGTCTAGTGTGATGCTGGTTCGCGGTCGACGATCATGCGGCTCATTCTCGACGGTTTCGCGGCCATCATTGAATGCTTTGGCCCATTTAAACACAGCAGCCCTACTCAGGCACTCACTACAGAACTGATTTCGCAAACGTAGACAAATTTCCGTGTTTTTAACGCCTTTCCACACTAAAAGACGAATGACAATATGTTGCGCAACGGCGGTCGGCACACTATTCGTAAGGGTCCCAGCTATCACATACTCAAGCCACGACCTTTAAAACATACATGAACGCCATCTACAGCATTTGTCTCGATCATATTTGAACCGCCCTCGTATATTTTCATACTTGTTTCTAAGACAGTGAAAACCTTACGTCTTTAACTAAAATACAATACCAAGTCGATCCATATTTTGATCAAAAATATTTAAACATAGGCATTTGTTCAGTGACATAATGTAGAAAGGTGTACATTAATACCTAACAATTATTGTACAAGGAAACAAAAATCTGCCCTGGCTTTTACTATGGATTCTCATAAGAAAATAGTTTTTGATAAAGCTTCCTTGAGGTATAATCTGTTTTTTTATTTCATAAATTCATAAAATTTTAACTCCGTTCCCGAAAATATAGAAAGCAATATGGTATATTTATTTTGATTTTGATGTAATACTCCTTTTATTTTTAATTTATAGATTTAGATTAGAAAAAAATCGCTACTCATTTCCACTTCTAAGTGAATGCATTTCTGGGAAATGTAAAAGAAACATACCATGAAGATAAGATAGTTAAATATTTTAAGCACATATCTAAAGAGTACTTAAATTAATATTTTTCAATATAATTTGGAGAAACTTAAAGACTAAAACTCGACTATGATTCTAAACGCCTTTTAAAAAAGTTTTAAATAAGAATAATTTTTAAATTTTTATTTCTATTTTATGTTTTGCGTATTTTTGGGTCCTATCCACAATGTTGGATTTAACATAACGTCATATAGCTATAACATGCGTGATACTAAAAAGAAACCAGCAATACCTCATTTGTTTAAATGTACAGAGGAACAGATGAAGATACATACTAAAATCTACTGCTAAAATCATAATTCTCCTTCTTGCTTTGCTATAGTGGGGTAAAACTGTTACCAGTAACAAGAAAATTCCGCCACGATAATGTTATAATAACTACAACCAGGAATTGTCTCTGTCTTGCTGTTAAAATAAGTGAATAAATGTTGGAACCCACGATTTTACATCACGATGTCTAGCGGCTGCCTTATTGAATTTTATGTGATGTCACAGAGGCTAAAACATATTCTCGATCAAGCCAAATCCAACGACGCTCATTTGTTGAAATCGATTTAGTACTTTAGGTTGTACGAGGTAACATAATATTTCACATACATACACGGTAAAAAATTTAGGACTAAAAACCAATATTTTCTGGATATATGTCCACACCAAAAAAAGATTAAATTTTAATATTTTGGAAGTATTAAAATGAAACTCTAATATTAGCAACCTCTTCAGTGTTAAATTACTTTTAATACCGGAACACTAAAAGTTATTACTTGTTGTATTAAAAGATAATATTACCTATACATACTTTACTTCTAATCCACTGTGGTTTTAAAATGTTAATACTAATTGAATTGCTTTATAATCAATTTTTCTGAGTTTCACACACATTGTAGCATAAAAAATTTTTAAATTTAATATAATTAGATTGAAGAATTAATTCTGAATGTAGTTAATATTAAAAATTACTCCAAAAAGATTGCAGAGTATTTTCACATATACAGGGAGGCCCATTTAAGATTTGTAATTTGAATCGGCTACAAAAAAAAAAAAATAAAAATTAATATATTTTCAAAGTTATGAGTTTATTAGAAAGATTGAACCTTTCCATTTAGGAATGGAAGACAATATCATTCAAATGACTGCCACGGCTAGCCGTACAATACCCCATTCGATCAGTCCAATTTTTCAGTACATTTTCGATTGTTTGGGCCTCTATTTCGTTTGGCAACTTCGATTTCACGTTTCAAGTCGTCAATCGTCTCTGGATGGTTAGCGTAACACTTGTCCTTAACGGCTCAAATCGCATCTTCGAGGTGGCCAATTGACATCAGCATTTCGGCTGATTATGCGATTTCCGAAAACAGTGCGCAAAAGATCGATTGTTATGTTGGCTGTGTGGCACGTTGCGCCGTTCTGTTGAAACCAAATGTTGTCTATGTCATACTCTTCAATTTTGGGAAACAAAAAATCTCTAAAATCTCACTGTAACGGCGTTTCCTTGCTCATTTTCGAAGAGAAATGGCTCAATAATGCCGCCAGACCAAAATCCGCACCAGACAGTCACTCGTTGTGGATGCATTCCAACTCCACGATGACGTGTGGATTTTCTGAGCCCCAGATACGACAATTTTGTTTATTGACGTATCCTTCGAGGTGGAAATGAGCTTCATCTGAAAAGATGATTTTTAGGTAAAAATGCCCATCTTCGATCAAGCGGTCTTCGGCCCATTGAGCAAACTGAAAACACATCGGATGGTCATAAGGCTTCAGCTCTTGCACTAATTGAACTTTGTACGCATTCATACCGAGATCTTTATGCAAAATTCTTCTCAAAGAAGTGCGTGAAATGTTCAATTCTTGAGAACGATGATGAGTTGATGTTGATGGTTGTTCACGCACACTTTGAGCAACAGTAGCGATGTTTTCGGTTGAGCGCATTGGACGAGTACGTACACGGATTGTTTTATCCAATAACGATCCAGTTTCACGAACTCGCTTCACAAATTGATCCACAAACTGCGTTTTTGGCGCATCCTTTTTGTCAAATTTTTTCCGTAAATTTCTTACAGTTTGAGTAGAAGACTCACCACTTTGGAAATAAGTTTTTAATATTTCCCAACTTTTTTCAAGCGAAAAGCGACCCATTTCATGAATGTCAAACATAAAACTAACTTTCTGTCACATCGGAAATGTCATCAAACTTTCCAACCTCAAAATAACTTATAGTTCCAATTCCAAACGTTAGATGGACCACCCTGTATTTACATATATACCGAGTAATATTCGATGAAGTTGATTGAAAAGTGGTTGTATTACAAACAAAAGATTAAGTTTTATCCCTAAATGTTTAACCGTGTAGCCTTGAAGATTAATAAGCCTTCCTTTTGCCTTAGTCAGATAAAAAGTAAAGCTACTAAAACTATGAAAAATTCTGGTTGTAAATTATACAAAAGTACGCATTAGTTTAAATTCTTATTATTCCTTAATCTTTTAACTAAAACTTCAATTTTTACTATTTTAAACTGTGCTATTTACTACGGATATATGTATTATACAAACTTGAAGAAAAATGAAATTGTTTTATAATTTATATAAATATAAATTCTTCAGTTAAATACGAGCCGAAATACCCTTATTGATTTTAGAATGGTTTTAATTTCGGAACTAAGGGAGGGGAGTCAATGTTTTTGGAACGATTGCTTTATCCCCACCGGGAGCTGCCATGTTTGTTGTCATGGAGCTGGGGAACGGAGCGCACTGCATGTTTACTTATGACACCTTTATCACCTTTATCGAAAAGGACCGATCTGTGATTCCCACGCAGGGAAGATTCATAATGCATTTATGTCAGACGTCAGGACCGCTTTCGGTCAAGACATACAATTCTTAAATGGGTAAATACCTTCCCACCTTTTCATTGAAAAGCTACGAACCTTGGAAACTTTACGCAATGCAATAACGTGAGAAATTCAGACTGCCCCACAGACTATGATTGAAAGGTTAATTGTGTAGAATGGTCGTCATTTGAGTGATGTGATTTTTTCCACATGATTTACAGTCCGAATTTCTTTGTCTAGTGGTTTCTTCAAATAGCAAGATGTATACACTTTGAGTTAAAAAAAAAAATTGATTTGGTAGAAAATTTTCTGATTTAATAATTTTCCAAAACAGACATACATTTTTGCATTTTTGTCGGACCCTTTATAATATATCACATGCAAAGTTTAAAGTTTTTAAACATTTAGTTTAAATTGTTTGAACAAAAAGACACAATATAGCGTAGGATTGATTTTCATAAGTAAGTCAACAATTAAAATCCGTTTTTAGAAATAAATTATAAGCTACAAATTACTGTCGTGCAGACGAAAGAGTTTTGATTAGATCAAAATTAAGTATTTAAAACTTTTGTTTATGAGCTGTCATGGCACCTGAAATCTTGCGCAGATCCGATTAATACTGGACCCACTACGAAAACTTATAAGATGAATATAAAAATGGATTATACAATATATGTGAAAAACTACACTAATATTATAATGAGGAAAGATTTGTATTTTTGTGTGTGTGTATGTTTGTAATGAATAAACTCAAAAACTACTGTGCCGATTTCAAAAATTCTTTCACCATTGGAAAGCTACTCAGGGTGAATAGTAACATAGGCTATATTTATTGCTAAAAAAGATTAGGGATCCAATTTAGAAATTCAAGATGGCGGAGCCAATATGGCGACCTATATTTCTCGATTTCGACGGATTTTATTGAAAATTGATACAATGATTGTTCTGAGGCCACTAATTTCGAATATTATCAAAATTTGCAAATCCAAGATGGCGAATAAAATATGGAGACCAAATGTCTCGATTTCAACCGATTTTAATGAAAAGTAGTACAATGATTATTCTGAAGCCACTAATTTCAAATATTAGCAAAATTTCCAAATTCAAGATGGCGGATCCAATATGGAGACTAAAATTTCTCGATTTCAACAAATTTTAATGAAAATTAGTACAATGATTATATTAAAGTCCCTAATTTCGAATATTATTTAGATTTGGAAATCTAAGATGGCGGATCCATAAAGGGGTTTTAGGGTTGAAACAATTTCTAGGATATAATAAATTAGAGCATTTGAGAAGTGTTTAATTAGTAAATATTTACACAACGCCGGGTGAAACCGGGTAACCCAGCTAGTATAATATAAATCCGTTATGAGTTATTTCATATTTTCCATACTGCAGTTGTAATTTTGATTTATGTTTTGTGGAATTTAGTGTCTGTCTGGGAGATATTTAACTTTTAGCGGCTTAAGGCCCATCCTTTAGTATTTGCTCGTTAAATAAAACTAATAAAACTATGTATATTTAAATGTCAGTAGACTACCTTACCTATAAATTTACAAATTGCAAACACAAAGAAAAAATATTATTATAAATTTCAATTTCATTTTTCCATTGTTAAATACAAGAAAACCATGAGCCAGCTATTGAACACTCTGGTTTTTCATCAAGTGTAATTTACTTCATACTGAAAAATGTCTCTGATACATCAGCTATAAAATGACTGTCATCATTAATAATTATTATCTTTGGAATTTTTTGGAGAATAATTGGAGCACATGTGCAATGTGCATTCTTATTGGCAATAGTATCTATTCAACTGACAATTTTATATATAATAATATACAATAATTTTGAAGAAAAATTTTTAAAGTTTTATTTGAAAATCGGAACTTCGACTTTGTTTACGAGTTCAGGATTAACACTATTCCCTTCATTCTGATTTCAGGAGCTTAGATTAGAATCCTCCAAGACTATGCTTAAAAACAGCATTGACAAATTTAAGACCTTCGTTGATACGGTCTTCTTAATTTTGGAGCATCTGACTCGTGCCGGCAGCAATATAAGTTAAATAGAAAGTGGCAGGAGTGGAAAATTCGCAAAATTTTTTTTATTTTATAATTTTTAAACGTTTGAATAGCTGTTCCAATTTGAATTTCGCGAGCTCTAATTACTCAAGGCCCTGGGCAACTTTTGCCGACAGCCACCATCCCTCCCCCTCTCTATTTTAGTAGACCTACTCAGTGGAAGGTAAATTAACTTCTTCGGTGTCACCGCTTTTCCTGGAGAATATTAAAGCATACAATTTAAGGAGTGACTCTCAATTCATCAAGATCAAAATTCCAATACCTCAGCGTTTTAAAAGTTTATAATAAATCATGTCCTGTTCATCACCTCTCATCGCGGGTCTGACTTAATAACGGGTAACAGACACCAGCGAGGTCATGCGAAACCCGAACAGTGAACATCTTTAATAAGATTCGAGCGAGTGGTAAAATAATTTTCTCTTTCTTTTATCTCAACGTCGGCATCACTCTCAGAAGTGTTTATCTTTCTAAATTAGAATTTTCGGTGACAGGCCACGAAATTTTTTAAGCGATGAATAATGGTCGAGCCGAAATAGGTCAGATAAATTCCCTTGAGAAGTTTGCAGAATAATCTCAAGTAAATTTATCCTCGCCACTCAGCCGGGTAGCTAGAAAATGATTTTCTGACGAGTACCAAAATTGTCTGAGTTTTGGCAAGGATGCCTGCATCAATACAGAAGGTCCATTTGTGCTAAATTCCAATTTTAAGCCCGTAAATCCTTTTCAACCCCTCAATTAGCCGGAAGTGCATTTTTATTAACTTCCTTCTAGATACAACATACTATGGAAGTCCTAAAGGAGGTACCCAAGCTGAGCACTGTCCTCCTTTGAAATCACAAACAGGATTTATGAGAGTAAGCTGTGACAGCGCTTTATGTTTCCCGGAGATTTTCCCAAAGCTTAATTTCCTAACAAATAACGAGAATAGGGGCCTTCCGCGACATAATGAATTAAAGTGCAATTTCCGTTCTTTTTTTAGACAGCTCTTTTGAAAGTAAAATTTTTCATCTTCTCGGCTCTCCCTGAAAATTATTCCTCAGATAACATCTCCTTAGGGCTAGCAGATAATTTACTAAAGGGAATTTACCAAGCCCACTTCAGCGTTGAGGGTTGAAACAAAAACAAAAATGTGGATTTTCTCCTGAATGTATTTTTTAGTATTCACTGACGGTTTTGGTTTTTGTTTTATTTTTAAAACTAGCAATAAATGGAAAAGTAGAACATCTTAACATTAAGCATGACGATACTTTAGCGCAAGGTTCTAGAGTATAATTTGTCAGATTGGGAAGTAGTAGCAGTAAATGTAATAAACTTTACTTTTGTAATGCCAATAAAATATAAGACGGAAATTAGGTCTTTTTGTCACAAAAGTAAAAAAAAAAAAATTGTAAAATTGTACAAGTCAAAACTTACAAAATATGTTCATGTTGAACTTAATTACGATAAGAGTACGGCTTATTGCTTTATGTTATGGATTAAATGCTACCTTCATAGTTGCCAATATAGGGTTTGTTTTGATTTTTACATCCCACGGCGGTGTCCCTCAGGGTACTCACCTTAGTCCGTTCATATTATCCATACACGATGTTGTGAAGGCAATTAATCATTCCGGAATTTAGTCTATAACGGCTATAAGATCTTCAAAAAAAATTACCTGACTATACCTAAATAGTTTTTTCACTTGCTGCATCCATAGCTTTCTTTAACTCATACTGTGTAATTTTTCAAAAAATAGGACCAACTGTATCAATTTAAAATAAATTTTGTTTCATAAAAATTAGACTTTTAAATCTGAATTTAATAACCTAGTTCCTCCTTAAGATTTTTGCTTTGAACTGTCGAAAATACTTATACCATTAAAAAAAAAAAAAAAATTTTTACTGAAAAACCACACTTAAAACTAAAATTAAATGCAATGGGACAATATGTAATTGATTTTTCTTTGGTAGATGTTTGCAGATGCATACTTTGGCCAGGATTTTACGAGGCGCAATTTGCATTTTTTTTTTTTTGGACTGCGTGCGCGCTGCATCGTAACGGCCGCCATTTTGTTAAATTTTCTTTTTTATAATCAAAATGTAAACTTTAATCCTCAGTAAAGAAGTACCTATGGAAAAAATCAAAAAGATATCTCTGATAGTTTCTTTTTATAGATTTTTTAAAAAAAGTTCCATTTTTTGGGCTTCAACAGTGTGTTACCCCCTTAAAGAAATTTATGTCCTGTTGACAATGAGTTAAAACTACAAACGCGAAGGTAGGTAGTTGTTGTAGGTATTTCAACATGTTTAGATCCGTCAAATGAAAACTTTATATCAAACTCTAAAACTATTTAATACTCGAATAATCCATATTTAATTTAAAAAGACTGTTTTCTGCGAAAACAAAATCATCATAATTTCAGAAAGTATACAATTTCATCGATTAATGCTATAGTTTTTTTTTTTTTTTTAATGTAACGTATTAGTGTAATGTCTGCTTAGAAGAAATAAAATTATATTAAATCTGAAACTTAATTAATTTACTCGTAATAGATCCTGCCAGAAAGAACATTTGTTACCTTTCATAGCGTCACCCTGATAGTCAAGGACGATGATAAGAGTACTTAACGAGTCCTTAGTCCTTACCAAAACCTCATTAGAACTTCTGAGGTATCTTTCAGAGTCTCCGTAAAGTGCTTGATCTATCGAGTAATTCCAATGAGTCAGAAGGTCGTTATCAAATTAAATTCCGCCCCCGAGTGGCACTCAGATGGGGGACTTGAAAGAATACGACGAAACTTGCCAAAACTATCTTAAATGAAAGTTTTGGACAGAACTCTTTTATCAATACCTCTTTCAGGCTCTTAATACTCATTTAAGACCACTTAGAATCACAGAATTCGATCGCAGCGGAAAAGTTCGACTTTAAAATAATACGAATGACCTTTGGTCCTTCCTTAGTGGTCGGCCAAATTGCCAAACTTTCAGTTGGGAGTTTCTTCGGCAGGTTTGTGTTCGTTGCAAGTTTGTAAATGCTGGAGTTAATTAAAGTTGTGGCAATGGCGATGGCAGGGAAGGTTGCGCAACACCCAGGAGCTCCTCGAACGCGGTCCCGGTTAATTATCCTGACTATAGCTCCTGACCACAGCTTCGATAGCCCATTCCGTTTGACAGGCCGGGCTCGACTAATCGGAATTGTCCCCGGAAGTTATTATAACACGACGGATGTCCTAATGGAGTATTTATTTTAATTACAAAACAGCCGCATATAAACTGGCTTATACATTTTGAGTTCCCTGGAACAATGGCCATTCTGAATGCGGCAGTGTCCGCTGGGGGGCGGTGCTCATTGAATTTCAAATTAGAAGCCCGCCCGCCAACCCTACAATTCAAAGGTTGGCAGCGGGCTTATTTTAGCGATTAGCAAAATTCATTCAATGATCCTCCTCCCAAGGTAGATCCAGTGCTCCTTAAATCGCTGGCTGATTTATGCCGACTGAGTCTTTGCTCTAAGCACGAGCGAATGCGCTAATTAATTTATTTTAAACAATTCTAGCTCGCGTAACTCCAATTTCTGTCTGGATGTCTGGAACAGGTCTTCTTGTTTACGCACAAAGGCATTTGGTTTATTCGCCACGTGACATGGCTACGAAAAAAGTTTAATTTTTAATTTCGAAATATTGCACCGACTTCAGTTAAATCGTTGTCATCATTGAAATGTTCAATGTATGTTTTGTTTATGCATATACAATACATATATACAATATATATTTTCCTACAGACGAAAATATTTGAAATACATTTTCATACAATTGAACTTCATAAACCGATTTGTATTGAATTGTATCGTTATTATTATACAAATATTTGTTATATATTGGTTGAGTTAAATCAAGAAATCATTTTAAATATAGTGCCAGGCAAAGATACAAGCCCCATAAATCAATTATTACAAACACTTTTAATAAGTACTTTTATTGCAAATGATATCGATTCAATTCCTACGAAATGCATTATCGCATGAAAATGATTTGATTGTTTTTAAATTGTTCGGGAAAATTTTCAATTCAGTATGATAGCTAGAAAATTTTCAGATAAATTATTCAACGAATTTTTCAATGATATTAAGAACTAGGAAAATTTCACTTTCGTACGAAAGTTAGAAAGTTGTCTGAACAATTTTGAGGAAGAAAACGAGTTTTACGCAGGTAAAATTGTAGTTGAATAATATTTTGAAATCTCTTTAAAATTCAAATCCGATACGAAAATACAATCAAATACGAAACTATTTTATTTTTTAACCCGTTCAAACGTTCGCTGGCTTTAAAAATATTTACATACTCGATATTGTTAGTAAAAGGGCGTAACTAATTTTCGTCTCACAAGTAAAAGGTTTTACCATATAATAGATGGTAAAAAGCTTTCAAACCTTTGCTAAATATCTACAATTTTCAAATATATCTTAACACATCTAGATTTTTCAAATATATCTTAAGAGCTATTAATTTCAAAAAATAAATATAGTTTTACTTAGAAGCAAATCGTTAAAATTTAAAAAAAAAACTTAGGTATTTAGAAATATATATCTAAAATTTAAAAAGGGATGTTTAACCTAAGTTGTCAAAGTGATAAGCTTTTAGCTTTTATTTTGCATAAAGGCTTCAAAAACTCTATTATTTTTTTAGTGTTTTAAAAAGAAGTGCTGATTTTTTTTTTTTGTATTTTTTCTTTTCAAAGTCAAAGTCTGCTATTGAATGATCATATAACCACCAGAAATCGCTGTTCGAATGTCTGAACTTTCTCAAACCATGGGGTCGAAGGGTTTTTTTTGCTTTGGTTTTTGTATAATGACCATTTTTTACAGCAATATAATAAAAAATTTCTCGATGTTTTTACACGAAAAGGATCAACTTTACAAAAAAAAAAAAAAAAAAAATTTAGAACAGAAAATGTTTGTATTTAGCCAAAGAAAGCTTGTGAATTTGTTCGACTATTTTTGGTTTTTTGGATTTGGCAAATTTTTTAAAAATCCACAAATGTCCCGAAAACTTTTTGTCCTATAAGATTTAATCGTAAAATTAATCCCTTTGGAGTAAAAATATCCCCAAGTTTTTTATGATAAAATTTTTCAGAATTTTTCGGGACATTTTCAGATTTTTTAAAAATGTCTTAACAAAAAGAAAAATTAAAATTGCATATTTTCGTGTTCTTTAACATAGTATCAATAGTTTTTAAAAAAAACTATTACTAGAGCTAGAAAATTCCATTTGAAAGGCATAAACTGCGGACAAATGAGTGGTAAAAAGAATATCAAAATTGATACATTTTTTATTTTAAATATAAAACAAAAATGCACACAGCTTTTAAACAAGTTAGTAATTTAATGTAATAAATAAAAACTATATTTATTTTTCAAATGAAATGAGGAGATCTGAAATATTAGAATTAAGGATAAATGTTATATAACTTGGGGTGGGTTATACCCCTTGTGCCGTCTAAGTGTTAAGTATTCCGTTCTGCCCCCACTGTCCCTATAATAACAACAACTTAGAAGGAATTAATTTATAAATTAGAATTAGAAGAAGGCTAAAAAGTTTTTTTTTTTTTTTTTTTATTTATTTTAACTATAATTAATGATTATTTTGTTTTTCTTTCTGAAATTATAAGTTTTGCTGGCCTCCAAACATTCTTAGGTCATCTTCCTCTAAAACAGTGATGGAAAAACTTATGACCCGCGGGTCAAACACTGACCTACGCAGGCTTTTTAAATGACCCACGCGTTAATTTTTATAAATTCATTTTTTATATCATAAAAAAAAGAACAGACAATCAAAAATAAAATAAAATATCTAATGTCGAATTCATATAAAAAATCATTTTTCAATTTAATAAAATATTTATTAAACAAAACGAAATTTGTTTCAAAAAATATTCACAAAATATATATTATTAACAACGTACGTAGGCAACCTCATTTGTACATTTTCTTTATTACTTTTTCATTCAAATACTCAGTGCAGGGGCGACTGCGCATGGTGTTACCTGGTGCGGTATTTCATGATATCATGATATATTATATACATTTTTTCACGTCGATTTTTATGTGTTGCTCTTCACTTGCAAATGTAAAAGTTGTAAAACAAAAAGGAAACGTAAACTTTTTCGAGGATTTTAATAAAAAAAAAGTAGTTTTTAACCATCCTCCTATCCCCCTTTCCAGCACAATAGATCTTTCAGGTCGCGTTTGCTATCTATCTAGAGGTACCTAGAGTAACTTAACGACCCGCTTTAAATAATAATAATAATAATCCCCCTTTCCAAGTTATGCCCCTGATTTAGTGACCCAGGGGCTATTACTAAAAAAAAAAAATGAACAAAATTTTACCCACTTCTCAAAAATGTTTTACTTCACTGCTCTAGAACAATATCGTAATATAGTAATTTTGAAGTGAAAATAAATATTTGTCGTTAGCAATCAATTTTATTTCAATTATACTGATAAAACATCCTATTCATATTTACATTACTTCAATATGTCAAAAACCACACTCAGAGAAAAGTTGATTTTATAATTAAAGAAAATATGATTTTAATACAAAAAACTGAAATTTTTCTTATATTTAGTAAAATTTTACTAGAGTAAATGAAAATTTCGTTATAAGTAATTCTTCCACATAGTCTTAAAAATATTTGACGTTTTACACTTTAAGTTGTCCTCTTCATTACAAAACAACGATTTTCATTATGACAGCAATGATCAGTTTCTTGAATGAATGTTAAAAGTCTCTCCCATAATGTAATAATTTGCTCGTGTTAAAACATTTAGGTAGTTATAGTGAAATCATACACATTTTAAAAACAAGGAAAAGATAAGACTAGTTTTGAAAATGATTACGTCATTTTTAAAACATTCTTACGTAAAGTCAATGTAAAAATGTTTTCTTTGAGTAAATCCTTGACTTTGAATGGTGAAAGAATATTTTTTTATAATAAAGAACAAATTTCATTTAATTTGAGTACAACTTCGTTATTTTTAATAAAGATGTTTTTTGTTTTAAATATAATTTCTTTCAGGCTGAGAAGGCAAAATTTGTGAGCCTGAGGCGCTCCTGGGCATGAGCCGGGCCTGAACTTCAGCGAGCGCAGTGGTGTGCATGGTGCCGAGATTTGGTACACTTGTCGCGCCATATCCCAGTTCTGTCTGAGCTAGGGAGCATGGGCCGTATGATTACACTTTGAATGTAGTTGTAAGATGTTTACATGAAGTGCTTCCTCTATAGTATCTATCTGCAACGTTTGCAGTCATTTCACAATGTGGCAGGCAGGAGACTAACACGTTTTCTTTTGTGGAGTTAATTAGTTAGTTAATTAGTGAGTTAAGTGCGCTTCCTGGATTATTTCAAGTAAGTATTCAATTTAACAGTGAAATAATAAACATATCATTTGTGTTTTACCCATTAACGCTCACAGGGCGCAATTTCGACATGGTTAAAATTTATCCAGAAAACATTTAACCATGAAAAATCAAAAATACGCAAAAAACGTGCTTTTTTTATGAGACTTTTTGTTTAATATGATTTTTCGTTCCCTTTCGATTTTTCTTGTCATGCCTAAAAGCAGTAAAAATCGCGACCTCGATATCTGAACTAAAAATATATGTGGTGAGCTTTATGTAAAAACGTTTTGGTGAAGCAAAATGGCGGCCAGAATGAAAAACTTATTAATTAATTAACTTGACGATTTTTTCTCTCGAAAACTATAAACTTTAACAAACAAAATTTTAAGAACAAAAATGTCTTAGAATTAATCAAAGAACACTTGCCAATTTTTTCAGTGGAATTTGATGCAATTTTTGATTTTTCAAAAAATCACGAAATCGAAATTTCTAAAAACGTCGTCAAATTATAAAAAAATTCACACATGTTCCTTGGCTAATTATAAACATTTTTTGTCCTATAAAACTTATTCATAAAATTGATCCTTTTCGAGTAACAAAATTAAGTCAATCACATGTTAAAAAACATGGTGGTATTTTTAGACTCTTAATACTTTTTAATTGAAGGATAATGACAGAAATACGTGAACCTTCCTCAGATTCCACGATACCAGTGGAATCAGAAATTTTGGATATAAATCAACTAAAAGCACTTTTACAACAGCAAAACGCTGACTCCTGTGACATTATAACATTTGACACCAATATCGTAGAGAATGATAAAAACCAAGACGACGAGTTAAAACAACTCCTTGTCAAATTAGAAGGAGACATTTTTTATAAATCATTCATTGGTAGGTAAATATGAAATTTCAAGAAATTTATAAAAGAGTACACCTGTCCCTTAATTTGCACGGTACTTAATTCTTACGGTTCCACTCTTAAACGGTTTTCAACTTAAGAAAAAGATAGATTATTTTATACATAAAACAAACATATGTACACTGGCGAACTAAACATTTGCAATTGTTTGGTGAATTTGTTCCAGGATTTGAGTTTCCTCGTAAATTGAAGATTTTTGAACTAGTATTTTCAAAACTAACAATACATTAAAGAATTACTGATACTAGTTGCAAATTTTTTTATTTTTTATTTATTTTTTAATTTTTTTTATTTAAACTTCATTTGATAACATTTTATAAATACAAATTATAGCCTAAAACTATAAACAAAACGAAATGAGTAAGAAAGACAAACATTTTCTTTTCTTTTAATATTTATTACGGATCAGTTTTTATGTACATATTTTTGTTTTTATTGTTTTTCGTTTTTTATGATACATTTATTCATGTTTGTTTATTTTAAATTTTAGTAAATGAATTTTGCTAGTACGTAGCGTACTAAATGAGACTCTTTCAATATTATATATAAATACTAGAACTTCAATTTCTAGACTTAATCTTCAGAAGAATCAATTTTCATTTTATCATAAGATCTTTGTCTCACTTTACATGGTTATTATGAACGTATCTCTCTTTATATTCTTTGATTCGATTTACACGGCTTAAAGCTTATTTGAACTTACCCTGCTTTTTTATATGTATGCGAAGTATGTCGATTTGGATCAGCACAATTTTTCTTTGAATTTATATACCGATAAAATTGAGGGATGTGTGTATATCTTTTTAAAATTGTATATATTTCTAAAAGCTCTCATTTTACCCTTTTAACCCATTAATGCGCAAAACGTGAATTTTCATCATAAAAAAAATTGGTGATATTTTTACTCAAAAGCATCAATTATACGAATAAATATTATATGACAAAAAGTGCTTATAATTAGCAAAGAACACGTGTAAATTTTTTCAGAATTTTTCGGGACATTTTTCGATTTTTCAAAAATTGGTCAAATCCAAAAAACCAAAAATAGTCCAAAAAATTCGGAAAAATGTACATGTTTTCTGTGGCTAATTATGAGCACTTTTTGTCATATAATTTTTTTTTTGTAAAGTTGATGCTTTTCGTGTAAAAAAATCGTGAAGTTTTTTATCATATTTCTGTACAAAATGGCCATTTTGCAAAAACCAAAGCAAAAAAAAAAACATTCAAAACCATGGTTTGAGAAAGTGTAGACATTCGGACCGCAATTTCTGGTAGTTATATGATCATTCAATAGCAGCAACGACAAGATAATTGACTTTGAGACGGAAAATTACCAAAAAAATCGGCACTTTTGTGAAAAAACCCACAAAATAAAAGGGTTTTTGAAGTTTTTATGCAAACAAAATGCCAGATTCTGAAAGAGCACCCCCTAAAACCCTTTATATACGAATTTGGAGGAACTTCGCCCCAATTTTCTATTCGAATCGTACAATTGAACTTGTGTGCACAAAATTCTTGTTTTGCGCATTAATGGGTTAATACAGTGGTGGAAATAGCTATAATTCCACTGAGCTTTTTTTCTATTGAAAGCAACTGACTGCTAATTTATAATTCGAAGTGAGCCATTTTATTTCCGTTTATTGTATCATTTCTAAAATCTAACGTAAAAAACAAAAATATCATTAGTTGAAAGCAAAATTTTAAGTAATATTAAAAAAAACAATTTTTAGCATGGAAATATCTATAAATCCACTATTCATATTTTAAGAAATACAATACAACTTTTTTTTTTATAACGTGTACTGCCTCCATTAGCCTGAATTACTTCGAAAATTCTCGTTGGCATGCTGTCTACCAACTTTTGTAGCTGCGATTGAGAAAGTTGCGCCCAAGCATGTTTTATGGCCGCTTTCAACTCCTGAATCGTTGTAAATTGCCTTCCATTTGAGTAAACCTGCCGAATCAATATTGCCCATAGATTTTCAATTGGGTTCAGATCAGCACTACGCGACGGTCAATCCAAAACAGGTATGTTCCTGGTCTGAAACCACGATTACGTTTCGCGAGATGAGTGGATAGCAGCATTGTCTTGCTGAAAGATCCACTCATTGCTGAGATTATCATCGCCGAAGTCAATTAGGATACTATCCAGTAGTTGAATATAATCGCTGGATTTCATTCTGGTAGATATCCAAAAAATGGGTGTCTTCGCTTGGCTGCAAAAAGCAGCCAAAACCATTACCGTACCACCTCCAAATATTGCGACTCATAGCGACCTCTGTATCTTTTCTAAGGTCGTGTCAGTAAAATTGACAGCCATCTGGACCGTCTAAATTGAACTTCTTTTCGTCGCTAAAAATCACTTTCCTCCATTCACTGGTCCAAGACATATGATTTTTTGCAAATCGAAGTCTGGCTTCCTTATGCTGTTTGTTCATTGCCGGTTTTGATATTCTTTTTCTCCATTCTAACGTCCCACTGGTATGCAAAATCTGCCGAACACGTCTAGAAATCACGAGCAACTTAAGGTCATTCACAATTTGAAAAGAACTTAAATGTTTTCTTCCTGTTAACCCAATTATAGAACGCCGGTCCATGTTGGTAAGTTTTGGCGGAGGTCCTTTTTTGTTAGTTTTACCATAATTTTCGCATAAACACAGGAAATTTCGTACAGCTGTGTGAGTTCTTCCATTTCCCAACATCTGAGCAATTCTTCGCAGTGAAAAACTTGCTGTTCTGAATGCAACCACTTTCGTCTGCTCTTCTTTAGTTAATAATTTTCCTGGATAAAATATAGTACTCCTTTTTTTTTTTTTTTGTGCTAAAATATTTAAATTACCTCCAAAATTATTTTTTATATCTTAATGAATCAATAACTCCTTGTTTTAATCCACCAGCGGCACTTCAACACTTCTGGAATTATAGTAATTTCCACGCGCAATCACAACGAAAATGATTAAAACTCACCCAGAAACCGTTAACACTAACCAATTTGACACAAATTCTGACCAAATTGATTGAGCATGCGCACAAAACCGAGGAGTGCAGTTTTCATTTTTCTCTCTCAAAATACAAACCTTTGGCATAACTTTTATTCAGTGGAATTATAGCTATTTCCACCACTGTATGCTCTATCAATATAAAGAAAAAGAACAAAAAGAATGTAAAAACCTTAAGCCTGTAGTCATTCACTATATATATTGTGATTTGTAGATCATGGATTAAATGCTGAATCATTGAAATATGTTAAAATCCACCACCTGGATGCTTTGTGTGATAGAAATTTATATGGCAAACGTATTCTTTTTGAGCATAATTTGCTTAAATGGCAGAACACGACGGTAAATAAACGAATTTGTAAATAAATGAAGATTTAAAATTATACCTAATTGCATCATTAGCTCTCTGATGGATCTACGGCTTCTAGAAATTCAAGCTTCGATAAATGGATAGAAAATACCTACTTATCATCATCTTCAACCTCCTCTTCTTCTGAAGATGCAAGTTAAAACAAGCAAAGAAGACCAAATAAATAACTAGTCTCTGTTTCCCAGGCTTTAAACGTTAAAGACATTTTACACACCAATCCAAAAGGAGAGACCATTTTAAAGTTTTATGAGAAAACAAACTCACTAAATAAGAAGTACAGAAAAGCCTTAGGAGATATAATTATTGAGCACTTAATTAAAAATAAAAATAAAATTAGCCCTACACCAAAATTCTTTAAGGAAGTTTCGGCAAAGATAGTCGAGATTTTCCCCTCAGAAAGTGTGGTAATGAAGTTAACAAACACACATATATTATAATCATAACGGAAACTTAATACTGATATTATGATTTTCTAGGAAACATATTTCGTACAAATTCCCAAAAAAAGACCCGGCGGAATCTTATATTGCCGATACCATAACGTATTACATCAATTGCGACAAGAAGGATTAATACATAAAACCCAAAAAGTGTGCTCTTTCGAATCATCTCTTCCCTCTTCAATATCTGATTGTGAAGAACTACTCTTAGGTGAGCTATTTCGGAAAACAAAATTCTTTTCTTAAATTTAATTTATAGATGACGACTTTATAAAACAGAAGAATTGGTTAGAATACAACAGTGGTCCTTTGGACATAGTTTTTGATAAATGGAAAAATACTGCGCCCTACAGATATCAAATCTTTGATAACTACAACGAGCTAGACAAAATTATTTCAGAATGGCCACTTTTTAAACAATCTTTCGGTCATACACTGGTACGTTATTATTATAATATGAACATTAAGTTTAACACAATAAATAAATTCATTTAGGTTGATATCGACTTCAAATATAAGTATCCTGGAAAAGAAAATTTATTATTTGAAGGATATGAACAATTTGCCTCCCTAATTCTTCCATTCTACAAGAACAATATAAAAGATGGAAATAGTAAACAGCTTCTAAGCCAGCTGGAAGAATCACGAGATATATCAAAAGGTATATTAAGAGATACTAATATTTATATTGTTTATAATTAATCTATTTTATTTTCAGATATTTCAAGCGTTGTAATATTTATCTTACTGCATTCAGTACTCGTGCCAACATCTCGTGTTTTTCAATACGATGCCGCTAAGAAAAAACGAAAACTTGTCCGAACATCAATTAATGATTCCAGAAAGATGTTCCTAAATATTGTTCATACGCCCAATGAATTACATAACAGAATTGAGGAGATAACAAATTCTTGTTTAAAATCAAAATTAAAATTACAGCCAATAATTTTTGCAATTGGTAAGGATTATTTTCACTTAACGGATTTTTACGTCTACTACTTCAATATTTTTTACAAATTTGATAACTTTATAAAATCTCTTGATATATGCTTTAAGATTTTTCAAGTCTTTAATTTGAGATATCCGCGCGAGTCAGAATTAATTTGGAATTTCATTCAAATTTATTTCTTTAAAATTAAAACCAAATATGATGTTAAAAACTCCACACTGTCCTCTTTGATCACAGATTTGTCAAATTTAACTAGCGCCGGAGAACATGCCTCTTAACTTTTTTTCACGTTTCAATTAAGTTTATTCGATATATAACGATTTAACGTTAACAAATATCACTTTACGAGTCTCAAAGACCAATTTATTTAAAAACACTAACACTAACAATTTATTTAAAAACACTAACATGTACAAGTACTATAAATTTATGCTTTGAGGTGAGCAATTTAGAAGAACGAAAATGTCTTTAATTTGTTTTTTATGTAAGGAGAAATTTTTGATATTTAGAAGCTTATCAATTCATTTAAAATATTTTCATAATCTTGGCCCTAATGACGTATACAAATGTGCTTATTTTAGTTGTAACCAAACATTTACATCCTTTAGGTCATTCACAAAACATATGAAAATTGAAATCAATAAAATGTATTTAAAACAGAACTATCCAGCCAAAGATAAAAGGGAAAAAGAATTTAATATACAATCTGGTAATATACAAGTAAATAAACTAGATGTAATGTCTAAGAGTACAGAACCAATTCAAGAGCATACTTTATCTTCCGTTGAACAAATTTCATCATTAAAAAATAAATTGTTGTCTTTTACTTGCAAATGTTATGGAAAATTCAACTATCCCCGGAAAGATGTTTGCAATATTCAAAATGACTTAAAAGCAATAATGTCTGATATTGCAAGGTATATTGAGCACACAATTGAAAAATCAGCCGTCAAACAAATTCAAATGATTTTAGATATATGTAATAATCCATTTGAATCCTTTGATACAGAATATAAATTCCTTCAGTACTTAAAAAATAACGATTTATACGTTGACCCTTCAGTTATAAATTTAAATCATTCTATTACCAATGTCGTTCTTAGAAGTGACAGTAGAATAGATGAAAATGTCTCAAAAGGAATTCTGATGCCTATTAAGTTTCAGTTTAGAAAATATTTTGAAAATAATGATCTTTTAGATCGTTTTCTCGAAGAAATTAATGAAATAAATAATAATCCTTGTATTCAACATTTCATTAATGGACAATTATGGAAAAACAAAGTTTCAGTACACAATAATAAAATCATAATTCCTTTCTTTCTTTACTTCGACGACTTCGAAGTGAACAACGTTTTAGGATCGCATTCTTCATCTCTTTTAGGAATCTATTATTCCTTTCCTACTGCTCCAAATTCCTTGCTTGGAAATATTAATAATGTTTTCGTTGCTGGAATCTTTAAATCATCTGATGTCAAAAATTTAGGCAATAGTAGGTGTTTTTACAATTTAGTAGAAATTATTAATGATTTAGAGGTAAATGGCGTTGAAATTGAAACATCTAAAGAAAAACGTAGAGTTCACTTCATCATTGGATTAATTATAGGTGATAATGCTGCACTTAATGCCATACTTGGATTCTCCAAATCATTTTCTTCAAATTATTTTTGTAGATTTTGTCGAAGTGAAAAATCAGAAACTCGAAAAACTAGTGAGGAAATGTGTGGGCTTCTTCGGAACAAGGAAAATTATCTTGAAGATTTATCAGAACATAATAAAGGCATATCGGAATATTCAATTTTCAATACTATACACTCCTTTCATGTTGTTGAAAATTATTCTGTAGATTTACTGCATGACCTTTTCGAGGGTGTTTGTGTTTATGACATGTGTCATATAATTCTTTCATTATTAAGAAAGCAAAGCTTTACTTTATCCACCTTGAACAATCGTAAGCAAGGTTTTGATTATGGGGAGCTAGAAATAGGTAATTTGTCTCCGGTTCTTACAATGCAGAATTTAAAAAAATTTAATCTAAAAATGACGGCTAGGGAAGTTTTAACATTCACATGTTATTTTCCATTGATGATAGGAGATTTAGTGGAAGAAAGTGATGAGGTGTGGCTTTTTCTTTTAAATCTAGAGGAACTTATTGATTTACTTCTATCTACAGAATTTGATTCTCAAAAAATTTATAGGTTGCGTGAACTAATTGCTTTTCACAACTCGGAATACATTAGGTTATTTCAAGACAACCTTAAGCCCAAACATCATTTTCTAGTTCATTATCCCAGAATTATTGAACATTCGGGACCACTTAAATTAATTTGGACATTCAAATTTGAAGCTAAGCATAGAATATTAAGGTCTTATCTTAAAAATACTAACTCTAGGCTCAACACTCCCATGTCATTGGCAATTAAAATAAGTATGAATTTTGCAAAAGAAATATTAGGATTTAATATCAGTGAGCAATTGTTTAGTGACAAAGGATATGCTGTAAACACATCACCTTTTTTCAATAAATTATCTGAAATCACAGATGTACACTTATTAAATGAAAACTGTATGTGCCACTCAGTTGTTAATTATTATGGAACATGTTATAAAATAGGTTTCGTAATTCCTCTGTTGGACCAATCCAGCAACGGGATAAAGACTACTTTAATATATCAAGTTTTAGAAATTTTGCAAGTAAACTATAAAATATTTCTGTTTTGTCAGGAAGTTAAAGTATGTTCTTATAAAAATCATTTGGCTAGTTACATTGTTGGAAACTATTTAGATACCTTTATTTTAAAAGATATACAATTCTTCGCATTACCTCCTGTTCAGTTTCATAATCTCCCAACTGGAGAAAAAGTTGTAAGAATAAAAACGTTTTTTTAATATTATAATTACTTCTGCTTTTCTGTGCGCTTTTTTTGAATGAAAAGTGAAAGAAACAACTATTGTCTTTTATTTATTTGTAAATTTTTAAAATGAAAAATAAATATGTTCTTTAAATAAAAAAGATCTTTTGTTGGTGGGAAAGGAATTTAATCTTTATAAAGTGTATATTTTTTTAAATTTGTATTAAGGTAAAACTAGTGGTAAGAAATATTGACTGAGCTTTGCGACTGGGCAACTTGCAATCGGCTATAGCAGATGGACAGACAAGCGTTTGTGTTTTCCTTTGCAGGCACGAAACCCTAAAAATTAATATTACTAATAATACAAAATAATGCTTCCAAAAATACCCGTAGAAAATCAACAGTAATCATTTTTATCGTGGTCTTTATTACACAATGAACTTTCGAAGGAAATTTGTAAAGACAAATCTTTCGTGTAAACTGCCATGGAAAAGTATGCTTTGACTTAAAATTTCCATCGCAATCGCATTGTGTAATATGTCCTTTGATTGCGCTCAAATTTTGTTGAATTTGGCGTTAAATACTTGCTATTTCGTGAGCTATAGCATTTATTTGGTGGCATCTTTAAAAACATTTGAGCTTAATCAGATAAAAATGATTATTTTTGACTTTCACAGGGTTTTTTTTACACAGTACAGTTTTATTTTTAGTAACATTCATTTTTTAATCTAAAAATTAATTTTCTTCAAGTTAAGAAAGTGGTTTCTTTTGGTTTCTTCAAATAAGAAACAATGTTCTTCAAGACTAAGAAACTATGATGCTTACATTAATAAAAAATATCATATAATTTAAAACATACCCTTTTTGTTAGTAAGATTATTTCTTTATAGTTTAAAAATTAGCTTTGTTTGATTTGAGAAAAATAGTTCTTTGGATTAAGTAAATATTTTCTTCTTGACAAAAAAATATTTTCTTTAAATCAATGAACATAAAATTTAAATTTAAAACATACACATTTTTGCTGGTAAAATGATTTATTTTATTTTGAATAAGATTCTGCATACGTTCAAGAAAAAATTTCTTACTTCCTAAGGAATTTAGTTTTGTTATAATGCAAATATTCTTCTACAAAACTAAGAGTTTCCTGATTTTAAATTAAGAAAAATTTGCATAGGCTCGTATTCAAAGACGTTTTTCTTTGATTTAACTGCATTTTTTCTTTAATGTGGGAAGATTTTTCTCTGAGTGCAGCTTCCGTTCCTTTAAGCTTTCTTCGGTTTACCCACTTAAACCTTCCTTGCACCAGTGAATCCATGCTCTACAAAAAAATTAAATTTAACTTAATGTCAGTCTCAAGTTGTAAAACAAACAATACTCAAACGCATGGCGGAGGAGCAATTTGAGGAAGTTCTTCAATTTAAAGAATTGGTATACTCCCCAAAATCGCAGCAGACTCCTCGGTCGAGTCTTGTAAACATCGCTGGCATCTTCAGACCTTCCCAAGATTGTATGTCGAATGGCTGAGACTCGTCGAGTGTCAGCCCGTGATTACTCAAATTAATTTCAGAGAATTTTCTGCGGCGAAAGCTCGGCAACTCCTCTGGAAATGTTCAGTTTCCTCATATTGTATAACTCAAGTATTTAGAAACTATGTGGGGTGTGGTACGAAAAAGGGAAAATTCAGACTTCTTATACGTCGCTGCACGCCCTTTAAAATGGAGAATGCCGGCAAGGCAGCTACTGATGCACCACTTAAAATGCATTACAATTTGGCACACTCAGCTACAGGGAGTTGCACTTAAACCCTTACATACTGCACGTATCTGATGAAAGAATGCTGCTTTTCTTAAAGATAACAACGGCATCCCTAACGAGAAGACTGACGGAGATTCACTTGACCTAATGGCAAACGTTCCCAGCAAGGGCTACGTAGGGCCGATGGACCCCTTCTCTCTGGGAAGAACATGCTCGGTTCCATGTAACAAGATTAAGGCAGTCGTCTTCGCAGAAGTGGAGAGTTTACACCGTGTCATTCATACATGTTATTTGTGACACGGCTGTTAGCTTGTGTGCACAGTTTAGCAAAAGTGGATTCACGCTCGACAGCCCGCAGTAATGCACTTGCTTTGACAAGCGGATCTCCAGAATTCGGAAAACATCGCAATGTGCATATGGCAAACCTACCCTTCCCTTGGAACAGAGCGGGATGTGCCCTTCCCGGGAGAGTTTGATTTCGCTGGTTTGCACATCAGCCCTCACCGAGCCCCAGAAAATCAATGGGGCCGCAGTAGGAATGAAGTCACCCATATCTAGGTCCTTGTCATTTTCAATTTCGATTGATTTACAGAAATCACAGGGACTGGCGCTGATTCGACGGTCGGAGCATTACAATTACAGGATTGACTCAATTCAGGTGCATTAATCCCAATTATTCCATATTACGCCCCCATTCGACCTGAATGGACCCCGTGGGGGAG
Source organism: Dysmachus trigonus (assembly GCA_949715965.1). Lineage (NCBI taxonomy): Eukaryota > Metazoa > Arthropoda > Insecta > Diptera > Asilidae > Dysmachus > Dysmachus trigonus. Next base: position 35,732,408 of record OX454319.1, read on the forward strand.
TAGTCCTTCAAACCGTTCTTCAGTAAAAGTCATTCCTGGGACGCTTTGGCGGCACTAGGATGGGTGCATCGGAACGAAATCAACACTTACAACCATAATTTCATGATGGCTGTGCAATCAAAATCACAAACTGGAACCATTAAAACTGAAGGAGTATTTCCCCTTTTCACTTAGTCTGAATATCGATTACATATTTATTTATACCAAAATGAATAATGTTTCACAGTTGGAACAGTACTATTTTTAGAGTAAGGAAATAAAAGTTTTCGAATGAGCTCGAAAGATTTCGCAGTCTGATAGGGTTGCTCCGGGAATGCTTTTGAACGAATTTACGAGAATTTTGCCAATTTTGGACATTTTCTTCCCATCCGAAATTTCCCATCAACCGGAAATAAAAGACATTCCAAGAAATTCAAATTTTGGGATCCTGCCAAAATAAGGAATGAGTTAAGGCATTTATTTTATGTTCTAAATATAAACAGTTCTATTTAAAAAGTGGTTTGAATGATTTTACAGAACAAAAAAGTGGTATTTATTTTAAAACACTTTTACTTTGTATTCAGCAGTAAAGAAGAAATCTAGTAAATATGCATATTTTTTCAAGTACAAATAAATCAGAGCCGGGCAAACTTTGGTCTTTCGGTTTCCGATCCTCTAGATCGATTCCCTTCAGCTCTATTACTCCTGCAGGTGCGAGTAAGAAACTCATATTTCTATCTTTTTGTTCTCCTTTCCAATCCAAAGTCCACTCCATTCCGTAGAGAAAAATATCGGTAGATATGTCTTTCATTCGCACCCATGGGGCTTAATAAGCGACCCGAAATTTAGGCACGTATAAGGCTCGCTTGGTGGAGAACTTTGCCCGGCTCTGAAATAAATTGCAAACTTTTATAAATAATGCGTACCTTGCACTTGTAATATTGTGTGCAAGTTCCATAAAACTTTAATTTCTATTCGAAATACTAAGTTTATAATCCTTAAAATTCTTAACGATATACAGGGTGATTGAGATCAAGGTGCCGCGGGGTATACCACGTGATTCCTTGAGATGAGCTGATAAAAATATCGTTCCACATACACCCCCTCCCCCTCCACCTATCGTTTGTGTCTTTTGGTACCTCACTTGTTGCTATCGACGAACTATTCTTCGAGATATTACAAAAAGAATCGAACATTTTCGAATTTTTACCTGGAATTTTGAAAAATAAATCTATTAATTTCCAAAAATTTTTTCTACGGAATATAATTTTATTTTTGTTTGATAATGTCCGCGATGTCGCCTTTCTTCCGCAAAAATCCGTAGCCGGCTGAACCTGAAACAGTTTTCCAACGAAAGATAATAAAATGTATTTACGGTGGACCTAAATAATGAATTTTCTTTTACATTAATTAATAGGTAATACGCTTAATTCACCAATTATACCCAGTCCGTTAATAACTGGTATTTAAGGGATATTTTAGACCTATTTTACTCATTTGTGTTATGATTTCTCAGTTGACCTTAGTTTGAAGGTGTATTAAAGAGTACAATTTTTTGAGGATTTTTGATATTTTACAATTACCACCAAAGATAATTTATTCAAATCTGAACACTTTTGCATCATTACATAATAATTCAATAATTAATAAGAGATTTTTGTAGTTTTCGCTATGTCTTTTTCAAATGAAGAATATGCGGATATGCATTTAATTTTTGATACAGCCTTCTGGCTAATGCTCCATTTCTTCTCGCGAGGGATATGTTGAACGATTTTTTTTTATCAGCTCACCTCAAGGAATCACGTGGTATACCTAGCGGCACCTTGATCTGAATCACCCTGTATAAAATCGATGTTTTTGACCTTCATCATAAACTTACACTCTATAAAGAAACTACATGCACCAAAAAGGACGACGACTTTTTAGAATAACTTTAATTCCTTTTATTAGATATGTAATTATTAAATGTGTTGATTATATACAGGGTTTTCCAGTTACGACGATTTTTTTATAGATACAGGGTTATTCGCAACTAAGTGGAAACGACCTCCTCTCAGATCAACCCCTTACACTTAAAATGGCGATTGAACATTTTATTTTCTTGAATGCAGGTGCGCTCACATACTCGTAAATTGTTATAAAGATATTGCAGGATAATAAAGAAGTGTGCGTTAGAAAGTAGCATTTTCCACTTTCCAGTAATATTTTATGGTACGCTTAACACTTAAGCGGCCGGTCGGGTATTAATATCCTTATAGACTCTGTTGGCGATTAAAGCTAGTTTTAGGTTACTATTTAAAAGAATTGTCGATTTATTTATAATCTTATTTATTTGATGACAGTAGCTATTTTCTTCATTCCATTTTAAATATAATAAATAAGTATTTGAATTAATTAAAATATTTTCAATCAGGGACTGTTAAAAGTGCTCGTATAAGATTTTAAGGCAGGTAGCTTTATTGGTTTCTGATTTAATTAATAAAATTAAATTAAAATTGTATGTCTTTTTAATCGTTATAAATAATTTATTTGAATCGGATGAGGCAGGTTATAGTCGGAGAGCTGGTCGCCACTTCGACTAAGGTACAGCTACAAGGCTGAAACTTTTTGTACATACTATTTAATGTAATTGAAGTAAGAAAATCCACGTCTGGCAGGATTATCGCGGTTGCAACATTTTTTTTTTTTGAAGTTGGCAATTTGTTATTAAAAAAAATGTACTACTACAAGTCTGGCATCTGAGTATATGGTAATTCACACTATTTTGAATACAAAAAAAATATTGCCAGACGTTTTTCGCGGTTACAAATGCCTGACAGGTGGGTCTAAAGGTGCTAATATTTGGAGAACTGGGGCCTGTAACACAACCTCTACAAGTCCAACAAGTGTACAAATAAATTATACAAGTGTAGATATTCTGTAACACAAAGTAATTTGTAGTTACTAGCGGGGCACTTGTAATTATTGAAAATTTTCTACAGTTGTAGCTTGTTTCCATAACACAACGACCACACTTGTACAATTGGGTTAAGAAATTTTCAACAATTGTAAGCAATTTTCTACCTATCTTGAACGCTGAGTAGATACAGTGTAGTGGAGTCTTTCACCGAGAACGAATCATATTACTATCAATATGTGGTCAAGTGATTCTGAAAGTGACAACGAAAATGCTAACGTGTATCTCTGGCATATGTCCAGTTTTTATTTTTGGCATAATTTTGAAGTAAAAAAACTAATTTAAAAAGAAAAAACAGGTAAAAGTTTTTCATGGTAAAACTAATTATAATGCACAACAAAAAATTATCTCGATGTCACTACCTCATATTTTATGCACTTAAAGAGTGTGTCAAATTTGAAGTCAAGTAGATTTTGAGTGTGTCCACCGACTTTGAACATGCCAAGTGGGAGAAAAACGAGGTTATAGTCTAAACACTGAATTTATATGGGACAGGAATAGCTCGAAGCCGGATCGGAGCGGCGGAGACTTACAAATCCATATCTCCGTTAGTTTTACTTCAATTGACTTCAAATTTTAACGCAATAATCTTGAGATGTTGTACATTTATATGAGAAAATTAAAAAAAAAACGCAAAAAAATACCCTACCCTGCCCTTAAACAAACAGTCTTTACTAAATTTGCCAATTCCTTCCATTTCTCAACTTTGTCCGTTTTTTTCAATATGTCGGAAAAGGCACCGAATAGAATTTCTTTATTTTCTTTAACTTTTTCTAAAAAATGCATCTTAATCTCAGATATTACTTGTTTGCCACATATAGCTACCAATATTATTTTGCTTTACCACAAATGCTGTACGTCACATGCCCGATGTAAACAAAAACAAGTGAATATCTAGTCCCGTAGCGTAGTAACGACATGTACAAGTGTAGAATATTTCACTGATAACTACAAGTGTATGAAATAATATTGTGTTACAGAAAATCGGGGTACTTGTAGGTACAAGCGAATTACTAATAACTTGTAGACTTGTTACAATTGTAAGCATTGTGTTATAGGCCCCTGGTCGCCACTTCGACTAAAGTACAGCTACAAGGCTGAAACTTTTTGTACATACTACTTAATGTAATTGAAGTAAGAAAATCCACGTCTGGCAGGATTATCGCGGTTGCAACATTTTTTTTTTTTTTTAAGTTATAAAAAGTTTCAGCTTTGTAGCTGTACCTTAGTCGAAGTGGCGACCAGCTCTTAGACTATTATTCTCTCTCCCCTTTTGCAAAACATAAATTAGAATAATCATATTTTCAAATCGAATGGCATGGGTTACTTATTTTTTCAAAAACAACCTACTTCAATTCACGAAGACGAGTGAAAAAAGTGTGTGCTCTACACAATTTTATTTGAAATTGTTGCAAAATGTGAACATTTTAATAGAATTCTAGCGTTCAATTCCTCTTTCTGCAATTTTAGACAATATTGTCGGCCGTCAAGGAAATTTCCTCACTTAAGGAACTTATGATATACAAAATAAGAAGAGAAGAATTCAATACTGAAGAAAATAGGATTTGGTTAAGTTCAATAGATCACATAGTTTGCTATCACGCCTGCCAATTTCACAAAGGTGCTCCAGCAATCGGCAGATAAATTCGCCATATTTGATAAATTTACAACAAAAAAATGGTTGCTCAACTCTTCGAATGTATCTTTAAATATATTTAAAAGTTAACAAAGCTCAGTGATTTCTCTCCCTTTCGAAAAAATCCGTGAAAAGAAAGCTTTCTTTGCACATCATAAAGCAGGAGACTGCCTTAAGGGAACATTCTCATTGAAATGGACAAAAAGACGACTTTTTTTGGATTTTTTTTTAAAACCTATTGCATTTATTCAAAAAACTTTTTTCATATATTGAATATATAGGCATCGAAGTATACAACAAAAATCTTTTTTTTTTTTTTTTTGTTATTTTTTGCGGCAATAGAGGGTGTTGTACGAAAAGTCCCTTTTTAGCTGGTACCAGTTCCTGCGGTCTTCCTGGAGAAGATAAAGACAAAATTCAAAATGAGTTTGGTTCTTTAGTCTTTTTTCTAGGATATAGACCTTTAAAAATGGTACTTTTAATTTTTTAAATTTTTATAGGACTGTTTTTCTAAAAATTTTAAAAATTGGCCATGTTTTGGAGGGAAAGTATGTGTATAAAAAAGAGGGTGGGGTACTTTTATGCATTTTTAAAGGTCTATGTCCCAGTATTTATGTTAATGAGTCGAATGCTTTTTGATTTTTTTAAATCTATCGGGCAGAATTTGAGATATCACTGGTACCAGGTGAAAAAAAGTAGTTTCGAGAAAAACGGGTTTAAAGTTTTTGTGCGATGCTCCAAATCTATAGAAACCGGTATATATCGTTACGTATATATAACTATAACTTTCGTTTTGTTTCGAATTTCTTACAACGGTTTGAGGACAGTATTTCTATGATGTTAAGGAATACTTTTAGGTATAAAAAAAAAAAACGATTTTTTTTCACTTCGAATGAGAATGTCCCCTTAAAGACCTGCCGGTTAAGTATTAAGCTTATGGGTCTCGTATTCATCGATTAAATTCCAGACTAATGAATGAGCTGAAGCAGATTATTCAATGTATTAATTTATAGTTAAATAACTTAATTCACCTTTAATATCGGTATTCTCTTTATTTTATTTTTTTTATTTAACATCACATCAAAATCCTAAACAAATTTAATTTAAAAGGTTTTTGCTGAATTACACCTGAAATGTACACTTTTAAAATTGTAATTAAGTTCAATGTGCATTTACACGCAATTTTTAGAATTTATACTTATAGGCAAGCTTTAATACGTAAGCATTGTATAAAAGTTAATAAAAACAAAGGGAAATTGTTTTGTTGTTTCGCCTTTTTTATCAGATTCCTCTCAATTTTCTCAGTCGTATTTTTCTGTAATTCCGCAGATTTGTTCCATTACTAGTAATTTAAGGAAATCACGACACTCGCGCTGATTCGATTGTCGAAGCATCAAAATTGAAGAATTAACTTAATTCAGGTGCATTAGTCCCAATTATTCGTGATTACGCCCTCATCTGGTTTGAATGGGTCCCGGGCGAGGCGTAGGACCGGCCTTCAAATCGTTCTTCGGCAAACGTCAACGTCACTCCTAGGGGCGGTGACAATATTCCACCCGTTTAGACGCGTTGACGGCCCGGATGAGTGCATCAGAATCAACACTTGTGGCCATAATTTCAGGATGGCTGTGCACTCACGAGCCGGAGCCTTTTAATTGATGGATTACTTTCCATTTCAGTTAGCCTGAAAATCAATTACGCACTCATTAATTACATCGAGTCGGCGGGGGCGGAAGCAATTTCGAATAGCTTAGTCGCAAATAGCTGCTCATTAGGCAGCAGCGAATCAGGGTAGCCGGGCCAGATTCTGTCCTTGGCGTTTTTAACAGCGGACTTGATCATTTTTGCTCGTCCTTCATTGATTTCCCATTACCGCGAATATGTGTGTCCGGCGCACATTCGAGCCGGCAGAAGAAGTCTTATGTGTGTAGCATGTAGGTAATGCCATTAGGCGACCCAAAAAGACGGTCTTTTGACTCGGCGATCCGCCGCAGCCCCACTCACGGGGAGGAACTCCTCGCTTTTGATATTGAGACAAAGGGAAATAATGACAATTTATGCCACCTCACTTAGCCGTACCCTTCGGCCAAGATAATTTAGAAAAATGTTCGCCAGGACCGGCCGTGTTCTGTTCTGGCGCAGTGTTTATCGGCCCCTTCGGCCCGCCACGTGCGGTCTGCTTTCGTGCTTTATGGAAGTAAAAGGCCGCCGTGAATCTTTGTCAACGGTCTGGCTATTAGTTAATAATGAAAGGCCCCTTCAGCCGGCAAAAAAGTCTAATTTAAAGTCTTGTTCGTCCCTCTCACTACCAAAAACCTTTCGGGACCATGTGTGCCCGGACATTTTATCGAATTAAGACGGCCATTTTCTTTCAAGTTTTATGTTTGTAATACAATTTCGGGCTTCCTCCAAAGACAAGTCATTGGACAAATTGATTTTCTCTAAATTAATGTGCAGGTTTTTGGTTGTATTTTTTAGAATTAAAACATTGTTTCTCATAAATTTTGGGAGATCCAATTTTATGGTCAAAATTTAGAAACTCACAATTTCTCAAACGAATAATCGGACAAAGGTGGTAATAGAGTAAAAAACATGAAGATATAGTAAAATAATTGCACAGTATTTGTTTTTCTCTTTTTTGTCATTTTCTACGATTTTAAAATGCATTCAAAAAATTACATATTTGCAATACATAAGTATGTATAAGAAAATAAAACGTACACAACTGGAAACATATGATAGCACTTGTCGTATTAGCGGAAAAATACAACATGTTTGAAATGAAAGACGAATTATAAAATAATTACAGGAAACCCCTTTAAAGCAGCCAGAGAACTGCAAAATATTATATGAGAGAATACTACATAAGAAAGGATATTTGTGCTCAAACTGTGCTAAATATGTTAAGAAGAAACGACTACCAAGGAAGGGTTGCAAGAAAGAAGCAATTTAACTAGAAATAAAGAAATTCGACTGAATTTTTTAGATAAATAGATATAAAGACTGATACAGAAACCGACCACCTATGAATGATGAAAGCAATAAGAAAAACTTTTAAATATTTAACCGGAAATTTGGTACATTGACGATTCTTAAACTTGGGATCTGTGTCACCCCTCTTCTTTGCCACATAAAATTCCGGTCCGTTTGCGACATATTCGGAATTTCCACATGTGTGGAAACAATTAATTGGTGACGTACTTTTTGGTTGGCATCCATCTTTACTACACAAGATCTTTACACTTAATGACTTGCATATAGTGTATACATATATAGTGTACACCCTTTGGTAGTTAAAAGAAGAATCTTAATTTAGAACCAGAATCCAAGTTCATTCATGTATAAAATTTTTAATGTAAACTATTAAAAATATTAATTGCTTGATTGGTTTGATTTTAAATATTCATTTTGGAAAAAAATATAATTGAGAAAAATCCAGTGAGAAGCACCTTACTTAAATACTATAATGAAAAGAAAAGGAATCTATGATATGTATGATATATAAAATTTAATTCTGTTCTACAACTTTCCAGTATACAAAGAGCGTTATACAATTCCAAAATTATAATTATTAAATGGAAGAATGCAGCGGCCTCCATGAGTTGCCTTTAAAACTGATGTTAGACGGACGCCATTAGAAATCGTGACATATAGAAACAAAAAATAAAAAATTCTTATAATATACCACCAGGGAAGCAAATTCGATTTTTCAGACGAATTTATAATTAAAATAAAAAAATTAAAAATAATTTTTGCTCAACATTGTTTGCAAAAACAAAAACAAAATTGCTGTTCCAAAATGTACAATAATGGATAAAGCCATATCGACTTCAATAACAATAACAATAACAAAATATTTGAAAAATTGAATCGTGGCGCCCATAAAAAGAAAACTCATTTCGAGTAAAACGCGTTTAAATTTGCTGTTGCATTCTACACAAAATTCTTGAAACAATGTACAATAAAAATATGAAAACAAAAAAATCAATTTCTTCAAAAAATTCGATGGGAAAGTACCCTTAAATCTTGGTATTAATAAAAATGTTGATTTTCGTATATCGCACCGCCTCTGAAAGATTGTACAACTCAAAAATCATAAAAACCCTTTTTTGTATGTAGAAATTACTTAAGGGGTCTTTCTTGTCTAAAATTTTGAAAAATAAAAATTTTTTAAACATCGTTTTTGGATACAAAGAAACAAGATATCGTTATGAAAATTTATAGGGATGTTTATTAACATTATATTTTTTGAAATTTTTTGGCTGCCCTAATAAAGCCGTATCATTTTTGAGAAAAAAAAGCGCCATAAATCGACGGCCGCCATGATTTAAAAAATACCACTTGACCGATCGCTCTGATATTGTAATACATATGTTGTTGTACACATTTATCGCTTTCACGTGGACTAGGATCTAAATGATCGGATGCAAAATATTTTTAGCTTTTGCGAGCTAAAAATATTTTTTTTTTTTAAATGTCCACTATTTTGTTGTTGTTTTTTTTTTTTTATAAAAAAAGTTGTTCCTAGTTCATGCGAAAGCGACTTCAATACAGAATAATATCCTTTTTTTTTTGTCAGATGAGCAAGACAGATGAAATCATGGACACCGTCGATTTTTTGTGCTTTTTTCAAAACATTATAATGCTAATAAACATTCCTATACATTTTCATAACGATATATTGTTTCTTTGTATCCGAAAAAAATGTTTAAAAATTTTTATTTTTGAAAATTTTACACAAGAAAGACCCCTTAAAATATCTTTTTCTAGGGTTGAGTTGTGACGAATTTTAATTTAGGGAGCGATATCATAAAATGATGGCGAAACACAAAAGCATTTAAATTAAATATTTTAAAGTTTGAATGGAAATTCTGAAAAATATTGAGATTCAAAAATATATTTATTTATTTATTTAATGTTAGTTATTAAAGGTATAAAGGTAAGTAGCAAAAGTGTAGAGGTAAGTTTACGCCATTTTTCGACATTTCAAGCTAAATTTCACATATAATTTTATTATTATTTGTGCGTATTAACAGTAAATTCACGTCGCACAATGTTTCACTGCGCGGTTTCATTTTCTGATAAAACAAAATAAAAAGTTAACTTAATCAATTAGACGGAAATCAAAACTCAATTTCCAGCCGTTATAAAACCTCGCCTGTACGTTTACTCGGAATCGACTCCCAACGCAGAATTCAATAAAAAGTCTTTTATCGGCGCAATTTCAGTGTCGTTCTCTAGTGTCCATTACGATTTATCGCCGTCCATTGTAATAAAATCGCCCTCTTTGTTAAAAGTTCTATCCTGCGTTTTTCGCCGGGAAAATATTATAGACGGAAATCTAATGTTTGACAAAATCCAAGCCCCATTTGACACTGAAGCCAGAGCAGATGCTGTGCTGCCGGGTAGCGCTTTTTAATGCGGCTGCACACGCCCGCAGGCTCGTCAAAATCCGATTTTTACCACCCACATGAAGCAATTAAAAGGAGCCAGCGACATTCAAGGGTCGCATTTAAACGGCCCTGCTGCTGAAGCTGCATATCTGATCCGACGTCACTGGCATCAGAGGACAGCGCCCGAAGATATAATTCCCACGCGAAGGAAATAATTGTCTGAAGAAGGGTTGCATAAAGTCAGTCTCCTCGCCCCGCTTTCGATGCTGATGCTAGATTAAGATCTATACTTGACCACTATCACCAGTGGTGCGGCGGCGGGGGCTGGATAAACAAACGTCTTTATAACCGCAAAGCGACGACTTAGGAAATGAAAATGATGACAGCACAGAGATATAACAACGTCAGATTACGAATGAAATTTATGCAGATCTCGGCCACCTTCGAGAAGCAGCCACTGTATCTAGTCTTGCTTGTGGAAGGGTTGTCGAGGTGGGACCAGGGCGCCGTCACCCGCCCGCCGGGAGGCTTGTCCGATGCGTGCGTATCCCAGCCCTGATAGATAAATGAGAGTTGGACTACTACACTTAATCTGTTTGCTTAATACAGCGATGATTTACGAAGCTTACACCGACACTGCTTGTCCTCAGCCAGACGAATTAATCTACCCTGGATTAACTTTAATAAAGGAAGATCTACGATTTCTCTCGGTAGATTCTAGGCTGCCTCCGGGAACGCTGAATATATATTCTAATACTGCCCGCCAGGAAATTATTCGAGTTCAAGGGAAAACGCCTTAGACACGCATGAGGTATTTACCTTTTCACGGAGATTAACTCACTTATTTTTGGTAAGATTCTCGAGACTCTGCTGTAGACATTTCGGGATATATGTTTCGAAAAGATTTGCAAATTGCGATTTTCACTTTCTTTACCCACTCCGGGGATTAGTTGATTAACTTTCCCATATTTTCAGAAATTTCACTGTACATCATGCCGCACAAATTTCTGCTGAGTAGTCATGAATTTTATATCATCCTTTTCCACAACTTACGAACGAAATTTCTGATTTCTGTCTTAGTTCTGATTTGTTGTAAATAATTTTGATATCTTAATTTTATTGAGGAGTAATCCTCTCAAAATGAAATAATTGAATGATAAAATGAAGTATATTTATGAATGAATGTTTTATGTATCGTTATGTTTAATTCTTTTGTTATATTAACATTTCCGCAGATCAAAGATGCCTTCAGATAAAACTCAAAGCTTCTGTGTGCTGCTATTGCTTAAGTTGACCTTTGCCTTTTCTATTCGGTAGTGACTTTGATTATGGAGGTTTTGTGCAAGAGAAAGCATGTAAAGTTTTCATTTCCTTTGATAATAACAATTTCCTCTGAAGTATATGTTGTATAAAATTAATACTGGATACAATATCCCACATAATGTCTGCTAGAACTCTGTGCTTCATGAAACATGAAATTCATTGCTTTATTTTATTTTTTTATTAAAAATCTCTCATTTTCATAATTTTGTTGTCCTCAAAACACTCACCCTATAAAGAAGCATTAGTTGTTCAGTTTGGTTTTTAAAGGTACATGTTCTGATTGATTCATCAACGCTGAGCTGAAACCGCTGAAACTATAAAGAAATTTGTTCAGTGGTTTTATTTTATAATGTTCATACTCACTAAAAAAGAATTATTCAAAATCCAACCCTTAAAGAGGTCATAAAGGGGTTCGGAGTTTATATGGAGAAACATTATTTATAACGGTTCCGTTGACTTAAAACGTGGTGAAAGTATTCCAAGACATAAATATTATAATTAAACACGTATTTATTATTTTTTGGAAATCAACCTCTAATTGGCTGAGAGCGGCAAAAGTTTGTATCGGAAAAACAATTTTTTGGTCTGACTATCTTGAAACTTAACATAAATAACATAAATACTTTACAACACAAACAATGAAACGCATATTTCACATATTACAAAAAATGGATTTCGAAGGCTGTGATTTCGAATATACTATATTCACATGGTATGTTGTATAGTATTGAAAATCAAGATGATGAATTTAATAGGATGTCGGTTTGAAAGATTTCTGGTTACTTATTTCTGATGCTATAAGATAACTTAAAATTGAAATGGTTGAAGCAATTTCGAATATATACCAAATTAACGTACTTGAGAAATATATATTGTTACAAAATTTACCTTCGTTATAATTCACACTTTAAGTTTTAATTGGACAGATATAGGGATTAGCTTTCGACTCTTCCTTTGTGAGTATCTGTGGTAGCAAAGCAAAGCGCCAAATTCCTAACAAAAATGTCCCCCCGTCTGTTTGTCTGTCCAATTGGTCACCGAAATGTAGCGAAGGCGGATTTTGTAGTTTTATCGGCCCTTTGGCGGGCCAAATTGCAACATATATTATATATATATATTAGGGTGCTTTTTTTTTGCGACTATTTTTTTCTTTTCAGTCCCATCTCGAAATTTTGTGGCAAATACCTAAACAAAAATTCCCTTAAAATTGGAGCCCTTAATATTAATATTAAGGGGTTAGTCCAGTGAAAAAAAAATTTTTTTTCGTTTTTTTTCTTTTGCTTACATCTACTCTACTACACCTAGAAAATACTCAATTAAAATATCTAAGCAAAATATTGAATAGTTTTAAAGATACAGAGAGTTTTCGAGAGACATATAATCCGAGCGCTCGAAGCTCCCCTGGCGTGTTTCGGAGCAAGGAGGACTCTTGTATTTCTGTTTGCTTCGCCCATTTTTTTTCGGTTTATAACGGTCTAGGTCCTTCGGCTTTGTATTTAAGGTAAGTTATGTATGGAGGAGGCATCGCGTTATGTATGGAGGAGGCATCGCTGACTAAGGTAAAATTAACTTTTTTAGCTTTTTTCCGCATAAAAAACTTTAAACGCGTTTTTCTGAAAACAGCATGTTTTGATTCGGCGGACGTCAGATCTCAGAGTCTTTTGCTCCGATTGATCTAAAAATTTAGCTGTATATTTCTTGATTGTGTATCTATCGTTCTAGAATTATTAAAATCCATTCTTTATTTACAAAGTTATAAACAAATTAAGCACCCGAAAAATTCGAAATGCCGCCATTTTGTTATTTTTTATTAGAAATTAATAATTCTAGTTCCCACGATAGCCAATGTTCTACAGATTAAAACCTCGTTTGAATTTTTTGTTTCAAATGAACCGTTGCAGAGATTCGACGTCCGCCAACAACAATTTTTTTTTTTTGAGCGGCCATTTTGTCGGGATGACTCATCGAAAACAAAAAAAAAATTTTGTTGTGTATTTTAGTAGTTGTACTATCATATGTCAAAAAGTTTTTTAATCAAAATTGACTTCTAATATGAAAAAAAAATCGTTGAAAAAACAGTCGTTTTCACTGGACTACCCCCTTAAGTACTGGACCAAGGCGTATAAAGATTTCCCATATAAAATACACGTAAACTTTGATTATTTTTTTTCACAACTCTACAGCTCAGAGGCATTTTATGGTATAATCTTGGTCAATGGTAGGGTTTCTTCAGAATTGAATGCTCTACAAAAGTGTCCATTGCGGTGTAACCCTAACTCTCACCAGCGAGCTAGTACGGGTCATTAACCCTATTTTTTCATGAAATTCTCGTTTTTTTGCCCCTATCTTGTAAATAACAAGAGCTACAGAAAAAATGTGAATGACAAACTTGTAGGAAATTCACTTTCCTCCAAAAAGTTCTAGAACACCAAGTCGCTAACATCAATATTTCTTGAGATATTGGGTTTTGAAGTTGAGGTAGTGTTTCTACAATTTAGCTCAATAATCCATGAAAGTTCCACACTACCTCAACTTGAAAGCCCAATATCTCAAGAAATATCGATGTTAGCGATTTGGTGTTCAGAACTTTTTTGTAGGAAATTGAATTTCCTACAAGTTTGTCATATTCACTTTGACTCATGAATTTTGTTTATTAAAGTTTACAGAAATTTGTTTCATCATGTACTACAACATGGTCTAACTAGAATTTCAAAAGAGCCAAGGATACTTTTCACCATCTAATGCTGCCACATAATGTATAATTTCGGAATCTCAAAACCCTTGACGACTTTTAAAGAAATTTCTACAATGTCTTAGCAGAAATGAAACTAATTTTGCTAAATTATATCCATTATTTTGATATTTGTAAATTATGTTATTCATTTATGATCCCACGTTTCACATCCCATTACGACGAAACTTCTGTAAAATCAGCAGTCTTTTAGTGGAAATTGTATGAAATTAAATAATAATTAAATAATAATAATTTTCCTTTGTTGTTGTTTCGTTGGAGTTTTAAAATTTCAGTGTTACGTTGAGCTTTAATGAATTCTTGACCTTGATCTTTGTAATTGCTAAATTCTTTCGTACAAAAACAATTTTCGATGGAAATTATAATATGTAAATTACATTTACGTTCCCTTAACCCTTTCAGACACAAAAATCAGGCGTTTGAGATAAAAATCTGAATTTTTGCTTATACACAAATATGACACTACTAAACACGAATATGCAAAAAAAATTAAGGTAGGATGCCTCACCTGGCCACCAGGTGATGTCCCTGTGTACTATGATTTTAGTTGAACACCTGTATATATTTTTTGTAAAACAAAGACAATTATTTTTAGCGTGTTTGCAATGCTTTATTGATTGTATTAAAATACATTTAAAAGCAGTTTATTGTTCATGATATGCAGTAAAGCAGTTACTCTCGCGCTTTAAACACAAATAAACATTACATTTTTTGCAAATAATGAAGGTTTTTTTTTTGCATCCAGACATTTTACAACGTCCAGCGTTCTTTTCGTTAACAAAACTTATTTTTGTAAAGTTTAAAAGCTACTTTATTAACAGAGTTGCCAACCATTGCAGATTTAATATTGGTGTCTACGTTAAATAGCTATAAAATCAGTGACAACTATTGTCCAATATATTGGACATTGTGTCTGAAAGGGTTAAAAACAAGACTGTTTATATAATAATTATACATTTTGTGTGAGAAGACTGTACACTTTTCTACGAATTTCACCTTGTTTGTACACGGAGCTCAGAATAAAGTCCTTTTTGGACTTATTATTCGACTACAGTACGTACAGGAATCTGTGATTCTATTTAAAAGGCAAGGAAAATGGTATTTTCGTAACATTTTCGCTAGAACTTTTTAAATTTCAACAAAATAATTCTCGAGGTTTTTTAACTTAAAAAATTAATTTTCTAAACAAGCGTTGCAAGATTTTACATAATTTCGTAAGGCTTACGTAGCAACAAGCACAAATACATGACTTCTAAATTTAGCACTTTTTTAAGAAATTTTAAATACCGAGGCAGGAAAAATAAGCGCCTGTAGGATATCATGTTTACTAAAATATCCTGCGTTCAAAGCCCATGCATGAAATCTCTGTGAAGCGACATTAATTTCAGCATAGAAACAGCACTCCTGGTTATGATATTCACTGTATGGATGCATGAATTTGATCAGGTCTATGTACGTAAATAAGTTGACCACAGTAAGTAGATTGTACTCTCGGGCTGTTTGTAATTAAGAGCTTTATGAACATCATTAATCTCATCTTTCCCATTGTGTAGTTGTGTCGGTGTATAATTGCTTTGTTTTGAATAAACGCTGCATGGATTACATCAATGCATAGATAGCAGAACAAATCCGTGTGCAACATTTATTTGGGGATGCATTCGATAAGTGCGTGGCTTTTAAATAGATTGGCTTCAAAATCCATCATTTATTCTAATTAACTGATAGAACGGTCATTTAACTTTGCTTGAATGTAACATTTCAGTATTTTATATTTAAATTCACATTTTTTGTTGGCCATTTTTCGCAGCTTCAGGAAAGGTACATATATATTTTATATAACTATGTATAAGTATAAAATTCTTAAAATTTGAATTTTCATAATATGTATATCTGAAAAATTCGGTGAATTTAGAATTTTCTTAATTGTTACGAGGACCCAATTATATGAAATGCGTAAAATTTTCTTGAATTTCGGCATTTATCTGTCCTTTGACTGTAGATTGGTCTCGTAAAAATGATTAAAAATCAAATCAAAATTATTTTTGATATCCCAATTCGCGTATCTGAATTCGCGTAAAATAAATTTACATAAAAAAAGGTTCAGGTGTATAAAACTATTCGAAAAATATATAATACCGTACATACAAAACATAGATTCTCTATTATAATCAAAATTTTTCCGTACCTTATCCCTTTCAAGCCCCAACCTTGTTCTTAAAATATAATATAATAATAATACTAAGTATTAATAATCCTCTGTCGATAGTTGTTGCGCAACTTAAAAACAAAACTTTTTAAATAGACTGCGAACTAATAATCTAATTATTCAAAATTTGATAAACATTTCCGGTGAGTGTAATGTCAAGTCTGTCCCTCAAATATTTGAAGAATCAACGAGCTTACCATTTAAGACACTGATCAGAGGTTGTTATATCGACACAGTTATTCAGAATTAGGAAATAAATAAAAATAATAGAAACTGATTTTTATTGCTGTTCACGTTGGTACCAAAATAGGAATCCGTAATGAAATTACCTTTTTGATGGCTCTCGTCAAGCAATCCAATCGAAATATTCCAATAAATATGCCATAAACCCCAATTAGTGCTTGATGAACATATGGAACATTATTTTCTCATTTTTGCTTTGCACAATCTAAATTACATATATTCTGTGCAAAAAAAAGTTTCGTAAAAAATATATTTGTAATATCTAAAATCACTCTAAAATGACAATCGAGATCTATTTTGGCCATGATGTTTTTTTCTGAAGCTGGAAATATTTCTCTGCGGGAAGCACAAAAAAACTTTTTAAATGCGTTTTTAAGTAATTTCAACAAAAGTGTAGTAATTTTTAGAGTCATCTTGTAATTAATAGTTTGTAATTTGAAGAAGTAATCCCAAGAAATCCATTTTATTACAATAATTGTTGTGAATTACAAAGAATAGCAATAGTTGCTATTCATATTTAATATTTGCAAGAAGTTTTGAATTCCTAAAAGAGCCAAATAATACGCATTTTGCTAACTTGTGACTTAAAAATAATTATAAATGAAAAACATTAACATTTTTTATTTTAAAACGATGAAGATAATGTATATATACAGGGTGTTCAGTGATGGGAGGGAAATATTGCAGGAGGTGAAAGGTCAGACCGAGACAAGCAAAAAATCGTATGGGTGGGGGGGTATCTCGCACCGTTCTGCAGTTACAGGATGATTCGTAAATCAGGATTTTGCCTTATATGAAAACCGCTCTTGTATTTTTATCCTTTTTTCTACGCATCGCAGGTAACCTTAAACAAAAAAAAAAAAGTAGGTATGTTAATAACGTGAATTTCGGAGAAAAGCGGGGCGAAAGGTGACAAATCGTGAAATAAAAGTTAATTTTTTCAACTTCCAGTGGTGATTGTGGCCAAGGGGTTGGGGGTAGGGAGGCAGTGTTGACCGTTTTGGAAGGGGCTTCAAAATAGTAATTTTTTGAGATCGGTTTGGGGCCGCTGCGATGCGTACAAAACAAGATAAAAATACAAAAGCGGTTCCCATATAAAGCAACATCCTGATTTACGAATCACCCTGTAACTGCCGAACGGTGCGAGATACCCCCCCCCCCACGATTTTTTGCTTGTCTCGGTCTGACCTTTCACCCCCTGCAATATTTCCTTCCCACCTCTGAACACCCTGCATATTTATGGCAATTTAACTCACGCCTTATCCTCATTCTTGAACTTTGTAATTATAATTGGATAGACACACACTTGATAAAATTGCCTACAATTTATCATATTTTCGGTGTAATTCCCATCGGAGTACTAAGCTATGGAATTAAAAACCATAATCTTATTTGAATGGGTCCATAGGCTCCATTTATTCAACATCCCACCAGAGAAGCTTGAATTATATAGGAACACGAGCCGCATCGAAATCCCTATCGTGTATGTGTGCGTTCGATGCCCGAATTATCCTGGAAGCTGTAAATTATAAATGTGATATCTCATACAGGGATTAGAAGACGCCGTAAACATTATCAATTAGACATGACAATATGTGGTCAAGATATGGGCCATAAGTGTATCCCCAGGAATGCCGAAATCCTATAAGCAACTATGCGGAGTTCATCTGCCATGAACCGCGCGCATTGGCAAGCGGGTAGGCGAGCGGGCGGGAATGCCTATGAGTGGTGGAGTGGCCCCTGCTCCTTGAGACGTCATGGTATGGGCTGTGGGATGCGGCCTTTAACGTTAATGGCGAACGTATGCTATCAAAGCTCGAACTTTTAGACATAAAATTGATATTTATGGTGATTGTAAGATAAGAAATGGAGCAATATTTGTCGCATGATGACACCGAAGAATTTATGGTCTGCTTAGATCTTGATGAATTACCCCCTTCTTCTCGGCTGTAAAGCATCTCCGTATGCCTACTGGCCGGCTTCTGATGTTTTTTTACGCCAATCACGGCGAGGTTTTTGGACTTGTCCGCCACTATCTGGGCGCGACCACATAATGCTTTTTATCTGATTTTATCTGGACGAAATTTATAGCCATTCAGGGTGTAATTAGTTCAGTAAACGACTTCAATAAAACTAGAATAGTTTGTTTACGCCGCGCCATGAGTGGAGTCATGACTTATTCATCGAATTTATTTACTGGCTCCGCTGTTATCGTCGACTTTCAACACGATTAATTATGAAGTAGTGCGAATTAACACAGGGCTGCTGGTCCGCTGCACTCGAGGCGCTAAAAGTGCTAAACGGACTCAATTTTATTGCGCCGTGGCGCGGTGTCGCGTTGTCGTGGTGCCTACCGGATCCGTATGGTGGCGCATGTATTGGAGGTGGAACGGCGTCGTCTAATAAAGTTCATCTCTCCCGGGGCGTGACGCTATTTTCATTATCCAATTCGCTCATCACCAGGCTCAGTTTAAAGCTCATGTGACCCACTTCCTTTCTCTCCTCGGAAAATAACGAGCTTGGGGAATCCTGCGCCCCATGTGGACCATTGTAGCTAATGGCTTTTTACGGCACTAGGATTCTTCCTGAAAAATCAGCTGAAGTGAT
This sequence comes from Dysmachus trigonus, assembly GCA_949715965.1. NCBI lineage: Eukaryota > Metazoa > Arthropoda > Insecta > Diptera > Asilidae > Dysmachus > Dysmachus trigonus. Next base: position 35,751,503 of record OX454319.1, read on the forward strand.
TTATGAATCGTCTGTGACAGACGTGTAAATTTGCTGGAAGTTTAATGGAGACGAATTTTTACTGAAATATATTTTGTCACGATTTTTCTGCTCCAACGAAAATAGTTTTGCGCCTTTCGTCTACGAGCAGGGCATCTTTAGTTGATCAAAAATAATGTCTTTTAGAAGGTTTACTACAGTTTCGCTTGCTTGCAATCCGATGTTATTTAAAGCGGCTCTGACATGACAAGAAAACGTCTGAAATCTCGCACATTTCCTTATTTTTATTTCTTAAACTTCTTGTGCTGACGCCTTACGTATATCCTTTTTAAATTCCCCGTTTTATTATTGCCGTTTTATTATTGCGAACCTTTTTAGCATTGTGAATCGTTTTGTTAATATGTGTCAAAGAAAGGTACCACCCAGCAAACAATTTTACGAGAGTTGAATAAAAGCGACCATTTTTAAAGAGGTGAAGGCGCCTGGTTGCTGATGTTCTTCTTCTTATCCATCTTACCTGAAATCTTGTAATTTTTGTTAAACTTTTCGAATATTTATTTTAGGTTTTTATTTTTTATTTTTGTTTTAAACTAATAAGTATTATTTATTTTAGCTCCCTTTAATATAGAGATACGTCCAAATTATTATCACCTTTAGAAATTTTAAGTAAAATTGTATGAAAACGTAACTTATGACTCCAAAAAGAAAAGTTTTGTTATAAATATATTTATTAACCTGAAGAGCTGAATTGTGCCAAGTTAAACGTGTGCTGTGGACCGCTTACTTTTTACGACGAATCACTCGCTTGGCTGCCTACTTTTTGCGACGAAACGCTGATTAAAATTTCATTGCAAAATATGTTGATTGTAGGCTGAATTAATTTGAACGGTGACCTTTAAAAACTTTAACAGAACCATTATATCTTTTATAATATATCTAGAGTCTAGACTTACAAGCATCAATCGCATTATATGCGTTCATAGCCCAGATTCTGAGAACCAATAGATACGTTCATAACCCATAGTCCGAAAACACATATGCCACGGCCCAAATTGAATGGATGTGTGGAAGACCCCATATATGTGTTCATAGCGGTCAAAGGGTTAATATTGGGTGTGGGAAAAAGTTCGTGGTGGTTTCTTAGTAAAATTCAACTGGTTTTCTTACAGTGTGAAAATGAATTTATTTAAACCAAATATGCTCCATTATTATCGACAATGTTTCGCCATTTTTCAGGTAGAACCATGAATCAGCCATCGGTGAAGAACTTCCGTGGTTTCTGGTTGAAAAACTGAATCAAGTGGTTTTCACATGTTTCTTTTGAAACCAGCTTAATTCCATTGAAAGAATTCTGCAGGGATCGGAACAAGTGATAGTAAGAAAGTGCTATGTTTGGACTATATGACTATCAGTCTATCATGTTTTTCGCGCTCAACTCATGAGGAACCCATTCATCGAGCTTCTTGTTCTAGCCAGCTTTGCGTAAATGGTTCAAAACAGTTTTGTGGACAATGCCTATATGCTTATCTTGCAGCATTTTTTCAAAAATTTCGTATGCTTTTTCAGTAATTCGACGACCAGAGCGTGGCTCATCAAAATTACCGGAACGAAAGCTAGAGAACCAGTTCCGTGCAGCAGATTTCGATAAAGTACCTTCGCTGTACACAGCACACATTTTTTCACAAGCCTGCGCAACGTTCTTCCCTTGGTCATAATAATATTGAAAATATTGCGCAATTTTTCATTATTTATCTCCATTATCAAACGTAAATAACTTTCCAACCACTGCACCAATTTCGATGTTCCACACTCAAAGTAGCGCTCGAATTGTTACCTTTCCAACAAGCGTTTAGTGGTGTCTCTGCGGTCTGTGTCTCCTGAGTTATTTGGAATTGACGCCATTTATTGGGAAAAACACCAAGAACTTTTTTCCCACACCCAATATTTAGTAAACATTCCCTTTACATTTTTCAAGGATTATATCTTACGCGGCATTCCAGTGATAGCATTTTTAGCATTCGTGACCAAATCGGCAACATTTTCCCAAACTTCCTTCATGGCTGCAATCAATTCTGATTTGGTTCGCGGTCATTTTTCTGTCACTTTCTGTATAAAAATAACACAGATATTTTCGATAGGGTTCATATCTGGGCTATTCGCTGGCCAGTAAAAATTTGGATGTTGTTAGTCCTTAAAAATTCTGTAACTCTCTTCACTGTGTGGCAAGGAGCTTTATCGTGCACAAAGATTCCTTCTTCGATAAATTTCGCGTTCATGGTTGGGATCATCTGTGGATCCGCGTTTATTAAACCGATCAACGACATAGAGTAAGAAGAGTCTTGCTGACCCAATCATGAACCTCACTCGCTGTTTGAGCTGCTGTTGGACACAGGAAGGCAAATACTTTTCTCCTTTCGTTTTGTGAACAGTCCTGGACATTGGTAGTGCCAAACTCACCATGGTCTCGTCACTGATCACAACCTTTTCAAAAAATAGAGATAATTTAAATCAAATAAAAAATGTATTGGAAAATGTGTTTTCAGAAAAATATCAAAAACAGTGTTTATTTCAAATTTACATTTTCCCAATCATCTGTAATAATAATAGTAATCCATGTCAAATGTTCATTTTCCCATGTTTTTCTTTGTTGAATCATCCTAGCTTCTGTTTCTTGCATGGTAGTCTTGCACATAGTCCAGGTTGAAAAATTCGACGTCTCGCTGTCCGCTCCGATATTTCTGCACAAACGTCGCGCATAGTAGCCCTTAGAGACTTATTGGATAGGATTCAGTTGTCTTTAGCTTATATCAAATATTGGTCCTGGCTGCCTGTTGTTGTCCTGCTGCGACAGCATTTTCCTTTTCTTTTAGGGCTTGTTGCAAACTGAGCAGCTCTATTTTTTGCGAACTTACCAACAAAAGCCCGACTAACTCCCACTTTCTAAGCTATTTGTACATGAGAATATTATCCTACTTCCAAAAACACCGCAATTTTCGCTTTAGTCACTGCATTGATATCCTTTTCTTTACCCATATTAAATTTTGCAATTCAAAAAACCGCTATCACTTTCACTGTTCGAAATCACAAATGAGCATCGAGTGGGACACTCTCGTAGCGACCAGACGTGTTTTTAAAAGTGCATCCAGAAAGAATTATCTATTTATTAATATTATAAAGTGGTCTAAATTAAAATTATAAAGCGACCCCGCGTAGTGTATCCTAGTGATGATGACTCCGAAGAGTCCAAATTACAACATCTGAGAAGTCGCAAGCGATATTTATCAAATTCATTTATCACAATGGATGATAAAAAGGCTAGTACTTCGCAGAGAAGAGGAACTGCTGCGACACGAAACAGCAAAGCTAGTGCAAACAGTACATCAGTGAGTGCGAACTACTTCACTCCGTTACAAACTCTTACTGTCGACGATGACTCTGGTGATGACGGAGACATGCCAGCTGGTGTAGAAAATAAAATTTCGGAGCCTAAGCCTCCGCCAATCAATGTTATTAAGAACAACAGTGGCCAGATCCACAAAATTCTGAATGATAATGGGATTAATGAATATACTTTAAAGCGTATGTCGATCGGAATAAAGATTCTACCTGTGTCCGTTGATAGCTATCGGAAGATATGTGATATTCTCACGGTAGCCAAATGTGAATATTTCTCTCACAGTCTCAAGTCGGAGCTACCCTTTAAAGTTATTTTATCCGGACTAGATATGGATCCTGAGCAATTAAAATCGTATCTCAATGATGCTGGGGTCAAATGCACAGACATTAAACTTATAAACAGAAAAACCAACTACGGGCAAATAACTCTGTTCATTGTATATATCAAAAGAGGTACGATAACTCTTAAGGAACTTCGCGAAAAGTGCGGTATCATAAACCGAACCATTGTGAGATGGAACTTTCATAGAAAACCACAAAGAAAGTAACGCAATGCTACAATTGCCAAATGTTCGGCCATGGATCAAAGCATTGCCGTGTTAAAACATTCTGTGCTCACTGTTCTGGACCCCATGCAACTGCCGAGTGCAGCTCCAAAGATGATAAAAAATGTGCGAATTGTCACGGAAATCACCCATCCACGGATCCGGATTGCCCCAGCCGTCGGAATTATGTAGAATTTCGTCAAAAACTTTCACCAAGGAAATTACCGAATGCACCGCAACCTAGAGGATATGTCTCCCGTCCAGAAGATTTCCCACCCCTCAGGAAAGGCAACATCTTTCAACATAATAGTGGTAATCTAGATTGGTCATCTCTAAGACATAATTCAAATAATCCTAGTAATAATTCCTATAATACAAATAATCCTAAGTTATTTACACTTACAGAAATTCAAACGCTTACCTATGAATTCATAACTAAGCTTAAATCATGTAAAGATAAATACGAACAGTTTAATGTTGTCACAGAATTAGCCTTGAAATATTTAAGCGATAATCCATAAAAAGACTACAATTATTACTTGGAATGCTAGAGGTATTAGATCCAAGACTATTGAATTTTTTAATTTCATGAATACTAATAATATTGACATTGCCCTAATTACTGAAACTGGCCTAAATTCTAGCATAAAATTTCATAATGACAATTATAACTGCTTCAGATTAGATAGGGAACATTCCAGAGGAGGAGGAGTTGCAATCGTTGTAAACAAAAAGTTGAAAGTCAACCTATTGCAAATAATTAAGTGCAAAGTTATTGAAACCATAGGGGTGGAAATCACAGATAACATGGATGAGCCAATAAAAATCATTTGCGCGTATTTCCCAGGAGGTTCATCTAACAATCATATCAGAGGACTACTACGATCAGATTTGTTAAAATTGACACGCCTACGCGGAAATTTCATTATAGGTGGAGATTTTAATTGCAGACATCGATCGTGGGGTTGTCTTAGAGCAAACTCTTGGGGAAACGTACTACATGAATTAAATTCTAACTACCCGTTTACAATGTTATACCCTCCGGATCCTACTTATATTCCTAGCTGTACTAAAGCAAACCCCTCAGTATTAGACCTTTTCCTTACAAATTGCCCTGAACTTTTCTCCCAACCAGTTGTCATTAATGATTTAACTTCGGATCATCTACCGGTAATTCTTCTCCTGAACAAAGACCCCTCCTTGCAAGACCAAAACAGACTTAACCTAAAGTTAATAAATTGGCTACGTTTTCGTAACCTTATTAAACAGAAATTGCCTAGACTATCACAACTGTCTCTTGCTACTATTATAAATTGCAGCCAAATTGATGATATGGTCACATCTTTTACTAATATTATCAAAGATTGTATTAAAGCGTCTACCCCATGTCTTCCTAAACATGACAAACAACAAAAACTGCCGCAATTTATACTCGATGCGATCAATCAAAGGAACATTGCCAGGAGAAAGTGGATACGATATAGATTACCATCTTTTAAATTTGAATTAGTACGGCTTAATAATTTAGTCAAACACTTAATTACCCAGTACAGAAATAAGAAATGGAGTACATTATTACAAGGCCTAGAGAAATGTTCCAACCCGTTTTGGAAAATAACAAAAATAATAAAGAAAAAGCGGAATCCTCTACCTACATTAAAGTTGCAAGGAAACAGATATGTTACATGCAAAGAAAAAGCAAAACTGCTCTCCAATCACTTTGCATCAAACTTCAACATAACTGCGAACCTCAGTGATACTTCGACAGTTGCAGAAGTAGAAAACTCTGTATCTCAGCTCGAAAGAATTCAATCTTGTGACGAGCCTGGCTGGTACGTCCGTCCAAAAATAATAAGAAATATATTAAAAAGAACGCGGAACAATAAAACACCCGGATACGACGGTATACCTAATTTGGCCTTAAAATTACTTCCTAAGGGCGGACTTGTATATATTACTTTTATAATTAACTCTTGCCTCAAACTAAAGTATTTTCCGAAATCATGGAAAATTGCAAAAATAATTCCAATTCTGAAACCTGGAAAGGCTGTAGATGATCCAGCTAGTTACCGTCCCATCAGTTTGCTTAGCAATTTTGCCAAAATATTAGAAAAGGTAATCAAAATCAAAATATCCGAATTTAATGAAATAAATAAATTGATACCCAACGAACAGTTTGAATTTCGAGCTGAGCATAATACTACCCAATCAGTTCTAAGGATAACTAGACATATTAAGGAAAACTTTTCCATGAAAAAATCGACCGGTCTTGTTCTCCTTGATATACAATCAGCTTTCGACACTGTATGGCATGATGCCCTAGTACATAAAATGATGGCCTTTGGTTTTCCTTCTAATATAACACGTTTAATTCAGAGCTTTTTATATAACAGAAAGTTCAAAGTGCATATTGCCGCTGAATCTTCAGCTGCCATTAATATTACATCAGGGGTTCCTCAAGGCTCTGTTTTGGGCCCAATTTTATATAATATATACACAGCAGATTTTCCAAGCGTCCCACAGTGTCTCTCATCTATCTTTGCCGATGATACTGCTATTTTCAGCTCGCACGAAGACGCTGCTCACATTGGCCATTATCTGCAGAAAGGGCTTGAGGTTCTTTATAAATATTTTCATAAGTGGAAGATAAAAATTAATTTGGATAAAACACAAGCAATGTTCTTCACTCGAAGAAGACATCCACGTTTTTTGCCTAGCTGCAATATTAATATAAACGGTTGTGATATTCCTTGGACAGATACTACAAAATATCTAGATATTATATTAGATAAAACTCTTACTTTTTCAAAGCACATAAATTATGTTATACAAAAAGCCAATATTCTAATTAAAATATTGTATCCATTCATAAATAGAAGCTCAACCCTCAACTTAGAAAACAAGCTTGTAATTTATAAAGTGATATTTCAAGCCTTTATGTTATATGGAGCACCAATATGGTTTCAATGTGCACGTTGTCATATAAAAAAGTTGCAAACTAAACAAAACAAAATACTCAAGATGATATTTAATTTGCCATGGCACTTCTCCACCTCGGAATTGCACAATTTAGCAGAAGTAGAACTTATAGCTGCAAAGTGTAAAGCAATTGCTAAAAATTTTTTCGAAAAGTGCTCCTTTTCAGAAAATCCTTTAATTGTAGAACTGCGTCCAATTGGATTGTAGTAGTAGTATTCTTAAGTAGTTTTAAGTTTTAAAGTAACGGATTTTTCTCTTATTTTTATAGTAGTTAAGTAAGGTACTTTTCGCTGGGTTTTTCTTCAACTGTATTTTTTTCCCAAGTATCTCAATGTTAAAATCAAAACCTCTTTTGCTAGCCTATATTAAAAACTTTATAGATGAATGAACTTAGATTCTAGCTCTAAAATTAAGATTCTTATTGTATAAATAATCTGTACATCATCTTGAAATATATATCTATCTATCTAAATCACAAATGAGCTTAAAAATCATCGATTAGATTCATGTAATAATTAGATTCATGTAATAATTGCTCCTGGAAAGGGATATTTCCAAGAACATGATATTTTTATTGCATTACTTCTTCGTAATTCAGGTAACCTTTCCAAACAATATTCCAAGTTATAAAAAGGATGCAATTGTAATTTTGTAAACTATATTAATAAGTATTTTTTTAAGAAGTTATAATAATTTGGCCACATTATTATATTTTTAAGTATTTTAACCCTTTGCGCTCTGATGTCTTCTCTGGTGCACCATTCAGCTATTTTTTATTTAAGGTCGCCGAGTGCAAAGTGTTAACAATTATTTGAACATCCTTTTAACTTGAAATATTCGGTCAGACTACTCAATATTATTTTAAAAACAATACCCACACCTGAGCTACTTTGAAAATACAAATACGAAAAACTAAATAATTATACAGTAAACCAAAGCTGGGCAAACTCGGTTCTTTTGACTTCCAAGTGCTACCTAGGCTCCCTTGGAGCCAAACTCTGGTCTACAACAGAGCCGGCTTTGATTCGAAGGGAGCCTGGGGATCTCTCGAGAGTCAAAAGAGCCGAGTTTTCCCGCCTCTGCAGTAAACTACAGTGTTTGGTTGTAACTTTACATATAATATATTTTTAAATATTTAACTCGTAGGTAAAGAAAAGTTACCAAGCAGAACTATTACTCTATCTATTTATTTCTTACCTTCCTTTCGCACAAATCATATAAATTCATTATAACAAATCGCAATAACAATCACGCAAGATTCACAATGGTGAAGCAGTTATAATCACCACAGGAGGATAGCAACATGATTATACAGAGGAGAAAAAATACGGATCCAAGAGTTATTCATTTTCTACGAAATATAGTGAGCTCTTTACGAAAAATGGAAAATGTTTCGTGGAAAAGGATGTGGCCCTTGAGTATTATGAATTACTTAGCCAGCAAGAGAATGAGTTTTCGTTTGTTTTCATGTAAACTGCACAGACACGTGTTCCAAGAGTGCGCAACAGACCTCATTTCACAGTAGTTTCAAAGGAGTTAAGTCTTTTTATTTATGGAAAATATTTTCTGTTTAAATATCCAAAGTGAAAAAATTAAATATGAAATAATATTAATTTAGCATGTCTTATTTGTGTTTTCTCATATCAAATACTTGAAAGGAATTGTACAAGAAAAACGACTTGTTGCAGTGAAAGTTCACACCAAAGTGAAGTATATTTCAAAGGCTTCCATAATTCAGTACAAGTGAAATACAATAAGTACATTCCGAATAAAAATTTAGATTGTTGTTGATTCAATTCCTAACACTCTCCCTATCAACTACGTCTACAATTTGTTTTTAAAGTAAAACTTCAATTAAAATTCAAATAGTTAGCTTCATTAATCTAATGCATTTATCGTGCCTAGCCTTTGGGATACTTTTTGTTAAACAGTCTGCTGCCATATCTTCCGATTTTACGTAGATCAGCTGTATTTCTTTATTGTCGTATGCTTCCCTTGTAAAGTGATATCGGATATCTATGTGTTTTGACCTTTCATGAAAGATACTATCCTTCGAAAATTTTATCGCACTCTGATTGTCACATAGTATAGTTGTTGGTCCTTCGACGTCTTCAGATAGTCCAATTTCATTTAGCATCTTCCTTAAGTAAATTACTTCCTTTGTGGCTTCCGATAAAGCCATGTACTCTGCCTCCATTGTAGATAACGCCACTGATTTTTGCCTTTTTGTCTTCCAACAGATCGGACCGCCTGCAAGTAATACCACGTAGCCGGAACATGATCTTCTGCTCTCTACGTCACTGGCCCAATCTGAATCTACATAACAGTGCAACTTTTTGTCTGACCTTTTATAGCTAATTTTGTAATCGAAAGTTCCTCTCAAATACCTTAGAACACGTTTCGCTGTAGCCCAATGCTTTTTACCTGGGTTATTACAAAATCTGCTTAGCGTGTTTGCCGCGAATGAAATATCTGGACGAGTAGTGTTCGCTAGGTATATTAGTCCTCCAACAAGTTCTCTGTATGGTTTTCCAGCCATTTCTTTTCTTTCTTCTTCGGAATCCGGGCATTCTTCGTTCGATAATATACAGCCAAAATCTATGGGTGTTGCAACAGGCTTTGACTCATTCATACCAAATTTTTCCAGTAATTTGTCAATGTAACTATGTTGATGGATTTTTAAATCTCCTGTAGGATCTGGCCTTTCCACTGTTATTCCGAGAATGTTACGAACTTCTCCCATGTCCTTAATTTCGAATCTACTGCTCAACATCTCTTTTGTTCTTTCCAAGGCTTTAAGATTTTTCGATGCCACTAATATATCATCAACGTAAATTATAATTATTATCTTTATACCTCCTTCATCCTGGATATACAAACAGGGATCTGACATCGATTGCTTGAAACTAAGACGTTTCAAATGTTTGTCCAATTCTTTGTGCCATTGCCTACCCGATTGTTTTAAACCATAAAGCGGTTTATTAAGTTTGCAGACTTTATTTATATCAGTTTTGCCTAAATGATACTTCGGTTGCTGCATGTATATTTCGTCATCTAATTCGCCCTGTACGTATGCTGTAACTACGTCCATTTGATGTAGGTACATATTAAGTTTGGCACAAGCTGCAAATATAGTGCGTATGGTTTCGTAGCGAGCGACGGGAGCAAACACTTCATGAAAATCTACGCCATCACGTTGTTCACAGCCTCGAGCAACTAATCTCGCTTTAAATTTATCCACGGATCCGTCGCTTTTATACTTTTTACAAAATACCCATCTATTTGTTAGAATCTTTTTGGTCCTTGGTTTATCTACCAATTCCCAAGTATTATTTTTGGCCAACGCTTCTAGTTCCAAATTCATAGCATCAATCCATTTTTCCCTTTCCGGTCCGTTAATTGCTTCCTCAAACGATATTGACCCATCAGAATTATAATTAGAGACAAAATTTACCTTCTCCTCATTGAATATTTTCCGCGGTCTTCCTCTTTGCCCAGTCCGTTCCAGCCTTGGTCGTCCAACTTTCCGCTTCACAGAATGACTTTCGCGCTCAGGTTCCACCGGTGTTCTTACAGGTACTTCTTCTGTAGGTTGTCGCGACTGCAATATTTCTTCTCCAAGCTGTTTGTCTTCTTTTAGTTCGATTTCTTCTTCGCTTCCTGATAGATCTTCACTCTTATTCTTTTCTGGATCATCGTCTGTTGACTTCTCAGCATTTTGAAACACATTCGGTTCATACTCGATGCTCAATGTATCGCTTCTGGTGACGTTTGTTCCATTCTCGCTAGATAAGTAATTATTGGGGTCAATCCTTTCGAAAAACTTCACGTCCCGGCGTTTAGTTATCATTTGGGTAACGGGGTCCCACAATCGATAGGCTTTTGATTCTTTCGAGTAACCCACAAGTTTATACTCTTTCCCGCGTGGATCCAATTTCGATCTTCCTACACCTTTTTCTAAGGCTATTGCTCTTGCACCAAAAGTCCTAAGGAAAGATACACTAGGTTTTCTCCCAGTCCAAATTTCAAAAGGCGTTTTGTCAACGAGTATGCTTGTAACGCATCTATTCCTTATTAAAACAGCCCTATTTATTGCTTCAGCCCATAAGCTCTTTGGTAGGCCTGCTTCAAGCAACATGCATCTTGCCATTTCCATTAATGTCCTGTTTGCGCGTTCGGCTACGCCGTTTTGTTGTGGAGTGTATTGAACTGATAACTGCCTGGCAATACCATGTTTCTCCAGAAAAGCAGAAAATTCATTTGAAAGATACTCTTTTGCATTATCTGTTCGCAAACGTTTTATCTTCTTCCCGGTTTCTCGTTCGACTCGTTGTTTGTAAGCTTTGAAGGCATCGAATACTTCACTTCTCCTTTTAAGAAAGACTACATCCATATATCTAGATTTTCCGTCAATGAATGTGGCGAAGTATCTAGCACCACCTAGAGAGGTTTCACTAATTGGTCCGCATATATCAGAGTGTATAGTCTCTAGTAAATCGTTCTCTCTTGTGTCGGACGTCTTGTATGGCAACTGAGTTATTTTTCCTCTCTCACATAGCATGCATTTAACTGTACCTTTATTTATTTCGAAGGTAAGTCCACTTACCATGTTTTTGCTTCTCAACTTTTCAAGATCTCCAAAATTTAGGTGTCCAAAACGTTGGTGCCATTTTAGTAAATCGTCAGGGCCGAATTGTTTTGCGCATAACGAAGACTCTTTAAGCATTGTCCTTACAATGTAGAGTTTTTGCCGTTTATATGCTCTGAATAATACCTGGCCGCCATGTGTCTTTATCTTGGCGCAATCATCGTAAAACGTGACGGTATATCCATTGTCTGTGATCTTGGGAACTGAAATTAAATTATGTTTGAGTTTTGGTGCAAAAATAACATTCTTTAATTTTATTTTGTTTATCTTATTATTTTCTCCAGGTAAATTCAGCAAAACTACTCCTGATCCGTATGCCTCAAGCTTATCCTTTCCCGCTGTTTGAATTACTGAACGCTCATTCGAATACCACTCAATAAATTTTTCTTTGTCATTACACATGTGACAGCTAGCTCCGCTGTCTAAGTACCATGAGTTCCAGCACTGATCATCACCATCATCTTCGACAACATTTAAGGCTACTGTCATGGCTGCTTCTTTTGTTTCTCTACCTTTTCTTTTACTCCTACACTCATTTGCTCTGTGTCCGCGACGCCCACAATTATAGCAACTTCCCGCAAATTTATGTGGTTGTCTTGATGTTGATGTATATGGGCGGTCCTTGTCATTTTGTGCTGTCTCTTTTTTCTTAGGTGTTCTGGATCTTTCGCTGGATAGAAGAGCGTTCTGGAAGCCTCCACCTTCCTTCTCCTCGTCACCCTGTATATTCCTTCTTGCCTCTTCGTCTATCAATTTTGCTATTAGCGTATTCAACTCCGGCAATGTTTCACGCGCCTCAATCGCAATGCAGAAATTCTCATATTCTGCTGGTAAGGAACTCAGCAACATTATTGAGAGCAATTCCTTTGGGATTGTAATGCCAGCTTCATCCAGCTGATCAACTTTATACTGAAAATCTCGTAAATGCTCCGTCATTGACTGTTCCGATCTTTTTCTTGCTTGAAATAATTGTCTATACAGCATTACCTTCCTTGTGGGCCCTTTGGAACGGTGCACACTCTCCAGGGATTTCCACGCTTCATAGGATGACTTCGCTTTTTTAATATACCCCAACTGGCTCTCCTTCACACTGAGTAGGATAATAGCAAGTGCTTTTCCATCCTTTGTTTCCCATTCTACGACTTTGGTGGCGTCCGCAGGTTTCTTATCGGCTCCGGTTGCTATATTCCACAGTTCACTGTAAATTAATATGCTGCGCACGTGTAATTTCCAGGTCTCATAGTTCCTGTCATCGAGCTTTTCTATATTTGATACGTTAGCCAAGTTCATTTTGATTTCCGCGATACTTTGCAACTTTCGGTAACCACAGCGCCAGAAACTTTATAATATTTCTAATCTAACTGCCTAACCGCGTGCCTGGGCCCATAACCTGTACAAGAAAAACGACTTGTTGCAGTGAAAGTTCACACCAAAGTGAAGTATATTTCAAAGGCTTCCATAATTCAGTACAAGTGAAATACAATAAGTACATTCCGAATAAAAATTTAGATTGTTGTTGATTCAATTCCTAACAGGAATTATGTAAGAAAAAAATAAATTAATAACTTCACATAAAAGCATCGGAAAAGAATCGAAAATCAATCAGCTCTCGGACTATTTGGACATTCGTAAATGAATAATTTTAAACGATTTTTTACTTAGTCGTGAAAATTTCGAGAAAAATGAATGTAATTCTTCTCATTTACTCGTGAAAACTAAGTCTTAAGGGGGGGGTATGGTATTTTTAGTGTTTTTTTAGCAACAATTTAAGAATTTTTTTCTGAAATATAGTAAAGAACAGTTTATTTTATAAATGGACATCTTAAAGTACAATATAAAAACAATATTTTCTGAAATTTTGAAGTAAAAATATTGAAAAACAAGCCATCGACAGTGATTTGAAAAAACCGCCGCTAAAAAACCGGTGATCATCATATCTAATGACTGGATCATCTGTAACCAAAAAACCAAAAAGAATCTGTTAGTTAATTAGTTTCTTCAGGTAGTGACGTTGAGTTTTTTCGTTTATTTTGATTTTTGAATTTTTGGCATAAGTTTAAAGTCAAAAAAACAAAATTTTTCTTTCGAAAATTCGATCTTTTACTAAAAAAATTCTTATAAAAAAAAAAAAAAATCTAAAATAAAAAAACTCTTCGTCAGTACCTGAAGAAACTAATTAACTAACAGATTCTTTTTGGTTTTTTGGTTACAGATGATCCAGTCATTAGATATGATGATCACCGGTTTTTTAGCGGCGGTTTTTTCAAATCACTGTCGATGGCTTGTTTTTCAATATTTTTACTTCAAAATTTCAGAAAATATTGTTTTTATATTGTACTTTAAGATGTCCATTTATAAAATAAACTGTTCTTTACTATATTTCAGAAAAAAATTCTTAAATTGTTGCTAAAAAAACACTAAAAATACCATACCCCCCCCTTAAGTTAATTAAATTTTCGTCCGTAAGTAATTCATTTACGATTTAGTTTCCGCGAGTAAATTAGGAGAATTTATTTAGTTTTTCTCTCTCCCGAAAGAAACGTTTCACTAGTGAAGATCAATTAGTCCGACAACTGATTCGTTTTCGATTCTTTTTTGATATCCTGTATGCTCACTTAAAATAATTCTTCTTCGATTCACTGAATTTCTAAAATCATTAATAGAAACATCTAGATTTGTATTTTTTGTTACTAGAAATGCAGTATATTTTTATCTAGATTAGTTATTTCTATCCTAAAATATTTTTAAATGTTTGAAGTTGGCGAGAAAGCAAAACTGATTATCTATAATTTTCTAGTATTGGATTTATGTGACGCGAATTATCGCGCCGACTTCAAATATGTAGTAAAACCTTAAAAGTATTTCACACTTTTTAGGGCCTCTGAAGTTTTGAGGGTTGAATATTTGTGATATATTGAATTAATTTAGAATACGGAGGCTTCCATTTTGAATGCTATTATTTGTAAGATTTTATTATATAATTAACATTGAATGCCCGCTATTTAGATTTCAATTTTTTTGCGGTAGATCAATAAATATCTAGTGAACATTTCGTTTTCTGTAGATCTTAAGTCAACCCATTAATGCACAAAACGAGAAATTCGTGCATGCAAGTTCAATTGTACTATTCGAATTGAAAATTGAGGTGATTTTCTTCCAAAATCGTATATAGTGGGTTTTTGGAGACAACCTTCAGAATCTGGCATTTGTTTCGCATAAAGACTTCAAAAAGCCTATTATATTTGTTTTTAAAAAGAAAAGTGCTGATATTTTTGGTCTTTTTGCTTTTCAAAGTATATGTTTTTTTGTTGTAGATGCTATTGAATGACCATATAAATATAACCACCATAAATCGCGGTCCGAATATCTAAACTTTCTCAAACCAACTTTTTGAGAGTCTTTTTCTTTTGGTTTTTGTCAAATGGACTTTTGCGTACAGCAATGTTATAAAAAACTTCATGGTTCAAGGTCCGAGGATCAATTTTACGAATAAATTTTATAGGAAAAAATTCTTACAAAGAGCCAAAGAACTCCTTTGAATTTTTTTTAGAATTTTTCAGAACATTTTGGATTTTCAAAAAATTGGCCAAATCCAAAAAACCAAAAATGGTGCAAAAAATTCTGAAAATTCTCACGTGTTGGCTAACTTTAAGTATTTTTTGTTGCATACAATTTTTTGTAAAGTTGGTTCTTTTCGAGTAAAATAATTGCGAAATTGTTTATTACATTGCTGTACAAAAATGGTAATTTTGTAAAAACCAAAAAAAAAGCTTTCAAACGCTTACAACAAAAAAATATAGTTTGAAAAAAAAACAGCAAAAAATATTAGGGTTTTTGAAGTCTTTATGCAAAACAAATGCCAGATTCTGAAAGAGCATCTCCAAAAACCCACCATATACGATTTTGGAAGAAAATCGCCCCAGTTTTCTATTCGAATCGTACAATTGAACTTGCGTGTACACATTTCTCGTTTTGCACATTAATGGGTTAACTTAAGATCTAGAGAAAACGAAATATTCACTAAAATATAGCTTATTTTCTAGTGAAGAACCCTAGAAACATAGAGAAACTCAACATTAGACACTATCTAGTCAAATTTGACCAGAAAAAAGATTTTGAGCCCACACCTTGTTACGAATACGAACCACCGTAGTGTACTATATCTATATCAAAAAGTATATAAAAGCGCCATCGCGGACGTGATTACGCAATCCTTGTAGGAGCTCATCCGTAGCCGTGAATTCCTTCAAGACAGCAATAAAATTTAAGAGAAATAAAAAGGACGCTATCTCAGACTGAGCCAATTTGAATGGGTGTTTTATTAAAGCCATCTGCAAAATATGTACCATATCGTGGGGCGTTCCGCTCCCTCCGTATTACACGCTCACTTTACTCGGCGTAATGTTGCTGCAGTAATGACACTCATATTAGCCGATTTTGTCGCATGGATAATGTGTTTGTCCTCCACTCGAATTTTCCTTTTTAGCAATTTGCTAATTTTCACTTTGATCCGCTGTAATTAGCTGTTTGCTTTCGCTCACTGTTTTTACCTCACCGTGAATAAGTTTGAAGCTGAAGACAGCCCTAATTACTTAATTACGTTTGTCCCAGTGAATCCCTGAGAGCCAATAAATTAGCTGCTCTTAAAATTTAAGCGCACTTTAGCATTTTGGATGGCTAAGCGCCGAACTAAGTGGAACTAAAGTGAAATTATTTGCAACAAACTATCTGTAATCCGGAAAGTCATGTACTTACTGATCACTGAAATGTTTTTAATAAGCTTTTAGTCAAGTCATCCAGAAAACAAGTACTGACACTTGAAAAGACCGATATCAACCTTCGACCTGTATTCGAACATTCCGAGCCCTTTGAGCACGTCACTGCCAAACTACGAGCACTATGAGCATATGAGCTATACATATCTGAGGGCGGAGGCTGCGAGGACGATGCTTTCTGACACACCCCGAGCATCTGATGTTTATAAATGGAGCTGTACGCCCGATAGAATCTATTCAATTTAAAAGTTGGCACTTCAGCCTTAATTTATAGAAGATTTCGTTTAAAAGTATGCAGCAGCTGGAGCAAGTCTGCCCCTTTTCTGGACGGTCCAGTTATGCGGAACCGATTTCGATGTTACAACGCAAGTTGTACCAAAAGCAGATCACGAACTGGGCCTAGACTCCAATTGATTATCGTGTCTTCCAGTGAATGCAAATTAGAACACTCTTAATGCGGACTGTAATTGGAAATGCTACCATTTGGAGTTCAGACGAGAGAGGACTGCATAATAACACAAAATAGATACATTCAAAAAGTAGAATAGTCCTAATAGTCCAATCGTGAGATCTTAAAAACACGTTTGAGGCACTTTAACCCAATGTAACTATATGAATTTTGGTATAGTTGTAATGAAATAATGCGTTGTATTCGATGCTATGCTCGTACATTAAATGAAATGAATTAGTAAATTCAAAAAGTTGTTAAATTTGTTTTATAAATTAATTAATTCATTAGTTTTAATAACACGTTACCTTAACAATTAAAAAAAAAAAGTATTAGAATGGAAGTGTATTTTCAATTATTATGTTTTCACACAATCACCTCTTACAAATAATATAGAAATAATGTAATCTTTACACTAAAGGAATTAAATAAATAATTTCCTTAACCTTTTCCATAGTTTTACTACATTAAGGGGGTATTCTCATGTAAACGCATAAATATTATTTTTTTTATAAGACAATAAAATTCAATCACTTTAATTTTTTTATATGTTTTTATTTGTATCTTAATTTGTATAAAAAAAAAATTTTTTTTTTTTCTTATTTTACATTTTTTATATATATATATTTTTTTTTAATTAAATTAGACAAAAAAAAAAATAGCAGGTCACTGATCAGGGTAATAGCTGCTGTTCATGTTGTCCGAAATAAAAAAAAATCGAATGGATTATTGTTCAGTAGGTCTGTCGCTATCGTCCCTGCCAGAATTAATCAATTTCATTGAAAAACAAAAAAATGGCGGACTGTAGAAAAAAAAGTTACGAAAATATTGTTTTTTTTTTTTTTGTTAAAAATCATTTTAAAAAAGTAAGAAAATATTTTCGAAAATAAGCTATTTTGGTACGGACGATAACTCTTAGCGAGTAGTAGAACATATATAAATTTCAAAGCAACCGGTTGAATAGTTTTTTTTTAGGACTCTGACAGTGTTAGAAAATGATATTTCGAGAAAAATGCGTTTAAAGTTTCAAGAGCAGAAAAAGTCGCTTACGGCGCGTCGGCGACTATGAGTTGTAACTTATGTAATACTAGGAATTTCGGTCTGAATTTTTCACAGCATATTTTCAATAGGTCTTACTATCGAAATATGACATAAAAAAAAAATCGATTTTTCGAAGTGGTCACATGAGAATACCCCCCTTAAACATAAAAGACACAAATCGAAAAACCTACCTACTAAAGATCTTAATATATGCAGAAATTTTAGTGGTATTCTAAAAAAGTAGTTAAAGAGACTAGTTAAAAAACTATAGAATATTTAGTTAATTTAGCTAACTATATTTTTAATAACATTGTTAAATAAGGAATTACACTATGACTACTCCAAATAATATCATAATTGATACTGATATTTTCAGTGATTGATTCAACTACTTTGCAAATGTGAAGCAAATTTTAATAGTTGGTTAAATAGATTTTATTATTATAATATAATATTATATTTAATATGTACATATTTCTAATTATTCCATTCCTTGTACAATACCTGTAATAAAATATGGCATCATCCAACTATAAATTCGAATTTTGAAATTTGGGTACTTTTTCCTTTTGAGAGTTCCAAAGAAGGTAAAAAGAAACAATTGTTGTTTTCAAAGATACATAGGGAAAGTTGTATTAATCGAATTTAAAAACGTCAAGTGACAACGGTTGGTTTGTTCTTATTTTATTAATTTGAAATTTTATTAAAAACGTAAGAACCAGGAAAAATTAAAAATTCCATGGTGATATTTTATAGAAAATATATAGATTTTTTCTAATTAGCATGCATACTTGTCATAACGGAATATAATATCAAACAAAATATATAATTATATAAATTTTCACTTCTTCCTACAATTAGCTTCAAATTCAAAAATAAATGCCCCATAGATTACTGAATAAAAAAATAAGCATTTTTCTTACAATGAGTAATGAAACTTATGAAACATAATACGTATATATGTAGTAAGATTGTTTTGAAAGATTACAACATGCTATATACTTCTTGAGATATTTAACTTTAAAAATACAACAAATTACATATTTCCATTACGAATTTCTGGATATTCTCTAAAAGTTTCTTAGCAACTTCTGTACTATAAATACCTTAAATTAAAGATATTTATACTTTTGTATGGTAAAAACTGTCTATTCGGCTTATTGATGGTTACAAGCTAGTATTTGTCTTGTGAAGTGGCAGATCAAATAAATAGTAAAGTTCGTTATTTTCACGACTTTGGCAAACAAATTTAATAGAAGTTTAACAAAGTACTTCTGATAAATATTATTAAAACACTTCCACTCATTATTGGTACGAGAAGTTGCTGCATATTCTCGTTAAAAGGAAGTTATTAGTAGTAATAATGTAAAGAATAATTTCTAATTTTTAAGGAATTCAAGTATTAATCCATTCCCTGGATATTCGTTTCACCAGAAGCAAAACCTTCTGCAATTACAAGTCCTGAACTGGCGTTCTACATGTGCCGTGTAAGTATCATTGTTAGGGAAAATAATCTTCTAGAAAATGTAACTTCAAGTACGTTAAAAATATGGATTAATTCCTAAAAAATTGCAGTGACTTTTGACTTCTCCGGAGCCGAGTCTTCTTCCACCTGTCAAAGAGCCCTTCCTTGGAAGAAGTCTGGGGCTAGGAATTTTCGTTAGATTTACACTCAAAATCTTTATATATTTTGTTTAAAAAAATAATCAAATGTCTAGTGTCTAGTGTATTGAAAAGCGAACTTCTTCGCTTCTTAGGGTAAACGTTAGTGAAAATGATTTTTAGATAGGAGCTTCAGTTTGGATGCTACCTCGAATTTTTTGCTCTGTTTACGTCGCCCGCCATAAGACCCAATATATTTTATTTGACAGATCAGATCAGTTTGCCCTATGCGTGTGTGTGTGCACCAGGCCACTTCACAGCTTGTAAATGTAGAAGGTTTTGCCAGAAGGCAAAGCCCCACGCAGAGAATTTCTTGGAATGCTTTTATCCAGGAAAAAACAAAGCCCACGCAAGGGCGTTCGCTTACAAGGTCCACGGCTGCTGCAACCCCGTTAATCAGGGCTAAAGAAATGGCAGACGCGCTAGATACGAATTCACAGCAGTCAGAACAAATGAGTCTAATTAGGCCTGCCCTGCTTCCCCCGTGCTCATTATTTTATTTGTTAGTCATTTGTCTGGGATTCTTTGTTTTTCTTTTCCCCTCGGCAAGGCCTCAACCACATGTAATTCTGATTTCTGGATAATTTTTACCGGAAATTGTGGGAGGACGATGGCAAGCATGTAGACAGGAAAATTTATTTTTCCCACATGGAAAAGGCGCGTTAAAAAAATTAATGGGGGATTAATTAGTGAGGGTTGGATTCCGGAACTGTTTAAAGTAAAAGATTGCACCAAATGTGAGAGGTGGAAATCTACCAATTAATTTTTTCTCGTTCACTCTCGCCCTCTTGTGACTTTTGCCGGCTTTTTCATAAATTGTGCCATTACAATATAGGAATGTGGAGATCTATGTTACCTTGGGAGTATGGAAATAAATTTAGCCTTGACTTACTAACAGAAAATGTATCGTTAGAAGCATGTCGATATAATTATTGCTTTTCGTAACCTCTTGAGTCAATAGTTAATTAAATATAAATGTAGTTACGACGGATGACATGAACACAAAAACCCTGAACTGCAGAATGCTTATTAAAAAAAGGAAGTATTTAGCAAACGTTCCAAATTTAAACTAGCTAACGGCCCACTTTGTTATACTCCTAACAGACTATAGTTAAAATTACGTATTTTTCACTGTTCTCAGTTTCGACCTACATTGCAACGTAATTTGCAAATGCTGTTAGAACACCATAATTTTGGACGAAATTAAGAAATTATTAGTAGAAAAGTTTTATTTATTTCATTTCCTCAAATTCATACATCGGCCTTACGGAAAGTTGATTGCTAAAGTTATCTTTCCTTGTGGAATAGCTTATTTTTGACGAGTCCACCGATGAATTAGGTATATGGCATTGTGGCGCCGCGGTGTTTTTTTATTTTTACATACCAAACATGTCACTCTACGGAAATGTTGAAAAGTGATAGCTAAAGTTTCAATTTTCACAGGATTGTTTAATTAAATTATTTAAAAAAAAATTGTAAACTTGGCCACCGAAAATCGTTTACCACTTAGCACTTTTTGGAAGTATCACACCAAATTTCATCAGTGCAATTTCTTTTATAATAACAATTATAATTTCATTAATCATCTAAAGAGACCAATATATCAGAGATGTATTTTTACTTCAACTTTTTCAAAGTCTTTTAGAGGTGTTGGGAGAATATATGTATAAATTACACAACCTCCAAAAATTAATATCATGTGTATAACAAAAAATAATCTTATTTAAAGTTCATTATCTAGGTAATACTTTTAATTTTGCTTTTGACAATTTTTAGAACTGATTTGAAGAACTCTTCAGGAAATCGTCTAATGCCTTAACAGATTCATTTCATACGCAATTTCTTGGCTAGTAATGGTCTCTAATAATTCTTAAGGAGTTATTTTTCGAAGCTATTATCTTAGCTAAAGTGCACTTTAATTTTCATATATGTCTTGCAGGGCTTTATAAGAAAAATATTGTTTGTTGGACACTTAACTCAGACTCAAATTTATTTTTCTTAGGACTATATTTTTAAAACCAGACGCACTTTTTTATACATAATAAATTTGTTATCGGTTGCTTTTTTCTAATGAATATACTTTTTAATTCGATACTTCAATCTTGAATGGCCACTTCATCTAAAGAGTTAATCAATCCAAGAACTCTACCAAAAATTAAATTTACGTCTAATGTTAATCGAATTTCCCATGATGTTTAAAATGTTACAGCCGTGATCTTTATACATACTACTAATCCCAAACTATAAATTTAATGCATATAAACGAAAAATAATTTGATTTTATTAAAAAACAAAATTCTTAAAGAGCTGATTATATACTATTTTAGTATTTTATTTATCCATCTAGTCAATAAATTATTGTGAAAAGCATACACACAAAAATAAGTATATATTGCAAAAAGAAAGAATATAAAATAGCATTCATATTTTTCTTCCAATAGTTTGGAAAAAATTCGAAATATGAATGACTTTCACAAAAAATATGGAACAAATCCAAAGTCTGAAATTTTTTCAGTGCGGTTTCATCTCTACTATCGTCTTTATAGCTTACAAAAATTAATAGGTGTGGGGTAACAATAAAACGTAACGATAAGTGTCTATTAAATCTGATTTATTTAGCAATTTCAAAGCAATTGTCAGGAAGCGGCGGCTAAGCTTAGGCGTTAAGATGAAATTTAATTTACCCACAAGATGCGTTCAGCTAAAAACCATGAAGATTGCTTCGGCTCCACGGCGGGATAATATCTTTAAACACCACTTTTCCTATTCCCTTGATGGTCTCTAATCATTTTTCTTGAAGAAATGTACATGAAAAAGAGGAATAAGAAAGAACAGAAAAAACGGACGGGAACAGCAAATTTGACTCGAACCATACATCAAAATTTCATTTTGTACCCTTGTCTTGAAAGCGCATTGATGGAGGCTGTGGGACCAAGATTTCATTTCCCACAGGTATGTTTGATGGCGAAAATAATTCAGAGGGTGTTGCCTTTGATTAATTCCCGTGCCATGCAGAAGTAACGTTGTAAACCAAATTTCCCTTGGTCGACACTTCGTCCCCGGAAAATCTTTTCGCCCTATTTCAGATGATTTATAGCACGCGTGCACTACATTCCGGAGATGTTTAATGAAGTATGCAAATAAAAGGAGAGTGTGGAAAATGGCACTTTGGGGAGACAAATAGCCGGAGAAGTGAACGTTTTCTTCAGAAAGCGCTTCGAGGGAAATATACGGCTTTAAAGTATAAATTTTCACTATCACCTCCCGGTTAAAGAGCTATTCCCCAGGTTTAATTACATCGTAACAGAAACAAACTGAATCCAAGAGAAGCATATGTGAACTATTTATTGATTAAATGACATTTTTGTCGCATACAACCTTCAAGGAGACTGCGGAATCTTTCAGGGGCACCACATTTTCTTGCGGTTTTAACACCAACCCGTACACTCGGCAAATGAAGTTTTTACATAATTCTACATCTTCGCATGCGGCTCCCTACCTTTTTATATGTACCAAGGTGTCAAGATCTTCCATTTAAACTCACTGGAGTAGAAAGAAAAGGGATTTCGTCGCTACTAATCCGAGCATAGAATTGTGTGACAGAGAACCCTTGATGAAACTTTATTGCAATCTTCATGAGTTACGAAAGCAACGTCGTATTCTTTAAACCTTTCACCTCTCAAAGGTTTCCATTAACTTCTAGCCTTATACCTTACCTACCTTAGTATATATGTACTTGCCTATTTCCTTTAAAACTCGTTTTCATGCGTTCGCTCTACATGAAACGTTTGGCAATATCTTTTAAGCCAGTTCTAGAAAAAGTTCACTTTGACTTCTGTGTTATTCTCTTTCTCAGTATTCATTTATGATTTATGCGAAATCTGGGTAAGATAAAGCATTTACTATATTTAACATAATTTGGATTAATGTTTTAAATAATTACATTACAAAATTAAAAGTTCTTTTAATTTTGTATTTTTCAGTTTACATTAATCTTCTTCTTATTTTTATGGGAAAACAAATTTTATTTAAAGTATCTGCGCCATCATTAGGCCGACAGCAGAAAAAAATTCTTCTGTAAAACTTTTATTAACTTTTAAGCACAGTTAATCCAAAAATATAGAAGGATAACTTTTGTCAAAAACTGAATAAGATAAGTTATAATGCTATACAATAACACCGATATATTTTGTCTTAACGAGATGTAATTCCTCCATTACTACAAACGATTTCAGGTTTCCTTCTTATAATATTTTTTCCAGCGACTCTAATTTTTATTTTATTTATATGTACCTTAGTAAACATACGCCTAAAAAATCCCTACTTCATTAACATGAACCATAATATAGTTTTGATGTATTATTACGCACAAATTTTATTCTGTTTGTTGTACATGGGTTCTGATTTCAAAAACAAAACCTATTGATGATAACAGTCTCATACACATGCAGCTATGCTGGTTAAATATAATAATAATAATAATACAGTTTAAAAATGAAAATATTCTTTACAAATATACGGTAATTGAACTATATAAAAAATGTTCATGATTTTTATATTTAAATCAGAACCTTATATTTTCGAAAAATTTAAATCATTTCTCCAACTCAAAATAAGAACGGAGAACACTACTCACGTACGTATAAAGATGTTGATTATTAATCAATTACAGAATACACATCAACTTTTTTTTTTTTTAAATACGTATAATAAACATAGAACACTTTTAAAACAAAATTTCTTAAATTAATATGTAAATATAGAAAATGATAACGATCATATACAAAAATGTTAACGGGCTTCTAAGAAATGAATATGTTATTGGCGACAGAACGGAGAACATCTGATTTGTTTTCGAGAATAAACTTGTCAAATCTTTATGTAAAAGTTTGTCAGTTTTTGTGTGTTTTATATATTCTTTATGTAATACAGACCGCAAAGTAATATATTTACAACGGTAATAGGGGCTTAAAAAACACATCTCCTCAAGAACGTTAGGAATAAGTTATTTTGATATTGATTACCTGAATCGAAAAAATAAAAATAAAAATAATATAAAAATTTGATAGCTATTTTATCTGCATGTATATTAAGAAATCGATTGCTAACTTTGAGAAAGTATATTCAACTATTATATTAATACTAGATACAAACTGAAGTTTCATTAGTAAGCGCTTTTGACAGATAAAAAAAAATGTCCTCTTCAAGAGAAAGATAATCTCAGTGGGCTTGTAGCAGGTTACATGGCAGGCGATTTAAAAATAATGAGTTCTTGAGAAAAGGAAATATACCCAAAAAGCTGTCATATTAAAACAACCAATTTTATCTTTCATTCAACTAACTTTCTTAATGATTTTCACGCAAAAAGATTACTAGTAAATACCGGAGAAGCCCAGTTAAAAATTTAGAAAACAATCTTATTTAAACTACAAATCTTGTTGTAATAACATGGCAATAGTAATTCACGCAACTAGATCTATTAATAAATCGTTTTGCGAGCTAAAGTTAAAAAAAAAAAACAAGAATATCGTCTTAATTTGACTACATTATTCAGTTGAAATATTTTGATTATTAAAAAAACGATTTTTACATACATGCAACACACATTTTTCTCTTCTGTGTAACTTTTTTCAAAGTCTGTGAAACATGTCTTACTTGCGGTCCCACATCCTACTAATATCCATTGCTGTTTAACTTCGGCCATTGATATACTCATAATTGGCGTACACATGGTACTTGAAACTTTAATAATAAACACAAAACATAATTATCGATAACTCAAACACAAATAATTTGAATTTTTATCGACATTTTTTGTAAGCTCAGTGGTCAATATTTTTCAACATGCCACAAAAATTAGTTAAAAAACTAACTATGCTTAATGAAAACTATGTTTATGTGAATTGGCATCGTCTTTCCTTAATCAACCGATTAGGCATATAAAATTAAGTGGACTCCATGGGGATTTGAAGCCCCGAAAGTCAACACTTTGCAAAAAAAGTGAACTAGAAACCATATTGAATACCTCTCAAGCAAGCAGGAATGTAGTAGCAATGACTGAATATGCATGTTGTTTCCTTAAAATATACCTTGTTAGTTTAATATGAATGAAAAATTGAATTTATATGATTATCTGATTAAAAATCAAAGAATATATTTTAGTAAAATTTGGGATATATGGACGTTACTCCAGCCCTCATTGTTAATTTAACTAGAAATATTTTGTCAATGCACTGTCCTACACGAACATGTTGAAAGGTTAGGGCCATTTCACCAAATTGCTTTATTTAAGGTGTATACGGAGAGTAAGACACATACAGTGCAACCTTAATATAACGTACCTCAATATAACGAATTCCTCGATTTAACGAATTCTTCGTAATCCCCTTGAATTGTCCATAAGAGTCAATGTAAAATATACCTCTACATTGCGAACATTTTTTGCGAACAACCTCTTTATAACGAATTTTCGACTATCAAGAAAAAGTATAAATACCTCTAATTAACGAATTTTGTCAACCCAAAACCTTTATATAAAGTTCCCACCAATGTATGACTCTAGCGTACGACCACACAACGACAAAGCTTATCGAGCATAGGGTACTATGCACATATAAACACATTGACGCGACACGAGCTACGCGCCGTGCAAAATAGATCCGATTCTATTTTGCACGTCGTACGCGTCGTCAGTGCCAACTGTAAAAAATTGTTGTGCGAATTTTTGAAATTAACATTAAATTACCTACATAATGTATGTACCCACCAAGATATGTACCTACTTTTACGGATTTTACTGCATTTAATTTTGATTATTAATGTAAGAAAATCATTTTGTTACCTACCTAATTGTTTTTAAATAGAAAATACACACAGTAATTTGATAAAAATGTGTTATCATTTATTAGTAGAAGTTGTTCGCTTTAACAAGATGAGTACGTAATGTTGAGGTGAATAAAACTATTTTTTTACCTCTTTATAACGAATTTTAGACCAACCTAACCTCAACATAACAAACCTCGGTTCAACGAATTACTTGATATAACGAATATTTACTTGTTCCCTTCGGATTTGTTATATCGAGGTTGCACTGTACTTTGAAAAACCAAATTCACTTTTATCATAACTGACAGCCTCCTTGTTGGATCCAACACTGTGTAGTGTTTCTTCAGGAAAATTGTCACGAAATTGTCATTTAATTAACGCCTGTTTTCTTTTCCTTCCATCAACCCTAGCAGCAGTTAAAGCATTTATCCGAGAAAACTGATGTTAAAGTGACTCACCTTGGCCTAACCTGAGAAGCACAAGAACTTTAGTAAACATTATCCAACAAATTAACCAAAACTTTCACTTCCTCAGGTAGGTGTATGAATAAACCAGAATTCGACTTCAATGGAGCTTATAAGTTTCCAAAGTTGTGGCTTCAGTAAATCTTTCCGTGATGTTGTGGTGGGAGTCCTGCCAGACTCATAGATTTATAACGATATCATCATGTGTCTACTTATCCGCACATAAACATGCAAATGATTGTTAGAAACTGTCGTTAATGTCCCAACAAAGATCCCCAAAAGAGTCGATCTAAATGTCAAGAGATTAAAGTGTCGATGTGCCCTGTTATTCCCTGATGATTGCAGCATCGCTTAAGCTAAACTTTCGGGGCTGGTGTCTTCCCAAGTGATAAGAACAACTCTAGAAGTTTTCGACATTAGCCCGCAAACAACAAGAACAATAAACAGAACAAATTTTAAACTTTTCCCGGAAGAGGGGTATAGCCGATTCGATGCTGTAAACTAATTTCTGAAGCGTTTTTGTGTTCAATTTAAAATAGTAAAGGAAGCAAATTGCCTTCGATATTGTAAAACTTTTCTGGGCGTTTAGAGTTAAATTGAAATAACCTTTGTTGATATTACTAATCCACCAAAAGTTTTCATTTATCCGAACAATAGAGCCAGATTTAGAAATTTCATTCGTATGTAAGGAAAACGATTTTGTAATATATACCAACTATATTGAATAAATAATTATATAAAAGCATTTCCTTTGACATCGAAGACTTAATGGCAAACCCCCAAGCCAATATTCTCAGAGTTATGAAATTAAGGAATTCTTAGTGTCTGCCATCAGTTGAACGTTTGGTGTTTAATTTCTCACAATTATCAAGTTTCCTAGGCTAACCATAATTTATTAAGGAATTTAATATTCTCCTCTGAAAATTAATATAATTCATTGCTTGAGGCCAAAGACACCATTTCATCTTAACTTTATGTTTTCAATAGATGAATTAATATATTCATTTTGTTTATATTTCCTTGGAATGGAAAAGGCAATTAATTGTCAAAAATATTAATTTTGGAGCTTTTAAGGGCTGTTAATTTTAAATATACATACACCGAAGTAGTTCATTTTAGTTAATCGTTCATGAAACTAAAATTAATAAAAATATACTTTCAAAACAAAAAATTGTTAAATTTTCTATTTCATAACTATTTTTCAGATTTAAAGAAGGACTCAACTGAGAAAAATTTGATAGCTGACTGAACTACGATTTGTAGGTAAATGTACTAATTACTAATAGCGTGATTGATTTAAATTTACACAATTTTACAGATTACAATGTATATGATTTGTATCTTGTACTGTTCTGTATATGCTGTATTGAATGTCGTAATTTTAACTATGATAAATTTACGAATTATTTCTATATTATTGATAAATTAACTTTGTAGTAAAAGAATAAACATTATTTGTGATGATGATGATGCTATTGTGATGACTAGGAGTTCTTGTGATTACATTTAAATAGTTAGTGGTATCACTAAGAACGTTAGTAATATATACTATTTTTTTATTATACTTTTGTCCATAGTAAAACTAACTATTCTGAAGTATTTCAACAAACTATATTTTTTTTATTTTACAGTAAATTTTATAAAAATAATAATTATTACAACTTATTATACGCACTAAAAAATAACGAACAATTTGTACAAGGAAAATTTTCTAGCAATAAGTCCAGAAAGAAATTGGATTTCGTATCCTGTTTGGGATTACCTATTGAAAACTAATCCTAACCACATCTGCCTTCCTTCTGGTAGATATGACATCGTGCAAGAGACCGCTCTTCAGATAACATCGTGCCTTGATGCATATTACCAAAATTTCAACGGAGTACGGAAAATACGGGAAGTGTTCCATTAAATACAAAATGGCTCAAGGGATAAACATTGAAAGCTTTGCTTAATTTTGCTCACGTAAGCAAGTGGTGGCGGCTCCGTTGAACGTGAGTGTGGAAAAGTTTATCGCGATGACAAATATACGGAACGGAAGCATCATACTTTGTCCGTTGCGATGAAATGAAATTATCAAATTTTCTTGGGGAGAAATTTTTCTTCACCGAAATTGCCATCTTATTATACGGATTTGGTATTGAAAGTGACACATAGTCATCCACCGACGAAATTGAATTTCTGTGAAAATTCTGTAAGGAATTCAAGATAGAGACGAAGATGTGGCTCTCGAAATTTCCGGGTTTTTTTAAGGAAAGGCTTCCTTTTCCGAATGTAATTCCAGTAGATTTAAGATTAGTCCGATGAATACCACTAAAATTATGGATGAATGATTTGAAAATGTTATGAAAGGATAAATATCTTTAAATGGTTTTAAGTAGCTAGCATTAAGTGCTGACAATTTTATGGGAAGATAAATCTGAAAGAGTAAGTTGAATTAAATAAATCCTTTGTAAGCAATTATATTAGAAATAGTGCTTTTAAAATTTCATAGACACCTTTTGAAGCATTAAGAGAGCAAACTAAAAGCACACGCATACATTAAGATTGTGAAAAATGGTTTTTTTGATAATGAAACGAAAAGTACTTAAAGCCTTAAATTGTAAATATTAAATAAGAAGAACTCAAATTTCGTGTTGGTCAAAGTGATCGAAATGTTTTTCCTAATTTTAATTTATTTAATCAAGAAAATACAAAGTTCTGGAAATTTTTATTACGCTTCACTTAAAATTATTAAGTGATTGAGTAAAACCAAAAGCAAACTAGCTTAAAATTTAAAAAAATACTTTCGTTTAAGAAAAAAAAAAAAACATAAAGTAATTAAACTTGGATCTGGTCATCCATTCAAAAACCTATGTTTAATATGGACATATTTTAAGTTTAATTTGTTCACTCGTTATTTGAGTGACTTATTTTAAAATTGTTAAAGAAAAAAGTTCAAAAAACCTTACCTTTATCAACGATTGTGTTTGGTTTAGTTTTTAAAACTCTTTATATTGATTCTGTTAATTAAAAAACATATATATTATTGTTTTTTTTTTTTTTTTATTGAAGCGTTATTTAAAGGGTTAGCCGTCTGATGGTGTCTTTTAAATTATATGTTATTTTGACACTGACAGCACTTTCGCGCTTAGAAAATTCACAGAAAATCCCCGCAGTACGAAATTAAATGTTGGGAATTATTGAAAACTTATTTCCAAAGTAAGTGTTGTACTGCCGAAACAATGCAAATTTGAAACGAAATTACGGTCGAAATAATAAACCAACCGTATTTGCTATACGAAAGTTTGTGAAGAAAGTTTGTGAGATTGACATGTTAATTGATAACACAAGTTTTACCCCTGATCGTCCTGTGCACTCTGCCGAGAATATTGGTGCTGTTGCCGAAAGGTTGCTTCTAATCCTGACAACCTCAACTCGCCACAGATCTCAGAAACTGAACTTTCGCCGTACTAGCCTGAGGAGAATTCTTCATAAAGACCTCGAATTATTCCCTTACAAGGGCCAACTGATTAAGGAATTGAGCTCTGGTTCCAGCAGGAACAATCAATCTTTTGCGCACTAAATTCATTAATCGTGTAATCAGCTTTTTTGGAGATGTGCCATGGCCAACGCGCAGCTATGATTTGACAACGTGGACATTTTTGTTAGGGCCCTATAAACATCGATGTTATGCTGACAGTCCAGAAACGATTCAGGCACATATTGATCGAGTTATTTATGAAATAGCGCCCCAAACCATTGAAAATGTGGGCGTTTTCGAAAATTCATCATGGTGTAAACCATTTCAACCACTTTTCATCACCTTGTTCGTAAATTCAACATAAGTTTGGAACTTTATTTCACTCTGTTCGAAAATTCATCTAGTATCTTCACCACGTGCACCATACAATTTTTTGGTTGTTTATGGTTGACAATGACAACCTTATTTAATATGCAATCATGGAGGCGAATGTTGAGCATGAGATGGCTGAGATTTTTGGACCCGAAGGTTAGTTAGCTTTTGATGGAATGTCCGAAATTTGTTGACAAACAGTAACATTTCGATTAGCTGATATCTTAAATTTCTTTTCCGAAGATGCGTTCGAAAATTCACCGCTAAAAATATAAACGTAGGTGAACATGAAGTTTACCATATTGGTGCACCTTATGGGTAAAATTGTGATTGATGGTGCATCAAACCGATGAATTTGCGAAAACGCCCTGTGGTACAAAATAGAGTTGACAGTTTGGGCTGCTGTCAAGCTAGCCTAGGCAGCCTTTTAAATGAAATCATACTCCATACCTAATCGGAAGATTTACTTTTTTCAATAAATCAACACATTGAGAAAAATATTGAACAGTATTTATTTCATATTATTTTTAAAAAGAAACCAGCCGATAGCCCTTCCTTCATAATAAGTTTCATAAAAATATAAATTGGTAACCGATTCATATGTATGTAGTTCGGATATTTATAGAACAACAAAATATTATCATCAAATTTTTCTAAGAGAAATTAAATTTTCCAACTTATAGGTATGTATTTACTTTTGTGGAGAAGATATAAGATGTCACATTAAGGAAATTCTTCCAGAATCAGTCTGAATAATAAAATTGCTGGTAATCATGACGGAATTAAAACGGATATACTTTGGCACAATACCATAAATATATTGCGTATTATTAGTTTCATTGTACCATAATAGCGAAAAAGCAAATCCTATTAACACGCTCTATCTAAAATTTTGTTTTTGTTTCATTAGAACAATGTAGGGACGGTAGACGAAAACAAGGCATCTAAAAATGGTACGTCATTGGTAGTCCTCTTGCACCAAAGCAATGTCAAAAAAGCCAGCACAGGTTATGTCACTGGGGAAGTCCTCTTCCCCCATGCTGCCCCCATGCTGCCGAAATAAATTGCTGCTAATTTTTCTCGCACAAACCTGGACACAGATCTGGTTCAGAATTCCTTTAGAATTTCACATTTCTCTTGTGTCGCTGAAAATATTCAGTGGGATGTATGAACCATTCGCTCGGGTGCTCGCCAAAGCGCTTCCACAAATCATTTCCTTTACAAAAAAAAAGGGGTATGTCCTCGGAATCCAAAAACGTGTAAATCTATCAAAATGTTGCATGGGAGCCGCACTATCCCATAGATATGCTGCAGCTTGCGCTTCTTTTAACTCAGTCCGCCGCTATAAATCAGCTACCATAAATTAGGTGCTAGTTGGGAGGGAAATTTCTGAAGAAGTAGATTTTCACGTTATATGCACTTAGCATTAATAAAGGGATGAAATTTTCGTAATTTTATACTTTGTGCCGAGAAATGAATTAAAGCATATGGGATTACGCGAACTTAGCTCCGCCATTATTCCTGCCGCATTACTCCTCTAAAACTCTTTCGCTTTCCACCGCAACAATAGGCCCTAATGCCTCAGTAAATCCATTGAAGCAGGTAATCCATAAAAAGGGGAACCCAAAAAGAATCCACTCGTAAAGTACAGAAAAAGTTTTCCTCAATAATCCCTTAGACATTACCTAAAGAATTATTCGCATTAAGTGTGTTACAGGGGTATAGGTGGCTGCCGGTTTGTTCTGAGGGCCCTGTCGAGGAGTTTTATAAGAAGACCGGAATAATAATGGGAAACAATCTCGAAACCGAAATAGGGCCAAGAACCATACTTCCCGGGAAACCCAATTGCCAGATTGCTAAAACGGAAGACGAAACTCTGTTTACCGACTGAGGCGTTCAGGGTCTTTATGTATGTGCGCCGGGGCTTAAGCAGGCGAAACTTAGAAGGATTAATAAAGTTTTCCTGCGTTTTTCTGATACCGACTTTAGCATAAATGGAAACTTTGCTGAGATCACGTGCACAGCTTTTTGTCAGTCATTATTTAAAATTTATCGATATCAGTACAGGCTGTTTGCTGGGGCAAAACGTTTCGCACTCTAGTTGAATGCCATTAATCAAGTATGAAACTTCTCTGGGATTTACAAGGACGACCTCGAGGCCACAGGGTGCCTTGCAATATCTGAAAGCAGCCGAAAACCTGTGAATTTTCTTCCTTGTCTATTAGGCGAAACCTGTAAAAGCTTTAACGACTTTCGTGACTTATGGGTGCTATTGAAAATTGTTTGCATAGCAGTGGGTGCCTCGTATTTTCTCGGCATTTTTATTGAGTTCATAAAAACAATTTATGGGCAACAAGTGTCACTTACTTTTCACGCTTGCGAAACGAGACAGTCTCCTCTAATTCCAGGAAAAGCGAGATTCTTCGACTGAAGAACAATTCCAGAAAATAAAGTTCCAGCACTGTTGAAGTTTTTGCACTACTTAAACTTACAAAGTTCAATATTTAACATCAACATGTGTACCCAGGACAACAAAATAAATAACATTAATGTTTTACAAAACTAAATTTCAATGGACCTTTGGTAAACAATTGTAAAACCTACTGAAACATACATAGTGTGGAATTTTCATGGATTATTGAGTTAAATTGTAGAAACACTACCTCAACTTCAAAGCCCAAAATCTCAAGAAATATCAATGTTAGCGATTTGATGTTTAAGAATATTTTTTAGGAAATTGAATTTACTACAAGTTTGTCATTTTTCACTTTTTCTGTACCTCTTTTTGTTTACGAGATAGGGGCAAAAAGCGAAAATTTCATGTAAAAATTGGGTTAGTGACCCGTACTACCTCGCTGGTGGGAGTTAGGATTACACCGCAATGGACACTTTTGTAGAGCATTCAATTCTGAAGAAACCCTACCATTGACAAAGATTATACCATAAAATGCCTCTGAGCTGTAGAGTTTTGAATAAAAATAATCAAAGTTTACGTGTATTTTATATGGGTAATCTTTATACGCCTTGGTCTAGTACTTAATATTAATATTAAGGGTTCCAATTTTCAGGGAATTTTTGTTTAGGTATTTGCCACAAAATTTCGAGGTGGGACTAAAAAAAAAACAAATAGTCGCGAAAAAAAAGCACCCTAATTTATATATTTTAAATGTGTGAGATGTGCCATTTTCGAAATTTACGGTATTGAATTCACATAATTTAAAGAAAAAAACCATATAAATTTGGCGAAACTTTCTTTTAGATATCTAAAATTAAGCATAATACTTAAATTAAAGATAGCTAATAGACTTTTTTTTTAAATCTTCTTCTGGAGGCTGTCTTTCGTTTGTAGTTGTCAATTGCAGTATTTCGTCATAAAATTCTGTAAATTCTGCTGGTATATGTATATTGTTTCACCTTTGCAATATCTGCAATTTTCAGATGATTAATAGGACTTTGCCATTATAAGCTTCAGACAACGTAATGACTGCTGGATGATGCGATATGTTTATTGTTTTAACCCTTAAACAGTATTATCTTCTGAATTTTTTAGAAAACCCGAATGACTTTTAACAGTAATTTTTCCTATATACATTTATGAGGGTACTAACGTTATCATGAAATATAACATTCAGTGATGATAATAATATATTTAATTAAATTGTCTTTATTAAGCTAAAAAGACCTATAAGCATATTCTGGGGTGAAATTTCACCCATGATATCCTTTTACGTGATTTATGTTGATGATATCTTTTAAGGATTAAATCACAAAACCAAAAGAGACAGAAGTATTACCGAGGTTAACGGTCTTATGTTTAAGCAATAAATTCTCTTAGAGTTGTGACCTTTTCGAAATTATTTCTGTACATTCCGTAACGTCGACAGTAGAAGGAAATACCAGAGATGTTCCTTTTCGAACATAATAGGTACAGGGAAGCATTTAGAACACATTGGTATGCAAAAAAACGTATTTATCAAAATATGCGAGATGTGCCTTTTTCGAAATTGCTAATTCAATTTTATTATAGTTTTCTACAACTTTTAAAATCAGGTCAACAGATTGCGATCGAAAATTCTCGGCAATGCCTTGATTAAAAAATTCTGTACCCAATGGGCCAAGATAGGTTTAATAACTTGGGTAATTTAAGGGGCACCACTAGTGTGCCTACCTGAAAAAAAGGTAATTTTTGGGAATTTGTTTAAAGAAAACTACTGCATGGAATATTTTAATATTTTAAGAATATATTTGTGGATATATAGTAAATACATGATAAAATTTGTTGGACCAAAAAATTAAAATTTAAACGAGTTATTCACAATTTTCTAAGGCTCCAAAAAAAAAACGTCCCCCCACTGCTGCAGTGATAGCGACCTTCACAGTGCTTGAAATAAAAAAAAAAAAAATTTCGATATAGATCGGATGATTTGTCTTTGAGTTACAACTGCAGCAAATTTGAATAAAGTAGTTTCGAGCAAAACGCGTTTAAAGTTTAATTCATACATTTATTTCTCAATACCTCGATACGAAGAGCGGCTGCTCTTCAGATGGTTGTAGCTCAAAAACTATTTGAGATATGCACTTGAAATTTTTAGTATGTTATTAAACATTGAAAACAGTTTCGTAAAATCTAAGATAATAAATAAATTGTGTGGACCAAATATAAACATAAAACTTACTACATTATTACATAACGAAGCTGGTATGAAATAAACTTCATGGAAAGGATGTCTCAAATCCTGCTTAATCAAGAATTCAATAACAACTGATTACTCAAATAGTTAGATAAAGGGCCGGTTAAGAAGGTTAAAAATGCACCCATCTCTTTTCAAAAGCAATATTCTTATATAGTACATCAAAAAGTACATCTGTACTAAAATTTTCAGACCCATGGACCCTCACATAACCTCAAAAGAAATTAAAACGTGATTTTCAGTTTTTTGGACGTAGAAACTTCTTTTTTTTCAAATTGTAGATTTTTTATCAGCTACAACATGATATTTTCTTTTGTAATATTTTGACGGTAAATTCAAATTTTTATACGCATTAATAAATTTAAAAATTCAATTAAAAAAAAACTACAACAATAGTAATGCCGATAGATATATTAATATTACCTGAATCTTGTCTTTCGGTGGAAAACCGTTGATGTATGTCCTCTTTATGAACCGAAATATTTCCAATCTATATTCCAGTTTATATTTGAATGATTACAGGGTATAACTAAGGATTGAAAACAAAAAATATTATTTCTTATTCATATCTCAATCTTGCCTTTAAGGGGGAAAACGTTGAATTATGGTGTCTTTGTGAACAGAAACGTTTCAATTTGCTATTTCAAAATATCCTTGGATGATTTCAAGGAAGGAAATGACTAAAAACAAAAACTTAGACTTAAAAAAAGAGATACCGAAAAATGGTGGAGAAATTTTGTTACGATATTTTGACCTTGATGCACCACATCTAAACATCTGAGTAAATTCAACGACAAAACAATATAATTTTTTGTGTGTTACTTTTGCTTAAAATTAAATTTAAAAAAATTAAACGTGTGTGTTATTTGCATACACTTTCCCTTTCAAAATACACCATATATAAAATGTAATGTTAATATTGACGGATTATTCACTTCTCTCCGAAAATTTTTTGACATTTTCGTAATCTATTTGACACAACGAAAATGATTCAAAATTCAAAATGAAAGCCGGTTTTGAGACACTCTTTACTCTTGTTAACTCACTTAGATACACAAATATAATTTTCGTCTTAAAAAATATATTTTAAATTATTAAATAAATAATTATTTTTTCAAAACCTCTATTTTTATTTATTTACCATGTTTATTAATGTTCTCCTTCCGATATTCTAGTTTGTGGAAAATTCATACTATTATAGGTATAGAAATCTAAATTATACCTATTAAGTTATAACTTCTCAATTAGGACAAATCTTTCAAAAAGTATGATCTTTTAGGCGATTTAGGCAATTTAAATTCTTATTAATAAATGTAAGGTCAATTAATTTTCAAAATATTAAATAAAATTGATACAGACATCTTACGGACTTTTTCAAAACCTTTTAGTTCATAAAATCGCGCTGCACATAAACTGACTCATTCAAGATTTAAAGGTTTATATACAGTTTAAAGAGTTTAATTGGAATCTTATAATATACTTTATCCTTTAATGACATCACTATAACAAGTTTTAGTTTGGGCTTTAATTTAACGCAAGTCTTTGAACGTAAGTAAAAACAAGACTTTAAAAGTTATATACCGATGTTTTGGTTGCCTTACGTCTAATAAATTATAAGAATGTTTCGTTTAAGGATGGATACCATAAAACTACAAACTAAAGCAGTCTTTAAAATCCTCTTTAGATTGCAGTATCATTCCATAATCAGCTCGGTACCATTTTCTTTCCCTTTACAAGTACGTGTACGTACTTTGGTGCATCAGCTTGCAATCCGTCTTCGGCTTTGAGGGCAGATCATGATGATAACATATAAAAATTCAAGAGTAGTCAAAGGAGCACATAATTTAGTAGCATTAGAGTTGTCCGCATCCGACAGAAGCTCTTACATTAATCATTCACTTATCCTTCTGAGAGCCCGAACAGGGAGTAACTTACTCAGACTCGGGAATTATATGTCCCTGGTTTCCATTAGACAACTGAATTATGACCAACAGACAAATTGTCGTGTCGAAAAGTTGATACTTTCCTAAAGGACCATAAATTAATCCTTTCTATAAATGAGAAACGTACACAGGGAAATCTCCGGTCTAATGCCGAGAATGGGTCCCGAAGGGAAAGGACATTTCGCACAAATCAAATATGTGAAAGTCGAAGGAAGAGGAAATGGCTTTACTATATTTGTTCATATGATTTGGGGACAAGTCCAGAAAAGAGAAGCTATCCCCGAATCTTGTATTCAATTTACTTAAACGATTTCGTCGAGGATACAGACCTCCTGAGGGTGCACTGAAGTGTTTTTGTACGCCAAATGAGGGCATCTGTCAACATTTCATTGTTGGAGAATTGCGAAAGGATTACATTGGTTTCCGATAAAAGATGAAAAATGATTTTCCAGCATCTGTTGTAAGGTGGCGGTCATTTTTATCGATTTTCTTTTTGTTGGGAACTTTTCCATCAACGGTAATAGTTTGTGTTTATTTGAAAACATTTGTGAAAATATTTAAAGTTATTGGCCGACAATTGTGAAACAATTCAAAAATCAATTGAGCAGGATTTAAGAGAGCTCTCCAAATACTTGGCAATGATGAACTACCGCTTGACTGGAGAAGCAACAAATCGATTTCAAGTTTAATAGTCCTCAATGATGACAGTGTGACAGAATTCACTTTTATGCTTTGTTTAGCTAATAGGATAGAATGGTAGTATTTATGATATTTTCTCTAATGGTAGTTTAAGTAATTAATAATTTGCAAAATAAAACTATTTGATGTATATCGTATTATCTGCATCACAAAACTTAAGAAAATTGATATTGTGGTAGAAAATTTTTAAGTCGTCTAAATTCATTAAAGTATTAACAAACGCACAAGTTTAAAAATTAAATATAATGCATTTGGACAGGAAATCTATCTTTTATTATTTACACTTAAAGATTATTATAAAGTTAATTTTGTTATAATTTCCAAAATCAAAACTAAGTTATAAAAATTTATAGAGCACTTCGTGAATTTTATGGTACGTGTAACCATCAATGGTTAGTGGTACAGAGCAATGTTCCGCGATGTTTTGTTTCCGCAACCTCGGAACATTGATGCTGGCTATTTGTGGTTTCAACAGGACAGCGCTATGTGCCATACAATAACCGAAACATCCAATTTATTCAAAGGATTTGGCGAAAATCTTATTTCAAGAAATGGATCTGCCAACTGGTCACCAAGATATTGTGATTTCACACTACACTGGATTATTTTCTGTGGGGATATGTACTAAAAGTCAACATAAGACGTGTCAAATGCTCGAAAAGGTGATCAAAAGTTGGACTAACAGAATGAGCTAGCATGGGATGTAACTGGCAGCTGTGGCTCATATGACTAAAATTGAATTTAAGTATTAAATATTAAAAAATTATCTTTCGAATAAAACTAAATTAATTCAATTTTTATGTGTTTTAGTTAAATTAAAAAACCGGACGCACTTAAAAACACATTCTTGAGACATACACTTTAATAGAAACCGAAAACCTCTTTAATTAATCTAGGAATTTATTTTACGATATTTGATTAGCATTATTTTAAAACTATTTTACTTAGTAAATTGTTAAACATCTGTAAACTCCAAGACACAAATTAATTATGAATCCTCATTTTCCTAGCGAACGGCAGTCTGAAGTTTTCTACATTTCATAAGTTCTACGGTTGGCTTTCACTAAAGTATTGGGAATTTCGGACATTAGGCATTATGTTGACTACTTGTTATAAGTATGCAAATACTAGTTTTTAAGAACACGAGCTCAGAGACATTTATAAAAGAGAATCGTAAAAAACTGAATTCAGGACACCTTTAATATAGAACAAAACATGCTACAATAAGCAATGTTTCTGAAGAAGTATCTCAGCCCAAAACTTTCATATATGT
The DNA here is from genome assembly GCA_949715965.1 of Dysmachus trigonus. NCBI lineage: Eukaryota > Metazoa > Arthropoda > Insecta > Diptera > Asilidae > Dysmachus > Dysmachus trigonus. The sequence goes on from OX454319.1 coordinate 35,790,703, forward strand.
AAATGTGTTATTTATAATTTTAATAGTATTGTATCCTATATGCTGTTGAATAAAATGAAAATAGTACACAAAAAAATTCGGAAATCTAGAAAACTAGAAAGAAAGATGTATTATTCCACATTTTTCACTTGAAAGTATGAGACAACTGACATAGTTATCTAGGAAACAACTTATTTGTAGTTGCATTAACTTTTACTGTTAATATGTTTATTTGTATAAAAAATAAAAAACAAAATTTTTAATTGCATAATGTATCCGACGTCTTCAGTTATTATGAGAGTGGGAGCTCTTAAGCCTTTAAGCCTCATTCTTATGGTACGTAGTTATGTGCTTGTGTGCGATAAATTACGAAATTCAAAATGATACGCCTAACTTTGAGAGGCAAAGAAGCGCTTTATGTTATAAATACTTTTAAAAGTAGATTGAACCAAAGTATAACAAGAATATTTTTTACTTGAGGCTTAATTTCAATGTCAAGAAGAATAAAAGAAAAGCAGAGAAAAGCCTTCATTCTACGGGAAATTTTATGTATGCGTCATTTAGGCTTCAGTAAACGTATTATCAGGATATTCTGAGGAACAATAGAATAAACTTTAAGGTGAGATATCAAAACTTCCACGGAAATCTTTTCACGTTCTCCTTAAGGCGTACACCTGACACTTCCGGAAGATATATGTATGATACCTTAATCTTTTGAACCGAGAAAGAGTTTTGTCGGGCCTGCCGTTCACAATCGGAAGGAGTAATAAATAAATTTTGCGTGCAAATTCAAAGAAAACACGTAGTCCTTTACTTGCCTCCCTTGCCTCTTAAGGGCTCACAAGAGTGGCAAAGGAGCAGAAAAATCACCGTGAAGCCCCCACGTCCTCGGAGCAAGTTCATCTAATTCTTGAACCCCATTAAGATGATATCAGTACTCTTTGTTTTTGCTTTCGCGGAGTAAAAATGAGCACGTTTAGGTGTTATTTATCCTCAGGACGTGCAGATTATTTATCTTGACAGAACATTTTTTAATGAAGTCATCTGCGAGAAAATATCCTAACAGCGAGCACGAAAAATTACTCCTCGCAAAGGCATTTTACATTCGGATTGCTTTAGATGCTTGTCGTCGGGGATTACTTTTTATAAGTCGGTTATTGCCGGTCGTTAAAAACGTGAAATATTTTTCCGCAAACTTTCGTAATATTGCGTTCTCCTTTCGGCATTTATTTTCTGGAATTTGAAGTTGTGGAATTAAGAGCTTCCAGGACATTTATATATCCACAGGCATTGTCCTTAAAATAAATTCCATTTTCCACTACACTAGTTTTATTATGGGTTAGTAGAGCTGTGCATAATATGTGCGGGCAATAAAATCATATGTTAATTGCAACTATTTCGGATATTTGTATATCGCAGTAGTCAGTAATAATTGTTTATCACCCTAGACCTAGACAATATGAGAGCTATTTCCAAAAGATCTATGAGATAATCCATTAACAATTTGGGCAATTATTTGATAGTAAAAATATGGTCATTACTATCATAATCCTTTGCAATCCAACATTGAGTCTGATATTATACTACAAATAATTGTACCAAAATATCTCCATGGCGTCTTTCCTAAGTAGTGGAAGTTCTCAGTGATTGACCCTTTGCATAAGAAAAGCAATAGGTGTGATGTACCTAACTATTGTCATGTTGCTAATCTTCTTGCTAGCATCGCCAAGATCTTTTAAAGCCTTTCTGCGCTCATTCCAGCAACGCTTTGTTATAAGAAACCACCACCACCACCAATCTGTATTTTCACAAATTTTAGCAAAGCCTTCGACAGGATTACATAGTCATAGTGTTCTCACTTATAATCTTACTTATATATAACACTACCGGTGTTCCCCAGGGTAGCCATCTGGAACCACTCCTGTTCATTGCTTATAAAACTCGAAAATCTTTTGCTATGCTGACAAGGCCAAGGTATTTCGAATAATCACTAAGGAAAGGGATTGTGAGATTTTAAATACTGACTTAGGCATCTTTTTCAAATGGTATTCTATTAATCGCAGCCCTTTCAATAGTGATAAGTTTGATGTCCTTTTCTAGGAACAACATCCCGCTATACTTCCCTTATTCCCTAAATAAATGCTCCCTAACCCGAGTTGATACGAAATCTAAATCTAAATCTAGTTAGGAAGTTATTAGATTTCTAGGACTTCTAATTCAAAATCTAGTAAATTCTAGCTAAAACAAAGACTGTACAATTCTGATACCTGAAATTTGAGTTAATTTAGATATAAATCTATTTAAAGTAGGTAAGTAGAATTCTAATGTATACACGTTCACTAGAGTTATAACTAGAAATCTTAGGAAGTCAACTTTAGTTGGAATTTTGCTAGATGCACTTTTGTGTAGTATTGAGTTTTTTTTTTTTTTTTGTCAACATAAAATAATGAACTTTTTTGAGTTTTCTAATTTAAATTTGATATATAGTAATAATAAAACATTTATTTTCTTTGCTTTAGTAAGAATGAAGGATGATTAATTATTAAATTGGAGCCATATTTAACTTAAAACCTTTTTTACTTATGCATCGAGAGCAAAGAATCCATTTGGGACATACTTTTCGCCACCACTTCCTTTAAGTAGGAGTAAGTTTAAGGATTTTAGACATCATCATCATCATCAAGACAGAAAAGGACTGAAAAGAGACTGAAAATTGAATTTTAGATAGAACGTAGTCCGAAATAATGTGGAAATTATTATTTATACTGAAAACTGCCTGAAAATAAACTGAAAACAAATTACATCGAGAAAATCAAAACGGAATTTAGACTGAAATGATGCGGAAATATGTTTTCAGTTGGACTAAAGCCAGACTGAATATTTTATAATAGCATAGCAGTAACGAGAAACAGACTGACATTTTTCAACTTTTGAACTTCAAGTTCGTTTGGCTTCATCGATATTTTATTTAGACTATTTTGAGTGTAATTTCAGTTTGCGTTTTGCTTCAGAACAAGTGGACTGAAAAGAATTTAACTGAATTTGAGCGCAAAATATATTTCAATATGTTTTCAGCCTAATTTCAGTTCACATTTCTCAATCTGTTTTACGTCTGTTGTTCACTACCTCAATCTGCTTTCAGTTCGTTTTCCGACTACCCTTTAAAACTGAAAAAAATTGGGAAATTTTTCATTCTGTTTTATTTTTTCACTCCAGCAGAAAAACCACCAAGTTTTGTTGATAATAATATTGTATACCATTCCATTGATGGCACGAACTCTAGTATTGACTCGCAAGATTTAAAAAAAAAAAAAAAGTTAATTTTTGTTATTTCTTAAATTTAATAGCATACCTTCATTGTAATTTTACCTTTCATTTATTAATCGATGATTAGCTCTCAGCGAATATTAGGCAATTTCTATATTAATGAAAGAAGGCAAACATGATACACTTGATCCATGGTGTGATGTTATAGCTATCTTAATCTGAAATATAATCCTCCGAGAGATAAGCCCGAGGACAACCTGTCCATAATATTAACTTGCCAAATAACAGAGTTTGCTTTTTGCCTGATGAGAATTTGCCCTCAAAATCAAGAGGATGTAAATCGATGGTGTTCTCATAAATTACATCGATTAATGTAGTGATGAAGTTTCTCTGCTTTATTACGCTCTCCTTGCAGCATGCTAAAATTATAAATCTGAAATATGCTTTTGTACTCAACAAGAGGAGAGTTATTGCAGGCATTTTCTACCAGAACCCACTAAATAAATCAAAGAAGCTCTGAAAATTCGTGTGCTCAAAAACTCCGGAAGAAATATCGTAGTCCTGGGGTGCGTCCTGGTCAGCTTTTTTGTTGTTTGCCTCAGCTTGCTAGTTTCCAATTCAACTCACACTGAGTGTTTCAGCCCACAACCTTCGCTTTAATTTCCGCCAACGCTCTTGAAATCTTGCCAGACTCCCACAATTTATTGGAATGCAATTGCCTTCGGTTTGAGGCGTTTACTGCATAAGTAGTTTCAATGTCCCAAAAATACCAAGGAATTCCCAGAAATTCACTCAGTGGCTAGAGAAAATAATTGCTTTCGACATTTCACGTAAGCAGCCGGAAAATGCCATTCTTAACCACTTTGACCCAGTTGCCCAGACACCTTTTTCTCCTGTGATACCCCCAAAAGATTTTCCCGCATTTTCGCTTCGCCCGGGGGTGTTACACTTAAACTCTGTAAAAATATTATCTCTCAGCTATAGAAAATAATATGCGCTTTTAGCGGACGCTTTAAGCTTGTCTGCATTTACACTGTTATGCCGGGCTATTTTTGAATTTTAGTCATGCGGAAATTCAGGCTACCATCGCTACGTCCTGACCTTTTGTTTGAGAAGTATTCATAAATCGGAAGAGAATAAGTTTGTAAGCCACTTCGACCCATTCCCGGGCAAGTATTTGAAAATTTGTGGCCAGCACCCAAATTTTCTGGATAACATTTGGCCAGTGGCCAGCGTAAATGGTTGCAACAAAATTTAATGTTTCTCTCCGCAGGAGCCTCGCTGTTTTTAGTCGTTTTGAATGCGAGGATTTCTCTATGCTCAATCATTTTTTTTTTTTTTTTTTTTTTTTTTTATCCACCGCATACCTTTTATGATATGCTTAGCTGGCAAACTCAGGGGTACTTACTGTTCGAATTGCTTACAATTAAAAATATATAAAAATAACTTGATCCACTTCTATTAAATCTATGTGCAAATGCGAAGGTTTAATTTTTTTCATGTACAAATTTTAGATTTAAACATCCATCACGTATCTTGAAAACTTGAAAATGGAATAATGAAGACAAGATTTAATAGAACGAGTGTAAATTGGTACTCTAAACAGAGATACACAAAACATTTCTCTTTTTAAATATTCATAGCTTTATAAAAAAATATACTTGACATCGAACATCGAAAACTTTGTATGGAATTTGATACGAATATTTCAATTTTACTTCTAAAGTTCTTTAAGTTGTTTACACCCACAGTATTGAAAAAAAAGTCGTTTAAAAAAAAACTCATTTAAAGTTCTTCTAAGAATTTTTGTATTCCCCCAGGCTTAAAAGAAAAGTAAATAAGAATATGTAAAAATATCAATAAACCCAAAATTTCAAATAGATAGGCAGGTAACTTCATAATAACTTCTTCTTTGTTACTGTTTCAGATTCTGGACAACCATCAAACGGAGATTAAATGACAAATTGAAATTTTCATTGGCAATATTTATTAATTTTTCTTCAAAATATTAAATGGTTACATTTATGCTTTAAAGTCAACCCTGAATAGTAGATATGTATATAATAATCAATTGCGGTCGACTGTAAACATTTTTAGTAGCCCGGCAGAGTGCAATCAATTGAACATAAATTACAAAAAATTGGCATTTTCAAATAATCGCGCCACGCCACAATATTTCAAATCGCTGGCCAAATTTATAAATGCCGGCGAATACGCTTGAAAATGAGTATAAATGACCTTTTAGGGTTGCTGATTTCAAATCTGTTAATTAAAACTGAAAAATTGCAGCAGATCCAATATGACGGACCAAAAGTGTTTAATTTTTAATCGGATTTTCACAGGAATTGGTCTCTCTTTTCAGTACCAACATCAACATTTAAAAATTCAATATGGTTAAATCAAAAGACGGACAAGAAATATCTCAATATATAACTCAACAGAATTTAAATAAAAGTTGGTACATCGATGTTTTTGTGTCACTTATATCGATTCTGATATCAAAATGGTGTAGTTAAACATCTTTTATAAAAATTGGTCCATAGTGGTTCTATAAGTCACTTTGTTGAATTCTGATATCAAAACTGTAAGGTCAAAATTTATAAAAATACCAATTTTTGTAAGAAGTTGATAAAGTTTAGCAAATTTGGATCGCCGATTATCCGCCTTCTTGAATTTTAAAATATAGATGACATATTTTAAATCAGTAAATTCTGAAACCACTTAGTACCAATTTTTATAAAAATGTTTCGAGTTTTTCAATTTCACATTGATCCGACATTTTGAATTTCGAAACTAAAGCATCCTATTTTAAGGCCTGATGACTAGGATAAGTAATAGAAGAAATCGCAGATAATGTGCATTTGTATCACTTTGTAGCAACTGAATATTATACTTATATTTACGCTATGTATCTTATTAAGGTTCAGGTGAATCATACAGCTTGAGAGAGATTCGAATAAAATATCTAACCTTAATAAATCTAAATAAACAAATATATAAATATATAAGTTTTATCTTTTAACTTCTGGCACTTGTAGACCACATACTTCAACATTGTCCCCAACAACCACCCCTGATGTATAGAATAGATTTTTACATGCTTAAAAAGTTTTTCTTCATTACAATTCGGGTTTATTTAAGTCTGTATTAAAAATTAGCTATTAGAAAATCACCATACACAAGAAGTATTCAAACTCATTCTTATAGAAATAAACATATTGATTATAAATCGTTTACTTTCATACCAAACTTTCTACTTTCTTTCAATTTAGCTGCTCAATAAATGTCGACTTTTTCAAAAGCCATTTGTACATAGAGGTGCACGGAAATTTTATCGAATTTAAAAGCTAGCATATATCCAATATGAAAGGCATTGAACTGCATTGATAGCTGCACATAACAAACCTTTTAAGACGAAATAAAATTCGATTTATTGATTCCTCAGCTGTGGCTGCAAAAACAACCTCATATCGAAATGTAGCCGTCCTCGATGCAACGTTCCTTTAAAATGGGCAACAGGATTCCAGAAACGTGCAAAGATTTCGGACTCTTATTTGTATACCTTTGGAGAGTCGTTTAAATGTAAACTCATTAAGTGACAGACGAAGTCACGTCATTGTAAATCTGCTTCCAATGAGAAATTACAATAGATATCCATTTATGTCCGGGTAAATTTATTGATTTCCAAAAGATCCAATCATGGTGTATTTCCTGTCGATAAAATAAATTTAAAATTTTTCCAGCTTGCAGAGCGTAATCCGTGGAGTCCGACTCTTGAGCGCCGGAAACGAGCAAATTTCTGTAATGGAAATTGGGTCAACAAAGTGTTAAATTCTTCAATGAGAAAGGACCCCGCACATTTTGTATGGAAAAGTGCGTACAGTCAAATCGACTGAAAATTTAGTATGTTGTACTTCAGGACATCCTGATCAAAAGTTCCCATGGGCGCAACTTCAAAAAATGGCCAGTTTTAGAGATACAGGGTGTTTCATTTTAATAGACGTACTCACATATCTCGAAAACTACGCATCCTAGGAAAAAATGTTTCGGACAAAAGTTATAGAGTACCACAAGGGTTAACTAGCGGTGACCTTGCCTTTGACCTTGAAGTCAAGGATCAAGGTCATTTCAAGGTCAAATCAATTTTTACATAGTGATCCCTACTTCTGACACCGGAAATGGAAAAAGCGCAACATTTTGCATGAACATGAACAATGAGTATATGTATGTCGCTAATATGTTTAGATTCTTTAATTATTTCGATTACCAGCGTCTCTTATATTATCAAGTAAAGTGACATTGATTTTCCAAGATTAGATATCGAATATCTGAAAGAGCTAACTTTCGGTATTTATCAGATTAATTTAGCACCTGCTTATATTCAGGATAAACGAGTACGCGATGGATCCGAATTTTTTGAATTTGATGAGCACCGGTATGAAAATGGTTTCCACAGGGTACGGCTGTACTCCCGCTTCCGAAATTCGACAAGGTATCAGTTATGGATAAAATATAGACCTCATGACGATCAGAATAATGAGCCTATAAGAGGTTATTACTGTACTTGTGTATCAGGTTCGAGAACATTAGGTTGCTGTGCACATGTCGCAAGTGTGTTATGGTTCTTAGGGTATGCGCGACACCAGCCTCATATCAAATATCCAAGAGTCACTTTACTTGATAATATAAGAGACGCTGGTAATCGAAATAATTAAAGAAACTAAACATATTAGCGACATACATATACTCATTGTTCATGTTCATGCAAAATGTTGCGCTTTTTCCATTTCCGGGGTCAGAAGTAGGGATCACTATGTAAAAATTGATTTGACCTTGAAATGACCTTGATCCTTGACTTCAAGGTCAAAGGCAAGGTCACCGCTAGTTAACCCTTGTGGTACTCTATAACTTTTATCCGAAACATTTTTTCCTGGATGCGTAGTTTTCGAGATATGTGAGTACGTCTATTAAAATGAAACACCCTGTATCTCTAAAACTGGCCATTTTTTGAAGTTGCGCCCATGGGAACTTTTGATCAGGATGTCCTGAAGTACAACATACTAAATTTTCAGTCGATTTGACTGTACGCACTTTTCCATACAAAATGTGCGGGGTCCTTTATCCCGATTTTCAATTGCCCGAGATTTAAATTTATTATGGAAATTCCTCTTTAACTCGTAAATATCTCATAAAACCTTTATGTGGGATCCGTCACATAAACGATGTCCTCTGGGATCAATCGGAAGGGAACAGCCAGCTCATACTGTCCTGAGCAATAAAATTCTTTTGAAATATTATTGGAACTCCCAGGAAGCCTAGAAATGGATAGATTTTGAGCTTAGACCCAGAGATGGGCGAATATTATCGCAAGGCGCAATAAGTTATCGCTGTCGGAAGGAGTAATAAAACAATATCCTTTATTGCCAGATCAACTACTGCTAAAGCTATAAAATTTTAAATGAGAACCTTATTTAATCCGGACCCTTCTAAAACTTAACAATCTGAGAAATGTTCGATTTTAATTGAATTTTGGTAACAGCAATATAAGCTGTAGTTTTACACAGTGGGATGACTAATAAAGATTTTTACAATTCACATAAAACGATACGGTCTTATTTAACTTAGCAATATGTCTTTATCAACTAATGTTTGTATATATTGTACAATAACTAAAAGAGAGATTAAATATAATGCCTAAAGACAAGAAACTCACCTTTCTTCTGTAGGTGATTTTCAACCAGCTACCATAGGCTTTATGTAAATTGTCTACAGAAATTAGGCAAATATCCTACAATTAGAATTGACCTACGTTTAGTAGGCAATCCTTCTAGAGATTTTTTACGAAATTAAGATAAGTTTCACAAATTTTGTAGATCATTCCTCTACATTTTGTAGACAAACAGATATTCTACAAAATGTAGAAAAATTCTCTATAAATTGCAGACAAATTTCCTATTCCTTTCTACACTATGTCAATGACTTTTTGCACTTAGAGAAAAAACAATACGAAATGCTACAAAATGCGATTGATTTCATATGTTTCACCTATAAAAAATCGCCATTCGCATTTCTTGTCGATTTTACATTGTAAAATGCAACGCGGATGTGCAATTGTAAAAGCAAAGTTTTTACAATTAAAATTACATCGTTAGCGATATAAAATGCTTACATCGTCAAAATATAAATTTAAAGCTAAAATTGTGAATTTTACATTATCTGAAGAATGAAATCACCGAGTTGGAAAATAAATGTATACCGAAAGCAATATCAAATTTTACATATTTTACTTGTAATTTTATACTGCCGGCAATATGAAATTAACATATGTCGGTTATTATTTTATATGCTTTCGAATGTAAAACTTACCTCTTGTACATATATGTATAACCATACGCAAAACAAAAATGCTTAAAGCACACACATTATAATGATTTCAGCCAGGCAAAGAAAGTTCTTTATGCTTAACTTAGGCTAAATTATTGATATACTATGTAAATTTAGCTTACTTTAAGCATACAAATTCTTTAGAGTAAAAACTGTCTTTGCCCGGCTGGAATCAATGTAATTTGTGCGCTTAATTCAAGCATTAATTTTCTGAGTAATGATAATTTTTATAAATTTTTAATTAGGACTAATAAACCGCCAAATTTGTTTTTATATTTTATTTATCTGCACATACATAGAGTAACTTCGGGTAATATGACACACCATAAGCCTTTTTGGAAATAAAACACGAAATTTATGAAATCAAACGGTCTTTATTGGTTAATTCAGTCTTAGAACTTAATGGTAATCAACAGTTGGAAATTTAAGGTAATTGACGTTAATGTATAACTTTAATAAACTTTTTTCGTAATCTTGAATAATCATTCAAATTTAAAGATGGTAGGCCATTATGGCCTTGGGTCCTAGCGAATGAAGTTCCTGTTGGGCGGCGAAAAGAACGTTCCGGGTGCTTTTCTAAAAAAGATTTTAGCCAATCTTTAGCGGCGCTAGGCACTGTATCGGCTGGTAGATCTATTTTAGCTGCCAAACGTTTTAAAGTTGTTCGGGGTACTTTATACAGCTTTTAGTGAGCCCATTTTCTTATTACTAACATCTTCGATTGCCTTTTTCATTGAATCTTTGCACTAAGTTTAGCGTTTTCTTTGTGAAATTGATTTTCGTGGAGCCATTACCTTAAAAGTAAAAAATACCAACATGTAGAAAGATTATATGTGGCCAATATGGCCTGGTAGACCATATTGGCCATCTATCTGGTGAGCCATAATGGCCACAAGGAAAATTTTGACAAGTAAGGATCTAACCTAAAAACTAGTGAATAATATGCTTAAAAACTGTCACCACACTATAGATTAAAAGTTTACCTAAAAAACTATGCACTGGCAATGTAAAAACAATGATAATTTGAGGAACTTATTACTCATGATAAAGACGTCTTCCTTATGAATTAATATTTTTTTAATTTTATACACTTCTATTATATTATTATTGTGGAAGATAGATAAATAAAAATAAGGTTTATACAAAAGTCCTCTGTAATTAATTTCCGGCAAACATTTAATTAAATTAAAAATTGTTGAACTATTTTTGGCAAATTCATCACTATCAATAACTCTTGAAAATGTAAACCATTCATATTTTTCGTAACTAAATTCTGGTTGAAATCCGAGATGACATTTTTCTTAAAATTTTGCAAATTTTAGATCCTCTTTTACAGGAGCACTCAGATGAACTCAACTGCTGTCACTTCACGAAAGAGAATGACGAAATTAGTTAACCAAGTGAACACATATTGTCGAAATCATCAATGCTCAACGAAAATGCAAAACGGGACAATGTAAAATTTACAATGAACAGTTCATATCGTCAGATGTTTCTATTGAAAATCATATAAAATCGACACAAATTTACTACTCCTATATATGTTTTTACAAAACAATGTAATTTTAGCAATTTCTATATCATTTTATAATGAAAATTGTACTTAGAGACCAAAAGGTTTGCATTGAATAAATTTACAATGTTTGTTGTCGATTTTGCATTGCGATTTTTCTCTGGCAGGCGTATATTCTACAAAGTTTAGGCAAGTTTTTATAATCTGTAGTCATATTTAGTACAACAAATGTTTACAGAATGTAGGCAAATTTTACATAACAATAGTAAGAAAATCTTCAACAGCAGGTACTTTTTCTACACTTCGATAAGACAAGTAAATACATATATCAGAACAAACAGCTCTGTACACGTCGCTTCTTGTGTTACTCAAAGTAATAGAACGTATCGCACATAAAACAGCTGAATTAATGTTTTTAAGTTTTATTTGCTATTTGAAGTAGGTGAAAAATCTTCTTTTTTAGATAAATTGTCTATTTCATTAATTAATCTTTTATTGTTCTGCACAGAAAAAAAAAAATAAATTGGGATTTTATCTTTAACACAAATAGCTTATTATACTATACAGGGTGAGTCATTTTAATCTATCACCTCAAATAACTCATAACCCAATAAACCCATCAACCTTAACAAAATATTTAGGGTTTCCAAGGGGACCCGTGATGGTGTAATTAGCAACTTCCGGGTTTGTACCGGAAATGGGTTTTTTACCAGAAGTGTATTTTTTTTAAATGGAATCTTCGAATACGTGAGTTTTTAGAGTCTCTAATCACAAAATTTAAGTCAGGTTTTAACAATTTTCAAATTCAAAATGCGGAAGCAAAATGGTGCACAAAATTGCAAAAATTAAATTATTATTAACCAACATTTTTTTTTACGATCACGAATCTAAAGTCAGATTTCAAAAATCGTAAAATTAAACATGGCGGGTTTGAGGTGGTGGATGGGATTTTGGAAAATTAACTCATGTACACCATAATTAATTTTTTAAGAGAACTGAAATTTCTAAATCTGGCTTCGGATGTGTATGGTTTAGATATATGTAATTTCACTTTTTCATCCGCCATATTGTATCAGCTATTTCGAATTTTTGAAAAAATACTTGAATAAAAACTGGAAGTCACAAAACACTTTTTTATGTCTACAATAAGAATTCGCAATAAAAAAAAAAACGGTTCCCATACAAAAAATAAAATCTGACTTCCGGTCAAAATTCCCACTTCCAATGAAGCCAGAAGTCACAAAATACCCTTGCGGACTTGTTTTTTAGCAAACCTAACTGACTATCGTTATTTAAAATTTTCCTGAACATTTTCTTAAGGTTGTTGGGTTATTGGGGGTTATGAGTTATTTGGGGTGATAGATTCAAATGACTCATCCGTTTTAGAGAATAGTTGACATTTTTTATAGGTTAAATGGTTTTCCAACCTGTATTTAAATGTTTCATCTAATTTTATTTTTTGTAAAATATCATTGCTAATTAAACTAATGTTAATAGTCAAAGTATGAACATTTTACAAAAATTATTCAATTTTGTTGAATATTTAAGGTCTGCGACCACATTTATAAAATAGGCTTCTATAGAAGAATTACTTTCATATTTAGTGCGAACTAAGTTCTATCAAAGATTTAACATACAAGAACAAGCCTCACGCCAATACTAAAATTATACAAATATATTTATAATATAGTTTAATTTTTCGTTATTAATTTATATATTTTGAATTTTAAAATTTCTAATAAGCCTATTAAAATGAAATAATACATAATATTAATTTAATGAGTATGTCATGTTTGTTTAATAGTGGATATAATTTAAATAATCTTTTACTTTTACTTTTAATGATATACCATTTTAACTTATAAAGGTTCATATAGAATACTAATAAGATAACATGTACAATGTACATCGTAGTTTTTATAAGTTAATCAACTCATTAATAGCTGCGTTTTTTTCATCTGGATCTGGCTCTGGATCAGGATCAAATGAAAAAAACGATTCAGATTAATCACCGGGATCACGATTTTGGGTTTGAGGAGCTGGAATTCCTGTTTTTGCTAATCTAATAAGAATTGGGGATTAGACGACAGCTTTCGTCAAAGAAAACTCAAAAATGGCCTTCAAAGTTTTGTTTTTTATTAAATCCCATAATCAGAAAAACGATTTGATTTATTTTGTTACTATAAATTACTTTTTCTTTGTGTGCTCAGAACCAATCGACTACAAATTTCATTGCTGCCATCACTTCGGAAAAAAAAACTACAGCAGCGACTCTGTTAGAAATTTCCAAACTATTCATCCGACACTAGCACTTCTCGTAGAATTTTTTGTAACCACTTCTTGCGGATCATTGATTCTAATCCAAATGAAAGTGTGGATCACGAGTTGTTGTTGTATGTCAATGTTAAGAGATTGATCCAGATCCTGATCCGATTGAACAAAACGCAGCTAATATAACTATACGAACTATTATTATTATTATGGTTTTTCTCTGCCGTAAGAAGTTATAAGCATCATTTCGTTTGGTCCACAGAACACGAATTGTTAACTCCAACATGAAATCCACTAAAATTCAAATTGTAGCATTTAAGAATTTACCATACCAAGTTTATGTATTAGTAGAAATTAAAAGCACAGGTAAGTAACCCCATATCCGAGTCTTGAATCACCCTCTAAGGAGAAGATTTAACGCCAGAATGATTCCCTCACGGTAATTTATGGAGGCGAATCATTGTCAGGAGCAAGGATAATCAAATTGCCCTGTCCTAGATTGAAGGTGCTTGGAATACAAATTAAAGAATTAGAGTTGCGTGCCGATAGCTTCCTTTCCGGTGCCAGCAACAGCTTAACTGGAGCCCCTCCAGAGCCATTAAAATCATTTCTTAACTATCGACGCCTTCTGACTAATTTCCAAAGGGCAATTTGTATAATTGCATGAAAAGGCGGACACCAAGGTCGTTTGCAGTTTCTTCGGGAATCTCCACTTCCAAGGAACAGTTGATGCTCCAGAACGTGGGCCGTATTCATTACCGCTTAAGCTTAATTTAATCCCAACGGGCTACGCCCGGCGCTATTGTAAAGGTTGAATATTTAGCAACAAAATAGGAACTTCTACGAGTCTCAGGAATGCTACATTAGGGTTAACCGCAGCCGTAACTCGCAACGGAACCCATGAAAAGCCACAAACTCCTAAGCTTTATCCCTTTGATGGTTAATTGCATTTGTGCGGCTGCCAGAATTTCATCTAGTTCGCCCTGACCATGTGTCAAAAGGGATCTATTTAGTACCTGGCGCTTTAATTCAGCGTGAAGATTTAATTAAGATAACTTGCCTACGTTCAGGTGAAAACGATGTTTTGCGAATAATTATGGAGAATTAGCTCTACGCCAAATGCGGTCAAACTGGCTAGGCCTTGCCTAGGGTTTTAATTTTTTTTTTTTAATTTTTTCTTTAAATTTCTACACTGTTTTGCATGAGCAGATTTCGGTCAGGCACAAAGAAAAAAAATTCCTTCCTCAGCAGACTGTTTAGTTCTCTGCCTTCTTTCGTTACCCTAATTTTTCGCAATGTCGGGCATGATTTGTAGCCTACTTTCGCTTGAGTTATGTTCCAGCAACTAGATAAATTGTACATTCATAATTGGCAGCTTAGTTTTGCATAACACAATTATGACGTTAAATTAAATTGGCTTTTCTTCCCCTTTAGTAATTTTATTCGTTATAGAAGGGTAAAATGAAATAAATTAAATATAAACGAATTTAGTTATCACCAAAGCTATAAACAAAGGAATATTTTGCTCGTGTTTGAGTTTTAAGTTGTTTTGCCTCTCAACATAATCAAGTAAGCGTAGCTGGAAAATCTTAAAATTCAGAGCACTTCCCCTTGTTCTGTTATGAAAATATATATATTATAACTCCACCTAAAATTCATATTTCAAAAAAAAAAAAAACAGTTTAAGTGCATACGTACTTAGGTAAAGATATTTTCTCACTAGCTAATTTGTATTTGACAAACAGTTTTGCTTTAATCAGTAATTTTCGTTTATTCTAATCTTCCCCTTGCAACATAAATTTAGTTTGGCATACATTGTATAAAATTTCAAAATAGCTGCATAAATAAGAGTAAGTATTACTAAAAATGTTTAGACTACAAAGCCAAGACTAGCAATTTTTAAAACTTATATACTTAATTACTTTCTGATTTCGCAATATATCTTCATTGATGATATATACATAGTTCTGGAGTTCAAAACATACAGCGACTAATGTGTATAACAATTCTTTGTAGAAAACAAAAAGACCGCATAACCCGTATATTCCCATGAATGACAAAACAGCCTACACTCGGCCAATGATAAGTTATTGATTTAGGCTACTCTAGGTCAACTAATAGAAGTTTAGCGGTACATATAAAACTCTATCAACAAAAATAGTATCAAAACGATGAACCAATAGTTTCTTAAGTTATACAGGGCCGTTATAGTTTGGTTACAATTTGATTAAAATTAATAAAATATATATTATAGACTTAATTATTATTTATAAATATTAGCAGAGAAATGTAATTTTAAATTGAACAAACAGTATTACATTATCGATAATACAGGGTTGTCAGGGGTGGGAGGGAAATATTGCAGGGGGTGAAAGGTCAGACCGAGACAGGCAAAAAATCGTATGTATGGGGGGGGGGGGTATCTCGCACCGTTCGGCCGTTACAGGGTGATTCGTAAATCAGGATTTTGCCTTATATGGGAACCGCTCTTGTATTTTTATCTTTTTTTCTACGCATCGCAGCGGCCCCAATCCGATCTCAAAAAGTTACTATTTCGAAGCACTTTCCAAAATGGTCAACACCACCCCCCTATCCCCAACCACTTAGCCACAATCCCCTCTGGAAGTTGAAAAAATTAACTCTTATTTCACGGTTTTTCACCTTTCGCCCCACTTTTCTCCGAAATTCATGTTATTAACATACCTACTTTTTATTTTTTTTAAGTTGCCTATCTAATTACCTTTCCAAAAAGGTGCAACATGCCCAGGTAGGAAAAGGATACGAAAATTAATTTGCAAAAATCCTTTTACAGAATATCATGACAATTCCAATTTTTAAGAAATTATATGTAAGTTAACTAAAAAATACATTTGGTTCGCTTAAAAAATAATTACAATTAAAACGTATGTCCTACAAAAGCTGTTCAAAATGTTCTCCGCCAGTTTCGATGCATGCAAGTAGCCTTCGTCTTATTTCGCGTTTGAGGTCTCTGGTAGCAAGTCTCTCCCGTATTTTCGTGGATGCAGTCCTGGTAACTAATACTTCTCTGGTGTTGATTGGTCTTGAGTAAGCTTCATCTTTCAACATTCCCCATAAGAAAAAATCCAGTGGAGTAAGGTCCGGTGACCTAGCAGGCCAAGGAATTGGTCCACCCCGTCCAATCCAGCGCTCTGGGTAATGCTCATTCAACCTTGCCCTAACAATGTTCCCAGTATGCGCAGGTGCTCCGTCGTGCTGTAAATACACTGAGCTTCTGGTGGCCAGGGGGATGTCTTCCAACAGATCCGGAAGGGTATTCTCCAAGAGGCCCGAATATAGCTGACTATTCAGCACTTGGGGCAAGATGAAGGGTCCTATCAACTGGTTGCCGATGATGCCAGCCCAGACATTGACACCAAATCTTTGCTGGAAGAACCGACACCTTGTCCTATGTGGGTTCACATCTGACCAGGTGTGGAGGTTGTGGAAGTTTGTGATGCCATCCCGGGTGAATTGCGATTCATCCGTCCACAGAATTCGGTCTAGAAACCTTGTGTTTTCGATGTCAGACTCGAGCAGACTCGAATTGCAATCGTCTTTCGGAACCTCCTTCCTGTAGTGCCTTGGACCGTGATATGGTGGTATGGAACGGTCCGGGAACATTGATTGTTAATATATTTATATGCATCAATCGAACCGGTAGTTTTTGAATTATGCTGCAGACGGACAGACAGACATGCAGACATAAGAAATTCGATAAGTAATTTCCAATTTGACAAAGTCTAACAGTATGGTTAGATCAGTATTTAAGGGTAAAATATTTTTTTAACTACCGTCCACTAGCTTTTATTATATATGCATATATATGTACATATAAGAATTACTCTTAGTTGTTGCAAAGGAAATAGTAAACCCTTTATATTTACAAAGTAGGTACGAGAAGATTAAATGATAAATTTTACGTTTATAACTGAACGTACAATAAAACGAAAGCAATAACCTCAAAGTTACACAAATTACTCCAAAGAAATGCATATGTGTGTCCAGAGACCAGAGTTAGTATCCCGTAAATTTTCCAAAAAATTGTCTCTTCCGCTAAAAAGGCAGTCGGTAGTAAGCTACAGAGTTATTATTTAACTGCATTAAGTCGTTTCGCCCGTTAATTTATGGACGGGGCTGGCAAATTCATTTACGCTAATGAAATATTTAATATTCACGTAAGGCTTAATAGAGCAGAGATTGAGCCAAGGACTGCTATCATCTACATGGCGTACAAAGGCTAAGTGAGCCATTATTTATTGCATGATTTTCAATTTTGTCCCGTAATTAATTATAAATTTCGAGTGCGGGTTTAGAGTGCCGCGCACTGGGTACCGGGAACCCGGAACCCGGAATACACGCTCCCAGCAAGCACTGACATTAGAGAAAGGAGTTCTGGAGAAAAAAAAAAAGGGAACACTTGAGGATTGAACTCGTAAGAAGTGTGCAGCTTCGGTGATAAATGGTCCCATATTGTGTTCCATAAATCTGAACCCGTGCACGCCACGTACATATCCACTTCTGCAAAGCGTAACTCGCAGGAATTAATCCAAGAGGACTTATTTTGTGGAATTCCGCATTTCCCTCAGAATACCACTTCAATGCGGAGGCAGTCGACAGTAACAGAAGGCCCCTGGAGAAAGTCACTGCCTCGAAATTAACGAGAAAACTCCTTTTAATTTATCGATATCCCTGCTGCTGCGAATCAAGATGCGTAAATTACACGAGCAGTTGCGGTAAACAGCTAAAATTTTATGCTCTTGCCTTTCTCACTTACATTTACTTTACATAGTCCGAATTAAGTGCTCTCTTGTAAGCAAGCACCCTCAAGTAATCCGCGATTTTATAAGACTCAAGGTAACTGACGACAAGAAATCTTCATGATAAGCACCA
Organism: Dysmachus trigonus; assembly: GCA_949715965.1. Taxonomy (NCBI): domain Eukaryota; kingdom Metazoa; phylum Arthropoda; class Insecta; order Diptera; family Asilidae; genus Dysmachus; species Dysmachus trigonus. The sequence continues at coordinate 35,809,028 of OX454319.1, forward strand.
CCATTCATTCACCAAATTAACATTTACCCGACGCGGCGTATGTGAGTGAAGTTGGAGTTGCTGATTTCAAGGCAGTGCTTCTCTAAAATTTGTTCGCTTGCACTTTTCCCATTGTTCGTGTAAGGTGCACATGAGCTTCAACAGCACCGCAGTAAATTGCAGAAATTACTTGAGGGGCATCGTGGAGCTGTTAAATCAGTTTTGAACTAAAAAACATTCGTTCTTCGCTGAATTTAGTTGCACAAATGCATGCAACTCTCTCGTATTTAGAACGGACTAAGGTTTGCTCATTTTACTTCCACTCCGTCCATCTTACGGAGTAGTTCAGTGATTTACATAAATTTAAGGCACAAACTTTTAATATCAAACTTTGCATAGTAGACAAGCTACCGCTCTGATTGTTAACAATGAGTTTCAGTTCTACTATGCCATTTAAATATAGAAACCTAGATTGTAAACTTGAAGAGACTACTTTATCTACATTGTGGAAATGTGGGTTTATTTTAAGAGTTTTGACCTGAAAAGACCGATGCAAATAAGGACATCCGGAAGTGGCATATTTCACTCTATAGCACCTAATTTTCCAAATCATTACAGCCAAGAGAAAATAATTTATAAGACTATTTATGAGAACCTTTGCAATCCATGACATTTGAGTGATAAAAACTTCCTGGACTATTATAATAACTTAAAGTTTGAATAAGTTAATTTACATCTAGGTGAAAATTTCTCTTTCTGATAAACTCAAAACATAAGTTTATCAGAAAGAGCAATTTTCACTTAGGTCCCAAAAAATAAATTAAACTTTTCGAACTCTCCAAAATTTAGTACTATAGGAACTACTTAACAAAAAAAAAAAAAAAAAAAAAAAGTATTATCTCGTGAAGAAGCGTTTTAATTATTAAATGCAAGGCTGAATAGATAGGTCTATTGGTAACTATTGTATTTCAATTCAAAGATAAATGTATTCTTGAGTTAAATCTGAAATATAATAAAATTAACTTTAAATGTATATATACCCAAAAAATTGCATGTTCTAACAACTAATTTAATGACTCATTCACCTAATATTCTTAATGATATTCACCCAACCCGATTACTAGTAAGCATCATCAGAGAAGGCTAACTAAAAATTAAGTAAACATTTTTATTATTTAAACTACCAATCTTGTTGTAATAACATGACATTAGCAGTTCATACAACTAGATCTATTTAATAAATCATATTGCGAGCTAATGTTAAAAAAAAACAAGAATATCGGGTAAATTTGACTACATTACACATATATAATACATTCAATATATATAAAATATGCACATATATAATACATTCAATAGCTAATATGTTGTTCTTTTGATTACACTTAATTGATGTTTAAATTTTATAACGATTCAAGCATGACGTCACTCTAAACTTAACCCATAAGTCCAAGGAAATTATTATGTTAAGGCCTGCAAATCGACCGGCGCGATGATTCCAACAAGAAAATATTCGCTTATCGGCTGTTAATATAGGGTATAAAATTCAGCTACCGCATCCTGCCGTAGATGCACATTTAAGCCATTTTTGCATCTCTATGTATGCACATTCAATGGTATCGAAATTCTAATTTGCTCTGCTATTGCTCTGGAAATACATGATTGATTTTTATGCGATTTTTACCATTGTACGTACAGTCTATTCATTAGGCCTTAATATAGGATGCTTTTAGTGTCGAAATTCAAAATGGCGGATCCAATATGGCATACCAAAATTTAAAAACTCACAGGATTATTATAAAAATTGGTACAACGGGGTTTAAGAACTCGCTGACTTCAAATATACATACGTTAAAATATTGCGGCCCGAAATTGCTAAAATTTGCGAAATTATAATAGAAATTTTAAAATATTTTTGGTAAAAAGTACAGTGACTCGTACAGCCACTAGACACCAATTTTTGTGAATGAGCATCTACCATATTGGTTTCAAAATGTTTAATTCTCCATTCTAATACCAGAATCGATATACTCGTAAATGACCCCAAAACACCAATGTACGAACTTTTATTTAAATTCGATTAGGTTAAGAATTTCTAGTCCTCTATGTTAATATCGGAGCTGAAATAAGTAATCCTAAAAATCCCCACATACCAATTTTTATGAAAATCCGATTACATTTTATATTCTTAGTCCGCCATATTGAATCCGTCATATTGAATTCCTCAATTTTGAGGAAAGATTTGAAATCAGCAATACTAAAAACCCCTGCATACTTAATTTTAAACATATCCGGCAGTATTTCAACTTTCGACCAGCTTTTTGACGATTTGGAACACTGTGCGCCGTATACGAGAAATGTATGGTAACATATGTGTATGTTGTCGATATATATATATTATATATATATATATATATATATATATATTACTTTTAAGAAATCACATAGATTGTTTTCAAATTTTGCTCATAATAAACTAACGACATATCAGGGCCACCGACGAGGGTTTGGCCTGTGGTATGCATTCGGTCCCTTTATGACAATGCCCGTGATCCAAGATTCCGTATTATGAAAGCGATCCGATAATTCGTCGAGGTTTTAGGTTAAATTTGTTACTTTTATGAGGGTGACATTTGTGATTAAATTGCATTAGTATAGCAAGCACCAAACTTAATTGTATGCGTGCACATGTTTTAAGGAAGTTAAGTGGATTTCCTGATTCTCTCCAGAGACAGTACACTTTAAGTAGTGCTGTCAAAGAAAAATCACTGATGGTTTTATCGGGAACAGTGAAAGTTAATAGTTTGAAGTGTTTAGTAGAAGTGTTAAGAAATTGAAACAAAACTGAATTCAAAAGAACTAAGAGTGAATATTGAAGTTTTTAAGAAAAATGTTGACAAGTTGAAAAAGATCGTATGAACACATTATAACAATTAATCCACATATTTTATTTTAAATATAGTATAACGGTGGTTCTCATGCGTAAACGTTTTGAGCGCTCCTGCAGCAGTTCTAGCACAGAACACAAAAATAGTAAATTAAATACACAGCAGTGTACACAGTTTTTATAAAAATCGCATAAGGTTATGTTTTCGCATATAATATATATATCGTTTATAATATATATAAACACAAAACATAATTATCGTTAACTCAAACACAAATAATTCGAATTTTTATCGAAAATTTTTGTAATCCCAGTCTCTAGTGTTATGTTTATGTTGATGTTTTTCACCATACCATAAAAATTAGTTAAGAAAAAAACCACTATGCTTAATGAAAACTACCTTAATGTGGATTTAAAAAAAATTTGAGATGAAACATGTCATAGTTAACAACCCCATCGTTGAAATGAGAACTTTTTTCATAAATGTTTTTCCATAATCAACTGATTAGACATAACAAATTAAGTGGACCCCATGAGGATTTGCAAAGTGGACTGAAACACATCAACAAAAATGTACGTTATCACGACTATGATTTCTTAGTAAAATTGAAATAAAAATCCTTAGCTGAACCAGGTTCTAGTAAATTCAAACAGATAAATCCACTCAGACGAATCAACAAGCCTTCATTGTCGATTCAACTAAAAATATTTATTTTAGTGCAATTGTCTGAAACTTCAAACGTAGAATAATTCCGGTAGCTGAATTTCAGATTATTTTTCTATATCTTCCATCGTTACATATTGCTTCCCAGAGATTTATGTTGGGTAAGAAATAATTGTAATTTGATAAAGAAATTGGAAATTTCGTTTCGGTTTTCGCCACTGGAAGGCATTGATATTAATTCGTCTTTTAATCTGCAATCTAATACGATATTCGGTGGATGAGACAATTGAATTTCAATATTTTATCAGTATAAATTTTTCTATAATATTATATGAAATATAATTAATTTTTTTTTTTTTTAAATATTGACTGTAATAATTATGGTCCGTACTCAATATATTTAAAGCTATATTGGAAAGAACTTTTATTCTATATATAAAACCTTTTACTTAAAATCAAAATCCGAAATCATATTGTATTTATTGTTAGCATCATATTACAAACCTATTTCATGAAGTACCACATAAAATTTAAATACAATAGTATCATAATAAAATAAGGGTCTAATTATTATGTATACATTACATATCTTGGGAGTTTCTATCCTCATAATGTTTCGGATCGGCACTTTGTGAAATTCCTTTTTACTCCGATAAATGAATGAATATGGGGACAGTACACTGGCATTAATCATAACATGAAGAACGCAATATTACTGGTCTTAAATAGGTTCAAACTATACATACTATATGTTTTTGTACATAAAATGCGACGCGACGTCTGCGGAATTATTAGCATGACAAGAACTTACCGATCTGTTCAAGGTTGCAATTTTGCTGGCTTTTCATAGCGTAATCTGACAAGCACACAAAATTTCTTGTAGTCCTTTAAATGGAGAAGCTTTGGGGGTAGACGGGTGTTACGTACAATTACAAATAATAAATCCTGAAAAGGGCGTCTCAACTACGTCAATAACCTCAGAAGGATGTAGACAATGTGAAATTGAGAGGAGCATCCCAAAGAGGAAAAGCCATTAATATCAGCAGGTTTAGGGTTTTGTCAGTCCCAAACAATTACTTCAGGATTACATCGAACAATGGCAGGGCAAAGAATGAAAAATGTGAGGAACTGCATTCGATGTCCCGGGATATTCTGGGAAGATTTTTCTACTCGGAAAATATGAATTGGGATGAGAAAAGGGCAGGGAATGGTTCTCAGACAGGAACTGCATGGAGAGTTAAAATATTGTAGCCATTTCCTATACTTACTCCATGAATGGCTTTCATGATAGATACATATGCTCACAGTGCTCCTTAGATACAGTTCGTTTACGACGATTGTTCTGAGGACAGGTTCACCTACATGACTCCCAAGATTCGCCTCATTTCAGCAAGTTATAGGTACCATTTTGGGTTCTTCCTCTCAGCTTGAATTTCCCAATTTAAAATTGATTTGTGATGTGCCAGAACATTAAACAGGAAAAGCTTTCACGAGAGAAAGATGAAGATTTTTGCTTTAATTTAGTATAATGTAGTATATCACTATGTAAGTGCAAAGGACTTTGTGTTTCTGTTTTATATTTTGAAATTTTTAAGTTTCTTAAATAAATAGGCATTGGAATAAAGATCTTTAACCACCGCTTTCCCAAAACCACATTTATTAGAATGTAAGTGCGCCAGTAGTTCAAACTTGACCAATTATAACTTACTTTGTCTTAAATACACAGTGGTTGTCATAATTCATTTTGAAAGAATTACTATTATAATATTAAGCTTTTTTTTATATTCTTAAACAAGAAGCTAAATAGCTTCGAATCTCTAATCTTCGTATATATTGCATCCTGTATTGCTCTAAAGTCTAAACAACTAAATTCTGAAATATTATACTTCTTACACTTTTAATTAATTACAGTAGTTTATAGTAGCCTAATAATTAAGACATTTAAACCTTAAGATCATGGAAAAAACACAAGAGTCCGAAGACACACTTGGGCCATTATAGGCCCATTGTGATACCATTTTTTGTGGCCAGGGTTTCTGGTGGGAATTGCCTCTAGCGTCCTTCTGGCTCGCAGCCAACGCCCCGCGTTACCCACTGAGCTATTGAGCCACTAAATATAGCGTATAAGAAAGCACATAATAAAAACATATAAATCCAAAAACAAATATAACACAATCATTGAATGCAATATTAATTTTATAATCATGAACACTATATAAATTTTGGCCAACATTCTACGAAGCTTACTTAGATATTAATTTATATATAGTATAAGCCAATAGGTAACGGCCCTGACTGTACAATATATATATATATGTAATAATAAATTAATAGAAAATACAATAAATCACTATAAAATCTTAAATATCACCAAGCTAATACATATTACCAATTTTTAAAGTTGTTCTTAATCTCATCTCATCGAGCAGTAATTAATTTTTTTTATAAGACGTAATACGTCAATTAATAAACCCTTCCATAGCATAGTTGGTTCGATGAGTCCGGTTTTGTAATTTTATTCTTCAGAAATTGTGAGATTTAAGGCCTGTCCGAAACCAAGTGTTCGTCTTAGTCTTATTATGACAGTTCGTGACGATACACGGAGCTAAGCTACATCCGAATTCATGTCTATGGCTGTAAACTTAGTATAACAGATAAGCCAAATGCTTAGCTTGATGAGTGAGTCAAATTTCGGGTATAAAATTGGTTAGTTTAATAAGCAGTTGTGAAATAAATTAAGAATATCGGATACAAATTGGTAGTACAATTAATTGTTATTGTCATAGGCATATTTATAAGAAAAATTATTTTATTGCACTAAAGAAAATGTTTTAAAATTTATTGAGCTGTAAGGAAGAATTTGCTAACACACCTGAAGACATTTTTTAATTGTTATCAGCATTTCAATTTTAAGTGGTTTTCTACATAATTGTCAGACACCTGATCAAGGTCAAACAAATCCTGTTACTGCTCATCCAAAATTAGGTCACGACTTATATAACGAACATGTTCGCATTCATATAATTTTCTTTGTCTACGTTCCATTATTAATAAAACTTAATTTAGTCCTTAAGTAAACTTCAAATCTGAAATATCAAGCTAAGCAAACGAATTCGTTTCGAACGTTAGCTTTGCCTTCATCTTAAGTGTTCAGCTTATTTGCTAATGTCTTAAACTGTTATAACAAAATGAAGACGAGGACGGAGACTTGGATTCAGACAGACCCTTAATGCCAATGCGAAGCAAAGACAGCAATTCGGGACAATCAATTTTACTAGTCACTAATTTATGCATTAATATGGTGTTAGAAATCTCTCATTGGTACTCCAACGCCTGTAGATTCTATAATTTAAGCCTATCTTAGTAAAGTCGTAACTCTAGGGCAATTCATGCCAGGCTTGATTCGAAAAGTTAAGGGTACCAAACCACACTAGCATATTTCAAAATAAGTCTTACTAGTCCAATGTACAAAGACTTTAAAATATATGGGTCAGATTAGTCCTTAGTTAGACCAACACCTAGTGAAACCTAAAACAAAATTACTTTTCTTGACTAGACAGACAAGTTGTATTACTATTATGACATGTTCAAAATCAAGTTTATTTTTAAAAATAATACTAAGGTCGGTGCGTATGGTAACTATAAGATGAAAATGAATGAGACATACAATAATTAAATCAGAAAAGCTCAACCTTATGAGAAAATTAAATCACAGAACACTTAACTTTTAAAAATAAATATTTACAATCACACCAATTGAGGAGTCGATTTAAATCATTCTGTAGCAAGCTACAGCACGGATTATTACCCTAAATATTTTGACATCGTTAGTATGTATACATAAATATTAGGGTGCTTTTTTTTCGTGACTATTTTTTGTTTTTTTCAGTCCCATCTCGAAATTTTGTGGCAAATACCTAAACAAAAATTCCCTGAAAATTGGAGCCCTTAATATTAATATTAAGTACTAGACCAAGGCGTATAAAGATTTCCCATATAAAATACATGTAAACTTTGATTATTTTTCTTCAAAACTCTACAGCTCAGAGGCATTTTATGGTATAATCTTGGTCAATGGTAAGGTTTCTTCAGAATTGAATGCTCTACAAAAGTGTCAATTGCGGTGTAACCCTAACTCCCACCAACGAGGTAGTACGGGTCACTAAACCAAATTTTTCCATTAAATTCTCGCTTTTTGCCCCTATCTCGTAAACAACAAGAGGTACAGAAAAAGTGAATATGACAAACTTGTAGGAAATTCAATTTCCTATAAAAAAGTTGTGAACATCAAATCGCTAACATCGATATTTCTTGAGTTATTGGGCTTTGAAGTTGAAGTAGTGTGGAATTTGCATGTATTATTGTGCTAAATTGTAGAAACACTACTTCAACTTCAAAGCCCGATATCTCAAGAAATATCGATGTTAGCGATTTGGTGTTCACAACTTTTTTGTAGGAAATTGAATTTCCTACAAGTTTGTCATATTCACTTTTTCTGTACCTCTTTTTTCTTACGAGATAGGGGTAAAAAGCGAGAATTTCATGGCAAAATTGGGGTTAGTGACCCGTACTACCTCGCTAGTGGCAGTTAGGGTTACACCGCAATGGACACTTTTATAGAGCATTAAATTCTGAAGAAACCCTACCATTGACCAAGATTATACCATAAAATGCCTCTGAGCTGTAGAGTTTTGAAGAAAAATTATCAAAGTTTACGTGTATTTTATATGGGAAATCTTTATACGCCTTGGTCTAGTACTTAATATTAATATTAATGGCTCCACTTTTCAGGGAATTTTTGTTTAGGTATTTGCCACAAAATTTCGACGTGGGACTGAAAAAAAAAATAGTGCCGACAAAAAGCACCCTAATAAATATATATAACCTGATAAAGATACTTTTACCCATTTCAATCAGTTGTCATATATTTTAAATGGCTAAAGTTGTACAACATTCTCATCTTTAAAATCCTAATTAAGTGTTTAAAAAACACATGAAAATGTTTCAAATTTATTAAGTTTGATAAATTGACACTCTTGTTGAACGAAGGGTCGATTTTGTTTCATTGAAATGGGTAGGGTTAATAATTTAATGATACATTAATGGTCCTCACTATTTGTTACTTAAGAAAGTTACAGAATGTTAAGTTAAAAAGTGCATCAATCTATAAATTATGTATCAGCTTTTTTATAAGACTTTAAAACTAATTTTGCACTGTAAATCCCCAGACAATTGAAGTTTCTACTAACATCGCACTACTTTAGTAATTTGCAGCATACCCCATTCAATAAAACGTAGATCAATCACAAGAATCTACTTCAAAATTCCTTTATTAATTCAGTCGACTTAGGCAACACAAAGTAATTTATTTCAGCTTAAACAATTGTTACGAAATGAAGATACCCTTAAAGTTTTCAACTCGGCGGATTTAAAAAGTTCAATTTTCTGCAGGAGATAAACTTAATCCGCCACTGCAACCCTGTGGTGTATAAACTCATTCATTATTCATTGTGCACATGATTGTAAAATCGGATTTAGGAAAAAAAAAAGTTATGCAATAATTTGAATACTTAAAATGTTTTTTTTTTCGATTTCAGCGATCGAAGAGATGAATGGAATTTTCCTTGAAGGGTTTCTACTTTATATTTAAATATAGTGCCGAATTTGCACTTATTGTTAGTTGGGCAGTGTAGCTAGATAAGTAGAAACTTTCGCAGAATAGACTGTAGTCCTTGAATTTATATTTGGGAGATAACTACTCCATTGTTTTCACTAATGAGTTCTTTGAAGTTTCCTTTAACAGAAAACGGAAAGGTTTTCCACTTAGAATTGCCGTCAATTCAGCTCAAAGCTAAGTAAAAAACTATTCTGCTGCTTCTGTTTTTACTTGTTGAGAACAATTTTCTTTCGGATTACGGAGGGTTGTTACGTACATACCCTTTGATGTGGTGTACACTGTACATGGAAAATCGATGCAAGTTTACAGTCTCAAAAAGGTTATCGTAAGTTTTTAATAAATTCCTTGTTAGAAGATGATATTCAAAGTAAAACGTTTCATTTTCATAGATGCAATCAAAACAGAAATTCCCTTTGACCTGTTAAGAGATCTAATGTGCAAATTGAAAGAAGGCTGCCTTTATGGGTTATGTTCCTGTCGTTCGCCAAAAGCAAAAAGGAATTTCACATGAACAAGTATTCCATGGGGAAATGTTTTCTACTATGTAAAATAGGGTTACTTCCTTATTCTATTTGATCAACAACAAAAAAAATCCATAAGAAAATAAAAAAATAGAGTATTGGTTTTTTTTCGTTTTGTTCGTATTACGTATACGAGTCGCACTTAAAGTCGAAGTATAACTAAAAATTGCGAGAGGTAAGTAATAGTACAGACTTGTAAATAACTCTGTAGCGAATTGCGAGTTCCTTTAATTTCAGTATGTACCCTTTTTCATTACAGAGCTCCTGCTTTCTTGTGGGGACATAATTAAAGGACGAGCTTCCACCGCTTCTTTTAATTAATTTAATTTCCTTTATATTCGTTGTGGAGCTCTGTAGCATTGTTTATATGTGTATGTTCCTCTGAAACTCTTTTCGGAAAATTTCTATTGTAAAATTTTAGCTACAATGGTTCGCTTTCTAAACTTATCTTTCGCAACAGGTCATATTATGAAAACATTATATTGTATATATTTCTCGAAATTCATGGAATGTATACGCGGAAACAAAGTTTCATTTTTTATATTTATGTCTGTAATTTAAGGGAGATGAATTCGTTAGCAAAAACATATCAATTCCGCATTTTTGGTTGCTTTAATTAAACTTGGAATATAAAACATTTTCCAAATGCCTATTCTCTATTTTACGAACTGAACAGTCGTTGTCGTTTATGGAATTTATTTTTCTTATCCCTCTTTCTTAGCTTAAAAACTTTTAATATAGCTCCCTGAATTCGCAATTTTTAATTTTATATATATGTCCAGTGTCACTTCCCCCGGTTTATTTAAAAATCCTTCAACGCATAATAAGTTAAAAAATCTTGAAAAAAGATTTTATATATTGTATTGGAATACCATAGCCATTCTAAAATAAGACTCATAATCTATAAAACTCAAGAAAACTAACAACATACAAAATAATCTAAGAACAATAAATTCTAATCTTAAAAGCATTGCATTTATTTTCCAGAAACCGAAACAACAATAACAAATAAAAAAATCTACTAACAGCAATATCAGGAATAATTTTTGCCCAAATAAATCATCCTCTAGCAATAGCACAAAGATCACCAGAAATGGTATCTACAATTCTTCAACAATAGCAGTTACAAATGTTACTTACTTAAACATATTTAATTATTTAAGGAATAGATAAGTAACATTTCACCTTTTCCTATTCAAAAATATTTCTTTCCATTTCAAACTTATAAAAATCCATTTCAAAAGTGCCCTTTTTTATTTCAAGAGTACTAAATTCCAAAACATTATTATCGAAGATTCGATTAAAACGGATCAAATTCGCACTTCGCTAATTTTTCAGAATTGTGACTTTAAACTTTCATATCTATAATCTAAAAGCTAAAAGCTAATTATGAGTTTTTTTCGCATATGATATCCTATCTTTATTCTGCTTGCATTAACCCATTAATGCCTGAATAACAAAACATTTTACGGTAACTTCGAGGCCCTAACTTTTATCGAAGGGGTGGTTAATTCTCATCGAAACCAACTTTTCTAGACGTATTTTGAGTCGCCCGACACGATCCAAGCACAAAAAAAGTGAAAAGAAAATACTATTATGGGTTTTTTGCAATATTATATAAATAAATACCTTTTTCACGTATTTTTTTTTCGAAAAACGACTGATTTAGTGCGGAAAAAGCAACCTTTTACTGCAATAAGGTGCATAAAACGTGTTATTAGGACTTAAACTTCAAAAAGGCATTTTTTTCGTAGTAGGCTGCATAAAAATTGCAACATTGTAAATTAACTTCTACGCATATTTGCGTTATTTTAGATCACTTTTTCTATATCACTATGTTCGATTTTTCCCAAAAATTTATATACACTTGTTTTGAGGGTCACTGATTACGAATTTGCTATCAGATTTTCATAATTAAAAATGGTGGATCCAAGATGGCGGACAAGTTTTGCAAAATTTACAATTTCTTCGAAAAAAATGTTGGGGTCACTGATTACTGATTAAATGCCTGCATATTTTTGAAGTTTAAGTCCTAATAACACGTTTTATACACCTTATTGCAGTTAAAAGTTGCGTCCCCACTAAATCAATCGTTTTTCGAAAAAAATTACGTGAAAAAGGTATTTATTTACAATATTGCAAAAAAAACAATAATTGTATTTTCTTTTCACTTTTTTTTTTTTTAATTGGATCGTGTCGGGAGACTCAAAATATGTCTAGAAAAGTTGGTCTCGATGAGAATTGACCACCCCTTCGATAAAAGTTAAGGTCTCGAAGTTACTATAAAATTTGTTGTTATTCAGGCATTAATGGGTTAAGCTTAGTATGGCACTAATTTTTGGCCAAAAATGGACCGATTGTTTTTCGCCGAAGAGCTACGGCTTGTTTATCCGCAAGGAAACGATATAAATTCATAAATAATAATCCAAATGCAGGGCAAAAACTTTTAAGTCGAAACAACAGTGCAGTGAAGGGTTTGTTTAATATAGCAGATCATTATGCACAATATACAATACTGGAAACAAATGAAATCATACCTTTAATTTTTTTAATTTGAAAACGAGAGCACGTTTGCTTGGAATTTTGTTCTTTTGTTTTAAATAAATATGCAGTTTGGAATGGAATTGCGATGCTTTGCATTTGGAATAATGAGCACTTTTGTGTCAAATTCCGACATTAATATTTTGGATTTTAGTACTTTTGAAATAAAGAAGAGAATTTTGAAATGGTTTTTTTATACGTTTGAAATAGAAAACAATATTTTTGCGTAAGAAAAAGGTTTAATGTTGCTTGAAAATGGTATTACGCAATATAAATTTTAGCTGGAAATGAAAGTAGAAATTACATAAAAATATGTTTGTTCCAAAATGAACCATTTTGGAAATTTTAAGGTTGCGACAATTCTTGGAGAAATTGTTATACCGATGTTTTTATATTTAATTACACAATATAATTTTGAATCACTAGTATACATTACTCATAATTAATAATAATAATAACTTATAACTAGAACACCATTTTTAGATTACGTTTTGAAAACTGAACCCTTCGAACCTCACCAGAATCAATAACATATCTGATTGCTGAAGTCTGTATATGTTTACATATTTCCGTTGTTCAATATTAACTAAAAAAAAGAATATTTAATTTCAAATTTTATTTTTAAGCAGGTCATAATTGCATTATACGTAATTGGATTGCAGCAGCTCAAGCTATGTGTTCTTAACATGTTTAAACGTTAGTGATTTGAACTGCTCATATTGCTACCTAACACATTTTTATTAAATCAGCTACCGAATTTGTAAAACGTGGGCAAAACCTACTACTAGCATAGCTCATCAACAATTGTAAAAGAACAATTCAGTCGTTTATGTTAAGGCGTTAGTTTTTGCAAGTGTCTTTTAAAATATTTTAATATTTTTCAACTTATGCCTTTTTTAATATACTATACATACTTATATACAATATATATCACGAGGAATATGTGTTTTTTTTAATCGTGTCACTTTTGTAATCTCTAAAAGTGTAATTTTGAAAAAATGCCCTTAGATTAAGCAATAATTTTTCACATCTAGAAGATATTGACAAAATATCATGTTAATCGCTCGAGCAGTTTTTGTACTGCATTACAAAAAATAACAGACAAAAATGCCTTTTCTTAGCACCCCTAAGGTACATGTTAATTAACATTTATGTAAATAGTTATCTCATAAAGAAATGCTGCTGTAAAATGAACAGAGTAAGTTAACCAACAAAAATATGAGTAAACATTTAAATCATTAGTTAATCAAAAAATGGTTAGTAAGCAATTTTCGTGTTTAAAAGCTTATATCAGCATTTTAACTAGTTTTTCTTGCTCAAGAAAAACATCTTAATTGTTTAGCGCATTTTCAACCTGTAAGTTATTTTTACCAATTATTTTCTTGCGGTGTATATGATAAATATTTTTAATATTATAGACGCAACGTCTCTGTGTCTACCTGTCTATCTCTCTGTTAGTGGACCAATCCAATTTATATGCATTTTTTCTAGTTTATAGATATACAGAGTCATCCAAAAGTATGGAAACGGCAAAATAACTTTGCGAAGAATGCATTTTGGAGAAAAAAGTTTTAAACAAAAGTTTTAGGAATTTTCCCTGGCTAGTCAGTGATGATCTTAGATTTGGTCTTGAACAATAGTTCACGGTTAAGATCATAGTTGGACGTAAAATTTTCCGGTCTTTCTATTTCCGTGGTGAGAAATATGGGTTCCCATTTAAAAAAGTCAACTTGACCTTGAAATGACCTTCAGGGCCAGGTGAAGGTCAAATCTACGGCGACCATTGAATAGCGAGAGAAAATTCCTGAAACTTTTGTCTAAGACTTTTTTCTCCAAAATGCCTTCCTTGAAAGTTATTTAGCCGTTTCCATACTTTTGGATCACCCTGTATTCTCTGTCTAGGTTTTAGTATACATATTTTTTCGCTAGAGGTGACATGACATGTTATAAGGAACGTAATATGATCACGTCCCATGATATGTGTGACATGATATGTGACATGGAATTGGACTTGAATTTTGGACCTTTATTTGAAGAATTGAGAGACAAAACTTTTATTTCATATACATTTCCAAGCGCTTTTTTACCCTTTCGGTTAGTTAGAAGAACCTTTACATTAAAAATATAGCTAAATTTAACATATCTAGGACAGATGTACTTACGTATGGTATGCCTTCAAATCAACAATTGTTTTTATTGAATTATTTTACGATGCAATTCGATAAAAGTAGAGACAAAGATGAATTAAAAAAACTGCTTTTAAGTGGTTTTTCAATGTCCTGAAAAGCTAAATATTAAATGCAGTTTTGAATATGGTTCTTCAGATTGCAAAATTCACTTGCATTCGAAGTGCACAAGGCAGCAGTTGGCCAGTCTCGCAATTTCCATACTAATTGGTTCCGATAATCTTCAAACGATCTGTGAGCGGGCATCTCCTATTCGTTGCTCTAAACAATTTCGTTGAATTTCTATGAGAATTTCAACTGAAGCGTTTAAAGCGATAAAATCAATTTGGGTGGACAGGAAAACAAAAAAGCGAACCTCGATGGGGTGCAGTACAGAACTTTATTTCAGCGAAGAGTAATTGGCCGCCATTCTTCAGGGTAATAAATGAGCAGCCGGTACTATTTCCTTTCGAGTTTCTGTTTTTCTGCAGCGGGCGTGCGAACAAAAAGGGGCACTTAGAATAAAGATAAATCGTCGGGAATATTGCCTAGCAGATGTCAAACGCCCGCTTCTCTCTATTATCGCGCTCGATAAGCCGAATGCACTTTACGGCCTGGTGACGCCAGTTTACGCCGTGGCGTCCCGATTATCCATCTTGCGAAGGAATTCTTGCCGGCAGGATTCTCCCCATCGATTGACAGCTCGAGACTGATGAATTTCAAATTTCCCGCCCTGCACCGCCCCTTCCCCGATCAATAAAAATATGTTGCCGTTCATGGGACAAAAGTGCTCGTTATTGGAATTTAGATATTCGGCCTGCCACCTCGGTTTACGCGCAGATAAATCCTCGTTAGTCGCTTCGGTTCAGCCCAGGTTAATTGCAATTTGCTGGGCCATCGATTATACATCGATTCTCGGCCGATCTTTCACGTTCCGCATTAGGAGCGCATTCCTGGCGTGCCTATGACGTCGTGAAAATTGCAAATTGATCAAGCCCTGCATTTTAACGGATGCCAGCGTCTTGAATCGTGGGTCATTATGCATACAGCGCTTCCCGCCGGGGCGCATCAGGAAACTCAGCCTCATCAAATTGCATTTGGTTATTTCGAATTGTTATGCAAAGCAGCAGCCCAGCGGAGCCACGCATGATTCCTTGAGTGCCGAACAGCTTTTAGGTATTCAGTCTGTAAGATGGAATCGTGTTTTCGAGCCTTTTGCATATTAGCGCATCAGGAATTTCAAATTTTCTAGCGAACCTTCATGAATTACAAAGGTGTAGGAGAATTATTGCCGACAAGAAAGCAGCTTTATTCGTTTAATGTTCAATCGCCTCTGCTTGCATCAACAATATTTCCTGGGATATAGTGTGTTAGCTGTTAAGTATAATATTCCAGCATTGTGGTACTGCACTATTGACGCAAATACCAGTACTAGTACTTTAAAAATTACCAATATCAGTATCAGTACGGATACTTGCATTGATTTTACAAATACCAGTACTGGTATTGCTCAGGCAGGCACCACTGTCATACCACTACTTCCAATACCATAAAAGTACTTCCAGTACCAGTGTCAAATTTTTATTCTGGGTAGCTGTTAGTTAACTCCCATTTAATATGAAATGTTTTATTGTCCTGAATCTTATATGAAATGATTCTTCAGATTTCAAAATTTTTCCATTAGTAATTAGCCCTCGTGGGAAAAATGATTGAAGTAGGCTATCCATATAAACAAACGATATTTTCAATTAAATTTTCGGATGCTGTTTAATCGGACAAGAGTCTAAAGAGAGGTATCGAGTGGAAAAATTCACGGTTCACTTATTTGCTTTGCATTTAGTGCCCCTTTTTTATTTTTATGAAAATATCTACTTACACTGGGCGTAAAACTACCAGAGAGAAGGCTACCACTATACTATCACGAAATTGTTTCAAGTAAACCGACTTATGTCCAATCCTATTCTTTAAGATCCACATTCTGGAATTACATAACAAAGCATGAATTTAATAGCGGATACTTGTAAATTTATTTTCCATGAGGAGAATACATATAGGAAAAGGTGGTAATATGGCCCCCTACTTTGTTTTTACGTAATAAAAAAATATTAGAGCATAACTTTAAGTATAACTTTATGCCAAAATATCATGCACACATTTAGTCAAAGTAATTAAGGTCGGAAATGTAAATAAATCCACAATATATCGAGCATACAAAATTCCCATTGGTTTTCTGAGAGCCAATCGATTTTTGTGCCTGTTTAGAAAATGATCTAACCATAACCATGATCAACCAGCAACACTATTTCTGAATATGTTTGGGATGATATTTTTCGTGGCTAACTGATAAACCATTCTTCTTACGTCCATACGTTTCAGACCATAGTATTTACTTCCCATTAGCAAAAGGTAATCAACCAAATTCTCTTCTAAATGAGGTTGTAGTATACATTTTCTACCTAGTGGTTTCTGCACTAATAAATCCAGTGATTCTTCTGCATCTTTGACCGGCTTCGTCAATGTCGCTCTTGGTACTAACAAATGTCTGAAAGCCTTCTTATACCACATAGTTTTACTTCGTACTGCTTCGACTGGCCTTTTCATTAGATCTGAATCCAATGTCTTCCTCTTTTTTTGTATGTTGGGAAAAATATTCATTCGAGGCATCTGGTAGTATCAATAAATACACTAGTTAATAACTGTTATACATACAACAACAGGGGGCCAAATTAGACCTATGAGCTTAGTTTCAATAACAAATCAGGAATAAGTTATTAGTTAAAGTATGATCTTTTTACCTTGAAAATATTGAAAGAGGAGTTGATGCACTATCGAATAATTGCCACAGTTTATTTGTCTCACGCTTTTACAAACATTTTAAAAACATGACCACTCGGGAGGAAAAAAATTTCTTATTGCAGCAAATTCACAAAAATTAAATAAATGTCAATACTTGGCGACAGTAGCAGTCTGGTTACTTTTGAAATCCTTTTTGGTAACTGTTTGATTTAATACGATGTCTAATTCGCAGGTAAAACCTCCGCAATTATAAATTGGGCTGGGGGGCCACTTTACCTACAGGGGCCATATTACCACCTTCTCCTCTATAAATTGAATTCCAAAGACATAAATTTCCCAGTGGGAAAAAGAAAGGGCTAAGAAGAAGTGATATAACTGCTTCTCAGGCAACTAGTAGTCCTTTCAGACTCGATTCTTTTCCTTCTTCTTTTTTACCCACGACGGGATTGGAGGCAAGGTCTTCGACTTTCGTTTCCCTAATAACCAGGGATAGTTACTATGAATCAATGGCATAATAGCTTATGCTGAATGACTATTATAAGAAGTGTGAGGTAAGCGCTTCTACTTTCGCTTCCCCAATAACCAGGGATAGAAGAAGTTATTAAAAATAAATGGAATAATAGGGTGTATTCTAATAAACTGAGCAAAAGCTTTGTCTCAACTTTTATATATATTAGAAAAACCAAACTTAATCTGAATCTAAATAAAAATCGAGGCTGAGCTGTTGCTCAGTTTATTAAAATATGAGGCACTCATTGAATTAATAAAAATTAAAACAACCTGTCATGCGGACTTTATCTTCCAGAGTGAAAAGAAAACGCGTAGATGCAAACGCATTGCACGATGCACCTTCTTAAACTAAACAAGTTTTTTGGTAAAACTCATTTACTCCTTACCCAATCGATTCTCAAGAAGTAGGGATATAAAAGGTACCTATAGATCCATTTTAGAGGGAATATTGAAAATGCTAGGAAGTATTTAGTTATATCAGGTCTTCTTAGGGCAAGCTCTTGTTACATTTCCTACTGGGTTCATACGAATATGATAAAATGATACAATACGAGATAAAACCGTGAATACATTTTTTCTATAAAATTTATACGAGAATCGTATTAAAGTAACATTCATATGAGTAAGACTTAATATATAAAATTTATACTGGACCCGATTTCCCTCGAACTGAATATTTAGCTGCCTTCGAGTTTGTGTTCGGCTAGCCTGTTGATTTTGCGCATTCAAATGAGTTGCTGCTTCACAATCTGTTCTGATAAATTTTATACGGTCACGTAGTATAAATGACTCTATACGGTTCTTTGTATAAGTTATAGTGTTGTCAGTGTTTAGTTAAAGATGTTTCTATCTTTCTTTTATTTTTTTTATTTTATTTCTTAGATCTGTCATTTCACACCATAAACGCGTACTTGTCTCTGTCAATAAGTCGACAAATACTTTCTTCTTTAACACTAGATTTACCAGCGCGAAAGCTTGTAATTTTGATCATTTTCAGTACCTTTATAGTGCTATATTTTCACATTTAAATTAATAACTATAAATGGAAAAAAGTTTTTGATATGTCGTAATTTTGAACCTTAATAACCCTTGGCATAACTCTTAGGAGATAACTTTACTAAGTTTAATCAAATCAGAACATAAATTTAGCACCAGTCAATTTGACTGGTCTTGATAAATCTAGTGTTAATTTGTTAATTTCAAGGATTTTTACAAGGTGTTTTAATAAGAATAATAACGAAAACTATATACACAATTCGCATATTCCTCACTTTTGGTACTAACAAGGAGAATTTACGTGGTCGTCATCACCGATTTCGCTCAAATTTATAGCACATGTAGAGCTTGGCAACAAATGAAAGTACCCGAAGTGGGAACTCCAGATGGCCGAGCGTTTACAAAATAATAGTATACAAAAATTTTCACGCGGCTCTAAATCCCATTCATTGTAGTACATTCCCAAAGTGGCGGTTGGTGCAGTGGTGAGTACCTCAGCTTGGGATTCAGAGGTCACGGGTTCGAATCCCAGCGTGGGGGTGCTTTTTCTTCGGATTTTTCGCAATTTTTATAAGATTCGAGCCCGCAATCAAGTGAAGTGATAAATTTTTTATTTTTTTTATTTATTTATACGCAAAAGGCATAAATAAGGAAAAAAAATTGGGATTGCGGACTTTTCAGCAAAGGATTGTAATTAAAACGAATACCAAAAGACTGTACATTCAAATTCATACTTTTATTATTTTTCATGATGAATTACATTTGGCGGGGTGATATTCATTATAACAACAGGGAAAACAGTAATTATTTCTGCATAATTATTTAGTCTATGGTAAAAGTCAAAAAACTTACTTTTGATTTGTGAAATCACGTAGCGTCGTCTCACACAACCTAACAGCCCGTGGCGCGTGCAGTGACTGAAAGCAAGTTAGGGGGCGCCACCGACTATCACCTGATGGCAGCAAAGCGGTTTTTTGACTATTGGATAAACCTACAGACCATTTGTTACTTTCGACCCACCGTTACTTTTGTACCCGGTCTCCCCTACCATATTTACTAGAATTTGTAGAAATCTATAAGACCTAAGACTTTCATTATAATGTTCCTGTAATATTCAAGTAAGGCGTTATATTCCCTGATTTTCTTTTAAATTTTAAGTCCAGTAGTTTGTTCAAATAAAAGTGTAGGAGTGAATTCTATATTTTCGCATATTTCTCAGAATATCTTTCTAAATATATTTAAGATTTTGAAAAAAATTTATTTGTATACTACCAAACAAACCCTTTTACATGATACCCCATTTAATATTTTGTATGATATTATGTAAACGGACAGACAGTCGAGGGTCTTATAAGGATTCCGTTTTTTTTTTTTCGTAACCCTAAACTTTGATGAAAAATGAGGATATTGAGGAAATCAAAGTTCGGTGAATGATCTCAATGTGGAAATGTAATTTAGCCTTCCATCGCAGTGCTTGAAGTGCTAAAGGGCATTCTTTGTGCAATCAGATGCAGCCATAGATCTTGCGAGCACCTATTTTAACAACCTCCTGACCAGGTGCGGTGAAAGGTCCGGGAACTCTTTTAGTAATGACGGGTGCCAGGCGGACTCGAGCAAGGAAGGAAGGAAATCCTTCCTTTTTCTGCCCTGAATGAATGCGAGGAAATAAGAATCGAAAAATAATGGAGCGGCCCTCGGTTGCGGTTTGGCATTCTGCGCTGTTTGCCATTTTAAGCGCGGTGAGAATTTATCGCTTGTGATATTAAAGTTCACTCTGGCGGTCAACAGAAGTACGAACAGGTTATAAAGCAAACCGATGAACAATTGGCCAAAGCCGGCTGGAATTTATAGGTATGTATGTCAGTTCCCGGCCAGAAAGTGTCCGTCCATTTATTTGTGTAAAGTAAAGTCAAAAAATATTAGGGGCACAAACATATTATCTGCAGAGAGACTGTTATTTTCGCAGACGTCATAATTTATAGCAATAATCAGACATGGGTGTGGCGGATATTCGGGACACGTTGGACCCGGAAATCCTCCGACTGCACGGACACGTTTCTTTCATCTTTGGGGCGATATTACGGCCTGGTCCATTCGAAGCCACTGCAGTGGAAAATTAGAATTTCGTTTGTGTTCCATGCATAAAGATGAGAAGATTTCTACCGCACAGCTTTTTTCCTTTGCACTTTAAGATGGGAACTGTCTGGACGGGGTAGATTTAACGAAAGATAGATACACGAATGGAGATTTTTTGGCTGCACCAACTCTGGTGGGTAATTCTGGTCTGATTCGCGATGGGAAATCGCCGGTCTGGGCAGACCCTAATGGAATTAAGAACCTGAGTGGAATAATATTCCTTCTGCTGGCAAAACATTGTTTTCACAAAAATTATTACATCCCACTGGATGTGAGGGTCTTTGGCTGCTTTATGTTGTTTTATTGCCCTCAGTGCTGTTTTGGATATGAAAAACCAATAAAATTTATACTTTAGATTGTCGAAGGTTCTCGTTTCGACCCGATCTAATATCTCTTGAGCTATTCGATATTATTACCGATATCGGTAATTCGAAATTTGTAATCTTGTAAAGTTTTTCTTTTAAAAAAGTTCATTTAATATACTAGCAGAGTTATCCGATTTCACCCAGCTTGGTGTAAATACTAATTAATTGAATACTTTTCAAATGCTCGAGTTCAATATATCATTTAAAAAATTGTTTCAACTATTTCCATTGAGATGTTAATAAAATCTGTGTTTGTGATAGAGAACCATAGAATGAGAATGTTTTCATCCAAAACAAAACCCAGTAAATTTGAAAACTATTCATACTTACAAATAGTGACAACAGATTTTAAACAAATTGAGGGAACGAAGTATGCCTACTATATATCGCATTTTTATATTGAGAAAAGCGAATTTTTGAAAACTTGAAATTCGCATATCTTCTGATTGAGTGATCCAACTGCGATGAAATAATAGCTAAATATTACTTCAATTTAAGCCCCATGTTCTTGAAAACTCATTCATTTTGGAAAGAAGAATTAAGATCATTTGTGAATTTTGTTTTTAGTTCCTTTGACCTTGCATCACGTAAGAAATACTTATTCATTTTGGAAAAAGTATTTCTTACGTGATGCAAGGTCAAAGGAACTAAAAACAAAATTCACAAATGATCTTAATTCTTCTTAATCTTCATCCCCTTTCAATTTTTTTTTTACTGCAAATATTTTCAATGTATAGGCAAGTAAATTTTGCAGTTTTATTATATATATATAGAAGAAGAACACATTGATAGTTATAACACTGATTTTTTTTTCAATCTTTTCCTTTGGATTGAAAGTACTGAGTATTTTTGTTCACCATATTTAGTAACCCATCATAGATTTCCAAACTTCTACATATATCAAATTGCAAATCAATTTCTCCACTAACTTCTACATAGCCACTTTTCAGGAAATACTTCGAATTTCCGTTCAATATATTGGATTCGCAATATCTGATTTCCTAATGTCTATTTGGCAAAATTAAATTTGAAATTAGCTAATATCAAAAACCCTTAAAGTAATCCCAGTTAAAAAGTTTTGTTGATTTTTGTAGATCACAATATAGAACTAAAAATAGCAACTCCAAAGATAAATGGTTCGATTTTGGTTTTTACTCACCATATTCGATCCACTATCGTTTGTTTCGCCAAAAATTATTTGCTGTAAGTTTTGAGTCTCACTTTTCTTCTCACAGCAGAGGCGGATTAACTTTCTTATGGTTTAAGGACTAATAAATCATTTGTCGCCGAACCATTTTTGAAGCAGATAAACTAATTAAATTGGCTCATAAGACTTAAAATGGAGTATACTTTCTTGTACGATAAAAAATAAAGTTATTAATTATTTACAAATATTAAATAGTAATAATACAAATATAGATAAAACTACAATTTCTTTATGTAATGACTATTTGACGACTTTTCAGGCAACTAATACAATTTGAAAATATTATGGATCTTATGAAATTTTTCTAGTAGCTTTTCTCATCTCAAATTCTTTTAAATTTAGTAGTAACAAAAGGAACCAGCTTTTTTTATATGTCTTATGACTAATTTGCTAAATTTTGATATATGTATATTAAGTAAATTTTTTCTCTGATCAAAAGTCTCAGTGGGTACAAAGCACAAACATAAATTTTATTTTGTTTCCAAATGAATATATGTATTATGACCAGTATCAGCTTTTATGTATTACAAGTATATGCAGGTTTTTACTGATAAATATAACAGAAAAGCAAATCGAAAACTGAAAAATAGACAAGTTAGGAAAACTTTACGAAAGTTAATTTTCCATTAAAACACTTGCGGAATCATGCTTCTCTTTTTTTAATTTTAAAACTTTCCTATTATTACATGAAGTAATTTTAAAAAAGTAGTGTACATAGAAGCAAATCTAGAAATTTTTTTAAGAAAAATTGAACAAATTTGTTACACTATTCTCAACAAACATGTGCAATTCAAGAAAGTGTACCCTACTATTTTTTAAATATGCACAATTAATGTTCGTGATTTTATCATGAAATGTATAGAGCATTCATTTTATCCTAACTTCATACAAATATACTTTTGTTCAAAAAGGAAAATTTACTACTGATTTTTTGCGAGATCATACTTTTACATTAATTACATGTATGTAGCCATTTTTATTAAATGTTAGCATTATTTATAATTCTGAAATAGATTTTGTACCTTCTAAAACTAGTTCTGAAATGCTTTAACTTAAATGAATTCGGAAATGAATTTCAATAATAATTTTGTGTATTGGGCATTTTTTAAAAGGCACTTTGACAAATCAGTTGTTTGGATTTTATTTTAAATTATAAGTAGAATTACTCAATTGTCTCTGTCAAAATTTGCCACCCCTAAATACTTGCCTTTATAGCCCCACCTTAAATCCGCAGCTGCCTTACAGCTGACTGTGATGAAAAGTACGAAGAAAAGGTACCTTAAACTTAGAAGTTTAGTATTTTTAACCAACTTCAAAAAATCGAAAAAGTTATAAATTTGATGCGTATGTTTTTTAATCCTGTTCGTACGTAATTTTAGAACGCAAGAAACGATTTCAAAAATTCTTTTGTTTTATTAAATAACACATGTGTGTCGAAGGGTATAATGATATCTAAACAAAGCCCAAGGAGTAATGGACAAATTGTCTTTATTAATCAGTGTTGGATTAATATTAGTCAGATAAAATTATAGGATTCAGTACTAAAGGTGGTACTTGTTCAAGAAAGTCTTTTAAGCACTTGAATTCCAAAAATGTTGATAATAAGTAGATTTGAGATCAGCTTTTAGTTTAAGATTAAGTTTAATTTTAAGTTAATTTATTTAAAAATATCTGAATAAGATACGTTAGATGAAACTCGTTGATTTTTCCGATTTCAAGGAAAGTCATTTAATAACCAGATTGGATAAGGTTACTACGTTAGTTGAAAAGCAAAATGTATTCAAACACTCATATAATTCAGTTACAATATTCAAAAAATTCGAATAACAAAAAATACGCTTAATCGTTATAGATTATAGAAAATGAGAACTAATTCGTTTACTTTCTCAGTTCATGGAAAGCCCTAAATAAAGCATGCAATTTGGGCCGTGTTTGAATATTATTTTATATCCCATTGCTCCTGATTTCTTCATGACCGCTTTGGGCTGTGAATATACAAAGTAATCAAAGAGAACAGTCTAAATCCAAAATAATGAAAGTATGAGGGCAGACACATGCAGGTCATGAAAGCCATTTGCAAAAGCTAACTTTGTTGAAGCCATGGTAATGAATGTCCTTGTGGGAAAATGCTCGGAGCCGGTGATGTAGTGCGACAGTATGGCATGTAGTCGGAACGTGCCCTTATACAACAGGCGCACGCCTTCTGTGTCGCATTGGGGTCGGAAATCACCTGATCTGCTAGAACGTTCCCAATGAGGCAGAGTCCCTGCTCCTTGAAACGATACTGCTGAATGCATGGGTTTTAGATGGCATTCAGCCTGGATAAAGTTCGAACTCACTTCGCGTCTCGATGTCTTTTGTCGCAGTTTTTGCTTTGTAATTAAATCGCTAATGTTCCAAGGTGAACAACATTTATAATTAATACTTTAAAAAAATGTTGGTTCATGGAAATATTCCTTAATTGGCAATGTAAATCCAACCACTTTGTTCACAACTTTCTCTAGCAAAACACCGATTTGGAAATGAGGTGTATTAGTGAAGACTGTTTTTTTTAGCGCACCACAAGTCTTTTTCGTATGGATGGAGTCAAGAAAATTTCAGTAGAAATTAACTTGCGTTTTCTTTTGTGTCAGTAATATAGTAATATTGAAAACACCATTCTTTTTTAACACATTGGCATTCGGTAACGCTTTTTTAAAATTTTGTGTGGGACACGCACGGCAAACAGTGTTCCGAAACTCGATTTTACAAACTCATTGAGTTTGACAGAACTACAAAGAAATCCATGATGTCAGCCTCAGGAATTCATATTTCAGGCTCTTGACTTCCAGTGGGACAAACATATTGTAAAAACTACATGTATGGCAGCTTTATCTCTTCTTCTGTTTGAGCAATAAATGTGCTATTAGACTGAAATAAGGCAGAATTTGAAGCCACTGTTTTCGGCTTACTGCAGGTTTTTATGCTCTATCAAAGTTGAAACAATTTCTCAAAACAATTCAAAATTCGCATGAATTCGATATTTAATATTATCTGTGTTTTTTTCACTTATCTGGCTGGCTCAGGATCTTGATCAAGCAAATCTTACATAAAATGGTAATATTAAGCGGCTAATATTTTATGTTTCCTAATAAATCCATCAAATTGCCATGATAGAAACTAATAAAATTGGAAGCTGACAACTTTTGATTCAAGTTTTGATGGTTTTAATGGGTATGACTCATAGCAATTTAATATTTTTTATCGGAAATCGAAAAAACCGTTGTTATAAGTAATGGTTTAAATTCCATTTTAATGCAAAATGTGCCTAATCCAGATCCTGTTCAGATAAGTGAAAACACACACATGTAATTACCATTTTATTAGATATATATAAAGCTAAGATCAATAAAAAAATTAGTTTACAAAATCAGAAATTCACTCCACAGTTTCTTTGCGGATACCATACAAACTAAAATAATCCTACAAATCCGCGTCGCGTCTTTTCGATAATTCATAAACTCAGCCATCAGGGATTATGCAAAACTGAATTTAAGATTGCTCAAATGCAACTTGATTGAAGATTGCAAATAAATATTTGCTGCCATAAGTACTTTTCCCTCCATTGGAATTTGCTAAATGTGTATATAAAAGCTTCAATTTTTATTCACTGAACTAGCCAGTAGTTCCTACATTTGTCTGCTTTCAAGTAAATGATCCGAAAAGTGGTAATTTTGATATTTGATACAGATCACTTTTTCTGGTTATATTTTATTACATTTGTAAATTGCCCAGGGTTCAAAGCGAAATATATTAGGTAGTTGCATTAATTCCTGCTGTTCACATATAGATGTGGGTAGCAATTTTTACACTGAACTATAATTACTGTGACATGTACATTTTAGAAGCTTTTAAGGTGTGTTAATAAAATCCAGTTAACAGTCGGCATTTTTATATTCGTTAAGTGATATTATCTACAACAATCTACATCTACATCTAAGTGATATTTAATATACAGTGAAAAATGGATCGCGATTAGGTGTTTTTCCGCTGTCTACTTCTGCATTATTTCGATTTGAAAAAGAGTGTGGCCTAAGCTCACCGATTACTCGCGGAAACTTATGGGGAATCTGCTCCATCCGAAACAGTATGCAAAGATTAGTTTAGAAGGTTTAAAAGCGGTGATTGTGATGTTTATGACAAAGAACGGCCAGATCAACCGAAAAAAATTTGAAAATGAAGAATTAAAATCGTAGTTGGGCGATAATCCCGCCCAATCGCTTAGAGAATTAGCTCAACAACTTGGAGTCGACAAATCAACTGTATCGCGATGTTTACATGCCATTTACCGACAGTGCTATTGCGAATCGGCTAAACATCTGCATTTCATTACTTACAAAGCAAAGAAAGAAGAGTTTCTGGAGATGAAAAATGGATATATTTTGAGAATCCAAAACGAAGAAATTCCTGAGTTGATCCTGGCCAACCGACAACATCGACTCCAAAGCGGAACATCCACGCTAATATGACAATCCTCTGTATTTGGTGGGATATGGAAGGAGTTGGCTATTACGAGTTGTTAAAGCCGAATGAAATAATCACCGCTGAGCGATATGAACAACAGTTGGAGAATTTGTACAAAAATTCGATGAAAAACAGACCATCAATTGCATCGAATCGACGAAAAATGATTCTTCTTCATGACAACGCTCGGCCTCATGTTGCTTTGAAGGTCAAACAAAAAATGATGGAGTTTGAATGGGAAACCCTCCCCCACCCAGCTTATTCTCCAGACCTGGCTCCATCAGACTAGCATCTGTTTCGGTCGATGCAGCACTATTTAGAAGACAGACATTTAAAAAATTATGAAGAATTCCAAAAATGGATTGCTGATTGGATAGCCTCAAAGAATAGAGCTTTCTTTCGGTGCGGAATTCAATTGTTTAATAATGGGAGGGTACGAAAGGGTTTTATGCAATGCTTCCACATTTACGAAATAATCGAGCCCAAACTTTACACTGCAACTTAAATATAAATCAATTTATTGAAAAAAAATGCTGGAAAAATGCAACGACTTTTTTATAAAGAGCACAAAGTAGCGGCTGAAGCCTAGGAACATTAATTAAATGCCCTGAACTGTCCTATGGTATGCAATTTCCAAACATTTTTAAATTTGAAGGCATCGCATAGAAATGAGTTTCATTTCTGTTTCACATCTTCACAATACATTACCATAGAATTATGTGAAATTAGCAAATTTAGCAACTACCTATATATACATATTAAGCCACACCCCAGTCCTCGCTGTCGACTACAAACTGAACTAGTAATTATATACATATATCGTAAACGAAGAAGAGTTACATAAAATCCCTTTACCATAATATATTATATAGAGGACTAAGCCCTACAACATATTTAAAAATTATATAAGTCCATTCTTATTAAGTTTTGCCGTTCCCTTGAAAGTTTATAATTATCTTTGCTAGAAACCTAAAAACTTTCGATGATTATCTACAACTTGAAAATTGTTAAACAACATTTTCCGTAAAATATTTTCTTTCATTCCTGTTGACTAAATAAAATAAAGTGTCATAAAACCGAGTTTCCATGTGGGAAACCTTTTAAGAAATTAAGGCACGTTTTTTGAGAGAAAATTTCTTAACCTGATTAGGAGGTAAAATTTATGACATAAACATAAAAGAGAGACTTTTATTCAAGAATATATCGCTAAAACGCTTAAAAACCATAGAAAATATATTAAGTGACCCCAAATGAAGACAGTCGTGAGTCTTTGCTTTGACGGCACGACCCAATCTGTTTCATTTTCACACGTTGAACATCATGCAGGTTGCTGGGCTGGGCTAATACGTAGCATGCCTTGTGGCAATTTCGGTAATCTTAATTGAATCTATGTAAATCCTCAAATTAAGTTATGTACATTGTGACGCCGAGAGTGCAGGGAACATGCTACGTAGACTATGCGGTTAAACTGAAGGAGTTCGTCCTCGTTGCTTCCGTTCTGGAATTTAATCGGGCTCCCGGCTGAAATAATTCAGGTCTCCCCTGAAACTGAATAAGCCAAGTGAGTTTTTAATGTGCTCCCAGGTTAATCTTTTCACAAAATTCACCTGGATTAAGTTTTTTACGATGACTAATTGCCTGACGTGATCAATGATGGGGATATACCAGGGACTTATTCGATTAAAGTAAATTGGTGATTGATTAACAGAAAAATTTAAATATTGAATACATTTTATATAAAATTTATTGAGCGACTACAGCTATCTGAATGTACAATATACGAATTCAATAACTAAACCATCAAGAACTTAAGAAGTTTCTTGTACTCCTCGTTGTTAAGACCTTGATTTTCTTCAGGCTTCTCTTCGGGTTTCTCTTCAGGTTTGGGTTGTTCAATTTCCTGAACACAGTCTTTGATATTTTGGAGAACAGCTCTGATAGACTTATCACTCTGTTTCACGATTGCCTCAATATCAGACCTGACCTTCTTAGCGATTTTCTGAAGTTCCTTTGCAGCTTCCTTGGTAGCGTTGTAAGCGTCTTTGATGATAGCTTTCAAAGATTCTTGGATAGACTTCAGCTGTAATATTAACATTTATGTAAATTTACTTCTAAAGTATTTATCAATAAATTTCTTACATTTTTAAGAATGCATCTCATGGTATAAACTGGGTTGAGTGGTCTGATGCATTCCTTTAAGATGTCCTTCAATTTCTCGATTTCTCCTCTGATAGCATCAATATTTCCCTGTACAGTATTTTTAATATTGTAAATCTCAGAGATTGCACCAACAATTGTATCTTCAATCTCTTTGCGGGTTTTTTGAAGAATTTCAGATAATTCTGGTCGGTACTTGTCGAAGCATTCAATTGCTTGATCATTTTTCAATTTCTGCTGTGCACTTTCAACTAGATTTTCTAGGTCAGCTAAACTTTTCTCAGCAAAAGATTTAATATCAGCAACAACAGCATTTATGGCATTCTTCATTTTAGTTTCGAGATCTTTAATCATTTCTTCAGCACTGGTCCTCAAGAACTCAACCATTTTCAACAAATTATCCATAATTTGCTGACGGGTGGTTTCATCGGATGCCTTCATTAGCTGCAAAATAATATAGAAAAATTACAACAATTCAAAAGATTAAAAATTATTGCTTTACATCAAGATCAAAATCTTCCATTTCAGGAACATCTGGATGGACTTGTGCATGCACCTGAGGATTAAAAGAGATTTTATTTAAATATGAAATATATTATTAATAAAATTTACTTACTGCAAAAGTGCACAGCCCAAAAAGTACTAAAATTGCAAGTTTCATTGTTATTGTTTTTCTGGCGGAACCTAGTGAACTGTTGCTGCTTCAAATGTTATTAGTGCTTTTATAGTAAAACTCTGATGCAACATTTATCAATGAAGCCTAGTAATGTCGAAACATTTTGATATCGCAGGTGAGTCGATTTTTTAAGACCTTTGGCTTATTGTTCACAGATTCCCTTTCATATTAGTGGAACATTTCCAGTCTAGTTCGATCGCTATCATCTTCTGATAAACATTCTTCTTTTCAACGTAAAAGCTTATCAGTTTTTTTATTAATTTTCTAAAAATACAATATACCTAATTCAGTTTTTTACATTATCGCAGGTGTTTGCTTCTGCTTGTCGAAAATCTTTCCGTAATCCGTTCTACTAGGATGATTAAATTTGTCTTCCGGTCCGCTGTTATCGCGCATCGAAACAATATGCGTATCAAATTATTTTATATTTGTAGTATAATGGATATATCAGATCTTACATGGCTTTTTCCACTCAACCTAATTTTTGTTATAATTTTACTTTTTAGACAATTAAATATAGTGTAGAAGGCACTCTAATTTGTAAAACTTCATAAGAAACTTTTAACATTACAAAACTGTAGTGCTTATTACTGAAATATATAAAATGTTTATTAAGAATATTATTTTAGCTCCCTGTAGGAGATAATATTTCGATTCCTACCTACATAATATTCTTCGCGTGAAATTTATATATGTAGACAAAAGTTAATGACCTACAAGTAATTGTATATGTCTAGACAATAAGCCAATTAGCTTAAAAAAGTTTAAAACTTTAAATGAATTATGAGCAGATTCAGATATAGAGTAATTGCATTTTAAATTCACCCTTTTGCAAAACAAAATCAAAATTTTGCAAATCAAATAATTCTACTTATTTATTTTATCTTATTTTAAAAATATAAAATATTATGGAAAATGTGTTAAATAACTTATAATAACCCTTAAAAATATCACAAACAAATATACAAAGGTTATTTGACTAGTTAGATAATTTAGCCTATGATGGTTCTCCTGTGGGAGCTGCTAGTAACTTGACGTACATATTCTTTTAATAATTTTAATAGGTAACATTTGCAACAGAGCTATTAATTATATCTACCAAATGTTAACGATTTGAAGGATCCGCTACCATATTTCTTACACAAAATTTTACTTTGGAAAAGATTTTGTCATTGGGGTTCAACATCGTAGAATATGGTGACAAAAAAAATAGAGTGTTTTATCTGAGTAAATTATATCTGCACACAGTTTTCACGCATACTATTAATTATGTAATTGTGAATTATGTACATAATATGTACTGACTTTAATGAATTGGTTACTACTTTTAAATAAATATCTGTAATTTCTTGTAATAACTTTATTTTATTTTTACTACCTAGTTTACATTTGGTGTTTTTAAATCAAATATTTCAGTGGAAGTACTTGATTTGCAAAGTGATGAATATGAATTGCAAAAGGGTGAATTTGATTTGGAAAAGAGTGAAAATAGTAGGAATTAGGAATATGTGATCATTATTTATTTTCGATTTCTATAGTGATTATCTTCAATATTATTTTTTCATGAATGATTAAAGAATAGATAATAGAATAACAAATCGAAAATTAGGAACTCAAAAACACTCTTTCTATTTCCACACATGCCGCTGAAATCTGTCACCAAAAAATTGGTGGAGAATACAAAATTAGTGTAAAATTAACTAATTTCAGATTGTGCCAAGTTTCAAATTACCTTTTCATTTATTACTCGTTTTATAATATATAATATATGCATAAAGGATTCAAAAAAACCATTAATTTTCCATTTAAAATGTCGACCACTCTATGATATGAGATATACAATACATATTGTTTGATTGTTTTTAAATTTTTTTAAAATCTTCTTTTGTTACTTTAAGCAATTCAGAAGAAGGCTTGCAATAAATTAAAATGAAATAAAAAAAAGAACTTCAGATTAGTTTACATTTTGAGTAAACTATTTATTTTTGTATTACTAGCATAATCAGACACCTCTCTCAAGTACTCAGGTACTCACAACTTTAATACTTGTCTCGATCCAATCTATGACGGGTACTTGAGTGTTTAAGAATTCTCTTAAAAGCAAATCCCTGAAACAAAATTAGACTAAGCTAGTGTAACAAATTGTGACATACGTAAAAATACCAACCACATTTATGAACTTATTATATTAATTAAAAAAAATGGGAGTAAAAAATGATACTAGATTTATGATTTTTATGTAATTATGCAGTACTCAGGAACTATTTAACCCTTATAAAAGATATGCCCACCTAAAGGAGGACACGATCTTAAATACTTCATCTAATTTCCCAGTGAATACAAGGCCAAAGTATGCTTTTAATATAAGAAATAGCCAAGTTATGGCCTGTTTCTTACCTTTTCTTATTTATGTCAACCTGAGAAACATTTAAGGGGGTAACCCACTGTTGAAAAAACAAAATTTCGATTTTTTTCTTTTTATATATTTCGATAGACTAGCACTTCAAGAATATGTGTGCAAAATTTTAGATCGTTATCTAAATAATTGTTCTTTCTACAGCTCTCACAGTCCTCCTCCGTTCAACTACGAATTCGGAACGCGCGCTGCCTTGTAGCCGCTCAAACAGCTGCCGCGTGTATTACATATTATAATACTTTCTAAATGTATATTACATAATACACTAATACATAGTTCCTTATACTATTACAATTAGAAGGTACCCACTATCACCTGGGATTCGCATATTAAGGGTTAGTTGAAAATTTGTTTACTTATGTCACAAAACTTCTTTAAGAAAACTTTAAATGCGTTTTTCTCAAAACGCTCGTTCTCTGTGCGCGTCGTAAAATTGTGAAAAGACTATTGGGCCGATTTACTTCAAATTTTGCATACACCTTTATTAAGTACTTAACTATAGAAATAACCTATTATTAGAGTAAGAAAACAAATTTTGGTGATTTAGTATCAACTTTTTCGTGTTAAAACATAACGAAAATCGATACATCAATGTTCGAACGTGCACTAAATCATCAGATTTTTTTTTTTTTTGCTGCAACAATAGGTTATTTCTATTTTTCTATTTTTCTTTGGTATATATTTGTAGGTGCATACTTTGGCCAGGATTTTACGAGGCGCAATTTGTATTTTTTTTTTGGACTGCGTGCGCGCTGCATCGTGACGGCCGCCATTTTGTTAAAAAATTTTTTTTTATAATCACAATATAAACTTTAGTCCTCTGTAAAGAAGTGTGGAAAAAATCAAAAAGATATCTCTGATAGTTTTTTTTTATTGATTTTTTAAAAATGTTCCATTTTTTGGGCCTCAACAGTAGGTTACCCCCTTAAAACAAAATGCGATATGGTTGTTTTGGATTAATCCACCATAATTTGTTAACCCCTAAATAATAAATAACACCAGAAACGAAGAAATACGAGATATGTTCGAATTTCACAATTGGCGAATAACTCTCTTACTTATTTTTACACTCATAACCTCTAGATGAAAAATGTCATTAGAAATGGATTGTTTATCCCAATAATGAAATGAATGTGCAACATGTTCACATTCAATGATTTTCAACTAACCCCTCCCTTAGTTTTTTTTTTTATTTAACCCCTACATAAAAAATAACATCAGAAATGAATCTGACGTCCCAAGAAACGTACGAAATGACGTGCCACATGTCTGTGTTTAGTAATTTTTAACTAATCCCCTTCCCTACTTTAGCTCTTCCTACCCCTCTATAAAAAATAGATACCTATAGCGTCCCAATAAATACCCAAGACGATGTGCACTGATTTTACAGAAATGAAGAAAAACATAATTTTTACTAAGTCATGTAAAAAGTTATAAACATTTTACTTTTCTCTGTAAGAGTAAAACTTAAATTGTATTATTGATTTATTGAATTAGTAATTATGATTTTTCGTAGATTCAGGATTCTTTCATATATCCAGTTAACTGTTGAGTAGATACGAGCATACTACTTTAATAAAAAAATTATTTTGCTAGTTTACTGAATAATTTTTTAATTCGCAAAACTTACCTATTATGTATAACAGCAATAACATTGCAATCACTGTAACAAAATAGAGTTTGAATCTATTTACAAACTGTCAACAGTAAGAAAGTTAGCGACACCTGAACGATGAACATGACACTTGATTAGATACGCGGTTCTTGAATCGTAGTACGTAGATACGAGAAAAATAATTAGTCTCTTAAAAAATTGCTGTTATCAATATCGATATTTCAGATTGTTTTTTACATAACAGAAGCACTTAACAGTATTACCTACTAATAATCTAAGTTTTTGAAAAAATGTAGTTACAAGGTCTACGCAGAAAGGGGATGATATGTTCTTTAATTTGACGTTTATTACGATTTATTTTTCTGGGCTGTTTACTAAACTTTCAATTTTTGCAATTTAAAAAAGCACTACCTTTTAGATGGGCTTATCTATTCCGAGGGTTGGCGAGGAGAAGTTCCAGAATAATATTCCTAAACTGGAGGATTGTAACGTTATGTTTTTTCAAGACCTCCCTGGTTTAAATTTTTAGCTTTGAAAAAGCGTTCCGTTTTCAGTGTATTTGGTTCCAATTGTAACTATAACGTAGTAAATCACAAAAAATAATATTGGAAGCACATTGATAAAAATTTTCTATCTATCACAATGATAATAACATAAGACATGTCACGGTTTAATAAAATGTATTAATATTATATCATATTGCCGCCGAGATGTTTTATCACATCTGGACTGTAAACATCGTATTTGAAGAGAAAGTGTATTTTAATTGATTTGCGGTTGGAAATGTTATTTTATTAAAATGTTGTATAATGCACGGGATGGGATGTAAACGATGATGTACTCTTTAGAATACTGTAATTATATTGGAACATTTTTTTCATGTACATAGTTCGCATTTAATATTATTTTTTCGATGTTTCAAAAAACATTAAAAACTAAACACTAACGGAAGCAAGAGGACAAAGGACTGATATCACCTTTCGATGTTTTAATGAAAAGATTTGACATATACTACTTCTTATGTTATAACTCATCAAAATTGCCCGTATTACTATGTATTTTATATTTTTCATATAAATCAGAAAAATAATAAAAAATATGACTCAAAAGATACCAAATCCCAAATCCACCTCCCTTTTAAATGAGAAAATAACTAAATAACACTAGTCAACAAATTAAATAGTTTTTAAATAGTGAATTTTGCAGAATATTTTGAAAAGTCTTAATAACTTTTGTATTTTGATATTCAAACTTTCATTTTAGCGAAGTAATAAGCTCCTCCAAGAATTTATTATTTTGTAACATTTTTCCAAAAAAGGGGTAAAATAAGTCTAAATAGTACTTTTTAACCCTATTTTTCTCAAAAGTGCGAGGTAATGTTCGTTTCTTCATTCATAATCTACGGAAAAAATTCTATGGAAATTATCTACGTAACAGAGCAAAAACCTTGTTGACCTGCGTAATTTTCATGACAATGTTTAACAAAGTACTTTACTAGCCGTTACTACGTCGTAAGATTAACTACCATTTTCGAAGGTTTACTAAAATTGTATTTTAAAATATAACTTCATCCTTATTTCATTATCATCAGTATTTATTCATTAGTATGGTTAGTCCGTCTTTGACGAACATATGATCACAATATGTATTATTGATATATTACACATTTCACATTAATAACTACTTTTTAGATAATTTATGAATAATAAGATGGAAAACATAAATATTTTGAGTTAAAGTAATTGTCGTATGAAATGGCTGCGAATATGAATTATCCTTGTTGAGTGAAGAACTAATTTTGGGGATTGTTTCCTTCAGTATCTGGGGCTTGAGTAGTTGATGGCTCAACATCTGGCTTTTCAGTATTTGGTTCCTGAGTGGTTGGTTTTTGAGTCGTTGGTGGTTCAGTTTCAGGCTCCTGAGTGGTTGGTGTTTGAGTCGTTGGTGGTTCAGTTTCAGGCTGCTGAGTGGTTGGTGTTTGAGTCGTTGGTGATTCAGTTTCAGGCTCCGGAGTGGTTGGTTTTGGAGTCGTTGGTGGTTCAGTTTCAGGCTGCTGAGTGGTTGGTGTTTGAGTCGTTGGTGGTTCAGTTTCAGGCTCCGGAGTGGTTGGTTTTTGAGTCGTTGGTGGTTCAGTTTCAGGCTTCTGGGTAGTTGGTTTTTGAGTCGTTGGAACTTCGGTAGTTGGGGGCTCAGTAGGTGGAACTTGGGTTGTAGCGTTATGAGCTGCTTCAATACACTTCTTGATATCGTCAATGACAATCGTAGTATTCACTTCCGCATCTTTTACATTTGATTCGATGCAAGTTTTTGTATCCTTTACTACCTTACTTAGATTTTCTCCTCCAGTTTTAATCGCATCTATAGCCGAAGCAACAATAGCCTTCATTGATGTCATCAAATTGTTCACCTAAAAAAATTAATGAAGTTTTTAAAAATCCAGTAAAATTTACTAAACAAGTTACATACATTCTTGAAAATACATTTTGCAGTACTAAATGGATGGAATATATTAACACATTGCTTGAAAATATCATTGATATTTTCGACCTCCTTTTCAATAGCCTTGATATGTTGGCTGACATTTTTCCTTACAACATTCAGTTCTAAGGTTGCTTCCAATGTACAATTTTCAACACCTTGTCTAGCGAAAGATTGAGCATTATCAAATTCTTGGCGATGTTTGTTGAAGCAAGGTAAAGCGTTACTGTCGTCAGAGAGCAAAAATTCAGTTCTTGCATCTCGAGCCATCTTGTCTACCTTGTACAGTGAATATTGCGCAAGACTCGTCAATTGTGCAACAAATTTGTTAACCAAGTCATTGAGTTGCCTTTCTAGAAATTTAATATATTTTTGGGCAAGCTCTTTCACTTTTTGTTCCATTCTTTCCCGAAGGCTATCCAAGAATCCTGGCTTTTCAACTTCATCTTTGAAATTCTGGAAAATTTTACAAATGTTATTCTATGCAATTTAGATTTATCCACTTTGCACTCACTGCTATTTGTGAAAGTCTGTCATCTGAATGATGTTTGTAATGTGTTGCATTGACCTGAAATAGTAATAAAATTTTTAAAATTTGAGAACATAATAAAAAGACTTATAAATTTACCGTTATGGCAATTACACCTAATAATAATAAAATTGTTAATTTCATTTTGTAATTTGTTGCTTCACTCCAAATGAATACTGATATAAAGTATTGCCGAATTAGTCTTTATATACTAAGAATAAAAATAATCTCATCCATTATTGATAACTCCGTGGTTACAAAGAAAATTTAATTGTTTTCAACTAGAATCGTCAGAGAAATAGATGGCTGAGATTTTATCATTTCACTGATAAATTGAAATCAAAGCGAAATTGCTCTTCAAAATTCCTAGTAACCGTCTAATTTCTAAGTACTTGAACTTTAATACTTTATTTTTTGCATGAAAAATCATTTTTGCCTTGTAAGGTTCATAAGGACTTAGATTATCACGCTCGGATCACGCAGTTTTTTATCTACAGTCAATGTAAACTATGAACATTAGGGTGATTCAAATTTATTTATTTTCTTTTTTTTTCTTTTTCAAACAGGTTCAATCGTTGCTAGGACAGGAGAGAAAAGTCCTGGCCCAATCCCAGCTCATAATATCAATATTTACTGATAGCTCATCGAACTTTTTTGTTTTCCATAAGAATAACATGGGAAAGAATGCATCACTAGACGTTTTTGTCTGTATCTCGTGAAAAAATAATCATATATGAATGGGTCCAATTTCATTAGAAAGAGCATAGGTTCAATAGGTTAATCAATAATATTCAGTTTTTCATTGAAGAAGTCATAAAATCGTTTTTTTCCTCAATCTTGAAGTTATGCCTCGAGTTTGAATGCTAATAAACTAATATTGTGTTAACTTTACGAAAAAAATGTAAGAATACTTTTTCGTAGAAAATTATATACTCTTTCTAATGAAATTGGTTCCATTCATGTATGATCATTTTTTCACGAGATACAGACAAAAACGTCTAGTGATGCATTCTTTCCCATGTTATTCTTATGGAAAACACAAAAGTTCGATGAGCCACCAGTAAATATTGATATTATGAGCTGAGGTTGGGCCAGGACTTTTCTTTCCTGTCCTAGCAACGGTTGAACCTGTTTGAAGAAAACGAAAAAAAAATTTGTTCACCCTAATGAACATTCAATATATGTCTTATGCTGATTCTGTTCTGTCTGCTGATCCAATTTTTAACTAACGTAAAGTGGCCTAGTTCCGACCACTAAACTCTTTCCTTATCTATTTTCCCTAAACAAAGCGACTAATATATTAAAATCAATCAAGAAGGGCAAATCCTAAAATTAAAGTGATGTAAGAATTTAAAAACAAAGTTGTTGTGGTACTTTCTATTTGCAAAATGTATTAAAATAACATTTTAAACTGGCATGAAGCAAAGAGGGCAGATGATCGTATTTCTGACCACAAGAACTGTCATTACCTAATACCGACCACCGCTTAACCTAATTCCGATCGCTTTAGAAATCAGACGTTTTCTCTATCAAATATAGTTAAAACGTTGAAAATGTGGATACAAATTACGTGTAATCTATGTTGTTTATATTAAATAACAACAAATTTGGAAAAAAAATCTTATAGTAAAAAATAACACATTTAAGTTTTTAAGCTTATAAGCGTATAAACGTAAATACATAATATTTATATAGATTTTCAATATATTACATTGTAGTATGTAGTTCATTTTGTGCGGAACTAAATTAAATAAAAATTAATATAATTTATTTCATTTTAAGGTCCTTAATTTTAGGCACATCATACGTTCCACGACTAGTCATCATTGCTGGAGCTTCAATCTTACAAATAGTATCGCCTGATGAATAGTTTAAAATATCGTCTCGATCTAGCCACTTCCAATAATGTCCACTTATTGTCATCGTTTTAATTTTTAGCGTTCCTTCGTTTTTTTTCAATGACAGTTCAAGTAAAATATTCTCCTTCGTAATTTATGATAACGAAATCAGAATTTCTGTACGTTGTTTAAAATACATTTAAGTTTCGATTATTTTTTAATTCACCAATTCATTATTTGCACAAAAAACTTGAATACTTTAAAAGTAACCTTAAGGAGCACCACTAGTGTGAAATTTTGAAAAAATCAATTTTTTCTTGCATATTTCGATAATCGTCTACCTTTAAAAATAACATACTGAAATAAAAGTTTTCGAGTTACAGCCATCTGAAGAGCAGCTGCTCATCGTATGGAGGTATTGAGAAAGGTATGAATTAAACTTTAAACGCGTTTTTCTCGAAACTACTTTTTTTCAAATTTGCGGCAGTTGTGACTCGAAGACAAGTCATCCCATCGATTTGATCCTTATTGAAACTTCTTTTATTCATATATCCCGATGCCATAAACCTCCAGTTTTCCAGATCGAATAAAAAATGTAATTTTGGCAGGCCGAAAATCATCAAATTTTTACGCGAAATTTAATTTTTTTTAAGTCCACCACTTTGTTAAATTTAAATTTTTTTTCGACTGAGGGTCATGGTAAAGGAAATAACTTCTAGTTTAATAAACTTTCTGGTTTTTTTGATTTCACGTACTGTGCAGTGGGGGGACTTTTTTTTGGTGCCTTGGGAATTGTGAATAACTTGCTAAATTTTAAGTTTTTTGGTCCAAAAATTGTATCATGTATTTACTATACCTATATCCACAAATATATACTTAAATATTAAAACATTCCATGGAGTAGTTGTCTTTAAAAAAATTCCCAAAAATCACCTTTTTTTCATGCGGTTACACTAGTGCCTCTTAACCTATAAATGCCAAAACGAAAATTTTGTGCACGCAGGTGCAATTGTACGATTCGAATAGAAAATTGGGACGATTTTCTTCCAAAGTCGTATATACGGGGTTTTTGGGGATGCTGTTTCAGCAGATTCAAAAATCCTGCTATTTTTGGGTTTTTTAAAAAAAAGTGCTGATTTTTTTGGTCTTGAATGATCATATAACCCCCTGAATTCGTGGTCCGAATATCTCTTTCTCAAACCAATGTTTTGAAAGTTTTTTTTTTTTTGCTTTTGGTTTTTGCAAAATGGCCATTTTGTACAGCAATGTAATAAAAAATGTTGGATTTTTTTACACGAAAAAGATCAACTTTACAGAAAAATCTATAGAAAATGTTTGAAATTAACTAAAGAGAACGTCGGAATTTTTTCAGAATTTTTTCGGCTATTTGTCGATTTGTGGATTTGGCCAATTTTTTTTAAATCCAAAAATGCTCCGACAAAAAAATTCACACGTATTCTCTGGCTAATTATAAGCACTTTTTGTCATCTAAGCTTTATTCGTAAAATTGATCCTTTTTGATTAAAAATATCACCAAGTTTTTTATGATGAATTTTGGTGATAGTTTTACTCAAAAAGGATCAATTTGACGAATAAATTTTATAAAACACAAAATGTTTATAATTAGCCAACGAAAACGTGTGAATTTTTTCAGAATTTTTTGGGACATTTTTAGATTTTCCAGAAATTGGCCAAATCACAAAACCTAAAAATAGGCGAAAAAATTCACACGTTTTCTTTGGCTAATTTCAAATATTTTCTCTTCTATACATTTTTTTTGTAAAGTTGATCCTTTTCGTGTAAAAAAATCCAAAATTTGTTATTATATTGCCTTACAAAATGGCCATTCTGAAAGAACATCTCCAAAAACCCCTATACACGATTTTGAAAGAAAATCACCCCAATTTTCTATTCGAATCGTACAATTGAATTGCGTGCACAAAACTCTCGTTTTGCGCATTAACCTATAGCTTATCTGTGCTATATTAATTA
This sequence comes from Dysmachus trigonus, assembly GCA_949715965.1. NCBI lineage: Eukaryota > Metazoa > Arthropoda > Insecta > Diptera > Asilidae > Dysmachus > Dysmachus trigonus. The sequence continues at coordinate 35,849,676 of OX454319.1, forward strand.
TTTATTTAATTTAATTTTCTTTATCGAAGATCCGGCCGGACACTTTTATATTTTATTATATTTTGTTTAATTTATCAAAATCCTCTAAATTATTTTCCTTTATTTTTTAAATTCTGAACCAACAATTTATTGCTTTAGATTTTTAAATCCTAACTGACTTTTTATTTTTTATCAAAGCCAACTTTTTAAATATTCCACTTTTTAAAACAAAAGCAACGGATCCCTTGATGCCACCACATCACCCTCCTCCCAGTGTAACGAGAAAAGATTTGATTTTGAATTGGGCACGATGGGCCGTCTTGTTTATGAAGATGGTAACGATGGCGCGATGGGCCGTCTTGCTGATGATGGCGCGATGGGCCGTATGGTGGTGAAGTTGATGGTGAAGTGAAGTTGTTGAAGCGGTAATAGGGAAGTTGTTATGAACCTTCCACCCTCGATGCAAGCATATTCCCTGTCGACAGCTTGGACCATAAGCTAGGTCCCAAGGGGTGTCGACCTGGACATGGGCGTACCCAGCATTTGCTTAGGAGTGGGGCAAAAGCAAGGAAACTCAATAAGTAGTAGGAATTTAAAAATGCTTTGTTTAATTAAGTGATCTGCCATTTCTTATCTCAACAATAATCTGCGAAGGTTCTGGCAAAATCTGTTCAAAATTTCTTTTTCAAATGTATTTTGTGCTTCCAGAACCTTCTTCTTATGTACACTCATCATGCAGAGGCCGATAAGCCGGTTTTCTGTCATTGTTGACCGCAACCAAGTTTTTACTCTGCGCAAAGTACTGAAGGACCTTTTTATAGTGCATGTTGTGCAGGGCCGTGCAAGTAAAGTATAAAGAGCCTGTTTTATGGCTGGATAAAATAGTTGTGTTTCTTTAACTAGCGCAACTAGCTCCATTTCTTTCAGTTTGCTCTGTGCCACATTCTTTTGTTTCCACATATTATACCACAGTTCAGCCTGACCATGAAAACCACTTAAACTATAATAACTACAAGAAGGTTATGTTTTTTTTCAAAAAGTCTTGGACTCTGCTTTGACTCTTCTCCGTCGCTATCACTTTCGCCAATACTTTTATCGGGTTTTTTCCTCTTCTAATTCTGTCTCGCTAAAAAAATTATTAGGTGTAGTTAATTAAAATCTAGGCCAGGCTGAATAATGCTTCTAAAATTTTGATATTTTCGAATCGCCAAATAAATAGGTTTAAGATTACATAGGTAATATTTTCTAATCAAAACGATAGATCTGTCATGGTCAAAATAGAGTCAGTTTGCTAACCAATACCAAAAGGATTTTCAAGAAGCAGCCAAGTGCGTGTAGGGCCACGCATAGTGAAGGGTTCCATATTTCACTGTTAAAATCCCATATCTCAAAAATTACAAAACCGTAAGTAGTAGGTAAGTAAGCGTAAGTCGTTCAAATCAATTTTTTTGAAAGTGTATGTTATGTTCTACTCCCTCAATTTTTTCAGAATTTTCAACTCTTTAGTTTAAAAGTTAGAGGGGATACACTTTTTGCGACTTTAAAACGCATATCTCAAAAAGATCTATTTGATGAAACTCCACACTCTTATGTCCATTGAATGTTTTTATCCCTCAGTCAGTTACATATATGGAGTGCCACCCTTATTTTTTTCGTAATTTTTCTGCACTACTGAATAGCGATTTATAGGCCAAGGCTACACCTAACTTCTAATTTTCATTTCTATAGCTTCAATAGTCTCCGAGTAAAACGGCTGTGATATACAAATAGACAGACGGACAGGACGAAATTATAAAGGTTCCGTTTATGCCATTTGGCCACGGAACCCTAATAACAATAAAATTGTTAGGTTTACTGAATGATCAAATAATGTGGTTAGTAGGTAATATAAATTAGGCTTGCGTTAAAAACTAAGTGATCAAGTATTTTGTTATCTAACAGTGCTGAAGTAAAATGTATTAGAGAATAACATTTGATCACAAATAGGTATTATAACTTGGGTGACAAAAAGTATTGTTGCTTTTTTTAATTAAACCCGCCACCCACAACACAGTAAAAAGATACCTACTTAATTTAGAGCAGGCAGTTCACTTTGCCCAGGAGTTACATTTTATTTTTTAATGTCGCTTACAAATTTTCGAATGTGAAAGATGTATTTTCGCATTCGAAATCTTAAAAATTTGCATCTTTGAAGAGTCATACCATAGATTTTTTGCGTTTTCGAATGCTAGAATCCATCTTTCTTCCACATTCGAAATTTTGTGACCTCAAAAATTGATCTCCAGTCCAGATCTCTTTACAAATCATCATAAGTAGGTACACTTCTTATTTTGTAATATACGTAAATTTCTAGCTTCGAGTCAGAATGGAGGGTGGGGCAAGTGCCCCACCCTGCCCCACTGTGGGTACGCCCATGGACCTGGAAGACTTGTAAGAATGTTGCATATTGATGTCTTGAGGTTGATGAGGATGTGGGCGTTGATGGCTTGAGGGGATTGTGGAAGTTGTTGATGTTTGATGTCGGGTTGCTGATGTTCCTGCTGTTATGCAGATGTCGGGGTCACCAATATATAGCTTATCTGTGCTATATTAATTATTTATTTAATTTAATTTTCTTTATCGAAGATCCGGCCGGACACTTTTATATTTTATTATATTTTGTTTAATTTATCAAAATCCTCTAAATTATTTTCATTTATTTTAAAGTTCTAAAAAAAAAAATTTATTGCTTTAGATTTTTAAATCCTAACTGACTTTTTATTTTTTATCAAAGCCAACTTTTTAAATATTCCACTTTTTAAAACAAAAGCAACGGATCCCTTGATGCCACCACAAACCCATTAAGATGACGAGCTTTTATTAATTAAATTACTTCCAAATCCGATTTAAAAGATTAGATCCATAAAATAGGCCTAAAATTAAAATGCCTTAAGCAATGTCTAATCTATGAGTTCTTATCTTCAAATAGGTTTTTTCTTATTGCAAAATATCATTCTTAAATTGGATATCAATTTTATCAGGCAACTCTTATCTTAAGCTCTTCTTAGTATATTTTAGTTTTAGTTTACCCAACTAATATTTTATTACAAACACTAGATATTAATTCTAAAGAACCATAAACAATTATTATAGTTTAAGAAAATGGAAACGAATTCGAGATACTCCAAATTTCAAGGTGAATAAAACGTCACATTAAACTTGTTCAACACGTATAAAACTTTCAAGTAATTCTCCTAAGATAACATTCTCAGAAAATAAAAAAACATCTCATCAGGTGAGTAATGATTTTCAGTAATTGGCTGATAACTGAAAGCAGATTAAATCAGATTTATACTTTCTTCTCTAACTCCGAAATATATGTCATTATAATTAAGAAGTAGCACTTGCAGCAAAACACAAAGTTTATTAATTTTGTCTACGTCTGGGTAGGTTATGTAAAAAATACTAAGAAAAGTTTCTCTGAATTAGATTAATCGAAACCGTCTAGACAAAAGTGATATTGATGCATGAATTCCGCTCTGTCTGTAACACCTGGTGACGCCTTAATAAGCGTGTCTGATGATAAAAGAGTTCCATTCCAAAAGGTGATAAGCACCAAAGTCGAATGTTCAACGGATAACTTATTATCAGTTTAAATAGATTACGTTATTTGAAAATCAGCTGGTTCTCACCAGTTCAATGAGTTAACAGATTAGTTTTATACTATTATATGCACTTCCTGCAATTAAAAGCATTAAACTCCAGTTAACATAACGAGTTTAATCTAGTTTTCTGGAACACTTCAAAACATTTTAAGTGCATTTTAACAAATATACGTTTGACTACTTTAAGCCAAAATTAAAGCAGCAATAATATTTGAAAATTGCTTTGTAATTGTGATTTTTATTTAACATCAAAACTTTTCTCAAAGTGCAAATAAATTTGTTGAGAAATTAATTATGTAGTATTTGTATATGGAAATACATTCAATGTAAAAAAAGTATTATCGACTATATAATTAATTTTTATAGGACTTTGGAGTTTGTTGTTTAGCAGGTTCTTAACAGTGCTCTTTTATCACAGTATTTCTAAATTTCTTTAGTTAATATTTTCCGAGTTTGATCAATATTGTGTTCATTTAGCTTAATTTATAGTATAATCAACTATACATTTTCTTATAAACGATAAAGTTTAGACACTTTTAAATATTTTTGTATATACTTATAAAAATTATTTAGGTATAAATTTTTAAATTTCAACAAATTTAAAAATGTATGACGTCCAGACGTATCTTATACGAGTTTGGAAGGTTTAAATTAAAAAAAAAAAATATAGGTAATGTCACTTTCGGTGTTGATAAATGTATTATATTTGACGTATTTGAAAGGTTTCAAAATAAAGGTAAAGTTTAATAATTATCCAGAGAAATAATATCGAAGAATACATAAAAGTTTATTGCAGGAAGGGAAGACGATATTTTTAGAGATGCATCACGAAATACACATCAAAATTTACATACACAAATTAACAAAAATTCCATTGATTTATCAGAAATATCCAAACAATTTATCACGGTCACAACTACTCCTTTAGGCAATAGTAAGAAATTTTAATAATCAGGCAAGCATTTTAGCTTTTGGTTTAAATGCTTGGCAAACTTAAACTAATAGTAAAATTTCAGGAAAAATGTGAGTGTCTTTCTCTTGTAAATTAACTCTTCAAATTTATGGTTATTTAATATTTGTACAGTGCGGTTGTTCTGGACTTTTCTACAAATTACGTATTTGAGCTCAAATATCGAAAATCCGTGAACAATACAGTACTGTGTGACTTAATCAAAATAAAGTCAAAAGGAGATTAATGAACTATAGTAAATCTATTGAATACTTTTAATGCGGAAAGCGGTTAATGCTAAATTTTATGAAAACAAAGATATAAAATTAATTTGACTATACATAAAAATCTATATTGATTAATAATTCTTAAATTATCCTTAAAATATCGTTATTATTTGGCTAACGAACATACATGCACAGATAGACAAAACGCCAAAACAAAAGATTTAGAGGAATTTCACTTTTGTTTTTTTTTTCAAGGCAAAAAAGGCTGCAAGTGGCATTTTATGGTTTTGGCTACGTATTATAAAAATAAAACCATAAAATTGTAACGTTTAAAAACCTGAAGGAGTCAGGATGTTCCTTCTTAAACCCTTATCTTATTTTTTACCTATTTTAATTATTTTTGTATATTCTGATCTTGTTCTATTTAATATGTTATTATAATATTTTAAAATATTTACTCAAATTTAATTTTTTATTATTATTAATACCTACCTACAATAAGCCTACTTCCAAACACACAAATAAGGAAACTAGATTTGTTTAATACTACAGTAAAAGTACGTTACAATATTTAAATTTATCCTCATTAACATTATTATTAATATTTAAATTTACCCACATTAACAATAAAAAGGCATATCTAGATATTGCCCTACTTAACTATAGAAGGTACTGTCAAACAAACAAAGGATACGTAAACTATCAATTTATGTACCGCCCTTCTTTCACACATATCAACAAAAAGATTCACAATGGTTAAGCGAAGAATTATGAAAGTATGAACATCACAATAATAAAAAAGGAAAATCAGCACAAATCCTTTAGATAGTTTTATGTTCTAAAAACGTTTGCACAAAGCATCATATCTTGTAGGACTAGTTGCTTTATTTTTGGTGAAATTTCATCGATTTTTTTATTATTTTATTTTCGTAATATACATATATTAAAGCACACTCACAGCAAATTTCATGTCAATCCGGTGAATATTCTCGAAGTTACACACATATTTGTAATGACGTGTCCGAGTTTTTTCATTATATGTAAAATGCTTTTGAATCTTTAAACGCGGTTTTCTCAAAACTGTGCTCTTAAAGTCGGTGAGCAAGATTTCTCAGAAACGGCTGTACCGATCAGTTTCAAATTTTAACACAAGCTTCTTAAACATATTTTTTAGTAATTAATTGAAGCTGTTTGCTCATCGACAAATATTTTCCATTTTATAAACAATTTAGAGCCACAATTGTTGTTAAAAATCGATTTTTTTTTTAAGAAGCCGCAATTCTGTCAAAAATTCTTATTTTGCTTATTCCTTCGATTAATTATGAGATAAAACAATTTATTAACGAAATATTTTTGGTCTTTTCATTTTGGATGATCCAGTCCAGAGATATCGTGATCACCGCAAGACGCCTTTTCTTAGAGTTGCTCCCGGATATCAGCTGTAGCAGCTATTTAAATAATTATTTTTACAAATAAAAAACATTAAAATATATTCAAGAGTTACCATAATATGTGTGCAAATTTTTGCATTAATAGCTGAAAAGGTTATCTCAAGAAAAATTCTTGAAAAATCAACTTTTTTGTGTCTCCTGACCACAATTTTTCGGATTTTTTTTTACGAAATTTATAAAAGTGATTATTTTCAACTATTAGGATATAAAAGTACATAACTTGAACAAGTTGTAAAAACATTTTTTTTATTAGCTTTTATTTTTATTTAAACGCGTTTTTCTGATTTCTATATTTTTGACTCCGGTAGGCATGATTTCTCGAAAACTAATAGTCCAATTTTACTGAAATTTTCCACACTTCTTCCACATAGTCTTAGACTTGTACTTGAACGAAGGATTTTTAATTTCGTTCATTACAAGCCGTTTTACTAGTAGAAAATCACCAAAATATAAAAAAATGTTCACAGCAATTTAAAAAAAAATCAGTTTTTTGTTATAAAACGTTGTCAAAAATTCAAACATATTTTTTTTTTTTTTCAAATCCTTCATCCAAGTATTAGTCATATGCATCTACTAATAAAAAAAATTTGGCTTTTTGATTTTAAATAAGCCTATCTCGAGATATTCTGCGCCTACGGTAAAAACTCATCGATTTTCGTAAACCAGCTGTCAATAGCTCAATTTTCATTGTTTTTTTCATGAAAATTTGTTTACAACTTTCATGTACTTTTATATCCTAATAGTTGAAGTAAATCAGTTTTATAAATTTCGTTAAACAAAATCCGAAAAATTGTGATGTTTTTTGGAATTCAAACCCCACGTTAAGGAAAGTGAATCTCAGTTTGTTGTTAAGGTACCTATCTGGCCATCATGGGCTAAAATACCACCTATGTGAGATAGGTCTGTCTAATGGCACGGAATATCACCAGTATCTTGTGTGCTTATTCTGCTGGAGAACGGTTAAGAAGAGACATCTTCAGTCAAAATAGATCTTTTGTTAAGAAACTTCTGGCGTTCCTTAGGGTAGCACATCGTCTTTTACTTTAACTCTTATTGTCCTAGTCTGTCCGTTTTTGTCCATCAATTTTAAGGTAGGACAACTTTGCTATTTATTTTTACAAAGTTCTGAAAATTCATTATTGGTTATTTTCAATTCATTTTTTCATTTCCTCTTTCAGGATATCACTTGGAAATTTAAAAAGAAAACAAAAAAAATACCGATTTTAAAAGAAAACTGATGTTTTTGATAGGAAAGAAGTTTTGGAAAAACCCAGAACCACAAAAACTCCGGCTCAAAATGTATGATTTTTATCATTGTGTGGTTATTAAACCACACCTAAAGTGAAGATTTCATAATATTTTATTATAATCTAAAATTTAGAAACCGCGTTCCAAATAACCTCCAGGAAACTACAGTTGCTTGGGTAAAACTTATTCTACTGATTTTCGAATTCTCAACCCTTACTCACCCCCTGTCACCCTTTTACACCACAAAGAAAAGGTTCTACTAGCTAGAATATAGGTATAAAAATTTGAAAATTTCATCCACATTAACCTTACATTAATTTTCAATTTTATATAGCGAATCCCGTGCATCTTCCGGTTTTCATCCCTTGTAACAACCAAAGCGGATGGGAATAATTTTTAACTCTAGCATAAGTATTGAGACTAGTATGTAAGACCATAAATTTCACTCTTATTTATTTTCAGAACTTAGATAACAAAAGAATAGAGGTTCTTATTCTCCTTATTATGTTTTTTCCCATTTTCACCTGCTTTCAAAAGCCAAAACCTTTTTTTCCAGAAATAAGAGGGCGTGTTAGCATAAAAATGTTGATTTTAAGGGTGGTTTCACAACCTTTTAATGATAAAAATCATACCTCTGGATTTAATAACTTTATTAATTGGACATTTTTTAGCCCAAGTTTTTGTGATTTTGACTTTTTCCAAAATTTGCCCTCAAAAATCAGTATTTTTTTTGTTAAATTCAAAAATACAATAGTAAGGGATGTTTTTTTCTTTAATTTTCAGGTGATATTTAAAAAAAAGCACTATTAAAAATACCCGGAAATGAATTTTCAGATTTTTTTACAAATAAATAACAAAGTTGTCCGAACTTAAAATTGAACGGACAAGAACGGATGGATTGGGACAATAAGGTTAAAGGGGTTTCAGCACAATACAGACCTTTTGGTTGCAGTGCCCACCATAAGGTAGTGATGACCCTTATGGTGGGCACTGCAACCAAAATTAATAATAATGCATTATAGAGTAAAGCATGACAAAGTGAACCTTCAATTTTTAATATGGTACTGAGTGCTACATATGTGGGTTTATTTTAGAAGACATAATTATTACACAAACTGCAATCATACAATATTTTTAGTCATAATTTTCGGTACTTGCTCCTGTAAATTATTGCAATCATAATTTCGCTTATATAAACTTAGGTCTTGCTGGCCAAGATTTTTTTCCGTGATGTGTGTTCGTTTCCGTACTTAAACTAATATTTTAGTACGAAATAAAATACTCTGCACTTGAGGCGAAATGAAACGTATATTAATGGAAAAACTTTAGTCCACCGAAAGGTGCTGAATTCGGTGCGCTTGGAGGAGTCTCGCAAGAAACTTGCCCCGGAGATGTTGTCGTTTCACTTTTAATGTGTTTATAGGACACAGAAAATTCCTATCATTCAAACTTTTAAGGTGAATCCCTAAAAGAATTTGTGCAAGTTCTGGTGGATAGTTGTGAACAGCCAAAAGTACGCCCAGTGCTAAAAGTTTGAAATCATAAATACCATAGTCCTATCTAGAGGATAATACCTTCTCTGAACTGGGTCATAAGTGCATGCTGGGGTGAATCTAAATGGCGTACAAACTAAAAGTCAGGCGGTAAAGCTTAACAAACTTAAAGTCATTCTGGCAACTGCCACCCTTTAACAACTCATTATGGCTTAGCTGTGCGAGTGCAAATGGCCCAAAAGAAGTTATTATTGGTAATCAAAAGAGAATGATCGCTTGACATTTGACGATTTCTTTCAAAACTTTTAATCCACACCTACATAATCTTAGCCTCTCTTCCGTTGATTCGTTCGACACACTGCATTCAAACACCATCGCAAATACCGGATACACAGTGAATTTTCACGCGATGTTCTAAGACGCTGCAGGAACTATTTAAAGTTTGTAAACATAAAAATAAACTTTAAACTCAGTTAACCCAACTTTTAGTTCTCAGCAGAATCCAATATGATTTTGTTAGAGCTCAACCATTCGCTTAGAGCACAACGCTATCTAGTATTCTGCAAATTTAATGAAAAGCACTGCAAACAAAGAAATCCATGAAAATTTTAATAAATTAATTTATGGAAAAATAAGCTTTCTAGTGGAATAGAAGAGAATTCAAACTTCTGCTCCAGTAGAAAGACCGGCAGTTCTAATTGATTGTCGGAGTTAAAAGTTAACTAAATTCTTGTATAGTTCAATTAGAACCCTTTTTAATCAACAAATTTCCTGGATTACCAATTTAATTATAATTTTACATTAGCTAACAAATATTTCTGCTGTATTTACTTGTACTTAATTCGATAAAAGGACTATGTTTTTTATAAGTTTTTGATATCTGATTGATTACTTAAAACAAAGCTTTTTGCAATTTCATATAATACCTGTGAAACTGTATGAAAACCAAGCAAACACCTGTTAAAATAAGCCATTACAAATTCGATTGCAAAACTGTTCAGCGACGCGACGCTTGGATTGATTCGATTATTTACCTCGTCAATAATTCAATAATCAAGCATTAACTCAGAATAATCTCATTAAATATTATTACAGTTTACTACTATTTGTCAGATAATATTATATTTTACTGAAAATATACATATATAGTATACTCGATATTTACGGAACTTTACATGATGCTAATGGTCATAATACACATATTTATTGCCAAACACTTTCATTAATTATTCAATTACTTCAACATAAGTACTCTTAATGCAATAAAATTATCGCAACTCGCGTACGCTAATTTAATGAGATAAAATCACACACATTTTTCATGTTTATATACAAACCTTTTAAAAGTGTAAATATTTTGATATATTACGCAATCACAATCAAACATTACAAATGAAAAGTTGTTTCAAAAATATTAAAATTGATAAATTATGGCGTCTTTGTTTGGTAACACGAAATATCGATGAAACTCCCTCTTTTTATATTTTTCATATTTTGCTTGCCCTAGGCAAATATATTCCCGAAAATACCCAAGAAAATCATCAAAATCTCCTTCATAATCCAACAAAATTGAATCAATCAATCATCGGAATAAAATTTTCTTAAATTTAATCTCTGGAATATTTTTGGGTGGTCACAGAATCGTTATCCGAAGAAAATTGACTGATCACCTGTTCTTTTGTTCTTTTTATGCGGTGACAATTTCTGTCAAGGGTAATCATCAATCAAAGGCTCTAATACCTCCATTTCATTTATTAAAATCACTTCCGCAGCAATCCATTTCCGTTCCGTGTCTTACGAAAAATTTTGTAGGGCATAAAACAAATTAATAAATCGATATTTGATAGACGCGACTTTCAGCGAATAAATAAAATGGTTTAGACTTGCTGATACTCACGTATACATTTAATAGAAAAAACTTTTTAGTCGACATTTTTGGAAATTAAAATGTAAAATACGTTAGATTGAATGGAGCGCAGGAATATAAAACAAAAAAATTAATACTAAAGAAACATTGTCCTCTATTTCTTACAACATATTGTATATAATAATTATTCAATTTTCCAACAAACAACCCTTATGATGACAATGAGAGGTCGTACATATATATAAAAGTTTGGCTTTCGGCTGGTTTCTTTTTCAAAGTTCAATAAAATAAACATTTTTCAATATTTTTTCGAATTTTGTTGATTTATTGACAGCAGTTAACTTTCCGATTATTTATGGAATATGATTTCGTAAATGACTGCCTCGGCGTATTTAGCATTAGCCCATCCCATCAACTAAATTTTGCAGCACATTTTCATTTCGGTTTTAGATCCTATTTCACGAATAGATTCATTAATATTGTGTTTAAATGCCTGCATCATTTCTACGGGAATAATCCTGGATCTTTATGAAAAATTCTCCTCAGGTTAGTGCTACTAGTGTTCAGTTGCTGAGATCTGTAGTGAGTTGAGATTCTTGAATTTACGTGCACATTTTCAGCAACATCAGCAATATTCTCAGCTAAGCGCACAGAGCGAACACAAACTTTCTTTAGAAACTTGCGTACAGCAAGCGAGATTCGTGCATTATTTCAACCGAAATTTCTTTTAAAAATTCGCATTGTTTCGGCCACAAATCACACTCAATTTGGAAAAAAATTTTCATTGTTTTCCAATGTTATTGAAGTGTAAATAGATTCATTTTGAACTCCGAAGACATGCTACTGTGTTTCTGTCTACTTTTTGAGCACGAAAGATCTTCTTTTGTCAAAATAATATGTAATTTAAAATGAAACCATCAGATGGCCCACTCTATATATGAAGATATTTTTTGCACAATTTATCATTCGTTTCGTAACTTTAAGAATACGAGTCAGACATGCATAAATTAATTCTACTTTCCATAAACAGCAACGGCTTCTAATGTTTTGTATCTTAGGTACTATATATCAAAAGTAAAAAATTATTTATTAATTCATTTAATAATCTTTATTAAACATTACTTCTCATGCGGTGGTTAAAAAAAATAATATATTTTCTAGTTAAACTAGGATAGAAGAAGATAGTGTAGATACTTTTTAATGAAACAATGTTTTCGCAATTATATATTATAAAACTTGTTAAAAATGAGCGACTTTGAACAAGCGTGCAAAAGATATCTTCGAATCACACTTTTGAACAATTTATTCACAAAATATTATGCAGAGGTACAACTTTGTATTTTCTAATTAAAAAAGAAAATAAAGATACCGGAAAAAAATAGAAAACAAAACTTCTAGTGGATTTTCAAAAAACCAAGGATAAAAATAATCCACTTTATAGGACAATGTCCAAGAAGTTCTCCCAAATGAAGACATTTCAAGGGATAAAGTAAAATACTCTCCCTACTTAATGTGGGGCACTGAGTTTTATTGCGATCTACGATAAAATTATCTTGGCTTTACCTTGAGGAAGTCTGCCATTCTTTACGAGGACTTACTACCTTGAAGATTTTATTGAAGTAACTTCATTTAATTACCACTCAAAATCTTGGGGCAGTACAAGTGGCGCAGCACTCAGCGAAGTCACCTCTTTTGCCTGGCGCTTTTAATCTGTTCCTTGCAACTTGGGCGAGATGGCCAAGATGGTTTAAAATAAAAATTTCCTTTACAACTTAAGGGACGTCAATGATGCGTGACTTAATTACGAGGTAAATCGAGATATCCTAAATCGTTGGACCAGATGACGCTTCTGTACTGAAAATGGAATGGTGTTTCGTTCTGGCGTGTAAAAAAAAAAGGATTTACGGTGGGGGTCAGCGGTCCAATCACCCTACAATATGGAACAAAATGAGACCGGGGACGACAAACCGAAATCTCATCAAGTGTTTGATTAAACACCTTTTATATTTCCCACCAGCCTGTCCTCAGCCCGTCCCTGGCTTTGGGGCTCGGCTTGCGTCAAATTAAAAACCAGCGACCGTAGAGAAGCGCTCACCTCACCTCAGTGCGGACACGTATTATCTGGGCTGCTATAAATTTTCCGGAATCGACAGCTTTAAGGTGAGGATCTCTGTCGAATTATGGTGTTTTGGGCAAATACGCAGGCACTGTGCGAATAATCCATTGAAAACTTATAAATCTTGTACGGGATCCCATTGATTTATTAGACCGACCACGAAGACACGTGTAATACATGCTTCTGTACACCTTTCGATGTTCGAGGCATATGTACCATTTATTCTGCGGAATTACGACAGGCACAAAATCAAATTGACTTCAATCGATATGTACATATGTCTGGTTTTCCAGCTTCGGTTAGACCGTCGTTATACGCGCAGCCAAACAGACTTTAACAGACTTTAAGAAATTTTAATGACACCTGAGCAAGTTCTGTCATTCGTGAAACATGTTGCCCGTCTCGTCGCATGGCAGAGCATGAAGGACGGCAGCTTTGTATATATCACCTTTCGTGTTTTAAATTCAGACACTGTCTGAGCCCTGTCTTCCGTCAACCATAAATCTAACCTAAAATCGTTTTGGTTGCTCGTTCGCCACGACCACTTAATCCTTTCACCAACGAAAAAGGAAGTTGCACTAGTCCGCAGCCTATTTATATACATACATATATACTCCGGTAGAAATATGTAAACAATTTTATTTATTTCCTCAAAGTGAGTGTTAATGTCGTGCAAAGGGCGTTTTGCGGAATTAAAGAATACCAACCGAGCCAAGTTAATAGGCGGTAACCGAGCCCCTTCTGAAATTCCGGGATTAGGGACCCCATCCGGCTCATATATGTGCTACGACCGTCTCTTATACGCCCCAAAACAAACCCACCACAAATTTATTATGTACCTGATAAAGATGGGCATCACCAACAAATTTTCCGGGAAGAAGGTATTCGTATGCCGCCCGGATGTTTAGTCATGTGCACGGAAATATATTGTATACTAGCTCCAGAAGAATCTCCTCGGCTGGAATCCGGCAAATGTATCCTTTCGGGCAGACCCAAAGAAGTGCGGCAGGCCGAGAGTCACACGTTCCGGTTTGGACATAAATTCCAAGTCCTGCATGTTGACGATATTTGCATTACATTTTTATGCTCTCGGAAAAGTTTGCTTCGCTGGGGAAAGCGGCAGGTTACAGGTTAGGCACAGGTAGTTTTATGTATGTGTGTAAATGAAGACTGGACAAACTTTTCCGAAACTACTTCGCACGTACTCGAGCTACTTCAGTTCAGAAGATTTTTTTTAGGTGCACTGTTTTATGTATTATTAATGTACTCAACATGGCAGGTAGAGAATTTTAATATTAAAACTTCCTATTCAGACATAGGTCTCTCAGGTCTGTGGAAAAATTACAATCGCATAGTATTTGTAATAGCGATTATGATTTGATTTGTAAGATCCTCTACGAAGACCAGATAAAGCACTTGGTTTATTCGTTGACTAGTTTCTATACAGGGTGATTTGTAACTAAATGTTTCTATGAAGTGTCCTTATGAACATTTGGTAGATAAACCAAAAATCGCGATTGAAAATTTTATGTTCTTGAATAGAGTTGCTTTCACATAAATCGTTATGACATTTTTCAAAGATACTATAGGACACTAAATTAGACTGCGTTCGAAAGCAGGCATTTTTCAACTACCCAAAAATTCTTTGTTAATAGCACAATTGAGTTAACAGGAACTTTTTAAAATGTGCATAAGAATGAGATAAATTTCTAGTAGTAAGTTAGTGGCAGGCGTACTATATACATATTTGAAAATTAATAATAAAAATAATCAAAGCAGATGGATTCTAAGAAAAGGAATATAACCGAAGAAAAGAACTAATATTAAAAGTGAATAAAAAGATACATGCATGCAAATTAAAGATAGGTGTCGTTATTTTCAGTATTTTAAAATTATTCTAAGATGTAGGCGTAGACTATTCGAGAATCAGGCACTATGAATAAAAGAGGTACAGGAACTATTAATAAAGTAGTTATGACTAGGGACCAATAGCAAGCACCTGAACATCTGTATTGACAACATTGATACATGATCCGATCTCTTTAGCCCTAAAATTTATGTTGAATTAAGCTTTCGTCAGAAAGAACTTTCAGTATTACAATAAACACAATTCCTATACTTAATAATAGGTATAATCAACGCCTTGACAAACCACTCACATAATGGTATAATAATGAGGTATATTCTGCATGTAGCCACAAATTTTCTAAATTACCGTAAACCTTTGAGATGATTGAATTTACGTGATTTATCCATAATAATGTACTATCCATGTGCATCCCCAAATAACAACTTGGTTATATTCGATAACAGTGCCATTTAAGTACAATGGAAATGGAAATTTTCCTTCGGCATTAGTTTATTTTTGATTGACCATAAGACTACTCGAAATAAATCTCCATTGAATTTAGAGATATTTGCTGAGGCAATGCTCAAGACAGAAATAACCAGATATCATCAGCATAGAGCAAAAATAAGCAATATTTGCGAACAAGAACAATATCATTTACATACAGCAGAATTAAGAAAGAACTTAGGATGGATTCTTGCTGGACCCGTGAATTTAAGGATAATAAAGTAGAGAATTCTAGATTTACCGCCGTCAGGTTAAAATTAAACCCCGTTATCAATTTCTGATACAATATATTGAAGTCAATAGAATCAAAGATCTTGGGAAAATTCAATAAGAAATAAAGAGATGGCAAATTAGGTCCTCAAAATATTTGTATCCAATATAATATATCACGTGGGGTAACATTTAAAAGAGATTGTTATATGGAAATCAAAAATATGTTTTTTCCCAATTTTAAAAATATATTCAAAAGATATGCGAAATTAGAGCATTACCCATTTGCCTTATTTGTGAAACAACTGGATCTTAAATTTTAAAAAAATCAGGGAATATAACACCTAACTTGAAGCTTACAGAAAAATTATAACGAAAGTTCTAGGTTTTATAGATGTCTAAAAATTCTAGTACATGTAGTATGGAACCCTCTGCGCGCTAGAAGAAACTTGCACTTGACCGGTTTTCTTATACATTTCGAAATAACGATGTTTATGCCTACTCTCCAATGAGCAAGCCAACCACGATCCAACCAACCAAAGTGCTGCTACCTTTTCCTTCTCATTGTAAAATAAATCTCCGTCTCGCTTGTGTTTTGGTTGGCATGCTCTAGCTTTTCGTTCGTATTGGTTAAACGATTTGAATGGCCACATGAAATTCAGCGGATTTATAGTAGTGGTTCTGAGCCTAGCTACATATTCAGTACTGCCAAAATGTCAAATCTTAAGAAATAATTGAGGTTAAGTGTCAGAAAAAAATTGCCGCCAAAAGTGAAGAAGCATTTTTAAGTGGAAATTGGAGTGTTAAGTAAAAAAGGATGAAATTTATAAACATCCTTGTTCATAAATTACGAAATATAAATTTCTTCCTGTTTCATTTCACTACCGATTTAAACAAGCAGAACGTTTTACATCTAACATCTACATTGATAAAGATGTGTACGAACGCATTTTGTCAGTGGACTGATAAGTGGTTGGTTTGTGGTTAGCTTGCTCATTGGAGAGTAGGCATTAAGCTCCACAAATCGTGTGCTTGAAACTTTATCTGAAATTATCAGCATTTTAAAATACTTTCTTCATCTTCATCAAACAAAAAATTCTGAAGGTTATCAATTCTCTACCCCGAGGCAGCATAATACTTCGTTAAGAAAATTAAATTTTCTACACATATTTGTCTCGTTCATTTAAAATTCAAATTATCAACAACAACAACACTTAATGTTTTGAACAGTCGTCGGAGTTTGTTGTTTTGCTGATCCCTTGAGCAGAAATTCAAGGCTCTATGCAAAGTATACGCACAATTAATTAGACTCTACGCTTCACAGGGATTATTCCATTCGAGATGAAACTAATGGCGTGTTAAAATGCTCACCTCTGACTCTAAACAATTCTTCCAAATACAAAAAGAGAGTTGCTATTAAAGTAAGTAACCACCACCCAGTAAAAACTATTCCAAACTTTAATTGGCATTCACAAATGAATTTTCTGAAATTTACATATACAATCAATTTAATTTCAATTATTGGGAATTGCACACGCACGCAAACTATGGTTTCCTTAAAGTTGCATCACAATATCGAATTGTCACTTTCCTCTTCATTTTTAAATTAATCTAATTAGGTATTATAAATTGTAATTCCTTTTGGAATCTTGTTTAAAAATATTTAAATGCCCATCGACATAATGAATGCTAAACAGTGGAATATTAACAAAGCAATATAAGTCTCATTAAGCTAATGAAACGGACTAACTTTTTGTTTACCTAAAAAAAAGTTCAGCATAATTTATAAAATCAGGCTGTTCAACAACTTTCAAATTAGTAAACTGATTTAATGAAACGTAAAAATCGAAATAATGAACATTTCAACGCTTGTTTTTTTTTTTTTTTTTTTTAAATTAAATATTCCCACAGTGGTAATGGTTAACACAAATGATTTAATTATTTTGGCGACCGAATGAATAATTCTACGGACTCGTAAACCAGGTCATAAAATTTGCACGTAAAATGGTAATAAACAAAATGGCTGGCCACCTATAAAAATTGCTGAATGCGCTAATAAAGAGTTTAATCTGTTTTAGCTTCACAGGACATGCAGAGCATAGCGCAATCATGTTGAATAAAAAGATATTATAATGAGTGAATGATGGGCACTTTCCTACAATTTTTCATTTAAACACTTTTCCAGGATTTCACGCGACACTGATTAATTGCATGAATTGTAGTGATGCATCTTTGAATTTATGTCTATACTCATAGTTAATCAATGAAAAATTAAGTACATGTTCGCTAACACCGATTGAATAACCTAAGCACATATTCACACGTTTTAAACTCTAAAAAATAATTGAGGAATTTTATAACGATAAACGTCGGTACAAAATTTGCCAACGTTAAAAGTTTCAAATTTACAGCGAAGTATATTAAGGATACAGCAATATGTATAATCTTTTTTACTGAATGTAAATATTCGCCCGAGGATTTGCATTCAGTACTTGTACAAATACTTCTCTATTGGGTAAAGAAATTTTATAAAAACTGAATTTACAACGCGAAAGATTAAAAATGTGCTTAGTAATATTCGTAATAAGAGTATATATTAAAATTTAGATTTATTTGTCTGCATTGTAATATTACTCCTATATGAAGCAAAACTACTACTTACTACCTTTTAAATGAGACTCAAAAGGAGTAGCATGGAATATGTCAATGATATTAAGATTAAATTAAATTTTCTTAAATAGCAGCGCTATAGCTTTGCAAAACTAAGTAAAAATAATATGAAATAGTCTGCAAGGCTCTAGTCTAGATTTTATTTAATTAAGAAAATTATAATTCATCACAAGAACTATAAAAAATTTGAAGAGCTATTTTATGTTATATATCTGTATATAAAGGTATAACTCTTAAATGAGCTCTCAATTGTTATAAGTGTCAATTTCTTTTTTAATCGGTAACGTCTAATAAATCATCATAAAAAAATTTTTCCACAGCAATGATTCCAAATAATTGATTAGAGAGTTAATTTTATGGATCGAATAATCACCCATCAGAGCGGTACAGAGCCAATGATCCACGACTTTTCGTTTCTAAAACTTCGGAACATTGAAGTTGACGGCTTGTGGTTTCAACCCGACGGCGATATGTGCCATACAGCGACCAAAATAATAGATTTATTGAAAAAACAATTTGGCAAAAATCTTACTCTCGTACGATGAACGTAGTAAAATTGAAAGCGAGTTAAATCGAGAATGCAATATTGCAAGCATAATGTCACTTCTCACACAATTTAAATTTTCGCTTTTGCAAAGGGACAGTATTCAATTTTACTACGATTATGCATTCAATTTTCCCACTAGTATTATATTTTTTTTCCACAATGCCTAACTGCATTGAATATTGCAAAATCAATGACGAAAATTGCGCAATTCCACTTTTTTTAAATTTAGACGAAATACGTATTTTTAATGAAAGATTGTAAATTTACTACACACATGTTGTAAGAAAATTCAAATTCTAATTATGCCTTATTAGGTGGCCTGTGGGCAGTTGCGCAAACTATTTCTTATGAGGTGAGACTAGCTCTTGTACTCGAATGTTTTTAGAATGTAACTTTTAATATTTTGACGGCTTTAATTATATCAATTTTCGGATTTTTATTTAATATTTAAAACTTATTTCAATTTTCAACCTGGCTGCTTCATATATACATATATTTTTATTTAAAAATTGTAGGGGAGAGGGTGGCAAGATGGGGTACTTAAGGTTTGAAGATCAATAAAAGAAAACTTAACGTAGTGAGACAATCATATTTATGTTTTAATTAACAACTATATATTACTCTTCTAATATTTGCTGAAATTAGGAACTTTTAATTATACATTTTAGAAAAAAAAATTAAAATAAAAATAAAGGTTTTTTGCCCCGTCTTGCCCCATGGTGCTGGTAAGATGGGGTACCCCCCTGAGGTAAGATGGGGTAATGAGAATTATCAGAGAGAATGATGATTATTTCGACTGGCACAGCTCGCAGACCTGGAAGGCTTCGTCATCATCATTGTCGATTCCTGCACAGCTATTATGTGACCATTTTCCACAATTTGAGCATGATATCCACTCTTCAATGGAAGAGGAATATACAGGTAACCCCCGTATAACACGGCACTTCTATAGCACGGATTCACTCTAACACGATTCGGGAATTGGGACCATCCCCGTATAACACGGCACTTCTATAGCACGGATTCACTCTAATACGGTTCGAAAATTGGGACCATCCCCGTATAACACGGAGGGGAAGGTTTTGACGATATGACTGCACACGATATCCAAGAATTACTGGTGGAAGAAGAAATTAATGAAGCAGGTTTGGTAGAAATGATATCAGGAATCCATGATAACTCAGAGGATGATAACATAGGTGAAGACGAAGAAGTTAAAAAGTTTACTCTACAAAGCATAAAAAAAGGCCTAGGCTTAGCCGAACAGTTAGAGTCATATTTCTTAAATGAAGATCCTTCAAATGAAAGGAGCACAAAGTTTAAAAGAGAACTTCATTAGTGCTTAGCACCATATAAGGAAATTTATAAAGATCTTTTAACTAAAAGCGAGCAACCTAAAATAACAGATTTTTTGCAAAAGGTAGAGCATGGATCTGAAGATAATACAGAAAAATGCTCAGAGGATGAGGATATCTTGCCAAAAAGAAAACGCCCGCGTTTAATAGTGCTTAGTGATGACCAAGAAAACATTGTTTAACTCATATTAATATGTATTACTTCTTAAGAAAATTTTAATAAAGATATTTATCTTTATTATGAAAATATAATAGCATGTTTTTTTAATTTTTGGAACCTAACCCCTCTTTTCGTATCAGTCCTTTGTTTCGTATAACACGGATTCGCATAACACGGCAATTTTTTGGAACGTAACTACCGTGTTATACGGGGGTTACCTGTACTTCCATACAATACATAAATGGCGTGTAGTCATTACCCCATCTTGCCTACTGTGCCATTTTCTAATAATAATTAAAACAAAAAAGAAACAGTCGGCAATCTCAAGGAAACAAAATGTTTACCTTATTGTAGGTTAGTTTAAGCGTCAATATCAGTAACACCTCACCAGCTAGTATTATTTAACAAACCACAGTCACGTGTCAAACTGGAAGAAAATGTGATAAGCACTTTGCAGTAAAACAGTTTTTTTAGACTATTTCGCCACGCGTACACTTGCGAACAAATAATGGTAGGACAACTGACAGGTGTCATGGCGGCGCATCGAACGATGCATGAACGAGCGTGATTGGTCAGTTTAAACTGTGAATTTCGCTGGGTACCCCGTCTTACCCGCTACCCCGTCTTACCCCCCTCTCCCCTATAACAAATATGAAATATGAAGTTTTCTTGCAATTAATGTAATATCGGAATTCTGGTATTAAAAATAAATTCATCTTAAGTATTTTATAAATATTGATTTGCCTTCCTAGAAAATTGTCTGTAAGTGCTTAATTCGGAGTTGTGTACTTGCTTCATTAAAATGTTTCACAAATATACATCATCCGGGGAAGTAAAATTAAAAAGCGGAAAACAGAGTAAATTGCGCTCACCCATAACTTGTTCATTGAGCAAAAACGGTGCAAAGTCATAACGTCATAACATGGAGATTCAAAGTTAATGCAGCACTTTGCAGCATCGAGCGCGGGTCGTTTATCACCCTTCAAAGCTCCTTAAATTGCACTCAGGGTGCTCTTTACAACATTATCTTTTCTTGACGTGCACAATTTCGTTTGCTGGATACATTCCGCCCTGTACCCGAAACTTTTTAGGAATATTATGCTGGAAGCGTTACTCAAGCAAAAATTGGCTTCTAACTCTGGAAGATGACGTGCTCTCGACAAATTTGAAAACTGTAAGGACTAACCGTCTCACTAATTTAAACAGAATTGCAACGAATAGTTCCGGCCTTTAAAGGATTTAGTTCCATAACTTCGTAACTGTTAGAAATAATTCAAATTAATTAAATTTAGAGAGTGTTCAGTAATTTACCATTTTGTTGCAAACAATAAAAATATAGGCAGAGAGTATAATATGCTGGATATAATATCGCAGTAACATATTAAGATGGTTAAAAAACAAAAGCCAAATAATTTCATTAAGTTTATTAATATTTTATATTATCATTAGTTATAATATATGTACAAAGTACTAGAATATAAAGCTGTGGAAAATAAAATTAATTTATACCAGAACCTTAAGAAGTGCTATAACACAAAACAGTTATTTCGTAGGTGAGTTTGAATAATATTAATAAAAATAATATAAAAATGTTATTGCTTATTTTGAGGTTTGTTGTTCATTTCCTGCTAATATTCATAATCCCATGCATTTGTTATAATTAAAAATTCCTAAAAATCTAGAAAAATCCGGGATAATCGCCTTTAATGGAGGTTTTTGCTAAGAAGTACATACTTAAATGGTAATAAGTAAAATAAAATATCCAATTAAAAGTAAACTTTTAAAAAAACACACAAAAGTTTCTTTTAACTTAAATGATTTAAAAAGGAGAAATTATTTTTGTCAAAATCACAAATATATTAAATCCCAAAGGACTTTCAAGAAAGATAAGGGCTGATGGTATCATTGTCGTGTATTTCTGCCGAAACGACATATCCAAAATTTCAGCTTTTTGGATAAGGGAAAATGTAATCAAATCTATTTGCAAGATTTTATTAAGAACAGAAAGACAGGCAGATTAGGTTGAATAAAAACTTGTAATAATACACTTATTGTTAGTTTGGAAAACAAATTTTAATTTAATATATCTGTATTTTACAAAACTTAATCAAAATTATTGTATTTTTCAATCTCTTCAAATACTATAAGGTATAAGCTTTACAAGTTGAATATACAGGGTGCCCAATAGGAAATTGCGAAAACTAATTACCATTACCATTAATTTAAAAATATAGTGAAAAACATGAATTATTAATAATATATATTTTTGAAATGTGAACCATCTGAATTTCCTGCATTTCTTTGAATCTTCTGTCGCCGGAGAGAAGTACAAAGGGATGTTAGAGACCAAATCCTTTCTCATGCGAAAAAGAAAAGCCGCGTTAAATCTTTTGTTTTTTTTTATTCAAGACGGAGCAGCACCTCATCGCACACAAGAAGTATCATCAATAAATTTTATGGCGATCGAGTTATTGGCCTAGGGTACCCACGCTTTGCTAGGGGAAAAGGAATAGAATAGCCACCTTACTCGTCAGATCTCACTTAATGTGATTTCTTTTTATGGGGCTACATTAAAGATCTCTGCTATGAAAATAAATATGATAATCCAATAATCCAAAAAACCAAAAATAGTCCAAAAAATTCTGAAAAATTACATGTTTTTCTTGGCTAATTATAAGCACTTTTTGTCATATAAATTGTTTTTGTAAAGTTGATCCTTTTCGTATAAAAAAATCGCGAAGTTTTTTATTACATTGCTGTACAAAATGTCCAATTTGCAAAAACCAAAGCAAAACAAAAAATTCAATACCATGGTTTGAGAAAGTGTAGACATTCGGACCGCGATTTCTGGTGGTTATATTAGCATTCAATAGCAGCAACAACAAGATAATCGACTTTGAGACGAAAAATGACCAAAAAAAATCGGCACTTTTTTGAAAAAACCCAAAAAATAATAGGGTTTTTGAAGTTTTTATGCAAAACAAATGAACGATTCTGAAAGAGCACCCCCAAGAACCCCTTATACACGAATTTGGAGGAAATTCGCCGCAATTTGCTATTCGAATCGTACAATTAAACTTGCGTGCACAAAATCCTCGTTTTGCGCATTAATGGGTTAATCATAGTACTAACAATATAACAGTAATGACGAGATATCTTACGGAAAGTAACTTTTATACATTTAACTACAGTAACTATTGGATTACAATGGAAGATAATTATTTTTATTGTATCGGAATTATTTTTCTTATTATTTTTCAGAACATTTTTTCACAGAAATTTATCTCAAAATATTGAATTGGGAACCATGTGATCCGCTCAAGGAATTATACCCTTTAATTAAGTGTGCAATTAAATATTGTTTATTCCGAATAAATAATTAGAATTAGAATTTTATTTACATTGACTTTGAATATTGCGAGAAAAACATGTAAGAGGAAACAATTCCACCTTATTAATTTTTTCTCCTAATTTTGCAGGCTTTCTGTAGATCATGGAGCGGATAAATACATATATTTTTATTTCCGCATTACCATCATTTGGTATGTACTTAAAAAGCCACCAGTATTCATTTATTTTGAAAAAATAATTCATTTTCCTATTTTCGAGTGTCAATTTCGTGATTTTCGCCACTTTGCGACAAAAATATTGCTTGTACGTTTTATGGATAGCAGAATTGTCCACATAAAAAGCCACCGGCAGTAAAGGGCTACTTAAAGCTCATCTTGGATAGGCAATTAGCAGTCGATAGCGCAACAATGAAGAGCCGCTCTGATCTGGCAGTGCCGTCAAGTGGCCGTAAAAAGGCAAAAGTTTCACGCGGAGGGCTCTAAATCACAATTAAGCACTTGGCGAGGCAATAAATAACCACAAGGGTTACTAACTGCGAGAGAAAAACCCCTAACTCCGGGAACATGTGGTACGCACCGCAACCGGCGCGGCTCGGCGCGGCACGGCACCCGGAAAAGCGGCTAAACCCTGGGCTCTCCTCTTAACTAATTTCAGCCAGGATTAGAGGCTTCTTATCTCCGAATTGTAGGCGGCTGAACGGCGTTTATCACGGGGCTTTATGAGTTATTGGCGCTATCGCGATCTGCTTCGTTAATTTATTCATTCGATTTGACTGATTTATCGCTGGAGCAGGGGCGACATTTGTCAGTTTTGCCCACCCAAATTTGTTTGTTCTAGCGGAAAAATTTAATTGTTTCTGGAAATTGCCCTTTGAGACCGCACCGCTATTTTGCCGACTCGCTGGTTTTAATTGAAATTGGAGAGATAAGTCACTTTAAGGGTCCCTGCTTTGCATTCCACAAGACTGCGGTACTGGATTTTCAACAGAAGAATTTAAACAAAAATGTCCTTTAAATGGCTTGTTAGGTTGCCTTTCTCCAATTGGGAGTGCTATGAATTTCGTTGTAAAAATTTTTGAATTTATTGAATATTTTCCTCGTACAAATTCTTCAATTCGGTAAAACTTTTCCTTGCCCAAAATAATCACTTTAACAGAAATTTTCCTTGTACAAAATAAACATTTTTCATGTGCAAAATGTTGAATTAAGTAAACATTTTCCTTACACAAAATGTTCAATTTAGTAAATATTTTCCTTCTATAAAATATTCAATTAGTAAGTAAAACCGGAATTTTAAAAACAGAATTTTGAAAAAATGGAATTTCAAAACACGCGAAAAACAGAAGCAAAAGTTTAAAAAAAAAGGATTTTGAATAGTAATATTTTGTCCCCAACCCCTATAATTTATTTTTTAATAGTTTCATGAAATTAACTCTAATTAATAAAAAAAAAAATAATATTAGGTATATAGCGATTAGTTAGTAAATTTCGAAACTTTAATCGTTCGATAGCAAAGGTTGCCATACAAAATGTCTACACCCGTAACATGTAAGCTTAACAAGTATTAATTTGCAAATCAAAAGTAATCAGCAACTCTTAAGATTAGTCAAAATGATTGCGAAAACTTCCCTAAAATATTTTTCTTCGAGTTTTCCTCCGGCAAATTTTTTGGTACAATGCTGGAATATGATTCAATGAATACAATAATATTTTCGAATGTATTTGTGTAAATTTATGGCTAACAAAATAAATGAAATTTTATCTACTTTGGTACTTTCTTAACATGCTTTAACTTATACAACTTATGAAAAACACTATGTTATCTTTTGATAAAAAAAACTTTTCAGCCGTTCAATGTAAGCACGAGTTTCAAACTTCGAATGGTCAAAATGTTGAAAAATGTTCAATTATTTCTTAATAACTGAAAGAATTTTGAAATTAGCAGCGCAACGTTTTATCGGACATAATAGAGTATGGTCGAAAAGACAAAGGACTTTGATATTTTTATAACGTATATTTTTCAAAATCTTAGTAAATAAATCTCAATCCGTAGAGTACTAAATGCATACAGGCAGTCCTGGCACAAACATTCTCATTCGAAATTGAAAAAAAATCGATTTTTTTTTTATATAAATATCTTCTAAAACATCACAGAAAGAAATTCAACATAGAAAAAAAGTTATATATATATTTGTAGCAGCACCTTACGGTTATCGTACCTTAAAATTATCGAATACAAACTTTAATCGCGTTTTTCTCGTAACTACGTTTTCTGAATTCGTAAGACAGATTTCTCAGGCTCTAATCATCCAATTTAAAGAAACCAAAAAACATTCAATTCCTCCTACAAAATATTAGGGAATATACCTCCATACAATCCATCCTTTATACGAGGGAGAATCCGTTTTGAATTTTGATTTGATTTTTTTTTAGGAAACTCAAAAAACGTCTCTACCGTTTTTTTAATGCGCCCTCTACCACCGCTAGATAAAAGCAAAAGTGGTCAAAACAAATTTTTTTTATGTTCTTCAAGTTATATACAATAACGTACAAAAAAACGTTTTTTCATAATTATCATTTTATTTTCAGTAAGTATTTTTTTCCAATTTCGAATGAGAATATCTGTTAGTTAGTTAGTTTCTGGAAATATGCGCCAGAAATCGAAACGACGTAACTCGGATAATTTTTGTTTATTCCATACATTTCCATATAAAATAAAGAAGTTAGCATCTAAAAGTGCTTTTAATCAGTCTTTTACAAAAATTATAATATTAATTGTCATATTAAATATAATATTTGGTAATTATTTGTACCATTAACCTCTAGAAACTGAAATAACGAGTCTAGCTCGTCATGAACTTTTTTGAGCAAATTATATTCTAATATGTGTAGATAACAAACATTGACGTAAATATAGTACTTATGTAGTATATGAAACAAATATTATTTTTATTAATAAGAAACTATAATTTGAGCAATAAAACCATACATTTATATATATTTTATTTTTTATTTTAATTTATATATATTTTATTTTTTAAGCCTGTGACATAACTCTGAACAAATGATGGTATATTGAAGAATGGTTTCAAAATATTGTTTGACGTAACTCGAAAGTCGAAACGTTATAACTCGAAGACTACCTGTATTTCGAATTTCGAACAACAGGAGAGAAAGATGAATGAAAATGAATATAAAACTTAAAATCTCAATTATGACAAACGAATTTAGTTCTTTTGATCGTGTATCATTAAAATAAGAAAGTTTGAAAATATGTTTAAAAAATCCGCCATGAATTACTCACAGTTTAACTTTTTAACAAACTTCATTTTATGTGCCCAGCATGAAGTTGTATCGTAATTCACAATATTTTTGACCAGTAAAAGTAGTCAAATGGCTAAAATGCTGCCATGTGAGAACCGTAATAAAATTCTGGACACATATTCACGATTTTATTTGTTGTCCTTCTTTGTGAAATATGTCATTTTGTTAAGCGAAAGAATCTTTTTACGAGCTCCGCTTCCCATAGGACCATTCCACATTAATATAATGTATACATGTATGTATGCGTAAACTGTAATGAGTGATGCTGTCTGTAAAATTCATTATGAAATCATAACTCTTCTTCCAGCATAAATCACATTGCAGGTATTTTATTTCAACGAGAAGTCTGTTATTTAAAAATTTCATAACTGCTACATATACACACCATCATTGCAAAAATGAACAACTAGAGCAGTTTTTATACGTGGAGACTGGACGGAAATTAACTATGGCTCAAACTTATGAAAAAAATAAGAAAAACTTTTTACGGAATAATATGAAATATCATTAGTTAAAATAATAAGTCTTTTACAGGTTATCTACCGATCCTAAGTCATGCTCTAATTTTGATTACTTATTCACTACTGTGATAAACACGCTTTACCAAAATTTTAATTAAGTCGTTGATATAGTCTTCTACCTCGAGACATTTCGCCCTATGAATTAAATAGAGAAATATCTCCTTTTTTTTAGTAGTATCTCACATTCATATGAATAAAGGTGATAGATAGCCAGCGAAAAGGAAAATGAATAAATTCTTAACTGTAGAGAAATTTCTCTGAAGTTGAAAGACTACTTACTTTTCTTATGAATAACAATTATGAATTTCTCCTCAACTTAAGAAGTCTCTCCTGTTTTTTAGAGTCACCTCATTTGGTTGCTCTAAGTCGTTTAGTATAGTTGAAATCACAAATGGCAAAAGTTATGAAACGTACCAAAGTTTACAAAACTTATAGAGATTCATGTAATGGTGTTTATAAGACCCTATAAAATGAAAAACACAATATACGGAGCATTTTCTACTGCAATCAAGTGAAACAAACGGGGAACGCTGAGTAATGAACAGAGAATGAGAATTTTTTCTGCGGTATTTGAGTGATCCAAATTTTCAAAGTGGTGTGCCAGAAGAGATACTATAGATCAAAGCATAGTTTCGATAGCATTTTTAGAAGTGATTGATTGCAAGTGATGCAAGAGCGCTATTGGAACCATAGAATGCACTTATGTCCTGATTAAAAAGCCAAACATACATAGGAACGAATACAACAACAGAAAACTGCAGAATTCGTGCAGGCCACCTGTAATGCTAAACAAGAATTCCTCAGTGTGGATGGCTCCTTTGCTGTGATGTGATAGTACTCATTGCATTTTAGGTGAAGTAACCTCTCAGTTGAAATTACGTTTTTTTATTCATAGTGAATAGAGAAATTGATCACCAGAAAAATAACTCTCTTTATATCTCATAAGTAATAACTCAGGGATAGTTTCTTAATTTTATTTATGTGGCCTATTGCGAACTTAATTTTCCTTGTCGCTGGTCATCAAGTTTATCCATATTATAGCCAGACACTGTGGCTATAAATTATCTTAAATGGTTATAGTTATCCTGAGATATGTTCTGAAATCAAATATATTATTCAGAAACTCCGTTTTGCCTTTTGAAACAGTCAAGAATGAAACTTTTTTTAATCAGAGCCAACTTTTTAATTAATTTTTTAACAACTCCAAAATTTTCCTCTTCGAATTCTGCCTACATTTTTATAAAAATTTGCCACTACAAGTAACCACAATATGAATATGAGACATTACTCTTAAAATGAGATGGTATTTCTCATTTTCACCATTTTATTCATTTGGCCCATTACATATGTATTTTTTAAATTTAAAAATATCTGCTGCTTTGCTAAAAGGGTTTCAGGTTGGACATGCAAATTGATTGCATATATATACTGACTTTATGACCGCTTTTGACAAGTTTTCCCATTACAGTATTCTCTTAAAAATTGATAAACTTGGTTTTCTAAAGCATATTATTTCTTGGATTCGTTGCTGCTTTTCTGGTAGAACTTATCAAGTTACATTTAAAAGTGTCAAATCTAGGATTTCTAGGCTACTTCTGGTGTTCCTCAGGAAAGTCACTTGGGTCCCTTACACTTTGTTTTGTTTATTGACGATATTACAAGTCTGACGAAACGTACTAACAGTACATTAATTCAACACGATCTAGACAATTTTCAGTCATGATGTTTACATAATAATCTGATCTAATTGACAAATGTAAGGTGATAACTTTTTGCAGATCCCGCAATTTCTTGCAATTTGACTATGTTTTATCGGACTGCACTCTTTCTTCGACGAGCTCAGTATGTCTTTGTTTTGGGTATTACAATGAATAGAAAACTTGAATCATATAAATTTTTCCGATACAATTCTATGCTTCCTGATTGCTTCTATTTTTCAGTTTTCCAGCTGTTCTACTTTTCATTCCCTTGAATAAGGAAGTCAAAAATCTTCAATATTATCAAGTGCATATCCATAACATTGTATCTGTCAGTGAAAAATCGTTAGATTTGTACTAAAAGATTTACCTTGGAAGAACCCGCTCATACTTTGAAAAAACGTCAGAAAGGCTCTGCGATGTCGTTTTCGTACACTAACTATGTATTAGTTGACAACAACGATTCTAATCCTTTAATCGATAAATTTCAGTTCAAAGTGCGTGATTACAACCTAAGAACATTGTCTTTAGTAAAAACTAATCTTTGTGGGTCTAACTATTTTAAGTTTGAACCTATTAATCGCATTCGTTTATATCTTAATAGTAATACTGATCAATTTTATGTTGCTATTAATAAAGTGCTTTGACAAATTCCATGTTTGTCTGCACTCACTAGTCATGTCTTCTTGATTTAACTAGTTGTAAACACTTTATTGTACGTTAATTTAATTTCAACTTGGCTGTTTCTGTCATATAAGTGTCTCGACTGCATGGTTCTGACTTTTTTCGACTAGCTCGATAACCATTTAGTAATGCATCTGTTCTTTGTTTTGCACTCCTTTCTGTTTTAATTAATTGCTGTTTTTATTCTGAATGCTGTATGTGATTACTGATGTATGTGGCTTCACACGTACATATACACTTGCCCTAGCGCTTGGACTAAGCTGATGGTTCTTTAGCCCTTAAGTGAAAATGACGAGTCTCGCCCGCAAAGATTTTCTGTGGCAAATTCGACTTTGATGGATTAGACACATCGGAAATTTAAAGATTTAAAAACCATATACGTTTCTTCTAACTAGTAATAAAAGAATATTATGATATTTATTATTATCATTACTTTATAACTCCACGCATAGATTTGCGCTAAATTTAATTGTGTGCACGCACATAATTCTTCGAAATAAAATCGTAAGTCAAAAGGTTAATGAAAGCGCATTTTATTTTATTTATTGCACATTCATCAATGATCTGATTACTACAATTATGTATTATACAATTTATGTACCATTATCTGCAATGACTATGACTAAAATTGTAAAACTTCCTTATTATTGACCGCGTCTTCCAGGTTGGACTCTATACACTTAGTTTTCTGTCGAAACATGAATAAAGGTATCTGTTGAAAAAATTCGAATCGAATAAAGGTGACAAAGCTGTTACATACAAACGTCTATTTCACAGAGTTCCAGAAATTCGACTAAATTTTCTGAAAAGCTTAACCATTTCGATAACGTTGTCTTTAAGACCTAGTGACCGCCTGAAAAAAAGGTGATTTTTGGGATTTTTCTTAAAGACAACTACTGCATGGAATGTTTTAACATTTTAAGGATATATAGTAAATACATGATAATTTCCCAAGGCTCCAAAAAAGAAGTGCCCCCACTGCTGCAGTTATAGCGACCTTCACAGTGCGTGAAATCAAAAAAACCAAAAAGTCAAAATCAAAAAAAAATTATTTTTTTTTTTTCATAAAAATGCTTCTTAACATCACACAACCACTCTCCTACCGTTTTAAGAAATTCGTAAAAGAAAAAAAGTTATACCTATATTTGTAACAGTATCTCTACGCGTTTTATATGCAAAAATGATATAACAAAAACTTTGAACGCGTTTTTCTCGAAATCACATTTTTGAAAATGGCCGCATCTGTATCTCAAAAACTATTCAACCGATTTAACCAAAAACCATTCGATTCGTTATTAAATATACTAGTAACTAAACCCTTAAAAATATTATTTTACCCCCCCCCCCACATTTTTTATGCGCAGGGGTAGTTTACCCCTAACTTCTAGTCGTTTTTTAACTTTTTTAGAAAAATGTGTATAAAATGATATATTTATTAAAAATAAAAGGTTTTTTAGGTTTAGGTACTAGTTTTGTGTCTTATGAAAACAATCCACTAACGATTTTTACTCTATCTGTTACAGGAAGTCCTAGAGAAATGCGGTCGTTTTAAAAGTGCATTTCGGATGATGCCCTCTGCACGCATTAAAATAAACTAAAGTTGCATTTAGAAATTTTTTTTATATTTTTCATAATCTTACCAATAATGTACAAAAGGTTTCAGAATAATAAATATAATAGTCTTTTCAAAAAAAACTTTTAAAAAGTGTGTTTTTTTCGATTTGAAAGTAAAAGTCCCTTAAACTAGAAGGTATTTCCTGTGCCATGAACATATCGATTGAAAATTTAAATTTAAGAAAATGGCGGAATTTTTACAAAAAACAACTCGAATTTCGCGCGAAAATTTGATGACTTTTGGCCTGCCAAAGTACATTTTTTATTCGATCTGGAAAACCGGAGGTTTATGCCACGGAGAAACATGTATAAAAGAAGCTGCAATAAGAATTAAATCGATCGGATGATTTGTCTTCGAGTTACAACTGCAGAAAATTTGAAAAAAGTAGTTTCGAGCAAAACGCGTTTAAGGGGGTAGTCCAGTGAAAACGACTGTTTTTTCAACGATTTTTTTTTCATATTAGAAGTCAATTTTTATTAAAAAACTTTTTGACATATCATAGTACAACTATTAAAATACACAAAAAAAAATTTTTTTTCTGTTTTCGATGAGTCATCCCGACAAAATGGCCGCTAAAAAAAAAAAAATTTTTGTTGGCGGACGTCGAATCTCTGCAACGGTTCATTTGAAACAAAAAATTCAAACGAGGTTTTAATCTGTAGAATATTGGCTACCGTCGGAACTAGAATTATTAATTTTCAATAAAAAATAACAAAATGGCGGCATTTCGAATTTTTCGGGTGTTTTTCGCGTGCTTAATTTGTTTATAACTTTGTAAATAAACAATGGATTTTAATAATTCTAGTTCCGACGATAGATACACAATCAAGAAATATACAGCTAAATTTTTAGATCAATCGGAGCAAAAGACTCTGAGATCTGACGTCCGCCGAGTCAAAACATGCTGTTTTCAGAAAAACGCGTTTAAAGTTTTTTATGCGGAAAAGAGCTAAAAAAATTAATTTTACCTTAGTCAGCGATGCCTGCTCCATACATAACGCGATGCCTCCTAAATACATAACTAACCTTAAATACAAAGCAGAAGGACCTAGACCGTTATAAACCGAAAAAAAATTGGGCGAAGCAAACAGAAATACAAGAGTCCTCCTTGCTCCGAAACACGCCAGGGGACCTTCGAGCGCTCGGATTACACGTCTCTCGAAAACTCTCTGTATCTTTAAAACTATTCAATATTTTGCTTAGATATTTTAAGGGAGTATTTTCTAGGTGTAGTAGAGTAGATTTAAGCAAAAAACCAAAAAACGAAAATTTTTTTTTTTTCACTGGACTACCCCCTTAAAGTTAAATTCATACATTTCTCAATACCTCGATACGATGAGCGGCTGCTCTTCTGAAAGCTGTAACTCAAAAACTATTTGAGATATGGACTTGACATTTTAGTATGTTATTTTCAAAGGTATAGAATATCGAAATATACAAAAAATTTCACACTAGTGGTGCCCTTTAAAATGCATTTTTATATGTAGAATAACACAAGACTTTCCTGGCAACGCAAAAAAAAGTTCATTTCAGCAACCCTAACATTTTATTATTTATATTCAAGACCAGATTTCAAGAAGCAAGTTTGTTACGCGATTGCCTTAGCAAATTCAAAAAGCGATCACCAATTTAAAGTAAAACAAACAGGTGTACTAAGTTTACAAAGAAATTTTTTACGAAGATGTATTTTGTGCCTTCAAGT
Source organism: Dysmachus trigonus (assembly GCA_949715965.1). Taxonomy (NCBI): domain Eukaryota; kingdom Metazoa; phylum Arthropoda; class Insecta; order Diptera; family Asilidae; genus Dysmachus; species Dysmachus trigonus. The sequence goes on from OX454319.1 coordinate 35,882,841, forward strand.
TGAATGAGAAACTTTTACGTATTAAAAATATTACGTATGAAAACTTTCTCGGTAGGATATTGTTTAATATAATTCATGATAAAAACCGAGAAAGTATAAAGTTTATTGTAATTAAAAGTAAACATGTAGTGTAACGCGCCATATGCCTGCAGCGTAACAAACTCAATTTCGTGTTATTGGTGGGATGCAGGCTAAAATAGAAATCCACAAATATTTGCCAAAACTGCAGAGTATCATATTTGGTGAATGTGGAAAAGCACGAAGCGCTCGCATGACCCAGATTTTCTCAACAAAGGAATTTTATCTTCTGTGGAATGCTCAAGTACATGGGGCTAAAGTAGTCGCCCCGCTGGGGATTTAGGGCTCCTCTGGACAGAATGTGTGCAGATTGGAAGTGTGGCATATGCGACCTACTGCTGCCGTAGCATTGATATTCAAACAAATTTTATTCTTCCTTTTTATGGAGGTACTACACTTCTCCACTTTGGGGGCTGCGATAATTTCGAGTGTAAGATGTAAATTGTAGGGATGCCTTATGGTTGTCTGGCGTTGAAAGGAGTTGCTAGCCGAAAGGGATTCCACTGGTAATGGTTAACGACTTCACTTTCTTTATTGTTTGTAAGTAAAAAAACGTTTTATTACTCCGGTCGATGTGGGGATTGTGATTGAATTTCGAATGAAGGCACTAAAACATCCTCTGGTTCCTCTAAACATCTGAGCCGTACACATGTCGATGGTTTCAATGATCTCAATAAAAATTGATTTTTATTGATTTGCATGCGATTGACTCGAAACGCTTCTTCAATTCTGTTTGTTTTGCATATTGTCTAGGAAGCGTTTCTCAAATAATAATGATTAGAAATGTTATAATCAATTTAAGTAAGTTAAAGTATCTTCTTTATAAATAAAGGATATTTATATACAATTCTAATAATCCTAATAGGTACGTACTTACTTAAAAATCCTGCAAAAACGATTTTTATGTCCAATCTTTAATATGAATTTATATAATTAAAAATTGTCGATAGTAGTAGTATAGTAGTAGTATAATTACGGATTTATATTGAATGAAAAACTATAATAATAAGTTTTGATGCAGTTTTCTCCTCTAGGTAAAAAAAAAAAACAATATAAAACAAAACACTTTATAGGCAAAATGATAAAACCTGCTGCAATATGATCTTTTAGATATTGAGTTAAATTTTAAACTATTTAGAAAAACCATTTTTGAATGGCTTTAGGATTTATAATGTAAAATGTTACTAAAAATTAGGATTATCCGGTGTTTTGCAAACAAATGATAAATTTTGCTTATACTCACTTGATTCTTCATACTTACTACAAATAGTGCTGAAAGAATTTAAAGCTTGTATATTTTGTTTTATTATTTTTTATTAAATTTAATAATTTTTTTGGGTAAAAAAAATCGGAGAATATAACGCCTTACTTGAAATTGATTATATTTTGAAGGTGATCTCAGTTATTCTAAGTACTTAAAAATTTTTCGAATTTCTTACTTTACTTTTCACAACTTTGACATTGAAATCTGTCCAGTTGCCGGAGATGGCATTGAAGTATCTTCTGAAAGGAAGTACTTTCCAAGGAGCCTTGTATCATTATCCTACGATATCCTTGACAGGACATATTTTGCTTTCAGTAAGTGCGCTTCCCTAACAAACGTTGATCAATACACTCCATAGAATCGATTGGTATATATTTGACCGCATCATTCAGGATTACAACATTTATTTAACAAGTAAATTCTTGGACTAAAAACGTGGATTTTTATTTTAAAGTTGAAAGTATTTGACGGGCCAAAGATTAACAATATTTCGTTATAAAAGCATTCATATCATACATTCATTCAAATCACAGTAGGTATATTTTGAAGTAAATATAAACAATAGTTGAAACAAAAAATAGTTAATTTTCTTACGAAATGTATTCTTCCAAAATAACAATACTTTTGATTCAAAAAGAAATATAGTTAATAAGGAAAACACAGCATTTTGTTTTGAATACGTTTACATTGTTGTCTCAAAATTGTTTTTTGTCAAATAACCGCTGCAAATTGTTAACTCCAAAGTTTGACACTGACGCCAAATCATATTTGAAAATATTTGAAATATTCCCTCTGTTATTTACATATGCCTGCAAAACATTATAATTTACTCTGAATGTAAATTCTCACTGATCTTAAGAGCAATTTTTTTCTTTGCAAAAATTTATCACGATCATAATTTATCGTACTTTAATACAACGGTGAGAAAAACGTTTTTGTTATTTGATACTTAACAAAAAATAATCTCTTGCGAATTTATATTACAATAACCTTATTTCTACTATTTCCTTCATGTTATACCATTCCTTAGAGATAACGTCCTTGTTCCCTTAATTGTATTGTAAAAATACTACATTCAAAGGAGTAATTAATACCAAAAATTTACAACTGCTGTGTTTAAATTTACCAATTTTAAAGAAGTAAACAATACACATTTATTATGCAAACTTTACATCTTTTATGTGTAGTTTTCCGCATATGTCATTTGTATTTTTACACGAACATTTGTGTAATTTTTTTTTGTAGCACTTTTACTACCATTATGGAAGGTATTCAATTTCCTTCCAAAAAGGGAGTACAATTACACCCAATTTTTTTAGAGTGTACCTTACGACTGATGCAATTTCTCCATCTTCCATGATGTTGTTATCTGTCTCATGCCTTAATCAATACGTAAGAGCGCTCTTGAACAGGATTTAATGTCATATAATGAAATTATAGTCTAGTATACGATACTATGCCCACTGCTGGCAACTGCATTATACGTACGTTGGTCTGTTGGCCCAATGATAACACTAATAATCTGAAAATGGGATTACAAATATAGCAACTGAAGTTAACTTACAAGTACTAGAACTTTCCTTGAGTATCGGCCTTGTTATCTAATATACCTTAAGATTTTCTCCTTATTTGAGATGTCTGGCATTAGGTAACGAAGCTAAACTATGGAAAATTAAGATATACACACATTTGGTACATTTCCAGAGATATTCAATTGAAATATGAGCAAAGCATATTGCTCCTAAATTTGAATTATCTGCATTGTTAAAACATACGTTACAAGTCTACATTCATCAATATAAACAACAATATTCGAACTTTTTGCCAGCGTGGCTCGGGGTAGTTCATTTGGATCCTGTTTCCTAAAGGAATTTTTCCAGTGGGCAGCCAAATTGAACAATTGCAAATGCGAAATAATTCTATAGCAAGCCCGATCAATTTGTATTGTCTTTGGGCCGCATCCCTGGACTATTAATTCAAAATCTCAATTTCCTGGAAGAGAAAATTCTCGTAAATAGTGCATTTATTGAACTCCCTTATTGTGTGAGTGTAATCGCCTATTCTCGAGGAATATAAAGCCGAGACAGTATATAAAATGAAGGATAAAAATAAAGCAACAAATTTAGCCCTTTCTTGGAAGAAGAGGACCTGCTGGATGGCGACACTAGTCACAGAAGACCTATTTAACGTAACTGGTTGAGCAGATTTAAAGGACATTTTCATTCTATCTCTTCCAGGTTGAATTTTCTAGGTGCATTGGATTTTGTGCAATTTTTTTGTAGATTTATAGCGAAGAACATGTGTGCTTTGCCTGCGGGAGACAAGAAAACCCCAATAAAAAATGTATATATTGAGAAAATATTCAATTTTCTGAGAAACGGGAGACTAGTATATTTAAATAAATTTCAACCGTACGAGTATCTTAGCATTTGCATCTGTACAATTACTTGCGTTAATTAAAAATTAGTTTGATGATTTTATCTAATATCCTTTTTTAGTTTCTATTCATTTTCTAAACCTATAACTCCCTCCAGTTTTACATTCGAAACTAGAGCGCGTCATCCAGCTGTATATATATATTTATCTATGAAAAAGGTCTATGATCTTAGCAACATATTTCAAAATCATCAAAATCGGAAGAAATATTAACTATAATTGTAATAACCAATGAGAGATGCGCACACACAACGATTTAAAATCGGTCAATACAAAATTTTGGTGGGCTTATGGGGCTTAAGAGATGACATTGTAATTACGGCGCCAGATATTTAATTATTTCTCCGCCAAACCCCACAATAAAATTTATTTAGATGTATTTTAATTTTTAAAATCATTGAGATGATTTTTAGTCAAAAATAATATTCGAACTGTTGCCTACTGATTTTCTAGAAATCATGAAAAAAACGTCCTTCTTCTCTTGTATATGCAAGCTGCATTCGACACTTTTTGGCATGAAGAATTGATTCACAAAATTATTAAATACAAGTTACATAAATACCTGAGCTCTTTAATCAAAAATTACCTTAGCGACAGGTATTTCAAAGACTATGTTGGGTCGAATAGTGCTGAAGCATATAACATCATAGCTGGTGTGCCCCAAGGATCAGTGCTCGGACCCATATTATATGACTTATTTACAGCAGATTTCCCTACCCTAACTTCCTGTTATGCATCAATATTTGGAGACGGCACTGCAATATACACCACAGCTGTAAATCCGACATAAATGATGTCCAATACACAGATAGGTCTTAACACTATAGCCAAATATTACCATAAATGGAAGATTCAACTAAATTTTGACAAAACAAAAATTATGCTATTTACTCGAAAGAGAAAACTATGCTATTTACTATCAAAATATCTTAAAATAGATGAGATAGATAAGATAAATCTCTGACTTTAAATTCCCACATTTCGCAAACTATCCATAAGATAAATATCTTCACAAGAATATTATAGCCATTCATAAACAGAAAATCAGCCCTAAGGTTGAACAAAAAAGTCTTTATACTTATATAATGTGATCTTTCAAACCATACTTACGTATGGAGCTCCCATTTGGTACAATTGTGCTACTACACATAAGAAAAAATTCCAGATTGCCCAAAATAAAATTATACTAAATTTACCATAGCATTTTTGTAACAGAAAATTGCATATACTGACTGATATTGAGCTCATAGAGGCTAAGGTAAATCAGAGAGGCGTTTAAGCATTATCATTGAGTTTTCATTATCATTAAAAACATCAATGAAAATGCAAATAATTTTTCATTAGCATTGATTTTTTCAATGGTAATGCAACAGATTTCTCATTAGCATTGCATTTTTCAATGGTAATACATCTAATTTTTCATTAGCATTGAATTTTTCAATTTCAATTGATTTGTCATTACCATTGAATTTTTCGTCACAAAATTTTTTAAGAAAATTGTATGGCACAAAGAAGCCTAGTTTTTTGTTTGAAATGTTAAAACAACTGATTTTGTTTTTTCATAGTGCTTTATTTGCCCTTGAAATAACTAACTTTTCAAAATGCTCGTCTGGTAAAAATATGCATTATCTACTATCCTATACAATGTGCATAGCCGCAAGTATAAACAAAAGCGCAAGTATAAACAAAAGTGTAAGTATGCTAGAATTTTGGTAATATATTTTTGTATGTATAAAAAATTAAGATCACTTGTATAGAGAATTTGATTCACGGTGGAATATTTTGCTGGTAAGGGATGCAAAGTAGAAAGTAGAAATAAAGAATATCCGTTAGGTGCCCGAACGTTGCACATTTGCCCCAATTTTCTTAAAACTGATAAACAGAAGTTTGTCGATTAACAGATTTAATGCGAATGAGAAATTGATTGCATTTTCATTAAAAAATTCAATGCTAATGAAAAAACAATTTCATTATAATTAAAGAATCCGATGCCAATGAAAGTATATTTTCATTATCATTAAAAATCTCAATGATAGTGAAAAATTACTTTAATTATAATTGAATTTTTCATTATCATTGAATTTTTCGATTGCATTGGATTTTTTAATGTTAATGAAAATATACTTTCATTGGCATTCGATTTTTTTAAGATCAATGCATTATTCAATGCATTACCACAATAATGCATTGTGCCCATCTCTGGTAAATATACGTAAATTGGCTGAAAACTTTCTTACCAACCCGCTTATCCGGCAACTTTGCTTAATGGTAGTAATAAATAGGTTAGGTAGCTTAGTTTGGTTAGTATAGTATAATATAGTGTAGCGTAGATAGGATAAATTATAATTCAAGAGGTTTTGTACAAACTTTTCCTTAAAATGTATCTTCAATATGTAGTACATTTTTTCTCAATTAAAATATCTAAGGTGTAGATTTAAACATATATAGGAAAATCTGAACTCTTTAAGCTTAAAAAAAATCTAATCTATAATAATAATAATAATAATAGTTTAGTTTGATCAGACGATCAAAAATCTCTAGTCTACGGACGTTCTAAGGTGTTTCAATATTTTTGGGATAATAATGTATCCTTTGAATTTAATTTAAACATTATTCAATAGCACATTCTCTTTATAAAGTGCTGAATTGTATTTGTTGTAGAATAATAATCTTATATATCTTTTTAACGATGTTAGAAAAAAAAACTTCTCTAATGCGAGTGAATTCTCGCCTCATTCCTTCTGTACAATAAAATTTACAAACGAAATGTTCATTATTACAGATAGTTCCGAAAAAGAAAGTTACGTTTATAAAATAAATAAAGTCTTCAAAACTTACAAAATATAAAAATAAAGCAAAAATAACTATTATGTGATTATACGAATTTGTCTGCTTCTATAAATCTCCCATTTAGAAAAACTCAATACTTAAATTCCTCCCTAGGATACACTTAGTAATAATAAAAACTTTTAAGATGATCTCGGATTATGTTGTATGAAGTACGTTTGATGTTGTTTTAAGAACAAATTCAGTCAAATTTTCTTAAAAAAATACTAATTATAACTCACAAAAACACTGATTACATTGAGAAATATTAAGTGCTTACGGAAACTATTTTCATCAATAAAAATTGAAATAATTACAACAATTATTATTTCAATATAATTTACTATAAAGTGAAAAAAACGTTCTTCAAATACTTCAGACTACTTAGTTTTATAAACTATGAACAACATAAATAATAATAATATAAAAAAAAAATAGTAGGTATATATTGCTAACTTTCTTAGTGAAACCTCTAACTATTTTAATGTAGTCACAATAACTCCTCATGATAATAGCATTATCATCATAATAACAAAAAATTTTTATTCTTTTACTATTCTTCAAAATTAAGATTTAACAATAATATTGTTACAAAATTTACCTTTGTTATAATTCAAATTTGGTATCGGTCAGATATAGAAATTATCTTTCAATTCATTCCTTGTGGGTGTCTGTAATAGCGACATCAGGCCATCACCGCACTGTTGAGATTGGCTTGATTATCCTGGATTGAAACACTCATAAAATTTTTGAAAATTGTGCTATCAAATTTTACTATTTTTCCAATTTGACTCCTTTTTCGAAATCTGAAAAATAGTTAGTTTTCATTAGTTGCAGTTTGTATTCGTGAGTATTTTTGCATAAAAGAAATTAACAACTTCGCCTACTGATAATTGTCGATCCCAATTTAATTTTAATCATTCACGATTTTATAATAACACGTTTCTCTCCGTATCAGTATAGAATAAATTCCTTGAAACCGAACTGATATACCATATGTAATAGTATAGCAAATCTCTTATTAGAATTGCACGAATATGTGTTAAAGTAAATTTATTTAACTTTAGGGCTCAAAGAAAGTCCGCCTCAACAGCTTGGATGAATCCTCAGCAATCAAATTAAGAAATTAATCACTCCAGAATGTTGCCAGAACTACGCCTTATAGAGATATTATTTTCATATACTCCACCAGTCCATTTGGCCACAAACTCGCCCAGTTGAAAAGAAAGCTTATGGTCTAGACATTCATATTAATTTTGGTGTGGTTAGTTGACTACGTCTTTGGGAAAACACAAGCAAAATCTTATCATATTACGCAGCAAACGGCCAAATGTGTTTAATTTCCCTTGCTATAGTATAGCATTAGAGAATAGAGAAATCCAAGGACGACAAAACATAAGGATCAATTGCGAATTAATAACTGTCCCCTTCTGGGCGATTAAGCAGATTATCACATCTGAACTAACACTTAGTTCTTGGCAGGCCATGTCCCCTCTGACCGACCCTAAGACCTGGTACACACTAGGCGTTTTTCAACGCGCGCTTTGGTAACGCGCGTTTTAAGAACTACGAAGTCCCATTACGGTGTACACATTCTAACGCGCGCTTCTTCATAGTTCTTAAAACGCGCGTTAGCAAAGCGCGCGTTGAAAAACGCCTAGTGTGTACCAGGCCTAAGTCTATCATTTCCTCTACAATTCTTTCTGGCATTTGATAAATTCCCCTATTTTCTTAAAGCATCACCGTCTGACTTTGATGCAAATAAATTACTTTTGGAAATTGCTAAGATTTTCCGGATCGAGTCGCCTTACACGACGTGCGACCTCTCCACTTTTGTGTTTGATTCATTGCACACAAATGAGATGAAATTTTTAGGGCGGGTACAGGGGAAGAGGTGAGCACAGGTGATAAGGTGATTTATTTCTCATAATTTGGCAAGCATGAAATATCACCGAGTTAAAAAGGATGTAACAGAAGAGGCGGAAAAATCTCTCAACATTTACCAACATTGCGCTGTGGCGCGACGTCCCGGGGCGGGTATGCAAATCAAACAGGAAATGAGTCATTGTAGCACCCCCAACACACTGAAAAGCGTAAGCAGGTGATATTTTCGCATCAAGGTAGGATTTATGAGGACAAATTAGCACGCACTAGCATGCCCAAAAAGCGAATAAACGGCAGCTGAAAAGGAACGTGTAAATGCATAGTGTATAGTAAAGTAAAAGCTCGCATGGAATTTTATAGTTTTAGGCAAATTAACACCTAACTCATGGACTGGTTTCTGCATTTTGAATTATGCTTGCGAATATACTGAAGAAGGATCTTGTTGAAAAGTTTTTCCATTATGAAGAACAACATCGCTCTCGGTGTCACTAATTAAATGACTGGAGCGAAAACTGTATGCGTGAAAGGCAGAGAAAGCAGAAAATCTACTTAAATCCCTAAATCTAGCGCTAATTAAAGTAATTATGGTCCTCACTTCAAGCCGCAAATCTGTTCAAAGCCACCGTCTTTCTACTGAGCGCGAGCTCAAAGCGAGAAGTGTCTTAATTTTTAATCGCATTTCTCAAAGTTAATTGGAGCTCCTTTTGACAAAAGACGCCTGTGAGAGCTTAAATTAAAACCGGCGCAGTGCTCCAAAGCAAAAATAGGTAAAGCAAACTTTCCTTACTCAAAGCCTCAAACGTGTTGCGATGCGCTGTCGAGTACAATGGACAGAAGGAGAAAAACACCTTGAGGTACAAGCAAGCCCGCAGATTAGTTGCATAAGGCTCCTTGCACATTGCACTAAAATCCCTACGATTTAAGTTCAGACACATTCTGTCGAAAAGAAATAGTCAGAAGTCACATGGAACAAGATTTTCTCAGTTTAAACCACAAGTGAACTTTTGGAAGCTGTAATGGAACTTATTTTACAACGGTGTTTCGCTATTTTTCTTTAGGCATTGTACAATCCAAACGTTGGCTCAATACTGTTCCTGGAAAGTCAAACTTTCGCAGGGAACTGTGAAATGTTTATTATTTCTACTTTGTGACAATGGTCAAGATTAGAGAAAATCTACTCTATGAAAAATGGAATATGGTAGATTACTAAACCCTGTTACATACATTTTTTTAAATAATATTGCAAACAGCTACAAATATCAAATCAAACATAATATTAAAGAAATTTATCTATAACTAGCTGGGTTACCCGGTTTCACCCGGCGTTGGGTAAATACTTACTAATTAAACACTTCTCAAATGTTCTAGTTTGTTATATCCTAGGAATTGTTTCAACCCGAAAACCCCTTTATGGATCCGCTATCTTGAATTTCCAAATCTTAATAATATTAAAAATTAATGGCCTAAAATAATTATTGTACCAATTTTCATTAAAATCCGTTGAAATCGAGAAATTTTGGTCGCCATATTGGATCCGCCATATTGAGTTTGGAAATTTTTCTAATATTCGAAATTAATGGCTCCGGAATAATCATTGTACTAATTTTAATTAAAATCAGTTGAAATCGAGACATTCGGTTGCCATATTGGATCCGCCATCTTGGATTTACAACTTTTGATAATATTCGGAACTTGTATCCTCAGAATAATCATTGTACTAATTTTCAGTAAAAACCGTTAAATCAAGAAAATTGGTCTCATATTGGACCCGCCATCTTGGATTTACAAATTTTGATAATATTCGAAATTTGTAGCTTCAGAATAATCATTGTACCAATTTTCATTAAAATCCCTCGAAATCGAGACATTCTGGACGCCGCCATGTTGGGTCCGCCATCTTGCATTTAGAAATTTTGATAATATGCAAAATTTTGATAATATGCAGAATAATCACTGTACTAATTTGCATTAAAATCCGTTGAAATTGAGAAATTTTGGTCGCCATATTGGATCCGCCATCTTGGATTTACAACTTTTGATAATATTCGGAACTTGTATCCTCAGAATAATCATTCTACCAATTTTCATTAAAATCCGTTGAAATCGAGACATTCTGGTCGCCATGTTGGATCCGCCATGTTGGATTTGCAAATTTTGCTAATATTCAAAATTAGTGGTCTCAGAATAATCATTGTACCAATTTTCATTAAAATCCGTTGAAATCGAGAAATCTTGGTCACCATATTGGGTCCGCCATCTTGGATTTGTAAATTTTGATAACATTCAAAATCAGTGACCTCAATATAATCATCGTACTAATTTTCATTAAAATCCCTTGAAATCGAGAAATATTGGTCGCCATATTGGGTCCGCCATCTTTGATTTGTAAATTTTGATAACATTCAAAATCAGTGACCTCAAGATAATCATTGTACTAATTTTCATTAAAATCCGTTGAAATCGAAAAATATGGCCGCCATTTTGGATCCGCCATCTTGGATTTCTAAATTTTGATAATATTCAAAATCAGTGGCCTCAAAACAATCATTGTACTAATTTTCATTAAAATCCGTTGAAATCAGGAAATCTTGGTCGCCATATTGGATCCGCCATCTTGAATTTCTAAATTTGGACAGCGGATTTGAAATCCCCACCCCGCAAAACCCCTATATACCAATTTTCATGAAAATCGCTTCAAATTTAAAATTTTCGGCCGCCATCTTGGATCCGCCATTTTAAAACCCTACGTACTATCCGAAAAAAAATTAGCCTATATGTTAAGTCGGAATATGTACTACCTTCGGACAAAAAATGAAAAATATCGATGCAAGCGTTTAGGCGTGATTGAGCAACAAACAAACAAACAAACAAACAAACAAACAAACAAACAAACAAACAAACAAACAAACAAACGAACTTTCATTTTTATATATATATAGGGATATAAAAATGAATCGCTGAATGTGTTGCTAAGCGCAAATCTCGAGAACAGCAGAACCGATTTCGCTAATTCTTTTTTTATAATATTCCTTGAAGTACGAGGATGGTTCTTACGGAGAGAAAAATTTAAAAAATTGCCTAAAAAAGTCTAAAAACAACACTTTTTTATCTATATATATAAAAATGAACCCCTGTTTCCGTTGGTCACGCAATAACTTGTTATTTATTCATTTTTTTTTTAAAAAGTTGTCTAATACTTTGGAGAAGGTTCTTACGGAAAGAAAAGTTAAGAAAATTGCGTAGAAAATTGGATAATTTCGGGAAACTTAAAGACTATTTTAACTTCGCGAGTCTGACAGTTTCGCGCGTTCTCGATTTCAACGGATTTTAATGAAAATTAGTACAATTATTGTTTTGAGGTCACTGATTTTGAATATTATCAAAATTTAAAAAATTCAAGATGGCGGACCCAATATGGCGACCAAGATTTCTAGATTTCAATGAATTTTAATGAAAATAAGTACAGTGATAATTTTGAGAGCACCAATTCTGAATATTATCAAAATTTACAAATTCAAGATGGCGAATCCAACATGGTGACAAAAATGTCTTGATTGCAACGGATTTTAATGAAATTTAGTACAATGATTATTCTTACTGAACTTACCCCCTAATTCTACAGAAAAGTTAAGAACTCTTAACCTCTTAATTGTTTTGAAAAATCCCTTTAACTCAAGAGATGGACCTCTTTTTGTAGAAGAATTCACAAATTATAAGAAATCAGTGTATTTCTAATGTTTGTTCAATAATATGGTAGCATATTAATTCCTTTAAAAGGATTTTTGATAATAGTTAAGAGGCTAAGAGCTCTTAATTTTGATCCAGAATCGGGGGGTAATTTAGAATATTACCATAATTTCCAAATCCAAGATGGCGGATCCAACATGGCGATTAAAATGTCTCAATTACAACAGATTTAATGAAAATTAGTACAATGGTTATTCTGATTCAACTAATTTAGAATATTATCGAGATTTCCAAATCCAAGATGGTGACCAACAATTTCTCAATTTCAACGGATTTTAATGGAAATTAGTATTATAATTATTCTGAGGCCACTAATTTTAATGTTATCAAAATTTCCAAATTCAAGATAGCGGATCCAACACGGCGACCAAAATGTCTCGATTATGACGGATTTTAATGAAAATTGGTAGAATGATTATTCTGAGACCACTAATTTCGAATATTATTAAAATTTTTTAAATCCAAGATGGCGGGTCCAGTAGAGAGACCATAATGTCTCGATTTCAACAGATTTTAATGAAAATTAATACAATGATTATTCTGATTTAACTAATTTTAAATATTATCAAAATTTCCAAATCCAAGATGGCGGATCCAATATGGTGATGCAAATTTCTCGACTTCAACGAATTTTCATGAAAATTAGTACGATTTTTTGTGGTGCTACTAATTTTGATCATTATCGAATTATCAAAGTTTCTAGATCCAAGATGGCGGACCCAATATATAAAAAAAATGTCTCGATTTCAACGGGATTTAATTAAATTTGCTACAATAATTGTGTTAATGCCACTAATTTTTAATATTATCAAGATTTGGATATTCAAGATGGCGGATCCATAAAGGGGTTTTCGGGTTGAATCAATTTCTAGGATATAACAAACGAACATTTGAGAAGTCTTTAATTAGTAAGTATTTACCCACTGCCAGGTGAAACCGGGTAATTTTCCAATATTTGTGAAGGGTAAAACGGTTTACTTAATATTAAACAACGTGTAAGTTTGTTCAATAAATTAATTAGGGATATGAAACGGAAAAGAAAGAACACGATCAAATATTGGTCGACGCACATGGCATAATGAAAATGTAGCGGAAAGGGCAGTACAACGTCTGCCGGGCCAGCTAGTATTAAATAATACTTTTCTATTCAGCTCTCGTTTCTATAAATAAATAATTCGATTTTATTACATCTTCTATTTTAATGTTTCAAATTACAGCCATTTGCCATTTTTCCACTAAATGTAGCAATAAACGCTAACTATGCAACACTAGCTACACTAAAATATAGGATGGGCCATCGACTGGTTTCTTTATAAAATAAACAGAGCTCAATATTTTTTAAAGTTTGTTTATTTATTGGAAAGAGTAAACCTTCCAATTACATAAAGAGTATGACTTCACTTAAATCGCTATTTCTGCTGGCTTGGCAGTAGCCCATCCCGTCAACCAAATTTTGCGGCACATTTTCAATGGCTCGTGATAGGGCCACGATTAGCTCGATCAATATTGTGATTAAATGATTTTTACCCAACTTGTAATGCCATCCTCGCGCTTGTTCAAATCCCCCTCTAAGTGAATAATCCGAGGGCTTTATCAGAATTCTCCGCAGGCTAGTGTGGCTAATGTTCAGTTGCTGAGATCTATGGCGAGTTGAGATTCTCGGATTTAAGCAACAGCAACAATATTCTCATATGAGCGTACAGCACAAACACGAGAATAACTTATATTATCAATGTCTTTCTTCACAAATCTGCGTGCAGCAAGCGCGATTGCTGCGATCATATATAAATATATTCATTTTGTACCGCGGATGATACTGTGTTTCTGTCAATTTTTTGAGCACGAAAGAGCTCCCTGTGTTAAAATAACATATGATTTAAAAAGAAACCAACATATGGTCAATCCTTTATCTCCATGGCAACTGAAGCCTATGTCTAATGTGATGATCATGATTTACACCTCTGGCCCCAAGAAGTAATATTTATTATACTATTTATTAAATATTTTAAGCCACAGGTTCTTGAATTTCTCTGATTCTGAACTTCGAGTTCACATGCATTTGCAAAAAAAAATTTATTTTGTTTTGCTTGATAGCCCTTGTTGTGAACTATCGGTTTTCATAAAAGTAAAGAGAATGTATAAACAACTTTATTTTAAAAGGAAAACGCATTCATTTAAAAATCATTGACAGAACATACAGTGCTGTGCAAAGCATTTGCAACTAAAATCATAGTTTCTTACAGATCATTATAAAATTTCCTAAACCAGTGATACCAAAAAAAAGGTTTACAGTGCATTATTCTTTATTATGTCTAGTTTCCAGACATAACAATAGCAGAATGTAATATCCCATAATAAGGGAGCAATATCCATTTTTTTATTCAACGTAACAATTTTGTCTGTGCAAAACATTTGCAACTTTAGTATTTGTTAGTTAATTGTTATTTTCAGTATTTTATTAGTTAATTGTTATTATCTATTCCATATATAGTTAATAAAAAATAATAATAATAATTTTCTATTCCGATCCAACTACTGCAGGGCATATAATCCAGTCTGTCGGTCAGGTCCATGCACGGAAGTGTATTATTAAAATATTTTTTTTCCTTTAAACGCAATTAAATTAAAAGTTCTTAAAATGGGGGTAATTAATTTTAAAACGAAATAAAAAACCGAATAATATTTGTTTACACAGATGGTATAATCTAAAAAGACATTACTGAAAAATATAAAATAGCTAAATCCACCATATCCAGAATTATAAGCAGTTTTAAAAAGACTGGGAGTATTGTAAATATTCATAAAGGGTGGTAGACCAAGGAAAACGGAAAAGACTGAGGATCGTAGAATTTAAATTTTAATTAAATCTCGGCCTTTCCTCAGTTCAAGGTACTTAGGTAAAAAACGAATAAAACCTGGATGTGGATCCTTCGACTGTAAGAAGACGAGCCATAGAAACCGATCTTAAGAGCTACAGGCCAGCGAAAAAGCCATTACTTTCCGAAAAAAATGGCTGAGCTCGACTTGTCTTTGCTCGAAGTCATTTAGAATGGCCCCTAGAAAAATGGAGAACTGTCCTTTTCTCGGATGAGTGTTTAACTTTAAGTTTAACTTAGTGGGGCTAGATGGAGGGCAAAAAGTAGGACGACCGACGAGCAAACGACTAAATCCGCGATAAACTGTGGTAACTGCGAAGCATGGAGGTGGTAATACAATGGTCTGGGGGTGTTTATCAGCTCAGGGCGTGGGACCTATTTATGAAATACCACGGATAATGAAAGCGGAGGACTACAAAATTATTATGGAAAATGTTATGCTCCCTTACGCAGAGGAAGAAATGCCCCTGCGCTGGCGCTTCGAACAGGACAATGATCCCAAGCACACCTCTAGACTTCTTCAGGCTTTGTTTTCGCAGCAAAATATTGAAGTTTTGAAATGGCTCGGACAATCGCCATATCTCAACCCCATAGAAAAGCTATGGCAACTGGTTAAGAAGAATATGAGGGGTAAATTTTACAACAATCGTGACGAACTCTTTAATGGTATAAAAAAGGCTTGGAATGATATAACTTCTTTACATATTGAGTCGCTATTTAATTCTATGCCAAGAAGATGTGCAGCAGTTATTGTAAATAAAGGCTATTCAACCAAATATTAATGATAATATATATTTAAAGTCTCCAACATTGTTAATGTCAAGGAGTTGCAAATGTTTTGCACAGTCAGTTTTGTATCTTAGTATGAAAAAACGAATATTTCTCCTTTTATTTGAATAGTTACCTTTAGTTTTTTAATATTCTTAAATTAGATATAATAAAGAATAAAATACCGTATTAGCTTTTTTGTTTTTAAGAATTTAAAGTTTGTAGTAGTAAGACAAAGAAAATTGGGGTTTTAGTTGCAAATGTTTTGCACAGCACTGTAGAACAAAGATACTTCATATACATAAAAGTTGCAAGGAAAAGAGCAAGAAAGTTGAGCTTGACTTATCTTGGATATTGAGTTGTAACACATCTAAAGGGAATATTTTTATCCCATTTTTATCTATTTTTATTTTACGAATTCCTAGAGTTATAAAGGTTTGCACAGAAACCATGTTAATGAACTGATAATCCATATGTAACTCTTCATGCCAGCTTTATTTCGCTATTGAGAAAGGAACAAAAATCCCACCTCTAAGGGTGAAAAATTAGGCAAGTTTATAAACTCAAATTACTATAGGTCTATAAACTTGCCTTGATTTGCACCGACTGTAAAAATAACTGATTAGATATTGTAAATATTAAAGTATCAATCATTTTGTCCTTTAGAATAATAAAAAATATTATTTTTAACTTCTTTGTTTAAGTTTATATAAGTATATAGGCAAGGTTTTGAAGTCGGTTTTTATTTTTTTGTAAAAATTTATTTTATGAAGTTTTGACACACCAACAAAGTAAATTCAGCGTGTATTATCTCACTTCAATGAAAATTTGGTAACTAATCCCCTCATAGTATATATATAGTTCGTATCATATCAATTTTCACACGGCTTCTGTCGAATCTATTATAAATGGTTTATCATAGATTTCTCTAGAATTCACTCGAAATAAATTCATGAATAAAATTTTACGAAATATGCGAGGAGCTTAAGTACGAAGGTAGAATTATTACTTTTATAATATTCGAGTGGTGAAATTATAACTGATAAAATTACACTGAACTAAGTGAGGTAAACGACCTGCTGAGCATTTGTCCTTGCCGAGCGCTCTTAAGAAAATTACAACTTGCAGACACCTGACCCGCATCTTACCGGAGCACAGACAATTTCTCCGAGATACAAATTGCCGACAAGAGCTCCTGACAGCTTACTACTTTTTGCCTGTCTGTGTTCATATAAACAACTATTTATGTAAGCTTTATTGAAAAATAGCAACAAGACATTATTGAGCTGCGAAAATTTCTAATTTTAGGAAAATGTTAATATAAATTCCTGCCGAGTTCTGCGACGGACACATAAGGAGTGCCTGTCAAGGAGAACGTGTGGGTGGAATACTTATATACTACTATATGCAGATCACATCCTTTCGGGGAAGATAGTTTACTTGGGCTGGAGAAGGTTTCTTGTTCACCTTCAAAATTGAAGCGAATCTAAAGAAATTCTCCATTAGTTTTATTAACGCTACGCTTTTATAAAATATGCATGAAGAAGGAAAAAGGTTGAGATACGTCATACGTTATTGAACTTCTTTAATAATGTGTATTATTTTTATTGCAGCTTTTATTTTACTTAAAGAGTTTTAAAATTCTCAACAAAGAATTTCAAACAGAATCGCAACATGCTGCTCCTGATAGGTCTTTATATTTGTGATTTAATTATGTAAGCACTTAGGCTTTAGACCCAAGTATACTACTTCAGACCATCTGAGAAGAATTACGCTCCACATTAAAAGGAAAATGGAGTTAGGATTATCAACAGGAGTGGTACTTCTGAATGTCGAAAGCCTCTGTCTTCGACGGGCGATTAATATATAAAATTATCAATTGAAACTTCCCTGCCTAGTGATATTTGTTCAAAGTTCCCTAACAAATAGATATTTCTATATTTTCATTAACAACACTTTCTCCGACATGAAGATCATTCCTCAACTTTGTACTCTGTAATATAGACATACACCTCAGATATAACCGATAATATTGATTGTAATATCAGACTTTTTTCAGATGACATGCCCCTATATTACACCGATATTAGACATAATTAGCAAGCTGGAAAAAAATCTAGATTCCTTGCAGGCTTATTGCTACAAGTGGAAGATTAGAACCAATCCTGCACATATTTTAGTAAGCCAGAAAATACAACCAGTAAGGCCATTAAGATCTCGCTAAATCGCACAAAAATTTTACAAATACAACAAAAGAAAATTTTGTTCCCTAACTATACGAATATACACACTTTAAACAATGAATGGAAAATTGTTTAACATTTTATATTAAAATTAGAACATTTCTTCTACATAAATGAAGTGTACAAAAGTGAAAGAATATACTATATTGTATGATATTTTCTTGAAAATCAAAGAAAAAGTACATCCCGCAATGTAAAAATACTTCTAAAAATGCACACTGAAATGTATTTTTCCACCTATTTGTTTACTGATATGTAAATTTACTAAACAGTACTGAAAAATTCCGAAGATCTGTAAATTTACTATGGGAATATGTGGGGTTATTCCTTAATATTAAGTAAAATTAGTAATGCATTTACAACAGGAAAGCAAAAAATACTGTGTCAATATAAAATTGTTCCTTAGAAATTTCCTTCCGCAATAAGCCTAGTGAAAAGCTCATAGTTCCTGTGGCAGTTGTATATACCAGAAATAATTTTTCCAATTTCTATATACCAAACATTTTTAAATTAACAAAATCATCCTTAGATGTGCACTGCAAGACATTGAAAAGTCAAGAAAAATTGTTAACAATGCGTCATATTTCAAAACTCTGAGCGAAAGCTCAATCTTGATTTTTATGTAGATAAAACGAGTTTCAAATTAAAATCGAGCTCTGTTTGTCTACATAAAAACTGAGACAGAACTTTTGCTCAGTTTTTAAGAATATGGATCCATATTCGAAAAAGTGTGCAATTATTTGAGCAATGACTAGGCTTTACAGCTGCAAAGCAATAATGCCTTATGCATCATTATAATGTATTGTTCCTTAAATAGCAAAGAAATTGCTTATATAGAAGTAACATATTACTAATAAGTAACTCCAATTTACATAACATTATACACAGTATGCTACTACTTAAATCTGTGTGATATTACTTCTGCTTGTAAAGATATAACTGAAAATGGAATCGAATTCAAAGGACAAATTACATAAGTCAAAATATTTTGAATACTATCCGCTAAGTAATTTTGTATCAAGATAAGTACAGCGCATTATATTATATTGTAATATACAAAACTGCAAACTCTGAAACTCGTCTTTCAGCTACTTATATCGTATTTCTACTGCTATAATTTGAAAATCAAGAAGATTTAAAAATCAATCAAGTAATTACAACAAGTTCTTTAAACGTCTGGTGATTGTAGAAAATACTAATAAAACAATTTGCAATATGATAGATTTAGATCCTTTAAGGTACTACTACCGTCTAGAATTTTCAAAAAATCATTTCGACTCCTCATAGTCTCAGAAATCATCTCCTAAGTTTTTGTTGAAAAATTCTTAATAGAAAAAAGCTTTATACAGCGAAAGCTCGCGGATGGGCTCCGAGTGACTCCAAAACTTTAAACACGGTTTTCTCGAAATGACATTTTTTTATTCTGCCGCTAGATAATCTCCGAATCTACCGAACCGATTTGAATAAACCTTGGTGCGTTTTGTTTATTTAGGTTGCTTCTATTGAAATATACCACAATTAATCCCAAAAATTAAAAAAAAAAATTTGGCAAGAGAAAAAGATGAAAAAAGAGTCAATTTTTTCAAATTTTTTTTTTTAAACCTTTGTAAATTTTTTTTGTTTTTGCATTTTTCGACTAAATGTTTTAAATTACGAGGTAAAGGACCTTCCTTTTTAAATTCCCGTTTGAATTTTTTGTTTCAAACATTATTATTATTATTATTATTATTATTATTATTATTATTGTTAGGGGTGACCCTCATGGTGGGCACTGCGACCAGGCGGTCTTTTGTGCCGAATCCCCTTTACAGTAAAAGACGATCTGCTACCCTAAGGAACGCCAGAAGGTCTTTTACAGAAGATGAACGAGCTTCAGCCGAGTCCAGGAACTCTTGACCGAAGATCCCTCTTCTTAACCGTGCTAAAGCCGGACAAGCACACAAAATGTGTGATTTAGTTTCGTCGTCTTCAAGACACAGACGACACTCCGTCTCATTTGACAGACCTATTTTATTTAGGTGGTATCTTAGCCCATGGTGGCCAGTTAGGTAACCTACCAACAGTCTGAGATCCGCTTTACTCAAAACTTGTTTCAGACATCTCAATCCTCAAATTATCTGTCGGCAATGGGACTAACATATTTTCGAGCTGCCGGCTTGAGCGTTGCGCTGTAATAAGAAATAGAAGACCAAAGAGCCAATTGGCACTTAACTTTCGTTCTTTTACCATAATTTTCCCTTGATTCTGCTAATTTTATTTTATTAATCATACGAATAGAGTAATTTGGAAAGTGTTGCTCGTCTTGCCTTACGTACGCACGTGCCTTCAAAAATTACATCCAACTTCCTTAAAGTCGTATTAACAATTTTAGACAAAAATAAACACTTCATTAAATTTTATTCTTAAAAAGTGAAGAAATGAAAGTGAAATGTTTTCTTCTAATGAAGTTAATAAGTAATTGAATTCAATATGTAAGAGTATGTCGTTCTTAATTTAACGAATTGGTAAGTTTTGTATTTGATGTACTTTTTATGAAGTCGGATAAAAATAATTTGGTTTTTTTTTTTTTCTTCTACATATATTTGTGAGTATTATAAAGTAACACCTCACGTGTTAGGCTCTTGAGGAAATCAAACATTACAAAACCATTTGCATGCACCCATTACTCCATTACTTTAATTGGGAGCTTGTACCTGCAGCGGTATCTGGCTCTTTGTGCCAATCGTTAATTAACTCGTTGATAAGCAAAAATTACCCTCTTCCACTACCCACAGTTGGTATTTATGAGTTGTTTGAGCCGCGTGCTAACTTTTATCATTATCCCTTTCATTTTGATATCACTTTTCTTTCCATAGAAATTACTTTTCTATTTCAGTGATTGCTTGTATCTTTTCCAGTCGTCATAATACCGCTGTAATCCAAAAGGATTTTCGCAATTTGCGCTAATTGAAACCGCTGAAATATATAAAGTGCTTGCGGAAAACCGCGTTCCGTAGTCCCATTACAATTCAAAACAAATTCACATCTGAAGCTGAATCGAGCTCTCGAAACAAAAAAGTATCAAACAACTGACCGCCAGAGATCCAAAAAATCCGATCGTCGGACAAACGAATTTGCAAGTGCACAAAATAATAATTCACACTAGTGCTCTATTGAAACGATATGTTACGGCGAAAAGTTGCCTGAAATCCGGAACAACTGCGCAGATAGCCGAACCAACTTTTCGTGAATTTTTCAAGTTTTATTGCTGTCGAAAGCCAACTTTTCATTTCGTGTGAAAGCATATTTTAGTGTCGGGTTTTTGCCGAATTTTATATTGTAACTAGTTCTTGTTCGCGCAAAATTTAATCCCTGGATCCGGGTACCGAAAGTTCTTTTGGGGAAAATTGCACCGTCACTCCGCGAGGACTAACTCCATTTTACTGCAGGCGATACAACATAATAACTAACATGAACGCAGCTCTGAAATTTGTGTATTTTGTAAGTACAACCCAACTATATCTTGTATCACCGAATAAACTCCTTTTGAGTTATTTCGACTTTGCATTTTTGCCACAGATGTCTGAACCAGAGATTTGGATGCACAAAAGTCTAGGAAACTTTTAAAGAAGGTTTACCTGCTTCTGAAATTAATGCCACTGCAGGAAGTGAACACGATACTACTATTTAGGTGTAGTTTCGTGCTCAAGTTCAAAGTTGTATAGAAATAGCATATCCCTATTACACACATCTAATGAAGGTGTTCTCCATCATGCCGGAAAAATTCCTTTGCTTTTCTTGATTTCATTGAAACTTAATATTCCTCTTGAATTACAAAAATTACACGTATGTGATTCCCGACTTCTAACTTATTTTTTCCTTCGGGAACGAAACGATAGCATGCGTTTAGGATAGTGTTTTGTTTACACTTTAATTAGTTTATGTTTATAGATTAAAAACGATAGTATCAAGTTTTGTTTGTAAGTTCTTTAGAGCATTATTTTACTAAAATATAATAAAGATTCACCGACATCATCATTTCTGAACGAGTATCACAATAGAACTTTTTCGTCTATATTAACTAGCCTTAATTTTTTGAATTAAAGAAGGAGAAAAAATACTAGTTATACATTTTATTAAGTTCGGCCTAGCAATTATAATTTCGTCTTTTAAAGTATTATAAAATTTCAAAAAATAAATAGTTTAATCCACCACCAACAACAAAATTTAATTCTTAAATATTTAAAAAATCCCCTCATAATGTCAAAGGGCAACACGAACTTCTAGTCTAATTAATGTACATACATATATTCACTTCTTATTGCATTCATCTTAAAAATGGAGAAAATTTTTAAAAATCAGATCATCTTAAATTTGTACATTTTGATAGCAGGTTTTATTTCTCTGACCTTAAGGGGTACAGTAAGGATTTTCATAAAATCGATTTTTATTTTATTTTATTTTCGTAATGTACATATAGTCCAGTCAAATTAGGTGTGAGAATGAGGAATAATAAGCTGAAAACTTGTGTACACCTTGATTTTGGCATTCTAAATGTTGTGTCAAAAGTCTCATAAAATCTCGTGTCTGCGTCGTAAGTTATTGAAGGTCAAAGGGTCACAAAAATCGGTTTTCTGTGATTATCTCTGTTTCTACAGCTCCAATGATGTTAACACCTATTATAAAAATTGTAGAGCGTAAAATTTCCAACAATTTTTATTCGAATCATTTTTTCATGCGCTCAACCCTTTTTGAGATAGAGGGCGGAGAGCGCGCAGTGTTCAGCCATACAAGCTATAATACAAGGTCAATAGTGAATCTCGGTGGTCAAAATGAAGGTGTATACAAGTTTCCAGCTTATTATCTCTGATTCCGAGGTTGACCCATTTTTTTTGCTTATTTGACTGGACTAATATATTTATGTACACCCAGAGAAAATTTCATGTCAATCCGGCGAATATTCTCGAAGTTACATGCATATTTGTAATGACGTGTCCGTGTTCTTGGAAACTGCTGAACGGATCGGTTTCAAATTTTAACATAAGTTTTTGAAGAATATTTTTTAGTAATTAGTCGAAGGTTTTTTCTCATCGATAAATATTTTCCATTTTATAAACAATTTAAGGCCAAAATTTTTGATAAAAATCGATTTTTTTTTTAAGAAGCCGCCATTTTGTCAAATTCTTATTTTGCTTATTCCTTCGATTAATTACAAGATAAAACAATATATTAAGGAAATATTTTTGGTTTTGTCAATTCGGATGATCCAGTCCAGAGATATCGTGCTCACCGCAAGACGCCTTTTTTTTTAATTGCTCTCGGAGATCAGCTGTAGCAGCTTTTAAAATAATTATTTTTACAAATAAAAAAATTTAAAGTACACTCAAGTGTTACCATAATATGTTTGCAAATTTTTCATTAATAACTTAAAAGGTGCATCTCAAGAAAAATTCTTGAAAAATGGACTTTTTTGGGCCTCCTGACTGTATATAACCCCTTAAAGTATTGATGATACATTTTAATATAAACACATGGTTTATAGTTTTAGAACCCAGAGTAAAATTAGTCTCCACGGTTATCGAGGCAAATATTTAGGCGTGCTTAACAATCCAAACGAATCTCCATTCATTCGTCACTAAAGCAAAGTTTTAACAAAATAACTACAATTTTTTTTTTTGAAAATTATTACCTCATTTTTATTTACTTATTTAAATTTATTATCAAATCAATTTTTCTATTTCTGTAAAAGGAATATAAATACATAAATACTTTATCTAGCTTCAGGGCTTGATGCAGCATTCTAAGGGGGTCATAACTAAAAAATTAAAAGCGAATTAAGTCGCGTTTTTCGTGTAAACACGAGAACCTGTTTCCTTTAACTATGTGTAAACATTATATCGGAACAATGTATACAAGAAATATAGGTTTTTAAGAGTTATTTATAAAATTCGCCAATTGAAACACTTATAATATGAGTAAGTCATAATATACACTTATATGTTAAGAAATTATGATAGAGTCTAACATAACATACCAGCAATAATTATCTTCAAAATACAAATAAAATATTTCATAGAAAAGATGTAAGAAAAATCAAGATAAAATTAATAGAACCAATATCTTCATAAAATAAGGCATTGAATCCCCTGTAAATTATATGTGTATTTATAACTTAGGTTTTTCTATTCGATTCTTAGGCCTATAATTTTAAAAAGAAAGGGAAAAAGCTTTGTTTAGTCATTATTATTAAAGTCATGAGTTCAAAAGCTTTATAACCAAATAGCGAAACGTACAAAAAAAGTTACTTAAATCGTTATTATATCCACTTTAGACTTAGCCTTATAATAACTTTTAAAATTTCGTGCGTTCCATAACAACGCTTTCTTATTAAAATTAGAATAAACAAATTCGAAATATGAATTTTTAAGTTAGATTAACCCATTAATGCGCAAAACGAGGATTTTGTGCACGCAAGTTCCATTGTACGATTCGAATAGCAAATTGGCGCGGTTTCCTTCCAAATTCGTATATAAGGGATTTTGGGGGCTGCTCTTTCAGAATCTGGCATTTGTTTTGCATAAAAGCTTCAAAAACCCTATTATTTTTTGTGTTTTTTCAAAAAAGTGCTAATTTTTTTCAGTCATTTTTCTTCTCAAAGTCGATTATCTTGTCTTTGCTGCTATTGAATGATCACATAACTACCAGACATTGCGGTCCAAATGTCTAAACTTTCTCAAACCTTGGTTTGGAAAGTCTTTTTTTGTTTGGTTTTTGCAAATTGGCCATTTTGTACAGCAATGTAATAAAGAACTTCGCGATTTTTTTACACGAAAAGGATCAACTTTCCAAAAAAAAATTATAGAACATATACAGAAAATGCTTCAAATTAGACAAGGAATACATGTAAATTTTTTGTAAATTGTAAAAATATCACCAATTTTTGTTTGTGATGAAATTTGGTGATATTTTTAATCAAAAAGGATCAATTATACGAATAAATTTTATATGACAAAAAGTGCTTATAAGCCAAAGAATACGTATGAATTTTTTGAAAATTTTTCAGAAAATTTTTGGATTTTTCAAAAATTGGCCAAATCCAAAAAACCAAAAATAATCGAAAAAATTCTGAAAAAATTCATACGTTTTCTTTGACGTATTTTAAGCATTTTTTGTACTACATTTTTTTTTTTTGTAAAGTTTATCCTTTTCGTGTAAAAAATCCAAGTTTTTTTATTACATTGCTGTACAAAATGGCCACTTTGAAAAACCAAAGCAAAAAAAAACTTTGAGAAAGTTTAGACATTCGGACCGCGATTTCTGGTAGTTATTGCTATTCGAATCGTACAATGGAACTTGCGTGCACAAAATCCTCGTTTTGCGCATTAATGAGTCAACAAGACTGTTTCTTAAATTTTTCAGTACTTTCTTTCTGCTTCAATTAGACATTGCCCCACTATTTTTAATTTAAAGTTTTTTATATGTGATTTTCAGTAAAAAAATCTGTAGGAGTAACTAGGCTACCAAAATTATATTTAAAGATATAACTTTTATGAAAAAATAATAGTTATGACTAACTTGATATCAATGCATTTGGCCCTACTTTTTGTAAGACTCCACAGACTTTATAACAGAATATTTGAATGTTGAAAAAGATGTATAAAGAAACTATTCCACAAAATATAGAAAACAGTTTTTGTAACATTGTCTTTTATGAATTGATGGAATGCTGTTATTCCGGTTAAAATCATCGCAATCTATTTGTATATTTGTCTGCTTCTTTTTGAAAATCTGGTGATGCATCTAGCTAGACAGCTAATTTGCCCTGCCTTAAATAACTAGGTTTCATAATTACTCATAATTTCTAATTTACCCAGCTCTCCAATTGTATAAGCTCCTGTTTAATATTATTACATATCTTCATATTTTCATATCGTCTACTTTATACCCATATTAATTCATGTAATTCATACGTAGTTACATTTCAGTGAAGAGTTCAGCAAAAATAAAAAATTACTTAAAAATTGCACCTGATTTTCTGTAAAGTGGTGCCTGAAACCTACCAACGGATGAATTGTTTTATAAGAATAATTAAAAAAATATAATTACTTGTAGAGCTGTAGGTACGAAGCAGAACGAGCGCTGTTAAAAATCAAGGGATTTAATGAAGAGATCGAACTCAAATGAGGATATGAGAAGTATTCAGACGCGAAAACTCCATTACGACATGAGTACAATTATTCCAGGCCAATTCAGCTGGTAAATAAAATAGCATAAATATTTATATATATTTGGGGGTGGATTGTCAAACAAACCAGGTTTAGAGTGCAATTTGTTAAAGTTGAAAAAAAATGAATCCACTAATTGGAAAAGTTTAATGAAAATTTAATTACATAGCTGATCTAGCCTTGTAATAAATTTTTAATTGAGGTTGCCAGGTAATTTGGGGTAGTAAGTACCAGGGAGAAACTTTCAAAGTAACCAATTAACTTATACAGGAATTTGAAAAATCCCAACCGACCAGCGACAATCTAGGGCAAGGGTCGACACAATATTAAATGAAACCCTCAGCAAAAAAAAAGATACAAACAAATTTCTTGTGAAAATCAAATGAAACATTGAAAACAGCAAACTTTTAATTTTAGGCAGATTTGAAGAAGATGGCGATTATATTTCAATGAAATTCATTAATTTTTTGCATTTCCATGAAAAGGAGGATTTTATTTGATGATGGTTTCAGGTAATTTTCCTTTTCCACTTCTTTCGTAATTCTTGTACTGAAATTTTTATCGAAGGAAATACAATGGTGTTTAATTAAGCAGTAAGTGGAAAATTGAAATGGTTTTATATTTAATGCTGAGATTTAAGGAGATCAGCCAATTAGGCTTGTTTCAAAAAATAACAAAACAACAATTGCGAATTAATTTAAGGATCATTAAATTTAAAAAAAATGTACGTACGTTATTTTAGAAATTGTGACTAATGTACAGAATGAACTTGAAACAAAGGGAGGGCAGACCAAAAATGTGTTTGGTTATTTAATTCTGCTTAATTTTCCCATCCTGTTACAAGCACTAGCGAATTATTTTGAGAGGAGTAATTGACATTTTTCTTTCAAAAATAAAACAAGTATTTTTTCTCATCGCTATTAAAATTTCGCTTTAAGCTTTATATAATCCTAAAATATAAATCCAAAGATGCTGATTGAATAAATATTTTAAAATTTAAATATTGTAAAAGTAAATCATATGTGCTATTATTGATCCGCTAAATTTTATAAAAGACCGATTATATGGCCGTTATATTTTTTTTATCGTCAGGACTAACACAAGTAACAATTTGGCCAAGTTTCATCCCTTAATAATTAACCTCCAAGGGACGAGAATTAAATTTAATAATTTCGAACAAAATTAATATCCGTTGACCCATTTTTAATTTATGTTTTTGCATGTATATTTATGTTTTTGCAAGTATAGGTTGTATTAAGCGAACTAAATAATTGAATTATCACAGAAAAAACTATGGATATCCCAAAAAGCATCAGACAATTCAAGGATACTACCACAAAATACACGATATTCACTACAATTTTCTTTCCATGATGCATACTTTCATACTCCGTGTATAAATGAGGTAAATATCAAAATCACTAAAGGGTTGAAAAACCGATGCAGCTTCCTCTAAAGATTGAAACGCTCGTTAGTGGTGAAAAACTTGTGGTCTGTAGCCATATTGTAGCATAGCTACATAGATACGCATTCTTCTTGCTTGAGCAAACATTTCATCTGTGAG
The DNA here is from genome assembly GCA_949715965.1 of Dysmachus trigonus. Taxonomy (NCBI): domain Eukaryota; kingdom Metazoa; phylum Arthropoda; class Insecta; order Diptera; family Asilidae; genus Dysmachus; species Dysmachus trigonus. Next base: position 35,910,731 of record OX454319.1, read on the forward strand.
TACTTCTCTTATGAAAGTCTTCCTTATCGTGGTTTAATCTTTTCAATTGGGCGATCGTACTGATAAAACGGCACCCCAATACTTAAGTTAAAGTTTCAGATGGGATATGCTAAAATGCAAATGTGAATCCCTCCGACTATTTTCCGGTCCTCTCCTTTTCCTTTTCGATTTGATAAAATAGTGATACGCTATTGAAATGCTCCGCAGGACTTTTATACACATGTATTTCGTGGTAGGAGCAATCTACTTGCAGAAATTCTATAGAAAAAGGTCGTATGCAATTTTGTTTAAATCTAACAGATAATGGCTACACTTTTACGACAATTAAAGCTAATCTGCCAACTCGCAAATATATTTAACTTATTGGAAAGAAAAAGCTAGTGGAAAGTGTTACTATCTAAATTGTACAATGTAATAAAACATTAATCTTCTCTTGTACGAAATATCTCAACAAGTATGAAAAATTAAGTAAGTAGGTACACTGGATATCATTTTCATTCCAAAATTTGTAATTTTGAAAACGTTTATTTTAATTTTTTTTTACACTTACTGACGTGTCATCGGCGATTTTGTTGTTATTCTACATCAAATTTTAAAAGATACATATTTTTTTACTTATTTTTTTCTGCCCTTTCAACCTTTCAATTTTTATTATTTTCAAGCACTGTACATATAAATCAATTTTAACTAATTCAATCAATTATAACTAATTAATGCCCACTTGGTCGTTTGAAAAAATATTGACTCTAAGTATGTAAAACCTTCAAACTGTCTCTGAAGGTGGTTATACTGAAGGGTCCATTTACCCCCAAAAACTGCATATCCGAAAAAAAAAAAAAAAAAAAAAAAAATCGTATCTCTTAAAATATGATGTAGAATAATATTTCAGTCGCAACAAAATCGGCAGTGACACATCGGTATACCTTCCTTGTGAGATAAGAAACTTTGTAATAATAATGGAAACAACATTAAATCAATAATATTCAAATATTATTTGACGCCATGCCGAATATTATTAATTTAACTTTGGAGCTAACAATTTTCATTGTTAATTTGACAAAACACTATTCTGAGACAACATTTTAAAGGTATTCAAAACAAAATGTTTTTTTTTATTATTAACTAAATATATTTGCCTTTGAATTGATCTGGAGCCTTAATTACCTAGAAAGCCTCGAGGTTGTTCAAAACAATTATCTAAAATGTCTGCTGCACCTACCCAACAACACCCCTGGATATGCCCTAAGACAAAATTAAAGTTGTATACACGTGAAACATAGATATTCAAATTAATGATGAGTATCGCGAAGAGAATACTTGCTCTACCACAAGATTGATGAGTCAAAATTAGCTTTATAAAAATGAAAAATAGCTCTAAAATCGATCTTAAATATATCTGGTTCTTAAAAATTAGACAACAATTTTTTTTAAAAAATTGGTGCTGAAAAATTATGAGATGATCTGACCATTGATATACTCCGAGGTGACAAAAATAACTTAATAAATAAATCCAGAAGCTATAAGAATAAATCAGACTTCTAAAAATGTAAGGGATAAAGAAAATAACTACCTAAAAACCACAAAATACCTCTCGGTATAAAAAGAATAAGTGCGCAATTTAGGCTATTATATAAATAAGTACTTTACTAGAATGATTACAAAAAATGGAAAATTTAGAATAAAATCAAGTGAATATTGCCAATATTGTGAATATTGTGCAAATTGTGCCTCGCCGGATAATTTACCTCATATCAAATCATGCTCAAATATGTGTTAATTTTATCCGTGATTTGGGGATTATCCTGGATTGCAAATTAGACTTCGTTGAGCATATAAACTTTACTGCTTACAGATTCATTCTGCTATTTTACAAAGTTTTGACCAAACTGATGGTCCACAAAACAAACAAAAAACAAAACAAAATTAAAGAGTGGCAACGATATTAAGAAATGAGACTGAAATAAGTACCAAAATTAGAAAAAGTGTACAAAGCCTTTATAGTCTCCTAAATAATATCGATGCACATGATACAAACAAATTAGCTCAATATATTACGTCCATTATATAAACCCTGTTTATTTCTGCTCCACAAACATATATGCGTACATAAATATATAAATAAAGGACATATTACCACACTCTTTTGTACAATTCTTTGTATTATGATAAATATGAATTGTATAAATAAAAACATACTAGTACTACTATTTGTCTTTGAATCAAAAGTATTGGCATTTTGGAACAATACATTTCGTAGGAAAATTATTTATCTTGAGCTGTTGATTCAACTATTGTTTATACTTTAAAATATTCTTTCTATGATTTGAATGTATGATATGATTTCTTTTATAACTGTTAAAATTGTGCCCGTCATATTCTTTCAACTTTGAAATAAAAAATCAGGTTCCGGTTTTACCTATCAGACAGTACCTCATATGCATCAATCTATCCACAACTATAAATACTTAACAGATTTCAATGTCCAGATTGTGAAAAGTACACTTTCAAAATGCAATTGTTCAAGTAAGATCTTCACTATACTAAAATTACAATAAACATCGCTGCTTTAAATATTATCCTTAGTTTAAACATCTTGATACGTTGTAATTATAAAAACATACACGTAAAGCTCGAAATATTTAGCAGCACAAAAAGTTGCAAGTGGTGGAAAGTATTTCAAATAACATTTTGCCAGATTGTTTTACAAAGTTGTGTATATTGTTGAATTATTGTAAGTATTAAATTTAAACTTTGTTAAAGTTGTTCCAAATAAAATATTATTAAATTTTAAATCTTTCTAACTTACAGTTTAGTTTACATGACCTTTTATGTGGGAAATTTTCCATACTCTTAGTTTCATTAACTATTTGCGAGAAGTATACATATTTGATAAATTTAGCTTATACATCACTTTGACTTACATAAAAATTGATCTTTTCAATATATATATTAATCTTGTTGGTAAAATGACTGCCTCAAGTCTAAATTACATAAAAAAAAAACCCAATTCAAATTGCTACCAGAACATTGAGTCAGTTATTTAGGAAAGTAGGTCATCGTTTCCAAATAGACAAATTGACCCGAACTACCATCCGAATGGATAAGCATAGCTCAACCATTATCCTCTCTACATGGGGAGTGGGGGTGCATATGAATAAACCCAGAAAAAAAGCCCACCAACAAAACTGCGAAGTCTAAAAATACAAGACGACTTTTAAAATTCAGCAGAGGCATACTCGTGCTAGCCATTACATGACCCGCATTCAGACGTAAGTGGAAAATGAAGCTAACCTCCTCCATTCTTTTTATTTTTATGTTATTGTTGCGAAATTGTAATCAAATTTAGCGCCACACATGCCAAAAAATGTTTTTTTCACTTTAAATCAATATTCTAGCCGAGGGAAATTGAGGAGCCAAGAGGCTAAGTAATTCTCGCTGACACAAAACCCCCCGCACGTACACGGAGAATTTTTTTATTCCAGTCGTATCCTTATCTAAACATCATTTTAAACGTCGAATACATTTGCTGAACTTGAAAATAATCAAACCAGTCACGTAGAGGGGACATTTTCTAGAAAGGAATCGATTTTCTCGAGCAACAGAGAATAGGTGCATCGTGCTCTAGATAAATTGTTGACATAACCGGATGATGATTATGATGCTGCTCTTGGAGGTAAAAAGTGCTGCATTCTGGCACCAGGATATCTGGATTATATGTAGTATATCATTGCTAGCCATATGTTGATAAAATTGAAAGAAATTTTTTTTTAAATCTAAATAAATAAAATAAATATCACGCTTTTATTTAAAATGGATTAAAGAGGATAAAATAAATTGATGAAAACAATATCAGTAAATATTGTTCTCGTTCATAGAGTTAAGTCTCTTTAGGCTTAAAGATGTATCCTGATTTGAATTATAATAATATGGCTCACCCACGATTTTATCATATGGCACATCGTGCACCGAATGCTCCTGCAAAATTAAAGATGGAAACGGTTAGTTTTTATCCCTGCAGCCGATGCAACAAATGACGTCACACAGTATACTGAGGGCAGTTTTTTATTTGGCAAACTTTCAGTGCAGTGTGCGAAGTTTTTATAAAGACTCATGTCCCATAGTCACACTGAACAAAAAAACTTGTTATTTATAAATTAAAACCTTGCTTCAAACAGAAAGAATATATTTATGAAATAAAACGAGAATTTTTATCTAAACTTTATTTCTCTGCTTTATTTTCTTACTTTCTCAGTTTTCATAATGTTTATAATTTTTGATTAGGCTTCGGGGAGAGAATCTTGGTCTTTTGGGTTGTAAGTCCAACTCTCTCCTTGCTCGTTTACTTTTTAACCGACTTTAAAAATAGATCCTCTGTTTGGCATTTATATGTGTGTACAGGAGGATTAATAATTAAACGTTCCAACATATACCAATCGATTCTATGATTTGTCCAGATGAACATTTTTCGGAACAACCCCTTCTCAGATCAACCCTTCACCCTCAAAACCGAGATTGAAAATTTTTATGCTCACATAAATAGTTATAACTTTTTCAACGATATTGGAGGATAATATCATATGACTCTTAACACACAGCACACGTCATGATACGTAACATGAGATGATATAAGATATTTAACAACTCGATTAATGGAAGATCACTGTCAAAACTCGACAAAACCAAAAATTTGAACCTCTCTCTGAACTTAAAAGCATTCTCGGGTCATATTGATGCTATTATAAACAGATTAACTCCATTCTTTGTTTTGTAAAGATATAGTCAAAAGAATACAATTATTTTATATTAAAAGTATGTAATTATTCCGTACAAACGCGGTTCAACGAAGATTTGTTAGATTAATACTTCGTGGGCTATCCTGGGCTGATCCCAATGCCCTACCTCCCTACACAAATAGGATTAAACTTCTATCATTGGATACTCTTAAGGCAAAATTTGATAACGCTAGAATTGTTATCGCTTTTAACTGTTTAAACGGTGTCATAAAGTCGTCAGAACTTTTGGACACATTTTGTATTTCTGCTCCGAATGCTCCTTGAGGAATTATAATTTCCTCCAAATTTTAAGCTCAACTATGCCAAGAATGAGCCTGTCTTAGAATGAGAATGTCTTATTTATTTAATAATAAGTTTGACAATGCTGATTACAATTTTTCGAGAAAACAGTTGAAGAAGGCTTAGAGTTTTATTATATAGTATAATAGTTTTGTAGTAAATTAGCACTTTAATGAACGAAATAAATAAATAAAGACGTGACACATGATATTACATAAGACATGATCCAAGACATACCAGTATTGATATATGATATGACATGACATATAATAAATAAATAAATATATGACAAAAGGCATGCAGAAAAATGAGAAATGTAACACAAAAATCTATTATTCTAATCTATTATTGAAATAAAAAGTAACATTCTGTTATACCAAACCACATTTGTTACAGTAATATTAAATGTAAGATAGAAAATTTGAGCTTGAATTTCGGACCTTGGTTTGACGCTTGTTAACACTTAAGCACATCAGATTAACCCATTAATACGCAAAACGATAATTTTGTGCACGGAAGTTCAATGGTACTTACGATTCGAATAGAAAATTTGGATGATTTTCTTCCAAAATCATATATAGGGGCTTTTTGGGGATACTCTTTCAGAATCTGGCATTTGTTTTGCATAACAGATTTAAAAATCCTATTATTTAAAAAAAAAGTGCTGATTTTGTTTGGTCCTTTTTTTTCAAAGTCGATTATCTTAACGTTGATGCTATTAATTGATCATATAACCACCAGAAATCGCGGTACGAATGTGTAAACTTTTTCAAACCATGGTTCTGAAAGTTTTTTTGTTTCGGTTTTTGCAAAATGGCCATTTTGTACAGCAATGTAACAAGAAACTTTGGATTTTTTTACATCAAAAGCATTAACTAAACAACAAAATTTGTAGAACAAAAAATAATTGAAATTAGCCAAAGGATACGTGTGAATATTTTTAGAATTTTTCCGGCTATTTTTGGTTTTTTGGATCTGGTCAATTTTTGAAAAATCCAAAAATGTCCCGGAAAATTCTGAAAAAATTCACACGTATCGTATAGTGCCTCGAATCTCCCGTTGTTCGAACAACTCCATGCGCTATTAAAACTTTAAACGCGCTCTTCTCCCACTTCGAATTGTCAAAGTTGATGGACACTGTAACTCAAAATCTACTTGATCCATCTTCTTCAAATTTGACACACTCTTTACGTATATAAAATATGAGGTAGTGACGCCAAGATAATTTCTATTTTTTCCATTATAATTAGTTTTACTATGGCAAATAGGCTGATTTTTACCCGTTTTTTCTTCTAAAATTGGTTTTTTTTTTTTTGTACTTTAAAGTTATGCCAAAAATTGAAAAAAATTGATGTCAAAAAAAAATCTCAACCAAATATATTCGTTTTTTTATTTGAGATAATCCAGTAATGAGACTAGATCTGATCTCCACCGAAAACTGTTTTTTTTTTAAGAGTACCCGAAGATTTGCTCTCAGTGGCTTATTTCTTAATATTTTAGGCTAAAAATTTAATTGAATATTCTTGAAATGATACTTTATTATGTGTACAATTTACTAATAAATACACTTTACCATATGCTCAAAAAAAATTATTTTTGGCATTTTGCAAAAACCAAAGAAAAAAAAACTTTCAAAACCATGGTTTGAGAAAGTTTAGACATTCGGACCGTGATTTCTGATGGTTATATGATCATTCAATAGCACAAACGTCAAGATAATCGACTTTGAAAAAAAGAAAACAAAGTCAGCATTTTTTTTTAAAAAACCCAAAAAATAATAGGGTTGTTAAAGCTTTTATGCAAAACAAATGCCAGATTCTGAAAGAGCATCCCCAAAAACCCCTTATATACGATTTTGGAAGAAAATCGCCCCAATTTTCTATTCGTATCGTACAATTGAACTTGCATGCACAAAATTCTCGTTTTGAGGATTATTGGGTTAAAGTTGACATGAAATGAAAATGACGACTTTCCTTTATTAAAATGATACGTAACTATTCCATACACACTGAGAATATTTGTTCTTGGTTATAAATAATGTAGCTTCGAAGTAAGAATTATTTCGTACTTTTACTCAGTGCACGAAAAAGCTTCCATACTTTTAGAAAATGGTTTTTTCCGAGCTACATAAATACAAGTGAAGCTAATATATGTATAGTATATAAGCCGTGTAAAAAGAAACGCGGTATTCTCCGGCTGTGACTGGGGCACGCAAATAAGGCCGCGCGCTGGAAAATGCCGCAACGAGTTCGTATATAGGCTCATCAGCGACCCCACGGCCCGGCCCGGCCCCCGCACAGGGCGTAGCGCTGTCGAACAAGGATGCCAGGTCTCCAGGGCTGTTCCTATTCGCCGAGTTCGCCGGGACACGGCCGATAATAAAACCGCTACAAATGTTTTCTCAATTTACTATCGTTATGCAGTTCAATCGATTTTCTGTGCCAAATTCCATCAGAACACGGAGCCCCTGACACCCCACTGAATTACAATGCAAATGAAGGCCTCCACGGAATAGACAGGATAAATTTGCCATGAGGAAACCACTGCCGGGGCTCAGAAATATCCGTTTACGATAAATCTAAAAGTAATTAAAACTGTCACAGAATGTTTACGTTATGGGTGAGCTACACTTCGGCTGCATCGTAAAACCAGACGTGCTCGCCGCTGCGGAACGGGCCCCAGCGTCATATTTAGTACGTTTCATCACACGGAATATCCTGGACTATTCCAGGAGTCACTCGTACTAATGGAGGTCAAATCCCTGTTCGCCGTGAAAAGATATCATTTGGCACTGCGGCGGTGCCCTGAATTATGTCCAATCCTGCCCAATGTCTCCGCTCGCCGCAGGATCCTGCCGTGGTGCACGCTCAGCTTTCACGTTTCGCAATTTTGGTGATTTACAAGGTAATTTGCAGACGCTTCTTCTCAGCCCCGGCATAAAATCACGTTTGCATCTTTTATCCTCCAACAAAATTTCATCGTCTGTAATTAATAGCTGCTCTGGGACTCACCCAGAACCGCTGAAACTTTGCCCCAAATCGCTGTGGACGAGGACTATTTACTCTATTGAGTTCTCCCCGGTGCAGGGCTCCAGGACCTAATTGAATTCAAAGTGCATTGGCTTGCTGCACTGCATTTTATCTGAGAGCCAATTCAAGCATTGACGAATTTTTCGATGATTTAAGAGATTTTTAGATATTGCTTATCTCAACTCTCTACTCAATATTTGCAGACTAGGAGAAATTCATCAGCAAGCTTTGTGTATCATAAACAAACATACATATTTATATTACACTTGCAGTGTAAACTGTGATTTTACTTTTGAAGTAGAAACCATCAAGGATTCAAATCCCAGTTTTCATCCAAACCAATATGGTAAGTAGTCCAGAAGTTGCATACATTACACCACGTGCAGCAGTTTGCAAGACTCTCCAGATAATATTGATTTCTCAATTTTCTTGAAAATGTTTACGGGTCAATGATATTTGCTTAGTTTTATTTGGAAAATAAAGACCTTAGAAACATAAGTTTTAATCAAAGGAGTAAACTTCATGGTATTTCCCATATCACTTGCCCATATAACACTGTACCAAAATTGCAAAATCAAACTCGATGTCCGTCCTAACGTCTTTTATCTGTCTGGCTATCATAATCGTTATTCAGAAATAATTTTATATAGAGAGCTATTTACGATCTAAAAACTTTTAACCACTAAAATCGAAATAAATGTTTATCCATTATTATGAGCAAATTTACTTAAATTATGATTTAACACAAAACTCGAAGTAAATTTAAACACAAATTGAATATTATAGAGTAATTATAAATAAAATTATCAATATTTCAGTGACTAAACAACGTTTTAAATTCGTCAAAAAAATACATAAGCTATATGCATTTAATTTTTCAGTGAATTTTGATCCTGTTGCGCTTTTATTTAATATTTACATTTTACCCCAAATACTATTAAGATCTTAATATAAATAAAGAAAATATGAAAAATGTGGGAATTACTCGATAAAACCTGGCTAAACACTACCAGGGCTCGAACCTGGGACTTCGAATTGACGTTTCGATGCTCTAAACAACTGAGCTACCAGTAGACAATTGCAGATACCTTCGAGTTATTGCGACGTTTTGATGAGAATAATGGTGAGCAGAATCAGTCTCGGCCTTGCAGAAAGTCCAAGTCCAGACCGCGACCAAGACTAATACTATGTTTGCGAGACTTGACCAAGAACAAGGCGGAACTGCAAGGTTTTTGTTGACTGAAAAATATTCTTTTCTATTTTTTCTCTATTTCAGGGTTTAACACGGGGTTTAGTGAAAATATTCAAAAGTTCATGAAAGTGAGATATACATATTTCAATTCAAAATTTAATTACTATACGCGGGCTCTTATGGCGGTCATTATTATAATAGCAAGTTTGATTAAATATATCTTATAAACAGTATAACGAAAATCATTGAAATTTAGAGTATAAGTGTAATTAATACACTAACAAGGAGAATGCAACTGGTCGTCATGACCGATTTCGCTCAAATTTATAGCACATGTAGGGCTTGGCAACAAATGAAAGTACCCGAAGTGGAAACTCCAGATGGCCGCGCGTTTACAAAATAATAGTATACAAAAATTTTCACGCGGCTCTAAATCCCATTCATTGTAACACATTCCCAAAGCGGCGGCTGGTGCAGTGGTGAGTACCTGAGCTTGGGATTCAGAGGTCATGGGTTCGAATCCCAGCGTGGGGATGCTTTTTTTCGGATTTTTCCCAATTTTTATAAGATTCGAGTCCGCAATTAAATGAAGTGATAAATTTTTATCTTTTTTGTTTATTTATACGCAAAAGCCATAAATAAGGAAAAAAATTGGGATTGCGGACTTTTCAGCAAAGGATTGTAATTAAAGCGCATACCAAAAGACTTTGTACATTAAAATTCAAACTTTTATTATTTTTCATTATGATAATTTACTTTTGTCGGGATGATATTTATTATAGAAGGAGGGGAAACAGTAATTATTTCTGCATCTAGCACAGGTTATAAACGCCGCATTTTTACAATCACAACATTGTTTCAATGTCTCCATAGAAAAATACAAAAATGCTCTTATCTCATCGAGCAAGAAAAAGAAATCACATCCCCTGAAGAATGTATAAAAGTACATTCGGTTGTTCATCACCAACTATCCGCTCCAATATTTGGTGACATGTTACGTTACGCGTGGTTCGCTGCTAAACTTTGCGATAAGAGAGAAGATTTTATGAATGTGAATCAAGTTGGATTTTGTATGGAGGAGTTGAAACAATGTTGTAATTGTAAAAATGCGGCGTTTATAACCTGTGCTAAATGCAGAAATAATTACTGTTTCCCCTCCTTCTATAATAAATATCATCCCGACAAATGTAAATCATCATCATGAAAAATAATAAAAGTTTGAATTTTAATGTACAAAGTCTTTTGGTATGCGCTTTAATTACAATCCTTTGCTGAAAAGTCCGCAATCCCAATTTTTTCCTTATTTATGCCTTTTGCGTATAAATAAACAAAAAAGATAAAAATTTATCACTTCATTTAATTGCGGACTCGAATCTTATAAAAATTGGGAAAAATCCGAAAAAAAGCATCCCCACGCTGGGATTCGAACCCATGACCTCTGAATCCCAAGCTCAGGTACTCACCACTGCACCAGCCGCCGCTTTGGGAATGTGTTACAATGAATGGGATTTAGAGCCGCGTGAAAATTTTTGTATACTATTATTTTGTAAACGCGCGGCCATCTGGAGTTTCCACTTCGGGTACTTTCATTTGTTGCCAAGCCCTACATGTGCTATAAATTTGAGCGAAATCGGTCATGACGACCAGTTGCATTCTCCTTGTAAGATAATTATGTAGGACTTCTATCTTACTGGTAATATTATAATAAAAATTCCTGCCAAATATGGTAACTTGATACTGGTATTTGATTATTCATATGCCAGTTCAGAGAAAATTTCCACCTTTTTTAAAACTTATTAAAATTAGTATTATTAAAATTATTTATTTAAAAAAACCACAAAGAATCGTGGATAGACTCCAAAAATTTGAAAAAATCGGCACATATTGGATTTTTTTTTAAATACTATTACTACATTTTTGCATTACACTCTTTTTATTGGATTTTGATAATTTCCCTCGATGGATATTCTCTTAAATCATTATTTTTCGATACTCTCAATAAATGTCCTATACATTTGTGCCTCTTGGCTTAATTACCATTTTTTCCCATTTTCTATCCTTCTCGTTTTCAATCATGAATTTTTACATTTATTTTTGCCCCGCACTTTTTCATTTCAATTTCGTTAATAACACAAGTCAACATTTTATCTAGGCTTGTGCACGGGAATCGAAGATGGTATCCTAGGGTTTTTGGGGTCGCTGATTACGATGAGTGGGTCGGTTAGGCTCCATCACGTCAAGTTTAAGGTCATTTGAAGGTCAAACGATCAAAACACCTTCCAAAAATCTGAAAAAATTCATGGACATGTTTTTGAGGATGCTGAATCCGAATACGGTGTTTACTTTTACTTTGCATGCATCCTCGAGGTCATTCAAGGTCATTTGAAGGGGTTTTGAGAAAAATGCTAAGCACCACCCGAAAAATCTGAAAAATTCATACGTATGTTTTCGAGGACCCTAAATCTGAATCTGAGGTCTGAGTCGACCTAATTTCAAGGTCATTTGAAGGTCAAACGGTCAAAAAACCTTCCAAAAATCTGAAAAAATTTATGGACGTGTTTTTGATGTCGCTGCATCCGAATCCGGTGTTCATTTGTACTTTGCATGCATCCTCGAGGTCATTCAAGATCATCTCAAGGCAGGTATTCTAGTTCTGTGGCACAATTGTGCATTTCGCAAATTGAGATTGTTACCATGTCATGCATTAATGAGATTTATACCAGAAAAGATTCTTTGGAAAATGACTGCAGAATCCAGGTAAAAAAGTAGAATCCAGGCAGTCTATCTGATTAGTTTTTTTCATATGTATTATTCAATATTTACCAACTAATGGTAACAATTTCAATCTGCGAAATGCACAATTGTGCCACAGTACCAGAATACCTGCCTTAAGATGACCTTGAATGACCTCGAGGATGCATGCAAAGTAAAAATGAACACCGGATTCGGATCCAGCGACCTCAAAAACACGTCTATGAATTTTTTTTCCGATTTTTTTTGACCGTTTGACCTTCAAATGACCTTGAAATGAGGTCGACTGACCTCAGATTCAGATTTAGGGTCCTCGAAAACATACGTATGAATTTTTTCAGATTTTTCGGATGGTACTTAGCATTTTTCTCAAAACCCCTTCAAATGACCATCTTCGATTCCCGTGCACAAGCCTAGATAAAATGTTGACCTGTGTAATTTTTTACCTTCCAATTCTCTGGAATATTTACTAACTTCCTACAAATTGATATTTTTAAAAATGTTAATACTCTCCACTCACCGCAGGTTTATCACCAGTAAAGAATTTATCGAGAATATTTGAGTATGGAAAAACAAGACTGGAAATGTCTTACAAAGGGGATCAAGACTTGACAGACGTCTATTGATGAAAGACCAATATCAAGACCGATTGTGCAAGACCAAGCCCAATACACAAACTAACATAGTCCTTATCTTAGTCCTGTTTTACTCATTACTAATAACAATACTTATAGAACACGAATTAGCTCGAAATCAACAGCAATCAATATTATTCCGGAAAAGAGTTTTTACACAATTCAATGGAGCCAAATTACAGTCTTTTGAAGTGAATTGTCAATTTAATAGTTTAATATGTAAAAAAGTATTTTTAGATATGAAACTTTAATTTTAATTCATTTTCGAAATAAATTTGCATCATTTGCAATAGAATAATCAAATTATTTTTTAGAGAGTAAATTAGATACATATGTATATTTATGAACATACATGGGTAAAGCTTAGCAAATTCAAATTTTGTAATGCGTAACAGAATATTTATATATAGTTTTCTCGTGTTTTTTGTATATAAAAAGACGGTTTATGAGTAGTTTGCTACTATCTGTAGTTTTCGGTATCCAAAGAAGACTGTGGTTGTTAAAAAAAGGTTCTCGGAAAATTTAAAATTATCCAAATCTCTTTGAAAAAGACATGCTATATCACTTCAGGAAAAATTAATGAATTGTAGGACTGTTTGTATTTTATAAATAAATACATTGTGCCAAACACTATTTCTCACAATTACAACACACAGATAATATGGTCTAAAGAATATTTCAAGGTAATTAATTTAATTAAAAATTAAAAATCAGACCCTGAGCATCATATTATATTTTTTTAAGAATAACCAATTCCTTTAATGATCTTCAAATTCCTTGAATGATCTTTGATTCATATAAAAATTTGTGAGAATATGCATACTTTAAGCAAGCTATATATTCTCTACGGATGTGTAGGCATACGCAAATACAGATATTTTAATTTTCGTTAACTTTATGGTAGAAAATTGAAAATGGTTTAGAAAGAGAACAACAAATCCAGGAAAAAAGCATTTTCATAAATTATTTGATCAAAGTTAATTAGCAAAGTTTGTCGTATTTGCGGAGGAATATGATTTTTTTTGTTTTATTTTCGAAAGGCAATAAATTCCCCAGTAGAAGAAAACGTTTTACTCAAAGGTTTCCTATTTTACTACACCACCTGTTCCGACCACTCACTCCTGGCAATGTTATTTTCCTCGTTATAAAATGTTTCTGCAAAAAGACTGGATAACAGATGGAGGGAATGTCATTGCCTTACTGTTCACCCTATTAATTGTATTTCCTTAACTTTAATCTCCAGGGCCAAACGTATCTTTTAGTATTTAAATTACTCCAGCTGGAACAGGGGCTCTTTAAAAGCCCTTTCAACCCTAATCGACTCTTATTTAAATATCTTGCCCAGAGTGAACCGCCGCCATTCATCTATTCTTATTCATCTGTTTACGTTTCTTAGCCGGCAAAAAGAAGTTTTGAGAAGGGTTTGACATATTGAAAAGGTTTCTAGGCGGGCTTATCAGTTTTTAAACTTTAAGCTCTTCACTTTAACAAATAATTGATCAACGGTCAGTGCCAACAACACAATCTAGGCCTTCGCAAGATATCCATTTTTGTTCTGATAAATATAAATCTCGACTTTTCGAACCTACTGTATTTTTGTTCGATGAAATTTTATTTTATGTCCAACATCATACATATATACTCGTATATATTTTTATTTCTTAATAGGAATTTTACGCACCACTTCAGGTATTTGGTACAAAATTCGTGGTCCATTAAATTGGTTCATCCGTCATTTCAGGAGTAAAAAAAACATTTAGATATTACCTGTCGAGTTATGCCGTGATGGTTAATGTGCCTGGATATTGGCAAATCGTCCTTCAGGACATGTTTTAAATGTAATTCCAATAATCCATTCTATAGTTCGATGGAACCACGCAATTCTTGCTAACTATTACAGATAAATTATTTTTATTTTATACGGATAATCGAGAGTTTTTTTTTCGAATAAAAGCTCAACATGCAGTGAAATTGGATTGATATCCTTTGGGAGGTAATCTACAATTCCACATGCGAGGGTATTTAATTCGATTTTTATTTTATGCATAGTGTATTTTGTTTCTCTGGCTGAAAAATATGGTTAATCATAATACGAAAAGGTTAGTGAGAATTAAAGTTTGGCACATGCCCTCTCGTATAAATTGCTCGACAACAGAGTTGAAAAGCTTGCGTTAATGTTGGCACTCACCCTCGGTATTTGGATATGCAAATGTACGTAATCAAAGGGTTTTTGCATACCTGCATCCTTGAGTGGATGTAAATTTCAGGATATCAAAAATAATTATCCTTTGAGATGACATGCAACAACCAGCAATATTCAGGTTGAGCTGAACTCTTGTCGTCGTCGTCGTGCTAAGGGCATCTTATTAATTAAGTTTCAAGAATTTTAACAATTTGAGGACTTCTTTCACAGCATTTACTAAATTAAATGCGGTTGAAAATTAATTTATAAAACTTGCACAATGTTGTTAGTAAAAGCTATATTAATTTTATTCATTTTATGGCTAATGTATGAGAACATGACGTTGCTTCCTTTGAAACAGTTTGCCTTATTGATTTTAATTCTTAGTTAACTTTAAAACTAATTAAAAGTTATTGAAAGGTATTGTGTGGCATGTAAATGTTTCCGAACATAAAGTTTCCAAAGGGTTAACAATGCAGTCAAAGCTCTATTATTATATTTCTGCTTTCCATCGTAGAAGTTTCACAGATTTTCCTTGAAAATTGCTTTTGTAAATGATTTTCCACTTCGTGTAATAAAAATTGTAATTTATTTGGCCAATTTTAAACCAATTACCGTCTTGCAACTAAGGCGAATTTTAAAGAAAGTTGAACTGTTAGCGTGGAAATGTTCATACCAGTGTTAAACGCTGTGAGCAAATATTCGGTTTGCTTTTATATCTCAAAGGAATTTGAGATGTTCTCAAACGATATCCGACTCGTAACTTCACAAAAGCAAACTTAATCAAAGAGCTAATAACCTTTAGCTCTGGGTAACTGAGAGTAACTCCGCAAAGTATTCAAGCTTTGATGTCAGTCTCTCAACGATTATTTATTTGAAGACTGGGAGGTCGCGCAAACACTAGAAAAGGGGAAAGTTGCAAAACTTTTAAAAGCAAGCATCATAAAACCCGTGAATATCTTTGGAGTAGGGCGACACTCAGTCGTGTACATACTTGCATACCATACATACATGTAGAAGAACCAAAAGTTATTGTAAGAACGCCTTATGTACTAACGTGTGCTAAGATCTAGAACTCAAAACAAGTGAGCAGTCTATCCGTGTAGATTTGTAAACGCAATAGCATCCCCAAGTTCGAATGTTTTCCGCCATTTAGCTTTAGGGATGAATAACAATAACAAAAGAAGCAATAACTGAATAGCAGCCAGGAGCAAAAAATGTTGCAAAATAAAAACGAAACGAAATTCTACCATAAGCAAGCAGAGTGGTAGATGAGTTACATAACTTTTCTTAACTCAATAGTGTCCGATTGCATCGTCCTGGCATCTCTATAGTCCTTGGTCCTGCGAAAGTTTTTATGTGAGACGCGTGCATTATCCACTTCAAAAATGAACTAAAATTAAAGGAATATTTTTCCGAAGTATAGAGAGCAAAAACGAACTTTATAAACTTTTAAAATTAACTAATTCCGAAAAATTAACACTAAAAGGTTAATTTTTCTGTCCGAACATTCACATGTATTCGGCATATTACTTATAATAATGGGCTTATATTTTAATAATAATAGGGGAAAAGATGGGCTTCATTCTAGACGATGTCTTTTTAAGAGGATCCGGATTTTCGATAGAGATAGCTGTTAAATGAGCTTCCATTTATTTCAAATGTTAAGGTCACTTTATTCGACAAGGTCTAAAAAATTATCGTAGAAAGATATACATCGAAGCAACGATACCAAATACTGGAAATTAATTCCCGAAGTTAGGTCTCAGTTATAAAAAGTTATAGACCACTTCGTGAATTTCAAGGTCCGAATAATCACCGATAAGAATGTCCTAATCGTCATATTAATGAAAGTAAAAATTGACGAAAATCTTAATTTAAAAAATGGATCTATCAACTGGCCACCAAGATCGTTGATTTCACACCCCGCTGGACTATTTTTGTGGTTTGTGCTGATAAACAAGTTCGATTAACACATTTGAAGTCAATATAAGAAATATCTTTGGGGATATACGGCTACAAAAGCTAGGAAAAAATGTCAATAATTGAGTTGATAGTAACTGGCAGCCGCGGTGTTCATATGCACGAAATCGAATTTAAATATAAAATGTTAAAAAATTATTATTTATTTTTTTACTTATTATTTATTTATTTATTTATTCGTTGCCAGCAGTCTACAATATGTTTATTTCTTATTATTATTTACATGCAGATACACCTGTGATATCATGATTTCCTTTGTGTAAATTATTAGAATTTAAAATAGAGGAAAAATGGCACAGTAAAACCTCTCTATGAGTTAAAAAATTATCTTTCGAATAAAAATTATATAAATTTACTAGCTGGCCCGGCAGACGTTGTACTGCCCTTTCCGGTACATTTTCATTATGCCATGTGCGTCGACCAATATTTGATCGTGTTCTTTCTTTTCGCATATTTCTACAAATAATACCATTGATATAAGAAAACAGTGTTTCCGTTTCATATCCATAATTAATTAATTGAACAAACTTACACGTTGTTTAATATTAAGTAAACCGTTTTACACTGCACAAATATTGGAAAATTACCCGGTTTCATCCGACGTTGGGTAAATACTTACTAATTAAAGACTTCTCAAATGTTCTAGTTTGTTATATCCTAGAAATTGATTCAACCCGAACACCCCTTTATGAATCCGCCGTCTTGAATATCCAAATCTTGATAATATTTAAAATTAGTGGCATTAACACAAATTTCATTAAAACCCGTTGAACTCGAGAAATTTTTTTATATATATTGGGTCCGCCATTTTGGTTCTAGAAACTTTGATAATTCGATAATGATCAAAATTAGTGGCATCAAAAAAATAGTACTAATTTTCATGAAAATCCGTTGAAGTCGAGAAATTTGCATCACCATATTGGATCCGCCATCTTGGATTTGGAAATTTTAATAATATTTAAAATTAGCGGTATCAGAATAATCATTGTATTAATTTTCATTAAAATTTATTGAAATCGAGACATTATGGTCTCCCTATTGGACCCGCCATCTTGAATTTACAAATTTTAACAATATTCGAAATTAGTGGCTTCAGAATAATCATTATACCAATTTTCATTAAAATCCGTCCAAATCAAGACATTTTGGTCGCCATGTTGGATCCGCCATCTTGAATTTGGAAATTATGAAAACATTCAAATTAGTTTCCTCAGAATAATCATTGTACTAATTTTCATTAAAATCCGTTGCAATCAAGACATTTTAGTCACCATGTTGCTATCGATCGGAGTTAAAAAATAAAAAATGCTATTAAAAAGTAGGGTTTGGTGGTAGAAGGGTAAAAATTTAGGACTAAATGTATTTGTTAATGCCACACCATAAAAAAATTACAAAAAAAAAAATTTGTCCAAAAAATGAAAAAAAATTTTTTAGGGTGAGCCACCCTTAACACTTAGGGGTATAAAAATTAGTTATAAACCTATTCTCATACCTACTGAATATACATATTAAATTTCATCAAAATCGGTCAAGCCGTTTCGGAGGAGTATAACCACTAAAACTGTGACAGAAGAATTTTATATATTAGATATAATAAATTTTATGGTCACTTGCTCAATTTTTATGTATTTTGCTTAAATTTAAAATTCGGATGCGTTTAAAAAAACGCCCTTTAAGAGACTAAAGTAAAATCATTTGAGATATGCTTATACTTTCTATTTAAGTAAAATCGAAAAACTTTCTCTTATAAAAGCTAATAAATATTCATTACTTAAAAAGAAGATATTCAAACCACTAATAACAATATGATACCTACGTGCTTTCGCAAAATGACACATGTGTGTACATAAATTTTAAAGCGTGCACAGCAACAATAGTTTAAACTACGGAACTCATTTATTTATTTATTTTATCTAAATAATAGGTACATACAGCTTAACCTAACGACCTATTGATAAAGGGCACTCGGGAACCCAAGCCCATATGGCGCAACGGCTGCACTTTGTACTTTGTGATAATAAAATTAATTTAACCTTCATTCATCTGAAGGTCCAAGACACAATATTTTATAATTAATAAAAGAGGTATTACACTCCTTGGAGTTGGATTGTAATTTTGCGATTATGATATTATTTATAAAATAATAAGATACTTGTAATAGTTATATTTTGACATAATAAGGTCACGACTAGTGTTATCACCTGTCAAAATCACTAGTAACTTTCTATAAAAGTAGGTTTTCCATAATACCTTCTTATTGATTATATTTATACCATAATGAAGTGCTTGGGTACATTATGTAAAGTAGTGTATATGTACAGTGAGGAGCAAAACTGAACCTATAAGCGCAAAGTTTTAGGACTTTGGGCCGAGATGATAAAACCTATCTTTAAGCAAAATTTCAAAAAGATTTACAGAAAGACCTTTTTCCATGTATTTCCTTCGTGGTCCTTTTTTCAAAAGTTTTACAAAAAAATACCCTAAATCACTACACACTCGCCTGTAAAATAAAATTTACTACGCACTTTATTTCCTTCGTATAAGGTGAATTTACCAATTTGCAAAAATTTGTATATTTCTTGAGCATTGTCAGAATTTTATCAATTATGTTAACAACTAAAGTAAACTTTACTGATACATAATATATAAAGTTGCTGGTTCGGAATTTAATGCTTTCTAAAATTATTGTTTCACTTTTCATTCTCAATGTACATACCCATATATATGCACTGCGAACCGTTTACCGGGAATGAAATAATATTACACATTTTTTTTTCTGCATTTCTACGACAAGAATAATAATAATAAAAATATCCAATTCATCAAATTTTTATATTACTGTAAAATAATGTATAAAATTTAATTGTTTCTTTTTTAATTGATGTAACTACTCTGTTTGGGAAATAAGAAATATTAGGTTTAATTCCTTACGTTTCACTTGTCTTATATGTACAATAACAACTAGAGAATCAAAGCCAACCAATTACATACCCTTTTCTTGAAATTTTCAAACTTTTTGACAATTTCTCTTCTTGGAAAGAAATAATAAATCCTTATACGTTTTAGTGGAACTTCTCATTTTCTTAATAAAGAGAGAGAAAATCTTCTTAAAGAAAGAGTGCAATATGATTACAACGATATTAAAGAAGGTCTTCTAGTTATTTCTGCCATTCGCAGGAATTGCCCCAAGCTAACCGAACTCTAGTAATTAGTAATTTGTTTGGTTTCCTGACAAAAATTATTATACTTTAAGAAATTTTTGTTGTTGATAATTTTTAATATTATTTTTTATATTATCAAACTGATGTCATTTTCTCCCGCTCGACATAAACGAATTTTCAACTTTCGTAAAAGTAATCTCATCTCAGTAAAAATAAATAAAATAAAATAAAAAATAATCCCCTGCGGCGAGCATCAAATTTTTCAACATTTCAAAGAAGGGAGTTGACTTTCCTTTCTACGCACAATTTTACAAGTCGACATGTGTTCGTCACGTCCACGCCACATTTTGCAAAGTTTGCTCATTTACGTAAAGAGCTGCTAAAATGCCTTAGCCTGGGCCTTTGGTTTTTACTACTGTCAGAATAATGGGTGGGTGAATGTGTGTTCTCGTGCCGTACGTGGGTCATAATGGGCTCGCCAATCATTCGAGTTATTGAGCAGCCTGCTAGCTATTATTCTACGGGCCAAATAGCGGCCATCTCGATCAATATTTTTATGATAACTGATAATCTGCTTTGGCCTTAATTAAATTTTGTGACAGTCGTACTATCTGGGAAATTATGAGATCGTTTGATAACCGCTTTACGGGCACTGTTCAGCTCGTACGGAACAGAATGTCGTAATCCCATAATGTCTGGCGTATTGATTGCTGATATACGAAATGACGTTTTATGGTTCTGTGAATTATCCCAAAAGTATTTTTTGATGTTTGTGTCAGCTCGTAAAGGGACTATTTTGCTATCTGAAAATGCAGCATAAGTCAAGGTCGATTATAATCTGCCCTCGAGATAGCCTATTTGATTTTATGGTGACCATAAGTGCTTGGGATTGATTTACAGACTACCGCAAATTTACGATACATCTACCCCAGCGACCCAATCGGGGAAATTGTATTCAAATATTTGCAGACGTTTCTCAACGTTTCGTTTGGGTCAGCATTTGTCTTAAATAAACAAATTTTTCTCTTTTTTTTTATATATTTTAGTTAGTCTCCAAAATCGGATATATGTATGTAAGTGATTGTGGTATTTACATATTTAATGCCTCTTGACTGAAGCTTTTATCATACGTATTCAATATCGGAGATATTTTGTCATTTCTAAGTTATGTATTCACGAGAAGAGTAATTGACTTGCTCCAATTCGTTTGGGAGGTGTAATACTATATATCACGTGTTATTTTAGTAGGATTAAATTTTTAAATCTAAGTCATCGAATAAGTGAAAGACTTCTTTAAATAATACCAAATTTAATTTCATAAATATCCTACATGAATAGAAAGGCATAACTCGATTTAATATAAATATGTATAAATGCATAAATACCAAAAAATTAAAGTGATATATATATATGTATAGAAACAAAAAATAATTAATATATATAAATTATATCACCATAGAAAACTTTACTGGTACCTAAAAGTCAGTTTCCAGTTTAATTTTGGTTCCTATAAAATTAATATTATATAATGAACGTAATTTATATAATAAATTCAAATATTCTTTCTTCTATTTCATTTTTCGAATTTGCCACTACTCGGTATCAGTTCAAAAATTTTCAATCTTGGGTATGAAGCATAATTTGATGTTACCGCGAATTTAACCGTTCTCATAAGCTTTCCTACTTTAATGTTGAAAATTTGAGATTAAACATTTTATTGTTTTGAAGAATAAGGCTGACGTTTTCCTTAACTTTTTGCTATTGTTCGAAGGTAGACCGACGGTCATGAATTCCTAAATATCTTTTTAGAGTCCGAAGAAATATGTTTCCGGACTACTTTTGCTTCGCGGCTTGAACATTTGACTCCTTCCAATATAATTCCAAAATACCACAATTCGAATTTAATTAAAAATACCACAAAACGCGTCAAGCGAGTTCTTGTTATTGATTGAGAACGTGAAATTTAAATCTCTGCCTTTACAAAACTAATTTATGTAACTTTCTTCTTGAAACTCTATTAATCCTAAGTGTTACATATGTACATATGGTATACCTCTAGAGCAAGTTAAATTCAGAACGAAATATTTTTTTCAATTTTCTCTAGTTTTTCACCTAACTTAAAAGAATTTTCGAATAGACAAAATCATCCATAATAAAAATATTCTCGTCAGCTAATGAAAATATATATATAATAGAAGCAGAAAAATGGAATATTAACTACTTTTAAAGTTCTATTAAAGTTTATATTAGTTTTTCGATATCAAACTCAATATATTTTTAAGAGACGAATATTTGTGTTTATACAGTTCTGATATTCAAATTATGTTTTGAATTTTAATATATATTTAATGCTCTTTCCCACTCGAAATTAATAACATAAAAACCCGAACTGAAGTATTCCACATAAATATGAACCCAATTCCATTCTCGAATTAAATTTTCTAGATGAATACTTGGAATACGTAGCTATTAAAAAAAATTTCATAAAGCACTTTGCGGGTCGCTTACACCCTTCAGGTTCGAAGTAATTATGCATGACCATTTAAATAATAAGTGCTACATGGCAGGTGTAGTGCATTCGACATTCAAGGTGGCGTACAACACAAATCGACACACGTAGGGTAACTGACGGAAATATGAATGGGAAACTTTGACCGTAGTTTGTGTTAGACGAACTTATGCAGTCTAAATGCCTTCAATAATGCAGTACATTTTTCACTCGAAAGCGAATATTTGCTCTCTTACAGAGACACTTGTTGCATCCAGGAACGGCTTTCGTGCATATTTTGACTTTTAAAGAATAAAAAGGAAAATTTAGTTGCTGCACCGAATAAAGTGGAAAGAATAAAAGACCATTCCAGTATTGCTCACCTTCGCTCTAGAATTTTTTTGTATGTAAGCGAAAGGTGCACTGCTAGCAGCGTTTAGTTTTTTCGCTTTGAGCTTCTTTTTAGCGAAGATTTTCAACAGTAAATCACGATTGTCACGTGTGTGTGATATTGAGCTATTTTTAAATTATTGAATTTTACACACGAGTGGCCCTATTTAATGTTTATGAGTACCCCCACGTTCACTGCATTTGGCGTGATTTAATCGATTTCAATTTAATGCATCATGAAGAAGTGCCTTCAATGCATTATTGCAGCTGAAAAGCACACCTTTTCATTCCAAACGCCCCGAAGTCATGAGAGCACCAAGTTGTCAGTCTCACAATATTTCATGGACGACTGACGAAATATATGTTCATGTGAATTTCACAAAAACGAGGGCATGTCAGGAGCAAAGGATAACACATCAAGAGATTCATAGATCACGTGCCATTAAAGAAATGAAATCAGACTGAAATGAAATTGGTATAATACGTCTGGAAAATCATTTACTTTTGGGATGTTTCCTCCATGAAGTGTGCTTTATTATACCTATTATTGTGACGTTTCCAATTAACTTTTTTGACTTTTGCTGGCTAATTGAATTGTTACATATCGCATTAAGTTTTTACGTTGCTCAGCTAGAATTTATATTGACTCAATTGCTATGTGTTATTTAACAACCTTTACATATCACTAAGTTAATAATGTACACATCTGAATTAATTTTTATTTGGAAAAATGGGAAAAAATTTATCAAATAGTTATCTGCAATATTTTATATGTCTACCTATAATCATAAAACCCTAAAAAAAACGTTTTCTTCGGTACATTTGTTAATTTTTAAACAGAAATCGTGTCAATTTATTTTTTAATTCGTAAATTGACTAGGTATCCTTCATAACTTAATATGATCAAAGTTTGTTTCAACATGTTGCTGCCACACTGAGAAAAGACAGATTGGGAGTAATATAAAACCTTCTTATAATAAAAACTTTCAAATATGACTTTGGGGGTGATCATACATATTTCAGATGTTTGAGGTTATTTTAAGAACAAATTGAGTTAAGCCTTCAACAAAAATCATTAATTAACTCACGAAAACACTGATTACTCGGTAATTCTACATTATATTGTAGTTTTTATTAATTTTAGTTAGTTTTCCATTAGTTATGATTTGTGTTCACTAGTGTTTTTCCATAAGGGCAAATTACAACTTCACCTATTGATAACTCTCAATATAAAGTTAATCTTTATCATTCTTGATTTTAGAATATAATTTTTCTCTTACTCTGATCAACTAGCCTTCAACTGGATATGTAGTAAAAATAGCAAGAAGATTTTATAATTTTTAAATAGAAGATTTTACGGTCATCTTATTTAAATTAGATGAAACATTTAATTACAATTTAGAAAACTATTTAATGTATGCAAAATATCAAGTAAACTTTTTAAAAAAATTTCTAAAGATTAATAATTTATTTTTGTTTAGACAAAATCACATTTTTTTTATTTTTTTTTCTGTGTAGCAATTGGACGGATACAGGTGACTCGCACACCACAGCAATATGCAATATGAAATATTTAGTAAATCAGTTAGACGAAATGTCACCAACGTCATAACAACAATCAAAACAAACTGAGAAATATACAATAAGTAAAAGGCAAACCCTATTGCATGTAATTCGTATTGCACATTTAACATTTCAATTACGTTGGTGTGCTGTCGTTTTGTAATATCCGTGAAAAGATTACCAACATTGTAATATGCAATAAAAATTTAAAATTGCATCTGACGTATGAGACGGAATGCGACAATATGCCTTAAAAATATGTTATTAACACTTTAAGTAAAAATGACGAGTTTCACCCACAAAGATTTTCTGTGCCAAATTCGACTTTGACGAGTTACACGCGCCGCATATTTAAAGATTTAAAAACCATATAAATGGCATCTAACTTGTAATAAATCATTATTATGACATTTGTTATTATATTTACTCTGTATAACTCCACTGATCTCTCTTACTTGTTATAGAAATAGAATCCATTCTCAAAAAATTCGCACAAGGGAAATTAATACTAGATTTACAGACATTTATTGCATGATCTGCAGAGATTCTGAAAAAATAAGTTTGAAATATATTTCTGTTCGAAATAAACAGCTCGAGAGGTAAGGAATTTACAAGAACATATCGTCGTATTATTACATCAATTAGATGAAACGTTTTCGCCACGAAATCTGAAATACGTCAATTTGGCACGTTCCGTAAACCTAGAGATGTGTTGTTAATCTCATGACAAAGGTAAAATTTATTCGAAAAATATTCTTTTTGCGTGAAAGAATCCGAAGCTTTAACTAAAATATTAATGGAGTACCTCATTTCATTATATCTCCATTGTATTTTAAAAATCTTGAAACGACTACTAAATAATAATAATAGAACTTCTTTCACAATTTTATTATTATACCAATCACTTTTACCCAGTAAAAATAACATAAGAGCCATGTATGAATCCGAAATTATTAATATCTCAGTGGACAATGAGTTCAATTAATTTAGCATGTGTACTAAAGTAATTCCCGATATTTTTTTTTTAATTAAAATTCCGTGGGACTTATTAAGTGGAAATCTTTTACTTCATTACATGTTATAAAAGAAAATTATTTTTTACCAAAACTCGAATTACTTTTCTACATATTGTTTTCTTTAGGCTTTTTACTAAACATTTCGAACCAGGTCTAGGTTGCATAAAAATGCGTCGATTGCATCACAAAAATTGAATTCATTCGTGAATTACTGTCCCACGTTTATCAAAATTAAAAACCAAAATTTTTATCGAAATTAAATTGAATGTTTGGTTTGGTATTTTTGTGATAAGCTATAGTCGTTCTTACAGATATTGACGCACGCGAACATCATCATCAAATTCGAGAGATTTTTATTACTGATATCACATCACTATAATTGATTTTCTTTTAGTTTAATCAAATTCCATCTCTTATGATGAATTCTGCAAAAGCTGTGGAAGTTTCTAACACATCTAATTAATTTAAATATCTGGAGTAAAGCTGAAGTTGTTAATGAAATTTTCAGATAGCCATTTATCAAAACTGTTTCCTTCATGAACTCGTTTTAATCACCTTCTGTGTAATTATTTTGTAAATATTTAGGGTTATCATCACTCTTGTCATAATCACAGTCCGGTGAAATTTAAAGCGTGATAAACAATATAATGAAAACTGAGGGTTATGTAATCTGGCTGTTTGGTGCTCATAGCAAGCATAAAACATAAATCAAATGAATGATATTATATTAAGGGTTTCTTTCTTGGAAAAGTCTATTTAATGTGTTTACTCGAACGTAAAATTTTTTGGCAAATTTAGGGCTACCCAGAGAAAAGTGAAAATTAAATTGGCCCATTTACCCCATTATCGCGCTGTGATTGCCCACAGTAGCGCGCCAAGACCTTAAGCATTTGGCCCATTTTCTAGATAGTAATAAATCTACTTTTCGAAAAGGTTGAAAAGCTTAGATTTCTTGAACACAGTTTGTTCGCAACGTTTAATTAAGCGAATGGATTATCCCTTCGACCAAATACTTCTGTTCCATATGCGCGTCCCATCGCTGAAATAGGACTCTTAAATATTTCTCTACTTGTAGCTTACCCACAGCGCCCCCTCTGACCCGTGGGCACTAAGCGAACCTCATGCGCTCCTGAGAACAATGGCAAACTTTGAAATTTAATAAAATTACTTGAAAGCTTTTTTGTTAATTAAGTTTTGTTCAGAAGACATGTCTCTTATTTAATTTGAGTATTTGAATTTCAATCCCCTGCTAACTACAGTCGAGGCTCAATTCGTTAACCTTTGCTGAATACAAAAGGAAGTTCGAGTATTTGTTTAGTTTTAATTAAATTGTCCATTCGATTTAAATAAAACCGGGCGCCCAAGTTTTCCCAGCTTTCCTGTCCGGGAGAGGTTGAGAATAGGAATTTAAAGTGTTAGCAGAATTTACTGTGTTGCCATGCCGTCCATACTTCCATACTATTGTAACTATATTTGACGTTAACATACTGATGAAATGGTCCAATAAGGGCATCATCGTTTCCGGATGCTATCAATTCATTCATCCTCATGCATACACCAACCCATACATGCCGATTCACTTGTTCAATTTTTATATAAAAGTTTTACGACAGATAATGTTACACGAACCAGACCTTTTGTTTAATGTTAAATGAACTGAATGGTTCGGACAGGAACTTTAATATTTTGCACTATACAGTGTCCCCTTCCCTCTTGGGACGGAATCGTATTTACCCAAATAACCTAAATTCTCCCTCGAATGCTATTTGAGAGCTATATATAGGCTCGTCGATTTCAAAAGGCTCAACGATGCTCCAATTGCTCTAAAGTAATTTCCATTCGTGGCTCAAACTAATCATACTTAGCATCTATTCACATGTTGTCACCGAAAATGCAGTGATCCAAATTTTGAAGTTATTGTTGGGACTTTGCCGTTCTCGTTAAATTTATCAAGTTCGTTAAAAAGTTGTGCTTAGTTGCACCTGAATTTGCTCCTCTCAATTGAATATTTGTGTGTACCTTGTGTGTACCTTGTGTGTCCCAAGTGGACTTGAAGTCATGGCAAACTTAAAGAATCAACTTCCTGAAAAGCTTTGATAAGATAACTGAGCGAATGTGCCATACGTCAACTTCAGTTAGCTCGTTCTATGCACTTTGCTTTCTGAATAAAAAATTCGAGCATCTCCTTATTCGAAGTGCAACAAATGACGCCATTCGTTATCCGTGTGTGATCTATAATTAGAAAATTGTTGGAATCTTTTCGGAAAAGTCCCTTCTTAGAGAAATGGAAAATGCTGAAACTATTCTTCTCATGAATAATAACATATCTAATTTGTATTTTATTTTCATCATATATTATAATCTCAAAACTTGAAATGGTATTAACATTTTTCTTTGCTGTATTATAAGATTAAATATATACACTGAAAAAATTTACATATCATCATGTGTTAAAAATTCTAACAAAGCATATATATCGCAGAAAGCTGCAAATTATAGCGACATGTGGTACAATATCGCAAAATGTCTAAAATGCTTTAACAATCTTATAAACATAATAAATAAAAACAACCATTCGTTTATTTTATTTTTAATTATTCAAAAATAGCAGAAATATCACTATCCTGATTTTAGGAATATGAATGACAGATGGGGGTTGTTGTTTGTCCATATATGATTAAACGTAATAATAGCGTTTTAATTATACTTTTACAAAGTTTCCAATCCTACCGAAAGATGCAAAAAATTTTTTTTTAATTTATATCTCTATGGAATTTATATTGTTTTTTCGTAAAAACATACCCTTGTATCGGACCTATAGATAGACAACTATTATAAAATGACCTTAGCCAGTTATTTATATTTAAACTATGTAAGCCATATTTTGTATAGAAATTTATAATTAGGTAAAAATTTCACTAGTATTTTGTTACTTTCTACCAACTTAAGGGGAGGTTCTCATCTAGAACGTCAAAAAGTAGGTAAAGTTCGTGATTTTTTTGAAGGCAAATGACAAGACATAGGGAAATGATATTTGGCATTATCTTTTATTGTATATTTATCTGTACGAAAAAATTTTTTTATTAAAAAAAAAAACAAAATGGCGCCCGTTATTCAACTTCTCCGGAGGCATGTTTTTCGAAAATGGCCCAGCTGCGTACAATTTAGGGGTCGCAGATTGGTCTGAAATCAAATAATGATGACATTATTATAAACTAGACTAAATTTGTCTCAGAAAGAGTGGACGACTTTCAAAAAAAATTTAAAATTGACGGAATGGCGCGATTTTGAAATTTTAAGGCCGTTTTCGGCCGTTTTTTTCATAGTTTATCACTTACAAAAAGGAGATAATGTTACAATTTTCAAAATGTGCTCCACTCTTTCTATGAAGAAAATTGTTTACTTGAATATGCACGAAACTAGAAGTTGATCGGTTGAACCGTTTTTGAGTTATCTTGTACGCAAATTTGAAAAATCTTGAAAAACAAAGTTCCGAGATAATCGTGATTGAACGGCACGGCACAGGCTGAGCGCCCCACTACGATCATGACACCGCCAGAATCAATGGGCTGTAGAATCCGTTCTAGTGCTCGGATCGACTAAATATTTTAAAGCAACATTCTAGACATATTAAACTTTAATAATATGAAATAAAAAAAAAATCGAAAATTTCAAGATTCTAGATGAGAACCTCCCCTTAAGGCTTCCTAAGACTTACAAGGAAGGTATCCCGACATGTCACCACTGATTTTGTTGCGACTGAAATATGTTATTCTACATCAAATTTTAAGAGATACTTTTTTTTTTTGTGGATAAACAATTTGTGGGAATATACAGGATGATAAATGGAAAGTTGCCTAAATTAATCATTCATAATTTTAAAATGAGTGCAGGGAAAATAAATAAAAATACGTATAAATTCAGTAAAGATGTCATTTTTATTTGAAATTAGTGCCAGTTAAATCAGACATTTTTGACAGATACTTATTGAGATTTACAAAAATCGACAAAATTCGGCCGTGGGATAATTATTTACATAAATGCTTGAAAAGATTATTAATAAATGAGTTCATACGATGAAATCAAATGATTTTTTTATAATTCTTACCTTCTGAGTGTTTTGGCTGGCTACATTTTTACTAAATTACATTTTTTACATTTACATTTTTTTACCAAACTTGGTATGAAGGCCTCTCTATATGCTTCAGTATAGTTTTTACCTCTAGAATAAAAGCACTCGATTTTTCTCCGTTTGTAAGGTTAATCATTTTAAAGTACACGTATTTCTCTTTATGGCGTCTCAACAGAGAATGACAACACTCTAGTATATAACTACGGGGTTCCAACCTTCTACGACATATTAGAGAGGAAAAGATATAGGTATACTTTAGGCAGCTTTCCATTTGTCACTCTGTATATGGGGGTATGTATCATGAACTTGTCTTATTGTGGACAGCTTGCACCTTAAATATATATATTGCTTTTTTTTCAAAACGCAAGAACAAGTATTTACTATTTTTTTCTGCTCTTTCAATTGCAATTGATCTGCTTAAGGAATAAGCGATAGGTTTTTTTTCATTGAATTTTTATTATTTTCAAGCATTGTAAATATTAATCAATTATAACTTTTGAATGTGAACATATATGCATTATTCATCACTTTTCATATAGATTATATTATATATTATAAGTATGTAAAACCTTCAAAACCCCCAAAAAAAGCTTATCCGCAAAAAAAAAATTACGTATCTCTTAAAATGTGATATATAATAACATATTTCAGTCTAGTTAGTAAACCACCTTAAATAATTTTATTGATTTGTTCCAGAATTTTGGATTTTTTGTGCATAAGCGAAATGTCTTTGTTACTGTATAATTTACCTAACTACGGTATAAAATTTTGGGAAAGTACTTGGGTCAATTGAGCAACATTTTTTAGAAAAATCTTACACAAGTCTTAGGAAATTTTTCTAAGCACATGTAGTATATCATTTACAATCAGTACTCATCAATAATATAAGTTTAAAATAAATACTAGGACAAAGTATACAAATGATTAAGGAATTTGCAATCAGCGCTATGTACATTGATGTTAAATGTTGTAAACATAAAAATTCGGCTGGACAATGGTGCTCAAGCCGTTTGGGCAGCTCACTTACACAGCCAAGAAGAAAGGATAATCCGCAAATTAAACCAAATAACATTGCCTTTTAAAAGAAAGAGATTAATATTCCAAGACTGTATTGATATATTGTTAGTGCAATATTTCGTAACCCTTTTGCGTTTCATTGAGAGTTGTTTGTACACGTCTTCGTTAATATTATCTCATAATTGTTGTAGTTTTTGTGAGCAAAAATATTTAAAAATATAAATTAATTTAAAATGTGTAAATAGATTCGTCAATTTTTTTAGCTAATATAAAGATATTATTATTAGTTAACCTTTATGCTCTATTCTTTTGGTATTATTTAAACATTTATATTTTTTTATATGAAAAATCATAATTTTAATGAAATGAAATTTATCTGCTTATTTATTTCTTTTATTTATCTATCTTTCAAAAATGACTCATGAAAATGTTGATATTGCCTTTTCAGAATCCTATTAGGTTCCGATATATATCTATGTTCATCATGATGTTGTTAAATGAAATTCAGTTTTTAGTGTTTTAAGTCATCATATTAGCTGGGAAATGTTATTAATTAAAAATATTGAGTGTAACTATTTTTTTCATAATTTATGTTCTCAATAAATATTTTCCCAGCATTAGGCAAAATGCAGTAAACAGCAAACTCAATATTTCAAATCTATATTTTAATTAAAGATACATACATATGTATGTATATTATGCATAATTTTGATAATTTATTCAAATTATTTGATATTGAAGTATCAGTTTTAAAAATGTGCCTTATTTAGGTAAAACATGCAAAATGCGTATAAGAATCGTTAGTTAAGTTAGTTAGATAAGCTTAATGATTTTCGATAGTTTACTTAAATTTATGTATAGTTTACCTTAGCTTTTACTATAATATTACTCTACTATTTTTAAGTAATTTGCCAAAATTGTTAGTTAATTCACCTTGTAAGCTTTGTGGATAAGGTTACCATGATTTTTTAGATAGTTTTCCGAAAGCTTTACCTAATTCACCTAAGCTACCTGTACCCTGATAATTTTAGGTAATTTGTCGAAGTTTTAGTTAGTTTTTCTTGGCTTCCTGTATAAAATTGGCCTAGTGTGTTTAGATTATTTACCAAAAGTTTTAAATTAGTTCGCCGAATTTAATTTCTCTTAGATTTGTCTAATATTTATTGGGTGTCTTGCCTTAAGGCTATCCAAAATTGCAGTAGCAATAGCGCGTATTATACGTGTTTTTTTAATTTTTTTTTTTTTTTATATTTTTACTTGAGTTTTTTCTCAGTATGTAAGTGTGATTTTTTTGCTTCATATTTCGTTACTACCAATATAATAGGTGGGTTGATATGTGCTTAATGTCCTAAAATACCTTCATTAATTTCATATTTGATATAATATTTGACAGTTGGAGTTTCACATTAAACATTGAATTATTGCTTCCCGTTATATATGTAGTATAAAAATTGTTTTTTTTTTTGAGTAGATTCGGTACATATCAAATTTCACTTTACTTTATGAATAATAATTCGTTTTTTTAACTGCTTTTACTTATTAGGTTTATTTTTTTTTTAAATCCCAAGGGTTTATATCAATGGTTAAATTACACTTTATTCTCTGTTATAATCAATATAATTATTTATTATATATAACATTCATCCTTTCTAATTGAATAATCCACATTATATGAATTAAGCAAAATCGGGTAAAGGTTTTTACCTATTTTCCTATTTTGCATTTTTCTAGTTTTCAGAGTTTACGGAATAAACACTATCACAAACAATCGTAGACATTGCCTCTACATTACCAAAATTTCTAATGTAATAGAAGCAAATAGGTAAAAAGGAAACCAGTACGGTCATATTAGCTACAAATTTTTAAGTAGATACCTGACTACTTCCAATTAGACAGAAATAGGTTAAGGTCACATTAAAAGAAAATTTTGCAAGGACGACGAAATGAAACGACTGCAAGCATTTAAATGTTCAATTACAGCGATATGAAATGCCTTTTCAGACGGATTTTTTGCACCATCTCTTCCCGTATAAAGTAAGGATTAGTTGACTGTTATCGGACTTCCCTATCCAAACAGAAAAAAGCAAAGGCAACGAATTTCTAGAAAGCTCTTACGTTGGAAAACTCCAAATACCGGAAAATATATTAACTGAAAAGCTTAAAGTGGAGATAATTAAAGGGAATAAATGGCTCTAGCAAATTCACTTAAGGGGTTATATACAGTCAGGAGGCCCAAAAAAGTCGATTTTTCAAGAATTTTTCTTGAGATGATCTTTTAAGTTATTAATGTAAAATTCTGTACACATATAACGGTAACTCTTGAGTGTATTTTAATGTTTTTTATTTGTAAAAATAATTATTTTAAAAGCTGCTACAGCTGATCTCCGGGAGCAACTCTAAAAAAAAGCGTTTTGCGGTGTGCACGATATCTCTAGACTGGATCATCCAAAATGGAAAAACCAAAAATATTTCGTTAGTATATTGTTTTATCTCGTAATTAATCGAAGGAATAAGCAAAATAAGAATTTTTGACAAAATGGCGGCTTTTTAAACAAAAAAATCGATTTTTAACAACAATTTTCGCTCTAAATTGTTTATAAAATGGAAAATATTTATCGGTGAGCAAAAAGCTTCGATTAATTACTAAAAAATATACTTAAGAAGCTTATGTTAAAATTTGAAACTGATCTGTTCAGCCGTTTCCGAGAAATCTTGCTCACCGACTTTAAGAACACAGTTTTGAGAAAAACGCGTTTAAAGTTTCAAAAGCATTTTACATTTAGTACAAAAACTCGAACACGTCATTACAAATATGCGTGTAACTTCGAGAATATTCACCCGATTGACATGAAATTTTCTGTGGCTGTACTTTAATATATGTAAATTACAAAAATAAATTAATAAAAAAATCGATTTTCTAAAAATCCTGACTGTATATAACCCCTTAAATGGACCAGCCCACGTTTATCTGTTGGGGCTCCAGAGCGCTCCTGCCGTGCGGAGCAGTTCAAGAATGCTTTTAAGTTGTCGTTTCCTCCGCCATCCTTGACCGCATGATTGAGCAAAACCAATTGCCTCTAACTTTATTTCCGAGATAAATTCCCAGTGGTAGTAAACAACCCGTTTGCTACCTAAATCAATTCCCCCGGCTCAGGCGTACCTTGAAAGATAGCTCGTTTGAAAAGATTCCTTAGAGATCTGGGAGTTTTGATTTATTGCTTAGTCAACCCGGATAAATTTGGTTAGAACGCCGATTAGCATGTGTATATTTTGGGATCTAGAATGCAGACCGCGGCAGCCATGCTCCTCTCTATTCTGCTGCTCTAGGACTGTGTGCATGTAAATCAGGCTTTTTTCCGTATATTTGGCGAAACTTATCTTCCAGGACAATGTACGAGAGCGCCGGGTACCACATTTACCAGAAACCGGGATGGTCTTGTGTTGTGTGAACAACATAAAATAAATCGCTCCACATCCCGGGGGATATTCCGGACTGTTGTCTCCTCTTCCTGCTTCGCAGCCAATGAGGCCTCGTCTAACCACCAAACAAAACAGAGTCCAATGATCTATGACCAAAATGTGGATTCGTGCTTAATACGCGGCGATAAAAATATACCGCAGGGATTATTCCTTCTCGTTAGGTCGATTGGTCCGACTGCTCTGGGAATATGAGGGCATTCTACAATACAATTTCCGAGATCGTCCCGTTTTGGACCACGCCAACCTTTATATTACAAACAGAGCCACATTTGTTTCCCGAAAAACTGTTGCCGCTGAATCGATGCCAAGACGAATACGGTTCCGCGTACCCAAATGTTTCAAAATAATTTGTCAATTTGTCTTGCTTGTTTTCATAAAATTACATACCCGATTTATGGATTTGAGGGTTTTGAGACCTACATACATATATGGATAAAAGTAGGAACAATGGTAACTTATTTACACTGAAAAAATAATAATGTATGCACCAGAAATTGTTCACCAAGGACAAAACAATGTTGAAGTTAACTATTTTTAAGTTAACAACAATACAAAGGACAATGTTAAAAATACGCTTTTTTCCGTTTTTGTTTTAAAACGAACATATACAGTAAAAAGTGCTAAAATACTTACGCACTTTTTAAGCTTCCAAAGTGTATTATTAGGTAAAGATGACGTATTCCAACACTTTTTTGCTGTATATTTACTTAAAAAAAAAATTTTACTTTGTCCTTACATTTATACAACATATAATTCCTTCTTCCTAAACAAATCAAATATTTTTCAGTTGCAGAAACTAATTTATAGCAACCGAATTAAACTTAATTTTTTCAAATTCTTCAACTTCTTTCTGCTTATCACAGACGTGACTCGAAGCACAAAAGTAAGTCACACTTAGAATTTTGAAAAATATTTCAGATTATTCCAATATTTGGGGGATGATTACTCCCCTTTGTAGCGCCTAAAGGTGGATTTTTAACCCTTCTTTGTTGAAAACATATCACATTGCATTTTTGAGATTGATTGGATATATAGAATAATAACAAACATCTTTGTACTAAATGATAATTTTTTCATAAAATTAATCTTTTAGAGTGATTGGTGGCCGCCCTAAATTCTACTGATATCTTCACATAAAAATTCTGAATTTGTCAAATTTCATGAAATTTCAGAATATGATAATGATTTTTAACTAAAATTGGAACTACAGAGGTTATGTTTGCTTCTTTTAATAAAAATCGCATTTTTTCAAAAAATTTTTTTAGAAAATCATTATTTATGACTCGAAACCAATGAAGAATTTGGCGGAAAAGCATTAATATCGGCATCCATGGACCCTGTTCTTTAATTTACAGATACGTACGCTTTGAAATTCAAAACGGTGGTATCCAAAATGGCGTTTGTATATATATACAGAGAAGCTCTTGAGTCAATTGAGCGACCCCAAAAACCCCTCAGTGAAAATTCTTGCTCAGATCCATGTGATTTTCATTTTCTCGTCCGCCATCTTGGATCCGCCATTTTTATCTTTTCAAATCTGACCTCAGATTCGCAATCAGTGATTTATTTTAGTTAAAAATCATTATCATATTCTGAAAGTTCATGAAATTTGACGTTAGTATTGACAAATTCAGAATTTTTATGTGAAGATATCAGTAGAATTTAGGGCGGCTGAAAAAACTTATGAAAATGCGTCTGTTTGGGCCATAACGGGTTAATAAAGGTTACAAATAATTGATATTTTATTTATATAGTTATATAGTTAATCTATAAAAAATCAGTTAAGTGTTACCTCAATTAACTAAATGTTTGATTGTATTCTAAAAATTTTTTTCAAAAAAAGCATATTACATAATCCTTGAATTTGCAATACACTTATAAAATTTTATCATTAAATGACTATTAGACAATTTATTAGTATTGTAAATTAAACAAACATGAATTATGATTTTATTGACAAACTAATTACAAATCAAGCAAACAGTAAATTGAGATAACATAGGAACTAATTGATGTAATTGAATGAACCCTTAAAACTTATTTATAGCAACAATTACTTCGATCGGGGCAAGGAGCCATTTCATTTGCAGCTACCGAATGTTGTTTTCGGCAACATTTATTGTGTTATCACAATGTCATCAATTATTACTAGTATTGTTCGAAAAACAAAGTAATTTGTTTGTGGCAGCTAATATAATGTTTTCGTAACCGCAAAAGAGACCGAAATCATGTAATAGGTCAAATTACGAGGTTGTGTCAGCAGAATATTTTTCTACGTGATAAATATATTTTGAAACAATAAAGAATTTCTATGTATTCTGAATTTTGTATAGAAATAATAAGTTAAAGATTTATCAAAACAATTTACACTATACGAGACAATTTTGAATTTAGTTTAAGATCTTAAGAGTTTAGAGATAAGAGTTTGCTTTTTATATGAAAACCTATTAACCCTTAAATGCGCAGCGTTGTTTAAAATGTTATATAAATTCGGATATGACAACTTTTTGGAAATAATCTTTTTTATTATTGTTAAAATTTGATTGGGAAATTAAAACTATGTATTGGCAACACAGCTAATTATCTTTTTCCCCCTCTATGGCCTTGTAAGAGTGACTACTACTCATGTTCGGAAGTTTTGGCGGTAGATAAAGAGTTCACAGGTAAAAATATGAAATAAATATTATTATTTATTATATAGAACTGTTTTTAAATAATAAAAAAAAATTTAAAAACTACTTTTGATTTATTTACCAGTCATCATCTCTGGTGACTGTGTAGTGTAGTTTATAAACAACAATTGATTTTTTAAAATAAATATACAAAAACAAAAATTAAATATTTTTTTTTATATTTTTAATTTGACTTATATTATATTATATTAAATACTACCAAATATATTTTTTTCGCAATAAAAAGAAAAATCGCGAATTTAAGGGTTAAATAAATTAGTAAATCTCAATTAGTATAACTTCGACTAATTCTTCGTATAACTTTAATCTGATTTATAAAATACGTTTTTATAAAATTTGCACCACAATTTTATTTATTTATATTTAAACTATTTTGGGTCAAACTTACCTAGAATTTTTTACCTTTACATTTCTTATAAAGAATTAGTATAATGTTAAAATATGAATATAACAAAGATTTGTGTTATATTTCATGTAGCTATATATTGCAAAACTAAATGAAAGGCTCTGTCTTTTAGTCTTGAAGTGACATAAAATGAAAAGAAATTCCTATTAGTCCACTTTCTTTTTAATTTTGATAATTTTCGAAACCTTTAAAGTGATATGTTTTCACATTTAAATTAGTATTTATAAATAGAAAAAAGTTTTTGATATATCGTAATTTTGAACCTTAATAAGCTTTGGCATAACTCTTAGGAGATAACTTTTACAAAATTTAATCAAAGCAAAGAATAAATTGAGTACCAGTAATTTGACTGGTCTTGGTAGATCTAGTTTTAATTTGTAAAAAACTTTTATTTTTGGTTGTAATTGTTTTTTAATACATTTAATATATATAAAACATAAAACATCTTCCCTCTTTTAGCAATAACAAAAACCTATTTTTTTACTACATCCGTCTGCGTTAATTTCCGATTTTCCATTTCCAAAGTATTTTCAATAAAGCAATATTTCACTGAAACAGGTAAAATCAAAGTGAGTAAAATCAAAGTGATGAAAACGATGGCAGTGCGACGATGCCGCCACAGTCCTTTTAACGATGAATAATTCTTTTTTCCATATTTCAGAAGCTTAAGAGTTAAGATGTAATTTGTTTATTCAAATTATTATTTTTTCAAAATACTGACAAATTTTTATTTGGGTGAGGCAAGGTACACTCAGAAAAATGAGCATCTTATATTTAAAGAAATGATGAAGACTAACATATTCTTGGTCTTGGTCTTGCTTTTTGTTAGGGGTGTAAAAGAAAAAACGCAGCTATACCAAAAGAAAAAGCACGTTTTATTCCTATGAAGGATGGACAGCGAAAGAGGGCTCTTAATCGAGTAGAGCCGACTCAGTTACAAACAAAAAGTACTAGAGCTGTGTATTGCGTTGAAGTAAACAAAGATCATTGCCAGAATTCAACACGCCCCCTCAACGCAAATTGAGTCCTAATTCAGATGAGAATCGTGTGTGTTTGATTCTTGGTAAATTCTTGGTGAGTATATCGGCCGTCATGTCGTTGCTCTGCACGTAGTCAACCTTCAGAATGCCCTGTTGATACAGCTCGCGGACATGATGAAACCTTATGTCTATATGTTTCGTTTTGGGATGATAGCCTTCATTCTTCACCAGTTGTTTGGCGCCTAAATTGTCGCAATTTAAAGTTATGGGAGTTTTAATTACCTTTGGGAAACCCATTTCTTCCAAGAGAATTCGTAAGTAGACCAATTCCTTTGAGGCCTGTGAAAGAGCTAGGTACTCAGCTTCAGTACTGCTGAGTGCGACGGACGGTTGTTTCTTGGATTCCCAGCTCACTGCAGCATTGGCCAGAAGAAACACGAATCCTGTGTATGACTTTCGGTCATCCGCATTACTACCCCAGTCTGCATCCACAAATCCAAAGAGTGATCTTGCATTCCTTCTAAAATGAAGTTTAGCTTTGCGGGTTTTATTTAAATACCTCAACAAATGTTTGGCTGCTACTAAATGTTCCATGTGCGGGTTACTATTATACTGCGAGAGTTTACTGACTGAATGCGCAATATCCGGTCGGGTTGAGGTCGCTAAATACATCACTGAGCCGACCATTGATTGATATTGTGTTGTATCGACGGATTTGCAGTTAGGGTCAAAACATTTCATTAATTTTGTTCCGGGATCTAGGGGTGTGTGAGCATCCTTGCAGTTTTCCATACCGAACTGTTGTATTAAATCAGAGATGTATTGCTCCTGATGTATGCTTATAGCTCCACGTTCCCCATCCCGCTCAACCTGTATGCCTAAATAGCACTTTAACGGTCCTTTATCCGTTACTTCAAATTCATTTCCAATTAGTTGCTTTATTTTCTCAAGTGTCGTGCTTGACGAACAAGCCAAGATAATGTCGTCGACATAGACAGCGATTATATTAAATTCATTCGATGTGTTCATTGTATATACACAAGTGTCGCTGAGACATCTCTTGAAACCAATTTCTAACAAGACGTTGTTTAGTTTTCTATTCCACTCCCTGCCTGACTGCTTCAAGCCATAGAGGGATTTCTTCAGCTTGCAGACTTTATCTACATTGCTTCGATCAACCCAACCTTCAGGCTGACTA
The DNA here is from genome assembly GCA_949715965.1 of Dysmachus trigonus. NCBI lineage: Eukaryota > Metazoa > Arthropoda > Insecta > Diptera > Asilidae > Dysmachus > Dysmachus trigonus. The sequence continues at coordinate 35,950,099 of OX454319.1, forward strand.
AGGTAAACTTCTTCTTTTAGTTCACCATTCAAGTAAGCTGCTGTTACATCTACATGATGTAGAATTAGTTCATATTCCACAGCCAAAGCTAATATAATTCTAATGGTTGTGTAACGAACCACTGGTGAATATGTTTCAGAAAAATTGACCTGATATTTCTGCGAGCAGCCCTTCGCTACAAGTCTGGCCTTGTATCTATCTATGCTGCCATCTGGATGTCTTTTAATGGAAAAAACCCACTTTGTACCAATTACAGGCACCCCCTTTGGGCGATCAACTAATTCCCACGTCTGGTTGCGTACCAAAGCGTCAAATTCAAGCTGCATTGCCTTTCTCCAATTATGTGCATCCAGCCCTGACAAAGCTTCATTAAAAGTTTGAGGAATACGTACCTCCTGTACAGCGTTTGCTTCTCCAACGACATTGTACTGCTTCTTCGGTCTTCCTCTACTTCCCGTGCGTATTATTCTTGGACGCCCTCGAGCAATTTTTGGTGAGTTTTCCCCTTCTCCGATTGTTGATACAGGTACAACACCTTCTACAATGACGTCATCAATTAACTCTTCCTCATCCGTCTGGACTGGGACTTCTTCCGCTTCCACCGCTGGAACGATTTTTTCCTCCTGTCCTGGAAGCCTGTCTTCCTTTCGAGCTGAGGTATCTCGTTCTTCTTTAATAATTTCCTTTGCATTTCCGGGACTCGTCGCTTGAGGAAGTATAAGATCAGTAATTAAACAATCTGTTGGCCCTTCATTGGACTCGATGGACCCTTCAAAAAATATGACATCCCTACTTTTAATGATATTACCTGTTTCCATATCCAACAAACGATATGCTTTAGCATCTTCACAGTAACCAACCATTATATATTCGTCGCCCTTCGGCTCGAACTTGGAACGTCCAGGGCGTTTATGAAGTGCAACAGCTTTACACCCGAAGCTCCTTAGGTGGCTTATGGATGGCTTCCTACCGAACCAAACTTCATATGGGGTCACATTGCACAAAACTTTCGTTGGAGAGCGGTTGCGAATATACACAGCAGTGTTGACAGCTTCCGCCCACATATTTTCAGGTAGTGCGGATTCAAGGAGTAGACAACGTGCCATCTCAACTAAAGTCCTATTTGCCCTCTCGGCGATTCCATTTTGTTGAGGAGTGTATTCCACCGTCAGTTGTCTCTTGATGCCATGCTCGTCTAAAAAATGTTTAAATGCACTGCTTAAATATTCTCTGCCGTTGTCGCTCCGGAGCGCCTTGATCTTGCGCGATGTTTGGCATTCTACGAAAGACTTGAAATGTTTAAACGCACCGAGGATCTCATCGCGTGTTGTGAGAAAATATACAAATACTTTCCGAGATTTGTCGTCTATAAATGAGGCAAAATACTTCGCACCTCCTCGCGATGTAACTCTCATAGGCCCGCAAATGTCCGTATGTATTAGGTCAAGGATACCGTTACTACCCGGGTAAGAACTGTTCGTGAACGGTTTCACGCAAATTTTGGCTTTAGCACATGTAATACACTCGATAATATCATCATCAAATTTTTCCGGACCAAAACCCAACACCATTTCATGGTCTTTAAGTTGCTTTAGACTGCCGACATTTAAATGTCCGAACCGACGATGCCACGTGAGTAACGAGTCTCTTTCCTTTCTTAAGAAAATAACTGGGGCTTTCGCCATCACAACATACAAGTCCCCGCATTTCCTCGCCTTGACAACAATTTTCTCCGAACTGTTCTTTACTAGCGCGCGCGATGCGGAGAACATCACTGTGTACCCGCTCTTAGCCATTTTGCTTACCGATAAAAAGTTACTATTTAGTTCAGGAATGTACAACACATTATTTAATTTCACACGAACAGACCCGAAGTCCAGATATATTGTTCCAATTCCTTCAGCTTCGACAGATTTTTCCGTAGCAAGTTGTACTCGCTGCTTAAATGGTTCAAGTTTAGAGAATTTGTGCTTATCAAAGCACATATGGGACGTAGCCCCACTATCTAGGCACCAATTGTTTTCGTCCCCTTGATAAACCTGCGAGACAGCTCCAAAAGAGAATACTGCCTGGGAATTTTGACCCTCCGTTCGTTTATTCTTGCATTTGGATGCATAATGCCCCTTCTTGCCGCACACGAAGCAACTTCCCTGAAATTTAATTTTCTTACTTTTAGCATTACCGACTTCCTTTGTCTTCGCAACTAGAACGTGCTCCTTTCTGCTTCCATCCACGAGGTCTCTCGCTTCCCGGCGCCGATCTTCTTCCAGCAACTTCGATTTTAATGAGGATAAGGTTGGCAATTTATCATGGCTCTCAACTGCGACAACGAAATTTTCGTAGCTGTTTGGGAGACTGGAAAGTAACATTATGGCAAGCAAATCGTCGGGAACTTCAGTTTGAATTGCCCTTAATTTTTCCATGAGATCACAGAATGCATTTAAATGCTCTGCCATGCTTTGTCCCTCGCCCATTCTTAATTGCACTAACTGTTTATAAAGGGTCACCTTCCTTACCGGTCCCACTGGCTGGTAAATTTCTTCTAACTTAAGCCAGGCTTCTCTGGATCGCTTACAATGCTTAACATGGTTTAACTCTGACGATTGTAGCCCAAGAATTATTGTTGCCAGCGCCTTTGCGTCCGCCTTTTCCCACGTTGCAATCGCCTCCGGCGTCTTTGGAATCTCCTCCGTCCCATCGACATAAGGCCAAAAATCGGTGTGTATCAGGATGCTCCTCATGTGCACGGCCCACGCACAGTAGTTTTCGCCGTTTAGCTTATTAATTTGGTAAAGCGAATTCATTTTTTTTTTCACAAAAAGCCACTCACTGCTGGGTCTGGGCCCATAACCTTTGTTAGGGGTGTAAAAGAAAAAACGCAGCTATACCAAAAGAAAAAGCACGTTTTATTCCTATGAAGGATGGACAGCGAAAGAGGGCTCTTAATCGAGTAGAGCCGACTCAGTTACAAACAAAAAGTACTAGAGCTGTGTATTGCGTTGAAGTAAACAAAGATCATTGCCAGAATTCAACACTTTTCGACAGTACGTCTTGGTCTTGGTCTTGTTCTTGCGAGATCGGTTCTTGTTTTTGCAAGACTTATCGTAACATTTTGGAAATGAATATATATATATTGAAATTTTTTTTATATTCATTTAAATATATTCCACTATGTATTATTTTTTATAAATTGGTTTTAAAAAAAACAGAAACGTAGATATTTATAAAAAACTTATATAAAATTAACAAATTGCAAGAAATTGTTTTTAAAAGTATTGTGTGTACACTATTTTATTTTTCTATTCTACTGAAATGGAGGCTCCGATTTTTGTTTATATTTTGCACAACAATACATATAGATAATGGCCAGTCGATTCGCGGAATTAAATACCACTAAAGATGACCGTGAATATATTACTCTGAAATATAGCAATCGCCACATGCTAACGAAAAGGGCATCCGAACGTTAATAAATTTCTGCAAATTTATATAACGAGAACTAAATACGAAGAAAATTTGTACTGTTTAGTACTTTATGAATAATTCTAAATTTGTTCTGAAACAATGTTTAATAGATACATCTTATTAAATTTAAGTCTAATTTTCTCCTGAATATTGAACTTTTAGCTGTAATTTAGACTATTTTGAGAACCCAATTAAAACTGATTTTGTTGTTATTCAGGATAAAAATAGATTTCTTTGGTTATGGAAAAAGTCTATTATTCTCCTTTTTTTCACGAAATCTTTTCCGTTGCAATAATAATAATTATTATTATTATAATTTTAATTAACAAATTCCTGAAATCTATTTAAGAAATAGAATATTTTTTGTTTAGTTATTAATAATACAATATGTTTTCAAAACTTTTGTAACTTACATTCTACAAATGAATTTAGAATATTATAATGAAAAACAAAAAAAAGCTAGTAAAAATATTATGAATTTTTTTTTTTTAGAAATAAAACAGATAAAAATGAATTAATCTTGAGTTATTTGATAAAGTAGTTAGTTCTCTAAAATTATTAAAGGTTGTCTAAATTTATGTTGAAGGTATCTATTTAAACCTGATTTAGCCCTTTTTTAATATATACAAAAATAGTATTATTTCATTATTTTCCCCGGATGTACTGTTTTTGTTCACCTTATAAATAAAAGCAGGAAAATAATTTTATGTATACAATTTTAGGCGGATTTTATACGTTTTTATGAATAAAATCAGTCTCAAATCAGCACAAGAACACCACTAATTTTACGACTTGGGAACAATCCACTTCTCAGTTTTAATATTTTTCAGTAACGTTATCTTAATTAAAATTGATTTTAAATTTCTTATTTTTAACATCACAGTTAATGTCGGCTGGTAAATAAATTACTGATAATTTTAATTAAAAAAAATCGTATAATTAGTATCATACTTACTATTATGTAAACAATTTTTTCTTATATAGGGGTTACTCTCTACTGTGCTGCACGTCATGTATTCTTACGGGAAGACTAAACATCTATTATTAATTATAATACATGTACATTCAAATGAAAAATATTTTTACATACTTTATTCTATTTTGAGTTATTTTATTCTATTTTGTAACTGTATTAGAAATGTGGGTGAGAATTCTGCGAGAATCTTGCTAATAAGTCTTGGTCTTGGTTTTGGTCTTGTTCATTTAGTCTTGGTCTTGGTCGTGCGAGAATAGCTAAGTCTTGGTCTTGATCTTGGTCTTGCTAAATGTACAAGACCAAGACAAGACAAGACAAAACTGCAACACCAAGACTATTTTTGCTCATCACTATTCTTTTGGCTCATATTTCTTTAATTTCGACTACGTTTTTATTTGATTTTAGTAAATTTCTTTCTGAGTGCACTCTTCAATGGAAAATAAAATTATATTCTTATAAAACGAAATATTAAAATCCATTATTTATTTAATATGTACTACGATCCTCTAATATTCTCTGATAAAAAAGAGATTTTTATTTAAATTCTTTTTTTACCACTCGTTCTCTTTTATTTATATACCTTACCTAATAGATATTTACCTGAGTATATTTTTCAAATTTAATATGTTAGGAAATTCGAATTGACGATAAGTTTTATTTAAGAAACTACATAGGGGAGACTGGCCTAAAATGAAATACTAGGGTAAAATGACACATTGCACGTATCTCCAGTTCTAGCTTTAGTTCAGTCTTTCGCAGTCCATCCATGGAAGCAGGCGTATCTACCAGCGCTTAGTGAGTTCCCTTTGTTTTTATTAGAGTAGTAGTTAAAAACCTATTTTCAGTCATTTATAATATATTAATATCAGAGAAACCAGTGTGTTGGTATAAAAAAACTGGGAGAGCTTGAGAAGAACTTATGACATCAGCGAGGACTATAGTTCTTGGTAGGGGTTGTATGAGTGTAAGTGTTATTTTCTTGTTCGTTGGAAATATTTTTTTACAAAAAACAAAATGCTACGTTTGAGGGCAAAATGACATACTTATTTCAATTTACCCACAAGATCAATGAATAGACTCGGTTAAGTTTGTTTTTTCAGTAGCACTTTTTTAAACAGTTAAATATACTTACATTTATGCTTAACACTCAATTATAATATAAGTTATTCCAAAAACTCACAGTTTTTCTTCGACGTGATCATTCGCCCTGACTTTACTTATATAAGATACAGATTTTGATGCAGATCTAAGTCTGGTGAAAAGTAGATTAAATGCACCTTGTGCAAGAAATGGGCACACAATGAATGTGCAGGCTTATCTAAAAGAGCTACACAATTTGTCTGCGACGTGTGCAAATAAAAAACAAATATCGATACTAAATCTATATACTATGTCATTTTACCCACACGTACTTGGGTAAAATGATACTTTGAGGTGTTCTTAGAAGTCATATTTACACAGGAAAAAAAGACTTATTTTATGTTTACTTTTATACAGTGTATGTATTTTATGTTTATGTTTGTTTTTGTTGAAAAATATTTTACTTTTTGTTGAAAAATAAAAAAATATACGCACTTTAGCTTAAGGTGTTTCATTTTAGGCCAGTCTCCCCTATGTGTTTTTTAATTCCTTATTTTATTCTACCAAATTTGAATATCAGTAATTATAAATATTTACGAAAATATATGCTGATAAAAGCTACGAAAATTCCAAAAGTCAAAGAAAATTTTCTTAAAGCCTAAAAAAGAAGCTCTAAAATCAATCTCCACAAACCGCATGCATCTTAGATTTTAAGAAATATTCGAGTTTTGTGGTATTGTCCACCGTTTTGATATTTTCTGTTTAACGATAACTTTATAAAAAACTTTTGAAATGGCTCTTAATTTATTCACGATTTTTTCTATAAAAACTACGATGTATATTTTGTAAATTACCGACAAAATCGTCGGCACTCTATGATGATTTCATATAAGTTATCATACAATACGATTATTAATTTAAATGAGACATTTTTGTTAAAGATCCATTGTAAAAAATATATTGCATATTAGGTATAAATTTAAATGCAATTAAAATTTCCATTTGTTGAATATATTTAAAGTTTAAAATCGTGACATATCTTTATTATAAAGATTGTTCCCATTCATAGAGTTAGTCGAACAAATTATCTGTAAATAGTCATAAACTTTTTCTTGCAAAGTAGGACAAAACATTTTATTAATCTTACATATTATAGCAATTAACCTTTTAAGGACGAAGGAAAATTACGTTAAAATTGATATTTTATTAGACATGAATATTATAAATAAATTCAATGAACTTCTTATGTGGAGTCCCCCCCTCCTTGCTGGTCGATATATCGACCAGGCCCGTCCGCAACGGAAAGTCCCATGTAAAAAATTTGGCGCGACGGTTTAAAAGTATTTTTCTAGATAATTTGATGGGCTGAATACGGAAAAAATCGTAAAAATATCAATGTTTGACCTTGAATTCACCTTGCAGATGAGTTTCGCGAATCATGGTATTATATTTTTCGTAATCAGTACATAAAAAAAGGTAGGTATGTCAACTTTCGGGGCGAAATAGCAAACAAAACTTTGACTTTGAAATAGCAATTTTCAAGGTCAAGGATGCTTCCAGGAATTGCTATACTATTTTTCCCATATTTAGCGCATTACATTCTCCCTGAAAAACATCAAATATTATGTGTCCTCTGGCTGGTCAATATATCGACCACTCCCGTCCTTAAAAGGTTAATAATTAATTATATTTAAAATTCTCTTTATTTTACGTGTAGGATCGATTTCATAATTAATATAGAGCTTTTGTAACATCGCTTCGTAAAATTTACGAAGAAATTCGTAATTTTAAATAACTTTAATGAAAATTCACGAGAAATTTTTAATTATTCTTTCAACGATACTTTTCGTAAAAACTTCACGAAATATTTTTCTGAATATACCTAATTAATAAAAACTTAGTACTTACTTAGAAACATTTCCGTCCTTTTATCTCAACAACCGTGAGACTTTGGAAAAAAGGAAAAAACAAACTTTTATAATTCCTCTTTCAAGAGCTAAAGTGAAAAGTCGGTCTACCAGTCACTCTGTATAATAAGCAAATGAGAAATACCGACTTAAATAAGGAACAGTTTCCTTTCCTACAGGGGCATTTACTTATTTCTAAGTCCTTTAAATAGTCTCAGTCTATTCTAGGCAACGGTCGGATATAATAAAGTCCATTTGCTCATCAACAAACTTGACTTCAATTATCATTTTATCAAATAGTGCTTCTGTTGAGTAGTTGCCTGATGCCTCGAAGCTACAAGTCTGCAGAGCAATCAAACTAATCTGGCTTATGCTCGTAGCTTTTCATGGTATGACACACCTTGAACCTAGCCAGCCCCAGCTAAATTCAACTCGAGCACACCAGACTTCAAGTTGAATGTTGCGGCTGATGGGAAATTTAATTGATCAGTTACATTTTATTCAGCTCTTGAGAAAAGTCCCCCTTTATAAAATTTTGAGCCAAATTGGCACTATCTCAAAAATAAATCATATCTCATTCAACAATGGAGCTCTGCACGAAACGCGGTCTCAAAGACTTTGCTGCATATAGACGCAGAACCTCACAGAAAAGGCGGTTTCTAAGAAACAGACTTACAGAGTAAGTTAACTCAAGACCCTAACGAATATAAACAAACAGAGATTCTATAGGAGAAGACTTTCTTAAAGAAAACTTTCAATGATTGCTATGTCACTTTACCCTTTCCTGGCGGCTCCCGTAGAAAAGGAGCGAAGTTGTGGGAAAGGGGTCCATCTTTTGTGGCGTAAGTTCGACTTCTTCGGAAGAAAAAAAAAAGTTCACACTTATCACAACTCGCCTTTTCAGGATTTCGTCTCGCTGTCCAATCGCATTGAGTCCGCAATGGTGGTCTGCGGAAAAGTTTGGCCATAGTTCCACCATACAAAACCAATCTATCTGCAGTTATCCTTGTCCAAGGAATAATTTCAGCATACCATAGGTTCAGACGATGTGATGAAGAACATTCCGGAAATGAGAAAATACGTCCAAGAAAAATATTGTTCAAATGGGTGGGAAAATTCAAGAACTCTTCAAAATGGGATAAGGAAAACTTTTTCCCCCGTTTCGCTAGTCGTCAAAGACCTACCTAGACTATACTATACTATATGTACTATACTGTACTATATTAGATTATACATACATGTGGCTCTTTGGTCGTCTCCATCTGGTTTACTTTTCCTTAACTTTTGTTCACTGGCCATAATTTCAATCGAAGGAAAAATGAGAAAATTGCAAAAGTTTCCCACAAGTACGGGGCTATTCCTTATGTCGAATGTGCAACTACATTCCCTGTTCCCGAGTCCCGAGTGCAACTACCCGTCCGCAAAGTTTAGCACTTGATATGCTTGATATCGAGCACTATTACGGGGCCGCGTGGAACGCATCGTCGCCGGGGCTTCAGGAAGGTGCTTATTATTCCACCTTCGTCTTCGGACGTGCCACTGCCGCCCTGGGGCTGCGCATATACCTACTTTTTTCCTTCTTCTATTTCTTCCTTATTTTTTGTCATCCGGTGTGCGGTTTCACAGTCTCGACGCGTTTCCAAGTTTGGTAGCGCAAGATTTTCTAAAACATTTCCGGTCCTTCATATATTATTTTTTTTGTTTTCACAACTTTAATTCTTTTACAGGTCTTTCTTGTGACTATTCCACTCTGCATCGCTGATGATTCTGGCCAACAGCCCTACTATCAGCCCTATAGTCTCGCCAATCTCGAACGATGGAGGACATTCTTTGAGCAAAACCATCCCCAAAAAGACTATCCAAAGATTCGACAAGAGTATTATCAAATGAACGACAGGTAATTTGCGGAACGAGGTGAAACTTATTTTGGAACTTCATTGAGAAACTTTTTATACAAACGTAGAAACTCTAGTTAATTTAATGATTGTCACAATGTCTTTTTGAAGAGAAGCACGAGTTCTCTATACTTTTGTAAATCTTCGCAGGTACCAAATTTCTTTTCTCAAAATTTAATCCTAATTCTTTTACGTTTACTCCATGCTCAAAAGAAGATATGAATTCAACCGTTTCAACTTCGTGATTCATTGGTTACCTATATCAAAAATATATCAGGTCTAAAGTTCAATTTTATTTAACAATTTATATTATGTAGGTACTCAATAACTTTATCTATTACCTAGGTTCAAATGATTAATACATCCGATGTTAGTTTGAGAGTTTCAAAAGCACACTTAATTATTTTAATAATACAGCATATCTCATGACACACAAGCAAGCCTTATTCAAGGTGTTGTTAAAGTGGGGAAGTTACTGTAATTACTCAGGTGTCCTCTCTAAGTTTACTAACAAATATTGAGTCCAACATTGAAGTTATCGATTTTCTTGAAACTTTGTAGATTTATAAGACAACATGAGTACAAGAAAACCAAAACGTGGGAAAGTACAAGAAATAACTTCTATTTTAGTTTTTGTTTTACCATTGACTACTATTATATGGTAATAATAGTAACTTATATCAGAGTTAGGTACCATATAAATTATCTCACGTAGATATATATGCCACTTGATGATTAAGATTCATAGCCCCCAGAACCACTTACTATTATAAAAAAATTATTTTCCAGGGAAGTTACATCTCCTTTATTTTTATCTGAAAAGTCTCAAGTTGAAAGAAAATTGTCCCAAAATCACTAAGTAAAATTATTAACACACTAGCGTTTAACGCAAAGTTAACTATTATGCCTTTGTATTAAAACGAAGAAGTTTATTACAAGATTTGAACAAAAGTAATTTAGTACAATAGAACTAAAACTTTAAAAAACTAATTGTATGTATAAAACTGCCTTCATTTTCTCTCGTATTTCAAATTCCTTTCTCTTTGCTTCAGTTTCTGACCTCTTGCATTAATTTTGATTAGTTAAAACTTGAAAAGTTGGGAAACTAAGTAAAAGTATTTTTTCTCGTCAATTACTCTGCCTGTCACTTAAAATATAAGTTCAAGAAACTCAAATATAATTTAAACATAAAAATGTATGCTATAATTCAGTTTATTCAGTAATTTAGTGAATAAACTATCTATTCAGAATAATTTCCTTCTTGTGATATTTTATTTGAATAATCTACTTTGCAGAAACAATCCTTTAAACATCATATTCGAACCCGATGAAGGAATTAGCTACAATGAATATTTCTCAGAAAAGGAACTGGATCCCAATATGCCCTACGGAATTCAAAATACAAGAGATATTGCTTCCAGAGCCACAAATGAACACTATCACAGCCAGGAAAATCACAGAACTATATTAAGGGTAAATTGGATTTGTATATAATTTGACTATGGTAAATATAAGATGGATATTGATGAAAAAATATTATGTGTTGTTATACCTTTAAGAAATATCTTTATTAAAAAAATCTTCAAAAAAGTCTCTATTTAAAAATTCAAATACTTTTCGGTCCCTGCTTTGCAAGATTGTGGACGTTTTTTAATAAAGAAAAAAAATAGCTAGTCTATAAAAAATTCTCTTTATATTATAATTGTAATAGTAGTATCTTCATAGTAATTATAAATAACCTTTATTTTATACAGACAAAATTCCAATCGCTGTGTCCCTCCATACGTCGAACAATCTACCTCAACATGACTGGTCTTGAATATCGCCCAGAACAATATGAAGAAGTTACATGCGTGCATGGATACACCAATTCGCAGGAATATATCCCTCATCAAAATAGAGTAAGTGATTTTTAAAAATTTCAATAATCTCCACATCATACAGAATTATGTTTCAATTCTTCCTATTTTAAATAGGAGCGTTTTAAAAAAAAAAAAAACTTTAAATAAGTGCAATAATGACACAAATCATTACATACCATAAATTTCAAAACTAAGTCCCAACCTATCAAATCTGAAGAGTTTTTCTCAAATAGCGAAAAATGCACTTAGCTCGTTGGATTACTTAAGGGGGGAAATACGTGTAGAACGGCGTATTTTTAGTGATTTTCATGAATTTGTTTAACACGTAAGGAATATATATATTTTATTTATACCTTGGGATCATTTTATACATATATTGAAGAGTATATTCTGAAATTGTCAAACATTTTCCTCGAAAAATAACGGAGATATCAGCTGCCGCGCATTGTAAGTCGCCATCCGGCTGGGCGATTTGTGTACATCCTGGAGATCACAATTTTTATCTGAAATCAATTTTTCAAAAAACTTTACTTTTTTTATAAGTGTCTTTTCTATTTGAACCTCAATCTTCACAAATAAATCGAAAATTAATACTTTTTTAAGGAATATGAACATTTAGTATCATTTGTTACCATTTTTTCGTACTTATTTTGCAAAAAAAAAAATAGTTAAAATAAAGATATTGTTTAGGATTGCGGTTCAAATAGAGCGTATTTATATAAAGAAACTATGTGCTGAGTTTGATAACGATTGATCAACAACTGTAGGAGCTAGACTGTACACAAAATTCAAAAAAAAAGTAGTTTCGAGAAAAACGCGTTTAAAAATAAGAGTGACAGTAAAGGTTCGACTGCAGGACACTCACTGAAACGCTTATAACTTTTAAACGGCGTGGAATTTTGTTTTGAAATTTTCAGAATATATTTTTCAATAGTTCTACAATCGATTTACAAAAAAAAATTGAATTTTTGAAGCCTCTACACGTATTTCCCCCCTTAATGCATATACGATTTTTAATACATATGTTTTATATGTAACATTTAACACATTTTTAATATCTTTCTATTTCCAGAAATGCAGTTTGGAATCCGGTTTAGCTTGCGTCCAATTGAGCCGCACGATCTTCCTAACTCGAAAAGACACTAATAGCAACTGTTGGGAATCTGAAACAAGGACTGTACCAGCAGGTTGTGAATGTATGTGGCCCCGACATACATACGGAGACATAACAACCTATCATTAGATTCACATCCCTTGGATTCCACTAACAGTGTATCTTAATATGCATGTTTTTTTCTGTATGTTATATGTAATACAGTCTCAATGCAAGGAGGAAATACAAGCCTCGTTTAAAAAAATAAAATATAATTGTTTATTATTTCATTTACCTAGATAACTGCGATAAATCTAAAATTAGGTGTTCCTTCCTAAAGATCCTCGGTTTCAATTTTATAGCCGCATCTTCAATTCCTATAGGATACTTACCATTTATTACCAATGTTGTTGATGTTTTGAAAAACCTCCAAAATGCTGTCTTCTGTACTTTTTCACCCTACTTTCCTCAACAAAAGTATGTGATTGTGGATTTTTATTTACGAATTCGTAATATACCGAACAAATCATATAGAAATGATCTGGAACTTGTTCGGAAACAGGAAAAAACATTTATTTGTTGACCTATGGGAGGTTTCGGTTCTTCATATATAATTATGAATTATGAAGGTTAGTAAGACATATCATTTAGAACTTATTTAGAGATATACTTATGCTTACATTTATATGGAAAGTGTCATCGTTTTCAAGACTTTTTCAAAGATATCCATATCACCAGAATTGTTTGTAAAATTCATGATAGAAACCTGAGTTGCACAGTTCAAACATTGAGTGTTTGACTTTTATGGAATATTATAGAGAAATATGCAAAATTTCAACAGATGTGGCTGATTTCTTATGTAAATAAATTTACTCTATGTTAAAACAGAGCAAGAATTCCAAAATAAAAGCGACTGGGTTGGGAATTCCATCGACTAAAACAAGTGTGACTAGTGGCTACTTAACTTTTATTCTTAGGCAACCTAATGTAAGCAAAACGTATGAAAGTGTAACAAATAAATTATCGAGCATTGCAGCAATGTGTTGAAAGGAAATCACAATTTGAGACGTAGACCGAAGTTGGTCGATCTCAATTTAAGTACATCCTCCGACGTCCTCATCCTGCACATTCTCTGTCTTCCTCACCTGCACTACGGTCACCGTGGAGTTCCTATCGTCGAATTTGCAGGTCACCGTGACTTCGCCCAATTGGAAGGTGAAGATCTGGGACCCGTATTTTGTGCGCAGATAGACCGACCTGGGGTCACTCTCCAGGACCTCAACGATGCTGTGTCGGTCGATCTTCATGTCGCGGAGCTGAGCCTCGGCGCGTTCGTTAAACAGAACTGTGAGCTGGTTGCTCGCGACTATCCAATTTGGCACTTTAACAGCGGTGAGATTGGCGCGCGCGTTGAAGTTCTGCGGAGCTGCAGCCGCCCCAACGTCGTCAATCTCGGACTCCTCTCCGTCGGGCTCCTGTCGGCTGTTGTAGAAGTCAACGTTGTCACCCATGGCATGATTTCCTAGGAAGGAATAATGGGAAAAAATAAAACGAGTCACGTTAAAACTGTTCGGCTGAGAACGCTTTCTTTCTTATGGAATTTCCGAGATCAGTATTTTTCGCTAATTTTAGTAAATATAAAAAATTGAGAATGGGCACTGATATTTTAATATATTTATCCTTCCTACGAATATTTTATTAAAGTGATTAGCGATTTTTTTTTTCTGAAAACCAATAATTACATGATTTCTTTAATAATTTAAAATTTTAATTATTTCAAGCGAAATCAAATTAAAACGCTGGTATTGTTTGACTAATTCTAACTCTTTTCTATTTCCTTTTGAAGAAGAACAAACTATTAATTTCCAATTAATTTGTAATACTTATTTTAATCTATATATTTTACCTTTTTAACTACATTTTTGTTTTTCACAGCAACGTGTAGAAAAAATAAATTAGCCGATTCATTTAAAATTTCCTATTCTTTCAACTACAAACCGAAACTAGCACATATTTAATAATAAATAAAAAATATTATATTTAAAATTGAAACAAAAGTACATAGTTTTTTCTTACGATATTATCCCAATATGAGATCAGAAAAATTGTTTTTCTTTCTAACCTAGTGAATGAGAAACAATTTTTTCAATCCCATATTTTTTACCCCCAAAAAAGGAAAAAACAAATATTATTTTTATTCTGAAAGTCAGGTCACAAGCTATTTTTATATTGTACATTTACATTAAACAACAATCTGAAAATTGCTGATATTTAGATCCAACAAATTGAAACACTCGAAAAAGTATCATTTTCAAGATTTTTTTATATCGAATATGGTAAAAATCGAAATAAATAATTGTAGTTAAAGTGTTATTCGCATATTAAAAAATTCCACTAATATTTATTGAAAAATATAAGAACGAACAGAGGTTTCAACATATTTCGAAGAAGTCTATCTCCAAAATCCGTCTTGACAGTGACAACGATCTCCGGAAAAAAAAGTTATAATGTTCTTTTATTACCCAAGCAAACATGAACGGTGGCTGCACCTCGGCCGCACGGTTTCTAGACGGCGGTACGATGGCTGGACGCGGTCCGTAGTGTTTTTGAAAAATATGTATTAAACAGCTGCGCGGCTTTCCCACAAAAGTTATAGAAAAAAATAAATCTGCAATTACGCTGAAAAACTTCACAAAAATCACTCTGATCAGATAATTTGCCATCAAAGTATCGTTACCATCGTTTAGAATGCTTAAAATTGTTACACCAAGATAGCCAAAACCATTATGACCTGGCATCTAAAATTGCCAGTAATTCTATATTTTTTTCGAATTTTAATCTAAAATTTGGCGTACATATTTTTATATATAGAAAATGAGGAAACAAATTTCTGTGGCCTTTTGCTCCTGGTAAAATTAAAACAAAACTAACAAAATGTAATACGAAGAATTGTGATTGGTCTTTTAATAAATCAATGATATCGTAGACGTTATTCAACATAGCTTCTTATTTATGCTGACGATATACAAATATGTTGTTAATCATGAATTCGCAATAAATTGAAATTGAATTGAAATTGAAATGAAAATGAAATTGAATTGAAATTTAATTAAAATTGAATTGAAATTATAGTTACCATTTATCTGACTCAATGTTATCATATTCTGACCATATCTCTGAGCTGGGAGTTACACTTAACAACAAACTTAATTTCAAGCTTCTTATTGACTCTACTGTTACTATTTTCTGAGTTTTATTAGATGTTATTCCAAAGAAATTATAGCCATCAGCTTGGCTTCTGGGATCGAGACAGTCATCGATTTTTTTGGGCTCTACTTCGGTAGACGAGTGGAACCCTTAATAAAACATCCTTAAGTCTGATGTCTGTCCATTTATCGTTGAATTATAGCGAATACGGATTTTGTAGTTTTACCGGCTAGTCGCTCGGCGGACAAAATTGCAACAGCATTAATTGTTCGACCGATCTTAGCATATGCTAGTCTGTCGATACATCTAGAATTGAAACTACACAAAAACAATGTCTTCAGCATGTTTTGAGAGATTTACGATGGCAAAATCGGTTGGAATTACCGCCCTATTGCGATAGACTTAAATTATTAAATTTGCAATCATAGAAGTGTCGTCGCGAAATTCCCAAAGTTGTTTTTATGCATCCATTACTGTGCGCAAATATAAATTGTCCTGAATTATTGTCACTAGTCAACATTAACATAAAATCTTATAATCTCAGAAATCACATTTCTTATATAACAAAGCTCATCGAACAAATTATGGGTTGCATGGTCCTATTAGCGCTTTTTTAATTTCTTATTAAAAATTTTTCTCATTTACTTGATTTTAACTGTAGTACTCAGCATGTAAAGAATTGTATCGCGAGGAACATATCCTAGATTGTTGTACCTTTTAGTATATATTTTATAATTAAACCTTTCTTGTACAGCCAGGAAAATGCTAATGGCTAAAATAATTAAATTCCGAAGAAGTCTTATCAACCCATTTTTATCTGCAATTTTTTCGGAATTTCACCCATATCATCGCATCAGACGAGTACTCGCTACAAAAGAGAAATAAACTTTATGCTATAGCGATAAAAGATCTCATGTATGCCATCGGAAATCTTTCTCAGGTGAACTTTTTTTTTCGTCTACCATCTTTTGTTGTATTTATTTATAAACATTTGATATTTGATTTTAAAGTCACTTACCCGTATCTAGATTTGTGGGAGCGTCATAAAAAGGGATGTACGGCTTGATATCTAGAACAGGAGTCCCATCGACCTGATTTGGGGATTGGATAAATTGAATTTATTCGGCACGATATGAAAGGAGTTCTCACCATGTCTGTACCGCTGAAGTAGATCAGCGAATTCTCAATCCGATCGATTTCCACTAAAGATAATCCGATAGGGCAGGGTCTGTGAGGTGAACGGGTGCTGAAGACTCCTACACGTTCTCCCCCCAGCCGCGGCGGGGCCACTTTCGCCTTTGGGTGGGAGCTGTTCTTGTGAAAGTGGTAAATGATCCAGAGGTGGGAGAAGTCCTGCAGCCCTTCCAGAGAATGTTCCGGGTTCGTGAAGATCTCCGAGTTCACCTCGATGACTCCCTTCAGCGCTGTGGCAACGCTCGACTGCCTCGGCACGGCCCGCTTCTCAGGGAAGCTGGTCCTTATGACTCCGATTGGACGAAATTTTATCACATTCTGTTCCTTGGGCTCGGCTTCCTAAAAATGGAGGAAATTTTTAGTTAGCGCCCCAAAATGTATTTCTTCAAATTACGGAATCGTTCCTGTTCTTCGTGTTCTCCTCGTTCTGCCTGCAGCCCTCGCAGCGAAACCCGCTCAGGACGTGTTTTATTGTGTCGATATCCTTCCGCTGGACGTGGGAGAGCGTCTTCACTTGCTGTCTGCGCGGACAAGAAATTTAAGTTAGCTCGCGCCAAATCGAACGCTGCGACTCACCTCAACTTGTTTATTTCGTTTCGCGCCACCGCCAGCTGATTCCGCAGCGATTCCACCTCGTTTCCACTCATCATTTTCGCGCAAAAGAAATTTTGTTTACACGTCCGCGAGTCTCATCAGAGTTTGACAGCTAGCGGGAACATGACCTTCAGCCTGTCGACGGAACCCAGCCGTTTTCTCGCAATGTTCCGCAGCGCCAGCTACCGTTTTCAAACGCAAATTTTTACAGTATAGAATGAAAATATAACCCAGCTGACAAAGGCGAACTATTCAAATTAGAGGAAGATTGGTTCATATTTAAAATTGGTTTTTTACAATCCCAAAACAACGAATTCAATTGAGAGAAGATTATAACTCAAGAACTATGTAACAATCATCAATAATCTGAATACTACAACTTAATTTAGGCAAGTGAAGTTGACTTTTTATATTATCCCTCGAACAGTTAAAATCAATACAAATATGTTTTTAATGGTCTTATAGAAAATTCCGCACAAAGGCATTTCAAGCTTTAGGATTTTTAAAACGGAACACTAAAGATTTTAAATCTCCACAAACACCTATGTCTTAAATATGCTTCTGTAATATCCCAGCGGGGAAAAAAGTCCTGAATCTTCCTCAGAAGCAATCCTTCCAATATCTAATCATAATCTAATCTAATAAGGATAATAAGGGAAATTTAAATCTTTTGCAAAAAATCTGTTAAAATTTCCCCAGAAAAAATTTAACCATGACAAACCAAAAATACGTGCTTTTTTATGACATTTTTTTTATTTAAATGATTTTTCGTTGCCTTTCGATTTTAGTTTAATAAAAATTGCGACCTCGATTTCTCAACTAAAATCATAATTTTATGTAAAAATCGCGAACTCGATTTCTGAATTAAAATCATATGCGGCTATTTTTATGTAAAAAGGTGTTGCTAAAACAAAATAGAGGCCAGAATGACAAATTTTTTTTCGAAACTTGGCAAATTGTTTTCTCGAAAACTACTATATGTTATTAACAATTTTTCATTTACGTTTACAGTTTCCGATTATCGTTTCTATGTACGATAAACTTTTATATTTACATACGAAATCGAAAAAAACATCTTTAGCCATTTATAAATGTTGCACAATTCTCACCGTGTAGAGGTTAGGTATCGAGAATCTGTTTTTATTTTTTTGGTTTTTTTTTACGTTTTTTTTTAGTTTCGAAATTTCGAAAGTGGTCTTTGACTAATTCTCGGAGATTTTTGTGTTTAAAAATTTGTTGCTAAGGACTATAGACTGTCAAGAAAACAATTTGTCAAATTGTCAAATTTCGAAAAAAAAATTTTCATTCTGGCCGCCATTTTGTTTCACCAAAACTTTTTTACATAAAAATAACCGCATATATTTTTAGTTCAGACATCCAGGTCACGATTTTTATTGGTTTCAGGCATGAAACAAAATCGAAAGGAATTTTAAACCATTTTAAACCATTATAAAAATCACGCTTTTTTCGCGAATTTTTGATTTTTTCATTGTTACATTTTTTCTGAAGAAATTTAAACATCACCATTGGAAAGAACAGCCTCAAAAACATAAGAAACATTGGTTCCCGATCTTTTTTCTTCGAATAAATCACATGGCGACAATTCAAACTCAGATGCCGAAATTGCGTCCTGTGAACGTTAATGGGTTAAACGAATTTTGTTAGCTTTTTACAAATAATTTCAATATAATGAAATAATACGCATATTAAAATATTTAAATATCTATTTCTTAGTTATCATTCTTTAGAGTTTTTTTTGTTTCTTAAATTAGGGCCTTTAAGATTTTGAAATATTGTGTGCTTTAACTTCCAAAATTTATTTATACTTTTTGATTTTGATTGAATTTTTCTAGAATTAGTATTGTTTTATTCGATATGCCATCTTTTCTTTAACTTTAATTTTTAAATAATTATTTTTTAAATCTAATCTTACATTACGCAGACCCTTGGAGACAAGAGGGAGAACTATCAAATTGGCTAATAAAGATTTATTTGTAGTATATAACATTAAAATGTATACAGTATTAAGCTTATTATTTTTTTCAAGAAAAGTAAATAAGTATATCTTAAAACAATATTCAAATTATAAATGATATGGTATATTAAATTACATATTACATTTTTAAATTCTTTTGATATTTTTTCCTGATAAGCTAGAACAAAAATGTAAAGTAATTTTCGAAAATACTTGTATAGCAAATTAAGCACAAATTTAAAAAAAAAGACCATAGAATGCTAAAATTAGGCATTGTGGATCTTTTACAATATAGGGATATACATACTAGAAACGATTATGTTCCCATATGCAGAGGATGTCATGCCAGTTCTTTGGAGTGGCCATCATAATCGTCGGATTTGAACCCGATCGAAAATGTAGGTATAGGGCATTATTAATTATTTTTCCTTGCTTATGATCAACAGCTCCAGACGAAAAATTTGTTGTTGGAAGCCATCGGTTGGAAACAGTACCAATGGACATGATCGTAAAGATGGTGTATTCTATTCCACAGAGATGAGCTGAAGGTTGTTTTTTTTTAACATTTGGAGGAGTGGCGTTTACAATTTGTAAATAAAGGAATAAAATGTTCTTATTTTTTTGTCATGAAGAGGGAAAGCACAGCTAAATTAAAATGCGTATTACTTAAAATTGTACCACTTATAGTTTTGAATTAACAAGTTCTTATACTGAAAATTCATCGAAAGTTGTTAACATTTTCCACACCAGTATGCGAACTGTCCCGACTATGTATACAATTTTTTAAGAACTGGTGACTACCTACGAGATATTAAATGTATTGAAAATTTTTATTATTCTTTTATTAATTAAATCTAAAGTTGTATATGTCCCAGGTCCTGATTATCAAATTCACTGATGGTACGCCATCGATATTTTGCTGCCCCAAAAACTCCGAATTTGGACCAACTATAATACCGAACAATTAAAAAATCTTAGAAAATATTAATATTCACATCAAAAATCGAAAATTAAACCATGGTTCGGGTCGAAAATCGATTTTCGAAAAACGCATGATATAGTCCTTCATCATAAGCAATATACTTATATGCAAAAGCCAAGGCCTAAAGCAAGTTTTACACTTGGAAATGAGTTTTTATCTTTTTTCCGGGTTATAAGGTACGTGAATTTAGAATTAAATTTTATTATCTAAGGTTTAAGGAGCTGATTTTAGATACACCCGCAAAATATTTTATTACTTGATACGTATTTTTTTGTAATTTTTTTTTTCCAAAAACTTTTTTCAATCCAGTTTTTAGAAATTGTTCATGAAAATTTGTCACTTTTAAGAAATCTGCCGACGTGCTTGGCGTTATCTATAATCCGACTCTGCTATGTACCTTAATTACATTAATCAAAATAACCGATGTTCACAGAAGCTTAATTTTCCCCATTTCGGAATGGGAAATTTTTAAACACAAAACCAAACTTTAGCATTAGAAAACATTTTTGAAATTTCAAAATGTCCAAATTTTCATATTATTTAACAAGGATATATTTTTATATATAGGACTATAAGCTTGTAAAACGAATATTCTAATATGAATAATGCAAAGTACTGTGTTCACGCAATCATGTGAAATTTGTCTGGTATTTTACAATAACAAATTGCTTTAACATTAAATAAACTCTTAGGACATTGTCTTTCGAAAGTGCCAAAAGTCAATTAAAATTAAATTTTAAAACACTATGAAGCTGAAATGTATGTAGTAAAATTAGCAAATAAACTTCAAAGGGAAACTCCGAAGGAATGTTCTTAATTGCGAATGACAGAAAATCAACAAATTCGCGACAAATATGTGTCATGCCGTCCTGAGGAAAACGTTCCCAATTATCTGTGTAATGCGCGCTCTCATATTTCAGCTGTAAAAGCAGCCGCCAAGTGAATAAGCAGAAACAGAAATAAATCACGTCATTATGCGTGCATTCGAAATGAAATGCACTTGTCCTCGCCAAGCCTACGCACTACCTTGGCCTTAACACTGAGGACGCTGTAAGACGAATAAGTCGGTTGACAAAAATAAGTGCCATACACACACCTTTATGTTGAGAATATATAAGTTCCAAGACGAAAGAGCATTTAGCCTACGGAAGGGAATAGTTTATGCCTTATCATGTTCAATTACGACTGAGACAAATTACAAATTGGTGTTAAAATAAATCAGATACATGTTGAACTGGATCCATTTACACTGTCTCTTGTTCAAATTAATGCACTATTTCCCGCAAAACCCCAAGTTAGATTGGATGTCGTGCAGTTCAAACAATACAAACTTACATCATGCAATTTGCACATAAAAGGGTTGTACGTAAAGCCACAAACTTTGTATCGAATTGTATTATTCAATGGAATCTATTCAACAGTAACCCGGCTACCTTCACTTGCTGCATCAAACTATCTCATCCGAACTGCCTTAACTAGTTGCTTAGGATTTCATTAGGCTCCTGATCAATTAGCGATACCATACCTTTCGATAAACAAATCGATAATAAAATAACACGTGTTCCTGAACATACTTGGAGATATAGACGAGAGGAATTTACCCGGCCATTTTAATTAAAGTTAATTACAAAAGCCGCCCAATGAATACCTAGTGTATACAAGATAAAAGACTCCAATCGATTAGGACTTTAAATTATTCCGAATATTATTCTTTCAGTCTACCGCTCCCTCGTTACCTTCGCCTTTATACAAGTTGATATAAACTTACCTGCCCAAGTGCAATGCAACAGGTTGGTGAGTGAATACTTGGGATGTAAAACGGGAGCCTAATTGTGCCCAGAAGCAGTAACATTGACACTATCAATCCGAATGAATGTCCTCCGTTTCCCCAGGGCTCTTACATCAAAGCCGTTTTCCAGGTATTCATGTATTTACAATGTCATTGAGGATTACGGCTTAGAACTTGCTTCTTAATTGGACGTCCCTTGAGAGATTCTTAGCCGCTGGAAGTAGTTACTGCAATTGTTCCCTTTGGGCTTAGTTCGATTAAAGTCGACGCAAGTTAGAACACGAAGAAAACTTTGAAAGAAAGTATTGTCTTTGAGATATAAACTTATAATTGAGACACAACATTTTCTTTTTTCAATTCATTGAAGAATAAGGAACGAAGTTTTAGTAAATGCAATTGAAATAATTTCATAGATAAGAATCATTCAATGATTGGTGGTACTTTTGCTGTTCGCATGAAGTATTGGCAATTTGCTGCGAATGTAGGTATACATATAGATTGTTTGGGGTCTTTCACAACAAAATATTGACTACATATAATTAAGTGTCCTGATCAGAGATTGTGACAAATATTCCATCTAAAAAATAATACTATATACCTTAATATCTGTTTTTTGACAATGTGAACTGTCGCAAAAAAGCACACTTTTAGTGCTCTTATACATGGCCCAAAATGTCATAGTGTACAAAATTGCAATAGATTGGCTTATATTTAATTTCTTCTTCCGCACTTACTATTTCAAGGTCCATTACTACATACAACATAAATATTACATATCTTTATTCGCTCTAGTATTCGCTTAAAGCTTTATTTTCTAAAACATAAAAAAAAAAAAAAATTGCGTGCTAAAACTTTTAAATTTGTCAGACCGTATTTTTGTAAAGATAAAATAAATATACTGATGATAAATTCATCCTATAAAATTTTTTCCTTTTGATTATTCGTGTTATTTTTTATGATTTGCCCAATTATTAGTAACACGAAAAATTTAAAACAAAATATTTTGAGTAGTTTTTGAGAAAAGATTCTTAAGAATTAAACTGATTTGTCAGGTTTATAGACATCTTAAGCTAAAAGATTACTATAATTCGAAAACTTCTCTTCCAAATTTTTAAGCTGCGTTCGGGGTAAAGTTGATCAGATTTTTAAAAATCACAATTTTACCTTCAATTCCTCTTGTTATTGTTTCTAGTCTAGAATAATTTTTTAATTCATGGTGGAAGCACACCAATTTTTAAATGCTCATAACTCGTAAGTAAATTCTAGTACAATAATTTCAAATAAATCCAAAAATTTAATATTCTTCAAAATATATACCACTTTGGATACCTAAGTTATTAAATCATTACGTCTACATCTTCTTTTTAAATTAGCCAATTCCGAATCACTTAAATTTTTGTTTTTTCTGTACTGAAGCATGAGTGCTCCATTTTAAACACTTTAAAACTCGTAACTTTTGCATATGCATAATCAATTATTTCCAACTTCAGTTTTTGTCAGTACAATGTTATTTGTAATTGTAATTGTGTCTATATCGCTCTGCAAACAATAATATGGGCTAAAGGCTCCAAAAATATTAATTTGTAATAGTATGTTTAGACATTTTATGAAGAAATATTGTTTGAATTCCAAAAGATAATACATATTTCTTTAAGATAATTCTTATTGTTAAAATAATTGCAATAAAATGCGAATAAAATGTTTTTTTCATATTGAATAAGAAAAGCAAACCACAATAATTGGCCCAAGTTTATTAGGAAAGGACCATAAAATATCCGTTTGACACACAAACAAGCATTAATATTAAATTTGGACGTCTTGACCGAATTGAAAGTAACAATAAATTGGGCAATCCCATTCGTTACTTTGTGTAAATCCTTTTAATAAAGCAATCGTTTCGGGGAATTATGTGTAATCTTTATCCCACTCGTGCCTTGTTACGGAAAATTTATGATTTCTAATGTGATTTATAGCACAATCCGGCAAAATTTATGAATGGCGTCCTCATGAAATTGGAGACCTTGGTTTAGTCGCGAAATAAAGAGATCTTAGATTATCTCAGCTCAGCTCACCTAAGGGCAAAATCTCCATTTTGAATAAAATACAGAGCTACTTGGTAATTAAGGTAGTAAGATCGATTGGCTTCAGAATATTCGATCGCTTCCAGGTACGAAGATAAAACGAGCGCTGCGCCGCTAATGGCCCTAATTACAATTAACTTTCGATCTTGAGGTGTAAGTAATCTCCTGATGGCCAGAGACCGGCTGAATTAATTTACGATAAATCTGGTGTTCCGCCGATGAGATCTTACTGACATTTTTTCTGCACTTTTTACACTTCGCGGAATGTTAAGTGGTCGATAGCTGCGGAACAGGACGTAGATTAAGCAGCCGCAGTGTGAATTTTCATGTTGTCTTATGTTTTAAGAGACCATAATGAAGGCTCAATTTCCTTCCCCGCGAATTTGTTTCAATTAACCGTTAAGAAGATTACATACTCTTTAGTATTAAACATTTGTATTGAAGAGATCGTATAGATGTATTGTATTATTTATACATATAAGTTATCTAATCCAAAAATAAATTTAGTGAGTTTGGAAATATCAGTATTGTTATTTACAAAAAAAGAACGGCCAAGTGCAAATTCAATTCGCGCGCATAGGGTAGAATTTCTAGAAATCTACAAGACCTAGACTTTCATTATAATTTTCCTGTAAACTTCAAGTAAGGCGTTATATTCCCCAATACTTTAAAGTTTTAGGTCCAGTACTTTCGGAAATGAGCGGATCGAATGCGCTACTGTCGCATATCTTTGGAATATCTTATTAAGGGGTTATTCTACTGTTAAACGGGTAAAAAGCAGTATCTTTTTAAAAGTGTTGTAAAAAAAAAACTAGTAGAGATATCAATTTGAAATTTTGCATGCATCTTTATTAATGAAAAAAATATATAAGGGCATAGTTGATTAAAAAAAAAAAACAAAATGGCGGCTTCAGTTTATGATTGATGTAGCGCGCGCTGACGGCCAGAGTCGTTTGCGCGGTACATTGCCCAGGTCGTCCAGGTGATCTGCAATCAATTTAACGATGAAATTTTATTAGTTTAGCTAAAAACACACAGACTGAACCTAAATTGAGCCATAAATATTAAATTTTCGCGATTTGACAAGCGTTGGAAAATAGCATGCTCGATTTTGGACGTTTTTTCGATGAAAAAAGTGCTCCCAAATAACCAAATTTCAATTTTTATGGCTCAATTTAGGTTCAGTCTGTGTAAAATTGATATATAACTATGCAAAAAAATTTTTAGCTAAATCGCTTCATTAGTTTTTTCTCTACGATGTACCGCGCACCAAAACAACACGTTTTGAGTAAATCGCGTTTAAAGTTTTTTTAACCGATTTTTTTTTTTTAATCAACTATGCCATTATATATTTTTTTCATTAATAAAGATGCATGCAAAATTTCAAATTGATATCTCTAATAGTTTTTTTTTTTACAACACTTTTAAAAAGATACTGCTTCTTACCCGTTTAACAGTAGAATAACCCCTTAAAGCTGCTATTAAACAATTTTGAAAACATTTTTGCATTCCTTATAACACGCCCTATTAAATGATACGCCACATCATACTATATAAAATTAAAAAAAAAATTTCGAATCATGTAAGTGAGCTTTAAGATACAGCCAACAATTTTGTTGCCCATTGTTTTTTGCAAAAATCGCTTAGTTAGGAAACTTGTTAATATTTTAAAAAACACCAAATTTTATAATAATTATGTTAGGATGAAGATAATGAGACAGCATCTTAGCACAATAGACTTAACAACCTCGATAAACATAAACACTTCGGTATATCAAATACAAACTAAATGTATAGTATACCAAAAAAAAAAACTTTTAGCATAAGCTCCCATTTTTTATTATGACAGCAAGACTCTAAAGTAAAATGTTTGTTTGATATTTAAAGAAAGACAAAAAAAGTGGTATTAAATATCCTCAAGGAGGCATCATACTTTATGGAATAGTGGATGAGTAAAGAATTTCGTAAGTTACTTTAAACAAAATGTTTCGAATGAAAACAAAATTTTTATCCGATCTGGGGGCACGGCAGTGCCCCCGACAAGTCGAGCGCGAAGCAAACACTGCCGTACCATCCTTTACTGGAACCATTTCGCCGCATTTTCAGGCCCCTATTTGAGAACCTCTGGATAAGATCAGAACGCAGAAATTTTCGTCATCCAGTAAGCTATAATCACATACTTAAAATCCAAAATTTCAAGTCTGTAGGTCATTTAGTTCCGAAGTTAAGCGAAAGCAAAGTTTCGCATTTATGACACTCACTCACTCATGATCATCAGAATAGAACTAGTACTTCCCATAAACTCAGAGAGCTGAAATTTGGTACAGAGTTAGGGTTTAATGGCCACATAAAGGGAAAACTATAAAAACTAGGATAATCGAAGATCTGGAGTACCTGGTGACCCTGATTAGAAAACACAAGAGCCCAACCAAACTATTAGAGATCGACATACCGCCTTTACAAAAAATATTCAACTTGGTGGGCCGCTTCATTTGATGTCAAAAATCGAAGGTCTGAAGTATCTGATGAAGAACCCTCAGCTGGTCTCAGCTGTATTAGAGATATGGTAATGCCCCCTTCTACTATTGGTACATAAAAAAATCGACTATCATTGCAAAAATCCAGCGTAGTGGGACACATCTTCTAATTTAATCTAGCAATACGAAAAACTGTTGCTACTGTACAAGAATCAGAACCGGAAAAAAAGAAAAGAAAGATTTGTAATAATAAAAAAACTACTCCTAAAAAGAAAAAAATTGTGTCAAATAAGAAAATCTAATAAAATAAATCAATATGCCCACGTTTCTACAAAAAGAAGTGAAATCCCACCAAAAACATTCTGTAAAAAACTAGCCAAGTCTCGATGGAGCTGCTTGTTTATCTCTAAAAAGTAATGAAATCTAGACAAAGTCGTGCCAAATCTAAGGTTCCTTACTGCGATTTCTTTATTATTATAGTTAATGTTGTGTGACTTGGCCGTTGAAGGGTACACAAGGGTATAAAACGAGGTGCTCCATGACACCATTGCACCAATCTGTCGCCAGAACCGCTATCCATTGACGATGGAAAATTGCCACTTGGAAAACGTTGATTCAATAACCAGTCAATTGTAGGCTTGATAAAGCTGCGTATTTCAATTACCAATACCAGTATGGGCTATTATCTCGCTTAACAAACATAGGTAGTTACAACAGATATAACATTACGTGTAAACAAAATTGACTTGTACCCACTAACGTATAAAGAATGTTCAACGGCCAAGTCACACAACATTAACTATAATAATAAAGAAATCGCAGTAAGGAACCTTAGATTTGGCACGACTTTGTCTAGATTTCATTACTTTTTAGAGATAAACAAGCAGCTCCATCGAGACTTGGCTAGTTTTTTACAGAATGTTTTTGGTGGGTAAAATTTACAATAGTCGTTTGGCGTATCGTTTACGCTATTCACATTGTAAAACAAAAAAAATTTCATAATTTTTCTATGACAAAATGTTCTTTTATGTCCAATATTCTACAATTACTTTGTGTGTTCAAGCATTAAGAAGTACAAAATGTACTAACATTCTCAATACTTTTTTCCTTTAAATTAAATCTTGTGCTTTTATTATAGTTTTCCGCTGTCCATTAAAGATTCTTTGTTGGAACATAGTCGTATTTTTGCGAATACATACTCCAATTTTGCAAAACGTTTTTTCGTTGCAGAACAGATTTGTTACATCATCAGAAGGCCTTCATGTATGGACGTTTTTTATAAATTTATATACAATTACAAGTCTTAATGAAACGACGAAAGAAAGAAATCTAACAAAAATCGCGGCACATAATACGATACCAACTTCGATTAGTATGGGCATAGTATAGTTGTTTGTTTTTCTCTCTTCTTCTATTCTGTAAATGGCTAAGCAATAGAAAGACATTAATGGTCGCTTGCATTTTGTCAATGGATAAAATATGTGTTATTACACCCGGGATAATTTCATGTTGCCATAAAAGTGAGTTATACCACGGCGCAACCGCACATGCAATGGTTTCATTGAATCTTCCCAACTGGTCGCTTAAACCAATAGGTCTGCTCACCTTTAAATCGACAAGACACTACAGCGCACGCACGAATCCCACTGCTGTTGCAGTTGCTATCTTCCGCCGGCAATTTTCTGTTGCACCATATACGAGTCTTGTACTGCATTAAGTTTCAACTGCTTGCTGTGTGGTTCTCATAAAATACAAGCTCCAAAGATACCGTCTACTGAGGAAAACTAGTTTCGTTCGAACCGTATAATGTAAAGCATCCAGATCTGCTCATATCCTTCCCGAACAAGTCCAAATGGTGCATTTTACCAGCGCCCGCATTTAATTTTAGATCTTGTCTCTGCAGTTGTCTAGAAGCCGTCTATGCAAAGACGAAGCTGTGCGAACTGAACAAGAACTGGCAATTAAAATTCACTTGCGATGGCAATTAAGAAGGAATTGCCACTGCTGAGCTGTGATAATGCAAATATTCAATGAATTTCCTTTCGGCGATCATACCGGTCAAGGTAGTCAAAGTAAAGATCAACTGTGAAGAAAATCGTTATCTTAATCCCATATAATATAGCCCACTGCAATTTTGATGTTAAATAGATACGTACGGAGTTTAATGCTATGCTTTCATAATATTGGAAAGTTATCGTCGTTAATAGCGAATATATAATTATTTATTGATTTTTGCTGTAGGAATAAGTATGTTTCTTCATATAGATATTATTAGATACATGGTTTTAAATGACAACCTATTTCTTACCTCTGTTATACACGATTGTTTATTATAGAGTATGAAATATCAATTTCATGTAATGCATAATAAATTTTATTTTTGATAAAGTCTTTTATAGACGATTTTATTTTTGATTTTAGGGTTTATAAAACTATAATTTTAAAATTACCTAGGATTAAGGTTAACAAGTGTAAATAACACAAAATATAATATTTAATTTTCTACAGAACAAGTTATATATCATTTCTATAGGATTTTTTTCCGTAGATTACGAATTTACAAACAAAAATATCCTATAACGTCATATTTTTTTAAAATACGAAATACCGTATTATGGCTACTTTTAAAAATTCATTAAGAAATAACAAAACGTGGAAAAAGCTCGTAACACGACTCAAAACAGAACCTGAATCATTATCATATATAAAATATCACTAATCTATAGCGCTTACCAAGTATCTTCGGGAATAAGATTTTCATGAGCGTGCGGAAACAGTAATCTTCATTTACTATCTATTGTATGAAGTAGTCGACTTATGGAAAAAAAATGAATAATATTTCGAAAAGTATTAAAGCCTCTCGTATTTTAGTATAATAAATAAAGATTAATACTTTTGTTTGAGTTACTATACAAGCTCCTACAACAATTCGTTATTTTTTAATTAATTTGCCAAAATGGCCAAAATACGGTACTTTGTACTTATCAAACCTATTATTTTCAAAAACTCTACGTGATAGCATATTTTTGTATATAAATTTGTAATCTGCGGTACGAAATCAGTGTCACACAGTGTAATAATGCACATAAATATTGACGAGAAATCTAATTATTATAGAGGCAAATTTAAAATTAAAACATCTGCAAGGTGTTCTTTTATATTAAAGTTCAAAACAAACTAGACGAATTTTTAGCCTGTTAATTTCTATACCTGGACTTACTTTTTTGGAACATCACCCAAAGACCATGTGTACAACTTTAATTTACTTAATCTCACATTATCTTCTACTAAATGTGGCAGTAAAAGTTCAAATATATGGTATTTCAATAAAGTAGCATCCTGAAGATATATATTCTTGGATTTCAAAGTGCAGGTTTAATAAAATGATTAACCCGTTTGTATAAATTAACTGAAACTTGATATAAAATTAATGTCTCTGATCCAAGGCCTTTCACCTCTCCTGCATTTATCATTCTCTCAACTACCTGATGCTTCTTTAATAGAACGGCCTTTCGCATAAGTGGAAGGCCTATCACCGATCAACTGACGTGTATTAATTCGTTTTTGATAGAGTTATTAATGCGATCCAAGAAGAAGCCGTGCTGTAATGTTAAAATTTAAATTTTCTTATGCATTTAGATATATGTTTAACTTTGCTAGCACATTCGTTTTTAAAGAAACCAATTATCCAGCGCTCAATAAAACTTTCGCTCTTTATGGAATTGAATGAATCTACCGGTCTAGGCAAATAAGTTTCGTTGATTTAAACAAGCTATAGGTTTAAGAAGATGCAAGAGTCTGCAAAAAGACCGTTAATTTCTTCGGATAAACATTTGCAAAAGAAATAGTGCAGACATTTCTCAATTTTATTTAGACAATTTTAATTTTAATGAAACGCCAGGTGTTCCTGCAACCAGTTTTGGTAAGGAGTCTACGTATACCTATCTAAATAACATTTTTGTTTATTTTCATCATGAAAATTCTTAATGATTAGGCAATTGAAAACCAGCATCGACCACATGGATCATATAACACCTGTTTGATTATTTTGATATTAAACTGCATACCTAAGGTTCGAAATTATTGGGGTCGTAAAGTGATTTTGAAACATTTATCAAAATTTTTGTGTGAATAATACAGGTATGCAAAACTAAAAATATAATTTATGGATTTATGTATTATGCATTATCTCTACGCAGATCAATTAATGATCATGGAAATCTTTCGATTAACTCCACTGCCGAGCCAAGCTCCAATTAAATTTCTAATCAATGGGTACCGATTTATCTACGTAGATTAAAACGTAAGTATAATTGGCTGCATTACTTACCTTTTGAGTGCTCCAAATGATGCTGATTAAGAGATTTTAAACTCTTGTTGCCCATTATATTTATAAGATAATTTGATGGATACTCAATTCCCGGAGTTTTATCTGAACCGTTTCGAAGCCGTTCGGAGCACTTGAACTTGCAATTAACCTTATACGGCAGATAAGATTGCCTGTGCAGTTCGACCGGATTGTAATAATGCTAATTTGTTCACGTTTTCTCAAAACAAATATTGCTTGCGGCTGCTGATCGGGACACGCATATCTTGGTTTTGGTGAAGGAACAATATCTTCACTTCGGCGAGAGCAATTATCACATTATCCGACAAAACGAGATGCAACCCTAATAATATATGATTAAGCTGTTTCTGG
This sequence comes from Dysmachus trigonus, assembly GCA_949715965.1. NCBI lineage: Eukaryota > Metazoa > Arthropoda > Insecta > Diptera > Asilidae > Dysmachus > Dysmachus trigonus. Next base: position 35,981,375 of record OX454319.1, read on the forward strand.
TGTATGTTACTGTCAATCATGCATGGGTTACCCATGAATCTGTGATCATGCTCCAACTGCAGAAAACTTCTGCAGGGCCTCGTTGCATCCCGCAGTTAGCATCTTACTTGCTTGATGATAGGTAATGGGCACTTTGGGATTCAATCTGCGGTTGGTTGAACTTAAGTGAACTCCTACTTCAGAAATTTACCGTGAACATCACGAATACTGCGGAAACATACTTTTCAGTGATCTGCACACTACAATTGAAGAATATTATAATATCGATTTTCTACTTGTTTCTAATATCAGTATTTTTATTTTGTAACTTACCTTAGGGCAAAATTTTAAAATTACATTACGTAAAATAGTACCTATAACAGAAGTATAGTATTTAAATATAAAACACCTAACTATTAATAACATTAAAATATAGCTGACTTCAATCACGTAGTGAAAAATAAAAGTAAAACACATATTTTTATAATCAAGTTTTTATATACAATGTATAATTTTTATGTATGTATAATTTATAATGGCTTGAGGCGTTTAACTAAGATGGACAACTAATGACAGTTTATATCTAAAATAGCTGTGAGATGAAAAGAAATAACAACTCCCCAAACTTTTATAAATTACACATCTATATAAATTATACATATTATAAATTATATATATGCATTGGGTGCGTGCAAAAGTTTTTTCGGTTTTATTTTATCCGCTTCCATGTTTATCGAAAGACTGAGACCTCGGACCGCACACTCGCCTTTTTATAGCTATGTATATTTAAGTTCCTGGAAACCAGTAGAATCCTATATAAGTTCAAGAAATAATTGACAGACTGGACATTTGTTGTAGCTAAAACCGAAACAACTTTTGCACACACCCAATATATATAATTTCTACTACTACTACTATATATTTCTACTATTTCCTTCATTTTATCCCATCATTATCATTAGAGATAACGTCCTTATCACCTTAACTTTATTGTAAAAATACTATATGCAAAAGAGTAAATTTACACCTGCTATGTGTAAATTTATCTATTTTAAAGAAGTAAACAATATACATTTATTGTACAAACTTCACATCTTTCATGGGTAATTTTCCGCATTACACACATAATAGTTTCACACAATAAAAGGTGTATTTTTACACATACATTCGCGTAATTTTGTAAGTGTAATTTTACTAACATTATGGAAGGTATTCCATATAATTTCCTTCCAAAAAGGGAGTAAAATTACACCAACATTTGTTAGAGTTAATGTTATAGATTTTACTTTTTAGTCTTGATTTGTTCCATGGTTTATATTTTACTATAAAGGAAAAAGGTAATCCGCCATCTTGAGGCGGCCGCCATATTGGATCTAGAACGACATTAGATATACTATATTATATTGTCACGAGACTTACGTAAATCTATCAAATGTCATCAAAATCAGATAGCAAGAAATGAGGTCAAATTCAAGTACAAGTTTTGAACAGGAAAGACATACATATGAACGATTCAAATTAAGGGGTTACATACCCCTGCGAGTTACGAAAAGTTTGTGTATTTAAAAAATTATTTTAAGGGTTATTAAGTGAAAAATATAATATAAAAGAAGTTCGATTTTATATTTTTGATTATGCTTTAAATTATAACAAAAACTATATTAAAAAGAAATTTCCAATATTAAACGAATGGACTACTGATGAAAACCACGGCGCCTTCTTGTCGGCATGATAACTTCACCAAAAATAATTCAGTCCGCAAAAATAAAAAATAATCTTTTAAAATAATGTAGTAGTTATAGTCTGATAGAGGGTTTCTTTTCTAAAATGAAACATACATATAAGGTGTTCCAAACTTTAGTATGCAATTTTTGAAAAAAAAATGTATGTGTATTTATTTATAAAAAATTGTTCAACCAAAAATTTTTTGTATATAAAGACAAAGCGCACTCATTATTCTATTAAAATCCATTTACTTAAACTTAAGATTTAAAAAAATGTTGGTGACCATATTGACGAAGATTGAATGTCAAAATTATGATCGTATATTTTTGATAGTTTTGAATTTTCAAAATGCACTGTAATAATTTAATTGAAACGAAATTGTGCAACGGGTTGTGAGTTATTCCAGAATAAATATCAATTATATAAATAATGCATTTATGATTACATTATATTTTCAAGAATTCATCAATGTACTTAATATAGGTGTAAAGGCACTCAACTGCACGGCTTTTTACAAATGTATATCTTCATTCATTAAATAATATGGTATGTCTATTCTGATATATTTTCATAAAGAACTCAACCCTTCAACCCAATTGTCATTTAATATTCTGAGCTTTTTACATAATTTTATTAGCAGCTCATTGATTTATCTCAGCCGCCTCTTATTTTACATTTGATTAATCCCTATGCATGCAAATTCCATGATTCCACGATGCATAATTTACCAACGCCATTAAATCCTTAATGTCCACAGAAGAATGTGAAAGCGGCAATTAAGCACGCTTTAACGATTAGAGGTGTGATACGTTGGCCCTGCAGTAAAGAACATATAAAATCGATGGTCTCGTCGATTTAACCAAATTAAAAGGAGCCATTTGTCATCGTCTTAATGGATAATCCAATGGGATGAAAATAATTGCCGGCACACACATCTGCCCAATGAATGGGCTCGGTGGATTGAACCGATTACGAGATTCAATTTTGCCGGCGTGAAATTGAAATGCACGTGAGAAAAAAGGGTCCAATTGGGACAATTGAAAGCGACAGAATTCTCAGGAGGATTTCAAAAGGACTGCGATCCCATTGGCGAAACTAATCAAATTTGTCGTACGCTAGAGTCAGCACAATAACGAAGCGAAGTGAACTTTTGCGTTTGCTGCAGTGGTTTTGCGTAGGTACAGTGAATTGTGATAAAGACCTGACACTGGACCCAAAAAGGGTCTGCAATGGTCGGCTTTTGTTCAAATGTGTTTGCTGCAAAATTAGAAAGACTCAATAAATAAAAACAAAATAATGCAACATTGTAGCGCAAAACTAATTGCGTAAAATATATATACATAGTCGTGCCATAAGTTCTGTCCCAAAGGAAAAATCAAAAAAAGCTCATATAAGAAAAAAATAATTAAATTTTATTTATTATGTTTAGTAATATACTTATTCTAATTTACAGTAATGCAGACGATTATTCGAAATGCCCACCCTTTGCAGCTACACATTTTTTTAAACGTTTCGGCCATTCATCAATCGCAGTACGCAAGACATCTAGTGATATTTCCTTCGCTGCTTTCATCAAACTTGCTTTTAATAACTCAATGTTTCGATGTTGAATAGAGCAGGCCTTCTCCTCTAAAATATTCCATAAGCGGTAGTCCAAAGGATTTAGGTCTGGACTACCAGAAGGCCAATCTTCAGCAGAAATGAAGTCAGGAACATTCAATTTTAACCAGATTTGCGTTGCCTTGGCTTTATGGGCTGGTGCTGAGTCTTACTGAAACACCCAATGCTGACCATGGTATATCGTTGTGTTGAGCGGCTTCACCATCTTCTCCAGGATGTCACTTTGATAGTTCTTTGCCTTCGTTTTCACGCCTTGCTCACAAAAATGCAGCTCCGTAGCACCGTAATAGCCAACTCCCCACCAAACCATGACTGGGGCGGGATGATGGCCACGCTCTACCTTGGGTATCTTCTCAGCCGCTTCCTTAGAGCTATGCGCGTACACTCTGTCATTCTGTCGGTTAAACTTCTCTTCAATAGTAAAAAGTTTTTCGTCTGAAAAAAGTATTTGTTGGTATTTTTTCCCGCGTACTTCTTCAAGAGACTTTTAGATCGCATCTCTCGTATCGCACGAAGCTTGTCCGTAAGCCGCTGCCCTGTTGACCGTCGATAAGCACTAAGCTTAAGGTCTTCCTTGATAATACGAGACATCGTCCTTTTGGGTATTTTCATCTCCCGTGCTATCACCTTTTGTTTTCGGAGCGGATTTCTCAGTATGCGGTGACGCACCGCTTCTACTGCTGCTGGTGTACGAGACGTACGAGGCCTCCCGCTCCTGGACCTGTCATCGACAGAGGAAGTCTCACGGTATCGTTTGATAGTACGATGCACAAATTTTATTGTAATTTGTAGTGGCTGAAGAAGCTCAAATATCTCCTTTGCTGACTTGTTGCACTTAAATAGTGCAATAACGGCGATCCTGTTCTCTTTAATGCCCCACTCCATGTTGCTCGTTCGAAATCCAATGACAAAATGATATTTTTTTAACAAAGCGGGAAGTATTTAAGCTAATTCGCGACAGGTAATCGAGATGCGTCGTGACCCTTTTAGTGGAGGGGAGGGGGACAGAACTTATGGCACGACTATGTATATTTTTTAAGGTGCTTAAGAAAATCGAGCATACAGGTTTAATCGGGTTTAACTTCAGACTAGTTTAGTTGCTTAAGAATTGCAAAACATATTAAGGAACTTGAACGCAAACGCGTGGCACTGGCAGGTGCAACTGATTAAAAACTGCAATTTACTGATATGCTACCTTGGTTACATACCTGTTAAATTGTCGATGATATCTAAAGCAGGAAATTAACCAAAGACTCAGTGCTAAGATATTGATTAAGTCTCTGCAAAGTAAACTAGCGCGCGAGCGAACGTAATTAACACATAACTCAAAATTTGTTTTTGCAATTTAATGTCTAATCATCAAAGATTATTAATTTTGTTTAAATAAGTTGGTACTTCTCGGACACAATTACAATTTAATGTCATAATTAGTTGCCTTCTGGCCACACAGAGACAATTTTATAAATAAGAAGTAGTATGGTTTGTGATCTTGTATATATTCACATTAAACACATCACAAATATTAAATTTTACTGGACTTTACAGACAGAGTATTAGTGCTGTGATAGTTTCAAATATGTTGTATTATAACTAACTTACTGTTGGTAATTTATGCCTGTTGTGACATTTGTTGTAGTGTTGTTTGAGTTTAAGCCAGCTTAACTAGACGAGGGTATTGAGAATGGTGAACCAAAATTGCAAAATAGATTGTAGATTGTACAGGTATTGTAAGTTTCAAAGGTCGCTGATTTCGAATATCAATTATTAATGAATTTCTATTGTTGTGTATGTGACAACTGCTAAGAGTTTGTTTTCTTAAAGCAATAAAATGAAATAATAATAACGCAGATCAACAAGGTTTTTGCCTTGATCATCTGTTAGCTTCGTATTTGGCTTAAATGAAAATAGAAACCTTAACCACCTTAACCTTTTATATTAAAATACAAAAAGCTTTAAAACTTTTCAAAACTCCCTTTTTCCATATACTAATTACTTCACATAAGGATAGTGAACTTAAGTGTGCTATATGCCTAAATATCTACACTGAAAAAAAATTACAATGAAAATTTTAAGTAGAAATCTGTTCGGCTTCCTGATATTTAAACATGGGTCTAAGACATCTTTTTTAAAAAAGAATTCTTTTGCATTAAAGAAATTTATATTCAAAAAATATATATTTTGCTTCAAACATGATTCTGTTTAAAACATTATAAAATCAAATATACGTATCTGAGCAGATTTTGTTTAATTCAAATGTTTGATAGAACTTAAAGTCCTAGAATGTCAGAGGTTGTTCAATTGTGCATCATTTTTTATCAGTGTGCAGTGAATAGACAGACAATATAAAGTGTTAAAAGGGATTAGATGTGGAAGCCATAGAATACAAATGTTTTAAAGACTATATATAAGTATACGTACACTACCAAATTTCCAATTCATTATATAAATGAACGGACTTACAAATCAAGCAGTGAAGTTAAAAATAAAGGGGTTGTATACAAGGCCTATTATTTTATCTTATCTTATACATTCAATTAACATACATCCAATTAATAATAGAAAGTATGATTTTCGTTATAAATTCGTGTAATCATTAAAAAAACAATGAGAATATCTTTTAATCATTTGTAATACATTCCAATATTCACCTTTTATATTCTTAAACATAAATCTTTTTTTATAGGTGAGACTGGCCTAAAATGAAATACTAGGGTAAAATGACACATTGCACGTATCTCCAATTCTAGCATTAGTTCAGTCTTTCGCAGTCCATCCATGGAAGCAGATGTATCTACCAGCGCTCCTGTAAACATTTTAGTGAGTTCCCTTTGTTTTTATTAGAGTAGTAGTTAAAAACCTATTTTCAGTCATCTATAATATATGTATTATTATCAGAGAAATCAAAGTGTTGGTATAAAAAAACTGGGAGAGCTTGAGAAGAACTTATGACATCAGTGAGGACTATAGTTCTTGGTAGGGGTTGTATGAGTGTAAGTGTTATTTTTTTGTTCGTTGGAAATATTTTTTTTACAAAAAAACAAAATTCTACGTTTGAGGGCAAAATGACATACTTATCATATGGGTAAAATGAAATACTATTTCAATTTACCCACAAGACACGGTTAAGTTTGTTTTTTCAGTAGAACTTTTTTAAACAGTTAAATATACTTACACTTATGCTTACACTCAATTATAATATAAGTTACTCCAAAAACTCACAGTTTTTCTTCGACGTGATCATTCGATATATAAGATACAGATTTTGATGCAGATCTAGGTCTGGTGAAAAATAGATTAAATGCACCTTGTGCAAGAAATGGGCACAAAATGAATGTGCAGGCTTACCTAAAAGAGCTACACACTTTGTCTGCGACCTGTGCAAATAAAAAACAAATATCGATACTAAATCTATATGCTATGTCATTTTACCCACACGTACTTGGGTAAAATGATACTTTGAGGCCTTCTTAGAAGTCATATTTACACAGGAAAGAAAGACTTATTTTATGTTTACTTTTATACAGTGTATGTATTTTATGTTTATGTTTGTTTTTGTCGAAAAATATTTTACGTTTTGTTGAAAAATAAAAAGATATACGAACTTTAGCTTAAGGTGTTTCATTTTAGGCCAGTCTCCCCTAAATAATTTTCTTATCTGCAATTAAGAAAATAAAAAAGCAATATTGTTTTTTGTAGGTTTTAATTCAAGTGTATAGTATATCTACTTGGGATTGTTAAGCAGCTCATTTTTATTTGAAACAAAATATATTTCTCAATTATACTTATATATGTATGTATAAAGTTTTTAAATATAAAATAATAGCTCTGAATAGAAAATATGTATATTTGATGCAAACATAAATCGGTTAACTTAATGATTTAATAATATCAAAACAGCTTCTGTTTAAAAAAAAATAAAATCATTTGAGTGCCAAATCATACTTGCTTTTATTTGAATTAAAAAAGAATCTATTTAATTTCTTTCTCAGTGTGCTATATATAAGTAGTATTTCCTATATTTAAGTAAAGATTCAGAATTTCATTTGAGTTACTTGACAAGTTCTTTTGGTTTTTCAAAAAGGTCGACATAAGAACTTTTGTACTTTTTCTCGAAAATAGGAGCCAACACAGCATTTTTGTTTGGAGATTCGTAATCCACGGAAATAATTCTATAGAAATGATACAACTCTTCAGTTGTTCAAAAGCATCAACATACATTTAATTTATTGAGTAGGGTAATGCACGCTTTTTTGAAGTGCAGTAAGTACTACTGTGATCAAAAAGTAAAACCAATTTGTTTATAACTTTGAAAATTTTTATTTATTCTTCCAAATCTATGTATATCATCCTCTTCAAAATAGTCCCCGCCTGATGCAATACACCTATGCCAGCGATTTTTCCAATCCTAGAAACACTTCTGAAACTCGATGATTGGAAAAAGACGGTGTCCTCGAAGCGGTCTTTTGAGCTTAAGTTGGAGCTAAGTCGGGCGAATACGATGGTTGTGGAACGACATGCATCGAATTTTTGATGTAAAACTCGTGAAGAACCAATGCAGTGTAGTGCAAAAAATTGAGTTTTTTTGGAACCAATCGAGGTGTGATTCTTCTCAAACACAAATGTTCTTTCAAAATGGTTTGGACCGATTCCAAATGAAACGTTTACAATATCAGCAAGGTCTCTAATTTTTAACTGACGATTTTTGAGCGCCAAATCTTTGATTTCATTGACATGTTGTTCATTTATTGATGCTGATGGTCGTGCGGGACGCTCTTTGTCTTCAACGGTTTCTCTATCTTCTTTGAACTGTTTATACCACTTGTAAACATTTCTTTCAGACAAAACCTGATCGCCGAAGGCCATCTGCAACATTCTAAACGTTTCTGTAGCAGAAATTTTAATTCCGCAAACATTTAATGCAACTTTTGTGCTTAATAAAATCACACATTGTAAAAATCGAAAAATTCACTTTTAGTTGCTCAGAAAACACACAAAAAACTCACTAAACAAATGACGTCCTGCCGTGCAATTTTACACAGATATGTATGACAGGAGCTGTCAACCTAAAAATAATAAATTTGCTCGAATCGATGTACCCGCGCAATTTAAATTCCAAATTGGCTTTATTTTTTGATCACAGTAGTATATAATTAATTTTGTAAATTCAAATAAGCTCTCATTTCACCACTTTACTTTACCCGTTAAAAAATTATCATTTTAAAAAACTTTACATAAGAATTGCAAAATCAGTCTTTAGTATCATTACGTATGCAGCTAAAATCGATAGTGATTTGATTTCGGTGCGATTCCATCTGAAAATCCGACATTTCGTTGTGATTTATAAGAACAAGCCCGCAATTGTACGAAGGTGCAGTAAATTTTCGAGATGGGAATGTATTCTCGTCTGTCTCTTGAATTAAATCAGAATTCGCAGTAACATAACTCATGCTGGCGGAGAAATTGTTGGAAGAAACATAAATGCAGCAAGAGAAAAAACAAAACTTTGCAAGAAAAAGGCTCGATCGAGTTCCTTCCATTCAAGCTGCGGAACCACAAGCGCAAATGGAAAACACCTTGTGCTCAAGATTAATGAGATCCGCCGACCAAGTTACAACGCAACAAAGTGCAAGAAGGGGGCTTAATAACAGACCGAGATGCATTAAAAGTTGGTCTTAGGAAATCGAAATGGTCTTATTTTTCACAGTTCGGAATTTTAATTCTGACACTTGTCTTAGAATTGCGGTCGAGAAATAAGACTGCTGCCATGTGGAGTTGAAAATAAATAGTCCAGGAGGTGACTACTACATATCCTGATAGTTTGATAATGATACTGGCAACAGATAGCGAATGCACGGGAGCCCTATATAAAATCAGATAAAGTATACTGCAAGATCCCAACGGAGCCTCACATTTTATCTTAGTTTAATCTGCAAATTGCGCTTGGGTAAGAGAAACACTTGCCAACTGGCTTCTGAAGCATGTACAGCCGTTCCCAAGAAAAAATTGTTTATGACTACTAAACTCAATAAAGCAAGGTGTTTTATGGATCCTTCTCGTGCCTAACGAGAAATATTTTAACTTAAGGTGAGGTGTCTTATTAAAATGTTTTTCTTGTGACCACTTGTTGTTGCATTGTCTAGCATAAGGCACCACTTTTACTATATTTAAAGCCACGGCGGCGCTTCCAGCAAGGCCGCGACCGCATAACAAAATTATCTTAATGGTATCTAAGGGCGCTCTCTAGGAGATAATAATTCATAACCACACTTCATTCACAAAGTGTAAAAGATACAGAAGTTCTGCAGCGACCTGCTATGAATGCGGAATTAACATCGGAGACAAAAAGCAGGCTGCCTGCATCAATAATTGCGCCAACGACACAGCAGCGAAAATTATCTTTCAATTCGCGCATTATGAATGGTGTCGGACACGACCGGCAACACATCGTGCTGTGACAAGACCTCAAACAAGCTTAAGCTGATTTATTTAATTACGCATTCTGTGCGTAATTAGCCTATAACCCGCCACACTCCCCAGGGAAAACCATCAATCACACAGGTGTCCTCCAGACAAGTGCAATTTCTGAATGGAGCCGGTCTTACGAACTAGCTACGAGATTTTGATTGATGAACAGATATCTCAGGAAGATGGTCTGTCTTTTACGACACTGATGCAGGGACCTTACGATAACCAGACGGGCAAGGAGTGTTCTTTATTTATTACATACAACCAAAACTACTCATCTGAACAAGAAATTGCCGGGATACTGCAAACCTTCCAAAGAACATCGACAAGCATATCTTAAAGATATGTATAGTATACTTCGCTGTTATGCAGACGTTGCATGCAGAAATGTACTCCGCCAACTTGATAGCATGGCCAATCAGTCAAATTAGGAATTACGAGGAGCGCAATAAAGCCAGTCTTACAGCAGATTTAAAACAATTTACACATTGTGCCGGCAAAACTTCGGGTAAATAATAAATCAAAAATTAACTAAAGAATAAACTTCTCGAACAATAAGTCCACTTGGATCAGTTCAGGTCGCGTGGTATTTAACGATGTTCAAGCCATGGTAAACTGAATATAAATCAATTTATGATTTCCTTGTAGTCTTCGTTAAACTCGTTCAATTTATTGCTTTAAAAAATTAAATGCATAATTACCAGGCGTGATTAATGCTTTACAACTTCATCTTTGTTAATCATACAAGTCATGGTGTAGTTCTACATGGTAATTAAAATAATAATAAAACGCAATAACTTGAAAACCAGCATTTAAGCTGTTCCCACATATTTGGCACAATAGCTTTGAAATGTCTTGCCAAACTCAGGCTCTAAAATGTTTCGGTATTAATTTCAATTCTGAATAGTTATCGCAAATATGTACAATATGTCTAATTCATTCTCAGACCCCACTTATATTTTAGCTTAAATATTATGTTAATTAATTATTGCATCATTATATTATTTTTTTAATATTAATTAGGTACCTTTAAAAAACGTCCCAATAAATCATCTCTTCGATGTCACATTAGTCATTGCTAATATTTAGATAATTAACCCTTTGCACTCGAGGGCTCGATTCTTTATGGCAAAGATTTTTTTATCTTTTTTCCGTCAAACTTTTTCAGAGAAAAAAATGCCTCATGAATGGAAACCATATCTAATTATTTAATTTTTTAAGAAAGAATTTTTCTTCAGACTAAATTACTACATGCACCTGAAAGTTAAGTATTTAGTGGACTCACCCCCTATTGAGTTGTCCTTGATATTTGTTTTTAAAGACATTTTTCTGAGCAATTTTATATTCATATACATATATTATATAGTATATGTGCCTCACAAATCACCCCTTCCTTCCATTGTTATTAATGTTGGGGAAGTTAAAGTATTAGTGTATTAGTGATTAATGAATAAATTCATCGTTTTTCTCGTTTAATCGTTTCTCGTCTTTAATTAGTAAAATGCAAGCCTTTATCCTAATCTAGAGATGTGGAGGAGAATTAATCTACTATATACAGGGTGTTCAGAGGTGGGAGGTCAATACTGAAGGGGGTGAAAGGTCAGACCGAGACAAGCAAAAAATCGTATGGGTGGGGGGGGGGGCATCTCGCACCGTTTGGCAGTTACAGGGTGATTCGTAAATCAGGATTTTGCCTTATATGGGAACCACTCTTGTATTTTTATCTTTTTTTCTACGCATCGCAGCGGCCCCAAAATGATTTCAAAAAATCACTATTTGGAAGCCCTTTCCAAAAAAGTTTACACCACCCCCCTATCCCCAACCCCTTGGCCACAATCCCCCCTGGAAGTTGAAAAAATTAACTTTTATTTCACGATTTTTCACTTTTCGCCCCGCATTTCTCCGAAATTCATGTTATTAACATACCTACTTTTTATTTTTTTTAAGTTGCCTATCTAATTACCTTTCCAAAAAGGTGCAACATGCCCAGGTAGAAAAGGGTTGCAAAATTCCTGAAATTAAAACATCCTCACAGGTACCTAATTACTTTATTGCACCATAATGGAAAATGTCGTTAAGTAGACAATTTTTATGACAGCAAGTTCGGAAATGTTTGTTTAGGAAACAGAGGTAGTACATTTTTATTATTTCAGCAAAACAGTAATAAAATAATAAATGTAATCTCGTTAAATAGCGTTATTAGTTTATTATATCCAGTATTGACTCCTAAGTATCCTGACGCTCCGTTTCTAATACTTCGTATGAATTATGGTATAAAAATGGGTAAGTTAGAAAGGACATTGACCACAGTTGAAGAAGCAAGCGATAAGAACGGGTGTTTAATAGAAAAAATTAAGATAAAATGGCAGAATTCAGTGTTGACAAGTATGCCGATATAATTTACGTGTTCGGTTTAGTAGAAGGAAATGATAGTGAGGCCGTACGAGAATACCAAAGGAGATTCCCGAATCGGCGGGTACCCAACAGAAGGGTATTTTCAAGGACTTTCAGAAGGTTAAAAGAAACCGGAAGTGTAACCGCCCCCAGAGCAGAAACGCGAGCAGGAAAATCGCCCGATTCAGCGGACCCCGACCAACAAATCCTCAACATCGTCAGGAACAGCCCTGTAATAAGCATCAGGCAGGTCGCACGAAGGTCAGGATTGTCTTCAGGGAGAGTTTGGACCGTTGTGAACCGAGAGGGACTACATCCATACCACCATATCCCGGTCCAAGCACTAGGGAAGGAGATTCCGAAGGACGATTGCAATTCTGCACTTGGCTGTTCGAGTCTGACATCGAAAACAGAAGGTTTCTAGACCGAATTCTGTGAACGGATGAATCGCAATTCACCCGGGATGGCATCACAAACTTACACAACCTCCACACCTGGTCAGATGTGAACCCACATAGGACCAGGTGTCGGTCCTTCCAGCAAAGATTTAGTGTCAATGTCTGGGCTGGCATCATCGGCAACCAGTTGATAGAACCCTTCATCTTACCCCAAGTGCTGAATAGTCAGCTATACTCGGATTTTTTGGAGAATACCCTTCCGGATCTGTTGGAGGACATCCCCCTGGCCACCAGAACCGCAATTTATTTACAGCTAGACGGAGCACCTGCGCATACTGGGAACATTGTTAGGGCAAGGTTAAATGAAAATTACCCAGAGCGCTGGATTGGACGAGGTGGACCGATTCCTTGGCCTGCTAGGTCACCGGACCTTACTCCACTGGACTTTTTCTTATAGGGAATGATGAAAGATGAAGTTTACTCAAGACCAATCAACACCAGAGAAGAATTAGTTACCAGGATTGTGACTGCAGCCACGAAAATACGGGAGAGACTGGCTACCATAGACCTCAAACGTGAAATAAAACGAAGGCTACTTGCATGCATCGAAACTGGCGGACAACATTTTGAACAGCTTTTGAAGGACATACGTTTTAATTGTAATTAGTTTTTAAGCGAACAAAATGTATTTTTTAGTTAACTTAAGTACAATTTCTTAAAAATTCGAATTATCATGATATTCTGTAAAAGGATTTTTGTAAATAAATTTTCGTATCCTTTTCCTACCTGGGCATGTTGCACCTTTTTGGAAAGGTAATTAGATAGGCAACTTAAAAAAAATAAAAGGTAGGTATGTTAATAACATGAATTTCAGAGAAAAGTGGGGCGAAAGGTGAAAAATCGTGAAATAAAAGTTAATTTTTTCAACTTCCAGGGGGGATTGTGGCCAAGGGGTTGGGGATAGGGGGGTGGTGTAAACTGTTTTGGAAAGGGCTTCCAAATAGTGATTTTTTGAAATCAGTTTGGGGCCGCTGCGATGCGTAGAAAAAAACATAAAAATACAAGAGCGGTTCCCATATAAGGCAAAATCCTGATTTACGAATCACCCTGTAACTGCCAAACGGTGCGAGATGCCCCCCCCCCCACCCATACGATTTTTTGCTTGTCTCGGTCTGACCTTTCACCCCCTTCAGTATTGACCACCCACCTCTGAACACCCTGTATAGTATGATATAACTTTATTAACAATCTTGGAGAACATGTTTTTTCATAAGGGTGCGCCAGGGTGTGACATTCCTCATTCAACAATCTTAAGGATACCAACTTTATTTTTTTTATAATTTTTATTAAAAATTTCACCGTATACTACTAGTCTATCATTCAATCTATTTTCTAAATTTGGTATTCTGCGATTTCAGCTATTGCTATTGAAGGCTATTCGCAATTATCACATGAAATCATCAACTTTAAAATGTAAAGATTGACCGCAAAATTAGCATATTTCGTAGACCTTGCATTTCAAACCATTATGTGCGCTAATTCAAAGTTTATGATAAGATAATTCTCTCAGAAAAGTTTCAAGATGAGCATCTCTTTTAATTTTTGAGAAACGAATGATCAAAGTTGACGACATTGAGTTGTATAATGTGTTTAAGTTGAATAAAAGTTTTGAAATTAAAAATCTAATATCTCGACAATGAAAGAAACTAAACAAGTTTATCTTATATCATTTTACAGCTTAGGTTACGTAGAGTACCAAGAAAAAAATACCAGTAACATAAAAAAATGTACAAATATTGTTAAAAACATCTCTTTTCTTTGAAATTTATCTAATTAAGAATTTATTTAAAAAATTTTTTAATATAAAAATTTTTTTTAAGATTTTCTACTTTTAAAAACCAGCATTTGATTATTTTTTTAAGCTATCCACATCCAATTCTAAAACAAATTAAAATAAATGTAAAATATTTTTATTTGGACAATGAATGACCTCTGCTGCTCTAACCGCAGGGCTATAAAATAGGATAGATTAATCAATACAATAATAGAGATTTGTGCAATTATTGCTAGTGCAACCTTGATTGCATTCGGTTTAAATCAATTTGTGAACGAGGAAATACGGCCTTAAACAAAAGTCTATAAATGGGAAAGCGTGAAAAGCCGATTCAATTTGACAATTTGCAGATAGTTCATCTTGACAGGCTCAACAGCGCTCCATTTATTCTTTTCCTAACTCGCAATTACGATTCTCGAATCTCGAGTGCCCTGTGCGCACTTTCTTCTCCAGATAGAACTCAAGCGAGTAATTGCCTCGGGTCACTCTGGATAGAGCTGTTTCATTAAGTGAACATATTTTATGGCACTTCGGAGTCACTCAGCAGAACATTATGGCGCTGTAGATCGTCCCGGGCTTGAATTAAATCCGAATATTTTTAGGATGAAATTGCGTTAAGTAAACCATTCATGGCAAATGGTGTAAACGCTCTTTTGTTCGTCCGGATCTAAAATCAAAAAATACGGATTATCGGCGAATTGAAGCGTTTGGTTTGCATAATAAAATAGCTAAAAATAGCTTTAATTGTTTTTGTTTACAAAATATTTAAGAAAAAAATTACAAAAATTGTAATTTTTAATGCTTAACCCTGACTTTGACTTTCTAATTCGAAAACCGCCAATGCTGTGAGACAAATTGTATAATATGTTAAAAATTTAAGCTAATATTTACAAGATGAGGTTTTTTGTGTCAACAAATCATTCAGATTAATTGCTTGCATTAAAAAACTGATAAACTTTGAAATACTTCCTCAGTAATTGGAAAAGTGATAGGTTTCCAGTATAAATCTTAAAGACTCCTCTGTGTTGTTTATTTATCGAAATATTCAGCGAATTCCCAAAACCAATAGAATATTGGAAAATCTACGTCAATCGAAATTAAAAAAACAACAAAAAGTGATCTTAGATCATAGCTTTTACATGGGTCAGTTTTACTGACTTTGATTATCAAAACTTTCATTTTCACTGACTTGTTCACGTTCGGTATATTAGTCCACACTAATCTAGAATAAAATTAATAACTTATTTACTACGTTCGATAAGATTTGTAAGATTGATTGCATTGGTTTTCATATAAAAAACAAAATGTGCAGAATTTTAAGCTAAATTCAAAAATTTTCTCGTATAATTTGTTTTGATAAATCTCTATGTTATAATTTTTATATAAAATTCAGAATATATAGAAATTATACGATAAAGCTCATAGAAACAATCTATCAATTACACCAAATTTTTTACCATGCAGACTCCCTTATAAGAAGTTTTGTGAACTACTTGAATTCGTAAGCAATTTTTGAAACGTGAAAATCTGAAGATTTAATTTATCATCCATTATACCATACACAATTTCTGTAATTTTTTCCAAAAATAAACAAATACTGAAATTTTTTAAATTATTTTATTAAAGACATAAAATTTTGCATGCGTGAACTTTTCATCTATCGAGGAATATCGGCACATATGTGTAGCCTTGTTTTTTTCATTAGTCAATCATGCAAATATTAATTTCTAATCTATACTTTAATATTATAAAGCTGAAGAGTTTGTTTGTTTGTTTGAACACGCTAATCTCAGGAACTCCTGGTTCGAATTGAAAAATTATTTTTGTGTTGGATAGTCCATTTGTCGAGGAAGGCTTTAGGCTATATAACATTACGCTGCGACTAATAGGAGCGAAGCATCAGTGAAAAATGTTGCAAAAACGGGGAAAATCTATATACCGGGTGAGTCATTTAACTTGAGACAACCTAATAACTTTTTAGGATCACATAATATTGAAAAAAGTTTAATATGAAAGTTGTAGGGTATCAAAAATGGCGTTTGGTGATGATCTTAAAAATGACCTTGACCTTGACATTCAAGGTCATATGAGGGTCAACTTTAAAATTTCAAATGGGATGACCCCCTATTGACTCCGGAATTGAAAAGAGCGGAAAATTTTACGTTCAGATATGACCTTGACCCAATGGTCAAGGTCAAATTTCAGGGTCATTTCACGATAATTTATCTTCATGTACAATAGCGAGAGGCGATGACGTTTTTTGAAATGTGAAG
This sequence comes from Dysmachus trigonus, assembly GCA_949715965.1. Lineage (NCBI taxonomy): Eukaryota > Metazoa > Arthropoda > Insecta > Diptera > Asilidae > Dysmachus > Dysmachus trigonus. The sequence goes on from OX454319.1 coordinate 35,998,063, forward strand.
AGAGATATCTGACCACGACCTTGAAAATTACCTTGACTCTGACCTTCAAAGTTATTTGAAGGTTAAACTCAAAAATTCTATTGGTAACCCCTATTTTTGACGCCAGAACGAAAAAACCTTTCGACCGAACATGCGATAAAGTATTTAACTACATTTTGCGTCGGGGTGATCGATTTATGTGAGTACTCGCAATTCTCACCAATTTAGTTTAATAAATGCTCGAAGTGATGTCCATCAACTTCAATACACTTATTAATGCGCACCTCAAACGATCTTACACAACTTTGAAGCATAGCAGGACTTATTTTGTTGCAAGCATCAATAATTCTTTCAATCATATTTTCACGAGTAGTTGGTACTTCGTTGTAAACTTCACCTTATCAAGCATCCCGACGGTGAGAGGCGAGGGGACTCACCTAAATCAAGCACCCCAAAGGGAACAGAAAACTACTACGTCCACGTCGTTGTTCCTGGGTAATGCAAAATGTAGTTAAATACTTTATCGCATGTTCGGTCGAAAGCTTTTTTCGTTCTGGCGTCAAAAATAGGGGTTACCAATAGAATTTTTGAGTTTAACCTTCAAATAACTTTGAAGGTCAGGGTCAAGGTAATTTTCAAGGTCGTGGTCAGATATCTCTCTTCACATTTCAAAAAACGTCATCACCTCTCGCTATTGTACATGAAGATAAATTATCGTGAAATGACCTTGAAATTTGACCTTGACGATTGGGTCAAGGTCATATCTGAACGTAAAATTTTCCGCTCTTTTCAATTCCGGGGTCAATAGGGGGTCATCCCATTTGAAATTTTAAAGTTGACCCTCATATGACCTTGAATGTCAAGGTCAAGGTCATTTTTAAGATCATCACCAAACGCCATTTTTGATACCCTACAACTTTCATATTAAACTTTTTTCAATATTATGTGATCCTAAAAAGTTATTAGGTTGTCTCAAGTTAAATGACTCACACGGTATATAAAACAAAGTCGTGTTAGTTACACTATTTATAACTCAAGAACGGCTCAACCGATTTGGCTGAAAATTGGTGGTGAGGTAGATTAGAACCAGGAAACGGATATAGGATACTTTGTAGGGTTTCAAAATGGCGGATCCAAGATGGCGGCTGAAAATTTTAAATTTGAAGCGATTTTCATGAAAATTGGTATATAGGGGTTTTGCGGGATGGGGATTTCAAATCCGCTGTCCAAATTTAGAAATTCAAGATGGCGGATTCAATAAGGCGACCAAGATTTCCTGATTTCAACGGATTTTAATGAAAATTAGTACAATGAGTGTTTTGAGGTCACTGATTTTGAATATTATCAAAATTTAGAAATCCAAGATGGCGGATCCAAAATGACGACCATTTCTCGATTTCAAGGGATTTTAATGAAAATTAGCACAATGATTATCTTGAGGTCACTGATTTTGAATATTATCAAAATTTACAAATCAAAGATTGCGGACCCAATATGGTGACCAAGATTTCTCGATTTCAACGGATTTTAATGAAAATTGGTGCAATGATTATTCTGAGAATACAAGTTCCGAATATTATCAAAAGTTGTAAATCCAAGATGGCGGATCCAATATGGCAACCGAATATCTCGATTTCAAAGGATTTTAATTAAAACTAGCTGACCCAGCAGACGTTGTACTGCCCTTTCCGGTACATTTTCATTATGCCCTGTGCGTCGACCAATATTTGATCGTTTTCTTTCTTTTCGCATGTTTCTACAAATAATACCATTAATATAAGAAAACAGCGTTTCCGTTTCATATCCCTAATTAACTTATTGAACAAACTTACACGTTGCTTAATATTAAGTAAACCGTTTTACACTTCACAAATATTGAAAAATTACCCGGTTTCACCCGGCGTTGGGTAAATACTTACTAATTAAAGACTTCTCAAATGTTCTAGTTTGTTATATCCTAGAAATTGATTCAACCCGAAAACCCCTTTGTGGATCCGCCATGTTGAATATCAAAATCTTGATAATATTTAAAATTAGTGGCATTAAATAAATCGAGACATTTTGGTCGCAGTGTTGGATCCGCCATCTTGAATTTGGAAATTTTGATAACATTCAAATTAGTGGCCTCAGAATAATTATAGTACTAATTTCCATTAAAATCGAAAAATTGTTGGTCACAATCTTGGATTTGGAAATCTCGATAATATTCTAAATTAGTTGCCTCAGAATAACCATTGTACTAATTTTCATTAAAATCCGTTGTAATTGAGACATTTTAATCGCCATGTTGGATCCGCCATCTTGAATTTGGAAGTTTTGGTAAAGTTCTAAATTAGTTCAATAAGAATAATCATTGTTATAATTTTCATTAAAATCCGTTGTAATCAAGACATTTTAGTCACCATGTTGAATCCGCCATCTTGGATTTGGAAATTTTGATAATATTCAAAATCAGTGTCCCAAAAACAATCATTGTACTCATTTTCATTAAAACCCGTTAGAATTGAGAAATCTTGGTCCCCATATTGGGTCCGCCATCTTGGATTGGTAAATTTTGGTAATATTCAAAATCAATGAGCTCAAAACAATCATTGTACTAACGTTCATTTAAATCCGTTGAAATCGAGAAATCTTGGTCGTCATACTGGGTCCGCCATAAATTGTGATAATATTCAAAATCAGTGACCTTAATACAATAATTGTACTAATTTTCATTAAAATCCGTTGAAATCGAGAACGCGCGAACGGTCAAACTCGCGAAATTAAAATAATCGTTAAGTTTTCTGAAATTATCCAATTTTCTGCGCAATTTTCTTAACTTTTCTTTCCGTAAGAACCTTCTACAAAGTATTAGAAAACTTTAAAAAAAAAAAATGAATGAAATCGGTAAAGTCGTTCTCAAGTTATTGCGTGACCAACAGAAATAGGGGTTCATTTTTATATATATAGATTAGTACAATGATAATTCCGGAGCCACTAATTCCGAATATTATCAAAATGTTCATATCCAACATGGCGACCGAAATTTCTCGATTTCAACGGATTGTAATAGAAATTAGTACAGTGATTATTCTGAGACCACTAATTTTGTATATTATTAAAATTTCTAAATGCAAGATGGCAGACCCAACATGGCGTCCAAAATGTCTTGATTTCGACGGATTTTAATAAAAATTGGTACAATGATTATTCTGAAGCTACAAATTTCGAATATTATCAAAATTTGTAAATCCAAGATGGCGGGTCTAATATGAGACCAAATTTCTTGATTTCAACGGATTTTACTGAAAATTGGTACAATAATTATTCTGAGGCCACAAATTTCGAATATAAGCCAAATTTCCAAACTCAAGATGGCATATCCAATATGGCGACCAACATTTCTCGATTTCAACGGATTTGAATGAAAATTGGTACAATGATTATTTTAAGGCCACTAATTTTGAATATTATTAAGATTTGGAATTTCAAGATAGCGGATCCATAAAGGGGTTTTCGGGTTGAAACAATTTCTAGTATATAACAAACTAGAACATTTGAGAAGTGTTTAATTAGTAAGTATTTACCCAACGCCGGGTGAAACCGGGTAACCCAGCTAGTTGTTCAAATATTTCTTATGGATTAACCTTTTCAGGATCGAATCCCCAAAATTCGGAAGATAAATTTTTTTGTTTTTTTAATGTCCCTGAAGAGGACCAAATTGAGATTTGCACCCAGTAAAAAAGACACGTCCGGTATTTATACGAGTCAGTGTCAGGATCAGTGTTAGTAGAACTGACCCGTAATTTTTATGTCGATTCCTTTCTTTGTTTTAAATCTGGGTCTCGTCTTCTAAATCAGTGCTAATTAAAATAAAACAGTTTTATATTTTTTAACTAACTTTCTAAGTCATGCTTACTAAAACTTTTATCAGTGAATAGTCCTAAGGAACATTATTTGAATGAATAATGAAATTAGTAGTTGTAAAAATCTCAGCCCAACTAATTGGATGATTTCACACGTTTTCATTGCCAAAGAACTAACAGAACTCGCCACGCACCATCGCGTCTTCGGTGTAAGAGCTATAAATATAAAGTTCTTCAAAGTAGACCAATTAATTATATCATGCAAATTCGTGTTTCAAATGACTGCAAGCAGAAAACATGCAACCCACGGTTTGCCATTTACTCTGTTGACATCATTGTGGTGCATCAATGAATTGTCCGCTTGGTAAAATTATTAATAGCCGAAGAGCTCGTGGTAAACAAATGAAAGAGATTTTTAAAAACTAATAATTTAATATTAGTTCTATTTAAGTCAGCAAGAAGGATAGTGTATTTTTAAAATTAAGAATTTAGAAATGAACAATTTATAATAAAAATCTTAAGAAATATTGTTAAATAGCACTCATACAGAAAGACGGAATATCACTGCATTTTTATCATCAATTTAAATTAAAGTCAAGTGTGTTTATCTGTTGGGAGATCAGCAGTATATAATAAGTACAATGTCGGGCCCAGTACGCTGCCTTGGGGGACACCTGCTTTGATGGAGTAGATGTTACTTAGGTGTTCTTTGCATCTGACCCAGAATGTTCGTGTTTTCAAAATGCTGCTAGCTGTGCTCGAAACCTTGTTAACCTGAAGATTTTTTTGATATAGCTTAAAATATGTTACAGAAAAATGCCACTATCAAAACATTTTATAGTTATTGCATAATATCGCATACCGAAATAAAATTTTCAATGGTGGAGATAAAATTGTTAACACAAAGCATAAGCTACAACTACGTTATATTTCATATAATGTTGTGCCCTAAACTCTAGTTATTATTTTGTTATACAGGGTGTTTCCTTTGTGGTTCTCCAAAATAAATGAAGTGATAGAACTCATCTAGGCAAACAACAAATTTTACGGCAAGGGGGAAAGGGAGAATGTCAACCGTTTCCGAGTTACAGGGTGTTTATTAATTTCAAATTGTTGGTGGTGGTCACCTTCATATTTTGTTAATATCTTTTTTTTCTAATTGTCACAGAGACATAAGTCAAACGCCAAAACATTATACCCTATCCAAAACAAAAAGAAAACTTATTTATCTGCTAT